>OY728126.1:1610364791-1615364791 GCA_963277665.1 Viscum album
TGGGATTACTAGTATTATATGATATATAATACAATTTTTAATACTTATATTCTATAGATTTTAATATTGAAGTGAGTTATAATATTTATTTCAAGATCATGGGCACAACAAATATATCCATGTGTTTTTAATATTCTTCAACGATCTTATGAAAATACACTCAGTCATCATCATAAATGATAATTTTTAATAAAAATAAATCATCTAGACACAAATTTTTTTTCTTATCAACATGACTGACATAATGGTTATATTATATTTTTTATAATTTTGAGAAATTTATAACTTCTATGCATATATATTTTAAATAGTAATAATTTTATTCACATAATAAGAAAGAAAATATCAACAACATGCTCTATAAGATAAAAGACATCAAATTGATTATAAACATAAAAAAAATAAGAACAAACCAAAATTTTTAAATTTTTTTCAAATTTATGAAAAAAGGAAGACCATGGAATAATTTACATAGAAATTTATCTACTTTGGATTACTGAGCCACCACATTATGGGATGTTATAATCAGATGCATGTATAATCCTAGTATAGATAATTCATGAACTGCTCTTTTGAATTCGTCCTTAAGTTAGGGATCACAAAATCTTCTTGTATTTTAGTGTAATCACCCCTATCAATCACTAACCTTATATGGAAATACTACTACCATTGAAATGGTATCCAATGGTGAACTGTTTCCCCTAAAATATTCTAACACCCATGAAATTTGGGAAAAAAATTTATAATATATTAAATTTTTAAAAGAAACATGAAATTTTATTAATCTAGACTCTTTATCATGTGGTAAATATAACAAAATCCGACCTCATTGTGATTATTCCTCCTAAACTATAAGATTTTAACATGTGACGTTTTCTAAATTTTTGCATCATCACCTTCACGCGTTGTCTAACCGACACACCCAAAATGTGACATTTTCAATTCCATCACATCCTATAATAAGATTAAATACACACATTGGATCCAACTAATTAGATACCACAAACTTGTAATCGAAATATGTAAAATAGTAAATTGTAGTAAGGACATATCCAATCCATCAAAAAATGGATTACCGTGACCTTATACAATTTTATGAATAGAAAATATAACCACATGTGATCAAATTGGGGATGTTTTTATAGAATAAATACATAATGAAGATTTTTGGGCTATGGATAGGGTTACAAGAAGACCATTAATATTACATTAATTTTTTGGGTGATGAAATTCATAATTCTAATATGATAACTAATAAAACATTTATGAAATTAATAAATAAAATGAAATCATCAAAAAAGTTATTTTGATAACTATATTTAATAATTTTTTTTCAATATAATCTATCATTATTAAAATAATTTAAAAACGGAATTCAATATCCAACCTCGATGGGCTACCTCGATCATTATGTTTACCCACCTTTATTCTCTATAATTTATGCACTAATGATTTTAAAAATCTATTTATAATGTATTATTAAATATATTTAATGAAAAAAGTAGGTATGTGACATGTTTTGATCTTATAGAAAGATAATAACATTAAAAAAGTAAATACAATATCCTAAAATAATCACATTGATGAATTTCCATTCCAACACCATTTTTTTATGACAATTATATTTTTAAAATGGGAACCATTTTTCATAAAAACTAATTTTATTATATTTTTTCTTGGATCATCTCGATTAAATCAATTAATCAAATAATGTAATTAATTTAATAAATATAGACATCAATAAATATAACGTAATTTAAAATGGAAAAAATTAAGAATAGTCTTATTCATTCAAGAAATCAAATCAATGATATTATAGAAAAAATTTAAATTTCAATATAATTAAATAAAATAATTTCTCTATGGTTTTATTGATCCCAATTAATATTTTTATATCATAGTAGGAGATTTTCTAAAATGATGATTTAAACTATATTACATTAAATGATGTCACAATGTTATAAAAAATGATGTAGTTCCATATTTTTAAAAACCCATTACTAACAAACTTGGAGATAATTATATTTTACATTGATGTTGGTGATTTCTCAATATATTGGTTTAAAAAATTAATATAATATTGTATTAATTAGTATCCCAATATAACTACTAATAGTAAAATGTTATTAATATAACTCTTTAATATATATATAGAAAATTTCTTTATCCAAACATCATTAAATTTATCACTAAAACCACATTTATGATTTATAATATTTTTATAAATGTATATGTAATGGTGTAACTAAAAATATCACCAAAATATATTCAAGAGAATTTTTTTAAATAATTAAAATATATATAACATAAATATAATGTGTTCTTTAACTAACTATTGAACTAAATCACAATATAATTATTCATAATAATGAACACTAAGAAGTTACAACATGGTTATTACATAAAGAGTTAATCCATCAAACCATTGAATTTACAAGACCTTATCCATGTAAAATTCCTATTAGTAATATAATGTGGTAGTGAAAAATTATTTACATAACTTCTGGGATATGGTAGCCCATCCCTATGCACATGTGATGTTTCCACATTTGTAGGGATGTAAAAAAAGAAATGAAAACAAAAATTTACACTTAAATTTTCATTATAATATCATTAATATCATATAGATTCATTAAATATATCTTTATTACTACCCACCAAAAAAATTGATATAAAATCACATCACTTCATAGAAGTGGGATTCTACACGTACACATGAGCGACATAATAATTTTACAATTTATATGAAGGTAAAAAGGATGATATAATTTTATAATTCTAGAAGAATAATTAAATCCTAAATATGATGGATTAATATTAAATTTGTCATAAAAACTAACCCTGAGTGATAGTGATGGAAAAAATTACATAGATATGTAGAGGTAGTAGTCCACACGCATGCATGAGCAAGACAATCATTTACTTGTTGATATAATATAGGTGGAAAATAGTTATCGCAGGATCATAATAATATATCAATATTTTTTGTGATAAAAGATTAATAATTTTAATGTTGATTCAATATATTTTAAAAAATAATAACAAAAAAAACCATTAAATGATTATATAAATACAATAACATCTTCTTTGTGAGACAAACATTAGTTTAAACCTTAAGCCATCTTTGGATGGACTAAGGGTAAGAAAAAGATCCCAAAAATTAATAAAATAAATAAAGGATGATTTTTTGGTTCTTATTGAAAAAAATATAGATATAAAATATTTTTAATAAGGGAGGATATTATGTTCCCTTCTATTAGATATGGGAGGGAAACAAATATAATTGTTTAAAATATTTAAGTAATATAAGTAACTTCTTATTGAGAGTGGAACCAAGTTGATTTTAATTTTATGGTAAGATAATATAATTCTCTATATTTCATCAAAAAATAATTTTTTGACTTTTATGTGGATTTTTTTCCAATATATTTTATTATTCCCTCAGTAAACTCATTTTAACCCTAACCAATGCAACAAAATTTTATTATTTTTACTGTTTAATATGATAAATAATTATGTCGAACATATTCAATAAAATAATTTTTCGCCAAATATGGAACCCATTTTTGAGATTCAATTTATATAAGTGGATGTTTTTTATTTTAAAATAAATACACAAAATGAAAAAATAGTTTTTAGATTTATGTATTTTTATACAGAAAACAGAGTTTACCCCGATTATTTTCTTGGTGAAAACTATTATATTAATATTGAAATATATAATTCTATATATATATTAAAAATAGTTTAATTAAAATAATTTTTGAATAAATAATCATTTACATTATAAAATAGAAACACATTGTGTGCATAAATTCTTATTCCTGAAAAAATGCTCTTTTTACCACAAAAAATATTTTATTTTCATTTGTAAAAAACATGAAGAAAATGAAGCAGTTTTTAAAATTGTAAAAAATAATTTTCTACAATTTATTTATATCTATTCATAAACAGCAGTCCAATGATTATGAGAGAAAGAAAAATAATAATAATATTTTAAATATATATTGAGGTTCTTTTAAAATATATGTTGCAGTTAATGAAATATACATTTTTTCATAAGGTGAATTATATCATAAAATGGGAGGGGGATATAATCAAATCATGGTTCAATTTTAGAGAATAGTCCCAATAATATGATGATCAGATATAATGTATGATGTTTTAAGATGGTGCATTAAATGATAAATGAGGAAAGATTATACAATGGGACATATGTCACAAATACAAAAAAAACCCATGTTATTTGATTCAAAAGAATGAGTAAATACATCTTGTGTATAAGATTACAGAATCAATCTGATGAATAAAAAAGATATTAGATTTAGATGATACATATGACCGAGGTAATGAAGGAAAGACCGAATGCACTAACCATGGTCTAATGATTCATTAGAGAGGAACATGAGACAATAAAAGTTGAAGAACTAAACCAAAGATATAATAGGGAAATAAAAGTAAAAAAAAACACACTTCTCTAAGGGATCAAAAGAAATATTATATCACCACCACCACTGAGTTCAAGAAAAACTTGATGTAGTACACAACACCCATATTATTCCCTTGAAAATGCTGATTTTTTTATTTCATTTTGGTTTTATGAATTCCAATATATGTTATAAAATTTTGGAGCACTATATTGTCACAAACATTATACCTTGATGTTTATTATTCTATGAAAACATAAAATTTTATTACCTACATATTGTAATTCAATAAAGAATTATTTTCCCTAATTAATTTCTTTTCATTGCCTGAGATCCTGAGGTTGAAAAATCAATATTACTCATGAAAAGAGTGATATAAATACCCAAGAGACTATATATGATAAAATAAATATAATTTAAAGAGTTAATGATGAAAATTATTATCAAATTATACAATGGGTTCATCTGACCAAGTGCATGACCTAGGTATGTTGCAGGTCTCTTTTAAAAAAAATGATGGGCTAGGGAAACTTTTCATTGATTATTAAGAGATTATAAATATCACCATAAATAAAATTTATCCACTAACAATGATTGATGGATTATTCAATCAATAAAATTAAACTCAATAATTATTTTAAGTTTATATTTAATATTAATATCATTATCAAAAAATAAAAAATTTATATATTCAAAAATAATCTACTATATGAGATGTGAACACTTTTACATCCTAGTGATGCCATGTGGTCTTACAAATACCCAAATATTATGAATGGAATTAATGAATATAGACTTTAGATACAACCATGATATATTTTTTATAGCCTTTATTAAATATATTGTTATATACTTAGATAGAAAATAAGAACATGAAGAGAATATAAGGTTTTGATTAAGATATTTAGGAAAGATAATATTCAAACAACGATAATCATGGTGAGACTAATTGGATTTGAAAGATGATATTTAGGCCTGTAGTAATGTTTACCTATGTATTGTTTGTTTAGATTTTGATTTTAATAAGAAATATCTATCACAAAGAATTTTTTTGATGGGATGTTTAATAAAATGATAAGTTAAATGGATATGGTTAATTTGTTTTATTTTGTATTCGATATAGATCATGTTTAAACAAATAAAAAATCATGTTTATCTTGTGATGTGAAGGTGGTTTGGAATTATATACTTATCTAGATGATGTATGGAAATGTTTTCTTCTATGAATAATGATATTGAAATATAGTATTGTATTCATTAAATATGGTTAACATTTATATATAATGTTAATTTTATATTACTCTATTATATGTATGTGTAGTCTATGATATATAAGGGTAACTTTGCTAAGTATGAGAAAAAATTGTATATTATAATAATTATGATGCTAAAGTATGGAATAGGTTCTAGAGATATATATTATATCACATCAAATATATATTATCACATCATGATGAAGTCTATTTTTGATTAATTCTAATGAATTTTAATCCAATGTTTTCTTAAAACTACTAATAAATAATGTATTTAAATATAGACTAATTATGGTCTAAGTACAATAGTTTTTATCACGCAACAAATTAATATGCTTGAAATTAATCCTTTATAGAATAAATTTTATGTTAGGGTTATATGTTATATATCAGGGATTACCTGTGACACAATTTAGTGGTTCATTAGGGGTAACAATGTAATATCCATTCTTTTTCCTGGTACATCCCTTATTGAATTTTGTTTGTACCTTGAGTACTGAGTCATTTTCTAGGATAAAGGGAATTTCTTGGTGAAAAATTCTTAATATTTGAGGTCTATGTTTATTTGAATCAATTTAATCTATGTATAAATTTTTAAAATGTTTTTATTATATTTTTTTCATACTTGGAGGGTTTTAGAGGACATTGAATCCTTTTGTAAGAAACTTGGATGAAAACTACCATTATAAAATTTATATGATATGTAAATATCATACCTGAAATCTAAATATTTGTAGACACATGTCATGAAGGGTTACATGTCATGAAAAAATTCATTACATGAAGAGAGTACATGTCGTGAAGTTAAATTACATGTTGTATAATGTTGATCAAGATAAAAATTAATTAATGTTAACGGATTATTTAACTTATCCTTCCAAAAAATAATACAATACGAATAAATAATTTATATACAGTGTAATTTTTTACAATAATTTTTAAACACTACCATGCGTCACATTATATTTTCATCTTGCATGAATATTCCTCCTCTCGAACCAAAGGTTGAATCCAAGAAATTTTGGAGTGCTTATCTAAAATATGGATGGCTAGATCTCGCATCGGATACCTAGGTAGAGTGTTTTCATTACTTTTACATTCTCTCCCTTTGATCATCGATCAAGGTGGTTTAATATTTTGGTCATGGTCATTGTTGGTTTTGAACTAGATCAGTTATTTTCTAGGATCTTTCTTGCAATCATCTGCAACTTTTTTGTCATTGAAATTTTCTATTACATGTACTGCTTGAATTTAGTTTACATTCAGAGATGAAAACCTTAACCACATAGTTGTACAATCTTTATGTATTTTTTATATTTTATTTGGTCTAATATAATACTTACTAGAATAAAATAGTGATGAATTGTATTATTACATGGAAAAACTTTGGATCCAATTGGTTATTGGCATTTTTATTGTAGATACCATTCATGTGGGAGAACCCAAGATAATAATTTAATTAATTAATCGAATAAAGTGGATTTATAATGAAATGTATTTTGTGGAATTTATTGATATAGATTCACCATGTATTGGATTGTTTATTGTGATAACTATCATGTTATCAGTTATGACTGGATGATAAATGAAATTTGAAATCAAATGGAAAATGGTAATTTTCAAAATTAGCAATTGAGAATTAAGATGTGATATAGTGAAATCCTTATTTCTATAACATGTGTTTTGTTTTCTATGTTGTAATGAAATTATGGGTTGTTGGCCCAGTTTGACTGTCATAATGTTTTTATGGGGATTGGACCTTGTTTCATGCTAAAAGGATTATATATCAGGTAATTCCTTGAGACATGGTGAAATGATTATATACTAGGCTATTCCCCGATACATAGTGAAGTTATAATATAGAATTATATGCTCTATGAGGTACAATGAAATGGATTCATACCAAACTTGGCCCTGACACATGATGAAATTATTATATCTCATGCATGACCCTAATTAAATGTAAAAATTGTTAAATAGTTGGATATGACCCAAACTTTTGTGATTTACACATTAGTTATAAGTTTATTATTTGAATGGTTGCGAGACATTCACAGAGACATTTTGGAATGGATGTGAGGTAATTGATTTTTTTACCATGGTTATACAATATTGTATTTCAAGTTTGTGATACATATTTATAGTCATTCTAACTTGGTGTTGAAGTTGGTTGATGTGGTATTAATTTAATTATTTATGTTATAAATACAACTATTTGTTGTATTATTCTATAATCCAATTATAATACTATTAATTTTTAAACAAGGTGGTTCAGAACTAATGAGTTATACTCACACACTATTCATGAGTAAATTTGGTACCCATCAATATTACAAGGATGCAAGATTTAAAACATGAAAAAGATATTGTATTTGAATGTTTCTTATTGGATGTACTAGTGTTTAGAGACGGGGGTGAGATGGGGTTTCTGAATGTAATATTATGATTCTTCTATCATTTTATTTTTATTAATTATAGAAAGATATTTAGTTACATTCATGAATGAATTTAAATTATTACTTTTTCATTTTATTGGATTATCTAGTTGGATTTTATTTTTTGTAATTTAAAAGTATTATATTGATTCCATTATTTTACACACTCTAATATTCATTTATTATTGTTATAACATTATTCAACTATGTTTTAACAGTATAACCAGGGTTTATAGTCTAATAACTATAATCATCACACCCATAATTCTAGTCGGAAGCCGTTGGTTTATTGGGAGTTTTTCTTGATGTAATGTAGCCAATTCATTTTGACCACATGAGAGAGTGTCAGATCGGGGGACAATACAAAGGGGTATTAAAGGAGAAGGTTTCATTTTATTTTTATTTACTGTTGGGGAATTTTATAAGGGAGTGGGATGTGTTGGGAATGGTTACTCATCTTGTGAATGTTAGCATCCAACCCAAGTATGGGTGAAAACCTGATTTCTATGGGATGGATTGTTGTTTATCCTATTTTCTTATTACAGTTTATGTGATTTAAAATTTATTGATTTACATGTTTTTTGAGTGTCATTATTTCATGATTATATGGGATATTGATATTTATTCTCAATTCAAATTATGGAATGATATGAGTATGAATGCATCATAATAGGTATATAAGGATATATTTTTACATGCATTTTTCATGATAGGGACATGTTAATTTCTTGTGTTATATAAATTCGTTTCTAAATTGGATTATGAGATACCAAGTATAACTTACAAATGAAATGAAACAAATGAAATGGTTTTTTATTCTGAAATAATTATAATCCATATTCTGAGAGACCCATAGTAGTGGATCTCCATTATTATCACCTATTGAGGTTGGCCTGGTTGTTATAGTCACCTTTAAAAGTTTTGTGTTTGTGTTGCAGGGAAAATGTCTCATATTAATCTTTTAGTTGAGACTTAAGAGTGTTTAAATAATCACTCTCATAAAATATTTTATCCAGATATTACTATAGATCCTGCGGATAATATGTTTGTTATGATTTCTCACAACTTCATGAGTGTCACAAGATTCATTGAAAGGAAGATAGTTCACACCATCCCTTCGATGTATGAGCTGAAGAGAGGGATATTTCTACAACATCCATATAAATTCAATAGGAATAGAGGCTACTAGGTAGTTATGTTATAGATGAATTCATCCCATATGACATTTCTGAATCATGAGAAAGCCACAAGTTGGAGGGTGAATGTTGCCTTATATATAAATCATGAACCAGCCAAGTGTTGGTGGAAAATTATAGAGTAGGCAATCAAATAGGATGAGTCACCATGGTGTGAATTTTAGAAGATATTAATATGAAATTATTGACCCAATACCTTTATGGATTAGAAGGTTCATGAGTTTATCCACCAGACAGAAGATGGCATGTCATTTTCTAACTACATAGAATGTTTCACTAAACTACAACACTTTATGTCATCATTGGAGGCTTATGAGATCTCCAGGGTGTGAAATTTTTTGGATGTTCTTATTTATGATATTAGGTGAAAGGTGACTACGTTCCTTCTAAATTTTTTTTCAAATATAATGAATCATAAACTGATTATGGAATATAATATGAGAGAGGCCCCAAGTAGCGGCCATGTTTTTTCTGTACGAAAAACCGTGAACTCGTCTTATAGTGTGAAGAAGAATCATTATGATTTTATTCACCAAAGAAGTATTTGTTAGAAAAATGAGGGATATGGAAAACCATATTAGGATTGTGTTATGTTGTAGTGCTATCAGTGTAGAATGATGAGACATATTTAGATTCAGTGTCCATACCCCACTTTTGAGTCTAGTGACTGTGATAGATTTTCCCACCTGCATTTGTTTTTTAGGGAAATGTAGCAGCTGAACAATGGTAGGAGATCAAGATAGACACTATAAAATTGAAAGGACATATATAGTACCCAATATATAGGTAGATAGAGTTCCACATGATGTTTTATTCGGGGAAGGGGATGTAGTTCCCTAGTGTTGGAATGAATGTACAAGGAAGAGAGTATAACTCAGCGGAGCTACTCTGGAGACCAGGATAGAGGGTTCCTCGGCTATATATTATGAAGACTACTACATCTATTTTGTATATAGTACTATATACTTTTAGAGGTATAATTCTTATAACATTTACCCTTCCTTGAGTTTTTTTAGATATAGAATCATAAAATTCTATTTTATATGATCATTTTCGAATGGTTTGGGATTGGATATAGATATCTTGGATGATTTTTCAACTAAAAAAACATCGTTCAGTGTATGATGGAAGAATATATAATTCTTAAAGCCATGTTTTATATAGATTGAGGGTTACCATTTCTTTTGGGAACTCTTCATCCTATAAATGATAGGATTTTATTTGATTCTCAGTATGTATTATTTATTTCTATACCAGGATTATATCCAATATTACCCTAGGAGAGTTAACTTTCAATCTATAGAAGTAGGTATCAATTCTCAATAGTATGAGTGGGATATTTTTAATGGTCATGTAGGGAAAATTTATTGTTGAATGGATTTTCTCACTACTCATATAGCCAGTCTTACTCTAGATGATAGTAGAAAGAAGCATGATTATTTTCATCCTATAGTAGAATGCTTTAATAATGTTTTCTTGATGATTTATAAGGATTACCACCCAATTGGTAGATCTAGTATATAGTCAAATTTGTGATGGGGGGTATATCTAGATTATATCCTACCTTATAGAATATAATAATCAGAGATTTAGGAGTTGGAGGTTCAGTTGGATGATATGGAAACAAAAGGGTTCATACAACCAAGTAAATATCATTGGGGTCCTGAATATCTCTTTAACATGAAAGATGATTGTACAATGTGATTTCATGTGGATAATTTTAGATTGAACCATATGAAATTGTTGAATTGGTATCCCCTTCCATGCATTGATGATCATTTCGATTAGTTGAGTGGTGTGAAGATCTTATACAAGATCGATTTAAAATTATGATACAACTAGTTGAGGGTGATAAAATAGGACATTACTTGAATTTATTATCGTAGTAGGTATAGATTGTATGAATTCATAGTGATTCTATTTTTGTTGACTAACACACATGTGATATTCTTGGCCTTGATGAATCAAATCATACTTATTTTTTGTAACAATATATGTTGATTTATTATGGATGATTTATTAGTGTAATCCCATTCAATAGATATCATGAAAATCAATTCATATCATCCAAAATACAACGAGAGAGGATCCAAATTATAACAAGATAACCAAATTTAGTTTCTAAATTTATAAAGGGAACCTATTTAGTTATTCCATCTTAGAGAAAGGAGTGCCAGTGGACATAGAGAAAGTTTAAGATGTGATATCCAAGGAGAAGCCCAATAATTTCTTCAATATTTAGATATTCCTTTTGATAGAAGTTTATTATCAATGATATATCTAGGGATTCTTATATCTTGAAGAACTAATGATTATGTAGACCATTGAATGAGAGTATTTAGTTTATTCTAATGCGTGTGAAAAATATTTCTAGTAGTTAAAAGGAAGGATAAACACATCAACTATCCTTTCATTAACTATTCTTAGTAAAGCATATATCATGTATTGTGACACATTTGGATTTATACCTAGAGAATTCATGATGCAGGAATATTGAGTGGTTGTGTATGGCTCAAAACAGCTCAAATTACCTGAGAGGAATAACCCTACTAACTATTTAGAGTTATTTTTAGTGGTACATGCCCTGAGATACTGATTACATTATCTAATGGGTGAGATTATTGTTTTATATATAGACCACAAGTTCCTTTGTTACATATTTTTACAATGGGACTTGAACCATTGGCAGGGGAGGTGGGTCGACACCTGTAATTTTTTATCTTCAAGGTGGATTATACATAAGGAAAGTGAATCATAATTGTTGATGAGTTGAGACAAAAGTTGTAGGAATATGTAGTAATAGAGACTTGAAAAGGGTGGTAGGTAATGGAACTCTTTTCCGACATGCATCTATATGTTTAGGAGTCTCATAAAATAGAAACACTGAAATTGATATATATTATACACATTTTTATATTTTATTACTATCCATAAGTTTTTTTATCCAGAGGGATTAGATCTAAAATATATCTTATATGGTGGGGAGACATCACCCAGATGGTGTCTTGGGTGAGGAAATGATGTTATTTTGTATGGATGAGTGTCGGTTTCTACGAGGGTGTGTGAGAATTTTATGAAAGAGTCACATACATCTAGATGTGTGGTATATACTTGTTTGAAAAAGATGTATCATGATATCCAAATACTATACTAGTGGTCAGGAATAAAAATATAAGTAACATGATTTCTGTAAATATGTTTCAATTATTATCTATTAGACACAGAGAATTTATGGATTCATAATATTTTTCATTATTTTCCTTATCCCAAGTGGAAATTGGATGATGTCACTATGGATTTTGTGAAAGGATTTATGAGGAAAACTCGTATTAATGATGTTTTATAGGTGATTATGGATTTACTGATAGCGGTAGTGCAATTTTTTCCAATTAGGGAGACCTATATAGTTAATGATCTGAGTTTTCATTAAGTGTGTGATGTACTTATATTCCATGATATTCTTGGGATTATAATATCTAATAGAGGTCCTCATTTCCAATTAAAATTCTAGTAGGGTACTGAGATGGATCTGAATCACATGATCTTTTGAGTACGACCTATCATCCTCAGACTGATGGTCAATATGAGTAGACTATTTAGGTTCTGGAGAATATGTTATGAGAAAAAATTTTATATTTTAGTGGTTTTTTGGTGTATCATATAACACATTCATATTTTTCATATATTAACATATTCTAGGTATGCATCCAAATGGATCCTTTTATGGACTTGTAAGTCAGGTCGTTCCTTTAACCTCTCTATTTGGTTGGAGGCAGATGATTCATTGATTTTTGGGCCATGTCTCATGTAAGAGATAAATAAAAAAGGTTCATTTGATAAGGAAGTGGTTTGTGACATCATTTCATAGGAATAAATCATAATCTAACTATCATACATGACCTATAGAGTTTAAGGATTTCTATCATGTTTTCCTTTGGGTGTTTCCTATATTGGGGAAACACTATATCAAGAAATAAGTAATGCTTGATCACCAAATTTGTGGGCCATTTGAGATTGTGGATAGGGTATGTCTAGTGGATAATTGATTTTCCATTACCCAGTGCGACTATTCCAAGTATGAAATTGTATTATGACATATATTTGTAGCTATTATTTAACCCTTCTCATGTGATAGATGCAGCTAGTGTCATTCATAATGTCGATGCATCCATTAAGGAACATTTGATGCAGATTATGGACTATAGTAATAAAATTTATGGGGTAGGGTGATTCCTTTAGTTCAATTAATTTTACTGCATGGGTGAGTTCAATAGGAGACCTAGGAGAGAGAGTCTGATATATCAGAATAGTGGCCAAACATGTTTGTCGAGACCCCATAATGATTCTTGGAGAAGATTAGGGATGAGTTTTTATATACTATGGAGGTTCTAAGATTTTGAATTTCTTTAGGTATGATCCTCATTTTTTTATATATAACATGGTGGATTAGTCATTTTTAGAGAATTAAATCCATTCATAGGGAAAAAATGTAATTTCTAGGGTTATATGTTTGTTTCAGTTAACAGAGTCCTAGTATAGAAGTTTTAATTTTTTTTACCATTTTCTTTCCCTAATTTGATGGCTTTTGAGGTGTTCACATCCTTCAGTCAGAGAGTAGACTGAAAACTCTCCACAAAATATTTACAAGCCCAATAAATTTATTATAGAACATGTATGCGTCTTCAAAAAACATATCATGAATGGTTATAGCCCATGAATAGATTCAAGACATAAAAATTGTGCATTTTTTGAAATTAAATTACATATCATGAAATAGTTGATCAGGATAAATAATAATCTAAGGCGATCAGTTTATCATCATATCTATTAAAAATAAATATAGAACTTTTAAAGGATTTACACATAGTGTAATTTTTTAACCTGTAGTTTTAAATAGTGTTGAGTGGTGGATTTTATTTTCACCTTTTATGATGCATTATATAATTGACCCTAAGGAAGTTTCTAGGAGGTTTTGGAGTTCCTCTCTTGATTACATAGATCCTGACCATTCAAATGGTCCATAATGAGTGGTTTCAAATTGGTTATCAATTCTATCCCTTTAATCTCTAGTAGTTGTGGTGCGATATTTTGATTCTAGTCATTTTTTGACATTTATTGGTTATGGTATTTGATCCTTCATGAAATCATCCACATCTTCATCCTCATTGGTGTTTTTATTATATGAATTGTTTTATTGTCAGTTAGTGTTAGGGGTATAAAGCTTCATCCTATTGTTTCATAATTGTTAGGTATTTGGAATATTTCAATTGTGTCAACATAACATGCACCTGAATATACAAAATATTGAATTGGATTATTTATTGGAATCACATAGGATCTATATGGTTATTTACCATGATGGTGGAAACCGTTTGGGTGGGCGAACCATTTATTATAAATAAATTGATTTATGGAATAATGTTTGTTTAACATGTCATGGATTCTAGGTGATTTCATGATAAATATGAAACTATGATTTTCCTTTTTATTTATATAAATGGGATGTTATTGGTTTTGAATAGATGATAAATAAAATTTGTTATCAAAAGAAAAATTTTAAGATTCATAACTAACCATTGAGCCTTTGGATTTGATATTGTGATATTCATTTATCCTTGAAATATTTTTTGGTTATAATGTTATAATGATTACATGAGGAATATGCCTTGTTTTTTTGTTCTAATGCATAGATAGGGCATTAGCCTAGGTGAAATGATGAAATTCATATATATTGGGAAATTTCCGAGGACATATTGAAATGCCTAAATATCCGGCTATGCCTTGAGACATCTTGAAAATAAAATATAGCATGGAATTCCCAAAGGGACGTATTGAATTGATATATATATTGGGCATGGTACTAAAACATTCTTAAATGATTATATATAAGGATTATCTTTGAATAAATATCAAAATTCTTATATAGAAGGTTTTCACCAAGATTGGTGTGATCTAAACCTTAGTTATAATGTTATGGTTGGAATGGTTTTCAAACAAGCTTATAGACATTTCTAAATGGAGATAAGGCATGTAATGTTTTAAAATGGTTATATGGTTTCAGTTTTCATGGTTTTGTTACATTAATTTAAACTGTAGGGCATGGTTCCAAATTTGGTTGATGTGGTATTAATTTAATTGATTAAATAAATAATACATCTATTTATTTCATTGTTTTGTGCACATATTAGCAGACTGGTTATTTTTTTAAATGGTGGTAATGACCTAAAGTTTTATACTCAGACCATATTCAACTAGCCATTTGGTACCTAATAAGATTAAAAATCTATAATATTGGATAATGGAAATGGATCTTGTTGTTTATTGTCACTTTCTAGATGGGCTGGAGTTGGGATATTGGACCGACATGGGGATTAAGACAAGAGTCTTTTGAATATGTTGTTGTTTTGTTTATATTACATCTAATAGGAAATTTATTAACATTCTATCATGACATTAAAATTTTCCATTAATATTTTATTGGATTGTCCAGTTGGATTTCCTTCCTCTGTATTATATTTTTTCCATTATTTTACAAACAGTAGTATTTATTTATAATTGTAATATGATTATTTGGATATTTTATAATTATTTAATTAGGCGTTATAGTCTACCCACTCTACATATAAGATCCCCACTACTATTCAAGATCCTATGGTGTATTGGGATGCATTCTTGAGGTCATGTAACAAACCCATTTCATCCATATGAGAGTGTTCTGGAGGAAGGAAAATTACAAAGAGCTTACATTTTGTGCATAAAACATTATAATTTTAAAATAAATAATTTCATTTGTTTTTTTTGTTTTTATTCCAACATATTCATTTCTTTTTTTATTATGTATATTCTATGTTTTGAATGAAATTTTTTGAAAAATAAATTAAAATTAAAATTAAAATTATGTGTTAGAAGTTAATTTTTCTATGTTTTATATGTGAGTAGGTGATAAAAAGTAGGACGACCTTCAATCAAGGGTGTGAAATATATAACCACCCCATGAGGGGTATCCAAACATGATTCCCCCAATGTGAACTAGTCGTATACACAATGAGGTTTATTTGATGTGCATGGTGCATACAAGAGTCGGATTGCACTGGAACATTGGAGGAGAGTTCACACTATGGTGGGGAGAAGACTTCATAGGTGTGGGGTGACACCGATTATGCATAGACATCAATAAGATATAGTCAATCTTTTTTTCTAATATTAATAGTTCATCTTAGTTTATTATGTGGTGATTTTCCCTCAAGAATTTAGTACGTGGGATGCCTCTTCACATTGGAACTAATCATAAAAATAAAAATATTATCATTTGAATTTATCATTTATGTTATCATCCTAGGTTATTAGGCACCATCATGTTCACTATTTCTAAATATAGATTCCAAAATGGACATTAAGAATAAATCATAGATATCATTGGAGAATTGATGTGGTATATGTCACAAATTTACTATCCTTTATAGAATTTATTAATATGGAACTAATGAATATCAATGTGTCGTAAGCCACTACATATAAATATAGGGAACTGTAAAGATAGTATGTGGGATGATCTAGTTATACAATCTTCCATAATCTTCAATGTAGATGGAAAATAATATGGATAATGAAAAATATTAAATAAATATGATTTGAATCCTTACAATGTTGGTCAAAAATTATACCATGGTGATTTGTGGATCAAAAATGGAGAGAGGAAGATTCATTATCGAAGGATTCCTTACACTATGGCTTCTTGTGAAGAATGGATGCATTAAGTAAAGTTGTATCATGGTTCAAACTATATTTCCTTGGGTATTTTGAATTGATAGTGTTATTTTATTGAAAAGGTTTTATGTTACAATATACACAAACACAACAATTGAATGACAACCAAATGTTTACAAACACCTAAAATATGTGATCAAAAGGGAATGAGATAAGATATAAGATATTGGTCCACACCTTAGATCTTATATATGATTAATATATTTAAAAAAATTATCCAATTTACGAGTTCTTGGTGTTTTTGATGGAAATTGAATATAGTGGTATGGATTTTGATTATGTCTACTAGTTAGGAGTTCAATCGAGAGAATATTTGATCGAATCAATGGAAAAATAAACATGAGAGATTTAAAGAGCATAATGGAATAGAGATATAAAATAAATACCATATGGATATACCTCTCTCCAAAATTAGTATGACGATATATTTCCACGGGAGAAATGTTTTGGAATTAAACATGGATTAATGGATTGATCTATTCCAACATATGGGAAATTATTGCGTATATGAACGAAGATATGTTAAATATTGAATACAAAAATTCTTAATAATAAATAGGAATGGAAATCATGTAGTGGGGACTCATTCGGGAACTATCGACTAGATCACTTATAGAGAGTTATGGGGGTGTTATTGTTATTGAGCAGCTAGAGTGACATTTTACATGTCTTATATTATTTTTTTCACACTTCCTCATAACTGGAATGAGGGAGTAATTTTCTAGTTCAATTCATTATATTTGTGATGTATTTTTCCTAGTTGGGTAATTCTTTTAATTAATTGATGTTTTTTATTCCTCCTTAACCACATTAATTAATTTTTATCTACTTCACTCATGACTATTTCTGGTTAGGTGAAATATTATAACAATAAATTAAATAGCACCCCTTATACATTGCATTAACATTAGCTAAACAATGGTGCTTACAATTAAACATGGATTTGAATAAAAAATTATTTTAACTAACCAATGTACTTGAGAGTTGAAAAGAATTATTAATATAGTGAATATTTTTCACTCTAATAGGATGTTCATTTGGATTAAATTATGTTGAATTATATATGAAGTGGTTAATTTTCACAATACTAGTATAAGAACTTGGAATTATTGGGATTGGAAAGTATCATCTCATCGATCTTAAAAAAAATTCATTATTTATCTCTTGTTTTATTCTCCAAACATTATTTATTATATATGTGATATATTCACTATTCTATATGGGATCATCCATGATTTCCACTTTATGATATTCAAAAATTATCTAGTTTAATTTTTAGTAAATAATTTTTAAATAACTATCCCAAAATAATTAATGATTCCTATCTGGTGATCAATTTACTAGTTACATTTCTTGGGAGTGGTCAATAAAATAGATTAATATTTTTCTAAATTTCCCTTTTTATTTCATTTTTTACTTATTTTTACATGTGGGGTTTTCACATAGTGGTTTTAGAAACATCTTCAATACGTGAAAACTCAAATCATGATAAAAAATGAATAACTTGAATTTGATCGTTAGAGAGGAAAATCCATTTTTAGATTAAGGATGTTGAATGAATTAGAAATAATGGCTGTAATTGAATCTGATAAAGGATATGACCATGTGTAACGCTAGGAGTCCCAATAAATAAATCTAGGGATTCTTGATAACATTAGGTATGTAATACCCTGAAACATGGGCATTCATGAAATAATTTCAATCCCAATAGTCTAGGATAAATTGTTTTAGATGATGTTCAAAATTATAAAGATGATCTCAAATTCCATTCAATTTTACAAGCTACAATATGATTACCTCAATGGTCCTCATATTAAGAATTTAGATATTTGCAACATAATTTAGCTTAAAAGTGTTACTTGTGACATTGTAATGATATGTCTATTCAAATTATCATTTAAAAACATGACCCATGAGTGGATCAATAGTCAACCGCCACACTCTATCCCGACATAGAAAGATATGGTATGATTTTTTTAACCTGATTTCCTTATTCTTTATGGTGTATGGATTTGTGTATATGTTCATTGAACAATTATATAATGAATAATGAATCATTAAATTTTTCTATGGAAATGTTCCTGCTTTTTATTAAAATAATTCATCATCATTTCATAAAAAGGGTTTTTATTAATTTAAACATTTTATAAGGTTTTATCACATGTTAACAAATTAAATTTTGATTGTTCCACATGAGAATAATTGATGAGTATGTTACCTAATGAGATTTATGGTCTATTGGAGGTGATATCTAGAAATATTTTTCATTATAATATTTATGGATGATATAAAAATAAGTTTCACATGTTATAAAACAACTAGTTAATTAAAGAAATGGATACCATGTGTAGAAAATATAATGTTGTAATATCTCAAAAAACCCAAAGGTATGTAATTTTAAAATTCCAGATACATCGATTTTAATCATTAAAATTATGTCAATGGTTTATAGAACAACCAAAAAAACTAATCATGGAAATTGATTTCACAAATACTATAGACTCTAGTAATGGCCATAGGGGTTTCAACGTCAACATCAAGGCCCTTATCTAACATGTAATATCCCAAAATTAGAGGACACCCCAAAAATTTTCTTGAAACCTATAAGGAATACAACCAAATAATCAATATCATAGTATAAAGATCTAGGGTATATTATCATGTATTTAGTTGAAGAGTACAAAAATTAAATATCTTCTGCGAATAATCAAGAGATCTATATTGGAAAAACTAGAAATAAACTCAAAGAGAGACCTATAAGAGTCCTTACGAGATATACTAATGTTCAATGGTGTAAGATCTAGAATCATGGAAATCTACATTCTAATTTATTTTTTTGTTGGAATCCCTTATTTTGGTTAATTAAGTGCTCACCCAAGTCCTAGAGGAGGCTCGGAGGTATTTTGAGGGTTTGAGACACGAAAAGTAGAGAAAATGGGTTCTTTTGGGTATTTCGCTTAGTCTACACACGGTTCATGCTAACCGCGCAGATAGCCTAGTTAAACCATCTGAGAAAATATTTTTTGGAACAGAATCATCTTCAGGGTTTACGAAGAGTTTGGAAAACTGTGTGGGTAAACCGTGCGGCTAAGAAACTTCTAAAAAATTATAATCTTTCCAGTACGAGATTTTTTACCCCATCCTAGGAATTCCTCTCATTTCTCCTCTATTTACCCTAGGGAAGAAGAGAATCTCCCAAGATCTCAACGAGATAAATCTCCCTAATTACTAAGTTGTTTTTTGGTGTTTTTTGTTGCAGATCGAATCTCTGGGTAGGGATAATCCCATCCTTTCTTCTCTTTTGAGTTTAGGGTTTGTGTCTTCTTCTACATTCATTCCGAAGCTCAAAAACCATTCTCTTTGGGTGAGATTCAGGTTGAAGCTTCAGTGTTTTGTTTAATTGGAATCTAAGGGCTTGATTTAGAGTGTGTTCATCTGGGTAATCATGGTAGGTGTTCTACAAGTTATATCCCGTGGGTTTTTTGAGGATTTGGGAATGTGTAGTTTTGTTCTTAGGTATCTCTTGGTATGTTTTGATTACCCATGGAATTATTTGGTGAAATAGTTATTAAAATGGTATGGGGGAACCCTCATGATCTCCATGGGATTCCTTAAGGGTGATTAGACTAAACTAGAGCCTCCCATGGGGTGATCTGACCCATTCAGACCTAGGGATTTTTGATAAACAAGTGAGATTGTTGTGTAATCTAGTAGATCCCTTGGTAAACATGATTATGTGACTATTTCGGTCATGTTAGTAGCTAGGTGGTGCACCTAGGATTGATAATAACTAAAGGAATATTGGGTTAATATGTTGAAATGACCAAAGACCATAATGTAATGGGTTATGAGCATGGTAATGAAGCCTTGGGAATTAGGCATAATAAACCAAGACTAGTGATATAGGCAAAATGAATGAATGTTTAGTGAGATAAGAATAATAAAATGGAATTAGGATAAATGGTTAAATTTTGTGAAATGTGGTAAATGTGTTAATGTGTTAACGCATGGTATTAAACCTCATGTTATTGTTATGGTTTATGTTTTCCTTGGGCAATGGTTGTGATGTTTTTTAAATGGTTAATGGTGGAATATATGTATTTCACGTAAACATAGATTGGTTGTGTGGATTATTGACTGAGGTTCTATGCCCATGGGTTGATTTGGACTGAGGCTCTAAACTCCACCCCTAATGCACAGGTTAGGGATAGAACTGATGTTATGTTTCCCTATTAGTTACATCCGCCCAGACTAATGCTTCGTGGTGAGGATTTGGTTGACATCCACCTAAACGGATGCTTCGAGGTGAGGATATGTTTGGCGTGGGGATTTTTGTCCGAGTGAGATTGGACAACAATGTTTTTTTTCTAATTTATGGGATTGTGTACTTTAATTCATGTAACTTGTTTTGTATAATAAACCCGTGATAAATTTGTTGTAAATTGTAAGTAATTGAAAATGGGATTAAGTGGTAAGATAAAGAAATTGTAATAATTGTTGGTAATGGAGATAAACTAGCTAAGGGAACTTATTAATTCCTTATCAGTAGTTATTCATTTCCCTTTTTCACACATAATTTCTTATACTAGATATTTTGTACACATAGTCGGAGGTGGCCTACTGAGTTGTACTCACACCCTGCTCGGGCTGCCTTTGGGTACAGGCGCAGACTTCATGTTTGTAGGGTATTAGAAGGGAAAATCCCCTTTCTAAGAAGTAGGATTGGTATGGGTGTACGTGGAAGAGGAACTGTACTTAGTGTCAGGACCATTTTGTGGATTTTTTAGTTATTCTTCATTTTGGGTTTTTTTACCATTTCACTTGTAGCATGGAATGGAATATTTACTCTTGGACCTAGATGTACCACCTTTGGGAATGGCTATTTATGGATTCTCCTGAAATATTGATTATTTTTTTGCTATTATATTTATTTTCTATTGTGTCTTACTCTAGTGAAAAGGTGGTATAGTCTCCCCAATTTATTATTCAGACCCCTATTGCTAGTTAGAAACCTTTGGCGTATGAGGAGGTGCGCTTGAGGTCATGTAACCACACGACTCGGAGCACTAGTTTAGTGACGTCCAGATTAGGGACACTACAAAGTGGTATCAAAGGAGGCCTTTCTTCTCCTTCTTTGAAGTCTTCTTATTTGGGATGGTATAAGAGAGTTAGGATGTGTCAAGCCTTGGTAATGAGCTCGTTCTTGGGAGTAGATATCCCATGTACATGGGAAAACCAAAGTCACACAGGGTGGGAATTATTGTTCTAGATTGGGCATTGTTAAAGATGTTGATATTTCACTGTTGGGTGATCCACATGTTGTGTGATGTGATTTTTAATGATATTTGTCTCGTGGACTAAATGGAACAAGGTTGTTTATTCATGCATCATTATAGGTACCTGGATAGGTAGGTGACATGCATCATGGTAGGAACACACGGGTTGGGTGTGTGAGGAATGAAATATAGAATACACCTTGAATTGTAATAATTGAAAAGAAAAAATGTGTTAAATGAAACAATATAAATAGGTTAATATTAATGAATGATACATGATGAAAAATAAAATATATGTGGTTAATGGTTGTAACGAATTGAAAATGTTGTTGTAACTTGTTGTGTGATATTTGTGGTGTCTTATGGTTGTTTACCCCATGGGGCCCATGGCCCTAGGTAAGGATGGTTGGGGAAATGGTTTCGTAATACTATGTTTCATTGGGATGGTGCAAGTACAGTGGTTTTTTTGTGTCCTGTGAAGAGCCTTTTGTTTTAAAATTGTGAATGTTCTTTGGTATGTTTCTTAGACCCTGTGTTTGGAAATGTAGAGAAATGACACCATGACATCGAGCGCCGGTTGGAAAACAAGTGGATAATGCTGAAAACATTACTCCAGTAAAATTCCTAGAGAATATGGTGATCCAAGAAGGTAGGGAAGATAATTTCTGAGGGAACATGGATTGTTTTATATAGATGATGGATCGGGACCTAGGGTGGGTTGCACCGAGTTTGTTTGAGCTGACCAGAGAGTTTCAACTACAACACCTTCTAACTATTACTGGAGTGGGTAGGCTATAGGCAGTGGAGTTATAGATAGAGTCTATCCATACGATACTTGATCATCTTGAGACTCCTGATATGAAGTGGGCTAAGTTGGTAGCCTATATGTTGTGGGGCCAGGAAAAGCGTTGGTGGGACATCCTGGATCAGATCGAGCAGGCTGAGGGGATGTTGTAGAAAGATTTACAGGAATGGTTTTGGGAGCATTTTTACCTAGAGACATTAAGGTAAGAGATGGTGGTAGAGTTCATGAGCCTGAATCAGTGATCAATGTTGGTGATGAAGTAAGTTTTCCACTTCACTGACATGAGATGGTTTGTTCTAGCGTTGGTGGGGGATGAGGCAGCAGTTGTGAGGCATTTCAAGGATGGACTGAGGCATGAGATCTTGTCTCAGGTGAATATCATTGTCATGAAGCGGTTTACAGAGGTAGTCGATTGAGCATTGATATTATTAGGGAATCTGAAGAGTGTTTCAGGTATAGGGCTTGTCATGCCATATGGGAAGAAAAGTGGTGCAGCTTCTGAGGAATGGAAGCATCGTTTTGGAAGTTTTCAGCAGGGCGTAATTGTGAAAGGTGGTTAGAAGATAGGGTTATCCTCTCACGGTGGTGATCGGGTGTTCTACTATCAGTGTTGTAGGCTGGAGCAAATGCGTGGCTAGTGTCCTCAACCTCCAGTTGAGTGTCAGCTGTGCTGTAGATTATGACATGAGCAGAGGATCTGCAGGAACCCTCAGTAAGAGAGTATGAATTTTGGTGACATGAAGCTTCCTATTGGAGGAAAGGGATCAGTTGCACCATATCAAGAAAGTATTTATGGATCCATGGTCCTTACAAATAGGGGTGGTGGACATGGGACTCTAGGGTAGGACCTCCCACTCCAGCAGGGAAGTGCAGCGTAGGGCACGCAGGTTGGAGCGCAGGGTTGAGAGGTTGGTCAGCTTCATGCAGTTCTGTTTACACCTGGTGATGGTGAGGTTGGGCCATCAACTATTCGAGGTATGATCCTTGTAGATTTTATGCTTTCTAGTTTGTTTCTTGACACTGGTTCCACACACACTTTTATTTCTGCTAAACTTGGGTTAGGGATGGATTTTCTTGTGGAGGATGTGTGTGGGGTTATGTCGATTGACACTCTATTGGGGTGCATAATTTGGATGTCGGGCTATAAAAGGGAAGTTCTCTAGAAGTTGGTGGGTATCATTTTTTGTTGGACTTTTTCATTCTTCTGTTGTTGGGGTTTGACATGATCTTGGGTATATATTGGTTAGTGTGGTATCAGGTGCACATAGGTTGTTACCATTGTATAGAATCATTTAGGTCACTTGAGGGTGACACTTATGTCCATCGCAGAGAGTGGGATGTTCGAGAAAGTTGTGAAAGATCATTCTGTTGGCATTTGGATAGGCTCATGGATCTAGTAGCTTGTCTTGTGCTTGATGATAAAAGAGGGGAATATTCTGTCTTCCCTCCAATAGTGGATCAGTTTCATGATGTATTTTCTGAAGATCTCTCGAGGTTGCCAAATGAGAGAGATGATGAGTTCATGATCGAGTTGCTACTGGGAGAAGATACAGTTTCTATTCAATCATATTGAATGGAACCAGTAGAACTCAAGGTGTTAAAGGTTCAGATTGAGGATTTGGATATCAAGGGGGTCATATGTCCTTGTTCATCTCCTTAGGGATCTCATGTTCTTTTTACAAAGAAGGCTGACGGGTTATTAAGGCTGTGCATTGACTATCAGAAGTTAAATTAGATGGTTGTCAAAAATCAGTACCCTCTTCCTAGAATTGATAACCTACTTGACCAGTTTAGATGTGAATCTGTGTTTTCATAGAGTGAGCTGAGATCCGGTTATCACCAGTTGAGGGTGATGCCTTAGGAAGTACCGCTGACAGCATTCAGGAGTCGGTACGGGTTGTTTGAGTTTGTGGTGATTCCTTTAGGCTTGACCAATATACTGGCAGTGCTCATGGATTTTATGAACTGATTATTTCATCCTTATCTGGATCAGTTTGTGGTTTTCTTTGTTGACGACATATCTTTTTACTCAAAAACTCCTGACGATAATGCCCAACACATTGAAATCATCTTGAGTACACTAAAAGAGCATCAACATTATGATAAGCTATCAAAGTGTTACTTCTGGATTGGAGAAGTTCATTTTCTGGGTCACATCTTCTCTGAGGTTGGTGTGTCAGTGGATTGAAATAAATCTTAGGCTGCATTGTCTTGGGAGTAGTCTAAAATTGTTTCAGATGTTCGGATTTTTTTGGGTTTAGCCGGATATTACAAAAGGTTCATTCAAAATTTCTCTCATTTGGTCGCACCACTGTCAAGCATCACTAAGAAGGGAATCTAGTTGTAATGGTAAGAGGATTGTGATATTTCCTTTAAAGAGTTGAATAAGGGATTGTCGAATTCTACAATCTTGATCTTACTCGAGCTAGGTAAGGAGTACGTCTTGTGTTGTGATGCATCTGGTATCGAGATTGGGGATGTGTTGATGCAAGATGAGCGGTTTATGGCTTTTGGGTCAAGGAAATTGAGACCCCATGATCATAATTCTCCCACCCATGATCTTGAGTTGGCTACAGTAGTGTATAAATTAATGTGTTTGAGGAACTACTTGTTGGGGGTACAGTTCATGGTGTATACCGACCACAAGAGTTTAAATTATATCTTTTGGAAACAAGATTTTAATCCTTGATAGAAAATATGGGTCAAGAATATCAATTATTTCTACTTTTAAATGGTATATACACCGTGGAAGGGGTATAGTGTTGCTGATGCTTTGAGCAGGAAGGCTCAGAAATAGGTGGTTCAGGAATCCAGTACCGAGTGGAAGGTGGAATCCTTGTTTGCAGAGATGCTGTCATAGGTACTGGAGGAACACTGTCGGGTGAATCATGCTTTTGTGTTAGTTGAATCAATTATTTTGATCCTTGTTAAGGGAAGTGAGCTTGATGATCCTGAATTTTTTTCTATGAATGAAAGACTTAATGGTGGGGAGCCACCGTTAGGTTGGGCTGTCAGTGTGGACAGGGTTGTTAGTGTTCATGATCGCGTGGTTGAACCAGTGTGCACGTGGGATGATTTGATGCATGAGTTCCATGAAAAAAAATGGTCAGTACATCCAGGTTTGCACAAGATTTATTGTGACCTTCGTAGGCAATTTTGGTGGCTAGGAATGAAAAATGATGTTACGGGATTTGTGGAACGGTGCCTTACTTATCAGCAGGTGAAGTCCGAGCATCAACAACAAAGTGGACTATTACATATATTTCCCATTCCAGAATGAAATTGGGATGATTTGATGATGGATTTCGTTTTGATACATCCATGAATGCCTTCGAAGAATGGTACAATCGGGGTGGTTATGGATCGACCAACAAAATGGCTCACTTTTTACTGATTCAAGAGACTTATACAGTTGATTAGTTTGGTGAGTTGTATGTTCGGTAAATAGTATGGATGTGTGTTTTACCCTGGACTATAATATCATATCATGATCCTCTAATTACATCATGTTTCTAGAAAGGGATTCAGAAGTCGCTGGGTACACAGGTTCTCTTGAGTACAGCTTTCCACCCATAGATAGATGGGTAGTCAGAGCGTACAATCCATGTGTTGGAAGACATGTTGATGGTTGTGTCTTTGATTTTGGGGGTTCTTGGGAAAATCACTTATCAGTTTTTTAATTTTCCTACAATAATATTTTTCAAGCTACGATTTAGATGGCATCGTTTGAGGATCTCTATGGGTGCCTATGTAGATCTATGTTGTGTTGGTTGTACGCCATTGAAAGAGAGATGTGGGGACAAAGTCTCATGCAGGAGACATCAGCGAAGGTTGAGTTGATTTAAAAATGGATTAAAATGTCCTAGAGTAGGTAGAAGATGTATTTGGATCAGATATTTAGACTTCCTGAGTTTAAGTTTGGTGATAGTGTGTTATTTTGGGTGTCGTGAAGGTTGGGTCACCAGTGGATTTGGAAGTAGGGAATGTTGGCACCTAGGTATGTGGGGACAATGGAGATTAAAGAGATGACCGGTGGTGTATTGATTGGCTCTTACAAAATAGTATAGTGGGATGTATGATGTCTTTCATGTGTCACAGCTTTGGCGTTATCAACCAGAACCGACCCACATGGTGGATGTTTATGATGTTTTTCTTGAGGCTAATGTGTCCTTTGAGGAACATCTGGTTCATGTCTTGGATCGTAGAAAGAGATTCATGTAGGGAAAGGTTTTTCCTTTTTTTGTGAGAACTATGGAATCATGGAAATGTTTTGGAAGAAACATGGGATCTGAAATTAGATATGTCGAGTCAGCGGCCCGATCTCTTTTTCTTGGAAGAGAAATGAAACTTGGGATCTCATCTCGAGGAAGAGCCATTATAAGGTGGGGAGGTTATATGATCATGGATCATAGAAAAGTATTTTCACGTTTAGGTTTTGGTTTTAATCCCTTTTTTTTGGTTAATTAAGTGCTCATCAAAGTCCTAGAGGAGGCTCGAGGGTGTTTATAGGGTTCAGGTCATGAAACATTGAGAAAAATGGGTTTTCTGTGTAGGCCGCATGGGCTACACATGGTTAGTGCTAACCATGAGGACAACATAGGTAAAGAGTGCAAGAGGATGTTTTTTCAGACAATAGCCTCCACAATGTTTGTGCACAGTTTGGAAAACCGTGTGGTTAAATCGTGCATCCCAGAAACTTTTAAAAAATAATAATTTTTCCACTCTGGTATTTTCAACCCCAACACGATAATTTCTCCCATTTCTCCTCTCTTCACCCTTGGGATAAACCTAACCTGCCAAGAGCTCAATGATAACAATCTCTATCATTTCTATGTCGTTTGGGTGATGTTGGTTGTAGATCAAATCTACGGGTAAGGCTAATCTCATCCATTATTCTCTTTTGAGTTTAAGGTTTGTATCTTATTCTCCTCTCCATCTAAAGCACGAAAACCCTACTCCTTGGGTGATATTTAGGTTGAAGCATCAAAGGTTGGTTGAATTTCAATTTATGAGCCAGATTAAGAGTGTGTTCAACAACAGAATCTAGGTAGGTGGTCGACAAGTTATATCCTATGGTTTATTTGAGGATTTGTGCATATGTGATTTGGTTATTCGGTGTCTCTTGGTATGTTTTGATTACGCATGGATTTTTATTGTAAAATGGTTATTAAAAAAAGCTAAAGTGGAACCGTCACGATCCCCATGGGATGCGTTGAGGGTGAAGAGACTAAACTACGGCCACCCATGGGGTGAGACGACCCTTATGGGCCAAGGGATTTGTGAAGAAAAAGTGAGATTGTTGTGTAATCATGTAGAGCCCTTGATAAACATGTTTATGTGACTATTTGTGTTGGGATGGAAACTAGGTGGTGATCCTAGTCTTGATAATAACCTAAGGGATATTGGGTTAATGTGTGGAAATAAATAAGTACCATAATGGAATGGATTATGAGCATGTTAATGAAGCCTAGTGAATTAGGCATAACGAACCTACCCTAGTGAGATAGGAACAATGAATGAATTATTAGTGAGATAAGCATTATAAAATGGAATTGGTATATGTGGATAAAGATATGAAATGTGGTAAATGTGTTAATGGGTTAAGGCATCTTATTAACCCTCATGTTAATTTTATGGTTTATGATTTCTCTTGGAAATGGTTGTGATGTAGTGTAAATGGTTAATGGTTGCATATATGTATAGCATATCCACAGAGCATTGTAGTGTAGAGTATTGATTGAGGTTCTATGCCAATAGTTCAAGTCCAATAGAGGCTCTAAGCTCCACCCATAATTCATATAGTAGGGATAGGATTGATGGTCTATTTTTATATTGGTTGCATCCACCCGGAAAAATTCTTTGTGGAGAGGATATGGTTGACATCCACCCGATTTGATCCTTCGAGGTGAGGATATGGTTGGCATAGAAAAGTTGGTCTTAGTGAGATATGACAAATATGCATTTTACTCAGGTACGTGATTGTGCACATTAATCCATGTAACTTATTTTGTTTATTAAACCCATGATAAATGTGTTGGAAATGGTAATTAATGGGAAATGGGATGAAGTGGTAAGATAAGGAAATGGTAATAATTGTTGGTAATGGACATAAACTAGCTGCGAGAACCAAATATTTCCCTATAATTTGTTATTCATTTACCTTTTACAATCAAATTTTTATACAAGATATTATATAGACTTCGTTAGTGGTGGCCTAATGAGTTTTACTCAGACCTTGCACGGCCCGTTGTTGGGTACCCGAGCAGAATTCATGTTTGTAGGTTAAGAGGATTTGTAAAAGGTCATGTTTAGGCACTAAAGTTGGAATGGTTGTACATGGATGAGGACGCATACTTGGTGTCAGGACCATGTTGGGGATTTTTTGGTTTGTCTTTATTTTGGGTTTTCTTAACCTTTGCACTTATAGCATGGCTTGGAATATTTACTCTGGGGCCTTATTTTAACATGTTTGGGAATTGTTGTTTTTTAATTCTCTTGTAATGTTGATTATTGTTCTTCTTTTTTGTTTAGTTTCATTTGTGGATTACTCTGATGAAAAGGGTATATAGTCTCCCCAATTTATTATCCATACCCCCGCTAATATTCGACATCCTTTTGCATACGGGGGTTTGTGCTTATGTTCATGTAACCACCCAGCTCATAGCACAGATTAAGTGGCTTCTGGTTTAAGGACGTTATAGATGGAATGGGATTATAAAATATAACATCATAAGAATTGGAAAGAGATCCCAATGAGACACATAAAATTAGAAAATAATCTAGAGGTATAAAATGAAGAGATCAAAAAGAAGACTACGAAAAAATATATGATTGAATAAGAAAGGGAAAATAGTGATAAAATAGTAATTATTTCATTGTGGATTTACCACTACCCTATCTACCATAAATTAATTTTCCTGTAAGGGAAAATAAATATAAATTAGGCAAAAATGATAAAAAGTTTTGGAGATGATTGTGAAATTTCATATCAATATACCATTTTATGAAGTTATACTAGACATTCTTAACCATGAAAAGTTTATAAAATAATTTGTTTCAAAAAAATAATTCTAAAAAATTTGGTTATGATACCATTGATGCATCAATGTTCATCATTGGCATTGTGCATCTTATTAAGGAATAATAATGATATAACTACATTTTCTATTCTAATTAATATGAGATCTAATGCGTTTTTCATGCCCTTGTGTGAGATATGTAGAAGAGAGAATATTATATCTTACATATAATTTATGTGAATGGAATTATAAGTGAAAAACCCAAATCTAGTTATGTATCAACTTTTGGATACAACAGTGAGACATCGTTGAGGACTACATGATGATTTCATGATCAAATTTGAAATGTTACACCTTCTAATAGAATTTATTATTGTGGAAATGAATGGGGAGAAGACACTAATAACTTGGGAAGATTATTCCATGTTACAAGATGGGAATTTTTTGATGTTTAATGTGAATTATTATAATTAAGGGTGGGTGGTAATTATGTAAAATTTTAAATGAATCGGGAAATAAAAAAATATGGATGAAAAGGGGGAATATTTTAGGGATAATTCATTAAATGAAACTGTGGTTATTATTATATTGTAAAAAAATATATGAAGAATTTAATGATTTAGTGGAAGAAATATTTGATATATAAGATAAAACAATGATAAAACTATTTAAAATTATTAAATAAATATGAGGGACTATTTTCCCTGGACATATCAAGGAAGAAAAATATATTTGGGAAGTCTAAGAACTATAATATGATATTTCCCTATTGGAAAAATATTTTTGTATTGGAATAATGGATGTAGAGAAATTTATACTAGGATAAATTGTTAATAAAATTTCAGAATATGGAAGAAGAACCACTTATTTTTATTAGTAAAAACTACGACTAATGATCAATTTATACTAGATTGAATCTTTTTACCCTCAATCATTTGACTTCAAAGTTGTATATTCTCGCTTAATGACCTAAATAAAATTTGGAATTTTTTTCACTTACTATGACTTAAGGATTTATTTTCATAATTAATTCATTTTTTTGGTATCTAGTATTGGATTTATCAATCTAATTTTCTTGTATTTTATTAACTATTTTAATAATGGGTCTACACATTCTTTAATTGATTTTTTAGAAAGATGGCGATTTTGATAACAAAGTCTTAAGGAATAAATAAAAAGTTTAACAGGGAATTTTCCAATGTCTAGAAAGGATATAAATTAAATTTTACCATTCTTCTATACTATCTTATTTTTTAGAATCTATTTTGAGAATAAATTATAAATTTCATACCCCACACATAGGGTTTTTTCTTTTATCTTAGTATGTGATACAAATATTTTTAGGAAATAAAAGATACTAAATTTAAATTTTAATATTGATAAAATTAAATAAGTTATATGTGGAGGTTGAATGATTTTATTTAATTATATAATTTTTTTACTCAATTAATCAACATTTTTCTGTTTATTCACAAGTAGATTAAATTTCCCATCCATTTTTGCATATTTTTTAATTACTGAATAACATTTTCATTAATTTTTTATTTTTAAATTTCCATGAGGTATTCCCCTTAAAATATATTATTCTTACTACTGATGATACTTCTAATACAATAATTCATATTCTTTCTAATTTTATTTTTTGAGATATAATCTTAGGATATGTTATCTACTTTTATCTTCATTTCATCTTTCCAAATCCATGTAGCAGTAAATTAAAATTTAATATTCATGAGGCATTTATATTGATATATCCATTATCCTTGAGACATATCTTTAGATATTGTCTTTATTTATCTATATAATCCATGAATGACAACTGATAGGAATTATCCACGTTACATCCAATTTTATCGATTCCTATATTACTCCTTGTGTTTTCATTATTATCAAATGTTTAAGTATATCCATATGTTGTATTATTTTGATATTAATTTAATCTATTTTTCTAAATAATTGAATCAACATTTTCATGGTTTAATTTGTAAAATATTCAGTAAATTATATAAAATTGAATTATGGTAATTTGATGAGGATTTTTTTAATTTATCAATTTTGGTTTAAATATTTTTTTATGATTAAATTATTAAATAATTAAATTTTCCATTACAATAATTTCTAATTTTTTTATTTATAATATTTTTTATCTCCTTATTTATGTGTTTTAATTTTAATACTGTATTTTAATTATTTAAAAAAATTTATATTTTTATTAGTATTTAATTAATGAAATAAGACATTAATTTTAGATCATTTTCATCAATGTTTTTACTCATATTTTTTAAAATTTATTTTTAAATAGTTTTAAAATTTAATTATAGATGTTGAATTAACATTGTTTAATTTTTTGGAGTTGGATATTAATTTCGTTATTTGTTTAAATATAGTACCTTTTGTGATTCAAATGCCACATACCATGCTACTTTGAATCATTTCTTCAACAATAGCTCATAAAACATCCTGAGGTACCTTTTATGATATGTGGAAATTCATGTTACCACATGAGTTATCTATAACCACCATGCGAAATTTGTGTCACTTCTCATATGGACCAAAAATGTGTTATCTCTCCTAATTCTTCTATCAATGTGTCATTGGTTTCACTACATCCAAGACACTTCCACCATTTAATGAATCATCCATGTGTGTACTTGATACATGGATGAGAAACTAGATTCCCAAAAACCCCACTAGAAGATGAATGATTATTGAGGGAAATCAAGAGTTTTTCTGTACTATTATTCTAGCAGCCAAATCGATACTCCGAACTATATTGAAAAAGATTGATATTTTATGACTTGTGGTTAACAAATGAAAATATTCTTTTCAAATCACAGATGGAATAATGAATGATGAACTCAATCCACTAGTGGATAAAAAAATATGCAGATGACTAATGTGAACCATTTTTTGAAGAATGATTTTGGTTCATCTGATTTGGGATTCACAAGGAAGAAGACCTGGGTGTTTTGACATGGATGAATCTATTTGTTCAAATTTCGAAGATCTAGCCAAAATTTGAAGAAACTACCATGGTCAAGTCATGAGGTGAAATCATTTTAAGTATTTAATAGTTTTGACAACCAGTACTTTTTTGAAATTGTTTTTATGAATAAAATCATTTCTTCGATATCATACCATAGAATTGGAAATAATTCTAAAAAATGTGATTTACTATTCAATGATTATTATTATTAAATGATATCAATTATAAATTTAATTATCTATTATAAATATTAATAGTGATATTATTATTATTTACGGATTACATATTTATAAAATTCATTTATTTTTTAGCAATTACTTATAAATAAAGTTAAAAATCATTTTAAAATATAAAAGTTGACTTTTCTAAAAAAATATTTTTATTCAAAAAATGTATTCTTATATAAATAAATTAAATTTATCGCTATTAAAAAATTATTTTAAATAATTATATATATAATATTAGTTCATATGTTGTAAATATTTATGTAATATTTTTTAGGCTTGAGATAATTATAATCTGGTTTTCTACTGAAAACAACATTTTATATAAAGATGTTTTTGTTATGATTTGTTAACATACATTAAAATTAATTTAAACCTCTTATAGATATTTAATTTATTAAAATTAATTCCATACATACAATCAGTATGTTGAAATTGGTTTAATATCTTCAATTTAAGTTCTCCTAAATGAATTGTAACTATGGTAAAATTTATCACCTCATAAAAGAGTCAATTAGGTGAGACTATGTTAAAACTAACTGACAATTTCCAAAAATCATATTAATTATTATTTGATGAATAAAATTATTCCCAAATCAAAATTGGTTTGGAATTTATTTTTTTAATGGGAACTTCATAATAAAACAGTAATTTATAATATTATAAACATTTAAAGCTACAAATTATAACTATCTAAGTTAGAAATATCTTTTATATATCCCAAAATGGAAAAAATAGTTATCAATGAATGTTTATAGTAATTTTGACTTTTGATAATTTATATTCATGATATAAATTTATTTCTAAATATTTTCCTTTATATAATGACTATAAATTCTTACTCCACATCAATGCAATATTTCTCCAATTAGTGAAAAAATATTATACATGATACTAAAAGTTTTAAAAGTAACATAATTTAATGTATTATTTCATTAAAAAACATTTTATTTGAATAGTAAATAGTATATTATTCATAAAAACTATATTCTAATTAATCATTTTCCATATTTCACTTATGTATAATTAAATAAATAGTTTCAAAATATAAATTACTTATATTTTATGAAAATATTATTTTATTAAGTAAAATAAAAATAACAAATCAACAAAATCAGAAATATGGTATAATATATAGTCTAACCTCTAATCCCATTTCCATTTATAGTCCTTTTGGATCTATTTGGGTTGAGAATTAATTTATTAAAATTAATACTTTTAGGAAATTCAACATGTTTCTTATCCCTCCATTATAAAAGGACACATATTCGTTCTGTTCTACACACCGCATTGATCCATCTAGATCAACCAAAACCTGAAAAAATTTATTATCAACATCTTTATCCATTTTTTGAGGTGATTATGTCCACAAAATACTAAACCTATGACCATAAAAAAAGGATGTAATTGATGTCTCCTAAAAATTGGTTCTCTTACTCGACCTCATTCAATTTATTTCTTATTCGCAATTTTATAGATTTTCTATATTTATTATAAAATAATAACTATAGTTTCCTCAATATTATTAAATGTATTTATTATTATTTTTATTATACTACCATTATCAACCATCTTTCCATAAATGCTAAGTGAAATTATCGCATGTTCATACAGATGGAATAATATCTCCACATAACAGTATAATTCATTTTCCATCACCGCATTCCATATATGGTCGGTATTATGGGTTTAATGTCAATATATAAAATTTATGGCCTAATTATTCTTATATATTGATAATCTATTATCTACCTTGTTTCCTTACAAACTGATGGAAAATAATATCATCTGTCATGACTATGTATGGACTACCACCTCTATGAAGTGATGTGATAGGTTTTTTATTTTTTTTAACATAGATGATATTAAGGAGGATTATTATTAATATATTTTATTTATATGATATAGTAATGATTCTGTAATTTTTATTTTATTATTTACATATATTGTAATGACTCGTCCCCTGGGGCCGGTGACATGACTACCCCAAGTCTGTCTTCCATAGTCCAGGGATTGGTGACTTGCACCAGAAAGGAATTTCCCTAAAATGGGAATCCATTTCCTTAAAACCTGTATACACATTTATAGGGTACACTTCACACAAGTAAAATACCGTGGAATAAGAAAGGTGAAACCAAAACCTAAAAACCACCACATAATGTAAAAGTAAGTACTAATTTTTAGGGGTCAGAATCCAAGCCCATCTAAAATTGAAATACAAAAAAAGGGAAAACATCTCATGGGATCGCCCACCTACGATCCTACTTGAAGGGTAGGTACGGCTTGTCTCTGTGGCTCTCCACGTTAACTGGTCATCTCTGTACACAATCAGGTCTTGGCTCCATGAGACTTAGTCATGTTTCATGTTTTCTGCAAAAGACACAACAAGGTTCCAGAAAATCCCATGTAGTGGTGAAAATAAAAAACCCCTTTAAGGACCCTCGGACCCCTGAAGGTCATCAGAATTCTACAATGTAAAAAACACAAATCATGAACTGAAGAAAAAATCAAAATGAAAAAGATAGCTCACACCAGGTTTAACTTTATTACAAAAGTACAAATGTTTAGTCATAAAGCTAGATCATATGATCATATCATGTGGCTCTACTGCTAACCCACATAGGATCGCTCAGTGCTGATGTACATAAAATTTCTTGGTGCTGATCTGCACCAGATTGCTCGGTGCTGATCCACACTAGAACTCTATCCATTCTTCACGTCTTAACCAGCCACTAAATTCTGGCAGAAATCTAAAATTATTCCAGGAGGATCATCTCCTCATGTCATCATTGATTTATCAACCATAAAAAGACTCACTAATAAGTAACCTTATGAACTTCCTTGTCATTAGGGTTCCAACGCAACAGACAGTGCGTCAACCAGATGCCCGGTCTATAAGTTATAATCATTATAGTGTTGATGGCCCAGTTGGATTCGATTACGATCCAAACATTCCTAACTCCAAATTTATCTAAAACTCAAATGGATTATCTGAAAACAAATAACTTGTCTTAACGGTTCTGGCGCAACAGATGGTTCATCGAAGGGATGCCCGATATGCATATGCCCGTTTTAGTGGAACATGGTCGATCGCGTCCTGGTTCGCCAAGGGTCCTAGCCCGCCGGCCCATTGGGCCCATGGGTCCGGCCCGAATGGCAGGTCCGGCATCACATGTGAGTCTAGAACACATGGAAGATCCAAACACGCAAGTGGACCGGTCGATGGCGCATCGACGGGATGCGGAGCGTCCAATGCAGCTAGCTGGTGGCACTAGCAGGTGTCGCCCTCTATCCGGAAAGGACCGGCTCAGCCGACCATTTTGTCTAGCCGATCAGCCCGAGAAATATAATCCTCTTTCATTTCATGGCGTGTTGGTGCCCCTCCCTTCTATTGTCGATGTCAGGATGGTTGTGGTTCCTGCTGCCGTAGTGCCTGCGGGCGTCGCTCCTCTATGTGGCCGACAACCACTACCCATGGTTCCGCACCGGCGATTACCTCTGTGGGATACTAGAGATTCTCTGGTGGTATGTTCATATTCTCATATAAGCTTATGGGCCTCCCGGGTTTCCTTCTACACTACGCATCCCTCAAATACATCTTGTTTCTGCGTTCGTTGATTTTCCATGGAGAACACACCAACGAAAATTTTAGTGCAGGGTTCAAGTCGTGTTTGGTTCGGCTTGCTCCCTTCTTATTAGAATATTATACAATGACTAGGTTTCAACAACCTCAATGTATATGGAATAATTTAACTCTTAAAAAAACTGATACCTCAAGCTCGTTGGAAGTCACTGTGGATGAGGATGGAGTGTCCTTGTCTTAGGGTGTTGCGGATGAAGGAGAAGGTTTATATCCTTTGGAATTCATCATCGAACCCTACAACAGTCATCAATGATTTGTTCTAGGTTGGTGGAAGATTCCATGACACTTCATCAAGGGTTCCTCTATCAAGTGCAAAAACCCCATCCTCGAGATTTGTTTAAATAGAAGAAAGATAGGATCAACACACCACATAGTTAAATTGATTCATTAATGAATTGAATTAAAGAATCTATTATTTCTCCAAACAGTGTAGTTACAAAACATATTGTGACTATCTGTTTAATGGTTTGACGGCCCAGTGATCTCACCACCATTTCTCATCAGTTACAAGAAACAAATAAAATAACTCATTGATTTATTTTACTATTTTTTCTATAAAGTCAAAAAATTAACATTTTCATCTGACCCTTGTCGGTCGATGTTAAGCTTCCCTTAAGAGAATCTCAGCACTACGTATTCAACGGTGCCCACATATTTTTAATTCATGCACCGATTCAAAAGATAAAATTTTCGTCCCAGACGTTTACTTAACGTACCTTAAAAAAGATCAAAATTTTGTTCCGAGCTCTCTGGGCCTCAGAGTCAGGTTCCTTCAATTTTCGTAGACTCATAATAATTACTTTTAATTAAAAACATTATATGGAATTTTAGGTCTTTATATTCTCCCCATGATAGATATTTCAACCACGAAAGGAACAAAAAACCTAGGAAAACAAATGTGGGTACAGAGAAGGTATCTGAGTCTCTTGATCCCATTTTCTCTCATGATGGTTTTCGTACTTCCACAAAAAATGAACCATAGGAATCGACCCCCCTTGAAGGACCGGCTCTTGTTGATCCTCTCTCTCCGTCGAGAACACCGCAAATGTCGCCACATCATCGATGTCCATCTTTCCCCAGTCAATAATGTGGGATGGATCATGCACATATACCCTCAGCTGCGAGACATGGAAAAAATTATTCACCCAGGGAATCTATGGGGGAAGAGGTAGATGTTATACCACCTCTCCTACTCTACTAAGTATCTGGAAAGGTCTAATGAACCACTGAGTTTTCTTGTTGCCCCGACCACATCTCTGTAATCCTCGTTAGGGTGAGACCTGTAAGAAGACATGATCTATCTCTTCGAACTCCAAGGGTCTCCATATCCTATCGGCATAAGACTTATTCCATCCTTGTACAGTCTTCATCCTCTCCTAGATTGTGTGCACCTTCATGGTGGTAGCCCGTACCAACTCTGGACCCATAAGCACTGGCTCCCCGTAGTCTTTCCAGCATATAGGTGATCCGTATGGTCGCCCATATGGGGCCTCAAAAGGATCCACAATGATGGTGGAGTGATAACTATTATTGTATGTGAACTCCACCAGTGGCAGGTGTTCTTCACAACTATGTCCAAAATCTAGGATACAAGCATGATGCTTGTCCTCGAGTATTTGTATGGTCCACTCTGTCAAACAATCTTTCTGAGGGTAAAAGGTGGTGCTCAAGAATATCTGAGCCCCAAACACCTCCTAAAATCTCTTCCACAAGCGGGATATAAAATGAGCTACACGATCTGAAATGGTCGTCAATGGATCCTCATGAAGTCGTACACTCTCTTGTATGTAGAGGCATCCCAATCCCTCTACTAATCCCTTCTCTCTGATGGGTAGTATGTGAGCCGACTTAGTGAGTCGGTCAATGATCACACAGATATAATTGTGGCCCCTGGATGTATGTGGTATCACTTTCACAAAGTCCATGGAAATTCCATCCCACATCCTCTCTATCACCGCAATTGGATGAGTCAAGCCTACTGGAAAATACAGCTCAACCTTCACATGCTCAGAATTCAGGAATTGTGATATGAACTCTACCATGACTTTCTTTATTCCTTGCCATCAGTATAAACTCCGGAGGTCCGAGTACATCTTCATCTAACCATGATGTACCGCCAAATGGGATGTGAGGAACTCCCTCAACACCTCCTCTCGTAACATCACTGTTACAAAGGTGCATCCCCTAAAAAGGATGAGGTGCTCTTCACCTTCTAGAAATCCTTAAAGAGTCTATCTTAAGGATATCTGACCATGTCAAGGCTCGCAATCAACATCCCTGAGTTGTGCCTCTCTAACTAGCTGAAAAGGTGATGGAGTAACTATTAAATACTTGAGGAAAGATGTTCCATCACAATCCATGAAGTATATTTTCAATGCATCTAGATTCTCTATCACCTCACTCAGTAATTGTAAAATAGACCTCCTAGTTAGTGTGTTTCCCACCACGTTTCCCTTCCCATGAATGTAGACTATCTCAAATTTATAATGCTGGAGGAACTCCAGCCCTCATCATTTTATCAGTATCTGGTACTTCTTTGAGACAATATACCTGATACTCTTTTGTTCATAGTAGATGATAAACCGTTTACCCATCAAGTAGTGTCACCACATCTTCAAGTCAAAGAACTATACAGCTAACTTCGTGTCTTGGGTAGCATAGTCCTGCTCATTCTTCCTCTGATTTAAAGAGTCTTAGGTTACCACCACTTTCTCCTACATCAGGACGAATCCCAGTCTGCTCCTTGATGTGTCACATTAGACTACATACCCAATGCCTACTTCTAGTAGCCTCAAATGGGGGAACTCGTCAGTATCTGCCTTAACTCTGGGAATCGTTTTTGGCATTTATCTTTCCAAAACAAAGGTTTCTCCTTCTTTTTCAATGCTGAAAATGCTGATTATACTCTGGGGAAGTTAGGTACGAATCTTTGGTAGTACCCCACCAATCCCAAGAAGCAATGCTCCTTGGTCACACTTCTAGGTGGATCCCAAGAAAGCACTGCCTCTATCATTGCTGTATCCACTGAAACTCTAGCCTCAGAGATAACATGTCACAGAAATTGGAACTCCTGTATCCAGAAATGGTACTTATAGAGATTACCATAATGCTAGTGCTCTCAAAATGTATCCAGATCTATCTGTAGATTAGTTGCATGCTCATCCTCAAATGATGAGTATACCAAGATGTCGTCAATGAATACTACCATGAAGCGATCGAGGTAAGGTTTTAATATCATATCCATGAGCCCCAAGAACACTACTATAGTGTTGGTCACACCGAAAGGAATCACCTAGAACTTGTATTGTACATACCATCATTCGAAGGTTGTCTTCTGTACGTCCACATCTCGTACACTAAGTCGGTGATATCCTAATCTAAGGTCTATATTCCAAAAACATTGTGCTCCCTTTACCTATTTGAAGAGATCATTGATCATCAGCAGAGGATACTTATTCCTCACTATCACCTGGTTTAGGTGCTGATTGTATAAACAGATCCTTAGACTCCAATCTGCCTCTATGGAGAACAAAATCAGGGCTGCCCATGGAGACACATTGGGCCCTATGAACCCTTCCTCTGCAAGTCTTCCAACTATACCCTCAACTAATAAAGTTCCACGAGAGCCATATGATATGATGGTGTAGATATCAGTGTCTTGTGGGGTACAGGTCTATGTAAAAGTCTACCTATATAAGAGGAGGAAGTCCCGAAACATCACCAAGGAAGACATCAACAAACTGGCCCACCACTATAGGATAGCTCAGACTCCTCTTGTCCACTACACCAATGGTAAGGCTAGCCAACTGATGGATCATCGCCTTCACCCTCCTCTGAGAACGTACATCCTGTGCTGAAATGGTATCCTTTTCACTGGTGAAGGAAAACCTGATCTCATCCTCACATAAACACCATACTCTATGCTAAAAAACTCGATATGAGCTTGGAATGTGGATAGCCAGTCCAAACCAAAGATAACATAGTAAGGCTGTGATGCTACTATGAGCATATCTCAGCCAAAGCTCTCACACCGAGAGTGAGCACCCACTACCTTCACCAATGTGTTTTCACCGAATCCTCTACCATAGCGGTCAATAATCATAAGGATCGATATAACAGCTCCATCAGAATCTTCAAGCTCCAAATGAGTGTCATGGAAATGAAAGAGTGACTAACACATGTGTCTATAAAAATTGTAGCTGGGGTGGAATATACACATATCGTACCTCTAATAATCTCTGGAGGGCCACAGTCATAGGCCTATGTCGCCTAAAGCTGATATCACCCATATCAAAATGCTCCTTGTGGTCGGGGTGGACCACCTGTGGTGGTGGTGGTAAAACCTCAATCCATCGCCCACCACTTGTTGCACGACATGCTCCTCTTCCAAATCTAGCAGCTTGTGGACCTCCTCACTCATTCCTCAGCCACTGCCTCAGTGGCCCCCCATTCATCTTCTGATCATCCATGTAGGGAGTCATAAAGTCATGATCCGTGTGTCCCAATCATTCGCAAGAGTAAATGACTTTAGTCCTCAGGATACCTCCTCTTCCTTGAGAGCTCCGCACCTCCGACCATTCCTCTTTGGGTTGTCCCCTGGAAGGTTTGGCCTACTTGGACCTTTGCATCATATTCCTACTTATATCTAAATATAACTCATCTACATGTCATCTGGTGGTGGCTCTCGCCATCAATCCCAACACAGCTAAAAATCTCTCCACCAATAATGCTCGCTCGAGTACTCCAACCTACGTCGGGATATTGAGTGATATCATCAATGCTCTAATCTCCCACCAGAGACCCATATCAATGGTACGAGCCCTAATAATGGGTCTCATTCCAATTAGGTGGAGTAGTGAGAGAGATTAGTGAATCTCTCCAAGTATTGGGCCACTGTCATGCTACCCTACAGTAAGTGCAGTGGCACTTCGGTACACACTGAGTGTAAAGTCACTGGTACGAAATCCACCCTGAAGAGGGACTCGATGTATAACGAGGAGAGTGTCACCTCCTCATACATCTGGAGTGTCAGGGTCCACCATCTTCTGCTACACCCTAAAAGAGGATAGTAACTAGGATCTCCATATGTTCTACTGGTGTGTCTCCACAAAGAGATAATCCCTTGCCAAAACCTCCATCCAGTCCTCAGCTGCCTGGGGATCTATCTCGCCTCAAAACCTCAGCGCCCCCTATCTTTGGAACTCCTGAAACACATTCAGTCAGCATGCATGGTTTATTTGTGGGGATGGTGGAAACCGATGCCCCACGTGTTGTGGTGCTACTTGTACACCACCCAAGGTTCCATCACCATAAGAGGGTCATGTACCGATGTCGCATCGCTCAATGGGCATTCATCATGTTCTGTCTCTGGATTCATGGCTGGTTGTCCACATGGTGGAATCTTGAAAGAAATAGGTGTTCCATGATCAATGAGTTATATCTGGTGAGATGACTCAAAGATATCAAAATGATACACCACATTTTCATAACACATGAAATCAGCGTTTTTTGTGTACCGAGTCTAAAATTAGAATTCAGGGTCCTAGTGTATGGATACATTGGCCACCACAAAAACACCGGACTTGCTAAACTGAAACCCAAACACAAGATACATAACACTATTGCTTCATCTAAAACATAGACTCTAAGTTCTTCTAGTAGAACTGACTCCTTCGATACCACTTTTTCCCGATCCGTCCCCCAAGGCCTGTGTCGAGACTACCCCAAGCCCACATTCCATAAGACAGGGTTGGTGACTAGCACTAGAAAGGAATTTCCCTAAATGGGAAGGGATTTCCTCAAAACTTGAACACACACAGACATGTTACACTATTCATAAGTAAAACACAACGGTTGAGGAAAGGTGAAAACACAAATTAAAAACCACAATAGTGTGTAAAAGTATGTACTGAAGTAAAGGGGATAGAATAAAATCCCAACTGAAAAGGAAATATTGAAAAAGGGAAAATAGTTCTTGAGTTCTTTTGCCAATGATCCTACCTAAAGGGTATGTACAACTCATCACTACAGCTTTCCATGTAAACTGTTCTCCTTCATAGAATGTCAAGTCCTAGATCCTCAAGACTCAATCAAGCTGCTCATTGTCTTCATAACACATAACAAGGTATGGGTAAAGCCCATGCAGGGTTGAGTATAACAATACCCAGTAGGGACCCTGAGACCTCTAATGGTTTCTCAGAATACAACAAAGGAAAAACAATAGACCAGGATCTAAATCAAAAAGCACAATGAAAAAGGTATCTCACACCAGGTTTAACTAAAGTATTGTAGAACATATGTTTAGTCATAAAGCTAGATCATCTTATTATATCATGAGGATCTACTAATGATCCACACATGATATCTTTGTGTTGATCCATATAATATCACTTGGTGTTGATCCACAGAAGATCGCTCAATGCTAATCCACATAGGAGTGCTCAGTGTTGATCCAATCATGATTGTTATTCATTTTTCACATCTCAGTCAACCACTAGATTCCCACACAAAGAACGCATGATTCTAGGAGGATTTGATCCTCTTTCCATCAGTTTTATTTCAACCAGAATGAAGTACCAAGAAGATGTAACTTCATGAATTGTCATGTCATAACTGTTCCAACGCAACAGATGACACATCAACCAGACACATGGTCTGTATGTTATAGACATTTTAGTGTTGAGGGCCCAGTTGGATTTAGGTACAATCCAACCTGGCCAAACTCCAAAATTATCTGAATATCTCATGGGTAATCTTGTCATAAGGGTTCTGTCTCCATAGATGGTCCATCGAACGAATGCCCTATATGCGAGATATGATTATTTTAGTGGAACATGGCGGGTCGGGTTCAGTTTTGGTAGGGGTTCGGACCAGCTAGTGGGTCCATCATAGTAGGAGGACTTGACCTGGTTGATAGGTCTAGCCTGGCTGGAAGGTCCGACCTAGCTTGCATGTTTGGCCCGGCTCACAGTCCGGCCCACCTAGAAGAACCTGGCCCACAAGCTGGCTGGTTGATGGCGCACCGACTGGATGCCAAGCTTTCGGTGCAGCCAGTTGGCGGCGCTAGCGGGCACCGCCCTCTCCCCCGAAATTCCCGGATCAACTAGATATTTTTTCAGCTAAGAAGGATCCCCCTCCTTCTTGGTGTAGCACGTCAGTGGTGCACCCTTCCACCACTTCATCCCGGATGGCTGCGGTTCAGGCGGCCATGGAACCTGCGGGCACCACTCCTCTCCGCGGCTAGCTCGGCCTGCCACCGCCACTCCAATGGTGCTACATTGGAGGTTACCTCCGTGGGCCACCAGAGATGCTCTGGTGGTCCTTTATTCTTCCCGTCTTCACCTACATGCCTCTCAGGTTTCCATCTTCACTGTGAATCCCTAAAATACACCATGCCACCGAGTTAATTTTTCCGTCATGAAGCACACACCAAGGACATGTCTATCAGAGGGTTCGGGCCATGATGGGTTCAGCCCGTGCCCTTTCAATTAGTTTATGAAACACGGGGTAGGTTTCAATATTATCAAGGTATATGGGAGAATTTTACTCATTAAACAAAACCTCTAACTTGTGCTCGTTGGATGTTGCTGCCAATAAGGAAGTAGTGTCCACATCTAAGGGTGTTGCAAACGAAATAGAAGGTTCATGTCCATTATCACTCATCATTGAATCCACCAATTTTCTACGAATCCTCATTCTAGGTTGGTGTAAAATGCCACAAAACTTCTTCTGAGGTTCCTCTCATGAGTGCCAAACCCATGCCCGAGCTTCGTTTAAATAGACAAAAGAGGGGATCAATGCCCCCACAAAATTATAGAGGCTAATTAATGAATTAAATTAATGAACCTATTTATTCTCCCAGGGTTGCGGTTACACAACCAAGTTTAACTGGACATTTAATTGCTTGAAAACCCAGTGGTCCCACCGCCGCCGCTCAACAGTTACAATAATGAAATAAATTGACTCGTTGAGTTCTTTTATTGTTTATTTTTTCTGTAAATTCCTAAAATTAACATTTTCATACGACCCTTGTCCATAAAAGTTAAGCTTCCCCTATGTGAATCCCAATGCTATGGATTCAATGGTGTCCTCAGATTTTTAATCTCTGCAGTAGTTCAAAATATAGAATTCACCGCATGCACATTTACTGAAGGTACCTTTAAAAAATTCAATATTCCATTACCGGCTCTCCAGGCCTCAGAATTACATGCTGTCAATTTTCACACACTCATGATAGTTCTATTTAATTAAAAAAATTACATGTAATTTCCAGTTCTTTATATATATTTATTTCAATTTTTTAAAAAATGATAACATCGTTCATGTGTACGTATGACCTTCCATTTCCATGAATGGTGTTATTCGTTTTCTATTTCTTCCATTATGGATGACTATAAATATAAATATATAATGAATATATATGATAATATATATATATATATATATTTTTCAGTATGATATGGAATTATTATAAATTCTATTTTTTATACAACATGTCAGAATGCTTTTGAAGCAAGTATAACTCATATTAAGATATTTTCTTATCTTGTTTATTTCTATGATGCACATGCTTTATACACAACTTATTTTTTTGTGATGTATATACTATATATAATTTTATTTTATGATTATTCATGGAAATTTTGGGATAAAAATATCCATCTAGGTTTCTATTTTTCATATAACATATGATTCAAAAGTTACTAAAGTGGTAAAAGTTTTCTGTTATAATCTCAATATTTATCTTTATTATTTGCGATTCAGTTTCTCGTCAAGAAATATTTTGATATAAATATTAAGAATCTAAATATTTTTCTTATCCTTTTTTTATTTCATGAAAAAAAACTTTTTCCTTTAACAATCCACAAAATATGTACTCATGAGACTGAAAATGTGTTTTTAAGTATAATCAACCTTATTTCGCACTTCGATTGAAATTTTTTTTCCATCCATATCCATTTTTTATCAAAAAGATATAAATCAGGTATTTATTATTCTCTTATCACTTTTTAAAATCATATTTAACCATCCTTTACTTTAAAAAAAAATGAATCTTCTTATCTTTTTCCCAACAAGGTAATTTTTCAATTTTACAATAGTATAAATAGAATTTTTTAAAAAATAAATTGTTAATATAATTTCCAAATATTATTACCACTCAAATGATTGAATCAAACATTAAGTATTTCTATGGTAATTTTCAAAGAACATATTTTCCACAATATTTTAAAAATCATTATATTTAAAATAGTATATTTGAAATTTATAAGGATTTTTTCCTCAATATTGTTTTAATGATATTTTCTTAGTATTTATATCTATAAAATATGAAAACCCCGGATATAACATATGATTTACTGAGGATATGATCCATGAAAACCATAATAATTATTATTCTAGACGTTTTTTATGATGATAATATGTTTTAGAAACCCATTCCTTTTTCCATGGTTCTTGCAATAATGAAATGATCAAATGTTTAAGAAAATCATTAATTTTTTACATTGGTTATTCTATTATTTAATGTTTATAAACCTCATTTAATTTAATGGGTTAATTTATTATTAATATTTTATGATTTATTTGGGTATATATGTATAGTATTCATTCTGTGTTGGTGGTTACATTATTACCATGGAAGTTGGACACATTATAATCAAGGAAGGGTGAGACCTATTTCTACCTCATATGCATTGGGTAATAATTATTGAGCTCAAGGGATGCATGGTAGTTTATCCCTAGAATAATATAGGATACATATGAGGTTTTCACAGTCCCAAACAATGTATTGGGATGGTTATCCTATGCCTAAGAAGTTATGATAGTTATAGTGGGTATCCATGACATAAGGAATTCTCTACTTATGTGTATGACACAATTCCATGTCTAATGAAATTGTTATGATATCAGGGATCATGATCCTTCATTACTTTGTGACTCATGTCTTATTAACATCCATGATTTATTCAATGACTAAGAAAATATGATCAATGATGAGCGATGAATATATTTCAAATTTTAACCACATGTTATCAAACCCTTATGATATAATTATGCTTATGTGATAATATATATCTCCCTTATTTACCCTTACTAAGAATTATATCATACAGATTCTAAAATTTATTATTCTAGGTTAGGAATAAATGTATTATGTGTGAAATTTCTATGAAGGGTGGCACTTATGAATAACTATGTGAGAGTTAATGGGGTTCACTTATCAAATAGTATTTTATGTATTAAAATTTTAAAGGTCTCTAGTCCAAAATGTTTTTATTATGGATCATTATTTTATATAAAAAATATTCTTTATATATTTTTTGATATTTATGTATAGAAAGTATGGGTCAATATTGTTTACCTCATATCAATGATTGGTTATCACTATGAACTACGATTAGAAAACTATAGTGGGGACCCTATGGATATGTCTATGTATAGGATATAATTCTTATGATTTGGTAATGACATTTAATGATCATGGTTAAAAATAAGTTTTCACATTTTGAGATGAATGTGTCATGATTTATAGATCCTATAAATTATTTTTCATGATAATATGATGGATCAATATGATTGATGATTTTTGACTATCAAGTTAAGAATTTTGTTCTTAGAAAGGCATTCAAGATAGACTGATGTAGTTGAGGTGGTTGTATGTAATAAAAAATATTAATATACACAATTTATGATTAGTTATAAGAATTCATTTATATTATAAAAATAACCAAGGAGTGATTATTCATATCTTCATTGATGATATTTTGATTTGTGAAAAACATGACCTCAGTACCCCCTCAAACTGGTACCTGACTTGAATTTCCATATACTCTAAGTGAGTTCCCAATCCACTCCAGACATTGAATAGTTACCGATCATCCAAAAAACGATGGAATGAATTTTATGAACATGAAGCAACAATGTGGAATATATGTACATTAGAGAGAGACATAATGGAATATAAAAATATATTCCAAAAAAAATAATGAACAACATAATAGATAAAACAAAAAAGGCGGGAAATTATATCCATTATACATGTCAAACATCAATTTACTACAAAACTAAATATATATTATAATAGATCCATGTGATAATGTGAAAAAAATCCAACCATATAAACACCATTTTCCCAAAACCCAGCTAACAAGAAACCATGCTACCTCACTAAGGAACCTTTCCTTTCCCTCTATTGAATGATTGAACACGGTTTATGCATCCCTATTGGGGATCATATGGTGTGAGATAAAAGGATCAATAGGGTATCACCCAGGTGTTAGAAATCAAGTCTGAGAACAATAATCCAATCATTCATAACATTAATGAAAATAAGGCATGATAATAGTTTAATATTTTTTATATCAAAATAATAATGAAACTATTTAATTTCCACTTTTTTGATAATTCAAAAGAAAGCAAGTAAACTATTTTCAATTAATTTCATAACCATATATCATATAAGATATATCATATAAAAAAAATCATATATCACATATCATATCAAATCCAAGGAAGAATAATCAAAATAATAAAATCCAAAAGTATGAGCATGGGTAAAATCATGCCAGGGATCACACTTGTTCAGGATAACTAGGAAACATATATCTGAAAAATCCAATCATGTAGGCATCAAGATACTATACATATACATATAGATTTTAGAGAAAAGGAAAACCCTATATATTTAACCTCTAACGGGTCTAATAAGTTCTTAAAACTACATTCCTTGGGATTGGAGTCAATCCCCTAGAGAAACCCCCACTAAAAGTGTACATGACCTATTACTATACCTTACCCTAATTAACCAAGGATTCCCATCTTCTATATTTTCCAAAAAATTTCATTAATCAATTTCACCATTTAATTCATTGAACAGAATTTCACAAAATGACTTCAAAATACATTGGAAACACTTTCCATTTTCTAAAAAACATGGGAAAACCATATTTTATAAAAGAAATGTTCGACAAACACAAACCAAGTCAATAATATCATTCTATTTTATTTAATAAAAAAAATTATCAAAGTAAGTGCAATGCAGTTCCCCAACATAGGATATAGACGGAAATACCTACCTAAATAATAAGTTTGTATGCACCGACAACAGAATCCACCATAATAAAGAAACCAAAAAATCAAAACAGCGACACATGAATCAATCAAAAAATATCATAATTGATTCAATTTATAAATGGTTTAGTAGGAAAGAGGAAAAAATACATAACTCCAGAATGAACACCTTCCACACACAAACTAATTGTGGGAACTTCCCCTAAAATATTATAACTAAATAGATATAGAGATAATCTTGAAAAAACATCACCACCTGTCAATGAATTTTATAACATAACATAAAGAAGCTACTCTGACCATAAAAATTAATTAGAAAGGATTACTCACCTGGGGAGATTCCATCCAACGACATTAGAGATCAATCTTTGAACCAATCAATCTGGATCAAACGGAGGATCGAAAAATAATTGGAAGGGAGATCTATGTAAATATGTGAGAGAGCTATGGAGGAATGAAATAATAATAAATGGATTTTGTCCCCTAATATCCATGATCAGAACCTTTACATGGTGTTCCACCTATTTAAACATCATGCAACACATGATATCATGATAGGTTGAACAACCCAGCACCTATTTATTAAAAATAGATTGCTTGACATTACCCAATGTGTAAACTTTACATAGTGGGTACTCCATTCATGATGTGTACCGGGTTCAGGGAATCTACACTATAGATTTTAGATATTGTGTACTCCCATTAAATAGTGTGTATATAGCCTATAGATTTCAAACAATCAAGAATCATACATAAAATCCAAAACCCCCTTCGGCATTCCCAGAACTCAAGGTGGGACAAAAAATCCATTAACACATTTATAACCAGACTCCATTAATTATAAAAACCTATATCCCCAAATATTTTATAATTTTTACTCACCAAATGTTCTCCATCCTCGGGTGTCCAAAGATATACTCAATTGTATGGGAAAATAATTAAGAAAAGGAAAATAATCAAAAGTGGGTAACTAGATTTTATAATATCACGAACATTAGAATTTATATCCCCTATAATTCATATATAAGAATGATGTATTGTAAATAACTGTGTCCATTTCTTTCTCATTAATGCATGTTTCTCCTAGGTCTCATTAGAATCCAATCTATGCATCAACTGCTCTTTGAACTATTGAATCAAAATACCATGCAAGACATTCACATTATAGTGAATGATCTCAACTAGATGCTCCACAAAAAAAATATCTGGATCTAACTCAATCACCTATAACATATTAACACAAGAGGGTTTAAGATAATATTTCCTGAGTTGTGATTTGTGGAAAATATCATGTATTCTGGTAAACTAATCCAGAAATTCCAACAGATAATAAAAATGTTAAATACACATAATGACCTCAAATATATCAACATATCTCTAATCCAACATTCTCTATTATCCAAGCTGATGGTGACCTACCGATGAGAAACATTCAAGGAATACTAGTCATCTATAAAAATATATAAATGTGGAATCTATTGATTCAAAAAAAATTATTAAATATTCTATGTAACAAGATTTCGATGTATATCCTAGATTCATGATGATGTATCCTAAACCAAACCAAGTCCCACAAAAGAATCTTCTCCCACATATGTCCACCGATAAGGTGGCTTACATGGGTGATAATAAAAATACTCTAGTGGATCCATTATAATGAAAAATTGATAACCATTGCTATAATTAATCTCAATTTTTCCCAGATGGTTATCCCACGATACACCAAAATCTAAGACACATTCAGAAATAATATCCTCTAGGATATAAATATCCCACCCATCTATTTTGATTTCTATGGATGGTCAGCTAACTCATCTTTATCTGAGTCCCCATTTCATCCATGAGACTTCTCCCAAACCATGAACTAATATTACTATCCCAAATAGAAACAAATGTAGAACGAACCCTATGTAATGTTATAATATAATTCACATACAACTTACCTGGATCTTAAAACTTATTGGTGTCCCTGAATATAATAAAATGATATGAATTTTCTAACAGATCAACCACCACATAGATAGAATTGTTTCTTTTGGGTTCCATGTTAATCCCACAATAATGCCTATGGGTACCTCATCCCATTTCCAAACAATAATTAGAAGAGGATGATGAAAACCACAAGGTTTTGGATTCTTTGACATTATCTATTGGAATGTGTAACTCAGGGACCATAATCAATAATTTAATTCTTTCTGCTCGACCCCAAAACTATTATCTCATGTCATAATAAATTTTCATAGAGCTTATATGAACACCCAATGAAGAAAACAGTCAATAAAAAACTTATTTCTTCAAAGATAATGGGATTATAAATTGATCCACCAAACCTATAATACCTTCTAAAGATAGAGGATAACCTGAAAAATTCTCCCCACCATTTAGGGTTTCAAAAATTCAATTTAATTCGTCAACCTACTATTGAATCGATTGAATGGTTTTCAAAATATATTATGATAAATTAAAGAACCTCGTTAATATAAAAATTCAATTGAGTGAAGATTCCCAAAATATTCCACTCTTCTTTCAATTCCCAGACAACATTCCATGGTACCATCCTACTGATAGCTTTTGAAATTCAATTCCTCTTGCTCGTGGTGTAGGAAATATCGAAGTCAAATGATTGAAGGTATTCCACCCATTTACTATATCTAATATTATATTATTGTGGAGAAGTGATCAGATCAAACACATATGGTCATAAAATACAATTAACCATTTCCCAAAAAACCTAGTTCCAACATCATTTAAGAGAATGCATAATTATATAGATATCTAAATCCTTAGTTGGGTAATTCATCCCGTGATGTTGAATAATATGGGAACTATAATCCACCCCATGATCATCATGAATAATAATACAACCCAAAATACATCTAGAATGAAAATACAAGATATCACAACCCTGATTGTTATAATGTAATATTATAATAGGAGTTGATGATAGAAATTGTTTCACCTCCTCGAATGAATTCATGAATTGCGTCATCCCATGTGATTTCAACCATTTGTGGGTGAGATCAGTTAAACGTGATTCCAACATTGATAAATCCTTGATGTGATGTCTATAATACTGATACAGACCATGAAATCTCTTAATATCAAAGATATTATATGGTTCTTCACATAGAAAATATATCATTTAACTTCACAGAATCAACTTACAAATAATGAACAAAACCACATTTTCCAAGATCATCAATTATTAAATCTAAATAAAATATTTCAATAAATTTCCATATAAATGGAAACTACTCAGGATTTCAAAAACCAAACTTAACTTGTTCTCTTGCACATGATCAAATCTCAAGAAAACCAAAAATTCATCCATCAATATATCCAATAAAGTTCTGAGATACTGATCGAATATCCAATTCTCAAAATCTATAAATATTTAAGGATAATTAATTAGAAAAAAAAGAATGACAATGAATTTTTAATGAATATACCTTCTCCCAAAATTATTCATTGGTATATCATAGTCATGAACCCTGAGCTGATGATAACCCAACTAAAGGATATTCTTCAACTTGTTTATCTTTGGATAATCCATGCTCAATTGGGGTGAACCATTATATTTCTTGGAAAGGATAACTATTTCATCCCAAGGGGAAACATTATAATGAAAAAAACCTTCTCCATCAATTTTTCCAACTGAATATTGATATGTTTTATCTCTTCCAGTTCAATAAAATTGGAAGGTATTGAAATTAAATGCATACCTAGAAACTGGTCAATCAAAAACTTTAACACCCTCTCTGGAGGAAGACTAGAGAAATCTTCAATGAAAATTTTAGGAGTGTCCTGAAAAACAGTGGGAATATTAAAAAAAGAATAAATTTCATTGATATTAACTACTATAGTAGGAAAAAACACATAATATATAGTTGGTAAGGTCATGTATGTCAAAACCAAGGATCTGACCCTCCATGAAACAGTCATGATCTCCCATGGTCTATATGAAATGAGGCATGCCAAAGCTAAAAATCAATCTCATCATGATGAAAAACAACCAAATCCATCCTGATGATGACATTGATAAAATTTATATCAAGAACAAGAAAATAATGGACCAACTCTAGAAAAGAAATTTAAAGTGAATTAAGACACCAAAACCCCTTCCTTTTACTCATCCTGAGAGGTGCTTCTAACTGTAAAACAAATGACATTATATTTTTTGGATTTTTAATCATATCTATAAAATAAAAAAAATATTAATGATTGGAAATCAACCATATCAAATAAATATATCAATATTGAATATGTAATTAATATTTAACGTACCATTATTTTTGGACCCATATCTACCACTTTCAGAATCTCATCTACTACAAGAAGGTGATTCACCCCTGAGGCATGTGGCTAGAGAAATATAGAATATGAAGCATATGAATTTTCCACATCATCCTCTAGAGATGATGATCCCAAAACATATTTATATGTAGACATATCCTGACATAAATGATGCATATGTCCATAATGTCTACAACTTATACACATCTTTTAATGTGAAGGGAACGAACGTTGGGTGCTCACGACCTTTTCACGCTGATAAAAATTCATCTACACACTATTATCTATAACCAAAGGTGAAGATGAGGCCTTCCAATGATGAAAAACTCCACCTATCCTATGAGGATCTTTCCATTTCTACAATTTCCATGGTATGCCACAGAAGCTACCAATATGTGGAAAAGAATGGTCGGGATATCCATCCCTTCCAGCCTCTTTCATTTCTTTCATCATGGCCCTATCCACAGTCTATGCATTTTGTGAAATCATAAGAATAAATACTTTTAATATGTTATGTAGTCACAAATCATATAGGTACTTCTGATCTTTCTTTGGGTTATTTGTCAAAACCACTATTGAAAAACAAACCATCACTAAAAACTTTTTTTTCCCTGTTGACACAAAATGCATTCCATACATGAAATAGAGAAATTTTCTCGACATTGACACAGTTAATTACTCTGGGAAAAACTACTAGAATACGAGAGTCTTAAAACCCTTCCAATCTAACCCCATATGCTTATTTTCAAATTCCCTAGAAACCCACCAACACTTTCTAGGAATATCATGAATTAATTTTTAACACTACATCTTGATAGTCTCAGGTTTTTCTAGGAAGTCAACAATATAATTTAACTTTTTCAATCTGGTCCACCTCCTCTTTAGTTTATTTTAACCTTTTAGTGTCAATGTTTTCTCATTCAAGAACTCTTGTGATCAATACCTTTATCCTTCAACTATAAATAATACCAAAATTTTGTATTCAATACATGAGTCACATTATAATATAGATCAAAAACTAGATGAATGATATAGTTAATAATGTATTGATGCATTGAAGGATTCCCTATAGGGCCATCAGCTTCAACATTCCAAGGAACTCGCATAACACATATTGGATGCATATCTATGAACACTAAAATAAAAGAAATGACTATAGAATAGAACACTCTCTGTTAAAACTAAAAAACTAATAAGAAAAAAGTGAGATTAACATCAACAATTCATGAAATGAGACATATATCCCAAAACCCCAGGGTAATTTGAGTCTTAACATGGAAAAAATTGTCAAGTCACTCACCGCAATCAACCCCTAAAGTACTGATAATGAAATCTTTATTCTAACAAATTTTCAAATACATGGTCCCTTGAGGATAGACCACCATCGATACCAAACTATGAATAACTCGACCATAATACCTTCTCAAACTAGTACCTAACCCACTTTTTATGATACCTAAAGCCTGATTATAATCCCCATGGGACGCTGACTAGAACCATGCCTTCAATAAACAAATAGGGGAATGATTTCACCAGTCCAAAAGAAACCACATGGAATATATGAATATAATAGAAATACATTGTGAAGATAGAAATATATTCCAATATAGATAAATAACTATGAGAGTGTCACAATTGAAAAATCTAGAAAACTGTTTCCAACTAATAAGTAAAACTATAAAGGACTATAAAACCAAAAATCTTTTCTAATAGCTTCATGTGTTAACATTGTAAAACTCCCACCATCACCCCACCGGCGAACCAGAACTGAGCGGACATAAATCATCTCCACCTCACTGTAGCACCCTTACATTCCCTACATCGAAGGACATAACTAGGTTTACGAACCACCGAAGGTGTATATATGTTGTGAGCTAACAAGATCAGTAGGTTCATATCCTACTTCTTACATACCATGTCTCGGAGATATAATCCTTTCATGATCAACTTTAATGAAAACAATGAATTATAAAAATTTAATATCTTTTATATCAAAATCACAGAAAAAAATATTAAATTCAACGATTCTTTAAAATACAAAAATAATCTAGATAAATTAGTTTCAATTCATTACATATCTATTTATCATATCAGACATATCTTCTCAAAGATAATAATGCATCACATATAATCGAAAATTTATTGACGTATAATCAAAATTGTTCACAACAATAGAACAAGCATATGTAACATCATGAAAGTGATAAAACATGATAAAGATAGCTAATAAAATCTTACCAATCATAGACAATAATGTATGTATTTATCTACTAGACCTATGAATGATTTATATATATAATCGGGAACCCTACGAAATTAAACCCCCCCCCCCTCCAACAAGTCTAAAAAGTCCCTAGAACGGTATGACTAGGGGCAGAGGACTATCCCATGAGGAACCCCCTTGAAGGTGTACAAAAACTATTATTGTATTATCCACTTAAGTACTCTAGTCTTCCCATGTTCTCTATTTTCCAAACGGCTTCACCATCTCGTTATTTTACTACAATTTCACTATAATATTTCACTTATATTTGAAAAAACAATCCATTTACCAAAAACTAGAGGAAGACCATATTTTATGAAATCCTAGTTCTACACACACAAAAATAATAGATAATACATGCTACTTCATTTATTAATTAAATTTATCAAAATTGGGGAAATGCAGTTCACCAACATTGGATTGAGATGAAACCACCTACCAAAAACATCACATCACACAAAACCACAGTGTAATCCACCACAATGAAGAAACCATTAATGATAATTGAGTCCCTATAATCATTCTACACATCTCACAATTTATTCAATTTAGAAAACGGTTCGATGAGAATAGTAAAAAACACATATCCCAAGAACATACACCCTCTATACCCCATCCAACAAAGTAAATATCCCTAGAAACAAGATATCACAAAGGATCTAGAGATAATCAATAAGAAACTTCACCACGTATCACTACTAGAAATATCACCTATACCCATGGTTGAAAACAGTGAGTATAGCCCATAAAACCGTGGGTATAGGCTATGCCCACGGTTTTATGAACCGTGGGCTGCAGTTGCATCAGTATATCCCTATACCCATGGTTTTTACAAAACCATGGGGATATCCAATCGAAATTTCGCAATACCCACGGTTTTTCTAAACCGTGGGTATAAATCTATTCACATGGTTTTCAAAACCAATGGAATATATTTTCACATCCACATAACATACCCACGGTTCAATGAACCATGGGTATAGATGATTCCTGAAAAACAATATACCCACAGTTCAACTAACCATGGGTATAGATGATTCAGGGAAGACTAATATACCCACAGTTCAATGAACTGTGGGCATAGATCCTTCTCCCAGACACATCAACTGCTACCCACAGCCTCCTGCTTCTAGTGGACCAAGCTGATGCAGTCACCTGCTTCCAGTGCACCCAGCTACCCACAGCCTTCCTGCTTCCTCCTTCCAGTGCAACCATTAAAACAAACAACAATATAATATCAGTTGGAATTGATACCATGCGGCATATTAGCATGAATGAATAATTATTTAACAACATTAACCACCTCATTATCAATAATTTCCCAAAAAGTAATTATGAATTTATTGTAGAACCCATCACGAAATTAAATAATATCAATGTTATGATAAAAAGGTGCTACCTGAACCTCCTCTTTAAATTTACATGTAAATAGATTCAGCAGGATACAATGAAAACTATTATCCTTGGCTTCCGGAACAATTTCTCTACACCCAGGGATCAAAATGAATCCATTCTTGAACATGAAGGGAAGGGGTACATCCCTTCTAGATTGTGAAAACATCAATAATCAATGAATTATGTCCTGAATGTATAATAGATAGAGTAATACCAGATAAAAAACATGAATCAGTTCCATCATTAACAAACACAAAGAACCTATAAATTTTACAAGACAATCTACCAATGAGTGTATGCCTATTCCAAGAATATATACCCCTATAAATTTGAACGTTAACAATGTTAAATTGAACAGTAAACATAGAAAAATCATGAGAGGACAATCTATGCATATTAATTTCAGTCCTCCCTTCAGGTCACATAGAATCTTCCTCTATTTTAACCTTTTCATTTTATGTTTTCTCTCCACTCCATAGGGATTCTAAATCATCTATATTTTAAACACTACCTCCATGAATTGGTTCCACTACAATATCCTAAAGTATACTACCTAAAAAAATATCTTTGGATTCAAGATATACTACAGTAATCCTGTAATCTAGGTTAACTACCCCCTTATTATCATTAACCACTATCATTGTTTAATATTTTAGAGGCCTTCATTCCATCTTTATAGAATCTAGACTGTAGTCCTTAAAAAGTGGGTTAAAACCTCTTTACCAGAGGGTAAATTATCCAAGAAGTATTTACCCAACATCTGAGAAGATGACCACCCCCAATATGATTTTTTATTAGATGGAGACAAGCTAGGGAATCCACTGGTACCTCTATGTCCCAATTGAAATTTACAATAAGAAAAGGATGGGTCTAAACTATATTGATATGTATATGTTAGAATATACAGAATACACATATCATACCCGAAACTATCTTAAAAAGTACATGATCATGCCCTTTCTCATGTTCTATTTGGTTAATTCTATATCACATCTATTCTTGTATTGGCAGGCCTATAAGAAAATTATCTCACATCAAATTTCACCCTAGAAAACAAAAGAACTCAAACATGGTTGACATTCCAAAAACATCTGATTTGTGATCATTCGGGATCATTTTCAAACAAGGGGAAGATTTGGGGAGACTTATCATCTCTGGGTTGGAGTTCCACATCCTTTGCTGCATTTGAATGGACTTAATTTGACTTTATAATTTCATTCAAGGACACAATCATCATGAATGGGGCTATTCCTAGGCTAGTACCTCCCAATTTCTTCTCCATTCAACCAGGCCATGCCCTTCCCCATGGAAACCATATCCAATCCAACAGGTTCATTTCCGAGTGGGGGGATCCACAAAAGCCAGCAACAGTAAAATTCATCCCCAGAACATCACTTGAATGTGTATTAGCTTCTTAAAAAAATCAAAAATCATACGTTCTTGACATCAGCTCAGGGGATTTGGGTCCTTTCCTTGTACCATGTTCAAGGCAGATTGATTTCTACTAAAGTATGCATCCAGTTGACTTTATTATCCCCTTAATTATATTTTTTCAAGTGATCACCTTGCATTATATTCTAGAAAGTCAATGATGGAGAGGTTAGTCATTTCGAACTTTGAACGATGACAACAGAAATATGCGTGTTCACATCATCATATCTCATGAAGTTGTAATTAGGTATTAAATACCCCACATAAATTAATACTAGAAAATTTTAATATATGGTCACACCCATTAATCATTTCAAACATACTACGGTCTTGTGTGGATGTATTAATATTTATATCTCTATCTGTAGAGTTTTATCAGCACTAGAGAAGATGGTGATGATGGAAAAATAAAAAGCATATATTCTAAATCAGTACTAGAGAAATAGTTGAACTACATACCTTTTATACAATCCTCCCCACCAAACCATTTTGTAAGGCACATTACAATAGCATTGTAAATACTTTTCCCAATGATGCTTGTCCTGAAAGCATAAATCACATTAATAAAATGATAACTATACCATGTGATCATTAATTACAAGAGTATTCATGTTAATTTTAATCTAGAAAATAAGATGATATAGAAATTTCACCATTTTCAATGCCATTGATGTTGGAAGATGAAGTAGAATAACCTAAACTAGAGAATTAAACATGAAAATTATAGATTTCATAAATGAAATCGATTAAAATGGAATTGGAAAATAATAAAAATTAAATTAATCTAATATAATTTTGACAATATTAATGATTGCAATGGATAAAATTTGGTAGCTAGTCTTTCAAATAGGAAGGGTAAAAGAAATAGAAATCAAATCTATCTTTTGGGCCTTCTGATGAATGATCAAATTTTACCAAATCACCAAGAGCTAAGTTCAGTAAGCTAAAATACAAGAAATCCAATTTCATAAAGAACAGTTCCAGCCTTGAATGGAAAAAAGAAGAGTTACTTGAGTTTCTTGAGAAATCTGAATCGAAAAAGTTTGCTAAAAACATTTGAGACCATAATTCCACATTCCAATGCTTCAATCACCACCCATTGATCAACAGTTGCCTATAAATTCAATGAATACTTCATTATGTTTCCCTTGGTAAAAAACACAGAAAAAATGATTTCAAAAGGGGAAAAACCCTGAAGAATCACTATTTCCCTGACTATTCAGATGGCCCATGCCACAAAAGTAAATATTCTTATATTAATTGATCCATCAACTTCAGTGACATATTTTTGTACAATCCAAAATCCCAACTAATCACTAACCAGACAAGTGAAAACCAGCAAATGTATTGCCAACTGGAGTTAAAAATAACAAACCATCAATGCTAGTATTGTCATTTCAACACAAATCATAGAAGAGACACCCCAGAAATACATAATTGATAACTTACACACAAGATTGTACATGTCCTTGCTGATTCCTAAGTCCATGTGTATAGAATTGAATAAACTAGGCAGATAATGAAGCAGACATGATCCCAGAATAGCCCGATGAAAGTTTATATTAATTTTACAGATGAATGGATTAATGAGTCAAGGTGAGGACTAATAAAGGAAGTTTATACCTACAATTGATGCAACCATGTAAACTCCCGGTGATTTTTTTGACCAGTGGGAAGCAGTAGAATTCCCTAATAATAAATTTGATCAGTAATAGTGACGAACTAACAATATTTCAGTTGATTACAAATTTGAGAGTAGGTTTCCTTATAAAGATATAAAACATATAAAATTGAACAGAAAAAAACATTATTTTCAAAATATCAGTGGGAAGTTAAAGATAAACTACCTGAAAGAGGATCATCAATATAACCCAGATGATACCAATGGTTATTTAACATCTGTAGAAGAAAACAACGGACTTACTCAATAAGGGTGCCAATACCCATATAAAAATTCCTATGACTAAAAATTTAATGAGATGCATGTGAAATTCTGCATAAATAAAACAACAGCATAAAAAACAAAGAGTTTCATAATGATTAAAAGTTTATCGACACTTCATACATTAATTTTACCCTCTTCAATGGACACGTCAATGTTTTCAGTAGAAGAACCCTACCCTTGTAAGGCACATTACAATGTCGTTGGAAATACTATTTGTAATGATGCTTGACCTAAAATCATAATTTACAATAATGTAATGATAACAATATCATGTTTTCATTAATTACAAGAGTGGACATATTATTTTTAATCTTGAAAATAATATGATATCATAATTTTAATCATTTCAATGACATTGATTTTTTATGATGAATCAACATCACCTAAACTAGAGATTTCTCCCATACATTGAAAACATTAAATAACCAAACATGAAACTGCATCATATTATGAAAATATGAGTCTGGGGTAAAATTTCATATTTGAGGGTGCATATCAGTAAAAACAAAAATGTTCATGATGTAAACAATGGTGTGGTAAAACCATACCTTTGGTGACGGTGGATAACTCAACACCGTCCAGCTCCTCCCCCAGTCCCTCCCCCTCCCCAACTTCCCACCTCCCCCCCTCCTTCCCCACTGCCCATCTCCTCCCCCTACCTCCCCACTGCCCAGCTTCTCCCCCTCCTCCTACCCCTCCCCCTCCCTCCCCACTATCAAGCCCCTCCCCCCTGCCCGCCCCTCCCCCTCCCTCCCTAGTCCCAGCCCCCTGCCCAGCCCCTCCACCTCCCTCCCCACTGCTCAGCCCCCTTCCCATCCCCTCCCCACTGCCCAGCCCCCCTGCCCAGCCCCTCACACTCCCTCCCCACTGCCCAGCCCCCTACCTAGCCCCCCTGCCTAGCCTCTCCCCCTCCCTCCCCACTACCCAGCCCCCCTGCCCATCCCCTCCCCACTGCCCAACCCCCCTGCCTAGCCCATCCCCCTCCCTCCCCACTGCCCAGCCCCTCCCCCTCCCCACCTGCCCAACCTCTCCCCTCCCTCCCCACTAAACAAGATTTTTCATTTGTATTTGGAGTCTTCCTCAAGTACACAAAACTACATTATAAATTCAAGAAAAGAAAGATGAAAACCACAAACAACATATGATACATCTAAATCACTTAGTCAACTATGAATATTCATATAACTATTAGATCACATAACAATCAGTGCTTTATGTTTAATGCAAATGATCAGAAGTAACTAAACCCTCTCAACGCCTTTAATAGATGAGCTCTTCTGCTTCAAAGTGGAGTACATGGTCAAACTATCATGATGAACATCCTCTGCATGTTGAGTATATGAAAAAGAGATTATGTGAATGTGGCCCCCTCCCCTCCCAGCCCTCCATTGCTACCCCTACCAACCTTCCCCTCCCATCCCCCCTCCCAACCCTCCACTACAGCCCCCCCTCCCAACCCTCCACTATATCCCCCCATACCAAGCCTCCCCTCCACTACTAAGGCCAAGATTTGATGGTGAGATAACAATAAACACAGAAAACCATAATAAAATATAAGGAATGTGAATATTACATAATTAATTGTCAAATTACACCCATGATAAAAACACATTCCAAAATGAATTTCATTGCATAAATAAATTCACATACAAGCAGTCCACCAATCTAAAAAAAATTAAAACTCAAACACAAGTCTCTCTACTAAGTCAAAAAATAGGGGGGATTAATATCCCTCCCATCTCCATCATCATCATCCCCGTGTTCAGCATCATCATCAGCAACATCATCACTAACCACACCATCAACACCATCATCAGTAATCTCATCACCAACAACAGCATCAGCAATATCCTCACAAGCTCTATCCCCACTACTGTCATCGCCACTAGGACCCTCATGGGAATCACCTGAGGCATTATTTAAAGAGCGCATTGATTTAATACATGAATGAAAAGTGGCAGAAACCTCTGGTGGTAGTGACTGACTCAAAACTGACATAGCATTCATGAACTATTCCTTCATTACCTTACTTTTTTCACACTCCTCTAATACTATTTTCTTTATCACAGCTAATTCAGCATGTGCACTTTCCAACTCAGAGGCCTTAGAGGCTTTTTAGGAGTCTGATTATGACCAATACCTATAGGGGACAATGTTTTTTCCTACTCTACAATAGACACTTCCTAGATGCTCCATACCTAACACCTGACTCAAATGATCATTTGGCCCTAAGTTGCATGCTTCCTTCCCTTCCATGGCCTCCAAGGAAGACTGTTGAAATTATAAAGATATTAAATGATGAAATTCATATAAATGTTTTAAATATAAATAAAAAACTTACAATTTTATCTTGTGTATGTGAATTAACTGTAGTTCCATATTTTATTTTCCTACTGAATAAGAATAATTTGGCCCGAGGTACATGCCCTTCAATGCCCAATTCAGCTTGCTGCATATGAGAAATGAACAAATTTGGATTACAACCATATATGATAAATGCAAAAAATCTGATTAAACGTACCAGTCGCTTCTCATGATCAGCCATTGTAGTGCACCCCAATGTGTGTAGATATGTCATTTCATATTTGTTTTTCGCTGACACTTCTTAAGAAACAAAAAATAAAATACAAGTAATAAGAATAAAATTTTATATAAAAACCATTAAAGATGGGTAGTTTCTTATTCTGTACATTCTTCCAATGTGTGATCATTTTTTTATATTGACTTTTTGGACAGTTAGGGTTTGTGGGTACACCCTCTAACTCAGTACCCACTCTGCTCTTCAACCAATATGTAACTCCTACTTGTATGACCGCCAATACTCTCCAAGATCACTCAACCTATTAGCTTTGGCAGCTTCACCATTAGGAAAGTCAATTCGACTCTCCAACGAAAATGTTAAGTCATATAAATACATTACTAATATAAATATAAATTTATAAATTTTCTGTACACATATCTTCACCCATGCCCTATCCTTGATGTCAGAACTGATATGTCTCCATGAGACCGCTTCCACCAGAAAGATATCATGATATTTGGATAATTTATCCATGAAACTTCTACACTCCATAGCATTTTTACCTACGATTTTATATTGAGGATTGTAATACACTGTAGTCCGAGTTTCGTGATTCCATGCATCCCATATTCGAGTGTGCCCATGTCGACTACTAGAAGATCTCACTAAAAATATAAGAGGTGAAAAGATAAGTGTTAATTGACAATACAATAGGACAAAAGTGAAATTATATAATTTGAAAATTTTATAATAAAAAACATGATGCATGCTCCTAAATAGGCTATGAGGCATCCGTGGACTATGCTGGATCAGTATCCTCTGAAGGAATTATCTGTTGCACAACATGCTCCAGCTGATCTTCATGAAAAAGAGTGGAAACTAAAGGAACAGACTCAATATGTGTAGGATGGATGGTAGGAAAAGGAGGTGGCGTAGACATGTCAGAATATGCGTAGTAGGTCTGGGGATACATGAATGTATATGTAAATTGTGCACGTGAGAACATAGGTCGAGTAGGCGTGGACATGGAATGTGAAAAGGAGGGTAAATGGGATAATGACAACAACATGTATGGGAGCATCCTAGGGGTCTCAAGCGAAGGGCAGACATGTGTGGTAGATGGGATGTCCACTGATGGGTTAGTGTGGGGTGTGGTAAGAAGGGAGCTCCGCCTAGTTCTAGGAGAATCCCTGCTCAGTCCCATACTAGGAAGAGGAAACTTTGGAGTTATATATCCCTAAAAAAATTGATCAAAAACACAAACTTCATATTATAGGTAATGCAGAAGATAAATATTAGAATTATTATACTCACTGAAGACAACTCCTGCTCGCGTCTAACATGATAAACATCAAATAATCACTTCTTGTGAGCTTCTATAGATTTCTTTATAATCTGTATAATAAGGAAATACATATTTTTTAGCAAAAATATTTACAAATCATACATACAAATTAGAAGACAAAGAAGATAGAAAATGTCATAACATATTTCAGTAATGATAATTTACAACCAAGTTATACAATTTTTAAAAACACATTTTAAACCAAGATTTCTGAATTGAAATAAATTCAATTAAATGAAAAAAAACCAAACAATACGAAAACAAACATATCATTCCAAACTAAAACTAAATTAATGTAATTACATTAGTACCAACCTGAGAAACTCACTTCAAGGTAAAATGAATGAACTCTAAATATATATCATTTCTTTTATATATTACCCTCCACTACCTCAGGTTCAGCATCATCTCTCTCAATGGGACAATTTGTGTCATCAAATACAATATTTTGGCTAACACTGATGGGGGCATCAATGGTGACAATTTCATCCCTATCATCATGAAAAATATGCCTTGGTATTACTTCATTAATGACACTGTAATCTGGTTTTAGATGATCTTTCACATAAAACACTTGTTTTTCCATTGATTCCAAAATTTATGGTCCATCGATATGCAGGAATCGACTCTTGCCAATAAATATAAATCTGAAATCATCAATAAATGTACCATGTTGCGTCATTGAATCAAACCATTTACATTTCTCATATTGACTCATCCATGAGAGTAGTAATCAAATAACAATATTTTCTCAACTAGTCCATAATAATACACATCTTTATATCGAGGTCAACTATCTGATGCACATGCATAAAAATCCGTTCTAGAAGTTAACATAATGCCATCATTCTATGTTCTCATTTTCACCACTTTATCAGTTGTAAAAAATTTATATCCATTGATTATTAAAGATTTGCAGTCACGAACCAAAAAATTTGGACCCAAATCCAACGCTCTTAATTGTTGAGAAATTAAGTCAGCAGGTAAACTCAATACCTAGAATACATATGATTAATGTAATTAAATATATATCTATATTTTAAGGTATATAATGTAATGGTCATACCTTTGATTTTAACCATGCTGGGAACTCTTGGCTATGCATAGCCTCTCTCCTTCTCAACGGAAAAGACCAATGAACTCAACTTATAATTTGTTTATTTTCTCTACATAAAATGGAAATAAAAGTATAAGGTATATGTGATATGATATCGTATGAGATAACATATATATATTCAAATTACTTACTTGCAATATGCATCGACAAACCAAAATTAAACAAAACTATATTATGTGACATATTCTACTCATCAAAGCTCAATGTAACCAATGTATATGACCTGATAATTCCACCTGTTTGGGGAAGAGACGGAAATGAGGGCCTAATTTCCTCATAATGCTCAACTTCATTTACCATTGGTCGATTATGTCGTGTGCTCTAATCAGACAAATACATTGAAAAAAAATCCATACATTCTTGGTCCAGATAACTCCTCACAATGGAACCTTCAGTATAATTCTTATTTCAGACATATGATTCCAAGGTGCACATATTTCTTTTAGTGGGATACATCCACTGAAAAGTGACTAGTCCACCAAGTAGTGTCTCAGTTGAAGATGAACTGTTAAATGCAACATGAAATTAAAAAAGGATGGAGGAAATATTTTTTCCAACTCACACAGAATTAACGGAGCCTCTTTCTACATTTTTATCAACAATGATTTGGATAATGTTTTAGAACCAAGGTCTCTAAAAATGACACAACCGAATCCCTTCCACCATTACATTATTGGATAAAAAATTTTGAATTTCTATTTGAATAAATTTGTGAAGAAGGATGTGATAATCACGAGTTTTTAGGGATTTCATTTTCAAATGTATTCTATTGACTCGTTTTGATATGTTGCTGGAATATCCATTTGAAACCTTGTTATTCTCCAATATTGACAGAAATTGATCTTTCTCTGTCGGTGTCATCACATTAGAAGCACAAGGAACTTTCCATTTGTTTTCACCGATACAAACAGGATGTAGTTCTGGTCAAATACCCAAATCCAATGAATCCCGATGAGATCAGAAGTCATCTTTGGTCTTCCCTTAAATATTAAAAATAATTGCAAGAAACATTTCACATATATTTTTTTCAATATGAATTACATCTAAACAATGATGTAAAAAATTATTAGACCAATATGGAAACACAAAAAATTCTCCTCTTTTTCTAATTGTAAGTGACTTCAGTATCCACATTATTCCACTTTCGAGATTTCAACTGCCCTTTCCCTGCTAAAAAGATGAAATCATTCAATTCATCAATAACATCACTTCCTGACATATGTTCAGGCGGTTCTTCAGTGTCAACATTATTATCAAACCTCTTACTATTCTTCCTATATTGATGATCCATTGGAATGAATCGGAGATTCTCCATGAAACTGAAACTACGATGATATTTATACCTTCCAGGTCGTTTATTCTTCATAAAAACAGGACATGATAGTTTTCCCTTTGTGCTCCACCCAGACATCATTGCATAGGCAGGGAAATCATTTATGTTCAATAGAAGGGAAACACACATCTGAAATGTATTCTTTGAAGAAGCATCATATCTCTGCACACCTAAATCCCAAAGTTGTTTCAACTCTTTTCTTAAAGGCTGTAAGAAGACATCTAGATCATTACCAGGATCTGATGGTCTAGATGTTAGTTTACTCAAGAAAGTGAATGGTTTTTTCATACACATACATGGAGGAAGATTATAAACATGAATAAAAACCAACCACTTTCTATGAGAAGTAAGAATATGACCAAATGGATTAAAACCATCACATGATAGGCCAAATCTGACATTACACACCTCAGCTGCAAAATCAGGATGTTGTGAATCAAATGTCCGCCATTCTAATCCATCTGCAAGATGGACTAGCTCATCATTTCCTTTAATTCTCTCAACATCATGCCATCACATATTGACTGAGATTTTTGGAGACAGGATTAAATTTTGAAGTCTATGAATCAATGGAAACTGCCACATGACTTTATGTGGCACCCGAGATGGTGTTCCATCTGCATTTGTCTTTGATGGAGATTTACCACATTCTTTACAGTAATCAAGGTCATCTATTTATTCCAAATATAAACTGAAATATTTTGGACAAGCAAGAAATTTATTAGTAGAAAATCCAATCTTCTTAATTAACATATATGCCCTGTAATGATTTGAGGGAATATCTGCACCATCAGGAAGCAAGTCCTTCAAAAATGTAAGAATATAATTAATGGTAGTATTAGAAACCCCATAAATGGGTTTCCCATGATATAACCACATTAAAAATTCCAAATTGGCCATTTTAGTACATTCTTGATATACTAGAGTTCTGGCATCATCCAGTAAATTTTTCACTCTCTCAACATCATCGTCTTCAGCATTTTCCTCATGTGTACTTATATCATTGTCTTCTTGCATTGGCATGCTATCTATCTCGAAATGGTTTACATATGGAAACCGATCGAATATCAAATTCTCCATGTCACTTCATTCATTTTTTTTATGAACAGTAAAAGATTTACTCGTCTCTCCATAGTGAAACCAAACATTATAGTTTTATTGAAATCCAAATTTCATTAAATGGTAACTAACTTATTCTCGTATTAACCATGGTCTTCCAACCCAATTATAGCAGGGACACTGTATACAAACTGCATCTGATGCATTGTTAAATGCAAAATCTCAAAAATTCTCCAAATTTTTTTGAAACTCGGTTGAAATCCGATCAGTATGATTCATCAAGATTCTATCCATTCTATAACAAGAACAAAAATATAATTCAATCAATAGTGTAAATCATATTTAAAAAAGATCATTACAATTAATATTATTATTAAATTAATCAAATCATATTAGTATCTAGAAAAACATATTTAATGACAAGAGGAGTCCATGATTGAATAAGTGAGAAAAAAGTATAAAGTTCTACCTTGAGATGTAAACTAAAGAAAAATTTTAAAAAGGACACTCCCAAGTAGTCATTGATGGGGAATAAAAAAAATTCCATGTAAAATACTCCTTTATATATATAGAGGAATTATACACGTGGGAGGAAAATTTATATTAATAAAATGAATTTATAATTTTATAGATTATTTTTAGGGGTTATTTTATGGGGAATAAAACATTCAATGAAAATAGAGTAGTTATGAATTTAATATTTTGGAATTAATATTGAAGAAATGTTTCAAGGTATCGTACAAATTTTTTACAATGTGATGCTTAAAAGATATACTTTTTATAGATTCTATTAGAAATTTCGAATATTTGTTCATATAGTAAAGATATGTTTTTTAAAATAGAAATAATGATATACTTGGGAGTATTTAGAATGAATGTTTGGGGGTTTTAAAACCTTTAAAAGAATAAATGCTAGAAACGTATTGTAAATTATTTATAGAAATCACAAAACATGTTTGATATTCTTGAATAATATATAGAAGCTGTGATTGTCCTATTTATGATGAAAATGAATGCCTCATCACTATACCATCCTAAAAATATTTTAGTTTTAATACTCAAAATCATCAAAATAATAATATAAAATTGAAGGAGAAAGATTTATTTGTTGATGTTTCACCAAAAATATCCGAAGGGGAATGTCCATGGAAATTGGATAGTGGTCGTTCTACTCACATGAGCTTTTTTGGTTTTGAAAATTCTCAAAACGAACCACAATACAAATTTATGTTTCTCAATGGGTGTATAGGCCATTATGCCTTGGGTTAGTCCATAATTCAATCATCCCCTAAAAACTATATCAGGTCATACTACAATGTCATCATTCCCCACTTTCAGACTCCATTAATTCCTCAAGGCCTTCATTCCCTTCCATTTTCATTCAAGACCCCCACCAAATTAATCATGAATCACATCTCAAATTCTCCCCCTATATAGGATTAATGAATTCATGAAGGATCCACTTTTATCTTTGATACAAGATATTATATGTCTACTATCCATACACATATATATATACCCATGTAATAGTAAGGAATGATTTCATCTATATATATGCATAAGCATTTCATTTTAAAAGAATTATCATGGTCTGTACACACACACATGAGCATTTAATATTATACATTTTTATAAAGTTTTCATAACATGGTATGAACTTCTTGCATTCAACATATTGAAGCCCAACATCAATGTTCACCACTTGAATCAATCACACAAACCAAAGATCCATGGAAGCATCCCTAAATCACTACATGAGTATTCACGGGTTATGATATATGATGAAGAACATGTTATAGGCTGGGATCATTTTAGACATATCCCTCAAGATACTACAAAATTAAGAGATCTAGATGGATCATAGAATGATTAGGAAAACCCATCGTTCCATATTTATTTTCCATGTAAATGTAGAATGGATCACATTGGATATCATTATAAATCCTAACCTGGATAAGAAATCCTAGATCTAGTTCCTTTACAAGGATAATAAATAATATCTAGCAATAATAAGAATAACAAAAAACAAATGATAAATTATATTTAAATCTATAACATTGATATCTCTATATCAAATATAATTCCTTTCTGAAAAGAATTAATTCACTATGAAGTATCATTAGAGTCCTTTGGTTTGATTACCCTAAGTTTAGGAGGAATAATGACTGTCTTTAGGGTGTTTTTGTGTCAAAATAATAATTTTCAAATTATTAAATTCAATGTAAATGGTTTGGTTTCTTGGCTTGAAAAATCATGCTCTAAGCATGGGAAGTTCACTACATATTCAAGTCACCTGCATGGTTTGGACACATGGTTTTGTAAACCCTATGAAAATCGTGATGTTGATTTCTTTTAGAGTTATATAGATACCATGGAATTCTTTCCATGTTAGCTCTAAAAGTACCCCTACCATATATCACCCACTACTCCTCTCCAATAGGTTTCATAGTTATGTTAGGGGACTACACTATTACCTCTAACCATTATCACCATTAAATTATTCTACCCCCCCCCCATTCTCCCAAAATGCACCTTGAAAGTGAGTGGTTGTTTCAATATCCCCCTCTAATGACTTGTTGACCTTAATATGTTTCTCTAGAGGTATAAATCTAAAAAGTAGGTCTAGTAATACTACACATATGATTCGTTATCCGATTTATCTTTTTAATATGTATATTATTCCATAAAACATTAACAAGAGGCTTCATCTTCCTTTATAGTTCCTTTATTCATTGATCAACAATCCATATTGGACCTTTCTCCAACGAATCATTTACCCCCAACACAACATTATAAATATCAATTACATTTTAAGGATAATTATTGATATTTATAAGTAGGAACGCATGGGAAACATCCTCTATAATATAAAACTAATGAATTTGACGATACCCGGAGGAATGGGAGCCGAGAGGGGGGAGCGGGGACATCGCCCGAGCTGGGGGAAAAGGTGGGAGGCGGAGGCGGGAGGTGGAGGCGGGAGGGGAGGAAGGAGGCGGAGGCGAGAGGCAGAGGCCAAGAGGTGGAGGCGGAGGTGGGAGGCGGAGCAGGGAGAAGGATCTGGGAGGAAGATCCGGGAGGTAGGGTTGAAGTGGGGGGAGCACGATGGAGGGTTGAAGTTGGGGTAGCAATATGGAGCTGGATAATTAGAAGCTGAATACCCATGGTTTTAAAAAAATGTGGGTATATTCCATTAAAAACCATATATCCCCATGGTTCTTTAAACCGTGTGCATATTAGCGTGGGGATAAACCCCATTTAAAGTAGTATATCAACATATCTGATAATGTAAAGAAAGAGAACTACTATAATCAATGAAATGAATAATAAGAAAGGATTACTCACTTATAGTGACATAATCCAACCATAATAGTGATAAATCACCAAAAATCTATATGGATTTAATAAAGGAACCCAAAATCATCATAAGAGAGAAATCGATAGAGAGGGGTGCTACAAATAAATAAAATAAAAAACAATTGATGTATTGTTGTAATGGCCATACTCACAACCTTCGCATGAGGTGTATCCAATTAAAACACCATGTAACATTCAATGTATAAATACACAAAAAATCCCAACACTTTTTCAGTAAAAATAAATATTTTAAAATTACATGGAATGAAAACATTACACTGCATATACTACCTTCATCTTTTATACAATGTTTATGGAATCTGACTTGCAGAATTTAATTATCGTGTATTCCCATTAGACAATATGAATTTCTCTAGTATATTTCAAAAATTACATATTCTTACATTAAAACTAAAACCACCTAGATGTTCCTTGAACATAGGGACAACCCCACAGATCCATTAACACTTTTATACCCAGACTCCATTAATTGAACAAAACATACATCCTAAAACACAACTTCATTTTTAATAGAAAATCTTATCTATCCCAATGAGTAAAAATTCAAATCCAATAAAAAATGAAAAAAATTTATATATAATTAAAATACATAAAAGTGGGTATTGGGATATTACATAAATTTTTAGTGAATCACCATAATGGTAATATTATTACACCTCATTTCTACGGTTATTCACCAGTTGATGTATTTGGGAACGTGCTTCCTAAAAATCTTTTTATCCTCCATATAATTGATTTAAATGTTTTTTGTAATGAAGTTTCATTCATTACATTAATTGCACAAAATTTTCCATGGAAGGATATTCACGTTTGATATTATAAACTTACCTATGAACATCATTCTACGTGATGGTAAATATGATCTTCCAAGGGAAATATCAACTATTATATAGGTATTGATTCTAATTAAAATGTAATATTTCCCTCAAATATTTGGTAGAAATATAATATCGAAGATATGACTATTTTTTGAAGTTTTCATATCTTTTATGAGGAGATACTAAGAATTCCATTGAATTGTGATGTTTATTTTTCAATATTGATTAGGAATAACTCTACTCATTATTTAATGAATCCATATAGCAAGCTCCAACCAACTTGTAGGAATTAAAAAAGAAACTCACGGAGAATCATGACAATGGATTTAGTCTTACATGTGTGTTACCTTCAGGTAATCCTACTCTATTTATTAATAAGAAAGACATATTAATGTGAATATTAATTTTATATAGAGAACATAACAAAATTGTAACAATAAATAGTATCCTCAAACACAAATTTTTGACTTATTTAATAAACTGTGTGGATCTCAATACTCTCTGAAGATTGAACATTGTTTGGGATATGATCAATTGATGTCAAAAAGGGGGATGTACCCATGAAAACATTCCAAATTATTTATAAACATTATAAATATATTTTACTTATTGTTTTTCTTGTAAAATAACCAACTATAATCATGAATTTAATGAAGAGATTCATTATAAATTACCTTGATCAGTTTGTGGTAGTCACTATATAATATATTCAAAAATATTCAAATGAAGATTAATAACCTTAAGATAACTTGATGATTTTACTAAAGTCCATATGGAAGGATATGATATATCGAATATTTATAATTTGTATGTTTTGTGTATATAATGTTTCATTTTTGTGTCATATAATTTCATGTGAGAGTATATATATGGATCCATAAAAAATTTAAGCTATTGAATAGTGGACAAGACCAATAATGATTATAGATATAAATATATTCCTTGATTTAGATGGATATTATCTAAGGTTTTTGGAAAAAATATCATAGTTGGACAATCACTCAATATGTTAACTCGGAATGAAGTCAAGTTCCTTTATATAAATAAATTTGAGGAATATTTCAGGGAAATAATTATATGGGTAGTCATTTTACCGGTTACTTCATTACCATACTTTGGAGAGGGTTATGTAATAAATAGTGTTGTATTCATGAAGGTATTAAGATATTTTACAATGAAAATTGATATGGTTATATCTTATTCAATATGATAACTGATAATTTTAGTAAAAAATTACTAAACTAATTATTTAGAGTTAGTTGTAGTATTTTTTTCATTAAAAATATGATACAATTATCATTATAGTGAAATGTGTGATATTTATAATTATTAAACAAGTTTAAAGTTTATATTCAACCAAAAAGTGATGAATATTTACCAAATAAGATGGTTATAGATGACTAAATATTATGTATACTGAACACATTAACACCTTGGTAAAAAAACAATGTAGGTGATGGTTTATGTATAAAGGATCATACTATCTTATCTATGATGATTATCAGAAAAGATCAATTATTCGAATATTTTAAAATTATGGTGCTAGAAATATTAAAGGAAGTGGAAAACTATTATCTAGATAAAATGAGTTTTCAACCATATTTAAATGTATGAATTTAAGAGGCACATAATGATGGTGTAGATCATCTTTAGAAAGTGAGAAATATTACTGATTTGAACCTTGACTATCATGGAATGATATGTTTTAGGAAGCCTGAATGTGTTATGTATATACGAGATTTAAAGAAGAAGTATTTAGTGGAGTGTCCCAGTTATTTATTCTCTATTAATACTAGATGAATTAATATGTATAATGATTAGAAAGAGTATATTAGAATGGATTCCATGATGAGAAATATTATAGATATTTCATCATGGTGCATGACATGTTAGGAAGTTGTGGCTGGGAGAAAATGGTCTAAGGGGATATTATTACCATAACTCATACTAGGGTAGAAATGGGAAAACCTCAATAAGGATGTTGTTATTGGACTCCCGAAAATGACTAAATAGAACAATTTCATATGGGTTATATTATACTTCCTTAAAAATTTATCACCCTTAGGTTCATTAGATATGATTTATCTCTACCTCATGTTGCCAAGATAAAAATTAATAATGTCGAATGGTTTCATTGAGTAATACACTTTTTTGTATCTAATCATTATCAAAGGATTACCTACTGGTTGTGGTGATTTTTAGTAGGTTATAGATATATAGATGAGTTATAAATGATCAATAATTCTCAAAAATATGGTTTGTCTGAAATAAAAATTCAAACCCAATAGTATATATTGAAATTTTTTCTATGGATTTAAAAGATGTATTGGTTCAACAACTTCTTTTGGGGTAGTTTTCATACAAAAATATATTTCACTCAATTATTCATATGGCTTCATATAAATAAATTGATGATAGAAGGTGCAAAAATCAATTGTGATAGAATGAAGTTGGTGGAAGAAAGCTATTGGGACCAGAACTAGCTAAGGAAATAAGAGTTATGTTTATAACCATTAATTATCATTTATGGTATGATCATAGTTGACAAAATATTTTATCTGATAATCATCATAATGATTTGAAGATTGAAGTTCTTGAAAAGTAATTCCTATGAATATATACCTACAGGATGGTGACAAGATATGGAAACAAATAAAAAGCTAATCCCTAGGAATACTAGTCCCTTTGAAATTCTATATCATGTTGGGATAGTAGCTTATTGATTGGGGAGCCCATATAATATCTCCAAAGTTTATGATATGTTTTATGTGCCACTCTAGAGGAAGTGAATACCAGATCTTCATATTTACTAAAATCATAGGTCATACTTTAGAAGTAGGATCTCTCATCTTGGGAATAGATGGTGGAGATTATATATCCTATAGAGAGGGAGTTGATTGTAATAATAAAACTCACATGGTCAAATATTTATGTCAAAACCACCAATTTTTATAAGTTACGTGGCAACCTAGGGATATAATGAAACTGAGAGATTATCATTTGTTTGTATCTATGTAAGGTGTTTTGGGGGAGAAACTCATTTTCATTGGGGTAGAATGTAAATACCAGATATTTCAGGAAATTATATTCCAAATATATTTATTTCATTGATATTGTGTGCTGCTCGCAACAAGTCTAAAAAACATGATATACTATTATAATATTATTATTATATTTTAGGACCTATCCATTTGATTGTTAAGAATTTATGGGTCAAGATGCATTATAAAAATGTATGGTATACACATTTATAAAATTAATTTATCATTTATCAATTTATTATAAATAAAAAATTAAATTGAAAATAAAGGAGATGTTTTAATGAAAAATGGTTTTTGTGAAAATACTGTATTTTTATCCTAAAAACCAAATTAATCAATATTATTGAATTATTTTAGATAAAAATTTATATAACATATTCAATAATATGTTCCAAACAATCAAAAAATATTTTTCTAGGTATGTGATTAAAATAAATCTTATTTAAGGATTATTATTTTTACATAATTTTTTATTATGTTTTACACACACAAATTAAAAATAATATTTCCAACATATATTTTATGAATTTGATTAAATTAATACTATATTTAGAATCAAGATTTTAAAATTTGGTAAATAGGACCCTTTAATTTGGTTAAAAATTTAATTGTATCTATGGTAAAAATATTCACCTCATTAAAGGGTAAATTAGATAATTATAGGTTATAAATAAGTGATAAAGCAATAATTTTATATATTAATTATTATTGGATGAGTTAAATTTCACTATTTTTACCTTTGGATAGAAATTTATTTCTTAATGGACACTATTCAATGAAAATGAAATTTATATTTTTGAAAACAAATAAAGATAAAATGCTTCACTCTCTTAGGTTTAAATAACTTTTAATTTATTTACATATTGAAAAAACTAGTCATAACCAACTTTTTATAGACAATTTTAGATTAATGAACTTATTATATATATATATATTAAATTATAATTTTTACTAGTTATATAATTACCATAAATTCTTAAGCCTCCCTGATGTATTATTTCTCTAATTAATATAAAAATATAATAAAATATTCCATTAGTAATAATCGTAATATAATATAAGTTATTTAATGTTTTAAAATAATATTTTAGAAGAGTATTGTATAATTGAGAAACATTAATGAATTTTATTTTAATTAATAAATTATATATATATATATATATTAATTCAAATTAATTTAATGGTGTCAAAATTGACATTAAAGGAATTTTATAAATAATTTTTTTATTAAATTTTAAAAACATAAAAACATTAAAAAAATAACAAAAATGGGATATCATATGGCCTATATTTTCATCCCCTATCTATTTTTTGGAATTTCATAACAATTTGGATTTATAATGACTTTATTATAATTTAATCTTTTATACAATTCTATGTGTCCTCTCTTTCCCTTATAACAAGACTTTATTTTTTATTCATGACTCCATGTTGATCCAGGTAGCTTGTCCATAACCAAAAATTAACTTCTCAACATCCTTATCCACTGTTTGGAGGTGATTATCTCCCAAAAATACCAATCATATTTCCTTACGAAAGGATCTAATGGTGGCCTCTTGAAAGAGACGTATCTTTCTTACCCAAAATTTTGTAAAATTATTTATTATTATGACTCCTATAAATCGATGGTTTTTTTCATAAACTAATATATTAATTATCCTATATATGTTCAAATGTTATTAGGATTTTAAAAATACCTCTATACAACCTCTTTCCATGAAATGGGGAGTGAATTTGAGGAATATGTGTACGTACACCTTATCATCTCCACGTAGTGGTACAATTCATTTTCCACCACCATCATTAATTTATAGTTATTATGATGGATCTATAATTTATATATAATTTTAATTATTTTTTCCTTTTTTACAATAATATGATATATATCTTCTTACCTTCCTAACCTATGGAATAATACAATGCTGCTTGTGTGTACGTGAGGACTACACCCTCTACTAAGTGATGAGAATGGGATTTCATTTATATTTTACATAGTTAGTAAGGTTGTAATAACTAATGATTATATATGATTAATATCATATAATGATTATTTAGGATATTTTAATTATTATTTACCATTTTTTATTTCCATCCATGAATAAATGAAAATAATGTCCATGCGTATATAGGGCTACCATCTCTATCAACGAGGTCATTAATTTTATACCTCTATCATTATGGATGACCCTAAATATATGTATATAATAAATATATGTGATATAAAAATAATTTATGAGACAATTTTATAGAATTATAATAAATATAATTATATTATATATTATATTAGAATGATTTTCATGTAAATGGATTCAAGGTAAGAGATTTTTGTCTCACTTTTATTTTTATAGTACACATGCCATATACATCACTTATTTCTTTTTTGGTGTATATATTGTTCATCAAATTCATTAGTGATTATTTTCATAAATATTATGAGATATGAATATCCATATCATTTTATTTCATTCATGATACCTTTTATTCAAAAGTTACCAATCTCTAAGGGATTTATGTTGTAACCTTATTAGATATCGAGATACTTCATTTTTTTCTGATATTGAAATCTTATTCCTATAACTCATGTATTTTATTATATTGTTATTAGTTCAAAATAAATGGTTTCCATTGAATTTATCCACCTATAGTATGTAGTAAAAAAACTATTTTTATGGAAAAATAAAATCATTTCTCCCTTTTGTAATGAAAACTACTTTATTACATATCTATTATTTTGAAAAAAAATTAAATAAAGGTTTTAATAATCCCCTATGATTTTTTAAAATAATTTATACCCATATTGGACTTCGTTGGATTTTTTTAAGGAATATTCATATCATATTATAAACGTGGATTTTTTCATAAATGTTTAATATAATATTAATTATTATTTTTAAATTATAAAATTGAAAGGAATTATAAATTAGATTGACCAATAAATTAAATAATGTTTCATTTATATGTTTTCATGGTTGTTTTAAATGAGAATTATTAGAATATTAATTTTTATATTTTTATATTTTAAAAACTGAGCTCAAAATTGAAAGCATATTTTCTTAAATAAAGTGGTAATAATATTTAAGGTATTTCAATTCATCAAAGAAAAAAATAATTGACATCAATTATTACTTATTTGGGATATGATACAAGGATATATGATTTTTCTTATTTTGGATGGTTTATGTTTCTGATTTTAATATGTTTAAGAAACCCATTCCTTTTTCCAAGTGTTATACTATAATGATAGGTTTAAGAAACCCATTTTGTTTTCCATATGTTATCCTAGGATGAATTATATATGAAACCAATATATATTAATGGGTTATGGTATGATAAACGTTTTATGATGATTCGTCACACATATTTATGGTATTCATTATGTGAGAGTTGTCAAATTATAACCTAGGATTATGGTCAATTATAACCAAGGATGGGTGGGAACAACATCCCCCTATAATACACTGGGTAATTATTAATGAGCTTAATGTCTACACAAGAGGTTACCCAAATCCTAAAAGAAGGTATATATGTGGTCTTCCCAATACTAGTCCAGGTACATGGATGGTTATCAGAAGCCAAATAATTGATGAATGACTTGATATAAGGTTTTTTATGCTTGGGTGTATGACACAATTCTATAGCTTATGACAATTTTATTCCCTCGTATATCATGTTCTTTGAATCATTTAGGATCGTTGTCTCCTAAACATATAAGATTTATTATTTGACATTGTATTATGATATAATATATTCATGGATGGATTCCAAGTAGTAAACTCATGTTATCATACACTTATTATTATGTTACGATTATGTGGTCATATATATCTTTCTTATTTACCGCTAAAAAGCACTAAATCTCATTGTTTATTAAGTTTTCATTTCCTATGATATGAATAAAGATATTATGTAAGATATGACAAAGAAAGATACTAGTTATGTAGATATTTTTGCGAGATCATATAGTTAACTTATGAAAAAATTATTTATGTATAAAATTTTCTAAAGGAGAAAAAATTATACAATTATGGTGTGGATCAACATGTCATGTAATACATTCAATAAATAAGATGTGATATTTATGTATGAAATGTTTGGGTCACTATATACATTCATGTCATGGTTTAGAAATCTAGAACCAATGTTATGTAGATTCAATTTTAGTTTGAATTGTTGATATCGAATACCATTGGTGGGTTTTTGATTTTCCATGTTCATTATAATGTTTCTATTTGAAGACATTGTTTTAATAAGAAAATAGATTGACAATGTGGACCAATATATGGTTTAGTGGTTTTATTTTAGAGATTCACTATAATATTTTTCAACAGTTGACTTATATCCAAATTTCACATAGAATATATTTTTATACACCTAATACATACTCAAAGTTATTGAAATCATGAAAGAATAATTAAGTACGTATATTCACTATATTGAAATTGTCAGATTTCAATTGGATTCATTTAAGTTTGAATAACCACTTACACAAACTATTGTGAAAATTATTATTTTTACATTATGTTTGTGTATTTTGTCTGGATGTTTAGATGGATTTATTTGATCTTTTTTAAAAACATCATTTTCCAATGAACTAAAAACTACGGTAGCTGATATTATTGTTGCAGTTGAGAATTTTATGGGTGGGGAAACTACAGTTATGGATAAGGGTTTTAATTTTACTCAGAATGAATTTGATAACCCTCTTCTTCATAATATTTAAAAAACTCTGCTCCTTGAACATTTGTTTTAGGGAACATTAAGGTTGAAAATAATAATGAATGTTGTGTCATTAATTGAATTTCGCAAAAAGTTCCCATTAATTATCTACCAATTCATAGAATATTAAAAGATTCAAATTTTAATTGGATCCAAAAATTTATATCCATCCTGATATGATAATTTTAAAATATTTGTATTTTATTGATGACCATAAGGATTTCATGGACATATTGGGGGAGTCTCTAAATGTACACATAAGATTGATTGTTTTAAAATTTTCTAAGAATGTGATCATGGATGTAGATTCTTATTTTCAATTGGGAGATTTCTTTAAATAGTCACTAATTACTAAAGGGTTCCACTTACTATTTTTTGTAGCCTCCATAAATATTTAGTATAAATTAATTATTATTTTTTTACCACATATATAAATTGTTTGTCAAAAATATTGGATAAAAATGGTGTAATGGTTTATAGATGAAAAAATACCCTAGCTAGTAACCATGGTTATTTTTAGGGGATTAAAGATGGAGACTAAAAACATAGTTTTGTATCGTAGGCAATATAAGGTTTTAGACTCTTTTTTATTGTTATTTGACACTGAAAATAAATACTTTGTCTTTTTATTTTTTGCTACTTAACATGATCGTATCCTCCATTTTTTCCTAATCATGGTGTTGGTAAGTCTTTTTCTAGCTGCTGAATAATCACTTTTTTTTATAATTTTACTTTTTATTGTATTATATTTTTTATTTTTAATGTGTATTGTTTTAATGTTCCTGATTTGTTTTTGTTGAATGTGTTTTCACAGGGCGACTAAGTGTAACATGTAATGACAAAATAAGGTTATTCAATGAACTATGTAGTCAGGATTCAAAGTTAATCTTTTAGGGGATTAAATTTTTATGTTTTCGAATTCTTCCTTAAAAATTTAAATAATCGATTAAATTTCCAAATTCTACCCTATTAATTGATTTTCATTAAAAATGACCGAAGTAAGAGTTTATTCATATGGGGAAATTTTTCTAATATGATGAATTTTTTATTATCTATTTTTAATGATATCTATTATGCATAAAATTATTTTCTCTTCTAAAATTAAATTTTAAATAATGATGGATTTGAATAATTTCTTTCGTTGTCAATTACATTAAAAAATTACAATAAATGTAAAACATCTTATTTGGGAGCATATTTTAATATATTTGGTGTTCAATAATTTTAATATAAGCATAAAGGTTTTAACAATATTTTAAAATTTTATTAAATATTTGGATGAGATTATTTTTTAACATTTTGAGTGATATTTTTTCTAGAATCAATTAATATATCCTGTAAATCATTTTTATAAAAAATTATCAATTATTTTCTTCACCATTGAATTCTAAATTGAGGTAAATGATGGGTTCTATATTTTCGGTATAAGGACTTATTAATTGATAATAAACTCATCTTTAACATAAACCCTACAAAATAACTTACTTTTTTTTAAAAGTTTCAGTCATTGTGCTTCATATGTGCATTTTTAGTTGGTGAAAATCATTCAAAAAAGTTGAATAATTATTTTTACACTTTTAAGTGGTAAATATTTTATTACCCTATGGATTCAATTAGTAAAATATACATTTCCTCATTTTTATTAATTAAATTTTTTTATTATACATTCGGAAATTTGTATACATCAATTATTGAACTAGATGTTTTTTATTTGAATCAATCCTATAGTCTATTAATTTATCATTGATATGAAGTGAAAATTACCACATAGGAAAAATGTTCCATTAATTAATTCTTTTATTATTTTATTCTTAAAGCTGTTAGATAAGTTATTTATGTTATAAGGTAATTATTATGTTTCCTCATCCAAAAAAAGTGTCTACTTAATTTTGGCTTCTAATTTTATATTTCATTTCTCGTATATGTAAATAGAAGTTTGTAAGTCCATATTAAATTCATAATTATTTATATTTAGTTCACTTCATTTTTTTAGTGTAAATAATTATTTTAAAATAGTAAATGAATAATATAATGACATATTTATGTTTAACGAGGAGAATATTTTTATTTAAATTTAAGTAAATAGAAGGGTGAATGTTTCATATAAAAAATACATTTTGGTATTACAATAATTAAAATATCAAGAGGGATATTATTCCACAAAATTATTCTGAGTGATTACTTGAGGATAATTAGTAGTTTATGTGTGGAAGAAATTAATGTGGATTTCATTTCACACAATTTCAACATAATTTTATTAATATTTTGTTGATTTAATTTAAAAAAGGTACATAAATGTAAAAAAATTATTTTATACAAATTCTCTATTAAAATTATTAATATATCTATTTTTTGTTTAATGTTGTATTTTTTATCTTAAAATTTTTAATTTTCATATACCTATAATTTATATTTATTTTATTTATAATTTTATACTATATATATATATATTATTTAATTTTTGTGTTTCTGTATGTATTTATATATTTATATATTTATATTAATATTTAATTAATATAAATTTTATTTAAATTAAAATAATATAATTTATTGTTTTAATTTTAATTTTAAGATGTTATTGTTTTTTTTAATTTCTATTTTGGAAATATAATTAATTTTTGTTATTGAATTTTTTAGAGTTATATTTCAATTTTGTTATTTTTTATGAATAATTAATCGTATTCTTGTACTAATGTATCTATACAGTCGTAAGCCTTTATACAACTATATCTTGTGACACCTTCTGATTTACCATAAATTTCCATATAAAATACATGCTATCACTAGAGGTACCTTCTATCTCTAGGGTAAATTCATTCTACCACATTTGTGATATAAATTTTTTGTCCTCCATAATTCAACTATTATAATGCATTTTCTTCCACTAACACCATTCATATACAACCATTTATGGAATCATCCACACATAAACCTATGTTTGTTCCTTGGAAATATATGTTGAAAAAAACAAGGTGAAGATAAATTATATTCATGGAAAATAATTGATTTAATATAAACTAATATTCATGGATCCACACAAAAAATTTGACATAATGTGAAATATTATTGAGATTTTATGAATATGGGTTTGAGAATGAAAACATATCTTTGATATCAAAACCTGAGTTTGGTGGATAAACTTAATCATATTATTGAAAATAAAGTCAAAGATAACCTAAGAGATCAACTAGACAATGATTGATAATTTTTCATCTGATTCAATCATCACAATGATGATGACTCAATAATTTTGTTGGTAAAAAATACCTCAAGGTAACATTGCAGCATTTTTTCATTGGTTGTGCTTATTGAAAAAGAATTTTTTCATGGTGAATTGTCATGTTCTAGAGATGTTTTTGACAATACAAGTTGACAAAGAACCATTAAAATAAATGGATGATCAGTAGGCTATGCAGAAGAAGATATACAAGCTGGTGTTGTTTTCTTGTGTTTTCCAAATTATTGGGTAAATTTTTTTGGATTTGGTGAGCATCGTGAAAAGTGGATTTTCAAGATGATATAATAAAAATATGAAAAATTTATGAGTTTCTCGAAGATAGGATTCATGAATTTTATTTATCAATGTTGACTGTGAGCTCTGCAATTAAGATGAGCTTCACAAACCACAGAGATGAAGAGCATTGTGAGGGAGCATTGTGACGTCTACGTAAAGGAATTGATGGTATTATCTATGGTAATGATGAGATCTGTGATCTAAAGGTTTCTAGGGGCTTCACGATTTAGAGGTAATTTCATTGGAAATTATGGAGCATTGCGATTAGATTTGATGTGGTGCTAACATTGCATGGAAGGTTCTAGAGTCAGTGGAATCACATATAAATTGACCCTGACCCCCTCGATAAGAGTAAAGATTTTTTCATGAAAAACCTTAAGCTCTAAAATTGAGACGAAGATTCATAGAGCATGGAGATTAGTGAAACAAAAAGGAACTCGGAGAGGCTGTTGATCTCTACAAAAGTAATGTGCTCCGTGAAGGCCTGTTGGGCATTGTGGTGGATGTGCGCTTTGCAAAGGCTTTTTTTCATTGTGAAATCACAATGTACATTGTGAGCTCTATGAATTAATGAGATCAATTTCTAGAGAGCTCAAATATCTAGTGATATTTGTAAACCTATGAGTATTGATAACCTGTGATATCTAAAAACCTGAGAGATTTTCAAAGAATTTAGAGAACTGTGAAGTCTAGTTTGCGCATTCCAAAAGTGGTAGATTTACAAAGGAAGTGTTTTTGGGAGAGCGTTTCACAAGGGATTTCATAATGTTTAGTGGAAAAGTATTATTCATCAGTGGATGAAGGTGTACCGTCAACAGAACATCTATCTATAACTTTATGTTGTATTCATAAGTGATAATGAAGAGACCTATAGGTAGATGAACTATGAGTGGATCTTTTGTAGAAGTAGTGAGCTCACTTTAGTTAAGAGAGCAGTGTGTTCTCAAATTGTGAATGGTTGTAAACTAAGAGGGACAATGAGTACACTTAGATCTTTTAAATAGCAGTGTGATTATAGTGGATTTGGTACATCAAAACATCATTGGAGTATGTTTCATGGGAATATCCCAGCGAAGGTTAACCAAGTAAAATTGTTGTGTCATGTGCATGATTTAATGTTTATTCATACTCTATAATAGGAAGGAGAGAGAAGAGGGTTTTGTCTAAAAATAAAAAAAATATCATAAGGGGAAGTTGTTTTAATCATTCATTCCATGATTCACCCCCAACCCCCTTAGGTTATATATCATTGTGGACCTAATAAATTCCAACATAGAAAAATCTAGTTGACTAGATTCAAAATTATATCCAACTCGGGAAAAAACCTCCAATGTCAAATAATGCCTTCAATTCATTTAACGATATTGACCATTCTAGTTAAGGTTTGTTATTTAGGGACCCCACCCCAGAATCCTAGATCTGGTTTATAATTTATTACATTTTCAAAAGATATAATGGATCACATCTTTATGTTACCAATAGTACAGTAGCCCTGATTAACATGATAGATACTTGAAATTCATATTATAATTGAAAGAATTAAAAATACATTGTATTTTCTTTGATAAATCCATTATTCCTTATAGTGTATCCCTACATATCAACTTAAAACACTTTTTAGTATCCTAGGGAAAATAAAATAGAAGAACAGGGTGATCTAAGATACTTACTAAGGGTAAGAGTACAGAGAAATTAATGAATTAATATGGAATATTTAATATGGAATGGTAACTAACTAAAAAAAATTCCATTTAATCAATAAAATGGGAATAATATGGTAGTAATAAATGATAAAAAAATAATTCCATATAATTAATAACAATATCTTTAAAAACTAACCATGGATATTCTTAATTATTGAATAATACCATGGAATATCAATAACTAAATTCATAATTCTAGAATTCATAATTATGGAAATATAACAAATACCATTAAAAAATTCATCTAATATATCTACGTAAATGGTGAAAAGATAATGGTAGTTTTTATTTGGGATGTTTATCTATGGTTCAACAAGATTCCCTCAAAAATTAACTTTCATGGTTGGAGGTTGAAGAACCAAGCTATCCCAACTTATGAGAATATCAAGAAAAAATGTATTTCTTTGTTGTCGATATGCTGGTGTTATGAGTTCTTGAGCATCAAAGTAGTTATGAATTTGTTCATCAAGAGTGACTGGGATAAATTCCCCTATTTTGGAGTGAACTATAGTATATGTATTATTTATGATAGTGACTCCACGAATAAGGTGATGACCAAAAGGTTTCAGAGAGTGGATCATGAGGAAATGAAAAGAAAAATTTGTAGTTTCACTTTTACATTGGTTGGGTTAACCTTATGGGAAGCTAAGAATCAAGACAGAATGGGTGTACAATATTTAATATTATTAATTTAGTTCAGAGAAATATACTAGGTGATGGGGATATAATCCATACTCAATGGTGGGAAAAGTTCCTAGACTCTTTGTATCATTCACAACAGACCGGTTGAATGGTTGAGTTCCTAGGGTCGGTGGGTGAATTGGTCTCATACTTATATTGGATTAAAATTCAACGTGGATGGTTCTTATATGATGGGGAATATTAAAGGAGGTGGCATGGTCAAATATGAAAAAGGGTTGGTCGTATTAGTCTTTAGAGCATGTTTTGGCCCGGAGAATTGTTTAGGAGAGGAGGTGGGATCTCGTCATTCATGAATGTCTTTATTAAATAGGAATATTATACATGTCATGGTTGTGGAATATGATTCAGATTTGATGGTTAATATTATTAATGGAATGGCTGACTACCCTTAGAACTTTTTGTACGTTATTTGGGACTCCAAAATGGATACGGACCATGAGTTTTCAGTGAGTCATATATGGAGAAAAGATAACTTTTTAGGTGATGGTTTATCTAGAGGTGATCGTAAAGATGATCCACTCATTAAATAAACTATGTTGGGTTCTATCCCCATTCATTATAAATTAATTATTCGAGGTTATTCCCTCACCCATTATCATTTTAGTCCTCCCTTTATAACTCCCTTATTTTCATGTTTCTCGATGGTTTTACCCTCCCCCATTTTTAATAAAAAATTAAATTCCAGTCAAAACCCAATCTATTTTGTCTCATGAGACCTACCGATGCATCGAGGGGCTATAACGGGACTCATACATCATTAATAGTTCCAATTAATTCTTCTTATTAAATTGGTTAAAAATAATTAACCTAAAAATTCATTTTGAAAAACAAACTTATGAAATTTTAAAATATACCACAATCAAAAAACATAGTCCAAAAACATATAGAATGAAATAGTGAATGGGAATAACATTTTACCCCCTAGTCAAACTGATCATATACCATATAGATAAATTACATGTATGTTACCAATAAAATATATCCTTATTATATCATATGTTAATAATTGGTCTTATGTCATTTATGAATATAAATACGAAGAAAATATCATTAAAACAAATTTTAGAAAAATTATCTTTCCATTTCTGAAATTAACTATTTAAAAAATATGTACATAATTTTTAAAAATTATTTTCATTTATAATAAACATTTAAAAATTTTAAAATAATAATTTATTCATTTATTCGTTATGAAGGTGGAAAATTCAATTCATTTTATACATGTTAAAACAAATAATCCTTTCAAATTTTCTACAAAAACAAATAGGTATTATTTTTAAAATGAAATGGAAATTCCTTTTAAAAATATATATATGTTAAAAATTATTAGAATATTACCTACTAAATATTATTTATGTGGATAAAAAAATATTTACTTTTTTAGAAAACCTGGGTTATGATAAAAAAATTATTTCCGACCAAAGAAAGAAACAAAGTCTGATTTTCATAAATCTATTTTTGCAATCATTCTATTTTTTTATAAGTGAAAAAATGGAAATATTAGATGAAAATGTCATGAATAAATAGTTTTCAATAATATCGACTGATTTTAAGGTTAAAATATCAAATAGTTATCTTATGGTATATGAAAACACAAACAATCCAAAAATAATGCTGAAATTATGAAATAAAACCATTCCACTTTTGTTGACATCCTAATAGTAAGTACCATAAATAATAAAGTTAAATAAAACCATAAAATCCATGAATATAATTATATTCATGATATAGAATATAAATTTTTCAACATATAAACCTCAAAAAGTATATAATTGGTGAGTATGGAATATGTCTTAAGGAAGTAAACGTGAGACGAGGAAAACATACCTAATATCAGTTGTCGATTGTACATGTTTGTACCTACTATATAATTGAATAAATCATTATATTAAATTATTATAGAACAATAATAATGTTTATAATATCATATATGAACCATTCACAACATTTTACCTCCTTTTTGTTAATAATATTTCATTACATTCAATGTTACGCGTGTCAATAGGCTTGTTTTCTCATGCATGTTGTGTTAGAAAAAATTTGATTCATGTTAATAGGATATATATATATGTATGTATGTATGTATGTATGTATGTATGTATAATATAGAATTATAAAAATGTTATAAATATCATATATAATCATTATATTATTTTTTAATCTGCTTATTAAAGTTGAACATGAAAAATGAATTGCATCTCCTTGTGGAGATGGTAGGTTGTACGTACCCACGAGGGAATATATCATTCCATTAATGATTTAAAGGGTTAGTAATAGGTTGATATATTAATTTTAAATATTTAATATTATGTCATATATATCTATAATATTAATTAACATTATCATTATTACATTCCATGTAAATAATATTTGAAAACAATCACATCACTTCATAAGGAGGTAGTCCTCTATAGACACGAGCGACATTGTCTTTTTTGAAATGAAATTAAAGGTAAAATTTAATTTGTTATTTAATATTAAATAATTATAATAATATCATAAATATAGTATACATGTGTTAAATACAATATTATATCCATCCTTTAATGGTGGTGATGGAAAAATAAATATATCAATTTCTAAGTCGGTACTTAATCATGCACATGAATGCAGATTTAGTAACCCATTGGATAGAAGAATAGATGGATATAGGTCATTGTCTTAACATAAAAACAAATATGTATATTTAATATAGTTAGGTTATTAATCATTAATGTTAAATTATAATTTAACTAGGAAATTGATGAAATAAAATAAAATGCTCAGTTAGGAATGTTACGTCATCTTCATACAACTTATATTTTGTTTCAAAAAACACATTCTAGGGTTGGATTTATGGAATAAATAAAGAATACATGATGATAAAATGGTTTAAAAGAATATATTTTTCCATGTATTTTTCAACCGATTCATTATTGGAAGTCTAAATAAGATAGGAGAGTTGGTGGCCTTTTATATGTTAGTTGAGTGGCATATTATACATTTTGTAATGAAAAAGGTATACCCATGTTTTCCACATGCCAAAAAGTTATAAAATGGGTAATTATATATAATAGGACCAATAAAGTCAGAATAAGTCCATAAAATGGGTTTGGAAATTTTTTTATCATTTTTTAACCCTTATCTTTTTATTTTAACCACATATCAAACCATTTTTATATTAATTACGGTAAATATATATTTTTAGTATTTTTACCATCAATAATGGTAAAAAATAATGAATACCTAATTAAATAATATAAAGTTTAATTATTAAAAATATATATTATATTTTTTAAAATTTCAATCACATATGTGGAAAATTTAATTTCAAATTAATCTCCCTGACATGACGAGAATGTTGGGATTTGAAGAGAAAATGGTCCAATGTTTACAAATTTTTATTTCAAAATTCAATATTGAATTAAGTAAAATGTCCCAAATCTTGACTAATAGATATATAATTGGGAAAATTTTATATTTAATCCCAACATAAAACAATTTTTATGTTTTTTCTATCATAAAAAATGAAAATTGATAATTAAAAAAGTATTTTTCACTATCCTAGATAAAATTATATTTTTCGTAAATAATAAAAAAACAACCCAAATATTTTTTTAATTTAGTTTTTTAAACTAAATTTTAATATATAAATTAAATATTATAAAATTTTTAAAAAATTAATTTTATCATAATTTTGAACGAATCTAACCAAACCATTTATAGTAAAAAACTATTTTCCATAAAACACATCTTTTACATTCAAATGATTATCATTTTTATTTATAATTGAAATATGACCAATTAATGTGTTTCAAATATGAAATTTTCCTAATTTATTTATTACTATTCATACTCACCAACTTAATAAATGGGTTATTATGTTCATGTTTAAATAGTAATATTATAATAGGTTATTATGTTTCATTTAAACCAAATTTTGTGTTTATCACAAGCTATAAAAGATATTGAATTTATTTTAAAATATATACATAATAACATCTCGATATTCTATATTCTCTTTTAATCATACTGTTGTGTTTAATACATGATATAAAAAATGATTATACTATTTTAAAAAATTCACGTTGTTACATAATCACCACAATTATATAAATTACATACTACTAATTTAATCTTTATCTCTGTAGTCAAGGATTTGACATATGAATATGGATTCTATGAAAACAAACATCATGAAAAGGGTTAGTAAAACATCATTATAATAAGATATAAATTTAATTGTAGGTTCACATAGAATAACACATAACATGATTTATAAGTACGACAAATTAGTGTCATTTGGTGAGATATACATGGAAGAAAATATTAAATAAATATAAAGAGTGATGGAAGTAATTGATCATAAGAAATAGAATGATTAATTAAATGTGAAGGACCTCAAAATTGTAAACATGTGATTATATAAAAGAACATTGGATTAATATAAACTATGACATTTGGATAAATATTTATTTCAAATTCCTTTTCATACAGTAGAGCTATGCATTTACTATCTAGACTAAAAATATACAAATATATACTTCCGTGATATATTTCTATATCATATGAACAATTTCAAATTTTTATTTTGTTTCTATCATTTTTCAATTCATTTAATTCTATAGGAAAAGATTGTTCTTGTTCATATTTTTATTCCAGAATCACCAAAATTAACATTTAATGGATCTTGAAATATATAAAAGAGTTACAAGTCTCTCTATATGTTTAAAAATATTTTTCAAAAACAATACAGTCATAAAAAATATCCATTATAATACAATAATATTTAAAACCATATTTTATGAACAATATTTCACCATAAATATTTTTCTATAAAATCATTTAACTAAAAAATTCTGTATTAATAAGGTCATCACATTGTTCAGTGGTATGTGCTAAATTGTTATCATCCCTTAGTGGTGGATTCAGGCACCATGAAATTTCTGAATATGGTGGGTTGTCACCTAATATACAGTTTTTCCTTTTTCGAAAACCATATTAATATAATTATAATAATATTTTTAAAAACATAATAACCCATAATTACCTAAACATTAAATAATTTATAAATCATAATGGTTTCCAATAACAATATAATAATTTATTTACCATTATTATCACAATATTGGGAACATATTGACCATTATCCTCTAATATCATGTTTTTTTAAGGAAATAGATATTTCCACAAAATAGTTTTTCTCGGTACCATTCAACACATGTTTTCAAATCATTAATGAAATATGAATATAGAACAAACCTTATAAAATCATTAGTACTTATAACCATAATATCATTGATTAAAATACTCCTATAACATAACAAATAAATAAAAAACATAGACACATTAGTCATTCCACCTCATCTTTAGTAATAAAATACACTTGACATTGACCTGTTATAATTTTTAGAGGTATACTCCATTAACCCAAGGGGTATTTATTTGTGTAGAACAACATAACCTTTTGTAGAGTCATTTAACAATATAAAAAATTTCCTTTACATTGAAATAAAAAGAATGGTGTACATTTTTTTAACACTTAGTGAAAAATATTTTATTATTAAGAATATACGAAGGTTCTTCCACATGTATCAAATATTGGAAAATCATTATTTCCCTTCTTCAATTTAACAATGTTTTTCTCTTACATTCTCTTCTTATCTTTCTTCCTGTCGAAGTTATAATACTAGGAGAATTCCTTATCTATCAGGATAGTACATGTTACTATATCATCATACAATGAGATGTTTTTGGAGAATAGATCCCTTTGAAGGATTTTCATCACCCCTTTAAAGAAATAGACAATATTTCTCTTTGTATTATGTTTCTAGTCAATAGAAATCCTTTTTATCCTTATAATGTTAACTATAATATTAGTAACATATTATTATTCCTTATATATTAAACTTAAAAACTATAATTCCACATCCACTATTTGCTAAATAGAGAAATATTTTTTCAAATAAGAGTGCCTTGAAATCCATACCCTCCATATATATTATTTCCTTTTCATTCTTAATTTTTGTAATTAATGACCAATATTGATCCACATCTTTGGAGATATGATAAAAAGTCAGAAAATATTTCTTCCATTAATGATATCATGGAGAAATAAATATATTATCTATAAAGAATATCCATTTCTATATTAAAAATGTATTTATAGAACTATTGAATGCTATGAGTTATTGATGGATGATGTTATATAACATAATTAAACCACATGCAAGATCAATTGAATGCATTATACATGAAATGATATTACTCACAACCTGAGTCATCTTCCCCAATATGGTTATAATTTGATTAGTTCTAACTCTATCCCAAAATCCAACATCATTACATTTCATATGGGTAAATCCTTACATGGAGTATGTGCATTGATAAATTTCTCATTCCTTTCATTAGCCACAAATTATAGAAAATCTCATATAAAAGATTAGATCATAACATTATGAAACATTATGTATAATCCCAACAATAGTGGAACACATTACATAAATTGAAAATTTGATTCAAAGATAATTTAAAAATTATAATCATGGTTTATTTGGGAATGTATTTATTTTAAACTATTCCTAATGGTATTTAAAAAAATTTGGGCTTATCCAATAAATATAACTTAGGTGTGTCAAACTATGTGTGTAGTATGCTCCATTTTCATTCACCGAGTGATAATCGCGCTAACCCTAATGTGCCAATTATATTCATTATTACCTCTAGCTACATCAACAATGGAACCACATCCACATATAGTACTGTGAAATGGATTTATTTTTTAGGGAAAACAAAAAAATCCATTCCTTACAAAATTGTTATGTTTTTAATCTCCACATATCCAGCATGTATGTCATAGGATTATGTTCTCTAATATCTGTTTTCCTAAATATAGGTACCATGGTTTATGCTAAAAATCGTTTTATACAATATGTAGTGACCCCAAGCTTACTAACCAAATTCTTAGTGTCTACATTATTACATTAGAATATGATAGAATGAATCACATCCCAAAGGGAAAAATATTATATTTTTCTTTCAAAAATAGATATAGACATGAAATTATTATTACAATTGAACATACAAAAAACACAATCTATTTTCATTGATAATTCCATTATTTCTCATTACATATATCTAAATATCAATCAAAAACACTTCTTGTTATCCTAAGGGAAATATAATAAAAGGGTGAACCTAGATTCTTAATAAGGGTAATAGTATAGTGGATTCTAAGAATAAATAATTTATTATAAATATATAAAGGTAAACAACTAAACCACATTCTATATAATTAATAACATGAGAATAAAATGGCATAAGAAAATGATGAGAAAATAATTTCATATTAATAATCACATAATCCTCAAAAACTGACCATAGATATTTTAACAAAGTTAATAATAACATTGAATATAAATAAAATTATTTATGATGATGGAATACATAATTATAGACATAAAAATCATATCCTTAGGGACTTGTTCCAAGACCTCTCAATGAATTATTAAGGAATCTTCCAAAACCAAATCTAGTTTGTATCATGAGACACACTGATACATCTAGAGACTCTAGCAGGACCCACTGTCAGTTTATAAGTCCAATTAATTCCTAAAATTAAATTGTTGAAATATAACGAACATAAATATTCATAATGAAATAATATCTTAATAATGGTAATACATTCCCCGATCAATAAACATAATCATAAATCTTCCTATGTAAAATATTGAATTATAATAAAATTTTGTACCCCAATTCACAATGAATATAAAATAACTTGATAAATAATTAGGATAGTATCAATAAAAAATATCCTCATTATACCATAAGTAAAATATAGGTTTTAGGTTTTATATAAATTGAATCCCCCAGAAAAAATCCTTATAACATTTTTTAGAAAAATAGCATTTTCATTCTGAAAAATAACATTTTAAAACATGTAAAATAATTATTAAAACATTTATATTCTATCATGGTGGAATTTTTTTTATGTTATACATTTTAAAAAAGGTTCTATTCACATTTTTTTTGTAAAATCCAAAAACACATCATTTTTAAAATAACAAGATTACTTTCAAAATTTATTGAAGAAAATTAAAATGGATAAAAATATATTTAATAAATAATTTTTAAAATATTAATAACATTTTTTGAAATCATTAATATAAATTTTTTTATTATTAAGGATTCCTAATTAAAGTAAGGAATATTTTTCGATATTTATAAAAGCATTTTCACAATCATCTTAATTTAAAAATTATGGAAAATGTACCTAGTACTTGAAAATTTTCCTGAATAACAATATATTAAGAAAATATGTTTATTTTAAGAAATAAATATAAACTATTTCTCCAATAGTAGATATAAATGTAAATAATTCCGATTAATTTTGAGAATGGGAAATAAAACATGGAATCTTTTTTAACTTCTATATCATAAGCCCCATAAAATTAATCACCTTAAATGAAACATTAAGTACAATTAAGATAAATAAATACATGATATAACATATAAATTGGGTTTTATAAACACAGCACAATTGAATTAATTAGTGAATATGACATATGTCTCATGGATGTAAAAGTGAGACGAGGAGCCCTTACCATAGGTTCAATTTCCTTATTACCTGTCCTTATATCATGTATAACTATTTTGAAAAATTTATAAATTTACACCATAACCATAATAATATTTTAAATATCATTTTATTACAACTTATAACATTATACCACCTATTATTTAATACTATTTCATTATATTATTATTTTGGTTGTTAATTTCCTTATTTTCTAGTGCATATTTTGTCACGAAAGTGGTAGTTTATCTGAATAGTCTATATCAATATCATATCCAGAATTATTATTATGTTATAATTATAATATTCACTTATAATATACATATTTAGAGCAATTTATGTCTTTTTCTAATGGATAATTAATCACATAACCTTGTGGAGACAGAATATCATACGTACTCGCATGCAATGATATCATTCCCTTAAAGGGTGAAAAGTTGAATAAGTGGGTGATATATAAATTTTACCTATAAATATAATTTCATATATATAATATATATTCAATACTATTATAGTACATAAATTCTATTTAAAGAGTATGTGAAAAAATAATCTCATCATTTTGTGAGGTGGTAGTCTTTTGTACACACAATGAATGTTATCTTATATAGAATGGAATGGAGTAAAACTTTTATATGTGATATTAAAATTAATTAAGTATAAAATTATCATAAATATTATTTAGATGATGTAAATACATTCATATATCCATTCATTAAAAGTGGTGGTGGAAAATGAACTACATCGGTTTACGAGGCTGTAGTCTTTCATACACAAAAAGGTTGATTTCGTAACCCATTTGATGGTATAAGTGATTTATATATGTCATTAAATTATTAAATAAATAACTATCAATATGGAATATAATTTGTTTTTTTTCATTTTTTATTAATAATAATTTAATGATATTGAGGAATAATTAAAATAAAACCCTCGATTAGCGATGTCACCTCATCTCTGGAAAACCTCTTTTGGTTTTCATCAAAAGCATTCCTAGGATGGATTTCAAAATCAACTTCTATGATGAGGGGATTTATTTATGGAAATTTTTTTTGAATCATTTAAACTATTGGTTTTTGGATGTGTGAAGAGTATAGTATATGGGTGGCCTTTAGAAGTAAGGTGAGTGGAAAACATATGATTTCATTAAATAAAAAAGTGTACCAAAAATTTTCAATTTCTAAAAGGATAGAAAATGGTATATTATCAAAATTATAATGTATAATTTATAAATATGGCCATTAATATTTTTTTACTTCTTTTGGGTCATTTATAACCCTTATTTTTTTAGTTTAATCTTTGTGTAATCCCATTTTACCTTAACGGTGGAAAATAAATTTTACTCTTTTAATGTTAATTATAGTGAAATTTTAAGCATGAATTATTAGAAATTATAAATAATTATTAATATATATATTTAATACATTTTTCAAATTCCAATAATGGATGTGTATTTTTATTATAAATTATTCTCACAGACGCGATGAGAAATTGTGTTTTCAAATATAAAATGTTCAAAATTTTCTAATGATTTTATTTTTCAAAAGTCATTATTAAACTAATTCTAATAAACTAAATTGGATTAATATATATATATATATGTCTATGTGTTTCTCTGTGTGTTTTTTTATTTAATTTTTCTTTAAAATCCATCTTAATATAATTTCGATGTTTCTAAATTCTTTTAAATAAATTAAAATTCATTATAAAATCTAATATTTTTGACTACTCGTGATAAATTTATATTTTCATAAAATTCGTAGAAAAAATCACACAAGTAGATTTTTAACATTTCATTTTTAAAATTTAACCGAATTTTTCCAAAAGAAATATTCAGAAATCTTAAAAAATATCATAGGTTCTGAAGAAGAAACAAAGAAGTTTTCGATGAGAAATGAATTTTTCAAAAAACTATTCTTTTACATTCAAATGATTTTTTTATTTATTTATAATCAATTGAAAACCAATGAATGTTTTTAAAAATTTGAATTGTCACAATTTATTTCTTATTATTTGTATGTTTTAACAATATGGTTAGGTTATACTGATCATGTTAAAATAATAATATTATTTTTATAATGTATCATGATTATTTTAAACCGTGTGTTTCATACATCATTTTCTATAAATTTGATTGAATTTCTAAAAAAGGGATGTTAATAATCAAATCTCAGGAATTTATATTCAATTATTATATCAGTGTTATGTTTAATACATGATATCAAACACGAATCTCCTATTTTAAAAATATGAGGTTGTCATATGGAACATTGGTTCTAATGTTTGTGAGATTCAATAGCCATTAAAACTATTGATATAGGAGACCATTGTTTATTTTCCAATTTTATGAGTACATTTGTTGTTATGATGAGTGTATTGAAGGTAGTGAAAGGATTTATTAATGATTTTATCAAGAAGGAATATGTAGTGATTATATTAAAGAAAGAGTACGATGCGAATAATGGTTGTACCTCTGCTAACTAGTAGAAGACCTAGTGTGTTAGTCTATTAAAATAAAGAATTAGAGTTTCCAATGTGTACGGTTTATGGGTGGAGATATTTATTATTAGTAATTTATTTTTCAAATAGAATTATTATTCAAACACACTATATTTGTAATGAAATTTATGGATATGCATTTGCAGTGAATTTTTTTTCATTTTTGGTTAATAAAGAAACCTACAATACTATTATTTACACAGTTTTTCAGAGAATTGGATTTTGAATTCAATATGGATAATCCAACATGAATGTAGTGTATGCTGATATTGAATTATATATAGAACCTACATATCAATATTCAACAATTCTGTTCTTATGTTTAGTATAGGTTAGCAGTGATCCATAACTAAAGGTGTAACAAGATTACTAGTTTAGAAGAGGAGTCTTAGGTTGAGTAGAAATTAAGGATGTGTCTCAATTAGTATTTGATGGAATTTGATGTTTGATATAATTTTAATCTATGTATTTAATGTATAAATAATGGGTCCTACAAAAAATTGAAAAATGTGGATTAAACATTCAATATTGAATTGGTGTCCAGAAGTTGATAAAGGATAGTGAAAAAAAATCTAAAATAACTTTTAGATTCATGGGGGTCTATTCTGTGTAGTTGGAAGAGACCTATTCATGTCATGTATAGGTGGTGGTGTACAGTGACTAAAGAAACATGGTCAATGAAGATAATATTTTGGAATTTTTTATGTGGAATCATCACATTAAATATTTAATTTAAAAATATTACTCTATTCATTATGAACTCTAGGAAAAAAAAATTAGTGAGGCCAACTCCTTTTACAAATCAGGGAGATCCATATTAGAGATATAAAAAGTGACATTAATGGGATCATGTGTAACAACTTCAGTGATGGTGGATTCAAAGGAGGAATGTTGTAAGGATATCATAAACTCAAGTGATAAGATACCAATCACTCTTTATTTACTATTTATATTTCAATTTTAATTATGTTCATGTATCTTTATTTTGTTGAAAATTATTTCAAATAATTGAATTGAGGTTTATTTTATTTTTATTAGTCTTACCATGTTCTTGAAATTTCTAAAACCCTTTAACCGAAATATTGTAATTTTAAATAGGATTATTGAATAATGGAATGACTTAAAAAATAAAAATTTTAATTATCAAGGGAATTTACAAATCGTATTATCGGTCAATTATATGTTGAGATTTATAAATTTTAGTTATAATAACATTCCCTTCATATCCTATATATATTTCTTGTATTAAAATGGATTGTAATTATCTTTTAATTAATGTAGTCAGTATTTAAATTAATAACACAAAATTAAAATATCTATCTTCACACCACACAATACCATTTTATGATAATTTATTTTGTGTTTTTAGTGGGTTAGGTAAAATTTCCACTTGACAACTCAACCGCATTCACATAGGATCAACCATTTGACTACTACATTAGTTTCTATTTATAAATTTTATATTGATGGACATGTTGACTTCCTGATTCCTATAATTTTCAAAAGTGGATTAGATGTGATATTTTAGAGTGATTAGATGTTGTGGTTTTTTTATTTTATTTTAAAAAAGGGTCTATATTTTTTTCAATAGTTTCATTTCTAACCATCTTGGTAAAAAAACAAGTCATAATGATTAAATAAAATTTAGGAGAAAATGTTTTCTGTCAATGGAGGGTAAAAAATATCTATTTTGTGAAAAATTATTTGGATCATTTTGGTTTGGGTGGTGGGTGTGAGACTTATCATAATATCAACATTCAATGAAATTGAAAAAAACAATATTGAAAAAAAGTTGAAAAAACTAAATAATTTCGATGGGTATGTATTTATTCATTATTTATTCCTACATCATGCCCTTAAATAGAGTTTGGGTTGTGGGGAGATTCTATTAGAGTGGGTATTTTCATTATCATTTATTTTAATTATAATAAATTATTTTCATTAAAACAAATTCTAATTTGTTTGTAAAATAATCACCATATAACCCATATCCTCATAGAAATTAGATACTAATTTCGAATATGTATGGAATAAATTTTTATTTTGTTTCCTAAAGATTTATATTTGAAATATTTAAAACTATGATATTTTGGCGCATGTACCCATTGTATAATGATAACTCCAATGAACATTCTTACCCTAATTGATGAGAAAAAAAGGTGAGGTAAATAAGAAAATAAAATGTATAATAACGATATATTGAAAGAATTTAAGGCAATAATAGTGATGTTATATCAATTTCTTAGGGGAATGATCCAATATATGTTTGAATACGCTAAATCTGGATTCATATTCCATTTTTGACACATGAAAATTCTTTCTTCCCTATTGAAAATTTTGTGGCCTCATTGATTTTTGAATTTTAAATATTGGTATCATGGGTTACCTTTTTATTTATATATTGAGATCTATTCTTGAGAAAAATCGTTTTTTAGTTGTGGATAATTTTATAGTTCAATTTTTATTCTTAATTGGATGAATTTTTAATTAACCAAAGTCAATTATTTTTAAAATTTAATTAGTATTCAATAAACCAATAGGACATGCCACATAGTCACATAGTGTTGAGAATCTAGAGATATGTCCTATAGGGAGAGTTTTTTGCAGGCTCTAGGTGGATCATAGGTCATGAATGGTTTTCATGTGTAGTGGGACCACTGGTAAATGACATGAGAGTCTGTGCTATTTAAAAGGAAGGCTTCACAAGTGTGAAGTGGAACTATCCGAATAAAAGATCCCCTTATCTCTATATTATCATCTTTTATGTTTTGTATGTATTATCGTTAGTTATTAACTAGAGAATTCACATTTGAGTTTACATTCTAGAATGAGTCCTCATGTATATGATATTCAAAAAAGCTATCATTTCTAGCTAACCCGCATATCTTCTCCCTTGAATATAATATTATAATGTGTTGATTTTTTCTACTGTATTATACTAGAATTTACGTCATGAAAAACTATCATTTATAACTAGATAACTTAGATTTTATGGATTACATTTTTCCTTTGCATCATGGAATCCATCAAAGAAGCAAACAAATCACAATGATCCACTATATTCCACTTTATTACATCATAGGCCACTGTAAAGAGTCTTTGAGGTATGAGCAAGTTCTTTTGACATTTTTAAGTTGTGACGTCTCTGTAAATAGATAAAGATAATTGAAAATGATAGTGAAATTCAAATAAATACCATGATAGATAGCTATGAAATAGTTCCATGGTGATCTGTGGATCAATAATGAAGAAAAAAATATACATCATGGATGAATAACCTTTACTATCGATGTTTGTGATATAGTAATGAATGATATAATGTTGAATCATGGTTCAACACATGAAATAAGTTGAATTCGAAATGGAATTTATTTTATAGGAATTCATGTCACAATAGACTATTTGACAACTGAGGAGCCCACATTGAATGGTTTTCACATGTAAGAAATTTTTGAGCATAAGGGATGAAGCTATGATGCATTATATAATTCGATGATTAAGATCTTATATCTGATACAAAATTTGTAAAAACAACAAATATAGACCAATTCACATAATTATGATCTATTTGAATCATATTTGATGTATTTTTATGCATGTGGAGTATGCTAACAATTTTAGAGTTCAAATTATATAAGATATATATATTTCAAGTGAGTACCAAAACATGAGAGATTTGGTGAGATTCAAGGATAAGTCATTTGTAAAACAAAGATACATATACATCCATATGTCCAAGATAAGTATTATGAAATTTTCAAATGGGATAAATTGAGGGGATTATAGACTGATTAAATTATTGATCTGTCTAAATGTATATAAAAAATATGATATATTAATAAATTTTTATAATCTATAGAAAATTTATTTTTCTATATATAGGGATACATGGTTGTTGTGAAGGGATAATCATTCAGGACCATTTGACTAGATCACTTCTAGAGAGATTTTGGGGTACCAAATCTACTAATGAGAGGTAGGAGTTCTTTTAATTAAGTCTTTTAATATTATATATTAAAAATATTTCCATAATATATAGAGGGGACAAATTCCTACTATGAATCCATGTATTGATGAGTGATTTTACTTAGTGATGGGATATTTTTTTAATTAAATATTTAATGAGTCTTTTTTGAAAATAAATATCATTCAACATTATTTATTTCATATATATAAGACCATTAGTGGAGTGAATACTTGTATTATCAATACAGTAACTATTTTTCTTGTCCATATCAAGACCATTGGTTGAACACAAGTAACACACATTATTCTTTTGAGGTAGTTCTGTGTTCATGCATTATTTATTGTCTTTTTTGGGAGTATTTTTAGATTCTCAATAATGGATATCCTATTTAGGAAAAATGACCTAATGTACGGGGATGTATTTTTTCAAATTAATGGATAGTGGGTATAATTTTTTTAGTGGCTTTGACAGGTTATCTTTATGTTTGGAGAATTTTCTAGATGCATTGGGGTTTTTCTGATGACAACTATACTTTTTTCTATCTGCTGAGTGACTGCATGTCATGTAAAGGGCTTAGACACCCTATAATATTATACATCAATATTTCATGAATATATATCATGACGTGATGTTTAAAAGTTTCTTTATTTGGTTTCAAAAAGTGAAATGGATAAAATAATGGTTTTAATAAATGGATACCCTTTTTAGAATTTTTATCCTTTATGAAATTCATGTCTTGTAAAGGGATTACATTACCTGTAATTATTACTGATTATATAGGGTATTTAAGGGGTTTTAATTCATTCATTCTACATATATTCTACCTCTATGAACCTAGATCTTAACATATAAGTTTTGGAGACATCTACTACTTTCATATAGTTATCACAACAAGCGACCATCAAGGTTATTATGGTTAACATCTCTAGGTAGGTTTTCCTTCTAGCTACTAATTTCATTTATCTTGGATATTGTGTTGTATGTGATTATACATCATATTCAGGATTGGACTATGATTTCGAGCGATTCATTTCAATTTGATGTTACACCTTATCTTTTAAAGGATAGCCTCTTGGTTTCCAATCACCATTGTCAATGGTAGCTAGGTTTAATCCATTATGAAGTTGGGGTTTCAACAAAATGAGATAATATTATGAATTTATTATCGTTATTGATAAATTCAATTATTTTTACCATTGAAATTAGTTTATTTATGGTTTCAAGGGACACATTGGAAATATAATTTTTTATTGGTTTCTTTTTCAAAAATTTATTTGTTTTGATTTAGAAGTGGTATATTCGAATACATAACTGGTTTTTATTGGATTAATTTTTTTTATAATTTATGAGCATGGTTTCAAAATGTATTTTAACAATATTGGATCTCTTTTAACCATGGGATAAGAGGTAAGTAGAAATTCAAAACCCTAGTGAGTGTTTCACCAAAAATGTTTGTTTTGATGATATTGATAATATGTGATGGGACTCAATATAATTTGGATCTGATGATTAGTCTAGTTTAGGATCTTTTATGTATAGTATTTATTCTCCCATAGACTAGAGAAAATAGGATAGTGTTCTTGGACATTTCCATATTTTTATCACATGGTGTTTTTTATCAATGATTGTTTCTCATGGGTTTTTATATGAGGTTTTGTCACATTGAATCACTTGATGGTATTTCATAGAAATGTGTTTACATGGTAATAATATTATGTGTGCATATGATTTCATGTTTTATTATTTCCTCTTGTAATTTTCAAAGATGTGAGAATATTAATGGATTTTATAAAAACTCATAAGGAAAATGATTTATAAATGATTTTGTTTTAATGAAAATTCATTGTAGAACTATTTTTATTTTAAATGATAGAAAGTTCACATTCTAATAATTTGAACTTCTACAAAATCTCTAGTGGTATCGTACTAGGATTTCTGATTCCCTTTGGGATGTTTTAGATGTTTTATTTTAGGGTATAGGTAAAAGGAATGACATCTCATATCATGTTTTTTATCTTTTTTTCATTTCATTATTTTCAAGATGGGTTGTGGGTGGATGTTAGTCACATTGATACTTTTTGGTCATGTATGATTGATATTTTTTATTTTATCCTATTATTTGGTATTTATGGATCTATATATATCATTTTCTTCTGATTATACTCTAGTTTTATATATTGTTTCATTATATATAATACTTGTTTCTGTTATTTTTATTTCTCCTTACAATGTCATAGCTGGCTTGGGTGAATGATTTTTTTAACACAGTTTGGTATATTCAAAATTGTTATCAGATGTGAAGGATTAGCCTTATGTGTGTTATCACTAATGAAGTATGGATTCATGTCTTTGGTAGATAGGGTTTTTTTCTATCATAATTCATAATGAAATTTTAGAAAAGTGTTCTAGCTAGATCACTTTTCTGATTGAACTCAAGTTACCAAGGGTGGACATGTATTTCTATAAAGATTGAGATTTGTGTTGTGAAGAAATTTGAAATACTTTCATTGGATGTTTTTAAATAGACATAGGCTCTTTTATGTATTTAAATTAATTTGTAAAATTATTTCTTTCTTTATATGGTCATTATTTTAGGAAGTATATTTGAATTGTCGATGTCGATTCATGATTTTGGAATGCTCTCTTGATCATATTGGTTATTGTCTTATATTTATTAGAAAATTAATCAATGAATATTTCATCAGAACCGAAGAGAGGAATCCACAATACAGGATCTGTAGGAGAATCCTCCAGTGGACCCTTCCTTAGTAGATGCTATAATTGAAACCATTCAGACTCCAGGTCAAGTTGGTGTTAGGATCCTTAGACGTGTGGTGGATCATGGATATTAATTTTCAATAATGAATCCACTTGTGTTCCTTGGTGATAAAGAATCATATAAATATGAGGATTATAATGTGCATATTTACTAGATAATCAGTTAATTAAGGACTCCTGAATTTTTTATGGTAGGGTTTTTCACGCATGTACTTGTGGCACCATGGAGAAGATTGTGGGACTCTATTTTCCAATCTTTGTTACGTGGTGATATAACCTCAGATTCCATTGAAAAAAAATCATTAGCTAGTATTTTTATCCTATGAACATACCTGATGTGAAGACCAGAGTGTTTATTACCATAGAAGAAGGGAAAAAAACTTTTCTATTGTATTATACCAATTTTGATATGTTGGGGAATCTAGCACTTGAGATTTTCAGTAATTTGTAATTATAGTATTGTAGGATTGAGTTGGGGATGAGCCCTGAAATTTAGTTTATGTTTATTATAATTTTCCTTATGACCGTTGTGGAGGTACTTGAAAATGAATCTCTGGCTGATGTATGCATAGATCGGATGATAGGATTGGGTAGAGCTTCATTTGTGCAGTTGTTATCAAAGGTGTATCTTTTAGTAAAAAATGAATTACAATGGATTCTAGTTTTCTTTAGGACCATTTTTTGAGAGAATTTTTTTTGGAATGTAGTATATTTTTCCTCTAAATGTTTGTTTCATGTATATATCATTCTTAATTGTGAAAATTATCCCATGACTTTTCATATTTTTGGATGATATTACAACCTGAATTGTTTTTGTTGTAGGATATCCTTGAGAAGTAAGGTATGATCCACATTCCTAAATGGTTCATATGTTCATGAAAATTATTAAAATGGTGTTGGGTAATATCACAAGGATAAGTGGGTGTATATATGGCTAATAAATCACTGAGAGTAGTTATGACCGGACATCTTTAAGTGGTGGAGTATTCGCCAAAGAAACCTAAAAAAGGGTTTTCTATCGTTATAGGTATGATGTTCATTTCATATTATGCGGTGATATCTTTTTTTGATATATGTTTTACTAATTATTTTATATCGTTGAATCTAGTCGATGTGTTCCATTTTCATTCAGAACATATGTTGCACATGTTGGATCATTCCAATAATTTAGGAAAGATGTCCAAAAAACATTTTAAGTGCCTCTCATGTCATGTCATGATATAAGCCTTTGAGGAATAGTGTTACTTCTTACTGATCATCATTGTAATATTAATCATGCATATTGGCATGGATGATATGATCAATGTAAAGGAGAAAATAGACTTTTATCATAATAAGGTTAATTATTATCTAACAAGGGGTTCACTCATGTTTTTGAAGGTGATTTTTCTCTATATCATGATGGTAAGGGCCAATTTCTCCTTATCCTATGGAAATATTTTCCTGGTTTTAAAAGAAACTTCTTGATGAAATTCACAATTTTTTTTAAAGTCATATTCTTATGGTGGGATGTGTGTTCTATAAGGACTAATGGATGATTTTTATGGTTTACCGCCATAGAGAGAGGTCATGTTGATGATTGATTTTCTATCTATGCAATCAGATAAAATTATTCCTAAATAGTTAGTGGAACATAAGGTCCATCTTAATGATTTATAGGCTAAGGGTTTTATTTATCCAAGGATGTCACTAAAGGATTCCCATGTTCTTTTTTCAAAATTGGAAAATTGGAGACTCAAACTATGTATTGAGTATCATAAGTTAAAGCAGGTGGTGGTTAAGTAAAAATGTCGTTCACCTAGAATTTATGAAATATTTTACAAACTTCTATGGGAAGAACGTTTTCAAATATTGAACTTCAGTCAGGGTACCATTAAATGGGATTATGAGAAGAGGATATACCAAAGACAACTTTTAGGAGTTGGATTGGGAATTTTCAATTTTTTTATGCCATTATTTATAATTAAAGATCCTGTAGTTTTCATGGATTCGATGAACTAGATAATTTATCAATTCTTGGACTTTTTTTGTTATGTTCATGGATGATATTTTGGTCCACAATAAGATAGAAGAGGATCATTTGAACCATTTGGATATCATTATCTGATCCATGAAGTAACATTATCTATAAGGTAAGCTTTTAAAATGTGAGTTTTGGTTTTGAGATGTGAAATTTATAAGGCATGTGTTATTTGATTGGGTAATATTAGTGGATAATGAAAGGGTATAGGTATTTATGTCCTTGGTGGATCCCATAAATGTGTTTGAGATCCGAATATTCTTGGGTTTGGTTGGGTATAATAGATTGTTTATTCATGATTTCTATAAGCTCACATCATTGATGACTTCTTAAGCTTGTTACATAGAAAATATTGAATGGAAAAATAGTGTATAGAATTGTTTGAGGAGATAATGGTTTAGTTGAATTAATCATATTTTTTATTCTTTCGAATCTGGGTTCAGGTTATGATGTATTCTATGATACTTATGGTATGGGTTTGGGATGTATCTTAACAAAGGTAAAATAGTTTTTGGCATATATCTCTCACTATTTACACCTCATAATATGAACTACACTACCCATGATCTTGATATAGTGGTATTTATGTTTGCACTCAAAATTTGGTGTCATTATCTCTTTGGGGGGTGGTTGGTAGTATATTATAATCATAAGAGCCTAAAATATATTTTCTACATAGAGTAATTTATACATGAAATAAATATTTTTGGTGGAGTATCTTCAAAAAAATTATTCTGATACTATAGACACCCATAAGAAGTTAAATTTTCATACTAATTCATTGATTTGAAATTTACAAACACAATCCATGCAGGATTAAGTTGAGGAATGGAATATGATGAGTTTGTTGGATGAGATGAGCAAGGGAGTAGATGTCATTGGTGGAGAAGTGTTCTTAGATTTAATGAAAGCTGGCTCATCTTTTAATGAGATATTTTTTCTTGAGTAGGTGAGAAACTGAGTTTCAATTCATGTGGGAAATCTTTTACGGTGGTTATACCTCTAGTGAGTGGTATTGATCTCCCAATAACCTATTGTGATTCTATAGCAGTTAGGATGTTCCATTTTCCCTAAGAAAAAATTAAAGGATAATGGACACCAGTCTTGTTGGTCCATATACCCTTGGGATAACATAATGTATCAAGAAAACAAGATTTCATTACTATTGGTTAAGGATTGTTTTGTTATTTAATTATTTATTATGATGGATTAATAATTTTCAGATAATTAATGCAGAACACTAGATGCTTGAGAGTTTGTTTCACCCCTTATTCTTTATGTTATGGAAGTGGGATGTTATTTACCAGTATTTAATCATAGATTTTCCATGGAATCATATCGGGAAGGTTTTGATGTGGTTTTTAATATGTCATCTAATGAAACTAGTACATTTTCTCTATATCACGGAGAAAATGAAGGTGGAATAGATTGGGGACCTTTATGTTCACAAGATTGTGAGTCTTCCTGGGGTTCCCACTATGGTTTAATCAGATATGGTCATGAGGTTTAGGTAAAGGTTATTGAATGCTTTATAAAAGGTAGTGGGTTCTTAGTTTAGATGGATCTTATTTTATAATATTTTTAATAATGGTCATATATAGAGGGTTATAAATGTTTAAGGGGATATGATTTGGTCATATGTGCTTTATTTTGGATGGCATTGTGAAAGGCATTTGTCTCTACCTGAATTTTCATATTAAAATTATTATCATGGTTTGATAGAGATGGACCAATTTGAGGATTTGTATGAGAACCAATATATATCTCCCTTATGTTGGGGAGTGTTGGGATATTCTTCCATGGTGGGGTTGATTCTTGTTTAGAGGATGACAAAGATGGTGCATTTGATTCAATGGGCCTTGATCACGACACAGAGTCATCAAAAATCATATGTGTACCAACATAATCAACTATTGTATTTTGGGGTTGGTGTTATGGATATTCATATATTTTCATCTCACTGGGGAGGTCATCAGTTTGGAATGTAGGGGATGTTGGCATCAAGGTTTGTGGGACCCTGCAAGATTAGTGATCACCTAGGAAAGGTAGAATATTAGTTAGATATATAACATTGTTTGATTTAAAAACATTAAATGTTTTATCTTTCCTTGATAATGAGGTGAAAACTAGATCCTTCCCATGTGATTTAATGCATTGATGTTTATCTTTAGACCAAATCCACTTTGGATATGAAGATAGTTTAGATTATGGATTAGTTATAGAATTCCATAAGTGGTAAAACAATTAATATTTTATGGGTAATTTGGGATTTCATATAGGATATCAATGAGACATGGGAGTAGGAATTGTTTATTTGGTATTATTCACCTGCAATATTTGGGATTCTATGACTATGAGGGTTTTTTAGGGGCAGAAAGTATTTTTTTGGATATTTTAACACCTCATTATGCTTTTCTAGTACACCCTTATTCATGATTTTTTATCATCCATATTTTTTTGAATTTAGTGGAATCTCAATAACCGAAATTCTGTTCTTGGGAAAGAGACCTAATGTTCAAGGATGTTATATTTTTTTGAATTACTATAGTATTGAAATATATTTTTTAAGGCCTTTAAGGGGTGATCACTATGATTAGAAAATGTCCTAGGTGCACTGGGTTTTTTTTTCTTAGAACTATCCAGTTTTCAGTCTTCTGAGTGATTACATGATTTGTAAAGTGATTATATTCCATGTAATGGTTACCAAGAATATTTGTATAATCTCATTTAGGGAATAATGTTCACGTAACGTGTAATTTCTGTTCACATCGTAAAAGGGATAAATAGGAATTTTTATAAAAATGAAACATGATTTTCATTAATTTCATCATTTCGGGAAATAACATTTATTTAATGAAATTAAGTTCAATGTAAGTCATACAACTTCAGGTTTTATTCTTATTTGTTGAATTTTATTATTACATTCAACCTATAGAATCCCCCTCTCAACCAAGATCTCACCCATGGTGATTTTGGAGATCTCTAATCCATCCAAATCAATCGTTCAGTGATTGATCATCATTATAGTTTATGTACACCTATCATGGTAAGAGTTCCTTCTACTTCTTCATTACTCTTGTTATCACAAATTTTTTGGATATATTAATGATTTGGATTCATTATTAGACATTTTTTTCTATCTATCATTTTAATTACCTTTTTGTTCCTTTCATTTTCAAGGCTAATCAATTGGTTTCCAATCACCATTGTCAATGGTGGCAAGGTTTATAAATTTCTATGGTAGTTATTTCTTTAACATTTTGTAATTTGATAAATTTATTAACATTATTGAAAAATTATGATCAATTTTTTTGAATTTTTTTGATTATTGGTTTCAATGTATTTTTTACGAATATATGTTTTTTAAATGATTTTATCCAAAAATTTATTTTGTTCATCTGAAAATAGGGGTTTTCAAACACCGATGATTTTAAGATTAGATTTGAAAAATGATTTTCTAGTTGTGATAATAGTTTTTAAATGTAAATTGACAAGAATGTAACATGGGAATGATGGGTGCATAAGGAAATAAACATAGGAGATCATAGTTTTTGTGGAACCACTTGTGTTGTTTTGTTGAAATCGACAGACTATGGAAGGAATATTTATTGGTTAGATATAATTTTTATCATTTAACAGAATATTTTTTGTCTAGTATGTATTTTCCAATAGACTAGATACCAAATGACAGTTTTCTCAGTGATTTATATATTTTTATCACATTATGGTTTTTTATAAAGTTTTTTTCTCACATTTGTTAATGCGAGGAATTATCACAGGATATCACATGATGGTATTTTAGGGATATTTATTTACTTCTAAACATTATGATGAATAGATATGCCTTCCAATTTTATCGCTTTTACTTCTCATATTTCAAAATTTGATAATATGAAAGTATTATTGAAAACCGAATGGGGAAATGATTAATAAATGAGTTTGGATATATGAAAATGAATAGGAAAACCATTTTTTGTTTTAAAAGGAACATCTATTACATTATTGGTGTTAGAACTTGTATAGATTTTGTGGTGTTATCCTATGAGGATTTGTTCTCAAAACCATCATTTTCATTTCGGTTGTCATCGGTTTTTCATTATGGGCTATAGGTAAAAATAAGGGAATATTATATCATGATGGTTTTCTTTTATAATGATTTTTATTTAGTATGGTTTTGAGGTAACAGTTGGTCACATTGAGACTTGTTCATTTGGATTGATTCATAAATCTCTAGTATATCCTATTTAGATTGGTTTTAATTGATTTAGTTTTATATTTTTATTCCTCTTTTACACAGGTTGTTTGACTTTCCTCTTTATATACAAGAATTGATTCAGTTATTTTTGTTTTCCCCCACTATGTGACAACTAGATCTATTGTTTGGTTTGGTTGATCTGGAAAAATCGGTTAGAACAAGGTTGATTTATTTTAGACAACATTTGGAGCTACCCATTATATTAACTATCTAAATAACACAATTTTATAAAAGGGGTTTGAATATAGTGGAGAGTGTTCAATTTGAGGAGATTTTTACTAGGATTCATTTTTCAAAAAATCTATATTTAGTGAATTAATGTAATTTTACTATTACATGAGATCAAAAGTACTAAGCATGGAACTTATTTCCTCATTGATCTCGGAAAACTTATTTCATACTCATTTGTTTCTTCTGTAATAATTTCAAATTTTCTAAGTGTTTTAACACCATTATTGATAGAAATGACTTCAACATCTAATTTATTACATTCAAATTCTTTTTTTTATTTTGAGTAAAAACTTTTTAAATTAGTTTCCTGTTAAGAATTATTAATGGCAACTTGTTTTTCAATGTGATTATTGAAATGAATCTTATGATCATATTAGTTGTTCTATAATTACGTGGGATAATTTTCATGATGTATAACCATGATCTTTCATGGTTTCACAATTTTTCTAAATTCTACAGATTTAGAACAGTATGGAAATTATCACTTGACAATTAATGTTATGTGTGAATAAATTATTATAGTTGGATCTTTGATATAATATATAATCCCATCATATTGAGAAGTCTATGCTATAGTATTAGATGATTTTTCAATTTTGGTATGTTGTTTCTCCTAATGAAAACCATGAGAGTTTTGTGTGGTAAGATGAAATGCATCATGTAGAGGTTTTACAAGTTTTAAATGGAAAATAAATTTTATAAAACTAATTGATGTTTCTATAATACAATAAATAATGATTTCACTTATACGAGAGACTACTCATGGAACCATTGATGATATGGATCATTTTTTTCTTCATGGGATGATGTTAATAAAATTAATGTAGATTTTATTATATTTAATCATGTATATGAGTATATAATATATCCAATGGATGAAAGAGAATCCAATTTTTTAGGATTAGTGGAAAGACTTTTCTAGTTTAAATATGAATTTTAAATTAAAATTGGAATTAATTAAACAATAAATTTTTTATAAGAATGGTTGAATACGGTTATTTCATTATGTAGGAGAGTGTGAGAAGAATTAATAGAGAAGGATAATAATAAGATATGAAGAACAATAATAATAAGAAAATGGTAAAGTAGACACAAACCTTTTTTAATGTAAAATCATAATATTTGATTTGGTTGTTGATATGTAATGTTGTATGAACATGTTATAAATTATGAATAAGTGTAGGATAATTATACAATATCAAGAGACAAAAATTCAGAGAAAATGGATAATATGTGCCTCTATGAAGACAAGACACTATTAAGGACAAGATTTATCAATGAAGAGTTATTTATTATTTTACAAGAAAACTACTATGTTGTATTATTGTAACATGAGTCATTTGAAAACCCCAACACATTGTATCCAAAAATGTTTTCCTAGTGTATTTTGAGGTATTCAGTTTTTTAGATCATACTAAGGATTCCACAATTCATCATGACTAGTGAACCTTATATATTATATGTTTCACATTTATTTTCTATTAATTTGTTGATATAAGACTAAAAGAATATTAAATAACTCAAACAAGTGATATAGGTTGATTTAAAAATAAATAAATAAATTAATAGTTCAGTATTTTCTATTAATTCATCCCCCATTATAGTGAATAACCCCAATATATTGGGGACATTACATGTTGAATTAGACATTTCAATATTTTCTATAGACAATAAACTATTTGAGAGATGATATTTCTATATTATGGAATATATTGAATCCTGATTTCTGTTTTGATCATAGAAAATATTAATTTTGTTAAACTAAATGGGATTCTAACACCCTATGGAATGATGTTTCATATTTACACATATCAAAGTCAACCATATAATATATCAATAAGTGTGTATTTATTTTAGGATATTATTGATGGTTTTATTCTCCATGATAAAGGTAATATAATTATTTGGTATATATAAAAAATTATTACAATAGTCTTACATGATATTCCATGTGGTTTTATTTTTCATGGAATGAGTTTTTCATATTTAATTGTATAATGACTGAAAAAGAAGAATTTGTGGTATTTCATAAAATATTTTTTATGAAATAATTAATGTTAAATAAACCATGTTATATGTTTAGATGTTAATGTATGAAGATCTCATGATGAATTATGTTGAAATAATATAAAATATTTTAGGTAGAGTAATGATTAGTTTTGTACCACTAGAGGCTTTCGTGAAAATATAGAGGATTTAATGTTTATTAAGAAGATATCATGTTTAATTTTAGAGGGGTTATATAAAAGGATTTTTCAGTCAATTATAATGATTAGGGTAAAATTCTATTGGTGATTTTTACAGCATTATTATTCTTCCTGAACATTGTAATTAAAGTGTCTTCAAGTAGAAGAGAAGGGATTATTGTAAAATATTACATAAATATTTTGGTTAAGAGAAGAGTATTAATCAAATTAATGATGATATGGAAGAATCCATCAATAATGAATATTTTGTAATAATATTTGATGATCACATGTCAATCACTAAATGAATCATGAGAATTTATAGGAATGCATCAAATAACTCTTCCACTAGAATAATTCATCTTTGGATCTATTTGAACTTTTTTAGAAAATTATCATAAATTGAAAGAAAATATATTTTATGAGGTTGAGTCTGAGAGGAAAAAGAAATAATATTTATTATTGGATGTTAAAAAATTTAATTATGTATTAGCTATTCTTTGAAACCTTTTGACCACATCTTTTTTATTCTATTACAATTATTAAAAAATATCAGAGTTCACATAAGGAAAAATATTTTTTCTTTTAAATATGGATACTAGGATATATCCAAGACACAAACATTTATGGGTTGAAATATTAATGTAATTAAACAATTGATTTATGTTTTTATTCTAAAACATATTTGGATGTATGTCTTGATGACATAAAGTCTAAATCAGATGGTATTTTTATATAGAATAATTGTGTGTTTAGTCGCACGTAAAGAATAAAATGATATCATCCTTGAGTAGTCAAGGGGATGATTATATTGTAGAAACTCATGAAAACCCCCCATTTAGGTGTATTAAAAATGAATTTAAATATTTTATGTTTTATGGGAAAATTCTATTACTTATCTATTAGGTTAATCATAGTGAAATTATTCAATCACAAAATATTATTTTTCATTCTTGATCATAGAACATTAATATCAAAAATCTATTGCTCAAGGATCTTGTGGATAAATAATTGTTTAAGTTGGATTAGTTTCTAAATAATGCTAAAAAGGTGGATATGTTCACTAAAACACCTCCAAGTGATTAATTACAAAAAATAGGTTATTTTTTGGTGTTCAAACCAAACAATTTATAGTCTATGGTATAATGATTTTATCCCTTATTACCTAGTCCATGAACATATATCATCGCAGGTAGAGAATAGTATATAAATCTATCATTTCTCATTTCGATATTTTAATGTGGATTATAATAACATAAATTCAAATAATATGGATTTCCTTGAGAGTAATTATATATTCATGGAGTGTTATTAAAAGGGGAATTATATGATGTCAACATTGTTTTGTTTATTTGAAATAATTGAATTGTTCACAAAAGATTATTGAGAATATATATAGTAATATAGTCTATTAATGTGAAATTAATATTTTTGAAATGTAGAAGAAGTGGGGTTTCAAGAAGTTTATTCAGATAGTTACATTTTCTATAATAAATAAAATGTATGTCATATTAAAAACATTACATTATTATTCGTTTTTCCTTTTTCCAATACTAATTTCAGTCAAATATTATTGAATTTTTTGAATGAAAACTCACTAATATGAGATTTAAAATTTTAAAATTGATTATTTATTAATGGTTCTAAAAAAACCAAATGGGGAGATTTTTTATACCAAGATTTGATTCGGAATGATATTAATTTCTAGAGTTACTATAACCAGGTGATAGTTTATTTATATATTTATTTGTAGAGTAATTATTATACATCGTGATAATTGATAAGGGGAACATGAATTGATGATATATGAACTGGATATTGTCTTTGTGTAATATTTTTATTAATACATTAGTCATTTCAAACCTACATAAATCAAGTTAACCCTCATATGTTAAGACTTTAGACATGTTCGAATGTGTTAGGATGAAGTCTATAATTATTTTTTGATAATAATAAGTGGTCTCCAACGATGGTAAACATTTCTATATCTAGTACTAAACATTGTACATAATTCAAGTCTCAAGTTTCCCTATGATAAAAAAAATATAATAATTGATACGTAAGCGTAACTCTAAAAATTAATAGTAAATCTTGAATTTTATAAACATTGAGATGTTTATTTTAATAAGTGTTTATATATATATATAATAGACCACAAAACAATAGATTTTATTACATCATGATGATGCATATATGTGATTAATATATCTCACAATAAACATTGTGAAAGTTTAATATTATTGAGATAGAATCAATGTAAAGTGATACTGATTATGGTAACATTATATATGTGTTTGATCAAATTAAATGTGAAACTTCATGAGATTAATTTATTCTTGAATTATTTATTTGAATGGATAAAAAAATGTGTTCAAGGACCACTAAAACCACATCTGAATGGTTCATAATATGATTCTAAAATTGATGTTTTGATATAATGATCTGTTATATCATGACTTGGAAACTGTGCCATGATGTTAATAAAAGATATTTTTTTATTACACATTTTTATTGATTCTTGGATTGCATTCCATGATGTTTATTACCATGATTTAGGGAATGTTATATATCATTATATGGTTATGAATGTCACTATGTATTGTGAGAGAACCACATCGCACTAAGATGGGAAAACAATAGTGTATAATAAATTATGGATTAATAAATTGATTCAGAGAATAATGAGTGTTTTGAGAGTAATTTTTTATTATATTTTGAGGTGTTATTATTAATTTCTTCATAAATAAGGTTTTCATGCAAGAAATATAGAATCTATTTGAGAAGAAGTTGGTGATAACTGGTTAATCACACTATAATGTATAATTGCATGCCTTAATTTGTTTAGTGGGTTAATATTCCCAGTATTATTGATTCGTATCATTTTATTTTTTGTGTTATTATCATAATATAATCATTAATTTTTCTTATTATATGAATTTATAGAAATATATATTGGAAATATATAATGTTTGATGAAGAAGGGGGTAGATGATGAGATTTTAAAAAATTTTGTTAGTTTGTATATAAATTTGAAATTAATATTTTAACATGTATATTAATATTTTTCTATGATGTAATTTATAAATATAGCTTAGACAAAATTTCAGTGAGTTATATAGGAAGATAATAGAGGGAAAATAATATAAATAACAAAGTAGAGGGTGAATAATATAATGAAGTTAATTTTTTGTATACTCATTACCATTGTATTGTGTGTTAGAATAAAGATTATTCACAGATTTTATATGATGTTAAGAATAGTGGGATAACTCTATATTATTAAGATATTGTCATTTGGGGGAAAAGTATAACTTATAAACATATAAAGGTAATCCAATATTAGTGAAAGGAATTATCATGGGGGATTTCCTTCGTATATCGGGAGAGTGTTTTTCTCTATTATTATAAAATGAATTTATTTAAAACATAATATCATTTTAAAGACAATGATTAATCAAATGGACTATGTAGTCTTGGATTTCTCTAGATAATTCCATGTACATTTATATATATTTTGAGTGGATAACCTTCTAAATTTGTTTTATTCCATTTTTTTCTCTTCCCATGATGTGTGAGAAGTTTAGTATTATGGTCATTGATGGATCATAGATTTTATAGTGATCCAAGATGAAAATGAAATTGGAATAACTACTTTTTTATAGTTATTGGGTATTATAGAAATCACATTGAATATTGCATCATGATTCCTACACTTTATGTCTTACATGGGTTAAGGTAGAGTTTCATGTGCATTATCTAAATCATAAAGGAACTCTACCACATCACTAAGATTTTATAGTAATGTGTGAAATAATAGGACATAAGTTCATATTTAATGACAAAACACAAACAATTTCATTATTGTGAGGTAGTGTGAAGATCATAATATCTTCTATCATTGCATAAGGGATGCTTCTAAGCACATTAGGAACACTATTGGGGGGGAGAATTTTGGATCTATGTAGTTGAGTTTTGAATAATGTTCATGAAATTAGATGAACTTCCTTCATGTATTGTTGGTAGGATTCGTTACATGATATGTTATGACTATTCCATGATTATAATATCTTGATTCCCACATGGGTTATAGGGGAGTATTTTATAAATCTTTAAAAAAATGGGGAATGGTACTAATAAAAATTATTTCTTATCTTTGGTTGATGTAGAATTTCCATTTAGGGTTTGGATGTGAATGTAACACCGTGATTCCTACATGGTGAGAGGGGGAGTTTCATGTGAATAATGAAAATAATAAAATAAAATCCCACCCCATAAAGATAAATTTTATCGTTTTGGAAGTTAATCCCTCTGGGATGAAAATCAATGTAATAGATATCGATAGATGGTATAATCCTAGTAACATGGGTGTAATTTATTGTTATCTTTAATTTGAGAACACGGGTAAGATTCATACAACCTTGGTAATGTGGAAGGTAGATTATTGGGTCATAGGTAGTCCATAAAACACTGAGGATTATGATATAGGACTAACAAAGGAAAATTAGGTCATCCCTTTCACACTAATCTTGATATTATCGACTTTGGATAACTACATCACAATTCATTCCCTAGAGGTATCACTACCCAAAAAATGAAAATGATTCATTATGGGGAGAATTATATAGGATTTACATTCCACAAATGAAAATCTCCCATGATCCATGTGAGACTCATTGTTTTAGTTGTTTCCCACAGACATCCATAGTCATTCCATGAAAATAAGTAACAAAAAAACTGGGCAATTATCCACATTTCACAATTCTCATAGAGTGATAAATTAATATGTATGCTATAGTCATTTAATTTATTAAATTATAATTATTTATATTCAAGAACTCATATAAATGTGATAAAAATATGATAAATTTTCCACCCATTTATTAATAAATAAACCCTATAAATTGTGTCAAATACATTTAATGTGACACTTTTGAATATAGATTGTCACATTAATGGGGATTGATAACATGAGGGATAGAATTTATAGGGAAACATAAATAAAAAAGTGATTAAGTAGTTACCTAGGGTGGTAAGTTCCACATATATCCATATATTTTGTATATTACTTATAAACTGTAGACACTTTTTGAAAATTTAATCATTATTTTTATCCCACTAACCAGGTTATCATAGAAAGGGATATGGTATGTATATATGGAATAATGTGAGAAAAGTTTCAATGAGATGATTATAAGTCTTATAAAATAGAATTTACTCACACTACTCTCTATTGTATAATGTTTTGTGATTTAAAAAATTTGTTTACTGATAGTACAGGGTTTCATATACATCAAAAGTGATAAAACTGAAGTATATGGATCTTGAAATTTGATTATACTTGATAAAAACAACAAGAAAAAGTATTTTTAGTTAAAATTTAGAGTAATTACATTGATTATTTGAAAAAACATCATATATAGAAATAATTGTGACATATATTCTAATTATAAGAGATTAAATAATATATTTAAACATATAGAGTTTCAAATGAATTAATGAATATGGTTGGAGTTTTTCACGGATTATGATTTCTTAATTCACTACCATCATAAAATGTCTGTAAAGTTAAATGATTATCTTTAAATAAATGATGAAATTATCGTATACATGATGACGATTTAGAAGAATCTTATTTTGATGGGTTTGAAAATGAGGGATTTTGAAAACATAACATTAGAGAAGATATCCTACATTTCCCAAATAATGTCCAAACCTTATATCAAATAGAAAATAAATGGGAAAAAAGGGATGGTTTATAGAATCAAAATAATTTGAGAGAAAAAAAAATAATGGAAGTGTAATTAATTTATCATAGACATAGGTGGAGTCATTAGTCTTTCAAATACTGTCTGTGTGTGATTATCACCAAAGATAATGAGAGAGATATCAGATGATTTTGACATCTCATTATTCTCTATCCACTATTAAAGTACTATCATGTAATGCTAAATTTAGGATAAATTCTTATGGGATAATATGAGGAAGTTTATTTCTCAGTATTCCTCATATTAATTGGTATGTGAAGAAATAATAGTAAATCATGTGATCTTTTAAGGGAAGATGTACACATGTCACATAACAATATGAAATTTACAGAACATACCCACATACATTATCATTGATCATCAAAATAAATCTAAATTAAAAAAACCAGTATGATTTTTGTTAAATCAAATCACCATGATCGATCACATCATTAGTCTTTGATAAAAGTTATTAATTCAATAAAACTTTATGAAATATTTCAAGAAAATATTTAAGTGACATGGAAAACCACATAAGTTTATATTTGATTGAGATATGAAGTACATCACTATGTTCTGTAGGAGTCTTCAACATTCCCTAAATACTATGTTAAATTTCATTCTGACATATCATCCCTATATTGATTTACAATGTGAATGGTCCATTTAGATACATTAATACATGTTATGTTCTTTCTCAATAAAAATCAATGTTGGTTTAGGTCAATATCATACCTTGAATTACTTCACATACACAAATTGTTTCCTATCATGAATTATTACGTCCCCATATGAATATATATTAGTATAAATGTATAACTTCTACATATTGGAATGAAATGGGTGAATAGAAGTCTCATAGACCCAAAATTGTACATAGAACAATAGATGAAGTTAAATCTACTCAAAAATACCTTAGATATTCTTTGAGTTCAAAAGAAAACTACAGTAACAATTATTTAAGATACATTTAGTTTTGTTTCGGAGTTAAAAATATTTTTTAATATCACTATTGAAGAGATTCATGTGGGTTGGAAAGAGGGGAAATCATAACCCTAAGTACATTGTCCACTTTGAAATCCTAGTGCACTTACATGTTTTGGCCAATCAAATAGAACGTCCAACAGACCTGACTCATGTGTATAATGTGTTTCACATATCTCTCATGAGGGAGTACATACATGATCCTTCTAAAGTAGTATCAGTAGATTTAATACAGTTAGAGCATGGCCCCTCCTATGAGGAATACATGGTGAAGTTCATATTCTTTTGAGACAATGTTTTATGTAATAATAAAATGAAAACATGTTCATATACTTTTAAAAACCCATATGTTCGCAGTGTAACATTGGAATGCAAGGGTGAATTGAAATAGTATTACCCTCATAAATTCTCAAAAGTGGAAAATTTTTTATATTTCAGGGATAAAATTTCTAATGAGTGGAATAATATATTGAACATGAATTTTGATATGGATTTTCCTTCTAGAATAAGAATGCGGGTCCGATTAATGATTATAGACTAATATAAATTAGTTTCACTATATAATAAAATCTAAACATTCATTTTTTAATTAAACCCAAAAAATATATTTATAAAATAAATATACTGTATAAAATTAAAAAAATATTAATAAGGGAAAATAATCACATAAAAATAAAATAACCCAAATATAAAAATTTGTATAATCTTGGACATATAAAATTATCACAACCATTGAAAAAATGTTAAAATTAATTTTACATTTTAAAATGTAATAATCATTTTGAAAATGAATAATATAAAACATCAAGATTAATTGATATGAATAAAGAATAAAAAAAATAATAGATATTTACAAAAATTATAAAAATTAATTGATCTGTAGAAAATTTAAAATTATGATTCTGAATAGTAACATGGCCTTTAAGACTAATAGCATTCCCATTAGTATTATAAAATTAAAAAAAATACATGTAAATATTAATTACTAACAATAAAATAACTAAAAATAAATAATTTAGTGCTAAAATAAGTATACAAATTTAAAAGTTCAAAAAGAATGTATAATATTATTTTTAAATACGTGTGTTTTTATGTAACCTAATAACCCTATTTTTTGGATTATATATAAAATTATACTATTCCACTAAATTATTTTTTTAAGAAGAAATTTTTTAAATAAGATATCAAAATTATAAAATATTTAATTTTTGGTATTTTTCTTATAAATGTATATTTTTTGGTGTATCTTAAAAAATATATTTTTTGTATATTTAGATTTTTTAAATTACATAATTGATTAATGTAATATTAACAAAATCAAATCCATAATGGGTGGATTGAACCAAATAATATTTTATAATATATATTAGGTACTTGAAAATAAGAAATTTTGTTTCTAAACATAAAAAATTTATTCCCAAATTATAATGAGATAATTTTTATTGTAAAATATTTATTTATTAATTTTTTTATTAATTTTCTATAAAATACAGATTTTTATGTAAAAGGATTAGATATTGATGAAAAAAATAATAATTTAAAAAAATATATTTAATAATTTCAAATAAATATGACTAGATTAATAATGGAAATAATAATTTCTTCAATTTTTAAACCCAAAATTTACATTTCCCATAAGAAAACACCCCATCACGAATCCCTTGAAAAAAAAACTTCCCATTCACCACTCAAATCCCAATATCTACTCAATTCTATCATACTAAGTCTCAATAGAACCATAGGTTCATTACAATGTCATTGAACCCATTCCCTTAATTTATTAGATAAAAAAACTAGGAAAGGGGTCTATAAATTGTTAACCCTATAATCCCCATATTTTCATTTTTTTTCTTTCTACTCTATTAGTATAGTATCATTTTCATCCTCCATAACTATTCTATTTATAACTACAAAACATGAAATATATTAATATGATATTGCATAAGTGAAAATCCTCTTGTTTTATTAATTTTTTTATGTTAATTTCTTACTTAGATCTATTTGAAAGATTATTTAATTATTATATATATATTATAAATTTACAATAATGATAAATCTATAAATTAATATTTATATTTATTGATATAATTTTTTAAAAAATATACTTATCAAGGTACAAAACAATGATATGGATTTTTTAAATGAAATAGTTTTTATTAAAAATAATTATTTTCCTATGTTTTCTATGATTTCATTTGAATATTGCATTTATCATATTTATAGAATGAAATTTATAAAAAATTATTTTTTATATAGAAAAATAAAGTATTAAATATTCATCAGATCATTATTAATTTATTAGAAATAAAGATAGATTCATTTAATTCTAAAACGCGTAGTTTTGAAAGAAATATTTCATTTCTAGGTGTTGTGTGATTTTTTATTAATAAATAAAATTTATCAATTTTGATGAATTATTAAAATAAATATTTTATTTTAGAAAAAATATAGTAAAATAAATTTAATAAGTAATAGACATGAAATAATATTAAGAAAATATTATTCATAAAAATATATTTTTATTAAAAATAATTTTATTTTTTATTTTATGTTGTTTTTTACGTGATAAATTTATAAATATATAAATTAAATTGGATAAATGCATGTCAATTATTAATTATAATTTTGAAAACTATCAAATAGTAAATCTTTGTATGTCTATAAATAAGATGGATTTTTTTTAAATTGTAAAAAAATCCAATTATTTAAAAAAATTAACACTTATGGCATCATCGTCACATAAATATGGCTTAAAAATTTATGAAATGATTTTATTTATCCGAAATTAATTTGTTGAGTATAATAATTAAATTTAAATACATATTTAAGACCCCAATATTCGACAGTATACTTCTTTTTAAATAATTCAATCGCATACGTTACATACATTACCATGTTTGGCCACACCATGTCATATCAAACGAGCAATTTAAAAAAGTGATTATGAATAGTATTAACCATATTATGAAATTTATAAATTTTAATTTTCAAAATAGACTTCATTTTTGTATTTGGAACAAGGAAATTATCTTAGGGTGAATTTTTTGTTTTTTTTTACTTTCAATTTTTGATGAATAGTAAAAAATACTACATTGTTGTTAAAAATTGAATTTTACATTTAAATAAATATTTTATAGAAAATTGATTTTAATTTCATAATAGTTAAATAATAAATATATTATTTAAATATGGATAATTGTAATCCTTTTATAATATAATAAAATATAAAAATTTATTGAACTTTGGAATATCTCTCTTACCCAACTTCTAGTCACATCTATAGGATTTGCATTAAACGTAATTTTACCGATTCTGTGCATTGAATTTCAGAAAATATAAATATATGAATTTAATAATTATAAAAAAAATTCCCAGTAGGATCAAAATAATTTTTAGTGAATTGCAACTTTTAGATATAATTTACCACAGTTAAAGGTAAATTGGGAAATTAAATGTAAAAATAATATTACAATAATATAATATCACCCAATTAGTTTTCCTATTTATTTGTATAAGTGTTTTTAGACAAAAATCAATATTAGTTCAAAAATACTATCCATTTTAATCAACTTTTTTAAGATTATGACATTTATTATTTATTATTTAAAGAAGAGTATAAAATGACTTATTCATATGGTACTAACTATATCATATTAATGTCAATTTACATAAATGATATGTTCAACTATAAATAGTTTTTATAAATATATAATATTTAACTACATAATGGATATTTTATTAAAATTTAAGGAAATAAATAATTATACTAAATTGTGACACCATAGTGATTTAGTAATTTAATTATTAAAAGAAGAGTCAATTGAATTATATTAAAAATATTAAAATATTTATAATTTTACTTAATTAATGACATCCACGAATTTTATAAATAAAATATTCATGTTAATAACATATTTGAAGTTGTTTTTCTAAGTTATCATGTTGGTTTAATATTTTTAAAAATGAAAATATTGAATAGTATCAAAATGTACAAAAATGATACTTTAAAATAATTACTATTTAATTAAATGATGAAAAACTAATAAAACTATTAGGATATTCAAAATAAATAAAATAATGTAAAATATGTCAAAAAAATTCAATTGGGGTTCTTTTTACATTTTATAGTAATTATATTAACCATATATTAGTAAAAGACATGTAAACACAATATGAGTAAAACTGTTTAACCTAGGGTTAAATCTTAAAGATAAGGTAAATTTTGTGAAAAAAACATATATAAAAATAATGAAATGAAATTTTATTGACCCTTAATCATATTAACCATTGTATAACTAACTATAGAGATTTTTTCAAGAAATATATAATAATGTAATAGATTAGGTGTTTCCAAAAGTGACCCCCCCTATTATCAAAGAGCAAAAATCCTTCTCTTTTATTCACACCTCTAAATCTTTTTGGAAAAGAAAAACCCTTAAAAATTCTCCTAAAAATAACTAAATTAATCATATATTTCATACAGTGGGAATAAAGTCATCCCATGGAGTCATTTTGGGGAAATCAAAGGGAGACGCTCAAAAAGAGGTAATTGTTTTACAAATTCCATTCAACTTATTTTCTACTTCTACTTCCTCCTCATATGTTGTTACAATAAAAACATAATAAATAAAGTATAACATAAATAATTACATGTTTTTATGATTATAAGGCCACTTTATTCTTCATTTTAATCATCATATGAATTACAATATCACCATGCGTGGGTATGTATGACTTTTCATCTCCACGTCACGGTGTAATTTGTTATACAACAATACATTATTTGAATATTAATAATGATAATTATAATGGATATAAATAATTAAAATAACATTATAATTATTCTTTATATAGAAAATACCATCCAATTCAATACCATTTAACCATCAAAGAAATGATACTGTTATCCTTGCGTACCTACGTTCTACTGTCTCCACAAAGAAATGAGATTCAATATCATTGTTAAACATTCAACAATGATAAAAAAATTATAAGCTTAGTAAAAATAATTATTATAAAAATTATATAGTTACGGATATGAATTAAATAGATTCTATAAATAAAAAACACAACTTACACAGTAAAAAATCTCATAGGATAACAAATCCCTTAACACCCAAAACAATGGAAATACAAAAATATTATCACCAAAATTTTATAAGAGGATCATATATGATATCATAAATATGGATATGGTTCTAGTATAATTTAATAACATGATTTAACCATTATACTAAAGGATAAGGTACCATCAAATATAAGAATTTATAAGGTGAGGGTTAATTTCACAACCTTATTATTATCTATGTTTATTTATATATAAGTATCTTATTGGGCATATTTATTAACCATGTCAATGTTTCATGAAATGTATTTCACAATATTATAGACAATATTTTAAAGATAATTTTACCCATTTTTAATTTATCATATTTTTTCAAATGAATCTTTATGTCATTCTTCAAATGAAGAAATTTATGACTTTTTTGACAATTAAGGAAAGAATGTTTTTTCATCTTGTACAGCGTGAGAGGCTATTTTTTGCTATTATGACGCCTTAACATTGTGACTAATTACTTAAAATCATACATGTTTATTTTAAAAATAAATTTTAACTTTTAAAAATTTGTGTCTCTTAGATGATTTCATAGTTGAAAATAGATATTTATCTCAAATGGTTTTAATGATTTTGTTTGATTTTTTTCATTTATGTCAACATAATTTGTTGGATTTTATTTACAATTGAGGAAAATTTATTATGATAAAATATTCCATATTTTATTGACGGTTTTATGATATATTTGACTATGGATGGGCTATTTTAATACCATTCATTATTTATGTATAAAGTATTATCATTACTTATGATAGTTTTAATAAAATGATTATGTTATGTTTTAAACCTTTTATAATCAGAATGAATTGGACATATTAAGTAAAAGGTGGGGACCTCTATATCCCTTATATGCATCTGTAGGTATCATGAGTAAAACTAGTGTCTTGGCTTGTGTACTTGATGGTATGGTTATTTATTGTCTTGGCATGAGGACATGATGGTATGGTTATGATGTTCGACATTATGTGTTTACACATTATTTGATTAATATTACATGTGAATATTCAACTAGTATAATTTAAATGTAAATGATTAAATGAAATTATTTAATTTATTCACTCCAATTTATTCGAAAAATTATGTATAAAATGTTTATGTTTTAGTTTTATACATTTCTTTAAAAGTTAATTCTTATTTATGATATCATTCACTATATTGTGTATCCTTACTGAGCATCTGATCTCACCCCTTTATATTGTTTCATTTTACCCCATGATGTAAAGAAGTATATTGTAACAAAATAGTAGGGGTAGTCATATGAATATTATTGTTTTAAGAGATACTATTTAGTTTTTTATTTGATTATGTAATATAAATCTTATGTTTGTATCTGGTTTTTCAAAATGTACTAAACTATTCATTCCCTCAGGATTTTATTTCTTGTGATCGTGCTAATTTAAAAAATTAGTGCACCAAATTTGGGAAACTAGGTTCGGTGTGTTAAATTTGGTACATGGGGAAGTTTAGTACAACCCATGGAAACAGGATTTAGAAAACCCGTTATTAGGGAACGATGCCCAAAGATAGACATTGAGGATAATTATAGAATAAGATCCTAGAATTTTGGTAAAATATATATTTTTTGGGTATTCCTATAAAATAAATACCATTCTAGATACTACAGGTGGATACAGACCTGGAATTGATTTTCTTATGAGTAATAACTTCGACATGGTGTTCTTTGATTCACATGGGGTAACATGGTACTAAAAATGTTCTTTACTTCACACCTAGTTTGATACTCCTAGGGGATATTCTTAGAATAATTCAAAATTTAATTGTTAACCATTATGAATGATTTATAAGTAAATATGTCCTCAAAGAAACTATGTTTTTGATTATGAAAATTTATATTCATAAATTAATCAATTTATGTTATGTATTTTGAAATTACGCATTATGATTCATAAAATAATATATAGAATTTCATTGTTTAAAATGGTTCCTAATAGAAATAATGGAAACTATATCAACACACATAATACATGTAGGTATTTCCCTCATATGAATGATAATGATAGTGAGGATAGTGAAGATAATTATACAACTATTGATGATCAAATTATAACTATACTAGGATAACTGACCGAGGTTATGAATAATAACCTTACCTATATATAGAATCAGGATAATTAATGTGGAGGTTCAATGTTAGACCACATGATGAGGCCAAAAACTCAAAAAATCAATAGGACTACAAATCCTTCTATAGCTGAGTAGTGGATAAGTTTCTTAAGAAAAATATTTCTTGATTTTAGGAGTAACGTAAGGGGATAAATTATTATATAAGTCTATCATCTATCATGAGATTTAGATAAATTATATTCATTAATTAAAAACATTAAGGAGGATGAAGAGTTATAAAATATGTAATGGAGGGGATTTAAGGAAATATTCCATGAAAAATACATTCCCAGTTATCTACGATTTGACATAGAGAGTCTCTTTTTAACTCTAAGGTAGAAATAGGATTACAATATTGTAAATTATGAAGAAAACATAACAATGTTTCCATGAAATGATATAGACAACATACACAACCCAATAACTAAGATTGATTGTTTTTTTGGGTTAAAACATCTCTCCTGAAGGGAATTGGTCCCACAATCATTCTCATTTTACGAAAATATAGTCTCATGAGCAATAAATACAAAAATATAAATTATCTATGTCTTATGAATTTAAGGTAAAGTAAGAGAAGAAGCGGGTCATTGAACACTCTAAAAATGAAATAAGGGGAAGAAGGGTAAAGCATACATTCTACCTTGCAGTAATTGTGGGAATAAATACCCTGATACTTGACAAAAGGGATGGGAGTTTGTTTCAAGTGTAGATAAAAAGTCCACCAAACTCACAATTATAAAGGGGAAGAAATAGGAAACCAAATATTAAATGATAAAATTTTAAAGAGTTTTGAAATTATGGAAATTATTTTCCTGACCTTCAAGAAAACTTTCCCCAGAAATGGCCAAGGAAGTAGGGGAAAGAAATTTGCGATCCAAATTGATGAGGTTTCATTTCTTAATGATGTGGTGGAAGGTTTTAGATAATTTCCTCAAATTTATCCAAATCATAATTTCAATTTGTACCCCCATGTTCCTTTTCAACATCCAATTTTTATTTAAAAATTATATATTTCCAATTATCATTAACAAGGGAGTTGTCAGTCCAAAATTCTATGTGTTTTTCTTAACTCAATTTCATTTCATTGAAATATAATGTTTCTTTTTGAACACCATTATTCTATTTTTGGTACATTGAAAGAAATTATTTTATTATGTTATCTTTAATCATTTTTTATATGGATTTACATTTATTTCACATAAAATTAGTTTTCAATTGTTTCTTTTCTTGTAAGATTGATTTTCAAAGGGTTTCAAATATAAATATTTCATTTATTGAGTTGTGTTCAATATTCACCATGTTCAATATTTATGTGATGTATATACCGAATTGGGAATTCATATTTCCATATTCGTCTTATAATTTATTGGATTTATTAGGTGATATTAAATTATTACTTTAAACTTATTTTGTTTCAATAGTTACGAAATCCATAACGGTTTTTTCTCTAATACCACTTCGAAATCGAGAATGTATATATTAAATTTCTATTTGTGGAAAATATTTTTATTATCTTTTCAAAACACATTTTTTTCATATCCCATTTATATTTTTTATGTTTATTGGTTTTTAAACAATTTCTTCTCAATCAAGTTGGAAATTTATCTATTTCAATAATGTCTAATAATTTTAATACATCACTAGGAGTATTTTTTAATGATACCATCAATTTTATTTATATGGATGTTTTATGATCTTGATTTATATATATCATTGTAAAAAACATTTTATTTGTATCATTTACTATAATTTTATATATGTTAAAAATAGATACTGAGATAAGAAACCCCTTTGGCATGAAATCTCCCATCTTATAAGCAGAATTCATGATCCTCATATTATTTTAGCATAATTTAATGTCCTCTATTCCCTAGGTGAGAAAATGGGTCCTTCACACTTCACTATTTCATTAAGGGAATTTAAAACCTCTATGTAAGATAACAATATTATTGAAATTAATCTCCCTAGTTATAAATATAGGTGGTATAAACAACCTTATAATAGGGTGGTCTCTATAAAATTAGATATTGCTTTCGCTAATGTTATGTCTCTTGATAAATGAGACAACATCACTCGAAAATCCCATCTTAAAACTACATCTGACGAATATCATATCCTATTAAACATATCTTCAAATATCATCAAGCATGTTTTACCTTTTCGATATAACATCAGTTGGTCTTTAGACCCAGATCGTGCTAACATTAGAAAATCATGTTCTATCGTGAACAATTGCAATGATTATTTTTCCTGTACATTCAAATTAAAAAAATATAAATTAGTTATATAATGATTAGTGTAGATAATGATCTAAATAAATTGAAAATGAAATCCTTCTTTTCAAATAGGAACTTTCAAAAATTTATAATACCACTTGTATTTATAATTTTTCTTATGAACCTCAACATGAAATCAATATTTCTAATTTTAACTTCTTTCTCTGGTCAACTTCAAGGATAAAATTAGAACGAAAATATTCAAAACATAATAGCTCACAAATGGTGACAGAAATAATAAATTCAAAAAATCCCATCAATGATCCAGGAAAGAGTGTAGGCCTCTATCCATAATAAGGAATGGGTACAACCTTATTGATACTGGTGAAGGTATTTCTAGTCATGTCAACTCTTATTTTGATAATATTTTCAATGGTTCTTACAATAATAAATATTATTTTCCGGATTTCATTTGGGTTATGGTGAATGAATAGGATAACCCCTTTTTTAATAGCATACATCTTTTTCATGAGATTAGAGACACAATATTTAGCTTAAATAACGATAGTTCTCTAGGACCTAATTGTTTAAATAATAGTTTTTATCACCAATTTTAGGATTTGATCTAAGATGTTGTTTAAAGACTGATCTGGCCCTTTTTTTAAGTGCATTCTCCCTTAATAGATTAACTCCCAATTCCTCACCCTAATCCCTCATGTGGATAATGATGTTGAGATTCACCTATTCAGACCCATTTTCCTTATCAATTTCTATTACATGATCATTAATAAGCTTCTTGAAAATATACTCTCCTCTATCGTCAACAAAATTGTTTCTTGGAACCAATTTTGTTTTGTTAACGGAAGTTACATCCAATATTGTATTTTTATTTCCATAGAATGAACCAAATATTTGAATAAAACTAGTATAGGTGGGAATATAGCCATAAAAATTGATATTTAAATTTTTTTTGATAACATCTATTGGTGTTTTATTTTTAATGTTCTAAGGAGATTTTGATTTGATGACTCCTTCATCAAAATAATTAAAAAACTTTTCAATTAAACCTTCATCTCTATCTTGGTTAATGGCTCTCATAGGGGTTACTTTATATGATCCAAAGGGGTCAGATAGGGTGACCCCCTCTCTGCTATTATTTTCTCAATTGTTGAGGTCTACATAAGTAGATTACACACTCAAATTTAGGATAAAAAATCCTAAATTGATTCATGCTTCAAAAAATTCTAATTCCACCATATATCTCTTATATGATAATGATATCATCTATCTTTACAATATAACAAGAGAAATATCAATTACCTCAAATTTTACCTCTCGCACTATGAAGATGTTTCTGGACAGACCATCAATTTTAGAAAATCCTACATCTTTTTTGGAAAAAAATTCATTTCAAAAGGAAAACCAATATTTTAAATGTTTTAGGAATTATGGAAGGCTGCCTCTACTTCACCAATATTAGTGTTTCCATTACTTAGGGAAGACCCAAATCTTGTTACGTTCCTACCATTGCTGACCAAGTTCTCGAGAAAATCTCCTCATGGAATGGTAAATCCTTCTCTATGGCTGGGAAGATCATTCTAGTAAAGTATATTATTGTTTCAAAAATGGTCTATTCCATGATTTTTTGTAAATTGAATGTTGGTCTCTTAAAGAGAATAAATATTTCCATCAAAAACATTGTGTGGGGTTAGATCATTCTTGAAAATAATGTTGATAATTGTTCCCTAGTATACCTATTGAAAGCTGTTGGATAAAGGTGGACTTAGCATCAAAAATATCAAATTTTTTAATGATGCCTTACAAGCTAGACTCTCGTAAAATCTGTTTCATAATAAATCCACCTCCCTTTACTTCTTAGAAACCCATTTTTTGATAAATTAAATAGAGGAATGATGAATTATATGATCTCATCCATCTGTCCTTCCACTATGAATTCTTTTTCAACATCATTTCTTACTCTGGATGGATAGCGAGAAAACACACTGCCTTGATCTTATGGCTATCCAACTGGGTAGGTTACCCTCTCATTGGTATAGTTTACCACATGTAATCTCTAGAACATAATAATAATGAAATTAAATATATTTTAACATCTCAAACCTTTAACTCACCTGAAAATATTAAGCAAGTCATTGATAATTATAACTTTTCCAACATTGATAATTTTTTTGGTAACCTCCTCATAATGTCATGCATGACACAAAAAACATTGATAGAAATCATTTTAACAACTCTGTAAATAATTTCAGTTGGCAATTTTTTTAATAATGTATGGTTAAACCCCTGGATATTCACTCTTTTTTAGCGTATTGTGCACAAAAGGGTCCCAACTAATACATGCCTTCAATATTTTGGGACTCAAATTTTCTTTAAATGTATTTTTTTCACCAACATCAAGAAGAAATTACTCAACTATGTCTTTTTCCTACTACTCCCACTACCATTTAGAATTATAATTTAGATATTTTCGAGTGGATATGGTTACTTTATGACTCTATCAACTGTCAACTACAACGTTTTGTAGATATGAATAACTCCAAGAAAATAATGAATATCTTCATAACATCTATAATTGAGCTACTCTATGTGATATGTTATGATATAAATTCTTATATTCAAAAAACATTACTCATTTAGTCTTAATGGTAGTAAATTGAAAATCCTAATTTCCATTTGGGTTTCCACCTCGATTCAAATGGATCTCTGCAGAAACACTATTAGAAACATTGGGATTCTCCAAGGGCTTAGGGTAAATAAAATTTATCCCTAGACTAGATTCACATTTAATGTTTTCTTGAAATATCCACCTTCATTCTAGGTCAATGTTAATGTTGATGGTTTTTTTTAAAGGACACACAAGACCATTGGGTTGTGGTTCCATCTACAGAAACCACTATGGGCAGACTATAGGATTCTTATATGGAAGTTGTGGCGTCACCTCTTCTTTGGAAGTAGAAATGATGAGTGTGATTAATGCAATCTCTTTTTAAAATCATCCTGGCTAGAATAATATTTGGATAAAAAGTGATTTGATGAACATTTTTCAAGTTATTTGGAATATATTTGTACACATTTCATAGATTCTAGCATCACATTGGATGGACTGTCTACATTCTCTCATCGACACCAACTATATTGTCACTCATTCCAATAGTGATGAGAACAAGGATTCATATGGCCTCGCTAATGTTGGATTTAACTATGCCATTACCTGGTTAAATAATCTCTCTTTTGACTTGCTTTCTTCTTATGAGAAGGACTAGAAAAAATCTTTTCTCTCATACTCATGAAATTTTTTCTGTAATTTTTTTCAATAAAATTAATGTTTTTTTCTTTGACCAGAACACCGCTATTAAAAAAATGTAAGTTTATATGGAGTAAACCCAATACCATATGGAAAATATTATAATATGTTATTATGTTATTGGTAGTTTTTTTTGAATTTTTTTTCATTTTTTATACTTATGTATATTCCACATTCTATTACCACATTATTATTACAATATTTCGTTTCCATAGATCTTGATAGTTGAAACATATTACTATGTCATATTTCTATTTATTATATTATTCCAAAAGCATTATTCCATGGAACATGATTATTTATTTATTTTTTTTATCAATTAATATTTTATTTTGTATGTTATCACAACTTGTTCTTTTTCAAATACCTCCATGGTTATATTATGTTCACTTATGATCATTGATTGTTGTTACTTATGTTTACCAATAATAAGATCTTGAGGTCTCCCATTATTATATATACATTCCCCATGTATGTTTGGAAGATTTTTATATGTCACATGTCTTGAAGTTTATCGTGTGAATACATTGTTATGGGGGATATTGATGTATTATTATATATCATTAAGTTGTTTTATTATGGTGGGGAAATAATATCCATTATAATGGGGTTTTTTGTAAAATAGTTTTTACTAATAATTTAAAACAATAAAAATAAAATAATATAAATATATTGGAGTTATATTTTTTATATAATTTATATAATTAAATAGATAAATGTTTTGGAATTTTATAGTTGGTATCATGACATGTTTTATATAGCATCGCATATTAGAATATATACAATTAATAATAATTTATTATTTATAGGTATCATGACTAGTTTTTATGTTTAATGATGGTAATTAAATAAATATCTTATAGTACCTTTTTATGAATTTTGTGATATAATTTCTTAGTGGTAAGGAATATTTTATTAGGTTATAAGAATAGTAAAAGATAGATGTATAGGTAAAATTTCTAGTTGGTATGTGATTTGATGTTGTGGAAATTATGGTTTTTTGAGATAATGGTCTGATTGATTATTGAAATATAATTTCTATAGAATAGATAAAATTGGTGATTTAAAACTGAATCAGGGAAAAGATGATTAAATTTAGTTGTAGGAATTGTTTTTCTATTTTTCGGGAACTCAAGATGATTAATTCATATATTTTTGTTATATTTGAATTTCAAATTTGATAATACTATTTTAGGGATAAAGTCTAAGTTAATTACTATGAACATAATTGATTAAGTAAATCATGATTTTTTGGTATATACATTTAGTAAGAAATATTATATTGATTATTGAGGTTTAATAAATTTTTCCAAAATAATTAGATATTTTTTAGGAAAGAATTTATTCAAGGTTTTTAATGGTTTTATTTTCAACCATATATACGTCTAATGTATTGTACCTCAATATCATATTTTACCCTCCATGGACACTCAAAAAATGTTTTCATTTCATGTTTTAATGATGAATAGGTTTTCATAATTTTTTATAATGAATAAAACATATTTGATTTCACATCTAGAAATTAATATTATATTTTACTCCATATTTCTTTCTCTGTTACTTTATTTCCACGCAAGGTTCCATTTATGAGGCATCTTTTCATATTATAGATTTTTATATCATATTTAATCCCTTGAAATAGATTTTTATAAATTTTATATGTATTTATTAACATCATTGACCCATACCCATCATAACCTATGCAATAGTGTAAATTAGTAATTTTTTTAATGAAGTATGACGAAATTTCCTTAAGGGATGAATGTGAAGAACCATATATTTGTAATATAAATCTTGTTTTTTTATATTCATTTTATTAATATAAAATTATTTAAGAAATATTTAATGTATAAAATATTTCAGGTCACCAAAATATATTATACATTCCATTAGATACCAATGATATGAAATATTTAAAAAAATTTATTTAACATGATTTCTTTGATTAATCAATTTCTAGAATTATTTATTTAATATATATGTCATAAATTTATATTTACGTAAATTAAATAAATTTTTATTGATTTTTATTTATATCATTCTTAAAAAAAATTTATGATGCTTTCAAACAATAATATGGTTTATTATTTATAAACAAACTAGATATTTTTCTACATAAATTTTTTTTCAATATATTATAAAATATAATTGAAATATTAATTTTTACATATTTACCTTATGAAATTTAATGAAATTAATTATTATATATTTATAATGGAGAAATATTTTTTAGGTGGATACTAATAAATTTCGTATCAATATAAAATTATTTTATGTTAAAAATTGTATTAATCAATGAAAATTTTTTCTACGTGTTTTACCTTTTTTATATTAATAAAATAAATCTATGAATTTTAATTTATGATTATAAAAAATATTTTCAATTTCAAAAAAAAATTATTTAAAAAAATTTAATTAGTATTTGATATGAAATAATATTTTTAACAAGAAATCACAAAAAAGTTATTTTATTAATAAAAACATATTTTTTTATAATTTATATTTTCATTTAATTGAAAATAAGTAAATATTATAACCTGGATTTGATAAAATTAACATAATTTTTAAATAAATAACGAATATATGAACTTATGATTTTTTTAGATTTTTATAAAAAATAATATTTTCTAGTGAATAGTAAAAAAATACAGTTTTTAACAATATCATAACATTTATGGAATCATCATTATATGAATATTCTTAAATATTTATAGAACCATTACCTTGATAAGATAATTATATTGAGTAAAAATAATTTAAAAATAATAATTTTTATTTATAAAAAAACATTTAAAATTTTAAAACCTATGTCATATTTTATTATAGTAAAAAAATTGGCCATATTTCCTTAATTGAGTTTTAAGAATATTACATTAATTATTTTGTTTCTATTGATTTTATTAAACCCAAATTGTTTTAATAATGAACTATAATATGTAATGTAACTCAATTTTTCATAAGGCATCAGCCAAAATTAAAAAAACTGTGATTAGATATTTCTAAAATACCACCCTTTCTCCATTACAAAAGTCCCCTACTCCCATTCTTCCAATACAAAAATAAATATAAAATTAATCACTATAATATTCCATTTTTAGTTCCCTTAAAATTCTCAATAAAATTTTTATGAATTTTTCCACATAGGAATTTCTAATTCCTTTATAAACCCAGATGTCTTCCTATCAAATATACAATTTTTATTTTCTATGTAATGACTTATTATAATTCATTTTTTGAATTACTATTATCCTAAATTTTAAAATATAGATTTTAATATATTAATAATATGTAAACAATATCATATCACTTCATTAATAAAAATATTTTTCTAAAACAACCACTTAATTTTACTGATCAATTTATTATAACGCGTTCTTGTCTGTGTCAATTTAACCACATACATGGAAGATCCTATAAAATCTTATGATGGATGTGTATGAAAAATAATGAACAATAATATATTATATTAATATGAAAATAATTTTTTAAAATTTCACTATAACGGTAATACAAATATTGAATTTATTTTTAACATACAATCTTTATTCATTAAAATTTACCAAAACAAGCTTATCGGGGGTTTTAGCATAAATTATTCTATAGTAAAATATCATATAACTTACTTAAAACCTCTTTTATTATAATAGATCTTATATAATAGTACCATTAATATTTTTTATGTTATGGAATCATTATAATATAATGAAGACTGATAACATTATATCGAAATAGATAGTTAATTGTTGAAATTACCAACAACTGATGATTAATATAATCTAAAAATAATTAATAAAAATATATTAAATAAACATAAAATATTATTATAATATTTTAAAATAGGTGAATATGGATTTTATAAATATTATTAATGATTCATTGATTATTATATACAAAGATAGAGTAAATAAATGCAAGCGTAGATCCATGGTTCGGATACATTGTCTCAATTTCCATTCCATGAGATATTATTCAATTTATAAACATGTTGTTGAATGAAATTATGTATGTACTACTGATTGAATTATTTTATAAGAAAAAAATATTAATTAATTTTACTTAAATATATATTTTATGATTTCATTCCATGTTCTATTATTCTTACATTCCCAGGGATGTATGGTTTTTTATAATCTGAACATCCTTTCATCAAGTGATAATATTACTGAAACATTATTGTTATATGTTTGGGGAATCATACATCATGACTATATTATATTATTTCTCCTATCATTTAAGTGGAATTAAACTTATATATCCTAAAAACCATTTTAAATATTTTGATAATATATAAATAATATTGTTTGGTATGATTAGATGATGTGATGCATGGGATTATTGTTATGATATATGAGCCCAACTATCTTCGGTTCTTCTTCATTTGGAGAGATATTTTTTATGATATAAAATGTTGGGAATGAATAGAAAACCAATTAAAAAGTTGTAGTGATGTACCCTTGTGCATTGATTATGGTAATAGATGATCCCATGTTTTCATTACTTGGGTCAGAGTTAACCATAGTGTGGCTGGGAACACAGTATACTTGTTTTGGAAATTAGTTAATGTATCTTAAATTTAATTAGAATTTAGTATGATTCCATTATATTTTACATGGGAGGAATTATAGCGGATCCTATTAAGTATACCTATTATGATAACCCTATATATATGTATATATTAATTTTGGGTTCCGTTGGAGCATGTTATAGGTTGCGATGTATATTACTAACTCATGGTTTTGTAGGAACTGTTTGGTATTTTTGGTTATGGAAGAGTTGATATTATTATAATTGATGTTCTTTTTTAGTTTATTTAGTTTCATATAAAATTACGTGTATTCACTTTGGAATTATATTATCATTTTAAAAATGTTTTTATTATTGTTATATCTTATCTCACTCTCTTGTAGAGGTTAATTCCAACCATTTTTCTATATGATACACCCTCAATGCTAGAAACCGATCTTGTTCATACTTGAGGTCGAACTCAAGAAATCACTATCATCCTTCTCTCATTGTATTATGAGAAGGAAACTATTTAGGGGGGAGGGTCCTAATAGAGAGATATTATAGTTTTAGGTGATTTTATTGGACGAAGTTTGGAGTTACCTAGAGGTGAGAATTGCATAAGTTAGCATGGAAATGTTGTCAGTTAAGTTTTCTAAGTGAAGTAATCATTGGAGAAGAGATATGAAATGGGTATTTAGAACCTCCAATGTTTTTATTCACATAAAAATATTTTAACTAATCATAATAAGTGAAGTGAAACTATTTGAGGGATGTAGATAAAGGAATTGATTAGTTGTCTTTATTTATTTAACTTGTGTTTGATATGTGTATACATTAATATTAGGATGAACATTATATATAAATAAATTAAATTAATAAATTATTGTTAAATTTCCTCTATTATAGGTATGGTAGTTCCAAATTCTTTTTTATATTTCATGTATGGTTTCGGGCTGACACCCTATTTGGGTTCAAGCCAATGATGTTTTGTAGTATGTTCCAACATATCACCATATAGTAGTGGAAAAGGATGATGAAACATATAGGAGCACACACAAAGATTTTAGGATCCATAGTATGAAAAAATTATGATGATTCAATTTCAATATTATTCAAATAATACTGGTTGGAGGATGTTGAGACACCTTTTATTTTGTTCTATACTCTAAAAAAGTCATGGGTTTCATTGGAAGTGATGATTATCTGTGGAGTAGTAAGGTAGTGGTGTTTTTTGTTCCTTAGGGATTGTGAGGAGTCGATGTTCTCATTGGAGAAGTTTAGGGACCAATTCTAATTATATTTTATTAATTTAAATACAAATACGTCCAATATCAATGAGTTATATTTTATTTGACATGGAAGTTCCAAAGTGATGGTGATTTGGACACATTTTAGGACACTTTTCTAATATGTTTCAAATGTATTTCTAGATGAATAGGCATGAGAGAGGAATTTCATGGTGGGTTTTAATCCATATATCTAGTTCTTGGTCAACCCATTCGTTTTGTTTACATTTACGATGTGTTGTAATGATTAGTTGTTTTTGATATGATGTTGTATCTAATCTTATCATCATGAGAGCAGATTCCTCAAGATTCTTCAATTAGTATATATTTTGTTTAGGATCCCCAATTTCCTAGATATCAGATCTTTCGAACATATGGTGATAGTTCCCATTCTATGTAATCTAACATTTCTAGGGTTGGTATATCTTACCAATATTCCAAAGCATCAAATGCATGTTTTCTATATCATGATTTTGGTTATAAGTTATGATAGAACATGACATTTATGAGTAGGTAGTGTGCACTAGGTGTTCTAATTTAGGATCCTCCTTTGGTGTAGTTTTAGTTGAGTTTGTAGCAAAATTATTCCCCATTTTGGAATTAGAATATATGAGACAAGAAAACCGTAGTACATCCCATGGATGGTACTCATCCTCAGAATATAGAGCTTGACTATTTTGGTTGTCATAATTAGGGTTACAGAGATCATGGATACTATCATCTAAAGCTTCATTCTCTGTCATTGTGAACACGAATCGATCCAAATATTTTTATATTAACCCTTTTAATATTTTCTACATTGTTACATTCATTATTTGATTAAAGATCTACACATCATTCATATCACCCTCTAATGTTAAGGATTTGGTAATCGAGGTGAATATACATCCAGTTCCCATTGGATTAACTATGACAATTTGGGGTTAGTGTTTTTTTAATAAAGTATATAGAACCTATGACATAGTTCTTGTGTAGAATCTATATTTTATATACTTTCTAAGAATTCAGATATATCCATACAACATCATATTTGATATATATATATATATATGATGTATTTATTGTAGGCTATTTTAGATTTCATTGGGAGGAATACATTTTTCTAAAATACTGATAGATATTCATCCATGTTTTCTGGTGGTAGAGACACTTGTATGGGGTATAGGTTTGGTTCATCATTTTATTAATTTTTTATAGAGCTGATATTGAGTTCATCGATGGCTCCACTAATGGGTTTTTTCATTGTTTTGAAGGAGTACCCAATTGTTTTTTTACTAAGGAGGATGTAACATTTTTCCATAGACAAGTGATTGATTTATAATTTGTAATTTCCCCTATATATATGTCTCTATATGTGATAAAAGTTATATATTTTTTTGATCATTGGGTATATCTCAATAATCTATTGGAGTAAGTTTTTTCTGTTTGGCTGAGTGTGTCACGTTGGGGTGCACACATTTTTTTCATAAAGAAGGTTAATGGTGGATTGTGTCAATGTAACAATTTGCATCACATAAATTTGGTGAAATTAAATAAATAATATCATATTACATGGATCTATGATTTATTTGATCACCTAAATGGGTGTAGTTTGTCCTAAATTATCAATCTATGGTCAAGGTATCATCAGATATAAGTGAATGATGATGATATTCTAAAGGGAAAAAATTATTCCATCATAATAATAACTATTATTTAATTGTGATGATGCTATATTCCATGAAATATGAATACATGATCATGGTATTAATTAATATAGCGTTCAGAGACTTCTTGGATTGGATCATGGTGGTTTTTACATCATTGTGTACTCTACATCTATGTAAGAGAACATACAACATTTTCATTCCATTTTTGGATTTCTTAGTCACCAGTATCATTTAAATTAGTCATCAAAAAGAGTATTTTGGTATCATAATGTTTGTTTCTTATGGAATGTTTTATCCCATTATGGGGTACATTTGGATCTGTCAAAGATCAAATTTTTCATTTCTTAGGAAGCTCTGAAGACTGTTGTAAAGGTATTGAGCTTCCATGGTATTCCTAGCTATTTTATGAGGTTCAAATAAAATTTTACTAATTTTTTAGATCCTTAATATCCATTACAAAAATTAAAAATGCATTTTTAAGGACTAATAAGTTTACAACATATTACAATTACCGAAAAGAGAATTTGGATAACAGTACAATTAATTATTTTACAGTAGAGCATGTTTAGTTCGAAGAATTATGTGATTTTTTGCATCATGGATTGGGATATATTCTGATGTAGAAGATAAAAATTGTTTCTTATGAGTGTCAGAAGTTACATATACAAATTTTAAACTATTCAACCAATGATATCATGCATGTGAAAGTTGTGTCCATTGTAAAGTTATGGTGACACTACCTATTTTTGGAATTTTTTAGGGTTTTTATCAATATTAAGAGCCTTCTTTAAGTCTTCTACTATTATGAATTGAAACTAAAATGGTGAAAATGTATATAATTCCTAATTTATTATGACCTTTAGATTTTTTATAAACTAGAAAAGGGAAATGTTGTAGTAGATTAGATATCCCATAATTTGTTTAGTGATTCCATGTTGAAATCTGTAGATTCCAAAAAAGACTCATAGAAGAGTAATCCATGATGAATCTGTACGTTGGAGAGGTTTGATTTAGAGGTTTTATATTCCAAATGATAGTTCATTAATCATTATTACAACATGTAAAGAATCCCAACATATGGGATTCTATAGTCTAGGTATTAAATGAATGAGTTTTGTTTGGTAATACAAAGGATGGTAGGTCTGAGGATGATAAAAACAATGGTAATTTTAGGGTTGTATTTTTATACCTTTAGTGGAATGTCATATGGTTCCCCATATGATCCGCATATCACTGATGGGTTTACATCCTAAAATGATGAAGATATAGCAAGTTCTAAGATTTCATGTTCGTTTTCCTTGGGTAATGCGTGAAGTGGGAAATATTTTTCCTCGTTATTTGATCTTCCATAAGATGAATCCAATGAACCATGTTCTTAGTGGAATTATCAAGCCATTTGGTGTTCCTCGGTTTTATTTTTATAACATATTGGTGGAATTAATTAATATTTACTGTGATCTCGTGGTGTATTTGATTATATATGGTTATCAATGAATCATATGATGAAATTAGGCCACTTAAAAACAATATAGGTATCTATCTCAATAAATAAATTCCAAGAAAGTAACTGAAGGACATGAGGAGACTCTACAGGGTCGTATGGATTGTATTATCTTATCATGATACTCATTTTACCTCTGTGTTATGGAGATGTCTACAATATTCTTTTGGATTTTGGTAATTCCTTAAAATTACATTTTATCTATAGATGGATGGTCATATTGAACAGACTATATAGGCACATGAAAACATGTTTCATTCATTTATCCTAGATTTTGGAGGATCATTGTTGTGGAAAATTCCCTTTGTAGATTTGTCTTATAGTTACAGTTTTTATACAAATGATAGTATTTTGACATTTATATCTTTGTTCGAATAAAATTTATATTCTCCATTATTCTATACTGGGGTTAGAGAGTCATCAATTTAGGATAAAAATACTACAGATTATTCAAAATATGGTTTTGGTAATACGGAAGAGTTTTAATGAAGAACAATGTAATTATAAAAATCATATTTTAATCATAGGAAGAGACCTCAATAATTTGATTTAGAGATCATTCGTTCTTGAAGGTGACTCCAAATCATGGGAAGTAATGTCTCAGTTATGTGCATATGATTTATTTCCCTCATTTGTTGAACCATTCTACGTATTAGCATATATTATATTAATTAAACATTAAAGAGAACTCTCCCCCTAGATGACTTAGATACATGATGTCTTCCATTTTCAAATCAGTTTTTTCTCTTTAGGATGACTCCAACATCATCGATTATTGAAAGGTTGATGTTTATTGGGATTCATCCTTCAAGGAGTGGCCTACAATGATCTAGTAAAACTATTAGAAGGTGTTTTATGTGTGTTATATTCTCTTGTATTGTGTATTTTAGTATCATGGTTTCATGGAGTAGGGAACCTAGGAATTTGATTAATAAATACATTCTCAATAATGCAAATATTTATTTATTTAACTCTTTTCCTATAAAATAATTCAATTGAAGATGTTGAGCTTTTTTGTTTATGAGATGGGATTATAGCTTATTGGATAATTGTGTATTTCTATGTATTTGTGAGGTATCTCCCCCGAGATATTGTTTAAGATAAACTTATTTTATAGGCATTAATCTTACCCATTGTTCATCTAAGTGATTTAGTACATATTCTATGTTTGTGTCACTCTTGAGAGGTATCTTTTAGGGTGATTTTTTAGAAAAAAATTACACCTTTATCCTAGAGTGTGGTTTAAATTTAATAATGATGAGGTTAGTTTGAGAGGTATCAAATGTAAGGAACCAATTCCTAGTATCCCTTCCATTTGGATTTTTGGGATTTTTAGGTGTCTTTATAGGGATCTGATGGTGTTTTAATGGTAAATGGGGAAAATTTGGTGTGCCGCTGTAATTTTTGAAAGGCCTATGGTGCAAAGACTTAGGTTATGTCATTGGATGAGTTAATATGGTGTGTATTTAAATTTATTAATATAGTTGTTCTTGATAATATTGTTTTAAAGAAATTTGTGAAATTGTGCTGGTTGCATTGTGGTGGCTAGATATGACATATGCCCTTCCAAATGGTCATGAAATATGAAGTGGAGTGAGGGTGTTATGACATATGAGTTTTATTCAGTTCCTCAGAAATTGTCCCACTTGTAGTGTGCAAGTTTAGGATGAACCATAAACAATCCCTAGGAATGTATGATTTGTGTTTGATCTAAACTATGGTTCAAAAATGGATATCTTACTAGAGTCTATAGAATTGTCTACTTACATTGATCAATAGTCCTCCTCCTTTACAAAAATGTTTTTTCATGGCCTGGAAGGTTGCGATGTGGTCTCCTAAAATCAGTATGACTATAAATACGCATAGCCTATCAAAATTTGCATTTCATCCATATTATACCATTAAAATTAAGCATTCTAGAGTTGTTTTTAAGGAATTTTATGCCCCTTTCATTTAATATTAATCCTATGATTCAAGTAATCAATATATGGGGATATAATATAGGTTAATCTTATTTTCTTGTGGTATCTCCTCCATTTTATCCCAACTTCCTACCATTCCTCTTACTATGCTATGGTGTTTTATCTCTATTTAGCATATTGGAGTTACAATTATTGTTTTCGGTGTGGTCGTGGCATTGCCTCATAAGTTAGATTGAGTTGTCTTACATGAGTTTTTACTCAAAATTCATTTTCATATTTTTCTCTCATGTGAAGGAAATAAAAATCATTAATTAGTGGATTCATTTATTATTTTTATTAATTTTAAATCGTAAATTGATCAAGATTTAGTTTCTTTTTTGTGTGGTGGAATTAACTAAATAATTTGTAAACATAATTATATAATGTTTGGTTTATGGTTAGGGATTTCATGTATTCCCCCAAGATTACAGATTGTTACTTTTTTTAGACTTTTATCAATGTTCTTTTTTAGCATGTTTTTTATACTTGGGTTAGTATGTATTTATTGATAAAATTTATAATGAACATAAATCGGGTACTTTTTCTAGTTAGATAATTAATTGATGATAAAATTGTTGTTCTATTAATTTTCAGGAAATAATATTGATTCACAATGAGTTTTAAAATAAATACATTCTTATATGTGTTAATAGAATTGGATAATGTACTTGATGAAGGAATAATATTTTGTATGAAGAATAATTAACATAATGTTAAAAGAGTTTTTTACTTCCTTAATATTATCGAAATTGGATTCTTATGTCAGCGAGAATGTCTAAATAACACGATATATTTTATTTTATGATTTGTTAGGATACCAATTGGTGTAACATGTTAAAAATTAATCATTCAATTCAAGCTAGATAAAAATATGATTCTTTGATACAGATAAATTATTGGGTCTAAGATTTCTATTATTCATAATTGCTAGATTCCCTATTTTGGGGTTAGTGAGAGCCAATTTTCTTTTGAAGGTTGAATGTTTTATTTGGGAAAGTTACCCTATCGATTATTTTTTTTGTATTTCTATGGATTTACGCCATGTTGTTCTATGTTATGTAAGCATGAGATAGATAATGAGATGTGGACATGTTTCTTAAGTTAGTACCAGTAGTTGACTCCTATGATTGTGAGAGACAAGATGATATGAAAAATGGTATTGAGGATGGATGTAGAGTTTATGGAATATGTTGTTGCTGGGATTACCTATTTTTGGGGTGAAAGATGGGATTCATTTTTGTTAATGTTTTTTTTAAGATATAGATGACCATGTTTAATATTTATTACTACTCATTAACCCAATAATTGTGGTTGTTTTAAGTGCTTGGATATTTATGTCATTGATGGTGTCTTAGGATGTTTTTTAGAGTACCTGGAATTATATAATGATAATAATGATCAATTAATATCCTAACACATATGGTTGGATCTTACTTGAATCTAAAATAAGTTAATCATGAGAAAAAGTGGACTCATTTTGTATTATTACGGGAAGTCATAGAAATATCTTGAGGATAATAAGAAAAATTTAGTCAGTGTAAACTAAGGTTTAATGGAATGAAATTTAGTAAAATATAATTTACTGTATAATACATTAATTGACATAATAAGAATTTATAAAAAAAATAAAATAAGATACTTTATTTATGTACTCATAAACTCATGTGTCATTATAAGATATAAAAATCACAGTATGGTCATATAGATGTTTGAGTGATCATTTTTAACAACCTGATAATTTGGAAAAATAAAACAACGATTCATTGAGTATATGACACACAACACCAAGGCAAAACAAACCAGGATTACATAGATATAATCATTATAACCCATATATTAAAACATTAGCTATGAATTTTACTAACTAAATTATGAAATTTTTATAAAGGGATAACTAAAAATAAATATATTGGTGAATTCTTTTGAAATAATTACTCAATGTTTAATAAATACATTTAATTCTTTATGAAAATATATTTTCATTGAAAATGATTTTAATTTTTTTGAGAATGTATTAAAATAATATATATCTAATTTTTTTAAATTTTACTCGAAAATTTAAACATCATTTTCTAAATCATAATATCAAATATGACATTGGGTGATCTTTTTGGACTATTTTAAAATGGTTTATTTTTTAAAGAATAGATAAAATTCCATTTTTTTTAAATACTAGAATCTCTTTTCATTGAATTAATTAATTTAATTATACAATTATACTTTTTATTTTGTATTAAAGTAAATATTAAAACAAGTTATATATAATAATATAACTAAATTCATTTTAATTAGTAATATTCATGATTTTGGTATAAGTTTATTCATACGCTTAAAAACACAGCATTCTGAAAACAGTTATTTTGTTGCATAAAATATATTTATATTAAATAATAAAAACAACCATTAATAAAGTAATATTAAAAATAAATTTATATTTTATTTATTTATTTATTTTTATTTAAACTCATATACTTATTTTTATTAGTCATAAATTAAATTAAAAATCATATTATGCTTGATATATTCATTTCATGAAACAACATTATTGACAATTTTTTTCTGTTTATTTAAAAATTAAATTCAACATAATAGTTTTATATAAATTAATAAGAAATTAGATATTTTTAATAAAAGTATTTAATATTATTTTTAAGTTAAACTTAATTTTTTTGAACTAAAGAAAATGGATTCTGTCTCGCTCAAGGAGAACGTGCCGCATGCGCTTATTGATTTTAAAATCTTCCCACTTGATTCTCTCCCGGTGTTGTGCTCTCCGGCAGTGATCCCATCTTCAGTGGAGTTTGACCCTGGGGTGGGGTCTCTGGCGGTAGAATGTTCGGCTGGTTGGGGGTCACCTTCTCCTCCTTCCCCACAACGTCGTCCGGAAAGGTCGTTCAAGGATGTACTTTTCAGTGAGTGTTCCGTGGATTCGGATCTATGCTTCCCGGGAATCTATTCATTTTCACACTCTATGGAATAGGACAGGTAGAGGATCGAGGTGTTGGTCCCTTCGGTGGTGTTCGATCAGGTAGTGGCAGGGCTTAAATGGTCCATGGTCGCGTGATTTGGAGCAGTGTAGCCGCCGTTCGCTGTTTTCAAGCACTTCGTGGGTTCTTGGAGTCTGAAGGAGGAGGCTTGGGTTGCAACAATCCATCGGGGCTCCTTCTTCTTGTTTATGGCTTCAGAGGTGGATTTCCTACAGGAGTAGTGTAATGCGCCTCGGGATTTTGGGAGGTGGCGCTTCAATCTTTTCCACTGGTCAATGGCATCGCATCAGGGGAGGGAGGATTCTCTGGTGGTTGTGTGGGTTAGCATGCCCAGTCGTTCGCTTCCATTTCAGAACCTCACATTTCTATAGGATATTTGAGATGGGTTGGGTGGCTTTCTGTGCGTGGATGTGCATACTCACAGTGGAATGGAGATGATGGCCCTCCGCATATGCGTTGAACTGGATTTGGCCCTCCCTCCCCCGGAGAGTTTGTCCTTAAAGGTGCAGGAAGAGGTAGTCTGGCATTAGGATATTGTCTACCCGTTGTATCCTCTGTTCTGTGTGGATTTCTCATTACAGGGTAATTCGATGTAGCGATGCAGGAAGCAGTGTCCATCGATTCATCCAGCAGGCGCTCTCATTCCTGGGGACTCTCCTCATTCTGTGGCGGTGGTTAGATTTCCAGAGCCCTTGTGGCAGGGCTCGGTTGTTCTTACGGGCGGAGGGATGGTCCCTCATCTTGTTGAGAGTTCCCCAGGTATGGGGCCAGTTCATTCGGGTCAGTGTGGCATCTGTTTTGATCTCCTGGTTCCTCCTCCTCGGTCGAACCCATTCTCTCAGGTGCTTCTGTCAGGTGAATGTACGGTTTCTCTACTAAAGGTGGTTCTTGTTTTTCATTGCCTCATGTCTAAGGGTTCTCTACGAGTTCAGTTGGGTTCGTGCCTGAGCTGTTGTGAGCAACTCTATTTGGAGCGGGGTTTGGAGTTTGGCGTGCATGGGAGGCCAACCTCTTTCGGGTCTAGGGAGCCAAACCTTTGGAGTGGGGGCTTAGATTATGATGTTCCTTGGGATGGTTGGGTACCTTTAGAGGGAAGGTTGTTGGAATGTGCTGGAGGTGCAAGTGGCTCCTCATCCCCATATGGTGAGTCTCCGCTACAAGAGGTTGCCAAGGGCAGCTCACCCAGTCAATTGGTGAAGGGTATGGCATCCAAGCGCCCTCTTAGCTTGTCCCCCTCCCCTTCTGTTCCTCGAGGGAAAGGTTATGGTGTTAGCACGAGATCTTCTTTCAGGAACCTGTAGGCTAGAGATTGTGTTGTTTCCCTCTCAAAAGTGAACAAGTCGCATGGGGTCAAATCTGGGCAGCCCCGTTTCTCATGAATCCTTTCCTTATCTGGAATTCTTGAGGGTTTGGGGAAAGGCTTAAATCATACATCATTACTTCGGAAGCAAGGAACATAAGGTGAATGTGGTTGCGATAATCAAGCACAAGCAAAATCCATCTAAGATCTCAGAATTCTCCCGCAAGGTGAAGATGCATGCTTCTGTGCAGGTGGAGTCGGTTAACAGGAATATTTGGGTCCTTTGGTACAGAGAGGTTTCAGTGGATTTGATTCAGGTGGGGGATCACTACATCACAATGAGGGTGTCCCATGATCGATTCTCTCTTTTTGTGTCCTCTATTTATGGTAGTTTTTATGCTCAGAGGATGGATTCCCATTGAAGTGATCTGAATGGGTTTGATCTAGGGGATAGTCCTTGGATTTTGGATGGCAACTTTAATGTGGTGGCGGATCAAGAAGAAAGTAAAGGGAGAGGGGATTTGCCAAGGCGGTCTAGTAGGTCCTTAAGATAGTTTATGGTAGGAAAAGGTCCGTTGGAATTAGGATATTCAAGGGATCTGTTCACTTGGGGAAACAATCAAAGGGTTAAGGGTCGTTATTGGGGTAGGCTCGACCGATGTTTGGCCAATGTTCATGTAGTGTCTATGTTCTCGGAGGCGAGGGTTGTTCACTTGACCCGTATCCTTTCTGACCAATCCCCCCGTTTGTTGACCATGAAAAGGGGTGGGGCACCGTAGTTGGGTTTTTGTTATATGAGACATTGGGCCAGTGTCCTGGGCTATCACCAATTAGTGGGAGAAAGCTGGGAGGCTTCGATTCAGGGGAATTTGTCGGTGGCATTTCATGGAAATTTGAGGAGACTCAAGCAGGATATGTAGTCCTGGGCCTTGGGGAATCCCACCCTTGAACTAGGAGTTGGATGAGATAAAAATGGAAGTTGAGTGTCTTGAGTCAAGCATCAATGAGGTATGGGATGATGATGTCTTCGGTGAGCTCTAGTAGAAGAAGAAATCTCTGGAGGCTTTTCTTCTATCGTAGGATTGTAGAGCAAGGGAATGCTCAAGGATCAAATGGCTAAAGGTGGGCGACAAGAACATGGCATTCATTCATGCTTGCATTAGGGAGAGGTGACAGATCATTAAACCTAATCTAGTGCTAGAGGATGGTTCCTTTTCTGATGACAGTGATGTGGTCAGGGGTATGGATTTCTCGTATTTCAAGGACCTTCTTGCAGGACCCAATCTGAATATGCCTCAAGGATACCCTGCGGGGGGTGAGGATTTCTGGGAGATAATTCCTCTTCTTGTCTCTCCTCAAGATAATGTGGTGTTGGAGATCATCCTAGAGGATGAGGAGATCAAAGTAGCTATGAAAAGCCTCAATCAAGAGAGTGATGCAGGCCCTGATGGCTTCTCGGGATCATTTTGCAGCCACTCCTGGGAAGTGGTGAAGGGGGATATCATCAATGTCATCTAGGACTTTTTCAGAGGGCGAAGTCTCCCAAGAATTGACTTGGCCACGACTCTCATCTTGATTCTGAATATTAAGGACCCAACATCCCTTCTCCATTATAGTCCTGTGAGTATCTGTAATTTTACCTCCAAAATTCTGGCATGCATTATTAATAGGAGGCTGGTCGGGCACCTGGAAAGATTGGTATCCAAGGAACAACATGGGTTTGTGCGGGACTGCTCCATCCAGGGGGCCATACCGATGGCCTAGGATCTGTTAAGGGACCCCTATATCAAGTCTCGGGTTTCCAACATGGCTATCAAGATTAACATGAACAAGGAATATGATATGATCAAATGGGGTTTCATCAATAGGGTTCCATAGAAGATAGGTTTCTCCAGTTGGTCTTGTGACATCATGTTCAGGTGCTTCAGCTCGGTTTGGATGGCAGTGTTCTTTATGGTCCGGAACCATGGGTTCTTTATGATGGTCAGAGGCCTTAGGCAAGGGGATCTGTTATATCTGAGAAACTTCATTCTCTTGTAGGACATGTCAAGTAGGTTGATTGATAGTGGAATAGCACGAGGGGATGTCCTCAATTACCAGAGCCAGCTAGGGCTTCCTCCCATTTCCCATTTGATGTTTATGGATGATACCCTAATATTCATTAGTGTAAGGAAACGTTCCGTGCAGGGCATGTACATGATCCTAGAGGATTATTGTCACAGGAGTAGAAAACATATCAACAAGGATAAGAGAGGCTTCTATGTGGCAGACTCATGTAATCCGATCAGGGTGGTAGTTTTGGGGGTATCTTGGGGATGTGTCGTTGCTTGTTTCCAATGAAATATTTCAGTACTCTTATTTTTACGGGCCATATGTGCATCAGAGATTTTGATAGTGTGGTGAGAAATACCACGAGCCGTATACTTAATTGGAAGAACCACTTCTTAACCTTTTATGGTTGGATTAACCTCATGAATAGTGTTCTTTCCGCCATCCTCGTGCATGCTATTTCAGCTACAAATGTGCCTAAGAGAGTCATGAGATCTATAGATAAACTCTTTTCCTGGTTCATTTAGAATTCATCCTTAGAGGGGAAGTGTCACTGGGTGTCATGGGGGAAGATGGCTCGTCCCATTTCACTGAGAGGGATCAACGTTAAATGTTTCGAGAGAACTATCAGTTACATGCGTGCGAAGCTGTCTTGGGAGGTGATTGGAGAGTGTACTCTATGGGGAAACATGATGTCTCTTTGTGTTGGGGCCAATGTCTAGACTTCTTTAGGGAGGAAGTCTCCGCTTTGGACCTCGGTGTTCAAAATGCTTCTGAGCCTTCTTAATTCATCAAAGTGGATCATTTGGGAGGGAAAAGACTTTTTCTGGAAGCCTAATTGGGTAGGGAGTGTCCTTGGCTACCTGGGTTTTCTAGCCCACTTGATTTCATTCAGGGAGGCGGGTCAGTACCCCCAGTTTTTTAGAGAAATCCTGGACACAAATTAGTGGGATCTCTTCGACTCTATCACCTTGACTTCGGTTTTGGATCGATGTGTTTTTACTCCCTCCACTTCTGTCCGTTTTAACACAAAATATTTCCATAGTCTCAGCTCTACCCCGGGGCAGCAAGGGGGCCGGTTTGGCCCAGTTTGGTGCAAGAATATACCGACCAAATTCAATTTTTTAAAATAGAGGATTCATCATCGGGCCCTTCCAACTGATGACAACATCAATAGGCTCAGCATTAGCATGGCTTCTGGTTTCCAGTGTTGTGGGAACACACAAGGTGAGGCTATCGAGAAATGTTTCTTCGATAGGGAGTGGGACAGGCAGGTCTGGGATTTCTTTGGGCGCTAGACGGGCTACTCTTCATCAGCAGCTAGCATCGGGGAATTTCTGGGGGGATGGTTTCAGGGGGCGGCTGGGGCAGTGAAGGAGGGTTCGGCATGCGCCTAAATTTTCAGCGCGAGTTACTAGGAGCTGTGGAATGCGCGCAACAGGGCTAGGTTTAAGGGTGTGCACGCCACGAGTAGCAGAATTATTTCCAGCATGAGATGCAGCCTACTTGACCTGTGCGGGCTCGAGGGATTCTGGTCGGACACGCAGTCACTGCACGGGTTGTACGCGCTGCAGGCCTCTGTCCCGCAGGTGGGTTCTCGGTAGCTGGGCGAGATGAACGCGATGCAGGCATCTATCCAGCATGTGGATACTCGGTAGCAGGGTGTGTTGTATGCGCTGCAGGAATTTGTCTAGTAGGTGGACACTCGACGGCAAGGTTCATGTGTGAGGTGGTAGCCTCCTGGTGTTGGCCTCAAGCTGAATATAGACGGTTCATGTGTGATGGGTATCATGTGTGGCGGAGTAGTGGTTCAGGACACTAAGGGAAGCGTGTTTGTAGCATTTTCAACACATTATGGTGTTGGTAACTCCCTTCAGGCGTAGGCACATGCTGTTTTGTCAGGTATTTCATTATACAGGCAACGGGAGCTCCACATCTCACATGTGGAGTCAGACTCAATGTAAATTTGTGGGGCACTACGTGGAAACGGTATAGTACCCTAGTCCATTGTTTACACAATTCAAAAATGTAGAGGTCTTCTCGCCGGTAACACTCGAATCACCTACACGTGGAGGGAGGGGAATAAGGTGTCCGACCACTTGGCTTCTTTAGCAACCCCAGGTATCCCATTTCAATGTATTTCCCATGTTTCTCAACTTAAACCTGAGGGGGTGATCTTGATCCGGGGGGATTCCCTTGGTCTCCATTATTTCTCTCCTCCTTGAGCTTTTTCGTTCATGGTCTTGTGTTGTGTGGTGTTGTTTCATGTTTCTTTGAATAAAAATGGAAATTTTGATGATGATTAGAATGAATATTAACAATATAAAAAAATAATTTCCATGGTTATATTCCAAAAAGGTTTATAGGGTGTTTAAACAAAATTGATAAGTGTTTAAATGAAGTTAAAACTTTCTAAAACCTATTTGTTTGTTTTATTTGGACCATAACATTGTCACCATTTCTCAATGAAATTTACTATAGATTATTTTTAAATATTGTGATATAATAAGTGTTCCACTCCACCTCAATTATAAAAGGTAAACTATTTCACTTTTTAACTTTAAAAAAAAGAATATTGATTTAGGTATTTCCTAAATAAATACATTTATTACATCCCTATCAATTTACTAGATGTTTTTTTGATTCTAAAAACCTCCTAGTAATGAGTTCTATGCAACGATAAAGAGGTTGTCCAAAGAATATGTATTGTTCATAACCTGGAATTTTATTATTATTTATCCTTCCACATCATCCACATATTTCTCAACCATGATGATATAATAATATAAATATATCTCATATACATATATGTTATCATATTAATGGAATAAATTAAATTTATCTCCACTTCCATAAAATGTGATACAAAACCATCGTTCATTTGGATGGTGCACTACTACCCAACGAACCAATGTAATTTGTTTTCCCTCATTGCATATCATGGTGTTTCATGATGTTTTACTCATTATTTACATATGATATTTATGACCTATATATAATTATTTAAAATTAATATTTCATATATTTTCTTACTTTTATATATATTTAATGATGATAATATTATTTATGACTATGTGTGTATTACAACATCCACAAAATGATGTGAACTATTTTACATTATTCCATCACATGGATAGTGTATATAACTGTATTAATATAAGGAAAATGATATTAATGATATAATTTTAATTGTTAAAGGATAAAATAACAATACCATTCCTCCCATATGTTCTGTTGAATATTTGTAATATTTTCCATTCATAGGTATAGCCTACTGTATCAACGATTGTAACATAGTTAATTTTTTATAATAATATTTCATTATTAATTTAGAATTATAATTAATGAATAAAAATTATAAATATTTCATTATTATTTGTCTTCAGATTACAAGGTAGTAATATATTTGACATTAGTCATCTTACTAAATTGATTTTGGTCATAGGAGATGAATATAAACAAACTGTCTCACATGAACCATAATAAATAATTATTTAAATATAATATATTAATAAATAAAATAAAAGCAATAATAAAATTAAATTTTGTTCTTAAAAAATGTAAATAATTTATATAATTTTTTTAGGAAGATAAAAAACAAATGTGATGAGTCAGATTCAATGTAAGGGATCCCTCTCTAAACTACCCATTTCATCTAGTTATGATCATTATCTCTATAACTCACTCTCTCCATTTTTATAATGTTATTGAATTATTCTAAATTATTTATATGTATATATATCTCTCTATCAAATATATACCAATATTATTCCCCTTTTCTTTTATGTGGTAATACATTCCTTATAATCATTTCTCAAATGCCTTCTTTAGTAAATTTATTTTGATTATTATACAAGGGATGATTATAAAACTCATTTTCATTCCATGGGTAATTATTATGTTTATAATTTATTATTAATTTCCTTTTTGTAGAAAAAATTATTATGAATATGTATTGATTTTTTTGAAAATTCCACTCCAATGCATTGGGTAATGGTTTTGTCTCTTGGAACTTTCTTTATGGGATTAGGTAGAAATCAAAATCCACTATGGGAGTTTGTCCACATTGTGATGTCATCTTGGAAGTTAGGATTAAAATATTCTAATGTCTTATTTTGTGATTTCACCACATTTCTAGTATTGATGTAATTATAGGATAACAAGTTCTTTATGTTATGATTCCATTTGACTCACACATTATCTTTGCATATAATTTTCATTCCCACACATGGAAATTTTCCTCACCCTATTATTTTTTGTATTCCCCAGTTTATCCAATGATGTTTTAGAAGATCAAATAAATTTAGGACATTATCATGCAGAATAAATTAATTATTTCTTGATATAGTTATTTTGGGGATTCTAACTATAATAATTTATTAATAACCTTTGTATATGTCTACAGATAAAAAAATGATTTTTAATTTTTGTGATGTATAAAATGAGTGATTTCTATGAAAAGACATGTCAATCATTATACAAAAAGTGAATGCATATCTAGGATAGTTTTACTTACATGAAATAACTTTGAAAATGGTGTATTTAGATACAAATCTATCATTACATTGTGTATGAAAACAACTCCTTCTGGTGCACCTTATTTGAAACTATGAGGGATATTATTTGGAAATTCACAAACAATTTATGAAGAATTATGAAAGACTTGAACACTTTTTTTGGAACGAAAACCTAAAAAGAATCATCACCATATAAAATCAAGATTGAAACATAACGACACATAGGTTAGTATGATAAGTTATTATTTCTATGTTGTTAAGCCTCCCATATATATTTTTATTAGTTAATGTATTCTCAGCTATTTTTTCATTTTATGTAACTATAAGAAATTGTAGAAACTCTTTCAAAATCAAAATTTTTAGGTAGTGTCTTGATTTCCAAAATTATGTGGCTAGCCATATGGAATTAAGAGTTATTAACAACATTTTTATACCGGATCAACTCACTCATGATATAAATAATGAATTGAATCATGTGGGACTCCCTCATTCTCCTATAAAAGAGAAAGTTACATTCATGTATTTATTATCAATAATTAAGGGATTCCAAATTTATTGGATCTTATAATACATTCATTGTAGAATAATTGATGAACACCATTGAGAATATATTTTATTCCCTCTAATACTCAAAATATGATAAATTCTATGCAGTCCATTTATCACATGGAGGGGAAGCAAATATGTTTTAGATGCTAATCAAGAACATGACATCAAAATATGATATCAATTGATTGGAATGGTAATAACATAAGAATAAGTTTTTAAAAAATATTTTTTTAAAACATGATATGTTGATGTATAGAGAGATTTTTTTAGACTAAAGATAAATAGATGTTGAATCTATTTGGGAATATAAAGAAAACTTTACACAGATCAAATAGTATGTATTTGGATTTTTCACAAATGTTGATTGTAATGTATACTATTTATTTAGTGTATCAAACCAAATTTATGAAAATCATTGTAGATTTGGGACTATTATAATTATTAATTGATTGTTTAGTATGACATAAATGTGGAGATGAAGATTGGAGAATCTCAATGGTCTCTTGGGGCTAGAGATAACAGCTGTAAAATTTAATTTTCTTTAGTAGGAACAATTTCTAAATAAAATTTTCCAATGAAAACCTAATATTTCACTGGTCAATTGTTTAGGAAGAATAACCCTACATGTAGTATAAAGGGAGAATAGACACCTTTCATATATAGAAAAATGGGGTATCATGAAAATAAATATTGAAGTGAAATAAAAAGTTCCACTAATGATGAAGAAGCCAAAAATGTTAAGATCAACACTCTAATGATAAGATAAGTTTTCAACAGAGAAAACAATTCCATTCTGCAGTAAAATTACCAAATCTAAGGGTTTTTTAGATAATATCAATGACAACAGACTATAACGGTTATAGATAATGGAAGAGAATAAGTTATAATTATTTATAATGTGAACACCAACAATGATGTGGTGATAGGTAAAATAGTAATTCCTTCAAGAATCGTGAATGAACTGTTTTATTTTAGTTCTACACATTAATTAAAATATTCTGTGATTAGTATAACTATTTAGTCACCACCGCAAAAAAATGGAGGTGATCTATTTTTGAGAATATAAAATACGAAAATAGGTGAATACCATGTATATAACTCCTCCCCAGTTAACATTAGTAGAATGATTATTTCAGTTAAACATGTTTTAATACCTTTAGTAGAGTTTAGTTATATATTGGGAATGGATTGGATATCATAATAAAAGACAACATCAAATGTTCTATGGGAGAAACAACTCTTCACATCCCATGTCATCCTTCAGATTCTGTAGTGGTGGGTGGAGGAGGATTAATATTACATTGAATCATCTACTAAAGTATGGATATTATAACCATATGAGACGTCATATCTTTCTCAAATAATCCAATCAAAGGGTTGAATCATACTTGAATACATACCCATTGTGAGGGATTATATTGATGTATTTCCTTAAGAGTTTTATATTCTTCAACCTCACTAAGAGTTTGATTTCTTAATTGATCATATACCATTTTCTCTACCTATTTTGAAGAATACTTACATTATGGATTACATTGAGTTGAAAGATATGAAAAATATTTTTCAAGAGAATCTAGAAAAAGATTATATACATCTATGTTCTTCACCAAGGGAGGGGGGGTACTCTGGCCCTTTTGTTAAGAATATGCATGGGTCAATGCGTCTTTTCAATTATTATCAGGTTATTAAAAAATCAATACAAATAAAAATAATTCAATTCTAGGAATAGAATAATTGTTTGATCAAATAAATTGGGACTACTATTTCTCTATGGTGGGCCTTTGGTTGGGATATCACAAACTAATAATTAAAAATGAATCTATTCTCAAAACTATATTTCAGAGAATGTATATATACTAAGAGTTCGTTTTTATCCCTTGTGAACTCAATAATATTCCAGTAATAATTATATACATGATGAATATTTTATTTAAAGATTATGAAACAAAATATGTAGAAGTATTTATATATGATATTTTGATATAATCCAAGGAAAGAGGAGTTTGGGGAGAATCTGAATAATTTTTTGATGCCTTTTTTAAAAGATAATAAATAAGATATTTGTGGTAAATATGATTTATGGTTGGATGAAGTATCATTATTGGGACTTTTTATCATGATCAAAGGGATATCTAAGGACCCATTGAAGAAAAATAAAATTGAGGAGTGGTCCAGACCAACATATATAACAAAGATCTTTATTTTTTATAGATTAGATTGATATTAGATATGACTTACAGTAATCTTATTATGATTTTAAACCCCACTAACCATGTTGAATCATAAAAGGATAATTGTTTTATGGACCAGTGAATGTGAATAAATATTTTTAGAGTTTAAAAATATTCTTATAACATCACAATCCCTCACTATTTATTCATGTGGGGAGACTCTTTTCAAATATATGGATACTTAAAATTAGTGTTTAAGGATTTTTACTAATTGAAAATGATAATGTGATATCTTATACCTCATGTAATTTGAAATTTATGGAATAGAACTATCCAAAAATGATTTAGAGTTGGTTTTGGTGGTCAGTTCATTAAATATATAGTGGCATTATAATTCTTTTTAGAAGTGTAAAATATATAAAGATAATAAGATACCAAAATATATATCCATAAAGATGAAGGTTAGTATACTCTAGTGAAGATTGTTAGGGATGATCATGGACAACGACATCACAGTCCGTTAACATATTTTGAAGGGAAAAATAGTTGAATGCTCTATATAAAAAGGATTTAGAAAAATAAAAATTGATGATAATTTAGAAGGGTCAATAATCTAAAAATTGAAAATACTTAACATAAGAATCATGAAGTAAGGAAATTTATCATCTCAATATAAAATTATTTCTCAAAAATTCCATCTAGAGAAGATAAAGGATACCCAAATATAAGATGTGTAAATTTATAATAATATGGAAGATATAAAAAAATGGAAATACTTTGAGTTTAAAAGTTTGGATAACGATTTTTACTATTTGACCCATGACTATTTGTACCATCAAATTAGGATATAAAAATGGAGTTATGGGATGATGAACATACCTCAACTTTCTCCATCCACCCTATGAGTATGAATATGGATCAAGATCACCAAGATCGCTATCATCGAGAAAATATGAAGAATGGGCTTACTAAATATACATCAAAGTGACTATTATGTTAGTAGATATAAGAAAAATGGAAAAATTATAATGGGATGATGTAATTATTTAACATAACTAAACGGAAATTACAAAACATCATATTGGATATTATCACTACTATTATAAATAAATAAATGGATCTCATTATGATTACAGATAATTTCATTACAATTCAAGATGAAATATCACTCAACCAACATGAAAGGATATATATTAGATAGGTGGTGAGGCTACATATAACACCACTATTACTTTTATCTAATTGTCATCCAATATTTTTCTCCATGTTATGGAATATTATCCATCATTATCTAAATAATTTGTCAAAATAAATTAATTCATATCACAAAATATATTTATTAGAAATATGAAATGTCTTTTATACCATAGGAATTCATGTTGAGAGTTATCTCGATGGACTTCAGAGGCTGTTGGAATCAATATATTCATTTGTTCAAGTAGTCCTAAAATAATACAATTTAATCATTTATCAATATGGACCCTTAAGAATCCATTGATATGAAGATATAAAAAACATAAATATATTAGGATGATTTTTTTGAACGCAATATATTGGGACATGAAATCTTTTTGGAAATGGTAAAAAGGTCAAGACCATACATCAACTCATTCGAGATCTCTAGAGTCAGTAAAAGATTTGTACTGAAAATTATCAATGGGACATTTAGTTTGAGGTTAGGGATATTGTGTTTCAATAAATATATTCATGTAAGAGATTAATGTGATTTATGAAGAAGGAAAATAAAATCACTAGGTACATCGGCCACTTTTTGATTCTCAATCACATTGGCGTTGGGGCGTATTGACTAGCACTCCAACAAACCATTTATCATATACATGTTGTATTCCATGAATCCTTTATGAGGAATTATATATCAAATACGCCACATGAACTAAATGTAACAATATTACATTTTAAAAGAAACTTTGTATGATATTATTTATTAAATGAAACATTGAGCCAAAATGAACCATGTTGTTTTAAAATTTGAAAACTATAAACTAGCCATTAAATTTTATCGTATGAATAGGATTAACTAATTTATTAAATTAATAAATGAATTTCCTATTCAAAAAATATTATTTATAAATTCATAGGAAATAAAAACCCAAATTTTAATAAATACATTTTATTATTTAAGAAAACTTTATTTAAAACATGATTCATTTTTTACGGGAAAAAAGTATAATTAATTTCTAGAACTATTATAAAATATATTTTTTAAGAAAAAATAATTTTTCTAATAGCTATATGAAATTTAACAACTGTTGAATGTTTTTATTTCTCATAAATGTTTGATTTTGATGTGAATAGTCCAAATTACCTATTATTTATATATTCCCAGTTTTTAGACTAAATCAAGTAATTTAAATGCCCCGTTATATTTTGGATTTTTACTTAAAGTTAAATATTTTCCATTTTAATTAGATTAATCTAATTATTTTCATTTAAATCAGTAATTTACATGATTATTGTAAATGATTATTTTTATGTTTAAAACGTCATTTTCTATTATTATTTTAGAATATAAATTTTATGAAAAATAATTATTTAAAATAAAATTTAATAAATACATATTTACATGAAATTTATATATTATATCTAATTATATAAATTTAAATTTACATCATGATGATTACTGGTAATATTCTTAATTTAAGATTATTTTATGATTGAAAACTATATTTTATCATAAACAGTTTTAGACGTGTTTGGCACATTTATTTTTAATTTAATTTTTTCAACTTATACGAAATGAATTTGATAAAATGTATACTATGTTTAGAATAATCATAATTAATAGTAATAAATTTTATCAACTTAATTTCTAATAATACGGAAAAGTAAAATAATAAAAATTAATTACTATATTTATAGTCAAATAGGTTGACTAAGGGTAAATGTATAAGGATAAGGGATGAATTACCCAAAAACCCGGTGAAACCCAAAAATTTAGTTTTATTTCTTACTTATCCTTAAAAAATTTCAATATTTTTCTTTTTTAGACATATTTTCAAGAAATTGCCTTGAAATTATTTTAAAACATTACAATTCTCAAGTGTGGCACTCCCCTAACTTATAAAAGGGAACCTCTTATTCTCATTTATTCATTATGGAAAAACCTTTTGGCCTGAAAATACCTTCCTATATCATGAATTACAACACTTCAATATTCCTAGTATCTTTTTTTATTATAAATATCTCTTAATAAGGATTTGTGTGCAAACATAGAAAGGTTTCCCAAAGAAGATTTATTTTCTAAACTAATCATTATTTATTCATTTATTATTATACATAATAAATACAATTTTCAACAATAATGACATAAAATATATATATATATATATAATAAAAAATTATTGTGTACATATCATTACATATATCCATATCCTTTTACATAAAATGGGAAATGAGTCTATCATTGGTTTGTGTGGCGGACTACCACCTCCTGAAATGATGTAACTGTTTTTCCATAATCGATTATAAATGAAGTTTATTTTGATGTATTTAGGGTATATATATGATATTAATAAAATATTTATTATTCATTAAATTTAATATATCATATATTTTCATTTAATTCTATTCATTGATAGATGATAAAATCGTTTGTGTGTACATCTGGATTACCACATGCATAAAGCTATACGATTCAATTTTCATAGTTGAATATTATAGAAGGTATATATAATCATATTTAATTAAGAAATATGTTATTGATGATATATTAATCAGTATTTAAATATTAAATATGACTTTTCTTCTATCAAATATGGTCATTGAAAAATGGAAATGATACGCATGCATATGTATGACCTACCGTCTCCAAGATTGTAACATAGTTCACATTTCATAACCAAATTTTAGGGATGGTTTTAAAAGAATAATTTATATATAATAATGAAAATTATTTCATTATTATCATTCTATATATGAATAAATAATTATATATTTTTTATTTTTCAACTTAAAAATGTAATATTTGACAAATGATCATAATATCATCAAAACACCAGAAAGAAAACTAAATGATTAAGTAAGATCATATAAAATGATATTAAAAAAATAAAATTACTAATAAACATAAAAAAATATCTTAAGAAAGTAAATAATTAACATATGTTTATTACGATGAATGTCCATGAATCTTAGTAATTATTCATACTCAAGGGATGAGATCTCTCTATAAAAAATCAATGCTTTTGGGGTTTGACCATTCTCTCTATAACTCACATTCAATATCTATTTAAATTGATGGAAATTATAAATTCTATATAAATGTATCTAACATGTACATTAATCTTATTCTCTTTTCCTTTTATGTTGTAATACATTCCTTAAGATAATTTCCCAAATTCCTTCTTTAAGAAACCACTTATGATTATGATATGAAGAAATATTATGCAACACATTTTCATTCCATGAGTAATTATAATGTTAATATATTTGGACTAATTTCATTTTTACAAACACATTGTCGAGAACATATTTTGATGGGTTCACCTAAATAGAGGTCCAATTCATTGTGTAGTTATTTTTGCTTATGAAATGTTATTAATGGGACTCAGTAATGAACATAATCCACTATGGGACTCTTACCACCATCTGATGTTGAATTGGTAGTTATCTGTGACATATTCGAATGTAATTTTTTTGTTTCTTCTACATTTATAATGTTTCAATGATTTTATGATATCATGTTCTATATTTTATTCTTTTATTTGGTTACTCATGAGACTTCCATTTTATGATAACATGTTATACCTGTAATTTACATGTTATTTTTTCTTATCATGATTATTCTATAGGTGGGATTTGACCTCAAAATTTTATTAATGTATTATCTAGGTTTTCATGTACTACTTTAGGATATTAAAAGTATTTATGAGCTAATAACAAGGAATACAATAATAATTTCATGTTTTTTTCTCTATTATATGTATTGTAAATCTAGTATTCCAATGAAACTATGCCTTTAGGTATATCGGTTTTACATGTAACATATATTTGACGAAAATTCTTTAAAAATTGTGTATATATATTATGTCATAATAAATTTCTACAAGTGAAATTTGAGAATATAATAATGCCCATAATGTGGTTATGAGCTATATTTAATCATGTATATTATTGTGATTTAATATATCACACCAAACATTTTTTATGGTGAATAACAAATAGTGTATTCTTAAAGGGTTGTTTCCTCAACACCCTGGCTGGTGAGGGACAAAAGGTTGACTTCCTCTTTGGATCCACTCACTACAATTATTTTTATGTTTTTATTATATACACAGTTGATAATTTCCAATAAATCTATTTATAAGGTTGTAATGGTCTGTTTTAATTTCACACACATGGATCTCCAGATTAGGCATCAGAATTGTTATTATGTTTTTCATGTGTATTAGTTATAATGGATCAAGGTATGTTACATGGTTAATGAGTTGCGATAAATCTCAGTATTGTACCTGATATATAATAAATGCCATATGGGTTTTGGTGGCTCCCATAAACTACTATTTATCAATATAGATATTTTTCAGGCGTTGATATAATGATGTTATGCATGATACTATTTTTATGATACCTAAGTCCTAGTGTATTTGGGCAATATTACTTTAAAGAGCGATAGATCAAGACATAGGAATTTGGGGCATAGTAGAAAAAAAATGGAGAAAATTTAGTGGGGTATGCTTATTGTTTTATTACTATAATATATAAACCCCTTTGGCCATTATTTATTGAGAGTTATCCATGGTTTGGATTTGATCTTCTTTGATTTTTTAGGTGACATGTTAGTTTCTCTTATTCCTCACCAAGATTTAGTATTCTATTTAACTTCTACAATAGAGTATCTTAGGATGATCCTATAGAGTATACCTAATATTATCACCCTAAAAATATATAAACTATTTTTAGTTCATCATGATTAGGTCATTTATTATGTATGATATTACTATATCATAGTTTTATTGGAGCTTTTTGGGCTCCATGGTGACTGTTAAGATTATATTTTTCATCCAAGATTTTCTTCTTAGTTGTTTTAGATTTGTATAATATTACATGTATACACATTGAAATTATATTTTTATTTAGGTGTAGAAGTTTATTACTGTTATATGTTATCTCTATATTTTACATTTTCTAAATGATGGTAACGCCTCCCATCTTTATAAATGGAATACCTTCAGTTCTATTCACTAACTTGAGGCCTACTGGAGGCGGTATTCAGATAGTCATTATCTTTATTCCCTCATTATCGAGTTGTGATAGAAATTCTTATTGTGGATAGGGTCATGACATATATATCCATATATATATATAATGTTATATTTTGGAAAAATATTTTAAACCTATATAATTATACTTAATATAGCCTTATATAAAACTCCATGGAAATTTTTAACATTATAAATGATTATAAATTCATAAATTATAATCATTATCACATCATGGTAATATAAAGAATATCATTTTTTATTGATCTATAATGATATTTGATTTAATATTCATCAATTACATGCATAAATATATGTCATATGAATGACTTAAAAATTCAAATTTTTATGAAAATAAAAAAAGAACCCCAGTATCATTTCAATCATATATAGTCTAACATATTAGATCAAAATTCTATATGTATAGACTATTATAGGCTATTAAATATATTATCATGTTTCATACTTACAAAGAATCTTATATGTCAACCATCTATTCATGTCAATGTTATTTTATAATTACTCAATAAAGGACCCATATGTCATTCTGATCATTCATTAGAGAAAATGCACTATTGGTTTTAAAAATACCTATACATGATCAAAAAGATAAACAACCACCATTTTCAGCTCATTCTGAATACGATAAATATAAAATTATGAATTTTTTAGATATGTGATTCTTAAATGTTCATTTTTTAAGATAAATTACAGATATATAACATTGACTAATATATACAGATATATGTGTACATCTCCTAGATATATATATATATATATACCAGGTATACCAATAGGAATTAAAATATTTTGTAAAAGGTTATTAAATAATTTTGTATTTGATATCACCACTAAATTTATATGTTATCTAACATATATGTAGTATAAAAACTATATATTAGTCTTAAGGGAGTTAAAAGTAATCATAATAATGTTTTGAACAGTTATTGTATACATTACAATTTTTATTTCTGGTAAGAATTACATTAATGAACCTTTACTTCAAGGATAATAATTTATGAAATACTAAAGGTATTTACTCAGTCATCAATGAATATGTAGAAGTTTATATAATTTTGAATATTTTAAAATGACATGTGTTTGGTAATAATTTGATTCATGGTATATATTTTTCATCTATAGACAAATATTTATACACTATATTTTATCACTAACATAAGATATTTTCATGCCAGGTTGTTCTGAGAGACCCTTTTAATAAATTTTATAAATTACTAAATTGTGTATATTTTTCCATGATACTAGTTCATTAAATATTATTTTAGATGCCTTTAGAGAAATCATTATTAGATATACTTTCAGAAAGGGTATGTTCAAAATTTTATAGTATCATTATTCTAAAACTTTTATGTAAAATATATTTATAGAAAATGTTATTAAAAATTATACCATAATAATATTATTAGTAATTGAAGGAAAACCACAAATTTGTTACTAGAGATACATCCATAAGGGCCAGAAGTAGTTTATTAGACTTTTGAAAATTATAAAATTATGTAAACATTAAGAGACCAGAGGCAGAGATAATTTGATATCACTATCACTAATATATAATGGGAATAAATGAAAGAACATTTGCAAATTAATTTTGTATCATAGACATTTATATAATATATATATTTATATCTTGTTGTTCTAGTTTTCGTTTTCCATAAAATGAGCATCATAACATTATAAAAATATTGGATATCTTATACTGAGTTTCAGCTCATATTCTTATTTTAAGAATATTATGAATTCTGATATCATAGTGTCATTTTCAATTATAAAAAAAATGACCACTGATATAATTATATCAATATATATTATTATAAAAGCGTAACGAATGTGGTTTACTTATGTTATCCCACTATATTAAAAAATATAGTTATGATACATCATTTTATTTATAATAGTGTATGTGCGATTTTTTATGATATCACTATAATCTATGTTAGTCCCTATGGATTTAGTTAAAATGATTGAAAAGAGGCAAGTTGGATTCCTAAAAATTTCACTGGATTAATTTTTTATATTATCTTTTCCCCAAATTAGATCCCCTATAGAAATTCCTACCATTGATACCTTTTAATGAATAGATGTATATGTTTAACTCTCATTAAACATGAATAAACCACATGGATGATTGAATATGAAGAAAAGAAAAGTGCATGGTTTTTTTAGAAGGTTTGTCCCCTTCATGGTAATAATTGTCCTAATTGTGATTGGTTATTTTATGAAATAATGTATTCTACAATATATATTGAAGTGATTATAATGGGTTTCTTTAACACCCCTTAATTTAACAAAAAAAACAAAAATTCCATAGTAATTATAAGATGTCCATATTTAAACATGTGTTATAACGACACACCCTACTTTCCTTACACACCTCGAGTGTCACTATATCTATATAATTTCATCATGTATATAAAATAGTTTTTTTAAACCCATTTATATTCAATATATGATCTATCCTAGGATGAATTAAATCAATTGAATGGATCAACATCCTCATCAGTAGGCTCATAGAAATTTTTCATTTATCAAATTAAATTCATGCAACTCAGTCTCAATTTTAATCTCGGTCTCACATATCATCAACAAATCATGATCACATGGATCTCTCAATTCGAACTCTAGCTCCTATGACATTTATGAATCTTGAAACTCATCAGTATGTGATAGCCTCACCACAAAGATTAGAATAATTCAAATTTGAATTAGTATCTCCCTATCACATCCTTTTCTACTTCCACTTAGCACATGTTCACATAATCTAAACTGATATTGATGGTTTAATTCCCCTTATAAATCTTATTCATAGATACACTACCTATTGTTCTTCAAATAATATTCTATGGTTCTCCTTCACATAATGAATTATCTTCTTAGAGATTTAATTAATTTTATCCAATCATTATTATATTATTTCCCTCTATCTTTTTAGGTTACATATTTTTCATGTCCTCTAAATATATTTTTAATAATCATTGATTTCAAAACTCCCTCGTGATCATGTGTGAGGATTATTATAATACTTATTCTCAACTGTTTATTTGTTAGTTACTCCCAAAATCTAATATTTCAATATGCATTTTCTCAACCACTATCATCTAAGAATATCTAATATTACTTTTTTTATATTTTTCTCCCCATTTTCCTTAACTAAAAATTTATTTTAGAGAGTTCAACAGCATGATTGATTTCTATTCATCTTAAAAAACTTAAATTTTAACCGATTAAATATTTTTCACATTCAATTTCTCTATTACATATCACAATCTCTATGAACTATTCATAGCATAAACAATACAATTAGAATCCAACACTTAAAAATATAGAAATATTTTTATTTCCATAATATCCTTTATCTCTGCCTCATCAACTAAGTCTTATATGGTGTCTAAACTAATTTTAATGTTTGATACACAAAAGATCATTTTATAAATATTTATATATGAGTACCATAATAAATTTTATAATATTTTTTTACTTCAAGATTTATATATTTTTATATAATTATTAATGTTTTGGTTTTCATCTCAATATCTCAAAGATCTTAATATCACTCAATATATTTTCTCACAACTCATTTTCTAATGTTGAATACATTTAAAATGTTTTTATATATATTTTATTTTAATTCTAAATTCTGATAACCAATATGGAATCTCATATAGTATTATTTAAAATTTCTAGATATAAAATAATTATCTTTTCCATCTTAAATATAATATATCATCCTTAATCAATGATTAGATCATCACTCTCTAAATATTCATGTTTTTGGTTCATGTTATAAATGCTATAGAATGGGCTCATTTTTTCTTGGTCCACAAAATAATTCATGTAATATATTTTTCATTCTATTGATATATCGAAATTTCACAAAATAATGCTGTGAAAATTGACTATATTTATGAATTCATAGAGAGAAAAATATTTTTATACTGGTCATAATAACCCATATTCATATTTGATTGATTCTTATGGAGATCATTATTCTAATCACTTGACCATAAGTGTTCCATATTCTAGTGACTTTAAATTAGAATCCATTTTATTATATTCCCAAAGGACTTATAGTTTTACTGTTTTATATAGTTAGTTTATAACTCTTACATAGTAGACCCATATACTAAAAAGTTTACACATCAATTCAGAATCCATTGTTCCCATAAAAACTATTGAAAATAAATAAGTTTTCTTTTCATGATACATATTAAAAATTTTAAACATGGCCTCATCCATATCCCTAATAATCATTAAAACCTAGTGAAAAAATTTTAAAACCGAGTATGATCTGAAAAATCTCACTTAGAGAAATAAAAATAATTAAATAAAATTTTATTCCAATAATAATTCTAAAAAAATTCTTTTCAAAAATAAAATATAGATTAAAACATACCAATTAATCCACATTCTCTATACATATTTTTTCATGAAAAAATTAATTATAAATCATGAAAGAAAAATAAAAAAGATAATATTTCTCAAAATCAGGAAAAACTCATAATAACTTTTTCACACATTTATACATTTCACCCATAAAAATTACAAGGCACTTTCCATTAAGTATATAAGAATTATCATACATTTAAAATTAATAATAATATCATAAAACCACCATAAATGGAATATAAAATACATATTGGGTAATTTGAGAATCATATCCACAGAACACTTACAATAACTCTTACAAATGAAATAACCATACGGTCTACTTTCATACCCAATGTTTTATAGGGCTATCACTAACTCACCCTTAATTGGTTTAACATAGAACAAATTTTCATTAGTTAATAACATAACCACATATCCTTGGTTTATAACAGAACCCCCAAAATCATAAAAATTACCAATAATAATAACATAATAATTACACATAAAATCATTCGATTTTAAACATTACACTAAAAAATTATTATTTTCATCCATATAAAAAAATTTAGATATTGAAATATCAAATACCTTTCAAAACCACTTTTTTATGTATCTAGATTACATGAAAATGGATATTTATTTTATTGAATCAGTAAATCATAAAATAGAATCTATAAATAAAATACATATTACAAAACTTCTAAAAATCATTGTCAGCATATATGTTAAAATAGAATATTCGCGGAGGTGGTAGTACACACGTATGCATGAATGACATTATCATTTTCCAGTGAATAGAAAGGTAAAAAATTATGTTTTATATTATATTTATAGAATAATAAAAATTCTATAAATATCAAATATTTAAATTAAATCTATCATTATAAAAATTTATAATTTGTGGTTATGGAAAATGAATGTCATCGGTCTACCAGAATATAGTCTTCCATACACAGAAACAATGTATTCCATTCCCATTTAATATTTATTAGAGAAGTATATAGGTAATTCCCTTAAAAACATAACATATAAATACATTTATGAAAATTATTTTATTACATAAACATTGTTAAATAAGATTTTATTGTGGTTAAGGATTATATAAAACCAAAGCGCCTAGTTAAGAACGATAATACTTCTTTGAAAAACCTCCATTTCATAATAACTTATGACAATTAATGTCTGTATTAATCCATAAATAAGAATTCTAGAATGTGATAACATATTTTATAATGTTATTTGGGTTGATATGTAAAATACCAAATTGGGATTAAGAGTTAATGAAAGAGAATATGAGGTTTTATTTTATAGGAGTTCGAGAACTGTTGGAATTTCATATAATACAAAACCAATGAAAACTAATTTTGATGTAAAAATGGATTAAAATTGATAATTTCAAATTCTAAAATGAGGATAAGAGTAAATCCTCTCTTAAAAATAAATTGAGACATCTTTTGAATAAATTTTCACACTTAACCTTGCATTAACCCAATTCACACTTACCACAACAACAATATTTTTTACACATTAAGGGGCATGCTAATTCTTATAAATGGAAAAAAAATGAAATAATTTTTTAATGGGTTATAATTTTAACTACATACTGATAATGTTTATTACAGTTTTATTTTTATAAATTTTATATCAACTAATCCAATAACATTATCTTAAGATATCAATATTCTCAATTTTATAACTACTCATTTGTGTTGACCATAATAACATCAAGAACACAAATTAAATTGAAAATTAAAAATATATTACATCCTTAACATATTATATTAATCATTAAAATTTATTTATCGAATTAATTATTTCAAATTACATTTTTTCATATTATAAAAAAAATTTACTTTATTTTTTCATTATTTTAATAATTAATGTGTCAAATTTGTGTAAGAATTAATAGTGATTATGTTTTTCACTATAAATAATAAATAAATTAACAGTAGGAAAAAAATAATTTATATTTCAAATTATTATTTACAACTTAACATATAATCATTTTAACACTCATTAAAAAAATCATAATTTTTAAAAAATTATAAAAATTAAAAAATTAAAAAAATTTGATATTCTAATTTCATAAACAATATTTATTTTATCTTATAAAATTTTTATATTTTTAATAAATTAATTATTATATTTTCTCATTAAAATAAATAAAAACAATTTTTGAAAAATATATTTTCAGATTTTAAAACGAACTTAATAAAAATATTTGACATTATTTCTTAATATATAATTAATATATTTGTCTTGGTTCAAAACATTATATATATTTTATAATGTATTTAATCCAATTCATACCCACTAATTTGTAGCTATGTTATAACGAACATATTTAAATTACTATACCTCATGGTTTTCTTAGTCTCAGTGTTGCATATCTTTTATGTTATTGAACATGATGTTTATTTTTAAATATGAAGATATTGAATTGTCTATCTTTTAATAAATTACATCCTCAAAATTAAAACTCATTCTCTATCATAAAATTTTTGATAATTTAAAATATGTTTTCAAAAATCCCACATCTTAAAAATGGTAAATAAAAAATCATCTTGAGAAGAGGGAAACAGATGTATGAAGATCATCTGAGATGACCCATATCATGTTCCCAAATAAGATAACATTAGTGAGTAGTTAAAATATGGAATTATAAAGAAAATTAATGTTAAAATGATAATACATAATGATATAAAACAATGATAATATGAAAGTAAATTATATCCAAACAGTTTATGCCTAGAAAAATAAAACCCATGGAGGTGTGAAAAGTCCATTCATTCAACCTAGAATACTTAATATGATAAAATTATTTGTTAAATATAATATTTTGAATGTGAATGAATTTATTTATCATCTAGACTATGTGAATATGGAAATATAGTAACTTAAAATGTAAATTTCTTCAATTAATCTACACATGTCAATAATATATCTTTTTCTGCAAAAGATGAGTATTTAAGATGAGTTTTCTATGTATGAAACACTAAAAACAACTCCTTAGAAGTCACATATTCCATAAGAGGAAAATTATATTCCTCCTATCATTAGATTTTAAATCAGTTCAAAATTATTATTATAACATTTGATTATTCCCAAAATAAAAAAAAATCAAATGTAAAAAAATGCTTTCATCTCTAACATAAAAGAAATCAAAAAGGTAAAATTAAATCATTTGTTCATTAACTATATATAAAATTAAAAAAAATATAGAAAAATAATGAAACCCAAATTTTCATTTATTATTATTTTAATTTAAATATATAATTTATCTCTGAATAATTTAAATCCCTCTTAATGTCTCATAAGAAAAATGTATATTCCATAATCATATAATCAGTATAGGTTTCTAAGAATTATAATGATCTTCTTCTAAAATAAAAAATAATCACTTCATCAGTTTTTAAATCCAAGGTTATCTCTCTAGAAAATAATATTCCCCAAATTATAATTACCCGTAATTAGCATAATAAAAAATATGATATAATACCTAAAGGTTTTAAATAGATTTCAGAATTATGATCAAAAAAATTGAAATTCCTTTTTCATCAAATAATACATCATAGTAAACCTATGTGTAAAATATATCTCTACCTAATTAAATGTATTCCAAAATATCAATAATCACCTCAAAATTACATTACATAAAATTGTAATGTGATTAAATGAAATTGAAATAAATATCAACATTAAATATATAAACCCATGAATGTATCCATAACACTAAGGAATACCTAAAATGAAAACCTCCTAATCTCTAATGTTATATAAACCCTCCTCTAATACCATGTATTGGAATATTAAACCCACACTCTCAGATTCAAAGCTAAAAACATAATATTTAAATTTTTGGAATTGATACAAATAAATGTGACCAAATTTTATCTATCCAAACCTAAAAAAAATCAATTTGGCTAGGTAAGAAACAATAGCACAAGTCGTTTAATCCATGAACTGAAAATTAAATATATCCATATATTCTTCAACACAAAATATCATGGATAAATAGGAACGTAAAATAAATTATGGAAATTCATAACTATTTAATTCCATGTTTTCGAGGTAAATGTAACCATTACTATTATGTTCATCAAAAGATTGTGTGGATATTGGTTAAAATCCCATATATTTTCGTCAAATATTTTATCTCATGAGACTATCGATGCATCAATGGTCTATCTATAACTGGGTCCCATCCATGTCAGACCTATCAAAATGGTTTCTCATATCTAATAATAAATTTAAATAATAAAAAACATACATAATCAAATATAAATATTTTATTAATGATATAGATTTTTCAATTATTTCCCAATTATTCAAATGATTGTAAAGTAAACATTGTTTGTAAAATGATATACATTTTGGGAAGTAATAATATGCATCATATAAAAATATGGATATTAAATGAAAATTATATAGAATATAGATCAATATAAAGTTATTGTTTCAAGATAAATTTAACAATCACAAAATTAAGTGAGATTGTAAAGATAATAATTAAGAACATTCTTAAGGAAAATAATTATTAAATATTCCAATATATCCCATTCCACATTGAAAGATTTCAATAATAATAATCATGTAGGAATATAATAAAACATATAGTATCATGAGATTAATTTTATTCATGATATAACATGTCAAATGGAAGTATAGAACCATATAAATGTTAATTTGTTCAAAAAAACAAATAAGTCTCAAGCAAATGTAAATGGAGACGAAATCCATTAACATATCCTTCCTTTTGTGGTGTGGTCATTATCCTCTTGTATAGTTGTTTAAATATTTTTAATAAATTATCAAAAAACCCGTAATCATGTTAATAATATTATATATCATCTTATTATAATTTCTTATGACATGTTTTTTAAAAATCATTCATTATTTTCACTATATCAGGTCTAAATTACCCAGATTTCTCAAGTAAGTTTTGACTTGATATTTGTTTCTCCTATTACATAGATAATATTTTAATAGGGTACATAATTTAAACAATGACATAATTATATTTATTATTCAATATGGATTTATTTATTATAATTGATTATGTTTGTATATAAGAAATGAAATGCACTATTCATGGAGACAGTATGCCTTATGTATTCATAAACGATACATTCATTTAATTCTCATATTAATAGAATTAAAATTAAATTATACATATTTATATTATATTTCCAGGGTCATATAAATGTTATATTTATTAAATAGGTTTAATAAATAATCCTTAATGTGTTCCATATATATCATGAATGAGTCAGATCGCTTGGAGGAGGCAAGAGTCCACAACTCCAAAAACATTACTATCATATTTATAAAATATGGATGTATAAGGTTATGTGTTATAAAATAATTAAATAATAATAAATACATAATAAATTAAATATATCATAAATAAACCTACTTTCCATCGAAACATCCATCGTGAGATATAGTAAAGGAAAACTGAACAAACATCATTTCATGATGGAGTAGTTCACCTTCCATGGAAACCATATGATCGTTTCCCATTAGATAGAATTGTGTATGAATTTATATCAAAACCTCACCATAAAATCATTTATATTATATTATGTATACTGTTGTTTTTATTTACTAATCAAATAATAATATTTCAAATATTGGAAAATGGATATTTAACGAAAAAGATCAAAGAAGTTTCTTTTGTCATAATCAGGTAACTCCTTTGGGATTGCACCAAAGGGATTCCTTGGATTGATTTCTAACAAAGTGTATGCTTATTGGATTATAGGATGTATTTTTGAGAAAAAATTTGGTAGAGAATTATTGATCCAAAGTTTCATGAGGGGTGTGGGTAAGGGGTAGAGTGATCTCCTTTTTTAGTAGAGGGGGAGAGGAACTCTTGTAAATACCAAAATGTATTCTTTAATGGGAGGTCTACCTCGCCTAAATTGCCTCCAAAATGAAAAAAAAAATAATGTATTAAATGGGATTAATGGTATATTAAATCCTATACCACACAAAAACATGTGAATTATAATAATTGTCTTACTTAAATACTAAGAATCTCTAATTTTAACATTTTTTTATTAAAGCATATAGTTTTTCACAAAAGTAATTTAATCGTTAAGAATAAAATAAAGTGGTATTTACTAGAAAATATACATACAAAAAAATTATTTACATGATCTTTAATTTATAAAATAGCAATACCATGCACTTTGGAATTTATTTTTAAAACAAGTGCATGTGACGTGCTAAAACACTGCTAAAACCCGGACTGTGATAATAATTTTTTTAAAATATATGGGTCAATATGGTAATTAAAAAAGATAAATTGGTCCACTAATAAACTATATTTAATATTTATCAACACTTAAATATATCTTTTAAGATTAAATTTTTTTTATTTATTTTTAATCATTTAATAAAATAATAGTTACGGTAAAATAAAAATTATTTAAAATTTGACATTATTTATTTAATATTAATTTTAAAATGTAAAACAATTATTGAAATTAAAATAAATTGGGTTTAAATCTATTTTAAATTATATATTCATCTAAATAAATATATAAAGTCAATAATTTAATCAATATACATCACGTTTAATATTTTTTGTACCATTTATCTTAGTTTATTATTAACTAAATAATCACTATATCGATATTTATTTTTCATTAAACCTACCAATTTTTATTAAAATTTAATGATAAATTATTAAGATAAAAATAACACATTTATCTTTCACATTTATAACTTGGAATATGATTTTTTTACATATCTCAATGTTTTACTAATGTTAAAGGTAGAGAAACATCACTTTTTGTCTTTTTTCCTTACTGATACTTTTAGACAGATCACTTATATTTAATGATATCCCAATAAACCATAGAATTAGAAATAAGTGGAAATATGTTATAATTATTTATATCCAATGTCTAATGGACTAGTGCCCATGTCATTTTGGTCTTTAATGTTAATGTTTTTTCCCTAATTAAGCTTAATATTACATTAATCCCTGCAATTAATTTTAATCACCATCAATAATAATTTTAGTAAAAATTTAGTTGATCATATTAGAAAAAAAAATATTGTACTGATTACAATATTGTATTTACATTTTTAAAAATTTGAATCATAGAAGTTGGAAATTTAATATTGACGCCAAACTTGCATATGTGGAAAGAATGTGGGTTTTTAAAGTAGAAACCCTGTAAATATTCAATATGTTTTTATATCTAATTTTACTATAAAAATGATTCAAACGACCTAAATTAGGTTATTATATGTATAGATGATCTATTGTTATATCAAAAATATTTATGATAAAATTTAACATTAATAATTACTTAAATGAAAAGGGAGTTTTTCACTTAAATGTCGTATTTTCACTATTTATCGAAAAATGAAACATATCAAAAAAATACCAGAATTCACCCTATGATAATTTTGAAATTCCAAATTCAAAATTGATTTATAATTTGATAAAATAAATTTATAAAATTTCCAATATTTGTTTTAAAATAGAGTTTCCATTAAAATGTCGTAAAACCCAGTCTTATGTGTTACACAAGTTAACTCGGTGTGATATGTATCATAGGAATAACATGTTGTTGTGTATAAAGAGAGAAAAAATAATTTTTATTATAAAATGAAAATATTTTAATTTTTTAGGTTTTTACATTCTCCCAACCATAAATAAATTGTGTCCTCACCTTTTAAACTTTATCATAGTAATCAAGTTATTTTTATTTGAAAATACTACTTTTAAAAAACCCACATCATGAATAGGGTTAATAAAAAATGTTCTTAAGAAGAGATAAATGAAAGTGAAATGGTCATTCTCCTAGGTTTCCTAGTAGTATAACATAGGTGGGAAATGAAAACATAGATATAGAAGGAAAATCTAACAGTCATGTTCTGTGAGAGAGTGCTAGAGAACATGGTTGGGATAAAGTTAGCAATCAAAAGCCATAAATCTATGATGATATAAGGGGTTATTTGATGCATCATAAATGAAGGAACTACAAAAAATTCAATATCATTTTTCCCTATATTGAAAGAATTATTTCAATCTCAATGAATATATGTAAATATACATAGTTGGTAAATTTGTATAAGCACATTATTTTCCTTTGGTCTTGCCGTGTACTATTTCTATTTCCTCTATAAAACAAGATTCATTGTATAGTGATGTAATATATAAATATATAAGACCAGATCAAATATTAAACTTAAAAACTTTCAAAATTGGTTATCCTTTTGAGAATATTATGATTCAGCACTTTAGAAACAGGTTCACTAATTTTTTTAAACAAAAATAACATTATCATTTAAAAAACAAGAAGTATCTATATATTTTCAAATTCCAATCATGTGAATAACTTCATCATGTCCCCTCATAAAATATGGAAATAACTCAAATCACCTTAAAAATTATTGGAAACATTCATTATTTTTTATTCCTTATGTAAGGAACATGTTATAGGATATATTCCTTAAATTCACAAGTGTTGTAAACTCCATGAAAGATACCATAGAAAACTTTTCTACAAGTCATTAATCAGTTCCAAGGTAGTCATAACATATCAAAATAAATCATTTCTTAATCATTATCTAAACATTAAAAACATATTATGGGTTGTATTTTCTTCAATCTTGTGTTTCCTGATAAGTTTAACTTTCTACTAAATTAATTCTTATGGTAACATTCAACATATTATCTCAAATAATTATTGATAAAATTATTGTATTACAATCCATTTATATTTAATAATTAATATTATGATAACATCATCAATGAAATACTTTTACAACATATTTCATAAATCAAAATATAAAACTACATTAATCATCCCTCTTCAGTTGTGTTAATAACATGTTATTTTCATTGATCCCTTAAATTCTTCAAAGGTATATTATCTTGATTTTTGGGGCATTCATTTGTATGATGACCCATCTCCTTGTAGTTGTAATATTGAATAGTATCCTTTTTATTCCACCCTTTTCATTACATTTCTTGGTTACATTTTTCTCTTAAATTTTATCAAACTCCTTCTCCTTTCAATAATATCATAGGGTGATTCCTTCCATAGTTCTCAAAAAATGTAATTTTCTTAAACATATTCTTCTTATTTGATGATTTAAATTTTTCCTAGTGTTTAAAAGACCAATTATTCATAGGGTTTTCTTTAAATAAATAGGATTTTGAGAATTCATTCTCTCACTTGATGGAACATAAATCTATTTCTTTTTATTATGATAAATTCATAAAACCAATTCCCTTCAAGGATTTTTATTAAGCCATTAAAATAAGTCACCTATCTTGAAATCCTTATTGCATAGATAATACATGGAATACATATATAACCTTGTAGATATAGCTTAAAAATAATAAAAATATCTTCTTGCATTTTCACTATGCTAAGGAACTTACAATTCATCTTGATATTTTGATCACAAGGGATGTATTTATCAAAGAATGTATCCATAAAAGTTTTCTATTCCATGATTTCTATTTATTCTTCCTCTCTAGTATTCTATATCAAATATCACTATTTATCAAAATCACATTTAAGACAATACACTGTATATTTATCATTTCCTTTTTACTGTATCCTAATTCCATTAATATCTTCTCAAAATATTTAATCCATTTCTCACATAAAATGGATTTTCTATCCAACTAAATGATTGGGGATTATGTAAAATAAAGTGATCCAACATAGGATATTTTCTCAATGCAGATGGATTCTCCATTTGGGAATGGTTATTTTTCATAACCTGGTTACGTTTCACTAATATTTCTATGATTTTCTCAAGTCCAATACCGGATTTATTGGTTTCTTGAATAGAGAATCTCTACCTTTTTCATTAGTGTGGACACCATTCTTCCTTATATGTTTCAGTTATAAACAATAGAATATAATGTATTAGCTCATAAAATTTTAAAATAGTATAATTATAAATATAGTATAGTATATTACATAAATTTATAAAACCTAAAACCCATATTCATAAAATTTGGTTAATTTGAGGGCATCATTGCACTTAAATGCATTATAATGGTAGGTAAATAAAATGTGATTAATCCTAAGAATATATACTAGAAGTGTCAAAAAACAATATGCATAGTAATTACCTTTCCCTTGTACCAGGTTATATAGAGTTAGTCCCACCACACCTTCTCAGATCTATTACTCTTAAGGACATCTGTGCTAGAACAATACCCACATGTAGTATCCTGGCAGAGATGTGTTTCTATGAATACTTATAGAATATCTACCTCACCAAAATTATAGGATGGACCTATATTCTTATCCTTAGTGTCTATATTTTTTTTCTCACTAATATATGTTTTTCTAAATTGATTTCTCATGGTTGTTTCAAAACATTCTTTGATACCAATTTTAACACCCTCAACTTAGAATCCTAGATCCAATGAATTATTTTATTATAATTACATGATTACAAGAAGTCAAATCCAGAAGGACTAGTCAGTTTAACATTCATGGAATGAGATATTACATACATGTTACTCATAATACATTGGGAAATAGAAAATAAAAACCCTATACATAATAAAATTAAATAAAGGCCATCCTTGAATTCTTATTCAATGATTTATTCATCATAACCTGGTAGAAGGAAACATGATAATGGTGAGTTAAAATGATTAAAAAGGGTACCTAAAGTGGAATAAATAAAGAATAAATTGTAATAAAATTACATGGAAGCTAAATAATGGATAACACATTCAGTTAAAATAACAAGATAAGACAAATTCATCACAGCAAGGTATGATACTAAAACAGATTCCATTTAATTAATGAACTAAAAATTAAATGCATCAATTGATATATTGATACAAAATATCATTGATGAGTAATAACTGAAAATAGATTTGGTAAATTATTAATTATTGTATTCCATGTTTCATGTGTACTTCGAACCATTACTATAAAGACATTTCACAAGATGGTTTAGTTATCGGATAAAAACCCATCTATTTTGGCTAGCTATTTTGTCTGATGAGACTACTGGTTCCTCGAGGGGATATATATATTTAGGAACCACCCGTTTCATATCAGTCAAGAGAATTAAAAATGTCTAATAATATATTTCAATAATAATAAAAATTTATTAACAAATATATTTATTGAATAAAGGATATGTATTTATCAATTATTCCCTAGTTAATCAAATAACTATAAATATAAACATCATATGTAAAATGATATACAATATATGCAATAATAATATACATAAAATGAAAATATTGATATTCATAGAAATATATAAATAATATTGATAACCATAATGTGATTTTTTAGGAGAATGTTAACAATCAAAAACGGTAGGGAGATTTAAAGATAATCATTAAGAACATTCTTGGGGAAAATTATCTTTAAATATTGAAAAGTATCCTATACCACATTAAAAACATTTAAATAATAATACCCATGAAGGAATAAAATAAAAAATATATTATCATGATATTAAGCATATTCATGATATAACATGTAAAATGGAAGTATAATCACCATCTAAAATTTGATTCATGCATACAAACAAATAATTCTGAATAGAATAAAAATTGAGACAAAATATCTTAGTTTAACCTTCCATTTCCAATTAGGGCTTCACACTCTTGTATAGTTGTTTCAATTTTTTAATGACCTATACTAGAACCATAAAAAAATTTATAATATTATATATCATCTTTTAATAATGTATTGTTACCCGTTTGATAAAAATCTTTCATTTTTTCAATATTTCAGAAGTTTTATCAATTAGGTTTGGACTTGTTATTAGCATATAAAATTACATAGATAATGATTTCATCGTATCAATTATGAAATCCATCACTTAATTATCTTATTTATTCAGAACATATGTATTTATAATAATCTAAAGAAATTGGAGATAAGAAATGAAATGCACTGTTCCTGGAGACGATAGGTTGTGTATATGCATGAACACAACTTTACTTACATTATTTTATTAAAATAATGAAAATTAAATGATACGTATGTATATTATAACTCCAGTATCATATATATGTTATATATGGTTTATTTTTTTTATTAAACCATTCTTAATATATTTCATGTATAGCATGAGTGATTCACATCGCTTTGAGGTGGCGGTAGTCCGCACTTCCACAAATGAACTCATTGTATTTATACTAAATGGAATTTCTAAGGTTATGTGTTATAAAATAACTAAATATGGTTAAATTAATAATAAATATCATCTATAAAATATATGAATAGATTTTTTAAAATAATGGCAACTATGAGAGGTGGTAAATGAAAAAAATAACAATCATCGTTTCATGAGGTAACAGTTCACCGAATAGAGAAACAATATGTTCATTACCCATTGGAAGGTTGTGTTTGTAACTGTAGGAAAAATAATTAGTATAAAAACATACTAGGGTATTTATTATATATTTTTCTATACAATCATGAATTAATATGATTTTAGTAATTGTAGGATGTATGTAAAACTAAAAAACATATAGAATTTTGTTACCTCTTAATCCGGTAAATACTTTTGTTTTTCACAAAAGGGATTCCTTTTAATGATTTATGACCAAAGGGTGGATTATAGGATTAATAGTGGTATTATGGCGAACTATTTGGGTAGATATTGGTTAACACAAAGTGTCTTGAGTGGTGTGAGTAAGGAGTAGTGTTATTTTCTTTTTGTAGTGGAGGGGGAGTAGCACTATTGTAAGTACCAAAAGATATTCCTTAATGGGAGGTATAACATACATAACGTGCCTCCAAAATGTTAAAATAAAATATTAAGTGAAATTATTGTTCTTTTAAAACCTCCACCACACAAATTAAAAAGCTGTTTAATAATTGGGATCCTTAACTATTAATATATCTCAATTTTATCATTTTTCTTTTTATTAATGCATATAATTTTCAAAAATAAGAATTTTAAACAATAAGTATAAAATAAAGATATACTAATTAGTCAATATAGATCCAGTTAATTAGTAATATCATATCTAATTTATAAAATAAAAAAATAATTGTTTTTGAAATTAAAATTAAAACAAGCACATGTGACTCTTAAAAACACTACTTAAACCCGGACAGTGTTAATAATATTTTTAAATTTTATGGGTCTGTATGGTAATTATAATATAGAATTAATTAATATACCATATTTAATATTTATTAAAACATAAAAAACAGGTTTTATAATATATAATTTTTATTAATTTTCAATCATTTAATAAAATATCATTTATTATAAAATAATAACATTGTTAATTTTGAAATTATTTATTTAATTTTATTTTTAAAATATAAAAACCATATTGGAATGAAATTATATTTATATTAAATTAGTGAAACATGATATATTAAAAAAAAACTAATTCAATATGATAATTCAATCAATTTACATCACTTTTAATATATGTTGTATTATTTATTTTAGTTAATTATTAACAAAATAATCACTATATTTGCATTTCATAAGCATTTTAAGTGACTAAAGAATAAAAAAATTAATGATAAATTATTATGATAAAAATATCCCAATCATTCTTAAAAATGATATGTAAAATAGAAAATATGATTTTTTTTATATCTCAAATTTTTATAAATGTTAAAGTAAAGTTCTCTTTTTGTCTTTTTCCTTACATGACCTATTATATAGGGAACATCCATTTAATAATATCTCATTAACCACTAAAATTAGAAATAATTGGGGGTAAGGTTGAATTATTGGATTCTATTGTCTATCGGACAAATGTACTGGTCATTTTGGTCCATAATATTAAGGTTTATACCCTAATTAAGCTTAATTTTACTATAATCAACACAATTATTTTTAATCACTTTAAAATAATATTTTTCGAAAAATTAACATGATATAGTTATAATAATAAATATTTTATTGATTACAATTGTATATGTACATTTTTCAGAATTCAACTTAGATAAGTGTAAAAATTATGACTGATGCTAATCATGCACACCTGGGCACAAGGTGGGTTTTAAAGTATAAACATTGAAAAGATCAATAAGATTTTATATATAATATTAATATAAAAATAATTAAATTGATTAGCATTATATTAATATATATATAATTGATCTTTTTTTATGTAGAAAAATATTTAGGATGTAATTTAATATTAATAATTTTTTAAATGAAAAATTTGTTTTTTACTAAAATGTAGTATTTTTCACTATTCATCAAAAGAATATACATATCATAAAAATACCAAAAAAATCACCCTAATTTAATTAAAAATTAAAAATTAAAAAATTTGGCTTATTTTGAGAAATAAAAATTGGAAACTATCTAAATTTTATTTTTAGAAAAGGAAAACTATTAAAAGTTGGTAAAACCCTGGCTTTGTGTCATGCAAGCTAACTCAGTGTGGTGTGTAGCATAAGTTTCACATTGTTTTGCATATAAAGAGATAAAAAATAATATTTATTCTAACATGAAAATATTGTAATGTCTTAGGGTGTTAAAGATGGGTTATAAAAAGAATATTTAAATTATAATATTTATTCCTTCATTTAGGCTCAGTGCTTCATATCCTGTACACTATTAAACATAGTATTTAATGTAAACTCTTAGTATATTAAATATATGATTCTTCCATACATCAAAAATATGTTTATTTTGGGTAAAATATCTCTTACAAAGATAAAAAATGATTCATATACAATATAAAATGAATCATAAATTTAGTAAAAACACTTATACCTAACATCAATGGCTCATAGACAACATGAATTTCCAATAATACGTCTCATACAGAATATAGGGAATTCACTCATATATAGAAATATTCCTTTCTATATATCCACCAGATGTATATAGTTTCCAAATTTATAAGCATAATCACAGTCAGCTTTTATACGATCTTCCATCTCTTCCAAATTATGATAAATTCCATTTGACCAAATATAAATTATTATTGGAATTATAAAAAATAATTCCAACCTCATATTGAACACCTCAATAGTATTTGGTAGCATGAAATACTCATAATAATGTGTTTAATAAACTCCACTTCCTTACTCTCCCAGAAACAATTCATCTATCATCTAAAAATGTTTTATAGCTGATTCTAATAGTCTAAAGTAGTAGAACAGCCAAATGGATTCCTCAACAAGTCAGCCACAATGTCACACACTTGAACATCATTTATTAAATATCCAAAATCATATATCATCTCAAAATTCACCAAATAGTTTTTCAAATCACTATAAACATTCCATCAACACTTTTCATTATTTATCATGAACATGATCACATAAGTAATTTGATTTATAAGTTTGTTCATGTAGAAGGTATTTCAGTCAACATTGATTTCCAACATGAGAATTTTTCTTCCTTCTCATGATCAAGGGAAACCTCTTTACTCATCCTTGACCAAATTTATAGTAAAAAATTTAATATCAATCAGCGGGTAAATCCTAACTACATCACCGAAAACCCAAATCTAATTTTTAAATAAAAATTTTACATGGAAAATAAAATAAAATATCGCCTTCAAAAATCTGTTTGGGTTCATCAATATATCTTATAATATTTTCCAACCATTAAAACGGTGATATTTACTACATTGGTGGTCCTAGTGAGCATTTTTAGAGGCCTCATAATATGGATATTTTCCTTCATAATTTCACTAACATCAGAAACTCACAGTCGACCATGTGGTAATTTAGATGTGTGCAATCACAACTCATCAATATGTGATAGCCTCACCACAAACATCAGAATAATTCAAATTTGTATTAATATCTCCCTATCACATCCTTTTCTACTTCCACTTATCACATGTTCACATAATCTAAACTAATATTGATGGTTTAATTCCCCTTATACATCTTATTCATAGATACACTTCCTATTATTCTTCAAATAATATTATCTGGTTCTCCTTCACATAATGAATTATCTTCTTAGAGATTTAATTAATTTTATCAAATCATGATTATATTATTTCCCGCTATCTTTTTAGGTTACATATTTTTCATATCCTCTAAATATATTTTTAATAATAATTGATTTCAAAACTCCCCCATGATCCTGTATGAGGATTATTATAATACATTTTCTCAAATTTTTATATGTTAGTTACTCCCAAAATCTAATATTTCAATATGCATTTTCTCAACCACTATCATCTAAGAATGTCTATTATTACATTTTCTATATTTTTCATCCCATTTTCCTCAACTGAAAATTAATTTTAGAGAGTTCAACAGCATGCTTCATTTCCATTCATCTTAAAAAACATAAATTTTAACTGATTAAATATTTTTCACATTCAATTTCTCTATTGCTTCTCACAATCTCTATAAACTATTCATAGCATAAACAATAAAATTAGAATCCAACACATAAAAATATAGAAATATTTTTATTCCCATAAAGTCCTTTATCTCTGCCTCATCAACTAAGTCTTATTTGGTGTCTAAACTAATTTTATTGTTTGATACACAAAAGAACATTTTATATATATTTATATATGAGTACCATACTAAATTTTATAATATTTTTTTATTTCAAGATTTATATATTTTTATATAATTATTAATGTTTTGGTTTTCATATCAATATCTCAAAGATATTAATATCACTCAATATATTTTCTCACAACTCATTTTCTGATGTTTAATACATTTAAAATGTTTTTATGTATATTGTATTTTAATTCTAAATTCGGATAACCAATATGGAATCTAATATGGTATTATTTAAAATTTCTAGATATAAAATAATGATCTTTTTCATCTTACATATAATATATCATCCTTAATCAATGATTGGATCATCACTCTCTAAATATTCATGTTTTTGGTTCATGTTATAAATGCTATAGAATGAGCCCATTTTTTCTTGGTCCACAAAAAAATTCATGAAATATATTTTTCTACCTATTGAAATATAGAAATTTCACCAAATAATGATGTTGACATTGTAAATATTTATGAATTCATAGAGATAAAAATATTTTTATCTTGGTCATAATAACCCATATTTGTATTTGATTGATTCTTACGGAGATCATTATTCTAATCACTAGACCATAAGTGTTTCATATTCTAGTGACTTTAAATTAGAATACATTTTATTATATTCCCAAAGGACTTATAGGTTTAGTGTTTTATATAGTTAGTTTATAACTATTACATAGTAGACCCATATACTAAAATGTGTACACATCAATTCAGAATCCATTGTTCCCATAAAAACTATTGAAAATAAATAGGTTTTATTTTCATGATACATATTCAAAATTTTATACATGGACTCATACATATCCCTTATTATCATTAAAACATAGTGAAAAAAATTTTAAAACCTCGTATGATCTGAAAAATCTCACTTTGGGAAATAAAAAAAATTAAAGGAAATTTTATTCCAATAATAATTCTAAAAAATTTCTTTTCAGAAATGAAATATAGATTAAAAACATACCAACTAATCCACACTCTCTATCCATATTTTTTCATGAAATATTTAATTATAAATCATGAATGAAAAATAAAAAAGATAATATTTCTCAAAATCATGAAAAACTCATAATAACTTTTTCAGACATTTATACTTATCACCCATAAAAATTACAAGGCACTTTCCATTAAGTATATAAGAATTATCATACATTTAAAATTAATAATAATATCATAAAACCCCCATAAAAGGAATATAAAAATATATAGGGTAATTTAAGAATCATATCCACATAACACTTACAACAACTCTTACAAATGAAATAACCATACGGTCGACTTTCATACCCAATGTTTTATAGGGCTATCACTAACTCACCCTTAATTGGTTTAACATAGAACAAGTTGTCATTAGTTAATAACATAACCACATATCCTTGGTTTATAACAGAACCCCAAAAATCATAAAATTTCCCAATAACAATCACTTAATAATTACACATCAAATCAATCAATTTTAAACATTACACTAAAAAATATTATTTTCATCCATATAAATAAATTTAGATATTGAAATATCAAATACCTTTCAAAACCCCTTTTTTATGTATGTAGATTACATGAAAATGGTATTTTTATTTTATTGAATCAGTAAATCATAAAATAGAATCTATAAATATAATACATATTAAAAAAGTGCTAAAAGTCATTGTCAGAATATATGTTAAAATAGAATATTCTCATTGGGTTTTTTTTAAAAATATCAAAACATTCTATAAATGTATACATTTATAAAAAATTAAAAATGTCACAGTAGGCATAATATTTCAATTATAATTATTTTAATTCCACATATAAACTTCAAAAAAAATTGTTCTAATAAATATTCACATTGAATAGAGACATTATTTTACAGGAAACACTAAAAGATGAAATTTTTGGAATGATTTCCATTGTAGGAAATAATAAAAATATTCATTCCTCTAAATGCATTGTAAAGACATAAAATATGGTCAAAATTGGAAATTATTAACCCGATAAGAAAAAAATCATAATTTCTATTCAAACATTTCACTAGAAATGGACATGAAGGATAGTGATTTTTAAAATAAAAATGAAAACTATTAAAATATTATATTTAAATGAATGTGTCCCTTACCTAGAGTCCAAATCATTACATATGTTCATTATCATACAGAATAATAAAATTATTTAAATTATATACTTTATTTATAACCTCTTTTCATGTTTATTGTTCTATTTATTTCACATACAATATTAATAATGATCACGTCTGTGGGTTTGGGGATAATTAGATCATATGTCCTAAATGATTTTGGAAGGTCGAATTTGGTAAAATATTTATTTATTTCATCCACTAAATAATAATAATCAGGAAATATTAACCATTTATATACAAGGAAATTTCTTTTATAATAATTCATTAATTATGGTTATAAAAAATGTACTGAATTACAATCATTGAGACGGATTTCCATACATAGACATGGGTAATGTTTACATTTTTTAAATTACCATAAATTTTATTTTTTTATTTATATATTTATAGTAATAAAATAAATTACAAAATAATTATTTAAATAAAATTATATATATATTTCATTTGATTAGGTGATGAAAAACGAATCACATAGCTTCTTGGAGGTGGTAGCACACACGTATGCATGAATGACATTATCAATTTCCAGTGAATAGAAAGGTAAAAAATTAAGTGTTTTATTATATTTATAGAATAAAAAAAATTATTAATATCAAATATATAAATTAAATCTATCATTATAAAAATTTATAATTTGTGGTTATGGAAAATGAATTTCATCAGTCTACTAGAATATAGTCTTCCATACACAGAAACGATGTATTCCATTCTCATTTACTATTTATTAGAGAAGTATATAGGCAATTCCCTTAAAAACATTACATATAAGAACATTTATGAAAATTATTTTATTACATAAACATTGTTAAAGAAGATTTTATTGTGGTGAAGTATTATATAAAACCAAAGAGCTTAGTTAAAAACAATACTACTTCTTTGAACAACCTCTATTTCATAACATCTTATGACGATTAATGTTTGTATTAATCCATAAATAATGATTCTAGGATTTGATAACATATTTTATAATGTTATTTGGGTAGATATGGACCAAAAAAAATTCGGATTAAGTGTTAATGAATGATAAGATGAGGTTTTATTTTATAGGAGTGCGGGAACTGTTGGAATTTCATATAATAGAAAACCAATGAAAACTAATTTTGATGTAAAAATGGATCAAAATTGATAATTTCAAATTCTTAAATGAGGATAAGAGTAAATCCTCTCTTAAAATTAAATTTAGACATCTTTTGAATAAATTTTCACACTTAACCTTGCATTAACCCAATTCACACATACCACAACAACAATATTTTTTACACATTAAGTGGAATGATAGTTCTTATAAATAGAAAAAATAAAATAATTTTTTAATGGGTCATATTTTTAACTATATACTAATAATTTTTTTTCAATTTTATTTTTATAAATTTTATATCAACTATTCCAATAATATTATCTTAAAATATCAATATTCTCAATTTTATAACTACTCATTTGTGTTGACCTTAATAATATCAAAAACACAAATTAAATTTAAAATTGAAATTATATTACATTCGGAACCTATTATATTAATAATTAAAATTTATTTATCCAATTAATTATTTCAAATTACATTTTTTCATATTATAAATAAAATTTACTTCATTTTTTCATTAATTTAATAATTAATGTGTCAAATTTGTGAAAGAATTAATAGTGATTATTTTTTCACAATAAATAATAAATAAATTAACAGTAGGGAAAAAATAATTTATATTTCAAATTATTATTTACAACTTAACATATAATATTTTTATCACAACATTAAAATAATATATTTACTAAAAATAATAGGTCACCATTTTGGACTTTTTATGGCGAAAAAAATATTATTAAGTTCATAATCAATTTGAAATAAAAAAATTTATATAAATGAAACATTAATTATTATGAAAAAAATTCATCCATCTTAGAAAATTATTATTAGTGTTAGAGTTCTCTTATAATCCTTGTCATAATATTTTTAAACCGTAATTACTAGATTAACCATTTACCATGGTATCAAAATTTATAATGGTTTCTATTTATATTGACTAATAATAAAATAGACTAATTTACCTAATTTGGTCATCTGGAATACACGTATGTAATATATTTTCTTATTGAAAACATATAAGTTTTTGAAGATAATTAAAAAAAACTAATATAACATCAGTATAAATTGTTTTTTAATTCCTTTTTTAAATATAAACTATTTTCATACTAAATTGATGAATAGATTTTTTTTCTAAAATAATAATTGTGTTTTTTTTAAATTAAATAATTATATTTTTCAAATAACATAATATATATTGACAATTTGTAAAAAAAATTAAATGAAATTTACTTTTTAATTAAAATCAATACATTTAACACTCATTAAAAAAAATCATAATTTGTAAAAAATTATAAAAATTAAAAAATTAAAAAAATTTGATATTTTAATTTCATAAAATATATTTATTTTATCTTTTAAATTTTTTCTATTTTTAATAAATTAATTATTATATTTTCTCATAAAAATAAATAAAAACAATTTTTGATAAATGTATTTTCAGATCCTAAAATGAAATTAATAAAAATATGTGACATTATTTCCTAATAAATAATGAATATATTTCTCTTGGTCCCAAACATTATATATATTTTATAATTTATTATTCCAATTCATACCCACTAATTTGTAGCTATGTTATAACGAACATATTTAAATTACTATACCTCATGGTTTTCTTAGTCTCAGTGTTTCATATCTTATATGTTATTGAACATGATGTTTATTTTTAAATATGAAGATATTACATTGTCTATCTTTTAATAAATTACATCCTCAAAATTAAAACTCATTCTCCATAATAAAATTTTTGATAATTTAAAATATTTTTTCAAAAATCCCACATCGTAAAAATGGTAAATAAAAAATCCTCTTGAGAAGAGGGAAAAATATGTACGAAGATCATCTGAGATGACCCATATCATGTTCCCTAATAAGATAACATTAGTGAGTAGATAAAATATGGAATTATAAAGAAAACTAATGTTAAAATGATAATACGTAATAATATAAAACAATGATAATAAGAAAGTAAATGATATTCAGACAGTTTATGCCTACAAAAATTAAACCCAAGGCGGTGTGAAAAGTCCATTAATTCATCATAGAATACGTAATATGATAAAATTAATGGTTAAATATAATTTTCTGAATGTGAATGATTTTATTTATCATCTATACTATGAGAATATGGAAATATAGTAACTTGAAATGTAAATTTCTTCAATTAAACTACACCTGTCAATAACATATCTTTTTCTGCAAACGATGAGTATTTAAGATGAGTTTTTTATGTATGAAACTCTAAAAACAACTCCTTACAAGTCACATATTCCATAAGAGGAAAATAATATTCCTCCTATCATTAGATTTTAAACCAGTCCAAAATTATTATTATAACATTTGATTATTCCCAAAATAAAAAAAATTCAAATGTAAAAAAATTATTTCTTCTCTAGCATAAAATAAATCAAAAAGGTAAAATTAAATCATTTGTTCATTAACTATTTGTAAAATTAAAAAAAATATAGAAAAATAATGACACCCAAAATTTTATTAATTATTATTTTAATTTAAATATTTCATTTATCTCTGAATAATGTAAATCCCTCTTAATGTCTCATAAGAAAAATGTATATTCCATAATTATATAATCAATATAATATGCTAATCATTTTAATAAATAAATTTAATCACCATAAATACACAATAAAATCACATATTCTTCAAAAGTATAATTCTACATTTATTCATCAAATAAAATTACTATATATTATATTTATATTAATCGTATAGGTTTCTAAGAATTATAGTGATCTTCTTCTGAAATAATAAATAATCACTTCATCAGTTTTTAAATCCAAGGTTATCTCTATAGAAAATAATATTCCCCAAATTATAATTACTCGTAAATAACATAATAAAAAATATGATTTAATACATAAAGTTTATAAATGGATTTAAAAATTATGGCCAAAAAATTGAAATTCTGTTTTCATCAAATAATACTTCATAGTAAACCTATGGGTAAAAAATATCACTACCTAATTAAATGTATTCCAAAATATCAATAATCACCTCAAAATTACATTACATAAAATTGTAATGTGGGATTAAATGAATTTGAAATAATTATCAACATTAAATATATAAACCCATTAATGTATCCATAACACTGAGGAATACCTAAAATGAAAACCTCCTAATCTCTAATGTTATATAAACCCTCCTCTAATACCATGTATTGGAACATTGAACCCACACTCTCAGATTCAAAGCTAAAAACATAATCTTTAAATTTTTGGAATTGATACAAATAAATGTGACCAAATTTTCTCTATCCAAACCTAAAAAAGATAAAAAAGGAAAAACTAGATCACTGAAATACCAAATTCCATGTTATAATTAAATTTTTAGACAATATTAAAATACTCATAACAAATTTGATTCATAAATTTCTAGTTCATTAAGATCTATTTCACCTCCTATAAAATTATTCACAAATGAAAGCACTATAGAAAAAAATAATTTATCATCATCATTTAAAACCTCGATATAATTAAACAATGAAATGGTGCACTAAAATTCTCCATAAAGGTGTATATTTGCATTAACAGTTGAATTTTGTTAGTGACAGTAAGATGATCATAGGGGTATGATGATATAATAATTGTTCATGAAACTAACATTTCTAAACATATACCCATAAATACATAGATCATCAATAATAAATCATATAATAACGATTTCATAATGCAAATATTCATTGGATTAATTATCCATGATCCTTGTGATGTCAACAATGATCAAGGAATCATAAAAACCCATATCGTTTCACCCATAAGATGTAGAATATACTTTTTGTTAAAAATAATATCACTATATTACCTTGATAAATCATAATATACCCATAAAACCCCATATAAATCATAAATAAAATATTTAGATCACTTAGTAAATCATTTACATATAAATCATGCAATCAATCTTACAAATGTAATAACCATACGATGGACTTCCATACTGAATGCATTAGAGGGATATCAAAGTCCCACCCATCCATAGTATATCATGGAATCACACATCATTAGTTAAAAATGTGACCACCCATCCATGGTTTATAAAAAAACCCATCATCATAACAAATACCAAGAACCATAACATAATCAAAACACCTAAAATCATTCAATTTTCAAAATTAAACTCATAAAAATATATTTTTTCATTCATAAGAAAACATTCATTATATTGAAATATCCTATCAATTTTAGAGATTTTTTTTAAAATAAAGAAAATATAGGTATAGATGGTTTTTAATTGTAGAAATAATGAATTTTTAGAAAGGAAAAAGATAAAATAATCTTTATACAGGTGAGAAATGTCATTGTCGACATGTGTGAAAAAATAGAACATTCCCTTTGTGTTTTTATAAAGAAATTAAAATTATTCCCTAAAAATCCTTTTAAAATCCATTAAAATAAACTCAAAAGAGACAAAGAAAATTTCTAATACGGTACGTGAATTTCACTATAAAAACATCCAAAATATATTTTTCAAAAAATATGTTAATGGAGGAAAATGGGGTTTAAATTGAAACTTCAAAGGATGTTCTTTTAATAAAATAACCATATGTGATATCATAAAAATATTATTTCATTTGAAAACATAGTATTGGTAAAAATAGAAAAAATTATGTTTATAAACAAGTGATTTATAAAAAAAGTTCATAAAATTTTTTAAAGAACAAGTTCATAGAAGGCATTGATTTAAAAAATATAACTTTAAAACCTTAAAATGATGATTAAAGTGGAATATAAATCGCATCTCACTCTATGTATATTTTCTATCATACGTAATATTAAATTTATTTTATTTAGTTCCTTTATTAATAATATTTTTTAATGTTTACTAGTCATTTTATTTCACATACTTCAATGTTATATAGAATTACAACATCAATTAAGTTGATGTCATGCATCTTGGTGAATTTCAACTGACATGTCCCAAATGAATTTGGTAATATGAATATTTTCAAATAGGTAAATATTCAAACATATTTAAAATAATAATAATAACGTTTTTCAAATTATTATAACTTAATTTTACTTTTAAATAAAATGAACTAAAACGTAAATTTTGTTGAAAAATGAAAGAGGAATACAAGGAAACAGAACCTAGGAAACCACAACTCAAGGAGGTCTAAAATTTCAAAGGCTGATAGCATCTCCATGGATAATTTTTTCACATGAAATGTTTCAATATACCAATGTGCTATAAATAATAATCTTTTCATCAACCACCCCTTCACGATCTAATCCATTAGCAGAAAAATATTGTTCTTTCAAAATATGCCCAATTGTATAGCCCTAGTTAATTTCCAGGTTGCATTTTATAATATAAAATTAATATAAATTAATTGATATGTCTAAATGGGTTAAAATGGATTATATTATAATCAAAAATAATGATTATCATAACTCCAATCATGATTTTTTTTTGAAATAATAGGATCATACATACTGCCTTTTAACCCCCCCCCCCCAAATTTACAGTTTTCACACCTACCATGAGTTTTCACTCTTTTATAGTCATTTTATTTTCTATAAGTGAATAAAAAGGCCCATAAATGGACCATTTATGAAATTTTCAACAATTTAATAATCTTTTGATTGATTTTTCCATTAATTGAAAAATTAATGCACATATTTGTGCATAAATTTAATATAATTATTTCATCGCTAAAAATTTAAAATAAATTATCATTATTAAGATAAGTAATTTATATTTAAATTTTATATTTATAAATTAACATAAATTATCTTTATATAAATGTTAATATTATCTTTATTAAAAGGAGTTATCTATTTAATTATTTTTCATTATATAAAATATTATTAATAACAGAGTCATTCAAAAATAGAACCAAATATCATCTAACCAAATAGTATATGATAATGGAATAAATTTAATCTTAAAATAAATATAATGAATGTTTTAGGGTCATTTTTTGATCATTATCATATTATTTTAATCCTAAATTAATTCATATACCCTTTAATGTGGAAACAAAAATTACTAATGATGCAGTTCACATTGGAAAAAACTAATAGGAACCTATTTATCCAATTTCAAATTCTAATTCCACATATGGAATCCATTTTTCTCATATTTAAATCATATAATTTGAGGACATTAATTTAAACTAAATAGACAAAATGTGATGAAATAAGTTTTTTAGAAAAATTTCTTTTTTAAATAAAAAATGTTTTTATACTGAATTCAAGTATAAATTTCATTTTAAAATCCTTAATTTGATTTTTCTAAAACAATATGAAGTAATTAAAATTAAAACTAAAACAAAATATAATTTTATTTATAAATACTATAAAATTATATATATTTTTCAATAAAATTAGGATTTTAACAATTCATTGAAAAATCAAACAATTAGAAAAATTATCAAATTTTTACCATAGGATAATTTTGATATAATTATTTCAATATATTTATTTATTTTATCAAATAAAATTTTTAAATATAACATAATTATATTATAAAAGTTTCTCACAAAATCAAATATAATATCAATTCTTGAAAAAGGCATATTTTCAAAGCATTAAATAACATTAATAAAAAATGATTTCATACTTCATAAGAATTGATCAATAAATTTGTATTGATTAAAAATAATATATATATATCATAAAATATTTAATACTATTTATACCCTCCAATTTAACGACTAATGTAAAAAACCATTCCCGGAAGCCTGGAGACGGTGCTTTATTTTATTACATTGTCATGATTACAATGAATCTAAACCTAAAGGATAGATCCGTTTAACAATATTTAAAAGCTATATTATGTACATGATACCCAAAATACATTGGTGAATATAATATATAAATATTATATATAATAAAATTAAATAAATTATGTCCGTGAATGCTTATTTAAATATTTCTTCTTCATAAACTCATACAAGAAAACAAAATAAGTGTGATCTCAAATTATCAGTAAGGGTGGATCATGTGGAAGAAATAATGGATCAATGGAAATAAACCATCATGGTAAATCAAAAACTGATAACACATTCCATTTAAATAACTAGATAAAAAAATTCAATTTTGCTAGGTAAGAAACAACAACACATGTCGTTTAATCAATGAACTGAAAATGAAATATATCCATATATTTTTCAACACCAAATATCATGGATAAATAGGAACGTAAAATAAATTATGGAAATTCATAACTATTTAATTCCGTGTTTTCTAGGTACATGTAACCATTACTGTTATGGTCATCAAAAGATTGTGTGGATATTGGTTAAAATCCCATATATTTTGGTCAAATATTTTATCTCATGAGACTATCGATGCATCAATGGTCTATCTATAATTGGGTCCATCCATGTCATACCTATCAAAATGATTTCTCATATTTAATAATAAATTTAAATAATAAACAACATACATAATCAAATATAAATATTTTATTAATGATATAGATTTTTCAATTATTTCCCAATTATTCAAATGATTGTAAAGTAAACATTGTATGTAAAATTATATATGTTTTAAGTAGTAATAATATGCATCATATAAAAATATGGATATTAAATGAAATTTATACGGAATAGAGATAGATATAAAGTTATTGTTTCAAGAGAAATTTAACAATCACACAATTAAGTGAGATTGTAAAGATAATCATTAGGAACATTTTTAAGGATAATAATCATTAAATTTTCCAATATATCCCATACTACTTTGAAAGATTTCAATAATAATAACCATGTAGGAATAAAATAAAACATATATTATCATGAGATTAATTATATTCATGATATAACATGTCAAATGGTAGTATAGAACCATATAAAAGTGAATTGGTTCATAAAAACAAATAAGTCTCAAGGGAATGTAAATGGAGACGAAATCCATTAAGATATCCTTCTTTTTGTGGTGTGGTCATTATCCTCTTGTATAGGTGTTTAAATATTTTTAATAATTTATAAAAAACCCATAATCATCTTAATAATGTTATATATCATCTTATTATAATTTCTCATGACATGTTTGTTAATAATCATTCATTATTTTCACTATATCAGGTCTGAATTTCCTAGAGTTCTCAAGTATGTTTTGACATGATATTTGTTTCTCCTATTACATAGATAATAATTTAATAGTGTAAACAATTTAAACAATGACATAATTATATTTATTATTCAATATGGATTTATTTATTATAATTGATTATTTTTGTATATAAGAAATAAAATGCACCATTTATGGAGACGGTGTGCCTTATGTATTCATAAACGATACATTCATTTCATTCTCATATTAAAAGAATTAAAATTAAATTATACATATTTATATTATATTTCCAGTATCATATAAATGTTATATTTATTAAATAGGTTTAATAAATAATCCTTAATGTGTTCCATATATATCATGAATGAGTCAGATCGCTTGGAGGAGGCAAGAGTCCACAACTCCAAAAACATTACTATCATATTTATAAAATATGGATGTATAAGGTTATGTGTTATAAAATAATTAAATAATTATAAATACATAATAAATGACATATATCATAAATAAACCCATTTTCCATCGAAACATCCACTGTGGGATACAGTAAAACAAAACTGAACAAACATCATTTCATGATGGAGTAATCGAAGTACATGGAAACCATATGTTCCATTCCCATTAGATAGAATTGTGAATGAGTTTATATCAAAACCTCACCATAAAATCATTTCTATTAAATTAGGTATACTGTTGTTTTTATTTACTAATGAAATAATAATATTTTAAATATTGGAAAATGGATATTAAACGAAAAATATCAAAGAAGTTTCTTATGTCTTAATCAGATAACTCCTTTGGGATTGCACCAAAGGGATTCCTTGGATTTATTTCTAACAAAGTGGATGCTTATTGGATTATAGGATGGATTTTTGAGAAAACATTTGGTAGAGAATTATTGATCCAATGTTTCTTGAGGGGTGTGGGTAATGGGTAGAGTGCTCTCTTTTTTTAGTGGAGGGGGAGAGGAACTCTTGTAAATACCAAAAGGTATTCTTTAATCGGAGTTCTACCTCACCTAAATTGCCTCCAAAATGAAAAAAAAATAATTTATTATTTGGGTTTAATGGTATATTAAATCCTCTACCACATAAAAACATGTGAATTATAATAATTATGTTCCTTAAATACTAAGAATCTCTAATTTTATCATTTTTTATTAAAGAATATAGCTTTTCAAAAAAGTAATTTAATAGTTAAGAATAAAATAAAGTGATATTTATCAGAAAATATACATACAAAAAAATTATTTACATGATCTCTAATTTATAAAATAACAATACTGTGCATTTTGGAATTTATTTTTAAAATAAGTGCATGTGACGTGCTAAAACACTGCTAAAACCCGGACTGTGATAATAGTTTTTTTAAAATATATGGGTCAATATGGTAATTAAAAAAGATAAATTGGTCCACTAATAGAATATATTTAATATATATCAACACATAAATATATCATTTAAGATTGAATTATTTTTATTTATTTTAAATCGTTTAATAAAATATCAGTTGTTGTAAAATAAAAATTATTTAAATTGTGACATTATTTATTTAATATTAATTTTAAAATGTAAAAAATTATTGAAATTAAATTATATTGGGTTTAAATCTATTTTAAATTATATATTCATCTAAATAAATATATAAAGTCAATAATTTAATCAATATACATCACGTTTAATATTTTTTGTATCATTTATCTTAGTTTATTATTAACTAAATAATCACTATATCGATATTTATTTTGCATTAAACCTACCAATTCATCATTAAAATTTAATGATAAATTATTAAGATAAAAATAAAACATTTATCTTTCACATTTATAACTTGGAATATGATGTTTTTTACAAATCTCAATGTTTTATAAATGATAAATGTAAGGAAACATCCCTTTTTGTCTTTTTTCCTTACTGATACTTTTAGACAGATCACTTATATTTAATGATATCCCAATAAACCATAAAATTAGAACTAAGTGGTAATATATTATAATTATTGGTATCCAATGTCTATTGGACTAGTGTCCATGTCATTTTGATCATTAATGTTAATGTTTTGTCCCTGATTAATCTTAATATTACATTAATCCCTGCAATTAATTTTAATCACCATCAATAATCATTTTAGTAAAAATTTAGTTGATCATATTATAAAAAAATATTGTACTAATTACAATATTGTATTTATATTTTTCAAAATTTTAATCATAGATGTTGGAAATTAAATATTGACGCCAATCTTGTATATGTGGAAAGAATGTGGGTTTTTAATGTAGAAACCTATAAATATTAAATAAGTTTTTATATCTAATTTTACTATAAAAATGATTACAACGACCTAAATTAGGATATTATATGTATAGATGATCTATTGTTACTTAAAAAATATTTATGATAAAATTTAACATTAATAATTACTTAAATGAAAAGGGAGTTTTTCACTTAAATGTCTTCTTTTCACTATTCATCAAAAAATGAAACATCTCAAAAAAATACCAAAATTCACCCTTTGATAATTTTGAAATTCCAAATTCAAAATTGAATTATCATTTGATAAACTAAATTTATAAAATTTCCAATATTTTGTTTTAAAATAGAGATTCCATTAAAATGCTGTAAAACCCAGTCTTATGTGTTACACAAGCTAACTCGGTGTGATATGTATCATAAGAATAACATGTTGTTGTGTATAAAGAGAGAAAAAATAATTTTTATTATAAAATGAAAATATTTTAATTTTTTAGGTTTTTACATTCTCTCAACCTTAAATAAATTGTTTCCTCACCTTTTAAAATTTATCGTAGTAATCAGGTTATTTTTATTTGAAAATACTGCTTTTAAAAACCCACATCATGAATAGAGTTAATAAAAAATGTTCTTAAGAAGTGATAAAGGAAAGTGAAATGGTCATTATTCTAGGTTACCTAGTAGTATAACATAGGTGGGAACTGAAAACATTGATATAGAAGAAAAATTTAATAGTCATGTTCTGTTAGATAGTTCTAGTAATCATGGTTGGGATAAATTTAGCAATCAAAAGCCATATATATATGATGATATAAGAGGTTATTTGATTAATCATAAATGAAGGAACTATGAAAAAAATTCAATATCATTTTTTCATAGATTTAAAGAATTATTTTACTCTCAATGAATATATGTAAATATACATAGTTGGTAAATTTGTATAAGCACATTATTTTCCTTTGGTCTTTCCATGTACTATTTCTATTTCCTCTTATAAAAAAAGATTCATTATATAGTGATGAAATATATAAGACTAGATCCAATGTTAAACTTAAAACCTTGCAAAATTGGTTATCCTTTTGAGAATATTATAATTCAACACTTTAGAAACAAGTTCACTAATTTTTTTAAACAAAAATAACGTTATCCTTTAAACAACAAGAAGTATCTATAAATTTTCAAATTTCAATCATGTGAATACCTTCATCATGTCTCCTCATAAAATATGGAAATAACTCAAATCACCTTAAAAATTATTGGAAACAGTCATTATTTATTATTCCTTACGTAAGGAACATGTTATAGGATATATTCCATAAATTCACAAGTGTTGTAGAATCCATGAAAGATACCATAGAACACTTTTCTACAAGTAATTAATCTGTTCCAAGGTAGTCATAACATATCAAAATCAATCATTTATTAATCATTATCTTAACATTAAAATCATATTAAGGGTTGTGTTTTCTACAATCATGTGTTTTCTAATAAGTTTAACTTTCTACTAAATTAATTTTCATGGTAACATTCAACATATTATCTCAAATAATAATTGAAAAAAATATTGTATTACAATCCATTTATATTTCATAATTCATTTTATGATAACATCATCAAATAAATACTTTTACAACATATTTCATATATCAAAATATAAAATTACATTAATCATCCCACATCAGTTGTGTTAATAACATGTTCTTTTCATTGATCCCTTAACTTCTTCAAAGGTATATTATCTTGATGTTTGGGGAATTCATTTGTATGGTGAACCATCTCCTTGTATTTGTAATATTTAATAGTATCATTTTTATTCCGCCCTTTTCATTACATTTCTTGGTTACCTTTTTCTCTTAAATTTTATCAAGCTCCTTTTCCTGTCAATAATATCATAGGGTGATTCCTTCCATTGTTCTCAAAAAATGTAATTTTCTTACACATATTTATTTTATTTGATGATTTCCATTTTTCCTAGTGTTTAAAAGACCTCTTATTCATAGGGTTTTCTTTAAATATATAGTATTTTTAGAATTCATTCTCTCACTTGATGGCACATAAATCTATTTCTTTTTATTATGATAAATTCATAAAACCAATTCCCTTAAAGGATATTTATTATGACATTAAAATACGTCACCTATCATGAAATCCTTATTGCATACATAATACATTGAATACACGGATAACCTTGTAGATATAGGTTAAAAATAATAAAAATCTCTTCTTACATTTTCACTATGTTAAGGAACTTACAATTCATCTTGATATTTTTATCACAAGGGAAGTATTTATCAATTATTCCCTAGTTAATCAAATAACTATAAATGTAAACACCATATCTAAAATGATATATAGTATATGCAATAATAATATCCATAAAATTAAAATATTGATATTCAAAGAAATATATAACTAAAATCGATAACCATAATGTGATTTTTTAGGAGAATATTAACAATCAAAAACGGTAGGGAGATTTAAAGATAATAATTAAGAACATTCTTGGGGAAAATTATCTTTAAATATTGAAAAGAATCCTATACCACATTAAAAAGAATTTAAATAATAATCCCCATGAAGTAATAAAATAAAAAATATATATTTTCACGATATTAACGATATTCATGATATAACATTTAATATGGAAGTATAATCACCATCTAAAATTTTATCCATGCATACAAACAAATAATTCTAAATAGAATAAAAATTGAGACAAAATATCTTAGGTTAACCTTCCATTTACAATGAGGTCTTCACACTCTTGCATAGTTGTTTAAATTTTTTAATGACTTATACAAGAACCATAAAAAATATTTTAATATTATATATCATCTTTTAATAATGTATTGTTACGCGTTTGATAAAAATATTTCATTTTTTCACTATTTAATAAGTTTTATCAATTAGGTTTGGACTTTTTATTAGCTTATAAAATTACATAGATAATGATTTAATAGTATCAATAATGAAAACCATCACTTAGTTATATTATTTATTTAGAACATATTTATTTATAATAATCTAAAAAAATTAGAGATAAGAAATAAAATGCACTGTTCCTGGAGAGGGTTGGTTGTGTGTATGCATGAATGCAACTTTACTTACATTATTTTATTAAAATAATGAAAATTAAATGATACGTATGTATATTATAACTCCAGTATCATATATATGTTATATATGGTTTATTTTTTTATTAAACCATTCTTAATATATTTCATGTATAACATGAGTGATTCACATCACTTTGAGGTGGCGGTAGTCTGCACTTCCACAAATGAACTCATTATATTTATACTAAATGGAAAGTATAAGGTTATGTGTTATAAAATAACTAAATAAGGTTAAATTAATAATAAATATCATCTATAAAATATATGATTTGTTTTTTTAAAATAATGGCAACTATGAGAGGTGCTAAAGGAAAAAATAACAATCATCATTTCATGAGGTAACAGTTCACCGAATAGAGAAACAATATGTTCATTACCCATTAGAAGGATGTGTTTATAAGTGTAGGTAAAATAATTAGTAAAAAACATACTAGGGTATTTATTACATATTTTTCTATACAATCATGAATTAATATGATTTTAGGAATTGTAGGATGTTAGTAAAACAAAAAAACATATTGAATTTTGTTACCTCTTAATCCAGTAAATCCTTTTGTTTTTCACAAAAGGGATTCCTTTAAATGATTTATGTCCAAAGGGTGGATTATAGGATTAATAGTGGTATTATGGGGAAATATTTGGGTAGATATTGGTTGACACAAAGTGTCTTGAGTGGTGTGAGTAATGAGTAGAGTGCTTTTCTTTTTGTAGTCGAGGGGGAGTGGCCCTATTGTAAGTACCAAAAGATATTCCTTAATGGGAGGTATAACATAAATAACATGCCTCCAAAATGTTAAAATAACGTATTAAGTGAAAATATTTTTCTTTTAAAACCTCCACCACACAAATTAAATAGCTGTTTAATAATTGGGATCCTTAACTATTAAGATTTCTCATTTTTCTCATTTTTCTTTTTATTAATGCATAAAATTTTAAATACATAAGAATTTTAAACAATAAGTATAAAATAATGATATACTAATTAGTCAATATAAATCCAGTTAATTAGTAATATCATATCTAATTTATAAAATAAAAAAATCATTTGTTTTGAAATTAAAATTAAAACAAGCACATGTTACTCTTAAAAACATTACTTAAACCCGAACATTGTTAATAACATTTTTAAAATATATGGGTCTGTATGGTAATTATAAAATAGAATTCATTAATATATCATATTTAATAGTTATTAAAACATAAAAAATAGGTTTTATAATATATAATTTTTATTAATTTTGAATCCTTTAATAAAATATCATTTATTGAAAAATAATAACATTGTTAATTTTGACATTATTTATTTAATTTTAATTTTAAAATAGAAAAACCAAATTGGAATGAAATTATATTTATTTTAAATTAGTGAAACATGATATATTAATAAAAAACTAATTAAATATGAAAATTCAATCAATTTACTTCACTATTAATATATGTTGTATTATTTATTTTAGTTAATTATTAACAAAATAATCACTACATTTTCATTTCACAAGCATTTTAAGTGACTAAAAAATAAAAAAATTAATGGGAAATTATTATGATAAAAATATCCCATTCATTCTTCAAAATGATGTGTAAAATAGAAAATATGATGTTTTTTTATATATCTCAAATTTTTATAAATGGTAAAGTAAAGTAAAGTTCTCTTTTTGTCTTTTTTCCTTACATGACCTTTTATATAGGAACATCCATTTAATAGTATCTCATTAACCACTAAATTTAGAAAAATTAGCGGTAAGGTTGAATTATTGGTATCCATTGTCTATCGGACAAATGTACTGGCCATTTTGGTCCATAATATTATGTTTTATACCCTAATTAAGCTTAATTTTACTATAATCAACATAATTTTTTTTAATCACGTTAAAATAATATTTTGCTAAAAATTCACATGATATTGTTATAAAAAAAATATTTTATTGATTACAATTGTATATGTACATTTTTCAGAATTCAAATTAGATAAGTGTGAAAATTATGACTGATGTTAATCATGCACACTTGGGCACAAGGTGGGTTTTAAAGTGTAAACATTCAAACGATCAATAAGATTTTATATATAATTTTAATATAAAAATAATTAAAATGATCCGAATTATATTAATATATATATAATTGATCTTTTTTTACCTAGAAAAATATTTAGGATGAAATTTAATATTAATAATTTTTTAAATGAAAAATTAGTTTTTTACTAAAATGTAGTATTTTTCACTATTCATCAAAAGAATATATATATATCATAAAAATACCAAAAAAAAATCACCCTAAGATAATTAAAAAATAAAAAATAAAAAATTTGGCTTATTTTGAGAAATAAAAATTAGAAACTATCTAAATTTTATATTTAGAAAAAGAGAACCATTAAAAGTTGGTAAAACCTTGGATTTTGTGTGATGCAAGCTAACTCAGTGTGGTGTGTAGCATAAGTTTAACATTGTTTTGCGTATAAAGAGAAAAAAAAATATTTATTCTAACATGAAAATATTGTAATGTATTAGGGTGTTAGAGATGGGTTATAAAAAGAATATTTAAATTAAAATATTTATTCCTTCATTTAGGCTCAGTGCTTCATATCCTGTACATTATTAAACATAGTATTTAATATAAAATCTTGGTATATTAAATATATAATTCTTCCATACATCAAAATTATGTTTATTTGGGGTAAAATATCTCTTATAATGCTCCAAAATGACTCATATACAATATAAAATGAATCGTAAATTTAGTAAAAACACTTATACCTAACATAATTGGCTCATAGAAAACATGAATTTCCAATAATACGTCTCATACAGAATATAGAGAATTCACTCATATATAGAAATATACATTTCTATATATCCACCAGATGTATATAGTTTCCAAATTTATTATCATAATCACAGTTGGCTTTTATACGATCTTCCATCTCTTCCAAATTATGACAAATTCCATTTGACCAAATATAAATTTTATTGTAATTATAAAAAATAATTCCAACCTCATATTGAACACCTCAATAGTATTTGGTAGCATGAAATAATCATAATAATGTGTTTAATAAACTCCACTTCCTAACTCTCCCAGAAACAATTCATCTATCATCTTAAAATGTTTTATAGCTTCTTCTAATAGTCTAATGTAGTAGAACGACCAAATGGATTCCTCAACAAGTCAGCCACCATGTCACACACTTGAACATCATTTATTAAATCTCCTAAATCATATATCATCTCAAAATTCACCAAATAGTTTTTCAAATCTCTATAAACATTACATCGACACTTTTCATTATTTATCATGAACATGATCACATGAGTAATTTGATTTATAAGTTTGTTCATGTAGTAGGTACTTTAGTCAACAATGATTTCCAACATGAGAATTTTTCTTCCTTCTCATGATCAAGGGAAACCTCTTTATTCATCCTTTACCAAATTTATAGTAGACTATTTAATATCAATCGGTGGGTAAATCCTAACTACATCACCAAAAACAAAAATCTAATTTTTACATAAAAAGTTTACATGGAAAATAAAATAAAATATCACCTCCACAAATCTGTTTTGGTTCATCAATATATCTTATAAGATTTTCCAACCATTAAAACCATGATATTTCCTACATTGGTGATCCTAGTGATCATTTTGAGAGGTCTTATAATATGGATATTTTCCTTCATAATTTCAATAACATCAGAAACTCACAGTCTACCATGTGGTAATTCAGATGTGTGAAATCACAACTCATCAGTATGTGATAGCCTCACCACAAAGATGAGAATAATTTAAATTTGTATTAGTGTCTCCATATCACATCCTTTTCTCCTTCCACATAGCACATGTTCACATAATCAAAACTGATATTTATGGTTTAATTCCTCTTATACATCTTATTCATAGATACACTACCTATTGTTCTTTAAATAATATTATCTGGTTCTCCTTCACATAATGAATTATCTTCATAGAGATTTAATTAATTTTATCAAATCGTGATTATATTATTTCACGCTATCTTTTTATGTTACATATTTTTCATGTCCTCTAAATATATTTTTAATAATCATTGATTTCAAAACTCCCCCATGATCATGAATGATGATTATTACAATACTTTTTCTCAACTGTTTATATGTTAGTTACTCCCAAAATCTAATATTTCAATATTCATTTTCTCAACCACTATCATCTACGAATATCTATTATTACTTTTTTTATATTTTTCTCCCCATTTTCCTCAACTGAAAATTTATTTTAGTGAGTTCAACAGCATGATTCATTTCCATTCATCTTAAAAAACATAAATGTTAACCGATTAAATATTTTTAACATTCAATTTCTCTATTGCATCTCACAATCTCTATAAACTATTCATAGCATAAACAATACAATTACAATCTAACTCTTAAAAATATAGAAGTATTTTTATTTCCATAAAATCCTTTATCTCTGCCTCATCAACTAAGTCTTATATGGTGTCTAAACTAATTTTAAGGTTTGATATATAGAAGATCATTTTATAAATATTTATATATGAGTACCATACTAAATTTTATAATATTTTTTTTATTTCAAGATTTATAAATTTTTATATAATTATTAATGTTTTGGTTTTCATCTCAATATCTCAAAGATCTTAATATCACTCAATATATTTTCTCACAACTCATTTTCTGATGTTTAATACATTTAAAATGTTTTTATGTATATTGTATTTTAATTCAAAATTATGATAACCAATATGGAATATCATATAGTATTATTTAAAATTTCTAGATATAAAATAATGATCTTTTCCATATTATATATAATATATCATCCTTAATCATTGATTGGATCATCACTCTCTAAATATTCATGTTTTTGGTTCATGTTATAAATACTATAAAATGAGCCCATATTTTCTTGGTCCACAAAATAATTCACGAAATATATTTTTCATTCTATTGAAATATATAAATTTCACCCAATAATGATGTGAATATTGACTATATTTATGAATTCATATAGAGAAAAATATATTTATATTGGTCATAATAACTCATATTCATATTTGATTGATTCTTATGGAGATCATTATTCTAATCACTTGACCATAAGTGTTGAATGTTCTAGTGACTTTAAATTAGAATCCATTTTATTTTATTCCAAAAGTACTTATAGTTTTAGTGTTTTATATAGTTAGTTTATAACTCTTACATAGTAGACCCATATACTAAAAAGTGTACACATCAATTCAGAATCCATTGTTCCCATAAAAACTATTGAATATAAATAGGTTTTCTTTTCATGATAGATATTCAAAATTTTAAACATGGCCTCATCCATACCCCTAATAATCATTAAATCCTAGTGAAAAAAATTTAAAACCTAGTACGATCTGAAAAATCTCACTTAGGGAAATAAAAATAATTAAAGAAAATTTTATTCCAATAATAATTCTATTAAAATTCTTTTCAGAAATGAAATATAGATTAAAAACATACTAATTAATCCACATTCTCTATCCATATTTTGTCATGAAAAATTTAATTATAAATCATGAAAGAAAAAAATAAAAAAGATAATATTTCTCAAAATCATAAAAAACTCATAATATCTTTTTCACACATTTATACTTTTCACCCATAAATATTTCAAGGCACTTTCTATTATGTATATAAGCATTATCATACATTTAAAATTAATAATAATATCATAAAACCCCCATAAAAGGAATATAAAAAACATATAGGATAATTTAAGAATCATATCTACAAAACACTTTCAATAACTCTTACAAATGAAATAACCATACGGTCGACTTTCATACCCATTGTTTTATAGGGCCATCACTAACTCACCCTTAATTGGTTTAACATAGAACAAATTTCCATCAGTTAATAACATAACCACATATCCTTGGTTTATAACAGATCCCCAAAAATTATAAAAATTCCCAATAACAATAACATAATAATTACACATAAAATCATTCAATTTTAAACATTACACTAAAAAAATATTATTTTCATCCATATAAAAAAAATTAGATATTGAAATATCAAATACCTTTCAAAACCCCTTTTTTATGTATCTGGATTACATGAAAATGGTCTTTTTATTTTATTGAATCAGTAAATCATAAAATAGAATCTATAAATAAAATACATATTACAAAAGTAATTAAAGTCATTGTTCGCATATATGTTAAAATAGAATATTCTCATTGGGTTTTTGTAAAAAATATCAAAACATTCTATAAAAATATTCATTTATAAAAAAATTAAAAAATTCAAATTAGGCATAATATTTCAATTATAATTATTTTAGTTCCACATATAAACTTCCAAAAAATTGTTCTAATAAATATTCACATTGAATAGAAACATTATTTTACAGGAAACACTAAAAGATGATATTTTTGGAATGATGCCCATTGTATGAAATCATAAAAAGTTTCATTCCTCTAAAGACATTGTAAAGAAGTAAAATATGGTCAAAATTGGAAATTATTTACCCAATAAGGAAAAATCATAATTTCTATTCAAACATTTCACTAGAAATGGACATGAAGGATAGTGATTCTTAAAATAAAAATGAAAACTATTAAAACATTATAAATAAATGAATGTGTCCCTTAACTAGAGTCCAAATCATCACATATGTTCAATATCATTAAGAATAATAAAATTATTTAAATTATATACTTTATTTAGAACCTCTTTTCATGTTTATTATTCTATTTATTTCACTTACAATATAAATAATGATCGCATCTATGGGTTTGGGGATAATTAGATCATATGTCCAAAATGATTTTGGAAGGTCGAATTTGGTAAAATATTTCTTTATTTCATCCACTAAATAATAATAATCAAGAAATATTAACCATTTATATACAAAGAAATTTCTTTTATAATAAGTAATTAATTATGGTTATAAAAAATGTACTGCACTACAATCATTGAGGCGACTTTCCATACATAGACATGGGTAATGTTTACATTTTTTAAATTACCATAAATTTTATTTTTTTATTTATATAATTATAGTAATAAAATAAATTACATAATAATTATTTAAATAAAATTATATATATATTTCATTTGATTAGGTGATGAAAAAATAATCACATAACTTTGTAGAGGTGGTAGCACACACGTATGCATGAATGACATTATCAATTTCCAGTGAATAGAAAGGTAAAGAATTAAGTGTTATATTATATTTATAGAATAATAAAAATTCTATTAATATCAAATATATAAATTAAATATATCATTATAAAAATTCAGAAATTGTGGTTATGGAAAATGAATTTCGTCGGTCTGCCAGAATATAGTCTTCTATACACAGAAACGATGTATTCCATTCCCATTTACTATTTATTAGAGAAGTATATAGGTAATTCCCTTAAAAACATAACATATAATTACATTTATGAAAATTATTTTATTACATAAACATTGTTAATGAAGATTTTATTGTGGTGAAGTATTATATAAAACCAAAGCGCTTAGTTAATAACGATACTACTTTTTTGAACAACCTCCATTTCATAACATCTTATGATGATTAATGTTTATATTAATCCATAAATAAGGATTCTAGAATGTGATAACATATTTTATAATGTTATTTGTGTAGATATGGACAAAACCAAATTGGGATTAAGTGTTAATGAATGAGAAGATGAGGTTTTATTTTATAGGAGTGCGGGAACTGTTGGAATTTCATACAATACAAAACCAATGAAAACTAATTTTGATGTAAAAATGGATCAAAATTGATAATTTTAAATTCTTAAATGAGGATAAGAGTAAATCCTCTCTTAAAATTAAATTTAGACATCTAATGAATAAATTTTCACACTTATCCTTTCATTTACCCAATTCACACTTACCACAACAACAATATTTTTTTCACATTAAGGGGCATGATAGTTCTTATAAATGGAAAAAAATACAATAATTTTTTAATTGGTTATATTTTTAAATATATACTGATAATTTTTTTTACAATTTTATTTTTATTAATTTTATATCAACTAATCCAATAATATTATCTTAAAATATCAATATTCTCAATTTTATAACTACTCATTTGTGTTGACCTTAATAACATCAAGAACACAAATTAAATTAAAAATTGAAAATATATTAAATCCTTAACCTATTATATTAATTATTACAATTTATTTAGCCAATTAATTATTTAAAATTACATTTTTTCATATTATAAATAAAATTTACTTTATTTTTTCATTAATTTAATAATTAATGTGTCGAATTTGTGTAAGAATTAATAGTGATTATTTTTTCACTATAAATAATAAATAAATTAACAGTAGGAAAAAAAATAATTTATATTTCAAATTATTATTTACAACTTAACATATAATCTTTATATAAAAACATTAAAATAATATATTTACTAAAAATAAGAGTTCACCATTTCTGACTTTTTAGGGTGAAATAATATTATTAATTTCATAATCAATTTGAAATAAAAAAATTTATATAAATAAAACATTAATTATTATGAAAAAAATCATCCATCTTAGAAAATTATTATTAGTGTTAGAGTTCTTTTATAATCATTATCATAATATTTTTAAACCGTAATTACTAGATTAACCATTTACCATGGTATCAAAATTTATAATGGTTGCTATTTATATTGACCAATAATAAAATAGACTAATTTACATAATTTGGCCATCTGGATTACAATTATGTAATCTATTTTCTTATTGAAAACATATATGTTTTTGAAGATAATTAAAAAAATAAACTAATATAACATCATAAATTTTTTTTAATTCCTTTTTTAAATATAAACAATTTTCATACTAAATTGATGAATAATTTTTTTTCTTAAATCATAATTGTGTTTTTTTAAATGAAATAATTATATTTTTCAAATAACATAATATATATTGAAAATTTTTAAAAATTTTAAAATGAAATTTACTTTTTAATTAAAATCATTACCTTTAACATTCATTAAAAAATCATAATTTTTAAAAAATTATAAAAATTACAAAATTAAAAAAATTTGATATTCTAATTTCAAAAACTATATTTATTTTATCTTATAAAATTTTTATATTTTTAATAAATTAATTATTATATTTTCTCATTAATATAAATAAAAATAATTTTTGAAAAATGTATTTTCAGATTTTAAAACGAACATAATAAAAATGTGTGACATTATTTCCTAATAAATAATTAATATATTTGTCTTGGTTCCAAACATTATATATATTTTATAATTTATTTAATCCAATTCATACCCACTAATTTGTAGCTATGTTATAACGAATATATTTAAATTACTATACCTTATGGTTTTCTTAGTCTCAGTGTTGCATATCTTGTATGTTATTGAACATGATGTTTATTTTTAAATATGAGGATATTGCATTGTCTATCTTTTAATAAATTACATCCTCAAAATTAAAACTCATTCTCCATAATAAAAATATTGAAAATTTAAAATATGTTTTAAAAAATCTCACATCATAAAAATGGTAAATAAAAATCCTCTTGATAAGAGGTAAACAGATGTATGAAGATAATCTGAGATGACCCATATCATGTTCCCAAATAAGATAACATTAGTGAGTAGTTAAAATATGAAATTATAAAGAAAATTAATGTTTAAATGATAATACGTAATGATATAAAACAATGATAATAAGAAAGTAAATGATATTCAGACAGTTTATGCCAACAAAAATGAAACCCAATGCAGTGTGAAAAGTCCATTAATTCATCATAGAATAATTAATATGATAAAATTATTGGTTAGATATAATATTTTGAATGTGAATGAATTTATTTATCATCTAGACTATGAGAATATGGAAATATAGTAACTTGAAATGTAAATTTCTTCAATTAATCTACACTTGTCAATAACATATCTTTTTCTGCAAAGGATGATTATTTAAATGAGTTTTTTATGTATGAAACACTAAAAAAAACTCCTTACAAGTCACATATTCTAAAAGAGGAAAATTATATTCCTCCTATCATTATATTTTAAACCAGTCCAAAATTATTATTATAACATTTGATTATTCCCAAAATAAAAAAAAATCAAATGTAAAAAAATTCTTTCATCTCTAACATAAAAGAAATCAAATAGGTAAATTTAAATCATTTATTCATTAACAATTTTTAAATTTAAAAAAATATAGAAAAATAATGAATCCCAAAATTTTATTAATTATTATTTTAATTTAAATATTTCATTTCCCTCTGAATAATGTAAATCCCTCTTAATGTCTCATAAGAAAAATGTATATTCCATAATCATATAATCAATATAATATGCTAATCATTTTAATAAATATTTTTAATCACTATAAATACACAATAAGATCCCATATTCTTCAAAAGTATACATCTTCATTTATTCATCAAATAAAATTACTATATATTATATTTATATTAATCGTATGGGTTTCTAAGAATTATAGTGATCTTCTTCTGAAATTATAAATAATCACTTCATCGGTATTTAAATCCAAGGTTATCTCTCTAGAAAATAATATTACACAAATTATAATTACCTGTAATTAACATAATAAAAAATATGATATAATACCTAAAGGTTATAAATGGATTTGAAAATTATAACCAAAAAATTGAAATTCATTTTTCATCAAATAATAATTCATAGTAAACCTATGGGTAAAAAATATCTCTAACTAATTAAATGTATTCCAAAATATCAATAATCACCTCAAAATTACATTACATAAAATTGTAATGTGGTTTTAAATGAATTTGAAATAATTATCAACATTAAATATATAAACCCATGAATGTATCCATAACACTGAGGAATACCTAAAATGAAAACCTCATAATCTCTAATGTTATATAAACCCTCCTATAATACCATGTATTGGAACATTGAACCCACACTCTCAAATTCAAAGCTAAAAACATAATCTTTAAATTTTTGGATTTGATACTAATAAATGTCACAAAATTTTCTCTATCCAAACCTAAAAAAGTTAAAAAGTAAAAACTAGATCACTAACATACCAAATTCCATGTTATAATCAAAAAACTCATAACAAATTTGATTCATAAATTTCTAGTTCATTAAGATCTATTTCACCTCCTATACAATTATCCACAAATGAAAGCACTATAGAAAAAAAAATAATTTCTCATCATCATTTAGAACCTTGATATAATTAAACAATGAAATGGTGCACTAAAATTCTCCATAAGGGTATATATTTTCATTAATAGTTGAATTTTGTTAGTGATAGTAAGATGATAATAGGGGTATGATGATATAATCATTGTTCATGAGACTAACATTTGTGAACATATACCCATAAATACCTAGATAATCAATAATAAAGCATTGAATAAAGCTTTCATAATGAAAATATTCAATGGATTAAATATCCATGTTCCTTGTGATGTCAACAATGATCAAGGAATCATAAAAACCCATATCGTTTCACCCATAAGATGCAGAATATACTTTTCATTAAAAATAATATCTCTATATTACCTTGATAAATCATAATATACCCATAAAAACCCATATAAATCATAAATAAAATATTTAGGTCACTTGGTAAATCATTTACATATAAATGATGCAAGCAATCTTACAAATGTAATAACCATACGATGGACTTCCACACTGAATGCACTAGAGGGATATCAAAGTCCCACCCATCCATAGTATATCATGGAACCACACATCATTAGTTAATAATGTGACCACCCATCCTTGGTTTATAAAAAAACCCATCATCATAACAAATAACAAGAACCATAACATAATCAAAACACCTAAAATCATTCAATTTTCAACATTAAACTCATAAAAATATTTTTTTCATTCATCAGAAAACATTCATTATATTGAAAAATCCTATCAATTTTAGAGATTTTTTTAAAAATAAAGACTATATAGGTATAGGGGGTTTTAATTGTATAAATAATTAATTTTTAGAAAGGAAAAAAGATAAAATAATCTTTATAGAGGTGAGAAATGTCATTGTCAACATGTGTGAAAAAATAGAACAGTCCCTTTCTGTTTTTCTAAAGAAATTAAAATTATTCACTAAAAAATACTATTTAAATCCATTAAAATAAATTCAAAAGAGACCAAGAAAATTTCTAATACATTACGTGAATTTCACTATAAAAACATCCAAAATATATTTTTTAAAAAATATCTTAACGGAGGAAAATAAGGATTAAATTGAAACTTCAATGGAAGTATTTTTAATAAAAGAACAACATGTGATATAATAAAAATATTATTTCATTTGAAAACATTGTAAATTGGTAAAAATAGTAAAAAATTTGTTTATAAACATGTGATTTATTAAAAATGTTCATAAATTTTTTTAAAGAACAAGTTCATATAAGGCATTGATTTAAAAAATAAAATCTTAAAACCATAAAATGATTTTTAAAGTGGAATATAAATCGCATATCACTCTATGTATATTTTCTATCATACTTAATATTATATTTATTTTATTTAATTCCTTTATTAATAATATTTTTTAATGTTTATTATTCATTTTATTTCACACACTTCAAAGTTATATAGAATTACAACATCAATTAAGTTGATGTCAGACATCTTGGTGAATTTCAACTCACATGTCCCAAATGAATTTGGTAATATGAATATTGTCAAATAGGTAAATATTCAAACATCTTAAAAATAATAATAATAACGTTTTTCAAATTATTATACCTTAATTTTACTTTTAAATAAAATGAAATAAAACATAAAATTTGTTGAAAAATGAATGAGGAATACAAGGAAACATAACCTTGGAAACCACAACTCAATGAGGTCTAAAATTTCAGAGGCTGATAGCATCTCCATGGATAATTTTTTCACATGAAATGTTTCAATATACCAATGTTCTATAAATAATAAACTTTTCATCAACCATCCCTTCACGATCTTATCCATTAGCCAAAAAATATTTTTCTTTCAAAATATACCCAATTCTATAGCCCTAGTTAATTTCCAGGTTGCATTTTATAATATAAAATTAATATAATTTCATTGATATGTCTAAATGGGTTAAAATTGATTATATTATAATCAAAAATAAAGATTATCATAACTCCAATCATGATTTTTTTTGAAATAATAGGATCAGACCTACTGCCTTTTAACCCCCCCTAATTTACAGTTTTCACACCTACCATGAGTTATCACACTTTCATAGTCATTTTATTTACAATAAGTGAATAAAAAGTCCCATAAATGGACCATTTATGATATTTTCAACAATTTAATAATCATTTGATTGATTTTTCCATTAATTGAAAAATTAGTGCACATATTTGTGCATAAATTTAATATAATTATTTCATCACTAAAATTTAAAATAAATTATCATTATTAAGATAAGAAATTTATATTTAAATTTTATATTTATAAATTAACATAAATTCTATTTATATAAATGCTAATATTATCTTTATTAAAAGGAGTTATCCATTTAATTATTTTTCATTATATAAAATATTATTAAAGAAATAATCATATAAAAGTAGAAAAAAAATATCATCTAACCAAATAGTATAAGATTATGGACGAAATTTAATCTTAAAATAAATATAATGAATGTTTTAGGGTCATTTTTTGATCATTATCATATTATTTTAATCCTAAATTAATTCATTTACCCTTTAATGTGGAAACAAAAATTACTAATGATGCAATTCACATTAAAAAAAACTAATAGGAACCTATTTACCCAATTTCAAATTCTAATTCCACATATGGGAGTCATTTTTTTCATATTTAAATCATATAATTTGAAGACATTAATTTAAACTAAATAGGCAAAGGTGATGAAATAAGTTTTTTTAGAAAAATACCTTTTTTAAATAAAAAATGTTTTTAAACTGAATTCAGGTATAAATTTCATTTTGAAATCCATAATTTTATTTCTCTAAATCAATATTAAGTAATTAAAAATAAAACTAAAAAAATATAATTTTATTTATAAATACTATTAAATTATATATAGTTGTCAATAAAATTGGGATTTTAACAATTGATTGAAAAATCAAACAATTAAAAAAAATTTCAAATTTTTACCATAAGATAATTTTGATATAATTATTTCAATATATATATTTATTTTATCAAATAGAATTTATAAATATACCATAATTATATTATAAAAGTTTCTCACAAAATGAAATATAATATCAATTCATGAAAAAGGCATATTTTCAAAGCATTAAATAACATTAATAAAAAATGATTTCTTACTTCATAAAAATTAATCAATAAATTAGTATTGATTAAAAATAGTATATATACATATCATAAAATATTTAATACTATTCATACCCTCCAATTTAATGACTAGTGTAACAAACCATTCCCAGAAGCCTGAAGACGGTGCTTTATTTTATTACATTGTCATGATTACAATAAATCTAAACCTAAAGGATAGATCAGTTTAGCAGCCTTTAAAAGATATATTATGTACATGATACCCAAAATACATTGGTGAATATAAGATATAAATATTATATATAATAAAATGGAATAAATCATGTCCATGGATGCTTATTTAAATATTTCTTCTTCATAAACTCATACAAGAAAACAAGATAAGTGTGATCTCAAATTCTCAGTAAGGGTGGATCATGTGGAAGAAATAATGGATCAATGGAAATAAACCATAATGGTAAATCAATAACTAATAACACATTCCATTCAAATAAATAGATAAAAAAATTCAATTTGGCTAGGTAAGAAACAACATCACATGTCATTTAAACAATGAACTGAAAATCAAATATATCCATATATTTTTCAACACAAATTATCATGGATAAATAGCAACGTAAAATAAATTATGGAAATTCATAACTATTTAATTCTGTGTTTTCTAGGTACATGTAACCAGTACTGTTATGGTCATCAAAAGATTGTGTCGATGTTTGTTAAAATCCCATATATTTTGGTCAAATATTTTATCTCATGAGACTATCGATGCATCAATGATCTATCTATAACTGGGTCCCATCCATGTCATACCTATCAAAATGATTTCTCATATCTAATAATTAATTTAAATAATAAACAAAATACATAATAAAATATAAATATTTTATTAATGATATAGATTTTGCAATTATTTACCAATAATTCAAATGATTGTGAAGTAAACATTGTTTCTAAAATGATATACGTTTTAGGTAGTAATAATATGCATCATATAAAAATATGGATATTAAATGAAATTTATATAGAATAGATATCAATATAAAGTTATTATTTCAAGTGAAATTTAACAATCACACAATTAAGTGAGATTGTAAAGATAATCATTAAAAACATTATTAAGGAAAATAATCATTAAATATTCCAATATATCCCATACCACTTTGAAAGATTTCAATAATAATAACTATGTAGGAATAAAATAAAACATATATTATCATGAGATTAATTATATTTATGATATAACATGTCAAATGGTAGTATAGAACCATATAAATGTGAATTGGTTCATAAAAACAAATAAGTCTCAAGGGAATGTAAATGGAGACAAAATCCATTAACATATCCTTCCTTTTGTGGTGTGGTCATTATCCTCTTGTATAGTTGTTCAAATATTTTGAATAAATTATAAAAAACTCATAATCATGTTAGTAATATTATATGTCATCTTATTATAATTTCTTATGACATGTTTGTTAATAATCATTCATTATTTTCACTATATTAGGTCTGAATTACCCAGATTTCTCAAGTATGTTTTGACTTGATATTTGTATCTCCTATTACATAGGTAATAATTTAATAGTGTAAATAATTTAAACAATGACATAATTATATTTATTATTCAATATGGATTTATTTATTATAATTGATTATGTTTGTATATAATAAATGAAATTCACCATTCATGGAGACGGTATGCCTTATGTATTCATAAACGATACATTCATTTCATTCTCATATTAAAAGAATTAAAATTAAATTATACATATTTATATTATATTTCCATTATCATATAAATGTTATATTTATTAAATAGGTTTAATAAGTAATCCTTAATGTGTTCTATATATATCATGAATGAGTCAGATCGCTTGGAGGAGGCAAGAGTCCACAACTCCAAAAACATTACTATCATATTTATAAAATCTGGATGTATAAGGTTATGTGTTAAAAAATAATTAAATAATAATAAATACATAATAAATGACATATATCATAAATAAACCTATTTTCCATCGAAACATCCACCGTGAGATACAGTATAGGAAAACTGAACAAACATCATTTCATGAGGGAGTAGTTCACAGTACATAGAAACCATATGTTCGTTTCCCATTAGATAGAATTGTGTATGAGTTTATATCAAAACCTCACCATAAAATCATTTCTATTATATTAGGTATACTGTTGTTTTTATTTATTAATGAAATAATAATATTTTAAATATTGGAAAATGGATATTAAATGAAAAATATAAAAGAAGTTTCTTATGTCTTAATCAGGTAACTCCTTTGGGATTTCACCAAAGGGATTCCTTGGATTGATTTCTAACAAAGTGGATGTTTATTGGATTATAGGATGCATTTTTGAGAAAACATTCGGTTGATAATTATTGATCCAAAGATTCATGAGGGGTGTGGGTAAGGGGTAGATTGCTCTCCTTTTTTAGTGAAGGGGGAGAGGAACTCTTGTAAATTGCAAAAGGTATTCTTTAATAGGAGGTCTACCTCACCTAAATTGCCTCGAAAATGAAAAAAAATATCTATTAAATGGGTTTGATGGTATATTAAATCCTCTACCACACAAAAACATGTGAATTATAATAATTGTGTTGCTTAAATACTAAGAATCTCTAATTTTATCATTTATTATTAAAGCATATAGTTATTCACAAAAGTAATTTAATCGTTAAGAATAAAATATAGTGATATTTATTAGAAAATATACATACAAAAAAATTATTTACATGATATTTAATTTATAAAATAACAATACCGTGCATTTTGGAATTTATTTTTAAAACAAGTGCATGTGACGTGCTAAAACACTGCTAAAACCCGGACTGTGATAATAATTTTTTAAAAATATATGGGTCAATATGGTAATTAAAAAAGATAAATTTGTCCACTAATATACTATATTTAATATTTATCAACACTAAAATATATCTTTTATGATTACATTATTTTTATTTATTTTAAATCATTTAATAAAATATCAGTTGTTGTAAAATAAAAATTATTTAAATTTTGAGATTATTTATTTAATATTAATTTTAAAATGTAAAAAAATTATTGAAATTAAAATATATTGTTTTTAAATAAATTTTAAATAATATATTCATCTAAATAAATATATAAAGTCAATAATTTAATCAATATACATCACATTTAATATTTTTTGTATCATTTATCTTGGTTTATTATTAACTAAATAATCACTATATCGATATTTATTTTCCATTAAACCAACCAGTTCATCATTCAAATTTAATGATAAATTATTAAGATAAAAATACCACATTTATCTTTCACATTTATAACTTGGAATATGATGTTTTTTTTACATATCTCAATGTTTTATAAATGTTAAAGGTATAGAAACATCCCTTTTTGTCTTTTTTCCTTACTGATACTTTTAACAAATCACTTATATTGAATGTTATCCCAATAAACCATTAAATTAGAACTAAGTGGTAATATGTTATAATTATTGGTATCTAATGTCTATTGGACTAGTGTCCATGACATTTTGGTCATTAATATTAATGTTTTGTCCCTGATTAAGCTTAATATTACATTAATCCCTGCAATTAATTTTAATCACCATCAATAATCATTTTATTAAAAATTTAGTTGATCATACTAGAAAAAAAAAATATTTTAATGATTACAATATGGTATTTACATTTTTCAAAATATGAATCATAGAAGTTGGAAATTTAATATTGACGCCACTCTTTCATATGTGGAAAGAATGTGGGTTTTTAAAGTAGAAACCTGTAAATATTCAATAAGTTTTTTATCTAATTTTACTATAAAAATGATTCTAACAATCTAAATTAGGTTATTATATGTATATATGATCTATTGTTACTTAAAAAATATTTATGATAAAATTTAACATTAATAATTACTTAAATGAAAAGGGAGTTTTTCACTTAAATGTCGTATTTTAACTATTCATCAAAAAATGAAACATCTCAAAAATTACAAAAATTCACCCTATGATAATTTTGAAATTCCAAATTCAAAATTGAATTATAATTTGATAAACTAAATTAATAAAATTTCCAATATTTTGTTTTAAAATAGATTTTCCATTAAAATGTCGTAAAACCCAATCTTATGTGTTACACAAGCTAACTCGATGTGATATGTATCATAGGAATAACATGTTTTTTTGTATAAATAGAGAAAAAATAATTTTTGTTAAAAAATGAAAATATTTTAATTTGTTAGGTTTTTAAATTCTCCCAACCTTAAATAAATTGTGGCCTCTCCTTTTAAACTTATTCATAGTAATCAAGTTATTTTTATTTGAAAATACTACTTTTAAAAAACCAACATCTTGAATCGGGTTAATAAAATATGTTCTTAAGAAGAGATAAAGGAAAGTGAAATGGTCATTCTTCTAGGTTACCTAGTAGTATAACATAGGTGGGAAATGAAAACATGGATATAGAACAAAAATCTAACAGTCATGTTCTGTTAGAGAATTCTAGAGAACATGGTTGGGATAAAGTTAGCAATCAAAAGACATAAATATGTGATGATATAAGGGGTTATTTGATTCATCATAAATGAAAGAACTATGAAAAAAAATTCAATATCATTTTTTCCTAGATTTAAAGAATTATTTCACTCTCAATGAATATATGTAAATATACATAGTTGGTAAATTTTTATAAGCACATTATTTTCTTTTGGTCTTGTCATGTACTATTTCTATTTCCTCTTATAAAACAAGATTCATTGTATAGTGATGTAATATATAAATATATAAGACCAGATCCAATGTTAAACTTAATACCTTACAAAATTGTTTATCCTTTTGAGAATATTATGATTCAACACTTTAGAAACAAGTTCACTAATTTTTTTAAACAAAAATTACATTATCCTTTAAACAACAAGAAGTATCTATAAATTTTCAAATTATAATCATGTGAATACCTTCATCATGTCCCCTCCTAAAATATGTAAATAACTCAAATCACCTTAAAAATTATTGGAAACATTCATTATTTCTTATTCCTGATGTGATGAACATGTTATAGGATATATTCCTTAAATTCACAAGTGTTGTAAACTCCATTAAAGATACCATAGAACACTTTTCTACATGTCATTAATCAGTTCCAAGGTAGTCATAAAATATCAAAACCAATCATTTCTTAATCATTATCTCAACATTAAAAACATATTAAGGGTTGTATTTTCTTCAATCATGTTTTTTCTGATAAGTTTAAATTTCTACTAAATTAATTTTCATGGTAACATTCAACATATTATCTCAAATAATTATTGAAAAAATTATTGTATTACAATCCATTTATATTTCATAATTCATTTTATGAAAGAATCATCAATGAAATAATTTTATATCATATTTTATATATCAAAATATAAAAGTACATTAATCATCCCACTTTAGTTGTGTTGATAACATGTTCTTTTCATTGATCCCTTAGCTTCATCAAAGGTATTTTATATTGATGTTTGGGGCATTCATTTGTATGATGTCTCATCTCCTTGTATTTGTAATATTGAATAGTATCCTTTCTATTCCACCCTTTTCATTACATTTCTTGGTTACCTTTTTCTCATAACATTTATCAAACTCATTTTCCTTTCAATAATATCATAGGGTGATTCCTTCCATAGTTCACAAAAAATGTAATTTTCTTAAACATGTTCTTCTTATTTGATGATTTCCATTTTTCCTAGTGTTTAAAAGACCACTTATTCATAGTGTTTTCTCTAAATACATAGGATTTTTTGAATTCATTCTCTCACTTGATGGCACGTAAATCTATTTCCTTTTATTATGATAAATTCATAAAACTAATTCCCTTCAAGGATTTTTATTATTCCATTAAAATAAGTCACATATCTTGACATATTTATTGCATAAATAATACGTGGAATACATGGATATCCTTGTAGATGTAGCTTAAAAATAATAAAAATCTCTTCTTAAATTTTTACTATGCTAAGGAACTTACAATTCATCTTGATATTTTTATCACAAGGGATGTATTTATCAAAGAATGTATCTGTAAAAGTTCTCCATTCCATGATATCTATTTATTCTTCCTCTTTAGTATTCTAAATCAAATATCACTATTGATAAAAATCACATTTAAGACAATACACTGCATGTTTTTCTTTTCCTTTTTACCATATCCTAATTCCATTAATATCTTCTCAAAATATTTAATCCATTTCTCACATAAAATGGATTTTCTATCCAACTAAATGATTGGGGATTATGTAAAATAAAGTGATCCAACATAGGATATTTTCTCAATGCAGTTGGATTCTGCATTTGGGAATGGTTATTTTTCATAACCAGATTATGTTTCACTAATATTTCTATGATTTTCTCAAGTCCAATACTGGATTTATTGGTTTCTTCAATAGGAAATCTCTACCTTTTTCATTATTGTGGACACCATTCTTCCTTCTATGTTTCATTTATAAAAAATAGAATATAATGGATTCGCTCATAAAATTGTAAAATAGTATAATTATAAATATTGTATAGTACATTACATAAATTTATGAAACATAAAACCCATATTCATAAAATTTGGTTAATTTGAGGTCATCTTTGCTTTTAAATTCATCATAATGGTAGGTAAATAAAATGTGATTAATCCTAAGAATATACACTAGAAGTGTAAAAAAATGCATAGTAATTACCATTCCCTTGTACTAGGTTATATAGAGTTCGTCCCACCACACCTTTTCAGATCTATTACTCTTAGGAACATCTGTTCTAGAACAACATCCACATATAGTATCCTGGCAGAGATGTGTTTCTATGAATACCTATAGAATATCTACCTCACCAAAATTATAGGATGGACCAATATTCTTATCCTTAGTGTCTATATTAGTTTTTTTCTCAATAATATATGTTTTTCTAAATTGATTTCTCATGGTTGTTTAAAAACATTATTTGATACCAATTTTAACACCCTCAACCTAGAATCCTAGATCCAATGAATTATTTTATTATAATTACATGATTACAAGCAGTCAAATCCAGAAGGACTAGTCTGTTTAACATTCTAGGAATGAGATATTACATACATGTTACTCATAATACATTGGGAAATAGAAAATAAAAACCCAATACATAATATAATTAAATAAAGGGAATCCTTGAATTATTATTCAATGATTTATTCATCATAACCTGGTAAAAGGAAACATGATCAGGGTGAGTTCAAATGATTTAAAAGGGTACCTAGGGTGGAATAAATAAAGAATCAATGGTAATAAAATAACATGGAAGCTAAATAATGGATAACACATTCCGTTAAAATAACTAGATAAGACAAATTCATCACAGCAAGTTATGAAACTAAAACACATTCCATTTACTTAATGAACTAAAAACTAAATGCATCAATTGATATGTGGATACAAAATATCATTGATGAGTAATAACTGAAAATAAATTTGGTAAATTATTAATTATTTTCTTCCATGTTTCATATGTACTTCGAACCATTAGTATAAAGACATTTCACAAGATGGTTTAGTTATCGGGTAAAAACCCATCTATTTTGGCTAGCTATTTTGTCTAATGGGACTATTCGTTCCTCGAGGGGATATATATTTTTAAGAACCACCCGTTTCATATCAGTCAAGAGCATTTAAAATTTCTAATAATATATTTAAATAATAATAAAAATTTATTAACAAATATCTTCATTGAATAAAGGATATGTATTAATCAATTATTCCCTAGTTAATCAAATAACTATTAATGTAAACACCATATCTAAAATGATATACAGTATATGCCATAATAATATCCATAAAATGAAAATATTTATATTCAAAGAAATATATAACTAAAATTGATAACCATAATGTGATTTTTTAAGGAGAATGTTAACAATCAAAAACGGTAGGGAGATTTAAAGATAGTCATTAAGAACATTCTTGGGGAAAATTATCTTTAAATATTGAAAAGTATCCTATACCACATTAAAAAAACATTTAAATAATAATCCACATGAAGGAATAAAATAAAAAATATATTATCATGATATTAAGGATATTCATGATATAACATGTAAAATGGAAGTATAATCACCATCTAAAATTTGATTCATGCATACAAACAAATAATTCTGAATAGAATGAAAATTGAGACAAAATCTCATAGCTTAAACTTCCATTTCCAATGAGGTCTTCACACTCTTGTATAGTTGTTTAAATTTTGTAATGACTTATAATAGAACCATAAAAAAATTTATAATATTATATATCATCTTTTAATAATGTATTGTTACCCGTTTCATAAAAATCCTTCATTTTTTCACTATTTCAGTAGTTTTATCAATTAGGTTTGGACATGTTATTAGCTTATAAAATTACATAGATAATTATTTCATTGTATCAATAATGAAAACCATCACTTAATTATATTATTTATCCATAACATATGTATTTAAAATAATCTAAAAAAATTGGAGATAAGAAATGAAATGAACTGTTCCTGGAGACGGTAGGTTGTGTGTATGCATGAACGCAACATTCCTTACATTATTTTATTAAAATAATGAAAATTAAATGATATGTATGTATATTATAACTCCAGTATCATATATGGTATATATTGTTTATTTTTTTATTAAACCATTTTTAATATATTTCATGTGTAGCATGAGTGATTCATATCGCTTTGAGGTGGCGATAGTCCGCACTTCCACAAATGAACTCATTTTATTTATACTAAATGGAAAGTATAAGGTTATGTGTTATAAAAAAACTAAATAAGGATAAATTAATAATAAATATCATCTATAAAATATATGAATAGATTTTTTAAAATAATGGAAACTATGAGAGGTGGTAAAGGAAAAAATAACAATCACTGTTTCATGAGGTAACAGTTCACCGAACAGAGAAACAATATGTTCATTACCCATTAGAATGATGTGTTTGTAAGTGTAGGTAAAATAATTAGTATAAAAACATTCTATGGTATTTATTATATATTTTTCTATACAATCGTGAATTAATATGATTTTAGGAATTTTAGGATGTTAGTAAAACTAAAAAACATATGGAATTTTGTTACCTCTTAATCCGGTAAATCCTTTTGTTTTTCACCAAAGGGATTCCTTGGAATGATTTATGAGCAAAGGGTGGATTATAGGATTAATAGTGGTATTATGGGGGACTATTTGGGTAGATATTGGTTGACACAAAGTGTCTTGAGTGGTGTGAGTAAGGAGTAGAGTGCTTTTCTTTTTGTAGTGGAGGGGGAGTGGCACTATTGTAAGTACCAAAAGATATTCCTTAATGGGAGGTATAACATACATAAATGCCTCCAAAATTTTAAAATAACGTATTAAGTGATAATATTGTTCTTTTAAAATATCCACCACACAAATTAAATAGCTGTTTAATAATTGGGATCCTTAACTATTAATATTTTTCAATTTTATCATTTTTATTTTTATTAATGGATATAAATTTCCAACATAAGAATTTTAAACAATAAGTATAAAATATAGATATACTAATTAGTCAATATATATACAATTTATTAGTAATATCATATCTAATTTATAAAATAAAAAAAACATTTGTTTTAAAATTGAAATTAAAACAAGCACTTATGACTCTTAAAAACATTACTTAAACCCAAACAGTGTTAATAACATTTTTAAAATATATGGGTCTGTATGGTAATTATAAAATACAATTCATTCATATAACATATTTATTATTTATTAAAACATAAAAAACAGGTTTTATAATATTTAATTTTTATTAATTTTCAATCATTTAATAAAATATCATTTATTGTAAAATAATAACATTCTTAATTTTGACATTATTTATTTAATTTTAATTTTAAAATATAAAAACCATATTGGAATGAAATTATATTTATTTTAAATTAGTGAAACATGATATATTATTAAAAAAACTAATTAAATATGATAATTCAATCAATTTACTTCACTTTTAATATATGTTGCATTATTTATTTTAGTTAATTATTTACAAAATAATCACTACATTTTCATTTCATAAGAATTTTTAGTGACTAAAGAATAAAAAAATCAATGATAAATTATTATGATAAAAATATCCCATTCATTCTTCAAAATGATATGTAAAATAGAAAATATGATATTTTTTTATATATCTCAAATTTTTATAAATGTTAAAGTAAAGTAAAGTTATCTTTTTGTCTTTTTCCTTACATGACCTTTTATATAGAGAACATCCATTTAATAATATCTCATTAACCACTAAAATTAGAAGACATTGGGGGTAAGGTTGAATTATTGGCATCCATTGTCTATCATACAAATGTACTGGTCATTTTGGTCCATAATATTAAGGTTTATACCCTAATTAAGATTAATTTTACTATAATCAACAAAATTATTTTTAATCACTTTAAAAAAATATTTTTCTAAAAATTCACATGATATTTTTATAAAAAAAATATTTTATTGATTACAATTGTATCTGTAGATTTTTCAGAATTCAAATTAGATAAGTGTGAAAATTATGACTGATGTTAATCATGCACACCTGGGCACAAGGTTGGTTTTAAAGTATAAACATTCAAAAGATCAATAAGATTTTATATAAAATTTTAATATAAAAATAATTAAAATGATCATAATTATATTAATATATATATATAATTGATCTTTTTTGCCTAGAAAAATATTTAGGATGTAAATTAATATTAATAATTTTTTAAATGAAAAATTTGTTTTTTACTAAAATGTATTATTTTTCACTATTCATCAAAAGAATATACATATCATAAAAATACCAAAAAAATAACCCTAAGATAAATAAAAATTAAAAATTAATAAATTAGGTTTATTTTGGGAAATAAAAATTAGAAACTATCTAAATTTAATTTTTAGAAAAGGAGAACAATTAAAAGTTGGTAAAACACTGGCTTTTGTGTGATGCAAGCTAACTCAGTGTAGTGTGTAGTATAAGTTTAACATTGTTTTGCGTATAAAGAGAGAAAAAATAATATTTATTCTAACATGAAAATATTGTAATGTCTTAGGGTGTTAAAGATGGGTTATAAAAATAATATTTAAATTATAAAATTTATTCCTTCATTTAGGCTCAGTGCTTCATATTCTGTACACTATTAGACATAGTATTTAATGTAAAATCATTGTATATTAAATATATGATTTTTCCACACATCAAAATTATGTTTATTTGGGGTAAAATATCTCTTACAATTCTCCAAAATGACTCATATACAATATAAAATGAATCGTAAATTTAGTAAAAACACTTATACCTAACATCGATGGCTCATAGACAACATGAATTTCCAATAATACGTCCCATACAGAATATAGGGAATTCAATCATATATAGAAATATACATTTCTATATATCAACCAGATGTATATAGTTTCCAAATTTATTATCATAATCACAGTCAGATTTTATACGATCTTCCATCTCTTCCAAATTATGATAAATTCCATTTGACCAAATATAAATTATTATTGGAATTAGAAAAAATAATTCCAACCTCAAATTGAACACCTCAATAGTATTTGGTAGCATGAAATAATCATAATAATGTGCTTAATAAACTCCACTTCCTTACTCTCCCAGAATCAATTCATCTATCATCTAAAAATGTATTATAGCTGCTTCTAATAGTCTAATGTAGTAGAACAACCAAATGGATTCATTAACAAGTCAGCCACCATGTCACACAGTTGAACATCATTTATTAAATCTCCTAAATCATATATCATCTCAAACTTCACCAAATAGTTTTTCAAATCACTATAAACATTCCATCGACACTTTTCATTATTTATCATGAACATGATCACATAAGTAATATGATTTATAAGTTTGTTCATGTAGTAGGTATTTCAGTCAACATTGATTTCCAACATGAGAATTTTTCTTCCTTCTCATGATCAAGGGAAACCTCTTTACTCATCCTTAACCAAATTTATAGTAAACAATTTAATATAAATCAGTGGGTAAATCCTAACTACATCACCAAAAACACAAATCTAATTTTTACATAAAAAGTTTACATGGAAAATAAAGTAAAATATCGCCTTCACAAATCTGATTGGGTTCATCAATATATCTTATAAGATTTTCCAACCATTAAAACCATGATATTTCCAACATTGGTGGTCCTAGTGAGCATTTTGAGAGTCCTCATAATAGGGATATTTTCCTTCATAATTTCAATAACATCAGAAACTCACAGTCGACCATGTGGTAATTCAGATGTGTGCAATCACAACACATCAATGTTAATAATAATTCACAGTTCCTAGTTTTAGCATCATTAAGTTTCTTCCATTATCAAAAACTATTTGAAAATTAAGAAACCTTTGGATAAAAAATCTCCCCATCTAAGATACGTTAGTGGTTTGAAGCTCCCCATAGACTCTAATACAAAATATAGGTCCAATATCACCACATTTAATGATATTTTCTGATTTTCTATTCTCATCCTAATGTATTTTTCTATTCAAAAAATCAAAACCCATCTAGAAAAAACATTTTGAAATTGGGGTTTTTCATTTATACTTTCCAATTTAAAATGACCCCCCCCCCCCCCGCCACACTGTGTGGGACTGGGAATGTGTGGAACTACAGTATAGCTTTATCACCAATTCATGTGGGGACCTAGTAAAATAAATCCTTACGTAGTGTTATTATGGATCTTTTTTGAAATGTGGTTTGTGTTTGGATTTTGAATAAGGTGAGGATTTCATTGCATTGGTAGACTATTATTTTCAGCTAATCATAACATTTTATGTTAGTTATGGAAACTGGATAACATGTGTAGGGAACATAAAATATAACATATAGACTCAACAAATACTACTAAGAATGATTAGGAACAATGTGTATGAATTATAGAATTTAGTCATTAGATAGGTATGTAATTAACTAATAGTGCTCAACCAGAAACATCACCCAGACATCATATCCACAAGGTTCCAAGTATATTGTTGATCATCATAATCTAGGGCCAAGGAAATAGGTTTCAAAATAAATTTGAGCAGAAATAACTTCAATATTCTATAATGATAAAAAAAGAAAGTATGTTAACAAAAAAATGCATCATATATCACTACAAGAAAACCACCGTTTAGCGGCGGTATTTTTGTTGCGGTTTTAAAAATCGCCGCTAAACGCGTTCTGGGCCGCCGTTTCCCGGCGGTTTTTAAACCGCTGCGAAAAAACCACTGCGAAATGGCATAATTTATATATATATATATATATATATATTTAAATTTTTTTTTGAGGATTAGCGGCGGTTTTTTAAAAAACCGCCGTGAAATAGCGGCGGTTTTGGTAAAATCGCCGCGACATGAATGGAAAAAATAAAAAAACACGAGAAACCCCGAAATCACTAAAACGACCATAATTTTTTATCCGGGCGACCGTTGGAGCGCCACGACTAGTCAAATCGAAGCACATAGAGAGATATAGATGCACATATCATCAAAACCATGAGACGGTCTAAGGTGATGAAAATATTAGAGTTATAAGAATGTTGAAAAAAGTTCTTCAACTTCAAATGGCCATAACTTTCGCTCCGGGTGTCTGTTTGGGTTCTACCACATATCAAATCAAAGCCAGCGAAAAGAGCTACGCACCAAATCAAAACTAGCAAGCTTCTGTCTTGTTTTGTGACCCCAAAGACCCCTACGATGGCCTCCAAAACCCCGTTTCTGTCACCAGTATCCCATCGAACTTTTCTTCAAATGGACCTAACTTTCGATCCACATGTCAGTTCGGACACCTCCACCTTCCAGATCATAGCTCGTTCTACGAGCTTCAGTTTGACTAGTCGCGGTGCCCACATGCACCCCTGGATCATATGTTATGGAATTTTTAGTAGGTATCGGGTTTGCAATGTTTTTCGATGCCTCGTTTCTAGCACCCGTTCCCCATCATCTTTTTTTAAATAGCCATAACATCCGATACGCATGTCCATTCAAACTCTTTCACCTATCTGGTCGCAGATCATTTCAAGATCATTAATTTGATAGATCTTAGATCTAAAACGGACTCTTGGATCATAAGTTATCTCTGTTAGTGTGAGTCCAATGTTTTTCTCTCTTTATGACCGTTTTGACGGGTTTTAACGGATGCTTCATTTATTACTGTTTATTTGGGTTTCTATGACTTGTTATCTTTATCAATGGTTTTTTGTGGGTTATTATGATGATTATGTTGACTTATTAAGGGGTTTTCTAGAGTTTTCATGAGTTTTCATGTGTTCTCATACGTTCTCATTCTTTCGAATGTCTCATTCTTCATATGCTTCCCCATCCATTTTCATGCGTTTTCTTGATTTATCATTCCTTACCACGTCTTTTCATACATTTTCATGTGTTACCTTTATTATTTATTATTTATTATAAATTTATTATTTATATTTACTTATTATTTATTATTTATTATTTATTTTTAATTATTTATTAGCACTAATAATAAAATATTATTAATAATAATAATATTTGTTACTGGTTATTTATTATTTATTATTTATTATTTATATTTACTTATTATTTATTAATTATATATTTATATATTATATACTATTTATATTTATTTATTATTTATTATTTATATTTAGTAATTATTAATTATTAATTATTTTTATTTATTTATTTTTTATTTTTTATTATTTATTATTTATATTTATATTTATTATTTATATTTATATTTATTTATTATTTATATTTTTTAATTATTTATATTTATTTATTACTTATTATTTATATTTATTTATTATTTATTATTTATTATATATTATTTATATATATTTATTATTTATATTTATTTATTTTTTATTATTTATTATTTATCATTTATTATATGTATTTACTTATTATTTATTAATTATATATTTATTTATTATTTATTATTTATATTTATTTATTATTTATTATTTATTATTTATTATTTATTATTTATATTTATATATTATATATTATTTATTATTTATATTTATTTATTATTTACTATTGATTATTTATATTTATTTATTATTTATATTTATTTATTATTTATATTTATTTATTATTTATATTTATTTATATTTATTATTTATTATTTATTATTTATTATTTATATTTATTTTTTATTTTTTATTATTTATATTTACTTATTATTTATTATTTATATTTATTATTTATATTTATTTATTATTTATTATTTCTATTTATTTATTATTTATTTTTTATTTTTTATTTTTTATTTTTTATTTTTTATTTTTTATTTTTTATTTTTTATTTTTTATTATTTATTATTTATTATTTATTTTTTGTTTATTATTTTTTATTATTTATTTTTTATTTTTTATTATTTATTTTTTATTATTTATTATTTATTATTTATTATTTATTATTTTTTATTTATTATTTATTATTTTTTATTTATTATTTATTATTTATTATTTATCATTTATATTTACTTATTATTTATTAATTATATATTTATTTATTATTTATTATTTATATTTCTTTATTATTTATTATTTATATTTATTTATTATTTATATTTATTTATTATTTATTATTTATTATTTATATTTATTTATTATTTACTATTAATTATTTATATTTATTTTTTATTTACTATTAATTATTTATATTTATTTATTATTTATATTTATTTATTATTTATTATTTATTATTTATTATTTATATTTACTAATTATTTATTATTTAAATTTATTTATTATTTATTATTTCTATTTATTTATTTATTTATTAGTTATTATTTATTATTTATTATTTAAAATTTATTATTTATTATTTATTATTTATTATTTTTTATTTTTTATTTTTTATTTTTTATTTTTTATTTTTTATTTTTTATTTTTTATTTTTTATTTATTATTTATTATTTATTATTTATTATTTATTATTTATTATTTATTATTTATTATTTATTATTTATTATTTATTATTTATTATTTATTATTTATTACTTATTACTTATTACTTATTATTTATTATTTATATTTATTTATTTTTTATTTTTTATTTTTTATATTTATTTTTTATTTACTATTAATTATTTATATTTATTTAATATTTATATTTATTTATTATTTATTATTTATTATTTATATTTACTTATTATTTAATATTTATATTTCTTTATTATTTATTATTTCTATTTATTTATTATTTATTATTAATTAATTATTATTTATTTATTATTTATTATTTATTTTTTTATTATTTATTATTTATTATTTATTATTTATTATTTATTATTTATATTTATATATTATATATTATTTATTATTTATTATTTATCATTTATTATTTATTATTTATTATTTAATAATAATTATTTATTATTTACTATTTATTATTTCTTATTTCTTATTTATTATTTATTATTTATTTATTATTTATTATTTATTATTTATTATTTATTATTTATTATTTATTATTTATTATTTTTTACTTATTATTTATTATTTATTATTTATATTTATTAATCAATAATTATTAATATTTATTAATTATTCATATTTATTATTTATTTATTATTTATTATTTATATTTATTTATTATTTATTATTTATTATTTATTATTTATTATTTATTATTTATATTTATTAATCATTAATTATTAATATTTATTAATTATTAATATTTATTATTTATTTATTATTTATTATTTATATTAATTTATTATTTATTATTTATTATTTACTATTTATTATTTAATATTCATTTTTTAATTTTTAATTTTTATATTTATTTTTTATTTTTTATTTTTTATTTTTTATTTTTTATTTTTTATTTATTATTTATATTCATTTATTATTTATATTTATTTATTATTTATTATTTATTATTTATTATTTATTATTTATTCTCTCTTATTTGTTATTTATAATTTATTATTTATAATTTATTATTTATTATTTATTATTTATTATTTATTATTTATATTTATTAATTATTTATATTTATTTATTATTTATATTTATTTATTATTTATTATTTATATTTATTTATTATTTATTAATTATTAATTACTAATTATTAATTATTAATTATTATTTTTTATTTTTTATTATATTTATTTTTTATTTATTTATTTTTATTTATTTATTATTTATAATTATTTATTATTTATATTTATTTATTATTTATTATTTATTATTTATTATTTATTATTTATTATTTATTATATATTATATATTATATATTATTTATTATTTATTATTTATTATTTATTATTTATTATTTATATTTATTATTTATTATTTATTATTTATTATTTATTATTTATTATTTATTATTTATTATTTATTATTTATTATTTATTATTTATTATTTATTATTTATTATTTATTATTCGTTATTTATTATTTATTATAATTGAGTTTATATCTATGATTTATGTATTATTTGTTTTTTCAAATAATATATATAAGTATATTAAATTCTGTTTATTAACCACATGACGAGCTTGCTGGAGTGGTAAAGTCTTTGGAAAATATGCAAGAGGTTAGGGGTTCAAATCTTACCAAACGCAGTATTTCTTTATATTGCATGGGCATGTCCATGGGCATGGGCATGTGCATGGGCATTGGCATGGGCATGGGCATGGGCATGGGCATGGGCATGGGATGTGCATGCATGGATAAATAAAGTAAATAAAGTAATACGAAATAAATAAAATAAATACAAAATAAAAAAATTAAAAAAATTAAAAAAATTAAAAATAAAATAAAATTTTAAAAAATTAAAAAAATAAATAAATAAATAAATAAAACTGCCGCTAAATCATTTAGAGGTCGTTTAAACTGCCACTAAAAAACCGTCGTGAAACGTTCTGCGACGGTTTTAAAAACCACCGCGAATAGTTTCCTGACCCACGATTTCGCGGCGGTTTTTCAAAACCGCCACCAATCTATTTCGCGGCGGTTTAAACGGCCGCGAAAAGAAAAAAAACTGCCACTAAATCGTGATTTTTCCATAGTGTCCATATTTAATATAAAATGCATGTTAAACAAATAGTTGGAAAAAATCAGAATGCCAAACATTTCTTATGAAAAATAAAAACAAAAATACACTCCAAAATATACCACCCCAAAAAATTTGTAATAATTAATTGAATAAATAATTACAAAAGAGAGGATGACATGTAATAAGTAAAATTTTATTATACATTCATAACCCAGAATACACCAAAAAGATGAACATATGAAAAATCACCTCTTTGGGACCCATATTCACCCACCATAACAAAACATTCATTAACCAATAAAATAAATGAAACCCAATCTGAGATCATGATCAAACTCATTTTAATAAAATATAAGAACTATATACACCCATAGGTGTGTATGTTTCCATTGAGCTAAAAAGGGATCCTATGATTCCTTAAAAGAGTCATTGAAATTCTATTTATTATAGCATTTTAAAAATGTTAGTATGAAATATTATTTCAAAGTAGTTGTTCATCATCTGAGACAATACAGAAATAATTAATTCATTTTCCCATATATAAAATATCACATTATTTTATATAAAAAATTTAATTCATCCTTAAAAAAAGTAAAAACGTGAATATAGAAATATGGAGCTTTAGTTCTATGAAAACTAAATAAAATATTCCACTCATTTCATAACCCTTCCCAAGATTCCAGAAAATAAAACCATCATTCCTCATTCATTTAAAAATTCACTTTAACCAAACCACATTAATAAATCTGTTAAACAGTAAATAATAGCTTTAAATAATTTAAATAAAACTATAATATGATATATAATATCCAATAATCATTGATTGGTTAAAAAATATAAAAAACTTCATAAAAACCCATATGAGTACAATTTGACGTAATAATGATCATAGTTGGAATTCTAGTGATATAATCATCATTAAGAAAATATGAGTCTCTGGTTAATCACCACTTGGGTATTATAATCACCATAAAAACAAATATATATACAGTTTCAACCATAAATTTTAACCTAAAATGAATTCTATGTTAATAAACCATTTTTTCAACCCTTTTGTATATTTTATCATGTCTATCAAGTTCCAAGGGTAATTTATCTTTCCATCATATAGAATCATGTTACAAAAAATCCTTGGAAAATTAAATAAGGACTAAAACGTTAATAGTGAGTTTTTCACTCTATTGGATTCATTTTAATAACATTACACTCATTTTATTTAATGAAAAAATGTATGTCACGTTTATTATTCTATTGAAACATGAATATGTCGAGAGCCTTTTATTTTCAATGAATACTTTTTAAGAAGAGCCATATACATGTTTTCACCTAAATTAAACATGAAAAAAATTAACATGATTCTTATTAGTCCATTAAAAGATCTATTACATGTATAAAAATAATTGAAATCAGTTTATAAAGTCGTTATGGTTATCATATATAGTCATTAATTGATATAAAATTATTTAATAAATCCCAATCATTTAATGATTTTTTTTACAAAAATCGTCAAAAAACCATCCTCAACCAATAGTATAAAGTCAGATTCATTGATGAAAACAAACCACATTAGAAATAAATATATTCAAGAACTAAAAACCCAAAAAATATATAGTTAGTTCAGCTTAATCCCTTAATACAATTACGATGTTCAATATAGGAGAAATGAAAACCCAGTGCAATAGATGAAGGCTGGTGACGAGAGGAAGTATAATGATTATTGAGGGGATTTACCTTGAAAAATATCTTCAAATTGAAGGAGAAGATCAAAATACAATGTTAATAAAGAGAAGTATTCCAAGGACTCTACCTCTAGACATTAAAATGATAATTAATAGTAAAGGGTTTCATAATTGATAAATTTAGTAGGGTAATTAAATAAATTTTACAATTTTAAAGAATCCTAGAATTTTTCACAATGTGGCCACAAATTTTAAAAAATAAAGAACCAACCCTATCTGTTTCACTAGAATATATTTTCACACCATTAATTATTTATTAAAATGGTGTGTGTAATCATTCTAAAACAATAAATAGCTCCCCTAATATGTAATGGTAGTGCATACAATTTTCCCATACGGATTAGAGAACTATTCACCAATAATTCATACACCATAAAAGCCTAACCACCTCCCCTATGGTATAGATTCAATGTTAGAAAAAACAGTGTGCTAGCTATTTCAGAAGTATAGTCCTCAAAATTTTCAAACTATCACACAAAAAAACTACTAAAATATCCGAAATTTTTTAAAATAACCAAAAATTGCAATATATGAAATACAATAATGTAACAGGGTTTCATAATTTTTCCTAGAATTCTACATGATTCCCTAAAAATTTTTAGTTTAATACATAAGGAAATTTTGAAAACAACTATACTCGATGAAAGGCTTGGTTGGTCTGGGAAAAACTAAATAGTGTTTAGGGATAAAAGAACATTGTGAAAAAAAACTACACAATAAAAAATATATATCCCTCAAAATTTATCAATATATATAAGAAAAAAAATAAAATCACCATTATTATATACAAATGATATAGTTATGTGAGAAAATTAACAAGCCTTCCGTTCGTTTATAATTCACCTAAAGGGGGATATAAAATAATAAGCACTCTGACCAAGACGTTTTTATTAAATAAAATGATAATGACCAAAAACAGAAAAATAAATTTTTTTGAAACAAATTTATAAAATTATAAGTGTTGTAAAACAAAAACTAATAACCAATAATTCATAAAACAATTTCAAACCATCCATTTATATCTTGTATAATAAAAATAAAAGGGATAAAAAATATGAAAATGTCATGGTAAGGAAAAATATGGTCTAAATTGTTCGGTTAGAAGATGAAGGAGAGGGTAACCTAAGACCTTAATCATAGAACACTAGCCCATGGTGAACATAAAAATATATATAGTACGTACCCACTGGTGCATAATCATAACTATTGTAGCAGTATTCCAAGTTTCCAATGCATGACCAGAAGGATTCTCATAACAAAAAAACAAAATGCAATCCTCGCTACATTTGGCAATCAAATATGATTATTCTTCTGGAAAAATTAAAAAAAAAGTGGGTCATGACCACAAGAAAATTAATTCACTTCATATTATATATAAATTATTATCCCAAAGTATTCACCAATTAAGTATTGCCTAAAAACATATATCTTCTATAAAGTCATCTAAAATTAATACCATGATCAATTATCAACTACATAACAACTTAAAAAAAATTCTTATGTTATAAATTCAACTTATGTAGTCTTTGTTGATGTCCTTAACAATAACATTAATTATTATTTCTTATAATTTTCATGTATGATGGGTTATAGTTTCCAATGGTATCATAGTAAAAGAAAATTAGTTATTTATTGTTCTTAACAGAATCAAAAAAGGAATAGATATGGCATAAACTCATCAACATACCCTTTCAATATAGGCTCATACAACTTTCACTTTATAACCAATGAAATTTACTAATTAATACTATATGGAAGTAAGGTATATCCCATAATACTTTACTTTATTGATCTACTTACAATTTTATAAATCATTCAATGATATCCATTTAGGGTGTTTTTTCATATTTAAACACAACATATCTTATGTCTGGTAGAATAAAACATCTATAGAATAATGCTTTCTTTGATTAATTGGAGACTATATTGAGTGAAAATGAAACCTATAATGATATGTGATTGGTATATTCTGTTGGTGTTATCATAAACTAATTAAAGTGCTTAAATTCATCATATTTATCTACCGTTATATTCTTGGGATAATTTCATTTAAAAATTTACATTTTATTTAATTCAAAAAACTTTTTTTCAATAAAATGAGAAAGATGCATAATATTCCATATATAATTACTTTTCACATTCAAACTATACATTTCTATGGGTTATACTCATAATAATAAAACAAGAATCCAAAAAAAATTAATGTTTCAAAATCAAACAAACAAAACCATTATAACCATTGGATATATCAATACTCAAAGATCACTAAAATAAAGGAATGAAAAAATAGATTTTTCATTTAAATCACTAATATTTGATAATAACTACATTAATTAATTTTACACGTAATAAATAAATTAGAAAACCCTATACTTAACAAAAATTTCATATAATTTCATAAATTTCATTATAAAACTGTCTAACATTAGAGAGCACAAAATGAGTGTCCAAATCCTTTATAAATAATCCATAAAATATTTATTTTATACAAAAATATATATCTAATTAATTTACCACTTATAAATACCCTTTACAACACACATATAAGTAGTGGAATGACACAAAACAACATTTTTAATTCCATAAAAAATCTTTAAAATAATAAAAATTCCCTCTTTAATCCATCTCTAAAAAGTTAAAACCACCAAATAAGAAATAAGTAACCAAATTAAATCTTCATACATAATATTATATGGGTGTAATGTTTTCCATTTTTGCATATAGTTTGTTGTAAATTGTTCCAACACCAACATAAATTTATAAAATTCCTCTTAACTATATTCAAGAGAGTCAAATTTTTTTTCTACACAATTCAAGACAACTCTAAAATAGCTTTTCTTACACTTTTTTATCCCAAATATTACTAAAACCCAAATAAATTTCATATAACTCAATTAGGGTGTAAAAAAATAAAAATATTCACGAGCGAAATCCAAATTCCACACTCAAATCCCAACTAACCATGGATTATTGAGGATTGGAACTATAATGATCTCATTAGACACTCCCCACACCTACCTACCATGTTACAACATACAAATCTCTAATATAATAAACTCTCCAAAATTAAAATTGGGTACTATGATATCATTTTCTAATGAAAAGGCCTAATTAGACCTAATACAATACCATGACCTCTCCACCAAAAAGACCAAATCACGTTCTAAAATTCCACAAATTGGTGAAAAGAACCCTGGTATAGAATTATGAGTGATTAGAAAAATAATCCCCTATGATACTAATAAATATATGTTGGATAATTATCAAAAATAAAAAAAATCATATATATATATATATATATTCAACTTATACATGCATAAAAGAAAATATGTAAAAATCGAGGAAAGATAGATATTTCATCAGCATAATAATCAATAAAGTCACTGTTTAAGATAGATAATGAAATTATAGGGAATGAATAATGAGAAAAAAAATGAAAGGGATTCCAAAATTAGTAATTAAATTATAAGATGAATTAATTGATAGATACACATTCCTAAATAATCGAACCATTTAATAACTACAAAATCACCTCATTGAAACTGATATTCTCTCATAAAATTAAAAACTCCATAAAAATTACCAGAATAATAACCATCCTCAGATCATAACTTATACCCCAAAATAAATATGATAATAATTATATACTCCCATATACGATTTCATGTAGGGTGTTAGTGAAATAATCCTAATATGATTCCACCATAGAGTCTATGAAATTCCATTTATTAAATAATTTTGTAAATAAAATGTATAAAATAAAATTGGAATTTGTATTTTCAATAAGATAAAATTTAAATAAAATAATGCTTATGTTATTATCCCTAAATAATTAAATAGTTATTTTTATATAAAACTAGAGGAACCATATTTTAGTAAAAATATTATTAGAATTTAGAAATGGGGAAATTTGGTTTCATAAAAAACTGTATTCATCTTCATATAAAATCCATTGCATAAATTATATATATATATATATATATATATATTTGTGTGTGTGTGTGTGTATAAATAATAATTCACACTTCTTTTGAAAACACCCTTTTTAAAATAGACTTTTAAAAAATAGGTTATGTGTAAATCGAATCTTGAATAAGTGGAAGTAAAACTCAAGATAGAACCATAATACCAATGAAGCATTACAAGAGTAAACAATGATACAATAAATGATGAAATAAACCAAAATAAGCATTATGGTAATAAATAAAGGTGTATAATTGAATCTAAGAAGTAATATATTTTTTAGATAATATGTTTCATGAGTAACTAAAAAGTTCCTAATGTAATATGATTGAGAACAATACTCCATGGTATCAAATAATGACTTAATTTTTACTATATAAATATAATCTATCAAGTCACACAAAAATTATCATTGAGGAGCTCACCTAGAATTGATTTAATTTATTTTAAGGGGCCCCAGGTAGTTTGAAATAAAAACTACATTATCATAAACCTAGATCTCTCACATATATACCACTATTTCCAATGACATTTCATGTGGATATGAGAAAATAATAATTCAATATTTCCTCCCATAAATAAATAAATAATAATAATAAATCATACCCTTGCCTCAAAAACAAACACAGAAAATAAAAGTTTTATATTACATACTATCATTAATTAATATTTCATTCAATCCAATGAAAAGCATAATTAAATCCTTGAAATTAATTAATTGTATCACCTTCTAGTATATATAATCATTAAGGAATTTAATTTATATAAAATATCAACTAAACCATTAAAAACCCATGGAATTTTATGTAAAAAACTATCCATGTCACACCCTAAAGAAACATTTAACAAATTTAACTACTCATAAATTGGATTATGGTTAATTTGTGGTAAAAAATGTTGTAAAAAATACCTTTAACATAAAACTATAATAAACACACTAAAAATCTTGTTTTACTCCCTTGTGAGTTAATAGGAAAAAACCTCTTAAATTAAATATATTAGATAAAATGGATTACATTACATAGGGGAAAATGGGAATAGAATCTTAATTATTATTAAATTTATTTTAATAGATTTTCAAGGCAATTATCATGAACATTTGGCATGCACTACATTCCATTCTAAGAATAATACTATAAATCCACTTAAAATTCCCCATTATAACTAACAAAACCATTACAACCATTTTATAAACCCGTTATGTGTATCATATATAATTAAAACATGGCATGAAATTTCATTATAATTCCACTTCATTTCATTTAAATAAGTTTTGAAACTAAATAATTACACAAAACACCTACCATAAACAATTTAAAAAAAGACACTTTTGATGGTGAAAACCAAACCACAGAAGAAAATGGCCACTATAAACCCCAAACCACCAAATACCAATGATATGTTCATCCAAAACATAGGATTAAAAACCATGCTAATTGGGGGTCTTTAAAGAATATAGAAAACTTAGAAATTGAATAATCTACGTGAGGATAGAAATATTGAATATGAATAGTGGATTTACACTAAAAACATATTTATATTGAAGGGGTAGTTGAAAATTCAAAGGGAAGAAAGAGGATGACACCTTGGGATCACCCTATAAGTGAAAGATTAAAAATTTTGAGACGAGGGATACTAAACAAGATAAATATAGTATAAATTTAAAACAAATTTATACATTTAATGAATCATTGAATGTCATACTATTTTTTCAAACGGTGTACCAAAATGTGCACTAACCATGATAACATTACATAATAGTTTTTCACACCTCTCATGGGTACGTTTTGTGGTTTAAAAAACCATGTTCCAATTATATTGGGTAACCCCGTATAAAATGGTAGTCTACATGGATTATCCAAACTACATTGAGAATTGTGTTCCCACTATACCCAGTCCACTAGAGGCTTATCCGAATCCCAAATGATCTACAACATTATTAGTTCCTACTATGAGATAACCATGCTGAAATTCTAGTTTCAATGAAATTTTAGACTGTATAATGAAAAAATCCTTAAAAATACAAAAAACATCCAAATAACCAATAAAATATGACATATTATAAATTGAATTTGAGTAGCACCTCCTAGCTTCCACAATACGCTTCTTTTTAAATAATTCAATAACTTGTGCTGAACGCAACACCGAGTTCGAGCACACCATGACTAGATATTTAAAAAGTGGTTATGAATAGTATTAACCAAATTTAGAGTTTTATATATTCCATATAATTTTAAATATTCTTATTATTCGTTTCTTATATGTGATATAATAACAAATTCAATTTTTTAAATATAAGTATTCTTCAAAAAATACAGTTTTACAGCCTTTTAATGAATAATGATTTTAAAATCTAATATTTAACACTTTTATATATTAAATTTGAAAAAATATACTTTTTATTTTGAAGGGGGGTATAAAAATTTATTTTTGACATTTTTTTTGGTTTTTTTATAACATTCATATTGTATTGAATATCGAAAAATACTACATTTTAATTCAAGAATAATTTTTTATGTAATTTATTTATATTGTTGGCTTATAATTTTAATAACTTTTGAAATATAATTATATTATCTTTTTATATTTTAATGTAATTTTGGATATTGAATAATTTTCTTATTAAAATTAGATATAAACACATGAAAATCTTTTTGTAGTTTTTAATTTTGAAAAACATGTTTCATCAATTTTTTTTCAAGATGAATTAATTTTCAATTAATTACAGAAATTTTTGTAATATAAATTTTTTAAAAAAGGATTCAATAATTTTATTCAATGGTTCCAAATTAATTTAATAGTTCACTTTTATTTTTTAGACATTATGAATAGTAACCGTAGTTATATTTTTTAATATCGTGGTTAAGGGTAAATCTGGTAATTAAAGGTAAACATGTTATTATGAAATTAACCTAAAACAAGAAAAAATCCTATATGATGACTAAATAAGGACCTGATCACGTATTTTCATAAATTGAATCTTTTAATTTACCTTTTTCCAGGAATATGACATGAATATTATTATAATTAATAATGTGAAAATTGTCACACTCCAATTTCATTTAAGTATAATAATTTTAATATAGAAATATCAAAGAGATAAAATTTATTATAAATACTATCTATAAATATCAAATAATTACCTAAATTATATAAATTTATTTTAAAAAAATTATATTAATTAATGCTTATTAATAATGACACACCAATGATGTAGAAATTATTTTTTCAATATAAATATCCTATAAATAATATTAAAAATATTAAAATAAATATTATTTGTCTAAATAAATGATATCCACTAATTTTATTGATAATATAGGCATGTTACTGATATATGAGAAGTATTGGTTTGAAATTATCATGATGGAATGATATTTTTTAAAATGAAAATATTGAATTGCCTCAAAATTGACATAATTGATACTTTAAAATATATAATATTTTATTGAATGTTAAAAAATGCATAAAAATATCAGGTGTGGAAAAATAACTATGATCCTATTTGTCTTCGTATTGAATTTTATAGTAACTATAATAACCCTATAGTATAAAAGGAAAGTAGACACAGTTAGAGTTAAACTAGTTCGTAAATAGCTAAACCCAAAAGATAAGGATACTTTTCTGGAATAAATTTTTTAAAAAACAATGGTTATGATGATTTAGACCCATCATAATAATATGATCTAAATAACTAACTTTGGATTAATTTTGAATTGATAATAAATTTATAATAATTTAATAGTTTTGGGGTTTCTAAAAGTGTCCCTCCCCAATTTTATAAAATGGAACCTTACCTACTGTTTTATTCACACCTAAAAATCCATTTTTCATGGCCAAAACCTACAAAAAAAACATTCCATAAATTCCCTTAATTCATCCTCGAGTATATAATTTGGGTATAAATCCATCTAAAGGACTCCGTTTGTACAAATCAAAATAAGACTCTCAAAGAAGAGGTAATTGTTTTACCAATTCCTTTCAATTAATTTTCTTCTTATACTTACTATTACTATGTTTTATCCATACCAAATTAGAAAATAAAATATCATATACATTTTGACAGGTTCTTATAATTATGTAACAACCATATTCCTCCATTTATCCATTATACAAATAACAATATCTTCACGCATGGGTATGTACGGGTTACTGTCTCCACGCCATGGTGTGATATTTTATTCAACAATTATTTATTTGGATGGGGTATAATGATGTGTATAATGGATATAAATAATTAATATAACATTATAATGATTCTGTATAACTAATTTACAATCCAATTCCATACTATTTATCCATTAAAGGAATGTTATTGTCACTCGTGCGTGCGTACGAACTACCGTCTCCATGATGTGGTGAGATTAATTCTACACATTAACCATTAAAAAATTATTATGAAATTTATATTATGATTTAAAACAATTAATATGAACTTAATATCATTTTTTATTTTAATAAAATATATTCTATTCATAACAAGAATTACTTACATGGAAAAACATGAATCAGAAAATGAATTAGTTTACACCTAAAATAATGGTAATAGTCAAATAATATTAACAAAATGAAATAAGAGGATCATAAATGTTATCATAAATATTGTTATGGTCATGGTATAGTTTAATAAAAATAAATAACCATTACACAAGAGTTCAACTCACCAGTGACTAAAAGAAAGTACAAGGTGAGGGTTAATTTTACAATCTCATTATTATCCCAGATTGTTCTTAAGTAAGTATTTACTAGGAAATATTTATCATCAATATCCATGTCTTGTAGAAATGTTTTCAAAAGGATTATATTTATGGTTTTACATAATGTAATATATAACTAAAACCAAATTTTATATTTTTTAACGTTTTATTCTTCTAAATACTTCTCATTAATGTCCACTCTTTAAAATGTTTTTAAGGATTGATTTATATGGACATTAATTTTTTAAAATGTTTGAAAATTATATGGGACACTTTAATTCAAAAATATTCTTTTAATTGTCTTTTATAATATCACATCTTTTTAATAAATAACTTCATCGAAAAATAGATATTTGACTTAACATATTTTTAATGATTTTATTAAATTATTTTCTTCTATGTCACAATATTTTGTTAAATTTTATGTTTAAGTGAGGCTATTTTCTTATGATACGTTTAATAACTTTATATTTAATGGTTTATTATATTTTTGAATGTGGATGTACAATTTTGATACCATTCATGGTTTATGTTTAAAGTATTAACATTTCGTATGTTAGTTTTAATATAAATGTTTATGTTGTTTATGTTTTACCCAATTCATATGGGTAATGTGTTGGACTTGGTTAGTGACAAAAATGGCATGTTATATCCCCTTAATGCATTGGGAGTTCTCATGAGACAAAATAATATCTTTGAATAAGGCCATTATTGTATGGTTATGTATGGTCTTGGCATGAGGTCATGAGGGTGTGGTTATGATGCCGGACATTATGCATTTTCTCAGTATGATATTTTTTATTAATATTACATGTGATTATTCGACTAATAGAATATCAATGTGAATATTTAAATAGAATTATTTTATTTATTCTTTCCATATTATGTTTTGGTTTATGTTTAAAAATCCCTGTATTTTAGTTTTATACTTTCATTAATGTTTATAGTTCTTTATGAAAGATTTCACTCTATTATTTAACATTACTGATCTTCTTCTTTCACCTATTTCTTATGTTTGTTACCAGGATTCCAAGATGAGTATTATGATTTTTATGTAAGAACAAGATATGATAATAATTTCTTTCTCAATGAATTATCTATGTTACATATTATCTTTTGAATTTAAATGTAATGTTTATGTACGTAACCTATTTTACAATACTGTTAAACAAATCTATCCTTCTGGATTTGAATCTTTGTAATCATTCGAATGTATTAAAATTATGTGCCAACTCTAGGATTAAGGGATTGGGGTGTTACAGTTGGTATTAGTGGAATGTTAGAAGCTACATTGGAAATTAGATTTAACAAACGTTGATTAGGGATCATAAAACTAATATAGTCTTTGAGGATAAGTATATAGGAACATTATAAAACTATGGTAATGTAGAGATTATGTTGTTATTCCAAGAAAATATATCCCGGAATGGATACTAAAATTTGGTGTGGTTCTAGCGTAAGAGTACCCAGGAGTAATAACTCGGACAAGGTGTTCTAGGCTTGACTCGGGGTCACCTAGAACATGACAATGAACCTCATTGTGCACCTAGTTTGACACACCTATGGGTTATGCTTAAGATTATCCATATTTTAGATACCTGCCATTCTGAATGATTTAAATTTAAAGATTCCCCCAATGTGACCAATGTTTATGATTATATGATTTATGATGGATAAATTTATGGTTATGTGTTATAGCATATTAATAGTTATAAAAATTAAATAACTTTAAAAGCTAATACAATATATGTTATCTTATAGAAATGGTTTCTAGTAGAATGAATGAAAAATCCACCAATAAAAATGATCAAAAGGGTAATAAGGATGATATCATTCATTTTCTGAAACCAACATTTCAAAGGGAAAGATTCTCCCATGTATTCCCATCAAATGCGGAAATAACATCTAGAGATGAAGGAAGAAATTTTAAAATAGGGAATGTACCTATTTTATGATAATATAATGATGTATTTCAAGAGTGTTTTACTAGAAATCATCTTGAGAAGTAAGTTGATTTTAATATTTATTTAGCCCCTAATGAAAGTCCAATATTAAAAAATACATATAGAATAGACACCATGGAATTAGTAGGGCTGAAGAAACATCTAGATGAGTCAAGTAATAAGTGATTTATTCACCCTACTGTTTTTCTTTGGGGATCCCCAGTTAATATTTTAAGGATAATGATGGATCAATGAGGCTATTCATTGACTATAGAGATATCAATTCTATTATAATAAAGAACATGTATCATATACCTCGCATTGAGGATTTGTTTGATCAACTAAATGGAGAACAATATTTATTGATGATTGAAATTCGTTCTAGAAACCATTAATTGTATTTAAAGAAGGAATATATTCTAAAGACAGCATTATGAATGAGGTATGGGAAATACAAGTTTACAGTAATATCATCTGGACTAACTAATACACCCTCTCATATCATGGATCTAATGAATAGTGTGTTTATTGAATATCATATTGATATTTTCAAAGTATTCATTGATGAAAAAAAGTTACACTCTAAAAGCTATTAAGACCATGGGAACCACTTGTGGATAATTATGAATACCCGTATAAGAAATAAACTATATGGGGTGTTTAGAAATTGTGAATTTAGGCTTGAAAAAATATATTTTCTTGGCCATATTTTCTCAAAGTATGGAATCATTATTGATCATAAAAATTCAATGGAAATCTAATAATTTCTAACACTAACAAGTATAACTGAGGTATGCAGTTTTATTGGTTTAGCAAGTTACTATTGGTGTTTCATCCAGAATTTTTCTTGATTTTAAAACCCATTAACCATGATCACAAGTAAGGGGGATAAATTTTATTAGAGGAAAGAGTGTGATTTTTTTTTGAAAAAATTATAGTAATATTATTCAATTCTTCCATCTTACCATTACTATCTAGAGATGATGGGTTTTTAATTTATAGTGATTAATCAAGGGAACGACTTGATTTTTTATTTTTTAAGAATGATATAGTTATTTCATATGAAACAAGGAAATTATAACTCCATGAACAAAACTACCCAACTCATGATCTTGAGTTAGAAGTAGTAATATTTTCTTTGAAGATATGGAGACACTATATATCCAGTGAAAGATGTGAGATATATATATAGATCATAAGAGTTTGAAATATATTTTCTCATAGAAATAACTCAAGATGGGAAAAAGGAGATGGCTTGAGATACTCAAGGATATTGATTGCATAGTACACTACTACCCAAATAAGGAAAACGATATTATATTAGCAAAAAGGACCATGGGGTTTTAAGAAAATGGAGTTCAAAAGCATCATATGTAATAGATATAGTAATGATGGTTATGCGAATTATCATAGAAGGTGAAACATCACTACTATTTAAAATTGATTCCAAAAAACATTAATGTAAAGGATAAAAATCACTCAATATGATGATGAAAATTTTCTAAAGGAAATTAAATCTGTGATTGATGGGAGATTAATTGAATTCATTTATGAAGATGATATTTTTAAATGTTGGAAGAGAAATTATCTTATCGCTATACCAGAGCTAAAAATGAATTATTAGATGCCTCTCATAGCTCCAGTTTTCCTATACACCTTTGTGTAACTAATATGTGTTTGTATTTTAATGAATATTTTTTGTTGGACAATAGAAAGAAGGCGATTGAGATTATGTGTTGAGAATTTTTTTTTTGTCAATAGGTGAAGGCTGGAAGACAACATCCTAGAAGATTCATGCAACCTTCTCCTATACCTATTTTGAAATGGGATAATATTATGATGGAAATTATCATGTGGCTACCAAACACACCCAGATGAAATGATCCAATATGGGTTATTGTCAATCATCGTACCAAATAAGTACATTTTCATACCATAATATAATATTTTCCACTTGAAAATTTAGTAATATTATATATTAATTAATTTTTAAGGATTCATGGTTCACCCATATCGATTATTTCGGATCATGACCCCCATTTTGCATCACAATTCTAGAAATGCCTTTAGAAGACACTAGATACTGAGCTTCATTTGATCCCTTCCTACCACAATCAAACTGATGGAAAACTATAACTGAAAAATCAACACAATGAATACATGTTTAGATCTTTATCACTTGACTTCTATGGTATGTGGATTTAGTATTTAGCTATATTAGAATTTTACTATAATTATATCTTCCATTAAAGTATTTTTATGTCACTATATGAACAATTATATAGAAAGATATTTCATTCACCGACATGATGGGTGATTTTTGTGAAATAAATCTCGTAGGTCCAAAACTTGTTGAGGAAACCATGGAAATGGTGTAGAATTTTCAGACCCATATCAAAATATCTCAAAGTATGAAAAAGATGTATGTTGTTATCAGAATGAAGGATTTGTAATTTCAAGTGGAAGGTCATGTTTTTGGGAAGTTATCTCCATGAAAGGGTGTTATAAGATTCTGTCAGAAGGGTAAATTAAGTCTCAGGTACATCATACCCTTTGAAATTTTTGAATGAATTGGATCTGTAGCTTATAGTTTGCTAATGCCACTAAGTCCCTCTAAAGTCCATGATGTGTTCCATATATCAATGTTAAGGAAATACATACTAGACACAATACATGTACTCACCTATGATGAAATATAACTATAACTCGGTATTTCTTACTGTGAAGTTCCTATAAAAATTCATTACACTGGAGAAATTTTTTTGAGAAATCAGACGACTTGTCTAGTAAATTTTATTTGGAAAACTATAAAATGCAAGAGGTGACGTGGGAACATAAATAACTCATGACGAAGAACCAAAAAAATATTTTTGTGAATTGATATTCTAGAAATTTATAGGATGAAATTATTTGAAATAGGGAAGAATTTAACATAACAAGACTCCACGGTATGCTTCCTTTTAAAAAATTCAATAGATTATGCTGCACACAACACTGTGTTCGAGGGCACCATAAATAGAAGTTTAAAAAGTGGTTTTGAAGTGTATTAAAAAATTTAGTTTTATATCCTCCATATAATTTTAACATTCATATCATGTATTTCTTAGACAGGATAAAAGAAAAAAATTTAATTTTGTGAATAAAATAAGTATTTTTCAAAAAATGTTGTTTTACCACCTTTTAATGGAGAAATATTTTTAAATCCAATAATTGAATCATTTATTGATTAAATGTTAAAAAAAATAAACCTATTGATTAAATTTGGGACATAAAAATTTATTTTGGAACAATTTTTGGAGTTTTTCTGATAACTTTTATATTTCAATGAATAGTTAAAAACACTACATTTTAATTCAAAACAGATTTTTTATCTAATTTTTTTTATTGTAGTATTATCCTTTTAATTTTTTAAAAATTTAATATTAGATTATGTATTTATAATTTAATATAATTTAGGTCATTGGAATTTTATTCACATTAAAATTAGATATAAAATCATCCTAATCATTTGATGGATTTTACTTTTAGAAAACTAGTTTTCCCATTTTGTCAATGAGGATTAATTTTCAATTAATTACTAAAATGAATGTGTTTTAATTTTTGAAAATTTTATTCCATATTTTTATTTAGTTGTTTTAAATTATGTTAATAGGTTACATTCATTTTTTAAATGTTACGAATAGTAACTTTAGTAATTTTTCTATTACCGCGGTTAAGGGTAAATTTGGTAATTAAAGGCAAAAATAATATTGTAAAATTACCCTAACACCTATCCAAATCCTATTATATTACAATATTAAACCCATATCACCTATTTTTCAAAATTTAATCATTCAAAAGACCCTTTTCCATCAATATTACATAAATATTATTAAAATTAATGAATGTGATAAAATGTCACACTCTCATTTCTTTTTAGTATAATTATTTTAATATTGAAATATATAAGAGATAACATCGAATATAAATATACTATGGAAAGATAAAATAATAAACTACATAATAATATTTTATTTATAATTTTTAGAGCCTATATAATTCCAATTAATGATGAAAAAATAATGTTGCATAAATTATATTTTTTAATAGAAATAACAAACAACTAATTTTAAATTTTTTCAAATAAACTTATGAACTAAGTAATTACGTCCAATAATTTTATAGAGAACATATCCATCATAGGGACATATTAGAAGTATCATTAGGAAATTATCATGGTGATATGATATTTTTAAAAATGAAAATATTGAAAAGTATCAAAGTTGACATAAATGATACTTTAAAATAAATAATAATCTAGTAAAAGTTATAAAATTCATAATAATCTATGGTCATGAAATATAACTAGAATAATGTTAAATATTTTCTTAATGATCCAACTATTCATTTTTTGAAAATTTATAGTATGTATATTAACCCTATATTAAGAAATTCATCTAGACATAGTAAGTGTTAAACTATATAACTAAGGGTTAAACACAAAAGACAACATTACATTTGTGACATAAACATGACTAAAAATCAATGATTATGACAATTTAGGCCCATAATAATATATTACTCTAAATAACTCAAATTGGAGATATTTTAAACTAAAAGTCAATTTATACTTATTTAATATTTCTGGAGTTTCCAAAAGTTCCCCTCCACACTCTTATAAAACGGAAACTCTCCTTTTATTTTATTCACGCCCATGTAGACATTTTCATCAAAAAAAACCAACCAAATTATCCTCTTAATTACCTAAATTCTTCCTAGAGGAACTAATTTGGGCATAAATCCTTCCTAAATAGTCCTTTTTGCAAATCAAATGCATGCGATCAAAGAAGAATTAATTCTTTTTCCAATTCCAATAAATTTCTTTTCTTCTTATACTTCATTATCCTATATTTTTCTATATCAATGTAATAAATAAATTATTATATACATACTGTTATGTTATTATAATATGGAATAGCCATATTCCTCTATTTATCCATCCCACGAATAATAATATCACCATCCGAGTGTATGTACGACTTACCATCCCCACACCATGGTGTAATTTTTTATTCAACACTAATTTATTTGGATGGGTATAATGATTAGTATAATGGATATTAATAATTAATATAACATGAAAATTACTCTTTATAACTAATATACCATCCGATTTTGTACCATTTAAAAATTAAGGGAAGGATATCATCCCTCGTTCCTACGTACAACCTATCGTATCCACGATGCAGTGAGATTCATTTTCTCTAAATTAAGATTTCAAGAGTGATTATAAAATTTTTATGATGAGTATAAATAATTATTATGAACTTAATATCATTTTGGATATTAATAAAATATGACTTATGCATAAAAAACATTACCTACATAGAAAACAGGAATGAAAAAATGAAATAGTTAACAACTAAAATAATGGTAATACAAAAATACTATTAACAAAATGATTTAAGAAGATGGTATATGATATTATAAATATATATATAGTCATTTTATAACTTAATAACCTGAATTAAACATTATAATGGACATTATATCACACTCTACTAATGTAATTTACAATGTAATAGTTAATTTCTCAATCTCATTATTATTCAAGATTGTTTATGCATAAATATTTACAAGGAAGTATTTATCATAAATGTTCACGTATCATTAAAAAAATTTAAAAATCATTCTTTTTAAGTTTTAATGTAAGGATATATTTAATAAAACATCATTTTAAATTTTTTAATGATTTATTCTTATAAATATTTCCTCTTAATTTCCATGTTCTCAAATGGTTTGAAGGATTCATTAATATGGATATGAATGTTTGAAAATGTTAATTCCATAAAAAAGTTTCAAAGTTGTATGTGACACTGCTGATTCAAAAATCTCTTTTTAAATTTTTTTATACATTTGTGTCTTTGGAATAAATAATTTTAATGAAAAGGGGTTACTTGTCTCAAGGTAATTTTAATGATTTTATTAAATTATTTTCATCTCTACAGCCTCCTTTGTTGAATTTTCTATTTAATTGAGGTTATTATATTATGGTAAAATATTCCACATTTTATTGAATGTTTTATTATATTTTTGACTAATGATGTGATATATTCATACCATTCATGGTTTTTGGTTAAATTATTACCATTTAGTATGTTAGTTTTAATACTAATGTTTATGTTGGTTATGTTTTACCCCTTTCATAAGTGTAATGCATTGGACTTATTATGTGATGGTCAGTTTCAATATATCCACTTGACGAATTGGAAGGTTTCATGAGAGAAACAATTTCCTTGGAAGAAGGCCTTGACGATATTGTTAGTTATGGTCTTGGCACGAGGCCTTAACTGAGACACCCTATTTTTTCATGTCTTGGTTTTGATCTTGTTTGGTAGAAATGCCAATCCTTTTCTTGGGTTTTGTGTGATTTTAATGTTGATTTTTAAACTTCCATATATTTCTAATGATCCTACATTGGGTTCCACATAGATTTTTTGTGAGTTTATTGAGAAAAGTGTGGTTACATCAAGATTTGGTCCAACCGTGAGCCTATTTCCCAACTTAAAAACAATATTTGTCTTTTTATAACTCCATAATTTTTTAACATTTTTCACACATTCACCTTCCCACACATCCAAACCTGACCTATTCAGACCAACATATTGTTTTCAACCCCCTTATTAATTCATAATCATGGTGGATTTTAGTTATTTGTTCAGGTATTGAGACAATATGTGATCCCATTTTCAGTTTTTTTTAAATTGATTATTTTAAATCATAACCATTTTCTTATATTTTTCGTCTATTACACCTCTCACTCAGGACCAATAAACCTAGGAGAAACCCCACAAGTCCCATTTTCACTCTATGGTGCTCATATTAGTCACAGATTTGGGAGAAATTTCTCAAGGTTTCTCAAATCGTCTAGATTTGGAAAGGTACTTTGTTTCATTCATGAATAATTAAATTTCCTCTCTTTTACCCCAAAATATTATTTCCCTAGTTCTTCAAGACTTATGGAGCCTCTCCATGGAGTTCCAAGACATTACCTTTCCTTTAAAGGTCTAGATCTAAGGGAAGATGAAGAGTCCTCTAGTTTCTAAGGTGATATACCTTCTCATTTCTCCTCCTTCTTCCTTCTACTTCCACATTATTTGGTTATTATCTTCTCCCCTGGTCATGAAATACCTAGGTTTATTTTATCCTAGGATATATTTATGGTTTTTTTTGTTTTTTTAGGGCTGGTATTCATAGATCTTGAGTGTTGAGAACCGCATTGGGTGATATCAGGTGTGTATTTCCTTTCCGCCATGGTTTTGTGGTAGGATATCACTTGAACATGCCTTTATCATTCCAGTTTCATCATTTTATTATTATTAAAACATTATATATATGTTTATTATTGTTTTTAAACCTTTTGATAGTTTTCTTTGTGTGCAAAATGGTTGTTTAATCCTTATTTTGTGAAAAGTAGTGTTGTTATGTTATAAACGTGCACACCACTAGCTTACATAAATGTTCTATAAGATTATGAACTTGTATTATGGTATTTTTAACATTGTTTAGTATCATGGATAAAATTATGGCATTTTAATGTTATTTTATCCCTTTTAGAGTGCAAAAAAATAATATTGTTTTCTTAAAAGTGTATGCCACGTGTTCGGTAAATTGCTCGATTGGATTTTATGTGCTTAGTGCACTATAAAATGATTTTTTTTTGCATTTATAAAAACATTTGAGATTACAAAATTGTATCATGGGATCCTTTTATGGATTTAATAAGTAGTTTTGGTTTTATAAACCAATAGGTTTTTTGTGGTAAACATTGTTTTGCCCGAGTTTCTGGAAAATGGCCCATTCGACATCATTATAAAATTGTTTATGTTATGGATGTGTAACCTGAATTTATTTAGGGCCTTATGAAAGTGGTATTATATTATAAATGTTGTGTATACATCTCTTTATTAAAAGTTAAATTTTAACCTTTGGAAAATTAATGTTTTGAGAAATGCTTAGAGGCTCGTTGGGTATTTTTCTTATATAAATGGTTTCCATGTGTATTTCATGTTGTATAATTTGGGTCCATTTTATGGTCTAAGAAATTGATTTATTAAATGTTTTTTGGTATCCCAAATAGTATTTGATAAGGTATTTGTGGATTTTTACCCTTAAAAGACCATTTTAAAGGATTTTTTTGTGCAATGCCTCGTTATACTTTGGGAAATTATTTTATGAAATTTTCGGTGGTTTATTGATCTGTGAAAGAAATTTGAGATATGTAAGTGAGATGTTTGATGTGTGTGTGATTTTTAAATTTAATTTTCATGGTATTATTTTTTTTATATATTGGTAACTTGTTTGAGAACAAAAATGGAAAATCTTGGAATCTAGGGGGGAGGATATATACTAGTATACTAGCGATCCGGAGGGGCTTCGTCCCTATTTAACATTACAATTTTGATGATGAAAACCCTAACTAAACATTTATGGTGATGATGTTGGAGAAAACATGGTTATGTATTATTTTTCTACTATTGGATTGTGTTCATGAGAAATGATATTTTATTGTCACTTTTACATAGAGATATGAGGTACATGGGGCCCATAATGAACTTTTTCCTAGGGGTGTTCCTGTGACAAGTGGTTATCGGACATTTTGTGCTAATTGTCGGCATACGGTTTGTTTAGTTGGAAAATTCTACAGTGTGTGTGTTTTTTTAAGGTTTATATTCTTTAAATTAGGCCTCTTGAAAACTATTTTCATTTTGATGGTGCACCTCTTTGAAAATTTGTTACTAGATTTTTTATTTAAAAAACATGAATGTTTTTGACTATTAATTTTTATAGCATAGAACCTCATTTGAAAAAAAAAATTATATATTTTATCTCAAACATGAAATTGATATTTCTTTTATTTCAATGTATGTGCATTTGGAATAGAATAATGGGATAACCAAGTGAGTTTTAATACTCACTGCTATAATTATCTTCTGTTTTTAGACCTTGTGTAGGTTTCTTCTTGAGTTCGGTCACATTGGGTAATGTGTATTTTTTGGGATGGAGAGTGTCCAATGGGGTCACTTGGTATTAGATTGGTCTTTAGGTTTTGTTGGAAGGTTGTCCTTTTTAGTTGTACATTCAGTTTCATGTATAAATAATGTTTAGTTTAATTCTATATAAATGTAAGTTTGGTTGTCTATTTCTTTCCTCTATTTAATTCTTGATTATATTTTGAAAAATAATTCCCCTCGAACTCTATTGATTCCCTTGGTTCATGTCTCCATCCCAGGTGGAATGAGAATTCTTCTTGGGACTTATCACGGAGTGTCCTAGTGACTAGTTTGGGGTTGACCAGGGCAGGTTCTTGACAAATTGGTGTCAATGGATATTGGATCCTAGAGGATCTTTCTTTTTAGAGTTCACTTTATTATTAAGAGATTTCAAGTTAGATGGAGTAGGATTTTCAAGAATTGATGGGTAGGTTTGAGAAGAGTGTCACAAACACTTTCTCATTCTGACCCTCAGGTGTCCATGGGATGTCTAGTTTTATTAGTGTGTTTGGATCTTATTGATTGTTTGATGTTGGGATATGACAAGGGGAGTGGGACTAATGATATTTATTAGCGCGCAGGGCCTGGAAGGAAATGTGGATCTAGGGCATGGTCCTAATAAAGCTCTTTTGTTGGTTGTGTGTTTGACATACGGCCTCTAACTATATAGTGGAGTCACCCACCGACATAATTTTCCTTTTGTGGGTCTCTAAAACTTTTCTTGAATTCGTAATTTTTTTAAAATCCTTATCTGAGAGTTGTGAAAATGGGTTTCAAATGAATGGTTCATATTTGAAAAGTAGAAATGGGTTTTCAACATTTAATATGAGAAAGGTTTTGGAATTCTGGCTTTTGTGAAACAAATCTTATGGATAAAGAGGAAATGATTTAATGGGATTGAATTTCCTCAATCTAACATTATGGTTTCGTGAAATGAAATGTTTGGAAATCATGGATTATTTCAAACTGATTATTAAATTTATTATAAATGAGGTTTTTTGGGTAGTTAAAAAGTCTTTGAACCTGTTGAATTGGTTTTGGAAATTTGGTTTTGAGCAGCTAGTGTTTTTTCTGGAAAGGGGTTTTAGCCTTTGTGGTTGTCAGATTATGAAAAGAGTACTTGAAACAAAATTAAAATGGGAAAGGAATATTTGGAATATAATGGTTTTTTATAAGTTCTATTAATTTAAATGGATTTTATTTTTAATCATATGGTTCTTGAGGAAGTTTGGCTTGTTTTGGGATATCTGAAAATGGTTTTTGACTTGGTGGTTAATGTGACTTTGGAACGTATATGATTCTTTTTGGTGTGATGAATCATTTATTTTACCCTTGTGGTTTTCTTGGGTGCTCACATGCATGGTTTTATAGATATATGGAGGAATGGACAATATGGCATGATGGTTGGGTGCCTGAGGTGGCACAGTAACATGCATATGAGTGAGACATGATTAAACACCATTCTTGAATAAAGAAATCCACCAATTCTGTTTGTTTTTCAAACGTATTTTACACTGAAAAACTATGGTGTTTGTTATAAACTTTTGGTTATGTGGGTGTTTTTTCTTATATCTTATAAGTTTTGTTTATTAAGAATGTTTCCTTAAAATATAGTAGTCATACTCTTGTTGTGTCCTGATATGGGATCTAGGTGGTGGCTCAGTTTTGGAGGAATGCTTAGTGGGATTCTAAAGATGTATTGGTTGTCTTGATGTGGCCATATATGTTTCTCTATTGGCTATATTTCTAGTTCATCAATATAATTATTCATTGAAAATGTTAAATCCACATCCTCGAATGATGCCATAACCCGTTTGTTGGAATTGATATCTTTTCTCACTCGATTTAAAGTGCTCTTTCATTATGGTGTCACTCACTATTGAGGTAGTTGTTCCTGGTGATTTTAATTTGTTTCTCCGTGTACCTTTTCTATTCTTATCCTCATACTTAGTGAGAGGAAATTGTGTTGTGTATGTCCAAGTTCTTGTTTAGATGAAATTGTGTTGTTTGAGGAAGAGGGTTTCAAGGTGTCCCTTGATCTGTAGTTTTAGACTGGGAGCGTTATGTGTCACCATGTGGAACTATGGGGAAGAGTTCGAGTTAGGGACTATCAAAGCCAGATTGCGAGGAAGTATATTCTTCATCCATCTGAGCTCTATCCATAGGTCATGTAGTGAAGATGCTGTGTAGTTTGGAGTCCCAAAAATGTGGGTAATATTGCTAATATCATGCCTCTACCTTTTCATTATGGTAGTTCCTTTATTTATGTTCTTGTTTTAGTAGCCAAATGATTAGGCCCCCTTCCCTCGCATCCCCATGTGGTGGGGTTTTGGATCCGTGTAGAGAGTTTTTCCCCATTTCTTGTCCCCACCATTCGGGTGTGGGGGGTTAAATGTTCATCTTTTGTTTCTATTAACATGGGTTGGTATTTTATTGTGGGAGAGTCCTTGTGGGCCTATGTGGGGGAGACCCATTCCTACTTCCTATTTAATTGTTGTTTTTCCGTTGATCTTTTTTTCTTAACTGTAGGGGGAACCACCACGGGTCTCATAGAGTATCCTCCTATGAATTTGTCAAGTCCTAGTTGTTTCATAATGGTGGGGAGTCCATTCTAGACACCCTTAGAATCGTTGGTTTTCACGAGTGATATTTGGTTTGTGTGATCATTATGTTCATTGGGGGAAGGCCCTCGAGTCTTGTTCTTGGTTTGGTTAAGGATGTGGTGACTCAATCAATTAGTTGATTCTCAGGAAGTGGTTGGGATTTTGTGTTGGGGTAGAGGTAAGAGGCTTAATTTCCAATAAAGTTTGATGATGATTCATTGGAATCAGAAGGTAGACCATATTGATATTAAATACTTAGGTTTTTATCATTCAGTTGGAATGTGTTGGGGCTTTCTAGTTGGGGAAAGCATTAATAGTCGGGAGAATTGTCACACCATGTTTTTTTCATGTCTTGGAATTGATCTGGTTCTTTGGAAATCACAATAATTTTCTTGGGTTTTGGGTGAGGTTAATGTTTTGTTTTGAACATCCATTATATTCTAATAATCTTACCATGGTTTACCTATAACTTTTTGGGTGTTTTTTTAGAAATGTGTGGTCACTTCAAGGTGTGGGCCAACTGAGGTCCCATTTTCTAGATTCAAAAACAAAATCTGTTTCTATTATAACTGATTAGTTATTCAAAGAAAATTCACTCATTATACTTCCCACTTGGCCTCCAATTATCTATTCAAACCACCATATCATATTGGACCCCTATTGGAATTTATAATCATAGTGGATTCGGGTTATAACATTGGGTATTGGGCCAGTCTGTGAGCCTATTTCCAATAAAAAATTTCATTTCTTTTCTATCATATTCATTTTTTTATATTTCTTGGTGATTATACATCCCAATCGAGCCCAAAAACCCTAGTCACGCCCCAAGATCCAGTTTTCCTCTTTTTAGCACATATTAGTAAAGGATTATGATGAAATTTCTCAAGGCTTCTAAAATCATCAAGATTTGGTAAGGTAAATTGTTTCTTTCATGAACAATTCATTTTTTATATTTTTCATCCAAATATTTTGAACATGGTTATTTGAGACCTAAGGATCCTCTCCATGATTTTTCAATCCATTACCTTTCCACTATGGGTGTTGATCTAAGGGAATGTGAAGTGTCTTCTAGTTTCAAAGGTGAGATTCCTTCTCCTTTCTCCTCCCTCTTCCATAAACTTCCACTTTATTTTGGTTTTCACTTCTCCCCTGGTCATGCATGACCTATAGGTATGTTATACCATGTTTTTGGATGGTTTTTTTCACATTTATGGATTATCTTCATAAATCTAGTGTATTGAGAACCACGACCGGTGATATCGGGCGTGTGGTTCCTTTCCATAATGTTTTTGAGGTACGATATCCCCTGAACATTCCTTTATCATTAATGTTTCATAATTTTCCTATTTTCCTCAACTAATATATATGTTATTTATTTTTTCAGCAATTGGATAATTTTCATGGAATGAAAAATTGATATTTAAGCCTTTTTTTTGTGAAAAGTAGTGTTATTCTGTTATAATCATATACACTTCTTACTCACTTAAATGTTCTGTTAAATTACACACTGTTTTTTGATATTCTTGAACATGTTTATGTAGCTTGAATAAATTTTTGAATGGAAATTATATTTTATTCCTTTTCAAGTTCTTAAAATAAGGTTTTTGTTTAAAAATTCAGGTCATGTGTTCGATAAATTGTATGTTTTTATTTTATGTGATTAGTGGGATTTAAAATAATTTTTTTAGATTTATGAATACATTTTCAACATGAAAAAATGGTATTTTGGGGATATTTTAAGGCTGTAAAATGTTTTTTTGTTTTTATAAACAAATTTTTATTTGGGGGTAAACCTCTTTTGGCCCTAGTTACTGGAAAATAGCCCATTTGGCATCCTTATAAAGATGGTTGTGCTTTCAATGTGTAACCAGAATGTTTTAAGGGATTTATGAAATTGGTTTTCTACTGTAAATTTTTTGTATACACCCCTTTATTAAAAGATCAATATTTACCTTTGGAAAATGTATGTTTTGATAATTTCTTAAAGGCATGTTTTTCATTTTTCCTGTAAAAATCATTTCCATGTGTATTTCATATTGTATCATTTGGTGAATTTTTTTAGTCCATGAAAATTATTTTTTAAATGGTGTTGTGGATTCCAAATCTGTCTTGATAAGGTATTAGTGGGTTTTTTCCTCAAAAGGTCATTTTTAATGGATTTTATGAGAAAAGCCTTGTTATAAATCATGAAACTGTTTTTTGAAAATTTACATGGTTTATTGATCCTTGAAAGAAATGTGACTTGTGTGTGTGGGTTGTTTGATGTGTGTATGATTTTTAAATTTAATAATCCTGAGAAAATGTTATTTTATAGATGTGTAACATGTTTGATCACAAAAAAGGGAAAACCTGGGTATCTAGGTGGGTGGACGTGTACTAGTATGCTAGTGATCTAGAGGGGTTGTGTACCTATTTCAAATAGAAAGTTTGACTATGAAAACACTAATTAAACGATGATTATGATGAGGTTTGGGACTACTAGGTTATGGGTGATTATCCTACTAGTGGATCATATTAATAATAATAGATATTTTTTATGGTTACTGTTACATAGAGATAAGAGGTTCATATGGGCCACAATGAACTTGTGGCTAGGGGTGTTCTTGTGACTTGTGAAAAGTGTCTATTTTGTGCTCACCATCAGAATATGGTGTTTTTAGTTGGTAAATTGAAAAGAATTTATATTTTATTTAAAATTTTACATTATTTATATCATCCCACTTGAAAATTATTTTCATTTTGAAGTTTCACCTCTTTGAAAAATTGTTAATAGATTTCTTGTTTATAAAACAAACAAGTTTTTGTCTCGTAATTTTTATAGCATGGAACATCATTTTGAAAAAATATTTTTATATATTGTATATCAAACATGAAATTTATGTTTCTTTTATTTTAAATGATGTGAATTTGTAATAGAATATTGGGCTAACCTACTATGTTTTAATACTCACTCCTATAGTTTTATTTTGTTTTTAGTCATTATGTAGGTTTTAGCTTTTGTTCGGTCGCATTACCTAACAATTATTCATTGTGTTGGAGAGTGACCAATGGGGTCACATGGTGTTAGTTTTGTTTTCAGGTTTGGTCGATCGATTGTATTTTTTAATTGTACTTTCTATTTATTGTATAAATAATGATAAGATCAATTTTATATAAATTTATGTTGGGATGTCTGTTTTATTCTACTACTTTGTTCTTGATTTTATTTTTGGAGATATCATTCCATTTTCACTCTATTAATTCCCTTCAGTGCATGTCTCTATCTCAGGAGGATCGGGAATGCCTCTCGAGACTTGTCACGGAGTGGTCTGGGTGACCGGTTCAAGGTCAACCCAGGCTGGATTGTGACATTAACAGTATGGTTATGATGTCTGACATTATGCATTCCCTAATAATGATATTATTTATTGATATTACATGTGATTATTCGACAAGTATAATATGCATTTTAATGCTTAAATGGAATTATTTTATTTATTATTACCCTATTATGTTCATGTTTATATTTAAAAAGGCTTTTGTTTTAGTTTTTTACTTGCCTTAAAGGTTGTGGTTGTTTATGAAAGCTTATGTTTAATTTTTTAGCCTTACTAAGAATTTGATATCACCCCTTTCTTATGTTTTATTTTCCCAAGATTCCAAGAAGTGTATTATTATTGATATATAAGGTTAATATAGGAGAATAATGTTGTTCCCAAATAATTATCAATTTTTTATATTATGTTTTGAATTGCATTGTAATGTTAAATTATGTTACCTATTTTCCAAGACTCCTAAGCTGACCATACCTTTGATATTTGATTCCTTATAATCATTCAAACATATTAAAATAATGAACTGAAACAATTATTTTGGGGTCAAGGCATTACATTTGACATGCGATGTAAAAGTTTATACGCACTGTCATATTTGATTGGGTTTGAAGTGGAGTATATATTTTTTTTACGTTTCTATAACTATTTTTGTTGAGTTATCCTATTTTTAATATTTGTATGTCATGCTTAGAACTATTCATGTTACTCTTTGTATATTTAACATAGTGTTAATTCAAAGTTTTATGTGTTTTTAAATTTTGTTAATGTTCATTGAAAATACCTCTTTTTGAAAAAAAAACATCATAATTATTTTTAAAATAACCGTTAGTCAATTTATATGGTTTTATTCATAGATTATTGGTGATATGATATAAATTTTGGGTTGTAAAATTAAATGTTTTTAATATATTTAATGATTTTTTCATTTAATCCTTGTTTATATTACTGGTAGTGAATATATATAAATTTGGATTGGGTACATGTTAGAATGTTGAATTTATAATATCTACAACCTATTTGAGAGGGTGATACACTGTCATGATTCCTTAAAATATAAGTTACAATGTAATAGGCTTTACATGAATATTATTTATTTATAATTTTATGATTAAATCTATTTCAATATTTTCTATTATTTAATAACAACAAAAAGTTTTAAATAATTTGATTATATGTTACCCCATGTGATTTTAAAAAATGACTCTACCTTATTTTAACATCTTTTAATGGATTTTTTAATTCCCTATAATAAAAATGTTAGGACCTATATTAATATGGAATCACAATATAAATTATTTTGACATAATATATGTGTTATATATAAATAACAGAATAGGATTAGCAATGAATTATGAGTAATTGTTATTTCTCTTGTAAAATATGTTTATACATTATGATTTATTCAATGCTAAAATGGGACATGATGGAAAGATAAAGTATTAATGAAATAAAATTTTGAATAATATTATAGATATGAATAAATAATTAAAACAATAGCATAAAATTTTCAAGATGTTTTGGGGTTTATAGAAACTTATTATCAAATAATTCAAAAGTGTTCATCATGAATATCTTCTTATTTAATTATATTGGTGATTACATGTTAAAAAATATACATTAAGAAATTTTACAATGATTTTTTAAGTAATTTTAAATTTTAAATTTTAAATTATTAAGAATTTTTTATAAAACATTCTGATAACATATGGTTAAAACATCATAACCATGAAATACTGAGATAAAGCATGCCTTGTTTTCCATGATACATTAATATAATGTTTGAAAAAAATTTAAAAAATGTATATTAAAAGAAATTTATTACATTAAATTCAATATAAGATAAAATCTAATTATAAATGGTTCTATTGAAATATTCCACTGAATTGTTATTTTTTTTATTAATATTAAATGTTATGATGATTTTTAATAATAAAGTTTCTCATGTTCCATGGTATTCCACGATGGATATTTTTATTTTGAAATAGGGCTTTGAAATGGTATTGTAAACAAGTCACATTAAATGATTTTTTTACTAATTTATAAATTTTCAAGTGACAATTTTTATGAATTATAAATATTTTATATTTTGAAAAATTTGTTATAAAAGTCATTTTTTGAAATTATTATTTATAATTTTCATGTCAAAAATAGAAGATTTTTTCATTAGGGTGGATTTGGATTAGGGGAAGATGTGGATGTTGTGATAGGATTTTTATTTTACATTATGTTTTGTCAATTTGTGTTTCTAGGATGATGTGGAATCCTTTATATGTCATAGATTTATGATCGATGATATTTTATTAGGAAGATGAACCAACATTGTAATATTTTTTAGTATTAATATTTTTAGTATTCTTGGGAAATATATATATTTAGAAATGATATATTTATTTCCATTATAATTTTAATGTAATTTATCTTATTGAACTTTATAGACATGGTGTTAGAGTTGAATGAAAATAGTTGAAGAATAATTATGGTGTCTTCGTGAGAAAGGGAATGATGAATTATGGGATACAATATTATTGTTTTATATGACGATTATACAAAAATTTCATAGTGTTATTTAAATTAAGAGGATTATTAATGGTTATAAAGTAATGTTACATTAAAATTAATGAATACCACACCTATATTTGAGTTTTCATGAAAGGTGTACTTCGTTATAGAGTGTCCCAGTGATGATGTATATTGAAGCATGATAAATTAAATGTTATTTCATGTAAATACATTCTGGTGACACATAGGAAGGATTTAATTTTTCATGTGAAAAAATATAATCATATGATGTTGCATTAGAAGAACCAACCGAGGAAGATATTATGTGTGGTCCTAAAATTCCTGGCATGGGACTGAATAGTTTAGTTATATATTTTTTGGATAGTAGAAGTGATCAAGCCAAAAACATTGAGCATACCTTCATGATATAGATTCTAAAAAAGCATCCATCCAAGAGTAGTACTAGAAGTAGGTGAGTGACTATGAAAAAAATATAAAGATTTATTTTCTGATGACAAAAGTTTTATATGGAGGTATCTATCAGGTTTCTAAAATGATTAAGATGAATGTTATGAGTTGGGATACTCATGGTCCAAAAAAGGTGAGTAAAGTGACTATATAAGGTTTAAGTTTCATTTTGTGATATAGGTATTTGGAGTAAAAGGTTTCATATATAAGTTTTGTCGATATGTTAGGATTTTAATGTCATGATATATTACAATAATGAATTATTCAAATAAAATAGATTATAGTACGGACCCTAGATTCATGTTGGTCACTACACCGGGGTTGATGATCCATCATGGTGTTTCACACATCAACGTGGTGAAAGTGGAAATAGTATGATATACAATTCATCCAATTTATATTTTGTGATTATAATTTTTCTTCAATTATAAACACATCATGGAATGGTGTAATAATTAATATAAATGTTAATTGAAATTATGTTTTAGTTTTATCAGTTCATGGGATCTAAAAAGTGTGGTTTCCCCAAACTAAATTAACCATTATGATATTATATAGATAACAACAATCTGGTTTGAGTGTATGATATAAATAATGTCATTTTAACTCCAATGGATGTGATTTGGTATTATTTTTATATATCCATAACTCTCTCAAACTCACAATTTTCTAATAAATTTAGAATATGTGTTAACACAACATTTAACAAAAATCATTATTACCCAAATTTTTTGTGATTCCAATTATGATTGGACACCATAAAAGGTATAAAACCCTTGGTTGATTTTTAGTGAACTCAATCAAACTCACTGCTAATAAATATTGGAATATATCTCATTAACTTATATGAGGATTAATATTATATAATTTTTTTATCCTACCTCAACAAGATCATAAGTATCAAATTAAATTTTTTATCCTAAAAAAATTGGAATAGATATTTCACATGAAAATCCTCAGGTGTATCATACAGACTACCAAGAATTAGTTTACTGGATAAAAATAAATTGTATAAGTGAAAAATGTTATTTTGAAGGAACCATTTGGATATGCATTAAAAACAGACATAAACGTTCTTAATTATGTCAACCAAATGTGTGTCTCTTTAAAATATTTGTTTCTATTTATATTTTTTCAGTCATATGGTGTTTAAAACCTGAAAAATATATTTTAGGTATCTTTTCAAAAATCATGAAAAAAACATTGTGGAACAATACTCTATGTCGGGGTCATCCAAAATATGACATGTGGTAACACACCTCTTTCAGGCCTTCCTGGAAATAGTTTAAAATATTACGCCACATTATAAAATGGCATGATTGCCTCAAATTACAATAAAAATATAATAATTAATTTTTACAAATGGCCTATAACAATTTCATAAATAGGAATTATCCATGTTTTTCTAAATTGAAAAATAAAATGAACTATTTAATCCCCCATGCAATTTTAAATGCTTCTAATGGGAACTATACATTTTTAAGGGAATATTTTTAAAGCTATTAGGATAAATAAATAAATTGTTATACAATTTTAGAAATATTTTTGAACAAAATTTCTATTTAATATTAATTATATCGGGTTAAATAATTATGTTGTTAATTTATTCTATATATTCCTCTATAATTATTCTTAAATTTTAATTATTTTAATGATTTGAATATTTTAAACATTTCTATAAATTTTTTGAACAAATTATTATATATTAGTTTCATATGGTATATTTTGTAATATGTTTGAAAATTTAATAACTAGATTTGATATATCATGAATTTTATTTACTATTAAAGTAACTTCCTTGAATTTTGATGTTTTATATCTCATATACATATTAGGTCTTAGAATTATGATGGAATTGAAGTCTATCTAATGTAATGTACTGTTGGGTGGAGGGAATCTAGGTTTTAATTAGTAATCACCTATAGGCTTATTCATTGACTAAAAATTGGACTTTTCATTCTATTTATCCAACATAAATTAACAAAATATTATTGTCTAAATATAATTATATAAAGTACATAAAGGAGTTTATATACATTATACATTGGATGCATTTAGATATATGTTGATATAATTGATTACAATTATTGGGTTATTAACTAAAACTCGACGTTTTCTGAAGATTTACACAATAATAGGGTTTTAACTTATTGATTCGGATTATGGAATAAGGATTCCAAAACCTAAATTTTTGGAATCATGAATACATGGTACAATAAAACATAAGAAAATAATGATTTCATGGGATAAAATAGTTTTAAATTTCATATGTGTTCGGTTTTTATTAAATTAGTGGTATTTTAAAATATAACCCCTGTAATACTAAATGTGAAATTATTTCAATGAAAACATATTTTAATCCATTGATCAATTAATTAGGTAGGATAATCACAAATAATGATTCCAATGGATTATATTATACAAGGAATAATGGATGTGGAAAATCCTAAGAGTAATATAGAAACATGACACAATGAGATTTTGGCGACACATAACATGGATTTATAATGAGTTTGGATAAAAAAATGAATAGATTTTAGTATTATAAATATAATTTATATGAATAATTAATTTTCATAGAAAATATCAAATATTAAGACATGATATGATTGAAACAACTATCACAAACTAGCCCGAGTCGACCCTGAACTAGTCATCTAGGTCGCTCCGCGATAAGTCTCGAGAGGCATTCCCAATCCTCTTGAGATGGAGACAAGCACCAAGGGCATCCATAGAGTGGAAAGGGGATGATTTCACCCAAATATAAACAATAAAATAAAAATGGAAAGAAATCGACTACCAAATATACATTTATATAAAAGTTGAACTGAACATTATTCACACATGAAAGTGAAAGTAATACTAAACCAACAACTCAATCGACCAAAAATGACAACCCATTAACTCCATGTGACCCTACTGGTCACTCTCCAAAACAATGATCACGCATCACCCAAGGTGATTATACATAAGCTGAAACTAGTACAAGGGATAAAAATAGTATAATCATATAGGTGTGAGTATTAAAACTCAGTAGGTTATCCCAATATTCGATTCCCAATACAATTACATTAAAATAAAATAAACATCAATTTCTAGGTTGAAATAAAATATATATAAATTTGTTTTACAAAAAAATTTCCATGATAAAACCATTGCAAAATAAAAATTCTTACAAGTTTTCATAAATAGCAAATGATAATAACCAATTTCAAAGAGATGTAACATCAAATTGAAAACATATTTCAAGAGGGGTACTTAAAAGAATTTACACCTTTAAAATAAACACACATGCTACTCAATTTTCCAACTAAACTAAACCTATACTAATGGTGAATACAATATATAAAATGAGAACAAGTTTGAGGAACACCCCAAGTCACTAGTTTGCTGTGGGCCCCAGATACCTTGTATCTCGTTGAAAAGTTACAATAAAAAATATATGTTCTCATTAAAAACCCAATAGTAGGGAACATACCCCTAACCTAGCAGTTCCCAACTTCATTATAATAGTTTATTTAGTGTTTTCATAATCAAACATGCTATGTGAAATAGGGATGAAACCACTCTAGATCACTAGCATACTAGTACACTCTGTCTACCTAGATACTCAGTTTTCCCTCTTGGTTCTCAAAAAGGTTCCATAAGCTATCAAATGAAATCTACATACAAAAACACCATTTCTGGTTTCCAAATCTCCGAACTGTAGATAAACAAATTTTTTCCCTTTGTGTAACTAAGTCAACCATCTAAAATTTCCATAAAACAATTTGAAGATGTTTAAAAAAGATTTACATATTAATTCAAATTCAAAATGCACTTTTTAGAACAAATTCCCACCATTGTCGTATCCAAGAAAATTTTACATAATCAAAACCATTTACTAAATAAATTTAATGATACTTAAAATGAACCCAAATAATACAACATAGAGTACACATGAAACCCCATTTTTTAAGAGAAATGTAAAACATGCCTTTAATAATTTTACCAAACCAATGTATAACAACAGTACAAATCTAACCTTTCATAAAGAGGTTTACACACACTATTATCAGTAGAAAAGCATTTACAAAAACCCTTTTAAACTTTTAGGTTGCACATTTAATCTCAAACATTTCTATAATGATGGTGAATGAGCCACTTACTGGAAACTCATGCCAAAACATGTCAACAACCAAAACCCATATCATTATAAAACGAAATCCACTTTATACTAAAATAAAAGGACTCGAAAATATCACATTTCATGCTTCCCATGCATTAATAATTTCAAAAAAGTTATTTTATGTTGAATTTATCACATAAAGGCCTATTGGGCACTTTTCTGAAGACTCGACATGCAACATTTAAAAAAACAACTTTTATTTTACACCTAAAGGGGTAAAAACCAATATTTTCATGAAAAATATTTCTTACAGTAGTAAAACCAGGTCATGAAAATCTAAAATCAATATTTGAAAACCAACATAACATTTATTAGAACAAGTAGTAAGCACTTTTAAAACAAACCAACTCCATTTTGCACAAAACAAGGCATAAATAACCATTTTGCACACCCAATAAATCATCTTATGGTTTCACAGTAACACTAAACATGTATATATGGTGAGAACAGAAAAAAAAATATGAAAAATAAATAATAATGTCATGTTCTACGGAGAACCTAATTTGAAACCATGGCGGACTGGAAACACACACCGAAAACCTTCCATGAGGGTTCACAAAAACTATTTCTACTAATAACAGCCATAAAAGATTAAAACCCCCATAAAAATAATGGTATAATTGGTCCCTAGGTCGTTCATGACCAGGAAGGAAGAGAGATCTATGAAATAATGCAAGGAGGAGGATGAAGGAGGAGAAAGGAGAAGGAAACACATCTTGAAAACTAGAAAACTCTTCATATTACCTTATATTCACACATTTAGAGGAATGATAATTTCTTGGAACTCAATAGAGAGTCTCCTTAGGTCTGGAAAAACCTAGAAAAAATATTTGTGGGGAAAAGAGAAAAAAATGAATGATACATGAAAGAAAAAAATTACCTTACCAAATTTGGATGATTTGAGAGGCCTTGAGATATCATTCCCTACTCTATGACTAAGATGAGCTCAAAAGAGGTAAAACGCATCATGGGGGTTATATAATGGTGTTTAGGATCTTTGTAGATGTATTATCAATGAAAAATATTAAAAAATGAATAATATATAAAAGAAAGAAAATTAAATGGGAAATGGGCTCACAGGCTAGCCCAATACAAGAATAAATTACTCAAATACACCAGGATTATGAATTAATAAGGGGTAAAAATTGATATGTTGGATTCAATAGGTCATGGGAGGAAAATTGGGAATTTTAATGAGGGAAAAAATTACTAATTAATGAATTATAAAAGAAACAAATTTTGTTTTAAAATCTTGAAATGGTCTCTCGATTGGGCTGAATCTAGAAGTAACCACCATTTTGGAAAAAAACTCTCAAACAAGCTATGGGGAACCCATGGTTGGAAGATTAAAAATAGATGGAAGTTAAAAAAATAAACATTAGTTTTACCCAAAACCCATTAAATGTTTCGGGATTTTCAACACACCATATCAAAACAAATACATGAAAATCTTGTTGTGACAATTCCCCCCACCGTTAAAGATTCCCGCCCACGGAAAGCCATAACACCTTCCAACTGAAAGTTAAACACCAAAGGATTTATTATAAACATGGTCCAGAATCTCAAGAAATATACATATAATAAACCATCAATGGAAAGACCATGCCTTCATTGCCACTACCAAGCTAAGAACCCGATTATTGGGCCTTATCCCAATAAACCCAACGATCAGCCAAACCAAAGGGAACTCACAAAATCCAATGATATGGGGGGATTCTTGAATGGCCTCCCCACCATTAAATCACAACTACTATCTAATAAATCCTCAATGGAAATATATTCAAGACATGAAGTGGGTCTCCCCACCATTAGAGACCAACTAGAAATGAACAAACATGAAATCAACGTAAACTAGAATTAAGAATCGCCTACACAAACCCACCAAAACTCTCCCTCAACAACCTATAACCCAATGTTAAGAGGGTTGAAACATGAACATTTAAACCACCCCCTCCAAAATGGAGGGGACAAGGACCAGGACAACACTTTCGACACTGATCAAAACACCCCCCTCTTGGGGAAGTGAGGGAAGGGGACTCAATCGCTGGGCCAAGAAAATAAAAAAATAAATATAGGAAAAACCCAACACTCTCCACCAACGAATAGGTAAAACCAAGACTGCACTCGATTAACATTGGTAGTTAAAATAGTGATATTGATTAGAAACACACATCTGATGAGGCATAACCATAGACAATGTGTGAGGGGTAGGTCCACCATGATCTTTGAGAAAAAAATAAATATCACTGTGATAAGAAACCATAATAAAAACATTGAAACTACATTACCACAATAGTGAAGGCAGAAGCATAGTCGAGCTCCCCACACCTCTGGCGATTTCCCGACTGCGTAAAAATCTTCACTCTGAGGCCTATGGATGATGCCATGATGTTTAAATCATCTTTTTCACTGCATCCAACAGATACGGATCACATCACCCCCCAAAACCCACTTTCTCAACAACACACCTTCATCTAAATAGAAACTCAAAGATACATAGCATCATTATCTCTAAGTCAAAACAAGGAGCAGAGTAGAAAATAAATATGGATAAACACATCAACATCACTGAACACAACTTCTATATCCAAAATAATTATTAAAGTATGAATATCACTTTAAATCAAGCCCAAACATTTCTCTATTCCATAAAACAAGTTGATGCATCATCTAAAGAGGTGGATTTAATATTTGAAACAAATCCTTAGGATGATCAAATAGATGTCTTGCCAACAGAGAACCATCCGTGGCTACGTCACAACATCAAACATATCCTTAGAAACCCACTGAAAATTTCTCTAAAACTGAGCCACCAACACGATCCCTTTTAAAGACACACCAAACGTATCACTTCTAGATCACGAGGAAGCATACCAGAAAAACCACACTTCTAAAAAAAGAAAAATAAACCCACATAAAAATTGGTTAACCAAAAACAAATAAAATCATCGTAAAACAATTTTGAAAAATAAACTAAATTGGTGTATTTTAACATTCACCAAAGGTGTTTCATCAAGTCTCACTCACATGAACATTCCCATGCCACCCCGAGAACCCCACCACTATGCCATTCTAGAAATCCATCAACAGATATACAAAAAAATAATGCATGTGAGAACCCATGAAAATACCAAAGTCTAAAACAAACATTCTCATTATATAAGAAAAAAAATTCAACCAATTTAAAAAATCATGTACCTTCCATAGGCACACTAACCACAAAGTCAAAAATCATTTTAATATTTTGAAACAACAAACCATTTTACCAATCATGAAAAATAAGCCCCATAGGTCTCCTTCAAATTCATCTCCCATTATTCCAAAAAATGTTTATCACTTCAACAAGCCACACTTTTTCAATAAAAAAATTTATTTAGAACCCATTTTATTTATTTGGAAACAAATACCAAAACATGATTTTCATTCAAACATCCTATTCTCATTTTCAAGAATTTATAAAGCTAACTTTTCATAATATAATAACCACAAAGGAAAAGGCCCTTTTTAGGATAACACCAACTAGTCAAAAACAATTCCCCAAACCAATTCATTAGATTTAAACAATCTTCAATAGCTTAAAACATCCAATTTTAAACAAATATGAATAATCACCTTTAAAAAATCATGATATCCAACCATTTTTTCAATAAACCATCAGTTTAGATTGAGCAAATTTGATCCAATTAAATTATTCAACATTATCCTAAAATTTTTGTTTCAGAAAAAACACAACAATCTCAAAACCAATCTTATATTAAAGATTGAAAACCCACATCCACAATTCATAGACATGGATTTTCAAAACAAAATTCAGAATTCAATAAAGGTCTAAGAGATCCACAAAACCGAACTATTTTCGGTGGGTGGATTAAAAATATGGTTGGTATCCATATACCAAATGCACAACCAAAATTAAATTCCTTCTTAAGACCATGCCCCACCTCCAAATTTCAATCCAGGCACTATGGGATCACGGAGGCCATTAGTCTAAAGATCAAAACGAGCAAGAGTTCACAACGCTCTTCCCAAACCTACCCTCAATGTTATGAAAATCCTACTCCATCTACCTTGACATCCCCTAAATAAAAATTCCCCGCTAAAAATCATGGTCCGCTAAGTGATGACCACCTCTAATACCCATTTGTCATGAAAAAACCCAGGTCAACCCTGAGCTGGTCATCCAGGCCGCTCCACGACATGTCCCAAGAATAATTCTTGATCTTCCTGAGTTGGTGACAAGAACCAAGGGAATCAATAGAGTGATAAGTGGATGATTTATCCCAAATATAAACAATTAAATAAATAGTGGAAAGAAATGTACATCCAAATATTCATTTATATAAATGTTAAAATAAACATTATTTGCACATGAAAGTGATAGTACAACTCAGAAAATAACTCAACTGACCAAACATGACAACAAACTAACTCCATGTAACTCCAATGGTCACTCTCCATCACAATTATCACATATCTACAGATCTGATAAAACTTAATCTGAAACTTTCACAAAGGATAAAAACATAAGAACACTTAGTCATGAGTATTAAACTGAGTCGGTTATCCAGATATTTTATTCCCAATTCACTTCCTTTAATATAAAAGAAACGTCAATATCAAGTTTGAAATAAAATATATATAAAAAATGTTTTACAAACATGTTTCAATGAAAAAAAATTAAAAAATTAAAAATTCTCGCAACTTTTTATAAATAGGAATTTCTTGCAACCGATTTCAAAGAAAGGCAACTTCAATGTGAAAATGGTTTTCAAGAGGGATACATTAAAGAACGTACACCATTAAATAAAACACACATGATATTGAATTTTCCAACCAAACTCATTGTATTATAATTGGGAAAAAATATATCTAATGAGCACAAGTCAAGTGAACACCCCTAGGCACTAGCTAGGTGGGGGACCGAGGTACCTTGTATCTCAGTGAAAATTAACAATAAAAAATATATGTTCTCATGCACGAGCTACTAGTAGATAATATACTCATAACCTAGTGGTCCCCAACATCATCAAAATAGTCTATTAAGTGTTTTCATCATCAAACCTTCTATGTTAAATAGGTATGAAACCACTTCATATCACTAGAAAACTAATACATATCCACCCACCTAGATACTTGGGTTTCAATATTTGTGCTCAAACAAGTTCCACATGGTGTCAAATTCCATTAACAAAGATTTTCACAATAATACCATTTGAAAATGTAATTTTTAGGAAAAACACCCACCAATTCTATACCAAACCAGATTTGGAAGCCCCAAAACAATTTACAAAATCAATTTCATGTATATTAAAATGACCAAAAATCTTACAATATGGAATACACATGAAATCCCCTTTTTGGAAGAGCATTTCCAAATGATACTTTGAGAATTTTACCAAACCAAAATATAACAATGGTACAAAATAAAATTTTTATAAAGAGGTGTACACACCCCATTATTAGTAAAAAAACATTTACCTCAACCCTTTAAAACATTTAGGCTACACATTTAATTTTAACCATTTTCATATGAATTCGGAATGGGCAACTAACCATAAATTCGTTCCAAAACATGTCCAAAACAAAAACCCATATATTTATAAAACCAAGACCTTTTTACCACCATAAAAGGACACAAAAATATCACATTTTATTCTTCCCATACTTTTATAAATTCAAAAAACTTATTTTATATCACATTTATCACATAAAGACCAACTGAGCACTTTACCGAAGACTAGGCTTGCAACATTTAGAAAAAAACTACTACTTACCACCCAATGGTGTAAAAACCCAAATGTTCATGCCAAAAATTTATTAAAATAATTATAATAGTTCATTAACATCATAATAAAAATTCAAAACTGAGAGGAACATTTATTTGAACAAGCAATGAGAACTTTTATAATGAGATGACTCCATTTTACACCAAACAAGAAAAAATAACCATTTTGAACACCAAATAAATCATACATAGGTTGTATAGAAATAATAAACATTCATATAATCTTAAATATCATAAAAAAGATTAAACTTAAATAATAAAGGCAAGTACTTGAGAGAACCCACCTCGAAACCATGGTAGAATGGAAACACACACCCAAAAAACATCCATGAGGGTTCACAAAACCTATATATATGAAATATATCCCTAAAATAAAGAAACCCACATAAATAATCATAGTAAAACAAAACCCTAGTTCCTGCATGATAGGGAGGAAGAGATATCCAAGAAATAATGTAAGGAGGAGGAGGATGGAGAAGAAAGGAGATGGAAACTCACCTTGAAAACTAGAAAACTCTTTATCTTCCCTTATATACACACCCTTAGAAAAGAGGTAAATTTTTTGAAATTACTGGAGAAGAGAATTTTGTCTTTAAGAACTAGATAAAGAATATTTGGGGGTAAAAGAGAAAAAATGGAATGATTCAGGATGGAAAAAAATTACCTTACCAAACTGGACGACTTTAGAATCCTAAAGAAATTTCACCCTAATAGAAAACTAAAATGAGCTCAAAAGAGAGAAAATGAATCATGGGTGTGTTCCTAGGGTTTTTGGTATGGATTGAGAGATAGAATCACTAAAATTGTTTAAAAATAAATAAGATAAAATGGAAAAAATTTATTTTTTCTAAAACGAGAAATGGGCACACGAAAGACCCAATACTAGAATAAATAACCCAAATCCACCATGATTATGAATTATTAACTGGTTCTAATTTATATAGTCATTTTAATAGGTCAGGTGAGTCAAAGTGGGATGTGAAATTAGTGAAAATTATTGAAAAAAATCAGGTAAATAAAGGAAAAATTTGTTTTTTAATTTGGAAATGGGCCCATGGTTGGCCAAAATCATGAAGTAACCACCCTTTTCTACAAAAACTCCCAAAAATTATGTGTGACACCCGTGTTAGGATGATCATACATATATATCAGCTCAAAAATAAACATTGATCTCACCTAAAACCAATGAAAATGATCAGGATTGGCAACACATTTTATCAAAACCAAGACATGAAAAATTGGGTGTGATAAAAACATTCAACCCAAATACCTATAGGATAAATTTAATTAAGAAAATATAGTTATTTTCCATGTAAAGGTAATGAATTTTTTGTTATAATTTTATTCCAATAAGTTTTATTAAATTTCACTCATGATAAAATTAAAATATGATAAAAACTAATAGATATGTCTTTGTTGTAGGTTGAAACTTATATCATGATTATAATTTTGATGATTCTTATAGGAAGGAAAAATAAAATATCTATATATTGGTATATATTTGTAATAAGTGTTCTTAAATGGAATAAATTTTGGAATATGGTTATAAATGTAATAGAAATTATATTCTCCAACACGAGCTCATAGATATTTCATATTAAGTTTGTGTCACAAAGTTTTTCTGATAAACTTAAAATAAAAAGTATGAGAGATGGTTGGTGATGTTGATCTATATTTCAGAAATGGGGAATGAGTAATTTCATTATATATTGATACATATAATCTAATTATACCAATTATAGTAGTTTGATTTCAAAAAAATCCCTCAATGAACCGCAGTTTGATTTTTTTACATTTTCAAAAAAATATTACACTTTAAATCATTGCTATGAAGAATAGTTTACATATATATATTAATGAAATGATAAATGAAATGGTAAATATATTATAGGGTTTGTATTTTTTGGATGTGGATCATATTCTCTATGAAACTTGTAAAATAAGGCTAATGATGATCCTACTATAATAAAATTTTCCATTCTCTCCTAAGATAAATCAATGAGAAACCTGTTCAAAGACACTATATTTGTTGATTTTTAGAATAACCTGAATAATAATTTTTTTATAAATATAAATATTTTAATTAGGTAAAATTACCAAATAACCTTTTATTTGAAAATGTGAAACTTATATTGTTTTATTGGATCACATACATATTTATGTATACATATTAATAAATACTCAATAATTTTGTGATTAGAGGTACACTACAACACTTACTGATGTTTTTTTTGTTATAATGGTTATGTGAGTATAATGAGATATATTTTTTAATACTTATAAAATCTCAATTATTTTGAAAATTAATTATATATATAGTTTGGAATAAGTAGAATGGTTCTTTTATCGTGTTTGGTTGGTGAATAATTAATTAATTAATTCACTAACCTTGTGATATATAGTGGAATTGTATTATAACACACCCATTATACCATGAAATGGTGGCATGGTTTTTTATAGAGTATAAATTTTACTCAATGTTTCATGGAATGATCAATGATGAATCAATTTATCCTTCTTACATCAATCATGGGATATGTTCTAAAAATCCATGCATTTAAACTTAATAAAATTCTAAATGTGGTAGTCATAAAGTACCATATCATATATCATATTGTAAATTTTTTTAATATATCATTTATGAATGTTATATTTTTTCAAGTATATAAACACCATTTTTTATTTGACAAACTATTCCCTATATCACAAAATTCTAATTTACTTGTTATCCTAAAAAATTATGGGATATTATTTATATAAAGATAATTATAAATAAGTGTTTGATGATTATGATTGTTTTTTATATGGGATAGATCACATTAATTAAGGATTTATTTAATGTAATTTATAAATAGTATATGTTTAAGAGAAATTAATATGAAGTGTTCTTAAGATGGATATTTATCTGGTTTCATAATGAGAAGTAGAAGAATAACAAAAAAATATTTACGAAATTAAAAGGTCTGATGGAAATCTATATGTACTCAATTATTATAATTTTATGGAAAACGATGATGAATAATTATCAAAGATGATGATAATAGTACCTTCTAAAAGTCCATTGATTGTCTTAATTATTGAAAATTTCCATATACCATGAAAAAATTGATAAACTCCTTGTACATTAAACCTAATCAGAAAATTGCGGATTCACATTAATTGGTGACACCCATAGGATTCATGTTGATATTATGTTATAAAATTTATATATATTTTATCTTTCCTTCCCATAATACATTTCTAGTGGATAATGGTTTTATAAAATTCATGTTATTAACTATACAGAAACTGTTCCTCCAGTTTTTATGATAAAATCCATCATGATATTTCTTTCAATAGTGAAGCACTATTATAATTAGACATTCCATTTATATTAAAAAATTATTTTTTTAATGTGAATTAATTCACATAAATGTATATAATTCATCCTCTATTTTTTAAAGAAAAAATTATATTATATGATTTACAAGTTAAAACAATCCATTTATTAGTTAAAGTGAGCTTCTCAGACTGGGAAACAATGATTTGATGAGTTAATAAATAGATTCAATTCATCAATAATGTAACGCCCTGACCCCAGTTACCCAGAGTCGTTGCATTATTACATAACATTGGAATAATCACAAGAAAGATCAAATCTCGAAAGACCGATGGGTTTAGTAGCCTTGGAAACACTAGATATATTCATAAGTTTTACATTATATCATAAAATGAAAAACTACTACAACAACATAATGTTTCCACAGTCCACACTATAATCCCCTCATAATATCCCTGCAGGTCATTCATAACTTACATCTTCACATCCTGGGAAAAATAAAACATAGAAAAGGGGTGAGCTCAAATGCCCAGTAAGGATAACAATATAGCGGAACATTCAAAAATAAGCATAAATATTTAAGGCAATAATTACTAAAACAAAAGCCTTTTAAACTTGAACTTCAACATAGTATGGAAAAAGTAAAATGAAATAATGCCATTTACTTGTTCACATGGATATTCTACTAATCGAATAATCACATGCAAAATCAATAACCACTTTCATAATGTTGGAATGCATAATGCTAAACTTTAATTACTTTTCAAGGCCTCGTCCCAAGACCTTGGGGCTAACTGTAACCGGAACCCAACCCGGAGTGCCTCTAATAACCGGACACCAACCCGGAGTGCCTCTAATAACCGGACACCAACCCGGAGTGCCTCTAATAACCGGACACCAACCCGGAGGGCTTACTTTTACCAGTCCCTAACCTGGAGGGCTTACTTTTACCAGTCCCCAACCTGGAGGGCATACTTTAACCAGTCCCCAACCTGGAACATACTTGTCCAACACATTCATATGAAGTAAAGATTGAAATATAACATAAACATTCTTATTGGAACTAGCATACTAAATGTCAATACTTTCACCATAAACTATGAATGGTATAAAAATAGCACATCCACAGTCAAACATATCACAAAACCTTCAAAACAATATAGAAGTTTTGTATCATAATAAATCAACTTCAAATAATCTTAAAACCCATCAAAGGATGTTGACATAGATGAAATCAAAATTCTTTTTAAAGAAATATCTCCTTTTATTTTGAAATCATTTAAGATCCATATAAAATCAAACATTTTCTTTGAAAATAATCTTATAAGCTTGTAAGGGAAGCTTTGAAGATTTTATAACGGCGGAAAACAGCCGCACCCGCCGTATAAGTTAAAAAAAACATTCTTACCTTAATTCTGTTGAAAAGGTTAAAAGGGACCTTGTTTTGAAAACGACGGAAAGATTCCTTTATAAACCTCTTATAAAAAGTCAAACAAGGGTATAAATGACTTTGACCCATATTCTTGTAAATAATAAAAATGTTTTGAAATACATTTTTAAGAAACATGGATGTGGATGATAAAGAGATCCCAGTAGATTATTACGTATAAGCAACCTCGGATAATGAAGAGATTGTGAAATAACCCTTACCAGTTTGGTAACTTATGAAACATACAACACATGAAAGAGGTATCATACAATGAATATGTAAGTACACATAAATTATAGTGTATTACACAAAGAATATAATTATGGGCAGTACATACACCACACAAAAGGTAATGGTGGCAATATGGCATGAATCTCATGAGAATAAAGAGTGAGATGAAAACCCATTACCACGTTAATCAACTGAGTCGTATGGCCAAAAGTTAATAACCACCAAATTATTTACAGAATAACATGAATATAAATAGAATCATGATAATATATATCAAATGGCAGTACACAATACACCACTTTCAATAATTTAGTGGCGAACAATGAAAATCTCACGGAATTGAAAGTGAGATAAGAAAATCCCTTACCTTGTACTTTTCCTTGGTTGGGGTAGGTTAACCTCCTGTATAATGGTGAAATAATTGTTATTAAATTATACAAGAATCATATATATTAATATGATATCATATATGATCTTTTAATATTGATTTGATAATAATATCTTAGTATTATCGTTGTTTCGGGTGTTAACTTACTTGTTTTCTTTTGTATGTTTTGTTACGTAAGACATGTTTGTAAAGGATAGATTGTATATTATTCAAATCCAGAATGGTATCAAGTCCTTAAACATCATTTTTAAATCATCAAATGATAATTATACTTGAATGGATACGATGTAGGATGAATCTCATCGCGTTCGTGGAGACGGTAGTCCGTACGTACGCACGAACGCAACTTCCATTTAATTTTTATTTTAAAAGAATTGAATCCAAATGATACTTAGGTATATTACTATTACAGTATAATATAATATTTTATATATGTTACTTTAGTTTCATTAACACCATCCTTTATACGTTCCTTGTGTGGTATGAACGAGTCATATCATTTTAAGGGGGCGGTAGTCCGCACTTCCTCAAATGAAATTATCGTATGTATGTACAACATAATGGTATGAAATAAAATGGAATTAAAGAAGCTTATATATAAAATATATATCATTAATATCATATTTAATTACAGTGCCATCCTAATGGCCACCATGAGAGGCGGTAAGATCTATTTGAACAATCATCGTTTCGTGAGGCGTTAGTTTTCCATCCACAGAAACATTATGTTCATCATCCATTAGATGGAGTTGTGTGTATGTGTAGTTTGAATACTTCTTATAACAACATCCTAGTATATTTAGGATACTGGTGTTGTTACAAAAGAAAGGAAATAAAAAGAGTTTGGGGGTTGGAGAAGCAAAATAAATGAAAATAATTTAAGAGAAATCGTTACCTTTAATTTAGGTAACTCACTTTGGTTGGAACCAAAGGACTTCTTGAAATGATTTCTGCCTAAGGGGAAGCTTCAAGGAGGAGGATAGGGATGTGGGGAGCTTAGTTGGGCAGAGTTTGGACGAGCCAAGTGGCTTGAGAGGTGTGAGGAATGAGTAGAAGTGGTCTCCTTTTATAAGGGAGAGGAGGGGCTCTTTAGGAAAGAGTGAAAGTATTACTTTATAATATAATTATATTCGGTTTATAATGGTCCAAAAATCATTGAGGTCGAAGATACGATGACTCATATTCTAAATAACATCAACCAATAAGAATTGGACAGGTTTTAGATAATATTTTAATCATTATAATCTTATTTATTTAAATGATTTATTAATGAGGTAAACATTGCATCACTATTGTGTCATTAATAATTTAACTTATTTGATGTCTAAAAATTATAAATAAAATATAATTATGTAGGAAATCGTTTTAGCTTTCTAATGAATATTTATAATCAAAAATCCAACATGTATAACCCTATGTAAAAATTGTTCTTCTAAAAGATGTAAGCTTATGCCATTTTTATTTTTATTTTAACTTTATTAATATAAAGTGTCCCTACCACATACAAGTGGCTCCAAGGGGTCCCCAAATTTACCCAAGGATGCTCATGGTCGGGTATGTGTCCACCAATAAGGTTAGGACACGTTTTAGGGTAATTTTGTATTATTATATATTATTTTTTAACCCTTATTTACCGGATTTACCCTTAACCATGGTAAATAAAATATTTACCACAGTAATTATTCAAAATGTCTAAAAATAAAAGTTACCTATTTACAAAATTTGGACATCCTGATTCCAAATATGGAATCCATTTTTCTAAATTCAAAACACATAAGTGGCAGAAATTAATTTAAAATTAATTCCCGCTGTCAAAACAAAAAGCGTGTTTTTAAGAGATAATAACTATCAAAAGATTGACACTTGTTTATATTCGGTTTAATTGTAATATTATGTCCAATGACCAACATTATATTAAATGGTAAAAATATATTCTAAATATACTTTAAAACTACCAAAATTCATAATTTATCACTATTAATTATTTTGATTAAAAAAGTTGTTTTTAATTAAAATTTAGTAATTTTCACTATTCATCAAAATATGAAAGTTATCCGAAAAGTACCAAAATTTCACCTTAGGCTAAATTCGATATTCAGAATCCAAAAATGAAGTCCATTTTAAAATATATAATATATATAATTTCAAAATTTAGGTATTACTATTCATAACGGCTAGTTTGATTGGTTGTGGCGTGTGTTAAAACTCAAGGTTGCGTACAACACACGCTACTATTTTATTCAAAGGAAAGCGTACCGTGGAAGCTTGGGATGTTTCATTTAAAATTTTTATTTTGATGTCCCAATTTATTCAGATAGTTTAAAATATTTTATTTAAAAAAGGTTTCACTATTAAAGTTGATAAAAGTGCAATACTGAAAATGAATCTGTTCTTGCATTATGACTAAGAAACTCATAATAGGGATTCTAAAATTATAAGGATTATATAAAGTTCAAAATGTTGTTAATACTATTCATGACCTATTTTAATGGCTTTTTTTTTGTACGTCATGGTGTGATTGAACTCGGTGTTGCGTGTAGTGCAAGTTATTGAATTATTTTTAAGAAATAACACACTATGAAATCCTGGGGTGTTACATTCTCCCCTCCTTCAATAAATTGTGTCCTCGCAATTTGAAATTGTTCTTCGAAAATAAAAGGTTGAAAATAGAAAATATATTTGTGGGAAAACCCACATCGGAAATTAGTTTACTAAAATTTAGTCTTAATATGAGGAAAGAGAAATGAAAGAGTCACCACCAAATTATGATCTCGATTAGGAGAACATTGGTGGCAATTAGAGACATATAATTGGAGGAAAAACGTAAATATTTATAGGTAGTGATTGAGATCATCAATCACAAACAAGTGTATAATTGAGGTCCTTAAATTCATCAATCTATGATGATTTGAAATACCATCGGTTCAACAAAACATAGGGTATTAGGATAACACATTTTTGACGTTTCAAAATATCATAGTTGAAATCCCACATCGAAAAATGAATTAACGAGGCCTCTATTTAAAATAAAGAGTGGAAAGTATGAAGATTACCGAAAATAACACATACTAGGGTTCCATGTAGGAAAATATGGATATGGAAGAGAAATCTAACCATCAATTATTTGATGGAGAGTGGTAGAGAACATGGCTATGAAAAGGCCAACAATCCCAAAGCCATGAATTAGTGATGATTTAAGGTACCATCTAGGACAACATTTTTGTTCTAAGTTCCTTTTATTAATGTTGAGGAATATATTTATGAGATTGGCTAAGATCATAAGGAGATATACTTACTTTATAATTAGAGTTTTATCCATTAATAAATTTCTACCACAAACTCATCTTTCACTCTAAAAGATAATAGAATGTAATTTTTTTTATTTATACTATTCGTACAGGGTTCCAAAATAAATGAATTTATAATTCATCTACCAGATCTTTAAAAAAACAACATTATTTAATCCAGGACATCTCGTGGGATAGTGGTAGGTGATACACCCATGTTGCCCTTCGGTTGCGGGTTCAAGTCTCGCAGCCTTGCCGGACGCGACGGGTTGCCGCCCGACCTCTGGGTTGTCCTTTTATGGTAATCCAAAATAATCCAAACTAGAACTATCCAAAATACTTCTGTCCAAACTCACAGTCCAACATTTATAAGGAAGATAAACATAATATAGATCCTTTTTACCCCGTAATAGCATATGAATACCTTCATCTTGTATTCTTTTAATAAACTGAAACATCTTGAATTACCATATTCCTTATTGATTATATTCATGCTCCCCTATTCCATATAGAATGCTGGGTATACTTCATCAATCCAAAAATGTTTTAAACCCCAAAAAAATGATGGAATATACGAATCATTAATCAGTTTCAAGGTAGTCAAGAATATCCAACATAATTTATCTAAATCAATCATGTATTATTCTAAAATCACTAACTCGGTATCAGAACCATATTATGGTTTATCTTTCTCTCAACCATATATTTTCCAAAAATTTATCCTGCTATTGAGTCACTTTTCTTTGTTCCACACAATCTCAAGTCCTTAATGAAATAGTACTGCAGTACAATCCTTATATACTCCATAATTATTATAACAAGTACATTGTTGATACAACACTCAATTGACATAATCAACATAAGAACTCTAATCATTCCTCTTCATCTGTGGTAGTATCATAACTTGATTATTATCCAATAGAATCATTTGCGGCATAGTCTGATGACTAGGGCATAGGTTCGCGTAGTGTCCAAACTCCTTGAAAATGAAGCATTGTACATTTGAAACCATTTTCTCACCCTTGCAGTCACGTACTTTGTGCCCTTTTCCTCCACACTTATAACAAACTCCCATTCCTTTCAGGCAAGTTCCAGGGTGTTTCTTCCCACAGTTACCACATATGGGAAAATTCTTCTTTTCCCTCTTCCCTTTATCCATTTTTCTCTCTTCCATCCTTTTCTTCTCTTGCTTCCCTTCAAAGCCATAGGACTCAGTAAACTCTTTACTTATCTTATCAACACATGATATTATTTCTTCATATGATGATAATACATGGGAGACTATTTCTCTTATCAATCCTAGCTTAAGACCATGAAATATATGATCCTTCCTTCTCTTTGGATCATGTGCATTTCTGGAGTTCTCATTCCTTCTACTGGGCGCCATTTCTAAACAATGGCATAAACTAGATCAGTTTATGAATCAAAATACATAATCCCATACTTATAAAACACTTAACATAAATTGAACTATTTATGGATATAATCCATAATCATAAAAATGTTTTCTTTGAGGAAGTATATACTCATAAACCCTTCATAATGATTTGTAAGAAAATGAGAGTTATCCTAAGCATATCCCCCGGGAGTGTCGTAACCAAGAGTGCAGCAAGGCCCGTTGTCGTGCACCAGTTCCCGTTCGAGTCTAGCTCAAAGCGGTGTTTTCGGGTTTTACCCCTAGGTACATCTGTGCCAGAGCCGCCTCTACCTGCTCGTATCCAGACAGGGATGTATTGCTCGGAAAACTCACAAAATCTCTACGATACCAAAATTCTAGGAAGTTCTTCTATACTAATCCTGAAAGTTCATCTTAGGTCTACGTGCTTTAATCAGAGTTTATCTAAATCTAGTTTCCAAGGTTTGTACTAAACTTCCTCTGATACCAACTGTAACGCCCCGACCCCAGTTACCCAGAGTCGTTGCATTATTACATAACATTGGCATAATCACAAGAAAGATCAAATCTCGAAAAACCGATGGGTTTAGTAGCCTTGGAAACACTAGATATATTCATAAGTTTTACATTATATCATAAAATGAAAAACTACTACAACAACATAATGTTTCCACAGTCCACACTATAATCCCCTCATAATATCCCTGCAGGTCATTCATAACTTACATCTTCACATCCTGGGAAAAATAAAACATAGAAAAGGGGTGAGCTCAAATGCCCAGTAAGGATAACAATATAGCGGAACATTAAAAAATAAGCATAAATATTTAAGGCAATGAATTACTAAAACAAAATCCTTTTAAACTTGAACTTCAACATAGTATGGAAAAATTAAAATGAAATAATGTCATTTACTTGTTCACATGGATATTCTACTAATCGAATAATCACATGCAAAATCAACAACCACTTTCATAATGTTGGAATGCATAATGATAAACTTTAATTACTTTTCAAGGCCTCGTCCCAAGACCTTGGGGCTAACTGTAACCGGAACCCAACCCGGAGTGCCTCTAATAACCGGACACCAACCCAGAGTGCCTCTAATAACCGGACACCAACCCGGAGTGCCTCTAATAACCAGAAACCAACCCGGAGGGCTTACTTTTACCAGTCCCTAACCTGGAGGGCTTACTTTTACCAGTCCCCAACCTGGAGGGCTTACTTTAACCAGTCCCCAACCTGGAACATACTTGTCCAACACATTCATATGAAGTAAAGATTGAAATATAACATAAAAATTCTTATTGGAACTAGCATACGAAATGTCAATACTTTCACCATAAACTATGAATGGTATAAAAATATCACATCCACAGTCAAACATATCACAAAACCTTCAAAACAATATAGAAGTTTTGTATCATAATAAATCAACTTCAAATAATCTTAAAACCCATCAAAGGATGTTGACATAGATGAAATCAAAATTCTTTTTAATGAAATATCTCCTTTTATTTTGAAATCATTTAAGATCCATATAAAATCAAACATTTTCTTTGAAAATAATCTTATAAGCTTGTAAGGGAAGCTTTGAAGATTTTATAACGGCGGAAAACAGCCGCACCCGCCGTATAAGTTAAAAAAACATTCTTACCTTAATTCTGTTGAAAAGGTTAAAAGGGACCTTGTTTTGAAAACGACGGAAAGATTCCTTTATAAACCTCTTATAAAAAGTCAAAAAAGGGTATAAATGACTTTAACCCATATTCTTGTAAATAATAAAAATTTTTTGAAATACATTTTTAAGAAACATGTATGTGGATGATAAACAGATCCCAGTAGATTATTACGTATAAGCAACCTCGGATAATGAAGAGATTGTGAAATAACCCTTACCAGTTTGGTAACTTATGAAACATACAACCCATGAAAGAGGTATCATACAATGAATATGTAAGTACACATAAATTAGAGTGTATTACACAAAGAATATAATTATGGGCAGTACATACACCACACAAAAGGTAATGGTGGCAATATGGCATGAATCTCATGAGAATAAAGAGTGAGATGAAAACCCCTTACCACGTTAATCAACTGAGTCGTATGGCCAAAAGTTAATAACCACCAAATGATTTACAGAATAACATGAATATAAATAGAATCATGATAATATATATCAAATGGCAGTACACAATACACCACTTTCAATAATTTAGTGGCGAACAATGGAAATCTCACGGAATTGAAAGTGAGATAAGAAAATCCCTTACCTTGTACTTTTCCTTGGTTGGGGTAGGTTAACCTCCTGTATAATGGTGAAATAATTGTTATTAAATTATAAAAGAATCATATATATTAATATGATATCATATATGATATTTTAATATTGATTTGATAATAATATCTTAGTATTATCGTTGTTTCGGGTGTTAACTTACTTGTTTTCTTTTGTATGTTTTGTTACGTAAGACATGTTTCTAAAGGATAGATTGTATATTATTCAAATCCAGAATGGTATCAAGTCCTTAAACATCATTTTTAAATAATAAAATGATAATTATACTTGAATGGATACGATGGAGGATGAATCTCATCGCGTTCGTGGAGACGGTAGTCCGTACGTACGCACGAACGCAACTTCCATTTAATTTTTATTTTAAAAGAATTGAATCCAAATGATACTTAGGTATATTACTATTACAGTATAATATAATATTTTATATATGTTACTTTAGTTTCATTAACACCATCCTTTATACGTTCCATGTGTGATATGAACGAGTCATATCATTTTAAGGGGGCGGTAGTCCGCACTTCCTCAAATGAAATTATCGTATGTATGTACAACATAATGGTATGAAATAAAATGGAATTACAGAAGCTTATATATAAAATATATATCATTAATATCATATTTAATTACAGTGCCATCATAATGGCCACCATGAGAGGCGGTAAGATCTATTTGAACAATCATCGTTTCGTGAGCCGTTAGTTTTCCATCCACAGAAACATTATGTTCATCATCCATTAGATGGAGTTGTGTGTATGTGTAGTTTGAATACGTCTTATAAAAACATCCTAATATATTTAGGATACTGGTGTTGTTACAAAATAAAAGAAATAAAAAGAGTTTGGGGGTTGGAGAAGCAAAATAAATGAAAATAATTTAAGAGAAATCGTTACCTTTAATTTAGGTAACTCACTTTGGTTGGAACCAAAGGACTTCTTGAAATGCTTTCTGCCTAAGGGGAAGCTTCAAGGAGGAGGAGAGGGATGTGGGGAGCTTAGTTGGGCAGAGTTTGGACGAGCCAAGTGGCTTGAGAGGTGTGAGGAATGAGTAGAAGTGGTCTCCTTTTATAAGGGAGAGGAGGGGCCCTTTAGGAAAGAGTGAAAGTATTACTTTATAATATAATTATATTCGGCTTATAATGGTCCAAAAATCATTGAGGTCTAAGATAAGATGACTCATATTCTAAATAACATCAACCAATAAGAATTGGACAGGTTTTAGATAATATTTTAATCATTATAATCTTATTTATTTAAATGATTTATTAATGAGGTAAACATTGCATCATTATTGTGTCATTAATAATTTAACTTATTTGATGTCTAAAAATTATAAATAAAACATCATTATGTAGGAAATCTTTTTATCTTTCTAATTAATATTTATAATCGAAAATCCAACATGTATAACCCTATGTAAAAATTGTTCTTCTAAAAGATGTAAGCTTATGCCATTTTTATTTTTATTTTAACTTTATTAATATAAAGTGTCCCTACCACATACAAGTGGCTCCAAGGGGTCCCCAAATTGACCCAAGGATGCTCATGGTCGGGTATGTGTCCACCAATAAGGTTAGGACACGTTTTAGGGTAATTTTGTATTATTATAATATTATTTTTTAACCCTTATTTACCGGATTTACCCTTAACCATGGTAAATAAAATATTTACCACAGTAATTATTCAAAATGTCTAAAAATAAAAGTTACCTATTTACAAAATTTTCACATCCTGATTCCAAATATGGAATCCATTTTTCTAAATTCAAAACACAGAAGTGGCAGAAATTAATTTAAAATTAATTCCCGCTGTCAAAACAAAAAGCGTGTTTTTAAGAGATAATAATTATCAAAAGATTGACACTTGTTTATGTTCGGTTTAATTGTAAAATTATGTCCAATGACCAACATTATATTAAATGGTAAAAATATATTCTAAATATACTTTAAAACTACTAAAATTCATAATTTATCACTATTAATTATTTTGATTAAAAAAGTTGTTTTTAATTAAAATTTAGTAATTTTCACTATTCATCAAAATATGGAAGTTATCCGAAAAGTATCAAAATTTCACCTTAGGCTAAATTCGATATTCCGAATCCAAAAATGAAGTCCATTTTAAAATATATAATATATATAATTTCAAAATTTAGGTATTACTATTCATAACGGCTAGTTTGATTGGTTGTGGCGTGTGTTAAAACTCAAGGTTGCGTACAACACACGCTACTATTTTATTCAAAGGAAAGCGTACCGTGGAAGCTTGGGATGTTTCATTTAATTTTTTTTTTGATGTCCCAATTTATTCAGATAGTTTAAAATATTTTATTTAAAAAAGGTTTCACTATTAAAGTTGATAAAAGTGAAATACTGAAAATGAATCTGTTCTTGCATTATGACTAAGAAACTCATAATAGGGATTCTAAAATTATAAGGATTATATAAAGTTCAAAATGTTGTTAATACTATTCATGACCTCTTTTAATGGCTTTTTTTTTGTACGTCATGGTGTGATTGAACTCGGTGTTGCGTGTAGTGCAAGTTATTGAATTATTTTTAAGAAATAACACACTATGAAATCCTGGGGTGTTACAAATAATATGGATGATAATTAATTATATAAGTGAGAATTTTTGAGTCCTATGATATTTTTTATATTTTATGTAGATAACCCACTACTTATCAGAAATGATGACCAGAATATTCCGTTTATATTTGTGTGGTTTGTATAATCTTCTTAATGAACAAGATGGTTAAAGTAGATGACATATTGGGTATCAGAGATCTATATAGACAGTTCTAACTGTAATCAATAATTTAATTAAAACAATTATATTTGTAAATGTATAATTATTTTTAGCATGGTGAATAAATATCCTGAATATTATTTAGTCCATTGAGTGGGGAAGTGAATTAGTGATCACATTTTTATATATGAATGGTTCTTAACTTCCTCACAAAAAATTCTTAACATCTAAAACATGTTATAGATACACTCCACTCAATTATGAATCTAACATCAACTTTATTATAAAAATAAATAAATTATGGACCAACTCCAGAAATTTATAATGTTCTGGTCAATGACCAACTTCTTGTCATATTGGTTAGTCCCACCCAACATTGATTCCTTTACGAACTTATTTCTGGAATAAAATTTCCATACCACAAAAATTTATAAATCATAGTAGTCAAATTTTTTACTATATATGGTTATACCCCCCAGATTTTCCATTTCATATACATTTTCCCCACTTTTAGTTATACGGACTAGTAAACAAGCCTCTTAAGAAACTTGTTATACCACCAAGATACATTGTTCTTTCTTCTTATTTTCTGGTCCACTTCCGAAATTTATTCACTTACTACAAAATTAAACTAGGTCCACATTACTTATATAAAATCATAAAGAACTAAAATAATTCTATTATTATTTTTTTGATATTGAAACATCCTCTGTATTTTAGAAAGTCTAAATATTCCCAATAAAAACCTCTAAAAACTCTATAAATAAAATATAATTCAAAAAAGTTAGTTCATTAAATTCCATCTCAATAACCTCTGTATGATGGTATTTGTCCAATTCTATATGATCATTTCTTCTTCTGGTCCTTAAACAACAACTGATTATAATTTCATTCAGGAGCTCACAACATATATGACTGATAATTCTTTTTCCTATGAAACTCTATCTGATGGATATTTCTCTGATGGATCTTACACAGATGGATATTCTTCCAATGGAGATCACTTTGATGTAAATCTCTCTGTTGGAACTCCCTTTGGTGGATCTTCATCTAACAGTACTTTCCCCAAAATACCTCACCCGGGTTATGAATCTCTAGTGGATCTCCATCCAATAGAACTTACTCTAATGGATATCAATCCAGTTAACTCAACTTTAACCTAAAACTACCTCTGTTTTGGATTTATGCTTATCATAAAAATGACAAATATACAGCTTTTAATACATGTAAACAGTCACAAAAGTGGAAATGTAATGTGATCTCAATTTATAGGCATCTTATAATGGTAAATTACTAAAAAAATTCTTCCTCTTCCTCAAACTAATTAATATATATGAATTTCGTTGATATTTTAATATTGATAATGACTATTTTAAATATTCTCCCTATTTATCTAGACTTATCAAATTTTCTTAAATCTTTTCATAATATAAGACTTCATTGAATATAAAAAATATTCCCCATTCCAATTAGTTGACTTTAATCTTTATTTGTACATGGACTCTAATTTTTTATTATGCCTTAGATTCTTCCTGACAGAAATTCTTCATCTGATGGATCTGTGTCACACTCATAATATTAAATGATATCAATAATTGTTTAATGGATCAATATATCATAATTTCAAAACATTAACTCTGAATCCTTTTCTCTTGAAAAAAATGAAAATATAACAATCAAAATATTTCATGCTCTGATGCTTTGAGCTAATTAAAAATGGTTGAAAACATTGTTTCAACATCTATAGACATCATTCGCCTACAAATAGTAAGTGGAAACATCATCACTTATCAAATTTTCAATAATTTTATAATTAGGTTATCACTATTCATTAATTTTATCATACAAATAATATGATTCAAATTATAATGTCAAAACCCCCCATCTTTTTTCCATTGGTAAAATGATTTTGTGTCATCAAATATTCTATTGGATTAGTTTCAAAAAATATGATCCATATAAGCTTCTGTAACTACATTTTTATTGGTTTCAAACACCCATTTGATGAATTAGTTCTTAATTATTTCCCAATGGATTGGTTTCCAAATCTTACGTCATAATTTTTTATCATCTAATTTTTCAGTTAGTCATCAACTCTTGCAACTCATCTAATTTAAATGTCCATTAAATTATACATATGATAATATACATCTAGAATAATACATTTTGAAACAAATCTCTACTTCATTACTTTTACAACCTATATCTTGTATCATGTTAATTCATTTGGATTTAGTGAAACTTAACGATCAGCAAAGAACCATCATGTTTTATTTGATCAGAAACTATGTCATGTCATCTATGTCAAGAAATCTATGACTTCTCCCTTTCTCTGCTTCTTCTCAACTATATAAAAAATAATCAATTTAATAAAATTTAACCAAAACACAACTTGGGATTAGAAATTTCTCCTTTTTTTATTTTTAATAACCCATAGTACATTAACCATACTCATTTTCAATATGTATACTCATCTTTATCCATAACTTTTTATTTTCATTCTCCCCAATTTTTATTCTCCACCATATTGATAATTAAATTCATAGGGGGCCACTTGATATGTTTGAAAATTTTATTCTAGAGAGAAAGAGTATCACATTAGTCTCATAATAAAGATCCTTTAACAAAACTTCTATAATTCCATACGATAGAACCTTGTATAAAAAACACAACTGTATAAGCAATGTGATTAATGTTTTCTATAACACCGCTTTTCATTTAATAATTTTATTATTCACTTTTAGATATTCTAATATATTGGGAAATCTAAAAAAATTGGTTAATATAAAATCAACATGCACCCTTCTGAAAAATATCAGAAAAGTTCATGTGTATGAACACAAATTTCCCAAAATATCATTCTCTTTCAAAACCGTGTTGGATTCTTTTTCCATAAAATTAAGATACATTGAACATAGCTACAATCCATAAAATCCATAAATTACCTCCATGTTACTACAAATAAATAAATATTTTGGGTATGTAGAGAAACCTTATTGGTTTCATAAAATAAAAAATTGGACTAAGAATATTCTCTCAATCAATACCTTATCTTCTTTCTAATAAATTCTGCATAGGATATGTTTTATTCCATTTATTCTTCCTTAATAGATTTAGAAAAAAATTCACCTCATCTCTATAATCTTCATATAAGGATGTAAACTTCTCATAAACATTAATAAAAAAAATTATAAAGATATTGTAACAACATATTCATTTCTTCCCCCAGGTATAGAATGGTTTCCATACAATTTTTAGTAACATTCCCTTCTTGCTCATATATATTGCACCATTTTTAATGTTCAAATCATCAGCTTTTGATATTTTTTATCACCGTTGTTTTGATATTCAAATCCTTTTGCAACTTATTTTTTTAGATTCCTTTGTTTTTTTCTAACATTCTTTCCCTGAAAAATTTTTCTATAAAAATAATGTAGGAATCTTTCTTCTCATGATCTGTATTTTTTTTAATCTGATCAACTATTGTAAAGTACTAAAAAAATTCAATTTTCCATTTCTCATTGTTGAGGCTTCAACATTATTCTCCATTTCAATTTTCCATTATGGTTCCAGAATTTTTTTTAGAAAATCTAAACTTATATACTCATCATAACTCCCTCTTGATTCATACCTACTATATAGTAGATACATCTTGTACCAACATGAATAATCTATGTGTCCCAAGATACCAAAAAAGAACAAAAACGTATGAATATTGATCCTTCATACTAATATTAGAACTATTCAAATGATTTTTTATTGATTCATCATAAATAAAGGAAACAAATTCTCCTGGAGGCACTTTCTTGATGAACTATATTCTTTAATACCTATACAGTTAGTAGAAATAGATATATATCAATATTTTTTTGATGAATAATAAAATTATTCTCAAAAACATTCATTTAACCATCTTTATAAGTTTTAAATTTAACATCATCTACCATGTTGAATTTGTATCACATCTTTCTTATATGCTTTATCGTTGTATGAAGCATTGATTTTGTTTCTAATAACTCTACTTCTTTTTAATCCAAACTCTCTATTGAAGTATTTACCACATTCATAATTTTAGATAACTTCAACTTGTCGTGTATATTTTCTTAAATAATTTCATTTTAAAAAAATGTAAACGTTCTAATCATAAGTTGATACTTCTTACCATGTTTTTAGTTTTCCTTCAATCTCAACAATCATCATTTTCTAAGATCTAATGAAATTTAGTTTTATTTCCTCCTTTTTTATCTGATTATCATTATAAAAAGTTATATCTACTTCATATTTATACAAATTCCATATTTATAACTTCAGTTAATTATTCTTTTGAATTTCATCATCCAATTTTTTTGTGAGAATCCACTCAAATTCCATAATCTCTTCACCAACGTCATCATTGTTTGATGAAATACAACCATTTATAACTCGATAAAGGATGTTGACTTATGGATGAGATTCATCAGATTATTAGAGACCATCCTTTATTACTCTATGTATACTATATTTATTCTTCATTTCAAAAATAAATCGTTCCTTATGTAACATGCACAATTTTTTTGATACTTTTTCTCATTTTATTTGGACTCAAACTCTTAGATTTTATTCATTGTAAAATTTTGTGTGAAATTTCCTTTCCCTTCACTATTTCAACATTTGAGAGAATTTTTTTCATTTATTTTTGAATTTCTCTTGTTGAATCATTTACTAATGAGGGAAACAATTGTGTTGAAAATTTTTACCTCTTCCAATTCATTTGAATTTTCTAAATTCTTCAACAAATGCTTCATAAATAATCTTTCCCTTTAACAATACTTTGATTGAAATTTATTTTTAAGTAATTTTTTAAAAAAAAAATTATTTTTCCATTACATATGAAAAATAATTTTTTAGTCTTCATTGAATGATAAATCCTTTCAATATTTTAATGCTGAAATGTTTGAATTAGATTTATTTGGAATTTGTCCCTTAAATTTCATAAAAATATTTGATTCAACTAGATTCTCACCAAAACCACAGATGATTCTCACAATCTTACTAAATCTTGTAAATTAATGATAAATACTTCCTTATAATCAATTTTTACAAATTAAAATATAATACTATATATTTTTTACATGTTTCCATTAATTTTCTAATTTCCTTCATATCAACTTCTCAAGTTATCCCACATCCACGTAGCTTTTGGAAACCCCATAATATTTGTATAAAATTTTTCTATAAGATTTCAAAACAAGGAATTATGGTATTTTACATCTATTTCTAAGCATATCTTAATAGAAATTTTATAAAAACATCATTGATTATTGGAAATCTCACAATTTCTGTATCTTTAAATTATTATTCTAACTATGATATTTCCTTCCATCAAAAAATGAACCACTCATATTATTCCCTATATTGAACATATCTATTTTCAAAGATGTTACTTTCACAGGGATCCTTTTTTATAAAAATTGAATTACCCAAATAGTATCTAGACCATAGACAGTGGGGAATCATTGATCACTTTTTTCATATTAAATTATCTTAACATAATTTAAAAACATACATAACCTCTAAAACATGTTAGAATTATGAGCCACTCATGTATGAATCTAAAAATCACCATTCATATGAAACACATATAAATAAGAACAATCACACATTATTTACAATGGTTTGGTATAAAGAACTACTCCTTTTCATGTTGGTGATTCCCCAAAAAGGATTCCACTACTAACTTATTTCTAAAATACAAAAGAATAAGAATAAAATAATTTTATAACATAATAGAAAATTTTTCTCATATACTTGGTTATACACCCCAAATATTATTTTGTTATCATCTTTCCCCAAAAATTGTTATAAACCCTAGTGAAGATGCCTTTCCATCAACTATTTATCCACCACAACTACATGAATATTTCTTATTACATTATGATCGACGTAAAAAATTTCATCACTTCCACCAAAATTAAGGTAGATTAAATTCACCTATATACAATATTCAAGAATGTAAAAATTATATTAATAATTGTTTTTGTATTAAAACATCCTCTATTATTATATAAATTATGAATATTCTCAGAAACAACTTCAAAAATGTATTTTTGAATAAATTACATTACAAAATTCAGTTTGTTTGACCTCATTCTAGTAACGCATATCTGATGGTATCCGTCTAATTTGGTTCATCGGTTCTTCTTATACTCTTACTTCTTAAACTAAGTAAAAACTAAATTGGAAACTCACAAATTCTCTTACTGATATAGATAAATCTGATATAATGTTTTCTAATAGATATTTCTCTGTGGTATCTTATATCGATGGATATAAATCTGATTTTTCCTATTCTAATGGATCTCGGTCTGATGAAACCCCTTCTTCTATATCCCTATCTGATAGAACACAAATAGATGGATATCATTATAGCTAATTGAATCATATTCATCCATGTATGATTGAAATCAAATCAATGGATCTCACTCTTATTGATCAAACATTAACCTAAAACAAGCATTTTTTGGGATCTCAGCATATCATGAAAAATGTCAGAGCATCAGATTTACATGAAACGAATAGTCACAAATGCAAACATTTATAGTAATGTTTATTTATAAGCATCCATGAATGGTAGTGGTACGAAAACCAATTCTTCTTCCCACTCAATGAAATTCATAAATATGAATTTCTTTGATATTTTATTCTTTATTTTTGTTTTTGTTTTCTCTTCTCAATATTTCTTGATCCTTATCAAAACATCCCAAATGTACTAAAAACATTATCATTCCATAAATTTAAAAACTATTCTACATTAAAATCATTTGAGTTTGGAGTTTTATTTTTTTGTGACTCTGATTATTCTTTCATCCTCAGATTCAGTTTTATTGGTTTTCTTCATTTGATGGATCGATGTCACAATTATATGATGAAATGATTCCAAATGATGTATGATGGATCATTATATTATAACATAAAAAAATTTACAATTGCATTGTTTTATATTGACCCAATTAAAAATAAATATAATCAAATTATTCCTTAATACAATTATTTTATAAATTGTGCCAACGAGTCTGTACCCTAGTGGTTCAGGCTCCTGCTTGGCATCCAAAAGACCCAGGATCAAATCCGAGAATGGGAGAATTCCCGAGTACTGTAGCGGGGTACTATAGCAGCACTTTAGCAGGTACTGTAGCAGCGGTGACTATAGCAGCGGCAACACTGTAGTGGCGGAGGGACTGTAGCAGGGTACTGTAGCGGTGGCGGTACTGTAGCTGCGCGAGTACTATAGCAGTTCTGTTCACCGAGGGGTCCTTTGGGCCAAATAATGGGCTTTCTAGCCCTGTATGCAGGCCACTAGGCCTTGGACCTTTAGACTATGTAATGGTTCACCCTCTAACCTGTCTAAAGAGGTCGTTGCTTTAATAATAAATTTAGGCTTCGGCCCCAATCATTTTAAAAATAAACTTTTATCAACTGAAAATAGTTGACTAAATTTTTTCAACTTTTATGGACATCAATCCCCAAAAACTTTTATTGAGAATCTTCTACACATATCACATTTTCAATCTATTTCTCATTATGATATAACTCTTCATCCAATTTTAAAACTGATATGAGGATTCAAATTATAGATATTAACAAAACCTTTTTTTTTGGTAAAATGAATCACTATAATCAAATCATCTACTAGATCAGTGTCAACAACTATGATCCATCCAATGTTTTTCATTAAATGTATTATCAATGTCAAAAACCCTTCTAATGAACCAGTCATTGGTTCTTGTTTGATAGATTATTCACTCAATATTATGTGATTAATTGGTCTAATATAATTTTTGGACCGATTATCACTTCTTTATACTCATAAAATTAAAACATCAAGAGACTTCTAAATCCAATAATCTATATCTTCAAAAATTACACCCTGAACCAAAAATCCAATTTGTATTTACAATCCCCCACTTTTTTTCTTCTCCCCCTTATTGAAAATCAAATTCCAAGGATCCACAGATTATAATTGAAAACTTTATTCTGAAGACCAATTATATTTTCTAGGTTTATTAACAAACTATAGTTTAACCATATATCACTAAATTTGTATGGGTAAACACAATGTACAATACAACAATGTATATTCAAGGTGATCAATTTTGTTTATGTAAACAATCCCTTATGATCATTACAATATTCTCATATGTGGGTAAATCTAAGAAAAATTTGTTAAAATAAATAAAACCAGCACCCATTATGGAAAACATATAACAAATTTTCATGTGTATGAACACAACATTCCAAGAATCTCATTTTCATTTATAACATAATTAAATTATTTTTTACAAAATGTAAGTGAATCAAAACTAATAGTAGACCCATCTACTCCTTCAAATACTTGCATGAAAGTACAAATAAAAACAATATATTTTTGGGAATAAGAAATAACATCAATAATTTCATATAATAAAAACTCAAAAAGAGAATATTCTCTAAGTCAGACATTTTAATTCTTTTTATGTATTTTTAATTAGAAGTATTTTACCAATTTTGTTGAACCTTGTCTGATTTAGTAAGAAATTATTTTTAATCTGTAGAATAATTGTATGAGGCTTCCAAATTCACTTAAACTTTAGTAAATTTTTTTATATAATGTGTTTCTAACAACTACATAAACTCGTCCTCTTTTACTCGGAAGAGATTCATACAAATTTTAATAAAATTTTATTCATGTTCAAACCTCTGGTAAATTTTTTAAATATTCAAATCACCATCTATTGATATGATTTTATTAACATTTTTCTCATCTTTTTAAAACTTTTTCTTCCCCTTTTCTTCAGATGAAGTTTTTTCTTTTTATCACTTACTGCCTATGGAAACTTATTCTATACAAATAACTAAGAACTATTACTTTTCATGCTCACCATTTTTATTTTTTCCAAATATTATAAAGTACAAATTGGTCTGCAATTTTACATTCTTCTTTTTTGTGGCTTCAACATTGTTCACCTTTAGAATTTTCCTTTCTTGGTCTATAAGTTTATTAGCAAAATTTAACCTTATTTTCTCATTATTACTCCCCAATGATTCATACATACTTCTTGGTCAAGACACGTTGTACCAATATGAATAATCATTGGGTTTGAAAATTCCACAACACTAATAATGATCTCTAAATTATGATCATTTAGATTGATAGTTAAATTTCTCAGAACATTTCTTTTGTTATTTCCCAACAAACCGACCATTGTTAGTAGAAAAAAATTTATATTGAATTTTTTTTGAAGTACAAATAAAATTATCTTTTTAATCCTACTTTTATCTATATTTTTATGTTTAACGATTAACATTGACTACCTTGGTTATGTTTTCTATCATCTTTCTTATATCACTCGTTTTTGTAAGAATCATTGTTGTTGTTTATAAGAAATATTATTTTTCTAATCTAAACTATATTTATAACATTTAACATCTTCTCAAACTCTTATATCATAAAAGTATTTTTTTTTAATTTCATCAATGAGTACAGTTTTAAAAATATTTTAATTTTCATCACTGGTTGATATTTCTTAACAAATTTTTATTTTTCATCCAATCTCACCAATATTCATTTTCCTATATCTAAAAAAATTGAGTTTTACTTCCTCCTTTTTGATAAAATAAATATTGAAAAAAGTAATATAATCTACATCTCTCTTAAACATACTTCTTTATTTATTGAGTTTAGTATTATACATAAATTATTTTCCAATTTTTTTTAAAATTATCTCAAATTCCCTTATTTATTCACTAAAATCATTAGTGTTTGATAAAGTACTTCCATTTATAACTCATGAAAGGAAGATGAAATGTTGACGAGATTCATCACTAGAATCATCATTCTTTCTTCTACTCAAATAACTTTTCTTTTTCTATTCATACGAGAAAGTTTCCTTATGTTTCAACCATGTTTGTTTTTGAGACATGTTATCATATTCTATGAACAGACACTATTCAATTTTCTTCCCAAGAAATTTTTTTGGGACATTTAATTTCCCTTCACAATTCTATCATTTGATATAATTTTTAAATTTTCCTTCTTAATTTTCCTAGTTTAATATTTTAGGAAGGGGGGAAATATTGTGTTGAAATATTATTCATATTTATCTTCCTCTGAATTAATCAATTATTATGTAACCTAATAATCTCTATTTATTCCCATTGATAATTCTTTGAAGTAAATTTCATTCAAATTTATTTTCTTTAAAACATGCTCTTTTCTCATTTCATATGACATAAGAATATTCTAAAGTTCAACCAAGTATAAATATACAAAATCTTATAAAGTTGAAAATTTATAATGGAATTTATCATGTATTATTCTCATTAGTTTTTTGAAAATTATAGAGACTTTCAGCTTCTCACCAAAACCTATAATGGTTTTCACAATATTGTTATATATTGTAAAGTAATACATAATAATTTTTGCATTATCCATTTTTACATATTCAAATATATTTATCCATAAATGTCACATGGAATAATTATCTTTCTCATTTACTTTATATCAACCTCTCAACTTATCAGACATTTTCTTAGCTGTTGGAAACCCCATATATTTTTATAAAAAAATTCTATAAGATTCAATTAACATATCATTTTGAGATTTTATATGAGCTTCCAAACATCTCTTCCTATCTTTTTTTATAACTACTTCATTGATGGGATGAAATCCCATTGTTGTTTCATCTCTAAAAATGGCAGATAAAAGATAATATAGAATCTAATTCTTATAACTGTAATAGTTTTTTCCACAACATTTATGAATACTAGTATTGTTCACGAAATTGAAATTATCTATTCTTATATATGGATCATTCATTGGTAACCTTTTATGATAAAAATAGATGTTCTTAAAAGAAATTGAGACCACATTGAGTGGTTTGAGTGAATTGGTTATAACATTTTGTTTTCATAACAATGTTTATTAACATTATTATAACCCATATCAACCTCTGAAAAATGTTAGAGGTACGTTTCACTAATGTATGAATCTAAAACTCACCCTTCATATGAAATAAATATAAAGAACTATCAGCACGTGATGTTTACAATGTTCTGTATTAAAACCTACCCATTTCTATGTTCCTTATACCCCTATATGCATAACATTACCTGTTACGCCCTGACCGCAGTTACCCAAAGTCGGTGCAATATATACATAACATTGGCATGATCACAAGAATGAACAAGTCTCGAAAGACCAATTAGTTTAGTAGCTTTCGAATAACTAGATAAATTCATAAAGTTTACATTACATCCTAAAATAAAAACTACAACAATATAGTCTCCATAGTCCACACTCTTATCCCTCATACTATCCCTGAAGGTCATTCATAAAATACTTCTTCACATCCTGGGAAAAATAAAACATAGAAAGGGGTGAGCTCAAATGCCCAGTAAAGATAACATTATAACGGAAACATTCATAAACAAGCATAAACATTTAAAGAAATGTATAACTAAAACAAAAGCCTTTTAAACATCAAATTCAGCATAATATGGCAGAAATAAAATGAACTAATTCCATATACTTATTCACATTGATTTTATACTAGTCAAATAATCACATGCAATATCAATAACCACTTTCATAATGATGGAATGCGTAATGACAGACTATCATAACCACATAGTCAAGGCCTCATGCCCAGAATAAAAATAATATTTTGTCAAGGCCTTATGCCAAGACACTATTTTGTCTCATAAGACCTACCGATGCATCGAGGAGCTATAGCGGGTTCCACCCGTCACATATTAAGTCTAATTCATTCCTCATATGAACAGGTTTAAACATAACATAAACATTCTTATTAAAACTAGCATACGAAATGTCAATACTTTCTCCATAAACAATGAATGGTATAAAAATAGCATATCCACAGTCAAAAATATCACAAAAACTTCAATATAATATGGAAGTTTTGTATCATAATAAATAAAATTCAAATAAGCATAAAATCCATCAAAGGTTGTTGACATAGATGAAATAAAAACTATTTGAGAGAAATATCTCTTTCTTTAAATCATTTAAAAGTCACATGATTATAAAATAAATCATTTACTTTTAAAATATTCTTATAAGTTTGCAAGGGAAGATTCGTTGATTTTATAATGGCATAAAATATCCACACCCGCCGTATATGTTAAAAAAAATTCTTACCTTAATTCTGTCGAAAAGGTTAAAAAGGACCATCTTTGGAAAATGACAGAAATATTCCTTTATAAACTTCTTATAAAATGTCAAGAAGGGTATAAATTTCTTTATCCATATTCATTAAAATAGTAAGAGTGAGTTGAAATATATTTTTAAGAAACATGGATGTGGATGATAAAGAGGTCCCAATAGATAATTACATATAAACAACCTCGGATAATGAAGAGATTGTGAAATAATCCCTTACCTAGTACATTTCCTTGGATGAGGGTAGGTTAAACTCTGGTATAATGGTGAAATAATTGTTATTAAATTATACATGAATCATAAATATTAATATGATATAATATAAGATCTGTTACCATTGATTTGTTAATAATATCTTAGTATTATCGTTGTTTCGGGTGTTAACTTATTCGTTTTATTTTATATGTTTTGTTAAGTAAGTCGGGTTTGTTATGGATAGGTTGTATCTTATTCATATCCAGAATTATATCAAGTCCTTAAAAATTATTTTTAATCATTAATGAGAATTATACTTGAATGGATATGATGGGGAATGAATCTCATCGCGTTCGTGGAGACGGTAGTTCGTACATACGCACGAGCAACAATATCATTCTTTTGATATTAAAATAAAATATAATTGGAAGGTATATCATATATACAAAATCATTATCTGGTTATATTTATTATTTACATGAGTTACAAGTCATTATTATACCCATCCAAATAATAATTTATTGAATAACAATTACACCACGACGTGGAGACGGTAAGCCGTACGTATGCACGTATGGTGACATGTCATTCAAAGGATGGATAAAATACTGAATATGGTTGTACCATATTTATAATAACATCACAGTATATATAAGATATTGGAGTTATTATTTTATAATGGGAATAAAAAACAAAGAAGAAGTTGAAGAAGAAAGGAACATGAAAGATGGTGGTGAAAGCATTACCTCTTCTTCGGGTTCTTCCTTTTGATTTGATCAAAAGGAATCCTTAGGATGGATTTCTGATCAAACTAAGGCCTCTAGGTTTAAGTTAGGGAAGTTGAGAGAGTATTTGGGTAGGTTTTGGCCGAGACAAAAGGATTTGAATGTGTGAATTAGTGAGAAAGGGGGAGTTCCCTTTTATAAGAGGGGTGAGGGGCACCTTTGGAAAAGCTAGATATATTATTTTATAATAAATTCATATTCGGTTTCTAATGGATCCAAAGTAGATTATTTAAAGTTTAAGGTGGGGATAATTCAAAAAACACTCATCTAATAGGTTTTATACTGGTTTGGGTCACTATATTAACCCTAACTTTTTGTTTTAACTCTTAGTTAATTAGTTTAACATTTACCTTGTCACGTTGTATTTTTATATTATATAGTTAAAAAACTCACTATATACATCTCAGAGACCCCCAAGTGGTCCATTAATGATACACATATCAGGATACAATTCCTTTGGACGAACCATAGATTTTTAGGAAATGAATATAAATTAATAATATAATATTTGTTATAAAAACTCTTTTATGTCAATTTTGACTCTATTGGGTATTTGGTTTTTGATAATTTCATAACAACATTATTAATTCGAAAAGAAATTTATATAACCAATACTAATATGTCATATTAACCTATAAAATTATTGGAATTCATAAAAAGTCTCAAATTACATTTATTTTGATATTTATAATATCAATTATTTTAATATTTCATTAATTTGGTAATTACAGCATCACCATTGTGTCATAAATAAATTAAATTATTTAATGTATAAAAATTATAAATAAAATACAATTATGTAGGAAATATTTTTATATTTCTAATTAATATTTACAATCGAATCTATCTTATGTATTACCATATATTAAAAATTTTTTAGTTATTAAACTTTGATTTTAACTCTTTTAACTCTTCTTTGAATTAAATAATAATTAATGTCCTAATCTAATCCATGTGGACCTAAATGATAATATTTTATTTCTAAGGTTGTTTTTGTTCTAGATACACTTGTCCAATAGAATTAGGACATGTGTTAGGGTGATATTAGTATCATTTTTACCCTTAATTACCCTATTTACTTTTAACCGTGGTAAATAAAAGTAAAAAGTTACTATTCACCAAAAATTATTTTCATCTCATTGAACCACATTTTACTCCTTGATATTAACCATGTCTCTCGGATTTTCAAAATTCTACTCAAAGAAGTGGTAAAATTAAGTTTTATGTGAATTTCCAAATTCTCCTATGAAGTGGGTAAAAGACGGTGAAAAGTTTAATAAAATTTTTATATATCTAAAATTATTCTAAAATAACTCCAATGAATTACATTGAACTTATATAGGTATTATGTATCTATTTGGACCTTAATTAAATTTAAATAAATAATTATTTAAATAAAAATTTGGTTTTAAACTATAACTCAGTGTTTTTTAACTATTCATCAAAAATTGAAAGTTTATAGAAAAATACCAAAATTATACCCTAGGATAATTTCGATATTCTGAATCCAAAAAACAAGTACATTTTGAATGATAAAACTTATAAAATTTCAAATAGTTGGTATTAATATTCATAACGGCTAGTTTGATTGGTTGTGGTGTGTGTGTTAGAACTCGAAGTTGCGTACAACACACGCTACTGTATTATTCAAAGGGAAGCGTACCGTGGAAGCTTAGGGTGTAAGATTATCCCCTCAATCAAATAATTTCGTACTCTAGATTTATAGAATACTACCGCATGAAAAGACTCAGGTGGTTCTTCATCATAAGTTCCTCAGGTTCCCACGTTGCCTCTTCCATCTTATGGTTTCTCCACAAAACTTTTACCAGACGAGTCGTCCGGTTTCTCAGAACGTGTTCTCTCGTATCAATAATCCTGACGGGCTCTTCGCAATAAGACAAATAGGGTTCCAGTTCTAATTCCTCATAGGTGGGTACATGTGTTGGGTCAGGCATGTATTTCATCAACAGTGATACGTGAAACACATCGTGAAGTTTGGAGAGACTTGGTGGCATTGCCAAACGGTAAGCTACAGCCCCAATTCGCTCAAGAATTTCGAAAGGTCCGATGTGTCTGGGACACAAGTTACCTTTATTACTGAAACATATAACTCCCTTCCATGGAGATACCTTTAAGAAAACATGATCTCATACCGAAAATTACAAATCCTTCCTTCGGTTGTCAGAATATCTCTTCTGCCTAATTTGAGCTGCTTTGAAGTGGTTTTGGATTACCATTACCTTCTCCATAGTTTCCTCCACCAGTTTTGGGCCTACAAGTTTTCTTTCACCAACGTCATCCCAATAGGTTGGTGTGCGACATCTATTTCTGTATAACGCTTCATATGGTGCCATTGGAATACTCGAATGGAATCTATTGTTATAGGAAAATTATACCAGAGGTAAATATTAATCCCACATACCCTGAAAGTCAAGTGAGAAAGATCTCAACATGTCTTCTATGTATTGAATAGTCAGTTCTGATTGTCCATCTGTTTGAGGGTGGTAGGCACTGCTCAAATGAAGTTCAGTATCCAAGGCCTTCTGAAGACTCTTCCAGAATCTTGAAGTAAAATGGGGATCACGATCAGAAATAATCGATAGGGGTACTCCATGAAGTCTCAAAACTTCATTAATATATAGTCTTTCTAGACGTTCCATTGGTCGATCTTCTCTTATAGCATGAAAATGTGCTGACTTGGTAAGACGATCAACAATAACCCATATTGTATCGTTACTTTTAGGAGTATTTGGTATTCCCATGACAAAGTCCATCGTGATATTATCCCATTTCCACTCCGGTATGGGAAGAGGTTGCATGACTCCTCCAGGCTGTTGCCTTACAACTTTCACTTGTTGACAAACCATACATCTTGACACAAAATCAAAAATCTCCCTCTTCATGTTGTCCCAGCCAAAAATGTTCCTTCAAATCTCTATACATTTTGGTGCTCCCAGGGTGTATAGAGAAATTGGAGCTATGAGAATCATCTAACAATTCCCTTTTTGGATCTGGTATATCGGGAACACAAAGTCTCTTCCGAATTTTCAAAATTCCATCTTCATTCACATAGTCTTTCAATTTCTATCATTCACAGGTTTAAACTTCTTTTGAACGTCATCATCACCGATCTGAGAACTCATTATCCTTTCTAGTAAAGATGGTGTGGCAACCATTTGAAAAATTATCGATGTTTCAACTTCCATGTAATTCCCATATCCATCTTCACTAGTTCCATGAAAATAGGATCCATTTCAATTCTCATTATGTTCAAAACTCCAGGATATTTTCTGCTCAAAGCATCTTCCACCTTATTTGCCTTCCTCGGGTGGTAGTGTATCGTGAAATCATAATCCTTGAGTAGTTCAAGCTATCTCCTTGGCCTCATGTTGAGTTCTTTCTATGAGAAAATATACTTCAAACTCTTTTGATCAGTATAAATCTCACATTTTTTACCAAAGAGTTAATGTCTCCATATCTTCAAAGCAAATATTACAGAAGCTAACTCAAGATCATGAGTAGGGTATTTTTTCTCATGAATTTTTAGCTGTCATGAGGCATAGGCAATAACCCTATCATTCTTCATAAGTACACAACCAAGTCCTTTCATTGTTGCATCACTATAAATAACAAACCCATCAATCCCTGATGGTAAAGTCAATATAGGAGCATTGACTAATCATCTATTCAGTTCTTCAAAACATTATTCACACTCTTTTGTCCAAACGAATTTAACCCCTTTATGTGTGAGCTTTGTTAATGTGTTATCCAATAGGGTAAATTTATGTATGAAACATCGATAATAACATGTTAAACCAATAAAACTGCATACCTCGGTTATACTCATTGTTGCTGGCCATTCATATATTGCTATTGTCTTTGAAGGATCAACAAGGATTCCATCCTTGGAGACAATATGTCCAAGAAAAGAGATCTACAGATGCCAGAATTCACACTTGCTAAACTTCCCTCATAATTCATGTCTTCTAAGAGTCTTCAGGATAATACGCAAGTGATTTTCATGATCTTTGTAGATTTTGGAGTATACCAAGATATCATCAATAAATACCACCACAAAATCATCGAGATATTCATTGAAAACTCTATTCATTAGATCCATCAATACTGAGGTTGAATTATTCAATCCAAAAGGCATTACTATAAACTCGTAATGCCCATACCTTGTTTGAAATGTTGTCTTCAGAATGTATTCCTTCTTCACACACAACTGATGGTATCCAGATCGAAGGCCAATCTTTGAAAAGTATTTATCTCCATGCATTTGGTTAAATAAATCATCAATGCGAGTAGGGGATACTTTTTCTTTATTGTTATAACATTGATTTCCCGTTAGTCGATAAATAACCTCATAGATCCATCTTCCTTTTTAAAAAAAACAGGGGCTCCCCATGGAGAAACGCTAGGATGAATAAATCCCTTATTACTCAATTCCTCTAGTTGATTCGTTAGTTCAACTAATTCCATAGTGGCCATTCTATAACGGGTATTCAATATAGGCCTTGATCCAGGAATTAAATCAATGGAAAACTCAACTTCTCGTTCTGGAGGATGTCCAGGTAAATCATCCGGAAACACATCTATATATTCTTTCACAATAGGTGCATCCTTTATTTGAACATTCATTTCCTCACCCACAGTCATTTCATTCTCTTCCTCCCCAATAATTGAATTCAGTTGAGCTACTGGGGGTGGGTCTAGGTAAGAATTAGGTGGTGATTATTCTGCTCTATGGATAAGGTGTTCCATATCGTCATCATAAAAAATAGTAACCTCCTTCTTCATAAAATAATTTTTTTCATCATGGTCCAAATGCCAATCCATACCAAGGATTATATCAAATTCAATCATAGGTATGACAATGAGATCAATGGATAAAGAACATTTATATGCTCTAATGGGGACTGATTCACAAACCAATATTGCAATGATACTTCCCTTCATAGTTTTAACGGACCACTCCCTTGTTAAATCAAATTGGAAATATCTAATTTTCTTGGAAAACTGGGAAGATATGAAACAATGTGATGATCTAGAATCAAATAATGCATTTTCTAAACTTGAGGAAACCATTAAATTACCTGCCACTACGTCTTTCGGAGCTTCTACCTCAGCAGTAGTGATAGCATAAGTTGGTCGTTGATCCCTTGGCCTTTTTTGAGGTAAGTTCCCCTGACACTTAAGACATTCATTTTCATAATATCCCATCTCCCTGCAATTGTAGCAATGGACATCGGTATCTTCCTTCTTCCCCTTGAAATCACGAACTCAGTGGCCTTTTTCACCACACTTGTAACAGAATCTCATTCCTTTTAAGTAAGTATTGGGGTGTTTCTTCCAACATTTACTATAGAATGGATATTCAAATTTTCCCTTATTCCCCTTATTTCTATTCCCAGATTGATCAGAAGATCTCTTCTTATCTTGCTTTTCTTTAAAGTCATAAGACATATAGAATTCCTTCTCTCTCTTGATAGCACATGAGGCAATTTCTTCGTATAACGAGAAGGATTGTGAGACTAATGCTCGATGGAGAAATGGTTTTAACCCATCAAAGAAACGATTTTTCTTACTTCTTGGGTTACATATATAATCTCCAGGATACCTTGCTAACCTTGTAAAGTTAGCCTCATACTTTGCGACATTCTCATCCTCATTTTTCCTCAGACTCAGAAATTTTCTGTCCATATCTGCTCCATGGTCACGAGGAAAGTATTTTTCTAAAAATAGATCTTTGAAATCCATCCATTCCATGTATGATACTTCATCATCTTCCTTCTTGTTTTGAATCAATGACCACCATTGATCAGCATCTTCAGTGAGGTGGTAGACTGCCATGATAACTTTTTCAATTTCACTACTCCCCAAAGCCTGAAATATTTTCTCTAGGGAATTTATCCATTTCTCAGCAACTAAGGGATTTTTACTCCCATTGAACGTTGGTGGTTGTTTCCTCATGAAGAGATCTAACAATGATCCTCCACGCTGCGGATCAGGGTGCACTATACGGGTAAGGTCATTATTCATAACCTGAGTGAGTTTTCCTAGTATGGTGATTAGCTGATCAGCACCAGTTGCGTCACTAGCTTCACTATAATTATCTTGAGCAGGAGGACAATCCCTACATGGAGTGCGTGCATTGATACGGTTTCCATTTATTCAACTAGGCACCATTTCTATACAATGGAATAAACTAGATCAGTTTATGAATCAAAATACATAATTCGATACTTATAAAAACAATTAACATAAATTGAACTATTTATTGATATAATCCATAATCATTAAAATGTTTTCATTGAAGAATTATATACTCATAAACCCTTCATAATTATTTGTACATAAAATGAGAGTTATCCTAAGAATATCACCCAGGAGTGTTGTAACCAAGAGTGTAGCAAGGCTCGTTGTCATGCACCAGTTCCCGTTCTAGTCTAGCTCAAGGCGGTGTTTTCGGGTTTCACCCCTAGGTACAACTGTGCTAGAGCCGCCTCTACCTGTGCGTATCCAGACATGGATGTATTGCTCAGAAAAATCACAGAATCTCTACAATACCAAAATTCTAGGTAGTTCTTCTATACCAATCCTCAAAGTCTATCATAGGTATATGTGCTCTAATCAGAGTTTACCTAAATCTAGCTTCTAAGGTTTGTACTAAACTTCCTCTAATACCAACTGTAACACCCTGAATCCAGTTACCCAGAGTCGGTGCATTATTACATAACATTGGAATGATCACAAGAAAGATCAAGTCTTGAAATACTGATTAGTTTATTAGCCTTGTAATAACTAGATACATTTATAAAGTTTAAATTACATCATAAAATGAACACTACAACAATATAGTCTCCATAGTACGCACTCGTATCCCTTTATATTATCCCTGCACGTCATTCATAAAATACTTCTTCAAATCCTAGGAAAAATAAAACATAGAAAGAGGTGAGCTCAAATGCCCAGTAAGGATAACATTATAGCGGAAACTTTCATAAATAAGCATAAACATTTAAGGCAATATATAACTAAAAAAAAGACTTTTAAACTTGAACTTCAGCATAATATGGCATAAATAAAATGAAATAAATCTATATACTTATTCACATGGATATACAACTAGTCAAATAATCACATGAAATATCAATAACCACTTTCATAATGATGGAATGCGTAATGCCAGACTATCATAACCACATAGTCAAGGCCTCATGCCAAGACTACAAATAAGATTTTTTCAAGGCCTTTTTCCAAGACACTAGTTTGTCTCATGAGACCTACCGATGCATATAGGAGCTATAGCGGGCTCCACCTATCACATATTAAGTCTAATGCATTCCTCATATGAACAAGCTTAAACATAACACAACCATTCGTATTAAAACTAGCATAAAATTGTCAATAATTTCTCCATAAACCATGAATGGTATAAAAATAGAACATCCACAGTCCAAAATATCACAAAACTTTCAATACAATATGGAAGTTTTGTATTATAATAAATAAATTTCAAATAAGCTTAAAATCCATCGAAGGATGTTGACATAGATGAAATCAAAACTGTTTGGGAGAAATATCTCTTTTTTTAATCATTTAAAAGTATCATGATTATAAAATAAAACATTAAATTTGAAAATATTTTTATAATCTTTTAAGGGAATCTTTGACAATTTTATAATGGTGGAAAATAGCTACACCCGCCGTATATGTTAAAAAACATTCTTACCTTAATTCTGTCGAAAAGGTTAAAAAGGACCTTGTTTGGAAAATGACAAAAATATTCCTTTATAAACATCTTATAAAAAGTCAACAAGGGTATAAATGACTTTATCCTACAGTCTTTAAAATAGTAAGAGTTATTTGAAATACATTTTTAAGAAACATGTATGTGGATGATAAAGAGGTCCCAATATGTAATTATTTATAAACAACCTCAAATAATGAAGAGATTGTGAAATAAACCCTTACCTTGTACTTTTCATTGGTTGAGGGTAGGTTAACCTCCTGTATAATGGTGAAATAATTGTTATTAAATTATACAATAATCATAAACATTCATATGATATCATATATGATCTTTTCCCATTGATTTGTTAAAAATATCTTAGTATTATCATTGTTTCAGGTGTTAACTTACTTGTTTTCATTTATATGTTTTGTTACGTAAGTCTTATTTTATATGGGTAAGTTGTATCTTATTCATATCCATAATGATATAAAGTCCTTAAACATTATTTTTAATCATTAAATGAGAATTAGTCTTGAATGGATACGATGGGGAATGAATCTCATTGCGTTCGTGGAGACGGTAGTCCGTACGTACGCACGAGTGACAATATCATTCTTTTGATATTAAAATAATATATAATTCGATGTTATATCATATATACAGAATAATTATCATGTTATATTTATTATTTACATGAATTACACATCATTATTATACCCATCCAAATAATAATTTATTGAATAAAAATTACACCAAGACGTGGAGACAGTAAGTCGTATGTACGCACGTATGGTGACATGTCATTCAATGGATGGATAAAATACTGAATATGGTTGTACCATATTTATAATAACATCACAGTATATATAAGATACTGGAGTTATTATTTTAGAATGGGAATAACAATGAAAGAAGAAGTTGAAGAAGAAAGGAACTTGAAAGAGGGTGGTGAAAACATTACCTCTTCTTCAGGTTCTTCCTTTTAATTTGATCAAAACAGATTATTAGGTTGGCTTTATATTAAAAATAATGCCTCTAGGTCGAAGTTAGGGAAGTTGAGAGAGTATTTGGGTAGGTTTTGGCCGAGCCAAAAGGCTTTGAATGTGTGAATTAGTGAGAAGGGGGAGTACCCTTTTATAAGAGGGGTGAGGGGCACCTTTGGAAAAGATAGAAATATTATTTTATAATAAATTAATATTCGGTTTCTAATGGCTCAAATGTAGATTATTTAAATTTTAAGGTGGTTATAGGTCTAAAACCCCTCAACTAATATGTTTTAGACAGGATTGGGTCACTAAATTAAACTTATCTTTTAGCTTTAACTCTTAGTTAATTAGTTTATCATTTATCATGTCACTTTGTATTTTTATATTATGTAGTTATTAAACTTACTATATACATACAAGAGACCTCCAAGTGGTCCATTAATGATACACCTATCCTGATACAAGTCCTTTGGCCAAACATTAGATTTTAATAATATAATATATTTTTTAAAACTCTTTTATGTCAATTTTGACACTATTGGGTATTTTGTTTTTGATAATTTCATAAAAGCATTATTACTTAGAAAACGATTTATATAACCAATACTAATATGTCATATTAACCTATTAAATTACTGAAATTCATAAAAAGTCTCAAATTACATTTATTTTGATATTTATAATATCAACTATTTTAATATTTCATTAATTAGGAAATTACAACATCACCATTGTGTTATAAATAAATTAAATTATATAATGTATAAAAATTATAAATAAAATACCATTATGTAGGAAATTATTTTTAGCTTTCTAATTAATATTTCCAATCGAATTTATCTTATTTATAACCCTATATTAAAAAATTTTTAGTTATTAAACTTTGATTTTAACTCTTTTAACTCTTCTTTGAATTAAATAGTAATTAATGTCCTAATCTGATCCAAGTGAACTTAAATGATAATATTTTCTTCCTAATGTTGTTTTTGGTCGATATACACTTGTCCAATAGAATTAGTACATGTGTTAGGGTAATATTAATATCATATTTACCTTAATTACCCTATTTACTTTTCACCGTGGTAAATAAAAGTTAAAAGTAACTATTCACCAAAAAATATTTTTGTCTCATTGAACCACATTTTACTCCTTGATATTAACCATGTCTCTAAGATTTTTGAAATTCCACTCACAGAAGTGGTAAAATTATGTTTTATGTGAATTTCCAAATTCTCCTAGGAGGTGGGTAAAAGACGATGAAAAGTTCAATAAAATTTTTATATATCTAAAATTATTATAAAATAACTCCAATGAACAACATTGAACTTATATAGATATTATGTATCTATTTTTACCTTAATTAAATTTAAATAAATAATTATTTAAATAAAAATTTTGTTTTTAACTATAACACAGTGTTTTTTCACTATTCATCAAAAATTGAATGTTTTCAGAAAAATACCAAAAATTTTACCCTAGGCTAATTTCGATATTCCGAATCAAAAAATGAAGTCCATTTTGTAAGATAAAATTTATAAAATTTCAAAAAGTGGGTATTATTATTCATAATGTCTAGTTTGATTGGTTGTGGTGTGTGTGTTAGAACTCGAAGTTGCGTACAACACACACTACTGTATTATTCAAAGGGAAGCATACCGTGGAAGCATGGGGTGTTAAATTACCAACACCTTTCTATAATACAAACGAACAAGAAGAAAATAGTTTTACAACCCAGTAGTCATCTTTTTTTACTGTATTTATATATACCACCCATCAATCCTTTTTCATTCCTCTATTACAAAAGATAGATATACACACACGAAATCAAGCATCTTCATCAACTGGTTATACCCCCAGCAAAAATCATATTTCATTTTATTTTTCTATCAAATTCAAAAATTTATTCACATAAAACACTTAAAAACTGGGTCAACTTTTCCTATATAAAATATTGAAAAAATGAAAAATTATCTTCAATTATTTTTGGTCGAGAAACATCCTTGTGATTTTTTTAAAAATTTAATATGCTAAAAATACCTTCCAGAACTTATTTATGTATAACATACATCGAAAATTTTAGTCTTTTCGGACATCGTTCAATAACCCCTATCTAATAGTCTCTTTCCTATTTTCTAAATTTGGTTCTACTTCTACTCTTTATGATTCAACTGAGAAGAAAATAAATTGAAAAATCACAACATCTCTGAATAAAAAATATCATTTGGATTGAACTATTTCTGATGGATCTTACTCTAATGTGTCATACTCCAATGCATCTCCAACATATGAAACATGCAATGATGGATTTTTCTCTGATGGAACTCATTCTGGTGGATCTTTGTATGATAGTACTCGATCGAATAAATTTCACTCAAGTTAACATGATTTTTTTGATATATTCCTGATGGGAGTCAATCTTATGTATCTCTCTCTAGTAAATTCTACTCAACCTAAAAAAAATCTGGGATCGTATCCCATCACAAAAATTTCAGGGCATTATCATTCCATGAATGTGAAAAGTCATAAAATATTGAATGTAAAATGTTATCTATTTATAGGAATCCCATAATTGTAAAGGCTAGAAAACCAATTATTCTTCTTTATAAATGAAATTCATTATTGTGAATTTCACTCATATTTTAACATTCATTTTTATGGTTTCAAATATTCTCAATATTTATGGATTCTTCCCAAATATTATTGAATATTCTAAACATTCATCTTTATTTTTATTTAAAGGTTATTCTCAAATATAAACATTGTGTATAATATTACATTGTATATTGACTCTAATTTTTATTTCTCTATTATATTTAGTGCTTTTTACTTTCTTCAATTGATGCATCAATGTCACATTCATATGATGAAATGATGTCAATGATTTTCTTATGGACCAATATATCATAACATCTTTTCAATGAACTCTACATCCTTTTCATTGAACCAATTAAAAATAAAACCAACCAATTGGTTGTTCACTTTGATTTTTTATCTCCATTAAAATGTTTGACTATATTATTTAATCTTCTATAGACTTCAGTATCTTTCATCCATTCAATCGAAACACCAACACTTCACAAATTTTAAATCACTTTCTCATTATAATATAACTCTTTATCTATTTTCTTATACAAATCATATGATTTCAATTACAAATATGTTCTCTCTATATATTTCTTATCAGGTTAAATGAATCATTGTGAGGAAATTACATGTTTAATTGGTGTCCACAAATCTAATCCAACTTATGTTCTACATACAATATTTAATCGATATCAAACACTCATTCAATAAATCGGTCCCAGCTTCTTGTAAGATGGATCATTCACTAAATCTTATGCGATAAATTAATATCATCCAATTTGTTGTCTAATCATCACCTCTTATAAATCAGTAAATGAAAATTTCTAGTGACTTATGTAGCTGATAGTATTCATCTAGAAAACTAAATCATGAAAAAAATCAACATATTTTCTTTTAAAACCTCTAACTTGTTTCATGAGACTTCCATATGATATTTTGACATTTAGCAATCAATAAATCATCATAATATATTTTGTAAACTAAAAATGTGTCTAATCTTATGCATCTAGAAACCTATTTCCAAGATCATTATCAACTTTTTACCAACAATATATATATATATATATATCAATGGAGAAAACAACTAAAACACAAATTGGTCCTTGTATAGAACCCAATGATGGAGTCTTTAACAATATTTACTTCAACTAGTCATATTGTGATTCTAGATCATTCAATAAGGTTATAATGGATAAGCATGATTCCTAATACATCCTCAATTATATCTATCATATCTTTCATAATAGGTATTCAATATATTTTAACATATTATTTATGTAAAATAAATAAATTCTATACTAATCCTGATGAGAGTTATAAGAGTTTTAATAGGAATATCCATTACAAAATAAGAAAAATTAATAATATTCTCTTGATCATTGGATGTGAGTATGATCACATTATATATTGTTTCATAAATTCTAGATTCTAATAGGAAAATTTTGATTTGTGACCATAATATGTTTTTATATAGTTTCTAATTGATAGAGCTATATATTGGATGAATTGAGAATAATTCATTATAGAAATCTCAAAAACATATGAACAATGCATCAATTTATCAGAAATTTTAAAGGAATCTATTTTGGTTATGAAGTAAATCACTAAACATGGGATAATTCCACAGAATTGAGGGAGTATTTGAGAACTACTATGAAAAAATGTTGTTGTTTTTTATCAAGGAACCCATATATCATAAAAATTCAAAATAAATCCTTTATAAATACAATCACATAATTGAGATCATTAAGAGAGGTAATTTAATTCTCTTTTATATGGATATAGATGAAAATTAAATCGATCCATTAACAAAACTATTAATGTATATAATCATGTGTTTGGTATTTTTCATGTTGGTATTAGATAAATCATAGATTGGAATGTAATAATTTTAAAATGTCTCATAGTTTTATAATAGATGTAATTTATATTTATCATTCATTCATGTGTGTTATATATATTTTACATGAATAGTGGAATGATAATATATCCTCATAGTATGACATTTATTTATCCATAATCAATGATCGGCATGGAAAATTATTCATTGGGGTTGTAAGATAATATTAATATTAGTAAGTAATTATACATAAGAAAAATTGTAATATGTTATTCCATGAATAAATTAGGATATAATAGATTATTCTATTTATCTATATTGAACCCTGAAAATATATCACATCTAATAGTATACAATTTCTGGTGTATTTAAGAGGTTTATAATAATTATGAATACACCAACCTATGGTTTCAGTGAACTCTATAATTGTAATGCACATACATTGATAAATTTGTTATAAAATCCATGGGTATTAGTTAATATAAGGGTGGGTGGGAATAATTTTTATTATTTGTTGATCGAAACAAATCAAATACGGTATTTTCCAAGTTCATTGAAAAAAAAACATTTGATCCAATGGAATAATAAGACTTTTTATATTCATGGTTATGCTCTGTTATGAGAATTGTTTTTCTACTCAAATACTTTGATTAATAAAATGTGGTGTATTCATTCAAAATGGTCATTTTATTTTATATATTTTCCAATATATGAGTTGGATATAATATATTGTCTAATATTGTGCCGATTTATCACTCGATATAATATTTAAAGGGACTATATTGTGATTAATTTGATTTATATTTATATATATCATGGACAACATGATTATTTTGATATAAGATTATGTTAAATAGAGATCAGACCAGACCCATTTTTATCATGAGTTGGATAAATGTTATTATAAAGGTTATCTATTTCTTAATATCATGTATTATGGAATTAATGCATTTTTTCAATATTATAATCTCTTGAAGGGGCACACATACTGTAATGAAATGATGATAAATTTTGATACATAGTTTCTGTTAAAATTGAAAGAGATAAGGATAATAAATCATAAAATATTTAGTATTGATTCAAAAATACTACTGATGTTTTTCATTAAGAATACAAGTATTTATTATAGTTGAGAAATACTTATAAAATATATACAAATTTATAGACCCTGACATGGTGACAATCACAATAAGATCCTGGAAAATTCATCATATAATTTTACTTTATGTCACAGTTTCTGTGAGTATAATATTTGATACCATTCAACCAATTCATAGAGATTCATTTTCATTAATAGTTATGTATGAGTACATCATTGCATGATGTAAAATTGAATTCAAATATTAAATGAGTATAAAATTTAGTTTAATCAATGAAGTGGGAGGAAATAATTTGTTAATTTAATAACAAATAAATAATTATTCTCTTACAATGGTAACTTCAATTTTAGGTTATTTTCCTCTATAAATAGTGGTTTGATCACAACATTGAATGTGTCTATAGGTTATTATATCATAGCTAGAACTCTCTAAAAACATAAATTCCCCATTTAAATTACAGGAAATTACATGACACCATTTCTATAAATGAGGTCTTACAATTTTTTTTATGATTCCAATGGTTGATGGACACCATTAGAAGTATGAACCAAATGATTATTTCTTAAGTAGCATGATCTAAATCACTACCAATAAATAATTGAGTCCTAGAAAATGAGACATATATAGTTGATTTTTTATAATTTTTAATATCATCTTATTAGTGGTTAGTTAGTATTACCCATTTTTATGATTTTTAATTATATGTTGATAATATTTTCTATCATTAAATTTAAAAAAATTATTTTAAATTTCTTTTATTTATTTTTTTATTTTTAACATAGATTTTGATTTAATAATTTCATTGAATGGATATTACCCAATTTTAAAAGATTATATTGGTTCCCATTAATTATGGAATAAATATTTGATAGTTTCCATAAAATATATAATTATATTACATGTTTAAATATCATAATTGTGGTTTTTACGAAATTCCAATCATGGTAAATTTTAGGGAAAAACAATATTCTATTGAACGGTTGGATATAATCCTAGTATATTAATCCTACATGGTGGTTAGATTCTAAATTGAGTTGTTTCTTGCAAGGTGGTGAAATTTTTGGGTTTCGTTTAATCTATTATTTTAGTTAGAAAAAAATACATGAGGATGTTCCATAGGAAAATTTCATGGAGGTTCTTTTAACATTTGGTATCCATGTGAGAGGGATAGAGTTTTTGTTGTGTAACTGGTTAGGGATAAGAAATATTATAGCAAAAATCATTCATTTTATTCTCTTAATTGAAAATTTAGGGATATTTTCCTAATATAGAGTACTAGGTTCCTCAAATACATTACATTTTTGTTTTACATTTTAATGAAAATAGGGGAATATTTTGATGTTCTTTCAGAGTAAATAGATGATTTCTATGAATTTAAATGAAATAAAATATGTGGTTTTTTTAAAATTGAGTACTTGTTGATTTGGTATTGTCAAGGAGATTATACATATAATGGAAAGCTATTTTTTATAGTTGAGTGGAGAATGGGATAGATTGAGTCCCTTTTTGGTTGCGTTATTACATGATATAAACTATAACATCTAGTACCCAATTTTATTATTCATGAAGTAAATGAAAATACATTTATAATATGGGTTTTTGTAAATTACCCTAGTTTGGTGATTGTAATTGAAAAAAATAATTAATAGGTACCACTACATCATTTTTTTCTTATAGTTATAAATAACCCAAAAGAGTAAATATTGAGGTTTAGCTACACTATGGATTTATAAAACAGTATGAAAGAGGCCTTATAAATTTATGTCAGGGGGTAAATGGTAATTTCCTGAGTATATATTATCATGTTGTTTAAAAATAATAATAAATTTTATAATACTTAGAACATATAACGAGACACTACATTTTTTTATCAGGATTGATAGAGTCAAACTTAAAAAAACAATTTGGGGAAATTGTTTTTATCTTCCAGAATATCACAGATTATAAATCCATCCCATCAGTTTTTTGTTTCTATTTCATTCCAAATTTTTTTTTGGGAATAAATAGATTCCTCATTGATGAAAATAGGGTTATATGAGTAATTTTTTTTGATTTGGTGTTATATTCAACCCACTTGAAGATTGAGGTAATGTATTTCATAATCAATTCTACTATTGTAATGGGTTTTGAAATATTTTTTACTGATTTATTACATATAATTAAGAGAGGTAATTTATTAACATATCGTATACATTTATAAATAAAATTATTCTATGATTTATTATAATTATTTCCCTCTTATTACATAACTCATGGCTCTATGTATTATCATTTTATTGTATTTTACTGTTGGATTATTTTTTAAATTTGATGGAATGTTAATATATTTATAAGTGAGGTGTTTAATGGTTTTGTCATTATAATTTGTAAATTAAGGTGTAATTTTCTAGGAATAATTTTTACCTATCCTAATGGATTGATGTTATGAACATGATTATCATTTTATAGGAATTATTATGTCTATTTTGAATAGTTTTTTTCATATTATTTTCATACAGAGTGGTGTGAAAAGATATATTCTTATTGGTAAATTTTTAGAAATTTAATAGCTGTATCATAATTGGATTTGATGATGGATTATTTTATGTAAATGGTGTTGATTACATCCTCACTTCAAAATTATTTTTTGGAGTATATTTGGGTAGTGTGAGGTTACTGAATGAAAGGTAAAATTCCATGGTAACTATCATGAGGAATGTGTTGAGATTTTATAGGTGCTGAAGAGGATTGTAAGTTCACATTTGAAGGATATTTTTTGGATTTACTTTCCTTTATTATCTTTTCATAGTTACATTTTTAGAATAGGTGTTTTGTGGCTATTTCAAATGAAATTGGCTTGGAATTTGAAACGTTATTTTCTTTGTAGGTGGTTGGGATGATCATAAGACTTATTTGAGGGGAATATATTTATGGGTTAATTGGGGGTTTTTATTATTATGTAATTATGGGGAATCCCTTATATTTTATATTTATGAATTATTTTATTTGTTATTTTATAAATATGTTATTTTTATAATTAATTTGGATATAACAGGGTCACTTAATCTATGATACATATCTCTTGAAATTTATTTTTCGTTTCATTAATTTTGTTGAACATTGAAAGTGATATTGGGTTAATATGGTTATCTTTGAAGAGTAAATTTGGATTTAGTGTAAAGGATTTTATCATTATAAAATTTGATGTGGGGAGTTGGTTAATGAAAATTACTTGTGGTATTGTAATATGTTTGGTTGAATGATGTGATGTGGTGGTAGTGATGTATTCCTAGTGTGTTTAAGACATTGATAACTACATAACTGTGATTTGATGTTCATATCAGTGGGGTTGTCATTATATATTAATTTTTGGGTAGTTAGTTAGGTTTTATCCAATAATGATTAATTACCTTATTAAGGGGGAATTGAATACTAAAATGATGGGTGGGAGTAGTGAAATTATATTTTTTCCTTCTACTATATTTTATTATTTGAAGTTGATATGGTTTATGATTATGTTTTCTATTTTTTTTATTTTTTTCTGATATGTACAATATGTTCTTTATTAAAGAGATATTATTATGACTTTTGGTTTGATATTTTAGTCGGTATATGAATTATATCCCACTTATCACATTACTGTTATATCAGAGGTGTTGTGTTTCTGGTATAATTTTTGTGAGGGTGATATAGTTTTTAATTGATATTTGAAAATTGTCTTTCAAGTATTTTTTTATGAGTTGAAAAATTGGTGATTATTATAGATGGTTTGATGGAGGGTAAAACTAATTATTAAATATTAATTCATTTATTATTTCCTATTTTATATCTGATATATTCTAACAATTCTTATCATATATATTGTTTTTGTATAGATGTTGGTATTTCCAATATATTCCCTTGTTCAATTAAATAATGTTATTACCTGATACTATGTACTTTCTCAGTTACTTTTTTTTTGGTTTTATTTGATGTATTGTGACACCTTTTTACCATTTTTTTTGTGTTTTACCCACTTGAATTGAGTATCCAATTATTGGATAGCTTCACAGGTTGTTTCCGGTTATACATCTATCCTTTATTAAAAAAATTTATGTCTGTGGATGGTTAGCACATTGTTTTAAAAATAATTCCACAAAACATTATAAAATTTATAGTACCCCAGGTATGTGAGCATGTTTTGAACATGGTTAGACAAACTATACATCCAAATCATGAAATATATCTATAGTTGGTTATATGGTTTGAGTATGTTTAATCAAATCATGAATCCTAACCATGAATATATTTTGGTGTCTCTATTTGGGGTGAACTATTTGGAACATGTTTAGTACTAAACATGTGACCTAATACATGAAACCATTTGGTTTGTATTTATTTCAATTCATATTTTAATGAAAAATTCAATAAAAACCCTAATAAAACCTAAAATCCTCCCCCTTAATCATAAATCAACTCTCTGTCTTTTGGGAGCCCTCTAGCAATGTTTTGGATCTCCCAACCACATTTCTTTTCAGATTGAAGTTTACATCAAAGTAGTTATCCTCTTCCAATGAGTAATTTTCTAATTTGTATTTGATCTCTCTTTTTCACTTATTTATTACTCAAAGAGGTTATATTGGCCTTGCGGATCATTTTTCCATGAATGGTCAATCTAGAATTGTGGATCTAGGATCACTTATCTCCTCAATCGAGATATCTATTTCTAGATCTAGTGATTAACATCATAGGTGAGACATCATAGAAAAATTGTTGTTGGATCTCATATATTTGATGTAGGTTTTCCATTATTTTAAATCATCATGTATTCCATTGTTTCCTAAGAATTCATAGATACATTATTCTTAATTTCAAACTCATTTTCACTGAAATATTCCATTTAAATTACATATAAAGGATTCTTTGACCCTTTTTTATTTGAATTGAACATGGCATTAATTAAATGGATATGATCTTGATTTGACTCACCTCATTGGAGTTTTTTAATTAAATTATTTCGTATATTATCTTTCAAATAACCTTTAAAGGATACTTTGAAGAATTATAGGGCTTTGACCTGCGTATTTATTCCTAAATTGAAATTCCTTTATTTTAATTAAATAAGATGAACTGTTTTATGTTTTATAAATAGTTTTAAATTATTTTTTAAATTACCAAACCCCCCCCCATTGAATGATTTTACCTTGTTTTGAAATGGGTGTTATTGGATTTTTTTAAATAAGTGATTTTTTGACATGGAATGATGGTGGAAACCCTTGTTTTTAAATTAATTCAAAACATTTTATGTTGTAAAATATCTGTTAAATTCAATAGGATTTCTCTAAAATAAGTGATTGTTTTGAAGGAATTTTTGGAATTATGATGATGTTTTGTGAAATGAAGTGGCTATAATTACCCTTTCAAAATTTTGAGTTGTATAAGATGTTTGTAATTGAATTAATGATGCTTGAAGGCCCATTTTCAATTAATGATTCCATTTTTTAAAAGGAAGTAGGTATAATTACCCATTTTATTGGTTAACTGTATAAAAGGTTATGAATTTAATTAATGCTGCTTGATGGCCCGATAGGAACTTTATTATGATACTCTATTATGATAGTCCAACAATGTAAATTTATTTATTCTTTTAATTCTAATTAATATTTTTTGAAAAACGGATTATTTACATTAAGGGGTCTTAGGAGTGAGAGTGATATGTGATTTACCGCCATGATCCCATGATTGATATTGAAAATTTCCCTGTATTAATCTTTAGAACATCATTATCTCACTCATTGCTTTTGACTACTCATGGGAAACTAGATATATAGATAGGATAAACTATATATAGGCTTCATTAGAGGATACACACACTGTCTATTGGATCTAATGTGAACATGAATTGTCCAAGATATGGATGTGTATATAGGAAAGCAGGTATATGTGGAACTGGTTTACATTAAACTCTTGAGACTATATGAAAGTTTGGTGATTGGTCATGATGATTTTTTATTGTCTAGTATATAGTAGACTCATTATCATACATAGGTTTTACCCATGAAATTCATATACATGATACTCGATACATGATAATATCCATTTTCACTAATTGGAACAAGATTTTACATTCCTGATTTATTACTGGTCCGGATTGACCTACTTTTTTTATTATTCAATGTGACCTAATTTCATTGAATTTTGTATATCTTTGATATCCAGTCCATATTCTCATCCTTTATTGATTATCTAATTTTTTCTTCTAAAATGGTATTTAGATATTTTCAGTAATATTTTTATTTTTTAAATGGTGAAACTATGTGTTTTATAAGATTTTTTTCATTATTTATTTTTAAATAATTATAAACCTATCTTTATATTATGAATTATAATATATATTTTTTAATACCTCCTTGAGAATTTTTGGTGGAATACTACTAGGATCTATATCTCACAAATTTCTTGTATCGTTTTGTTTTTTTATCCCACTATGATCTTATAGAATGTAGTTTTTCATTCATCTTCATTTAAAGGTTAGAGATAGTGTGGGAAAGGTTTGGTGACTTATGACAAGGTGGGTGGTCATGGACCACAAGGATATGAGTCTTTTTGGGTATTTTTTTATTTTAATTTTTTAATGTCTCCTTTTATATGATGTGATTATACTAATGTGTGTATCTAATAATATATCAACTGTGTGATCTATTTATTATAATATTTTTTGGGTGAAATAAATCCGAATGGTTATTTATTTATGATCTTGTGCATCTTTTAGGCCGGTAAAATATAAATAATTCTCTTTGGGTTTGTCGAATATTGGCTCAGATACCTTGTTAGATGGAACATCGAGTTGTTTTATTACAAATATAATCAGATGAGGTCTTTTGATGAAAGTAATAACATCTCCTTGAAAAACATTTTTTTATTCGGTTTGATTTGTGTAAATATAGATATTAAGTATATGTTTGGACTCATGTGTTAGTTTTTGAACATGTTCTTGATCACCCCCCTCTTCACTATGAGAGATGAGTTATCAGGGATGTGGGAACTTTGTTTTGTTTTCAGATATATATTTTCAGATGATGAATGAGATTTAAATTCTTGATTAGATTTTCCTTGACTTTTAAGAATATCTTAGGAATTTTGAGTTTTATTTAAAAGATCACCAAATGTTTCAATATGACTTCATGGTATGGTAGAAAGTGAGTAATCACCATGACTAATATGATTCAATCCATGATCTATTGTGAGGTTGGGGTTTGGTTTACCAGCGAATTCAACCATGCCAAGCATAGGTATACTCTAACCCAAAATGGGTTCCATGTCTATTTGTTTCTAGGAAAACATAATTTGTGTGGGGTATTTTGGAATAAAATGGATGTTGTTATTTTAAATCACATATTTAGTTATTTTAGATTTATTCACTTGCTGATGATTTTGAATCCCATTCAAAATCCAAAATGTGGCTTAAAAAATGTTTTGATTTTGTTCTCGGATAATTCTTTTTCAATTAATAAAATGTGAGTTTTATGAAATTTTGGCTTGTAAAATATATTTTCAATGATAAATTGAATATAATTTAGATAAATGTTTTAATAATTACTCCTATTGGTAATTTTTTTGAAATATAAATGATTTTGATAATTGGAAAATGGGATGAATGTTTTTAAAATCGTGGGATAATTTAAAGAAATGGTAAAGGATTTAAAAAAACTGTGATGAAATTATAACCAGATTTATCATTTTTAATAGATTGTGTAGTTCTATAAAAAAAATTAAATATTGTTTTTTTAAATCATTAATGTTTTGGTAAAGTGTTTTATTGTTTTTTTGGATGCTTTTTTACTTTTTGTATTCTATTTTTCTTTTGTGTAATGCCCGATTTGATGATCCTTTGTTTGATAAAGAAACAAAATGTACCCTGAGATATTTTCTATTATATATATAATGTTAATTTATTGGGTTCATTTTTAGAGTTTTGTTTATCCTTTACTATAGGTATAATTTATTGTTAACGACTCTAACTATTCTCAATATCATGTTGTGGAGGCAGAGAACATCCAACCTTTGAACTCTATCATTATATTCTAAAATTTGCATTCACCTTATTATAGTGGGTTTCAAGTTTTTCACAAGGTAGTAAATTGAATTGAAGATTTTGACCGGATATTAATTCCCTCAAGACTCACGATGATTTGATGGCCATGTCTATCAACTCCTTAATTAAGGGACCTAAAGAGGAGTGGTGAGAGATTTTATTCTCTATTATATGTATGGAGGAATGTGTTTGTAATTATTCAACTGAGACTTTATTCATTATTTGTATCATGATAATGTGAATAAGGAGAATGTAGTTGAGTTCTTGGTGTTCAGTCAAAATGAACTATATTTTGTGCGGTATACCTAGAAATTACCCAGTTTGATATTTTTTACTAGATATTCTTGGTAATCAATTCCATAAGACTATGTATTTTTGAAAATTTCTTCACTCATACATTTTTAATTCCATGCATTTGATCTAGTTGATCTCTTATTTTGAAAATATTGAAATGTTCTTTTAATTTAAAGAAAAACTAGTGAAATGACAGGGAAGAAATAATGCATTATTAATGGTTTAAAAAGGCTAGTAACCTCATGGAAATAAAGCGGATGTTATCTGATTCTAGTGTAGATCACCTGGTCATCCTATATGCGGTTGCGTTATAAATACTTTACTATTTCTAAATAGTGTGGTAGTTTGGTTCACCTTAAGAGTTTTTTCATGTTGGGTGATCATAAATGGATGTTTTATTCTGGATCATCAGATCCAGACTATGGGGTAGTAGATGAATCGAGATAATAGGGCAACAGATATAGGCCATAGAGTGAATATTTTTTCATTGTGGAGGATCTACTAGTTGTTTGTTGGTGGATGTAGATGAAATTGATCTAACTTATTTCATATGATGTCAAAGTTGAAACCACATATGTTTTTCCTTATTTTGGGTTCAATCATTTTCTTTTGGGATCAATTTAAATGGTATTTGGTAAAACATGGTTTAGATAATTTTGGTATTGATAATGTTATAATGAACTCTTTTACACAAGATCTTTAAGGTTGAACCACATGATTTGGTACTCATTAATTCTTAACCATCCTATATAGAATGAAATTAATTCCTTCATATTAGTTATTCTCCCTGTGATGGGTGGAATCTTACTCTAAAAAACCAAGACATGTTTAGCTGGATTTTTGTTCCTTATTGTTATCTTTTTTTTATCATTGATGGTTAGAGATAAATTTTACTGTGATGGGTGATCTTCCTTGTGATATTTGTGTTCCATATTGTACACTAACCTTGATGTTTGAGCTCTTTCTAGTTGGAATTGGATATACCTTGGAAGAGTATTTCAGTAACATAGATGATGTGAATCCATGATGGACCAGATACCCAGATTTTCTAGAGTGTGATTTGGTAAGGTCATAGAGGAGTGAGGGTCAATGTTAAAAATATTAGGTTGCCATTGAGCCCTTACCTAGGGTAAAAATCTTTATTAGTTCTTTTCATTTCTTTTGGATGATCAATATTATATGTTTTTTCATGTTGAGTGGTTGATGTTTCTTATTTTGTTAAAAAGGAGGTTATTTTATTATCTTGCACAATTTTTATGAATATTTAAATGGTGGGGATACCTATTCAAATTATCTAGTATTTTTCATGTTTGGAGAACTGTGATGATCCTGATGTGTTTGTTCTACAGATTTGTGTGTGTGTTTTAATCCATTTGGGGAAGTATCTATTTAAGACTATAGACCTTCCACCTCACAAAATTAGTCAAGGTGTTCATCTTATGTCATCATGTTCTATCATTTAGACTGTAATATTTCTTGGATTATAAATTACTTTAGAGGGTATTTTTTAACATCTAGCTACTATTTTTAGGTGTTTTAAAACATTTATTTCATTATATAGTGATGAGATCTCTTTTTGAGTTCTGAAGGTGTTTTTGGGACTTTTTTATGTTTTTTATTATTTTAACAATTGGAGAATAGTTTGGAAAACATACAGGTAAACCTTGCAAAACTTACTATAGATCATATAGGGGACATAATTTTTGCATGGTTAGAAAAACCATGCATCAGAATCATGAAACCAGGATAGAAGGGGTTACATTATTGGTGAATGGTTAAACTTGTTGTATTGCCTAATGATGTTGCTCCTACAAAGGATCTATTTGGGTAGCATGATTGAGTGCATGATTATGACTAATCATGCGACCGATCCCATGAGATATTGTTGATGGTATTTAATTCCCCAAAATTTGTAATTAAAATCTTGAATCCCCGCTAACTAATACTAAAATACTAGCACTGAAATCTAAATCCTTCATTTGGATTTTTGGAGCCCTATAATAGCATATTGGCTCTTCCAACCTCATTTTGTAGTGAATAAATGTGTTTATTGAAGAAATTATGCTCTTCTAGTGAGTTATATTCTTATTTTTCTTTAATATCTCTTATTATCTTGTTTCTTTCTTTCTAGGGGTTATGTTAGTCTTGTATTTTTTTGGTCCATGGATGGTTTCTACTGAATATTATATTTCAGATATCCAATCTCTTATATCAATATCTCTCATTATATATCTTCTTATCCATATTCTATATGACACATCTTAGATACATTGCGGATAGATCTTATATTTTCAAATTATTTGTGTCTATGATTTTCCATTATCTTTTGATTCATTGTTTCTTGAGAATCCTTGTATTTGTGTGTATTCATTTATAAAAAGTTATTGATGAAATTTTCCCTTGAAATTACTTAAGAAATATTCATTGACACTTTTTTATTATAATTGAACATGGAATGAATTGAATGGATAAAATATTTATTTATCTCGCCTTATTTTTAATGCTGTAATTTCATGTTTTCATGGATTTTTTTAAATAACTTATAAAGTTTTCTATGGTGAAAGTGTGGTCTTTTTCCTAGTTTCTTATTCCTATAAAAAAATTCATGGATTTTGATGAAATCAGTTGATCTATTTTATACATTCTATTTTTTCCAATGCTTGAATTTTTTAAATGATCAAAAACCCTCTTTGAATGATTTTACCCTTTTTTGAAATGTGTTTTCATTAGTTATTTGACATCATTTATTTATTTTCATAGAGTTTGTGTGTAATCCCATGTTTGGAATTGTAATAAAAAAAATTAAATTGAAAAACAGTCCTTGAATACTTCAGGGTTTCTTCGAAATAAATGAATGATTTAAAGTCTTGTTTGGAATTATGATGATGTTGTGTGGAAGAAATCAGGTATGATTAAGATTATTATATTTTGAATTGTATAAAATGTTTTGAATTTAATTGATGATAATTTATGAACCAAATAGAAATTTGTGATGATAATATTTTATGATAATTCCCTAATGTAACCTTCTCAATTCTTGTACATTCTATTGATGGGTGTTGAATAAGGGATTTTTTTATTTGATGGAGCTCAGGGCTAAGGGAGAGATGCGATTTGAGGGCCTTAGGTGATGATTTAAATTGATAAGGCCCCCATTGTGTTCTTTGTAATATTATTATCTCACTAACATATTTTTAAAATTCGTGGGAAACCTGATAGTTAGACATGATAGACCAGATAGATTCTTCACTAATGGACTCACACTATAAGGCCCCGACCTTAAACCTTACTTAATATTGAATTAAATGAATAATTCACATTGAGGATCTTTTCAGGTTTATAGATTTAGAGAATTAGGACATAACTATTACATCTCAAAAGATTACAAAGTATACACTTATACTAAGTTTCCATATAATAAAAACTCTAAAAAAGAAACATGTCTAGTTCCATGATTTAGATAGCAAGACTTTTCCTTGATCCCCTCCTTGACCCTATTCCACATTATGTCCTGTGAAAAACATTTCAAAAAAACTTGGAGTTAGCATAAAAATCTCAGTAAGGGATACACAAAGAATCAAAACTGTTAGTTTTTCAATCAACACGTAAACCATGTATACTTTATCAAAGTAATACCTTCACCTTTATGAAGTAGTAAAAACTCTTCACTGAATAAAAGATCATTACTTACCCTTTTGTAACCAAAATATTACCATAAAACCCATATAAAGAACACATAACATATAAAGGTAACTTGGGACATAAACATACTTAAGTGGAATAAACACACGGTCGACTTCCACACATACTTAATGGAATAGACATAGGGCCGACTTCCATACCCAATGCATTAGAGGTTATAACTTAACCACCCGTCCTGGTATTCACGGCACCACCCGTCATATGGTTTATAACGTAACCACCCATAAAATGTACAAGTACCATCATTACACATAAAATATTGAAAATATAAACATTTCAATAACAACATTTCATTTTCAATCACAATAGGTAATTTCAAGATATTTAATCAATAAATCCATGTTCAAAAACCATTTAAAAGAGATTTTTGAATCAAAGTGTCCCATAACACTTAGAATATTTTAATGGAATTATAATTTTAAAAAACTAATGTCTATATAAATAAATACTGAAAACCATTTTGAAAACATGGGAATTAAAGATAAATATTTAGAATAATAAATCTTTAAAAACATTTAAGACGATATTTTTGTTAAAGAGTTTTTAAAAAAATTAGAGACCCTTGAATGAAAATAATTGCGGAATAACAATTAATCATAAATTTATAATATCATGAGAATAAAGGGATTCATGATATAATATGTCAAATGACAGTATAAACACCATATAAGAGTGAATTGGTGTATAACAATAATGAAGTCTCAATGGAAATGTAAATTGAGATGAAATCCATTATAAAGATGGTATCCTTAAATTAAGGATAAATCTATCACATAATTATGTGTGAGAAAATATAAATACACCCAATATAAGTGGATATTAAGTGTGAAAAAATCAGAGGTCATTCACACGTATTCATATAATGACATGTTCAAGAAGTACTGGTTGAACCCAAAGAAATCAAAATTGGTTTAAGATGTTCCCTTGTAAACATTCGACAGCATAACGGCGTCACTTAAAAATTCCGATAATGGGTTGATGAGAAAAAAAGGGTATCTCATCACTTGAAAATAAATTTTATATCAATAAGGATATAGAAGAACATATCCAAACATAATAAGATGTAAATTAAAAGACATAACAAAAATAAGTCTTTTAAAAAGAGGAGGGTGAAAGGTTCCCTTACCGACTTGGGTAACTTTCGAAACGTTCACCCCATGAAAGAAGGACTATAAAACATTGATGTAAATACTCATAAACGAAAGTATATTACACAAAGATTATAATAATGGGCAGTACATACACCACTCAAAGGAAATGGTGGCAAATGTAGCATAAACCTCACGGGACTAAAAGTGAGATGAATAACCCCTTACGAAAACTCGGCAGCCTAACCGCGCCTCATAAAACTTCCAAAAATGGATTGATGAGATCATATAGAGTCTCTCATCATATTAAAATAAAATGTACATCAAGAGGAATATAAAATAACATCCCCCATCATAACAAATATGAGATTAAAAGAAGTGACATAAAGGAGAGTACTTAAAAAAAGAAAGAGAGAGGTTACATCTCTTACGAAAATCAGGCAGCCTAGCAGCGCCACTCAAAACATCCAAAATGGATTTATGAGAGAAAATAGGGTCTCTCATCATACGAACATAAAAATTACAGTAGGAGTAATATAAAATAACATCCCAATCATATGAAAAATGAGCTTAAAAGGAATTACATAAAAGAGTGTACTTAAAAAGAAAGAGAGGAGTAGGATCCCTTACCTCAAGTCTGACTTGTCTTGTTCGTTTCTTTATATTCCTGAATAATAAACTTTGTTCAATATATAATTGCTTAAGGACCTATTTTAAAGATTATTATTCATTTTATATCACATATTATAATTTTATAATAATTGGTTAATAATGTGAGTTCATATCAGACGTTTTTGTCGATGTTTGGTACATGAGTCAAAAATTAACTTGTTTGAAAATGATTGTCCATGTAGTTATAAGTAAATAATCTACAGAATAGTATTAATTATTTAAATATCATATATATCCAGTACATTTTAATTTTATACTACTCCATAACATTTGGAGATAAAGAGAAACGAAACGCACCGGTCATGGAGATGGTAGGCGGTACGTACGCATGAACGCTACATTCATTTCTTTGTCATATTAATGGAATTACAAATAATTGAGAGATATATATATATATTATAATTACAGTATAATATATATGTTATATAGGTCACATATGTTCATTAATTTCATTCTTTATACATTCCATGTATTGCATGAACGAGTCACATCACTTGAGGGGGCGGTAGTCCACACTTCCTCGTATGAAATTATCGCATTTGCACAACTTGAAAATCATAAAGGCATGTATTAAATATAAAATTCAGAAGCATATAGAAAAAATAAATACCATATATGTCATATATAAAATATAGTGACATCATAATGTACACCATTAAAGGTGTTAGAAGAAGATTGAACAATCATCGATTCGTGAGGCAGAAATTCACTAACCACAGAAACAGTATGTTCTTTAACACTTAGACGAAGGTGTGTTTAACTGTAGCTCGAATACTTCACATAACAATATACTAGTATATTTAAGATACTGGTTTTGTTACAAAATAAAGGAATAAAAATAGTTTAGAGGGTTGGAGAAGCAAAATAAAACAAAAGAACAAAAGTGAAGACATTACCTTAAAATCGGGTAACTCTTCTTGATTTGAGCTCAAAGGCTTCCTTGGGAAGGATTCAGCCCAAATTTGAGGCCTAAATGATGAAGATAGGGATGTTTAGAGATGAAATGGGTAGGTTTTGGCTGATCCAGAGGCTTGAGAGGTGTTTGTAAGGTGGTAGAGGTGGGGTCCTTTTATAAGAGAAAAGGAGGGGCACTCTTGGAAAGTTATAAAATATTACGTTATTATAAAATGATTTTCGGATTTTAAAGGTCAAAAAAGGATATATATAGAGTATAAGATGATAATGTTTCGAAATCCACCCATCCAATAGGTTTGTGACAAGTTTAGGTCTTAGAGTTTACATTATCTTTTCATTTTATTTAAATCGTTAAATAATGAGGTAATCACTTCATCATCATGGTGTCATAAATAATTTAATTTATTTAATATCTAAAAATTTAAAAAAATATATCATGATGTATTAAATCTTTTTAGATTTCTAATGAATATTTATAGTCAAAAATATGTCTTGTATAACCCCATCTAAAAATTGTTTTAGTAAAACAACACATGTTTGTGACATTTTAATTTTAACTTTAAAGAAAAAGGTATTAATGTCATTTTCCTACCAAAGTGGCTCCATGGGGTCCCCAAGTTGACCCATAGATTTTTTTGGTCGTCCATTACACATCAAATGAGGGTAGGACAAGTTTATAGGTCATTTAATATTATTAAAGCATTATTTTTACCTTAAACTACACTAATTACCTCTAATCGCGATTAAAAACTAAAAATTTACTATTCACCAAAAAATTATTTTAATCCCATTGAACCACATTTTACTTATTATTGACAACCATGTATGTCAGATTTTTGAAATTCAAAACACATAGGTGGTAAAATTTCATTAAAATGAAAAATCAGTTTTTTAAGTACCACTTAGTGGTTTTACTATTCATCAAAAATTGAAGTTTTTCAGAAAATTACCAAAAATTCACCCAAGGATATATTTGATATTATGAATTCAAAAATTATGTCTATTTTAGAAAATTCAAAACATATAACTTACAATAATTAATTTAATAATTAATTCCCACTATCAGAGCAAATAGCGTGTTTTTATGAAACAATAAGTATCAAAAGATTGACACTAGTTTAAGTCCAATTTCAAGATGAAATTAATTCCAACGACCACTATTGGATTAAATGGTAAAAATATATTATAATTTAACTTTAAAAACAATTCAAAAGATAATCTAATAATATAAATAAATTAGATTAAAAAGAGGTTTTGAATTAAAATACAACATTTTTCACTATTCATTAAAAAAATGAACTTTATCGGAAAAATACCAAAAATTTACACAAAGTAAATTTTCATGTCCCGATTATAAAGAATAATTTTATTTGGTCTAATAGAATGTATATGAGTGAACAAAACTATATTTAATGACGGTTCTCCTTCAAAAGGCGATAAGGGGACCTTTAGTGAAAATTAGAGTATATACGCCTAAAATTGTATTCTTTTCTTATTTTAAGCCTTTATCCTTTATTGGATAAATGTAAAAAAATTTAACAAACATATATAATCATATTTTAGTTATTTCCATTCATTCCTGCCAATACAATGGCTACGTGTTAACTACCATTTAAAATAATATTATTTTGTTACTAGTGTGCAATGTAAGATTTCAAAGAAACTCTTTGTTGCGTATCAGGTACGCTATCGAACATAGCAATCCCTTTACAGTAAAATTAACATATAATTCATAAATATGGATAAATGTGAAAATTTCATATTCTTTATTTACCTGTGGTGTTACATCCTTCCCCCTTTTGGGAATTGCGTCCTCGCAATTTTAAAATTGGGCTTGGAAACTTCATTGAAAATCCCACATCGGAACAAGAGTTAGTAAAACAATCACATTAAAATAAAGAAAGAGAAGTACAATGGTCACCCGAGTTGACCCATACTAGTATTACAAGTATGAAAATATGGACATGGAGGTAAAAACAAAGGGTCATGTTCTGAGGGAGAGTGATAGTAAACATGTCTAGGAGAAAGTTAACCATAAAAAATCACAAACTTGTGATGGGTTAAACGGTATTTGATTCCCCAGCAGGAAAAGATAACAGACAACATTTTTGTTTTAAGCTACTCTTCATTGAGGAATTTATTTTTGAGCTTAACTAAATCATAATGAAACATACTTACTTCTCACGTAGACTTTCGACTTTTACTAGATTTCTTAATCAAACTCATATTTTCTTCAAAAGACGAGTATTTAAGAAGACTTGTTCGCATTAAGAGTACTATAATCATCTTCTTGAGAATCACCTGATCCAAAAAATAGAACTATATATTTCCCATGACTTTAGAAAAAATCCAAAACCAAAATTTTTAGTATGAGATCAGATAATCCACAAAAGTATAGTCCTTTATAAAAAGAAAAACCATTCTTAATCTCCAAAATTTGTCCCCCAAAAAAACCCAAAGTTCAACGAAGACCATTCGATAAAAAATTGTCCATAAAATTCTTCAAAGTAAACCAAACTAAGATTGAAAGCCAAATATTTGAAGGATTTAATCACATAGTCTTCCAAGGTACAAATTAACTTTTATCTCCAAATAACATCAGTTTCACTTAAATTCTCATATTGAAAAGTAATTAACCTAATCACATATCCTCCATGATAGGTTAATCATTTCCATAGATAACCCAAAATGAACTTACTATTGATTCCTAAAATCATCTAACAAAAAATAATTAGTCAAACCAACCCGGGACTTCACGTAGTCTAGTGGTAGGCGATAAATACCAGTCGTACTTTGGTTATGGGTTCGATTCCTGCAGCTTTGTCCGACGCGATGGGTTGTCACACGGTCTCCGTGTTGTCCTTTTTCCAAAACTATATAATTATTAAATCATTCCCCAAAACGAGATAAAATCATAACAGATTTTAACCTAAATTTTATCTCATGCCTTTCATTTTCCATCATAATATATAACAACCCATAATTACCTCAAATGTAAGGATCATATAAACCCCAATGGTTACCTTTATAATTATTACCTGAATTTCCACATCGATTGGTCATCTCATACATTATGAATTACAGAACATACCAAGGTACAAGTGGTTGAACATGACTCCTTAATAGTGGGTTTGTAACAACCACGAGTTTCCTCATTGAATCCACCATTTCATCAAGTCTCTTAATCAGATAACCACCACAGTTTCCTTCAAACCTATTGTCACTTTGGTGCCTGCGAGATCCATCCATTCACTAAAAACAGAAATGTTAGAGTGAGTATTTCAACAAAACCATCATGTACTAATGAGGAAGATAAACACTATGGTATACTTACACATTCACTATATCTAAAACTAGGACTCTTTCTGAAATCCTAACCATTATGGTAATGTCACTTATGCCTAAAGAATACCCTAACCTCTAAAGTTATCTAAACTGACCTCTGATACCAACTATATGGCCCCGACCTTAAACCTTACTTAATATTTAATTAAATGAATAATTCACATTGAGGATCTTTTCAGGTTTAGAGTTTAAGAGAATTAGGACATAACTATTACATCTCAAAAGATTGCAAAGTAGACACTTCTACTAAGTCTCCATAGAATAAAAACTCTTAAAAAGAAACATGTCTAGTTCCCTGATTTAGATAGCATGACTTTTTCTTGATCCCATCCTTGACCATATTCCACATTAAGTCATGTGAAAAACATTTCAAAAAAACATGGGGTGAGCATAAAAAGCTTAGTAAGGGATACACAAAGAATGAAAAATGTTAGTTTTTCAAACAACAAGTAAAGCATGTATACATTATCAAAGTAATACCTTCACCTTTATTAAGTAGTAAAAACTGTTCACTGAATAAAAGATCATTACATACCCTTTTGTAACCAAAATATTACCAAAAACCCATATAAAGAACACATAAAATATAAAGGTAACTTGGTACATAAACATACTTAAGTGGAATAACCATACGGTCGACTTCCACACATAATTAATGGAATATCCATATGGCCGACTTCCATACCCAATGCATTAGAGGTTATAACGTAACCACCTGTCCTGGTATTCATGCCACCACCCTTCATATGGTTTATCACATAACCACCCGTAAAATTCCCAAGTACCATCATTACACATAAAATATTTAAAATATAAACATTTCAATAAAAACATTTCATTTGCAATCACAATAGGTAATTCCAAGATATTGAATTAATCAATCCATTTTCAAAAACCATTTAAAATAGATTTTTGAATCAAAGTGTCCCATACCACTTTGAAGCTTTTAAAGGAATTATAATTTTAAAACATTAATGTCCATATAAATAAATACTGAAAACCAGTTTGAAAACATGGACATTAAAGATAAAGATTTAGAATAACAAATCTATAGAACATTTAAGAAGATATTTTTGTTAAAGAATTTTTAACAAAATTAGAGACTCTTGAATGCAAATAATTGCAGAATAACAATTAATCATAACTTTATAATATCATGAGAATAAAGGGATTCATGATATAATATGTCAAAGGGAAGTATAAACACCATATAAGAGTGAATTGGTGCATAACAACAATGAAGTCTCAATAGAAATGTAAATTGAGATGAAATCCATTATAAAGATGGTATCCTTAATTTAAGGATAAATCTATCACATAATTATGTGTGATAAATATAAATACACCCAAAATAAGTGGATATTATGTGTGAAACAATCATAGGTCATTCACACATATTCATAGAATGACATGTTCAAGAAGTACTGGTTGAACCCAAAGAAATCGAAATTGGGTTAAGACATTCCCTTGTAAACATTCGACAGCATAATAGCGTCACTTAAAAATTCAGAAAATGGTCTGATGAGACAAAAAGGGTATATAATCACTTGGAAATAAATTTTATATCAATAAGTATATATAAGAACATATCCAAACATAATAAGATGTAAATTAAAAGACATAACAAAAATAAGTCTTTTAAAAAGAGGAGGGTGAAAGATTCCCTTACCGACTTGGGTAACTTTCAAAATGTACACCCCATGAAAGAAGGACTATAAAACATTGATGTAAATACTCATAAAAGAATGTATTATACACAAATAATATAATAATGGGCAGTACATACACCACTCAAAGGAAATGGTGGAAAATGTAGCATAAACCTCACGGGACTAAAAGTGAGATGAACAACCCCTTACGAAAACTCGGCAGCCTAACAGCGCCACATAAAACTTCCAAAAATGGATTGATGAGATCAAATAGAGTCTCTCATCATATTAAAATAAAATGTACAGAAAGAGGAATATAAAATAACATCCCCCATCATGACAAAGAGAAGCTTAAAAGAAGTGACGTAAAGAAGATTACTTAAAAAAAGAAAGAGAGAGGTTAGATCTCTTATGAAAATTCGGCAGCCTAACAGCGCCACTCAAAACTTCCAAAATTGATTTATGAGAGAAAATAGGGTCTCTCATCATATGAACATAAAACGTACAGTAGTATTAATATAAATAAACATCCCAATCATAAGAAATATGAGCTTAAAATGAATGACATAAAAGAGTGTACTTAAAAAGAAAGAGGGGAGTAGGATCTCTTACCTCAAGTCTGACTTGTCTTGTTCATTTCTTTATATTCCTGAATAATAAACTTTAGTCAATTTATAATTGCATAAGGACCACTTTTACATATTATTATTCAGTTTATATCACAGATTATAATTTTATAATAATTGGTTAATAATGTGAGTTCATATTAGACGTTTTTGTCGATGTTTGGTACATGAGTCAAAAATGAACTTGTTTGAAAATGATTGTCCATGTAGTTATACGTAAATCATCTCCAGAATAGTATTAATGAATTAAATATAATATATATCCATTAAATTTTCATTTTATACTACTCCATAACATTTGTAGATAAAAAGATACGAAATGCACCGTTCATGGATATGGTAGGCCGTATGTACGTATGAACGCTACTTTCATTTTTTTTTTTCATATTAATGGAATTACAAATAATTGATATATATATATATATTATAATTACAGTATAATATATATTTTATATAGGACACAAATGTTCATTAATTTCATTCTTTATACATTCCATGTATTGCATTAATGAGTCACATCACTTGAGGGGGCAGTAGTCCACACTTCCTCGTATGAAATTATCGCATTTGCACAACATGAAAAGTATAAAGGCATGTTTTAAATATAAAATTAAGATGCATATTGAAAACATAAATACCATATATATCATATATAAAATATAGTGACATCATAATGGACACCACTAAATGTGTTAAAATAATATTGAACAATCATCGTTTCGTTAGGCAGAAATTCGCCAACCACATAAATAGTATGTTCTTTAACCATTAGATGAAGGTGTGTGTAAGTGTAGCTCAAATCATTCACATAAAAACATCCTGGTATACTGAATATACTGGTTTTGTTACAAAATAATGGAATAAAAATAGTTTAGAGGGTTGGAGGAGCAAAATAAAACAAAAGAACCCAAGTGAAGACATTACCTTAAAATCAGGTAACTCTTCTTGATTTGAGCACAAAGGCTTCCTTGGGAAGGATTCAGCCCAAAGGTGAGGCTTCAATGATGAAGCTAGGGATGTGGAGAGATGAAATGGGTAGGGGTTGGCCGAGCCAAAGTCTTGAGAGGTGTGTGTATGGTGGTAGAGGTGGGGGCCTTTTATAAGAGAAAAGGAGGGGCACTCTTGGAAAGTTATAAAATATTACTTTATTATAAAATGATTTTCAGATTTTAAAGGTCCCAAAAGGATATATTTCGAGGATAAGGTGATAAGGTTTTTAAATCCACCCATCCAATAGGTTTGTGACAAGTGTAGGTCTTAGAGTTTACATTATCTTTTCATTTTATTTAAATCGCTAAATAATGAGGTAATCACTGCATCATCATGGTGTCATAAATAATTTAATTTATTTAATATCTAAAAATTATAAAAAAAAATATCATGATGTAGTAAATATTTTGAGACTTATAATGAATATTTATAGTCAAAAATATGACTTGTATAACCCCATCTAATTTTTTTTTAGTAAAACAACACATGTTTGTGACATTTTAATTTTAACATTAAATAAAATGGTATTAATGTCATTTTCCTACCAAAGTGGCTCCATGGGGTCCCCAAGTTGACCCATGGATTTTATTGGTCGGACATGACACATCCAATGAGGGTAGTACATGTGTCTATGTGGTTTCATATTATTAAAACATTATTTTTACCTTAAACTACACTAATTACCTCTAATCGCGATTAAAAACTTAAAATTTACTATTCACCAAAAAATTATATTAATCCCATTGAACCACATTTTACTTATTAATGACAACCATGTATGTAGGATTTTTTAAATTCAAAAAACATAGGTGGTAAAATTTCATTTAAATGAAAAATCAGTTTTTTTAAGTACCACTTAGTGGTTTCACTATTCATCAAAAATTGATGTTTTTCAGAAAATTACCAAAAATTCAGCCAAGGATATATTTGATATTCCAAATTCAAAAATGATGTCTATTTTACAAAATTCAAAACATATATGTTACATTAATTAATTTAATAATTAATTCCCGCTGTCAGAGCAAATAGCGCGTTTTTATGAAACAATAAGTATCAAAAGATTGACACTAGTTTAAGTCCAATTTCAAGATAAAATTAATTCCAAAGGCCACTATTGGATTAAATGGTAAAAATATATTATAATTTCACTTTATAACCAATTCAAAAGATAATCTAATCATATAAATAAATTAGATTAAAAATAGGTTTTGAATTAAAATAAAACATTTTTCACTATTCATTAAAAAAATGAGCTTTATCGGAAAAATACCAAAAATTTACACAAAGTAAATTTTGATGTCTCGATTCTAAAGAAGAATTTTATTTGGTCCGATAGAATGTATAAGAGTGACCAAAAATATATTTAATGATGGTTCACCATCAAAAGGCGATAAGTGGACCTTTAGTGAAAATTAGAGTATATACGCCTAAAATTGAATTCTTTTCTTATTTTTAGACTCTATCCTTTATTGGATAAATGTAAAAACATTTAAAAAACCTATATAATCATATTTTATTTATTTCCATTCATTCCCGCCAATACAACGGCTACGTGTTAACTACCATTTAAAATAATATTATTTTATTACTAGTGTGCAACGTAAGATTTCAAAGAAACTCTTTGTTGCGTATCAGGTATGCTATCGAACATAGAAACCCCTTTAAAGTAAAATTAACATTTAATTCATAAATATGGATAAATGTGAAAATTTCATATTCTTTATTTACCTGGGGTGTTACACACACCCCATCTAGTGGATTCGTGAAGAATAAAAAAGGTTCTGGATATGAAGATGCAACCAAGAAAGTGTGTGTGCATAAAACTTGTTTTATTGAGACCCTTTAGACTAGACGTAATCCTGATGATTATTCCGAATTATTATCATACTAGGTAGTATTTGGTAGACTCATTGGTATACCTATGTTTTACTAATGAAATCCATATACATGATAATTAATGCATGACATTGTTCATTATCAATACATCCCACCAAATTTTTCATGCATGATTCAATAAAAGTCTTGGTTGATCTATATATTGATATAATTCACCTTGAATCTATTGTATTAACCCTTATAAATATTTTAAATATGATTCATATCCTCTTTTTTAAACTAATTTATGACGTTATTGTATATAATCTTTAGTTAAATCCTCTTGGGCTCTATAGATCACACCATTCTTGTATTTCTTGTTTTTTTAGCCCTTTATTATATTATAGACTGTTCTGATTCTTTTATCTTACATTGTGGGTTTGAAATACGGTGAACAAGTGTGTGTCACATGAGAAATTGTGGGAGGTCATGGACCACTAGCATACTATTTTTTTGGTATCTTTGTTTTATTTTTCATTTTTTATTGTCCTGTTATATGTGATATGATTATACTAATGTATGTATCTGATGATATTTTGTAGTGTACTAAGTTTATTTTAATCATTTTTTAGAGAAATAATCCTTAATTACTATTTCTTGATTCCCAAGTCCTTTTCATCAACTCGTATAGATCGCAAATTATACTTAGGTTAATGTATAATTTTCTCAGATATAGGATTAGATTGTTCTCTAGGTTGGTTCATTACATTAAGATTGTTTGTTTTTTCACGTATCATGTGAGGTGATTAGTGGAATCCCTCAAGTAATGTGATGGTTTGTTTTAAGTTTTTTATTATTTATTTTTTTATTATAATTTTTTATTTTTGTTATACGCAATATTATTATATCATACATAGGTTTTAGGAATGTTTTGACCAATGAAATTATTTCATGTTTGTTGTTTTAATTTTTTTCTAGGATTTAAGACTATTATACATCTTATAATGAGATTTTACACCCCTGGTGTTAGTAAATAATCCAAGGCCTTTAGAAGAAGTTCATCAAGGGACACTCCCAATATCATGTACAATATAAATGGGTTCTTAACAAGATAATGTCATGACAAATTAAGGGTTCATTACCTTCTAAATATCTCAATTTTCAGTTTCATGATCATTAATATTAGTTGAGTGATTAAAAATTTGAGTAACAATGAATTAGTATATTTATCGAAATAACTTATTGATCATAAAATAGTGTTTCATATATATGATACAATATTATATATACACTTATTTTTGTAACCCTAACTATTGGTTATTTAGTGAAATGGATTTATTAATTGCTATAAGATTTATTAGTCAATGTTATTATCTATTAAATTATCTAATACAAAAATATAACATAATTTTGTCGATGGACTACTTAAATATCTTTTAAAATGATATGAAATTAATCCAAAACATAATAAAATATTTTAATTTTCCCACTTATTAATATTTGGTAAAATGGATTTATTATTATTGGGAGTAAATTATATAAAATTTCTTATTGGATACTTGTAAAATTTGAAACATACTTTATAAATAATTATATTATATATTAATGAATAAATTAATACAACATCAAACATATATTTAAATTTGTTTTAGAGAAAACTAAATCATATTGGCTTTAATTTTGTGTTCAATTGTTAAAATTCAAGAGGTTTTCTCAAACTAGAAGTGGATTTTAATGTATCAAAGAAAACACTTTTTGATTTTTCTTTTAAAAAATTAAATAAAAAGTATAAAAGATACTATAATAAATTATAAATAAATATATATACATTAAGACACTCAGTCTACATTCCATTGTACTATTTTTTAGAAAATAATTATAAAATAATAATAATTATGCATGAAAAGAAAGCATAAAAATATTTATGATGAATATGATATCTATGTGGGGTATGACGTATCAATATTATTTTAATCATAAAATAATAAAATTAAACATCATTTTAAACATATTTAACCAATATTGCTATATTTTTTAATGACTAGAAAGGGTACGTTCCCCACTAATGTGGGATATTTCTATGGAATTGATCCCACGATACCTATGAGATAAATTTCAACAATTCTATAATATTTATGACAATAATGACTTATGGAAATAAATAATTTATTTTATATTATTAAGATTTATGAGTCGTTAATTCATGATAAAATATTTGATAGAGTGATGATGATATAAAATTATAAGAATTATTATTTTAAAAAAATAAGAAGAAGAAAATTTCTATTGTTTACATGCCTATTTCATTGAATTATTAATGTTGTTTTACTAGAGAGGGGGATTTTTTCTATTGTGGTAGGATGTTACCGAAGAAAAATAATTTATCAATGTACCAAAAATAGTTTATGAAATATTTTAGATAATATAAATTGATTAGTTAGGATATATAAATAAATTATTTCATTTAAAAATTGTATATTATTCAAATATTACATTATATAACAGTTTTTCATATATGAAATAGTTTATATATACGAAAGGGTTGATAAAGGGAACTAAAACATAATTATAACATATTATGGAAGGTTTTATACATCAAAAGTGTCAATAATTATTTTAATTTAATGGATAAGATTAATAAATCTATTTTCTGATTTTTTATATATCTTTCAAACATTTGTAAATGGGTAAAAATATTTGGAATATAAATTTTTTAATGAGGTAATTTTTTATAGAATAATTTGGTTCATATTAATAATATACACCATATTATATTATTAAAAAAATGTTTGATGTTCTAACATAATAATAATATTGATTATATCAAAATAATTCATCCATATATTAAAATATGAATGTGTTTTATATTTAAACTATATATTTTGGGATTTTCCCCTTAATAAAAGTTACATCTGGTGTAGTTAATTTTTTAGTGATATAAGTTTGAAATTTTTTATTGAAAACTAAAATCCAATAAAATAAGATCTAGTTTTTTTTGTATAATGCACTAGTTTCCTGAAATTATATACATAGAGAAAATATAATGTATAAGTGTGAAAAATGAGTTATAAATAATCATTTATAATAATATTATTAGAAAAGTCAAATGATTATTATAGAAATTTTTATATCTATGATAAATTTCTAATCCAAAGTGAATAACATTATTTATGTCCCTATTACTTGATAATAAATTGGGATATATATTAGTAACTAAGTAGATAATATATGGATTAAATTTTTAATTACCTATTATATTAATTATGTTTTTGAATTAACATTATTATTATAGGAGTTGTTAATATAGATTTTTATAAAGACAAACACTTAATATATGATAAAATTTTATATTATAAAGTAACCAAATTAGGATATAATGTTCAAATATTTAATATAATGGTTAATAATCCAAAATAAAAAATCATCTATATATATTTTTTATAAAAATACCTTGTACTACAAAGGAATTCAATGGGAAGATGTAAAAAAGCACCCTAACTCACCTAGACAAGTAAACTAAAATAGGTCCACTATATGGTCAAGTACTAACAAACTAATAGTAATCTATCCTCATGTAAAACAAAATAAGGTATACAAATAGTGTACAATGCGAAAGAGATAAGAACATCCATGACAATACCAATGTCAATGTAAATATGATAAACCAGAATCCTAAAACAAGTGAATTCTAAAGAATTCATTATGTGAGAATCCATTATTGAGAAACGGTCCAACTATAATGACAAAAAAGGGAAACTTGCATAATACAGAATTCTCATCCAATTACCTATGTCTAAAAAACAACCTCTAAAACCCCCTAATGGAAAACGTAGGCTGTGGTTACAAACCTATAAAGATACTGCCAAAGAATCTATGAAAGTACTTATATAAGTAATGAATTAGTTCAATATTTAAAACAAATCATTTTTATAAATAATTTTCATAAAATAAACTAATTTGTAAAAAATTCCATCAATTTTTTAAAAATAAAATACAATATTTACCAAGTCCCTAAATATTATAAGAGAAAAAATAATAACCCATTATTACACCATAAGATAATCTTGTGTTCAATAACTATGAAACATAACATCATGAGATAAATAGTCCAAAAATTAAAAAACACAGTATTTGGGCCTTAACCTATGGTTATATGTGCTATACATTAATGAAAAGCACCAATATTACCCTAAGGTAGATCCAACCAATATAACCTCTAATGCAATTATACACACAAATGTGTCATAAATCCTCTTGTGTAACTACACACATTAATAGAAAAAATCATATTCCCAAGTCACCTAATGATAAAAAATTTTCTAATTCTATAAAAATCCATTTAAAAACCCTCAATTAATTCCTTTAATCAAGTACATTGTTTTTGTAAAACAATTTCCAAATAAATAGCCTTTAAAAACATTTATATTTCCCAAAAGAAAAAATCCAACATATGATCATTCAATTTTAATGAATAACCCAAAATAATTGAAAATAAAAAAATTGAAATTGATGGATTAGAACTTGTTTTTTAGTTACTTATATATCATGAATAGAGGAAACATAATTTTCATTTAAAATGGAGATAGGAATCAATAATATTGACCTCTAAATTTCATGACATGATGGATAACTATAAAGGAACAATAAAAAATATAAATCAATTACAACCTGATATATAGAGAGAAAAAAATCCATTTTTTTACTAAGATAGATAACAAATATAAATACCACATACCAGGGATAAGGAACACAACATGAATGGGGAGAAAACATTGAAAACAAATCTGAAGGAGGAAGATTCACCTGAAATGAAATGGGAATATTCTTGGGAGAAATGGAGATTCTCATATAACTAATGAGAGATATCATTTATGAAACATGATATGTACTAATATGTTGAAGGGATTTACAATGTTCATGATTTCCTTATAGAATAAAAATTCTATAATTCATATATATTGAAAAACACGCTTCTTCATTTTAAATTTATCTTAATCAATTATTATGCATTTTTAAATAATATCATATGGTATAAATGTAATTTACATAATATTATATGATATTATGTATTGAAATATTCATGTACCATATCCATATTCTTATATTATTCCCTACTCAATACATATGTCTTAATACGGTCATTTATGGTGTAAATGACTCATCTAGTTAGTACTAAGAAAAAATCCCTCTCATAAATGTCCTAGCAATATCTTAACCCCCCCTACAAGGCCTTTGTCACATTTATACCAGGACTCCACTAAAGAAAACAGACATATGTCTCTATACATTAGCTCATTTTCCCTAGAAAATTATCTTTATCAATGAAAATATTGAAATGAACCCAAAGAATAAGGGGAATGAGAAAATGATCCAAATAATTCTATAATGATGGTAAAAGGTGTTATAATATCCTCATCATAAACACATTCATTTCTCAGAAATACCTCAAGATCCCAGACTCATAAAAGGAGAATGCCACTACATCCTAATCAATAATTCATTTTCTCATGCCTCACAGCTATCATTTTTGTACTACCATAATCATTAAATAATGGAACCATTTTATCTTGAATTAATTTCTCTTAGTGATCCGTAATTTTAATTTTTTCTCTAACCATATTATGTTATTCTTTATGAACCAAATCATACAATTCTATTATGTGGGAAGTATCTAGTTAATAACTCTTTAGTTTGGAAATACGAAACATGTCACGGATCATAGTCAACCAAGATGAGAATTCCAAATGATACTAAGCCTTTACAATAATTCAATTGATATAGAATGGGTCCAGAAAAATTACTTTGAACCTACCATGCTTACCCAACATACGGTTTCATAAGCAAGGTGAAACATTGAGAAAAATATTGTCACCAAGCTCAATCTATAGAGAACAATGATGATGGTCTACATTTTATTTATGATTACTCTATGGAATGATAAATCTTATGTAGACCAAAATTACCTCTTCTTTCGTTTCCTATACTTGACTGAGTCCAACCAAGGAACTCTCTACCAACTCATTGCAAAAAAAATATCTATATGGCCTCCCATACAAAGCCTCAAAGGGCGCCATTCATATTTACTCCAAATAACTAATTTTAAAGTAAAAATAAACTGAAGGAAAATCCATTCCACATGAACCATTGAAATCTAAAAAACAATTCCAGAACATTTCCTCTAGAACTAGATATCCCTCTTTGTCTCTCCATCCACCTAGAAATGATATTTCATTCTCAATTTCAGCTATTAACCCATCACCTGTAAAGAATATTTCCAAAACCTAGATTTTATCGTCAAGTCCCAATCTGAATCAACTATAGAAGTAAACCCATTAAATAACATAATATATTGGAATTAAAAGTCCTCAGACTAATTTACTGTTTATATCTCCTTAATATAGAGGAAATTCTATGATTTCATGATTCAATAAATGATCACCAAAATCAAATCATTCCTGTAACGTGTATGTGGTAAACTAATGATGAAATCCATGGAAATATCATCCCATTTCAGTATTTTAATGGGTAAAATTCACAAAAAAATTAGGAAATATCTACTATTATTCCTTAATTCATTAACATGTAAGACACAGTGATACAAAATTCACAAACGACTGTCTCATCCCTAGCCACCTATACTGGCATCTCAAATCATCAGGCATCATTGTATTACCTAGGAAAAATAACCAACAGAAATGGTTTCTAATTTCCATTGACACCAATATAGAAGAAAAAAGAAAAATCTACCAACTTCATAAACATAAATATCCAACAGGAGGCCAAGAAAATTCACCCATGGTTACCCCTCCATAGGTTATAGCACTATATAACCTGCACTAAATGTTAGTTACCTATAGAAATTGAACCTAATCATCAAACAATGTGTCATCCTTCATTGAATTAAATCATATGTTCCCACTATATTCATATATTCCCAATAATATCTCTACAAAAAACATCAGAGACCACTCTACCACTATATCCTTTAGTTCTTTTATAGATAATTTCATGATCAATGCATCAAAGAACACATTCCATTTCTCATGAGTATAAGAAATATCAGAGTCAATAGTTTATAGGTACACCACTGAGCATCATTTTTTTCATTTTTAGATTCCACCATGTCAAAATATAGCTCAAGATGATATGATCATAATATATACCATAAATTCTCCCCAAATGTAGCATTTTCAGTTGATTCGTAAGTGTTTCCAAATCAATATTATAGGTTGGGAAGTTATTCACATAAGGGAATATCAAGGGAGAGTCATAAGCTACCACATGTTTCCCTTGAATCAGGAGTAACCTTCAAACAATTCTATAATCATGATATAAAACATCATAACATAAACATTGTTCAAGAAGAATAAAAAATGGAGTATAAGCCAATCTAGACATTAGTTCTTTAAAATATATCATTTATTTTTCATTTCACCCAAACCTTACACCCATATGGGTTAAATATTTTGATTGGATGTGAATGATTAGAGAATTACTAAACAAACTACTTGTAATAGCTACAATACCCCATAAATCATTGGATCTCAAATGCATTTATCAGCCAATATTATCATAAAACCACTTCTACCTTCTCAGGATCCATAGAGATGCCCTTATCAAATATAATATACCGCATAAAATTAACATTAGGAATCCAAAACTTCTATTCTAAAATCATATCCTATATATTAGGTTCCCTCAAATCTCTAGGAATGATATCTAAATGGTCCATGGTCTACTCCTCTGACTTGGAGTATACAGAAATATCATCCACAAACAAAACAACAAAGAATGTATTAAATGATGAGATATCTAGTTAAAAATTCCATAAAAATAACCGAGGAATTGGTGATACAAAATGGAATATATAGAAACTTGAAAATCCATATCTAATCTAAATACTATCTTAGTTATGTCATATTCTTGGACTCTAAAATAGTGGTACATTAGCTCAGGTCAATCTTTGAAAACCAATAAGCCCATCTGAGGTTATCAAATAGATCATCAATCCTTGGAAGGGGATTTGTTTCTCAATGGTCACATGATTTAACATTAGATAACCAATAAAAAGTATGAGTCTACCAAATACTTTCATAGAAAATAGACTATGTGATCCCTATTTTGAAACACTTGAACAATAAATTACTCAGCCTCAGGGTTTGAAAGATGGATCTTAAGATGTTCTAAATCATTAGGAATGATAAAATATGAATGAATAGAAATTGGAATTATAATATATAGAATATATATTATCAAATAGACCTCCCACATTGATGATAAACTAGAAAAAACATCTATAAATAATTTGTGGTATGCACACACTACCACAGGATGTGGACTACTCAAACAATGATCAACTGCATCAATTAACATTTTCAAAAACTGACCTGATATCACCATTTCATAACAAATAATATGACCCTCTCTCCAAAACCTAGATTCCTAATCATTCGAAACAACATGAGTGATTACATTTAGAGATAAAAATTATAATTTATGGTGATAAAAATCAATCTGGGCCATAACGTTAATCATACAATTCATGAAAATAATCAGGTAGAAGATATAAATATCAGGCACCATTATGTCCTACTCAACCTCCAGGTCTACTATCATCACTTGAAATATTTCACACTGTAAACCAAATGCATACCTCTTTACCAATGTAATAAGAAATACAAAAATCATGGAATAAACTACGAACAGAATCCCAATTCATCAACTAACTTTAATGATAATAAAGAATGAGTATAACCTTTATCAAACAAGGCTAGCACTATAAAAAAAATCATACATATAACATTAGGTAGCCCTAGATTAGATTCCTATGGTGACTACTATACCACATATATACATCATGTCTTATCTCCTCCATAATTTTTCTTATCTACATGAATGATCCCATCATCCTGTAGATAAGAACCAACACCCCTAGAAGCATGATATGAATCTGTGATCCCTTGGTGAGAGTTGATACAGCTGAATATCTTTGGGACATCATTTTACCAAAATTCCAGTTATGGATATATTTTAAACAATGATGAAATGTATTGGGAGACTCTAAAATTAGGCCTCATATAACACGTCCTTCCATACTAATAGAAAAAAACTTGTTGTCATCAAAATGATTCCCCCAAAACTAGTCCTAATGAAACCTATCTACACTTGTACTTAATTTTTATCTTGAAGATGCATGTTGGATAATAAAAATACCAACTAAATCCTCACCAAATTTCTTTTCAAACTATGCATATCTATGCCAATGATTACTTATCAAATACCTCCCCAAAGATTGGAATACACATGAGAATCATCATTGACTAAATATCATACCACAATCACATCTCAAACCTTTGAGAAATTATGAATTTATTGGTGAATAGATCTAGTGTTAGGTATTCCAACTCACCAAAATGTGTGAAATAATCCAGATTGGTATGCTCTCAATTTAGTATGTTTAGAAACTCTCATGTATTTTCCGATTGTAATTTCTCTAGATAAAATCTATTGTTCAATATTTTCTTGAATGATAACCCTGTTATATCGTCATGCATCATATATTACAATAGATCCCAACCACATCTATCTCATTCCATTAATCATATAAGTAGAAAATACCACATTAAACTCCATAGGAGTTATTATAATGTTAAATATTCTCTCAATCCAATCAATCCATTATTTATATTCAGTGGGTCCAGTATCACCATGGAAGACCATTGGATGATTATTAGTAAATTTTTAGTCATGATCCACTACTCATACTAAGTTACACACTCTTTCTAGGCCCATAGTCTAAATATTTTGGATTACAACTTCTAGGAAATAAGGGTCCAATGAAGGATTATCCTGTAGAATCTATCTCATAACATTATCATTATTGTTCATAATATATCTTCTATAATGAATTCTCAAAAAAATTCAAGAAAAAATCACCCTGTCATGAGTGGATACGAGAATAATAGGACTAACATTACGTAACAATTTCAATTCACTATAATAACATGAATTTAAAAAAATATGAATTATATGAACATTGTATAAAAAATAAGTAACATATCCAATTAAAAACCCCATATATAGTTCATTCATATAACATCAACCAGTAGGTCTCAAACTTCGAAAGAGTATCTGACCACCCATGGTAACTAAGATTTAATCATGAATGTGAGATAATAAGTCCATTTTCCTTAGTTAGTACATGAATTTTTATTTTCCTTTATCAGATCTAAAAAATACCAAACCACACCCAAGAAGTGTCTACAACACTTCAAGATGGGTTTACCTTTTGAAACCAGTTAGTAACATACCAAACTAGTTCAACTAGACAAGTAACCTATAATCATTCTTCCACATGGATAAGTACAATTCAATGAACATGCAACAAGTCTCATATGAAACAAAAAATCTTCTATATCTAGATTAAAATAGGGAAGAAAGATAAAAATCCATTAGACTAATAAAATCAATCTAAAAAGGAAATACCAGAGAGATAAAGTAATACATGTCTAAAAAATTACATGTGTGACCATCCATCTAATAAGAAGAACAATTTGAGAAATCAAAATAGTACACAATTCAATTCCCTTTACATGAGTCTTGAAAACCCACATATATAACCACTGAAGGAAAAAAATTAGTGTGGGATCATAATGCCTAGTAGGATATCACATAAAAAATATTAAAAGTTATAATATCAACAAATAATTAGTTCTAGAATAAAACAAATCATGATTACAATTCACCGTCTTAAGATAACCCATTTTTTATAACATTCCTTTGATTTTTAGAAGACTTTTCATATTCACCAAATTAAGGAATATTTTGATGGAGAAGGTAAGAATCAATTATTACACTAAGTATGTCATCACTTACCATGTAATATAAGATCATTTTATAAATAATACATAAATGAAAAGGCACACCATATGGGATCTAACCTATGGGTATATATGATAGAAATGAAAAAAGCCTCAATCTATGCTTAAGGTTGATCAAACCAATATATGTTCTTGTGGAATTACAGAAAATAATGTTAGATAATACCAATTGTGGAATTACACAACCAAATCATGATAATTATATTACCAATGAATCCAAGGATACCCATTGTGGAAATTATTTAAAAATCCATTTCAAACCACAACCATAAGTAAATGAATTAAATAAAAGACTCGGTGTGTAAAATCCCCATTTCCAAAATAAACCCTTTTAAGGACATGAATCATTCCAAAATATACATTTCAATGTCAAATAAATACATTTCAATGAAAAACTCAATGGTATTGAATACAACATAAGTTAATTCACGAATTATATCAAATTGTATAGATGACCATGCATCAAGAAAGGAGGAAACCAAATTTATTTCAACAACAAAGATTAGAATCAAGAATATCTGGCTCTAAAAGTCATGTAATGATTGAAAACCACAAAATATTGGTAAAAACACTATGTGATCATAATATATTTCACAAAAATAGACAACTATTTTGCTGCAACCAAGGAAGAGAAAAAACAAGAAGATCAAATACTACAGAAAATTAACGCAACCATCATAGAGAAGAAACATTGAAATAAATGATTTGAAGAAGAAAGAGACACCCAAAATGTACTGGGAGAATAATAAGGCTTTATGGGGAAAGAGTTATAATTAATGACTGATATCATATGTGCTTCATGATATAACCTTATTGGATGAATGGATTTATAGAGTATACCATTACCTTATGGTGTAAAAATCCCATAAATAATTTATGTCGTACAAAAGAACACCATAGGGTAAATTTATCCTGATAAAAAATCTTAAGGAATAAAATAATACTTATAGTGTAAATTTAATTTACCGAATAACATAGGATTATACAGCTTTCATGATTATGGTGTCATAAAACAATTCATGGATTATGCTCAGAGCTAGACATATGAAGTAATATAGATATGTATAGGATAAATTATTCAAGAAAGGGGTACCTAAAACATACCCCTACATAAATGTCCTAAGAAAATTATGACCCCCCCTCCAAGTACATTTTCACATTTATACACAGACTCCACTAAAGAAAAAGACATGCATCCCTACACATTAGTTCATTTCCCCCCCCAAAAAAATTCTCTCCGTCTAGGAAAAGCCCACAATAAAACATAAAAAAGAGATCTAAAACACAATCCAAAAATACCTAAAATATGGAAATTAGGTGTTATTGAGGTTTAATTTGTTATATGGTTATATAGTGATGAACAAAATGTTACATTTTGATGTAACAAGTTTACCTAATACCAATAAATGGGCCAAAACATAGTATCATTTTTAACAATAATATATTAGAATATGTGGGGAATGATTCATATGTATATGGTTTTCTCATTATATTATTCAAAGAGTTGATAAATTTGATACTAAATTGTGGTATACAAACAAATTCCCATTTTACCATTCATTTTTATAGATTACATAAATCTTAAATTTTGAATAATAATTAACCCCTCAATGAAGAATATCTTATATTTCCTTGGTAAATTGATATCACAAGAAGATATTGGTTGTATTATTATGCTAATATTAATATTACAAAAATCTACTCTAAAGATAAAATATTTTTATTAATATATAAGTGTAAATTTTTATGTATATTTACTCATCTAGTATGAAAAATTTAATTCCATTCATTATCTGAATATAATTTCTGGGGATTATATTTCATAGGAATCACATTTAGATGAGCGTAAAATTGATTAATTCATGTAAAACATCATAATTTGAGATGATTTTTACTCTATAAATGAATTTTATCTCAATAAGTTATGGTTGGTTATTTTCATTATCATATTTTTTGGTTTTATTATCTATGATAAAAAAATTCATACCATGTGACAGGATTAAAATCTAGTCCCTCGATATGAATGAGTGACAAAGTGTATAGTTAAACATAGCTTAGTGACTTGTCGAATACTAATCTATTTAGATGAATTAAAATTTATTAATACAATTGGATAAAGATTATTTTATATATCAATCAACAATAAAATTTATTCTAATGAAAATTAAAAATTTATGAGTTGGCATATACATGTTTGTCAAAAATATTGGATCATGGTAGTACTCAATGTCTTGAAAAAAAATTAATATTTAACTTTTTTGATGTAGGCGACGCATTGATAAATTCTCATACACAGACACATGTTATTAAAAAATAAGATACCTTATAACATTATAGATTTAGAGTCTCTAATACCTTGATAGATTATATTCAATTATTTTGATTATGAGTTAGGATTTTATAATAATTGGAATTTATTTAAAAGGTAAATCGGTCATAAAAATGGTTGTGTGGAGAGATATTTATTTTTATTCATTGTATTTATGTAATAATAAGTAATTTTGTTTTTATATTATCCAATTGTGTTATTTTTAAAATATATTGAAAAATATATTCAATATAGTTTCATCTGTTGTTGCAAATTAGGTAACATGGAGTGAAATGTGCATGATGAAATAAAGGATTTAGTGATTATGAGACAAAATGGCCATATAAATTTTTATAAGTATTTTTCATATAGAGTGAAATAAATTATCATATTCATATAACTATGAGTGGTGTAAATAAATCACATATGATATGTTTAGTCATATAATTCTATAAAAATGTTATCATATGATATAATATTTGATATATTTAATTCAACTAAATATTATCTATCATAGATTTGTATTAATTTCATTAGTTAATATTTACAATTTTGAAATGAATAATAATAAATTCTTATTGTATAAAAATTTATGTTTAAATTCATTAGTGTATTAAAATTTACATTGTAAATTTTTTAATGGAAGGAGTGTTTTTTAAATGATTGAGGTATTTACATGGCCAAGGAGGTTTCAAATAATGTTCATAGAATGAGTATAGATATATAATGATGCATGTGTGATCCCTACAGGATTTTGGGAGTATATTTTTCTTTTATATTATATTATATTTTTTGCATTTTAACTAATTACTATAATGCCATGGTGTTTTGAAATATCATTCCAAATGAGCTTTTATATTTCCATAAATTTCAGATACCTATAGAGATATTAGACTTATGGATACAATATTAAGTATGTCTTTTAATATATTGTTTTAGGGAAACATGTGTGGTAAGGTAATGTTCTTTATTTTACAGTTATATTCTTCTAAAATAGTTTTTCTTGGATGACCTTGTGGCATAACATTTTTTTTGTATTTTTCAACTGATTAATGGAGTGGTGATGAATTAAACAACCTAATATTAGTTTTCTAAGTTTGGACCCTTCTTCAACATATTTTATATATATTATAATTATTTTTATGACCCAATTAGTTTGATGAAATATAACTACTAAATTAAATTATGTGTAACTAATATGGTTCTATATAAACAAAAAATTTAACTTGAATCCCATTAGTGAGCACTTCATTTTTATAAAAGTTCTTGATCTATATTATGATAACTTATTATTATAATCATTTAAATTCCATGACCTAGCAGAAGTAATATTTGAAATATTATAATCAAAATTTAAATATTTTTTTAACAAATATAAACCCTAAAATGTATCAATCATCGAACAAATACTAAGAAGGTATCCACAATGTATAAAATAATATATTTTTTCCTATATATAAATGGGTTACACAATGAATTCTCTGCATATATACATTATAAGAACTAAGGATCATCAAACCTAATTAATAAAGTCATATTTTAAAATATCATAACCAATAATTTATATACATCTTTCAATGTCCATATAAAAGTTTGTGTCTAAGCTTGATAGGATTTCCTAAATGAGAAAAATATATTATCATTCTTGAACATTCCAAATATAAAATTATAATTCAAGGATTTTAAAACAAATAAAATTTTCATAAAATCATTATAGCGATATAATGATATACATAACTAGATAATAAGGTGCAAAAAATAATTTTAATGGAAATCATTTGTTGTTTTCAAATATAAATTTTGATAATCCAATGTCATGAAAAAATTAAAATCGACCACCTATTATTATAAACATAATTCCACATTTTGACAGATCATGTGTCTTCACATTAGATAGATTAATATTATATAAATAAACCTTATCTAATTGACTAAATGTATTGAAATTGATAAATCAATGACATGAGGTCTTAAATAACCCCCACTAGTATAAAATATAATTTCCATGACATGTTTTTCATGTTGTTTATTTATAACCGACATGGAAAATAAAATCACAAGATTTTTGATGTTTTTTAATCAGTAAAAAGTGCATAAATAGGATTTTTTTCACGTCTATTAATGAATAACCAATGTGGAAAATATTAAAAATTTATCTTCCACATTGGTTATAGATAACTAAGGTGAAAAATAATATATTTTTTTCAGTTATTTAATAACTGATGTGGAAAATAAATACATAATATTTTTTTCATCAATTATTCAATGATGGATGTTAAAAGGATTATTTTACACATTAGGTATTCAATAACGGACATTAAATATCCTTTTTTAACATATATTATTGAATAGACAAAGTGAAAAGGCATTATAATTTTAATCGGTGTGGGAAGTGGTAATTTTAGTTTATTCCTTTAGCGAGATGGCTCTCATTTTCCCCCACGTAGAGAACCTTAACCCTAAAAACATTCATATGCCGCTTCAAATGACATTTTGTGTTTTTATCCATTGCATCTGATTTTTTTTATTAGATGATCTTTGGGATTCAATATCATTAATTTTGATTCAACTACCACTATCAACGGTTATCCATTAGTTAACGGATGCTCTTGCTCAGTGTCATTCATCCGGATTTCAAATTGAATCTTAGGTTATAGTTATTGTTTTCATTTTACATGTATTATATGTATTTTTATTTAAAGTATCATTTTTCATTTGATGTTGGTTTTAATTTTAGGTTTCATCTACCACTTTCACCCATTTTTATCTATTAGAAACCACCTCTTATTCTTATTGTCATTTTTGTAGCTCATCTCGATTCTGATTTTGATATACACTTAGTGTTTAATTTTTTCTCTTTCTGTGAATTCAATCTAATATATTATTTTATTTCAATTTTTATTTGATTTCATTTTATCATGGAATTATAATTTACCACATTCTTTAATCATCTTCTATTTATTCTCATTGGTTTCAAATAGTCTATATTCTTAGATCTCATATCATGTTACTTTTTTCGTTTGGTACGCTTCAGTATCTCATGAACATAGATTTACAAAAATATAATGATTTCATTCTTCAAAGTTCACTTCTTTAATAGTGCGTTTACTATTTAACTATTCGTATCAGGTGTTGTTACTGTTAAACTATGATTTTTCAAGTTAATATGACTTATATTTATTAATTAAATGTCATTCATGATCAATAAAATTATTTTTCATTTTAATGAGTAGAAATTTTTAATTAATAATTGTTACTCCTGTGCAATAAATGTCCCCCAAAAATATATCATTTACAAAAACATAAATATAATTCATGTGAAATAATTCTTGAAAAACATAGATGATGTACATTGAGTTATTTAATTACTCTTATATTAAGTGAAATTCGACATCAATATACTTAATCCCTGGTATTAGTAAAATTAATTAATTAATTAATAACAAAAAAATAATATAAAATCATCAATCAAAAATTCCCAGAACACATAAAATAAATTTCCTAAATTAATTTCTATATGTAAAACATGATATTACTAAAAAGGTAGAGAAGTTATTTTTAGATAGAGAACATAAAATAATGATGATGTGTTGTTGATATAGTGTATGCGAATAAATATTCAATTTTTAAAATAACTCCTTCTGTAATCATAGTGATAATAAAAATTATTTTCAATATATATATTTTTTTAATGAACAGTGAAGACCAATGCCCACACTCAAAAAACAATGGGGAACTCACCCATCACCCCCAAAACACCTAATATTTTCATATTTATTTATTTCTATATTTTAAGACTTTTACTTTAACATTGGATAGTCCTTGAATCCTTTTTTCAACAATAATGCACTTAGAAACCACTCTGATTTCACATTTTTATATTTTTTTAGTTTAAAATAAAACAAACACATTCACCTCACCTCAGCTATATAATCATTAAACTCACAATGTACGTTAAACAACACCTTATCTCTATACATTCACACCATAATACTCAAAACATAGAAATTTTAGTTGATTTTTTATTTCAAAAAACAAATATTTAACAAATTTTTGTATATTATTATCAAGGGTGTTCACAATGTGATGTTGGGGTACATGTTGTGTCCCATCAACCCAGGGTCCTGCCTATTTAAATGGCATATATCAGTGTCTGTTTCTATGTAACTATACATGGCATGAGACTTCCCATGTACTTCTTAGTGTGTATTAATACGTGGATTATATCATTTATTCTCATCCTAGACGTGCCCCTATAGGAATACATGGTGTGTACATGCATGTGTACTCTCTGGTCATGCTTCTATTCCCCATGAGGTACATGTTGATCCATCAGGGAGGGGTCAAACAACATGTGACATGGTCATACAATGTGGGATAACAATTTTTCCACAAAACCCTAGAAGTCAAAGAGAGTGTCCCAAATGGCATGTAGCTTTACCGTACACACCGTGTAATATAGAAGTTTCTATAATTCTAGATATGTAATTGATCCTCTTCTCTACTTTTTTAGCCACCAATCTGGAGACACCCCATTTTAGAAAAATGGAGAGTCATATATCATGACATTCCACAAAAAAATCGTCAGAAAACAACAATAAATCAATTTGAAAAATTTCTTCTAATGGTGTTCTTTGTTGTGCGATAAAGTACACAATAAATAATAATATACATCCATTGATATATCGTATTTTCTGAAATTGTACCACAAATATGTCATGTGGAACCCATATCTACAATATTTAATCCTTATGCCATAAAATGGGTGCACAATGATCAATTCCTCAATGTATGTTGAACCATAGGCAAACAAAGAATGTTCGTGATGAACAAATAATCGACAGAGAAAATTCAAAAGGACAATCGCGATGAATGGTTTTACTTTACTATTCTTTTCAAACATGACTCATTTTTATTTGAACAGTGAAGGAAGAGATAAAAATTATCACAAATAAATTCACCCATTTCTCAAATAAAACAATTTCATCCCACAATATGCATGATCTGTAAATCAATCCATTGGTCGATTCTTTTGTCTTTATAATAAAAGTAGAAATTATGAAAGAATCCCACCAATGGAAATTTCTTACCTATATATGGTTAAATTGATAATTAATTATGCTCCTACATCATTGTCAATAGGGAGATATCTAAATCCCATTTTACATCAATCACTAATCGTTAATTTGGTTGAAGTTATCCTAATATAGATCCTCCAAATCTCTCTCAATTCATTATCCAATGTATCTAGAGTAATCTAGATAAACATGGAATTTCATCATAATCATATTATTATAGAATAATTTAGGTTTTTACATCATTGGACTAATAAAATAACTTTACTTAGTTATTTTATTTATTTTACAATTGTAATGACTTTTCGAAAAACACACCACACCAAGAAATGATATGTTTCCCTTAGTGTAAAACCCATGTTTTTAAAACAACTATTACTTCATATTTATGATCTAGCAAAAAAAATTTATGTTATTATACATTTTCTAGAAAACTAAACGTTCTTGATATTTAATATAATGAAAATATTTATTTTGGGAACATCATACCTCAAAATGTAATTATTTATTATTGCATATACTAAAAAATAATCCATAAAATATCCAAAAATAATACATGTCAAAACTGAGACATAAAATTCACCCCACCTTGGGGATTTATGTCCTAAAAATTGAAAATATGGGATACTCAAATAGTTTTGGATACTAGGAATGTATTTGAGTCTCCTTCTACCTGGTTATCTCATGTAGATTCCCCTATTACAACCAGACCTACACTAATGGAATCTCTCTCCCATTAAGTATCCTCTCTTTCTGATCCTCACTCTCAAACTGATACCTGGGAGAGGTAGATCCATCCTTGATATATAGATCTCCCTAGTCCAAAATGTGAGATGGGTCGTGAATGTTTCACCTCATCTATGGAATATGGAAGACTTCATGCATTAGGTATACCTACTATAGTAGAGATAAGTCTTACACCACCTCTCCAAATCAATTTATGATTTGTAAAGGCCCAATGAATCTCAAAAAGTTATTTCCACATGAGATAAATATCCATATTTCACATTGATTTTAAACCTATAAGAACACATGGTCTCATTCCTTGATATTAAAGTGCCAACATCATCTGTCTGCAAAAGACTTTTCATAGCTCTATGTAGACCTCATATGTTCCTAATTGATCTGAACCTTCTTAGTTGTATAAGGAACCAAACTTAGGCCCGTATGTTCTTACTCTCCTCGGTCCACCCCGAAAAGTTGTGACCTATAATGTTTCCCATATAAATACTTAAATGGTTTTATAATAATGATGGAATGGTATCTATTGTTGTACAAAAACTCCACCAATGGAAGGTGATCCTTCCAACTAGGGAAAAAGTACATCGTGCTTGCTTGCGTCCTATGTTCCAAAAACAGAATGGTCTACTCAACCTAGCCATTGTTTTGGGGTTTAAATTTTGTGCTCAAGCACAACTGAATCTCAAAATCATCCTACAATCCCTTTCATAACTGAGATTTCAAGTGAGCATCATGGTCTAAAATTATCCTTGATGGAAATCCAATGCGTTGGACTATCTCTTGATCATAGAGGCATCCAAATATCTCTACATAACTCTACTCCCAAATATATAATAAGTGGCATGAATTGGTGATCTTGTCTACAATCACCAAGATGGAATCATGACCCCTAGATGTACATGGTGATCTCTTAAAAATGACCATGGATATCTCATCCTGCATCTACTTTGGAACCTCAAGTGGTTGAGCAAATCATAGTGGTACTTCTTACTTAGCCTTTACTTTCTGACAAGTAAGGCATTGAGAGACAAAATCAAAAGTCCATTTTTCACCATTCGCCTCAAAAATGACATCATAGGTCATGGTACATCTTTTCCACACATAGATGTACCAGCAAAAAATATTTATGAAACTCTCTTAGAAACTCCTCCAAAACTTTCACTGGTACCATCATGCATCCTTAAACTTAAACTCAATCCAACCCACCATCATAAAATCTAGTAGGAGCATGGATATTGGATTCCTAAGTATGTAGGGTCTTACAGTAATTATTCCCATGTTGTTCCTCCATGAGCCACTTCCAAAGAAGTAGGGTAATAACAATCTATTGGAGGTAATCTACTCCATATCAATCCACAATGGATAACTGATATGAGGCCAACCACTCTGATGGTTCACTCATCAACTACAAACAATATCTCTTCTTAATAAAATCTTTTACCATGTTCCCCTTCCCATTAGTATATATAATCTTGAAATCAAAATCCTAGAGAAACTATATCCATTAAATATGCCTCAAGTTATGATCCTTTTGATAGAATATATTGGTGAGCATCACATGGTTAGAATAGTTGATATCTCGCTCTCCCATATGTTAGTGTCATGACATCATTAGTGTGAGGACTACTACAGCAAAATTGAGAACATGCATGACATAGTTATTCTCATGTGGTCTCAAATGATATGAACCATAGGTAACCAATTCTTACCTCTCCATCAAAACAAAACAAATTCCTTTCTATGATGCATCAAAGAACACAACATACTCAACATCATTCTCAAACAATCTCAAGATATTATCACTCTTCAATCTTTTCCTGGTCCTATGAAAATTTTTTCTAATACCTCTATGTCATCATGAAAAACTTCCTCATTCTAGTCAAAGATGTCATGGATGATTATACCTTACAGAAATTATGAATTAATCTATGGTAATATCCGTCCAACCTAATAAATCTACACACCTCTATCAATCTCTTGGGTGGATCCAAAGAAAACATTATCTCTACTTTGGTAGAGTCAGTTTCTACTCCAACTATTAAGATAACATGTACCAGAAAGTGGACCTCCTGAATCCATAATTAAACCATTCAGATCTTCTTATAAATATTTTTCTCTCAGAGTACATTGATAACTATCCTCAAGTGTCTCATGTTCTCCTCCTTGGATGTTGAGCACACATAGGTATCATCGATAATGACCACCACAAATCTGCCTAAGAAAGGATGTAAAATGAAGTTCACGTGCCCCATGAACACAACTAGGGTTTTTTCATGCCAGAGCGCATCACCAACTACTCATAGGGTACTTATTGACATTTTAATTTCACCTTTAGTATATCCACGTCCAATACTCACAATTTTTGGTAGCCTGATCTATGGTCAACCTTTGAGAACCATAATTACACCCTCATATAATCAAAGAGTTCATCAATCCTCTAAATTGGACACTTTTTCTTCATGTTCACCTAATTAATGCTTAAATAGTTTACACATAACCTCACGATCTCATCAATCTTCTCGGAGAACAAACTAGGGCTACATAGTATGAAACACTGGGTATCATAAAGACTTTCCTCTACCAGTCCTCTAACTACAACCTTCGCTCGTGAAACTCTATTGAATCCATATGATATGAAAGAAAAGATATTCATGTCATACCATGGTTTTAATCAATGAAAAATTATTTCTCTTGGTGGTGTGGTAAACATGGAACATTCTCTGAGAAAACATCCTCTCACTCCTCCACCACTATAGGAAACTGAAATCTAATTACATCCACTACACCATTGGTCATTATAGTGAAAATTTTGGTAAAAAATATTAATTATTCTATTCATTTTTCCATCATGTTCTTTCAGGGGTTCCTTTTCACCCACAATGTAAAACATGGTCCCATCACAGTGGACACACTGAATCCTCCTCATGAAATAGTCAATCTATGTATAAACTGTAGAAAACTAGTCTCCACCTTATATGTCCTCATAAGGCCTCATCACTACTATAAAGGGATCTCAATATAAACTCTCACCTACAAGATTTAGTTCACACTCTCATTATATTTTTTTGATCATTATGTCATTACCATTAGCAGTTTCTAAGAGTGCAAGAGTTGATCCAAGTGCCCAACTCAAATGTCTATGTCTTGAACTAAATATGGGGAAATAAAAGAATAACCAATACCTATGTCTATTACTACTACAAAAAAGGATTAAATAAACATATCATGCTTAGTATCATACCCATATCCTACGGTTCGTATGCTTTGGCCTTCTACATATGTCCCTACCCCTATCCTCCAACCCCCAAATCCTAGTGTGGACCACTTAAGGGTGGTGGTGGCAACAAGTCAAAGAGTATACCACCTTTATACTCTCTCCCATATTTTATTCCACATATATTACTATTCATTCTTAGTTTATGTTACTACTGCCTCTTCCAAGGAGGACCATCCACTACCTCCTAGTCAATTGTATGATGGGTTAGACAATCTTGTGGAGGGTGTCCCCTAAAGTTTCATGAGTATGACCACATCTCCTTTGGATGAATATACTCATCTTGTGATTATTAATCCATATACCATGTATCCTATTCCCTCCTCCTGAAATGACTCACACATCTATATCCCTAAGACCAGTATCAGTTTCCTAGGTATTTACTCATGTGGGTCCACTACTGGTAACCTCTGGCTGCATTTTCACAACTAGGAAATTTTCAAACCCGAAATATCTATTTATAACCATATCATTAGTAAGAATTCATAAAGGTATAACACTGAATTAGATGTCTCTATATTGTCTTTTCCTGAATGTATGTTCCAAAATGAACAGATTATTAACCATATACATCAAGTACCTGTAGAGGTTGGTGAACCACGATTTATACTCAGCTACTATAGCACTGCCCAGTTGGAACTGTAGAAGCTCTTGGATATGTACACCCACCAGTGTAGCTACAGATAACTCCTCTTAAAAAATGTGCACAAACTGTAAGTTTAATGGAGTATCCGCATTTTAATACTAGGTCACTAACCGACACTACCATCCTACTAAGCTATGGAGAATCCTCGCTACAAGGACCACCATTTGATCTTCTTTTGTCTTGACAAGGTAGATAACTTGCATCATAGCCTCAAGAAAGTCCTCTTTCACCTATGGGTATGTATAAAATTAGAACATGGGTTTATATATTTATAAAAAACATGAACTGTGCTCATCCTCAACACATTATCATTTAGTACTACTGGTACCAAAAAAATTTCTATAGGTTGTGCTATTGCTAGCACACTACCTGATGGTTGAACCTTTGTAACTTGTCCTGGTATTGATGTCTCATCATTTAGGGGATCATACTTATGATCCATATACTAAATCATAGTTTTCATACATCTCTGAGGACTCCTAAAATTAAACACATTGTACAATAAACAATTTGTATATCTAGAGAGAAAACTTAATAAGGACAAGGAAACCACAACTCATTCTTATATGATGCATGTACCGTTGTTTTCCCTACATATGTTTTTCTAATCTACTAAGTCATGAAATCAGGTTATTAAAGTCCTATTGTATGGATATGTCATCATATACACCAACACTAGTGTCCCTAGATTGAAATATAAACTTTAAACTCTTAACACTATTTCCCAAAACCAATCTCATAGACTCTAGTCTCTAAAATTGTTTTTCATTTTCTTTTAATTTCTTTTATTTTTTTATTATCTACTCACCTCCCCTTTCCATAGAGGTGTGATAACTAAAATATCATATATATATATATACTAAAATTTTAATTCATTAATTTAATATCCATCATCAAAACTCTTCTCCACACCTTTAACTCTAAAAATTATAACATCATTTTTGTTGCGTCAATGCACCACCTTCATGGATAGGGAGTTTTCATTTTCTATTAATTCCTTCAATTCTGGTCATAAAACCATTATTTTATCTTACCCCTTTCTTTACTGTATATCTTTAGGTTACTACATGTACTAAGGATAACAAGATATTTAGAAAGATAACTAATATGTCTATAATCAAATATTTTTATTATTTTATGTACATTTCATGCATGGTCATAATTTTTCCTAGAAACAAAACCTTTAGATCCTAGATTTGTAATGCTATAATTTTTTTATCATTAAAATGATGTAATAATCATGTAATAAAATATATAGTCTATATAGTTTGAATCAAAGCATGGTTAAGTTAATTTTTGAATTAGGAATAGATAATGTTATTCAAAACCCTTACGATAAGACAAAGTATATTTAAATATCCAAGAATATTTTTTTAGAAAAATGATAAGTATAGGGATCCCATAAGATATTTATTTAGTGTTATTTCTATAAAGAAATAAATTATTCATGATTTATTAACCTATTTTTTCTTAAAAAAATTTCTATTTTAGATAATAGTTGGAACCAAGAGAAACCATGCCAACAACCTCTATGATAAACAATTCAAAAATTTCGTGAAATACATCCCTTATTCAATGGGAGGTAAAGTTTAAAACATTATGGAGATACCTATGTAGATATCTCAGATGATGAATAATTAACTTGAGTAGGTGGAATTTCCCCATTTACCTAAGAGGTAACAACTAGATATCAAGTATTTTATGTTAAAATGACCACTGACATTTAAGGGATTTTCAAATATAATTATTTTGGAATAGTGGGTCAACGCAATTGAGAATAACTTTAGATGACTTGTTGTTCTGAAAAGGAGAAAGTGACTACGATCATTTATCACTTAGGTAGAGATACTAATTAATGGTGGGAGTAAATTAAGAACACTGATCCAAAGTATTAAATTGATGATATTGAGTGAGAATACATTAAAAGAATCATTTTTTGAAAAGTATTTCCCTCAGACTCTTCAGAAAATAATGGGTAGATAATTCCTAGAATGAAGTAAGGAGAAGGTGAATATATCATGTCTTATAAATAAAATTTATAATGTATTTCAAGGTATGACATTGGTTTTTTCGAAAAAAATGATAGAAAATATATTTATTCATAAGTGGTTTAAGACCACACCTACATAAATCTCTAATTGTTCAAGATGTTGGGAGTTATGAAGAAGTTATTCAACATTCTCCCAACGTGGAGATGGATATTAGATATAGTTAAAATGAATATAGATATAATAAATAAAATAATGAGTTCCATGATGTAGGATCTAAAAAAGAGGTATAAAGAAAGCTCAACCACCCACATGTTAAAAATTTGGAAAGAAGCATCCTGGGAACTACCTCAATGGAAAATGGAAAAGCTATAAGTGTGGGAGAGAAGGCCACAAAGCTCATGAATATTGAAAATACAAGAATAAGTTGTAAAATTTGATGGTCGAAAGGAGGTTAGAAACCATGGTTCATTGATTTAACTATTGAGTGAAAGGGAACTATGAAACCAAGTGCACTAAACCTCATGTCCATCAGGGAAATCAGCATCATCATCCACCAAATCCAAAGGAGAAAGGATAATATTATGTCGTCACTACTTATAAACATGAGAAATAAATTGATTAATTACAAGGTATAATTCCAATTCAATAAAGAATGGATAAGTCTTATTTTATTCAATTTTTTTACATTACTTTATATCCTTCATGTTTCTTAGAACTATTAAATTGAAAACATGATACATTAAATTAGATATATCTGTAAATACACATAGTGGTGAAATTATTCTAACCCAATTGTTGGACTCTTCACCTATGGGAATATGTGGGAATATTATTCCAATTAATATCATAAAACATCCCTTGGTGGAATTATCTTCTCTACTAGGAATGGATTATATATCGTCATGTAGAGCACACATCAACTACCTAGAGAAGGAAATATATTTTTTTATTCCAAACTATCCCATGCTCCCCTAAAAATTCAACGAAGACCATGAATCTCTTTTTTAAAAATCAACAATGTTGTTGGTGTTCATACACAATGAAGAAGTATAAATCTCTTAAATGGTTTAGTTAAAGGAAGGTATCAATCTTGAGGAAAATCATATTATCAGATAATACACTATTGTTTCTTCCAATGAGTTTCCTAGACTTCCCCTAGATCATGAGGTAGATTTATCAATTGTTATCAAACCCATAGCCACTATTATCTAAAAATTACCCTAGATTATATCCCTAATCAAATTAGAGTAGTTATTAAATAATCTATAATATAATTTGGACAAAGGTTTTATATGCCCTATTGCGTCACCTTGGGGTGCAGCAATGCAGTTTATAATGAAAATTTATGGATCAATGAATATGTGTATAAACATCTAGGATAAAAATATGATCACCGTAAAGAATAGGTATCCTATTCTTTGGATTTATGACATATTATATAACCTATGAGGAGGCCAGTACTTCTCAAATTTGGATCTTCTTTTAGGATAGCAACAATTAAAGGCGAAGAAGGAAGATATTCTGAAGACTTATTTTAGCAGAGGTTATGGGAATTATGAGTTACTATTAATTCCTGTCAGACTTACAAATTCTTCCAAAATATTCCTAGATTTTATAAATAGAGTCTTTATAAACTACCTTGAAAATTTGGGTAAGTATTCATCGATGATATTCTCATCTACTCAAAGAGAATGGAGGAACATGAAGACCATATAATGATTGTGTGGGAAACATTAAGTAAGGAGAAATTTTAGGCCACATTCATGAAGTGTGACTTTTGTATGTGGTTGGTCACATTATTGAGGCATGTTATTGTGTGTGGGGGGATTTTGACGGACCCTACCAAAACCAACTTAATTGAAAAAAAAATTAGACCCACTCGTGTCATTGAAATTAATTTTTTCCTTGGATTAGCTGGGTACAACAAATGTTGTGTGAGTAAGTTCTTACTATTGTCTAACCATAAATCTATATTAACATGGAAGGTGTAAATGTATGTCTACATTGAATAATATGAGGAAAGCATCAAGTAACACAAGAAGAGGCTAATCATTATAATTGTACTCATAGTACTAACACATGGAGAATGTTTTGTGTTGTACAGTGATGATTTAAAAAATGTATTGGGTTATGTACTCATGTAGAATGATATTATGATATCATATTCCTCATGGTAGTCAAAGATACATGATAAGAACTACCCGACGAATGATCTGGAGCTATGAGGTATGATCTTTTCCTTGAAAATTTGTTATTACTTTCTCTATGGAGAGAAGCCTGACATATATACCAATCATATGATTCTAAAGGAAATATTCACACATAAGGAGACCATGATGAATAAATGGATATGGTTATCTTATATTGGACTATGATTACACTTTTGATTCCCATCTAGAAAAGGAAAACATGGTATCTAATCCACTAAGTAGATAAGAACCAGCTACTCAATCAATGATGAAAATTGAGAAAGACCACATATTCAAGGATATAAAAAGAATGTATTTGGAAGTCATAATGGTAGGGAATACATCCAACATTGACAAAAGATTTACCAGAAATCTATCAAAAAGAAGATCAAGAAGTCACAGATGGTTGATCTGGAGCTACAAAAGAAGGTGAAAGTGGTAATGTAAGGGAAGCTAAAAAAGTTTCATATTTATGATGATGGTTTGATTTTGTTTGGAACATGGATTTTTTTCCTTCATACCCTGATATAAAGAAAGAGATATTAGATAATGCACATAGCTCATATTTCTCTGTCTATCCTTGATGTACCAAGATGTACCACAATCTTTGAGAACACTTTTGGTGGGACAACATTAAGAAGGATATTCCAAAGTATATCTCAACGTGTTTTTTATGTCATCAAGCTAAAGAAGATAAAAATAATCCTAAAGGAATGGTGAAACCATTCCATATACCCATTTAGTAATAGAAAATTGAAATTATAGATTTCATCATCTGTCTTAGAACACATTAAAAGGAAACATTGTGATATGGGTTGTGGAGGATTGACTCACCAAGACTTCCCACCTTATCATGATTCAAGAATATCTCTCACTGAACAATTTTCTAAGATATATGTGAAGGAAGTGTTGAGGATACATGGGATTCAACTTTCGATCATATCTGATCATGATACATGGTTAACATCTAAATTCTCAAGAAGTATTCGACTTTATTTGAGTACTGAAATGAATTTTAGCATGGCCTATCACCCCCAAACTGATGGCCAATATGAAAGGAATATTCTAACACTAGAGGACATGATAAGAGCCTTTTTAATGAAATTAAAAGGATAATGGGATTAGAATATCACATTATTTAAGTTCTCATATAACAATAGATTCCACTCAAGAATTAAAATGGCTCCTTAAAAAGATATTTATGGGAAGTGATGTAGATCTCCAAGCTATCGGGATGAATTTGGAGAAAAAATCTATTGGGACATGATCATGTTGAATATATGATAAATAATTTTCTATTCATCCAAAAACATCTCAAATCTTATCAAATATGGAAAAAACATTATATGGATGACCATTGATGGTACTTGGAGTTCTATGTTAGAGACAAAGTCTTCCTTAAAAAATCACTATAGAAGTGAGTCATGCAGTTTAAAAAGACAAGGAATATTAGCCCAGAGTACATTAGCCCCTCTGAGATCATTTTTCTCATAGGAGAGGTGGAATATTTTCTTTTACTTACAAAAAATATGGCTCAAGTTCATTATGGGTTCCATGTATCTCTAATGAGGAAGTGCATACCTGTCCCCTCACATTTACTGAATCAGATGGTGGTATTTCTATAGAATGACATCTCATATGAAGAACAATTAGTGAAGAAATCAGAACATAGAGAAAAGTTCATATGAAAAAAAGATGACTCTTCTTGTCAATATGTTGTGGAGGAATCATAAGTATGAAGAGGAAACATGAAAACTAGATGAAGGATAAATAGCCTCACATGTTTTTACCTTATTATGTAAAATGAAATTTAAAGGTTGTAATTTTGAAAGGGGTAAAGAATGTAAAGACCCAAAAGTATATAAATGAAATTTCCCTTCTTATATTTATTTTATATGGTTTAAAACATTTAAATAACATAAATAACCCAATAAAAACATCATTCTCATAAATGAATAATGAAATAAGTGATATTTGTAGACCTTAAGGAACCAGTACAAATGGAATAGTAACCAAACCATTTGAATAGTAATATGACCATTAAGAATAGCGATCTAGATAATAGGATAATAACCACATTTTTTAAAGTATAAATAAAATTATTGTATCTGGTAATTGATAAAATGATATATTTATATCATGGAATAAATAAATAAATGTATACAAGATGATAAGTTAACTGTTGGTGTTTTTGTAAAACATAAATGATTTACAGTTTTTTAATTAATATAATGGTCTAAAATAAGAAATATTTTCATAAAATATCTTCATAAATTAATATTTTTTGTTATAATTATATGATAATTTTATGAGACATTAATTTATTTTTCAATGTTTCATAAAATCTGTAATAATATTAAAATTGGAACTTTTCAAATAAATGATTACTTTAAATAAAGATTAAATTTTTTCATATTTAGAAAATTATTTTCAAAATATTTAGTCCATTATTTGAAATATACTCATTAAAAATGGTTAGGGCGATTTTTTGGTATTTTTTAAAATAGTTTAGTTTCTTTTGAATAGTGAAATACTGAAATTTATGATATAAGCTAAATACATGAATTTTTTAGTCATGTGTGATGTATGGATGATGTAATAAACATTCTATAAAACTATACTCCTATAGTTCGGATATTTAGTCATGGTAATGAACAATATTTATATTCATGAGCCAAAATAATAAACAAATGAATAAGGTAATCATAAAACACACCTCGTCTCCCCTATAAATACCACCCCACACAACCGCTTATCTTCACTCTTAAATAGCCTTGAATTATGTCTAAATTCATCGCAATCACCTTCTTAATATGATACCCTATATGAAATTTTTTGGTCTCAAAAAAATAAAAAACCGAATTGACATAAGGATGTTCTCAAGGAAAAGATATTCAAGAGTTAAAATCATCCTTCGTTCATTTTTAATATATCTTCTTTTCTTATTCACCCCTCACCTACCCTATAAATTTTTTGATGAAAACTCCAGTATCATATATATATATATATATATTATTTTTTTAATGTAATATCCATCATCAATCCTCTTATCATTCCTTTTACTCAAAAAATGGAAACATCATTTGTGAGATTTTGTATTCACTACCTCCATGGTTAGAAAGTTTTAATTTTACATTAATGTCTTAAAGTATGGTCATAAAACAATTATTAAGGTCAATAAATTGTAATATGTAAATTATAACTTTTTTAATGACCGGTAAAAAATTTATAAACAAAGTATCAAATAAAACAAAATTATTTCATGATGGACGGGAAAACATCAAAAATAAACTAAACTTTTTTCATTAACTTTCTACCTAATAAATTATCCTCATATAAAAAAATTAATATATAATTCCATTTAAACTTTTTTATGTTCATTAATAATATATAATTTCAATTATATAGAAATATTCTCATTTTAAATGATCGTTTATAATTTTATACAAGTGAACCGAGCATGAAAACCATGTAAAAAACACTATTAGAAAGAAAAATTTAAGTCTATTACTCATCAAAATGGCCATAAAAGAACATAATAAAAATATAATAAATATAATAAATTTAGAAGAGGTTTCAGATTTAGTAATTAATTAATATAATTTGATTATCCCAGATATCAAGTTCAACTGAAGAAATAATTCTTACATAAGGTAAGGGGATTCTCAAACCCAACTCCCTTTCCTTAGGTTATACATCATTCATGAAAATTTGTTGTATCAATATTAAATTAACATTACATATGATTAATTTAATTTATTATCACAATTACATTCAAGGATATATAATTTTACAACTTGATTTATGAAAAATAAATACAATTCAAAGAAAACTACTCTTTCCAAAACACATTTTGACTCTGATTAAATTGTTTCTTCTTTACTCAGGATTGATGATTCTTATACCAGGTATGTTTTACCTTTTTTATTTCAGAACACTATTAGAATTTAATGTTATATCAGTGGTTAAATTACATTTTTATAGGATGGAGAACTATTGGAATATCCTATACTAGTCGTTCTCCAAACTATTGTCTATTGTGTTGTTGGGAAAGGCTTGTACTAATGGGTATTATTGAACCATTGATATAAGGTGATATAAATTTCATTTTACTCAACATATCATAGTGAATTTTTGTTATATAGGTATCTCATGGTCTTAGAAACGTTGGGATATACATGATCTAATGGATCAAACCATTGGTATAGGTTTATACCAATGGTTATAATACTGCTAGTATAGACCCCCACCCCCGCAAATTTTCTAGGTAGCAGTAGTCTCATCCTTCCTAGAGAACATTAAATTGATAATAAATGACATTAAATGCAATGAAAATAAAAAATCCTCAATAAATAGAACTTTCAATGAAAATCCTTAACAAACAAAACCAACGAACAATGAAAACAGAACCTCCGAACAAATTGAACCTATAATAAAACCAACATAGAATCCAAAAAGATCCAAAACCAATACACAAATAATTGTAACACATAAAATCAATTGTTGCATTTAAAAGGAGATAAAAACCCCTAAAAACATCACATATATATAATCCAGAATAAACCATAAAACATAAAATGTCATAAATATCATTCACAAACATAAGGGATCAATTTTTCCCTCATCGCCATCACTATATCCCCCATCATCCTCCGCCTCATCCTTATCCTTGGCCCCATCTTCATCCTCAACCTCATCCTCTTCCTCACCCTCACCCTCTTCTTTGTCATTACCCTCTCCCTCTTCCCCACAATTATACATTCTAGCTCCATATTCATGAATGTCATCATCCCAACTAGCACACGAACTACTTTTTTGTTCACTATATAATGTATGCATCCTTGGTATATATGCTTCACAATACATGGCAGTATCAAGTGTAAGTGTTGTTTAAAAAACTTCAATCAGTTTAATAAATTTAGTTTTTCACCATTTATTTCATTCTTCCACTTCTATGACTATTTTTTATAAATTTCTGTATTGGTCTCATCCTATTCTACCCATGCGTTAAATTTTTCCAACCCTATGCTACCAGAACAGGCACCTAAAGTGGTCCAATATCTCTTCGGGATAATAAACTTACCTAGTATATAGAATAATCTAACATTACTGTTTACCCCAGAAACATGATGTAAGTGATCTTTTGGCACAAAATTTTCAAATCCCTGGGCCTCAAGGGCCTCCAATGAACATTGTTACCAATATAGAAAGTCTATTAAGTTACAAAATGGATATTAAATTTGGAAATCAACAATGTAAAATATACAGTCTTCTGTTTTGTATATTCATTTACTAAACTTCCATATTTTTTCTTTCTACTTGAGACAAAAAAAATTTCTTAAGGAACACATTCTTCAATATTAAAAACCTCACTTTATAATGCATTGAATATAGAAACCCATAATTTAAAATAGGTAACCAAAAATAAATTTCATAACTAAAATAAAATGGATATTAATTCTAAATGAATATGTAAAGAAAATAATATGGTAGAAGAATTATAATAAAGTATCAATGAATAGTTTATCAATATATATAACATATATACATGTGAACAGGTCATTATAGTAATCAATAATATGGTGGTTGTGTGAACACCATAATTAATTTTAGATGAACAGGTACTACTATTATATAATGTAAAAAGAATGAATAGGTTATAAACACTCTAATACTAACTATAACATATTGGAATAATGTTTTTAAATTATTTAATAATACATATTTCATTCCCAAAATGATCATATTTATATTTTCAATGTATCGCTTGATTTTTTTATTTAATGATTTAAGTGAAATTATAATTCTCCATCACATGAGTTCGTAGTGTTCTTTGGAACCCCACATTCTATTTCTATGATCCAAATTCTTTATAAAAGAATTGCTTTATGTTTTTATACTAATTTTTTCATTCTAATGATTTAAAGGAGAGTTAACATCTTGTTCCATTTCATATAAATAACTATAACAAGAAATATAAGTACTTTATAATGACAATATCGACAAAATATATGTATAATTGTTTCAAGGGGTGGGCTATATTGAAACTTGATTTAAATTATAGAATCATTCAATGATTATTAGTGTGTTCTATAAGTGATTCTCTACCATGGGTATTGAGTAGCTAGGATTATTACTATGGGAATTGATTTATGTATAGGTTGAAATAATATATACAAAATAAATATTGTTTTAAGTATATTTTGTCTAAAATGATCAAATATTCCAGTGTGAAATTTGGTTCTTTACAATGACATATGAAAATTTTTATGTTCGATTAGATCTAAACCACATAGATCTTGGTTTCAATGCCATGAGATAACACGGTGTGATTGGAACCAATTAAGATTGATAGAGATTTTACTTCTAAATCTTAAGTTGAAATTTTTTTTTGTCTGTTGTTTATAATGTATCTCATAAACCTAATAGTTATTCCAAAAATCATGTTATTGATTTACTATATCACTATTTAAGATCTTATAAATTTTTTACTACGTCCCTTTCTCCTGAATTTAATTTATTTACATTAATATTTATATAATATGTTTTTATATTTCATGATTTTTGTTTCAAACCCTAAGGTATGAATGATTCAATCAATCAACATTTTTAAGGGAATTTCCCTAGTGTTGTAGTTACCTTTCCTATTTAAATAACGGATATTTATCAAAATGATCAGTGGTTGTATTCGTTCATGACATTATCACAAACATAACAATACTAATCCTTAAATTTTAGCACAAAAAAATACATTGAATAATAAACTAAAGAATATATGATCATTTATCTTGCCCAATTAGAAATGGAATGAAAATGGATAAAAAAGAAAGTGTTTGTCCTGGAGAAAAATTATAAATGATATTTATACCTTCTTCTGGTTATATTCTAACAATGTAGTCCACCTCAAAGTGTGGAGGTATTTCATAGAATCCTTGTTTTGTTATTTATTCTTAATGATTCCTAAAAATAATTTAAAATAAAAAAAAACTAAATTAACTAATTAAAATAATTGTAATTATCATTTAAAAAAAGGAAAATTTGAATAATAAATGAACTTGGTACTCATCTAATGAGTAATGATTTCTCGATAATATTCTACCAGATAGTCATTTGTGATATTTCTGGCCTCTAAATACTTTATAATTCTAAAACACCGGGTAATATACAACTCATTATTTCAGAAAATTTACATTTCACCTATTTCCAAGCATGTTTTTCCCTTATAACCTCACCATCCAGAAAATTAGAAGATGGTGTGTAAATATTAAGTCATATAAATACAGTAAAAATATAGAATTAAATCCATAAAATCTTTTTATGTGTATTTTTTACCAAATGTTATCCTTTATATCATTTGGTATGTTTCTCCATGAGACTGTACTGATGGGAATAATGTCAGAGTATTTGTAAATAGTCTCTGAAAAATAATCATTCTCACCCTATTTTTTAAATATTTTGGTTGTATTCATTGTATTCCACTATTATCTGGGTGTTGTTGTTCCATACTGCACAAATTTGTGTTCGCCCATGCCACTTATTTGAAGATATAGCTCTTAAAAAAGAAAAACAAATATTATATCAATATATCATAGATTAAAATAAATTATGGTAAAAATTTTACATAGCTTCTATAAATATAACTGAGGTAGTATGATCAGTGGGAATCACTATATCCCTCATAACATAAGGAACATAAACCTATATAGATGGATTGGGTCCAAATGTATGCTTTACAAACTCAGAATGTGTTGGAGCAGGATTCAATGAAGTGGTAATGTAGACGCTTGGGGAGAATAAAGCAGAAGAAAAATAAAAAGTTTTAAATGTTTGTTTAAATACATAATTTTTATTAAGATTATGAATCCTCATCGAATATGGTGAAGATAGTAAAGTGGGATAAGATGAAAATGATGGTGAAAAAATGGTCAGTCTAAATATATCGGGTGTCTGTAATGACATTGCGGGACCATAAGGTTTGTTAAATTGTGAGTTAGTCGGAGGGTTGGGGTGTGATCAAGTATTAAGATAGAAGAGTGTATCTCTAGTACCACCTTCTCATATTTCCATCCTAAACACTAGAACCACTAGGCTTGTTGGTGAATAACTGGCACCTTGTTGGTGGATCCTGATTAAAAGATAAAAAATAATAATCACATGACATTATATGATATTGATATATAATTTTGAAATAAAATACACACAATGGGAACTAAAGGAGGTATTCACATATCACTCTTTCAATGATTGGTTTCAATCATTCTTTTTTGTCATATCTTCTCAACGTTTTCCATTTCTTGCATTTAAAACATATATGGAATTAATTATAAATCCATAATTAATGAGTAACACAAACAAGAAATAAGATGATACATGTACAAAATAATGAAAAACACTTATCAAACCAAATACAAGATACATAGTGATATAAAAAATTATATATAGTGGGAATAATATCAAAATATAAGCTATGTCATAGAAAATTCAATACATTCAAATTATCATGTTTAAAATGGGAATGATCTGGTGGTCTTCTATTCTCCAATCGATACAATTAAATTTTGGTTAGGTCATTTAGTTATTTATTGTCAATTTATTAGTTCATTTGTCCATCTTTATTTGGATTAGGTTATTTAGATCATTTTTTCAAATAATTAGGTCATTTCCCAATTTATATTTGTATTAAGTCATTTGGTTCACATTCTTGGTTAGGTCTTTTTTTCATTTTTTTGGTATGTCATATTTTTCATTGGTTTTAAATTTCATATCAATTAGTTTAACATGTAAAATTAAATTCATTGTGTTTTCCTATACAATTTAATAGTTTTAGTTTTTCTTGGTTTGATAGTTTTGAATAATGAACAATTCCATAATAGAAAATAAAAAAAATGACAACTATTAAATATTTAAAATTAACATGAAATTTAATTATGATACCAAATAATTATAAACTAATGTAAATAAATTTTTATAGCAACAACCTCGATAACCCAATTTTAGCTGAACCAAAATAACCGATAACACAGATAGATGATTCAATATATTTACCACCATGACATAATGTTCATATTCAACTACAACGGTTTAAGTATTTGAGTCATCATATATAATAAATGGATTGAGGAATATGGGAGTAGAGATGGTTTCAATTCCATCATAACCATCATCGAAATTAAGTCTTGGTATTACTTCAATAATGAGACCAATTTCAGGTCAAAGATGATGTTTGACATAAAAACATGTTTCTCAATTAATTCTAATACATGTAGATCATTGGTAGAAATGGTTTGATTCATATAAATGACTTGAAATACATAATGATCAATACATGTTCCATACCTCTTCATCAAATCAACCTAATGGAATTTCATAATAGTGACTCAACAGTGAGGGTAATAATCCAATATTTATATTTTCTCAATGAATCCATAATAGGAAACATCTTCAAATCAGGGTCTATAGTCTGATGTACTTTAATAATAGTCTATTGTGGATGTTAAAATAACACCATCATGTTGTTTCTCATATTCTTTTCGTATCTAGTGATAATAAATATGTACCCATTGATCACTATATATTCACATTCACCAAAAAAATAATACCAAAATAAAAAGCTCTTATTTCCTCTGAGACAGAGTTAGTTGGAAGACTCAATAACAGAAATATAAATGAAGATTCAATGTAATTAAATATTTGTTTTGTTAATTTATTAAATTAATATCTATACCATCAATTTTATCCAAGCAAAAAATTCATTGTTATGCAATGTATCTATCCTTCACAAAGATAAAGAATGATGTTTTCTATTTTTCATTTGCCTATATTCCCTTCTAAAAAAAATAGAAATATTTTAATAGATATGTAACATTACATGAGATTACATAGGAAATGCTTTTTCAATTTTCTGACTTTATGTAGTCATCAAAAAAATCACAGTTAAATAAATTTTATAATGTGACATCTCCCACTCTTCAAGGAATACTATAGTCAATGTATATGACCCAAGAATTCCACCTATTTAAAGATGTGATGGAAATCTGGGATCAATTTTTTCATAAAATTCATTTGTATTTCTCATTAGTTACATTCATCTCATAGTCAGAATAGAATAATTAATTGAATAAAAATTCATACATTCTTTATCCAAGTAACCTTTCACGATAGAAAATTTGGGATAATTTCTATTCTAGACATAATAATTCAATATGAACATGTTTCATTTTTTTGGATACATCCAATGAAAATAAAGAGGTTTTCTAAGAATTATTTTATCTATAAGATGGATAGTTATATGTATCATCCATGTGCTAAATGATGGAAGAAATATTGTATCCAACTAACTCAAAATTAAGGTTATCGCTTTGAAAATTTTTCCAAAAAAAACATTAAAAACATACTACCACAAAGATATCTAAATAAATGGAACCAAAGAAAATAAATCCCTTAAATTATTAGAATGAATGTGATATGTTGTTATTCGACTCAACTCATGTAGAACGATACAATTTACAAAGATGGGTACAGATCAATCTTGTACTTTATCTACGCTTGGAACCTACCAAAGTTACATTAAATCGATTCCATGATTCCATAAATTAATTAATCAGTTAATTTATTAAATTAAAGGGTCAATTGATAATCAGTCCAATTGATGTTTCACAACACATAAATGCATTGGGAATTGAAGACAATGGGAATTTGATTTATAATTCATACCTCGAGATCATTGATAATGCTCACCAAGGGAAATCCCCAATTTAAAGAGGAACAACTAGATCAAACTATCCTATATCAAAACCATTTATAATATCAGAAAAAACATTCCTATTTTTTCCAAAAATAAGAGTGGGAAAGAGAGATATATATATATATCTATTCAGGATGAAACCACATACACAAAGAGGTGAATATCTATAAAGGGATTTTAGATTTTCCATGAATAGATGTTGTAAGGATTTGAAACTCATATGAGGACCTCAAAATGTGAAAAAAAAATTTAGGCTTGATCTTGTGGGTTAGTGATATTATATGGGGGTTCATGATTTTTTAGTTAATTTTTGTGGGTTTAAAATCTCACATGCATGGTTTCTTCTATGGGGTGCATGGTTTCGCTTAACTGTGTTCCCTAATAGTGTTCCTCAATTAGGGGTGTCGTGCGGTTACTCCTAAGAGGTTTTATAGTTTAAAAAACATTGTGCCCGTCATGTGAATCCCCTCTATTTGGGTTCACATAGTTTTTTGGGCTGGGATCATGGTTTGGGAAAACCATGCTCCAAACATGAACAACCCCTCTTTTGAAAAATTCTCCACTTTAGCCCAAAAATGTTCCCAAGGTAAAAGTTAAAAAAATTATAATCAAAATAAGGAAAAAATTTACCTAAAAAAATATTGAGACGTCCCCATTAAAGTTTGAGATCTTACATCAGCATTCATCTCAATTTCACAGTGAAATTGAAAAATATTTTAGTATCTTATTAATCCTTTGATATTATATATTCAATTATTAATATGTAAGAAATCATAAAACAATTCCTGTGATATCAATCTTTATTATCAACCATCAAAATTTTCATTAAATACGGTAATATTGTTTTCGAAACAATGATGTGAAATTATCTAGGGAAAATGATAATTTGATGTAACATTTTTATAAGTGTTGCAATAATCATTAATCTATGTATATAGAATATGAATTTAGAATATATAATTCATCCTATTATCTCCCCACCCAAATAACCATTTTGGGTTCACATAACACACAATATATAAATTTTTATTATCTTAAACACATTCTAATATTTATATATATTAGAAAAATGTGAATCGTGAGTTTAAATTCATACATTGATTCCAACATGATATCCAAATAGAATATTATACTAATACAATTATTAATAAAATTATATAAACCTATATTATGACCCATTCATATGACACCTAAAGCTTTTATGAAATTGTTTTTTGAATAAATTTAATTTCTTTTATAGCATGTGTTACACAAAACACTGGGTTTTAAAGAACCTGAAAAAATATTAATATAATTATTTAAAAATGAAAATTAATACTTATATATTAGACTTGGTTGTGTAATGTCCCAAACTGATTGACTATAAAACTAGTATTCAAATTGATTGCCACATGACCTCATGCACAACTACCCATATGCCATAGGCTACCAACTAGAGGAGAGGGTTTAATGGTGGTACAATGGGGTGACTATACTCTCATTAACAGAGTATCACATTGGTATATTAATAATTAATCTACATATAAAAAATAAAGAATTAATAATAAATGGTAATCAGTGGAAGGATATAATAGACTGAATAAACATGGAAGACTACAAAATACAATCATCTATGAATGTCCATATGATGGTACAAAATATATAGTAAATAACAAAAGGTTGATAAATAAAATAAATTAATACATAAAAATAATAAAATACCTACATGAAGTCTCCATGAGAATATTAAGTACTAGCTTAGTCCTGTGCTCCTGAACACCCATGTATAATGCATAACTCAAGCAATAATCCAAATACCTAATAACATGTGGTCAGCTTGGGTACCTTAGTGAAATGTTGTTCTAAAAAGGGTGTGAGATATACTCAATAGTCCAACACCAAAGGTTTGTAAAGATATTTTGTCCTCAAATAAAAAGTAAAACTATGTGAAGGGACATTCGATAATAATCAATTAAATAAAGTAACCAAGTCAGCTTAGGTTCCTAATGGATACTTGGTTGACCATTCCTACTTCGACAAAGGATTAGAATAAGACTAATCAATGTAAAAATATAAATAACCATATATATAATATGTATACATGTTTATACACACTATATATAAGTATATTTATAGGTATATAAATGGATACAAGGGCATAAATTTGGCATCCATAACTAGTCTAATGAGATGAATTATCTATAAAGGGTACAAATCATGAATATCATGTGAATGAATTAGGTCATGCTTGTCACTCAATAAAATGTGGTGAGTCTTCATGAACAAAACCTAATGCAGAGGAACATGGAACGTCATCCCCATCATCCATGAAAGATAAATTTTTTGAGACATGATACCCATCACACATTATAAGTGAGAGTCAAACTCCATGCTCAAAAATCCCTTTTACAATTGTTTACTTACAAATAACTAAGGTCAAATAATAATAATTGTGAGGTATTACCTTTAATGAAATTTTAAACATTTATCCCAATTTGACCATGGGAGTCAAAATTATATAATAAAAACAAATAAATATATACATCACTTGGTGTGGACATTCCAACAATTTCTATTTAACTTAAATTACCCACTTTCCATTTAATTAAATTATTCCTTATTAATTTATAAGGAAAGTAAAATCCATCTTAGAATGAATCAAAATACATAAATGGTGTTTTGGTCATTAAAACATTTAAATGAAGGAGGTAAATTCATTTAACACACCCCAAGGGGTGTAGATGAACAATTTAAACATATTATAATGTTTTAACAAAGCTCCTGGGAGTATCATAGAATTCTCCATTTAATTTAGAAATATGAAGGACAAGTTCTTTCATCTATTCATTTAACCCATTCGATGGCCCCATTTTATTAATGAATACAACACACCTCAAAAGTGGTTTCATTAAAAATGGTGGAAAGGCAATCATATTAAATTCATTTAATTCACCTAAGCTAACCCTTACAAGAGGGATCATTAAAAAAACACAAACACAAATATATATCAATAATTCACTCTAATCAAGGTACCTAACAACACCCTGATGGGTGATTTAATTACATAAGGTGGCATAACAGTCAAGGAATCTTATAAATTCACCATAAGGTGGTGGTTCAGGTTGAGGTGAGAATCCTAAAATGAGTTAATTCTAAGCATAACGGCAATATAGTCTAATTGTTTAGGGTCTACATAATGGGTTTCATATTTGATTGGTAGTGCGCCTATAATATATCATGAGACACAATGGTTTATATTATAAATAAACTATACATAAAGTAAAAATACATGGACCACCTACCTTATGTTTAGAAAATCCAATCATCCAATATTGTGCCATCATATGAACCAGTTGAAGATAAATCAAAGAAACAAATGAACACCCTGAAAATAATAATGATGATGATACGCCTTCATAGAGTCAATGAGATTGTCTGAAATAAATAAAGGATAAAGAGGAGAGAATCTGTTAATAAAATATGTCCAACAAGATAGATGACACTCAATTATAACACTGGGTGTTGGAGAGACATTAATACTAAGGGGAGATGGAGAAGGATCTCACCAAAGAGATGCTACATGTGGATGGGAGGGAAAGAAATGATATAATAGTAATTAAAAAGAAGGAGGGAAAAATAATAATTTCACCTCATTAAATGAGCCGCACGGTTTGGCCACATAGTTGGACAAGTCATGTATTAATTGTGCTTCAACCACCAAACATGAAGGGGAATTGAAGGATTCATGTGCATAGTTTGATAAAAAAAATTGTTGATATTATGTTTCACCTATGTCAAGAACCTATAATCAGGCACAAAACCATGTGTATCCCCTCACATGGTTATACAAAACTGTATAAAACCTCTAATTTAACTCCATCAGCAACATGGTTTCCCCTAGTGGGCAACATAGTTTCAAAAAAATGTACACCCATACCCTTTCATCTCAGTTTTAAATTTTTACATCTCGATAAACCCAAAACACAATGGATCACACATGAAAAACCTTAGGCATTAATCAAAGTCTAAAAATAACACATTTTAGTGTTCCAAATCATGCATCAACATTTCAAACCATGGATTAAATAATAGACCATCCAGCAAATGGTAAATTTAATGTTCCCTTTAATGTTTTACCTGGTCCAAAAAATAGTGTTCAATAACCTCCCCACCATAGAACATATCATCCCTGAGAATACTTGTATAACCAGAAAAATTATCTGTCCTACTCGAGTCATTAATTATTGTTTTAAGGATCGTGTTGTGTTTCCAAATTCGAAATGCAACTCGATACAACATTTTTATAATATTGTACATAATTTGTAGAAACATGATCCATCAATAATACATTATAGTAAAACATAGAGGAATAACTTACCTAATATCCTCTAATTCAAGACATGATCTCCTCCTCGTCAGCTTCATTAACAAGCCCATGGAAGTTTCCCCCAAGGGGTTCGAACACACAACGGATAGTTTTGAGCCATGTATTTTCCATCGTGAGAATTTTCTATTTTAACAAGACCATATAGTTATAATTATTTCCTCATAATTATCCTAATCTCATCCCAAAAATGTGCTATAAAGGGTTCCACAATGACTATATGAAACAAAAGAGAGAGCGAGAGAGATCATGTCAAGCCACCTCTGTCCGACTACCCATGAAAACCTTCTAATATAGAAAATTCATTTCTGAAACTAAACATAGTTTCTTTAAACATGGTTACCTCACAATTTTCTCTAACCATGCTTATTGAAGCCTTTATCGAGCTTCCAGTGATGTATCTAGACAAAATTCCCTTTTTTTGTGTCCCAACATGAACATGGAAATAAACCTCATCTAGAACCACTGGATCAATATCATTAGATATCTCATCTGATCCTAACTAAAAATTGGGATAACAAAATAATCCCTAAGCTAATTCCATAGATCTCATCCAATGTAGTCTATAAATTGGAATTTTCAAGTGAGATGTATTTACAAATTCAAAATATCTATGTACCAATAACATTTTCTGATCCTAACTGAAGTCGAGACAAGAACTGGATGGTGTGAAAGAATCCATCCAAGGTATTTCTACTCTAGAACATAGGTATCAATAAATACTAACCATTAATTTATAAAAAATCATGTAATTCAGAGAAACCATCCATTGCATATTTTTACCATGCCCAAAAATATTAAATTTAGTGTGGCTTATAACTGAAGCTCTTGGAGTGTATCATGACTATGGAAATATAGAGTATATGATCATCGATGAGCCAAGGGTACACTATGTTGATTTAAAATATTCCAAAAAATATATATGAGACACTCTTGCTACATTAAAGTGGAATTCTCAATATGGTTCTGAACCAACTATTACCACTAATGAATGTACACTCGAACCACCTTGGGACGACCCTTTTGAAGAATTTAAGTTACACCTACCAATGATTCATAATAAAATGATCATGATTACCTCACTACTAATACCTCAAATGACCAATCAATTATAAACATCAAATTTCATACATAAATAATGATATTCACTATGATTTCATTCATATCCAACATTATCATATTCATGCTTCCTTTTAGGAACTGACACATTTCCAAACATACCACTATCAAGTGAATTTAAGATAAGGTCTAACATTTTTAGATGATTTTATATACTTGTGTTAATTCTAGTTCGAGGGAAAACAATTACCCATATTGATCTAGGGCTCCTACCATAGTAGTTTCCATATCATTGGATATACTTAAATTGTTAACTCATCCCATATCACAGGATCCAGTGACCACTAACTCTTAGTCCAGGACGTGGCCAAAAAGATTTTATCAAGCAGTAACATAAAAATAAAAGGAAAATAGGGGCTTAAATGTGTTCTATGTCATATTCACCATTAGAAATATTCCTGACACTCCTCCCAAATTACATTCATACACACTATATAGTTAGGCATATAATACAAATCAAACAGACCATTGTGTCAGAACACTTGATCCACTTTGATACATCATCCAATGTAATGGGAAAAGTAAAATTCCCTTTTACAATCAGGTGACACTACCTCAAATATTAACCATGATTAAAGTGTAATAGATGAAGATTAAAAATATTAACACTAAACTCATCTGGTTCTCTACATCATTTATCATCACGACATGTACCGCATTTATCGATGCATACCAAATAGAGATTCATCTCCATAGAGTCATTTCCATGACACAATCCATAGGCTCAATGATTCATTGAATCCTAGAATATGAAGGCCCATAAAATAAAATATACTATAGTCATATAGTCCTATACAAATATATAATTTCAAGATGACCTCCGGAGTCATCCAACATAAAGAAGAAGGAAGTATCACACAACCCGCTAAGTGGTCAACCATACCCTATGCATGGAAAGTGTGCTGAAACTGATCCTTCTTGATAGTCACACCTATAACATGATTCAAATTACCAAATGTAAACCTATCATGGAAAGGGTTTAAATTTAGAAAATAAGATGTACTATATGAGAAACTTTTACTTGAATAGTAACATGCATTATAAATCTCACCATAGGCATCACTGAGGTTTTAATGTTTTTGAGGGAACTACATACCTATGGATAGACCATTTCGATAGAAAATAATATTTTTTTACTACCAAGAGTTTAGTACTAAAATGGTCACTAGGGTTAAGTTTATATCACTCTGGTTAAAAGACTCGGATGTGAACATTCATGTTCGTGTGTCAAGTAAATATCAAGAAAAAATTTAAACTAAAATTACTCAAGAAATAAATAATTAAAAATACTATAAGATTTTATTAATTTATGTTTAATTATTCTAATATTTCATTTATTAGTTTTAAGTAATATCTAATAATAGTAATTAGTAAAAACTATTTCGCAATTTATTTTTCTAAACCCACATGGAACAGAATAATGTTATATTAACTACATATTTGCATTGATATTTTGATACCATACTATCATATTTCAGGAAAAATATACCGTATACCCCTCTTTAAACATCATTTATTTATTCATAATTTTCATAATTGGCATAATTAATGGAAATTTTTATTTCAATATATAGAGGAAAACACTTTTTAGGTTTTAATTTGAAATTTAATTGACTAATTCCTCATAAATAATAAATCTCATAAGAAGACAACATGTATTTTGTTAATTAAAGAGGGGATTGGTCAAGTATGATTCCACCATATGTCTATATGTGAACCCATATAAGAGGCTATGGACATATAAAATGACCATTATATTATAGAAAAATATACCCTCATGGGGTTGTGTAGTAAGGAATTCCTAACGAAAGGAAACATATGAGGGTCCTGTTAAGCCATTTTTGGTTCAACTAAATACAACATGAATCATATTAAACATTAATATGTAAATAACCCTTAGTGGGTTTATTAGATAAGAATTTAAAACCATGACCAAGCTACTTGGTTTGATTCGAGCCTATCCCATAACCATAGTAGGTCATGAGTATCTGAATTGGGTCAATTCATGAAGAAGGTCCACAAGAAACTAATTTGTATGATTTATGTTTTTGTAGATTTTATATTATAAAAATATTTTCTTAATATATTAAACACATAAAGATGGTTTGATTACAATGTTTACCATTTTACAATTTATAAATCACTAATACTCATTATAAATTAAAATTTTACCCCCATTTAGTCGAATCTAGTATGTTTCAGCCCATGCAACCTACAGATCGTGGTTCAAACATGTCATGATTGGTTAGTTATGGTGCCACCATCAGTCTATATATGAAAACACCATTTTTGTTGACATAAAAACATTAATAACCACTTATTCATCCCAATTATAATAATGTGTTCTATCACAAGAAGTATATAAAATTAAACATGCTATTAATTCCAAAATCATAGAAAAAATAGCCAGACACTATGTAAGTAGGGAAGCACCGAATCATGGTACACAGAGAAACAAGCTAACCATAATACTAAAATCACATAAAAATGTTGTGAAGGTAAGAATTATAAATAAATCACACATAATGTTACCCAAAAAATACTTCTAATGACATACATAACAAAGTATAAAAATAAAAATATCACTAAAATACCTAACATGATATATAAGAGGAATGAAAATTAATTACACAAGTAACATCTATTAATGAAATTATGTGGCATGAAATGTGAATATAAACATTCCTAGAATGATGTGTGTAATGATACATCCTTTCCATAGTGGGAAAATGGTAAAATTCAATAAATCCAACAAATAATTAAGCATAAAAAAGTATACCAATCACTCAATGTGAAATCATAATCAACTATAGTAACAAAAGAAAGGAACAGAAATACTAACCTTGGAATGTTCGATTTTTTAACATGCATGGGTTGATCACTCCCATACATGGTTATTTATCGAACACTGACACATTCACAGTCCCATACCTACACACACAAAATAGTAAGATAACATAAAAGACCATCTAATACCACTTTTAAATTCCATGTCCCTACTAAATATAAAACTACTAGAATAATTGGTTCACAAATGGCCTCAACCACTCCACCCCATATACTAGAGTATGTTTACTTGAGTTGACTGTCTAAAGGTGGTATAGTAGAGACTTTATAACCTCATTTTTAGAGTATCATAACTTTATAATAATAATTAATCAAAAAATAATAGTGTACAAAGTAATAATAAATGATCATAAGTAAAAATATATATTAAAATTAATAAACATGGCCAATGACAAAATACAACCACAAATTCATGTCCACGTGATGAAATAAAATAAGTGGAAATAGAATAGGGAAGAATAATAAATTACATGGATACAAAATAGTAAAAAATACCCATAGGTGATCCACGTGAGAATCCAAAGTACTATATCTTTTCTGTGCTCCTAAGATCCCATGTAAACATCCCCAAATTAGTAGTAATCCATCTATATGCAAACCTGAGGTATGCTCAGGATCCCTAGGCCCAAGGAGGCCTGAGTAGGGGTGAGATATACTCAAACGGCTAACACCAATAGTGTATAAATATATCCAGTTTGTGACTATAAGGTACAATATTGTAAAGGTACATTATATAATAAGTAATTAAATAAAGTAAAAAGGTCGAATCAGGATCGTATGTGATGCATGGAAACCCATATATACTTGTACATATTATAGGAATATGTTTGATCATTTTACCTGTATGAACCTGGTAATTTTTTAAGGTCTAGATCCTTTACATTACATAATATTTCAGTTTAAATTTTTAAAAATGTCCAAATATGAATTCACTTTGAGATTATGGATGTTTCATGGGTGTATGGGGCCGGTTCAGAGCCAAGAACCAAGGTTTGGGGTGAAAATGGAAAGGTGCATAGTTAGATGAAATTTTGTGGGGAAACCGACACAATTACTTCTAACTATGCTATGATAGATAGATTGGTCCTACAAGCCATACTGTTATAAAACCCATTTGAATTGGGACACACAGTCATGAAAAGATGGATTCTATTTTGATAGATTATTTTCACATGATTTGTGCGTGGTTGGTCAGACCGTGCAAACAAAACATTTGATTTTCCCCTTCCTACAACAAAGGTTTCACGATTGGCACACAGTTTGGCCAACCGTGTTTCCAAACAGTGAAACCTAATTTTTTTAGTGAATTTTCCAAATATCTCATATTTAAATCTACCTAAAATTTAGTTTATTTAGTTCTTCCTCTCATTGACAGAATATTTATTTTGAGATCCATCCTTAGTGACTATCTTAAAAAGTGGGAGATCATCTCGGGCCATGCTCGGATATAAGGGCTAATTGTCTCATTGTATCTGTACAGATTAGACATCGATTATTTTTTTATTGTTTGGTTTTATATCAACTATAGTGTTTAGATTTAGGATTATTTTCCATGTTACAAGCTTCTTCATCTGTTCATCAATTTTCTCCTGATATGAGTTGAATCAAGAGATGATAATAGATGATCTATCCACTATGAACCTATATTATGTGGTCTCATGATTTATATTCAATGTAGAAGTGTTTATATATATTTCATTGTATAGCGCAACCAATTCATGGATAAATTTCATTGAAATGGAATTTAAACCACGGATTGAATTGATAGGTACAGTCAAGGAAATTAATTAGGCCCTTTGATAAGTGTTAAATGGTTAGGAACATTAAATCAGAAACACCCCTTTGCATTTGTAGATTAATTTCTTATAAAATCATGTGTGGCATGAACATAAATCACCTTTCAGGTGTGACATTTATTCCCATTCTATGGGATGCCAATTGTGAATGGAAATTTGATTTCAATTGATAAATTGAATTGTGAATTTATATTTTAATTGAATTTTAATATCAAAAATAAATTGAATTGATAAATAAAATGGAATGAAATTCATGTACCTAGAAACATGTCATGTATTGGTTTCTTTATCATTATATTATTATTATAATGAAATTCCCATGTGAATTAATTTATACCCTAACACATCTATTCTATTCCAATTCCATGAGCCACCTTCTAATATAAGGTTTAATTGAAGTGAAAAAGGTGATGAACTTGTCCTGGTTAAATGACATTTATTAGTTGTTATTGAATTCATATATACTTATCTACCTTGGGTGGAACATGGATTCCTATACAAGTTCTAATGATGGACTCACTTGGATCCTTCCATTCTTATTCCCAAGTGAAACTTGTAAACCTTACCTGGAGTGACAATGATTGAATAATAGGGTCTTTCTACAATATGTCGATTGATACATAGACTCCTTATGCACAATAAATAATTGAATCATATGGTAGTTGATCATATATTCCATGGGTGATAGTTGGGCTCCTGTAGAAGACTGTATAGGATAGACTCAAGTGTTTGTGATGTTATACCACATCTAGAGTGATACCTTAGTTCCTATGAGGATCTCCATGGACAGACTTGTATGCGAATGGTTTATATTATAACGAGAGTGATACCTAGATTCGAAATGAGGAAATCCAAGGGTGGTCCTAGGTTTTAAATTTAATAATGAATGGAATGATTTATATGACACATCATCCAAGACAAAGCACAAGCTTGGATTCGGTCTTTGACTTATTCCTTATAGATAGAATTTTTATGAATCTCTTGATCAAATAATTATGAGGGACATTGGGATATGCACTAGGTCTGAAAAAATAATAATTAAATCAAGTTGGATAATTAAATAAAGTTGGATAATTAAATTAACATGATTATAAATGGCATAGGCTTGACTAATAATTTAGAGACTTAATTTCTAAATGAAATTTGTGAAACGAATTGGTTATAGAATAAGAATTTTGACTTTATAAGATGTTTAATTTTACTACATATTTTTCTTTTTCTATTACTTTTTTCACACTGTGAATCTTATATATATTCACCAACTAGATGGGAGTTGACATTGGGTGGTTACCTTCGGGGATTCTATCTCACACACTATTCTATCCACTGATAAGTACCCAAGAAGACAATATGTTTCTGGGTATGGATAAGAAAAACATACCAACTAAAAGTTCTTGACTGCTTCTTAGGAGAATGGGATCCTAAGATCGGGCTGGGGCTCACAATGCTAGCTAATTTTTTTTAATTTTTGTACTTCTTTACATGTATTTTACCTCTTTCATGTAAACCTTTTTTGGATATTTTATGAAGTCATATGACATGTATCATAATCATTTGTATATGAATTTTTTTTGGCATTGTTTCTTATATCTATCTTGGATGTTATCTATTGTATGATTTTTATTACTACTTATGATACTTTTATGACACTATGTTATTACTATGATTCACTCTATTTACAAGAGAATAATATTCCCATAGAAACACCTATTATATAGCTTCTAGTGAGAACCCTCTGTCCTTTGGGGAGACGCACTTGAGGCCATTTGGACAACCAGGCTTAGGGAACTGTTGAGTGGCATCCAGGTCTAGGACGTAAAAAAGTGTTATTAGGTAAGTTATGTTATACTTTGTTTTGTTATTTGGTTATAATTTAAAATTCTAAGAAGTAAAGAGAGTTTGGTATTGAGTTGTTCAAGGGTGTATCTTACCCATGTATAGGAAAACCCCATATTACCATGAATGAAATTGTTTTTTTCTAGAAGTTGACCATTATAGTTTATTTGATTCCACCATTGGGTGATGGAATTGAATTATCATGTTATCATTGATATGATTTTGGGTTCTATTTTGTTTTAAATCGATGATATGGGGGTATGTCATCTCATGCATCATTTTAATAACTTTACAAGAATCACATGTCATTAATTATGCCTTTCTATTTAGGATTCATTACTTTTTTCCTGATCTTGTGATATGTTTCATGATATATATATATATATATATATATATACCTACTACTGTGATGGGTATTATGGGATTCTTTATTGTGTGGATTGGGTGGGAACCATTTTTTTCATAAGTTGCATGGATACTCATGGATCAGAATTTACAAAACTATTTGTTTCAAATTTTGAAATGAACATTGATATAAATGAAAACAAAATAACAATTAAATGGAAACTAGAATTATTATAGTATATAACCTGACCTAGTCCCAACCATAGTAGTGGGTAGTAGGTATTATAGCTTTCTAAAATATGATATGTGCATCACCCATACATGACTCAAGGAGTAGGTACAATGGTGTTTTCTTTTGTAGGAAGGCTTGTAACTATATTATTTTTATATTTGTGCTTTTGAGATATGAATTTTGATAATGATATTGATATGGGATGTGTTATTAGAAATTTTAGATGTATTCCAGAGCCCCTTACTCAATATTCACTCTAAGAGGGTGGTTCCAACATGATTCAGAGGTTGTGGTCCATGGGATACCAGTGGATCCTCTATTTATGCCAAAAGTAGGAAAAGTAGTTATACCAGACATAGGTGCTAAGGTATAGGTAAATGAAGGCTTTATGTGATTCATGCAAAGAATTATGGGAGAACCATAAACTATCCTGACATTGTCGGAGTTGATGTATGAGTTCTATTAGTATCATTGGGTCATGTTTTCAAGGGATGGAGGATAATAAGATTTGGAGTCATGGTTAAAGGTCATGTTTTCAATCATTGAGTGTCTAGAGGCACCTCTTGAGAGGATGGTAACTCGCACTATGTATATGGTGTGTGATTCAACCAAGAGATTGTGGGATATAATTAATCAGATGCTTCATCATTGGGTGATGGATTTGAAGGATTTTAATATGACATTCTATGATTAGTTCTATCCCGAGACGTTGAGGGTCGATAAAGCCTGGGAATTATTTCATTCTGAGGAGTACGTGTTTTCAGATGTAGATTATTTACTTCTTTATTTGAGATCTAGTACTTCACACCTATTCTAATGGGTGATGAATTATCTAAGTCCAGATTATATGTGGATGGTATCATTCATGACATCCATTCGCAGTTTAATGCCTTTCTGCTGACTAACATTTCTGAAATAGTGATCATTAACGTATCATGGACCATAACCAGATAGAAGATGGGATTGTGATCTATGGTTTTTTTCACCTTTTATCCATTAATACATCGACTAGTAGAAGGAATAGTCATCTAAACCATCCACATTGTGATATTAGTTGTCAGACTACAAACTCATGAAGTAAAGTGAGGTGCTACCAGAGTAGTAGACTGGGACATATAAGGAAAAATGTATGAGGGTCCCAGTCGAGTATCGATAATGCATCCTGACGAGATATCTGCAATGTTTTTGAAGAGACTTTCCTCTAATATCTAGTGAGAGGGGTTCAGCACTAACTCCACATTTAGAAGAAGGGTTGGAAACCTCTCTTCCGGTAGGGAGTTAGAGAACAATTGGTTGATTGGGATGACGTGGTAGTTGTGGCCATGGTAGTCATTTCTTAGACTTAAAGTGATAGTATAGTGGATCCACATAGGGTAGCCATGTAGTATCATTGGGATACAGATCAGTCTAGATATACATAGTGGAACAAACATTTTAGGAGAAGGATCTTTAACCTTCTATAGTAATAAGTACTATTATAGTGGCCTCTACTTTAGAATATTTTATTTTTTATATAGAGGATTATTAATACTTTATATATGTGCCAATGTGAAGATATTTGGGATTAGTATTAAATTTTATGATGGTTTCATGACACATGACACTCCATTGAGGGTTAAAATGGAGGATGTATGTCAGTGTAGGGAGTGCCTCCTTGAGATTGGTGGGTGTCAATTGTTATGGGAGCCATTTTTCTTCAAAATAAAATGATTTGACATCATTCTCAAGATGGACTATTTGGTTCCCTTTATAGTTTTAATTGATTTATATCTCTAAAGTGTGACTTCAACATCCCCATAAGGTGATTATTTTATTCAAAATGGTGAATGTTATGTCCAAGAGAGATGATCTAGAACAGAGAATCATGGTATGGGTGGGATGAAAGCCTATATTGTGATTTTATATCTTGAAGGTCAGGGAATACGCTTGTAATATTTCCCTCTAGTGGTTGATGGTTTCAGGGTTGTTTTCCTAGATGACTTTTCAAGATAAAATCCAGTGAGGGAAGTAGATTTCTCTATCAACATACTTAATATAGATGCACCTATATACATTCCTCCTTATAGGATGGCTACTACTAATAAGAATAAAAAATTATCCATGTACAGGATTTAAAGGAAAAGGTTTTAATATGACCCAGTACTTCTCTATGGGGTTCTCCAATCTTTTTTTAACAAAAAAATGATTAAACTCTTAGGCAATTTTTGGATTATAGAAAATTGAACTAGTGTATTGTTAAGAACCGATATCCTCTGACGCTAATTTTTTATCTCTTTGATATCTCTAAGAAGAGTAGGTTTTCATAGAGATTTATTTGAGGTCCATTTAACATCAGGTGTGTGTTAGACCTTCAGACATACATCTCACAACTTTTCATAGAAGGTATGGTCTATATGAGAATTTGGTTATATTATTTGGCATTATAAACATGCTAGTAGTCTTCATGGAATAGACGAATCATGTCTTCTATCCTTATAGGGATTCATTTGTAGTGGTTTTAATGGATGATATCTTGGAGTTTTCTAACACATGACACAAGTATTCCATCCTTCCATAGATCATATAGAATAAATTGAGAGACCATAATTTATATGATAATATCACAAAGTGACACTTCTGAATGGATTATATTAACTTTCTGGGTCACATTATATATGGGGTAGGAGTATTAGTTGACCCGAATGATGTGAGAGATGTAGTTTCATGGTGTATACCCAAAACATCCATGAGGTATATAGTTTCATGAGGATAACAGTTTGCTATAGTATTTTCATACATGGATTCTCAAGCCTAGAAACACTACTTAAACACTTTACTAATAATGGTGTTAAATTTTTATAGTCGTATTCTAGTGATATGACCTTCTAGAAGTGCAAAGGGAGGTTGACATGGTGCCAATACTATTATTTAAAGAGCCAGAAATGTGTTACATCTTGTACTGTGATGCATCTAGCATCGGGATAGGACCAGTCCTTATGCAAAAAGATATAGTGATGGTTTTTGGGCCTTAGAATTTGAACCCACATGAGAGGAAATACCCGAAACATGATATTTTGTTAGCTGCAATTGGTTAAGCAATACAATTTTTGAGAAATTATGTACTTCTAGAGTGTTTTGTGGTGTACAAGAAAAAACCCCGTAATTACATATTTACATTCTGTGACTTGAATATGAATAATCGAAGGTGTTTTGAATACCTACAGTCATTCGAATTTAATCTTTCTTATACTCCTGGTAAAAGAAATGCAGTGTCTAATGTGCTGAGTTAGAGGACTTACATTCAAGGAGTTCAACAAGAATGTGGAATGTGACAACTTATGGATTTTTTCTATCAGATGTACATGGAGGTTCAGGACAGTCAGGGGATGGTGTTTCTATAATCATTATCTATTAATAATGATCTTCAAGATAGAGTGGGGATATGGATGGTATTAGAATCCAAGTTCATATTCTTACAAGACAGTGTAGTAGGTGAGAAAAAGATATGTATCTTATATTTTTATGAGATGTTCCACTTGTGAGGAGGATAATGCAGGTCAACAGTGACTAGCGAAACTTTTACAGAAGGTTCCCATTCCCATTTTGAAACATGATAATGTCATGATTGATTTCAGGATAGGATTACTGATGTCACCTTGAGGTAACAATGTCATTTGGGTAGTTGATTACAGACTCAAAAAATATTCCCATTTCATGCATACAATGGAAACATTTCCAGTAGAAGATTTTGGGAGGTCGTATATCTATGAGATAGTATGAATTCACAAGGTCACATTCACTATCGTTTCAAATATGGATGTCTGGTTTATGTATTATTTATTATAGATTTTTTTGAGGTAATTGGGTAAGAAGGTTCTTCTAAGTAAGACATACCACCCTCATATTGATGACTAATCAGAGGGTATGATAAAAGTGCTTAAAATCTTTTTTTGAGAATTATTCCTATATTTTTTGGGCCCTTAAGAGTAGAGCATACACCTAGATAAACTTTCCTACAATAATAAATTTCAATAAACTATATAGATGATTCCTTGTGTGGTTTTTTAGATTAGGAAATTCCGATCATCCATGTGTTTTTTATAGGTAGGATTGGTAGCTATACATGGAACTCAGCTTTTTCAGGAGACAATAGAATAGGTTAAGTTTATTTGGAAGAAGATGGATATTGTGTAGACTCAATATAAATCAAATGTCTATTACCATATATGACCTCTATAGTTTGAAGTTGGGGATCAAGTCCTTCTATGTGTTTCACTATGGCTATAATATATGAGGATCAAGATAATACTTAAAAAATTTCCTCGACATGTTAGGTCATTTTAGATTCAGAAAAGAGTCAGGATGGGAGCATATCGGTTGTAGTTACCTTGATGATACCAGGACATGAATAACGTATTCCATGTATCTAAGCTATGATGTAGTCATCCAGACCTATGTCATGATTTTCATCCCAATGAGGTTGAGTTTCAGGTAGATGTGCCATCAAGAAGCATCCAATTCGTATTTTGAATCATAGAATTAAGAGAATATAAGGCCAGTTAGTTCCTATAGTAGATGTGGTATGGAAGTATGGTTGTCTACAGTTTGAGACATGGGATCAAGTGGTTGTTTTATGATCACAGTGCCCGAATTTATTCTCATACATTATTGACCTCATTTGAGAGGTAAATTTGAGGATGAATTTCTTTAATGGGGAGTTTGTAAGAAATAAAATCCATCTTTAGGTATGGATCCCTTACTTCCCATAAATATTCAATTTCAATGTTTAAATATGGCCTAATATGAATGCCCATTTAAGGATATGAATGTATTTGGGGTGTCTGAGGTTGGTTTGGAGCCCAGAACCAAGATTTTGTTTATAAATATCTTACCCAATTGTTAGAAGAAATTGTATGGGGCAGGACATATGGATACCTCTAAAAGTGATAGTCTAGATATAGCGGTCCCATATGCCTTACTAATAGATAAACTGTGCGAACTGGGGTCCACAATAATTTGAGATTTTTTACAATTTTGAAATAGGATACTTTCATGGTTTTTATGTGGTTAGTCAAACTGTGTGAAAAAAACGTGTGATGTTCCTTTCCTATAGAAAAATTCATATACATGGAACACGGTTTGGAAAACCATATGGCTGAGCCATGAGACCAGGTTTTTTTTTAATTTACCAAAATTCTCTTAATTTAATCTATTTATAACCTAATTTTGTACTTCTTCCTCCTATGGATAGAACGCCCTTTTGGGAGCCTTCTTTGGTGAATATCCAAAGATGTTGTTGATCTTCTACATCCAATTTTGGATCCAATCACTGCTTGTCATATTGAATCCATGATGATAATATATCATTTCAATTTTTCAATTATTCATTTGGTTTGATACTGGCAATTCTATTTAGGTGAAAGCTAATTTTCACTATTATTAGGTTCATCATATGCACTTGGATTTTCTTTTGATCTAAGTTGAATCTAGAGTTGATATAAGATGAGATATCCAATACAAAACTACAATAAATGATCTCATTATTTTCCTTCAATGTAAAATTTTTTATATATATTTCATTGTGTCGTGCACCCAATTCTTGGAACAATGCCTCTGAAATGGAATTTAATCCATGAATTAAATTTTGAGGTAAATCTAATGAAATTAATGTCGCATGTTGATAAAGGATAAATGGTTAAGAAAAATCAATCATAAAAATACCACTGTTTGTGTTGGGTAATTACTTTGACAACTATGGGAGGCTTGAAAATGATTCTCCTTTGAGGTGTGCCTTTTATTCCCTTTCTATAAGATCTAAAATTTGAATGGAATTGTAATTTCGATTTAAAAATTGAATTGGGAATTGATATTTTAATTTAATTGTAAGATAAAATATAAGATAAAATTATAGAGAAAAGTTAATGAAAGTCATATCCCTAGATACTTTCCATGTTTTGGTTTCATCTGCATGATATTCTTGTTATAATGAAATTCCCACATGAGTTAAATTAAAGGTTAAGCCTTCTAAACTTATCCAGTTCCTTGATCCAACTTCAGAGTTGTGTTTTAATTTAAAAGAATAAGGTTATGACCTTGAAATTGTTAATTGATATTATTTAATTATTATTGAATGTGTGTATTATTATATTCCTTGGGTGGAACATAAATTCATATACGATTTCCACAGACGGATTCTTTTTGCTTCATCCTTTTGTTACGCATGAGTGACACTTGGAATACTTATAGTGATTTACAATGATGTGCCTATGGGGTCTTTTTTTTATGTCGAGGGATATATAGAATCATTATGGACTACTGATGATGGACTCAATGGGTTATTGATCATATATTCCATGGTGACACTTGGGATGCCATAGTGGACCACCGAGGATGGACTCGAGTGGATATCATGTTATACAACACCCAGAGTGATATTTTTTGTACAAATTTTGTTGGAATGGTTTTCAAGATGGTGGATGTATTGTCTTTTGTTGATTGATTATAATTCCATAACATTATTGAGCACATAAATTACTCTACCAAATAAGACGATTGTTTTAGTTGTTCTATGTTTAGAATACATGTATTTAATATGATACACTATTTATAACAAATAAGTTTTTGGATTGATTTATATTTTAAGAGAATTTATAAAGGGATTGAATATTTTTTTTACTGCAATACTATGTGGGGGGGGTTCCATTATATACTTGTTTTTTAACTAATTATTTTTTGGTCATTTACTTAAAAAACTAGGACAGCCCATTAAGCTGACATCATGGCCTTAATTAAAAGTATATGCATGAAACTGGGTTGAAAAACCCTTAAGGGAGGCACCAGGCCATCCCAATGGTAGCGTAGATGGTCATGTGTAACCCTTAGGCAGGTTCGAAGGTGTTTTTAATGTGGGAAAATGACCGAAGATAGGTGTGTATATAGCGTGCTCAAAGAATGGGTATGAGGCTTTACCATGAGAGGGGATGTGATTTCTGAATGATTAATGGAGTAGTTTAGTTGATAAAACATACCACAGTTGTTCTTATATTTCAATTTGAGATAGCTTTTCATGTATTTTTCACTATTTTAAGTTATCTTGTCCATCAATCACATCTCTCTCCCTACTCTTTTAACTACGTTTGACATATATCTTGTGTCATATTTCATCAAAATCTACTACGTGTTTTCCAAACCCACTATCATCTTCCTTATATTAGCTTCGGATATAAGGCCTCGGCCTTAAACCTTACTTAATATTGAATTAAATGAATAATTCACATTGAGGATCTTTTCAGTTTTAGATTTTTAGAGAATTAGAACATAACTATTACATCTCAAAAGATTACAAATTATACACTTCTACTAAGTTTCCATAAAATAAAAACTCTTAAAAAGAAACATGTCTAGTTCCATGTTTTAGATAGAATGACTTTCCCGTGATCCCATCCTTGACCCTATTCCACATTAAGTCCTGTGAAAAACATTTCCAAAAAAACTTGGGGTGAGCATAAAAAGCTCAGCAAGGGATACACAAAGAATGAAAACTGTTAGTTTTTCAAACATCAAGTAAACCATGTATACTTTATCAAAGTAATACTTTTCACCTTTATGAAGTAGTAAAAACTCTTCACTGAACAAAAGAACATTACTTACCCTTTTGTAAACAAAAGATTACAATAAAACCCATAAAAGGAACACATAACATATAAAGGTAACTTGGGACATAAACATACTTAAGTGGAATAACCATACGGTCGAGTTCCACACATATCACTTAATGGAATAGCCATACGGAAAACTTCCATACATACTTAATCGAATATCAAAACGGCGGACTTCCATACCCAATGCATTAGAGGTTATAACGTAACCACCCATCCTGGTATTCACGGCACCACCCATCATATGGTTCATCACGTAACCACCCATCAAATGTCCAAGTACCATTATAAAAACATAATACATAAAACAAATATAATGGAAAGAAAACATTTCCACACATTGATCACAATATATCACTCAAATATATTGACATAAAAAATCTATTATAAAAACAATTTTCAATACCAAAATACATAAAAGAGTATATGGTATTTATTTCATTTTAAAAACATCACGGCTTGTTGAGGAAGCCAAAGACCAAATAATACTTGCGGTGACGGAAAAGGTCGTTGTCACCGCGTACGTTAAAAGAAACATTCCTTTTTGTCGTTTTGTAAAACGCTTCATAAAAAAAGATTCCTTTTGTATAAAGGTAAAAGTAAAAGGGTTTTATACACTGTATAAAAGAAAGTTGTGTATAAAACAAAATATGCCTCAATGAAAGGAGATTGAGACGAAGTCCCTTACCTCGAGTCCGACTTGACTCGATCATTCTTTAACATCCTGAATAATAAACTTGAGTTAATTTCTATTTTCTTAAGAACCCTTTTCAAGTTCATTATTCCTTTTATATCACTTATTTCCATTTTATAAACATTATGTAACCATTTAAGTTAATAATGTTTGTTTTGTCGATATTTGGTTCTTAAGTCGAAAGTGGACTTCTTACAATTACATGTTGTTCGTGTGGTCAAAGGTTATTTATATCCAGAATGACATTCCTGATTTGGATATAATTTATATCATATATATCCATCATATACATGTATTTATAATATTACATAATCATTTAGAGGTAAGAAATGAAATGCACCTTTCATGGAGGCGGTAAGTCGTACGTACACATGAACGCTATTTTCATTTCTTTGTCATATTAATGGAATTAAAACTAAATGAGAGGTATGTATATTTTAATTCCAGAATTATATTCATCATTTAGATGTATCATTCATCATATATATCCATTATATACATGTACTTTTAATAGTACATTACATTTGGGGATAAGAAATGAAATGCACCGTTCATGGAGACAGTAAGTCGTACGTACGCATGAATGCTACTTTCATTTCTATCTCATAAATTAATGGAAAGAAATAATAATGATATAGAGGTATATTATAATTCCAGTATAACATCATATATAATAACTTTAAATCCATCCTTTATACGTCCCACATATGGAATTAACGAATCACATCACTTTGAGGGGGCGGTAGTCCGCACTTCCTAAAATGAAATTATCGTGTTTACCCACAATGGAGACCATAAAGGTATGCCACAAAAGAAAATACATAAGCTTAAGTAAAACATAAACATATTATATATCATATATAAATATAGTGGCATCTTAATGTCCACCTTTGAAGGTGTTATTTGAGTGTTGAACAATCATCATTTCGTGAGGCAGAAATTCGCCATCCACGGAAACAGTATGTTCTTTAACCATTAGATGTAGGTGTGTGTAAGTGTAGCTCGAATAATTCTTATAAAAACATCCTAGTATATTTAAGATACTGGATTTGTTACAAAATAACAGAATAAAAAGAGTTTAGGGGGTTGGAGAAGCAAAATAAAACAAAAGGACACAAGTGAAGACATTACCTTAAAATCGGATAACTCCCTTTGGTTTGAGATCAAAGGATTCCTTGGGAAGACTTCTTCCAAAAGTGAGGATTCAAGGAGTTAGAGAGGGATGTGGAGAGACAAAATGGGCAGGTTTTTTCCGAGCCAAAGGCTTTGGTAGTGTGGTTAAAGAGGTAGAGGTGGGGGCCTTTTATCAGAGGAGAGGAGGGGCACTCTTGGAAATTAAAGAAAAGTTACTTTATTTTAAAATGATATTCGGATTTAAGAGGCCCCACATTGATATAATTCGAGTATAAGGTGATAAGGGTTCGAAATCCACTCATCCAATAGGTTTTTTACATGTGTAGGTCTTATATATTACATTCTCTTTCCATTTTATTTAAATCGTTAAATAATGAGGTCATCGCTACATCATCATGATGTCATAAATAATTTAATTTATTTAACGTCTATAAATTATAAACAAAATACTATGATGTAAGAAATAATTTTATCTTTCCAATGACTATTTATAGTCAAAAATATGACTTGTATAACCCCATGTAAAAATTGTTTTAGTAAAACATCTCATGTTTGTGTCATTTTTACTTTAACATTAAATAAAAAGGTATTAATGTCATTTTCCAACTAAAGTGGCTCCATGGGGTCCCCAAGTTGACCCATGGATTTTCTTGGTCGGACATGACACATCCAATGAGGTTAGGACATGTTTCAAGATCATCTCATTTTATTAAAAAATTATTTTTACCTTAAACTACAATAATTACCTCTAATCGTGATTAAGAACTTAAAAGTTACTATTCACCAAAAAAAATTATTTTAATCTCATTGAACCACATTTTACTTCTTAATGACAACCATGTATGTCGGATTTTTGAAATTCAAAACACAGAAGTGGTAAAATTTCATTTAAACGAAAAATCAGTTTTTATAAGTACCACTTAGTGGTTTCACTATTCATCAAAAATTGAAGTTTTTCAGAAAAATCCCAAAAATTCACCCTAAGCTATATTAGATATTCCGAATTCAAAAATGAAGTCTATTTTAAAAAATTCAAAACATATAAGTCAAATTTATTAATTTAATAATTAATTTCTGTTGTCAGAGAAAATAGCGTGTTTTTATGAAACAATAAGTATCAAAAGATTGACACTAGTTTAAGTCTGATTTCAAAGTGAAATTAATTCCAACGACCACTATTGGATTTAATGGTTAAAACATTTTCTAATTTCACTTTAAAAACAATTCAAAAGATAATCTAATAATATAAATAAATTATATTAAAAAGAGGTTTTGAATTAAAATACAACATTTTACACTATTCATTAAAAAATGAACTTTATCTGAAAAATACCAAAAATTGACACTAAGTAGATTTTGATGTCCCGATTCTAAAGAAGAGTTTTATTTGTTACAATATAATGTATAAGAGTGATCAAAACTATATTTAATGATGGTTCTCCCTCAAAAGGTGATAAGTGAACCTTTAGTGAAAATTAGGGTATAAATGCCTAAAATTGAATTCTTTCCGTACTTTAAGACTTTATCTTTTATTAGATAAAAGTTAAAACATTTTAAAAACATATATAATCATATTTTAGTTATTTCTATCCATTCCCGCCAATACAACGGCTCTGTGTTAACTACCATTTAAAATAATATTATTATATTACTAGTGTGCAATGTAAGTTTTCAAAGAAACTCATCATTGCATATCGAGTACGCTATCGAACGTAGCAACCCCTTTTAATTAAAATTAATATTTAATTCATAAATATTAATAAATATGAAAATGTTTTATTCATTATTTACCTGGGATGTTACATCTTTCCCCCCTTTTGGGAATTGCGTCCTCGCAATTTTATTCACTTATCAAAATAAGTGGGGGTATTTATCCCTCATAGCATTTTAAGATTCCCATGTTGCCTCTTCAACCATAGAGTTTTTTCACAAAAGATTTACCTGGTGAATTACCTTATTTCGCAACACTTTCTCTCTTCGGTCAAAAATCTAGACTGGTTTCTCTTCATAAGATAGGTTCTCCTCCAGCTGAACTACCTCTGGACTCAAAACATGAGATGGATCTGGCATATACTTTATTAGCATCGAAACATGAAAAACATTGTGTACCTGAGATAAACTTGGAGGTAAAGCCACTCGGTAAGCAACTGATCCAACTTTCTCCAGAATTTCATATGGTCCAATGAACCTTGGACTCATCTTTCCTTTCTTAACAAATCTCATCACACTTTTCCATGGAGAAACCTTGAGAAAAACATGATCACCTACCTCAAAAGATAGATACTTCCTCTGGTTATCCGCATAACTCTTCTGCCTGCTTTGAGCTACTCTCATGTGTTTCTGAATCAACTGAACTTTTTTCTGCCATCTCTTCTACCAATTATGGTCCCATAAACTTCCTTTCACCCACTTCATCCCAGAAAGCTAGAGTTTGACACCGCTTCTCATATAATGCCTCAAATGGTGCCATCTGTATACTGGAATGAAAACTGTTATTATAAAAAACTCAACCAAAGAAAGATATTGGTCCCAACTTCCCTGATAATCCATCGAACAAGATCGTAGCATATCCTACAAGGTCCTAATTGTTCATTCTGACTGCCCATCTGATTGAGGATGAAAAGCTGTACTAAAATTTAATTCAGTACCCAACGACTTCTGAAGGCCTTTCCAAAAGTTAGAAGTAAACCTGGGATCACGATCGGACACAATGGAGAGAGGAACTCCGTGTAACCTGACTATCTCTTTAAGATACAAACGGGAAAGTTGATCTAGGGAAAAAGTATCTTGTATAGAATGGAAATGAGAAGATTTAGTCAAGCGATCAACAATAACCCTGATTGCATTATTACCTCTAGATGTCTTCGGTAATCCCACGACAAAATCCATTGATATATTTTCCCATTTCCACTCTGGCACTGGTAAAGACTGAAGCATCCCTTTTGGTAACTTCCGCTCTGATTTAACCTGCTGACAAGTCAAACACTTCACAGTAAAATCAGCAATATCTCTTTTCATTCTATCCCACCAGTAATACTCTCGCAGATCTCTGTACATCTTAGTACTGCCAGGATGAACTGAAAACGGAGAACTATGAGCCTCACATAACAACTCATTCTTCAACATTGAATCACAAGGCACACATAATCTCTTCTCAAACCTCAAAACACAATCATTATCAATGTTGAATTCTGGAAACTTACCCTTCTATACCAGCTCTACTTTTTTCTGCGACTCACTGTCTTCCCTCTTTGCTTTCTTAATTCTGTCTGATAGGGAAGATTTCACTGATACCTGAAACAAAACAGAATGACATCCTGCACCAACAACTTCTATGCCAGAGTACATCAAATCCTTAACCAAAGGATCACGTTCCAAATTCAACATTGTTAATGAAGCATTACTTTTTCGACTCAAAGCATCGGCCACTTTATTTTCTTTTCCCAGATGGTAATAAATTGTACAATCATAATCCTTGATTAATTCTAGCCATCTCATCTGTCTCATGTTCAATTCTTTATGAGTGATTATATACTCTAAACTTTTTTGATCAGTATAAATTTCACACTTTACTCTATAAAAATGATGCCTCAAAATTTTTAAAGCGAAAACAACAGCCACTAATTCCAAATCATGTGTAGGATAATTTACCTCATGAGTTTTCAACTGTCGTGAAGCATATGAAATTACCTGATCATTTTGAATAAGGACACAACCAAGTCCCTTCAATGAAGCATCACTGTAGATAACAAACTCACCATTCCTGGAAGGTAGTGCCAAAATCGGAGCATTCACCAATCTTATTTTCATTTCCTGAAAACAATCATCACATTATTTTGTCCAGATAAACTTAACACCCTTACGAGTTAGCTTAGTCATTGGACTAGATAACCGTGAAAAATTTCTAACAAACTTTCAGTAACAACCTGCCAAACCAAGAAATCTATGGATCTCGTTTACATTTGTGTGTCTTGGACATTCTTCAACAACTTTTGTTTTAGCATTATCACAGTTATGCCATCTTTTGAAACAATGTGACCCAGGAAAGATATTTGTTGTAACCAAAACTCACACTTGCTGAATTTTTTATATAGTTTATTTTCTTTTAAGGTTTGCAAGATAAACCTTAAATGACTTTCATGCTCCTCTTTACTTTTATAAAACACCAAAATATCATCAATAAAAACAACCAACATTTTTCACCTGAGTCAACTGAGCCATCACTACAACAAACTGTTTTGTTCTGATTCTGAAAATCTCAGGATACTGATTTGAAAGGTCATTTCCCTCTGTAAGCCTTCCCAAAAAATTTGTTCTGTTTCCTCTATGAAAAACCATTCTTAACACATAAATATCTTAGGCGAAGCAACATGGTAATCTTGAAATGCTATATGATTTCAATCATACCATAAATTAACTTATAATTTAACACTTTTCTAACTCCTAAAGTTGTCTAAACCAACTTTTGATACCAAATATAAGGCCCCGGCCTTAAACCTTACTTAATATTGAATTAAATGAATAATTCACATTGAGGATATTTTCAGGTTTAGAGTTTTAGAGAATTAGAACATAACTATTACATCTCAAAAGATTACAAATTAGACACTTATACTAAGTTTCCATAAAATAAGAACTCTAAAAAAGAAACATGTCTAGTTCTATGTTATAGATAGCATGACTTTCCTTTGATCCCATCCTTGACCCTATTCCACATTATGTCCTGTGAAAAACATTTCAAAAAAAAATTGGGGTGAGCATAAAAAGCTCAGTAAGGGATACACAAAGAATGAAAACTGTTAGTTTTTAAAACATCAAGTAAACCACGTATACTTTATCAAAGTAATACTTTTCACCTTTATGAAGTAGTAAAAACTCTTCACTGAATAAAAGATCATTACTTACCATTTTGTAACCAAACTATTACAATAAAAACCATAAAAGGAACACATAACATATAATGGTAACTTGGGACATAAACATACTTAAGTGGAATAACCATACGGTCGACTTCCACACATATCACTTAATGGAATAGCCATACGGCCAACTTCCATACATACTTAATGGAATAGCCACACGGCCGACTTCCATACCCAATGCATTGGAGGTTATAATGTAACCACCAGTCCTGGTATTCATAGCACCACCTGTCATATGGTTCATCACGTAACCACCCGTCAAATGTCCAAGTACCATTATAAAAACATAATACATAAAACAAATATAATGGAAAGAAAACATTTCCACACTTTGATCACAATATATCACTAAAATATATTGACATAACAAATCCATTATAAAAACCATTTTCAATACCAAAATACATAAAAGAGTATATGGTATTTATTTCATTTTAAAAACATCACGGCTTGTTGAGGAAGCCAAAGACCAAATAATACTCACAGGAGCGGAAAAGGTGGTTGTCACCATGTACATTAAAAGAAACATTACTTTTTGTCGTTTTGTAAAATGAATCGTAGAAAAATATTTCTTTTGTATGAAGGTAAAAGTAAAAGGGTTTTATACACCGTATAAAAGAAAGTTGTGTATAAAACGAAATATGCCTCAATGAAAGGAGATTGAGACGAAGTCCCTTACCTCGGGTCTGACTTGACTCGATCGTTCTTTAATGTCCTGAATAATAAACTTGAGTTAATTTCTATTTTCTTAAGAACCTTTTTCAAGTTAATTATTCCTTTTATATCACTTATTTTCATGTTATAAACATTATGTAACCATTTACGTTAATAATGTTTGTTTTTTCGATATTTGGTTCTTTAGTCGAAAGTGGACTTCTTACAATTACATGTTGTTCGTGTGGTCAAAGGTTCTTTATATCCAGAATGAAATTCCTGATTTGTATAGCATATATATCATATATATCCAGAATATACATGTATTTATAATATTACATAATCATTTAGAGGTAAGAAATGAAATGCATCGTTCATGGAGATGGTAAGCCGTACGTACGCATGAACGCTACATTCATTTGTTTGTCATATTAATGGAATTAAACCTAAATGAGAGGTATGTATATTTTAATTGCAGAATTATATTCATCATTTAGATGTATCATTCGTCATATATATCCATCATATACATTTACTTTTAATAGTACATTGCATTTGGGGATAAGAAATGAAATGCACCGTTCATGGAGACAGTAAGCCGTACGTACGCATAAACACTACTTTCATTTCTATCTCATACTTTAATGGAAAGAAATAATAATGATATAGAGGTATATTATAATTCCAGTATAACATAATATATAATAACTTTGAATCCATCCTTTATACATCCCACATATGGCATTAACGAATCACATCACTTTGAGGGGGCAGTAGTCCGCACTTCCTAAAATGAAATTATCGTGTTTACCCAAAATGGAGACCATAAAGGTATGCCACAAAAGAAAATATAGAAGCTTAAGAAAAACAAAAACATATTATATATCATATATAAATATAGTGACATCTTAATGTCCACCTTTTAAGCTGTTATATGAGTGTTGAACAATCATCGTTTCGTGAGGCAGAAATTCGCCATCCACAGAAACAGTATGTTCTTTAACCATTAGATGTAGGTGTGTGTAAGTTTAGCTCGAATACTTCCTATAACAACCACCTAGTATATTGAAGATACTGTATTTGTTACAAAATAAAAGAATAAAATGATTTTATGGGGTTGGAGAAGCAAAATAAAACAGAAGGACACAAGTGAAGACATTACCTTAAAATCGGGTAACTCCCTTTGGTTTGAGCTCAAAGGCTTCCTTGGGACGCCTTCATCCCAAAGTGAGGATTCAAGGAGTTATAGAGGGATGTGGAGAGACAAAATGGGAATGGGTTGGCCGAGACAAAGGCTTTGAAAGTGTGGGTAAGGAGGTAGAGGTGGGGGCCTTTTATAATAGGAGAGGAGGGGCACTCTTGGAAAATAAAGAAAAGTTACTTCATTTTAAAATGATATTCGGATTTAAGAGGTCCCACATTGATATAATTATAGGATTAGGTGATAAGGGTTCTAAATCCACTCATACAATAGGTTTTGGACATTTTTAGGTCTTAGATATTACATTATCTTTCCATTTTATTTAAATCGTTAAATAATGAGGTCATTGCTGCATCATCATGATGTCAAAAATAATTTAATTTATTTAACATCTATAAATTAAAAAAAATACTATGATGTAGGAAATCTTTTTATATTTCCAATGACTATTTATAGTCAAAAATCCGACTTGTATAACCCCATGTAAAAATTGTTTTAGTAAAACTCTTCATGTTTGTGTCATTTTTACTTTAACATTAAATAAAAAGGTATTAATGTCATTTTCCAACTAAAGTGGCTCCATGGGGTCCCCAAGTTGACCCATGGATTTTCTTGGTCGTCCATGACACATCCAATGAGGTTAGGACATGTTTCAAGCTCATCTCATTTTATTAAAACATTATTTTTACCTTAAACTACACTAATTACCTCTAATCACGATTAAGAACTTAAAAGTTACTATTCACCAAAAAATTATTTTAATCTCATTGAACCACATTTTACTTCCTAATAAGAACCATGTATGTCGGATTTTTGAAATTCAAAATACAGAAGTGCTAAAATTTCATTTAAACGAAAAATCGGTTTTTAAAAGTACCACTTAGTGGTTTCACTATTCATCAAAAATTGATGTTTTTCATAAAAATCCCAAAAATTCACCCTAAGTTATATTTGATATTCCGAATTCAAAAATGAAGTCTATTTTACAAAATTCAAAACATATAAGTCACATTAATTAATTTAATAATTAATTCCCGTTGTCAGAGCAAATAGCGTGTTTTTATGAAACAATAAGTATCAAAAGATTGACACTAGTTTAAGTCTGATTTCAAAGTGAAATTAATTCCAACGACCACTATTGGATTTAATGGTAAAAATATTTTCTAATTTTACTTTAAAAACAATTCAAAAGATAATCTAATCATATAAATAAATTATATTAAAAAGAGGTTTTGAATTAAAATACAACATTTTACACTATTCATTAAAAAATGAACTTTATCGGAAAAATACCAAAAATTTACACAAAGTAAATTTTAATGTCCTGATTCTAAAGAAGAGTTTAATTTGGTCAAATAGAATGTATAAGAGTGATCAAAACTGTATTTAATGATGGTTCGCCATCAAAAGGTGATAAGTGAGCCTTTAGTGAAAATTAGGGTATAAATGCCTAAACTTGAATTCTTTCCGTACTTTAAGACTTTATCTTTTATTAGATAAAAGTAAATACATTTAAAAACATATATAATCATATTTTAGTTATTTCTATCCATTCCCACCAATACAACGGCTATGTGTTAACTACCATTTAAAAGAATATTATTATATTACTAGTGTGCAACATAAGTTTTCAAAGAAACTCATCATTGCATATCGAGTACGCTATCGAACGTAGCAACCCCTTCTAATTAAAATTAATATTTAATTCGTAAATATTAATAAATATGAAAATGTTTTATTCATTATTTACCTGGTATGTTACATTGGACATCACCACTACCTCACTGGATAAAAAGTTATAACCACTCTCTTACAAACTACTAACCACCATGGTCATACTATGGTTGAAATAATGAGGAAAATGTAATATAAGAATCATGACTCTCCATTTTCATGCTTCAATATAGATATGCCTTGATCCAACTGTAAATAATGTTATAGGATGAAATATAAGTATTGGTTTTTGTTAAGAAGGCATCCATGTGATCCTAATCACAGTCATGTGATGTTTTAACCATATAGTAGAATCCTGATCATGAATGAAGGATGCCTTGTTTCTCATTCTATCATTAACCAGTGTTGAATTTTTATTTTAAATCTGAGAGCCTCTAGTGTTTAATGGGTATTCGGCAAAGTAGTTTTTTCTGTATTAGAATGTCATTAAAGGTTGTGATCCTCACCTATAAAATGAGATGCACCGATCCTATGGATGATCTACCACTCATGTTTTTATAAGATCTCTCAGTTTTTCGAAACTCTTTGATGATATTTTTTTCATGAAGGACATGCATAGAATCATGAGCATTCAAGGCTCAATAAAGAAGAACAGTTACATAAATAATTCTATATCCATGATGGATAATACCTCAAGAAAATGAGACACATTTTTAACACTCTCATAGATCCTCATGAAGATAATATATCCCACAAATAAGTGCTTGTATAAGATATATCCCTCGATAATTTTTGAGGAGAATAATTGTTCCATGAACTAGTGCATCAGTTGTGAACTATCACCTTGGTGTTTTCAGAATAGAGGTTTCTACAAATCCATATACTTGGGTGAATATTCATGTACACAAAAAAAATATAGTCTATAACCTTAGAAAAGGATCTTAAAGAAAATAAATTGATAAATATTTAAGGTAAACTTCATGAATTTGAAGAAGATTTTATGTGGGAAAAGAATGGAGGAATTCATGTTAGAACATAGATATGTGGAAATTATATGAATTTTCATGTGATCAATAACAACATGTACAAGTGAAAACCACGAATATTATTCATAAAATTGAAATAAAGTACTTTCATAGATGAAATATGGGAAGATCCATAAGAAGTAAAGTAATAAATCACTATATTTTGTTGGTGAAGACTCTAAAGTTATTGCAAAACATGTTATTGCATCATCTAATTTAATGAGGAACACGTTCGCCATCATATTTTTAAAGTGCATTTCAAGTGTAATGGTAGGCCATACTTTTTTGTAACGGTAGTAAAAGAATTTTTTCTTGTGTTTGTGGGTTCATGATCATTTCTAAACCATACCGAAGACTAGCTATCATTATTTAGTAGTGAACCTTGTAAATACTTATGTTCCAATGGTTTTGTTTGTGTGATTGTTTTCTAGTAATGTAACATCACTTTGATAGGAGGTGAAGGTTGTTTCACTAAAAATAAATTTAAAATGTTATTGATGATTTAAAGCATCCCCAACATAGTGATCACAATAATATTATTTAGGCATTTAAATTTGGTTTGAGAGATCAGGTATCCTTCAGATACTCTTTGTTAATGTTTTCTGGAATAGGAAACTACAATGTATTTTCATAACTCTATAAATAGTGAGGGTATTCCTATATTTTATGGGAATAACTATCATATATGGAATGATATAATGTTGTATTACCTTGTTTCCATTGGTTATGATTTTCTTGAAGGTGTTACAGTTGGTTTTTCTCCTCATTCTACCAGTGCTCCATTGACTGATGATGAAATGAAAAATCCAGAGAATGATGGATGAGCTAGAAGTGATATACATTCCTCACTCTCTGAAAGTTAGATCCTGGAGTAAAAGGAATTACAATGGCCAAAAGTATCTTGGATAAATTGAAGAACATATATAAAGGAAATAAAAATGTGATGAAATATAATTTACAAACATGGATGTTGAATTATGACGAACATAAAATGGATGATAATGAATTTTTGTGTGATTTCTTTACAAAGATAAATTACATTATGAGAACCATAAGATTTCATGGTGATGAGTTGGAAGATTCAACTGTTGTTTAACAATTATACTAATTATTCTTGATAAATTGGATCCTAAAGTTTTATCCCTAGAAGTTAGAGATCCCGAGACACTATAATTTGATTGTGTTATTAGTACTTTCACTATGTATGAGATGAGAAGAGAAAAGGTGATGGAGAAAAAATAAAACCTGGATCAAGAAGTATCTTTAAAATCTTCTTAAAAATTAAAGTCAATGAACTCTCTCAAAGATGATTCTAGTGACTCAGAAACTAAAAAGGAGTTTAGTTAATACTTTGAAAAAAATATTACTTTTTTTCTAGAAATGCACAGATATGTATAGGAAAGTGTAATAGAAATATACCTCTGATTTTTTTTGGTTTTAGAGTTGTTGTAAATTTCAAAGAAAATTTTCCTCAATGAAAATATAATGAAGAAAGTGAAGAAGATGATAGTAAATCAAGAATATCTTTCAAAAAAAAATCCAAATTCTATACTAAGGGATGGAATAAAAAGTTCTCCAAATAAAAAAGGAGAAACTATTTTTCTAAGTGTGATGATTCTGATGAAGGTGAAGGTAAAGAAGATATCTTCAGTGATAATTATACTAAAATAATGTAATTGAAAAATTAAAAAATGAAATATTCTTTAGTGATGAATGATGTAGCTTAAAAAAACAAGATGTTCAGCTCGAGTTTATGCTAAAAATTGAGTTCAAATAATGTCTTACAAAAATAATAAGACAAGAAATGGATAACATGAATCTAAAAAGTGGAAAACATTTAAAAAAAACATGAATATTTCCTTTAATAAATATGCATATTTCTAAGAGAGATTTGTTGTTCGAAATAATCTATTGATGAAAATAATAATTTCAACATCATTATTGATAAAAGGTTGAAACAAAAGGAGGAAGAGTTTGATATTTCCCACAAAAACATCCTAAAGATGAGCAACGGTTTTTTAACATAAAAAATTATTTTCCATATGTTCGTGAATGTTCAGTGTATTATGATCCAAAGAAATATGTAGATGATCAAAAGAAAGATCAGGTTATTAAGATCATGTATGTTCCCAAAAAACTAGATATGAAAAACCAAAAGCATCTACAATTTCAAAATACAAACCAAAATTTTCCATAAATGATGTAGAGGATGAAAAGAAATAAAAACTAAATAAGAAAATTTTGTGTGAAAAACAAGCCTATGGTGTTTAATAGAGTTACAAATTAATAAAATAGAAAATAGATAGAAAACAAGCACATAGATCTAGACTACATGCTAGCTATATATAGAAATGTACTTTTTATGGTTACTATTGTAGTTTTATAGTATTTGGGAATGTATCATATATGTTTCTATTCAATAATAAATATTATAATGAACCTATAAGAATAAAAATTCAATATTTGAGGGGGATTCAATCCACTCATATGATTTAACCTGGGAATGTTAATCTAAAGATAAAATATATATTACAAATTTTCGAATCAATTTCTGAAATATGTGAACAGTCTGGAAATCTTGTAAAAGGATTTATTATCATGACATGAAAACAACAATGTTTATACAATAATTCTCCAAAACCACATGTGAATAATAACAAGAAACATCCTTGGTTGATTAAGCTTCTATCAAAGAAAAACCGGGAGAACTACCCTTGATTCTGGATAGTGGGTGTTATTCATATATGAATGTATATATGATGTTTTTAATGAATGTGAAAGAGTATAAATAATGTACAGTGACTTTTTTAATGATTATATAATCAGAATATAAGTAATTGGTTCTGTTATTATTGGGGAAGAATAATTAAATTTCAAACGATTCTTGTTAATTGATGGGATAAAACACAATTTGTTGAGTTTTTCAATACTCTATAATGAGGGGACAAATTAGTTTTCAGAAAGGATGTTTTTCTAATATAATTGAAGATGTAAATATTATTAAAATAGTTCTATAAACCAGGGTAAATGAATTATAAGATGTTGAAATACAAAATTCATGTTATTTAAACATGATGGAAGAAAAAATATTATTACACAAAAGGTTGGGGAATATGTGTCATAGGAATAAGATAAAGTTAACCTAGATAAAACGTATTCATGAAATTATAGAAATGATAAGAAGAATAGATTGGTGCTACTATATATTCCAGAAGGGGATGATTATAAACATAGTTCATAAGATTGTTGAGATGCGTTCAACTCATTCCCAAGAGCTAATTCTGTCTGACATTTGTGGTCCAATGTGTAAGTAGTGGACAAAAGAATCTATGTACATTATTTCTTTTACTGATTAATTTACTCATATTACATGTATTATGTTTTCACAACATATATCAAAGTCTCATGATTTTTAAGAGTTAGAAGATAAATTTAGAAAAGGAATGTGTATAATCTATAATGAAAATAAAAACTAATAATGGCAAAGAATATAAAATTTGATAATTCTGAGATTGTCTTGACAAGCATGTAATTCATCAGGAGAACAGTGAACCCTACAGACCATAACAAAATGGTTTTGATGAAAGAAAAAATAGAAGTTTGGTGGAGATTTCATGAAAAATGTTTACTTAAAATGATATGTATTTATTTTTTTCGGGGGAAATCTATTCGAAAAATAGTATATGTACATTACTGGTGTTTTTACATTGATGTTATGATATTACTCTTTATGAGATGTATAAAAAACAAACCCCATGTTTGAAACACATAAGGGTTTTTAGAATTCCTTTTACTTTTAATGTTAATGGTGAGAATCATGGGATGTTTGATCATAGGGATGTTGATGGAATATATTTTTGCAACCCTTTTAAGGAATAAGATATAGGTTTTATGAGAAAAAACAGAAAGGATTTTTGATTCTGAAAATATGAATGTTATTGAACAAATTGATAAGTATGGTTCATGTACATACACAAATGTGGTAGAAAATTAAGGTTATGTTTCTTTAGATGGGAAATGTGAAAAGAATCTTAGTGATATTAATAATGTAAAACTGCTCAAAATGATTATTTTGGCTTAATAGACTCAATTAATGAGGGAAAATTTCATTCATATAATTCTAGGCTAAGTTCCCATGTGGCGATTCAAAATATCATCGGTGATTAATTCCATCATGTTCAAACAATTATAACATAAAGGTTAGTTTCACATACTTATTTATACACAAAAGTTGAGCCAAAAATTATTGATGAATCATTTGAACATAAATAATCGGTTAATTAAATGAATGGAGAACCAAATCGGATTGAGAATAATGATAATTCAAAACTTTTTCACAAACCAAAATATAAAAATTTTATGCGTACAAAGTTGGTTTTCTTAAGTATGATGAATGGGGAAGGTGGTGTGATAAGAAATAAGGAATTACTTATTTGAAACTTTTACTCATGAGTTTGAGGCGTGATTTTTTATGTGACCATTTCTCTCATAGAATGATTTGAAATTACATGAATATTTATTTCCATTACTACATAATAGATCTGTAAAAAATTTTAGATAGTTGTTAAGTAATATTTTCTTCATGTATATATCAATGAATAATTATATGTTGAATAACCATGTGGTTTTTGATTGGAAAAGATAAACTTTATGTGTTCCAGTTGAAAAATACTTTGTATGGATTGATAGATGCTCCACGGTCATGTTATTCCAAATTGGATACCAACTTAAGGATGATGAAAATCAAAAAAAGATGGGTTGATAGAAATATCTACATAAAATAACATAAATAAATCTCTCAAATTGTGATTATTTACATTGATGACATCATATTTACAGGAAATGATGAAGAAGCTTGTGATAATTTTGTTGAATAAATAATGAATCTTTTTGAGATGTCCAAGCTAGAATAAATGAAATATTTTCCTGTATTACAAATATTTAGAAAGAATAAATATATCTTTCTATCTCAGGAGAATAATTCTAAGGAACTTCTAAAGAAATTTTGCATGGAAGACTTAAATCTAGTTTCCACACCAATTTTAATTGGAAAAAATAGTCAAAGGATAGGGAAAGAAAAGAGGTAGATCCAAATTAATATTAAAATTTTATTGGAAGACTATTATATCTCACATATTCTAGACATCATATAGTTTATAATCTCACACTTTTTTAAGGTGTAAAAGTGATTCAATAGAGTCTCATCTCATAGTTAGAAAAATAATTATTAAGTATATCAAAGGCACAACTGATTTTATGTTGAAATATGAAAGTATAGGAAAGATTGATTTATTTAGTTATACATATGTTGATTGGGAAGGAAGTGTAGATGATATAAATTCCAAAATTTGGTAGATATTTTTTCTTAGATGAAAGTGGTTTTAGTTAGAATACAATGAAAGAGAATTCAGTAACAATCATTGCAGTAGAATCTGAATATATTTATACCACTCAAGCTGAAACACAACTTATATGGATGAAGACGCAATTATAAGATCTATTAGTTTATGTGAATTTTCCCCTTATCTTGGGATGTGATAATCAATGTTCTATAAATCTCACAAAAAAATCCAGTGTAATTTTCTTCTTCCAAACATATTGATATCTAATATCACTTTACCAAAGATCATGTCGAGAATAATGCGTTGAAGTTAGAATTTGTTCCTACAATGGAGAATGTTTCAGATATTTTCACCTAGCCATTTTCAAAGGAATAATTCATTTGGATATGGTTGAACATGACTGTACAACCTCAACCAATCCATGGAAAAGTATATTTTTTGTCCCCTAACCATCTTGTCTTTGGATAGTTTTGTCAAGGGAAACATTTAACAAAAATTTGACCATTAAAATATTTTTTTTCTTAACAAGGGAAAGCATGTTTTTAGGGAGAGTTCTTAAAAGGGTTAAGTTGTGATTTTATCATGTCTTTAGTTTTTTAATAGATTGTTAAAGTGGATGCAAGAAAATTTTTTATTGCAGGATCAATTTTTATTTTTAATTAAATATGAAACGTTTCATAGGATGTGTTAGGAGCATGTTCTTAAATCATATATTATTGAAAACATGGAATTATTCTTTAATGATTCTTGTTTGCTACATTGAGTTGTCTCACATAGGCTTATAATTTTTACAAAAATAGTCCATTGAATAGTTTTTAATATATCTGTGATTTTGATTTCTTGTTTGAAAAAAAAATCCAATGGGGGGATTGTTGGCACCATGTTTCTCAGAATGGTTTTGAACATGGTGGAAGTATTGTATTTTGTTGATAAATGATAATTTCTTAACATTGTTGAGAACATAAATTACTCTACCAAAACATATGATTGTTGAATTGGTTATGATTTTAGAATACATGTATTTAATGTGACACATTGTTTACAAAAAAAAATTTGTTTGATGGATTGATATTTGATGATAAATTTTAAAGGGATTGATGACTTGTTTTCTAGAGTTATATGTGTGGAGGTGGACATTATATACTAGTTTTTTTACTATTTATTTTTTTGAGGATTATTTAGGAAATAAGACCAGCCCACTAAGATGACTTGATAGAATCAAATGAAATAATATGTGGGACCTTGTGTCGAATGCACCCTAAGAGAGGCATCATGCCAGTTTGAATGTGGCATAGAGGGCTTTGTGTAAGACCTAGGCACACCCAGAGTCATTCATGAGGTGGTATGAATACCACCTAAATGTGGGCACAGAGTGTAGCTATAGATCTAGTACATGGTGATACCAGGAGGGGGAGAGGTTATTTATGAATGATAAATGGAGTGCTTTGGTAGATATAACATTCCCCATAGATGTTTATGTATCGATATGCAATGGGTTTTTTAGGTACTATGTATCATTTTTAGTTATATTGGTCGTCAATCACATCATGTTCCCCATACATTTAACTAGGGTCATTTAATCCCCCATGACATCTATTTTTGAAATATGGCATGCGTTTTTCAAACCCACTATCTTCTTCCTCCTCTTAGCTCCTGACAGTGCCATTACCTCACTAGAGAAGAAGGGCGAACCACCATCAGACAAACCAGTGACCACAATGGTCATTATGAGGTCAAAATAATGAGGGTAATGCAATCTAAGAATCATGTATCTATATTTTCATGATTCAATATGGATATTCCATAGATGAAATACGAAAAAAGTTATATGGGTCTATTTATTAATGGGTGTTCATAAAGAATAGTTTCATTTGATTATCATCACATGCATGTGATTTTATCACTGTAAAGGAGAACCCCAATCACGAATTAAGGTTTCCTTAATTCTTGTGTATCTTTAACTACTGTTGAATATTTCTTTTAAAGATGATATCCTTAGGTGTTTAGTGGGTATTTATCATGACACTTTTTGTGATATTTGAATGCGTTGAAAGCATATGATCCTCTCTTATAAAAGGAGAGGCATTGATCATGTTTATGGATTTCCACTCATGTTTTTAGAAGATCAAAAGTTTTTTAGAAACTCTACAACATTATTCTTTGGGATAAGGACAATCATTGAATTGCGTTCCTTTAACGATCCACAAATAAGAATAGTTACAAGAATCCTTTTAATTTTATAAAGGAGAAGACCTTATAGAAATGTGATAGGTTTTTTACACTCTTATCATGCATCATGATGAAAATTTGTCTCAAAAACTGGTTCTTAGATATTTTATATCCCTAAATATGTTTTTCTAAGAGTAATTGATCCATGATCTAGTGCATATGTTGTGAACTCTCACTGTGTTTTTCATTACGAATGGTTTCCAAAAATCCTTGTAATTATGTGAAGCTTCCTAGAAACACTAATATGATTAGTTACAACTTTAGAAAATTATATGAGTGAACATAAATTGAGAAATATATGAGGTAAAGTGTGTGAAATTGAATAATATAGTAAATGGGAAACGAATAGAGGAAGGCATGTTGGTACATAAATATGTGGAAATTATAATATTTTTCATGGGATCAAAAACCATAAGAACATGTGAAAACTTGAAATATAATTCAAGAAATTGAAATAAAGGAAATTATTAGAGTGAATGTGGGAATAATTATAAGAATCATAGTAACAAGTCACTAATTGTTGTTGTAGAAGATTCTACTATTGTTGAAAAACACTTTTTTAGAGCTTATACTTCTGTGAGTAACACATCAATGTTATTTTTTTGATGTGCACTACAAGTGTAGGGGTACATCCTACTTATTATAACCACACTAAATGGATTTATATGGTGTATTTCTGTGTTCATAATTATTTCTAATCCATGAAAATGATTAGGTACTCTTATTGAGTATTGGAACTTGTAAATACATGTGTTCCTATGGGTTAGTTTTTATGCTAGTTTTTTTGCCAGGTCATATCTCTTTAATTGGTGATGAATGATATTTATCTGAAAATAAATTTAAAAATGGGACACTGATTCAACCCTCCCCATCTCAGTGATCAAACTAATTCTATTTGGGCATCTCAAATAATTGTGTTCTTGGGAGGATCATCATGGATGGGCTTATAGGGTGATGGTTTATATTATACCTAGTGTGATACCTAGATTCCAAACTAGGAATTACAGGGACAGTCACCTGTGCTAAATTGAATAATTAAAAAAATTAATTATATAATTCATCTTCCATTCCAAAGATCAAATCTTATATTTTTCCTTGTACTAATTCATTATACATGAAATATTTTGGAATATCTTGAGCATATTATTACAGTGGTGATGGGCTATGTTCTAGGTCTCAACAATTAATAATTAAATGAATTTGATTATAAATTGAATTATCCTTAATATTAATTAAAATAAATACTTTCTAAATTAATTGGATATAAATGTGAACATGGAATTTATAGGATATTTACTTTTAGTAGTTATTTTATGTTTTCTATTATTTCATACACACTGTGACTACAATATATATTCACTTAATAGATGGAACATGACTTTTGGTGGTTTATTATTAGGATTATATCCCACACCCTATTCAAGTAGCTGATGGGTACTCGAATAGACTCTATAGTTGCATGTATGGATAGGATAAAGATCTCTATTATAGATTATTTATTTCTTCTTAGGAGTAGGGGAGTGTGGTTCCATTCTGAGGCTTGTGATGCTAGGCTGATTGTTTTTTCCCTTTTTTTAATTTTGATACATGTATTTTACATCTTCTATGTACACCTATTTTGGCTATTTTGTAGAGACATATGACATAAATCATCATTATTTGTATTAATATTCCTTTATATATTGTTTTTTATATCTTTTTTATTTGTTTCTATTGTATTATTTTTATTAATACTTCAGATAGTCCTATTTCATTGTATTTACATTGTGTTCCACTCTAGTTATGAGGGCATATTCTCTCCACAGACACACCAAGGCCCTTCCACGTAGTCAGCACCATCTAGCATTTGGGGATTTGCGTTTCAATCCACGTGGCCAACTGGGCTTGGGGAACTTTTCAATGGCATCCAATTCTGATATTTTACAGTGCCATATATAAATAATCATATATAAAATATGTATTAATGTATATACACACTATGCATAAGGATATTTAGAGGAATATAAATGAATATTATGTGTTAGATAGACCTGTGACGTTACTCTGGTTTCTTTTACTAGTTTAATAAGCTAAATTCTCTTTAATGGGTAAAAACACTAAATATCGTGTGAATAAGTGATTTCATTCTCATCACTCAAGAAATTTTGGTGAGTTTTCATTCCCAAAACCATATGCATAAAAATGTGGAATGTCAAGTTCATCATACAAGTAAGATAAACGATGCAAGATTTTATACCACTCACCTAATGAGATGGACCATGAAACACCATGCTAAAATATTTCAAAGACCTATGTTCACTGAAAAATATATGTGTTCTAATAAAAATATTTATGATGTATTTCCTCTAAATTTTTTATATACATTTATCCCAATCTAAACATGGGATTCAATATTAGATAATTCATATATGTAAAGATACGTGTTACTCTTTATGGACATGTAACCCATTTCCATTTAATTTAAATAACTCATTTTCTATTTAATAAAATTAAGGCTTCTAAATTTATAATCCAATTAAAATCCATGTCTGTGTAAATCAAAACACTAAGACTGTGTTCTTTTTATTTAATCATTTAACTCGTGGAGGTTAATTCATTTAACACACCCCAAGGGGTGGTGATCAATGATTTAGACATCCTCTAGTTGTTTAAAAAATCTCATGGGAGTATCAAAACATACTCCATTTAATTTATAGAGAGGAAGGAAAATTAATTTTATCAATTCATTTTACCTATATAGTTTCCCTACTTTTTTTACAAAATATATTTCACCTCAAAGTTGGTTTTATTATAAATTGGGTATAGGGTACAATATTAAATTCATTCAACTCATTTATATTTACCCTTACATGAAGTATCATTTAATAAACATTAATTTAAACAAATAGCATCATGTAATTTTAATCAAGGTACTTAATAAAACCCTGAGGGGGTTTTCTAATTACACATTATAGTATAAGGGTTACAGAATTTAAATAACTCACCCCAAGGGGGTGGTTCGAGTTTATGTAAGCATCGTCGAATAGGTTAATTCTATGCATAAAGATAATATAATCTAAGGGTTTAGGGTATACATAATTAGTATCACATTTTAGGGGCACTTCATGGAGAATCAGGCATGAGTCACAATGAAGTAAATTATAAATTAACTAAACATTAGATAAAAATCTAGATACCACCTACCTCATGTTTAAGAAGATCCACTCATCTAATATCTAGGATTGAATTAATTTAGTTTTATAGAAATAAGATAAATGAATGAACACCATGAAAATAGGTTGAATTAGGATGGAACTATATAGTATCAATGATAATGATTGAAGAAAATAAGGGATTAATAGTATATAATCTCTTATCGACAGCTAACCAATGAGACATATGTCACTCAATTAGGTCACCAGATGAAGGATAGGAATTCATTACTATTTTCAGAGGAAGTAGGAAGCCACATAAAGGATGTTGTGCGCTGATGGGAGAAAATATATGAGGGAGAAAGAATTAGGTTGGAGGTGAAAATAAGAATTTTAACTTATTATATGAGACAAGTTTTTTGGAAATCAGGTTTTTCAATCCATGCACTAATCGTGCTTTAGCTACTTCCCAAGACGGGGGATCAAACGATAAATTGTCCTAGTTAGAAAATCCTAGATCAAACCCTACATTTATCTTCTTAGAAAAAACTATTATATGGTTCAAATTCATTTGGATCCTCTCACAAGGTAAAACTAAACTTTTTGATACATCCATCTCCACTAAATTAGCTGCATGGTTTCACCTACTAGGCAGTATGGTTTCAGGTTAACTGTGTTCCTTTACTAGTTCTTCCTAGTTTTGAATTTTAATAGCCTAACACTGTAGAAAATCAACATACAAACAAATACACCACTAAATCATTTAACCATGTTTGAAAATAAGAAATTTTAGTTTTCCAAATCTTATATTTACATTTTGAAACATGGTTTTAGTAAAGGCTCGTCCACCATATGATAAATTTCAAATTCCCTTTGAAATTTTACCTCGTACAATACATGGGAAATTATAGGTGGAATCGATAGGTATAAGGCCCCGACCTTAAAAATTACTTAATATTGAACTAAATGAATAATTTCCATTGCGGATATTTTCATATTTAGAGTTTTAGATAATTAGATCATTACTATTACATCTCAAAAGATTACAAAGTAGACACTTCTACTATGTTTCGATAAAATAAAAACTCTTAAAAAGAAACATGTCTAGTTCCATGTTTTAGATAGAATGACTTTCCCTTGATCCCATCATTTACACTATTCCACATTAAGTCCTGTGAAAAACATTTCAAAAAAACTTGGGGTGAGCATAAAAAGCTCAGTAAGGGATACACAAAGAAAGAAAATTGTTAGTTTTTCCAAACAACAATTAAACCATGAATACTTTATCAAAGTAATAACTTCACCTTTATGAAGTAGTAAAAACACTTCACTGAATAAAATATCATTACATACCCTTTTTTAACCAAAATATTACCATAAACCCCATATAAATAACTCATAACATATAAAGGTAACTTGGGACATAAACATACTTAAGTGGAATAACAATACGGTCGACTTCCACACATATCACTTAATGGAATAGCCATACAGCCAACTTCCATACCCAATGCATTGGAGGTTATAACGTAACCACCTACCCTGGTATTCACGACACCACCTGTCATATGGTTTATCACGTAACCGCCCGTCAAATGTCCACGCACCATTATAAAATCATGAAACATAAAACAAATATAATGGAAAGGAAACATTTCCACACATTGATCAAAATATATAACTTAAATATATTGACATAACAAATCCATTATAAAAACCATTTTCAATACCAAAATACATAAAAGAGTATATGGTATTTATTTCATTTTAAAAACATTACGTCCGGTTGGAGAAGCCAAAGACCAAATAATACTCACGGCGGCGGAAAAGGTCTTTGTCATCGCATACATTAAATGAAACATTCCTTTTTGTCATTTAGTAAAATGCTTCGTAGAAAAATATTCCTTTGTATAAAAGTAAAAGTCAAAGGGTTTTATACACCGTATAAAAGAATCTTGTGTATAAAATGAAACATGCCTTAATGAAAAGAAATTGAGACGAAGTCCCTTACAAAGATAATTTTTTAAATAAAATAGATCTATTATGTGTATTCTCTATATTTACACATAAATAAATTATAAATACCAGATAGGACATAATAATATCATGACATAATTTGAGAGTAGGAGATTAACCCAAAGAATGGAAATTGGGTTAAGAAGTTCCCTTACCTCGTGTCCGACGTGACTCGATTGCTCTTTAATCTCCTGAATAATAAACTAGTGTTAATTTATACTTTCTTAAGAACATTTTTCAAGCTTAATATTACCTTTATATCAATTATTTCCATGTTATAAGCATTATGTAATCATTTAAGTTAATAATGTTTGTTTTGTCGATATTTGGTTCTTAAGTCGAAAGTGGACTTCTTACAATTACATGTTGTTCGTGTGGTCAAAGGTTCATTATATCCAGAATGATATTCATGATTTGGATATCATATATATCATATATATCCAGCATATACATGTCTTTATAATATTACATAATCATTTATAGGTAAGAAATGAAATGCACCATTCATGGAGACGGTAAGTCGTACGTACGTATGAACGCAACTTTCATTTCTATGTCATATTAATGGAATTAAAACTAAATGAGAGATATGTATATTTTAATTCTAGAATTATATTAATCATTTAGATATAACATAAATCATATATATACATTATATATATATATGTACTTATAATAGTACATTACATTTGGGGATAAGAAATGAAATGCACCGTTAATGGAGACGGTAAGCCGTACGTACGCATGAACGCTACTTTCATTTCTATCTCATACTTTAATGGAAATAAATAATAATGATATAGAGGTATATTATAATTCCAGTATAACATCATATATAATAACTTTAAATCCATCCTTTATACGTCTCACATTTGGCATTAACGAATCAAATCACTTTGAGGGGGTGGTAGTCCGCACTTCCTAAAATGAAAATATCATGTTTTCCCACAGTGGAAACCAAAAAGGTATGCCACAAATGAAAAATAAATAAGCTTAAGTAAAATATAAACATATTATATATCATATATAAATATAGTTTCATCTTAATATCCACCTTTTAAGGTGTTGTATGAGTTTTGAATAATCATCATTTTGTGAGGCAGAAATTTGCCATCCACAGAAACAGTATGTTATTTAACCATTAGATGAAGTTGTTTGTAAGTGTATCTCGAATTATTCTTATAAAAAAATCCTAGTATATTTAGTATACTGGTTTTGTTACAAAAGAAATGAATAAAAAGAGTTTATAGGGTTGGAGAACCAAAATAAAACATAAGAACACAAGAGAAAACACTACCTTTAAAACGGGTAACTCCTTTTGTTTTGAGCTCAAAGGCTTCCTTGTGAAGACTTCTGCCCAACGTGAGGCTTCTAGGAGTAAGATAGGGATGTGGAGAAACAAAATGGGCAGATCTTGGCCGAACCAAAGGCTTGAGAGGTGTGGGTAAGGAGGTAGAGGTGGGGGCCTTTTATAAGAGGAGACGAGGGGCAGTCTTGGAAACTTAAGAAAAGATACTTTATTATAAAATGATTTTAGGATAAAAAGGGTCCCACAATTATATATTTAGAGGATAAGGTAATAAGGGTTCGAAATACACCCATCCAATAGGTTTTTGACATGTGTAGGTCTTAGATTTTATATTATCATTCCATTTTATTTAAATCGTTAAATAATGAGGTTATTGTTGCATCATCATGGTGTCATAAATAATTATAATTTATTTAATGTCTAAAATTTATAAAAAAAACTACTATGATGTAGTAAATCGTTTTATCTTTCCAATTACTATTTATAGTAAAAAATATGACTTGTATAATCCCATGTAAAAATTGTTTTAGTAAAACAACTCATGTTTGTGACATTTTTATTTTAACATTAAATAAAAAGATATTAATGTCATTTTCCTACCAAAGTGGCTCCATGGGGTCCCCAAGATGACACATGGATTTTATTGGTCGTCCATGACACATCCAATAAGGTTAGGACATGTTTCAAGTTCATTTTATATTATTAAAACATTATTTTTACCTTAAACTACACTAATTACCTCTAATCGCGATTAAAAACATAAAAGTTTCTATTCACCAAAAAATTATTTTAATCCCATTGAACCACATTTTACTTCTTAATGAAAAACATGTGTGTCGGATTTTTTAAATTCAAAACACAAAGGTGGTAAAATTTCATTTAAACGAAAAAAAATCAGTTTTTTAATTACCAGATAGTAGTTTCACTATTCCTCAAAAATTGAAGTTTTTCTGAAAAATACCAAAACATCACCCTAAGCTATATTTGATATTCCGAATTAAAAAATTATGACTACTTTAAAAAATTAAAACATATAAGTTTTATTAATTAATTTAATAATTAATTCCCGCTATCAGAGCAAATAGCGTTTTATAATGAAACAATAAGTATCAAAATATTGACACTAGTTTAAGTCCAATTTCAAAGTGAAATTAATTCCAATGACCACTATTGGATTAAATGGTAAAAATATATTCTAATTTCACTTTAAAACCAATTAAAAATATAATCTAATCATAAAAATAAATTAGATTAAAAAGAGTTTTTGAATTAAAATACAACATTTTTCACTGTTCATTAAAAAATTAACTTTATCGGAAAAATACCAAAACTTTACACAAAGTAAATTTTGATGTCCCGATTCTAAAGAAGAATTTTATTTTGTCAAATATAACACATAAAATTGTCAAAAATTGGATTTAAAAGAGGTTCGTCATCAAAAGGCGGTTAATCGGCCTATTAAAGAATATTAGAATGTTTACGCTTATAATTGGATTCATTCGCATTTTTAATCCACTAACATCTATTGTAAAAAGTAAAAATATTTGACAAAAATATATAATCATTCTATAGTTAGTTCTGTTCATTCCCTCCATTACAACGGCTAGGTGTTAACTACAATTTAAAATAATATTATTTTATTACAAGTGTGCAACATATGATTTCAATGAAACTCTATGTTGCGTATCAGGTACACTATCAAACATATCAAACCCCTTTAAAGTAAATTAATATTTAATTCGTAAATATTAATAAATATGAAAATGCTTTATTCTTTATTTACCTGGGATGTTACATCCTTCCCCCCTTTTGGGAATTGTGTCCTCGCAATTTTATTCACTTATCAAAATAAGTGGGGGTATTTATCCCTAATATCATTTTCAGATTCCCACGTTGCCTCTTCAACCATAGGTTTTTCCACAAAACCTTTACCTAGTGAATTACCTTATTTCGCAACACATTCTCTCTTCGGTCAAGAATCTGGAATGGTTGTTCTTCATAAGAGAGATTCTCTTCCAACTGAACTACCTCCAGGCTCAAAACATGATATGGATCTGGCATATACTTTCTCAACATCGAAACATGAAAAACATTATGTACCTGAGATAAACTCGGAGGTAATGCCACTCTGTATGCAATTGATCCATCTCTCTCCAGAATTTCATATGGTCCAATGAACCTTGGACTCAGCTTTCCTTTCTTACCAAATCACTTCACACTTTTCCATGGAGAAAACTTGAGAAAAACATGATCACCTACCTCGAAAGATAGATCCTTCCTCCGGTTATCCGCATAACTTTTCTGTCTGGTATGAGCTGTTCTCATGTGTTTCTGAATCAACTGAACTTTTTCTGCCATCTCTTCTACCAATTCTGGTCCCATCAGCTTCCTTTCACCTACTTCATCCCAAAAAGTCGGAGTTCTACATCACTTCCCATATAATGCCTCAAACGGTGCCATCTGTATACTAGAATGAAAACTGTTATTATATGAAAATTAATCCAAAGAAAGATGATGGTCCTAACTTCCCTGATAATCCATCGGAAAAGCACGTAGCATATCCTCCAAAGTCTGAATTGTTCGTTCTGACTGCGCATCTGATTGAGGATGAAAAGCTGTACTAAAATTTAATTCAGTACCCAACGACTTCTGAAGGCCTTTCCAAAAGTTAGAAGTAAACCTGGGATCACGATCAGATACAATGGAGAGGGGAACTCCATGTAACCTAACTATCTCTTTAAGATACAAATGATAAATTTGATCTAGGTTACAAGCATCTCGTATAGCGAGGAAATGAGCAGATTTAGTCAAGCGATCAACAATAACCCAGATTTCATTATTACCTCTAGATGTATTCGGTAATCCCACAAAAAAGTCCATGGATATATTTTCCCATTTCCACTCTGGCACTGGTAAAGTCTTAAGCATCCCTTTTGGTAACTACCACTCTTCTTTAACCTGCTGACTAGTCAAACACTTCACAGTAAAATCAACAATATCTCTTTTCATTCCATCCCACCAGTAATACTCTCGTAGATCTCTGTACATCTTAGTACTGCCAGGATGAACTGAAAACGGGGAACTATGAGCCTCACATAACAACTCATTCTTCAACTGTGAATCACTAGGCACACATAATCTCTTCCCAAACCTCAAAACACAATCATTATCAATGTTGAATTCAGGCAACATACCCTTCTGAACCAGCTCTACCTTTTTCTGCAACTCACTGTCTTGCTTCTGTGATTGCTTGATTCTGCCTGATAGAGAAGATTTTACTAATACCTGAAACAAAAAAAGAAGGAAATCCTGCACCAACCACTTCTATTCCTAAGTTCATCAAATCCTTAACCAAAGGATCACGCTCCAAATTCAACATTGTTAATGAAGCAATACTTTTTCGACTCAAAGCATCAACCACTTTATTTGCTTTTCCCGGATGGTAATGAATTGTACAATCATAATCCTTGATTAATTCCATCCATCTCCTCTGTCTCATGTTCATTTCTTTCTGAGTGAATATATACTTTAAAATTTTGTGATCAGTATATATTTCACACTTTACTCCATACAAATGATGCCTCCAAATTTTTAGAGCAAAAACAACAGCAGCTAATTCCAAATCATGTGTAGGGTAATTTACCTCATGAGTTTTCAACTGACATGAAGCATATGCAATTACCTGATCATTCTGCATAAGGACACAACCAAGTACCTTCAATGAAGCATCACTATAGATAACAAACTCACCATTCCTGGAAGGGAGTGCCAAAACTGGAGAATTCACCAATCATCTTTTCAACTTCTGAAAACAATCATCACATTTTTTTGTCCAGATAAACTTAACACCCTTCTGAGTTAGCTTCATCATTGGACTAGATAACCGTGAAAAATTTCTAACAAAACTTCAGTAAAAGCCTACCAAAACAAGGAAACTACGAATCTCCATTACATTTGTGGGTCTTGGACATTCTTCAACAACCTTTGTTTTTGCAGGATCAATAGTTATCCCATCTTTAGAAACAATGTGACCAAGGAAAGAAATTTGTTGTAACCAAAGCTCACACTTGCTGAATTTCCCATAAAATTCCTTTTCTTTTAAGTATTGAAAAATAACCCTTAAATGTATTTCTTGCTCCTCTTTAAATTTAGAAAACACCAAAATATCAGCAATAAAAACAACCAACATTTTTCACCTGAGTCAACTGAGCCATCACTGCAACAAACTGTTTAGTTCTGATTCTGACCACCTCAGGATACTGATTTGAAATTTCATTTCCCTCTATATGCCTTCCCATAAAATCTGTTTTGTTTCCTCTATGAAAAACCATTCTTAACCCAGAAATATCTTAGGTTAAGCAACATGGTAATCTTTAAATGCTATATCATTTCAATCATACCAAAAATTAATTCATAATTTAACAATTTTCTAACACCTAAAGTTGTCTAAACCGACCTCTGATACCAAATATAAGGCCCCGGACTTAAACATTACTTAATATTGAATTAAATGAATAATTCCCATTGAGGATCATTTCAGGTTTAGAGTTTTAGAGATTTAGATCATAACAATTACATCTCAAAATATTACAAAGTAGACACTTCTACTATGTTTTCATAAAATAAAAACTCTTAAAAAGAAACATGTATATTACGTGTATTCACTATATTTACACATAAAGAAAGTATAAATATTAGATAGGACATAATAATATCATGACATAATTTGAAAGTATGAGATTAACCCAATGAATGTAAATTGGGTTAAAAAGTTCCCTTACCTCGTGTCCGACGTGACTCGATTGCTCTTTAATATCCTGAATAATAAACTAGTGTTAATTTCTAATTGCTTAAGAACCTTTTTCAATCTTACTATTCCTTTTATATCAATTATTTCCATGTTATAAGTATTATTTAATAATTTAAGTTAATAATGTTTGTTTTGTCGATATTTGGTTCTTAAGTCGAAAGTGGACTTCTTACAATTACATGTTGTTCGTGTGGTCAAAGGTTCATTATATCTAGAATGATATTCATGATTTTGATATCATATATATCATATATATCCATCATATACATGTATTTATAATATTACATAATAATTTAGAGGTAAGAAATGAAATGCACCATTCATGGAGACGGTAAGCCGTACCTATGCATGAACGCTACTTTCATTTCTATGTCATATTAATGGAATTAAAACTAAATTAGAGATATGTATATTTTAATTCCAGAATTATATTAATCATTTAGATGTAACATAAATCATATATATCCATTATATATATGTACTTATAATAGTACATTACATTTGGGGATAAGAAATGAAATGCACCGTTCATGGAGACGGTAAGTCGTACGTACGCATGAACGCTACTTTCATTTCTATCTCATACTTTAATGGAAAGAAATAACAATGATATAAAGTTATATTATAATTCCAGTATAAAATCATATATAATAACTTTAAATCCATCATTTATACGTCTCACATATGGCATTAACTAATCAAATCACTTTGAGGGGGCGGTAGTCCGCACTTCCTAAAATTAAATTATCGTGTTTACCCACAATGGAAACCATAAAGGTATGACACAAATGAAAAATACAGAAGCTTAAGTAAAACATAAACATATTATATATCATATATAAATATATTGTCATCTTAATGGCTGCCATTGAAGGTGTTGTATGAGTTTTGTACAATCATTGTTTTGTGAGGCAGAAATTTTCCATCCACAGAAACAGTATGTTCATTAAACATTAGATGAAGGTGTGTGTTAGTGTAGCTCTAATCCTTCTTATAACAAAATCCTAGTATATTTAGGATACTGGTGTTGTTACAAAATAAATGAATAAAAAGATTCTAGGGGGTTGGAGAAGCAAAATAAAACATAAGAACAGAAGAGAAAACACTACCTTTAAAATGGGTAACTCCTTTTGTTTTGAGCTCAAAAGCTTCCTTGTGAAGACTTTTTCCCAATGTGAGGATTCTAGGAGTAAGAGAGGGATGTTGAGAAACAAAATGGGCATATAGTGGCCGAACCAAAGGCTTGAGAGGTGTGGGTAAGGAGGTATAGGTGGGGGCCTTTTATAAGAGGAGAGGAGGGGCACTCTTGGAAATTTAAGAAAAGAGACTTTATTATAAAATTATTTTCTGATAAAAGGGTCCCATAATTATATATTTAGAGTATAAGGTGATAGGGTTTTGAAAACCACCCATCTAATAGTTTTTTGACATGTGTAGTTCTTAGATTTTACATTATCTTTCCATTTTATTTAAATCGTTAAATAATGAGGTAATCGCTGTATCATCAAGGTGTCATAAATAATTTAATTTATTTAATGTCTAAAAATTATAAAACAAATACTATGATGTAGAAAATCTTTTTAGATTTCCAATTACTATTTATAGTCAAAACTTGGACTTGTATAATCCCATGTAAAAATTGTTTTAGTAAAACAACTCATGTTTGTGACATTTTTGTTAACATTAAATAAAAATATATTAATGTCATTTTCCTACCAAAGTGGCTCCATGGGGTCCCCAATTTGACCCATGGATTTTCTTGTTCGGCCATGACACATCCAATAAGGTTAGGATATGTGTCAAGTTCATTTCATATTATTTAAACATTATTTTTACTATAAACAAAACTAATTACCTCTAATCGCGATTAAAAACATAAAAGTTACTATTCACCAAAAAATTATTTTAATCCCATTGAACCACATTTTACTTCTTAATGAAAACCACGTATGTCGGATTTTTGAAATTCAAAACACAAAGGTGGTAAAATTTAATTTAAACGAAAAAAAATCAGTTTTTTAAGTACCATTTAGTAGTTCACTATTCATCAAAAATTGAAGTTTTACTGAAAAATACCAAAACATCACCCTAAGCTATATTTGAAATTCCAAATTCAAAAATTCTATCTATTTTAAAAAATTTCAAAACATATAAGTTGCATTAATTAATTTAATAATTAATTCTCACTGTCAGAGCAAATAGCGTGTTTTTATTAAACAATAAGTATCAAAAGATTGACACTAGTTTAAGTCCAATTTCAATGTGAAATTGATTCCAACGACCACTATTGGATTAAATGGTAAAAATATATTCTAATTTCACTTTAAAACCAATTTAAAAGATAATCTAATCATATAAACAAATTAGATTAAAAAGAGTTTTTGAATTAAAATACAACATTTTTAACTATTCATTAAAAAATGAACTTTATCAGAAAAATACCAAAAAATTACACAAAGTAAATTTTGATGTCCCGATTCTAAAGAAGAATTTTATTTTGTCAAATATAACACATAAAATTGTCAAAAGTGGATTTAAAATAGGTTTGTCATCAAAAGGTGGTTAATTGACCTTTTAAAAATTTTAGAATGTTTACGCTTAAAATTGGATTCATTCGCATTTTTAATCCTCTAACATTTATTGTAAAAAGTTAAAATATTTGACAAAAATATATAATCATTTTGTAGTTAGTTCTGTTCATTCCCGCCATTACAACGGTTAGGCGTTAACTACAATTTAAAATAATATTATTTTATTACTAGTGTGCAACGTAAGATTTCAATGAAACTCTTTGTTGCGTATCGGGTACGCTATCGAACATAGAGACCCCATTAAAGTAAAATTAATATTTAATTTATAAATATTAATAAATATGTAAATGATTTATTCTTTATTTACCTGGGATGTTACAGTAGGATTATAAAAATATTAAGTAAAATGTTTTAATTTAAATAAAACATACTGATAAAAAATTACTTAATTTTTAATAATGTTTTTAAATGCTTCGGTAATACTATTTTCTCAAAAAATTATTTATTGAATTTTGAAAAAAATGAAAACATTTTCTAATTTTAGAAAATATATTTATAAAACCAAATTTGTTTTTTAAATCATCATATAAAAATTTTCATTGAGTGAATTTTTATGATTTTTCAGAAAATATTATTTTTCAGTTAATTGTAAAAAATATTAATTTTTGCAAAAAAATTTCATTTTTTTTATTGAATTAAGTAAATAGAATGTAACAATATGTTTTTAATATGTTTTAAAGTATCATAATAATTATTTTTTTATATTTAATTCAATTAATTAAATTTTAATCAACATTATATTTGATATTAGTGTATGTTTATTTTTTCATTTAAAAACCTAATTTTTCTGAAATGTTTTTTAATATACATAATGTTTCACCTTTAAAATTAATTATAACAAACCCTTATGAGAAATTATTTAAATTAAATTTATATAATATAGATTATTAAATATTAATTTTTTATTTATATATTGATTATCATTTGTCAGAGAGTTAACACGAAATCATCTTTCCTTGGAAAAGAAAGTTCTTGAAAATCTTCTTTTTCGCCATGTCTGTATGTTAATGTTTTAAATGAAATTTTCAACTTATGTGTATATAATTTGGTTACATGGATTAAATATTAAGAATAAAAAATTTTAATATTATATTATATTTCATCTAATGTTGTTTCCATTATGAATAGTGAAAATAGAAAAAACTAAATTACCTTGGTTACGGTTAAAATAGGTTTACTATAGGGATTAAACTAAAACTGTAAGGGGTAAAATGGCCTATAAACATGTAATATAATCATTTTATGTAAATATATTGAGTTTATAACTTCTAATTTTCATTAATAAACCATTTTAGTTCATTTTGGAAGGTCAAAAATGTGGGTACACTTTATTCACTTCAAAAATTTCATATGTGTCCTGTCCCCCACTTATAAAAGGTCACTTGATGTCATATCCTCAAAACACATAAAACCACCATTTTTTAGACCAATACATTAAAAATTATACTCCTTAAATACCTCCCCACATACAACAGGTATTTTTGGGATCATAAATCCAATCTTTGAAGGATTTGGGCTTAAGAAAAATATGTTGTCCAAAGAATATGTAATGTTATAAACTATTCATTTTTTTAATTATTCTTATAAAGACATAAAATATTCCTAAATTATAATTATATTATAACACAAATATATAAAATAATATGATATGTTATTATGTTAATTTAAAAAAACTTATATCCTTATCCTCTTCCACTAAATGGGAAACGAAACCATTGATCTTGTGTTCAATGAACTACAACCACATGAGAATACACTAATTGATTTCCAACACCACCTCTCACAACTAAATATGATGATTTATTTAATGATTATAAATTATATTTAAGATATTATTTCTCCTTTATATTTATAATACTACATATACATCTTTCATTTCCATCCAATTTGAAAACAATAACGTCGCTCTTGTGTATACAGTATTACTACCTCACAAACTAATCCAGTGTGTTTTTCATTTATGTTTTACTTGGATTGTAATATGGATGGATTAAATGAATATATATGATATTTGAAACATAATTAAACTTATAAATTCATTATATCACATATACCATCTTACTTTTCATTATTTGGGGGATACAATAGCATCGTTTGTGTGTACTGCAGTCTATTACCTCATAAAGCAATGTGATTCATTTTTCACTATTGATATTCACGAAAGGTAATAAAGATAAATTTACATTATATATGTGAAATATATAAACTCATAATAAAATGGGAAAATATAACATTAATTTTTTTATTTTTCATTATATTCTTTGAGAAAATGGAGACACTTTTCATGTCTATGTATGTCCTACCATATTTATTAATGATGTATTTCATTTTCAATCTCAAAGATTTATGGATTACTCTAAATACGTATATATTGGATATATATGATATTTATATCATAGTAAAAATTATATATAGGATGTAACCATGATCAATTTAAGAGGATCAAAAAGAACATATCAAAATAAGCATGTATAAATAAGGCTTTATAGGTGGGATATCCCTAGGGGTTATGGTCGTCTTTTCCAGTATGTTTGTGTGGTGTTTGTGTGGTTAAGGTAATTGTGCCTCGAAGAACCTAATATATATTAATAAATTGTTAATTAAGGTTTCTTAGTAAATCATATATGGTATGATATATATAATTATGGTTCTATATTAGATGTATAATAAAATTATATGTATTATATAAGAGGATTGGATATGTATAAAGAAAGTTGAGACATTAGGTAAGTTTTTTTTTTCTAAAATATCATTATTTGGTAAAGAAGTTATGTTATAGACTGATCTTCTTCTATGATGGGTATATACTAACCCTTTTGACATGTTTTATCCTGAATCTTATTATTTTCATGTTATTGAATTTTTCATTTGATGTTATTCTATTATAGGGTATATGATTCAAAAGATACCCAAGTGTTCAGGGTTTGATGTTAAAATCTCCTTGTTTATTAGGATTATTTGTTAGTATGATTTAAATTATGAAATCTTATGATATATTTCTCAATATCAGCATGAATTTTCATATATTATGGTTATTTCATAACAAAACATTTTAATTTCATTATACTCTCTTTATGCACTCAAGAGACCAAAATAATGTTTTGATGAAAAATAAAATTTATTTATCTATTCGGTCAAAAATCATTTTTATTATACATTCTTGTTTTGTAAAAAAAGTTTTAGGAATAATTTTACATTCCCTAGAGTATTTATTAAATACTTTACTGTAATTTTTTACTTGTTTCTAATAGTTTTAAAAGTAATATTCATTTCATTCCCCAAACAAGGAACATTTGGATTTTACTAAATATCTAAAAGGAAAAATTGTTTTAAAATGTATTTCATGAGAAGAATTTACTGCCACTATGTTCATTATTTTTATTGAAGATTCTATTATAATTCATCAAATTTTATTTTAAAATAAAATTATTTGTAAAATTTTTTTAAATATTTTTAAATTTAAAAATTTTAATTTCAATGAAATGAATATTTTCATAATAAATGATCGATGTGATTTTTCTATCAAAATAATTTTCTATGTAAGTGTAAATCATTTGATCATAATTTATCATTATTAGGTATATGATTAAATGATACCATATTTAATCTTTTTCTATATGGTTTGTGTTTATGATGAAAATATACTTATGAAATCAATTTTTTAGGGTTTATGTTATGATTAAATTTCCAATGAAACACATTTATTTTCATTGTTTATGATATGAGGAATTATTTATTAAACCCATTTCTTTTCTTAAGTTCTAATAGGTTGAAATTTTTAATGGAATTTTTTAACATGTTATTATTATTTTCATTATTTTATGGGAGGTAATTATATCTCCCTCCAATGTATTATATAATGATTTATATCTCATGAGATAAAGATGGATGAAATGGGAAGTGAACAAAGTCTTCTCAGGGACTCTGTTCACTAAAAAAGTCATAAAAGTGAACCTCATCTACTATAATGGTTTGGGGATTGAAAACATTCCACTATTATATCATAGAAATATTCCTTCAATTCTATGGAATTTATTTTTTATTCTTATCTATATGTCATAATTCCATGTCTTATGCCAATGATATTCCCTTATGTATAATGTTCCTGGATTCCCTTATGATTAATGTCTTATAAACATACAATGTTTATTCAATGAATCAATATTATAGTCTCTGATGTGTGGGATATCATTTTTAAATGTTATTCTTATGTTCTCATACCTGTTTTGTCAAAAAATTTATATTTCCCCCTTGTTTACCCTTACTGGGTATCTAAGCTCAGCCTTTCTTATGTTTTCTTTCCCCAGGTTATGATGAAATATATTATGTATGTTAGGTTTAAGAAAGGTTCTCATTATGAATAACTTAGTGGGAGATGATTGAGCCCCCATATGGACCAGTGGTTTATGTTTCCAAGTTTCCAATGGCACTATACCTAAAAGATTCTATTGTCCATCATTATTATGTAATGAATATTAATCCATTATTATTTAATATTTATTTATGATAAGTTTGGGTATCTACATTTGGACTTATATAAAAGTTTTAGTTAACCATTTGAAAATAGGATGAGAAAATATTAGTGAGATCCATTGGGATATGTCTAGGGATAAGTTTTTGTATAAGAAAATTTCATAAAATATTAATGAAGCAAATAATTATTGGTTAACATGAAACTAAATCCTTATATTGATACTATAAGAATAAACTGCTCTAGAAAATATGCACTTAGGGTAATAACTCTATAAATGGAACATCAGTCTTGACTCAAGAATTTCAGGGTACCTAAAATTGGAAATTACTGTTCACCAGTATTGACACTCCTAGGGGACATGGTTCGTAAATTAATTAAATATCTATGAAAAATAATGAAGGATTTAATGAAGTCTATGATTAAAATATGTCATGACTAGGGTTTCATATATTTAAAAAAAAAATCATGATATAGAAATCCAATAATTTATTATTCATGATAATGTAATTTTCCACTATGATTAGTGTTTATAAGACCATGTTTTTTAGTTTCATTAGAAGATTAGAACAAGAAAAAATCATGTAATCAGTAAATCTGATTAAAATTTATTTACTATGAGAAACTGAATATGATGATAACCACAAATAAAGATATTTTGATTATTCAATATCATCCATCATGATGTATGATTAACAATGTGATCTTTAGTGATATTCTTAAAGAATCAAATAAGGTGAAGATTTAATTTTAGGAAAGATTTCCTCGTAATGAATATAAAGGAAATAATATTCAAATTTCTGAATTTCAATAAGGTGAAAATAATAACCCATAAAAATATATAAAATTGAGGTGAAGATGTTTTCTTTTCATAAAATAAGGTTTTTGAGTAATTAATATCTAAGTATTTTTGTGTATTATGTGTGGTGAACATGGGAAATATCACAGTCAATACCCTAATGTAAGTGTAAACATATAGACCATGTAATATATATTCCATTGAAAACATTTATGTGTAATTATTGAATTTTTTATATATTGGGAATCAATGATTATATTATCGAAGTATTTTGGACAATGTTTTGTGGGTTGTAATAATCATGAAACATCTCTGAATTGTGTTAGTTTTTTAAGAAGATATGTCACATGTAAGATTAACATATGGGTTATGGAAACCATCATGGGATTATGGTTTTATATTGGATCATATTTAATTTATTTATCATCCCTTCATTGGTTTTATATGATTTGTTTTTATCATGATTAAGGCTATTTTCGCTGAAATTTATTGAAATAAATATTCTTTATTTTGTATATGTTTTAGTGGAAAAGGTTATTTTTTAAGGAATACCTTTGAATTTTGTTGGAATATTATTAAAGGTATTTGTAACCTTTAAGGTCTATATTCTAATTTATTATTAAGTAACTATAAATGGTTGAAATTTTTCAATTATATTAATATAGTTTTAAAAAAACGAATCTCACATATCGGGCGAATACATATGACTTCCATAAATTTCATGGGGATTGAACCCACAATCAAAGGATATGAAGGGTATATTACCTACCACTAGTATACATTAAAGATAATATAAAATGGGGTAGTATTTAGAGAGATATCATAGAGTTTTTATCTCTATTCTTGGTGTGTTAGTAGGTTAAGTTTGACAGTTAAATTTTCTAAGGGGATGTTACATCCATTACCCATATGAGAATGGAAATTAAAGAAAATCACTATAGATTTTTTCATTAAACTCCCCAAAATTTCTAAATGGAATAATTCTACATGGGTTGTAGTCATTCTTCTTAAAAATGCATAACACATAATATTTATTAGAGAATATTTCTCTCTAGATCATCTTTCTAGTATATATATTATATAGTGGTAAGGTTTCATGGAATAATACCTTCCACTGTGTTTGATTGAGATCCAAGATTTACCTTGGTGTTATATAGAAGTCTCCAACATGATCTCATGATATATTTGATTTTCAACACTACGTTTTACCCATGGTAAAATTGTTAGTCTGAGAGAACAATTAAAACCCTAGAAGATATATTTGGATCTTGTCCTATAGATTTTAAAAGTTTTAGGGGTCAAAACTTCCCTCTAATTGAGATTTCATACAACCATATCATTCACATATGTACTTAGATTTCCCCTTATAAATCCCTCTATATAAATAATTCCTGAGATATAATTTTATTGACTGAATTTGGAGAAATAAATTTAATGGGGCTAAAGAGAGCTGTTGAAATGGGAGAGAATGTTATATCCATTCAACAACACATAAATATTGAACAAATTCAACACAAAAATTATAGTGATAATTGTCCATGTGATCTAGAATTTAAATTTGGTGACATGGTATTCATATGAATTTATCCATGGAAGAAGGTAGTGATATGTGTAAATAATGGAAAGCTAATTACTAGTTATATTCGTCCCTTTGAAAAACATGATAGTATTGGGATGGTATCCTATCAGTTACTGCTACCTTCTATCCTCTCTCATGTTCCCAATGTGTTCTATGTATATCTACTAATTAATTTCATACCTAAATATTCACATGTTAAGAACTTAGTGTTCATACCATTGGAGAAATAAAATTTTTATAAGGGTGAAATAGAGGATATTCTATAATTAATAGATAAATTTCTATGTAACGATATCACTAACCTGGTAAAATATTTGTAGTGAAACCACTAGTTTGAGGAAGATACCAAGGAACCTGAGGATATGATGTGGTAGATGTATGATAAACTCTATCTATCAATGTGAGGAATTTCAAGGTAAAATACAATGTTAATGGTGGTATAATGCAACTCCATGATATGTTTTGAAATATTTTTTCAAATAAATCTACTTTCTTCGATATTCTATGTTACACAGAAAACCAAGTTTTAATAAACCACAAAAATCTATTAATATAATTATTTAATCACAACCAATGTTACCTAACCATTAAACATGGATATATGGAACATAATATCCACATTTTAAATATTATTTATAATGGTTTTATATAAGGAAACCATATTTCAAAAAAAAATACATAATTTTTAGTAAAGACATCATATGTTTCAAAAAAAGTATTTTCTCAAAAAAAATTGTTTAATTTCTAAAAAAATGATAAAAGTAATTTTTCATATTTTAGAACTTTTATTTGATGAAAAAAATTAGAAATTATCATATCAAAATTTACTTATAGTTAAATGTTGGTATTTTTCTGACAAATATTGATTTTTTAGTGGAAATTGAAAATTCTAATTTCCTTAAAAATGTCATTTGATTTTAATAAGAAAGGAATATAGAAAGTAAAATTATTTTTTTAATATTATTTAATGTAAAATGAGTTTTATATATTTATATTAAATAAACTTAATTACATTTTAGTAATCAATATATTGTACATTAGTATAATTTTATTTTTAAGTTTAAAAACATGTTTTTTTAAAAAATGTTTTAAGGGAATAATGTTTATTCTTTTTAATTAATTAGAAAAATTACTAATGAGGAATTATATAAATTAAAATTTTCCATTATATAGAAATAAATATTAATTTTATATTATATAATGATTAATATCTATCATAGGGTTAATATGAAATCATATTTTATTGAAAAATATTCGTCTTGAAAAACTGATTTTTTGTCACATCAATGGGTTTAATTGTAAATTTCATTTTGAAACTTATTTGAAATGAATTTTTTAAATTGAATTAAATATTTTTATTATGAATAATTTATATTATGAAATAAGTTCAAATTTTTTTATCATTATTAAAAGTGAAAAAAGTAATAAAATTTATATTTATCATGGTTAGGGTTAAAACTGTTTTACTAAGGGATAAACTCAAACGATAAGGGGTAATATGACACATAATATTTTCCAAAACTATTTTTCTTGACATATTTTTATTCCATAAAATATAAATTTCTATAATGGCCCTTTTTTTATTTAACAACTTTGGGTGAATTTTTCTCTTTTCAAAAACTTCTTCTGTGTTCTCTCCCCTTGTTATAAAAGGGAACATCCTTTATTATATTAAACACCATTAAAAATACTTTTTTATTACAATACCTTAGAAAATACCTTACATACATCCTTAACCATATTATATAGAACTTGGTGATATCATAAATCTAATCTCGGATGGTCTTAAGTGAAACATAAATAGGTTATCCGAAGAAGACGTGATTTCTTGAACTATGTGTTTTTGTTTTTATTTTTCTTATTATAACTCCTTATAATATTATTATATTATGATGATATAATATAAAAAGTATCTAACATATTATAATATGTTATTATGTAAATTTAATTTCTTATATTGGTATCTTCTTCCATAAAATTGGAAAAGAAATTGTTGATCATGTGTATGGTTGACTACCCCATCGCGATCTAATGTTACGTTTTCTCCATCATCACCTATCAGAGCTTCATATATTGAAGTATTTAATGTCTATAAATTTTATTTATGATATTTCTATACCTATAATATTACAATACCACATATTCTATCTACTTCCCAACCCATTGTAAAAAAAATTCAAGTCGCTTGTGGGTATGGAAGACTACCACCTTGCGAGCGGATATGATGTGTCTTTCACTTATATTTTATAATAAAGAGGGTATATTAAATTACTATATTTTATATTTTTAATGTAATTATAATAATTTAGTTTTTATATCCCAAATACCTTTTTACTTCCCATTCGGTGGAGGATAAGATAACATCATATGTGTTTATGGAAGACTACCGCCTCAAGAAAGGGTATGTTTCATTTATCACTAATACTTTCTATATAAGATAATAAAGATAAATTAGTTAATATATTAAACATATATTAAATAATAATGGATATATATATATATTAACTACAATTTACTTAGTTTTCATTCCATCAATCAAGAAAATTTAAACAACTTTCATGCATACGTTTAGCATACCGTCTCTATGAACAATGTATCTCAATTTCTATCTCTAAATTTTATATATTACACTAAATATATATATACTGAATATATAGGATAATTATATCATGGATAAATTTTTGATAAGATATAATTGTGATAAATTTTAGGGTACTGTAAACACCGAATTGGAACTTAAACAAAAAATCAAAGAAGTTATTACACGAAATATGATTTTAAAATGGGATTATCAATAAATTAATAATAAAGGGTCACAATTAATTCATATATTTTATGATATATGTAATTATTTATATTTAATATATTTATAATAATGTTATATATATTATAAGGGATGATAAAATGTCGACGAAGGATGTCGAGACTTATGGTAAGTGATTTTTTTCCTAAATTACTCTCTTTGGGGCATATGTTATCTTATGCACCTGTCTTATTCTATGAGGAATATATACTACACCTCTGAGATTTAATAATAGGAATATAATTCATTTCATGAAATTAAATGTTATATTTTTTTATTCAATAATGGAGCATATGCTTTTAAAGATACCAAAGTAATAAAGGATTGTAGTTAAAATGTTGTTGTCTATCGGGATTGTTTATTATTATGCTCTCGATGATGGAATATTTTATCTATTTCCAAAAAGGAACCATGGAATTTATTATCCTTTGTTTATTCCATGAAAAAAAATTGCCTTTTATTTTACCCTCCTTATGTACTCAAGAAACCAAAGTCAATGTTATTTATAAAAAAAATCATTATTTCTAACTTGGGTCAAAAACCCTTTTTTCTGTTTCTTTTTTTATAAAATAATTAAAAAATGTTTTCAAATTACCAAAAGTATTTATTAAGGTATTTTTACCCATTTTTTAATTCTTAACATGTGTTTCCAAAATAATATTCTTATTGTATTCAAAACAAGGATCATTTACCTTTTATCTAAAATGTGAATGAAATATTTGTTTTAATGTTTTTGACATGAGCTAAATTTCTAACCATCATGACCATTATTTTCTTTTATGATTATTTTTTAAATATTCATTATTATTTTAAATAAAAATTATTTTCATAATATTTTATGAATTTTTAATTTTAAAAAGGTTGTTTTTAGAGAAATTTTTTTTTTGATGAAATGGTCAAAGTGATCTTTCATTCAAAGTTATTTTCTATCTAAGATAAATTTCTTTGATATTACATTATATTTATGGAGGATTATATCCAATGAAAAAAACATTGTTGTTTCTCTAGATGGTTTATGTTTATGATGAAAATATTTTTATGGATCCAGTTTCTCTTTCATGGGTTATGATATGAGGAATTATTCTCTAAAACCCATTTTTTTCATTGTTTCCGATATGATGAATGATTTATGAAACATATTTTTTCGTGGGTGATAATATGATGAATGTTTTTTGATATTTTTTGAACAAATATTAATTATTTTTATTTATTTTATTGGTGGTACCTATAGGTCCTTTAAATCCTTTGGGTAATGATTGATATCCCATGTGATAAATAGGACTAAAATGGGGAGTGAACCATGTTCAGTGAGGGACTTTGTCCACTTTGATAGTATTCGGAGTGAAACATGACTACTATGATGGTTTAGTGGTCAGACCCATTAAAATATTATAGATTTGTAAATTATCATTAAAACTAAAGAAATTGTCTTTTATGCTTATATCTATACCACAATTCCATGAATTATGCCAAAGATATACTTCTATTGCCCATGTTATTTGATTTTTTTATAATTTATCTCTTATGAAAAACGAATTTTTATTCCATGACTCATTATTATAATCATTAAGATTAAGGGTATTGTTTTTATATGTTATTCTCAAGTTCTCATACATTTATTCTTAGGTTATGTTATTGTATTTCTCTTGTTTTCACTTACTAAGAATCTGATCTCACCATTTCTTATGTTTCCCTTTTGTATGTTAAGAATAAATATTACTATGTATGATATTTTTAAGAACGGTGGTATTTAATATTAACATAGTTGGAGATGGAATATATCACTTATGGACTAGTTTTTTATGTGTCCATATTTGAAAATTCACTAGAGATAGATGATTATGTCTTCGATCATCATGTTATGTAATGAATATTTTCTAATTAAAATAAAATATTAATGTATGACAATCAAGAGTATCTATAGTTTCTAAATCGAATTACAGATTTTACTCCACACATATAATCATGTATTAGTTAAATTAGTGTTTATAGAAAATTTATTTCACAATCTAATGATTAGAATAATGAAATAATATATCTATAAAAACGGGGTTTTATCAAGAATTTATTATTATCAACTATCATTTTTACCTTAAAATCCTAATATGGTTACTGATTCTTATATTCCCTAATCTATCATGAGGCATATAACAAAAAATTAATTTCTAGATTTAGAATATAACGTAGAACCACTGTTGAATTATCAAAATAATAAACATACCTCTTACTCAACATGGGAATTATTATAATTCAATCTAATATAATCAACATATTTAAATAAAAAAATTATAATCACATCACACATTTACTAAAATATCACATAATTTATTTTAACAAATACTATTTTCACTAGTAATTAAGAAAATATTAAAATTATATATTATAATTACCCTATAAGTCTATGAAAATCACTAGATCTTGAAGGAAATCATGTGTTCTCGACAAGATATACTAATTTTATCATTTTGATGTCCTTTGAAAAATAAAAACATCCAATAGTACATATCTATAAAATATTATATCCATTTTCTAAAATTAATAGTTTTAAATATTCTAATAAATATTAATATATCATAACATCACTAGTACAATTGTTAAATACTTTTTATACACTTGTTATTCCAAGAATACAGTAAGATGTCATCAATCATAATTGTTAAATAGAAATCAGTTCAAGCATGATGTCTATTAGTCATAAATTTCATGAATGCATCATGAGTTTAAATAATTACAAATGGATTAGAAAGTCTATATTGACTCTTTTGACTTAGGGATTTCATTTTTTGTGGGTATTTTTCTATTACTCTAAGAAAGTGATAATCAGACCATGGATTTATATTCAACAATTATATTTATCCCTTAAATTTAATAAAAATATATATATAAGGAAATTGATGTTGGTTTTTAGTAATTGATTTAATTAACATCCATTAATTCTTACACACCCTAAAGTATCCATTTACATTCATAGAAAATAATATAGGATAAATAGAAGATAAAATGTTCTTTTTGGTGAATCCATTTGATTCAAAATTCAAAAAATAAATTTTCAATTCTTAAAACTAAAATTGATCCACTATATAAAAATGGATAGATATTAGCTCATTACTAGGAACCAAGCTATTAGTAATCTTTACCAATAATTATAATGTTAAAACTAATAAATTATCAAAAAATACATTCAAAAAATTATAAAATATATGATAGAAATACAATTACACATTCCTTTCACTAAACTAAGAAACATTCCTACAATATATAATGTTATAGTCTGTAGATACTGCAAATTAATTCCACTCCAGCTTATTTGAAATTTCAAAATCACTAATATAAATTTATGATATGTTTGTTATAGAAAAAAAAGTAAATTTATTATAATATAAATCACTAAAATCTAGATAAAAATTTTGACCTATTAATTCTTATAATTAGGATGGTTTTAATTATGCTTAATGAAATAAATTCCAAAAATATGCTCAAATCTATTTATAACAATATTAAAGGCATGATATCTTTAAATGTTTTATTTCCTCTTTCAAACAGATGTAATCCCAATTAGTATTGTCGAAGATAATATTATACATTGAAAAATACCAAGAAAAATATTCATATAAATAAATGAATAAAACCCACCAATGTCAAAAATATAGAAATACAATGTATATTCTACCAAAATAATGCATCAAATCCTAGATGATACATCAATAATGCCTTTAGGTGTCTACACCACTATATATATTTATAACAAAACTACATCATTGATTTTATTTTTAACCATTCATATTAACACTTCCTTGAATAATTGATCCCCAAATACCATGCTCACCACCAAGGATAGATCATCCTAATGAAACACTACAACCACATTATAAATTTACACCTATATAAGCATGTAATTCATGAGAATAATAAAAACAATAGCCTCCATATCCTTGCATCCTCCATAATAATATTGAAAGAGATATCTCAGTTAATAAATTGATGTGTATTATTTCAATTCAGTCATATATATATATATCAAATGTATTGTCTACAAGACCAAACTGAATTCACTCTCTTGGGGTCATTCACTATTAATAGGGGGGATATTAACTAGATTCCCCTTATATTTTCAATCACTCGTTTCCCTAAAAATATCATGAAATTTGAACTTTCTACTATAATATGATATGCCAATATAAACAATAATTGTTACACACATAATATATTTCTAAAAATATCAAGAACATTCAATATTATCAATATTTAATTAATCAAACTAAATATTTTTAAATAAAAAACCACACATAAATGTGAATTGGTTTTATAAAACTAATCAACAAATACCTCCCCATTATAGTCTCATTCGCTACTAATGATTGTGTGATCAATATAAATTCGGTGAACTTTTCCCTAAATGTCAAAAAAATCATATTCTCTGATTTACTAATATAATCATCTATGATTTAAAAATCCTTATGTTTTTTTGATACAATTTCACATATAATAAAATTCTTACAAAAAATACCCCAATATAGTATTTAATATATCTTTGCATGCACTAAGAAACCCCACCAATAGCATAGTTGATATTTAAGTACAAACAACACAGTATTATTGTTTTAATTATTTGATTATCCCTAAACTAAAATATAATTTTTATTTTAAATTAATATTTCTAAACCTTGAAGAAAAACATATAATCTAAAGGGAATTCGTAGTTTCACTTGGAATTCTTGAGTTATAACTATTTTCAATGTTACTACTCTTTCAATTCTTATCATTATAGTTTGAGTGCCTAAAAAATAAATTTAACAAATATATACATCAAAAATATCTTCAAGAATATATATTTCTTTAGTATGCTCAGTTCCTCCCTATTGATATTATTCAACACGTCATTACTGATCAACTTACCCCCTTTTAATTTTCTCCCAAAAATATCTTAGGTGTAATAATTCAAATAATTTTAATATAAATTTGTTAATAAAAAACAGCAACAATGATGTAAATTGACATAAATATGACACAAAACCACTCTTTTAATATAAAAACATAATTTCATCATTTCACTGTTTATATCTCTCATGTGAAAAATTATTTTAAATATTCGCGTTTCAATCATATAATAAGTACAAAATTATGAAAATTTTAAAACATAATTATTAAAAGGGTTTTATTTAACTAATTAAACACTATTTATTACTTTGAGTTGACAAAAAACAATTAATATTTAAATTATTTAACTAAATATATATTCTTATAATATATTACAACAATATAATAAACATTTTTAATAACACATATACCATGATTGTATATTACAATTATAATATATAAACATGTACTATATTATTAAAATATTAAATCATTAACACATGAAACAATTTACAACGTAAAAATAACCAAAATATAGTCCACTAAATAAAAAAAATGAAAAGCCTCACTCTCTAGTAACATTATCCTCTATTATATATTTTCTATTCCCAAGTATATTCAATTTTACTCTATTAATCTAACATCTCTATATGGTTTATACCAATATAAAAAAATCAAAAAAATACAAAAATGAAAAAATAAAAAATCACTCAAATATCATTTTGTTACGTTATTACCTTGAATTAATGTGTCCCTAAGGGAAAAAATTAACATATACTTAAATAGATTCCTTGAACAGAAGAGGTTGTAAACATGCACTTAGGGTCTAATTATTTAACAAAGGAAGTTATTTCTCCTCAAATACTGTATCAAAAATGAATGAGTAAATAATAAATTTAAATATAAAAAAAATAACAGAAATAAAAACTTCTATAATGATATAATATCTCATAATGTTCCAACAATGAATGTAAATGTCATAAATTATCATATGATGGAATCATAATATCAAATAAATGTTATCAACTAATAATAATTCTAATAATTCACAGTAAACATTTAAAAACGACCCATATAAAATTCCTATACTATTTTTTTTAATATATCTCTAAAACACTTCTCACCATAAAATATAAATATAATACTATTTCTATTTTTTAATGCTAATGAATGTAATTTGTATGTACTTTAGGCATGAATGTATCTGTTATGGGAAAAATTCATAGTCGGATAGAACCAGGTGTCCCTAAAATTTCATTATATAAAAAGATAATAACTTAATATAATGAAATGATATTTTACAAACATGAAATTTTAAACAACTAAAAAAGATATTAGTTTTATACATACCAATCCACAAGAATATTTAGATATTACTTCTATTTTGAATAATTATACAACCAAAACTTTATCATCACCAACATCACATCCTTTTATAGTAAAACACAGGATATTGCATGTATCTTATTATATAATAACCACAATGATGGTAATATATATCTCAGTAAATCAAATCCAAAAACATGGTTTTACCTTCATTTCATGAAATAATATCCAAAATATTGACATTAATATCTTCAGATACTGTTTCATCACATTAAAATATCAATAATAATTTTCAAAAAATACATATATCTTAATAAGTAATCAGGAAACAGGTTACATTCACCATTAAATATTAACAACTCAATATAATGGTTTGAAACAAACCAAAAAATCAAGTAACAATGTAGAAATAAATGATAATTCAGCCTCTAAATGCATCCAACTGATTTATGAATTATCTAATGAATTGGTAAGAATTTTATAACCACGTTGTTAGCTATAAACCTCCATTAAATGAAAAGAGATAAAATGATTTTCTAAAAAAAACATAACATGAGTGCCACTATCATTTCCATGGTTTTTGGCATCTTAAAGCCTCAAAGATGGAGGCTAAAGGCTCCATCTCATTGATTGTTTCATATAAATCCATTTTTATATCATTTAATGATTCTTTAAAATGTTTGAACTATAAAACCTAATTAAAATAATGTTTATCTCGCATGTCCAAACCATGAATCTAAAAATTTAACAATTATAACGTTTGATAAAATCACATCAACATCATTCATTGATATTATAACCCAAGTATATATATTTTAAATGATGATAAAAATATTTAACATGTGTTATAATATCATTAATTCATAGCCACATTAAAAATCAAAACATTGTAACCATCATTATGTAATGGTTTTTACTATCTTAATACATGACATGGGTAATACTAGGACATTATCAGTTCCCTTTTACCCATATTTCTATCAATCACTTAAAAAATATCCATATGGGAGGATTTTGAATTATTATTAAATCAAATAATATGTATAAAAATTTAAATGCACATCCAAAACTAGATTTGGATCTTCTTTAAAAAATTCCATAGAATACAACATTATTCCCTCAAAGATTTGTTTTAACACTTCATTATAGAACTTTTAATTATTTACACAACCCCTATGTGTGGCAATATTTTCATTTTTAATATAAACATATATTCGAATTAAACATTGTAATCAGGGATAATTCATCATAAAATGATCAATATTATACAATATATAACGGTATATTTATTTATCTTTATTATGTATATGTATATTAATAGTTATATTAAACTGATGTATAATATATATCATGCATACTCATATAATCTATTTTAACATTACATTCAATGACCAAAATTCAAATAATATTTATATATATTATATCCTCTTATACATTTGTTAATATCTCATTAAATACATAAAACATAATATAAACACTTCTCATGTCTTTCATCCAATCAAATGAGAACAATACACATCACTCAGAAAAAAACTAATAAGTAAATTACAAGTTACTTAACTAGGTATGTCTATAAAATCCTTGAGAACTACCAATTGAGGGAACATATGTCATAACTATTATATAATAATAATAATTCCATATTTATTAACAAAAAAAGTCCATCTTATAAGAAATATACATGACTTCCACCATTTTTCTCTACATCAATTATAATGTAATTATTGAAGCAGAGAATAAATGTTCTCAAGTGAAATTACATATTAACCAATGATAATGGGAAATAATATGAAATATAAAATTATAATATAAAATTTAAATAATGTATAACATTTTTTATAGTATTCATAGATACTCAACAATTATATAAAATTTAATATATTCCTCATTAGTAAAAAATATTATCTTTATACACGTTGAAAAACCAACTAATCATGAAATGTTCACATAACCTAAAATAATCATTAAAAGAATTAAATATATGAAATTTAATATTATAAATTGTAATTATAATTAACGTTCCATTCAAAAAAATTCATATCCCACATTAAATATTGGTAAAATAAATATTCCTCATTAAAAAGATATTACAATTTCTATATTCTATTTTTTTTTGAAGAAATATAACAAACTCATATATATGATTAAATATTTTCCTTATATAATATCAAAACACTTTAAAAATCCTTATGTTTTTATTATTTTTATAATTAACTATGTAATTTTATGTTTTTGGAATCTGGAATTACCTATACATCAAGAGAGTTAGATTCATTTGTTTAATAAATTTAGGAATATAAATCGTGGGATGGAATTTTAAACGTATTTATAATTTTTTTAAAGAAAATAATTATGGTAAAAATATGGGTAGAACATACTAAAAATGAAATTACATGTATTGGTTAATTAAAAATCATTTTTTTGGACCATAATATAAATCCACTAAAACTATTATGGTAGTGCATCAGAGTTCAGGTGAAAAACGATGTCCTAAAGAACCATTTAATCTACCACCAAACGATTAATGGCAAGACACGTTGACCATTATTCTCTTTATAGGGATTAGTTGAGTAAAAATATAATTTTATTAATAACCCTAACCTAGACCCCCCTCACATACATATAAACACACAAAATATATTTCATGTGGGGATATTATGAAATAAAATTAGGATTTAAAAAAACAATATTCTATTATTTTAAAGAAAATGATAAGAATAGATAAAAGTTTCCCCCATTACAGCTTCATTTACCCTTATATTACATGGGTTTAAATGATTCATACATTTTTAGTGATATATGACTGAACCATCAGTGAATATAGTATTCTATCAACAATGCTAAAGTGAGGTGCCCATTTGTTGTCAATTTTCATGGATGTTTGACGATATTGACGGATTTCATTGGTTTGAATATGACTTAATCAATATAGTGTGAACAACAAGGAACCATATTCCCATGATCAGCCACTATTTACAAAAAAATCATATCTAATCATATAATTAAAAAACTTTGTACCTTACACCAATGATCACCACTGATACTTATTCATCTATTCTTTTTTTATAATGATCACTGAAAAAATTAAAAAGAATGAAAACTCAAGGGTATATTGACAAGTTACATAGAATCACTCATTATATGCATGGAATCCCCTTTAAGACACAATATTTTAGTATCTCTCTGATTCTAAGGAGTGATAATGAAGATAGTTTTGGGGAGATACCACAATAATCATAAGTGAATTTAAACCAACCATTTCAATGGTAATAGCCTCATTATATAGACTTTGGTAATACTCCCTGAATTTTCTCATACATTTATAATACTTGAATTTATTCCATATGGTTACAATTTCTCTTACCCATTGAACATGAGAACATCTCATGAATGTTTCATCATATATAACATGATAAGGATTTAGATAATGTGGTTAAAAAATCAAATTATAACATTTTAAAGTTAAATATATACTGAATCCTAGGACAATGGATTGTATAATTCTATATTATTATACCCATAGCACTATAATATGATTCAACCCAATTATACATCATGATTAGTTAATTAAGTGTAATTAAATCCATATTTCATGCTTTGATATACCCAAATATTCAAATATATATTTTCTAAACACATCATATATTTTTAAGTCTTTAGAGAATATCTCGTGCAATCACACACTTTCTATAAAACCACATGGACTCAAGGATATTACACTTTATATCATAATACATTAAATAATTGTTAGAAAAATATAAAAAAATACATTCAAATATCAGAAAAATAGAATTTAATTCCATAATCAACTTTTCCTTGTATGACATTATATGTGTTAAATCCATATGGGTTTTAATGGAGTTCTATAAAATATACAATGACTGTATTTTTAGAGTTTTTGAAAATCTGTGTTGTTGGATTTGGTTTAGATGACCTTTTTAAGGAAGTGGAATAATTCATGGATATATTTCTACACAAATAAAAACAAACAAACATACACACATATATATATATCGTAGGTATTTTGGAAAAAAAATTATAAGTCTTATTTTTCTACAAATATTAGTTTAAAATTACATTGAAACATAAGAATAAGAACCATCCCATTTCTAGAACATTAATGAAAACAACCACCCCAATGGAAGTAACCAAACATGAATGTGGCTTGGCCATGGCAACAAAATATTAATGTGGATTTGTGTGAACATGAAGACGTGTTGGGTGGTGCCCGAGTGAAATACAATGATGAAAAATCAATAGGAAAATCTACCCTAAGGTATTTATAGTGCATGTAATATAAAAAAACAATTATAAACAACACAGTAGTATGATATATATTTTCATTTGGGATAAGTTATACATGGGTGTTGTTCGTAGTTAATAATTCATGTAGAAAAAAAAGAGTTTTTTATATTCGAACTCCATACTATTTCCTTAGATTTTTTCATGTGAGTTGAGTATACTAGTTTCTTTAATAAAATTGATACACTAGCATACATATCTTTATTCCATAGGATAGATCATGGTAATAAAAAATAATGATAAGCTTAAATGATATATATTTCTTAAGAATGGAATACCTCATATGAAAGTGATAGTTTATATGAAAGGATTAGTAATTTAATAGTGGAATTATACAAGGATATTGAAGTATTATAAAAAACCTACAATTTATTGTGTATAATCACTCTATGTATTAACATATAAGTAGCTTCTTGTTTAAAAATATTTATATTACTATTTATGATTTATTTATAAAATTACTTATGTTTAATTTGAATAATTTGTATGATTCACTGACTTATACAAACAATAGTTTAGAATAAATATTATAAAAAATTTATTTCTATCCTAATTTCAATAAATATAATGATATATTTATTATCATTAAAGATATATTGGTTGTCGGCATATCAAAAGAAAAATTTATTATTTAAAATCGTCAAGATAATAGTTAGTATATAAAATAGATTCATTCATGTATATATTTCAAGAATTTTATGGTTGAATATATAATTCAGTCAAACTGAAAATTTAAATATATTTAGATATGGGGACTCACATAGATTTTGGAATACAAATTTTGGGGTATTTCCCGTGTGATTTCCATATCAAAATATATAAGTATGTTTCATACAAAAATATTAAAAGTGGTTGTACTAAGAACATTAAAAATATGAATGTGATAAATCTTTGAACCTTGGTTTTTTTAAAATATATATTTAAAAAATAGATAAATGATATGGATTTGACATATGTTTTCTATAAGAAGAGTGGAAGAATAATAAAAACATAGTAACTAAAATAGTATTCCATTTTTACTCATGTATATCAAGATAAAAAAAATATAAACTATATAATATCGAATACTAAAATTATAAAGTTAAGAAGTTTTTTGGATAGTGAAGAGTTCCATTGAACATATATATTTTATTAAAGGGGAATTCTCAGGGGGACTCGGTGTTCACTACCAGTATATGTAGTGGAAAAGGGAAGTTGTGTAGGATCATCCCTATATATTAAAATCAAAATTTTATGATAGAATAATTATATTAATAAAGTTCTGTAGAATCATTTCAACCCCCACTCCGAGAGTTTTATTCCATCAATTTTAAGAAGGAAGAAGAATATGTCAAGAAATATAATATAACATCTATCCAAAACTGAGGATTCGCCAATCTACATTTTTTCTGATAGTGAAGAGACATATATTTATATAAAATATATATGATATTTTTTACAGTAGTGGATGAAGGATAGTAAAATTCCTTGAGCATTCAAATAGATGTAATCTAAACCCAAAACAATTTACTGGAAGTAATCTTTCGAATATAACAACCACAACCAAATTTTACCCAAAAACTAGTGAAGTAGTGGATTTTGGTGCATCATTACACAATAGATTACACACTCCATTGATATATCTTGGTGCTACTGAATCTAGTAAAAATAATTCTATCCTATGAATTTATTTGTTTAAATCATTAAATTATGTTAATTCAATGAGGTTGAGAGAAAATATCTTATGAATAAGGTTGAACAAAGATCCACCTAAATGGGAAAAGGATCTACAGAATGAAATAAGCATATAGAGTAAAATATGTTGATTTTATTATACATTGATCCCCCCCAAACAATGGTGTATTGGTGATATTACAAGTGTTATTGAAGACAATGATTTATAAATGGGTGATGAATCGAAATAACTTTCACATATAGATTTCATGATAAGGACACCATTTTTCAGGGGAAAAAAATTCATGAATGGAAAAATGATTTCATGGATTACCTGGAAACATTTATGGATGTACATCAAGATGTTATCATATAAATAATTCTTCAATTAAGCTGGTTGGGATTTCATTTTGAAAAAATATATAAGAATAAAGAAACTGATGCCTCTATTAAAAAGGAATTAAGGGGTCGTCAAAAATAAGAAAACTGCAATAAGATGGACAACTAAATTATCTCTATCTATGTGTGAAAAAATATGTACGTTATATATGAAAAAAAATCTACGCTAAATGGAAAATGAATAAATCATAATGGGAAACATCTGAAAAATATTTTGGAATATTTCATTATATATAAAGTCATGAATAATATTTTAAATAAAAATAATACATTATTGAAGATAAAATATCCATATAATTTAAGTAACTATAAATCTATTATTTTATAGGAATATAAACATGGGTCTGAAAAACAATTTAAATTATAATGTTCATATATTCCCATTATATATAAAATGATGGGTTCAAATGAACACATGACCATATAATAAGGTTAAAATTTTGATAATTATTCAGGATTCAATAAAAAGAGATATGATCCTTAAAAAAAGAGGTGTATTAATGGGAATTCATAGATATAGTAAATATTTCTACCATTAATGATATTTTCCAAGAAATAAAAAGTATGAAAAATTTTGAATTGGCCTTGAAGTATGAGATAATAAAAATAGTATCAAAAATGAAATACCAAAGTAGTCTTTCTGATTAGCGAGAATAATATATTGGTAAAAAGATGGTAAAAGATAAGGAATTGAAATTTAATATTCTCTCTCACTCTCCCTCCCTAAACTTTTTTCTTAATTATAGAAAACGTATTATTCATACAGACTCATATTTGAAAAAAAATAAATCTAATGAAGAGGGATGACAGTAAAAGGAACCCTAAGACAAACTTTAGTTCCTAAATTGAAAAAATAAAATCTAGAGACACCCTATATGGTAGCCCCATGAAATGGAGAAGGGGGAGACACAAATATATTTTCTGTGAGTTAAAAGGAGGTTAATGAAAAATAATAAAGAAATTGGATTTTCATATACAATTTAAAAAACGATTTCAATAGAAATTAGAATAAAAGAGATACTTCTATGAAAAATTAAGATACACCAGGTATATATTAATTCAATAAAAAAGATCAATAGTAGAATATATCCAACAACACTAATAGGTCAACTAAAATAATATCATATAAGGGATGATTTTTTTGCAGAAAATCATTTTATTGTAAACCTAGTATTATAGTAAGGATTTTTTGTATTATGAAAGGAATAAAATTCATAAGGAATACCTCTAGTTTTGTGACATATAGTGAGGGAATATTCACTTGAAGGAATCCTCTTATGATGAAAAAATGGATTAATATTTTAGAGGATAATTTTTCAAATCAATTAAGGATGTATCAAGAACTAAAATCAGGTCTCTACATTTAGAATTATTTTGATGAAAAATGGTAAATATATAGGAAACCCCATGATCTATTCCTATTTTGTAAAAAATAGATGTGATTGTAATGAATAAAACACCAGGGAAATAAAATTATAAGGTGGTATTCATTTTCATCAAGATTAAATAATTGTTAAGTTATATCACAAAAAATATTAGTATAAATGAAATAAGGATTGGGTGAAGATTCATATAGTGGAAAAGGAACCATGATAAGTAATATAGTTTTACTACATCAAAAGTGATTTCACTAACATGAGGAATTAGTATCACAATAATGATAAACCCTAGTCCAAATAATGCATATTCTATATAAAAAACTAAAAATTAATTTTTTAAGTAATTGTATAATATCACCATTGAATATGATTTAGGAGGATAGGATATTGTTGATGTTTTCTCATTTTTTCACAAAATTTGAATAATGGGAAAGGAAATTGTGAAGATAAGAGTTGGTGTAAGAACATGGTATTTATATAAGGTATGGATCCTTTAAATTGTCAATATAATTATATTTTTTGACCTATTATGAATTCCTCATAATGTCATGACAATTTTAGGGGTGTCTAAGGCTTGATCGAAACCTGGATCTCCACTTTAAGGAAAAAATTATTTGCTACATTGTTAGTATAATCCTTGTGAGATAGGCCACATGGTTACATCTAATAGTGTGGGGTTGGAAAAAGGGTATCATGAGGTCATATGGTTTCAAGAAAAATTGTCTCTATGGGTATGCTCCCATGCTATTGTTATATAGTTTTTAGAATAACTGGTTCACATCGTTTGCACATAATTTGTAAAATCATGTTCATAAAACCATTTGGGGTCCCTCCTTAGGCATTGGGGGGCACATATTTGGCGCAGAGTTTGGCCAACAATGTGTCCAAACCATGTGAACCAATATATTTTTTGGTAAATGGACAAAACTACCATAATGAATAATGAGTTAATCCCTTCTTCTCTTTTTCTAACTCTAGTAGATAGTATATCCTATCTTCAATTATTGGATCTCCCAAAGCCCTCTTCTATGATTTTGATCTCAATCCATCATCCAATGTCTGATCTGATCACCATTGATCTTGTTGGTTTCCCATATTTCATCCATTCATTCTTTAGTCTCAGTTCATTATTTTCCTTTCCCTCAATGATAATATTTTAATGTAGGCTCAAATTAAAAATTTTCTTGTTGGGGATATGTTCTTAAGATTTATTATGATTTTTTCATACTAAAGATTGATTCTAGATGATGAAAGTGCTAGAGGCTTATGGTAGGTGGCCTATGACTCATCCTAGAAGTCTTTCTATTTATAAAATATCATTATTGTGTGCATGATGATTTTATTGAGTGTTTTTTATTAAATTTGTATTACAATATTATAATTGTTGTTCTTGTATTTGATAATCCTAACAATATATGATCTTTACATCATTAGAAGTGCTGACCTCAACTAATTCCACCAAAATTATGGTGCTTACTTAATTATTTCTTATTGACACATGTGGTTCTATATTCACCTTTATTCTCGTGTAATTTAACATGGACCTTATATTGTTATTTTTTTTAGTTAAATGAATGAATCTATAGATGGATATCACCCCTATAGTTATCACTTGAACCTTCTAAGTTAAGAGTTCTAATTAATTGATGAACCTTTTAATTGGAAAATGAAATGTATATCTATAGACATAAATTTTCCCAATCAAATGTATTTTAATAATAATTAAAATTTTTTCCTTATCCCACCATGTCACCATTATAAAAGGCAAGCAAATGAACCTAATAATTTATTATATAAATACACAAATTAATGGTTGCATGTCCTATTTAGTCTTGTCCCCAAGTATGCAAGCCAATGGAATGGACCATATAAATTTTCAAATGGAAAGTGTATTTAATGATATAAATTTTAAATGAATTGTGCATAACGTTCCTATTTTATATGAGAATTTTCATCTTCATAGAGTGGTTAGAATTGATACAGCCTCAGATTTAGAATGGAATTCCTTGAGCACTTAGAGGGCACCCTTCCGATTTAAGGAGATTATATCCAAGGGAGATGCCCACCTTAGAAAATAGTCTTTATAGATATTAGTATTCTTCAGACACACTCCTTGCATCCAACTTTATGTCTTCCAACATGTGGTGCCTTGAATTAAGCACATTAGGCCAAGTCATTATTACACTATTTTACCTTAGATGAGATCCTTAGACCTGGATAGTATTATATATAGTTGAATTCCATGCATGATGCCCCTGGGATTGCATGCAGACACCTTATACCCAGGTTTAATATTATTATTAATTGGCTTGACTCCTATGCTCAAGGATACCATGGTTATTACTTTGGATCCTCTTTCATTATTATTTCCTATTTTGAATTCCTTGATAAACCTTGGATCCACATTAATTACTATTATTATCATGTTCTATTGTTTGTGTTATTTTACCTCATGTGACTTATTTATATAAACATAACTCAGATGAATTAATTAAAATATTACATATTCAAATACATTTCCAACTAATGCTGAAGAAGGTATCATTTATCATTATAGAATACTTTTTAATTTATATATACCTTAACACTCTTCAAGTCTATATTAATATACTTGATAATGTAGAAATTGTTGGTGGTAGATTACATATATTTATCTCACAACCTATCTAGACTACCTATGGTACCCAGGTGGATTAATTTTATATAGATGTTTATTAGTCTAAGTATCATTTTTTTTACACCTGACCTTGTTTGATTTCAACAGATAGAGATTGGTAAAAAATGACCGAGTAAGATGTTGAGATACTTTGATCATTTTTTGATTCATTTTTGATTTCATTATATAGCATGTACTTCCTAATTCCTTGAATATATTTTTCTTAGTTCTGTAGAAACCATAAATTATATCATCATTATTTTTTATATGATTTAGTTTCCATCATTTGGTTATTTTTATCAGTTGTTGAATGGTTATTCAGATTTTCTAATGCTTATCCTTTATTATAATACTTTATTATATTTACCTATTATTATATATCCATCATACTTCACACTGATATTAGTTAATAATCTCTCGACACACACACACTAAAGTCCATCTCTACTAGTAGGTATCCTCTAGAATATGAGGAGGTGTGCTTGAGGCCATGTGGTGCACCAGCATGGGACACCTTTTAGTGGCATCCATGTTAGCATGTCACAAAGTGGCATCAGAGGTTTTTTCTTACATTAATATTTTGAGATAATAGATTGGATACTCAGAACATTTTTTAACTTGGTTTTAAGTCACTCTTTCGAGTAGATAACACATGTGTGGGGTAAACATGGAGTTTATGGAAATCAGTAATATTGTTATTTATTTCTCTTATTGTGGTAGATTTATTTCCACTATTGGGTGATTCACTTGCTATCTGATGGTTATTGTTATTATTATTATTATTATTACTATTATTATAATTATTTTTATTTTTATTATTGAGGATTACCTTATATCCTTTTCCCAATGGGATGATGGAATGTAAGAATCAATCATGCAAGATTATAGGCTCCTGGAATTCAAATTTGCATATACCATGCCATATAGGTGAACTTTACCGATAGTATTGTCGGTGTCACCATTGATTGTTGAGTGAGCTATGGTAGTTAAATTTATTATGGTGCTTCTAACATATTATACAGGGTAGGTGATTGCATATTTAAAGTTTACTTATCAATATAAATTTTTTTTCTTACATAGGTTGATTGGGGGAATCTTTACTTGTTGGTTTCAATACATGTCATTTATATACCTATTCTTAGATGAGAAGTTATTTGGATATGATTGAGGGATTTCTAGTTTCAATTCATGAGGTGTTTGTCCCATCATGGATTGGATTTATTAATTTATCGATTCGAGCCATCATATATATCTCATTGCATTCTAAGACTGAACATAGATGGGGTTAAATGAAATTAAATGGGTTTTGATTTTAGTGATTAAGTGTATAGGGCCTTAATAAATGGGAATAGTGATCCCTTTTAATTGAACCTTGATATATCTATATAAGAAAATAAAAATTATAAATGCTAATTTTTACGTATAGAATGATTTGGTCATGAGTAAATCAAGAGGTAAGGTGTTATTGACCCAAAAATTATGGGCATACCTATAAACTAAACATGATCACTTACCAATACCTTAGCCTCAAAAGAGGATAGTTGGGGTAGTACCCTAGGTATTGAGCCCTTATTCCACCATGATTTATTCATTTCATGCACCTATGGGTGATGACGACCATTCTATAGAGATGATGGGCCCTGAGTTGCAAGTTTTGGTTCTAGGATTTACACATGGGGCATGACATGTTATAGATGAACTAGGAACTAAAACTCATCTTCGTGATAGTTTCATTCATCTAATGTAGTCCAATAATTGTTCTCTAAAACCATTACCTACGATGGTGGATCTTATGTGTGAATTCCAATAGTATCATCCTCTCACTTCTTGGGGGATGGTGGTCCACTAGCTGGTATGTCTTGGATAGAGGCCACTCTTTCAATATTTTAACATCTGGAGATGTCTCTAGTTAGGATTATAATTCTTTCCACCTATTTGTAACATGATTCATCCAATTTATATTAGGATGGGATTACCTATTATCTTCCCCATCATGTACTACTAGACTATCTTCTATGAGTAATTCTTTCCTAAGATATTTAAAACTTCAAAAAAAGGTAATTCATGCACCTAGTGTAGTTTTATATATCCTTAATGCACTATTAAATGTGTTTTATAGAGTTTAAATGAATTTAACTACTTTAATTTTGTGATTATATATCACATGATAGATGCTTAAATGATTGGCTCAAGTATTCTATTCATAATTAGGTGAATGTATTTCTCCATCATACATTTTCTGAGATCGTCAATCAATATCTTATCATTGAGAACAACCAGTGAGAAGGATTTAGTAATAGGGATAGAGTTTTAGTGTTATGATAGGGCAGTATTTCATCTAATATCAAGAATCATACCCTTGAGGTTTCTTATCAGAGTAGTGGAGGATAGAGTATCTACACTAGAAGTTCTGTTATATTCAATCAGTGTGGATAGTTGGGAAATATGATGCCTCATTACGATAGAGGACCGATGGAGTGTCATTATTTCCATCTAATGAGGGTTATCCAAATATGTTGTTAGACTTTTCCATCATATTCTAGTGGAAGAAGATCCCCACCAGCTCCACCTTCAAGGGCGGGATCATCTACACCACATAAAGATTGGACTTGGAGTAGTAACTGAAGGACCGTCTGGGGAGGAGGTCCTTATCTTGGTATCCATACTTCTGATTATCAATTACAACAGAGTAGAAATTTTCAAGGTAGTTAAGAAATAGAATAAAGACATGGATTAGGCTATTCTCATTCACTAATACTAATACCCAAGGATCAGAGTGAAGGAACGTTGAAATTATGAGGTTCAATTATAGTATCCTATACTATTTTATCCCCTTTATTTGATACAAATGCTTCACATTACTTTGTCTACTTATTTATATGCTAAGTCTCAGGCTAGAGATTCAATATTACTATGGGGTGATGACTGTGGATACAGAATTATAAGTACAGTTAGAGGGAAAAATCTAATTCAGGAATTGTCCCCTTGAGGTAGGAATTTGTCCATTCTTATGGGACCTCTTCTACCTCAAGATGATGGGGTTCAAATTCATTCTCATGATGGATTGGTTGGCTCCATATAATTCATATGTGGATTTATATTGTTATAGGTTGTCGTTTACATCACTTTAGGGTGTTAGTTTCTTTCATAAGGTTGGGTCAATGTATAATCCATTAGAGATGGACTAGAGAATCATGGGATAGGTGCAGTGACTACCCAGATTTCTAGTGTCTTTATGTAAAAGGAGAGAATGTATATTTCATATTTTTCTCTAGTGGAAGATCATTTCTGGGATTTCTTTCCAAACAATATTGATGGCTTACCTCATAAAAGAGAGTTAGATCTTACTATAGAGCTTATTATAGAGACAAATCTAATATCCAGTGATCCATATAGGATAGAAAAAACTAGGTTCCATGATCTCAAGCGATAGTTGTAATTCCTTAAGTTTAATGTTTTTATCCAACCCAGCATTTCATCATGGGGTTCAACATTGTTTATGTTTGTATTACTAATAGTTGAAACAAATTAGGGTTAAGAACCATTATAAACTACCTTGAATAGATTAGGTGATCTATGGTATTCTCATGATCGAATATAGATCGTGATATCATTAAGTGAGAGTTAAGACTTTAGATATATCAGGTATGGCCTTTGAAACTTGGTAAAAAATTTATGAGTATCTTGTTATGCTAGTATGTCTTTCCAACACAACTTCTATTTTCAAGTATTTTATGAATAGGATTTTTCATCCCTATCTAGATTTCAATATCATAGTTTTCATTGATTACAACATAGAATATACACATACCTTCAGTGACCATGTAAAACGTTTTGAGACTATTTTGAATGCACATAGGGAGAATCAAAAATATGTTATGCAGGTTAGGTACCACTTTTGAATTGACAAAGTTTACTTCTAGGGTCATATTATCTCATAATAATAAGAATCTCTTGACCTAGAGAAGGTGAGTGTTGCGGTCTCCTAGAGAATCTAAAGATCATGTTTCATATACAAATATTCTTGGATTTGGATGGATATTAAAGGGTTTCATTTAAGACTTATCATGAATTTCTTCACCTATTACCGGTATTATAAAGATTTTTGTGATGTTACTTTGGTACGAAACATTCGATACATCCATTCAAGTGTTGAAAGTAATTCTTACATCGACACCTATTCTGATTCTTCTAGAGCAATGTACATGTTATATAGTGTTATTTGATTCATCTAGAATTAGGTTGGGAGTAAATACTAATGAATGATGATAAAGTTTCTTCATACGAATCTCTGATATTGGGGCCTCATAAGGGAAATTGCCCAATTAATGATCTCAATCTAGTAGCATTTGTCCATGTCTTTCACTGTTGGAGATAATATCTGATGGGTGAGTTATTTTTGGTGTATAAAGACCACAAGAACCTCTAATATATCATTTCACAACATTACATTAATCTCAGATAGTGGGTATCAGTTGAATACCTTTAGTCCTCTAATTTCCTACTTGCCTATATGCCTAGAAATGGTAATGTGGTTGAAGATGTTCTTATTCAGAAAACTCATTCGTATGTTGTACTGGAATCTAGTGATGAGTAGAAATTAATGGACCTATTTTTTTATATTAATCTAGAGTTTCAATAGATTCATAGTTTGTATTCTCTTTTTTCCTAGGAAGCTACCTCTTAACACCTTCTGAGAGTGAAGATAAGACAGTTTTTAGATATTGAAGGCATGGTTCTCTTGGAGAGTATTTCTATAGAGTACCTACCTATTGATTGGTCTATGGATGAAGATTGAATCCCTAATATAAAGGGGGATTTATGAGATCCTATATATTTGATAGAATAAGTAATGAGGGAGTCCAAAAATTTTCAGTGGTATATTCATCCAGTCATCTCAATGATGTATTGTGATATATGATGCATGTATTGGTGTCATGGGATGAAAAATTATATAACAACTAGGGGTTCTACCAATTATCTGGAAAAGGTGAAGCACCATTAGCCTGCAAGATCATTACTAAAATTTCTAATATCGTAACTGAAATGGTAAAATGTTGTGATTGATCATGTAGTCGCCTTACTGAGATCGTTTTATGTTAGATACACTGTTGGGGTATTCATAGATCGACTGGTGAAAGTATCCCACTTCTTTCCTATTCCGGAGACTTTCTCAGTGGATGAGATAGAAAGACTGTATATTAGTTAGATCATATAACTACATAGGGTCCCTCATAATATCATTTCATATAGCGACTCTCATTCCAAATCAATGTTACATAAGGTTTAACATATAGTTAGGGGTTCATAGGTTCTCATTAGCACATATATTCACCCTTAGACCCATGGATAGTGGGAATAGACAATATAGGAGTTAGATAATATTATATGAGAATTACTCTAATATTTTGGAGTTTATTTGGAGAATCATATACACCTAATTAATTCTTTCTATATTAATAGAATCCATAAGAAATTCAGAGGGCTCCCTTTGAGGTCTTGTATGGTAGGTCATTATGTTCACCCCTATACAGGTTAAAGGTTGGATAGGTACTTATTCTAAGTGATCGACTCGTGCAAGATACTTCAAATAATTTAAAAATAATTAGGAAGAGTATGTATGATACTAAGTAAATATATAAATCTTATATTGATCACCATGGATGAAAACTAGAGTCAGAGGTTGAGGATCATGTTTTCCTAGGTGTATCGCCAAGACATGGGAATATAAGGATAAGAAGGAATGGGAAGTTGTCACCTCATTATATAAGGTAATTTTATATTATAGATAGATTAGGGATAGTAATATTTCAGTTGTTATTATCTGAGAGTTACTATTCCATGCACGATATCTTTCAATTTTCACATATTTTCCAATATCATGTCGATCCATATCATGCATTCAAACCCAATGAGGTGGAACTGGATGTAGATTCTTCTTTTTAGGATTATCCCATACACATAATTGATCAAATCATGAAGCATCTATGAGGCATATATGTTCCTTTAGTGTGGGTGTTATGGAATATCAACCATGTGTAGGATGAGAACATTGAGTAGGAGTCCAATGTATGTGCCATGTGGTCAGAGTTATACTTAGAAAAAATTACCTCCCTTAGAAGGTTAACATAGGGATGAGTTCCTTAAGGGGGGAATACTACAAGAAATAGGAATTTTTATAAGGTTTGTATACTAAATATTTATTTTATAATTATTATATTTTAATCTATTATGAATTTTTTATGAGTTCAGGAGAGTCTCGGGGTATCTGGTTCTTGTTCAGAGCCTAGATCCTCATTTATGAAGAAAATATGTTGGGCTGAAAGGTTAGAAGAAACTTTTATGGATAGGACACATGGTTAATTAAATATATGTGGGGATAGAAATAGAATAATTAGGGGCCACACAAGTTTATGAAATTATTCTACCAGGGTTTTAGACCCATTCAGTTGGTATGCAGTTTTTAGTAGATCATGATAATAAGGTTTCTATCATATTTGAAAAATTGTGCATATAAAATAGTTTGGGGACCCTCCTTAGGTAGTGGTAGGTTCACGGTTGGTGAAAGTTTTAGCCAATCGTGCATCCAAACTGTGAGACCCAATAAATTTGGTGTAAATGACCAAATTATCCTTAATGACTTATGTGTTTAACCCTTCCTCTCCTTTTCTCATGTCAGAGGACAGTATCTCACATCATCACCCATTGAATCTACCAAATTCATCTTCTTACCTTTTGATCCACATTTTCTTCTGATGTCTGATTTGATCACCAGTGGTATCTTTCCTTTAAGAAATCTCTCAATTCCCTAGGCTCAGCTCTTCAGTCATCTTTCCACTAACAATGTTATTTTGATGTGGTCACATATGCCATATTTTTAGGATGTTGATACATCATATTTTGTGTGATACAAGACAAAATAAGGGTTGATAATGTATACAGATATTGTTAAATTATTATTTTAGGTGTTCTATGACCCAACAATCATGTCTCTCTATTTTATAAACTATCTTCCTTATGTGCATGCTGATTTCACCAAGAGTTTCCTATTAAATTAATATGACCTTATTATAATAATTTTTCTTGTATTCTATAGTCCTTCATATATATGATCATTAAAGAATTAGACTTTAGGACATATATATAGACTCTATCCTTTTACACATGTCTTTACATGATTTTATGCATAATTAAACATCAACTTACAAGCCAAGGATCATAAATTCAAGTGTCTTGGAATATTATGTACGTAAAAAAGAAAATATTAAACTAAATAAAACAATTCTTTATTTAACATATATTATGATCTCATAACATCATTTGAGTCCATACATCTTCATAGGATAACCATGGAATAACATGATCCAAGGGATTAGCTAAAAAGTCTCAATGAGGTAATAAAATTTAAAATAATGATTTTCACATAGGATAGAAGGAATACCATAATGATATAAAAATTCATGGAACATGAATAAACATAAGGAATTATAGCATAGTATCATATTATCTTCGATTTATCATAATTTTTAAGAAATATAAACCATGACTTTACCACGAGTCCAAGAACATTGCCAATAGAGGAGCTTAGGTCAAGGATTGTTGCACATAGAGGAGCATGAGTCAAGGCTAACCACCAAGATCATTGCACATTACGTCTCATGAGACAAAAATTTCCCCAATGAATTTGAGAAATATATGAGAGTACCCATCATAACATGTTCATGAATATGATTTCAACATAATTAATCAAATATATGTAATCAAACATAAACATAAGGGTTACCTTTGGAAAAAATTGGGTTTCATAATCATTACAAAAGTATAAAAATGGGAGTATCAAAAAAGTGTCCATGAATGAAATGAATTAAATCATACATGTGAATTTATAAAGGAATATAGGAATATATCAGGATAAAAAATTTCATAATGAATTGAAAATAGTGTTTAAGAAACATTAGGAATACAACATTGTTTTCAAAATGGAACAAGCATAATTGTTTGTATAAAACCAGAATTGAACCAAGGAAGTTTTTCATGATAAAATGAGTTATTTTAAAAAATAATTGTGGCATAATATAGATGATGTATCTATTGACCAAATATTGACATACATGGACATTATATTTCTATTGTGGAGTACTTAATGCATCACAAAAATATATAACCAAAGACTATATTAGATTAGTTTCTTGGGAAACATGGAACACAATCTTCTATCTTGGTTAAAAATCTTCAATCTCTTCTATAAAGATATTCCCTATTAGTTTTTCTAGCTAAAACATTTCATTATATCTTTGGAAAAGAAAAATTAAAAAGTATGGGTGAAAATTCTCAGAAAGTGTAAACAAGAAGAACATAAAAGAAAACATAAACATAAGAATGTAAAAACATGACCATAAATTTTGAATATAAAAATTGTGATTCATGAAATAAGTCTTCGTAGTACGTAAGGTATAGATCCTAAAGGAACATTAACCATGATAAAATAACATTAGAATAAAACATGGAATTGTGGCAAACAAATAAAAAAATAATATGATTTCCAAAGTGGCCATGCCATTACTTCCAAGACCGTCATAGTGGAAAAATTCCATTACTGAATCAGGTTTACATTCTATTCCAGCCATGTATTATTGAAATGGATTTACATTTCATTCTAGCTCTATATTACTGAACTTGATTTACATGTCATTCCATCCCCATATTACTGAATCAGATTTACTTGTCATTCATGTGTGGTATATCTCATGAGATATAAATCTGTACCCTATGCATTAGAGGGTGATATAGGTCCCACCCATCTCATAATGAAATCATTCTTATATGTTCCACAAAAACATAGATCCTTCATCATAGCATAACCCAATAAATAAAATGTTTTTCTTAAACATCATTCCATTATAACATTATTCATATAAAATTTCATTACATCATCAACAATATTAAATAATAGTTATAATGAGGATATAAACATAAACCTATTTAAAGAGAGACATATTATATGGAAGATAATTTTTATAAAATACTTGAAATAAATTCTTGAGGAAAATATCACTTCTTCTTCAAAAACATTATTTTCTCAAAATGCCATGAAATTTCAAAAGAAGAGAATTTAATTGAGAATATAATTGAAATATTTTAAATAAATCTTCATGGAAATAAAACATTATGAAGACGTAAAAATCCATTTATTTTGTATAAGTTAAAAAACATTCTCCTCGTACTTTATCGGAGAAGTCAAAAGTACCACGTATGGTAAACGAAATAATGATTCCTTCCAAACCATGTATTAAAATTTCAAAATGGGTAAAAATGACTTAAAAATACATATATGAATATTAAAAAATTTATGAAATTATTTTTAGAAGTCATTGACACGAATGATAAATATAACCCAGTAAATACTTACATATAAACTATCACAAATAAAAATGAGATTTCAAAATTATCCCTTAACTTTCCTCTGATTTCATCGATATGTGTTCGAAAATCCAGTATATTGGGTTTAAAGATATTATTATCTTGTAACAAAACCATAATAATATTTATGATATCGCGTATGATTCACTTATGACTTTATATTACCTGTTTATTTATCAATTCCAAAAAAATCATCTTTTTGGTTAATAATTGTTTTACTTATCATATGATTTATTACTTATTATTCTTGATAATATTACTTAGATCATGATTTAATTACTTATATAATGTAGAAATATTATTTATATATCATAAATATACACTATAGAAATATATATAATATATAGATAAAAGAAATAGAATACATCGTTCATAGAGACGGTATGTCTTACGTCCACATGAACGTTGTTTCTGTATCGTTTTTGAGTCGAATGGAAGCATGTAAATAACATATATCTATATATTATCATTATTATGTCATATATTTCATGATTATTTATTATATGTACTTTATAATTATTCTTGAATGGTTAACCCGAGGAATAAATCTCATCGTGTCATCGAGATGGTAAGACGTACGTATGCACGAGTGATGATATCATTCCCTTGATGGTTAAATGGTATGGAATAGGATGGTATATGAATTTTACTGAAATAATATCATTTTTTATTCATTATTTATGTCATGTATTTTCATTATTATACTTGTCAAAAAAATTATAGGTGAAAATTAGTTTACACCACAACGTGGAGACAGTAAGCTGGACATACGCATGGATGGTGATATTATTTTTCATGGGATGGGTAAAAGGAATAATATGGTTTTACCATAATCATAAAATAATATCAGAATATATTATATGTTAGAGTTATTATTTTATTATTGTAAAAAAAATAGGAAGAGTAAGTAGAAGAAGAAAATAACTTGGAAAGCAGGGATAAAACTATTGCATCTTCTTCAGGTGTCTCCTTTCTATTTTCACAAAAGGACTCATTAAAATAGTTTTCTGCCTAAAGGGTAGCCTCAAGGATTATGTGAGGGAATTTTGGAGGATATTTGGGTAGTGGTTGGCTGAGACAAATGGTTACATAGGTGTGAATAAAAGATAAGTATAAGTTCCCTTTTATAGGAGAGGTGAGGGGCACTTTGGAGAAGACTTGAAATAATAATTTATTATAAATTTATATTCAATTTATTATTGCTAAAAAGTAATTAATTTAAATTATAATATGAGGATAGGTCGAAATCCTTTTAACCAATGGGTCTTAGAAAATTTTATGTTACAAAATTGACCTTATCTTTTTTCTTTAACCCTTAGTTAAAAACATTAACTCTTATCATGTCTTCTTTTATTTTCATAATATATTGTTTCAATTGTTACTAAAAAATTCAAATAGAACATAAATTGGATACTTAATGACATTTTTGACATTATTTAATTAATTTGGCCTAATATTATATTTTTATGACTATTATATCATTTAATAAAATTGTATTGCTTTTAAAAACTCATTTATATCAATTTTAACACTATTTAGTAATTGATTTTTGTTAAAGTCATAACAACATTATTCCTTTGAACCAAAAGCATTAAATCATCCATAACATATAAATATCATCACAAAAATCTTATACGGCATAAAAATGTTCAAATTACATTTATTTTAATATTTATAATATCATTTATTTGTATATTTCATTAATAAGGTAATCACTACATCATCATTGGGTCATAAATAAATTTATTTATTTAATGTCTAAAAATTATAAATAAAATATCATGATCTAGATTTTTAGATATCTAATAACTATATATAGTTGAAGAGATAATTAATATAAGCTGAAATAAAATTTTTTTAGTTAGTATATTCAATTTTATGTTATATTTCGCTTTTCATTAAATTAAATATTTTAAAAGGTCATTATCACACCCAAGTGGCGCCATAGGGTCCTAAATTCAACCCATAAGTGATAATGGATGGGCCTATATCATCCAATGTGATTATGTCAGGTGTTTAGGTAGTTTTATACTACTATAATATTATTTTTACCCTTATTTACCTGATTTACCCTTTAATCGTGGTAAATAAAAATAATTATGAAGTTAATACTCATAATGCCCAAATATAAAAGTTAACTATTTACACAATTTTTCCCTTATAATACCAAATGTGGAATCCATTTTAATAAACTTAATACATATTATTTGAAGAAATTAATTCAAAATTAATTCCTATTGTAAAAAACAGAAAGCGGTTTTTTTAAGTAAAAACTATCAAAATATTGACATGTGTTTATGTCCAATTTAAATTTGAAATTACATTAAATTGCCAAATTTTTATTGAATGGTAAAAATATAATATAATTACACTTTAAAACTAAACAATAATATAATCTAACTATCTAAATAAATTCAATGAAAATCATCTTTTAATTAAAATACATTATTTTTAACTTTTCATTAAAATATGAATTTCATTAGAAAAATACCAAAATTTTAACCACGTTAAATTTTTATTTCCTTATTCCAAAATAAGAAGTTTATTATGAAAAATAGAACATATAAAATTTTCAAAACTAAATTTAAAAACGGTTCTCCATCAAAAAGATGTAAAGTAATATTTTTTGAAAAATAATTGTTTTATCTGAGAAATTGAATTTTTCTTATATAATATCTATAAAACATATAAGATGAAATTAAATCATTACATTGAATATATAAAATGTATAATTAATTAATAAAATTCATAAATAGAGATTTATTATTTGTATAGACACACTTATTTTCCTTCAAATATTTTTTAGAAGGAAGTTAGTACAATTTATACCAACCATTATAATGACTATGTTTTAATATTTTGTTATCACTTATACTGGGTCTTGCATGAAATAAAATGAACTTGAAATTGTGTGTAACATAAGCCTAGAATAGTGTTGTGTATACTACAAGCTAATATACCGGAGCCTATAATAGAATATAATAATATTGTAGCGTAAAACACAAGACATAAAAAATATTAAAAGGAATTTATCTCATAAAATCGTGAGGTGTTATAATATACCCCCTATAAAATGAATTTCTCCCTCAAAATTCATCAGGGTTATAAAAGTTTTACAACTTGAAATTTTCTTTCATAGAAAACCACATCATAACAAGGAATACAAAAACATCATTTTACAAAGGAAATTTAGAAACATAATGGTTACCAAATGTAACTCATCACTGGGTTTCCAAATAGGATAATATATGTAGAAAGTGAAAAAAAATATATATGGATGAAAAATATAACCATCATGTTCTGATGGATACTGACATAGAACAAGTTTTGGAAATTTTGACAAATAGAAAGCCATAAATTTGTGATGATTTAAGGGACCATATGATCCATTGGATAAGAAGGTACTATGAGAACATTTTTTTTCAAGATCCTTTTCATAAAGTTAAATAACATGTGAAGAAATACTTACTTGATTTCAGTACAATCTCACCATTGGTCTTGCCTTGAACAATTTCTACTTCATCTCTTATTCAAATAAATAAAATTGAATTTTTTATTTCTAATTTGTCAGTAGATCATGTGATCCATAAATTGAATGATAGGTCATTACATCAATCTTTGTCAAAAAAAAGGTTACAAGAAGTTATCAAACATGCATAATTCTATATATGGTGAAATAATACTTTTTCTAGAAAACTTAATCAGATGTTTAAACTTTCAAAATAAATTGATAACTTCACAATCCTTATGAAAGATGAAAATAAATAATATATAAATTTTTTTTCACAAACTCATATTAACATTTATCCCCCATATATTATAAGATATCTCGGGTTGGTCACATTCCAAATATGTGAACACCTTCATCATGTGTTCTCTTGATTCGCAATAACAACCTGAATTATCATATATCCTTATTAGAAACATTCATGTTTCCTTATTCCTAAACATATTCGATATATTCCTTCAATCCCAAAAAATTATATACTTCATCCACTATAGCATAACCCTCTTGTCAATAACACTATAATTAGATCTCAAAAAACTATCGCCATCTAGTTTACTTATTAAAATCCAACATATCTTTAACTAAGTATCATTATCTTAACATATGGGATGTATTTAAAAATTTCTTTCATTTAATCACGTGTTCTCCAAGTATATCACCTTACCCTTAAATATATTTTATGTCTTCTTATAACTATTCAACATTTCTATTCCAATCCTTAATTAAAAACTCATATAAAAAACACTTATATATTTCATAATTCATTTAACAGAATCTTCGAAATCTGAAACATATACACCTCCATTATCCATCATTATTATTAAACCATTACTCATGATCCATCACCATCGTCTTTCTTAAAATATAAATCATGTATCAAGGTTTCTCAACCTCAAGCTTCTTAGGATTAACGTAAACAATACGGGAAGAACATTATATACCTTTAAAATTTTGTTTATAATCTCTTTATCCTCAGTAATATAACCATTACTCGTACCATTGTCAAGATTTTATTCATGAAATTTCCACTTCAGAAATCAATCTTCATTATTCACATAATTTCCACATCTTAAACATTCAATGGTTAACTATGTTCTATATAGTTCTAGATATTAACTAATACTATAAAGAGAAGTGTGAGAAATACCTAACAGAGATTAAAAACACATAACTAAGGTAAACAACATATAATATTTCAATCATTGATAAATTAGGTTTAATCCTAGGTTATTCATGATTATCAAAAAACCAATATGATTGTAAACTATACTTGAATTATAATTAGGAAATACCTATAAATATACATAGAAATATCTCTAGGGATCTCACTAAAGTTTTCACATCCTACTTTGTAAAGGTTGACTAAACCTTCGCTCTGATACGAGGTCTAATGACCCAAGCTTGACATAAAAATACGTTACATTTTTTTCTGAATACATAATACATTACCTAAATATATTTCTAATTACTATATTATTTTGGTGTATTTGGAAACTCAGAACGCATTCTTATATCTTGGTAAAAGATCTTCAACATCTCCAATAAATATCATCCCCATTAGTTTTCCTACCTAAAACTTTCTTTACATCCTGGGGAAAATATAACATAAAAATGACAGGCTCAAATGATAAGGGTAAACATGAATAAAATCAAACAGAACATAAACATAAGATTTTAAAAACATGAAAATAAATTATTAATATCAAAATCATGAGTCATGAAATAATTTGTGGTAGTACGTAATGTATAGATCATAAAGGAACCTTAACCGTGACAAAATAGCATTGGCATAAAACATGAAATTATGGAAAAAAATAGTAACATAATATGATTTCCATAGAAGAAAAGTAATTCTTGTCAAAACCATCATAGTGGACAATGTTTGTTTCTCAACCGAGTTTACTTACTATTCTATCCATGTATTACTGAACCGAATTTTATTTTTGTTCTAGCCATGTATTACTGAACCAGATTTACCTATAGTTCTAGCCTTGTATTACTAAACCATATTTACCTTCCATTATAATCATTCATATCTCAGGCGATATAAATCTTTACCCAATTCATTGTAAGTATATGTAGGTACCACCTATCTCATAATGAAATAATTCTTACAAGTTCCACAAAAAACATAAATCATTCATCAAAGCATAATCCAATAATTAAAATGGTTTTCTTAAACATCATTACTTCATAGAATAATCCATATAAAATATTATTCCATAATTACCACAATCAAATCATAGTAACAATAGGGAAAAAATATATCATATTTAAAGAGTGTCGTCTTATATAGAAAATAATTTTGATAAAATGCCTGAAAATAATTCTTGAGGAAAATATCCTTTCTTCTTTAAAAACGTTTTCTTTTCTCAAAATGCCACAGTATTTTAAAAGAAAAAATTTTAATTGAAAATAAACATGAAATCTTGTAAAGGTATCTTATTTTAAATAAATCATTATGAATAAGTAAAAATTATTCCATGGTGTATGATTTAAAAAAACATTCTCCTTATACTTTGTCAGAGAAGTAAAGAGTATCTTGTATGTTAAATGAAAGAAAATATTCCTTCCAAACCATGTAGTAAAAGTTAAAAATGGTTAAAAATGACTTTAAACATACATATAATAATATTAAACATTTTATGAAATAATTTTTAGAAATCATGGACAAGGATGATAAATATACCCCAGTAAATACTTACGTATAAACAATCTCAGATAAAAATGGGATTGCAAAATTATCACTTACCTCATGTATAATTTCATTTTTATGTGTATAAAATGGTTTTATAGTGGGATTAAATATATTATTTACTTATAAAAAAACATAATAATATTTATGATATCATATATGATTAACTTATGACTTTATATTACCTTTTTATTTATCAATTCCATATTAAAGTAATGTTTTGGGTAATAATAGTTTTATTTATCCTATGTGTTTTGAATAATTATTCTTGAACTTACTACTTATATAGTGATTTATTTACATCTATAATGTAAAACATGATTTATATATCATAAATATTAAGTAAAAATATATATAACATATATATAAATGAAATTGAATACATCGTTCATAGAGACGGTAAGCTGTATTTACGCATGAACATTGTTTTTATTTTGCTTATAGAATTGAATGGAGGTAAGTAAATAAAATATATATATATATACATAAATACAGTAGAATTATTATGCCAAATATTTCATTATTATTTATTATATATACTTTATAATCATTCTGTAATGGTTAACATGAAGAATGAATCTCATCGCATCCTGGAGACGGTGAGTCGTACGTACGCACGAGGGAAGATATCATTTTCTTGATGGTTAAATGGTTTGTAATTGGATGGTATATGAATTGTAAATAAATATTACCATGTTATATATATATTATTTACATAATTTATATTCATTATTATACCCATCAAAATAATGTATATATGAAAAACTTTTTACAACACAGGGTGGAGACCACAAGTCGTACGTACGCACGCATGGTGATATTTTTCTTAATAGGATTGCTAAAAGGAATAATATGGTTTTCCCATAATAAAAAAAACATCTCAGAATATATTATATGTTGTAGTTATTATTTTTGTAAGGTATCAACTTAGTAATAGGAATTAGAAGAAGAAACGAACTTTGAAATAAGGGATAAAATTATTACCTCTTCTTCAGGTGTCTCCATTTTATTTTCACAAAAATAATCCATAGGATGGTTTTGTTCCAAAAGGGTGACCTCTATGAAGAATTTATAGATGTTCAGTGGATATTTTTTTGGGTGTTTTGAGCCAAATGGCTTTTGAGGCGTGAGTAAAAGAGAAGGAGAAGTGCATTTTTATAGGAGAGGTAGAAAATTATTGAAATATTAATTTACTATAAATTTATTTTTAGTTTAAAATATCTCCAAAGTGATTAATTTCATGGATAAGAAAAGGATAGTTCGTAATCATCTCAAAACATAGGTTTTAGACAAGTTTAGGTCACAAAATCAACCTTATTGGTTAACTTTAACTCTTAGTTGAAAACATTAACTCCTACCAAGTCCATTTGTATTTTCATAATATATGGTTTCTATAGTTACTATAAAATGAAAGAAGAACCTAAAGTGGATTAATAATGACATTTTTAACATTATATAAGTCACTTGTCTTAATATTATATTCTTATAACTATTATATCATTTAAATATATAGTATTTGTTTTAAAAACTCATTTATGTCAATTTTGAAACTACTGAGTAATTAATTTTTGTTAAAGTTATAACAACTTTATTCCTTCATACCAAAAGAATTAAATCATCCCTAAAATGTCAATTCCATCTAAAAAATCATGTATGGGATAAAATTGTTCAAATTATATTAATTTAAAAATTTATAATATCATTTAATTTAATATTTCATTAATTAGATAATCATTGCATCATCATTGTGTCATAAGTAAATTTATGTATTTAATTTTTAAAAATTATAAATAAAATACCATGATTTAGAAAATATTTTTATATTTATAATTAATATTTATAGTTGAATATATCATTTATATAATCCAAAATAAAAAAAATTAGTTTGGAGATACAATTTTATATTTTATTTTCATTTTCTTTAAATTAAATATTATAAAAGGTCAATATCACACCCATGTGGCTCCATGGGGTCCTAAATTAGACCCAAGGATGCTAATGGTTAGAAATATTTCCTCCAATAGTATTATTACAGAAGTTATCATAGTCTTATATTATTATAATATTATTTCTTACCCTTATTTATCGGATTTACACTTTAACTACGGTAAAGAAAAATAATTACTAAAGTTACTATTCTTAATGTTTATAAAAATGGTAACTATTTAAAGAATTTTTACCTTCTTATTCAAAATATAGAATATATTTTTATTAATTCAGAATACTAAATTGCAAGAAATTAATTTAAAATTAATTCTCATTGTCAACACTAGAAAGCAGGATTTGAATAAGTAAAAAACTATCAAAATATTAACATTTTTTTATGTCCATTTTAAATTTTTAGTTACTTTCAAAGACCAATATTGTATTAAATTATAAGAACATAATCCAATTACCCTTTAAAATAAATTAAAATGATAGTATAACTACATATATAAACTAGATGAAAACATAGTTTTGAATTAAAATACATTATTTTTCAATATTCATTAAAATATGAATTTCATCAGAAAATACCAAAAATTAAACCAAAGTATATTTTGATGTCCATCTTCCAATGAAAAAGAATATTATAACAAATATAAATTACAAAATTGTCAAACATGGTATTTAAAAAGGGTTCTCTATCAAAAGGAGGTAAAACTGTATTTTTTTTTAAAAAGACTTCCTTTATCCAAAAAAATTAATTTTTTCTTATATCATATCTTGAAAACATAATATATGAATTTAAATCATTACATTTAATATATTACATATATATTTCACTAATAAAATCCATAAAAATTGGTTTTCTTATTTTTATATACTCACTTATTTTCATTGAAATCCTTTTTCTCTATATGGAAGTTAATGCAATTCATACCTACCATTTTAATGAATAGTATGTAATATTTAGTTATCACTTCTACTATGTCTTGGGTGAAATGAAAAGAACATGAAATTGTGTGTAACACAATCCATGAAAAGTGTTGTGTATACTATAAGCTAATTCGGTGTTGCGTATAATGAAAGCTAATCATGGTGTAGTGTAAAACACAGTACATCAAATAATTTAAAAAATATTTATCTAATAAAATATTGGGGTGTTACAATTTATCACACTTAAATATGGGTAATAATTTGGGACTTTCCCATAAATCAGGCTTGCATATCCGGAAGTATTGAGTTGAGAACCTTTTAAAAATGTATTTCCTAGAAAAAAAGGATGGATATATCTTGATTAGTGATTTTGGAACATAAAAATTGAATTTAGAATGTGTACATAAAAACTAAAGATAATTCCATTTCTGTAAAAAGTGACAAAGTATAAACAGAAGGAGTAATGGAGGTTTAGGTATAATACCTTACCTTATGTCGGAAATGATTCGGCATCGGCTCTTAATATCCTGAATAATCAAATTAGATTCATTAATTAATAATTATATAACCATTTATACATGTATCTAATTAGGTATAATTTTATTATGTTCATTTATGTCCCTTTTGGTGGGTTATGAAATTTAATTTCATTGCTTGGGAGATTTGATTTCCTTAGATTTCATTATCGATTTACTTATATACGAGTATGGAAAATTATGTATAATGTGGATAATTTTATAGAACTGAATGTATATGTTATTAATGAATATATATAATATTAAAATACCATTTTTTCCAAAATTAGGGACTATTAATTAAATAAATCATTAATTATAATCGCTTAGATTAATTTAGCATTTTCATCACAACGAGCTCATCATGTTGTATATATTATTATCATGTGTAAAAAATGATTAAAGAGAATTATATAGGATATAAAACATATATTATAATCTTCTAAAACCATAAAAATAGTTTCATGACCAAACATGGAGATGGAATTGAAATATGAAATCATGTTATCCACAAAGGTGGTAAATCGGTACCACACAAATGATGTTTTCATTCTTAATTTTAAAGAGAGATGAGATGATATTTGATGAATAATTATTTTATAAACATGATAAAATTTTATTATATGTAATATATTGGAATTTTAGTTCCCTTTAGATTAGTGGAGGTGATAAATTAATAATAAAAGGAACATGATAGGAAATTGAAATGATTTCACCTCCTGATTCCTTTTCTTGAGAGCCTCCTTGTGGTATTGGTTTTGGTCTTTTTTAATACCAAAAGAACCTACAAATGGGGGATATTTTTTGAAATATTATTCTAAATAATATAGAAAAGGATCCATGCTTTTGAGGTGTGAGGAGAAGTGGTTGTCTTGGGCAGTATTTATAGTGTTCGAAGGGGTGTTTTCACTTTCTTTTATTCGATACTTTATTATTTTTAACAATAAAATAAATAGTTAATATTATTGAGACTAAATAAATTAATTTCTGAATGTGATTTCCAAAGAATGGTCACTTAAATTATCCATGCCTCAAGAAGGACTCAATAATTCATTTATTTACAAACACTGTAAATTATCGTATTTCACTATTTAACAAAAAAATCATGTATTTTAGAAAAATATAAAAAAAATTACCCTAACCATTTTTTATGTGTATAATTAAAAAATGAATTTCATTTTATGAAACTAATTTTATAAATATGAGAGATTTAATGATTAATTAAAATCATTATTTACATGGAAAATACAAATTTTATATTTAAAACTGTTTTTCTAACACTTCTAATTTTTTATTAAGGTCTAATAAAATTATATTAATATCATAAGACAAAAGAATATTTTATTAAATAAATTTTATGAAAAATAACATTATTTTTAAATTAATAAATTAGTAATAAAATTGTAATTAAATATTTATGACTTTTAAAGATACCATCTCTTAGTTAATAATTTTTAAAATATTTATTCAGTTACACAATGATATAATTATATCATATTATTATGTATAATATGGATAATTTATATTTATAATTCCATTGGGGAGGTTACTATTCAATTGGTCGGCTTACTATTTATAAGGATCGCATTACTATTTCAAAGTTCAAGATACCATTTCATTAGTGTAGTTACCTTAACTTATAGAAATTCATTGTTTTCATTAATTCATCACTTATAAAGTTTGTATTGTCTTATTAATGTGATTTTATGTGATTATTTTTTATGAAATAATTATTGGAAGAGGATTTCATTCATAAATTATTTGGGAAAATACATCCTCAAAAAAGTCCACCCAATGTAGGGTGCTTCTTTAATTATGAATTGGTGACTCATGTGGATCTATTTAGACCACTGTTTGGGTGTGATTTGACTTTTCCTTCATAGCGGTAAGTTTTGTAAATTAATAGAAAGAGTTTATAAATGTATATAACCCCTATATTTATCCCATTACCCTTCTAAGTTAAGTGTTCTAATTAATTAATAAACCATCTAAATGGTAAATGGAAATTATATTTATAGATATCACATATCCAAATTAAATTTATTTGATTACTAATTGTTTTCATTTAATTAGAAAAAATTATCATATTTATGAATGTTAATGGAATGAACATAATCATTGATTATATAATTAATGTAATAAATGGTTTAATTTCCTATTTTCCCTTGCTAGCTCGTATGAAAGGAAATGGAATAAACCTTGTGAATTATCAAATTGCATGAGAATTATAGGGCCTATGTTTCATAATGAATTATTTATATGGTTACCATTTCCTATTGACCTTTTCATCTTTATAGGAGTGGTCAGACCTAAGCCACCACAAGATTCCTGAGGGAATTCCTTGAGCACTGAAAGGACTCCATTATGATTCAAGGAGCCGGTTTCTAATGGAGATACCCACCTTGGAACATGGTCCTTGTCAACTAGCAGATTCCTTGTATGAAATCATAGGATCCCTTTACTATCTTCCAATTAATAGGATTCATTATATACGTTCCTTGAATCTAGAGTGATGTATTTGAATTTTTGGCATCATAGATTCACCCCATTGGGCCCATACATGCTTATCATGTTTTAACCTGGATGAGATACATAGACATGGTTAGAATCATTTAAGTTTAATTTCTTGATCAATTCCCCATATATTACACTCAGAACCATTTTAACCAGGTTTTGTATTATTATTGTGTGGGCTCGACCCTTGACGTCGAGGATTATTTGGTAATTACTGTGGATTCTCTTTTGTTATTATATATTCTATATGATGCATTGATGTATAATGGATTAATTTTTATTATAATCATGTCACACTATCTATGCCATTATACCTCAACAAAATTATTTATATAAAATAAATTCAAATGAATTAAGTAATTGATTATATTTTTGGAGACATTTCCAGCTAACTCTGAAGTAGGTATCTATTATTATTGTAAAATTTATTTACATTTATATATTCCTAGACTCTACATCTATTTATATTCATAGACACGATGGAAAGGATTACATTGGTGGTTGCTAACATAGAATTATCTCAAAACCAATATGGGATTCCCATGGTACCTTGGGAGATCACATGTATGAAAGTATTGATAAGGGGAAGCATCCTAATTTGGGCACCTCATCTTGATTACATGATTAGGATGGATCAAGGTAGTATATGACTGGGTAAGATCTCAAGATGAATAGATAGTTTTCGTATTATTTTTTAATATTTCTTATAGAATATATTTCTGACTACCATGTCTACCAAATTTTCAGCATTTTAGAAACATGACATTACAACATCATCACTTTTTAAATGATTCAGTTTCTAACATTTGAGTATTTTTATCTGTTATTGGATTATTACTCCTACTTTTTATGCTTATCCAATATTATACTACTTCATATACATACTTATTATTATATATCCACTATACATTACTATGATGTGAGGTAATTGTCACCCCACTAACAAACCCTAAGCCCTAGCTATTATTCGACATACTTTAGCATACGAGGAGGCACACTTGAGGCCTTGTGGCCCACCTAATTAGGACACTATTGGGTGGAGCCTAGATTGAGATGTCATAATTGGTTCATTAAGACAAATAATATTCTTCAACATGGGGAAATATGATGTACCCCTCTCCCCATATTATCTAAATTCTCTAAACTATCCATTCAGGTTGTGAAATATTTAATGGGAGATACAATCCATATGGAATATTTTCTTAATAAAGAACAAGTTTTGGGGATGAAAGATGAACATTTTAAGATATATAGATGCTAAGAATAATTTTACCTACAGAATATTGAAGCTGAAAAATGAATTGTAATCATTATAATCAGTGAAATCTAAATTCTTTATACAATAATGATGTTTCTTGACTAAGTGGAAAAATAAAATATTATTTCGATGAAATATGATTTATTTTTATAAGTATGATGTAATAATTGTTTTTATAATGAATATAGCTTGGTATATGTGTTTTTAACATCTATTTTTAGTAGAGTCATAAAATTAAAATAATGTTGAATGATTTAGAAATATGAATCTATAATGTTATCATAGATGATAGTATTCAATGGGTACCTTTATAGTGACCCTATCCTTTTACTCATATTATTACATTCTTTTTAACATAAAAATTTATTAATTACAACCCCATGATCAGGATTCCAAGTTTCATTGGAATACTAGGCGTAAAATAAATTATTATGAGACTAAAAAATAAAAAAATTCTTTTATTCCCTATAATGATCTCTTAAATCCTTTATATCTCCTAAAACTATATGTGATAACCTCGGGAATATAAGGAAAAAGGAGGAGATCTAAAAATCCCAGTAATTAAATAATCATGATAAGGAAATATAACATGTGATTCAAAGGTATAACAATATATCATTAAATAAAAGGAAAATGAGTAATCACATGGGAGAATAACATAAGGAACATGGTATTATAAGATCATAGTGACATAAGAAATATAAAAGAAACATATAACATGAAATAATCTTGATTTGAAGCTAACTATATAAAAAATATCATGTGGTGGAATGTGCCCCATAATGGATTAATTTTACTCCCTAATCCCATATATAAAGTATTATCAGACTAAAAACTTTACCTAATAGATTGTTACCGTATCTTAGTTCACTCATCATATAATATTCATTTTTTTTAATTTCACATATTTGAAATCAATTATATGGTATAAACATAATATTTACCCATGGAAGGAAACTAGTTATATAATCTTGAAGTTATCATAATCAAAATAAATTTCATATTGAATGGGTTTCAATGATTTTCATAATTATTTTATTATCCTATCAATGTAATGGGTAATAATCTCGGTATATATTTGAGAAAAATGTATAAAAATGATAATAAATCCATAATTTTATAGGCTGTCATAACTGATGAAAATGTATTTTAAATATTTCAATAAATATTTTATGTGAAAAATAGCCATTTCTCTTTGAATTACCCTATTCAAAATATAAAAATATCCTATATATTTTAGAAAAAAATCATTCAAAATAACTATGGAAACAAAAAAATTAATCGGAAAATTTTTTAGTGATCATGGATATAGGTGTTTACATACTTACTATATAATTTGAAAAACATTCCTTTCACACTATTGTAAAAGGGTAAAATGTTCCTAGTCAAGAAACTTAAAATATGATTCATTATAAACCATTTAAAAAAATAAAACATGTTTTAAAATGTACTTAATAAATCATATAGAGTTTTTAAAAATTATTTTTGGAAATATTTTTTTTAATTTGATTTGGAAGAAAATTAATTTTCGACCGAAGAGATAATGGAGGTCATGTTTTCTCTAAAACGTTTTCTTAGTAATTTTAAATAACAAAGAGAGTAAATTAGTACTATTGATTGAAAAATTCATAAATACCCAAATTATTAAAAAAATTAATGTATTTTAATAGACAATAAACAAATAATATATATAAATTAAATTCAATAATAAGTAATCCCAATTGAAATGTGAGTGAAACATAAATCCTTACCACTTTTGAATATTTAAAATTATAACTACCTTTAGTGAAGTAAATTAATTAAAAAATTAATAATAATTTTGAATTAATGATTAATGATGTAATATGTAATTGTTAATTATATACTCCATTAAAATAAATAAGTAGTTTAAAATAATATTTGTCTTAAAGAAGGATTTTTTTTAATGAAACCCTTAACTCGAATCCAAACTTTATCATTTATATATTTTAATACCATAAAATAGATTTATATAAATTATATTATTCATAATATTCTTTTCTAGTTTCAATCTGATAATATTAAACCATTAAAATATTCAACTATATAATTATTTGTGTCCATATTGGGTGTTTTGAGGATTCTCAGTTCACAATTTCAAAACGGCATCGGTGAGGTGACCATAATCAAGGGATTAATTTTTCCATAATATCTAAATTAATAATTTCATATAATTATTATTTTTATTCATAAATTATACTTTTAGAAATAACAATTTATTATTCTTATAAAAAATAATCAATGTTATAATCATGGACATGGTGGGCCATACATACACATGTATAACATTTCCATTTTTCAAAGATCATGATGTAAAGAATAAAAGTGTCATTTTATGTTTAATAAATCACCCTAATACAATATATTTAATTTTATTTCTTTTAATATAGATACACATAACATTTATGTGATGTGGTAATAACAAAAAAAATCACATTGCATTGCGAGTTGGTAGTCCGCTATACACACGAATGATGTTATCATTTTTCAATCGAAGGTAATGTAAGAAAGTATAGGATATATTAATTTTCATAATTATTAATATTCCATAAATATCATATGTAAATATTAGAACCATCACCATAAATATTCATGGGTGGAAATAATGAAAAAAATTACATCGGTTCACGAGGTGGCAGTCTGTCGTATACAAGAATGATGGTTTAGTTTACCATTTGAGGGAAGAAGCAATGGATGAATATTAATCCATGATAAATAATAATATCATAGTTTATATGATATAATTATTTTGTAAAATTTTAATTTTTAATATATAATTGATGGTGTAAATTCAATAAGTAAAACATAAGGATCTCGGTGAAGATGATTTCCTTCAATTAGAAGAACCACGTTTGTATATCTTGTTAAGGACCCTAACGCTGGTCTTTTTGGAAAAACATAAGATATATATTATGGATAATTATTTTTAGGAGATATTTTTTCTATATTATGGGAATTAAAATGGATTAAAATGTATGAATAAGTTAGGGGAGGGTTCCATTTTGTAGTTTATAAGGAGTGGTGTTTTGTAAATGCCTAGAATAACTGAATAATGAGAGGTCACTCTCAACCTAAGTGCCACCAAAATTTAAAAATAATGTATTTGTGGTTTTATAATGAAAATAAACACCTCAATCAACAAAAATTAACTTATTTTAAATATTTTATTCCATTTTACTCAAAGTATACTCACTTTTACCATTTTTATTTCTTACCACAATAATAGGTTTTTATACAGTTTTAACTATTCATTTTGAAAAAAATAAACTTATTATATCATATAAATTATTATCATTAAAAATATTATCATTCAAAATATTAAATCCATTTTATAAAATTAAATTCACATAATTGGAGGAATTTAATTTATAATAAAACTTTTAAGAATAATGTAAAATTGCATTTCCAAAAAATAGATTTCCTAAGGAAAACATGATTTTAAATTAACTCTATAACTAGTAATATTTATTATATAAATTTAAATTCATAAATGAATATTTATAATGTATAAATTTTATTAATATAATTCTACTGTGTGGTTTATTTTACATAACTAAAATGGAGGAATATTATGCACTTTATGACGTTTTTCATAAAAATGTGTGTATAAGCCAAAAGATAAACTTTTGATAAAATATTATATAAGTGTGATTTAAATTTATTAAATTTTACTTTATATAAATAATTTTTAATAAAATTTCTTTTAAATAAATTAAAATAATATATTTATGTTTAAATTACTTAATTTATTAATTGAAATGACAGTTTTACTAAAATCAGTATTTTTCACTATTCACTGAAAAAAATCACTTTTTTAGAAAAATCCTAATTATTTATTCTAATTTTATTTTGATATAATGATTTCAAAAAAATCATATTTTTATAAATTAGAATTTAAAATAGTTCAATAAATTAATAATAATATTTTCTCACAATAAAAATAAAAATCATCTTCTAAGGAAAGATATTTTTTGTACAATAAAATATCTTTATTAAAAGTTGAGTTCTTGTTATATATTTATCAATAAATTTATATAAGAATTTTATTAATGTTTCATAAATTAGTTATTAATATTCATAAAATCTAGTTTAACATATAGGTTAAATCAGTAATGGTTATATAAAAATATTTTAATAATATATAACGGTTCACTTAAACTTAGTGTTGTGTGTTGAAGATGTTATCGAACATATAGTTCATTTAAAATATTAAGTTGTTACATTCAATCCTCCTTAAATAAATTTAATCCTAAAAATTTGAAAGAAGTTCTAGTAATCAAGGATTTGATATTCCAAAAAACCATTATGGAAATCAAACAACATAAAAAGTGTTAATAAATCATCCTCTTAAAAAGAGGGAAAGTGAAATACAGTGTTCATCACCTTACAAGGATTTTATATTGAATAACAGTTATGGGTGGTGAATATATGAATATGTAATAAAAACAATAAATAATTATTGATAGTGTAATATATCATCTACCAAATAATTTGAATGATCTAGCAAAACATAACAATTACAAAACCATAATACTATGATGTGTTAAAAGAACATTGATTCATAAAATATGAAGGTAATAGGATAACATTTTTGTTTTAAAATATTTTCCCCAGATTGATGGGATTATTTACTATTAATTTATAAAAAATTATAAAATATATATACTTGATATATTTTTATTTCGTAACCAAATTTTCATTCATTGGTTGTTGTTAGATCACTTACCACTTTACCTCTTACTCTAAGGAATGATTATATTATATGAATTTTTTATTCCTAATGTACTAAAATTAAGATTAAACAGATCATATTATCGATAAAATTGTAACAATCCATTCCTCTTATTTTGACTAAAACTAAAATGGTTAATAAATATTTAGATAAAACCCAAAATAAACATGAGTATATTAATCATAAAAAATCAACAATAAAACTAAATGTTTAACATAGATCATTCCATAAATAAATAACCATATATCCTAAATAACCTCAATATACTCAACATGAAATATGGTTTTAACCTAAATTGTTATCTCATAACCTTAAAATTAAATCTCAAAAAACATAATATCATTATTCACAGTGAACATTTTTTGTTTTACATAAAGGGTAAATATATTAACCCAATAAATCATTTAACAAAATATCATTAACCACCTCAAAATCTAAATAAACAAAAATAATTGATCCTACATTATGTTTCCAAAAATAAAAATAATGTTTATATAATAAAACATTAATGTAAAAAGCAATGTCATACTAACCAGTACATCTCATTGGGCAGTGGTTTTTACTACACTTGTTTCATCCTTTGATTATGGGTTCAAGCAACATTTCCTAGCCAGATGTGATGTGTTGGTGTCCATCTTGCATGTTTGAATTTTTCTAAAACCTTATTAAAATAATTATAATAACATTCCCAAAATTATGAAGAACATCTTCAAGATAACATTAACCATTAAATCAATTTTTAACCACTAATGTTTTCTATATAGCTTAATTTTTTTGATGAAATAAAATAATATTAATTGAGTATTATAACCTTAAAATCAATGATTTTATAAACCATAAAGGTTAAAAATACCTTTAATCATTTGTTCAAAAAATATAAATTCATTCTTCCTCAAATAATTTTTTTTACTAAAACACATTCTAAACCCATGGGTTATATTACCATAAATATCTCTCAAAATACTCTTAATAATATTATACATCCATAATCTAAAACCTAAAAAGGGGTATCTAAATCATAAAAATTTTGATCTAGAATAGACTAATCAAACAATGAAAATTTATTTTTATCCAAGTTCATCTATGTTTATCATATATTCAACTACTTCATGATGGTTCCTAAAGAATCTCTGAATTTATAAAACATATCCATTATAAATTTGAAACTATGTGTACATAGAGGGTTGTTTTCATGAACAGGGTTATGATTAAGTAACATCCCAATGTTCCCATTTATGATTTATTACACCTATTTATAATTATGTCAGATCCACATCCACTTATTTTATCCAAACAAGGATGTGATTTTTTTCGAAACCATGCACTCTATCCTTTACCAAAATCCTATGATATTTTTTTATACATAAACTTACACATGAACATATCACAAGGGTCCCCACTAATGTTTTCTAATTTTAGTTTCAAAATAATAACTAATCACTTATTTGGATACCAAAAATAGTGAACCAAGTCTTTTACTAATATTATTACATGTTTTTTAATGAAACTAATTATTAATTAAAACTCAAACATCATGAGGTCCAATGTCTTTGGAAGACATGGGTCAAAATACGAAAGAGTAAGAGTGAGAAAATAAAAACTCATTATTTTATTCTATATAATGAGCTCATAAATCCATTCATTCCCTTAAAACTACGTGGATTTCATGGGTAATAAATAAAAAAAGGGGGTGAGCTAAAAAACCTATAAGGGAATAAACAAGATAAAGAAACTCAACATGTGACTCTAATGTATATAATAATATCGTAAAATAAAGAGCTCTTTAGTAATCACTTTAGATAATAGGACAAGTAACATTGTATAATAAGATCAAGGTAACGTATGAAATGAGCAATAAATATATAACAAGTCATAACCATGAGTCAAGGCTAAATTAAAAAACAATATCACGTGGTAGAAAAAGATAAATATTTGTAGTTTTACTCTGGAATCCTATAAATGATGTATCATGGGAGTAAAAAAATTACCAAATACATTAGAGATATATTTGGGCACATTGATCACAAAAGGATTATGATTATGTTTGCAACATATAGGAAAAAAATTCATAGGGCCTAAACATAATAATTTCTCATCGAAAGATATGGCTTGGTTAATATTTTCTCTTTTCATAATCAAAAAAAAATTCGTAATGAATTAATTTTAGAGATGAACCTAACAAATTTATTACCCAATAAATATAATTGGGAATAATCTTGATATATATTTGTGATAAATACATAAAAAGTTTAATAAATCAATAATATCAAAAGTAATCATGGTTGATGAAAATGACTTCAAAAGTTACATGGAATATTTCCTTAAAAACATTTTCACATTTAAATCAATTTCTGAAAATATAATAATTTATTAAATATTCAAAGAAAAAAAAATTATTTAAAATTAAAAAAGGTAAAATTAAATGATTATTCAAATAGTTGAGTTTTCATGATGGTGGTTAACACCATACATGCTGGATATGGTTAAAAAAATTCCATTCAAAATATTTTAAAATAGATAAAGGGTTCCTAGTTTGAAAAATGACAAAAATATTTATTTAAAATGGTTTTATAAAAATTGAAACTTGGTTAAAAATATATTTAATAAACCATTTTATAATGTTAAAAATATTCTTGAAAATATTTTTAGATATCTTTTATTTGTAGGAAAAATGAATTTTTTAAGAGGGAAATTAATTCATCATCCCTTAAAAACAATTTCATAGTCATTTTAAGTACAATAGATAGGAAATAGGTAAAATTAAATAAATATATATTGAATAAAAATTTTATAAAAATTGAGTTTTTTCATTTAAAATGTTCAAATAATTTCATATAAAATAAATACATAAATAAACAATCATTATTAAAATGGTATTGAAACAAAAAAAAACATTACTGTGATTGAAACTTTTTAATCATAACCCCCATTAATAAATTAAATGAGTAATTTCATAAAATATAGTGAGTGATTACAGATTCATGAAATGATATTTAAATGGGTATTATATACAATATTAAAATAAATTAGGTTCATGAAAGAAAATGTGCCTCAAAAAAGGCTGTTTTAAGAAGAAACTCATACATCGAGTCCAGACATTATCATGTTTCTCTTTTATTTATTATATAATAAAATTCAATATAATATTTTTTCTTAAGAATATTTCTTAGATTTAATCCATTATACATAAACAAATGACATCGTTTATTTTATTGAGTTCTTTAATTTCTTAATCAGTTATGTCCATGTCGAGTGTTTTGATGATGCACAGTTAATAATTCCAAAACAAAATTAGTGTTATAAATGTTGTTAAAGGGATAATTAATAAATAATATAAAGAATATGAATAATGATATAGTTATATTTTTTAGAAATAAATTATTATTTTAATGATAACCATAATTTATGGTTATGAAAAATTAACTATGTCACAACAAAAGAGATGGTAAGTCATACATTTGCCTGGGAAATGTTTCGGTTTTTTAATGATCGTGATATAAAGATAGTTAGTGTTATTTTTTTATTAAATATTGATAATAATACCATAAATATTATATAATTTATTTAAATAATCTTACATATTCCATCTATGCGGTTTGGTAATAATAAACTAATCATATCACTTCGCGAGACGGTAGTCTACCAAACACACGAACAATGTTATAATTTGTCCATGGATGGTAAGGTAAGAAAATATATGATATATTAATTTTATATAATGATAAATATTTCCTTAATATAATATATAAATATTAAATAAAACATCATAAATCTCTTGGAGAGATTATGAAGGAAAAATTTTCATCGATTCAAATGGTGGTAATTTATTGTAAACACAAATAATGGTTCTGTTTCCCATTTAATGAAAGATGATATGGATAAATATTATTCCATAAATATAATAACATCTCAGTGTATAGGATATAATTATGTATATATATTTTAATTAAAAAAAAGTAATTCAATGTGTATAAAGAATAGGTAAAAAGAAAAATCTTCGTAAAGACGATTACCTTCGGTTAGAGGAACCTCCTTTGGATCTCTTATTAATTACCATATCGTTGGTCTTTTGGGATGAACAGAAGATATAGATTGTGTAAAATGATGTTTTGGATGGATTATGGAAAAAAATTATCTAATTTCCTTCTTATGTGTGAAGAATTTAGGGGATGGGTTCCATTTTATTATTGAGGAGGAGTGGCATTTTTTATACTACCCTAAATTAAACAATAATGGAAAGTCACTCTCAAAAAACTGCCTCCAAAATTGAAAGAAAACTTATTTTTACAGTGATATGGTTGATAAAAAAACCTAAAACAATAAATAAAAACATACATTAAACATTTTATCCCCTTTTCCTTTAAGGTTACTCAATTTACTGATTTTAAATTTTTTACCATGCTAAATATTTTATTAATTTTTTTACCGAGCTACCTTGATGTTTATATTTTTTCTATTAATTATGAAAATAAATTATTTTTAACCTACTATATAATATAAATTATGACTATTAAAAAAATGGAATCCATTTATCATTTTCAATTCAAAAAATTGTGAAAATTTAATTTAAAATAAAACACACATGCATGATAAAATATTGCATCATAAAAAATTATTTTTTTAAGGAAAAAATTATTTTACAATAATTATATGAATATTAATATTCGTTATGTGAATTTAAAAAAAATAGATTTAGATTTATTTACTGTATTTTTATTTAAATTTATTTATTTTATTGTTTATTATAACTATCTAAAATGGATTATCATTATATAATTTTAAATATTTTTCAGAAAAAATGAATTTTTAAGCATAAAAAACTCATAAAAAATATAGTATAAATGTGCTTTTAATGTAATTAATTGAATTACATATAAACAAATAATAAATAAATTAAATTATAATAAAATTAATATAATAATTTTTTTTTGAATGAATTTATTTGTTAAAATAAAATATAGTTTTACCAAAAATTGATATATTTCACTATTTATTGAAAATTTGTTATTTTCTATAAGAAACCCAATATTACACCCTATGTAAAATTTAATATGATTATTTCAAAATTCATTTTAATTTTATAAAATAAATTTTAAATTTCTTCAAGTTATTAATTATAATCATTTCTCTCAAAAATAAATAAAAAACATTTTTGAAGGAAATGTATTGTTTGTAAAATTATATTTTGTTATTAAAAATTGATTGATTATTAAGAATTGAACAATAAATATAGATGAGTTTTAATTATATTTCATAAATAATTTAATACTATTCATACCTTCTAAATTAAAAGAAAATTAAATCTTTCGCTTTTATATTATAATAGTTTAATTTTCTTTCATTATTCATTTGAACTCAGTGTTGAGTGGTTAATATGTCATCAAAGATAGTATTATTTTAAAATATTAGTGTGTTACAACCACAAATATTTTGATATAAAATAGGTGTCTAATAAAATATTTGGTTCTCATCAAGGGTTCAAGACACACATTGAAATAATTTTAATGATTTATGATCTTGGAAAACATTGGTGGACATTGAATATGTTGATAAACTATTTTTTAAGGTGAAAATAATTTTATAAATCATAATATTATTTAATATATTATAATTTTTATCTATTAGTTGTATCTTTTAGGATACTTAATCTTTCAATATAGGAGGATTTATACCTGAAAATAATATTTTCAAACTAAATATCTTTTCAAGAATGTCAATGCTATAATTGAGTGAGATTTGGTGATTGATTTGTAAAGGTTATTTAGCCTAACCCATGAATAAACTAACCTATAATAATTTAGAAGACATAGATTTCAAGTAGAAATATATATTTTTTAATGATAAACAGTGTCAATTTATACCTTAAGTGGTATATCTCATACCCATTCTATATTGATGATTATATAACAAATTTTTTATGTGAGCTTGGATGATATCATGAGATTTTTTTACGAAATTTAAATGAAAATTTTATTATGTGTTTTGTGGATCAAGTGTGTGATATAGATATCTTTTAGATTATTAACTCATAAAAATATTTATGAAAATAATCTTAATCTCAATAGGCCTATAGAATTTATTGATAACTCAAATGCATAGTGGTGTACTCACACCATGGAATTATGAAGTAATTGAAACTGATATTGTGATAAATTTTTTAGGGGATAAATTGAAAATATATCATTTGGTTAATCAAAAAAATTTAATACAAATTATGAAGTGGGTATAATTTAAAATGTTGTGATGTAACTATTTCAAATACATTTTATATCAAACTAATGATGTTCATGTGAAAATCATTTTATACTTTGATGATTAAGGGGGAATAAAGAATATTTATTTTTCTCCAACATGACATAAGAAAATAAATGGAGAGAAAATTTTATGTTTAGTAATGTGGGTGTTCCCATTATATTTCATTTCTAATAAAAAGGATATAAGATACTTAGAATACATATTTGTATTTAAATTTAAAATAAATCATTTAATTTATTGATTTTGGAATCAAGTATATATTTTCATCAAAATCCAATGTGGAAAATTTTTAACCCCTTTATGTTTATTATAGATTTGATGATTATACTTTATGGTTGATGTTGTAGAGATTTTGGAAATAATTGACATTGTATTTTTTCAACATGGTTATGTTAATGATAAGGAATAATTATTGAATATATTTTTTCGTGGATAAAAAAAACACACACACACACATACATATATATATATATATATATCATGTTTGTAGAATTTATTTCTTATATTTGAGTCTTATTTTCATGATGTGTGTGAGTCACTAATTACATTAAAAAATAAACAAAGAGGACAACCCAATTCTACCACAATTAAACAGTCATCCAATCATAGTGCGATGACCATGAATAACTACTACATATCCAGGGTTTGCGTAGAAGTAATGTAGGTTGATGCAGACACAATAGAGTAAGAGGTTTCACTTAAGTTAAGTGCAGTTCGGAGAGGCATGGTGACCCGCTAAGTAAGACGCCCATATGGGATTTGAATGTTGGGTCATGGATTAGAAATAGAATAAAAATCTAAAAAAATTGGTGAGATTTTTATATGGGATAATTTTCAAATGGCTATTATTCATAGTTAAAAATATATGAGGAAATATTGTAATATGATGTTGTTTTTCATATCTAACATTCATCCCATGATCTCAACTTTCTATATATGAGTATAAAAATATAAGTATGTATTAGTAATTGGAAACATGACCAAAAAATTACAATTCCACAGGTTTTATCATGTTTATTAGAAACATGACTAACACAATCATATGATATAAGAATTAAATTATTGGAAAGAATCAAATTAGTGGGATACATCAAATGAAATTATTTAAAACTTATGAATTTAAACCTAAAAAAAGATACATTTATTAGTGATAATGTAGGATTCATCACATTCCAATTATTTAATAACCAAAATTTTTTTATGTTTTTTTATATGAATTGTCCAATTGTATACAATTAATTTCAACAACTATAGACATTTTATATGAGGACTTGTATAATTCATTAACTCTTACATAAATTAGTCTAGAATTAATATATGATCTTAATGATTCTTTTATAAATTGCACCACACATCTTAATAATATTAATTTAATGATACAATCGATTTAGGTTTTTGATTTCTATAGACTATAGTATTAATTTAAGATGTGAATATGGGATTTTTGCTACAAAACATATCCATTAAAGAGGTATTTTCAGTTTTATAATGTACAAAATATAATTCAATCAAACTCTATTTTCAAATGCTTTGAGATTTTTCATAACAAGGATACATTGGAATATCAATAGAGTATTTTTTAGGTGTTTTGTATTTCAAAAAATGGAATGATATTTCATTGTTAAATATTTAAACATTTTGGATGATAAAATTTGAAAAGGTAAATGCGATAAATCACAAGATCTTGATTTTTAGATATAATTTATTGAAAATATGGAAAAGAGATCGCATGTGGGTATTTTATTATATATTAATTGTGAAATGGGAATAAAAGAGGAATATATGAAAATATCATTCCTATGATACATCTACTCATTGAGATAAAAGAAAAAAACCAACCTAAAATTGAAGATGCAAGTTATAAAGTGATATAAAAGGAAATCTAGTAAAGTGTTCCATTTTATATATTTTTTTATAATAGTATGATGTCTATAATAGATATTTTTCTCATATTGATGACTATAATTTTATAACAGAACATGTTTAGGAATATTCTTCATATAATATATTTCTAAGGAAAACCCATTTGCTGAGGATATCAATATTACATCTATCTAGAACTAATTATTTACTCAACTTATGTTTTATTGTCGATTATGAAAAGACTTACATGTCTTTACATTATTTTTGTTATTCCTATAAGTATTAGGCAATGGTGGAAAAATGGTGGTGGGAATGTTATGATAATGTTTTATAGAAAAAACAATATACATGAAATAAGTCGTTGCGTAAAGTAACCATGAATATATTATTTTAACTAATCTAGTGTAGTAGTTGATTTTGGTCTTTTGGTATGCTACTAATTTAATTCAATATTCAAATAGTCTAGTTCATGTGAATAAAGTAAAAATACATGTTTCCATGTATGTTTTATTTTATTTTATTTATTATTGGAATTCAGTGAGGATGAGAGAAAATAACTTGTGAATAAAAATAGTTTATTCCTTAGTTATAATAGGTTATAAATAGAGAGAAAAATTAATTGATTCAAAAAATTCTTATTTCAAATTTATCTAAATTCAGCCCCCCCCCCCCATCTATTAGGGCGCCTTAGGGACCAATAGATATGTAATAACATGTGATTACCTATATAAATCACCTCTTAGAAAAGATCTAAAATACATTTAAAAATATCAATGAGTAAAACACAATCTTTATTCTATAAAAAACAATTTGAACATTGGGGAATTTTAATCATTGAAAATAATTATTAACTCTAAAATTCACAAATGTAAGGAAAGGAAATCCTATAAACATGAATCAATGTTACTCAAGCTATAAATGGATCTACCATGATCTTTATCGAAAATATTTATACATATACCTTATTTCCACTAGATATATCATTTACGTTGAATCATTTCAAATAATAGATTTTGACAATACATTAAGTTAAAATAAGAAACATAGTGTGTTAATACAATATATCTTCTCATCTATACTTGATTATATATGTATAAACCTTCTAGGTCAACAAATAGATTACATATAATTTACCTCGTTGGATGATATCATCACATGAGCCTCACCTAATTGATAGAAACATCATATATATTACCGATGTGTGGTCATACACTTCATGATTCTGTCACAACAAAATTTAGAGTTCTCATATTCATTATATGAGAGAATAAATCCTATCTAAGTAAAGATTCAACCAAAGTCATGGTTAGTAGCACACCCAGCCACCCCTTAATTATCAAAGTATCAAAGATTTTATATGAAATGTATCAATGTATTCAAGTTTTCATGATTTGTTTCTCATAAACCATAAGTACATATGAAATTAAAATATAAACCATGATCACCTAGTTTTTGGAATATATGATGTTTGGAACTCCACATTGTATACATGGAGGGACATCTAGTGCACAAAACCCATGTTATGCCTCATTGTTATATTTGGTATATCAACAAAATAATTTTACTCAATCAATCTATAACAACTCATAAAATTCAATATTTATTAATGGGAAACATCTATTTGGGGTAATTAAAAGTTCTACATTAAGAGATTGATTCACATATTGTAACCATCCAATTTATAAAAGTTCATACTGCACTTTTTTATAACACGATTCGTTTTATTTCCATAAAGTACATTTTAAACTTTATAAAATCATGAATAAGATCATGTGTTGTGGTATCCATTTAAAATACCATCATATCTACTTCATATTTGACAAACTATTAAGTAATTTTATAGCCCATTTCATCTCAATTTAATTCATGCAACACACCAATATGACCATTTGAAAAAACCCATCAACTAAACCCATTATTTTAGTAACATCTACGAAATATTCTTGTTTTAAGAATATTGAGTCTTAAGAATCATATTCTGATTGATTAAGTGATTGAAAAAAAATATTCAAGAAGCATAACATTTAAACTAAAAGTGTTATTATTTTAATAACTTCTATTATATTTTAAGATTTGTTTACAATTTAATCATCTTTATCATTCCTTGATCACATTCTAAAAAAATATTCCTTGAGATCTAGTTTTCTAATAAAATAAAACAATTAACATTTTTATATACCATGAAATCATAAACAATTATAGAATATGAAGTTTTATTCACATTATTATTATAACTAAATGTAACTCTTTAGATATACATTTACAAAAATATCACATATTAATTTATGGTTTTATTTGAAATTAAATTATGTGGGGGTAGTAAAATCATTTATTTGGGAACATTGAAATTTTATTAGTTTATAGACTCTCCAGAAATTCTTTTAGAAAATATATTTCGTTATGAATATCCTATAAAGACAATAATATTAATTTTTATTACAAATTATCACTTATTTTTATAAATGGTAATATATAAAAAATAAACTATTAAAATTTATATGTTATATTGTATTATATGTGTTTATAGAGTTAATCTAAAAGGGAGACCTTATTCATTAAAACATTCCACTAATTTTGGTTCAGTAAAATTAATCAAATTTCAATTAACAACTAGATAAAAACTTATACCTTTGATAAAACATTTTTGTAACCTTATCTTATTATAAAAAAATGTTATATAATACAATTAATCATAAAACATGTCTACTAGACCCATCAAATTATATTTTCTATGATAACTATTTTTCTACAAACAACTTACCTTATCACATAAAAAATTTGATAATTATACTCATCATTTACTACGATCCATATTAAATTTATATAATTTTTTATATTTGATATTGAAAATATCTTCAATATAATTTTAATTAAATATATTATCTCTAATAATTCATTGCATGATTTTCCACACATATATTTAAAATAGTTTCAAAATATAAATTTGGTATCAGATATAATTTAAAATCAAGGAAATTATTTCCATAACAATGATAACTATCATAGAATTTGTAGAAAGGTTTTAAATCTCCTTCATAGATCTGGGATAAAACCACCATATATAAAAAATTCACTTCCTTCCATTTATATACACTATGTATCAGTGACTATGATTGACTACTTAAAAAAATAATTTTTCATGTTTTAAATTAATATTTTCTTTAAAATGGATCTTTACTATTTTTTTACTCTCAACAAATTACTCAAACCCATAAAAAATACCCATATTAATCATTCCTCATACCATTGAGAAAATTAGGTAAATTTTTATATAACTAATTGATATTTTTATAAGCTTTACAGTAAAAGTAACAAGGTGTACTCTAGAGACATAAGAAACAATTTAATATATCCTTCAATCAATTTAAGTCCTAAAAACACAAAATAACACTAAATATATAAATTTATTATGAATTTAAATTGGTGATTATTCAAATAAATCCATTAAAACCACAACTAAATAATGGTATTCTTTCCATATGCATCATGAATCAAGAATTGAAAAACATCAATATTTGGTTTCTTAGGAAGGGGTTTCTTTATAATAAAAAGCATTATTACATAATTAAAAACAATTAAAAAGTTTCTATAACAATCTAATAAATCATCAATATTAATCTTCTTATTTCCATTGGATTGATCTTAATGTAAATTTATGAGATGCATAAATTATTTTATCCAAAAATAAATATTTTATTATATGTCTTACATATTGACCCATAATTTAATAATGAATATTATTAAAGATTATCACTAAAATATTATGACAACTTTTTTATTAAATCGTATCAATTAGAGTGATAAGAAATATATATCCCAATGAAATGTGTTTGAATTAGAATTCAACCACCACATATCTTTTCAAGTAAATAATTTTCCTAGTGAAGTCAAATATGACTCATAGATTTTCAAAAAAGAAACTATTTTTCCAAAATATCATATGGATAAACTAAAAACTATTCCTTTATTATCCTATAAATTCAAAAAAAATGAGGCATCAACTCTTAAGGTCACCTCATTACCTGATTTCCTTACAAAAGATATTTCAAGGGCACCTAGTTTTGGAGAAACCTATTTTTCTGAATGATAAATGTCTTGAAAATTTCCCAACATAAAAATACTATGACCCATAGTATTTTTATGATTTTTTAATCCAAAAAAATTATCACATGTTATTCCCTTAACATGTAATAATTTTTCAATTGATTTAGAATACTATAATATCTCTTATACCAAAACAATATGTTCAATCCATATTAATGTGTATCATTTAGAGAAACTCATAGCTTTTTTACAAATCTAAATTGATATCCTAATATATTGATACATATCAAAATGATTCTCATAAAATAAGAACCTAAAACACTTTAATTTAAAGTATTATACTCAAATGAAATTATGAATCCTTATACCAGTATTCCAATAGAAACAAATACCCACCACCACTTTTATAGACCAGGAATAATCCTCATGGGAAATTAGTTGCCTAAAACAAATCCTATCATTCAAAGGATCTTTATTCTAGAGAGATCTCAATTCTATTATAATTCGAACTCCTAATACTAATAAACTATAATCAAACTCTACATTTTACATCATAACATATTATAATCCAAATTTTGGGTAATGTAAAACTAAATCAATTATCATACCTACCATGTAACTCCTTATATGCATGTATGATCTTTTATATAAGTATTTTAACAATTTAAAATAATCAATACACATTTTCATAATATAAAAATTATATATATCAATAAAATAGTTTATAAAATAAAAAAATTTATCATTCATATTTTTAAACATAAGAGAAATTATTTATAAACTTTTATAAATAATAAATATATAAAAACATTATAAATTATCCATGAAATATTTAAATTCCAAAAATAAATAAATAAAAATATTTACAATGAAATATAATATGAACTCCTTCATATTATCATCTATATGGAATTTCGTTTAAAAATAATATATTATATTAAATATATACATTTTCAATTCCAAATCATGTTTTTAATAATATTAAATATAATAGATATCAAAAATGGAATATTATACAATCATTCATATTATCATTTATAAAAAATATCATACGGATTAATTTTTTATAAAAAAAATACATTTATAAAATTAAAGTTAAATTATTTTGAAAATTTTTGACATTTAGAATTACTCTTTTATATTTTATTATTTTTTTAAATTTATAAACACCTTATACATTAAAATTATTGTTTCCTTATAAATGAGTTATATAAAAATTTGAGGTCATTTCATTTGACATATAAAAGATATTTTTGTATCAGCAGATAATATTATAAATATTTACTTAATATATGTTTTATAATTATTTAGTGTAATAATTATAAACAATTTATATTAAATTAATTTATAAACACATTTATATATTATTTTAGTTTTATAAAATAAGTTTTAATTTGATTTATAATAGATTTATATAATAAATAATTCAATTCATAATTGAAAATTCAAAAAAAAATATTCTTTCATATCTTATTTAATGGTATACCACATATCATAATCTATGGATTATTTAACTTATCTATTGTATTTAGTTATTGATATTCATGGAGGAAAAATAAACATTTGGTGTCATGAAATCATATTTTATGATATGGACTATGTCAGCTCAATGATTTTAGGTACTATTTTTCAAACCCCAATTGCATCTATCACACCATTTGATATCGCCCATCATATGCTATGATAATGTGAAATTAATTTAATTTAACTATGTTGTCACCGAATTTATCTATGTTTATATGGTTTTACCATATCATATTCATGGATATTATTATTTTTTATTGCCTTCCAAATTTTAGAAAGAAAATTTTTTTAGCTATTATAAATAGGATATAAATATTTCTTCATTTTTCAAAATGATCTTTCTGAACTTAACTAGTATGTTGGGAAAAAAAGTAAACACATTTCGTGTGATCTGTCATGCTAGACACCTAAACCATGTATAAAAATAAAATTAAGAAACATTATACCTTACACCAAAGATCACCCCTATAACTTTTTCTTATATTCTTATGTTGATACAGATCACTAAGGAGTTATTAAATTAATACACCATTTATGGTGAATCCACGAGTTACACGGAACCACCCATTACATGGGAATAACCCTCCACTGTGCCACAATAAGATAGTATCATATTGAAGAAATGGAAGGATAATATATTGATATTCTAGGAGAATATGTAGAAATATTAGTAAATATTACACCAAACTTATCGATGGTAGTAGCCTCCTTATATCAACTTTGGTAAGACTCCTTGAATTTACTTATACATTTATAATTTGTGAGTAAATATCATGCAGTTAAAACATTTATAAGACCTCATACATGCTAAATTATCCCATTGTTTCATCTTAATAAGAATAACTTTAATAACATCTAACATGGTTAATGACTTGAACGTTGAGATGTTAACATTCTTATACCACTAAATGTTTTGTTGTTAGAGTGTATTATATCACACTAATCTACCCATATATTTTTAATACAAATTATCCCAATATTATAGTATGATTATTTAAGTAAATAGAATGAAATATAAATTTCATTACATAAAAGATAACTAAATATATAAATATGATATAGATCAAGTACAACATATGTGTTTAATGATTTATGGAATATATAATTTAGATTCATCAATAAAAATAAAAAATGATGGGACTTTTTGTGGTTTTAAAAAATTGAACGATTGGTGATGAATCTAGTAATAACATAGTGTGATTATGCTCATAAAAATATAATGTGGGTGTTCTATAACAAATTATGTTATTTTTATGGTGATTAATTTGTGGTGTGGTGTGAATATCAGGGAATTTGGGTTAGGGAAACATAAATGGAGGCTATGATGATTCTTTTTTATTGAGAAATATTTAGTGGATCATATTAGGATAAGAACAAACATTCCATAGATTGTTAGGTGATTTTTTGATCGGTCTTGAAGAACACTAGAGTGAATCTCTTAGACTGAATATTTGTGAAAGACTATAAAAGGATATCATAGAATGAGATAAATTATAACGGTATAAAGATAATCAATTATGAGAAAATTTGGAGGATTATGGAGATTAAATATTAATTAATTGGTTGCATAATATGTTTAGTATATGGGTTCTTTCATTAATCTAATGTGTTTTGTCTGTGGACCATATAATTTAGAATATAGTTAAATATGTGGTTATACATTGAAATTGATCTAAAAACCCTTATATAATTACATGATGGTAACTTATGTAATTTTAATGGGTTCATAACCGACTAATCATGTGCTAAAATGGATCAGAGAGTAAAATAAATTTAAATTATTATATTATATATATAATTCCAACGATGAATTTTTTCTTTTAGATTATATGGATTCGTATATGTTTGATTGAGGACCAAGTTTGCTGAAGGAATTAGTTTTTAAAATATGACATTTTGTATCTAATAAATTTATCATCATCCAACTTATGTGTATTTATTTTATATAATTGTTTATGAACAATTGATTACTAACCATCTTGTGTATGGTACTATTTATAGTGTCTTATTTTAAATATGGAAAACCCCTATGTATAGGGGATCATTCTATATAATGTAGTAGTATTGTTGGTTATTAGATGAGTGATTGATAATGGGTCAAAGACTACATTGGATCATGCAATTACATAAAGATTGGTGAATCATTGTAAAATAATTTTACTAGATTCTTATCACATAATTAGTACATAATTATTATTCAATTAAATATACCCATTAGGATGGATATATTTCATATGCATCAACCAATACATTTGATCAATATAAAAGATAGAATGTAACAAAAGTAAAACACACAAAAATTTATATGGATAAATTCCAATATGGGTATCTACCTCTTTTTATATTTGGGTTAAGCTCAAGACATGGATTTTATAACAAGTTTTGAAAATTTACTACAATAGTGGAGAAGGTATCATCCTCAACACAGCAGTTTTACAAGATGAAAAGATTTCTTTCCTAGCCTAGTATAGTGGAGGTATCATCCTGAAAACCAAAATTATTTCCCAATGCTTAATTATCTACAAATAGGTTCACTTTATGATAATACCTTATGTCTCTAATGGTCCTCCAAACTAACCTTATTCAAAAATATCTCCAGTACTCTTAAGTATTTCATGGAATCTATAGGGGTGATATTTATCCCCATTATACATCTTGGACTTCAACATAATGGAAAACTTTACCTACATACACACTATCTATGTACAATGAATTTTAATAATGATCAAACTAAGAATTAAAATGTAACACCACGATTTCTGGATTCCCTAACTTCAAATTTTTAGAATTAAATATTTCATTTGAATCCACTAGATTTTTTTATCTATCTTGCATTTGGATCAATTATCTATAGAATATAATTGTATTCTAATTCTCCAAATAATTAGAAGATATTGTTTAACTATCTCACTTATATTAGTAAGTAGATCCTCAGTGAGATAAATATTATAATCACTTAATTAATAACTTCAAGTGATCGTCTAGAACTTTAATGTTATGTAGGATGGGAAAGATGTAGAGAGAGGGGATAAAATTCCCTTAAAAATTTAAAATGATGCTATAAAATAAACATGACTACCGTTAAACAAATTTAGTTAAGAAAAAATGATCAAGGTAAATCAAGAGAAAAATAAAATAAAACCTAAATCAAAGAGGAAAATAAATTTTGTAAATAAAAATTAAAAATTATGATAATAGAATTTAGCAATAGCTCAAAATTGATTCTATACATGTTCTATATTCAAGAAGGATTGAGATTTAGATATTCATCCCTCGTAATTAATGGTAGTCAATTATGGGAGAAATATGAAATCCCTTGGAATTAAAAAAAATTAATACCCAATGAATAATGGAGTCCCTCGGCTTTAAAAAATTTAAAGAAACTAAAAATATCACATTAACAGTAGTGAGATTCTATAGAAACATATGAATAAGAGAAAGGTTTATTTTTAAAAACTATTTACAATAAACTAAATTTCATTAGAAGAAATGAATAATATACAATATTAATAGAGATATGGAGAGGATATATTATGAACCATGGTAAACACATTAAATAAGAAAATGGAATAATGATAAGTGGGAGAAGAAAAAGGTTTCAAGATATTGTAGAATATTTTAATTTTGATTAGAAATTGATGTTCACCAGGAAATATCATGAGAATTTTCACTGTCGATATATCAATATTCATTCACTATAAATTTTTTATTAGTTAATATAGAAGACTCAATTGATGTATGTTTATAACCTCAATAGGTGTTATAGGATACTTGGAATGAGTTTAATCAATAAATATCTAAGTCATTCCATTTAAAAAATTCATTAATTTCCTTTTTTTACTTTTCTATATTTAATATAATGACAAACCAGATAATTCCATCAGGTAGTTGGGGAGATACATTTATCTATATTAAATATATAGATCCCACTATCGAGATGGTGAGCCTCCATTGGGTAGTAACTAGCACTAGAAGAACTGAGTAAGTTCTTTTTAATAAATCATATAGTATGTGAACTCCTAACATGTAGCTAGTGATACCATAGAGTGATGTCCTTGGAAAGAGTATTTCATTATTCTATTGATGCCTTTGCTTTCTAGGGTAATTAATTAGGATAATTATCAGAAAAATATAAACAAGAAACAAAAAAAATAATTGTTAGAAATAAATTCACTGATTTTGATGACAAATAAAAAAATAATGATTCAACAATGTTCCACTTTTGATTATCACAAACACTTATATAAAATAAAAAATATAATAAAAATTATAATAATAAAGAGGAAAGAATAAAATCTTGATTAGGTAAAAGTAAAAAATAATTATAAATAAATTTTGTATAAATGAATATGTCTCCATAATAAGAAAATACAGTTCTATTTTGTGAAAATAGTTTTGTTTTAAAGAGATCCCATTTGAGGATGAAGTTTATCTCTTACTTGTACATGATGAATCTTTACCCCAATTTCCTAAATGTTTTATCCATTTAAATATAAAACTATTTTTTTAATTGAAGTCATACTTTCCCAAACATATTAGTCTTTTCTCCCCCTTTTTATTAGAAAATACTCTAATAAGCTTACAGTGTTAGACTGATAAATCATAAAACAACCATAAGTTATTAAATTTGTTATCAAAATAAGATCTTGAATATTTGAACAAAATATTTTTTTAAAAAATAAACATTATGAAAAATAATCAAGATTTTAAAATATAAAATTGAGATAACAAATGATAATAATGATAACTACAAGCATTTCATTTCTAAATCCCCTTAATAAAATAAAATATTTCTATTAAAAGGGGATTTTTGAATATATTTTCTAATCGAATATATGTGATAATATATTCCAACATGATATATACTTCTTGAATGTGTTCTCTTAAAAATGAATATTACATATCAATTTTCTTAGTACGTAGATGTTGAAATGTATATATATATATTTTTAGTGCCAGAACTATCACATTTAATGAAAAAATGATATCCTAAAATCTACGAGAGTCTATTTAATCCATATAATTTGGGTTCAAGTAATCCCTAGGGATATGAATTAAACTTTTCCTGTTGAAAGGGAGAATATATTTTTATTTTTGGCCACACAAATTGCTTATGTAATTTATAATATGGAGACATGTATCACTTCAACTTTTCTTATCATGATTTAATATGCTAAAATAAACATCTAAAAAATACAAATGACAAAATAGTTTCTTTTAAGATATAATTGGTCATTGTTTTTAGAACCATTCAAAAATATTTTTATAAACTTTTAATTTCTATTTTTTATGATTAGATAGAAAATGAGAAAAAATAAAAACAACAAACATTACAACCATCCAAGTTATACTATAGTAGATACGACACCCAATCATACTTCCATAAATCCTTTTGTCAACCAGATTTCTAACATCATCCAAAGTTATTTTACATGAATTAAAAAAAAATTATTTCCTTTTCTTTTCTCAATACATTTTAAAATAATTAATTATTTCATTAATATATTTTCTTTGTCTTAAAATTTTACATCTATGTATTGCTAGATTTGAAAATAAAAAAAATTAATTTGACTCACCAAAAAACACATTTAAAATTAATATCTCATAATATTTGAAATTTTATTACAAAACTGTTCATTTCTAGTCCAACAATTATTTCATCGATATAGATTCACGTGATTAAATTATCTTTTGAAATATTTTGGAATGTAATATAAAATTTTCTTTTCAAATATTAAGATAAATTGGTAAAATAAAACTATTTATCCTTTCATACGAAGCCTTAATGTATTTCTTTAAACAATATAAATCTTTGTTTAACATGAAACGACATATAGAAATTGTTTATTTTCAATGATGGGTGGTTATTCAATGAAATCCTTTCCAGGAAAAAAATGAAATGTTATTTTAACATCCATTAAAAATAGTTTAAAACTAGAAGTATGGTGAATTACAGTAATATTATTATGAATTATAGACGAAAAATGGATATTAATGTTTCACTATAATCTATTCCTTGTTATTGATTATATCTTTTTTCTACTAGTCTCTCTTTATTACATATTATGTTACCCTAATCATCTAATTTATTTCTAAAATTTGATTTTTACCAATAATGGGATGATTCTTGAGTTGTTAAACAAGATTCCAAACATTATTCCCATGGAATGTTTTTAGAAATATTTTATTATAAGAACAAGAAATTTTATCATTAAGAAAATCTTCAAGGATTTTTCGTTCCACAAAAAAATTTGAGGAATTATTCTAAACATAATTTATGATATAACTTCTATTATGAGTATCATCTTGATGATCACTGCTAATATTTTCAAAGGGGTAGTATTTGGATGTTTTTTAAAGAATTAGGTAATATTATAAAAGAACATTCATCTTCAATATTCTCTTTAAAAAAGGTGGATCATTCAAATTCAAATGATCAAGGCAATCCATAACATCTTAAAATTAGGATGATGAATTAGGAATATTTTCATTTATTTGGATATGAATGGATTAATTAATTGTTTTTTTATTTTATTTAAGAATCGATAGGATTTACATAATTACAATTACCCAAGAATGATTTTTTTTCATTTGGTTTGGGATTAAATTTACCTAGGTTTTCTTTAGATTTATAAATATAAAATTTACATCAAAACACATTGAATATCTAGAATTTGGAATTTTTTCTTTAAAATCATTAGGGGTATTTATTAAGATGGGACTTATGAGAATGAATTTGAGGAAATATAAATTTGTACTAACCACCTTGACCAAAAATTATTTTGATAGATTTAAATCAATCAGGTGGACTCATTTCATTTCATGAAGAGTTTGGTTCCATATTTTGACTAACCAGTTTTATTGCGGTGTTCTAAGTGTACAAAAATTATTATTATAATAATATTAACGACAATGTTAATAAAAATATTTGTGATAAAACTCTCCAAATTTCCACTTTTAATAGAAATGAATGTGTTAAATTTTTATTTTTTAACATCTTGGTAGATCTTGTCAAGACTTTTCAAGCCTAATTTTTGGGTTCCAAGAAAATAACCCAGATATGTCTTGTATAATCAATGAAAATCACAAAAACAAATTGATTTTACTTAAATAATTTCAATGTTACTTGATACAAAAATATAATGGTGGACATGATCAAGGAAATTATAGGTCGATGCATCCTTTCTAAATTTAAAATATGTTTTTGGTTTCTTAAAAAATTGGAAAAATTTACAGATAACACTGTAATGACATGAGATTTTGAATCCATTAAATTACAAATTATGTACTATAACTTGTGTCACACACTACAATAATACTTAAAAGGCCACAAAATATTAAAAATAAATTGTTAATAAATCTATAAAATACACTAATATGGTAAAAAATTTGTAGTTATTACTTTTTCAAGGTATGTAATTAATATGAGTTAATATATAAAAAAAAATTTCCAATAAAATTTTTTATCTTTATTTTATATATTTTCTTTAAAAATATAAATTAATAAAAATATTATTTAAATTTTATAAATAAAAATTAATTTTTGATTTCCTTATAAAAAATCACCTTGGGTGTATTTTTTAAAAATAATTTATGTTTAGGTGAATATTAAAAATACTGATTATGTTAATACCACCACATTTATAGTACATATAATATATATTTAGAAATTATCCTATATAATTATATATTATAATGTAAAACAAGTAATTCTAAAATAAATTATTGATTTTATAAAACCACACTCAACATTTTGAAAAGTCATTTGGAATTTTAATGAAAAATACTTTTTTACAATTTTGTTTAATTAATTATAATATGATGAAATAAAGTTTTGTATTTAGTTTATTTGTTTACTAAATATTACTTGAATTATAATATATATTTTAAATCCATTTGAATCAATGACACAGGTAAGTCTATTCTAATTATAGATATTTTATCTTAAAAAACTTTTTTCATAAAATGAGTTTTTTTGCGATATATGCACTAACATTAATATTAAAAAACCCACACATGGAAAGTTAATTTTATAGAATTATTCTTATATTAGAGATACTAATATTCTTACATTTTCAATATGGCCAATTTTATAGCATCGGATAACATTCATAAGTAAATATTACATCATTTTAGATAAATTTCATTATGATCCATGCAAGAACTGTAAAGGTTTATTATATTTAGAGACTAGATTAACAAACATATTATTTAGGTATTTTATTTATCAATTCTCATAATATCCTTTTCACTTTTTAGAATTTATAAAAAACCTAAATTAAAACCCTTCTTTATAACATGTGGATGGGAAATTCAAGAATCTCTGAGCTCAAATGCTAAGTGGTGATAAACATGGGATATAAAAATTTATGAACATATGAAATCATTAGATATGAGTAAGGGTATAAGATCATGACCATACTATAAAAAATTTGTACCCAATATTTCAGAGATAATTCACATGAATCATGGTATACTAAATTATTCTTAAAGAAGATAATATTCATAATAGTGTGGTATCATCAATAATTAATAACGACTCATGGTTGCATTACAATAACATATAAATCACTACTACAAAACACATATTTAATAGTGCTGGAATTTATCAGTGCTATAAAAATGTGCGGATAAAGGTATCCATTTATTAGTACTTAAAAAATTTGTGGATAAAGGGAACCATTTATCATTACTTTTTTAGGGTTGATAAAAGGTAACATTTATCATCACTTTATTTTAGCACTCATAAAGGATACCCTTTATCAATACTTTATTTTTAGCGCTGATAAAGGCCTTGAATTTAATGAAATAATTAAACATTAAAAAAATTAATAATTTCTTAAATTAAATAATTATTGTTAAAAATTATTAAATTAAATATACATATGAATAAATTTTACAAATTAATAAATATTATATGTTTAATATATTGGTATATAAAATGAATAAAATTAAATAATTAAAAAATTAAAAATTTAAAATGATTAAATTAAGAAAAAAATTATACATTTTATTAATTAAATATTTTTTGATGAAAATGAATAAATTTAATATTCATATATATATATATATAGATTATAAAAATGAATAGATAGTATATATTAAAAATAGGTATATAAAATAAATAAATTGTAATAATTAAACAAACAAGTAAAATTTAAAAATTTAAAAATTTGTTAATAAATATATTAATGAAAAACATATTAATAAAAATGAATAAGTATAATATATATATATATTATAAATAGTAATAAATAATACATATTAAATATAAATATATATATAAATAAATAAAATTTTAATTAAAAACATATTAATGTCTTAATCATTTTTAATGTTATCTGATTTTTCAGTTTAACTTATATCAACCATCATGTGTTACATTGATTTCATGTTCACATATATATGTAATTAAATCATTTTTACATACAATGCACACACAAATATATTTACACAATATATAGAAATACATACACCTAATATTTATATAATTTATTCACATTTTATAATATTTTAGAATTTCATTATTACATGATGTATTTAACATATTATGTTTTAAATTAGTCGATTTTATTTATGTATTTTTAATACTATTACAGTTATGGTATTCATTTTTTCATTTTTCATTTTCAATTTTATTTTTCAATTTGATCATTTTATATTATTTATTTGTATATTTTTCTTTACTATGTTTTAGTATGTCCAATATGTATTCATATTTAACTCTATATATATATATATCCATATTTTCAATAATTTATATTCATTAATAAAACTTATATGTTTCATAAATGTTTTTAAATTGTATAGGTTTTGAAAATTTCAATTTCACTCATTTTTAAAATGCCTTTTATGAATATATCTATTTATCAGTGCTTTTTTGAAAGTATTATTAATAGTGTATTGTGGTTAGAGTTCTTTTAAATATAAAGAGGACACTATTAAAAATTCTTTCAGAAAATCACTGATAAATATCCCTTTTATCAGTGTTTTTTCGGTGATGAGAAATATTCCTTTTATCACTGCTAAAAAATTTATACTTTTACTCTATCGTTGTTTGATTTTTTAGGTTTCGTTTTTTGGTATTTTGAATAGTTCTTAACCATGGTGAACCCTAAAACTCATATCATATCCACTTAATTACAATTAGTAGTCCTATTATATCCTCTACCTCTATATACTATGGTTTCTAATAAAGATAATAATTTTTTCATTTGGTATGGAAAGTCTACAAATGTGTTTGGGCCTGTATGGATAAATAAAAGAAATTTAGAACCATGCGCTACTATAAAGGTAATTATCGCTTTATAGAATCATAAAATTTAGTTTAGTTAAACATTGAAGTTGTTAACCCATTTCTCAAACATGTTACCTATATCCCTTTTCATTGAAAGAAAACTTTAGTGATCAGGAAGTGTGTCTATGTTTATGTGCTGGCCTGAATTGGGAACTATATGGGAATACCAAGTCAAAAATGTTTCAAAAAGGGAATCAGAGTGAGACTAGGGATATTGGTATTGATTGTATCCAAAAGAAAAAACATTCCAAACATAAGAAGTAATCCATAAATATGTTTGGATAGTATAATTAGGTTGGATACATAAGTTACCATAAAAATTCAAGGATATTTTTTGTTTATTTTTTCCTTAATTATTTGCTCGAGTCATATGCCTCTCATTTAGGAGTTTATACGTAAGAATTGGTAAGAATATAAGATATCTCATCTTTTTATGTATATCAACTTAATTTTTTTCTCAAAATAAGTTTAAATTTATATTAATAAAAACATTAACAATTTAAAAATTGTGTATTCTTATTTACATATTAGTGATGATTAGATTTATATAACTTATTAATTTATTGTGTTTATTTTGTAAACCCCTTTATCTACACTATTAGTTAGTTGTTTCATACTTATATTTAAAATAATTCTTCTATCATCATTTAAATTATTATTAATGTAAGAAAAAGACTTATTAAAAAAATCATAAAGAGAGAGGGGCAGGGGTGTTCATTTAATATAGATTATTTTGTCCCTATTTATGGAATATTATTGTATTTTTGAAAGGTAAAATTATTTGAATATTTTCATTAATATATATTTTTTCCCCACTATAAATCCTAGATCTCCCTAGAAAGGATCCAATAAAAATCATCTGTTTGTTAGAACATATATTGATCCTCGTATCTTAGAGGTTATTATGGATCTACTGCAATCTATGTGGTATAATTATCAATGACAGAACATATACTATTTGTGGTTCCTAAAATATTTTATGTTAATATTTCATATTAATAAATTTAGGATGGCATTGAATATATTCAATTCATTCATATGAGTAAAAAAAATTAGATCATTACTTGGCATAATTGGAAAAACCCGCCCTTTAAAGGGATGTGTGTTATTGGAGGGATCCTATAGTGGATTAAAAAATATCAAAAATTGGAAGTTAAGTAATCCTTGAGTAGAAAAAATTGGTTTCAAATGTAGGTTGGGAGATAATGATTTCTTCAAGACCATTAGAGTGAAGGTATTCCAATTCATCTTCAATTTAGGATACTTTTGAGTGATTCCATCAATATAGCTTCCTAGAACACTTTAATACTTGTTTCCTATTTATTGGGGAACATATCTATCAACATTGTTAGTTTTGGAACCTCCAATTTTCCTTTTGAGATATTCCTTCTAGGTGAGGTCATTATATATGATTGGAAGTTTTTTTATGGATGTGTAGTCTATGGGTGATGCTAAAATAAAATTTATTATATAATGATAGTTATAATCCAAGAATATTATACTCTTTTTTATGGTCTTATAACACAAAATATTCTTAGTATATTATACTCATGATATGAATTTTCTTATATGAGTCACTCAGTTACTTTTGAAAACACTTCATCAAAAATTACATTTATTTTTAGTGAAATCACAGTAGATACTATTAGAACTTTAAATTTAAGCATACTCGGATGACAATACTACAATGATGAGTGATATCCTAAAAATACTCAGGTTTCACAATTTTTGTGAAAATAATCCAAACACATATTTTTATTTTCATCCCCTTAAACCATGATAAATTTTAAATGGTTCCAATCTGACTCTCAAATGTATTCCTCTCATAATAAGAAGATCTCTTAGTCCCTATTTTCAGCTTCATTTTCATGATGATTTATGTATGTATCTTGGAGAAATATCTAGTTTCCATGCTCTCCCACCCACCTCTCATAAATACCACTATATTTTTGTATCTCCTCTATTATATTTCTAAAAAAGAAACATTTCAGTGGAAGTGGAAAACAATAAATATTTGTGAGTTGAAGTAAATGACCATGAGTAGAATTTATGTGGATTTTAATGTTCATTCCTTAATTTTTTAATGTAATATGTTATAATCTATAATTAATATTTAATTTAATATATTATTGGACCTCAGTGGAAACTCTACTTTTATTTCTTGAAAATTTATTATTGAATTTTATTTATTGAGACTCACCCCCAACACTTCTATGTTGTTTGAACAGATCTGAGCAGTGTTCATCTAAATTGATCACCAATACATGGTAAGGGATTAATTTTGGTTATATTATTTCAGGAAACAAACATGTATGTCCAGAAAATATTATAGATAAATATCAAAAAACCAAAAAAATTAAATAATAACTATTTGGGAGGTATTTCATCAAGGAACATTGGAACCATAATGATGAGAGGAAGGTTAGTTTGAAATAGGGAGTCTAATCCATCATCAATACATAGAATTCAATAGACATCAAAGGAAATACTAAATAAATGTAGTGAATATTAGTTATACTGGATTATTGAAGTATTATATCACTTTTTAATATAGTAACAATTTTCTTCCAAGATTCATGTAAATGTGGACTTTTATGCATGTAGTGTATTATATTTTTTTTATTCAAGACAAATTAAATGTTTGACTACTCATGCAGAAAAACTATTCTGAAGATGATGTTACCAATACTGAGGAAGAACATACTTTTGATGAAGAAACTAAACAATTATTCGAGTATCAAGAGCATGTTTATGTAAAAAAATATAATAATAAAATCACAACGTCATAGTGGTAACAAAATTATCAATGAAATATATCAAGGTATAAAATTTGAGGTTGGTTGGAATCAATGAGGCCAACCTATAGACTTCAAGAAACCAATTATCATTAGTTATTATAGTTTCATAAAGAAAATGAATGTGTTGATTGATATGGATTCATGGGGACACATCAAACCTGTAACAAAGGAAATCATTTGGGGTTATATAACAGTAATATTACAATATACATTCTCTATTTTACTGAAAAAATTATATAATCATATGATTATTTAATTTTTATTATTACGTGTAGTTTTTATTTATTTTAGAATATTTTCATAAGAAATTTGTCTTTATGGCTACTGGAAAATCCCATATATGCATCAGGACTCTTCTTACAAAGTTACATATTGGGTATGTGGAGGTGATAATAAATCCCCAACCACCACATAGTTATACACACATTATAAATCCTGAAACATGGATTTTTTTAATCAGTCATCACATAGAGAAATAATTTCAAGTGTATTATAGTAAATAATATATTATTTGACTATATTTATTTTATCCAACATGATTCAAAAAAATTAATTTATGAAATAGAAAAAAATAATGAAAATAAATAATGTTCATCAAAACCAATATAACCCAATTGAAAAGAAAGTTTGGGGTAGGATTTATTAAGGAAGAAGTTGGTATTTATTTAATATAAAGGATAAAATTTTAATTATGAGATATGAAACAACATATGTTCCTTTTTTTATATAAAAATTTATGAATAAAAATATAAATCCACTTCCATATCACATCATGTGTTGTAGAAGGAGGCTCATGTAAATAAGGGGTTCAATTAGTTGACGGGAACAAAAAAACAATATGATAATCATGTGTAAGTATTATATAGTTGTAATTTTATATTATTTATAAAAATACTAAATGAAAATATCTATTTATGTTCATATTTTTTTATATGGTTTAGGGATAAGAATCTACAACAACCATTCCAGAAGAAAGACTACTTTTATTTTCTTTGAAGTGGTCTGAACAATATGGTATCATTATAGGATTAGGTTTTGGAGTCTTTCTATGAACATATTTTCAGAATATAAAACCACATAAAGATATATATAATTTGGTGAGCTGATTTTGGACACAAATAGACTCACATCAATATATTATTTTTCATTCTAGTTTCTGAAACTAATGTATAAGAAAGTATCCAAGTGAACTGGTGGTGGAGAAAAATTCTTCACCGGAACCAAATGATCACACTTGATTTCAGCCTATTCATTCCCCCCAACGGCATACCTTACCCTAGGTAATCAGTTTTTTCAATTTTTTTCTCCTAAATGTGAATCAAACAACTTCTGATAACATTGTATTACTAAAATTATATAGGGTATAGTTTTATGTGATGCTTTTTTGTCAATACCCATATATCGTCATGTTTTAATGGGTATAGTGTATAATATCCCATGAGACAAGCTACATAATCAAGACCTATCAACAGATCACATGAGAGAGGGTATTGATGTAACTTATGATCCAAATGATAAGTTACTTATTCCACATGATAGTCCAGATATTACAATATTCAAAGCTTCTTTTCGATATTTCATAGCATGGTTGTCTAATATTATATTGATACATGTGGTGTGTATTTTACATATTTTTTTGAATAAAAAACATGTAACATATGACAATAAAATTTCTAATGTGAGGTAGGATATTATAGATGGGTAAAACGGTAGAGAAATGGAGGTTCAGATATATAAAATCTAGTGAATCGACCAGGAAGAAAAAATAACTTTGTGATATTACATTCTCTATACTAGTTCCATAAAAACATTTATTATCATTGAGAATTCCTAAAGATACCACATTTAAAGATAAAACTATGACTTACATTGAATATAAAGATGAAATAAAAGGAGATTCCTCGATACACAGAATTGGTCTTGGTACTCTAAATGAGAATCTCAAGCATGAATGGATAGGCATATCAGTTGTGACTACATACATAAGGTACATTTTCATTTCATTATAGAATAAATAGTGATCTAATATGTTTATTAAAGTTAATAACTATTCATATTTTGTAAAGGTGTTTATTTCACTACTATATAAAGGGATGATCGAGAAAAGTCTAATTTGGATTCACTAATCCATGTATCATTTATATGATAGAACTTTGGATAAATAAATAAATTTGAAAGAAAAAATTTGAGTTACACAATGTGTTTAATAAAAATTCATCTGATGATAGACTCTTTTTTATTCCCACAATGCAAAGGTAAAACTCGACAATCTAATCACATAAAATATAATTTTTATGTTTTCATTACTTAATTGTTTTTTTTCTTTTTTAGGATGCACTGGATGCTGATGGATGTCAATATGGACACCCTAAATTTTAAATTTTTGTATCCAATACATGCATATAACACTAAATGACCACAAATTATGTTTATTGTGAATATTTAGTACATTTTAATCAATATTTCAAAGATAAACTCTATAATTATATGTTTAGAATGTGTTTTAATGATAATTTTCTTATGATAGGGCGGTCACTAAATACATGCTTGATCATGGAAAGAAGTATGTGTATGAAGGGATAAAGAATGTGGATTACTAAAAATCAAAACAAATTATGGTTTATATAGAATTATTTTACTATTAAAACATTTCAAAAAAACAATTATTTTGTTCAATGTTTCTACAGTTTCTGAAAAAAGATAATGAAACTGATTAAGGATGTTATGTTAGAAAATTAATGAAAGAAATCATAAATCATGAAAATTCCAGTAACCCTCAATAAGTAATTTCTGAATGTAATTACAATTTCCTTAAATATACTTCATAATCATTTTTTTCTATGTTCTCTCTATACAAAAAAGATTTCTGAAAACCTAGTTACTCAAAAGAAGAAGTAAATTTTTTTAGAGATGGGTGGGTAGTATACATTTTTTTAGAATTTATATCGACAAAAAATGTAGGTGATTACCAACTCTGTTTGTGATATAGTATAAGTAATTACCTTTGAAATATATTTTGGTTGTGAATCATTAGTTTCAGGATGCTTATATGTTATTTTTTATATCTTTCTCAAGGATAAGTTTATTGAATAAAACCATTTTGTTTAGAAGCGTTGACCTATAAACAATAAATTATTAGTCAATCATAGTAGTGGATGAAGATGAGGAGGTGAAGGTAAATGTGAAGCTGAAGGAGGGGGTAGACTCAAAGGAAGATTCAGAGTTGGATATCCGTGTGGAGGAGAAGGCAGAGGGAAATACTGATGTAGAGACTATGGTGGAGGAGGATAAGAAGTGATGGATTGAAAACTATAAAATTGATGGTAAATTAAGTAGAATGTGGATCACATCATGATTTTGTGTGATAAAAATTAATTAAATGTGTACAAAACACTTTTGAAATAAGATAAGATCCATTATAATGTGTTTTAGGTGACTTAATGAAATAAATATTTCCACCATTTGTTTATGTTATTTTATACAGGGAAGTAATTCTCCTATAGAATCATTCTGTGTTTGAAGATTCAATTTCTCCACCAGTGTTATTTAAGCAAGATCTATAAAAGTCCCAATCATCAAACTAGTATATAATCCAATATAATTTTTTAAAAAATATGTGTGTAATCAACAACTGATGTTAGTATGTGTATGAAATAACTATTTTAGGAAAATTAATATTTATATATCATATTCATCAAGGAGTGATGGTGTTAAAGTGTGTGTCATCTGTTTAAAATTATCATTTTAATACAAAAAAAATTAATCACTAATAACTAAGAAGACGTTATTTTATTATCTTGATAATATGTTAAAATGATTCATAATTTATTTTTGATGCGTATGAATTGGTCTCATTTCAAACACACACATGATTCCACCAATATGGGTCAATGTGTGTGTTTCTATTTTAAAATGACATTTTAGTAAAAAACATAAGTGGCATACTCAAAACAAAAGAAACATATTCTGATTATTTTGTTACTTTAGGATAATGACATGTCTCTCATTTGGGACATGTAAGAATCATTATCACTACAATATGACACATGGTGTTATAATTATGACTCCAAGTGCATCTTTTTATTAAAAAATGAAAATACATTTAGTGAAAAAACCAACTGACATACTCAAAACCAATAAAACACATTTGGGTTGTTCTGATACTTTAGTAAAATTATCCATATGTCATTTGTGATGTGTAGGAATCAACCTCACCTCAACCAGAGGCACGGTGAAACTATTATGAATCCAAGTGTCTATTATCAGTTTAAAATTGACATTTAAATACAAAAAAAGAGACACTCACTGAAAACTAAGAAAACACCATTAGATTATCTTGATGATTTAAGAAAATGATTCAAGATTCATTTTTGATGTATATAAATTAGTCTCATTTTAAATCCACACATGGTGCCACATTTATGGACCAAAGTGTGTGTTTCCAGTTTGAAATGAAATTTTAGTACAAAACACTATCACCACATTCAAAACCAAGGAAACACATTTTTATTTTTTTAATACATTATAAAAATGATCCATATGTCATTTGGGACATGTATGAATCAGTCATTCTATAATTTGACATACGATGTGTCCTTATGACTCCAAGTGTGTCTTTTTATTAAAAATTGACATTATTTTTAGGGAAAAAAACTAACATACTCAAAACTAAAAAAATGCATTAGGGTTGTTTTGGTACTTTATAAATATTAACCATAAGTCATTTTTTATATGAAGGAATCATCTGCACCTCAATCAGACACATGATGTGATCACTATAACTCTATGTGTTTGTTATCAGTTTAAAATTATTATTTTAATATAGAAAGGGACTCTCACAAAAAACTAAGAAAACACGCTCGGATTGTCTTGATAAATTGTTACATTTATTTGTAATTCATTTGTGACTTTTATGAGTCCATATCATGTCAAACCCACACATTATGCAACTTTTATGACTCAAAGTGTGTGTTTCCAGTTTAAAATGACATTTTATTAAAAAACACAAGTGATGTACTCAAAACTAAGGAAACACATTATGATTATTTTGATACTTCATCGAAATGATCCATAATTTATTTAGGACGTTTAGGAATCAGATACACCTCATTATGACACACTTTTTGACCAATATGACTCTAAGAGCATATTTTTATTCAAGATGAGATTAATTTTAGTGAAAAAACAACTGACATACTCAAAACTGAGAAAATGAATCCATATTGTTCTTTTTTACTTTTTTAAAATGATCCATAAGTAATCAGATATGTGTAAGAATAAGTTTCACCTCAATCTAACACATGGTGTGACCATTATGACTCCATGTGCATCTTTTTATTCTAAATTAACATTAATTTTAATCAAAAAACAAACTGACATACACAAAACTGAGTAAACGCGTTTATATTTTTTTGGTACTTTAGGAAAACAATCTATAAGTTCTTTCTAACATGTAGGAATAATTCACAACTAATTTAAACTCATGGGTGACTGGTATTACTCTGTGTGTGCCGTTTTATGAAAAATTTACATTAATTTTAGTACAAAATAACCAACATACTCTATAATATTTTTTTCTTTTATTTTTTTAATAAATGTTTTTTCATTTAAATTTGGTTTTTTATCTTATTTTTGTAATTTTTGTTCTTTTTTCTTATGGTGTGGTGTGTTGTTACAGCACACTGCATTCCCTATTTTTGGATCTGCAATATGTGGTAGCATCACACTATAGTTTTCCCCTTTATCATTACTACCAAATGCATAGATAAAGGATCCATCTATCAGTGCTTTAAAAATAAGAGATGAAGACCCATTTATCATTACTTTAAAACACAAATAAAGATAGAATTTATCAGCACTTGTAGAAGTGAAAATAAAATAATCCTTTATCTGTGCTTTTTAAAGTGATAATAAAGGAATATTTATCAGTGCTTCTAAATGTTTTGAAAAATAGTCTCTTTATTTGTGCTAAATAAAAGCACCGATAAATGGTGTCTTTTATCGGCACATTAAAATGTTTTGATAAAAGTATGCTTTACTAGATCTTTTATTTTCACTAATAACGCTACCCTTTATTAGTGAATTTTATATGCTAATATAATTATTTTCCTTCTAACTATGCTGAGGTAGTCAGTGCTTTTCTAACACTAATAAAGGTTTACTCAAGGACTGTTAAAGGCCTCTTTTTTGTAGTAAATGTGCCAAATGAATATAATTATAACATTTTTCACATGTATACATAATACTAGGTTCACTAATTATGTTAATTAAATGATATTTGGTCCTCATATAAACTTATGGACATGAAATCGGGTCCACACATAATCATTTGGACATGAAACCTAGTCAGCACACAAAATTATGGACATGAAAAAAAGTCAATGCATAAACTTATAGACATGAAATAAATTATGTGCATAATTTTTTAACATGAAATTAGGTTTATGCATTATATATTTATCTCATTAGTTATCCATAACATCCAAATGAATTTTAGGCCTACATAATTTTGGCCCCATGAATCTCATAATCATAAGTAATTCATATGTGTTCCATAAGATCATAAATCATTCATCATATTGAATAACCCATGTAATGGAAGAGAGTTTCATAAATATATCATCATTATAATCATAAAACATCCAAATAAAGGACAAGTACGGTTTCATTGTATTATATAACCTTGAAAATATAATTAATATCAAAGGATTTCAACTTATTTAAAAATTCTTTCAAAAGACCTATTTGAATATCTATTAGGGAATAGACCTTTTCTTATATTGAAATTGGTTCTGTTAAATATAAAAATTCAAAAAATACTATGGATAATAATTTATTTGGAAATATACTTCCAAAATTATAAATTAATGTTAATATAATTTAGGGACCATGATGGATGGAAATCCTGTTTGTGCTTTATCAATTAAAACAAATATTCTTTTCACATTTTCTATAAAAAGTAAAAAGTAGATTGTAAGAAAAGTCGCATGAAGATTCCTTCTAAAAAAATTCAAAATTTAAAACATGGGAGAAACTTACATTAAAAATAATTATATATCATTAAAAAAATTCTGGAAATTATATTTAGAAAACATGAATGTTAAGGAAAAAATATTTTTCACAGAAGAGAGAAATAACATCAATTTTACTAAAATAATTCATTCAATATATTATGATATTAAAGAGAGTAAAATGAATGGAAGACATGTAATATTCATAAATTATAAAATAATAATAAAATTCTTGGGATTATTTAGATATATAACCTGAAATTCTATTTTAATAATCTTATACATAAAAAATCGTGATCAATAGTGGGATTATAACACTAATCCATAATATAACTTTTGTAACTTTAGAATCAAAAACTCAGGACAGAGAAAATTTTATTTTGATTTGAATTTCCAAATAACTTTCTTGAGAATAATAAATAAATAAATTTTTCATTAGAATACACACCACATAAAATAAATAAGTTTTTAATATAGAATGTTTCTCATGGAAATAGAAGTGAGACAAAAATCACATACCTCATGTCTCATATTTAATCCTATCTATTGTAAATTCATGTATAATAAATATAAATTTATTATAATTTTATTAAATAACCACTATAATATATTTTATACCATATATTATATACTTATAACATTTTTCACTTGTTTGTTAACAATTTGTTATTAAAATCCTCATTCTGGGTGATAACTGCTTCATTTCTCAAGCAGGTTTTTGTTCTACAATCCCAGTTCTTATACATTGATAATGGTTCCATCATTTACATTTTTTTAAAAATTTCATGAGTATAATATTTAATAATTATATAAACATTAATAACTATTCATATAATTAATTCATAACACATGAATTACATAACTTTGTGGATATGGTAGTCAATACATACGCGCTAGTGATGTTTACATTTTTTGAGGCATGAAATGAAATAAATGTATACAATAAAAAATTATAAGAATTATTATATTATATATATCATATATAATCATTAAATCTACACTTATAACAATCCATATAAAATTTAAACATAAAATGAATCATGTCGCTTCACGTAGGTGGTTGCCCACACTTTCACAAGAGCATTTTTTTTCTTTTTCTAACAGATTAGAAGAATGTGGTTAATGGTTATTACATCATCATAATAACAATTAAATATATTTAAGATATTTTTTCAATATTTCATCATCTATATCATAAATTTTTATGAATTACAATATGGAAATTTTTTGAAAAATGCTCTTTTAAGAGCTATACCTCTTTGTTGAGAAAACATCATTCACTTACACCTTAATCCTTGAAATAATGTTCTTTAAGAAAGAATATTAGATCATATATTATTAAATTAATCTAGGGAGGTGTTATAGAAGGGATTGGATTATATATATGGCTCAAAATTTGTGAGGAATAGAGAGGAAGAGGCGTCGTTTTATATATACAGGGAGGGGCACTCTTGGAATTACGGAAATTATAAAATTGATATAAATTGATTTTTATAATTTTTGGATAAAAATGATATATTTAAATGATATGATATTTATTAGTTTAATATCTCTCATAAAATATATTTATACAATTTCAAGTGAAGTTTTAACCCTTAATTTCACTAATCCATTGGATAATTACTACAATACCAATGGTTTTACTCTATAAGGGTACAAAATGTTACTGTAAAAGGATAATAAACCCATAAAACAACCATTGTTCATATTTTTAGCCATATCCCATTCACATTCCCAACTACAGTATTGTTGTGATTTTTATATAATTTGATAAAATATTACTTATTACATAATAACATTAATTTCATTTTGGGAACTATTCATTTACTTTGAAATTAATGAAATAAAGATAGTTATTAATTTCCAATATAATCCTTTTAAACATCCCTAATATTTTATTTTTATCTAAAAAATTCATATAACATAATAAATCATCCAAATTGTATTACCGTTAAATTTTAAAAATTCAATTGTTTTATTTTTATATTATTTGTTTAAATATAATTTTGAAGCAACATAAGAATTTAAGGTAATTATTCAGTCACTAAATTTTAAAACAATTATAAATATAAAAACTAATAATTCATACTTCACATAAAAATGAAAAAAATAAACTTATCCACTTTTTAACATCATGTAAATTTCATTGATATTAAATTTAAGAGAATCACGTTTTTAATTTATTCTTTTCTTAAAATAATATAATGGTCATAATAACACAAAAATGGAACCATGGAATGTAAAATTAAATTATAATATGTTATAGGGTGTACATAAAAATAAACAACCAAATTTGGTTTAGCTTTGGATAAATTTTAATCCATATATTCTAGTTTGCCAACATTAAACCCATTTTCACCTTAATTGTGATAATTTGACTCCTTACAATGATAACTTAATTATATCAACAACTATAAACGGTTTTGTAAAAAAAATGAAATGAGGATTTAAAATTTGGAATCAATTTTATAAAATTTATTTTCTTCATGCATAATAAATTACTTGTAATATGACCACTCAAATTTTCTGAAGAATAGCTTTTAAGAAACCACCTGATTTAAGTGTAAAAATAATTTCCCATTAAATAAAACTAATTAATTGATTTCTTAAAAAAATTATGTCAATTAAATCAATTTATTATTTTTATAATTTTGGATAATGAAAAAATCATATTCAACCTTCCAACCAAGCGATTAATTCAAAAGACTCAATACTTATTTTTAATATGAATAAAATATAACATATCTTTCAAAAAAGTAAAACTTGGGTTCCAAAATTCAAAATAATACTTTAAAAAAATTGTTTAACTCCTTAAAAATATATTTTGTTAAAAAACATATAAATTATTAGATAATAAAGTCTTAATGATATTTTAAAGTTTAAAAAATTGTTTTAACATAGTATTACCTCATTTACTGAGGTGAAAAACCTTTTCCTTGTACACTATTTATATTGACCAAAATTTATATTTACCATATTAAATTATATTAATGAAATTATTCAAAAAAAAATTACCCATTTTATCAAATTCAATTAAATAATTTTTATAATTTATATTAAAATTAAACTCGTAAAACACCAATAAAAGTGGCTTTATATAAAAAAATGTAATCTTAAGTGTAAATGGTTTTTATACAAAATAAACCATAAAATTGGTTTTAATGATATAAATTAAATTATTAAAAATATAAATTATATAAATTTACTTTTAATATCATTTAAAAAATATAAAATCTTTGAAGGAAAAGATAGTTTTCAATGAAATTTAGAATTTTTCACTATTCATCAAAAAAATCTATCCTTTTAGAAAATTATAAAAAATTAACTCTTATATAATTATGAAAGGATAATTTCTAAAAATAATTCCATTTTTTCAAATAAATTTTCAAAAAGTGTGTGAAATTAATTATAATATTTATTCATAAAAAGTAATAAATCCCATTTTTTTATTAATTTTTTTTTTAATGCATATAATGACTTTACTAAGAATATAGTTACTTAATATATAAAAAATACAATTTTTTAATCATTTAATATTACAATTAATACCATTAATTAACATATATAGGTTAAAATTGACATGTTTAATTAATAATTTATTAATATTATATCAATGATTTTTTAAACATGATGTTGCGTGTAACGGAAGCAATCAATGAAATTAAATTAATTTAGAAATAAAAATATTCTAAAATAATAGAGTGTCAGATTCTTCCCCAATATATAAATGTTCCCCTCCCAAAATTATATTTTTTATCAATGGTTCAATATTTGAATATAACATTTTCTAAAATCCATATCTTATAATTGGAATGAAAAAATTCCTTTGAAAGGAAATGTGGGAAACATGAAGGTTTTTTAAAATAACACAGAATCAGTTTCCTAGATAAGGGGAAAATTGGGGATATGTTCAATTATAAATATAGAGAAGAAAAATATTGTCGAAGGAGAGTGACAGAGAACATGGTTATTAGAAAGTAAATGGCCACAAAACCCTAAATCAATGATGGCATAAAATACCATCAATTTATCATAAATGAAAGAAAAAAGATCCAAAATATTTATTCAATATATTTTTTCTAAATTTTATTATTTTATTACTATCAAGATAAATTGAATGATAAAATTTAATTATTTTAGTTTTTTCCATTTGGTAAGAATAATTTCATCATTTGGTTATACTTCAATCAATTTCTATTTCATCTATTACTCCAAAAAATAAAAATTAAAGATGAATTTTTCAGGACAATTACAATAAAATCATATTTTAATAGATCAAAAGATTCATAAAAGAATTAAAATTCTTTCCAAATATCTAATAATATTTACCAAATCCAATGGGTAGCACTATATATCCAATTTGGATAAATATAATACTTTAATCTCCAAAACCTCAAAAATTACACCCAAAGTTGAATATAATTCATTCAAAAATATATATAAAAATAAAACTCCTTCAAAATATGTATGAAAAAATTCAAAATCCAATATAATTGAAATATTTTTAGACATATTTTTTTCCAAGATCATCTTTAACGTTTATCCCCAAAAATCATGATGTATCTTGTAATGGCGTATACCAAATATGTATATACCTTGGTTTTCATAAAATATGTTAATAACTTAAATCACCATAAAACCATAATGAAAACATATATTCTAAAAAAATTATTTTTATCCTTATTTTTAATAAAATTTCATGGACTATTTAATATATTCCGAAAATGTAATAACCTTTATCAAAGATGACCAAAATCACTTCATTATCAAATCACTATCTCATTTCAAGGATACTAATAAAATCCCATTTAATTCCTCATTTTCAATTACATTTTTATCCTAGATAAACATTATTAACTAAATATCAGGCATTTATTGAAGGTTATATTTCTAATATCCAAGTGTTCTTTTAAAACATCCACATACCACTAAATCACTTTTCTTGTTTATCAGTACCATTCAACATATGTTTCTAAATCCTTGAAGAAAATATAATGTGAAATAATCCTTAGATATTTCTTGATTTATATAACGTTTATATCATTAGTATAACACGTATACAACATAATTCTATAATCCTTATACATAAACACTTTTATCCTTTTACTTGAGTGATTTGAATAACATGTTTTTATCATTATTCAAGGAGTTAACCCTTGTATTAGGTTATTAACTAGGATAATGGGCATGTTACCCACATATAAGATAATGAATTTCTTGGAAATTCATTTCTATATTCCCTTATTTCCATATAAAATACATTATCCACTTTCATTGAGATATCATTTTGGGTGTTTCTTAAAACATTCTTGACATAAACTAAATTAAAATTTCATTCCTCTATGATCATTTCCACCTAAACATCCATAAAATTCTATTCCATAACACTTTATGACTTATGAAACTCGTATATGTTAAGGTTTTTAATCATATATCATGATATCTAATTATAAAAAATAAAAAGGTTACACCTTAGAGTTCCCATCTCATTTAGAGTTTCATAAAGAATATCAATGAATTAGCTATCAAATTCCATTTCAAATTGATTCATCCGAGTTCAATCTATTGAATAAAATGAAAAGTAATTGTGTGAGAAACAATAATCATAGTGGAAAATCATATAACTTTGTAAAATTATTTATAGTATTTTTAAATCTTGACACCTTATATTCAATATATAAGTCCTTAGGTATTACATAGTCCATATATGATCATTATCTTCACAAATACTTCATATTTGTTATCAAATAAACAATTAATCAAACCCAAAATATCCCATTGGAGTGTCACACTAGGTGTATTGAAAGGTAAATATCAATGTGAACTATAATAGTGGTCGATATATACTTGACCAACTCTTTTTGGGTTATAACACTTTTATTCATTTGTACTAAATCCACACTCACTTGTATTATCCATATAGGGGTATGACAAAATATTATTTACATACATTGATATTAATACAGAATTGAAGCATATTTATTACAACACATAACAAAACCATGACCGGGCCTTATAGTTATAGTGTCTTTAGAAACTGGGAAACATAAACAACCAGTTCATAAGACATCTACATTATCTCTTATTTATTTAATAATAACTAGACTCCTTTTTGGAATATCATACATAATACCCTTATTTATGACCTGGGGAAAAGAAACGTATAAATTGTGATCTCTGATGCTCATTAAGTGTAAACAATGAAAATCTCAATCATATCATATTCATAAGAACATGACATTTGAAAATCTTATCCTGTATATAAAAGATCATAATATCATGCCATTTGATAAATCATAGAAGTGAAATGTAATCCCAATGTTTATAACATAAGATAATAAATTTTTTATTATAAAAACATAATCATAGAAAATCATTTCATATTATTCAAGGATCATTTCCAATACCATCATAGCAGAAAAAATCCATTACGGAATAGAGTTCACTCCTCGTTCCATCCTTGTATCACTGAACCGGATTTACTTTCTATTCTGTCCAGATCTATCTCATGATATATAAATCTTTTACCAATTAATTAGATATAGGTATATGTCCCACCAATCTTATTATGAAACCATTATTACGTGTGCCACAAAAATATAAAATAACATTTAGCATAGAATAACCAATGCAATGAAATGGATTTCTTAAAAATAATTTCATCACAATTGATATAATAAAAATGAATTTACGTAATAACATTACACCATAAAGAAATAAAATCATTTTGATAATAGTGATAGAAATATAACCCTATTTAAATAGTTAAATCTTAGATGGAAAATAATTTTGAGGAAACACTTAAAATTAGTTCCTGAGGAAAATATACTTTCTTTTTCCAAAAACATGTTCTTTTCTCAAAATTCCACAAAATTTAAAATAAAATATTTTAGTTGAAAATAATCTTGAAATCATGTATATTAAAAATCATGGAAATAAGATTTTTTGAAATCGTAAAAATCCATTCATGGAATATATGTTAAAAAAATATCTCTCTTACTTTCTCCAGAAAGATCTAAAAGTCCCTCATACCAAAAATGAAAAAAGATTCCACTCATACCATTTAGTAAAAAAATAATTGATTAATAAAATTGAATTTAGACAAAAATTTAAGTATATAAATAATATTTTTAAATAAATATTTTGGAAACTTGTATGTGGATGATAAATATACCCCAGTAAATACTTACGAATAAACTATCTTGGAAAAAATGAGATTTGAACAGTAATCCCTTACCTTAGGTATGATATCATTTATATGTATACCAACTTCCTTTATGATGATTCAAATAATGTAACTGATTTATTCTAGAATCATAATCATTTTTATGATAACATTTATGATCATATTTTCCACCATTTTTTAGTAATATTTTATTGTTACTCGTTATTCGGGTGTTAACTACTTTATATTCTTAAGCATGTTTGGTCAGATAAGTTCTTATTCATGTTTTTTGGTAATATTTATATCATTTAAATCATATAATTAGTAAAATATATATCATATTTATTCTTTCAATTCATTTATATAACCATGCTTTGATGAATATTATGTAGAACGAATCGCATCGCACCATGGAGACGGTAAGTCGTACGTACGCACAAGTGATGATATTATTCCCATAATTGTTGAAAGGTATTGAACTGGATGGTGTATAATATATAATAATTAGTGTCATGTTATAATAATCATATATAGTTGTTATTTTCACTATTATATTCATCCAAATAAGGTGGTGGTAAAAAAAATATTACACCACAGTGTGGAGACGGTAAATCGTACGTACACACGCGCGGTAATTTCAATTTTCAGGGGACTGATAGAAGGTGAAATGGGGTTTTTTCAAATTTATAATAACATATAAATATATTATTGATATTTATGTTGTAACTTTATAATAAAGAAACTAAAGAATATGAATTAGAAGAAGATAAAAATTTTAAAAAATCGGTAGAAGATATTACCTCTTCTGTGAAGTGCCTTCTTTAAATTTCATCTTATGCCACTACAGTTGGTCTTTTGAGAATTCCAGAACCTCTAGAATGTAACTAGGGAAGTTTAAAAGAACAATTGGCTGGTTTTTTTATCTTTATGGCTCAAAATGGATTTAATAGAAGAGGGAGGATGTTCCCTTTTATAAGAGATGAGAGGGGCACTTTTGGAAACTCACAAAAATTTTAATTTATAATAATACCAAAGCCTACGCAAAAACATCAAAAGTCTCCCAAATTATATAATTATATGATATAGGATTGTATTATAATAATCCAATAAATTTTGGACAGCTTGTTTTGTCCATATAAACCTTGTCTTATTAATTGACACTTAGTTATTATACTAATTTTTTATTTTGGTAATATTATTCTAAATATTTAATGGTTATGAATATTTACTTATGTGGCGTTAATTGACCAAAAATGGATAATTTATGACATTTTAGACTTTATAATTATCAATTTTCAATTTTTTAATATTTTAATGGTTTTTAAATAATTTAATATAATGTTATGTTTATAAAATGACAATAGTGTCAATTTTGACACTATTCATTTATTAGACATTAAATAAAATTCACACACGTGATAAATTCACACCAAAATATTAAATACACTGCTAAAATTTCATATTAAAATTAAAAATTCATGGATCATATTAATTATTTCATACAATATTTATTTTAATATTTTTATAACAATTTATTTGATATTTATATTAATAAAATACATTCTACATCTCAATTGTGTCATCATTAATAGTAATTCTTTAATCTATAAACATTATAAATAAATTTATATGATGTATTTAAATCTTTTATATTTCCATAAACAATATATAGTCGATTTTATCTCCATGTTATTCATATATTAAAATTAATATACTTATATGAAATGAGATTGGGACATTTTGTCCATTTCATTATTTTTTATTACCTTTATGTCATTTTCATAGGTTAGTGGCCATAAAGTGATTCAATTTCAATAAATAGATTATAAGGTTAGAATTTAGTCGTCAAATATTATTTTTACAGGTGTTAAGTTAATTTTATAATATTAGTTTCACCCTTAATTACCCGATTAACCTTAAACCATGGTAATAAAAATAATTACCGAAGTTACTATTCATAATGCCAAAAAAATAAAAGTATCATATTAACATAATTTGGACATAATTATTCCAAATAAAGAATCCATTTTTTCAAAAATCAAAACATATAATATGAAATAATTAATTTAAAATTAATCATGTTTTTGAGAAAATAGGTTTTAAAAGTTAATGCATTGCAAAAGATTAAAATGTTTCAACCTATGAATTCAATGTAAAATCAATGCTAATTACATAAATTATATTAAATGAAAAAAATATTCTATTTATACTTTAAAACCATTCAATATTATAATTTAAACATATAAATTGTCTCGATGAAAAATTTTGTTTTAAATTAAAATTTATTGTATTTTTACTATTCCTCAAAATATGATACTTATCCGAAAAAATATCAGGAATGTATCCAAAGAAAATTTTTATATCCCCATTCAAAATAAAATGTTTATCTTGTCATATAAAAAATATTAAGGGGTCAAAATTAATTTAAAATGGTTTCACCATTCAAAGGTGTAAAATTAACCATTTAAAAAATACATCATATAGGGTTTTATTCATAACCTATAACTAAAAAATTCATTGGATAAGTATATAACACATATATATCTCATTAATTTCATTACCAAAATCAATTCACTCTAAAATAAAAATATCTAATTGATTCATATTTTTCATAAGTAATTGATATCCAATTAATTCATAATGAATTTTCATAAGTTAGTTATAATTATTCCCACTAACCTAATGGCTAGGCTATAATGGTAATTTAATAAAAAGGGAGTATCTTGGTTTGTTTAAACTCACAATTTCATTCAAATCAAGCTACTAAAGAATAAAAATTATTTAAAGAAAATATTTCATAAAAACATTCTGGTGTTACATTCTACCCCCCTCCCCCTTAAACTGAATTTCGCCCTTAAAATTAATCACTTGAAAACAAATAGATGAAGATACATCACACTCATAATATCCTCAATATCCCATGTATCTTCTTTAAATTGGTGGTTCCTCCATAAAAATTTAACCAAGCGAGTGTTCTTGTTTTGTAGAACTTTTTTGTTATGATCCATAATCTCCATCGGTTGTTCTTCATAAGAAAGATCTTGCTCTAGTAGTACTACTTCTCAGCTTAGAACATGTGAGGGATAGGGTTTGTAATTTTTCATAAGAGATACATAGAACACATCATGAACTTGATAGAGATTCTATTGAAATGCCAATCGGTAAGCTACCTTCCCAACACAATCCAGTATTTCAAAAGGACCAATATACCTAGCGCTTAGCTTTCCCTTCATTCCAGATCTCATTACTCTATTTCGAAGAGATATTTGTATTAAAACCTTATCACCCACTTCAAAATCAAGTTATTTTCTTCAGTTTTTAGCATAACAATTTTTTCAACTCTGAGCTGCTCTTATGGGTTGTTGAATATATCTTGACTTTTCATCCATTTCTTCAACAAGATTTGGTCCTATTAGATTTCTTTCCCCATCTTCATCCCAGCAAGTTCGAGTTATTAACTTATTTCTGCAGATAGATTCATAAAGAGACATCTGAATACTGGAGAAAATGCTATTATTGTAAGAAAGTTCCGCCAATGGTAGGTGTTGATCTCAACCACCTTTGAAATCCATAGAGCAAGCTCCCAACATGTCTTCTAGAGATTTAATTGTACTCTCAGGCTGATCGTCTATCTAAGGATGATATGTAGTGTTGAAACATAACTATGTATCGAGAGCATGCTGAAGACTTTTCCAGAACATAAAGTTAAACGTCGTATCCCAATCAGATATAATGTAAATTAGTACTCCATGAAATCTTACCAATTCCTTTACATATATCCTAGAAAGGTGATCAAGAGATAAATCATCTCTAATAATAATTAAGTGTGATTAATTTGTAAGGAGATCAACTATAAACAAAAGATCATTATTGTATTTGGATGTATTGGGAAGTCTGATGACAATGTCTATAGTGTTGTTTTCCCATTTCAATTAAGGTATGGTTAATGGTTGTAACATCCCCTTATAATTCTATCTCCCAGCCATAACTTCCTGACAAACTAAGAATCGAGATACATATTCAGTGGAATTTCTCTTCATGTAATCCCACTAGAAGTACTCTTTCCGGGCCATGTACATCTTTGTGCTTTTATGGTGAATAGATAATGAAGAACTATAAGCCTTATCCAATATCTTCTTCTTTAATTCTGGAATGAGAGGTATAAAAACCTGGTTCCTGAACCTTATTATTTCATCACAATCAAGGTTGAATTCATGAACATTTTTCTCCTTCTTTTGTAACTATACATCATCCTTATGTGCCCATTTAATCTTCATTTGTATATATGGTTGAACATTCATTTTATAAAGATAATATTTCTCCCTTCCATTAACATTTCCAGATCCGTCCTTTTTAAATCCATATATATAGGATCATTTGAGATCCTCATCATGGATTGGATAGCATGGTCTTTTCATCTCAAATCAGTTTCCACCTTGTTTGCTTTCCCAGGGTTTCAATTTATTGAGAATTCATAATATTTAATCAAATATAACCATCTTATTTGGCGCATATTCAGATATTTTTTTGTGAAAATATACCATTAACTTTTATGATCAGTATAAATATCACAGCATTCACTATCAATACAATTCCTCCATATCTTTAATGAAAATATTTTCGTATGTAACTTCAGATCGTGTGTTGGGTAATTTTTCACATGGATTTTCAACTGTCGTGATGCATAAGCTATCACAGTATCATTTTGCATGAGAACACACTCCATCCCCTACTTGGATGAATCCCTATGGATAGCAAACCTTTCTCCACTACAGGACAGTGTGAGGACAGGTACACTATCTAACCTTCTTTTTAGCTCTTTGAAATTAGCTTCACATTCCTCTTTCCAAACAAACTTAAGTCCTTTACGAGTCAACTTAGTGAGTGGATTATATAATCATGAAACATATTTCACAAAACATTGGTAACATCCATCCAAACCGAAAAAACTTCGAATATTAGTTATTGTTGTTGGTGTTGACCATCATTTAATAACCTTTGTTTTTTGCTGGATCCACATATATCGCTTCTCTTGATATTATGTGACCCAAAAATGAAACTTTTTAAGCCAAAATTCTCACCTGATAAATTTGGCATAAAGCTTCTTCTTTCTCAGGGTCTTCAGTACAATTATCAAGTGATCATCATATTCTTCCATTCTATTTGAATATACAATAATATCAACTATAAATACTGCCAAAAACTGATCCAAATGGTCTCTAGAGACTCTATTCATTAGATCCATGAAGGTAGCAGGGGAATTAGTAACATCAAAATGCATCACTATAAATTCATAGTGTCCATACCATGTACGGAATGTCGTATTTGGTATATCCTTCTTTTTTACCCTTAATTGATGATATCCTGAATAAATATCAATCTTGGAAAAATATTGAGCTCTATTTAGTTGGTCAAATAAGTTATCAATGTGTGGTAGAGGATATTTGTTCTTGATGGTGATCTTGTTAAGTTCTCGATAATCAATGTCGAGTCGCATTGTTCCATCTTTATTCTTAAAAAATAGAATAGGCACTCCCCAAGGTGATGCACTAGGGCATATGAATCCCTTATAAAGATTCTCTTGTAGTTGCTTCTTCAATTCATGAAACTCAATTGAGGCCATTCTATAAGGTGTCTTGGAAATAGGAATAGCACCTGGTATGAGTTCTATTGAAAACTCAACTTCACGATTTGGTGAAAGACCTAGAAATTCCTCAAGAAATATATCTTCAAACTTCTGTATAATGGAAATATTCTTAATAATGAGTTTCTCCCCAACTATTTGAGATAAATAACTTTCATTCACTAGAATCAAAACCCACAATATGGAAGAAATTTCCACATGAATGTTATACTCTCCCTTGAATCGATAGATGATCGTAGATTTATTTGGAAGATCAAATGTGGCTTCCCTTCATTGGAAATTCATATGAACTCCATATAAATAAAGCCAATCTATGCCATGAATCACATCAAATTCTACTATAGCAAAGATCACATGATTTTCTGGAAGCACTTTCCCACAAACTTCTACAAAAAAAGAATTATAAACTTTTTATGGGACCATTGTGCCATTATAAGTTTTTATAGCTAACTCAACATCTAATTGTTGATTTAATACAGATATACCCATAAAAAATTCTTCATAAATAAAAGAGTTCGTGGATCCATAATACAATAAAACATTTTTTACTTTATAGTTGATGGTATGTGTACCTTTTACCACTTTCTTGTCGTACTCCATGCCGCTGATTGAAATTTCATGTGAATTCCTGTTTTTATTATCCTTAATTGATTTTTGACTTAGATCATCATCAATAACCCTTGGAATAGGTCATTTATTGGCATAATGTCCCACTTACTTACACTTGTAACACTGAAGTGTAGGAGGTACATTCTGTGTAGCCTTTTCTTTGTTTGCATCATTGTACATCATTTTCCCATCACTTTGACATTCAATTACTCTATGACCTTATTTTTCACACATAAAACATTTACTAGTCCCTTTAATATAATTACCTTCATGTTTCTCTCCAAACATTGAGAATAAGAGAAAACTCAACTTCTTTTTAGAGTGGTCTTTAGATTTTTCTTTGAATTCCATTTTCCTCTTCTTATCAAACCCATATAACTGTTGGGTTACTCTAATATCTATATCAACAATGAAATCGCATCAAACAATTTCCTCATATCTATTAATGTCCTTTATAGATAATACCCTTTGGAGACCTGGTTTTAGGACACTAATGAATTGATTAATATTACTCTCAGGTTGGATAATAATTTCAGAAGTGTACCCTGGATATCTTGTAAAATTTTCTTCATAGGTACCAATGGATTCATCATCCTTCTTCTTAAGTTCAAGGAACTCCTTCTCAATCTTTGTTCAAATAATACTACAAAAATACTTACTGAAAAATTATTTCTTGAACTCATCCCATTCCATGGACTCAATTTCATCTCTTTTCGTGGTATTCTTGATAAGATTACACCATTGATCATATTAACCTTCCAAATGATATACTTCTAAGAATAGATTGTCATGTTCTAAACATTATATAACTGAAAATATCTTTTTATTTATATTGATCCATTGTTCATCCACTAATAGATCAGAATACCCGCTAAATGAAGGTGTACGTTGTCTCACAAAAGAATCAACAGAATGTTTCTCCCTCCTTTTCTTGTTAAGAAGTCTACCAAGATTTATATCATGAGAAAGTTATGTAAGCATGGCTACAAGATTTTTCATTCCATCTCCCATAACATTTAGTTCCTTAGGGGGACAATCATTGAATTTCCCATCACATTCAGCATTAACATGGTTCCTTCGGGTTCCATCCATTAACTAAAACCAAGAAGAATAGTGTGAGAAACACAAATCATAACTCGACAACCACATAGTCAAGAATAAAATTTAAATTTAGGACACTTTAGGTTTTATCCAATGTTATTCATGGTCATTTCAAAAACACTAGTATTGTATCCAATACTTATACATATCATTATGGTTCGTACTAAGGCGTTCTTATCCTAGTTTCCAAAGGGTAACTATACCTTTCCTCTGATACCAAATACAATGACCCATTATTTACATACATTGATATTAATTTAGAATTGAAGTGTATTTATAACAACAAATAACCAAAACTATGATAAGACAGTATAAGTATAGTGTCTTTAGAAATTGGGAAACATAAACAACTTTTTCATAAAATATCTACACTGGCTTTTGTTTATTTCATCATAACTAGACTCCTTTTTAGAATATCATAATTAATACCCTTCTTCATGACCTGGGGAAAATAAAAATATAAATGGTGACATCAAATTCTTAGTAAGGTTAAATAAATTAAATCTCAATCATATTATATTTATAAGAATATATCCTTTTAAAATCTTATCCTAAATATAAAATATCATAATATTATGTCATGGGATAAATCATAGAAGTGAATTGTAATCCGAATAGGCATAACATAAGATATAAAAAAAATTTAATACACACATAAGAATATAAAATCATTTCATATTATTCAAGGCTCATTTCCAAGACCATCATAGCAGACAAAGTCCATTACTGAACCAAGTTCACTCCTCGTTCTAGCCCCATATCACTAAACTAGATTTACTTCCCGTTCCACCCATGTAAATCTCATGAGATATAAATCCTTATACAATGAATTATATGGATATATAGGTCCCACCCATCTTATAATGAATCCATTCTAAATGTTCCGCAAAAAAATAAAGAACATTTACTATAGCATAACCCATACAATAAAATGTGTTTCTTAAACATCATTACATTATAATTGATATAAAAAAGGGATTTTTTAAATAAAATTATCTGATAAAAACAATAATATCATAGTAATAACAGGGATATAATATATAACCCAACAAAAGAGTGACATCTTATATGGAAAATAATTTTCAGGAAACACTTGAAATTAATTCGTGTGGAAAATATACTTTCTTTTTCCAAAAACGTATTCTTTTCTCAAAATTCCCAGTAATTTAAAAGAAAATAATTTATTTGAAAATAGTATTTAAATCTTGTATAAGAATATTCATGGAAAAAATATTTCATTAAACCATAAAAATCCATTCATTCCATATAATTTTAAAACCATTCTTCTCATACCTTTTTTGGAAAGGTCAAAAAGTAACATGTGCCGAGAATGAAAAAAGTTTCCATTCATACCATTTAGTAAAAAATTCATCAATTTTTTAAATTGAATTTAAAAAATTATACAATTATATAAAGAATATTTTGAAATTAATATTTAGGAAACATGGATGTGTATGATAAATATACCCCTCTTAAAACATACGAATAAACAATCTCGGATAAAAAAGAGATTTGGAACATTATCCCTTACCTTAGGTCTGATATCCATTGTACGAATCCAAACATCATGTATGATGATTTAAATAATGTTACATATTTATTCCAGAATCATAATAATTTTTATGATAAGATTTATGATAATATTTCCATTCGTTATTAATATTTCATTTTACTTGTTATTTGGGCATTAACTGTTTTATGTTCTTATGCGTGTTTGGTCAGATAAGTTCTTATTACTTTTTAAAAATTATAGTAATATAATTTATAGAATGGTCTTAGTATAATATATAACATATTTATTCATTAAATTAATTTATATAATCAGGATTTATTGAATATTATATAAAACGAATCACATCGCATTGAGGAGACGGTAAGCTGTACGTACGAACGAACGAAAATGTCGTTCACATAATTGTATATATTAATTGAATTGAATGGTGTATAATATATCATAATTAGTATCATGTTATAATAATAATATATAGTTTTTATTTACACTATTATAACAATCCAAATAAGTTTGTGGTGAAAAACAGATTACACCACGGCGTGGAGATGGTAAGTCGTACGTACACACGCGTAGTGATTTCATTTTTTGTAGAATGGATACAAGATGAAACAGGGTAGTTTTATATTTATAATAACGCGTTATTATATAATTGATACTTATATTATTATTTTATAATGATACAACTAAATAATAGGAAGTAGAAGAAGAGGGAAATTTGAAATAATCGGTAGAAGAGATTACCTCTTCATTGACGCGTCTCTTTTAATTTTCCTCTTATAGAAATACAGGTGGAGTTTTTAGAATACCAGATCCTCTAAAATGTAACTAGTGAATTTTAGAAGAGAAATAGGTAGTGTTTTTCAGATATCAAAGGATCAAAATAGAGTTAATAAAAGAGGGATGATATTCCCTTTTAAAAGATAGGAGAGGGGCACTTTTGGAAACTCTCAAAAATATTAATTTATAATAAACTCAAACCATAAATAAAAACCTAAAATGTGTCCCAAATATGAATATTACATGTGATAGGTTTTTAATCTCATCAACCAATAAATTTCCGACAACTTATTTTTTCAATTTAAACATTGCCTTTTTAATTCACTTAGTTATTCTATTAATTTTTAATTTTTGTAATAACATTCTAAATATTTAAAGGTAATGATTATTTAATTTTGTGGTGTTAATTGACCATAAATGATTTTTTTATGCCATTTTAGCCATTATAATCTTCACTTTGTAATTTTTAAATATTTTTATTATATTTAAATAATTTAATAAAATGTTATGTTTATAAAATGACAATGGTGTCAATTTTGACACTATTCAATTATTAGATATTAAATAGAATTCAAAGATAAGATAAATTAGAAAAAAAATATTAAATAAACTCTTAACAAGTCATGGTGAAATATTAAATTCGTGGATCACATTAATTAGTTTATATGAAATTTATTTTAATATTTTTTAAACCATTTATTTGATATTTCTATTCATAAAATACGTTCTACACCACTATTGTGTAGCATTAATGGTAATTATTTAATATCTAAAAATCATATATAAATTTATATTATGTATGTAATTATTTTATATTTCCATAAAATACCTATAATCTATTTTATCTTCTAGTTATCCATATATTAAAATTAATATACTTATATAAAATGAGATTGTGACATTTTATCCAATTCATTAGTTTTTGTTACCTCCATGTCATTTTCAGAGGTAAGTGTCCATAAAGTGATCCCATTTCGAAAAATAGATTATAAGGTTATAATTTAGTCATCCAATATAATTTTAATGGTGTTAAGGTAATTTTATAATATTATTTTTACCCTTAATTACCTGATTTACCATTAACCATGGTAATAAACAAATTTACCAAAGTTACTATTAATAATTCCCAAAAAATAAAAGTAAACTTTTAACATAATTTAGATATACTGATTCAAAATATGGAATCAATTTTTTATAATTCAAAACATATAAGTTTCAGTAACTAATTTAAAATTAATCTTTCTATTGAGAAAACAGGTTTTAAAAGTTAAAACATTGTAAAAGATTGAAATTTTTACCTATAAATTCGATGTTAAATCAATAATAATGGCATACATTATATTAAATGGTAAAAATATAATCTCTTTATACTTTAAAATCATTAAATATTATAATTTATCCATATAAATTATCTCAATGAAAAAAAAAATTTAATTTAAATTTAGCGTATTTTTACTATTCATCAAAATATGAATGTTATCATAAAAATATCAAAAATTTATCCAATGTAAATTCTTATATCCTACTTCAAAATAACATGTTTATGTTTTCATATAAAAATTATTAATGTGTTAAAAAATTAATTTAAAATGGGCTCTCCATTCAAAGGTTTAAAATTAACCTTTTTAAAAAAATACATCAAATAGTGTTTTATTCATAACCGATGACTAAAATTTTCATTTGATGAATATATAAAACATATATATCTCATTATTTTCATTACCAAAATTAATTCACTCTAAAATACAAATATCTAATTGATTCATATTTTTCATAAGTAATTGATAGCCAATAAATTGATAATGAGTTTTCAAAAGTTAGTTATAATTATTCCCACAAACCTAATGGTTAGGATATAACACTAATTTTATAATAAGGGAAAATCGTGGTTCATTTAAACTCATTATTGAGTGAAAATAAATCTACTAAATAATAAAAAATATTTTAATAAAATATTTCATTAAAACATATGGAGGTACAAGCGCTGTATTCCTAGGAATCCCCTGTAATATATTTTTTATAGAAATATTAGGATGTTATAATACTCTTATAATTATCCCCATGATTTTAACCAATGTTATCATATCGTAATATCCAATGATTGGCTGCTGCCTTCTCTATTACCAACTATATTAGCCCAAACATTTCAAATATAAATATTAAAATGTTTTATATGAATAACATTATGATCTGTTGGAGAATCATAAAGGTTTAGGGTATTTTAAGACTACATACATAAAAATATTGGTTAAGTATATTCTTATCATCTATTATAATATCATTCTCACTTTTTAACCTTCTATAAATACCTTAATTAAAAAAAATTCAGGGCCTGGGTAAAGGAAACATAAAAAAGTGTTAGCTCATATGATTAGTAAATGTAAACAATAGAGACATCATCTATTATCAAATGAAAGTATAAGATATGAATAAAGGTATATAGTCATGACCATAAATTAAACATTTCATGCATAATCTTTCATTGATCGTAAATATGGGTCATGATATAAAATGTTTCCATAACATATGAAAATATTTATAAGATTTTGGAATCATAAATAATATATATTCAGGAATAAGAGCATTACATAATATTTTTATTATGGAAAAACAAATTCCAATTACATTGTGGTAATTTAGAAAGAAATATAGTGTCCCTAATTAAGATATAGACAGAAAATAAGTTCCTCACAAAAACTTTTGAACATGAAATATGGTCCAAGAATAATCTTGGGAACATGAAACTAGGTCAATGTATAAATATATGGACATGAGAATATACCCATGAATAAACTTATGGACATGAAACTAGGTCCATGAATCTAAATATGAACAAGAAATCATGTTATAATATTATGAAATTATCTCAGATTTTTATCTATGTTTTCCTTTTTCATTATAGGGATAAATAATTATGGTTCAACCCATTACATAATAATCATCCACTCCTATTGGTTCCACAAGATCATAAATAATTCATTATATAACATAACCCATTGAAAGGATATGGGTTTTATAAATATCTCATAATCATAATCATAAACCATATATAGAAATAATAAGTATGGTATCATTGGATCATACACTCATTGAAACAGAAGTGACATCAAAGTAATTCATCTTAGATTTAAATTCCATTAAAAGATGACTTTTAATATTCCATTAGTAAAATACACCTTTTTAATTTGTAACCATATTTTTTAAAATATAAAAAATTCCAAATAATTATGAAAAAAAAATTATATTTCAATGAAACACAGAATATTATAAATGAGGAATAAATGTGTTGATTGGTTTGGGTAGAGGTAAATTTAGTTCTTTCCTTATACAATAAAATAAATTTTCCTTTAACATTTTCAGTAAAATTTAAAAAAGTTCCATATTGTAAAAAGGAAAATAATATATCATTTAAACAATTTAAAAAAATAAATCTTGGATAAAAATTATGTTAAAATATCATTTGAAACATTTCAAAAATACTCTTCAAAACATTTTTAGATAACATGGGAATAGAATACAAATATTTGACTAAATGATGAAATAAAGTAGATTTTTCTCAGAAACATTGTTTTTATGCCATGAGTTACTAAATAGAAAAAAATGAAATTAAAACATATAATCACTATAAATAAACAAAGGATAATAAAATTCCATAAATTATTGAGAAATATATATCATTAAACGTTATCTTTGGGAACTTAATCAAAAACAATCTCAATAAATAATGATATTTTTACATAAATCTCTCACACAACATTGGTAATATTCAAGTAAAAACCTCATGAAAGGTAGAACCATTTATAGATACGAATATTCCCACAATTTTCATGATAAAAAATAAAAAATAAATTCATGGGTAGTTTATACACCACAAAAAACAATTAGTGAATATGTAAGGGGTATACAAAAATAAAATTGAGATAAAAAACATTTACTTCAACTCAAGTCTTTCTTTGTAATCATTCGGACTTAATGTATAATAAATATATATTTTTTATAAATATATTATAATAACATAATCATAAAAACCATAACATATAGTACTTACTTATAACATCTTACCACTCATTTATTGATAATATTTTATTAAAATCACTACTCTACGTGATAGCTACATTGCTTCTCATACATGTTTCAGTATGGAAGTCCATGTCCTTATATCTTGATTATTTATTATCATATCTATAATTATAATAATTTAATAAATAAAATATTTTATAAATATATAATCATTTATAAATAATAATATAAGGAAATGATAAATAATTAATTACATCACATCATCGAGATGGTAGTCTGTAAATACACAAGAGTGATGTTTCTATATTTTGATGGATGGAATGAAAGATAGGTAAATAATAATTCACCAGTATAGAATAATAATTATATAATGATATCATATATATTAATTCAATTTATTCTTATTACCACCCATGATAAGTGGAAATGAAAAATAGATCACATCACTTCGCTGAGGTGGTATTCCACATGTAAACATGGGTGCATTATCATTTTCCAGTGGATTGGAAAAAAGTTGATAATGGTTCTTAAATGATCATAATAAGTATTAAGTATATTTATGGTAATAAAATAATAATTTCCTAATGGATACAATAGATTTAGAGTAGGTATAATGAGAAATAGACTTGAAAGTACATGTTTAAGAGTTATACCTCTTCATTTAGAAACCATCTTTTGCTTAAACCATAATGTTTGGAAGAACGGAAGTTTGACCAGAAAAAAAAATATGTGAGATTTTTCTAATTAATTTGTAAATTTTGATGGTTGGGTTTTTTGTGATAGAATAACCAAATTTGTGAGTAAGAGAGGTGAAAAGTCATCCCTTTGTAACTGAGGGGAGGGGTAATCTTCGAATTACTTAAAGTAATGAGCAAATATAAATTATTTTTTAAAATAATGTGACACAAAATTAAAATATTTATAATATATGATGATTGAAATTGAAATAGATCTTATAAAATAATATTTAGCTATGTTTAAGGGGTTTTTTAACCCTTATAACTTTGTTTTAACAATATGTTTCTCATTTTGACAATTACTGCAATATCAATTTTTTTATCATTTAAGGGTCAAGAATGCTACCATTAAAGGAAAGGAGATGCATAAATTTACCATGGTTGATATGATAATCTATATCTAATTAAATTATATGATGGTAACATTATAATGAATTTTAAATCTATTAATAAAATATTTTCTATTATAAAATATCCATATCTTCATTTTTGGATCTATTCATTTACTTGGACTTTACAATCATCAAGACAGTGATCGATTTCGAGTATAAATGTTTATAACATCCCAGATATATTATATGAATCTAATAAATTCATTTTGAACAATAATTCGGCCAAATTATAAAACTTTTACATTTTTTATATAATTTATTTCATTTCTTTATTAATTCAATAAATATTGTGTTGGTGTTGCGTAATAATTTTGATTAATTAATTAATTAATAAAAAGTAAAAATAATATACTATAATAAAAATATTTATCCATATTTAAAATATATATTTTTACCTAAAATTATCCTCTTTTTATACCTAAGTAAAAAAATAGTGCTATTAAAATCAAGAGAGTTAGATTTTGTATTTATTCTTTTCTTAAAATAATATAAAGTTCATAATAAAAGTAAAATGGAACCAAGAAAACACAAATTAAAATATAATTTCTTATATAGTATAAATAATGTCAACAAATCGCATTTGAGATTATTTTGAAAACATTTTAATTTGTATCATTTAGTTGAATCACATTAATCAGATTTTAACCTTAAATTTAATAATTTTAATTTTTACCAATATAACATATTTATGTGACCGAAAATAAAAAGTGCCACTAACAAAATTTAAATGGGAATTAAAAATTAGGACACCAATTTATTATATTTAATTTCAATATTTGAAAGATAATTTTTTAAAAAAATGAAGGCTAAAATCATGAAAAATAATTTTTAGGAAAACATCGTATTTCACATATAAAACCATTTTTCCTAGAAATAAAGTCAAAAAATTGGTTTTTTGGAACTTTTTTTGATTAATAATAAAAAATATTATATTTTGAAATTATAAAAAGTAAATAAAAAAGTATAATCCTCCAACCAAATAATTAATTGAATAGATTCAAAAATAGTTTTTTATTTGAATAATATATCATCTATTTTTAAAAAAGTCGTTTTTGGGTGATAAATTTAAAAAAAAGTTTCAAAATATATTATTTAACTCTTTAAACATGTATTCGGTGAAAAACTACTCATTTAGTAGGATAAAGACAATTGATAATGATTTTTTTCCCCTATACTTTTATCACACATTTACCTATTTTTAACGAGGTGGAAAATATTTTAAACTGTAACTATTCATAATGAACAAAATTATGTTTTCTCGATTAAATTATATTAATTATTATGATTTAAAATATATATAAATTTTATCAAATTCAATTCAAAGAATTTAAAGAAATTAATTTACAATTAAACCAGTAAAACACAATGAAATTTGATTTTCGATAAAAATGTCTTCTAAAATGTTAAAAGTATTTATACAAAAATAACGAGTAAAATTAGTTCACATTATCTTATTTTTATTATTAATTATATAAATGAACTAATTTTACATTTAAATCCATTTTTAATAATAGAACATTTTAAATTCATTAGTGGAAAAGCTAGATTTCAATAAAAACTGTATTTTTTATTATTCATTAAAGAATCTAGCCTTTCAAAAAACTGTCTGTAATTTACTCAAAGTTCTTTATAAAATTATTATTTTAAAAATAAAGTTCATTTTTTCAAATACATTTTATAGATTTAAACGAAATTTTTTTATTAATTTGTCATAAAAATAAATGAAAACCATTTTATGGGTAATTTTATTTTTAAAAACATATAATAGATTCATTAAAAATTTACATTTTTCAATTAAATAATATATATATTTTAAAATGGGGGTTTTTACTATTCATACTACTAATTATTACGACTAGGTTATATCAGTAGTATTTAAATAATAATGTTTTGATGTATATCACAGTTCTTTTACACTCAGTGTTTCCTTTGAAACAAGATATAAATTTAATTAATTTTATTTAAAGTTGAATATATTCTAAAATATTAGGGTGATAAAAATTATACTTTCAGGTATAAAATTTATAATACTATGATTAATTATTATTAACACAATAATTTTGAACCATTTATTATCAAATTATTATCATTAATATCATCTTATTTTTATCAAATCAATTAAACTAAAACCCACTACATAAATATGAAAATATTATTTATAAACACATAAATAAATATATAAACCCTCATTTATTTTTTAATCAATACTAAATAAGATTATGAATTCATAATGGTCAAAATTCATTTTTCGACAAAATCATATGTTCAACAACTTATATGTTTTTATTTAATGGTTAATTTTATAATATTTATAAATTGAATTGGATTATATATATGAGACATATAGTTCCATAAAACGCAAATTTGGTTGTATAGATTATATAATATGTAAAATAAAACATAATATTACCACATTAAAAACTAGTAACCTAGTTTAAATGTAATAGTAAAATGTAAAAAATTTATTATAAAACCCCTATAACATAGATTAAATTTTTGAGGAAACCCTTATTTTAGACTTTTTATACCCCAGGATATCAAAAAATACATTATTTATCAAATTTTGTTCCATTTACATTGGAAATGTTTCATAGAAATGTTAAAATATAGAGGGTTTTTTAAAAAGATTCTTTTTTCTCTCTCATAAAAGGGGATCACTTACACCCTTCCAAAAAAAATATACATTGAAATGATTCTTCTTAATCAAACTCTGCATAAGATATTATCACTATTATAATACTTTTATACAGTATCATAATTATTATAAATTTTTTATTATTAATTTTATAGCAATTATTTATTCATTTCCATCTATATATAAAAAATAAAAAACATCAATCATGTTTGTGCACAGACTATTACCTTTGTAAAGAACCGTTTTATTTATTTCTCTTTTAGTTATTAATTATTTTTGGAAAATGTATAAATGTGGTTAAATATCTTTATAAACTATAAAATATATCATTATTATTCATTTATAATGATATTATGTCAAAAGATACTCCTCTTTAACCATACTCAACAAACGAGTCGAAGTGTGTTCAAGTATAGGTCAATTAAACAACCTATATAAATGATGCATAAAATTATGATTATGGGTGACTATGGTAACATGAAATATAAAATTTATATAATATAATAATAATAAATCAATATTATTTGGTTCTATAAATATTATATAATTTATTTAACATATTAATAAAGTATCATTTTTGTTTACTAAAATTACCCAAATGCATCATTATCACTTCTGTTTACACATAATTTGAAAAAACACAAAGAGAATGAGAAAATAAAATTTTAAATTAATATAATTTATATTTTAAGTCATAATTAAATACATATATTTAATAAAATTTCTATCAAATTATGGTTAATTATATCCCATTAATTAAACATGCCCAATATAGTTAATGTTATTAACACACAATTTTCAAATTATGCTACAACTAATTAATGTACTCAGGATTAATAAATTATATCACTTATTATAAAAGGGTAATATTTATGAGTATGGTTATGAAATATTATATTATGTTATCTTTTTTATACAAGATAAAATAGAGATATTAATTAATAATGAAAATATAGTTAAAGTGTTTTGTCTAAATTACCCTTCACTGGGATATTCTTTTTATTGCAAACCTATTTTTGTTTTTGTGGTGTGTCTATTGTCTATATGATAAATTATATAATTAATTAAATCATAATTCATGTTATTATATGTTTAATTTCAAAGAAATTACCCTTTAATATTTTTTATTTATATGGTATATATGTCTTAAGGATTTATTTTTATCTTCCTTATAAAAATTGAGATCTCTCAATTATGTTAATCAATATAGAATATTTATATGATTATTCCTTCTAAATCCTTTATAATTTTATTCTTAACAAGATATTTTTGGTAAAATTTAATTTCTCTTCACCTCGATTTAAATTTTATGTTTTAATATCTTTTGTGAAATGTGTATTTTCAACAAGATTATTTCAAAATGTTCACAAGGTTTTTTCATCTTTTCCCAGACAGAAGTTTTATCATCCACTCAACATTTCATTTTGATCACTATTATGTATTTATAAATATCAATTATTTTTAACTCTTCATATTATAGTTTCCAAAAATATTCTCATTCATTTTAGAAAATTATTTTTATACATTAATATTTTTTTAAAAACGGAAAAAATGTCTTATGTTTACATCTCTTTCCAATACATGGTTTATATTTCATGATGTGATGTTTTAATCACCATATATTCATTATTATGATTTGATTTATTTTGTAAAATGGGAATTTTGATATCCTATGATTTATTAAGGTCATTATATGGGATGATCTTTAATGGTTTAATAAACCTATTAACTTTCCATGGGTTTATTCAGATATGCTTAGAGTTGACTTTTTTTAAATGGAACACATTTGTATTGATGGATATGGGTCAGGTCTAGTATCACCCTCTAATGTATGTGTTCATAATTTATAACTCATGTGAAAATGATGTTATGTGTGATGATTCTTTTGTTAAAAATATTACTCATGAGTAATTAATTTTTTCAAAATATAAATCTTGGAAATTTTTGATCCACCAAAAGAAGCATGCGTATTTTGTTTGTTCACAACATGAATCATGTGAATTTTGTTCAATAAAAAGGATATAATTTCTATATGATTATATTTTTTCCATAATTCATTATTATAATACATACCATAATTCTTTATTTTAATGATTATTCTCTTTGTGTAACGATTATTTTCATAATATTCCAAACACTTTTCTGATGAGATATGTTTTTTCCATTTGATCTTACATGTCCTTCTATCATGATTTATGGGAAAAAATATTATGTTTTCTTTTTAATAATTAATTTATCTATTATCGATGTTTTCTGGTATTGTTATGAACTAAACCTTTAGGACAGGTCCATAATATTTTCCTTACATATAATTTTAGGTCACCCCTTTCTTATTTTTTCTTCTCCCCCTATTGTGAATATAATTTTAATAATGGGAAGTATATAGGGATTTTAAATTAGTTCAATTAATGGTAAATGTTTGTAGATTAATATTTTTGAGTAGCTAATCTTAAAGATAATAAATCATTAAGTCATGGTTTTATTTTATTTCTTATTATATGTATAATCTAAATAATAATATTATTGTAATATGTGTTTTTTGTTTTACCAGGGTCTCTATAAACCATATATTTGAAATGAAATTTTAGAAAATAAATCAATAGATGATGTTATTTGAGCTTCACAAGGGTGTGAATACAACATTAATCAAGGAAGATAATCCAAATCCAATGATTTCTATAATTAATTCAAAAACATTCAACTTTTGGAAAAGAAATTTATTTTATATTGATAATATATAAATATATAAAATGAAAATCAGGTAAAAAATTACATTAAAATTACTAATTTTATAAAAATAATTTATGAAAAATATTTTAAAACCCTTGTCACATAATTGGATAATGATTATAAATTTTTTGAAATCCATCAATGAATAAAACTAATTTTATAACTAAGCAATAGATAAAACTTATTCAACTTACATTCATGATATTACTTCTTGTATTGTATCCAAAGTTTATGTATCCTAAATCAAGTTTTTCAATGTGATTAAATTAAATGGCATAACCACACATGTTCTAACAGAAACCACCATCCATGTACCATGTTTCTTTTTAGGATTTACCCTTTATACATCTTTTATACAAAATTCTGAAATTAAAAAAATCCAATAATTTTTGTTAACAATTTTTATCTAAGAGGTATTTTCACCAAAATATAGTTTGAATTTGAGTTTTTAGATAAGATATGTGATGAGATATATATTCCTGTTAGAATTCCATATTGATAATTTTTTTAATTTCACTTATAAATTAGAGGTTTAGTTTTCATTAAATAATTACTAACCCTGTATTATGTGAAAAAATTTACAAAATAATTATTTTTAGATTTTCTATCATGATTTGATAAAATAACATTGAAAATTTTTTTAAAACGTTTTTTATAACCCATCATTTCAATTATAATTATTTTATTTAGGTGAATTTAATGTGAGTTTTTTTAGATCATCAATAGTAAATTGTAACCCATTCACATTTGATTGGTTATTAAATTTTTTTGATAGTTCATCATCTTTGATTTAGAGTTTTCCCTATATTGAAGAACTTGATTATACTTATTTTTATATTATTTATACCCAAATATATGTTCATAAAAAAAATTAAGTTAAAAATGATAATAATTTATATCTTTTTTGTTTTGGTGACCAAAAGAAGAGGAGTAGGAAGAGAAATATGGGATAGGAAGAAGATATTTTAGAGTTTTCTTCATTACTAACCTCATCCTCATCCATGTGGAACGTGTAAATTACATCACATGATTCTATTTATGGGAGGTAATCATTTCTTACACTCTAGGTTAAAACCGTAAAGGATTTATTTCTTTTATTATTCTTATTGTGGTTTTTATTTTTGATCACGGGGCATTTTGTCCTTATGTGTCCCTTATTTTTCATTACTTATTGTTCAATTTATTGTTTCAAATTTTTGTAACATTTTTAGGATTTCTTTATTTTGAATAATTTATTCAAATTCATGGATACATTATATTTTTCATCACCAACATAATAGTATTCATTATTTTCATTAAAAGAAATATGTTTTACCTATTAACTTATTTGGGTTGTTTATTAGATTTTCGCTTCAGTATGATGTAATAAGTCATGATATATGTGATGAAATCCTCTAATATAATGTTATATATGTAATTAAATTCATGTATTATCATTACATTGTGTTCCTGAGTAATTGGTATAACTCAATTTATTTTCTTGACTAATGGTTTTATAGTTAGAGTATCACAAAGATACCTTCTTCCAAAGAATAATTCAGTAATGAGTTTAAAATTATATTTAATAGATTAATTAATATTCATAATAAAACATTAATAATATAGTCTCTACATATCAAGTCTAGTATTTTTTAGCTTTTCTCATTCTTTCAAGTGGTACATCTATGAGTTTCTATATTTCAAAATATTTTTCTCAAGTAGAAATTAAATTAAATTCATATCTATATTATCTAAAATAAATGTAATTAATACATTTAACATATAATTAAAAATAAAATATTTATTCATTGGACCATTAATATTCTTTTTAAGTAGTGTGAGTATAACAGTGCATATATATATTCTCTATAGGATAAAAAATTGATCTATAGAATTTTAGAATACATGTATCCAAATATCTATAATTTGTACTATAAAAATAGATGCACCTAAAATTCTATATCCTCTCAAATCAAAATGGTTGTTTTAAAAAGATTTCATCATTTAGAAAGATAAAAATTGAAAACATTTAAGATTTAAAAAATAAGGCTGATTTTAACATAAAGGGAAATATTTAATAAAAATTATAGGTCACCTTTGAAACTAAATATAAGTAAAAGTAACATGGAAAGAGAGGGATGAATTTCCATTAAAAAAATTTTAAAATAATGCTATAAATTAAATTTTATTATCATGTAAGGAATAAATTAAAATATAAAACAATCAAAGTAAATCAAGAATATTGGAAAATAAAACATTAATCATTGTGGGAAATGAATTTACGGAATTAAAAAAGAACTATTTTTAATATAATTTGGAAAAGTGTCAATAATGATTCCTTATGTATCCTCCCCTCAAGATACATTAAGAGGGTTATATATCTCCCCTAACTTTATCAGTATTCAAGAACCTTATATTGATGAAATAACATGGTTTTAATGGAAACAAAGAACTAAATAATATATGATTAACCTAGTTTTAATATAGAAAAAGAAACAAAAAAACCCTTATATTAACAGTGGTTAGCACATATAGAAGAAGATGAAGAATATATAAGTTTTTTTAAAACCATTACAGTGCACTAAATCACATTATAATAAATGAAGAATATGAACTATGAAGAAATATACAGTTAAGGGGAATATAAAATAAGATCATTAAGAAATAAAACAATAGAGAAAATGGATTAAAGATAAGAGGTAAAAGGAAATGTATTTTCTAATTTGAATCCTAGTTTCGCGTTGATTGGAAATTTAAGTTCACCATGAAATCTACTTAGAATGATCGTAGTGGATCAATAAAGAAATATTTGGTCGAAACTGGTATTTTTAGTTCATATCTAAGCCTCCATTAATGCTAATATATAAAGCATATAGGTGATGGAGGAGTAACTGGTTGAATTAAGGCATTAATGAGTTTTTTCAAGGAGTTTAAGACCATTATTAAATAACTTTTTACTATTCTACGTCAAATACAACGGATATACACCCAATATCACTAGATCTATAGGGGTATTTTGAATTATATAGGAATTTATTATATCAAAAAAAACTAGAACATGAGAATTCAGCATTTATCTGATGGTAATAGAAGAGATAACAGTGCTTTGTTTGATGCATAATCAAACTCATAGGCTGCTATTGTGCAATAGGTGATGGACAGTAGTGAGGTTCTTTGAAATATTCATCCATGATACTCTTGATTATTATAATTGTTCCAATTATTCCTCAATTTTATTATAAAATTATATTAAAAACTATCAAAACAATGGTTATAAATTAATTTATTAATTGAGGTTGTAAAGAAAAGAGATTCAACAAGTTAGACTCACTTCTTTAACTCAACGAACTTCCAAAACATGCAGGTCAGTTTCTCTATATATTCTAAATATCCCTATCATAATATGATACTCTAATAATGAGCTCTCATAATTTTAAATCCTTCATTAAATTAATTATCCTATATGAAATATTTCTGTATGGGATCTTAAAATTTCTCACATTTAATTTCTTTATTTATTAATTTTCATTCTTCATTATTTGATGAACCTAAAAAAATGGATTGTCCAATACTTCTCAATATTCAATTCTTGGTATATATTATACAAAAATTAGTCAAAAAAATATAGAATAATTTTTTACTACTAAATATATTTATATATCAAATTATAGATCAACATCATCAAAACAAATTCCTTAATTGAGTAACTTATTATTTCATAACATTAAGTTGGTCTTTTCAAAATTTCATGTTAATATAATGTAGGCTTGAGATATTTAAATTTAATTCAATTTAACTCATTATCCTTCAAATATATTCTTCTATATATATAACATTTCTCCATACTTTTTTCAATTGCACCTAAAATACTTATACAAAACTCAACATAGTATCTTATTATCTTATCGGCTTATTTACTTCTCAATATCCTCATATTATATTTTTCTCAACATATTCTAATTATTCTATTGTTTTTGTCTTGAACAAAAATAATAATTTAATTCTTCATGAACTTATGGTCTTAAAAATAAACCTTTTTAATAACTTTTATTTTTTTATTTATCTTCTTGACTCTCCTTTTCAAGCATAATACTTTACTAGAATCACTAACATTTTCTTCCTCTACATTCAAACATTATCAATGTTCATGGGATATATAACTTCTCAAATTTCTTCTAACATAAACCCTATTTAATATTTCATAACAAATAAAAATCATCTTATTGATATTTTTTCATTTTCTAACTCTATAAATTTTCTAAACTTGGCCTTTGGACATCTTATCAATTTTTTTCTATACTAGCTTGTATAATAGAATGTTTTCATAATAGATTTTTTACTTTAATGACATGAATTTACCAATTATCTTTGGTGAAAACCAATCTGTCAATATGAATTCATAAAATATGGTTTTATTATCACTTCATATTGCAGATACACCTTAATGAAAATATTCAAATAATATAATTCTATTGTAGTAGTAAGACTTCTTCTAAAAAAGTTGTGTTACATATAATTGTATTTGGTTCAATGAGTAGTAATTAATAACTAATACTCTATATTTATCATATTATTCACATTTATTCCTCTTATATACATTAAAATTTTGTAATTACGAAAAATATACACATATTCTTTCTTCCTCAATTCTTATTCCACAATAGTGTCTTTATCGTGGAAACATCTGAAATATTTTTTCCTCCAAATCAAGATTTTCAACATTATTCAAGTATATTTTGAAATTAACCATTAATATAATGATATATAAACATCTGTATGGATTCTAATAGACATTATAAATAAATTTTAGTTGAAAGTGACTTATCCAACAATTAGTACTTTTCAATGATTCACATTATGGAAAGTTCAATAGTCATTAGATATATAAGTTACATACTTACATAAGAAAAGAAAAATACATCTACAATATTTACTCATAAAATATCTATAAATATATTCTCTTCATGAATATAAATTAATTAGATTATTATTTTTTATTATACATCTTTACCTTTATTGCAAATTTGTTTTGCCTCTCATTGACAATCAATATAACACTCTTCATCATAATTCATTTGGGTACTTCAATCTCAAAATATTGAATTGTTATTAATACCCATTTCAATTATCCAGTCAACAGAATATATTTTTCAATACTCATCATTGTTAATTAATATAATGATTTTTTAATATATTCATTACTATATTCTTATGTAATTAAAACTATAAATTTCTCAACATTTCCATCATGACATTAAAGTGTATCTTTTCCAATTCATATTATTTATAACTATAGGAAGGGTAAAATCATATTTTCTAAATTTAATGAAAGATAAATTAATAAACTCTAATCCCATAAGTGAAATTCTCAGTGTAGAAGTAAACAAAAAATATTCGAGACATCTGTGATATCAATAAATAATCCATCATCTGATACCAACTCAATAATCATCTTTAAAGGGTAGTTCAATATAATTTTAATGTATTTTTATCACTCGAATAAATAAATGGTTTATAATAATTCAATAAAATGTATGATTTTTCCATTTCAAGATAATGTTTTTTATATTGAAAGAATAAATGTCTCCCGTTTCAAATAGAATTAAATATGTTCATAAATTATTTGGAGAATGTGATCAACATACAACTTCAATGATATATTCTATCATTTAGAACTTTCATAATATGTATTATTATCAACCAAAATGAATTGTTTTTTAAATTAACCCCCCCCCCACACACACACACACTTATTTTATAATATATTATTTTTCACCAAAACAAAAAATAAAATTTTAATCCTAAATTCAAACACGTACTATAATTTTAGAATTACATGAGTTTTTAATATCTTTATTTTTTTTCAATTACATCTCATGGGGTGAAATCAATCCATATCTTTTATCATGCATAAATACAATTTAATTTTTCCTATAGGAAACACAATTAAAATAAAAGTACCCCATGTTTCATATCTCATCTAGTTATAATGTGTTCAAAAAGCTCTATTCTCTTTATTCACTCCACTTGAATTGAATCAACTTTAATTACCTAAATAATGAATATGAACACAACATTTAACAGAATATTTTGGATTCAAAATTTCTTCATATTTAGAGAAACTTGGTTGAGAGATTTTTTTCATCCATTAAATTCCTTTCAATTTAGCCTTAGTTTTATTATAAATCCTCATTTTTTCATACACAATGTTTTATTATCAAAACATATCATTCATTAGACAACATAGCCTTCTTCCTTTCTCCAAATTTATTCTTATATATAATTTACCTTTTCACATCATCTAAAAATGATCTTCCTTCCTTTTATATTATCAATATATTCCTTTCTAATTCCAAATATTGTAGACTTAAAATTATTAATTATTAAAGAACAGGCTCAGAATACATGGATTTTAAACATGATTTGTCATGAATTCTAGGAAATGTCTCAAATATTTTCAACTCTTATTCATATATGTCTTCCACTAAACCAGTAATTTTTTCTTTCATAGATTAATTTTCTTTATTATTCAATTTTTATTCCTTTTAAATTGATTTTAATGGTTTTATTATAAATATCTATATTATGGATTTTCCTCTATAGTAGAAGTGTATCTTCTTTAGTGTATCGTCTTTCAAAAAAAATCTTGTGTTTGTTTTTTTACTATTTTACTTTTTCTTATACCAAATGTTGAACTTATCAACTTTATTCATTTCATTTTTCTACATATTCTGTGGAATTACATCTTAAATATTAAATTAATTAATATTTTTATATTTAAACTAGGATTCATTGTCACAATGTCCACTTATGGTAAAATTTTCATTGATATTATCATTATATTCATATATATTTAAAGCAAATAGATAAAATTTATATTGTGAACCATACCTCATTTTGGAAGAATATATTATATTTTTTTCTTTTCACCACCTTATTATTGGCCTTATTTTTATTATACTAATTGAGATATTGTAGTAATAATCAATTTCATTATATTCAATCTTTTTAAAAAAGCGAAAATTGGTGAAAATGTGATTTTACCCCGATGTGAAACTATTTAGAAAAAATAAGTACCTTACTATATTTATGTAATCATTCATTCCTTTTGAACTATTATTTAGGAATTATGTAACTCTCTAACCTGGGTGACTCCTTTTTCTTCCCCAAGCTAGTTTTCCACACGATCTCAACCACTCCTCCTCCTATTCCAAAGGATGGTGAATATTGGTGATGGTATAATAAGAAATGTTACTAGAAGCTATAATAATCAACAATTGGACAATAAAGGCTAGACAACACATGAATGAATCCAAAATAGGTAAAATGACCCATCCCCAAAAAATTAAATATATTATTCCATAAAAAAATTGTTTATTGAAAACCCAAACTGAAGACATACTAACAACTCCCAAGTGGGTCCCTATGTCATGCCTAGTTTCCTTGAATATGATCCATCCTAGATCCCAACTCATCCATCTAACATAGTTATATTACCCTTATCATGTCCTATAAACATGAATTCTATTTTGGTACTAATAAAGTAGCACAAGTATGGTGTGGATGAAACTTAATAGGCCACCACCAACGATATCTAAGGAAATATCATTGTTTTAACTTCGTATGTATTTTTATAAATAATATATCTAAAATGATAAAATTAAAATAATTTCACATTTATAATTCATTAGTAAACCGCATCATACATACTTCATCCTGTTATGGAGTCTAAACCATACACCATATGGATTTCACATTTCTTTACTTTTATGGGAATTCGTTATACATTTTAATTCTACTTTTAGCCATGCATCAGGGTCCTAGAGAAGACGTCTGGAACCCCATGTATATTTGGAGCATCAATCCATAACCCACAACTCATTGATCATTCAGACACCCAGAGACATATATATATATCTATATATATATGTGTGTGGCCAAGAAAATTAGTCTAGAACCCCATGTGTATTTGGAGAATTAGTCCCTAATCCATAGCTCATTGTTCACATGCTTGCATTGGGGGCCTAGATAAGAAGTCTTACACCCCCATGTGTGTTTAGAGCATCAATCCAGGACCCATAATGCATTGATCAATCATTCAAAAATATCAAAAATATATATCATGGTTCAACATGATTAACCTTCTTATCAATAATTCACATCATGTGTAACCATTTAATTAATTAATCCTAACCATGGTTCATTACATGAATCAAAGGGAATAACATGAAAAAAAAACCCCATTAATCCATTCATGATCAATTATTACACAACCTATTAACCCTTCGATGTTATTCTATTTAACCATTTAAACCTCATTATCAAACATGAAAAAAGTGATTAGTTTAATTCTATTAACCCACTATTTACCATTCTTATTCCATATTTATCATTTCAATGTAATTGTAACATCTCATAGATTTCCATGAAGCTCGTTCTCATAATCTCTAAATGATCTAATGGTATCTGCGATGGGTCTCACAATTTTATGGAATTAAATTAAATTTTTTAATTTATACTCAATTTCACAATGTTTCAATATAAAATAACAATTTAATACACATGATCATAATAAATAGTATAGGAAAATATATATTATACCACATACCTTAGGATCATTGATGAACACTCACCAAACATTATCCCTCAATTTGATGTAGATGGGTCAAATCCAAAATGAAGGAGGAGATCTTGGATAAAAATAAACAATCGATATCCAATAAAATAATTCACATTAAAAATATATCTAAACCATCAATAATAGAGTAATATATTTCTCTTCAATGTAGAAGAAAGACAAGAGATAGATAGATAGAGGAACAAAAACAAAGAAGAGATCAATTACTGGAGAGGGTTCGATCATTCCACCCAGTCATTGATTCAAAAAATAAAGGAGTTATAGGAGAGAAATAATCTTCTTAGGATCCTAAAAGTGAAAATTAAATCATGATCTATTGAGAAGGGGTGATTAGGTACTAAAATTGAGGGTTTAGTAATTTTTGGTTAATTTTTTGATGGTTTAAAATCCCAGGTTCAGGTTTTCTTAGCAGTGTCGCCCAGTTAGAAAAACCATGCACTCTATATAATCTCCCCCACTATCTATGGTGCATAATTTCTCCTAGATGGTTTTATGGTTTCCTGGGGAAACCACAGGGTTTCTCCAAACCGTTATCCATGAATATCCCCATGTGCTTTAAAATTTATCATAATTCACCAGAAATGAACCTCAAGATAGATCCAACTAAAGAATGATCAAAACAACGGTAAAAGACTACCTAAAAACTGGTATGACAAATCTTCAGAAATTCTAGGATCATGTAATATCTCTAAATTATAACATCTCATCCTTTATCTACACTCCCAAACATCACTATGATTCTGGAGTAAACATGGTCAAGAAATTGGGACTCCATATCTGCTTACCTCTACCATGTTTACTTCTAAACTTTTATAGGAACCCCCAACACTCAGACCAATGACACATTCCCTCCCCTCATCACTTTATCACTACTATGCACATCATGAATTGGATTCTCATCAATGGAATCATCACCTTCAAGATCAACATAATCAAATTTAATCACTTGAGAAGAGTTTAGGTGGTACTTCCAAATCGTGTACACGTTAAAAACATATGGCTTAACACTATATATTTTTAGATGATCCAATAGGTACTCTATTGTTCTAATCCTTTCAAAAATATCAAATGGTCTGATAATCCTAGGCACCAACTTTACCTACCTTTGAATACTATGAAATCCCTATCTTGGAAACACTTGAAGGAATACATGATCACCCACAAGAAAAATTAATTGGTAAAGTACATCAATCATTATAAGACTTCATCTACTCTGGCTGGTAGCGATACATTTCTGAATCAATTAATCCTAATCTAATATCTCATCTAGAAGACTCATACCAAACAACTCTAAATCACCCACCAAAATCCAACGTAACCATGATCTATATGGCCTTCCATAAAGTACATCATATGTTTCCATCGGATTAGGTGGCCAATAACATTTTTTATATGTGAACTCAACCAATGAAAAAAAAATCTTTCAATATACACCAAAGTCTAGGATGTCAGCCCATAACATTTTCTCTAGAACTGAAATAGTACACACTTGTTAACTTTATACGAGTTGGTGAAAATTTGTTCTAAAAATACCTAGGTACACATAAGCCTAATGTAATGAATCAACCATGATCTGAAACTAATCTCTATAGAACCCTATGAAAATAGACTATCTCTTTAATGTACATATTACCTAACTAATCAACTATGAATTTCCCCTAGATATGAAAGAAATGATTTACTTTTGTCATCTGACCCACAATCACCCATATCACCTCATTCAACTAATGGATCCTACAAATACCCACCAAAGATATATGGTAATTTCATACCACTTCTATTATGGAATGTTCAATGGTTATAATAAACCACCAGGTCATTTATTCTGGATCATTACCATCTGATAGGTGAATCACCGTGTCACAAAACCTGCTATCTAGCATTTCATGCCTAGACACCAATAATGTCTATATGGGTAACAGTTCATTTTGGTCAAACTAGGATACTCCTATAACTTCTAGAAATTAAACTCACATATCTTATACTCATGCATATGGCTTGGGAAAACAACATGGCTCTGATATAGATGATTTCATACTCAACTATAGTCTAATCAGAAGGTGACTTGCTAGCATCAAGGTATTACCCCAAGGACAAATACTTCAAATCCTCATGACACATCACTTTGATCCTACTAATACATGTGGACTTAATTGACAAGGATGTGAGTTCTGTCAACTCTTGGCCCTCCTAAGCCTATATATGCATCTCAACTAGCAAGGAAATCATCTTCCACTCAGAACTAAAATCCTTGGATTATTGAGTCTATCTATTCTAGCTCAAATTTTCAGTAGCATTATTTCCTTTCCCGGGTGTATAGGCTCACACCGTGTCAAATGATAGAATACAATCAAACCATATCAATTTACAGTGATTAAAATATCACCATGAAAAGAAATAATTTATTCTTTTGTGATCGGTATACACAGTAAATGTTTCACAAAAAAGTTAATGCTTCCAACACATTATTTCACTAACAATTGTGGCTAACTAGAGATCTTGCATTGGGTAATTATATTCATTTCGGGTAAAAATTAATGATCCACATTCCACTACATGGTTTAAAAGAATCAACACTACTCTAAGACCAATCCTAGATGCATCAGAAATCATGGTATACTCCCCACCCTGCTCGGGTAGGATCAAAATTAATTTTTTAGTCAAAATCTTCTTGAACACCATAAAGGAATTCTCAAATGATCTAGAAAATTAAATCTTGATTATAATCTTGGTTAATCATGAAATTGGGGCTTGTAAATGGTAAAATTCTTTGATGAATCTTTTATAAAAACGCACCAAACCCGAAAATATTTGGATATCAAAAATAACATGGGCTGCTCATGAGAAACAATGACCTGAACATTCTTGGGTCCAATGACACACCATCCTCAGAGATAATGTGACCTAGAAAAATAACATATTAATAAAAATTGACACTTATATATGCTACTTTATATCATATTCTCTCTAAGTGTACTAAGGAAAATTTCAATATGTTTGTCTTGATCTTCATGAGTCTGGGATTACTCTAAGATGCCATCAATGAAAACTAAAAAAATGGTCTAAATAGGGGTAGAAGATTTGTCTAATCAAGGAAATTAATGAATAAGAGGCATCGCGCATCAAGAGAATTACCTAAGTAGAATTAATAACCAATTGTAACATCAAACATCAAGAACAATTATCCCACCATGGGTACTTGGGTTTTCCCCCACACATGGGTTGGATACTCTCCTGCATATGCTCATGAACTATGTCTAAATCCTCCTAGTATCCTCTCTAAATTTACTAAATAGTAAGACCACTGAAAAGAAATGAAAATACCTCTAATACCATATTCTAATGCTTCGAATCGGGTTCCACATACCCATTCCCCAAGACAGTTTTCCATATGACCTCAGGTGCACCAAACCGTACACTAGAGGCTACTGGGAAGTTGTGTGGGTATAATATATAATGTGCGGAGACTATACTCTCTTTATCAGGGTATAAAAACAACAAAAATCAATATAAAATATAACCAATAAACTATAATAATCAATAATCAACCAATAAAGGCCATAAAATACATGAATGAATCAAAAATATGGTAAATGAGCATAAACTAAAGCAGTAAATATGTCATATTATACAATTATAATCTGTCTAAAGAAAACTCAAAATAAAGAATCACTGATAACTCCCAATCATCTACTGACATCATGCTTATTACCCTCATCTATGCTCTATCTCATATCCCAACTCATCTATCTAGAATATGGATCTTTTTCTTATCTTATCAAACAAACATGAATTCTATTCAAGTACCAATAAGTTGGCCTGAGTATGGTGTGATTAAAACTCAGTATGCCACCAAAAATTGTTTCAAAATCAATATAAAGTCTATAAAATTTTATGAAATTGTATAAAGAAAATACATAAAAATGAAAATCTAATCCAATTCTTAAATTATTAATCTTTATTCAAACACATCATACCTGCTTAGTCAAATTATAGTGTCTAAACTATACACCATATAGATTTCACATTTTACTCATATCAAGGTATTACATTGTAAAATTTAATTCCAATTTCATTCCTTCATAGGGAGCATATAGCATCAGTCTGGCTCCCCATGGGTATGTGGAGCATCAGTCCCAGACCCACAACTCGTTGATCTATCACACACACACACACACAAATATATATATATATATATATATATATATATATATCAGGGACCTAGTGAATTAGTCTAGAACCCCAAGAATATTTGTAGATTTATTCCATGACCCAAAACTCATTATTCGCATGCATGCATTAGGATCCTAAAGCAGCAGTATTGCACCCCATGGGTATTTGGAACATCAACCCCTAACCAAAATCTCATGGATGAATCATTCGTAAATATCATATATATATATATATATATATATATATCAAGGTTTAATATCTATAACCTTATTTTCAATCATTCACATCATGGGAAAAAAATTCATATATCAATCACAAAAATGGTTCTTAACTTTAATCAATCAGAATTGAATAAACAACCCCCCATTAATCTATTCATCATAAAATATTAAACAACTCATTAAACCTTCAAGGGTAATACATTTAACCCTTTAAATCCAATTCTCAAAAATAAAATAATTATTTTTTTTCAATTCCATTGATCCACTATATACCCAATTTCATTCCTTATTTTGTGTTACATTGTAATTGGAACACACCATGGGTTTCTATCAGCCCAGTCTCATAATCATTAATGGTTCCATTGGGATCCCTAAAGGGTCTCAAAATTTATGGGAATTAAATTATCTTTTTTATTTTAAATGAAATTGGGATATTTTCTAAATAAAAATCACAATTACTTATACATGATCAAAATAAAGACTATGGGAAAATATCAATTAGATCACCCACCTTGGGATCATTGATGAATGCTCTCCAAGCCTAGGCCATTAGTTTGATGTAGAATAGTCAAATTCAAAATGGTAGAGGAGATCTGGGATCAAAACCTAGGATCAAGATCCAAATAAAAAAGGTCCATTAAAACTTGTATCTAAACCCTAAAAAATGAATTCATCTATCTTAAATGGGATGAAATACAAGAGAGAGAGAAGAACCAATGAAATGAGAAGATCACTTACCAGAGATGAGTATATCTTTCTAGAAGATATGTTATTAAATAAAAAAGAGTTTTAGGGTCATAGGAGTCCTCTAAAGAGCCTCCAATAAGAAAGGAAATCTTGTTAGGTCACATAGGGTTGATTATGGATATAAACTAGGTGTTAGGGGAATTTTAATTAAATTTTAGATAGTTTAATATATCATGCATAAAATTTCTTAGGCATGCTGCACTATTAGAGAAATTTTTCTCCCCAACCATTCTCCCCTACTTTATATAGTATACAGTTACTCTTATATGGGTGAATAGATTGAAAACCCATGTGCCACCTATAAAAACCCCATTTGTCCAATGGTACATTATTTTGAGGGGGTGGCCATAATATTTTTGTTAAATCATGTAGCCCCATCCAGTGGCTCAAAATGTGATTCATGGGTTTCCTTAACCATACACCAACTATTCATGGCCATATGGGCATAAAAAATTCTCCAAAGTCACCCAAAATGGCCCAAAAGAAGGACCCAACCAAATTATGATAAATAAAATATGGTAAAAGATTACCAGAAAATGATTATGAGGCATCTCTAGAAAGGACAAGATCATAGAAATTGAAATTTAAAAAAACATAAAAACACTATTGTTTAAGTGGTGTATTTTATAATAATTTTTTCCACCAAATATATTAAAGTAATTTATGTTCTAATATCTATTTTTCAAGTAAAAATAATTGGGATTAAAAATTTTTCTATAACAAGGGTTATTTTATTCTCTGATCTTATACTGCATTTGTCCTAATATAATTTCAATCCTTTCTTCCACTTGAATTTTTATATTACTAATTAAGAAAGTTATTAGAAACATTCATAGTATACAACATTCCTTCAACATAATAGGAATACTTGGCTTGTTTTACTTCTAGATTTATCATTTTTTCATCCAACTTAAAATAATAATTTTTTGGGTTTTTTTTTCCAAGTGAACTGAACTAATACTTTATTTCCATTAATTATTTATCTTCATAACTAGATATTATTACAAATTATACAATCATTATAAAAAATTTAAGCGGGTTTGTATGTTTATCCATGATATACAACTAAATATTCTTCATATACATGACATATTTTTATTTTTCTTATAATAGATTGATTCTCACATCATAGGAATTTATTTTCTCATATTTCTTCTCAGTTATCATTTTTAATAATTCATCAACATGAGATAATTTTTTTAATAAATATTAATGAATTATTCTCTTTCAATTTAACATTATTGATGATATCATTTTTTTTAAACCTCCCATATAATAAATTTTCCATATCATCTATTTCAATATATATCTAGGATTTTTTTCCTTTATAGATCATTGATAAAATCAAGTACATATGTGAAAATATCAAGAGGAACATATTTTAGGTTATCCATAATTCTATAGTCAAAATAAAAATATGATTTAATTTCTTTATACTCTTAACAACTGAAATTTGAATCTTCTATAGGATAATTATAATCTTATATGATTGAAATATTATAACTGAAATTACCTCCAACTAATAGTGATTCTTTCTGCTTTCAATAGGAGTAGTCTAACCTAATTTCATAGAGACCTTTTTACCCCTATTTTTCAATGTTCTAGTAGAAATCCCCATGTTGATAGGGGTAACATACTTATTCTCTAATTTAGGGATCTCAATAACTTAATAAAATCTCCACATCATCTAAAGAATTTAAAAAACTCAGATAAAATATAAAGATCCAATTAAAAGTATATATGTAGCCTCTAAAGGAAATTTCACTTCCCAATTAATTTTCAAAGTACACTAAAAGTGGAGGTCAATAAATTTAAACTAATTTTACTATATTATAATCACATATATTTTCCAATCAATATTCATACCTCTATATGTATTGGGATGAATGGATCTTGTATGCATCAACTAACACAGTCACACAAAATACAATAGAGAATGAAATGAAACCACAAGACACTTTGCTTTTCAAAATTCCAATACGACTATTGGTTTGCTCTTCTTTATATGTTTGGGCTCAGTTTGATAAAAAAAACACTATATAAAATATATAATAATATTTGAGTGGGTATCATCCTTAACACAACTCTTACGAAAGGTGGGAAAGTATCGTCCGAACCCAAGATGGGGAAGGAGTTATTGTTATCCCTAAAACTATTTCACAATAGTTTTTTGTCTCAAAAATGGTTATTCCTAATTAATAATCTATTTTCTCTAATAGTCCCCCAAACTTTTTATCATTAAAAAGATATTTACTTTGATTTAGGATTTCATTGGTCTCTAATTCCTCTTCCTAATGGTTTCATCAGTTTACACGATATCAATCCTAGTCTATTACCCCAAGTAGTATTATAGAACAATGATACCCCTCATAGTCTTCGTACAATATCTCACTCAAAGAAATAGGATTTTAAATCCTCCTATTAGAAAAGGAATCCCTCATGTAAGGAATAAAGTCTAATATCTCATTTCTTCAATGGTTATCCATATAATATGGAGCACCAACCAACTAGGAACCCAGAAAAAATTGACTTTAACTCTTAAAAGCTAATAAAAAAGGAATCACATATCATGATGATGGATCCCAATCATCATTATTATTATATTTTATATTTTACCTGCAATATGGGATTATCTAAAGGATTATTTAGAGAACCTCATAATCAACATGTTTTCCTTTTCTGTAAAAATGGCATCTAATTCAATAAAATTGTTTCCTCTAAATACTATATTAGAGAAATGGTAAGTGATGTATATTATACCATTTTTCTATTTTATGTATGGAAAATGTGATTTGGTGGATGGAGATTCTTTAGGAAATGACTTTGATCTATTTATTTTTTAGAAATCAACTTGGCTAAATATAGAAGACTTCAACACCATCCTTAATGAATTAGAGATAAAGGGAAGAGGGGATTATCACATGAAATCCCATTTATGAATTTTCCCTCTTTAAATTCAATAATTTGTTGATGGGTATGGGTTTCTTATATGGTAAATTTAGCAAGTAAAAATTCTGGAAGGGGTGTAAATGCATATGGTATTGTCTGGACTTTTTTTCATCCTTAAATATTTATCTACCTACCATAATAGAAATTCATGTATCCTTTTCTAGGACCATTTTTACCATTCTCCCCTTTTAATTAGCCTACATCCTTGTAGATCTGCTATCAGTTTTCTTTTTTAATTCAAAAGTGTGGTCCTCTAATCCCTCTTATCATAAAATGGAGCATATGACCTGGAATAAACCCATATAGGAGAACATATGGGCTTATCTATATAATAAACTCAAATTATTGAAGGAAGTCCTTCAATCATATAACTTTATCCAATGTTCATACTTCTTATATATTAACATCATAAAAGAATACATCGAGTGATATGATTCCCATCAATAAGAAAGGTCGGACAACACAATATTAAATTCAATTTTTTGTAAAAACTAGTAGAAAATTCGTTGAAACAAGAAATAATGATGTGGGAGTCATCCATTGCCACATGGATCCAATATGGTGATCATAAAACCATTTCTTTCCATACATTAATTAAGGAATATAAAGGTATAAATGTAGAAAAAAATTGAATTGAATATGACTCCTTCATCAATGACACTATAGTGGTGAGTGGTTGGCTGATGATCATATTAAATACTTATTAGTTTATTTCAACCCTTGTATATATAATGTATTCCCAAGGGTATATGTTGATTTGCTTGACTCCATCCCTTGTTGGGTTTCAGATCACATCAACTCTAGCATGTAGACCATGCCAGATAAAATAGAAATATGGCTAGTGATTATGTCTCTTAACCTTGATAGATATCCAGGCCCTGAGGCTTCCCCTAAAAATTTTATGTGACTTTTATGGATCTTTTAAAATGTGATATTTTTGGATTTTTTTCAGGATTACTTTCAAGGGGTTGGATTCCCACGGGTGTCTTCCATAACAATGTTAATTATTATTCCAAAGTTGAAATATCCATCCTCATTGCAGAATTATAACCCCACTATCATATAAAACATCTTGTATAAGGCCTTGGATACAGTCTTAAATAGAAGACTATATATACACATTGATAACTATGTTTCTATGTAAAATAATGGCTTCATCAATGATTGAAACACTCAAGGATCTATAGGAATTTCTCAAGATATTCTTGAGAAAATAAATTGGAAAGTATTAGTTTCCAAAATTTCTTTTATGATTGGAAAGGATAAGGCATATGATATATTTGTGTGGTAATTCATACTCACAGTGATGAAATGATTGGGTTTCTTAGCATGAGTGACGGATTCGAAATTAAAATGCTTCATCTCCCCTTATCTCTCAATAACATTCATGAATAAGAAATATGGATTCTTAATGTTGACTATGGGTGTAAGTAAAGGACACCCTAATTTATTTTCTATGTTCATCATGGACTAGGAAGCTCTCTCTCGACACATTAATAGATGTGTGAATAATTGAATCATACTCCCCTTCCGATGTAGGAGTCACTTCACTAGAGTGTCTCATCTCTTATTTGTGGATGCCCTGATCTTCTTCATGAATTTTAGTAGAAAATACCTCCTTGGGTTCAATAAATCTGTGTTAGAGTATTGTAAATGGATTTTCAATGTCATCACTCATGAGAAGTGAAATGTCTTTATTTCAAGTTTATGGACATATATGTTCTCAAGAATGATTGAGACAATACTAGAAGATCACAGGGGGAACTTTCCTGTGGAAAATCTAGTAGCACTAATCTCCCCTAGTAGATTATGAATCCACCATTTTTATAGAGTATTTGACAATATCTCCAACAATATAAATAGTTATAAGAACCTATTCTAATAATTTGGTGATGAAATCACTCAATTTCATTTTTTACCACTATCTCTATGAATGAGTTGTATTTCCTCATGTTTTCAATGATAATATTTAAAAAAATTATAACGGATTACTTTATATAGGATACACACATGAATGGGAGATACCATTGGGATTGATGGGAATGGATGGATAGAATGGTTGATGATGGTGGAGGGGGCTAAGGATTGAGATATTTTTTAGCCATTATGCACATCCTGGAATCCAAAATGTTATGGGAGCTCCTGGAAGGATTTTTGATTTGGGGAATATTAGTCACATAAAAATAAGGGAATAATATAATCCAACTGAAGGGTAGGGTCTTCAGATTATGTAATATGATCCAAAAACATTTTTATTACCTTTAATATTATTCGTGCGGGATTTTTTGATGGGGTGAAATGAATTTATGGACCCAAAATTAGTAAGGAACAACTATTAGCTTCTCGGGGTGCTTGAGGCCAGATATCTCACTCAAGAAGGAAGGCACTCATCTGAAATTCATTTATGATATCTTGGGTTTAAAATAATAATAATTATTTAAAAGAATTAGTTTTGCTTAGTAAAATGGAAATTACATATTCACATTTTCCTGATTAGGTATTTTTTTCGACAAATATTACCTCCATGTGATACAGTAAATCTAGATGGTTTAGGATGAATGGGGGAATCTCTAGTGCAAGGACACCCCTGAACTGTAAATTCTTTGTTTGGAACCTATAGAACCCTTCCATACCCAAGAATGATATGATTCAATTTAAGGGTATAATCCTTTCCTCCAAGGGTATATGTTTTCATAAATCCCTTAGAGAAACAACATCACACCTATTCTTTGAAGGAGAGTGGGTTTTATCAATTTGTAACTCCCATGGGATGTTCACTAGTCTCCCCTCTCAATTCCTTTTGAGAAAAAAAATTTATGAACATGTGTTTCATTATAGGATCACTAATAATCATGAGAAGATATCGAAATACATTCTCTTAGTTACTAGATGTTTTTTCATTTGGGGTGAAATGAACAAGTCCATGCTTAAAGGATTATCCACCTCGAGGATAGATTTGGTTGTAAAATCTAGAAGCATGGAGTCTGGCCTTTTTTCCAATATTGGTGCATTGGGAGATTTCCCCATCATTTAGAATTATAATGGAAACCCATGGAATCATTTATTCTATATAAAACCCCCTCTATCATAGTCATTTGATATGATACCCCCCCCAAATAGTGGTCTTAAACTCTACATCGATAGATCATGAAACCGATGCCTCATGTGGGGGAGTGATCGTTCATAACATCGGGGGTTTGGTCATTTTTACTTGCAATGCTTACTATGGATACACGGACTCCATCCTTGAAGAAGAAAATGATATTATTAGTGGTCTAGAATTGTTCCGCTCTAATTTAATTAAGATGACCGTGGTTGAAACTAATCCTACCACTTTTTATAAATCACTTCAAGGGCACTCCTCCACACCAAGGTCCATCTTCTATCTCATTTGGCAATAAACAATTCTTATTGGAAATTAGAATAGCCTTCTCCACACATGGAATGATGGGAATAAGGATACTTATAATATATCATCTTTATGCTCATAGGTTACCCCCATTTACTTGTTTCTTTAACATCTATTTTCTTCTTCATGAGTGTGGTGATATTGTAAGATATCACTCCCTCGAGATACATTACTTTAACCCACCTGATCCTTCAATATAATTGGATTTCACAATTATAAAATTTAATATTCATTGTTTCTCAAAAATATAGTATTAAATCATACATATTTGACTACCAATGAATGAACAACTCAAAATCCCTGAATATCACCTTTGGACTCTCGATATTTAGAATGGTCAACTTTAGAATTACTAAATATCCTCAGTTTTTCGTCATTTATAACCTTTAATATTTAAAATTAACTCTTTCATCTAAATCATCCCATATTTTGAATATATTCTACATCCAAATCTCATATATTTCAATTCAAATATAATTTTTATTTATCTAGTAAATGTAAGATACATTTTTTATATCTAAAATCCTTAGTCAACTCATTATATCCTCCCAAAAAATAGGTTAAAATACATTCTTCTTCAACAGTGTATAATCATTTAGAACAAGATAGTTAGAATCAAATCATTGGGATAATGATTTTTTGGAAGATGCAAGTTAACTTCTCTCTATATTATTATTCTCCCCCTCACCATTAAATGTTATCATACTAATATATCCTCCTTTTATAGTAATCACTAAATGATGAAACCACTATAGACTATAGTAAGTGGGCTTATATAATTTATTACATTGAATTTCTCTCATTATTAATTCATTGTATTCCATTATTAATGAATTCAATAAATCCATCAGGAAAATGATTTCTTCACATTAAAATATTAATCATTTTTATTTACTTCTTTCATAATGATTATTTAGAATCAGATATAATGTCTCCTGATATTTGTATATTGTAGTACAACTCATTGTCTTCACATGTATTTTTTCAACTCAGTATATTATTCTTTCATAACGTTTTTTCACCTTTAAAAACATATTGGCTAACATTATATAGCCATTAAATCATAAAAAAAATATTATATAGTACCTAATCTTATATATATATATATATATATTTTCTTTTCTTTATCTAATTTATCGTCAAAACATTGACTAGTGATATCACAAGCTTCTTCCACACAACTTATCTTTCATATTCTAATTTTTTCAGCTTCTAGACCTTGAAATGTCCTCATCTTCCACTTTACTCAACTAATTCAAATTTTATTTAGATATATATATATCATATAGGGAATTTATATTCTCATTTTACTCCCACTTATAGAATAAAATATGATCCATCCTAATAATTATTCTTCAGTTTCATTAGATTCCAGACATGATTTTGGAGCGTGATGCTTTAAGGGAATCCCCAACATATATTTCTTCATCTTACTACATTTATAAATGATCATCACCCTCTAGAGTTTTAAAATTTATTATTTTTTAAAATAGATTTAATATTATATAAAAAACATGTTAATAACATGTGGGACTTTACACTCTCTTAGACTTTTCCAAACACAACCTTTAGACTTCTAATCAATTTGTTTCAAATATCACAGTTCTGAATAGTGCATTTCTAAAACTTATTAATGATTAGAATCATAAAAAATTTTCAAATATATTAAACTCGGTATTATATATCTGTATGTATTTATAGTTTATTGTCTTCTCAACACTCTGTCTTCCAAATACACCTCATCCATCATCCACAACTCGTCATCTAGTAGTGTATCAATAAGAATTATTCTAGAACTGATATGATAATTATTATTAAATTTAATTCAGTAAATGGAATTTAAAAACTACTACACTATTTTCATTTTTTTGTTCTATAAGATTCATCTTTTCAATATGGTTCATATAGAATTCACCACAAGATACACATATTCCTCAATCTGAAATGCATCTTTCATAAGTGTATATTGGGGATGGAAACATCTATAATAAATTTTCATCTAAGTCAATCACATAAACATTATCTAATTGTAGATAAATATTAAGCATCAGTTTTCATGGTATATAAATAAAATGATGTATTTTCAAAATCTTCTTAAAAAATGTGTAGTTGAAAATTATTTCATAAAATATCAACACTTTTTATATATTCACATTAGGTATAACTCAACAGTCATTATATATATAAAATTATTCTAAAATGAATAAAATATAACTCCATATAATATATTTACTCATAATACACATGGAATAACATTATCTTTCATAATCTATATTAATCAGCTTCTTCTTTTTCATATTTCATCTTTTTCTTTACCACATATTAAATTTACTTCTCATGGATAAAAAATATAACAGTTCTCCTAAAAAACCATTTGGTTACATTGACTTTAATATAATTTTCTATCTATATTTTATTATTTTTAATATAAATACATGGTGATTCCATTTATATATTCAATGATAATTCCTTAGGTTCAGTCTCAAATGAAAAACCAGTGACTATTATAACATATTGCACAACATTATGGTTCTTTATGAATGTAATGTTCTATATTAATTCTTTTAAATAATTAAGATATAGTATATACATATAATAAATTTAACAAAGTGTTATTATTTGGTTTTAGGGCCCTAAAAAGTGTTTCATGGAACCCATGGTATGTATTATTTCAATGTTTTAGGCACAAATACTTGAGGATTAGTGCTGAGATATAGTATTATATTGTGTGGTTATTTTCTTGGGGATTGGAAACGTTACACTCAAAAAATGATTAAAATAATATATACACTTGGTTAACACTCCATGAGATATAGTAAATCCATTGTGTGAATTCATATAATGAATGTGATTTTATTGGTCGTTTATTCTACACTTACTAAAGTTGGTATGGTCATATATCATAGTGTCCTAGTGAGAACTCGATTACCCAACTAGTATGTTTTATGGATATGTGTTATATCTCACATAAAATATTATAAATTAACTCACGTTACTATTATGGAATATATTATATGTGCCATGGGAGGTAACCTACTATGTTTATAAACAGATGTTCTATGTGGACCACAGTGTGTTTGAAACTATCATAACAAAACTAGTGTGTCTTGGAAAGGATCAGATGATAAGAGTGGGGTAGTTTTTAAAGGTTAAGTAGATGGTTCAAAGGAAAGGATTTAGACCTTTGGTATAATAATATAAATATCTTATAAATAATATTTCTTGATTTTTATCATTAATTTGATAAAATACACCTTGTAATATAGAGTTATATTGTCTTTGGGAGACTAGGAAAAACATTTTTAAAAAATATATATATAATATTTAATATCCTTATTCATTATTTTACCTTATATATGATCATGATCATGAAATTTTATCATATGTACTAGGGATATATATAAATAATGGGTTGACATAAAATCCCAATAATATATAATCAATGTAAATGTGTATATGGGATATCATGAAAAATTAAATCCTAGTAGAGATGGTTCATATGTTGTAATATGTTAGCATGAAAAAAAAGTAATGGTTTCATAAGAACATGGTATACATAATAAACATGAAAAAGTGTCATAGTATAGAAGATTTGAATAATATAATCCATTTCTCACTGCTAAGAGATCATAATATAATATGTTAACAAAACTACCTATACACTATACATGATATCAAATTAGATACAATAATTACCCAATAAATTAGGTGGAATATATAATTCTAGCTCTAATCATTTCATAATAACATATCAATGTTATTTATGATACACGAAATCCTAAAAAAATCACCAATCATAAATAAACAATAAATTATTGGGTAGAAAATGAGTCACATAGTAGTTTTATAAACCATAATTAGTTGATGAATTAAAAATCCATCCAAAATTAGAGGTAATATTGCATATTATATATTTATTAGTAAAACCCAAAATTGAGTAAAATATTATATGTCAAGGATATAAGAATAATAATAAATGAACCAATATAAATACATTAAATAGAGTAAGAAATTAATCTAAAGTGTTTCACAAATGACAACCCAAAGATTGTTTTTAAGAAAAAAATTAGATGAGTATAAATAAAAAGAACATACCATGAAGGATTAGGTTAAAATAAAGGTATAAATTAATATTTATATTATATATAGAATAATGTGACCAAGGAAATCAATAAATTAAGGAAAACATGAACAATATTAGTGCTAAGGAAAACATATCCTCATGTATGACAAGATTTAAGTAACTCTGTAAAGACCCAAACATCTCGTATGTAAATATTACATCATAATAGATTAATATTCATTACATAACATAATCATTTGTTCCATAATAATTTAGGTCTAGTGAATTTGAAAACATAGACACATAAACCACTTTTCTATAAGTGATCTATTTTAACTCCCACTATGTTCTTCATAACTATTACACTTCTTATACATATCATGAATAATATGTTTCATCATAACCTAGGGAATTATTACATTATATTGGGAGATATCATATTATTTTTAAGGGTAAAAAAGAAAGATATCAATATATCATGAGCATAATGGATGAAGAACAAGAGAATAACATCTAAAAACATTACCCTGCATAATAGAGATCATGAACTGGAGTTGTGGAATTAATCATGTTAGTTCATAAGACATGAATTATAAATGAATCAAGGAACATGAACTATAATAACATAACATTTTCATAGGGAATAGATATTTTTTCATACACAAAAAAATATAAAATGGTTTCCTTATTATTTTAATACTCATTTGAAATACTATCATTGTTGAATGGGTTCACTCCCCAAACTGTCATAGTAGTCAAGGTTCAATCCCAATACTATCGTAGTGGATAATGTCACTTACTAAAATGTGTAACGCCCCGACCCCAGTTACCTAGAGTCGGTGCATTATTACATAACATTGGCATGATCACAAAAGATCAAGTCTTGAAAGACCGATTAGTTTAGTAGCCTTGGAAACACTAGATACATTCATAAATGTTACATTACATCATAAAGTAAAACAAAACTACAAAAAACATCTTTTCTTCATATCCCACCATACTATCCCTACAGGTCATTCATAACATACTTCTTCACATCCTGGAAAAATTAAAACATTGGAAGGGGTGAGCTCAGATGCTCAGTAAGGATAACAATATAGCGGATGCTTTCATAAATAAACATTAACATTTAAGGAAATGTATAACTAAAACAAAAGCCTTTTAAACTTGAACTTCAGCATAATATGGAAAAAATAAAATGAAATAATTCCATTTAATTATCCACATGGATATTCTACTAGTCGAATAATCACATGCAATATCAATAACCACTTTCATAATGATAGAATGCATAATGCCAAACTATCATAACCACATGGCCAAGGCCTCGTGCCAAGACTACAAATAAGATTTTGTCAAGGCCTCATGCCAAGACACTAGTTTTTCTCATGAGACCTACTGATGCATCGAGAAGCTATAGTGGGCTCCACCCCTCACTTATTTAGTCCAATTCATTCCTCATATGAACAGGTTTAAACATATCATAAACCATAACATAATTGTATCACATAAAACATGCATAAAGAAAACATAACCATTTCACATTTCAATCACAAGATATCAATAAAACACATTGATATAATAAAAACATTATCAAAACCATTTTCAATACCAAAATAAAAGAAAATTAAAACTTGGTATTTATTTTTCATTTAAAAAAAGTTATGGCTTGTAGAGTAAGCCGAAACTCAAATAATGGTCATGGCGGTGGAGAAGTCATTGTCGCCACATACATAAAACAAAACATTCCTTTTTTCGTTTAGTAAAAACGATTCATATAAAATGATTCCTTTTGAGTAAAAGTCAAAGGGGTTTATACACTGTATAAAAGAAATTTGTGTATAACACAAAATATGCCTCAATGAATCGAGATTGAGATGAAGTCCCTTACAAAGATCGTTTTTTAAATAAAATATATCTATTATGTATATTAATTGTATTTTCACATAAATAAATTATAAATACAAGATAGGACATAATAATATCATGACATAATTTTAAAGTAGGAGATTAACGCAAAGAATGGAAATTGGGTAAAGAAGTTCCCTTAAAAAGATCATTTTTTAAATAAAATATAAATATTATGTGTATTAACTATATGTACACAAAAAGAATGTATACATACAAGACAGTACATAATAATATCATGGCATAATTTGAAAGTAGGAGATTAACCCAATGAATGGAAATTGGGTTATGAAGTTCCCTTACCTCGTGTCCGACTTGACTCAACCGTTCTTTAACATCTTGAATAATAAACTAGAGTTAATTTATAATTTCTTAAGAACATTTTTCAATTTTATTATTCCTTTTATATCACTTATTACCATGTTATGAATATTATTTAATTATTTATGTTAATGATGGTCGTTTTGTCAATCTTTGGTACTTGAGTCAAAAATAAGCTTCTTATAATTACAAGTTGTTCATGTGGTAAAATATTCATTATATCTAGAATTATATTAATGATGTAGATATATTATATATTATATATATACATTATATACATTCATTCATAATATTACGTAACATTTATAGGTAAGAAATGAAATGCACCGTTCATGGAGATGGTAAGCCGTACGTACGCATGAACGCTACTTTCATTTCTATTTCATATTTAATGGAATGAAATCATAATGATATAAATATGTATTATAATTCTAGTATAATATCATATATAATATCATTTAATCCATCCTTTATACATCCCACATATGGCATTAACGATTCAAATCACTTTGAGGGGGCGGTAGTCCGCACTTCCTAAAATGAAATTATCGTGTTTACCCATAATGGAAATCATAAAGGTATTCCATAAATAAGAAAAACAGAAGCATAAGGAAAATATAAACATAATATATATATATATATATAATATATCATATATGAAAATAGTTTCATCATAATGGCAACCATTAGAGGTGTTAAAAGAATATTGAACAATCATCGTTTCGTGAGGCAGTAATTCGCCACCACAGAAACAGTATGTTCTTTAACCATTAGACGAAGGTATGTGTTAGTGTAAATAATATAATTCTCATGAAAACATCCTAGTATATTTTATATACTATTTTTGTTACAAAATAAATGAATAAAAAGATTTTAAGGGGTTAGAGAAGCAAAATAAAACAAAAGAACATAAGAGAAGACATTACCTTAAAATCGGGTAACTCTTTTTGATTTAAGCCAAAGTCTTCTTTGGGAAGACATCTACCCAAAGTGAGGCTTCTAGGAGTAACATATGTAAGTTTAGAGATTATTTGGGCAGATTTTGGCCAAGCCAAATGGATTTGATGGTGTGAATAAGGTGGTAGAGGTGGGGGCCTTTTATAAGAGGAGAGGAGGGCCACTCTTTGAAAGTAATGAAATGTTACATTATTATGAAGTGATTATCTGATTTCAAAGGTCCCAAAATTATATATTTTGATTATAAGGTGATAAGGGTTCTAAAACTACCCATCCAATAGGTTTTTGAGAAGTTTAATTATTATCTTTTACATTATCTTTTCATTTTCTTTAAATCGTTAACTAATGAGGTAATCACTGCATCATCATTGTGTCATAAAAATTGTAATTTATTTAATGTCTAAAAATTATATAAAAAATATCATGATGTAGGAAATATTTTTACCTTTACAATGAATATTTATAGTCCAAAATGTAACTTATATAACGCCATGTAATAATTGTTTTAGTAAAACAACACATGTTTGTGACAATTTTATTTTTACTTTAAATAAGAAGTTATTAATGTCATTTTCTTAAAAAAGTGGCTCCATGGGGTCCCCAAGTTGACCCATGGATTTTAGTGGTCGGTCATGACTCATCCAATAAGGGTAGGACAATTTTTGAGATATTTTCCTATTTTTATTATATCATTTTTACCATAACATTCACTAATTACCTTTAATCGCGATTAATAAAACTTAAAAGTTACTATTCACCAAAAAAATTATTTTAATCCCATTGAACCACATTTTAATCCCTAATGACAACCATATATGTCGGATTTTTGAAAATCAAATCACATAAGTGGTAATGTTTCATTTACATGAAAAATTAGTTTTTAAACTACAACTTAGTGGTTTCACTATTCATCAAAAATTAATGTTTTTCAGAAAAATACCAAAACTTCACCCTAAGCTATAATTGATATTCTGAATTCAAAAATGGTTTCTATTTTACAAAATTACAAGCATATAAGTTGCATTAATTAATTTTATAATTAATTCCCATTGTCAAAACAAATAGCGCGTTTTTAAGAAATAATATCAATCAAAAGATTGACAATTGTTTATGTCCAATTTCAAAGTGAAGTTAATTCTAATGAACACCATTGGATAAAATGGTAAAATTATATTCTAATTATACTTTAAAACCACTCAATAGTATAATTTATCAAAATTAATTATTTTGATTAAAAATGTTATTTTTAAGTATTTTTTTTCTATTCATAGAAAATTGGAAGTCCTCAGAAAATTACAAAAAATTCAACTTAGGATAATTTCGATATTTTGACTACAAAAATGAAGTCCATTTTGAAATATAAAATTTAAATAATTTCAAAAGTGGGTATTACTATTCATAACTGCTACTTTTATTGGTCGTGGTGTGCTAGAATCTCGAACTTGTATACAATGCAAGCTATTGCATTATTGAAAGAGAAGCGTATCGTGAAAGCTTGGAATGTTACATTCGCCCCCCCTTCAAAAAATTGTGTCCTCGCAATTTAAAATTTTTCTTTGAAAATAATGGTTGAAAATAGAAAATACCTTTTTAGAAAACCCACATCGGAAATACGGTTAATAAAAATATAACATTAAAAGAAAGAAAGATAAGTACAAAGGTCACCCGAGATATCCCATACTAGGATTCTAAGAAAATATGGATATGGAGGAAAAACAGACCATCAAGGTCTGATGGAGAGTTGTAAAAAACAGGGTTAGGAGAAAGTTAACTATAAGAAAATCACAAACTTGTGATTGGTTAAACGATCATTGATTCCCCAGTAGGAAAAGTTAACCGACAACATTTTTGTTTTAAGTTTCCTTTTATAAAGTTGAGGAATTTATTTAAGATATTTACTAAGAACGTAAGGGTATACATACTTGTCATGTAGACTTTCATTATTTAATAAATTTTTACCACAAAACCATCTTTCACTCAAAAGATAATAGAACTCAAAAATATTATATTTATCCTAATCGTACAAGGTTCCAAATATTAACACATACCATTTAGATTATGAAAACTATTTTGTAATAACCAGGGACATCTTATAGGATAGTGGTGGGTAATAAAGGCCAGTCTCACTATGGTTGTGGGTTCGATTCCTACAGATTTGTTCGACGCGACGGGTTATCCCCCAACCTGCAGGTTGTCCTTTTCCTAAAACTATAGTATTCCAAAAATAATAAACGTTTTAACCTTAACCAATACTACCCAAAGTTCAACTTAATCCATTCCAACCTTTATAGTTATCCAAAATACCTATGTCCAGACTTTCTCTAAAAGGTCTCTAAATTCCAAAATCAATTGTATCATCAGATTCCTCAAACAAAGTAAAGTTTCTCTTATTTTCACATAAAAAAATATGATTACCTTCGTCATATTAAAACCTTAATTAAAACAACAAGTACATCAGTACAATCCTTATATATATCACATTATTATTATAACGAGAATATAATCCTTGAGTCCAAAAGCACCAATACATTAATTATTCCACTTCAACTGTAGTAACAGCATAAGATTGTACGTGATCCCTTGTCTTTTTATAAGGTAAGTTTCCCTAACTCTTAGGACATTCATTTTCATAATGCCCCATTTCCCTACAATTGTTGCATTCAACATTGATAGCCTCTTTCTTTCCCTTTCAATCATGATCCTGGTGACCTTTTTTCTCCACATTTATAAAAAACTCCCATTCCTTTTAGGCATGTACCAGGGTGATTCTTCCCACAATTCTCGCATAATGTAAAATGCTTCTTTACCTTTTTCCCTTTATGTGTCTCTTGTTCCACCATTCTCTTCTTCTCTTGCTTTACTTTATTGCCATAAGATTTAGAGAATTCCTTTTCTGTCTTGATAGCACATGAGACTATATCTTCGTACGACAAGAAATATTGTGAGACTAAGGCTCAATGGAGAAACGTTTTTAACCCATAAAAGAAAAGATCAATATTACTTCTTGGGTTACGTATATAATCTGATGCATGCCTTGCTAACCGTGTAAAGTTAGCCTCATACTTTGCGACATTCTCATCCTCCTTTTATCTCAGACTTATAAATTGCCTTTCCGTATCTGCTCGATGGTCATGTGGAAAGTATTTTTATAAGAAAAGATCTTTGAACTCCCTCTATTCCATATTTGATACCTCATCATCTTCCTTTGTGTTTGGAATCATGACCACCATTGATCAGCATCTCCAGTGAGAGAGTAAACTGCCATGACAACCTTTTCCATTTCACTACTGCCCAAATCCTGAAATATTTTCTCGAGGTAATTTATCCATTTCTCAGATACTAAGGGATTTGTACTCCCTTTGAATGTTGGTGGTTGTTTCCTCCTAAAGCGGTCTAACATTGATCCTCCACATTGCGGATCAGGGTGCTCCATACGAGTAAGGTTATTATTCATAACCTGAGTGAGTTGTCCCAGTATGGTGATAAGCAGATTAACACCAGTTGTATCACCAGCTCCATTATAATTATCTTGAGAAAGAGGGCAATCCATACATGAAGTGTGTGCATTGATACAGTTTCCATTCCTTCCACTAGGCGACATTTCTAAACAATGTAATAAAGTAGATCAGTTTATGAATCAATATACATAATTCCTTACTTTTAAAACACTTAACATAAATTGAACAGTTTATGGATATAATCCATAATCATAAAAAAATTTCATTGAGGAAGTATATACTCAAAAACCTTTCATAATGGTTTGTAATGAAAATGAGAATTATCCTAAGCATATCCCCTGGGAGTGTCATAACCAAGAGTGAAGCAAGGCCCGTTGTCATGCACCAGTTCCCGTTCAAGTCTAGCTCAAAGCGGTGTTTTCGGGTTTTACCCCTAGGTACATCTATACCAGAGTCGCCTCAACCTGCTCGTATCCAGACATGGATTTATTTCTCAGAAAACTCACAAAATCACTATAACAATAAAATTCTAGGAAGTTCTTCAATACTAATCCTCAAAGTATATCATATGGATTTGTGCTCTAATCAGAGTTTTTCTAAATCTAACTTCCAAGGTTAGTACTAAACTGCCTCTGATACAAACTGTAACGCCCCGAACCCAGTTACCCAGAGTCGGCGCATTATTATGTAACATTGTCATGATCACAAAATATCAAGTCTCTAAAGACCGATTAGCTTAGTAGCCTTGGAAACACTAGATTCATTAATAAATGGTACATTACATCATAAAGTAAAACAAAACTACAAAAAACATTATGTCTTCATATCCCCACATATTATCCCTATAGGTCATTCATAATATACTTCTTCACATCCGGGAAAAATTAAAACATTGGAAGAGGTGAGCTCGGATGCTCAGTAAGGATAACAATGTAGTGGAAGCTTTCATAAATAAACATTAACATTTAAGGTAATGTATAACTAAAACAAAAGCCTTTTAAAGTTGAACTTCAGTATAATATGGAAAAAATAAAATGAAATAGTTTAATTTATTTATTCACATGGATATTCTACTAGTCGGATAATCAATGCAATATCAATAACCACTTTCATAATGATGGAATACATAATGTCATAATATCATAACCACATACCCACGGCCTCATGCCTAGAATACAAATAAGATTTTGTCAAGGCCTCCTGCCAAGACACTAGTTTGTCTCATGAGACCTACCGATGCATCGAGGAGCTATAGCGGGCTCCACCCGTCACTTATTAAGTTCAATTCATTCCTCATATGAACAGGTTTAAACATATGATAAACCATAACATAATCGAATCACATAAAACATGCATAAAGGAAACATAACCTTTCCATATTTCAATAACAATATATCAATACAACACATTGATATAATAAAAACATTATCAAAACCATTTTCAAAACCAAAATAAAAAAAATTAAAACTTGGTATTTATTTTTCATTTAAAAAAAGTTATGGCTTGTAGAGGAATATAAAACTCAAATAATGGTCACGACGGTGGAGAAGTCGTTGTTGCCGCATACGTAAGACAAAACATTCCTTTTTTCATTTAGTAAAAACGATTCGTATAAAAATATTCCTTTTGAGTAAAAGTCAAAGTTGTTTATACACCGTATAAAAGAAATTTGTGTATAAAACAAAATATGCCTCAATGAATGGAGATTGAGAAGAAGTCCCTTACAAAGATCATTTTTTTAAATAAAATATATCTATTATGTGTATTAACTATATGTACACATAAAGAATGTATAAATACCAGATAGGACATAATAATATCATGACATAATTTGAAAGTAGGAGATTAACCCAAAGAATGGAAATTGGGTTAAGAAGTTCCCTTAAAAAGATCATTTTTTTAAATAAAATATATCTATTATGTGTATTAACTATATTTACACATAAAGAATGTATAAATACAAGATAGGGCATAATTTGAAAGTAATAGATTAACCCAGAGAATGGAAATTGGGTTAAGAAGTTCCCTTACCTTGTGTCCGACTTGACTCGATCGTTCTTTAACCTCCTGAATAATAAACTAGAGTTAATTTATAATTAATTAAGAACCTTTTTCAAGTTTATTATTCATTTTATATCACTTATTACCATGTTATGACCATTATGTAATTATTTATGTTAATAACTATCGTTTTCTCGATCTTTGGTACTTGAGTCAAAAATAAACATCTTATAATTACAAGTTGTTCATGTGGTAAAATATATATTATATCCAGAATTATATTCATTATTTAGAAATCATATATATCATATGTATCCATTATATATATTTATTCATAATATTACGTAACATTTAGAGGTAAGAATTGAAATTCATCATTCATGGAGACGGTAAGTCGTACGTACGCATGAATGCTACTTTCATTTCTATTTCGTATTTAATGGAATGAAATCATAATGATATAAAGGTGTATTATAATTACAATATAATATCATATATAATATCATTTACTCCATCATTTATACATCCCACATATGGCATTAATGATCCAAATCATATTGAGGGGGTGGTAGTCTGCACTTCCTAAAATGAAATTATCACGTTTACCCATAATGGAAATCATAAAGGTATGACATAAATGAGAAAAATAGAAGAATAAGGAAAAAATAAACATTATATGTATATATATATATCATATATGAAAATAGTGTCATCATAATGGCCACCATTAGAGTTGTTAAAAAATATTGAACAATCATCGTTTCGTGAGGCAGTATTTCGCCACCCACAGAAATAGTATGTTCTTTAACCATTAGACGAAGGTATGTGTAAGTGTAAATAAAATCCTTATCATGAAAACATACTAGTATATTTTAAATACTGTTTTTGTTACAAAATAAAGGAATAAAAAGAGTTTAAGGGGTTGGAGAAGAAAAATAAAACAAAAGAACATAAGGGAAGACATTACCTTAAAATCAGGTAACTCTTTTTGATTTAAGCCAAAGGCTTCCTTGGGAAGACTTCTGCCCAAAGTGATGCTTCTAGGAGTAATATAGAGAATTTTATTGAGTTTTTGGTCAGATTTTGGCCGAGACAAATGGATTTGATGGTGTGAATAAGGTGGTAGAGGTGGGGGCCTTTTATAAGAGGAGAGGAGGGGCACTCTTGGAAAGTAATGAAATGTTACATTATTATGAAGTGATTTTCGGATTTAAAAGGTCCCACAATTATATATTTCGAGGATAAAGTGATAATGGTTCGAAATCTACCCATCCAATAGATTTCTGACAAGTGTATGTCTTAGATTTTACATTATCTTTTAATTTTATTTAAATCGTTAATTAATGAGGTAATCGCTCCATCATCATGGTGTCATAAAAATTTTAATTTATTTAATGTCTAAAAATTATATAAAAATATCATGATGTAGGAAATCTTTTTATCTTTCCAATGAATATTTATAGTCTAAAGGTTAACTTATATAACCCCATGTAATAATTATTTTAGTAAAACAACACATGTTTGTGACAATTTTATTTTTAATTTAAATAAAAAGTTATTAATGTCATTTTCTTACAAAAGTGGATCCATGGGGTCCCCAAGTTGACCCAAGGATTTTATCGTTCGGCCATGAATTAGCCAATAAGGTTAGGACAAGTGTAGAGATATTTCCAAATTTTTATAATATCATTTTTACCTTAAATTTCACTAATTACCTTTAATCGTGATTAATAAAACTTAAAATTTACTATTCACCAAAAAATTATTTTAATCCCATTGAACCACATTTTACTCCCTAATGACCACCATGTATGTCAGATTTTTTAAAATCAAATCACATAAGTGGTAATGTTTCATTTGCACGAAAAATTAGTTTTTAAACTACCACTTAGTGGTTTCACTATTCATCAAAAATTGATGTTTTTCAGAAAAATACCAAAAATTCACCCTAAGCTATAATTGATATTCTGAATTAAAAAATGGTGCCTATTTTAAAAAATTACAAACATATAATTTGAATTAATTAATTTTATAATTAATTCCCGTTGTCAAAGAAAAAATAGCGTGTTTTTAAGAAACAATATCCATCAAAAGATTAACAATTGTTTATGTCCAATTTCAAAGTGAAGTTAATTATAATGACCACAATTGGATAAAATGGTAAAATTATATTCTAATTATACTTTAAAACCACTCAATAGTATAATTTATCACTATTAATTATTTTTATTAAAACTGTTATTTTTAAGTATTTTTTCTATTCATAGAAAATTGGAAGTTCTCAGAAAATGACAAAAAATTCAACTTAGGATAATTTCAATATTTCGAATACAAAAATGAAGTCCATTTTGAAATAAATTTTTTTTATAATTTCAAAAAGTGGGTATTACTATTCATAACTTCAACTTTTATTGGTCGTAGTGTGTTAAATCTCGAACTTGCGTGCAATGCAAGCTATTGCATTATTGAAAGAGAAGCGTATCGTGAAATCTTGGGGTGTTACAAAATGGGTTAACTCCCCATTAAGGTCCTATTTATCTCATGAGATATCAATCTTTACCAAGGTAATTTGAGAGAAATACAGGCCCCACCAGTCACATAATGAAAATCATAAATATGTGTGCCGCATGATCATAAAACATTCATCATATGAAAAACCAAAAAATGAAATGGGTTTCAAAAACACACCTTTACGAAATAACCTATGGAAAATAAATAGAATTCATTATCATTAGAAAATTTTGTGAATTCGTAACCTGTGAGAAGAAGGATGGGGTTTCATAGTAATTTTATATTGGTATAACTCATGGAAGAGAAATGGGTTTATGAAACATATTATCATAAAAACATAAACAATTTATTGAAATAATAAGAACGGTATCCTTGGATCATATCCCCTGTAAATCATAATTAATGTCATTTTATGTCAACTTAAATGGAAAATTATTTGAAATAAATATTACTTGGAATGTTTCTTGGGTAAAATAATCTTTTTTTTTAAATCACATTTTTATGAAATAATAATTCATAAAATATTTTGGAAATAATATTCATTGAAAATAACCTTAAAAAATATAAAGTAATTTTAAATTAAAATAATGGTCTTAGTGTTGGAAAATTTCTATTCATTTGGTACATGTTAAAACAAATATTCATATCATATTTTTGGTAAAATCCAAATGCGTCCTTTTTGGAAAAAGAAAAGAAGATTCCTATAAAAAATTAAAAGTCAAGAATTTGTGAAAATGACTTTAATAAATCATTTGGATAATGATAAAATCATTTTTGAAAAAAAATAGAAAGTATTATTTAGGTAAAAATGTCTTTTTTCATAAGAGATAAATAAAGACGATTTTTCTTAAAAACATTATATTGAACTATTTTTTATATGAAGAGAATTAAATTAATGGAAATAATAATTTTTATGACATAATCACAGGAAAAATATTCATGAGTTTGTTGAAATTTTGGACATAAGATTTTATTCTATGAAACATAGTTATAAAAAATCCCAATAAATAATAATATTATAAAAAAATATAATTACCACTTTGGTAAATTTGAATTTTAATCCACATGAAGGAATTAAATTAAATCAAACATAAAATATAAAGAAAATAAATAAATTAAAGAAATTAATTGTAAATGGGTCTATTTATAGACCATATAAAAGATGATAGGTAAAACCCTAACATAAGTATCAAATAAAGAAAATTGAGACAAAAATCCCCTACCTTATGTCACAACTTCCTTAATACATATTCTGTAACAACCCAAAGTTTTTAATGGAAATTACTTTCTTATAATTGTGTCATATAATCACATAGAATCACAACATAATGAACTAATAATTTATATGTGACCTTTAAACATAAGTTTGTCACTTCTGTGATTTGAATTTCGAAAATCTAACATACATGATTGCGATCAGTAAGATATTTGGAGTCCAATAAGAAAAACATAATTTTTGGAGAATAGTAACCTACCCTTATGAATAGTAACATAACCTAATGAATAGTGATATACCCTAATGAATTTTATCCTTACCTATGATAGTATATAAATAATATTCTAGTTGAAACATTCTGGCCTTAATCATGTAAAGACCATTTTTACTTTATTGCAGTCTAATTAATTAAGTGACCCGGGGCGTGCACCTCGTTGTGGGTCCCGGACAGCTTTTTATTTAATTTAAATAATTACATAAGTTTCATGAAAAATTACACGTTATTCTTTCGCGTGGTTTTTGGGTTTTAAATAATTAATTAAGGATTGAAAAAGTGTGAAAATAGATTTAAATAAGATTTTAAAATAAAGAAAGAAAGGATAAAAAGAAATTCTGAAATAAAATAAAAATGGGGTTATAAAAAAATTAAAATAATGAAAATGGGGGATTCTCATTTTTAATTATTTTTATTATTTTCTTTTATATTATTTTGTTTCATTTTATCTTTTTCTTTTATTTCCATTTTTACTTAGTTTTTATTTTTCTCTTATTTTCCCTTTATTTTATTTTTATTTTATTTTTATCTTTTCTTTTTCTCCCTCTCCTCTCTCCCTCTCTCAATCATTACGTTCCACCCCTCATTCCTATCATACCAACCAGTAGCCCCTTCAGAAGGTCGCTGCTCCTCCGTCCGATGTCTAATTCTTTCACTTTCAGGTGCACAACAAACCATAGGGAAAGGCTAATGTTGCACAACTAGAATCATGTGATTTTGTTGTGTAATCTACGTGCAGTTCGTCGTAGATGATTTTTACCCTATTTGAGTGTTTTTATAAAATCCTTCATTTTCATCCGTTTTACGTCAAATCAAATCCTATCGTGGATCTTATATTCACTTATGACTACAATTTAAGGTGCATACTCTCTTTTCAGTTGTTCCTTTGCGATTTATAAAAAATGCACCGTTGTGCCGTTAGTCGGTGCCTACGGGCTTTGTGCAAATTTACACTTTTTAATTACTTTAATGGTTCTATTTAATTGTTGTAGCCTTAATCATCATAAATTAATTTTTTTTAATGGTTGCAATATGATCGGACACCCCTTTTGATGTTTCGACATAGTCAACGTATTTTTCCATTAGTTGAGTTATTAATTTAATTAATTGTGAGTATTTTACAGCCCCTTTTTATTGTTTTTAAATTAAATGAATTATTGTTTGAATTATTGAAACAAAGTTGGACACCCCTTTGGGCGTGCCGACATGATTGGTCTATTCTATCATTAACAAAGTTTATTTTTTGATTAATTTCATGTGTTGCAAATCAACTTTTTATTATTATTAAATTAAATAAATAGTTGCTTGAACATGAACATCAATTATTGTTTCATTGGCACTTGTTTTATTGAATTGTTTATTATTTAAATATGCATTATTTGATGTGGTTGATATTATTTGTATATTTCCTTGCAAATTGTTGTGTTGTACTTTTAAATTTATGCCTTGTGATGCGCAGGTGTATCTGGTTAGTTTTCAAGCTGCGACTTTATATGTTGATTATATCATATCTACTCCTATAAAATCTTTAATTAAATTCAGGGTGGATAAAAAAGGTGGGTCTCGTATTAAGGGCCACGCTTATATCCTTCGTTCTTGACGGGTTACCTCTATGTGATGGGGGGTTGTGTCGTTGGCTTTGTCAGACCGAGAATTCTGTGGACTTTTTAATACTTTTTAGTGATATCGGTTCCAAAAGGGCACATAAAGATGGATCTATTGGAAATGTGTCTTAGATAGCCTCAGATGACACTCGACTCTTTTTTTGCGAGATTGGGACGGACTCAGGGTAAATCCATGCCTTGGGCGATACTTGGTCTTTCGAAACATTGCCTTGGACGGGCTCGGTGACATTGGATAAATTGATGGATGTTCCATGGCGATAACTTCGAGATATTCTCGGACTCTAACTCTCTACTTGAACCTAAAATAATTATGCACTTAAGGTTTATGTTATTGTAAATTGTGTCTCTTGAGAATTGAGATATTTCCCCTAATATGTGGAAGTGTTCCTTGTTGACATTGGACTTGAACCCCAAGTTAATGCACAAGCTTGTCGTATTATTTTTTCACGTTTTACCTTTCTTTCTAGGTTTTATATATATATATATTCATGTTTGTGTATTTCTGCTGACAGGTACCATTTTAGACTACCAGCTTAGGCTAAAGCAGGTGACCTGGAATGGGTGTCATTTGGGACCCGGGCTGACTTATTTATTTCATTTCACTGGAATTAATTTATTTGAAATGGTTATGTAATGGCACACTACATTTTTATTTTTTCATGAAATGGAAAGGTTTAGACACAATGGGTGCTGGCCTACTGAGATTTCGTCTCACACCCTACTCGGGAATCATTGATACCCGAGTAGATTACATGCTCGCAAGTATTGACAAGGGGAAGCATGCTGCTTCCAATGCTTGATTCTTAATTACTACTTAGGATGGAGACTGGGGCAGAGGACCAGGCCTTGCTCATGATGCAGTTGTTGCTTGTGTCTTTTCATTTAGTTGATTGTGTGTTTGAGTTCTATTTTCCATACTTTCAGTTTAGACTCATATCATGGCATGACACCCTTTTGTGAGTTTCTGCACTTGGTTTTTATCTTTCAGTTGGATTTATTTACATTGCTTCTACTACATTTTATTTATTCACATGCTTCTGTTACTTATTATTTGTTGTTTTTTTACTTCCGCTGTGATATTATATGTTACCTATGAGGGCATAGTTTCCCCCACGGACACAAAAAGGGCCCTCGCAGCTAGTTGGTAGCCTCTAGTGTTCGGGGAGATGTGCTTGAGGTTATGTGACCTACCGGTCTGGCCACCATCTTAGACGTGAGATGGGTCGGGGCATTACAAATTGTTATCAGAGGTGGTTTTTCCTTTTTTTCTTACTTTTTGGGTTATATAGGAGACTAGGATATAGGGATTTGTGATGTACTCAGTGCTTGGATGTAGCTAACCCATGTACTAGGGAAAACTCAAATTCCTATTTTGGGATTGCAGTTATTGATTATGCCAGTTACTGTTGATATGATTTCACCTTGGGTGACTCACTTGTATTACATTGTTATTATGTTGGTATTATTAAAATAATGGTTTTACCATTACATCCTGATGATACAAGTAAAAAACATCCCATTCATCATGATAGGCACTATACGATTTAAACTCCATGCATATTTCCATGCCATATCTACTTTTAGTGTGCATTTTCTTGTTGCATGTGAGTTCTACTATACCTAGTGGTAAAATTTTTAATTGTTGATTTATTGAATATATGGTTGTGTTAGTCTGTTACATGTTAGCCTGACTCAACCTAGGAGTTGGTTGTAGAACTCTTTAGTAATCCTTTTCATTTTTCTCTTCTATATTGAAACCCAACTCTTGAGTCGGGTTGTCTTTTGTTTAGTTCTTAGAGGCAGGCTACGTACCTAACCTCTTTTTCACCGTACTTGTTTTCTCACCTTATTTACTCCTTGTCTAAGGGTGTGTTTGGATGTTGTTGACAAATGCCACCGAAACGTCTTCATGTTTTGTATCAGGAGAGAGACAATGAGCACATTCCAGATATGGTGGGTCCTAAACTACTAGTGGTTCCTCTCATAGAGCCTCCTATGGAACTACCTCCTGTCGTTATTCTGAGGGTCCCTGACACTCAGTTCCGAGATAGTATCCTCTGGTTTATGGAGTCGGTTCAGAATATTCCCAGACTTTCCCCGTCTATGGAAGTCCTTACATGGGACTTTCTTTAGCAGACCCATCCCACATTCTTGGGAAGTGGCATCCCTCATGCTGTATAATCAGGGATAGAAGCTATACGGTCTATCTTTGACCACCTTGAGAAACCTCCAGAGCGAAGGGTCAAGCTTGCAGTCTACATCCTTCATGACACCACCAAACGTTGGTGGGACGTTTTTTCTCCAGCTGAGCAGGCTAGGGACATGGCTTGGGCCAATTTACAAGAAGCCTTCTATAATCACTTTTTCTGCAAACCTTGAGAGATGATCGTTTGTGGGAGTTCCTACATCTTCAGTAGGGCTCTATGATTTTGTAGTATTCTACTCATTTCATGAAACATCAGCGTTTTCCCCCATCTCTGACTGGTGACGCGCAGCCTACTGAGAGGTGTTTTGAGCATGTACTTGAGTATATTATCCACTCACAGGTGAATGTCTTCTGTTTGGCCATTGTTAAAGAGATCGTAAAGGAGGCTTTAATCTCATAGAAAAATTTCAAGGAAGATAATGTAGTGATCCAAGGTAGTTCAGTTCCGATACAGGGTGAAGGCTCTTCTGGAAGCAGGAAATTCCATTTTGAAAGTGAACGTGGGGGAAATCCTAACCAAACAACATGTCTTGATATCTCCTTCACTTGTTATCAGTGTAGTAGGTATGGTCAAAAGAATCTGCAGTGCATGAGAGATATGAAGGAGTGCCAATCTTGCGGCAGGATGGCTCACCTTCAACGTTTATGTCATTCCTTCTCATCATCTTCTAGTGTTTGAGGATATACACCTACACCTCTTTCAGGTATGGGATCTATAACTCCATAGTAGGATGGATGTTTTTTTCCACCGGTCGATCAGGCCGAGTAAATGGTGAAGTTTGTGGTCGAGGAAATCAAGTTCCAGAATATCAGCATCAGTACAGTGGACCTCCTCAGACCAACCAGACAGCATATCAGGGTCGTGGATCAGGTCTCATGTATGGAGTGCAATCAGTGCCAGAGGAGCAGAGTGCAAGACCATCTATAATGAGAGGTACTATTCTATTATCCTCTACCTTTGTTTCTACTCTTTTTAATACTGGCACATCACACTTCTTTATATATGCTTCTGTTGTAGAAAGTTGAGGTTTTCTAATTGAGTACCATTATAGCATCATGTCTCTCGACACTCTGCTTGGGGTCAGGACAGAGGGAATACACCAGTGCCAAGAGTGCCCCCTCGAGAGAGGTGGGTACCATTTTGTTTGGAATTTCTATATCACTAATATGTCTGGAATCGAAGTCATTATTGGTATGAACTTGCTTTCTCCTTATCGCGCCCAAGTGAATTTCTATCACCGTCGGGTGTCCTTCACATCCATTGAGGGCAACACATATCTTCACAAATAAGAATGGGACTTGCATGCAGACAGAGCTAAGCCTAAATATACCGGGTTGGGTAGAGTGACCGCTCAGTTGTCAAGTCTCTTCATGAGCGATTAGGGAATAAAACTAGTTGAATTCCCTCTAGTGGTGGATCTTTTTAGGGACATATTCTCAGATGATTTCTCTAGTTTAACTCATATGAGAAACATGGAGTTCACTATCATGCTCATTCCTAGTGCGGCTCTAGTGTTTATTCCTCCCTATAGCATGGCACAAACAGAGCTACAAAAACTCAAAAAACAACTTTAATACCTTGAGGATAAGGGTTTCATCAGACCTAGCACATCATTGTGGGGTTCACCTATCCTCTTTTCCAAGAAGGAAGATGATACCCTAAGGTTCTGCATGGATTATCATCAACTCAAACAACTCATGGTAAATAATACATATACATTTCTTCGTATAGATGATCTCTTTGACCAGCTATGGGGAGAAACTGTTTTCTCCAAGATTGATCTGAGCTCGGTATATCACGAGGTGCGTGTGCAACCATCTAACATACCACATATTGCATTTAGAATAATGTATGGCTTGTATGAGTATCTGGTTATGTCATTCAGCCTCACAAATGCGTCAGCAGTCTTCATGGCCCAGATGAACTAGTTTTTTCAACTGTATCTTGGTTTCTTTTATGGTAGTCTTCGTGGACAAAATCTTAGTGTATTTAAATTACATACATGACCATGAAACCCATCTTTAGATCATGTTGAGTACACTGAGAGAGCCCCAGCTATACTCTAAGATCAGTAAATTAAACTCATGAATTGATAAGGTACACTTGTTGGATCATATTATATCTGAATCAGGGTTATCGGTTGACCAATAAAAGGTGAGTGTCATGGTTTTATGATAGCAGACCAAGAGTGTCTTCTACATCCGCAGTTTCTTGGGGCTTGTCGACTATTACAGGAGATTCATCCAAGATTTATCCCACTTAGTAGCACCTCTCACGACCTTGACTAAGAAAGGTGTATAGTTCATCTAGTCAGAAGCTTGTGAAAAGTCTTTTTAGGAGTTTAAAGGAAGAATGACCTCAGTCCATATCCAAATTCTTCCTGAACCTGGTAAGATCTATGCAGTTTATTATGATGCTTGAAGAATTGGACTGGGTGCAGTTTTGATGTAGGGTGATCGAGTCATGGCTTATGGATCCTGCCAGATGAGACCTCATGAGTAGAACTATCCTACACATGGCCTTGATTTGGAAGTTGTGGTTCATGCTCTACGCTGTTGGGGACACTATTTTTTGGGTGAGATATTTATTGTTTACACGGATAATAAAATCTTGAAATATATCTCCACTGAACGAGACATGAACTTAAGGCAATTCTAGTGGGATGAAAACTTTCAGAAATTAGATTTTGAGCTTGCTTATACCCCTGGTATGGTTAATGCTATGGAGGATGCTTTAAGTCGCAAGACACAGACTCAGGCCATGTAGGTAGCCAGTAGTGAGTGGCAGATGATGGCATTGTTTTCAGAGAAGCATCTAGAGGTTCAGGAGTAGAGTGGACAATCGGTTATAGCAGCTCATATAGTGAAATCCTCTCTTATAGGGATATTCTGAAGGCAATATTTGATTGACCCTAAGGGTCTCATTTTGAGGTAATGTGTTACAGAAGAGAACCCACCTCCTGGTTGGGTTATTTATGGCAGTGAAACTCTCTTTTACAGTGGTCGTGTATGGGTACCTTTAGGTGTGCGGGAAGAGCTAATGAAGGAATCTCACACCTCTATTTGGGAAGTTCATCCTGGGATGACCAAGGTGTATAGAGACATGTGTCGATAGTATTGGTTTCTTGGTATGAAAAATAAGATAGTAGGTTTCATCACTCAGTGTTCCACCTGCCAACAGGTGAAGGCATAGCACCAGTGACCTGCTGGACTCCTACAGCCTCAATCCATTCTTGAATGGAAATGGAATGACATCACCATGGATTTCATTACAGGATTTCCAAGATCTCCTCGATGCGACGATGCAGTATGGGTGGTTGTCGATAGGTTGGCCAAGGTTGCGTACTTCTTGCCTATCCGAGAGACCTTTACGATTGATGAGTTGGGAAGGTTGTATAACCAGGAAATTGTGAGACTTCATGGTGTACATCATTCTATTTTCTCAAACAGGGATGCCTGTTTTACATCATGGCTCTGGAAAGGATTGTAAAAGGCACTGGGCTCACAGATACTTATGGGAACTGTATATCACCCCCAGACCAATGAAAAATCCAAGAGATCTATACGAGTGTTAGAAATTATGTTACGGGTTTGTATCATTGATTTTGGAGGTTCTTGGGAGAATAATTTACCTCTTGTAGATTTTTCCTATATTAACAGATTCCAATAGAAAATCCAAATGGCTTCTTATGAGGCTCTCTATGGTAGACTATGTCGTTCACCTTTATGCGATCTCGAAGCAGGTGAGGTAGCTCTGTTGGGTCCTCATATTGTTCAGGAGACTTATGAGCTAGTTCAGATGATTCAGAAGCATATGAAAACAACTCATTCTAGGAAAAAGTCTTATACTGATCATCACTGTATACCTCTAGAGTTTGAGGTGGGCCATCGAATCTTTCTGTGTGTTTCTCTGAGGTTGGGTCACAGGCGGATCAGGAGACAAGGGAAGTTATCACTGAGATACATCGGTTCATTTGAGATAGTGGAGAGAGTTGGGGCGGTAGCCTATCGGTTACTGCTACCTCATAGGTATAATTACATGCCTGAAATCTTCCATGTATCTCATATTTGACAATATCATCCAAACCTGTCTTATTCTTTTGACCCTAATGACATCGGGATTGATGTTGATGCATCCTTTGCGGAGCATCTGATCTGTATCATCGATAATATCAGGAAATTCCTCTAAGGCAAGTTAGTATCACTGGTCCGGGAGTTGTGGCAAAACGGACGCGTTCAGTATGAGACCCAGGAGTGAGAGACGGATGTACGTGCGCAGTGGCCGGAACTCTTCTTTGGTGACGTTCCACTACCCTCAAAAGGGAAACTCAAGGATGAGTTGTCTTAAGGAGGGAGGTTGTAACATCCCGGTCTTAATCAGGTATGGACCATTTTTTATTTATTACTGTCTAATTAATTATGTGACCCGGGGCGCGCACCTGCACACCACGTTGTGGGTCTCGGGCAGCTTTTTATTTAATTTAAATAATTGCAGACATTTCATGAAAAATGTCATGTCGTGCTTTGGCGAGGTGTGTGCGTTTTAAATAATTAAATAAGGATTGGAAAAGAGTAATTAGAGATATAAAAAATATTTTAAAAGAAATAAAGAAAGGATAAAAAGAAATTCTAAAATAAAATAAAGAGGGAGTTAAGGGAAAAATGAAAATAATTAAAATAGGGGATTCCCATTTTTAATTATTTTTATTATTTTCCATTCCATTATTTTGTTTTATTTTATCTTTTTATTTTATATCCATTTTTAATTATCTTTTATTTTTCTATTATTTTTATTTTCTTTTCTTTTTCTTTATTTTCACTCTTTTCTTTTTTTCCTCTCCTCTCTCCCTCTCCCACTCACTGCGTCGCATCCCTCATTCTCGTGACACAAACCAGCAGCCCCATCAAAATGTTGTTTCTCCTCCGTCCAATGTCTGATTCCTTCACCATCAGGTGCGCAGTAAAATTTATGGAATGGCTAACGTTTCTCAATTGGAATCGTGCATTTTTTGTTGATTAATCTACATGCAGTTCTTCATGGATGATTTTTACCCTATTTTGGGGTTTTTCTAAAATCCATTGTTTTCATCCGTTTTAGGTAAAATCAAAGCCTACTATGGAATGTATAGTCATCTATAACTACAAGGTTGACTTCCTACTCACTTTTCCTCCATTTTTTTTATTTATAAAAAACGCACAGTTATGCCGCTAGTCGGTGCCTACCTGCTTTGTGCAATTTTACCCATTATAATTACTTTGATGGTTATGTTTAATTTTTGCAGCCTTAATTATTTTAAATTAAATTTTTTTTTTTGAATGGTTTCAACAAGATCAGACACCCCTTTGGTTGTGCTGACATAGTCGGTGTATTTTTTCGTTAGCTGGGTTATTAATTTAATTAGTTGCAGGTATTGCGCAGCACATTTTTATTGTTTTTAAATTATAAGAATATTTTTTTGAATTATTGAAACAAGTTTGGACACCCCTTTTGGCATGCCGACATGATCGTTCTATTATGTCATTAGAAGAGTTTATTGTTTGATTAATTTCATGTGTTGCGAAGCAACTTTTTATTGTAATTAAATTAAATAAATAGTTTCTTGAACATGAACTTCAATTGTTGGATCATTGGAACTTGTTTTTCTAAATTGTTTATTATTAAAATTTCATTATCCACTGAGGTTGATATGATATGTATATTGACTTGGAATTTGTTGTGTTGTACTAATAAATTTATGCCTTCTGATGCAAGGGTGTATTTGGTTAGTTTTCAATCTGTGACTTTAAATGCTGATTATTTCATTTCTACTGCTGTGAAAACATTAATTAAATTCTGGGTGGAGAAAGGGGGTGGGTATAATATTAAGGGCCACGCTTAGATCCTCCATTCCTGATGGGTTACCTCTATATGCTGGGGGCGGTGTCATTATCTTTTATGGACTGAGACTTCCCCATACTTTCTAATACTTTTGAGTGATATCGGTTCCAAAAGGGCTCATCGGGATGGATCTATTGGAAATGTGGCTAAGACTGCATTAGATGACACTCGACCCCTTTTTATGAGATTGGGATGGACTTAGGGTTAATCCATGCCTCGGGTGATACTTGTTCTTTCGAAATGTTACCTTGGACGGGCTTGGTGGCATTGGATAAATTGACGGATGATCCTCAGCGATACCTTCAGGACGGGCTCAAACACCAACTCTCAACTTGAACCTTAAATAATGATGCACTTAAGGTTTATGTTATTGCTAATTAAGTCTCTTGAGAATTGAGATATTTCCCCTAATATGTGGAAGTGTTCCTGGTAGACACTGGACTTGAACCCCAAATTAAATCACAAGCTTGGTGTATAATTTTTCTTGGTTTTACCCTTCTCTCTAGGTTATATATATATATATATGAGTTTTAGCGTATTTCTGCTAATAGGTACCCCTTCAGACAACCATCTTAGGCTAAAACAGGTGACTAGGCATGGGTTCCATTTCGGACCCAGGATGACTTATTTATTTAATTGAACTGCAATTAATTTATTTGAAATGGTTATATAATGGAACACTTCATTTTTATTTTTTCACAAAATTGAAAGGTTTAGACACTGTGGGTATCGGCCTACTGGGATTTTATATCACACCCAACTGAGGTGTCGTCGACACCTGAGTAGATTACATGCTCATAGGTATTGACAAGGGGAATCGTGCTGCTTCTGATGCTCGACTATTCATTACTGCTTAGGATGGAGACTGAGACAGAGGATCTGGCCTTGTTTTCGATGCATTTGCTACTTGTGTCTTTTCTCTTAGTTGAGTGTGTGTTTGAGTTCTATTTTCTGTACTTTTAGTTTAGACTCATATCATGGCATGCCACTATTTTGTGAGTTTCTGCACTTGGTTTTTATCTTTCTCTTGGATTTATTTATATTTCTTCTATTGTATTTTATTTATTCACATGCTATCGCTACTTATTATTTGTTGTTGTTTACTTCCGCTGTGATATTATCTGTTACCTATGAGAGAATAGTCTCCCCCATGGACACAAAATGGGCATGCGCTACTATTCGGCAACCTCTGGAATTCCGGGAGATGCACCTATGGTTATATAACCTACTGTTCCGGCCACCGTCTTAGAGGTGAGCAGGGACGAGCCGTTACACTAGTAAAAGTATGATATATCTATATCTTGGAATAAGAAAATAATTGTTTAAAAAAATTTATTTTTCAAGTAGATTGTGATTATAATTAAATATTAACATAATCATATTTATAAAATTATTTTCAAAAAATGGATTTTATTATTAGATTATACACGTCGAAAAATGGTTAGTGTGATGTTTTTGGATTTTTATAAAATACTTGAATTTTTATGAATGGTAAAATACAAAAATTTATGAAGAATGCTAAATAATGGATTTATTGAGTCATTGATGATGATCTAATTATGTAAGCCCAATTTTTTATAAATCACATGAATTTATTACTATTTTTGGTCATATAATACTCACTATTTTTTATCTTGTGAAGAAATTATAAATTAATGATTATAATATTTTGAAAACCCTCCTCCCATCCATTATAAATACCACCCATCCTTACAACTTCTATTCACTCCTCTAAATACTTGTTCCTTGCCAATATTATGCCCAAATCTCTCCCAAAGATCCCTCCACACTTCCAACATCCTTTAGTTGTATGTTCCAGGCATAGCAGAAGCGTGTTTTTGGGTTTTCCCAACTTTAATTTTAGCGTTAAACAATGTTCAAACCGAGATCCATCACGATATAAAATGCCGAATCATCGGAATAGAACAAAGAATGAAAAAAAAGAGGTAATCCCATAACCATTGAGATAGTATCATCATATACTGTTTTTAATTAATTTAATTAATTCATAAGAATTACCTTGGTGGAATTCTTTCTTCATTGATGTGTCTGGTCACGATTAGGTGATCTGTCATTGCTTCGTAGAATCCAATTGTAGAATTCATCTAGCGGTGATCCACACGTGTGTCACATATCTGTGGACCTCTCCGAAGGGAACTTCGGGTGCTAGCACGGAATAACCTTCGCTTGTGATGTCCGCCTTCGATCGTCTTGGTCTCTCGGTCTTGAGAGCATTCTTGGAGGAAGGAGTTCTTTCGGGCTTGAAAGAATTATTCAAAATTATTGTGCACAATGATTCTCTGTGGAAATGTGTTGGGGTTGTGAGGATATTTATAATCGGGTTTGAGGATATAGATTTATGACAATAAATAAACGCATTATGCATTTTATTTATTTCATTAACTCTTATTGAAAACCCCCATGTTGAATTATTAATTCCTTAACATGAACCCGCACTGATTATAATAAATATAATTTAATAAAACAATATTATATACTCAAAATCCCAACTAGAAAAACTACACGGCATGTAATCATTAATACACGGTGTGAACTTGTTTTCCATAAAACTACAGGGCATGTATATTTAATATACACGGCGTGTACTTTTATTTTCCACTTTCCTTTATTTCCTCCACCACATTTATTAGACCTTGAGTAATGGATATTTATTTCTTAAATAAATGTAACTACATTACTTGAAAATAAATATATTATTTCACCCATAATATATTCTCTTGAATAACTAGTGTCGAAATAAATGTGATCAGGCATCCTTAAATAATTATTAAACCACAGTCGGGAATAATATTTATTTAACTTGGTAAATTAATATCTAACTGAGATACATGGACACACTTAGTGTGTGACCCTCTAGACCCATTTCTTAGTGGCATTAGGCGGAGCCTACCTAAAGTCCAAGGTTAGTGTCTAGAAACACACCAAGGAACTCATAGAAAAAGAAGTTAATGCCGCAATGATGTGTCACATCCTACGAACTCTTACCATGTAATATAATCCCTTTGCCTCGATATCTCTAATCAAGCAGGATGCATGCTAGTGCCATCAACCCATGTGCTTGATTACTCTTTCTTTGACATTCTAGAATTGAACTCACCCATACCATACCATGGCCATGGATTTATTTAAGCTATATCAATTCCATCAAAGGGCCTGAGATATCTACTTCTGTTATGGAACAGAAGGGGAAAATCCTTTCTCGCATTATCAATTAATGCAATATTACCCGTGATTCACCCAACGTATCCTACCTCGCTGCGAACAGTGTGTCATCATAGTATTCGTGAATACATCCAAGTGCGCGAGTTGTAATACTCATTAATAATAGTCTTAAAGTCTAAGGACCAATACACACATCTGCAGATAGGAACATCCATTGACACTATGAAATGTGGATTTCCTACTAGCGGGTCTCGTTCTCATAATATCTTCCTAGGTATTACCAAGGGCGCACACCATGAGAAGGTGCCTCAAAGTTTTATGAGTCCTCACCCCTAATGGCATGTATTATTTGTGTCCCTGAAATAACATTATTCGGCCATAGAACATATATTCAAGAATAATGTTATGGAACTTCTGTGTTCTCATAATACTAGGGATCCACTATAACCCTTTAATGAAACACCTATCCTTGGTACATTATCACATGCATTGTCATGCAGAAGAATAATCAAGATGTGGTAAGATTTTTATTTAATGAATAAATTACAAAGTTGTTGGTTCTAGGCCACCAACTCCAACAGACTCCCACTTGGACTTGAGCCAACTGCTAACAACCTTTAACCCGATAGCTCTCACATGATATTCATGCTTCTGTTGAGATAGGCCTTTAGTCATGGGGTCTTCCATGTTCTCTTCCGTAGACACTCTGCTCACTGCAACTTCACCCCTTTGATAGAAATCCCTCAATAGATGATACTTCTGGAGTATGTGCTTTCTCCGTTGGTGTGACCTTGGTTCTTTTGCAAGAGCCATCACTGCAGTATTATCACAATACAATGTAATGGGATCTTTACTACTAGGAACCACATCAAGCTCCTGGACAAAGTTCCAAATCCATACGGCTTCCTTGGCTTCATCAGAAGCTGCTATATATTCAGACTCCACTGTACAATCGGCAACAACTAGCTTCTTTGAACTCTTCCAGCTCACAGATCCTCCATTGAGATAGAAAACATATCCAGATTGCGACTTCAGATCATTCTGATCTGTCTGAAAACCAGCATCAGCATACCCTCTGATGACAAGCTCCTCGTCTCCTCCATACACGAGGAACATATCCTTAGATCTTCTCAGATACTTAGGGATAGTCTTAACAGCAGTCCAATGTTGTTCTCCTGGATCTTTTTTATATCTTCCTACCATGCTCAGTGCATAAGCAACATCAAGCCTGGTACATAACATGGCATACATTATGGATCCTATAGTCAAAGCGTATGGGATCTTACTCATTCTCTCTTTCTCTTGTTATGTCTAAGGATACATTTTCTTAGAAATATGTAGTCCATGTGACACTGAAACCAATCCCCTCTTAGATTATTCCATACTAAATCTCTTTAGTATCGGGTCAATGTATGTACCCTTACATAGTCCAAGCAGCCTCTTGGATCTATCACAAATGATCTTGATCCCTAGAATGTAGGCTGCTTATCCTAAGTCCTTCATGGAGAAACACTTGTTCAACCAGTCCTTAACTGGTTGTAAGACTGGTACATCATTTCCAATAAGCAATATGTCATCAACATATACTACTAGGATAACGATTTCATTCCCATTAAACCACTTATAAACACATGGATCACAATCATTCTTAATGAACCCAAATTCCTTTATGGCTTCATCAAATCGAATTTTCCATGACCTGGATGCTTGATTTAATCCATAAATGGATTTCTGCAACTTGAAAACCCATTTGGATTCACCTAGTGTCACAAACCCTTCTTGTTGTGTCATATATACATCTTCCTGAAGGTTCCCGTTAAGGAATGGTTTTTTGACATCTATCTGCCAAACCTCGTAGTCATGGTAAGTTTTTATGGAATGTATGATTCTTATGGATTTAAACATGGAAAATGGTGGGAAGGTTTCATCATAGTCAATTTCATGACGTTGTCTGAACCCTTTAGCCACTAACCTTTCTTTATAGGTGCTAACTTGACCTTCCATGTCCAGGTTTCCCTTGAATACCCATTTGTATCTAATAGGCTTCACGTCAAATGGATCATCGACCAGAACCATGACTTGGTTATGATACATAGAATCCATATCAGAATTCATATCTTTTAGCCATCTTGCAGCTCTTGAGCTTTCTATTGCTTCCTTGTAGGATAGAGGTTTATCATTGTCCAACAATAATTATTCACCATCCTCGGTGACAAGGAAACCAAATGTCTCTGGTTCCCTTACCTCTCTTGAGCTCTTACGCAGTACTTGTGTTTCTGGAACCACTTCCACGATGACATATGGAACTTTTTCCTGTACCAACTCAAGTGTATCTTGAGCATCAACTTCGTCTAAGTCAATCTTACTCCCACTATCCTTCTTGAGGATGTGCTCCCTCTCAAGAAAGATGGATGGTCTGGCGACAGTCACTTTCTTGTCTGAAGGGTTATATAGGTAATATCCTTTTTTTTCTTGGGATATCCTATAGAGATACACCTCGTGCCCCGGGGTGCTAGTTTTTTTTTCTGAGAAGCCCTTAACAAACACCTTTCATCCCCATACACATATGTGCAACAAAGTGGGTTTCCTTCCATTCCATAACTCAGATGGAATTCTATTTTCCGCCCTAGTTGGTACCCATTTTAATGTGTATGCTGCAGTTTGTAATGTATATCCCCAAAAGCATAATGGAAGATCTGCATGACTCATCATCGACCTCACCATGTCCAACAAGGTGTGGTTCCTCCTTTCACTAACACTGTTCCACTATGGTGTATAAGGAGGAGTGAGCTGAGATAGAATCCCAGACTCCTGTAGAAGATCAATGAACTCTTGGTTCAGATATTCTCCACCTCGATCCGATCGAAGTTTCTTTATCTTATTACCAAGATGATTCTCTACTTCATTCATGAATTCCTTAAATTTCTCTAAGGCTCCTGACTTATACCTCATTAAGTAGACATATCCATATCTAGTAAAATCATTAGTAAAAGTAATGAAGTAAGAATATCCACCTCTAGCTTCTACTGGAAATGGTCCACACACATCCGTGTGTACCAATCCTAGAAGCTCTGTGGCCCTTTCACCCTATCCACCAAAAAGTGGCTTGTTAATTTTTCCTTGTAAACAAGCGGGACATATATCAAGTGGTTTTAGCTCAGTAGAGTCTAAATAGCCATCTTGGCATATCTTTGTCAAGCGCTTCTCATTCACATGACCGAGATGGTGATTCCACAACTGGGTGATGTATGAGTCATGTGAATTTGTTTCATTATCTATTTTCAACACTTGTTTTTCGTAATTTAATACATACAAACCATTATTTAAATGTGTCATACCATAACATACGTTGTTCTTATAAAAGAGACAACCCTTATTTCCAAATTAGAAAACAAATCCATCCATATCCAAACAGGATACATAAATTATGTTCTTGGTAACACTAGGCACATAAAAATAGTTATGTAAAACCAAAATCATCCCAGTCAGCAGTTAGAGGTGGTAATCTTCAATAGCCAATGCAGCCAACCTTGCGCCATTAGCGGCTCGAAGATCCACCTCTCCTCTGGCAGTCTTTCTAAATCTACATGGTTCATGCATTTGAATACATATGTGAGCCCCACAAGCAATATATAATACCAAATGTGTAGAAATAGAAAGATTACACTCTATAACGAACGCACCTTTAGTGTCCCCACGCTTTTGGGTGTAGTTCCTCTTCCAGTGGCCTTGCTTTCCACTTGAAAAACACACCGCCTCTCATTCCTTGCCCTACCTTTGGATCTTCCCATTCTTGGAAGGACGATGCTCGAGGGCTTCAGACCATTTTATAAGTCCTTAGCCCCTTTGCCTTGTCCTTAATTTTCTTATTCACCATAAGGATTGCGGGTTTGTTACACCCCATGCCCTTATCTACCTAGAGAATTAAGGTCAGAAGTTCCGATCTAGGAGCAACTGGAACAGTCTCTTCCAGCACATACAATTTCCTCTTGTGGCGATGGATGACGCGTAAATTCCTCAGCCACTTTTGGAAATTAGTGTCAGAGAGATGTTTTTCCTTCTCGATTATGGTTCTCAATGATATGTTTGAAGTCAATTTCATGCCATTTCTACAAATTAAGCTGAGCAAACGTTTAGTAATTTATTACAAAATTGAGACAAATAAATAAATTAATACTTATTAGTCTCCCACTATTTTATTTAAATCCAATATCCCTCACCATTGACTTCAGAATATTCTATTTCTTGAATATTCTAGTGGAAAGGATCCATATTTCTCTTTGCATTACCCCAACTAGGGTTGGTCAAGCAACTTGAAGGGTTTTAGGTATGCATTCCAAATGCCAACTGCATTAACTCACAGCTCCTTGATCGGGTGAGTGGACTCCCCAATCCTAAAATCCTATTATTTTGGATTTCCTCAACCATTGCCTCTTGGTCACACCAAGTCCTGCTGTGGCAGTCAACCCTTGATGCGAACCAAGTCAAGTCAACCCAAAACCTTGAATTATAATTCCCCGATAATTGAAAGCACCCCAACTAGGGTTTTTCAAGAACTTTGAACTATAGTTCGATTCTAACCAAGATTATGGAAGGTTTTACCGACTTAATATTTCTTTTGAGGGATGTTATCCTTATACGTAAATTTCCATTTTATTATCTTTGATTACATGCTTGTTAATATGAAGTGGGATATACTTAATTGATTAACCATGTCTAAGATAATATTTACGCATAAGCTGGTTTTTATTGTAGTTACATCTTGAATGCTTGTTTAATTCATTAATTGTGTGATCGTGACAACACACCCACAATAAATAAACCATGAAACTGACTGAAATAAAATAAATGGTATGATCATGAGCTTTTCTATTGGTTAGTTTATCTAGAGGTTGATAAAATAACCCAAGACCTAGGGGGGAAACACCTTGAACTTTTTAGGTTTGTGTTTATAGCTTTCCACCTATCCACCTTTTGTATATTCTTGGATTGTTATCGCCTTGGCTCCTGACTTGAGCCGCCTCCACTAGATTGGGAGCTCCATCCATTACATATGCATTTATCTCACATGTAAGTGTGGGGTAAAAGGGGTTTTTTACATAAAATAATCCTTGGGCGCATAGGCACTATATATTGATGAGGAGAAGGCTCGCAGGAAAACAAGATTAATTTAAATAAATTAATTAAAAGAAACCATTCACATACAAAGTTCTTTGTCTAACTCATGATCATCTATACATGCAACTATATTTACACATAAATAAAACTAGCATTCAATTATTTAATCTTTCTTGCTTAAGATAAATTACGCTCAAATCAATTAATTATCTTTAATTAATCAATCCTTTTATCTTAAATCTTTTTCTAAATTTCCTTGAGATTCTCATCCATCATAATTTTAAACAAATAAATTCATTTAAAATTATCCTTGTACGTAACTTGTACCTTGGAGGCAACCCGGTGAATTCCCATTTATTACACAGATGTTAAATTAAATGCATATATATAAAATACCTATCACGTGTTGTGTCTCAGCTTTATGCCTACACCATGGTACACATCTCAATGGTTTGTATAATATCATAATAAATTTTAATAAATCTGCGTAATTTGGGTGAGTACACGGTGTGTAGTTCCGACTACACGGCGTGTACTTTTTTCACCATCCATCTGAAGTACACGCATGGGGACATGGCGTGTTAATGTACTTCAGAAATTTTCAGAGTACACAACATGTACTGTGGTACACACGCCGTGTAGTTCCTGCGTTACACAGTTTTCCAGCCAGTCAGGCCATGTACGGGGTACACAATCCAACACGCACCTGAATGAACTACACGCTGTGTTCAGTTGGACCACACGACGTGTAATCCGGAAACCGTGTGCCACATATTCCTGGTCAACACACGGTGTCATAAATGACATAGGTATACTCTAATACATGTCCTGATTTAGTGGATTAGTCATTGCATTGAACCTAGACTACACGGCGTGTACTTCCGAATACATGTCATGTATTCTGGTGTTGTACGGCCAGAAATGTTTGGCTCCTCCTGATGAGTTCCACTATTTTATTTTAATCAAAATTAAAAGAAAAATTTGTTTCTGTGAGGTGAACGTGAAACGAGGGAGGAGGAAGAGATCTCATGATTCATATTTCTAGAACGATTAAACTTGAATTGAAAACAACTAAATTATTTAATGCGTAAATCACCAACGAAAAACTAAATAATTATAATCAATGATATAACCTCCCTTTGATACCACTTGTATGTTCCGGGCATAGTGGAAGCAAGTTGGTGGGTTTTACCAACTTTAATTTTAGCGTTAAACAACGTTCAAACCGAGATCCATCACGATATAAAACGCCGGATCATTGGAATAGAATGAAAAATGAAAAACAAAAGAGGGAATCCTGGAACCATAGAGATAGGATCATCATATGTTGGTTATAATTAATTTAATTAATTCAAAAGAATTTCCTTGGTGGAATTCATTCTTCGTTGATGTGTCCGGTCAGGATTCATTGATCCGTAGTTGTTCCATAGAATCCAAGTGTAGGATTCCTCTAGCGGTGATCCACACATGTGCAATGTTACTTGGGACGTCGCCGAAGGGATCTCTGGGTGCTAGCGCGGAAGAACATTTTCCTGTGATGTCCACCTTCGATCACCTTGGTCTCTCAGTATTGAGAGCGTTCTTGGAGGAAGGAGTTCTTTTGGGCTTGAAAGAATTACTCAGAATTTTTGTGCACAATGATTCTCTATGGAAAAGTGTTGGGGTTGTGAGGATATTTATAATCAGGTTTGAGGTTATAGAGTTATGACAATAAATAAACACATTACGTGTTTTATTTATTTCAATAACTCTTATTGAAAACCCCCCATGTCGAATTATTAATTCCTTGACATACTCCCACCCTGATTATAATAAATATCATTTAATAAAACATTATTATATCCCCAAAATCCTGACTGGAAAAACTACATGGTGTGTAATCATTAATACACGGTGTGTACTCATTTTCCATAAAACTACATGACATGTATATTTAATATACACGTCGTTTACTTTTATTTTCTTCTTTCTTTTATTTCCTCCACCACATTTATTAGACCTTGAGTAATGGCTATTTATTTCTTAAATAAATGTAACTACATTACTCGCTAATAAATATATTATTTCGCCCACAATATATTATCTGGAATAACTAATGTCGAAATAAATGCGATCAGGCATCCTTAAATAATTATTAAACCATAGTCGGGAATAATATTTATTTAAATTGTTAAATTAATATTTAACTGAGATACATGGACACACTTAGTGTGTGACCCTCAAGGCCCCTTTCTCAGTGGCATTAGGTGGAGCCTACCTAAAGTCCAAGGTTAGCATCTAGCAACACGCCAAGGCACCCATAGAGAATGAAGTTACTGCCGCATTGACGTGTCACCTCCTATGAATGCTTACCGTGTAATATAATCCATTTTCCTCGATATCTCTAATCAAGTGGGCTTCATGCTAGTGCCATCAACCAATGTGCTCAATTATTCTTTCTTTGACTTTTCAGAATTGAACTCACCCATACCTTAACATGGCCATGGATTTATTTAGGCTATATCAATTCCATCAAAGGGCCTAAGATATCTACTTCCGTTATGGAACAGAAGGGACAAATCATTTCTCGCATTATCAATTAATGCAATATTACCCATGATGCACCCAACGTATCCTACCTCACTGCGAACAGTGTGTCGTCACAGTTTTCATCAATACATTTAAGTGCGTGGGTTATAATACCCATTAATAATAGTCTTAAATTCTAAGAACCAATACACACATCCGCAGATAGGAACATCCAATGACACTATGAAATGTGGATTTCCAACCGGCGTGTCTCGTTCTCATAATATCCTCCTAGGTATTACCAAGGGCGCACACCATGAGAAGGTGCCTCGAAGTTTTATGAGTCCTCACCCCTAATGGCATGTATTATTTGTGTCCCTCAAATAACATTATTCGGCCATAGAACATATATTCAAGAACAATGTTATGTAACTTCTGTGTTCTCATCATAGTAGGGATCCTCTATGACCCTTTAATGCAATAACTATGCTTGGGACATTATCACATGCATTTTCATGCAGAAGAACAATCAAGATATAATAAGATGTTTATTTAATGAATAAAGTAAAAAGTAGTTGGTTCTAGGCTACCAAATCCAACATTTGTCTCATAAAAAGATCAAAACCTCTCCCTTTAAGAATCTCTCAAGGAAGGTTGATTCAAGAGGTAAAATTCCTCTTTTCTTCTCTTTCATTTTTAAGTTCCTTTTTCCTCTTTTCATTCCTAACCTCTACTCATCCAAAAGGTATGAAAAATTGTAGTGACCCAAAGCTTGACGTACATAGACATTACATTACTTTTGCGGAATATCTAATAAATTACAAAAACCGACACCAAAGGACCGTAATAGTTTAGTGCCCTTGGAAACTTGGAATATAATCTTCTAATCACTGTGAAATATCTTCAACGTCTCCCATAAAGATCTTCCCCTTTTGTTTTATTACCTAAAACCTTTCTTTAAATCATGGGGAAAGGAAAACATATAAATTTTGAGCTCAAATTCTCAGTAAGGGTAAACATTGAGAACATAAAACAATCCATAAACATTTGAAATCAAAAACTTGAACATAAAATCTAAACATCAAGATCATGAGAAAAGACATAAATCATGGAAGTGCATAATACATATATTATAAAGAACATAAATCATGATAAAATAGCATAGGAATAAAACATGTAATTGGGTAAAAACATTAAGCACTTGATATTATTTTCATAGTATCCAAGGCATTGCTGCCAAGACCATCTTAGTGGACAAAGTCCATTACTGAACCGAGTTCACTCCTCATTCCAGTCCTGTATTACTGAACCAGATTAACTTGTCATTCTAGCCATGTCTATATAATGAGATATAAATCTTTACCCAATGCATTGGAAGGGAGATATAGGTCCCACCCGTCTTATAATTAAATCATTCTAATGTGTTCCACAACATAAACAGAAATCATTCATCATAACCCAAAGAATAAAATGGGTTTCATAAACATCATCCCATCATAACATAATCCATATAAAACAAATGGATATCATTTCATCATAAGAAAAGTGAAACCATGTAAATCATAGAGACATTATACTTGAAACATACACATATGAAATAATGTCATCTTATATGGAAAATGGTTTTGATAAAACACATGAAATGAATTCTTGAGGAAAATATCCTTTCTTCTTCAAAATCATTTTCTTTTCTCAAAATTCTTTGAAATTTTAAAAGAAAAGGATTTTGTTGAAAATAATCATGAAAATTGGTATAAGAATATTCTTGAATATTAGGTGTTATGAAACCGTAAAAAAAAATTTCATTCTGTATAAGTTAAAAAAAACATTCTCCTCATACTTTTGTCAGAAAAGTCAAAATGTTTCTCATATGGTAAACAAAAGAAAGATTCCTTCCATAACACAAGGTAAAATTAAAATCGGGGTAAACATGAAATTAAAAATTCATGGAAGAATATTAAACACTTTATGAAAAACATTTTATGGGCATGGATGACAAATATAACCCCAGTAAATGATTACATATAAGTACTCTCGGATAAAAATGAGATTGCAAAATTATCCCTTACCTTTGGTCTGATATGCTTCGTACATATCTGAACCACCTGTATAATGATTTAAATAATGTCATTGACTTATTAAAGAATCATATTCATTATTATGATATCATATATGGTTCACTTATGACTTTAAATTACCCGTTCTTTTGTAAATTTCATGTTAAAGCAACATTTTGGGTAAAATCGTTTCATTTATCATATGTGTTTCAATTTGTTGTTCTTGATATTATTATTACTTATATCATGATTTACTTACTTCAATAATGTAAATAAGGATTTATATATCATATATATTCATCATATACATATATATAATAGATATATTAACTAAAAGAAATACACGGTTCATGGAGATAGTAGGTCGTACATATGCATAAACGCTGTTTTCCTTTCCTTATTGACTTGAATGGAAGTAAGTATATGACATATATATATATATATATATCCAATAGAATTATTATGTCATATATATCATTATTATTTATTATATATACTTTATAATTATTCTTAAATGGTTAACATGGAGAATGAATCTCATCGCGTCGTGGAGACGGTAATCCGTACGTACGCACGAGCGATGATATCATTCCCATAATTATATGAATGGAATTGGATTTTATGATATAATATATTAGAATAATTATCATGTTATAATAATCTTATATAGCTATTCTTTACACCATTATACCCATCCAAGTAAGGTGGTGGTGGAAAATAGATTACACCACGACGTGGAGACGGTATTCCGTACGTACGCACGCGCGGTGATTTCGTTTTCCGTAGGATGGATAGAAGGTGAAATGGGGTTGTTTCATATTTATAATTACATATCAGTATATTAGTGATACTGATTTTATTACTTTATAATGAAACAACTAAAGAAGAATAAATTGAAGAAGAATGAAATTTGAAAGAATCGGTAGAAGAGATTACCTCTTATTCGACGCACCTCTTTTAAGCTTCCTCTTAAGGGACTAGAGTTGGTCTTTTGAGAATACCAGAACCTCCATAATTTTTCTAGGTAAGTGGAGAAGAGAAATGGTCAGGTTTTGTCCGAGCTTGAAGGCTCAATGTTTTGTGAAGAGGAGAGGGAGGAGGTGCTCTTATATAGGAGAGAAGAGGGGCACTTTTAGAAACCTTAAAAATATTAATTAATAATAAAATGAAACCCCACATAAATACCAGAAAAAATGACTCAATTCAAAGATTAGATTATATAAGATTGTAATATCATCAACCAATAAAATTTAGACATGTTTTATGTTTCTTTTAAATCTTATCAACTTGATTTATCATTATTTAATCTATTTAATTTTATTTGTGGTAAAAAACTTCTAAATTTTAAATTGTTATAAATACATACTTAAATGTTGTCAATTTTCAATAATTGGATACTTTATAACCATTTAGACCATATAATTATCAATTTTTAGTTATTAAATATTTTTTTGATTTTTAAATAATTTAATAATATGTTATTTTTATAAAATATCAATAGTTTCAATTTTAACACTATTCATTATTTGAATTTAAATAAAACCCACACAGAATATATGTTCGAAAAAATATATATAATAGATTCATAACATGTCATATACATCAAAAAAATTAATGGGGCACATTAATTTGTTCATATATTAATTATTTTAATATTTTTAAAACCATTTATTCGGTATATCTCTTAATAAAATAATTACTACAACATTTTTGTATAATTATTTAATAGAGTTATTTCTTTAATAAAAATAAAAACTAAAATCCAATGATTAAGATAAATATAATACCTTTCATAATAATATTTTTAATTTAATTTACTGTCTTAAAATCACAACATTTATATTTATTAAATTATAAAGGTGATATCTTTGACATCATTTAAAATAATATAATATAAATGTCATAATCTTTTTTATAAGGATTACAATGGTCCACAAATCGAAACTTGGATTACTAGGGTATATATATACTCGACCAATAATATTTGGTCAAGTTTATGGTCCTTTTTATAGGTATTTTTATTTTAATAAAAACTATATTATTGATTTTTCACTAAATAAAAAATTTATGCATCACTATTATGTCACCATTAATGACAATTATTTAATCCCTAAAAATTATAAATAAATTCTTATGATGTAGATAATTTTGTTAGCTTTCTTGATACTATTCATGTTCAATGTTTCATGAAGTTTATCACTAAATTAAAATTATTATACTTATAAGATTTAAGAGAGTGACATGTTGTCACTTTCTTTGGTTTTAATAATAATTAAATTATTTTCATGGTCAAAAGTCCATAAAATGAATCTAATCCAACTCTTAGGTGATATGGGTCTAATTTTAGTCATCCAATAGAATTTTTTTCAGGTGTTAGGGTAATTTTATATTCTTATTTGTACCCTTACTTACCTGATTTTCCTTTAACTATAGTAAATAAAAATTATCGTAGTTACTATTCATAATATCAAAAAAAAGTAACCTATTAGCATAATTTAGACCCACTGAATTCAAATATTGAATTCATTTTTCAAAATTCAAAACACAAAAGTTGCAGTAATTAATTTAAAATGAATCACGTTGCTAAGAAAATGGGTTTTAAAAGCTAAAACATTGCCAAAGATTGAAATGATTTTACCAATGAATTCAATGTAAAATCAATGCTAATGACATACATTATATTAAATGGTTAAAATATATTCTATTTATACATTGAAACCATTCTATATTACAATTTAACCATATAAATTATTGTGATGAAAAAAGTTGTTTTTAATTAAAATATAGCGTGTTTTTACTATTCATTAAAATATGAAAGTTATCAAAATAATATGAAAATTTTATCCAAAGTAAATTTTTATATCCTGATAATAAATAATAATTTTATCTTGTCAAATTGAACATATAAACATTTCAAAAACTATATTTAAAGTGGATGCTCTATCAAAAGGGGACAAAACATTATTATTTGAAAAATACTTATTTTACCCAAAAAAATTATTTTCTTCTCATAACATGTTCTAGAGAATGTGTAAGATAAATAATAATGTTATAAAATTAAAAATTTATTTAATACTATTCATAATGGCTAGTTCATAATAATACTATAATAATATATCATTGTTTAGTGAAACCCGGTATTGCGTACTACACATGCTATCAATGAAGGTCATGATTGTGTGTAATGCAAGCCAAGTCAGGGATGTTGGTAGTGCAAGCACCCTTTGGTGTAGCGTACAACACAAGACATCAATTAAAAAGAATAATTCTCATAAAATCTTGGGTTGTTACAAAAATCACATACCATACATGTACTAGAATTTATTTATGCCAACGGGATATTTCATTATCATCTCTCCTTTTCCCACCTTTTATTTTAGAGAAATGAAAACACCATTTGAGATGTGTTGATTTAGCACATTCAAGGGCAATGGTTTATCAATTTCTATTATCATATTTAATTATGGTCATGAAACCATTTTTATAAGGTTGAACCAGATTATTATATATGTAATATATCCTAGTTAAGGTTCTGTAATCCTTTTGTACTAATGGTATGAAGTTATAAATCAAAACGTGTTCGTTGTAATCAAAACCCACCTTTTAACCCAAATGATTATCACAAAGGTTTTATACAATAAATCATCATCACTACCAACAACCGAATGAATTCTTATAACTAGGTAATCTCCTAGATTTTCATTAATAAATTATAACATCAATTCAAGATAACCATCTTCATCATACATGTTTATCCTAACACAAACTGGTCATTAAAACCAAGTAAGAAAATAGTCCCGAACATTGAAATTGAACCTTCTAGCCAATCGAAAAGGTCATGAATGAACAAAAAATAATGGTTATACTAAATCAATTACATATATAAGAGGTTCTAGAATTATTAATTTATAAACCTAATTTTTTAGTCATGTTATTAATAACAAATGGAGAACACCACCAGACTTAAGGTTGGGGATCCTCTCCATTTTACTTTTATGCAAGAATGTCCTCTATGCTATGCCAATTTAGGTATAATCTATAATGACTGGGTATTATTTTTCACCCACCCCATACTTCCCCCATGATGTAAAGGTAATGAGAAACACCTTTATCCCTCATGAAATCCTATTATGCAAACCCAATACCATACCGATAATCCTTAAGGAATTCTACCCGAACCGCCTTTATTCCTTCAGGTTTATCTATCTTTATTTTTACCCAAATGAAGTTGTCTTTTACTTTTTTGTAAAACATATAAATACTGTTAATATGCTTCATACTCATGTTTCAATTTCCATCCCTCATATTCTTTCAGTTATATACATGCTTTTAAGTGATTCCCTCCTTGATACTTCCCGACAAGCAATCTTGTTTTAAGGGACTTCCCAAAATTTAACCCAATTTCAAGTGAAATCTTATCTCTATTTTAAGAAACCATTGTCTTTATAAAATCAATAATTTTATTATAAAAACATTCTTGGTTAAATTATAGTTTTATATAAAATATTTTTCTCTTTTCTATTTTTAAATATCTCTAGTATTTTCCTTAAAAACACACAAAAATGTTTGAATGTGATAATTTCTCAAATACATTTCCTACATGTTGTCACTTCTTTTTGACATCAATTTCTAGGATATATTCCTATTTTACCTTATAAACGTCTATGTATATTCTAATTCCTTTCTTTCATGGACACTTTCATGATACGCCCATTGGTTATGCTTTATGTCATGATTTTGGTACCCAATTCATTCCATGGTAAACCCTTATGTTTATGTAAGATTGATTATGTATGATTATTTATGTGGAAAACATATTAATGAAATATAATATGGGTGAACCCAGATAACTCTTCAATTCATTGGGTAAAGTTAAGTCTCATGAGATTCTATGTACAATAGTATTGCTGGTTAGCCTTGGATTTTTCTACTATGGGAAACAGGATTGGCAGTTAGCCATGACCCATACTACTATGGGAAACAGGATTGGCGGTTATGCTTGACTCATACTAAATACATGTTTTATGTATCTTCTACATTTATCTAATTATATGTATATATGTTCCCATGTTTATATTTTATTAGTCCGTATGTACCATGCTTTCTATTTCATTATGTCATACCTTCTAACTCATGTGCTTAAGATTTATTCTTATGATCATTCCCTTACTGGGCTTTTTACCTCATCCATTTTCTCATGTGTTCCCCAGGGTAACCTATACTAATTTATGGGATCAAAGGAAGTTAGTATATCTTTATGGAGATTAAATAAAGAAGTGTTTTTTAGCCCCATGTTTTATGTTTTATATACCTAGTCTTCCATGAAACTAGACATAATGATCCTTGGCTGGTACTCTGATGTATAATTATGCTTAAAATCCTGTAATGTTATATTTAAAAGGCTAGGGTCACATTAGTTGGTATCATAGGATGGTTTAGTTATTTTTAGAGATTTGTAATAGAGAACGTTAATAAGAACCTTAAGGATGAGGCAATAAGAAACAAAACACCCCTATGTTTTGGTAAGTATAGAGTAAGTGGTTTATCAAGAAAATGCATCCATGTCTGGATACAAATAGGTAGAGGCATCTCTAGCACAAATTTACCTAGGAGTGAAAAATATGACAATGAGTTTCAGGCTTTTCTCGGGGTATCTTGGTACATGACAATGGGCCTTGTTTCACTCTTGGTATTGATAATCCTGGGGGATATGCTTTGGTAAATTCATGAGCTTAGTACAAACCATTAATAAGGGAATAAAAAATACCATAAGAATATAAGATAAGAAATAGATCAAGGATAACCTAGATTTAAACCTTAGGAATCACAATATACGATATGCATCTCCTCTACAAGTTTATCATTTCATGTTCAAAATATTCTTTTTTACGTTCAATAACTAATTATTAAATCCCTCTAATTGTAAGTTCTTTTTCTTAGTTAATGGAGGAAAATATAAGAACACATTCCAAAAAACAATGTGATAGGCAATGTGAATATTTCCCTAATGATATTTCTAATATTATGGGAGCGGGTGCTCAAAACATCATGAGATTACTTGCTCAGCAGGCTCAAGTTATGAATAATAACTTCAATAATGTGGAACTCCCTCCTCCTCCAATGGAATTAGCAAGTTTCTGTAGAATAACTCTTGGGGAAAAGGCCTACCATGTTTAGTTGATCTTATGATCCCCTCATCACTAAAGAGTGGATTAACTCCAATGAAAAGATAGTATCCATACTCTAGTGCTTGGAAGAAGAGAAATTTTTAATGGTGGTCTATCGTTTTGATGGGGAAACTGATCAGTGGTAGACACTAATCAAGAATACAAAGTCCCAAGAGGAAATTGATTCCATGGATTGGGAGCAATTCAAGAAGATGTTTTTCAATGAATATGTTCTTCAAACCCTCTTTCTAAATATGTAAAAAGAGTTCCTCAGACTCAAGTAGAAGAAAGATGAGTCCATCGGGGTGTATGAAGTAAACTATACAAGGCTTTCAAGGTACGCCTCTGGCTTTGTCATAAACACTGAAATCAAGGTGGATAGCTTCTTTAGTGGACTAAGGTTGAGTCTATGAAAAACGTTTGAGATTCAAGACTTAGATAGTTATGAGGAGATTTTCTGTTGTTCCCTTAAGGTTGAAAGAGATATTGGAGACTCTTGGTTGTCTTGTGGGCATAGTGATAAGAAGAAAAAAATGGAGAACAACATGAGTGGTTCCACACAAAAAATCCCATGATGGAAAGAAGCCTGAATATCCCACGTGTAAAGGTTGTGGTAAGAATCATCCTAGGAACTGTATGAATCTAACCAAGAATTGCTTCAAATGTAGAAATTTTGTTCATATGGCTAAAAACTGACGAAGTGATATGAAAAATCCTTCTAATGTGGAATAAGAAAAGAATGTTTAGATCAATGTTCAGCCAGTAGTGTTGTGTTAAAACTACAGGTATAATGGGAATTATGCAAACAATTTCCCTAAGCCAAGCATTGGCAGAGGAAATCAACAACAACCTCCAACGCAAAAAGGTAGACTTATGTTATAACTACTACTGATGTAGAGAAAAACAATGATGTGGTTAAAGTTACGCTACTTATTCATTCAGGAACATTGAACATACTATTTGATTCTGGTTCTACGAATTCTTTCATATCTTTCCAGATTAGTAGAACTATTCAAATACCACCTCAAAATTTAGAGGAAAATTATCTATGAGAAAAATAAATGGGGAAATTATTGTGCCCATGGTTTATAACTCCTCCCAGATTAATGTTTTTGGATTGAACCTCCCAGAAAATCTCATCATACTTTCTTTAGTAGAGTTCCATGCTATCTTGGGCATGTAATGGTTATCTTTATACAAAGACAACTTCAACTGTCAAGAAAGGGAGATCAATCTTCACATCCCAAAGAATCCTCTTATTCTTTAAAAGTGTAAAGAGGACGTGGAATCTATTTTAGAATCATTGTATCAAGTGTGGATATTTTTGCCTTATGAGCAATCATATCTAGCTCAAATGTTTGAGACAAATGATAGAATTGTGCTTGAATACATGCCCATCGTGAGATATTACACTAATGTATTCCCTGAATATTTTCCAAGTCTTCCTCCTAATCGAGAGGTTGAGTTCTAAATTGAACTTATCCCTACATCTCTACCTATATCAAAGGCACCTTAAGGAATTCCCACCATAGAGCTAAAAGATATGAAGAATAAGTTATAGGAGAATCTGGAAAAGGGTTTTATATGCCTGAGTGCTTCACTGGGGGGTGCTCTAGTCCTCTTCATCAAGAAGAAGGATGGATCAATGCACCTATGTATTGATTATCAAGATCTCACTAAAATCTTTATAAAGAACAATTATCCCCTTACACGAATAAATGACTTGTTTGATCAACTTCATGGGGCATGTTATTTATCTAAGGTAGACCTTTGGTCGAGATATCACCAACTAAAGGTGGGGAAGGAAGATATTCCCAAGACTGCCTTTTTAACGAGGTATGAACACTATGAGTACATAGTGATTTCCTTCAGACTCAATAATTCTCCAGAAATATTCATGGATTTAATGAATAGAGTCTTTACGGATTACCTCAACAAATTTTTGGTAGTCTTTAATGATGATATTCTGATATACTCTATGAGTAAGGAGGAATATGATGAGAATTTGAATATTGTGTTAAGGACTTTGTGAAGGGAGAAGATGTATGAAAAGTATAGTAAATGTGAGTTCTGGATGGAGGAATTATCATTCTTGGGACATGTTATCACCAGAAAAGTTATATCTATGGACCCTTCCAAGACAAAGGCAACTGAAGAGTGGCCCAGGACATCATCTGTAACCGAGATCCGTAGATTTTTGGGTCTATCTGGGTATTATCAATGATTTGTGAAGAACTTTTCATGATTTTAAAACCCAATGACCAAGCTGACATGGATGGGTGTAAATTTTTTCTGGACTCATGAATGTAAATACCTTTTCAAAGAGTTGAAAAAGAGGCTTATCACTATGGTAGTACTCACACACCCAACAAGTGGAGAACATTTATGGTGTACAATGATGCTTCAAAGAAGAGACTAGGATATGTGCTAATGAAAAATGATAATGTGATAGTCTAAGTCTCAAGGTAGCTGAAAATTCATGAGAAAAACTATCATACACATGATATGGAGATGGCGGTGGTTATCTTTGGTTGAAAATCTGGTGGCATTATCTCTATGGGGAGAAGTGTGAGATATAAAATGAACACAAGATTATAAAATATATATTCACCCAAAAAGATATTAATATGTTTCGGTGAAGATGGATATAGCTCATCAAGGATTATGATTTCTCCATCCACTACCATCCAGGTAAGGCAACTAAGGTGGAGGATGCTTTAATTTGAATGGATCCTGCATCTTTATCAATGATGAGAATAGAAAAGGATGTTATCTTCCTATATTTTCATAGGATAGGTATGGGAATCATTAAGGGAGGAACATCATCAATCCTTTCTCAAATGATTTCCCAACCATCACTTATGGATAAAATAAAAGATTCTCAAAGAAAACATGTGGAAATTCTGAAAAGGGTGGAAGCTATTAGAAATGGGAAATCATCATAGTTCATGGATGACAAGGATGGAGTTGTAATATTAGAGACACGATTACTTATACCATACTATCCATAGATAAAGAAGTAGAATTTGAATAATGCACATAGATCATGCTTATCTATCCACCCAGGGAGCACAAAGATGTGTCGAGATCTCTGAGATAAATTTTGATGGGACAATATGAAAATAGAGATTGTTGAATATACATAAAAGTTCCTGGTATGTCATCAAGTGAAGGAAAAGATGAAACATTCTATAGGGATGATGCAACCACTACCAATTCCAACACAGAAGTGGGAGAAAATTACCATGGACTTTTTCACTGGACTTCCAAGGACATCTAGAGGAAATGGTGTTATATGGGTTATTGTGGATCATCTTACAAAGACAGATCACTTTATCTCAATTTGACAGGACTCCTCATTGGATAAACTTGCACACACATATATATATATATATATCAAAGAGGTGGTAAGGCTTCATGGAGTACCACAATATATTATATCTGAGTGTGATCCGAGATTCACCTTGAAGTTTTGGAAAAGTCTCCAACAAGATCTAAGAATTGAACTGAACTTCAGTACGGCCTATCATCTCCAAACTGAGGGCTAATCTAAGTGAACTATCTAGACACTAGAATATAGGTTGAGATAATGTTCTTTGGACTTCAATGGAGGATGAGACCATCATCATCCATGGGTTGAATTCCCTTACAATAACAGTTTCCACTCGAGCATCCAAATGGAACCATATAAATATCTTTATGGGAAAAGGTGTAGAACACCGGTATATTGGGATGAAGTTAGTGATTATAAGCTACTAGGAACTGAAATAGTAGAAGAAATAAGGGAGAAGGGGAAAACCATTCAGCAGTACATCAAGGAAGCCCAAAGTCAATAAAAGATTTATGCGGGCAACCGTCAATGAGTCCTTGAGTTCAAATTTGAAGACATTGTATTTCTCCTTATATCTCCATAGAATAAGATCATGATATTCAGAAAGAAAGGAAAGCTAAGTCCCAGGTATATTGTCCCCTTCGAGATTCTTGATCTTATCAGGGTTGTGACCTATCGAATGGAACTTCCACCTACCATGTCGAAAGTACGTGATCTCTTCCATGTATCCCTCTTTAGGAAGTACATACTAGAACCTTCACATGTACTCTCTTTAGATGTAGAATAGTTGGAGGATGATCTTTCTTACGAGGAACAGTCAGTAAAGATCTTGGATTGTATAGATAAAGTTCTATATAAAAATACTTCTCACTTGGTCGAGTTATTATGGTGGAACCACAACTACGAAGAGGAAACATGGGAACTGGAGGAGACAATGAAGGAAAAGTACCCGCATCTGTTTATATCCTTGAATGTAAAACGAAATTTTGAGGAATAAATTTCATAAGGGGGAATGAATGTAACAACCCATAGTTTTTAATGGAAATAAATTTCTTATAATTAGGTAAAATAATCACATGAAATCACAACATAATGAACTACTAAGTTCTATGTGACCTTTAAACATAATTTTGTCACTTCTATGATTTGAATTTCAAAAATCTAACATACATGGTTGCGATCATTAAGTTATTTGGAGTTCAGTAAGAAAAACATAATTTTTGGTAAATAGTAACATACCCTTATGAATAGAAACATATCCTTATAAATATTGATATACCCTAATGAATATTAACTTTACATATGATAGTATCTAAATAATATTCAAGTAAAATTATGATATACCTGTATATTGGAATAAGAAAATAAATGTTTTAATATTGTTATTTTTCGAGTAAATTGTGAATTTAATTAAATATTTAATTAATAATATTTACAAAATTATTTTTGATAAATGGATTTTATTTTTTTATTATAAACATCTAAAAATAGTTAGGGTAAATTTTTGGGATTTTTATAAAATACTTGAATTTTTATAAATAGTAAAATACTACAATTTACGAAAAAGGCTAAATAATGGATGTATTGAGTCATTGATGATGATATTATGATGTAAGCCCAACTAATTATAAATCACATGCATTTATTACTATTCATGGTCATGGAATACTCACTATTTCTTATCTTTTGAAGAAATAATAAATTAATTATTATAGTACTATGAAAACCCTCCTACCCTCAACTATAAATACCACCCATCCATACCTCTTATATTCACTCCTATAAAGCCTTTTTCCTTGCCAATATTATACCCAAATCTCTCCCTAAGATCCCTCTCCATGTCCATCCTTTTGTCTCCTAAAAATACCAAAACCTATCCCCTTAAGAATCTCTCAGGGAAGGTTGATTGAAGAGGTAAAATTCCTCTTTTCTTCTTTTTCATTTTTAGGTTCTTTTGTCCTATTTTCTTTCCTAACCTCTAACCAACTAAATGGTATGAAAAATACAGTACCATACATGTGCTGTAAATTATTTATTCTAATGGGATATTTCATTATCATCTCTCTTTTCCCCGCCTTTTATTTGAATGAAATGAAAACACCGTTTGAGATGTGTTGATTTACCACATTCGAGGACAATGGTTTCTCAATTTCTATTATAATCTTTAATTCAGATGATGATACCATTTTTGTTATGGTTGAACCAGATTATTATATATTTAATATATCCTAGTTAAGGTTATGTAATCCTTTTTACAAATGGTATCATGTTATAATGAAAATCATGTTTGTTGTAATCAAAACCAATCATTTAACCAAAAATAGTTATCACTAAGGTTTTATATAATAATTCATATTCACTCCAAATAAATGAATGAATTTTTATAACCATTTAATATTCTAGATTTTAAGTAATAAAATATAACTTTAATTCCACACAACCACCTTCATCATACATTTTTATCTGAACATAAACCGATCATTAAAACTGAGTAAGTAAACAATCCCAAACTGTGAAATTGGACCTTTTAACCAATCAAAAATGTATTGAATGAAATAAAAAATATTGTTTATAATAAATAAATTACATATATAATAGGTTATGAAATTATTAATTAATAAACCTGATTTTTTTAATCAGTTCATTAATAACAAGTGGAGAGCACCACTAGACTTAAAAAAAGGGATACTCTCCATTTCACTTTTATTCAAGAATTTGCTCTATTCTATGCCAATTTACATGTAATCCCTAATGATTTGGTATGATTTCAATCCTCCCCTATACTTCCCTCATTGTTTAAAATAATTTAAAAACACCTTTTCCCCTCATGAAACACTATTAAGAATACCTGATACCATACCAATAATCCATACAAAAAAAAGTTTAAAGCTAAAATTTATCAAATACATTTCCAACATGTTTTCAATTATATTTGACATAAATTTACATGATATATTCCTATTTTACCTTATTAAAGTCCATGTATGTTCTAATTCCTTTATTTCATAGACACTTAAAGGATATGCCCATTGGTTATGCTTTATGTCATGATTTTGGTACCCAATTCTTTCCATGGGTAACCCTTATGTTTCTATAAGATTGATTATGTATTATTATTTATGTTGAAAATATATTCATGAAATGTAAGATGGGTGAACCCAAAGAGTGCTTCATTGCGTTGGGTAAAGTTAAGTCTCATGATATGTTATGTGCAACAGTCTTACCGGTTAGCCTTGGCTTGTGCTACTATGGGAAACAGGATTGGCAGTTAGCCTTGACCCATACTACTATGGAAAATAAGATTAGAGGTTAGGATTGACTCATAATAAAGAAAGTTTTTATGTTTCTACCGCATTTCTATGATTCCATATTTACATGTTCTCATGTTTATATTTTATTATTCCATATGTAACATGCTTTTGATATCATTATGTCATGCCTCAGAACTCATGTGCTTAAGTATTATTCTTATGTTAATTCCCTTACTATGATTTTCAGATAATCCCTTTGTTCATGTGTTCCCAAGGGTAACCTATGCATATTTAAGGGCTCAAAGAAAGTTAGGATCCCTTTATGTAGATTAAATAATGATGCCTTTTGAGCCCCATGTTTTATGATTTATGTAACTAGTATTCTAAGAAACTAGAGATAACATTACTTATCTAGTACTCTTATATATAATTATTCTTAAAATCATGTAATGGTATATGTAAGAGGCTTGGATCCCTATATATTCAAACCTCATGTATAATAAATATAGGTTTATTAAATAGATACTAAAAATCATATATATACATATCAGTAATATATGATTTTATTATTGTTAGAGTTAGTTCCTAAGAAAAAATTTCTTTCTACTTTATGATAACCTTTATTAGTAGTTTTGAATAATAAAAAACTCTTTATCACGTCATGATTGTTCTTCTACATAAAATAGTATGTGATAATTTACAAAGAGTATTTGTTCCACTAAAAGGTCATTGATGTTCCTCGCTATGATGAGAACTCAGAAGTGCTGTGAAACTATTCTGGAATATATGTTCTATAGTAGGATGATATCATTTGAGGGACAGAAATGATACATGTTATCAAGCGTGACACTTATCAGACATTGAGGCACCTTCTCATGGTGTACTCTTTGGCAATATCCAGTAGGATATTATGAGAACAAGACCCTCTAGTGGAAATCCATATATCTATGTGTCTTGGGATATTCCTTTCTATGGGTGTGTGTGTGTATTGATCCAAAGACATTAATCTTATTATTAATTAATATTATTAATTGTGTACTTTGAGGTGTTGACAAAAACCATGAAGAGATATGTTCGTGGTGAGGTAGTATATGTTTGGTGCTTCATGAGTAATATTTCATTAATGAACAACGAGAGATATGATTTTTTTCCTTATATTTTAATGTAAGTTGATATCTAAATACCTTTGATAGAAATGATATGTCCTAAGTAAATTTATAGCCATGATGTTTGATATGAAAGTTTAGTTTCCACAAAATCAAAGGAACAGACAATGAGCGCTTTGGTTGATGGAATCAGCACATAACCTATCTGATAAGAGATATCATGATAAGGGTATTATATTACATAGTAATAATCCCTATGAGGTAACATATTGTTGGGGAATTAAACTATTTCTCTATGGTTCCCTTGGCATGTTGTTAGATGTTAACCATGGGCTTTAAGATGCTTCTCCTAATTCCATTGAGAATGAGGCATGTGGGTTCATTAACTATGTGTATCCAGAATCTCAGTTATATATGATATGATTATTTATTATTTAAAAATTTGAATAAATACTATTCCTCGATGTTGTTTAAAAATTATTCATGTTTTTTAGCACATATATTATGTCACCAATTATTTAAGATAATATAATCTGATCATATATTTAGTAAATATTTGTTTTTTATGTAGTGAATATTACATTTACTGGTGAATAGTGTAGTGATATGTATTTAATAAATAAACAGTCATTATTTAGGGATCGATAAATATTTTGGAGGAATAGAGAACTGAGTTTTAATGGTCTGGTGAGAAAATAATAAATATTGAATATTATTTATTTAAATAATATTTAATTTTAATTCTTAGTTTAAGAACATGTCAATAAATAATAATAATAATATTATTATATAACAAGGGGTTTTTTCTAGGATTAAATAAATAATTAAGGTCACATATGGAAATATTTTATTTTAACACTAGTGATATATAAAATCAGTTATTTTATATTCTCAATATGCCAATTCATTTCTTTTGGTTGTGCACAATGGATTTGGAGAATTCCCTCAAGCCCTAGAGAGCTCCCTTCTCCAAGAAAACTCCCAAGAATGGAGAGTAAAATTCTTCTACTAGGTCAATAAGAACACCTTGGAAGTGGTTTTTGAAGCGAATAAAGGAAGAAGATGCATGTACAAAGATATTTCATGCTATAACATGGAGACTCCTTTGGTGATATCTGGAGATTCATGGAACATGAATGGATCACCACTTGAGAGAATCTGCACTCTATTCGTATGATGTAATGATAGTTCAGCACAGATCTATCACCAGATCGATCAATGAAGAAATAATTACATCAAGGTAATTCTTAATTTAATTAAATTCATTATAAATAATATGTGATAATCCTCCCTCTCGTTCTGGCATGATTACTCTTACAATTTTGTTGATCCAATCCTATAGATCATGATGTTTATCATTATGTAGATCTCATTCTGATCATCGATCATGAAAAAAACTATATTGGGAAATTCCCATCACATGCTTTCGTCCTGCCCGGAACCTACATGTGGTATCAGAGATATCACATAATTATTTATAATTATTGAAAGATAAATGGTGATATATGCATTTTAATTTATTTTTTCAATTCATGTTTAATTTTTCTTTCAATCCAAATAATGAGATCTGGTTCTTAATCCTTTGTTTCTAGTAGATCTAATCAATATAATTAATTTTATTAATAAAATAAAATTTAAGATCTCATCCAGTGGTTCCAAGGATTCTGGTTGGATGATACAGTAGTACACTCCATGTAACAAGAGTTACATGCTTTCTAGTTGTGCTTAATGCATAATGAATCAATTAATAAATTAATTTGAAGCGTTTTTATTGATGCCACATGGTGTATTTAATTCTCACAACTTGTGTTGACTATACTAGGGTGGCACATGGTCAACATAAGTATATGTTGTGTTTCCCACGTACAGAGCATGTAGTCCCTTTGAGTCCAAGATGAGCTGTTTATTTCAATACATGGGCTACTTGACTGAGGAACATGTAATTCTGATATCCCAGGATGTATAGCCCACTGGACACACCATCTAATCTATTTTTATGGGGTGTGATCTCGATAGCGAGTCCCTATGTATGTACCTCAGATAGATGGTGATAAATATGCAGTCCATGTAGCTTGCATGTACACACTGTGTACTTATACCAAATTATGCATATTTAAATATTATTTATTATATTATTTAAACCTTGAGACATGTTATTACATGTGTTCATTAATTTTAAAGGACACTCCTTGTGTTGGGATTTAATATATATATATATATATATATATATATATATATTTGTGTGTGTCTGTGTTTAATTAATATACGCGTAATGTTCAGATCTATATATCTTGTATAAATCGTATTACAGTTGTTACTCTACATGCATTTTAGCATAACACGTAACCAAAAAATCAAAAAATTCATGTAATCATTAACTTGATAATACACATCAGGAAAGTACATGATAATTCAGGTATTCCATTTGTTACAAGGGTAAACAGTATAAGAGTATAATACATGTTGGAAAGAATGAAACGTATATTCACTGTGTTTCCTCCAATATACATTTATGTAAATATTTAATTTTTAAATAAATTTATTTAAATTGTTTAAAATTATGATGGATGAGAATCTCAATGAAATTCGATTTATAATTAAGATATAAGAATTGATTAATTAAATATGATAATTAATTTATTTGATCACGATTAATCTTAAATAAAATTGATTAAGTATTTAACTCTAGTTTTACTAAATTCATAATTTTTTTCATGCATGTGGATGATCATGAGAATAGACTAGAACTTTGTATGTGATTGGTTTAATTTAATTTAATTAATTATTAAATTAAATTGTTATTTTGAATGCCTTATCTCCCTTTATTATGTAAGGGCATTCATTTCCATGGTTTCTTTTATGTAAACCCCTTTTCCCCTCACCTATGTGTTATTACAAAGCATATGTAAACGGTAGAGCTTCCATGTTAATGGAGGTGGTTTAAGTTCGCACCCAAGGTGAAACTAATCCAAGGATATGCATTGGTGGATAGGTGGAAATCTGTACCACAAACCTTAATTGGCCCAAGGTTTTTTTTCCTCTATGTCAACAGTTAGTTTATCAAACTCTTAATAAACTAACCATTAGTAAAGCTCATGATTTTAATGATTTTTTATTTTATTTCTATCAAGTTGAATAGTAATTAAATTATTTCTTTTGTCATTGTCACATAATTAATGAATAAACGATCATTCAAGGTAAATCTAAAATAAATTTTCTTATGGAAAAATATTATCCACGATGTGGTTAATCACTTAAGTAAGTTCACTTAATATTAAAAATCATGTGATAAAGATAATAATTGTAAATTTATTCCTAAAATGATTAAGTCCCTCAATTATATATGTTGGGTAGGTATATCCTTCCACAAATTTAGTTAAAATCAAACCATAGTTCAAATTTCTTGACCTTAAAAAGTTGGGGTGATTTCATTTATCGAGGAATTATAGCTTGAAGTTTCAGATTGACTTATCGTAGTTAACATCAAGGGTTGAATTCCAAAGTAGGACATGGTGTAAATGAGAGTCAATGGTGGATGAAATCCATCCATCCAATAGCCTGAAGGCCTTCACAATATTTTTATTATAATAAAACCCCTTAAGCGAATAAGGGGGAACCCAAACATACATCAAAAATATCAAACATACCAGGACTTGAAGGTATTAAAGTGAAAAACCAGACTGACAACAAGGAGATTCCCCTCCCCAGCATTTAATCGTGATGAAGCTCTCCACCGTTGCATGGTTGTTCGGCTAGCAAATGTCATGTGTCAAAGCACAGGCCCAATCCGATGGCAAGCATTATACCCTCTCAAAAAACCAAATCCGAAAAGCTCTACAAAGATGAACTGCCAGCTCTAAAACATCCTTCGGGGCCTGATCCATGTTGTTGAGTCCAGCACAAACTCCAAAACCCACACCGTGTAATAGAACAGCCAAACAAAATCCCATCTCAAAATGACCGCCAAATCATACCAAATTTCAAATTTCAAAATATTTCATGAACTGCAAGCCCGCCAACATCGCTAAAAAACCGACAGACGCATCTCTGCAAACAACCATCATCATCAACATCGGAGCCTTACCATACCTCATTGTTGTCGATCGAACATGGTCACCATCACCCTCCCTACACTGCCAGTTCTGATTCCATCCCAAAGATCCATGAAACCACTGCCCAACACCACCTCAGAAAGAACAATGAAAGCCTAGATCCAGAACAGAAAGGTCATGTGCAGGATGAAACAAAGTCTAGACCATCACCGACCAGAAGACCACGAAGCCGTCCAAACTTCACTTGAAAAAGGACGTCGAAGTATAATAAACGCAAGAAATGAACAGAACCCAACCAGAAATGGGACCAACTATGAACAACCCTAAAACCCTATCAAAGATGACAGAAATCTGAAAAACCAGAACCAGATTCGACGATGACGCTGTAAACACCACTGAAACAAACCTTTTAGTCACTACAACACCTTCGTCGTAACATCCACAATCTTAAACCGCAAAACCCATCGACAACTTCGATACCGCACACGGTGACCAGATCCGACCAACATGCCCAATGTCAGATCAGATACGTAGTGTCACCTTCATCGCAGAAACTAGAACTCGAACATTGGATCCTCACTGCACTTCCATGAGAATCCCTCTCCAGATCGAAGGGTAGGGAATGAAAAATTTCGGCATACGGTGAGATGCGCCGAGATGAACAAGCCCACGAAGAGAGACACTTCCAAAAGAAGAGACACGGCCTACCACAATCACGCCAAGAGTCGACAAGAGGATCACAGCCAGACCACAGTGAGGGGGAGGAAGGTGGTGGAGGGGAGAATAAACCCTAAGTAGAGCCCCTTACGGGTGTCATGGATGAAATCCAATTAAAGGATTCCAGGATTGGGAGGTCTAATCAAATGGCCATGGTACTATGAGTTAATATAGTTGGAATTTTTAATTCCTACCTAAAACCATTAAATTTTCTTGACCAAACAATTTTAGGGTAATGGTAAGGGGAATTTGGATCCTTAACACTATAATTTCCCTGAAAAAAAAAAAGGCATTCCAATACTAATGGTGATGGCTATTATGTTTCGGTAAAATATGTGGAGACTAATAAATATAATATTCACTTATTTATTTGTCTAAAATTTATCAGAAAATATACTAAAATTCTATTTATCTTATTTTTAGAAACATTAATAAAAATTACATCACACATGTCATTGTGATCCATACATGATAATGAAATCCTTATCACCATTTTTTCAAGAATGGAAAAGTCCCCAACGTGTCATCCTTCTCCATAAAAGGAAATTATATGTTCCAGAAGAACATTTTCATAAAGCACATAGTAATGAGAAAAGTGATGAAGATATATCTATCTATGAGAAACATATAAATGATGTTATAGATGTTCAATGCTTTATGTTGTCATCTATGTCTAACAATGTTTTAAAGAAACATGAGTATATGGATTCTTATAGAATGATGTCTCACCTTTGGGATCTATATCTAGAGAAAGTGAGACATGAGAGGTATGAGATCTCTAATGATTTGATTACAACTAAGATTAGAGAGTCTACACCCGATGGGCCTCCTATAGTCATAATTATTGGTTAAAGTGAACTCCTCAAAATCTTGAGGATTTAATTTCTAGATGATTAGCTTATAGATCTCATACATGCATCACTTCCTATGAACCTCTCCATCTTTATTTTTAATATAAATATGATAAGTAATGAGAAGAGTCTTTTGGAACTTCTTACATTGATTCACCATGTGTATAAGGACATAGGCCATGATAAACCAGAAGTCCTTATGGAGAATTAGAAAATGAAGAATAGGGAAAAGGGGACGAAGACTTATAAACTGTATAATGATCTTGAGCATCATCCTTACAATAAGAAAAATATCTAGAGGCATAGTGTTAGGACCAATAGGGGCCTATATACCCAGAGAGGGGGGTGAATCTGGGTATGGATATTCTTTTATAAATTCTTCCCGCCCCACTAGTTCTTGACATATTTATCACAAGGGTCACTTTGTTTTCACTTGTATGTTTATTATGATAAATTATTTTCTTATTTATCTGGTGATGATGCTTTGGATGAAATAAAGGTAAGAAAGTAGGCAGACACAAATATATTTACTCAGTTCACCCTCACTGGGATATCTCCAAGGAGCATACAATGGCTATGTGCCACTGTACCAAATCCACTAAATCTCACAACTAATAATGTTCAAGATAGATCACTTCTAAGCCCAGGATCACTTCCATTAAAATTTATTTGGTCATCTCACTTCTTTCCCAAGGTTCACTCCTTATTTCACTGTCTCTAGATCACTTCCAGTAGAAATTATAACCTTCTTTCTCTTCCTATTCTCACTGCACTTGGAAGGGATCCACTCACAGTTTATAGACTTATAGGTCTCATCATTATCACTAATTAATTCATCCTTCACAATGTGTAGATGCTCTGTTGAAGTCTAAATTTTATCCACTAATGAATACCCATTTGCCTCTAATCATTAGGAAAAAACCTTTGGAAATTCCTTCTCAAAGCACCCTACTTCGCAAAGCTCCCAATTTCTCGAAAATCAAACAAGCCTTAGTGAAGTCCCTGCCTCTTGGAAAAGCACACACCTTTGCAGAGCTCGCTGCCTCGTGGAGCACACTGCTTCACAGAGCTCAGACCCTTGAAAATATCAAGCCTTCATAGACCTTAGTCTGTCATAGATCTCAAGTTGTTGCAAAGTGACTTCCTACATGAATCACACTGAGCCAATGTGGAACACAACACTTTCAAGGAGCTAGATTAGCGTCGGGATGCTCTTGTCTTTCATAGAGCACACTACATCTACGGACCTCCTTCACGATTCAAGTGAAAAAAAAAATCTTGGAAAACTCTCTCTATCTCTCTCTAGGGGGTCAAGGTCTATTTATAGGTGATTCCACCGACCCTCAAACCATCCGCTCGAATTCAGTGCTACGTCAGCTCCAATCATGAAGCTTTGAAATTTCTGCTAAAATTATCTCTATATCTCGAAGCACCATGGAAATATTTGGATCGTGGATCTTTTCATAACCATGGAGCGTTCTATCAATTCCTTTTCATCTTCAGTGCAAATCTCCACTCTCAATGCCCTTTGTCGCCGTAATTCTCTTCAACGCTGTTGTTCGTGAAGCTCATCGTAATCGCGAATAACACCGTAAACTTTCTTTATGTCTTTGATCGATCACTTATAGCATCGTCAGATTTAAAACTCTCCCCCTGTCTTATTGCTCTCCCCATATCTCGTTACTCAACTTGTCAGCTTCTCTTAGTGTCTTTGACTAAGACATTTTCTCCCTTCTTTAGTCACAGTTTCTCCACTTTTAGGAGTCACTATTTCTCCCCCTTTTTCAAAGAACCCAAAGTTCACTCCTTTGTGGTCTAAAACATTGGAAAGAACAAAAATTAGAATAGTAAATAAAAACACACCATACCTTGGGGAGAGGGGGATGCCACAGCCACACAAGTTCTAGTGTGAGGAGTCTACTAGACTCCCAGAGCCAGTAGATGCCTCTCAAAAGCTTCCTTGAGTAAGGCCTTTGTCAGAATGTCTGCAACCTATAAGTTCTGTAGGAACATACACCAACTTCACAATTCGCTACTCAAACTTCTGCTTAATAAAATGATACTTTATCTCAATGTGTTATGTCCTTGAGTGATGAATATGATTTTTTCTGAGATTTATAGAACTTGAATTATTGCACTAGATTACGATCAGAGACTTCGCTTTATCTACCATATCATCAAGTTGACACTTTATCACCAATAATTGTGTGCATGCTTGAGTGGCTGCAATATAATCAGATTATGTGGTGCTCAATGAAATGCAACCATGCTTCTTACTCAACTGAGAAATACAAAATCCACCAAGATAAAAAAGAACCTCTTGATATTGATTTCCTATCATCTGCTGAACTTTCCCAATCTTCAACTGTATATCCTAAAATCTCTGAATGATATTTTTTATTATACATCAAACTGAAATCCATAGTTTCTTTGATATACTGAAGTATACTTTTAAATGAAAGAATGTGGCTTTCCTTTGGATTAATTTGATATCACGCTACTTGGAATGTGGAGAAAACAATATTAGGTCTCATCACTATCAAGTACAGTAAACTCCCAATAATCTGTTTGTATTCTATGATATTAACTGCCTTTCCATTATCATATTTCGATAATTTCATTCGGGTATCAACTAGAGTCTTCCTATCCTTGAAACTTTCCATTCCAAATATTCTCATAACCTCCTTAGAATATTTGGATAGTGAAATTAATGTTCCATTCCTTCTTAGTGTCACCTGTAAACCAAGGAAAAATGTTAGATCTCCAATCATAGACATTTCAAACTCATTTTTAATGAAATTGGAAAACTGTACGCATTTTTCTTCATCTGAGCTGCCAAACATTATTTCATCGACCTAAACCATCACCATCATCATTCTATTACTGTTGCTGTTGAAATAGAGATTGTAATGAACTCTAACACATTGTAAACCAAGCTTCTTCACAGATATAGAATTAAATTATTCTTTTTCACCATATGTATCTTCTTCTAAAATAGTATCTACCAATTTTACTCCCCATGTGTCTCCTTTCTCTAATTATTAGATAGATATCTCCCCCTATGATGTGAAACTTTTAATATTGTTGGGACCAATGTTTTGACCCACTATATTTATCCTTCCCCTGCATCATTTTTTTATGCATAACTTTTAAATTATCCACCAACAATACATGTCTCATGTATCCATATAACATTAACACCTTTCATGAGATTCTTTCAGATTTTTTTCTTTATCTCTGGTAGCAGATTTTATTTAGTTGACATTCTATATCACATAACATCACTACATTGAATCTTTTGATGCCACTTCAACTTGGATTGTAACTCCCCAAAAACCTAAAACACTTGAACATCAGTTATTATCATTGAAACCCATAGGGAGAGGGGAAATTTTTTAATCCTCAAGATGAGGATTGTGTATGATCCTGATGGGTCAAACCTTTGATTCTTTCTTGTAGAGTATCGCACTCCTTCCAAGATTCTTCTAGTTGCCTAGCCAACTTCAACTTCTCTGGCCATATGACTAGGCATTCATTACCCACATGCTGATTATTTTTCTGATATGTAAATTCTATAGGCCTTTCCTTTCTCAACATTTTGGGTTTAAACCCACTAGTACACATTTCCTTCATTGATGTTCCACCAATATGACACTTCCCTTGATTCCTTTTCTAGGTAGTAATATCTCTTCTTGTCATCTTCCCTTGCTTCCTCCACCATTGTTGGTATCTCCCTCTTTCCTCCACTTCTTGATGTGCCACACGACATGAGGATTTATTAACACATTCTTTGTTCATCTTTCTTTTATCAGATATCTAAGTCACTACACTGCTTTTTGCTAATGTTGAGTCTTCCAATGAATGTGCATTCTTCTTACTCATAGCTGGAGTATATCACCCCATAATCTTCTAGGTTTTTCCGCATTCTCTCCATGAGAGCAGTTGTGACTATAACATAGGAGGTGATTAATACACCTTTCCTTGATCTCCTTGCGATTTCCATGAGATGTTAAACTTATTTTTCAGCATACCATGTTGTATTCTAGTATAGTCTTTTTTGTTATACACTTCCTATGTTGAAGATCTCCTTCTGGGTTCCTTTTCCTTCCCCTCCTTCTTCTTGCTACACTGTTTGGTCAAATGCCCATTATTAGAACATATGAAACATCTTCCGTTAAAGTAATACATCATTCCATCATTTCTCAGCTGATATGTTGATTCTTCTTTCATTCCCCTTGTGACATTGATCTCATGGGATTCCTAACATTTACTCATGGTGTGTCTCATTCTTCCCCAATAGAAACAATTAATAGATAATTTCTTCTAAGAGACTCTTCTTTTAGTCTTCTCAAGATGCCCCTTATTATTCTCGCATTTATAAATGTTTCTGTCTTCATAGAATGAAATATATTACAAATACTTTGAACAAAATCATGATTCGTGGCCAGGAATCCCACAGAAATAGAACATTTTGCCACTACTTCTTGTAAATGTCCACTTTGGTATATCTCCAATACCTATAGGATTTTCCCTATTTCTGGAACTATTTGTGGCTCTCTTTTTATCATTTATAGGAGGGGATTCATCAAATCCAATACGAGTTTTTCCTAAACTGTATGATCTTTGAGTTGAGAAAATATATTGTTGTTTCACTTAAGAAATAGCATTTTTTCATTTTATCATCACTTGCTGAAGGATAATCAAATAATAAGTTCAAGGAATCCTTTATTTTAGGCTTTCCATTAGTATTGGATTTATCCACTTCTTTCTTCACTAAATACACATCTTCTTCCAAATTTTAAATCTTTATATCCCTTGATTCAAGTCGGGCATCAAGTTATCTATTTAGAATCTTCCCTCTACTCATCTCATCTTTCAATTCATGTGTCAGCTTATCCACCATGTCACTTTGCTCATTTACTTTCAATCTTTCCTAAGAAAAAAAATCAGACCAATATTAATTCTCTTGTTATAGCCTTTGATTCTTCTAAAATATTTCTGTTAGTTGTGCAACAAGATCATCATTTATGACTTTCAAATATTGAATGTTATCAGAGTTTGGATACTTTCCCTTGTTATCAGCTTTTCATTTCTCTCTATTTGAGGAAATCTCTTATAGTTCTTCAAATTGGGAATCATTCTTCTACATTAGGGTAGTTGCCATATCAATAATCCTTTTATTTAATCCTATTAGTTTATTGACCTCAATTTGTAGTGCCTGGATCTGTATATCTTTACATTTAATTTCAATACCCAATTACTGATTCAATTCCTTTGTCTCATGGATAACTTCCACTTTTTGACTCATTGGAGTTTCTTCATCATCAGATGTTCCAACAACACTTGTAATGTCAGGTTCTTCACTCATTCCTTCAGTATCATTGAATGTGTAAGTATTTTCACTATACGATTCATCCATACAATTATTATGTTAACTATATGACTCCTTTAACTGAATCACACTCTTTATGTTGACACTTCCACACTGGGGAATTTCACAAGACTTATGCTTATTCTTTGATGGTCTTCCCATTGCCATGGCACACCAAGATATGGGCAGACTAAATCTTTAACCACACAAATCAACTAAACCAATTCAAAGCAAACAAATCTGATAAAATAATCCTTCCATCTGAAATAAATTGTTAGGATCAATAGGGGCCTATATACCCTATTAGGGGGTGAATCGGGGTATGGATATTCTTTTATAAATTCTTCCTACCCCACTAGATCTTGTCCTCTTTATCACAAGGGTCACTTTGTTTGAATTTTTGTGTCTATTATGATCAATTATTTCCTTCTTTATCTGGTGATGTTTCTTTGGATGCAATGCAGGGAAACAAGTAGGTAGACACAGAGATATTTACTTGGTTCACCCTCACTTTTCTATGTCCAAGGAGCATACAATGGTGATGTGATGTTGTACCAAACCCATTAAATCCCACTACCAATAATGTTCGGTCAAGATCACTTCTAAGCCCATGATCACTACCTTTATAATGTTTAGGGTCGACTCACTACTTTCCCAAAGTTCACTCACTATTTCTCTCTCGGGATCATTGTTGGTAAAAAGGATAACCTTCTTCCACTTTCTCTCCTCACTGCACATGGAAGGGATCCACTCACAGTTTATAGACCTATAGTTCTCTTCATTATCACTAATTAATACATCATTCACTGTATGTAGATGCTCTTTTGAAGTAAAAATTTCATCCACTGATGAATAACCTTTTACCTCTGATCACTGGGCAAAGACCTTTGGAAATACCTCCATAAAGAAAACTACTTTGTGAAGCTCCCAATTTCACAAAGCTCAAACAAGACTTCGCGAATTCCCTACCTCTTTGCAAAGCACATACCTTGGTAGAGATCGCTGCCTCATAGAACACACGGCTTCGTAGAGATCAAACCTTTGCAAAGATCAAGCCTTCACAGAGCTTAGGTGGTCGCAGAGCTCAAGACATCGCAAATAGACATCCTTCGTGAATCTAACTAATCCAACCCAGAACACAAAACTTTCATGAAGCTAGATTAGTCGCGGTGAAGCTCCTATATTTCACGAAGCACACTGCCTCCGTGAACATCCTTCACAATTCAGGAGCAACAAATTTTTGTTGGAAAACTTTTTCTCTCTCTCTCTCGAGGGGGTCGAGGTCCATTTATAGGTGCTTCCACCGACCCTTGAACCTTCAGTGTGAAGTCAGCACCACATAAACTCCAATCGTGAAGATTAAAAATATCTTCCAAAATTATCTATAAATTGTGAGGCACCAAAAAAAAATTTGGATCGCATAACTCATCGTAATCACGGAGCATTCCGTCAATTCTTTTTCACCTTCACCGTGAAGCTCCACTCGTAATTCCCTTCACTAGCACAGTTCTCTTCAACGTTTCTGTTCACAAAGCCCATCGTAAACATGAAGAACACGGTCAACTTTCTTCATGACTTTGTGAAATCCACATAAAGAATCCCATATTCAAGAAACTCATTCCTTTTCCATATTTTGATGATATCCTCAAGTAAATCCATATTTCATGATGCTCACTAAACTCCAAATTTTGGACCCCAAAAATTTGGCAAGCACTGGAAAACGGTGCCACCCTGTATTTGCTCTTTTTGTGTCACCTTCAGATCTTTCATTCCTTTTTCATGGTTCTTTTTAAACATGTATTTTCAACAACATCTCTGGAACTTGAAAAATCACCATGGAAACTTGTATTGTCAAAAAACAGAAACAATCCCAAAATTTTTCAATGTTACCTTGATGGATTTTTTCCCAACACACAGAAATAAAAAATATGTAGTATGTTTTTAATGTAGCAAGCTAGGACACTGGAAAAGAAACTCCACCCAGAAGCAAGTGTAATCTATGGGTTTCTATTTTATCAAGTGTAATCATTCCATATCGACACATTGGGTATTAGATACAGTATTTGGTGTTCATTTTTGTATCCAAATGTTGTAACCAAGTAGATTATAAAATATTTCTAGAGGAGATGTGGATCTGAGAGCTCCTAATGGTGTGAGGTTGGCTAACCTAGTCATTGGTAACTACCACATTTAATTTCAAATAGGAATGATTTTGGTTTTAAAATATTTTTATTATGTACCTACGGTTACTAAGAACATAATTTTTTTATCATGCCTAGATGCAGATGGGTTTATTTTTAGTTTTTTGAAATAAAAGTTGTTTCTTTTATAATTAAAATACATGTTATAGTATGGAACATTTAAATAACAATACTTATATATTAAATTATGAAGACCATGTATTAGAAATTTATAATGAATCCTGTTCACATGTCTCATATAAAACTCATTTTTTGAAATCACCATCTTGTTCAAGTAAAAGAGAATCATCTCACAAAGGTCAATCAGGATGGTTATTTAGACCCTTCTAAGATAAAACCACTTGAAAGATGTTTTTCTTGTTTACAAGGAAAAATGGCCAAACCACCATTTTTTGGATAGGGTGAAGGTCCATAGAGCCTCTAGTATGGTTACACACTCATGTGTGAGGACCATTTACAGTAGAATCGAGAGGTGGATATTCTTACATTATAACATTTATTGTTAACTTAAGTAGTTATGGATATATCAATTAGATGAGGTATAGGACCGAGTCATTAGAGAAATTATTGGAATTAAACAACTAATAAGAGAATAAACTATTTAAGTAGATAAAGAATATTAGATTTTATTGAGGTGGTGAATATCTTAACCAAGAGTTCATCTACATTCTATGGGATTTTGAGATTCTATATCAACTCACTCCACCTTATAAAACACTGTGGAATGGTGTTAGTGAAAAGAGGAAATGTACCTTGTTAGAAATGATATAGTTTATGATGACTCAATAAGATCTTCTATTATCCTTTTGGGGCATGAATTATAGACTGCAGCACACACATTAAACTGACTTCCAACATAAGTGTAAAACATAATTCCCTTTGAGTTATAGAGTTGAAAAAATGTGTTTTATTTCATACAAGTATATGGGGTTGAAAACAATTTGTTAGGGCTTTTCATGAAACAAAATAGAACCATAGGTCATAATGTGTATCTTTATAGGTTATCTCAAAAAAAATAAATGGATACAACCTATACAACACCTCGGACTAGAAAGTGACTATCATAAAAAAATCCATCTTTCTTAAGAGGGTGCACATCCTCAAAAAGGATTGAATTATAAATATTGACTTAGATGTATTTGATGTTAAATATTCACAATAGTTTGAGAAGGAACAGATTCTTCAGTTCCTCATAGAAGAATTAATTTCAGAAATACAAGTACTATGTTGGATCATTAGAGAGGTAAGAGGACCAGAGAGATATAGTTTTCCAGTCATCGAGGATGGTGACTCATTGTTGGTTGACAATGATGAACCTATCTCCTACAATGAGGTAGTAAAGATACTAGAAACTGAAGTATGGAAAGAATAAATGAATACTAGAATGGATTACATATATCAAAACCATGTTTGGGTTTTGGTCGATGCACAAGTTGATGTAAATTAGATTGGGTGAAAATGGGTTTGGAAGGAAAAAATAAACATGGAAGGTAAATTAAATACTAATAAAACAAGTTTTGTGGATATAAGGATTAAAAATATCAAGGAATTGACTACGATAAAACCTTCTCACCAGTTTCCATGTTTAAATCCACTAGAATTATACTTTCCATAAAAGCATACCATGACTATGAGATTTTTCAAATGGATGTCAAAACTACATTCCTTAATGGGAACCTTTAGGACTATGTCTATATAACACAATGAGAAGCGTTTATGACTACAGGTGATGCTGAAAGGATTTTCAATGTGAAAAGATCCACTTATGGAATGAATTGATAATCTAGGTTATTGAACATTTGATTCGATGAATCCATAAAAGAATTTAGTTTCATTAATAAATTTGATATGTGTATTTATAGGAGGTTAAGTGGAAATTTGGTCATTATCATAGTAGTATATGTTTATGAAATATTACATATTTTAAATGACATACTAGTCTTGTAGTTTATTAAGGACTAGTTAAACAAACTTTTCTCCATGAATGACTTGGGTGAAGTGTCATACATTCTAGAGATCAAGATCATTCTTGATAGATCCAGGAGGCCACATGGACTAAGTCAAATTTCATATATTGAAAAAATACTAATGTGATTTATTATGGAACAATGCAATAGGGTATTGGTTCCAATTTCACATGGTTTACATCTTTCTAAGAAAATTTTTCCTCATACACAATAAGAGAAAGAGAGAATGAGTAACATCTCATATGCTTCAACGATAGGATTAATATTTTTTCCATGTTATGTACTAGACTTGGTGTTTCCTATGAATTGAGCATTGTAAGAAGCTATAAAGAAGATCCAAAATCACAACATTGAAATATAATTAAAGATATCCTTAAGTATTTGAGAAGAACTAAGGATATGTTCTTAGTGAATGGAGGAGATGAGGAGATGGTCATCAGGGGTCATACTGACACTGGTTTTTAGATAGATCAGAATTCTTTGAAGTAACAATTAGGATATGTTTTTTGTATCAACATAGGATCTGTGAGTTGTAAGATTTAAAAACATCCAGTTGTCTCAAATTCTACAATGGATTCAGAGTATATAGTGGCTTATGATTCTTCCAATGAATCCATTTGGATTTGAAACTTTTTTTAGGATCTTTATGTGGTACCTATAAGTGAAGAATCTATCACATTATATTGTGATAATAATGTAGTGTTGTCTAATTAAAAAGATTCATGGTCACCCCAATGGACAAAGAACATACTCTAAAAGTATCACCTCTAGAGGGATTTTCATTAGAGGGTTGAAGTTTCAATAAGAGTACCAATTAAATTGAACATGTTAAACCCCTTGAATGAAGGATTATATCAATAGAAGTTTGAGTATCATGTGAGAGCTAGTGGACTAAAGGTTATCAGCAGTTGGCCCAAGTACAGGTGCGAGTTTGTTGGAGTTGGTGCCCCAAAAACAATTTCTTTTTACTTTATCAAAACCTTTATTAATGGTTTTTAATATTAATAAACTCGTTATCACATAATTATTGTTTTTATATGTAACATTGTATGTGGTAATGTCCCAAGAGTAGTCGTATCACTAAAAGGCCAAACCAATTCCCCGCTATGATGAGAACTCAAAAGTGCTATGAAAATGTTCTTTAATATATGTTCTATAGGTGGATGGTATCATTTGAGAGAGACAAGTGATACATGCTGTAAGGGGTGGAGACTCATTGGACTTTGAGGAACCTTCTCCCGATGTACTCTCTTGGTAATGTCTAGTAGGATATTATGAGAATGAGACCCAGTAGTAGAAATCCACAAGTCAATATGTCATTGGATATTCTTATATACGGACATGTATATTGATCCTTAGACTTAATGATTTTTATAAATGGATAATATGTGCCATTTAATTTTATGTATTGATGAAAACGATGTTGACATATGTTCATGTAGAGGTAGGATATGTTGGCTATGTCACAAGTAATATTTCATTAATGAATAATGCCAAAAATGATTTATCCCTTCTGTTTTAATAGAAGTTTATATCTCATTCTCTTTTATGGGAATGAAATAGCCTAAATAAATACATGGCCATGGTTTTCAATATCAAAGTTTATTTTCTAGGAAATAAAATAAATATACATTGAGAAATTTGGTTGATGGAACAAGAATGAAACCTGTTTGATTAGAGATATCACGATAAAGGGATTATATTACATAGTAAGCATCCATATGAGGTCACATGTAGTTGCAATATTAAATTATTTATTTATGGGTTACTTAGTGTATTTCCTGATTCAAACCTTGGACATTAGGCTAGTTCACATAATTCCACTAAGGTAGAGGCCTACAGGGTCACACGCTATGTGTATCTAGAATCTCATTTAAAGAATATATTATTATTAATTATTTAACAAGTTGAATAAATTTTATTCCCACGCATGGTTTAATAATTATTCATGTTTATTTGATCACATATATTATGTCACTAGTTATTCAAGGGAATATAATGTGAGAGAAATATTTAATAAATATTTATTTAATATTTAGTGGAATAATATTATTATAATTATTATTTGACATACAGTTTCTCTAGGAATAAATAAATAAATAAGGGCACTTGAGAAATTATTTTATTTTGACCATAGATATATATAATCTCAGTTATGTTATATTCTAAATATTTAAATTTATTTTTTATGTGTACAATGGATTTAAGGAATTCTCTAAATCCTTAGAGAGCTCCCTTCTCAAAGAACACTCCCAAGAACAGAGAGCAATCTTCCTCCACCATATCAAGGAGAACTCTTTGGAAGATTATTTTGAAGAGATAAAATGATGATGATGCAATCAAAATGATATACTATTCTAGCACTTAGAGATTCCATAGGTGATGTCTAGAGATTCATGGAATATATGTGCGTCATTGAAGAAATCTGTACTTGATTCCTATAACACAATGATGGTGCAGTTTTAATCTTTCACAAGATCCAACAATTAATAAATTATTCCATCAAAGTAATTATTAATTTTAATTAAATTGTTTATAAATAATATTTTATGATCCTCCCTCTAGTTCCAGAATGATTACTCTTTCTGAATTTTTTGATTCAATTATATAGATCACAACATTTATCATCCTGTAGATCTCGGATTGATCATCGATCATGAAAAAAAGTAAATGCTGAAAAATTATTATCTCACAATTCCACTATTACTGGAACCTACACTTATGACCTTTTATTACCTTTTTATTAACAATTCCATGTTAAATTCTCCTTTTAGGCAATAACTACTTTGTTTTTCATGTTTGTTTTGATTTTATTTTGGTAGTATTACATTTTTCATGGTTACATTATATACATAATGTTAAATATGAAATATATTTTATATATATTAGTTATATATTTATTTTGAGTAATCTATTAAAGTTATAGATATAAAAATAAATACAATAATCTTGGAGACTATAGGCCCTACGTATGAATGAACGATGATTATATTTGCATGAAGGATTGAAATAAATAAAGGTAAATGATATATTATAATTATGACATAATTTTTATTTCATATATATCAGATTTTTTATTTAATCGATTTTAATACCTTGAATGTGAAGGATATATGAATCACTTCGCTTCGTGAGGTGGTAGTTCGTCGTACACACGAGTGACGTTACTGTATACCCACAAATTGAAATGTAAGAAGGTATAAAAAATATATTAATTACAGAAGTATAACAATATCATAAATATAATATATAAATACTAAATCCATAATTTTATCAAAACATTAGAGGTGGTGATGTAAAATTAATAACATCAGTTTGTGAGGTGTTAATCCACGTACACTCAAATGAGGATTTCATATCTGATTTTATGGAAGCGGATATTATTTTTGGTCAGGACCTTAACATAAAAAGAAAAATAATTATATGGAACATACTAAAGTTATTATATCATTATACATTAATAACAATTTAAGGAGGTGAATTAAGAAATAAAATAAAAAATCTTTTTGAAGAAAGTTATCTCTTCTTTAGGTAACCTCCTTAGGTTTTCACCAAAAGCATTCCTTGTGTAACAACCTGAACATTTGAATAATATTTTGTTTTCTGAAAATGTATGTTTTAATATTTCATAATCAATAAAAATATATAATTATAAATGAAATATGACAATCAGGATTTGACAGTTATATGACCGTTGGTTAATATAACCATTGGAAATGATAATAATTTTTAACGTTATAATTATTGTTTATAAATTGAAATCATAATGGTAATTAATATAGAAAGAAGAGTTGATGGATTCTTCTAGTAAAATCAGGTCATACAAAGATTATTTTTTAGAGCTTGGGAAGGATATATCATCCCAAGTGTTCGCTCTGGACCAAACCCAATCTGGGCTTCCATGGGTTAATCTTGAACAAAATCACCTACGGAAGAAGTTTAAGTTAGTAGGGATTACCACTCGGGCGATTTTATCTGAGCCGCCCCAAGAGTTTATCACCACCGCACACCTTACTCTTAGGTTCTATGTGTGTGTTTTAAGGGTTTATGTGTCAAGGCCTTAGTTAATAAAAATTCAATCTCTTTATTTAAATAAAAGTTTTATTTCATCATTTCTACTTGAGGAATAGTTTTTCTTAAAAATTGAGATGGAATTTGATTAATTGTTTTTTTGGGTAAAAATTGAACTTTTAAGGAATATAGAATTTATTAAACTATTTTTTTATTAATAATTTTTATTATAATGAAATAGTATTATAAGAACAATCATTTTTAATTGAAAATTATAGATTAGTTTCATTTTTTCAGAAATTTTATTATGCATTCACTATGTATTTTTTGTCCGCTATTATTTATAATAAATGATTATTTTTATAGTTAAAAGATAAATTTATCATATTTAGATATTTATTATGATACAAGAAATTTAATTTTTTAATTTATAACATAAATATTATCTTACAATGCATTTATGATATTTTTATAAAACGGTTTTTTCGATAAATAGTAAAAATACATTTCTGAGTTTTTTGTATTTTTAAGGACATAATTAATGATGTAATAATGATTTAATGAGTAAGATAAGATTATGGAACAATATTTTATATTAAAATATGATATGAGGTGTACCAAGTTTCCAATAACATGTGAAATTACCATGGGAAAGCTTGTGGCTTTTCAAATACCACTAATGGGGTGTCCTTTGAAATTGATAAAAAAATCCCTCTATTTTGAAATAAATACCAACCCATTACTTCATTTTATTTCATTATAAATTCATTTCTTCAAATCTATGATAATATTACTTTCCAAGGAGTCCTATCAAGGTTTCTTTAATCACCCAAGGTCCCAATCATATAGTTTTAATATTTACTCTTCAAGTTAAGGGAATTCTCAACATCTCATTTCCTTTCAAGTTCTCTTTTATGTGGTATACCTTCAAAATTTCCATACCATGTTCTTATTTACATTTTATTTTGTATTAATTATTTATTATGATTCTTTTATTAAAGGTTTAACCCAATCCCCTCTCTTTTTTATGTTTTATAAAAGCATGTTTCATACCCGTTATGTTCCAGAATATTCCTCTCAAATTCGCTCTATTTTTCTCAAGAAAATATTTTATTTTCTTTATGTCAGTACCCAAACCTCGTTCATTTCCAGGGAATCCATAAATACATAAAATTTATTTATTTTATTCTGTAATTTACATACATAAAATCATTATTCCCTTTCCATGGGTTATAAATGAGATAATGATCATGTATTTAAGCACTTTTTAAAATGCCTAGATTTTGATATAAAACCCATTCCTTATATTCTATTTAGGTTATTTATTAACTATTTTATTATTAATATATTTGTATCACATGAAAATAAATTCATATTAAGGGTGTGACCTGATAGTGCTCCAATTATTTGGGTAATAAAATTATTCTCTTGAGATGACATGTTTTACGGTACCTTAGTGAATAACTTTGGTAATTTTTTGACACCTTGGGGATAGACCATGGTGATATGATTATGATTTTATAAATTAAATATTGTACCCAAATTTATATGTTATGATAAATTTATTATTGTTATGATATGCCTATTTCTCATTACTTTATGAAATTCCTCATGTTCATATATGTATCTCTCAAGTTCACGTGTAAATTGTTTCACTTGTTTTCCCTTACTAGGACTTATTCTCACCCTATCCTTTGATGTATATCCCCAGGTTATGAGATGTAGTAATTTCACTTATTATTAACCTATGATGAATCCTTACAAGTGGATTATAATAGTGATATATGTTATCCTGTATTATGTTTCTTATTTCCAAGACACTAAACTTTAAAGATCCTCTGTTTGTAAAAAGTATTGTAAAGTTATGTAATAAAAAGGCAGGATGTCATAGTTGTTATAAAATGACAGTTTAGTTATTTGTGGAAACTATAAAATGAAAACTTTAGGAAAAACCCTCTATACAAGATTAAATATAGTAAAAATTCTTGGTATTTTGTTGAAATATTACGTATGTGGTTTCAAGACAAATAAGTTTGTATCTAGATAAGAACAAGTGGATGTGGCTATGGAACATATGTATCCTGGGGTAAAACCTGACAACACCACATTGATCTAGACTAGAATGGGAACTATTTCATGGCAATGGGCCTTTCTTTACTCCTATTTTGAGACTCTTGGGGGATATATTTGGTTAATCAGAATCTTTTTATGAACCATTATGAAGTATATATTGAAAATGTAATTATTGAAAATGGAAAACCTATTTAATCATGATGTTTTAAGACATTAAAATAATTTAGAGTTATCATTCAAGACTTATAGATGGATTATCCAAGCATCATCAGTGTTTAGAAACTCTTGTATTCACTTTTGAGAGCATAATCTCATCACCAATCTAATAGTCATTCCCATGTTGGAATTCAACATTATACTAGGGATTAACTAGATTTGAAAGTATAATGCTAAGATAAAATGTTGAAGTAAGGAAATACTAGTATTATTGAATGTTCATCCAACAATTGTTTTCAAATGAGGTATATCTTGACTTGAGATTTCTCTAGAAGCACCACCCATAGCCTTATTTATGGATTTGATTGGTGAAGAAGAAGTATGAAATCTGAGTATAAGGATGGATAATGTCCCCATCTTTCTGTAATACATTGAAGTATTTTCTGAGGAGTTACATGGACCTCCCTCATAAATATAGGTATAGTTCCCCATTGAACCCATGCTTGGATATCATCTGATATCAAATACCCCATATAGAATAGAGTACATGGAGCTTGAGGAATTAAAAAACAACTCCATGTTCTTTTGGAGAAGGGGTTTATCATAGTGAGTATGTATCCTTAGGGAGAACATATTCTATTTGTGAAAATTAAGGATGGATCAATGCGATTATGTATTTATTATAGGGAATTTAATGGGATCATAGTGAATAAAAAATACCCTCTTCTCAGAATTGATGACATATTTGACCATATTCATGGGACTCAATTATTCTCCAGGATTGATCTTCATTCTCGTTATCATCAATAGAGGGTGAAGATAGAATATATTCTGAAGACTGCCTTCCGATCAAGATATGGTCATTATGAATTTTTTTATGACCATTATCTTGACTAATTATCCTGATGTTTTTATGGATTTTATGAATGGAGTCTTTAATAACTACATTGATAACTTTTTGGTAGTTTTTTGTTGATGATATTATGATATATTTCGAAATTCGCGAGGATAATGAGGATCATCTATGTTTTATTTTTAAAACTCTATGGAAGAAGAGTCATTTTGAAAAGTTTATAAAATGAAAATTTTGGTTACAATGAGTTCATTTCTTAGGGAACATTGTACCTAATGAAAGAATCTTAGTTGACCCTGCAAAGATAAATGTTGGGGAGGAGTGGCCTCATCCTACCATAGTAACTATGATTCATAGTTCCCTTGGTTTAGCAGGATATTATAGGAGGTGTTTGATAACTTTTCATGACTTTCTATCCCAATAACCAATTTAACTTGAAAATGGGTTAAGTTATTTTAGACAAAGGAGTGTGAGGTAATTTTCTAAGAGATGATGAAGATATTATTTACTGCACCTGTGTTAACACTACCATGAATCGGATAAGGATTGGTTATTTTTATTGATGCATATATAAAAGGTCTTGGGTGTATCCTCATGAAAAAATGAAAATATGATTACTTATGCATCTTGACAGCTAAATCCTCATGAGCATATTTATCCTATGCATTATCTTGAGCTGGATATGGTTGTTTTTGATCTGAAGATTTGGAGGCACCATATTTATGGGGATAAATGTGATATATACACATACCATCAAAGTATGAAGTATATTTTCATGCAAAAGGAATAGAATATGAGACAGAGTATATGGTTGGAACTTCTTAAAGACTATAATTTTTTAATTCATTATCATACCAAAAGAGAAAACAATGCTTCTAATGCATTATGTAGGAGATACCCATTTGTTCTAGAAATGATAAGGATTCAAAGAGATCCTTTAATAAAAGACCTAGTGAATGTGGACATTGGAATTTTAATGGAAGGGACATCATTAACCCTATCCAAAATGATTTCTAAACCATCATTGCTAGAGATGATCAAGAAATATCAAAAGGAAGACCATTTTATAGAAGAAGTTTGAGGCTATTAAGGATGGTAGGTTTCTTAAGTTAAATATTGATCAAGAAGGTGTAATAAAATTTCATACAAGGCTATGTGTTCTGTCTATTCTATAAATAAATAAGGAGCTGGAGGATGAATCTCATAGCTCTAAATTCTGTATACATTTTAGAAGATTGAAAATGTATAGGGTCATTCATGAACATTTTTTGTGGGATAACATGAAAATGGATATTTCTGACTATACTACAAGGTGTCTAGTATGTTGGTAAGTGAAAGAAGAGAGAAAACTTCCTAAAGGGGTATTAGAACCACTACCTATAACATCATGGAAGTGGGGAAATATCACTATAGACATTGTCACTGGTCTCCCTAGACCTTCCAAAGGAAATAATGAGATATGGGTTATAGTGGATCATCTAACCAAGATTGTCCCTTTTATATCTATTTGGGATGATTTCTCTATTGATCAACTTGCCAGGATTTACATGATGAAAGTGTTAAGGCATCATGGGGTACCACTCTCTATCGTATTTGATTGTGATTCATGGTTCACATAAAAATTATAGAGAAGTATTAAACATGGATTGAGTTCTAAATTGAATTTCAGTACATCTTGTCACGCCCAAACTGATGGTCAATCTGAAAGGAATATTCAAACACTCAAGGAAATTTTGAGATCCCGGTCAATGGAATTTAAAGGTGGATGGGATCAATATCTTCCATTAGTTGAGTTTTCTTAGAAAAAAATCATCCACATGAGAATTCAAATGGCACCCTCTAAAGCTCTATATAGGAAGCGATGTAGAACTCATACTTGCTCGGATGAAATTGGTGAGAGAAAGACTCTTGGGCCTGATCTTGTGCAAGAGTTGATAGAAAAGGTTTATGCCATCAAACAACACATTAAGGCTTCTCATATTCAGAAGAAGAGCTATGTTGAAAACTGTTAAAGGGAGATGAATTTTGATATTGGTGAAAAAGGACTTTCTTCTAATTTCTCCTTAGAATATATTCATGTAATTTAGAAATAAAGGGAAGACAATCCCTAGGTACATTGGCCCCTATAAAATCCTTGATCACATAAGAGCAATGGCCTGTAGGCTCAAAATTCATCCAAATATATCTCAAGTTCATGTGGTATTCTATGTATCCCTCTTGAGGAAGTGAATACCTAACCCTTCACGTGTACTAAATCCATAGGTGGTACAACTGGAACATGACCAATCTTATGAGGGGAAGTCGATGGAAATCGTGGATTGTAGAGACAAGATTCTATGAAACAAGACTACTTGCCTTGTTAAAATGTTGTGGAGGAACTAAAAATATAAAGAAGCCACATGGGAACTAGAAGAGACTATGAGAAATTTTTACCCACACCTTTTCTCTTCTAAGGGTATGAGTTGAAATTTTGGGGATGAAATTTCTTAAGGGGGAGAATATAATAACCCAAACTTTTGAATAACATTTTGTTTCCTAAAATTGTATGTTTTACTATATCATAATCAATAAAAATATATAAGTATAAATGAAATATGACCATCGTATTTTGACCATTATATATCGGTGGGTTAATGTTCTTGTTGTAAATAATAATAATTTTAAACGTTATAATTATTTTTAATAAATAGAAATGATAATGGATAAGTAATGGATAAATAAGAGTCAATAGCCTCATTTAGTAGACTCACACCATATGAATCCCATTTATCGGAGCTTGTGAATGTGGTAGTGTCACTAAGAGTTTCTCTAGACCAAGACCAAGCCAATCTTCAACATGTTAAGCTGGAATGAAATCACCTACAGAAAAAGTTCTAGTTAGTGAAGATTACCACTCGGACGATGTTATCTGATTTTCCACAACATTCTATCACCATCGCACACCTTACCCTTAGGTCATATGTGGGTGTTTTAAGGGGTTAATTTTTTAGGCTCTAATTACTAATAATTTAATCCCCTTGTTTAAATAAAATCTTTATTTCATCATTTTTGTTTGAAGTATATCTTTTCTTAAAATTTGAGATAGAATTTGATGAATTGATTTTTTGGTGTAAAAATTGCACTATTAAGAAATATATAATTTATTAAACTAAGTTTTTATTAAAAAAGTTTATTATAATGAAAAAGTATTATAAAAAAACTCATGTTTAATTATAAATGATTAAATAATTTCACTTTTCCAGAAATGTTACTATGCATTCACTATAAATTTTCTATCCACTGTTATTTTTAATAATTGATTGTTTTTATAGTTAAAAGATATATTTCAAATATTTATAGATTTATTAAGATAAAATGAATTTCATTTTTGAATACAAAACATTGATATTATCATATAGTTAATTTATAGATTTTTAGAAAATAGTCTGTTTTTCAATGAATAGAGAAATTACAGTTTTGAGTTTTCAGTATGATTAATGGCATTATAAATGATAAAATAATGATGTAAAGAGTAATATAAAATTCTGGTTGACTCTTTTGGATTATAATATGTTATGAGGTTTACCAAGTGTCCAATACTATGGGAAAATACCATGGTCAAGACCATGGTATTGAAAATACCACTAAATAGGTGTCCTTTGAAAATAACAAGAAAAACTCCCTCTCATTTCCTATAAATACCCACCAATTAATTAATTTTATTTCATTAAAAATTCATTTCCCTATATTATATGATATTATTACTTCTCAAGTATCCATCCCAAGGAGGACTCAAGCCCCCAATGTCCTGATCTTAGAGTTTTATAAGTTACTCTTCAAGGTAAGGGGATTCTCAACTTCTCTTTTCCATTCATGTTCTCTTTTATGTGGTATTTATTTCAAATTTACATACCAGGTTCTTATTTTTATTAATTATGTCATTATAATTTTTTATAAGTATTTTATAAATGGTTCACCCTTGTCTCATCTCTTTTTAATATTATAGAAAACCATGTTTCAGAGTAGTTATGTTGCAGAATTTTAACCTCAATGTCTCTCTCTTTTTCTCAAGAAATTATTTTATTTTATTTATGTGAATAACCAAAAATCTTTAATTTCCATGGGAATACACCAAGTTATAAAAATGATTTATGTTATTATATAATTTACATAAATAAAACCCTCATTCCCTTTCTAGGGGTTATAAATGACATAATGATCATGTTTTTAATCACTTTTTAAAATGCTAGGATTTTGATATGAAACCATTCCTTTCATTATCCTTGGGTTATTTATTAAATGTTTACTTATGATATATTAATATAACATGAAAATAAATACATATTAAGGGTTCACCCTAAAAAACCTCAATTCATGGGGTAGAGAAATTAATCTCTAGAGATGACATGTTTTATGATACCTTGGGAATAACCTCAGTAATATTTATGACACCTTGGGGATGGACCTTGGTGATATTATTATTAATGTCTAAATTAAATGTTTTATCCACATTTTCAAGTTATGATTCAATTTTTTATTTTCATGATATTCCTATTTCACATGCCTTTATGAAATTCCTCATGTTCTTATACATATCTCTCAAGTTCACATGTAAACTACTTCACTTGGTTTCCCTTACTGGACCTTCTGCACACCCTTTCCTTTGATGTATATCCCCAGGTTATGAGATGTAGTAATTTTACATAGGAATAACCTATTATGAATCCTTTAAATTGGATTATAATAATTTTATATGTTATAATTTATTATGTACCTTTTATAAGACACTAAACTTTGAATATCCTCTATTTGAAAATGTATTGAAAAGTTATGTAATAAAAAGGTAGGATTCCATAGCTAGGTAGGATATATGACCAAACTAAGGCTTTTGCGATGATATGCAAAAATTAATTAAGTCTTATTTTTATTTATTTTCCAATCCATATGTTTTTTAAGTGTGTATAGGAGAAGAGAAGTGGGGAGCTTTTATAAGATAGGTGAGTGGTACACTTGTACTTTTAAAAATTAAATGCTTTAACCTAGTTCTTAATAGGACACAAGGTTCAATAATGGAACATTATCGATAATTATTTATCATAAGTTCTAAATATGGACTTAAAATAGATTTTGTAATGTTCTTTGGACATTTTTAACCTATATATATTTAGTTTAACCCCCAGAAAACCCATTTTTACCTTAACCACCGTAAATAACTTCTACTCCATTTACAATTAATTATTATCAAAAATTAAGTTGACATTATTAGATAATATAAAAGATTTTTAATTAAAATATGGAATCATTTTTTAAAAATTCCATTCAATTAAGTGGAGAATTTTAATTCAATATTTAAACCTCAAACACGATGAGAAAGTTTTTTTGCAAAGAAAAAAATGATCAAAAGTTTAAAATATTATATAAAAAGTTAACATAAAAATGATTAAAATGACATAAATTTGATAAATTGATATATAATTTAAATATTTATAATTTTATATTGATTTTAAAAAATTAAACTTATATATTTTTTAAACTAAAAGTTTAACTTCAATAAAAACCAATATTCTTCAGCATTCGTCGAGAAATTCAACTTTTCATAAAAATCACAAAAACTCACCATAACAGAATTTTGACATGATTATTTTTAAAAATGAAGTTTATTTTATCAAAAAATATTAAGATTTTAAAAAAATATTTTTTTTAAAGTTCAAAAAATGAAATAAAAAACTTATTGTGAGAAAATAATATTTTTAAAATAGATAAAGATTTTACCAAAAACTATATAGTTTTATCAATATGTTTTATCTATATAAAAATATTATAATTAATATTTAAAATTTGGTTACTCTTATTCATTACTCCATGTCTAATGAACATTTAATAACTGTTGTGTTTAAATGATATTATTATTAATTTATCATGGATCGTAAAAATTATGTGTTACGTGTAACAAAAGCTATGAAGTAAATTTAATTTTTCTAGAAAAAGTATTTCATAAAATATCAAGGGGATACATTATTTCTCCCTTAAAATGAATTTAACCCAAAATATTCAGTCTCTCTAAAAAATAATGACGATACTTTTTACTCATCATATCTTCAAGTTCCGATATAGCTTCCTCAAACTGGTGGTTTCACCACAAAACATTGACTAGGTGGGTGGTATTATTTTATAGAATATTCTCTATAGGATTCCTAATCTCCACTGGTTATTCCTATTAAGAAATATATTTCTTTAGCGGTACAACCTCTGAGTTTAGTACCGGTGAATTATCATGTGTGTGCTTCCATATGGGAGATATACGAAACACATCATGGACTTGGGATAGGTATAGTGTAAGTACCAAGGGATAAGATGCGGTCTCGATATGATAATGGATTTAAAAGATACCATTATACCAATGGATTAGTTTCCCTTTATTTTCAAATCTTATAACAATTTTCAATGGATAAATTCTATAAAGCACATTTTTAGCAACCTCAAATTCTAGATCATGTCATCGATTATTAGGATAACTTTTTTCCAACATTGAGTTTTATTTATGTGTTACTGAATGGATCTAATAATATCTAACATTTCATGATCTATATAATGTCCCAATATATTTATTTCTATAACTTTATTCCAAAATTTTATATCTCTACACTTCCTTCCATAGAGGGCTTTATATAGATCCATTTAAATTCATGAGTGAAAGTTATTTTTTTAATAAAACACAATTGGATTAAGGTTTTGATTCCCACCTCCTTTAGAATCTATAAAGAAATAACTAAACATATTTTATATGGTTTGAATTTTTTACTCATAATTACCACCTATTTTAGGATCCTATATATTTCTTAAAATCAAATTTGTATCAAGCTATAGCTGAAGAACTCTCTTTAACTTCAAGCAAAACCATAGATCTTGATCAAACCCAATTGATTTTGGAACTCCATGAAACCTTATAACATTCCTAATTTTATAGTGATTATGTGTGATGACTTTATAAGTTGATTTACTACAACCCATATAGCATTATTCCCTTTAGATTTTTTGGGGATCCAAACAAAAATATCTATGGTGATGTTTTCCAATTTCTATTCTTATATGGGTAAAAGATGTAACATTCATTTATAATTTTTAATCTCATTATTAACTTTCTAATATATGAACCACCAAGATAAAAATTTTATGATATCTCCCTTTTTCCATCCCACTATGAGTACTCTTTCAGTATTAACATGCTAATGTATGAACCATCAAGAGGGGATTTTGTGAGGCATAAGCTATAACCATGTCATTTTTCTTAATACCACATCCAAATATTTTATATTATGCATCACTAAAGATTAAAAACCCATATCCACTAATTTTTAAGGTAATAACAAGTCCGTTGACTAATATTGTCTTTAGTTCCTTGGAATTTTCCTCCCATTCATCTAGCATGAGGAACTTGGTTCTCTTTCAATTTAACTTGTTGAATGGATTAGTTAATCATGATAAATTATCAAAAAACCATTGAAAATATCCATAAAAACCAAGAAAACTATGTATATCAATCACAGTGGTTATTCTAAGATAACATTCAATAGCCACTTTCTTCGATTGATCTAGATATATACCATGTCTTGAGATTATATTAGCTAAAAATGTAACCTTTTATAGCTAAAATTAACATTTTGTAAATTTTGTATATATTTTACCCTTCCTTAGGTTCTTTAGTACAATTCTCATGTGGTATTCATGATCCTCAATAAACTTTCAATATATAAGAATTTTATCTATAAAAACTACAACAAATCGATCAATGTACTATCAAAATACACTTTTCATTATATCCATGAAGCTAGTGAGGGAATTTGTAAGACTAAATGGAATCACTATATATTAATAATGTCTATAACTTGTATTGAATGTTGCCTTCGATATATCATCATTATTTCCTCTCAATTAATGATATCCAGAATTAAGTTCATTATTGTAAAATTATTAATCTCCATGAAATTGATCAAATAGGCTATCAATATGGGGTATAACATAATATTTCTTGATTTTGATCTTGTTTATCTTCTGATAATCCATTTAGATTCACATAAATCCATTTTATATTTTAAAAAAATTAATACGTTCATATGAAGGTGACACATTTGGCCAAATAAATCCATTATCAAGGTTCTTCTAGAGTTTCTTCTCTAATTACGACAACTCCATTAGTTTCATTCTATATGAAGCCTTCAAAATACATTTTTTACCTATTATGATATCTATTGAAAACTAAACTTCATGATTTGGTGAAATACTATGAAAAAATTCTTGAAATAAATCCAAAAATTCCAATATAATAAGAATGTTATTTATGTCAAGTTCATCCCCAACAATCTGAGATAAAAACCCTTATTAATGAAAATCAAGACATATAAAATGGATTTTCTCCCCATAAGATGTTCATATTTATCATAACATTGATAGATAATCATTTGTTGGTTTGGAATGTCAAACCTGAATTCAAATCCTTAACTATTGATGTGGTATTTATGTGTGTAAGGCTAATCCATGTCTATGATAACAACAAATTCAACCAAAGGAATAATGAAAAGATTTTTAGGAATCACATTCCCACAATCATCAATAAAATACGAATCATATACTTGAGATGTGATCATCATAACTTTTAGGGTGATCACTTAGAATTCAACATCTAATCACTTAGGTATCATCTTGATACCCTTAGAGAATTCTTCAGATATGAATGATTTAGTAAATCTAGAGTCAAATATGACATTATCACTTCTATAGTGTATGGTTAGTGTACCTTTCACCACATCATTATTACACCCTTCTCTATAAATAGTTATTTCATGAGATTTCACTTTGTATCTCAGGATAAGATGTTTTTGACTTCGATAATCATCATTAACCTTCATAATTGGTCACTGGTTAGCATAATTCCCATACTCTCTACATTTGAAACACTAGAGTTTGGTTAGTGAATTTTTTTGAGCTTTATATATATTTACATCATTACCTAACATCTTCCCAACACTTTGGAAATCAATTTATCAATGACATTCCTTCACAAACATAAAAAAATTTATTCCCTAAAAGAAAATTTCATCCATGTTTCCTTCCACATGTTTAGCATTATAGAAAGTTCATATTCTTCTCTCCATGTGTTTTAGATTTTCATTTGAATTTCATATTTTTTTAAAAACCATGAAATAAATTGGTAACTCTGATCTCAATTTCAACCTTCAAAGAACATCGAATTATTTCATGATAGCTACTAAATTCCCTTATGGCTAACACCCTTCAGATACTTGGTTTTAACAGACCAGATAATTGAACAACCTTAATTTCATGTTGGATGATAATATCATAAGCATACCACGCGTGTCTTGCTAAATTTTACTTATATGTACCTATAGATTGATAATCATTTTTTAATTATCTCAAGTAAATACTTACCCATATCCATATAAAGAACATAAGGAAATTACTTATTGAAAAATAAGTTATTGAACTCATCCAAATGGATGGATTAAATTTTATCATGTTTCCTCATATTCCAAATAATATTTCACCAATGATATACTTCACCTTAAAAATTATAGAAAACAAAATTGACATTCTCATGATCCAAACACTAGAGGATAAAAAATTTACCATAATAAACTAGGTACATTCCCATTTTAGTCCTATTTATCTCATGAGATGTCAATATTTACCCAATTCATTCAAGGAACATATAATTATCACCCACCAAAAAATTAAAATCATAAATATATGTTCTATAAGATCATAAAACATTCATCATATGAGAACCCGTGAATTGAAATGGGTTTCATATAAATTTCATCATAACATATCATGTAGTAATGAAATAGGTTTCATAAATATTTCATCATTTCATCAAAGAATAAATCATGGAAAAAGAACCAGTTTCATAAAAATTTTATCATTGTATAACACATCGAAGTTAAATGAGTGTCAAAAATATATTCTCATCAAAAAAATAAATCATTCTATTAAATAATGATAATTTTTTCCATATAATATATCCCCAGTAAGGTATAAGTAACATCAATTTATTTCATCATTTATGGAAAATGATTTTGAAGGAGAAATAATTTGGGTCATATGTTGAAGAAATATCCTTTGATTAAAAATCACATTTTCTTATTATTAAAAATTCATAAAATATTTTGGAAATAATTTACATTTAAAATAACCATTAAAACTTATAAATTATTCCTAAAATAAAATAATAGTCACATGTTTAATAAATTTTGATCAATGTTATACATTTTAAAACAAATATTCCTTTACATTTTTTATAAAATCCAAATTGGACATGTTTGGAAAAATACAAAAATACTTCTTTTATAAAATGTTTTAAAATTTTAAACATGGGAAAAATATATTCAATTAATAATTTTTATATCTTTATAAAAAATCCAAAAACATTCTCACATTACAATGATTTGTTAGAAAAATGATTTTCGACCGAATAGAGAAATAATGATGATTTTTATTGCAAACATCATTTTTATCTCTTAAGTAAATATAGTAAAATGAAGGTGAAACATGTAATCTCATGATATATCGGTATAAAAATAAAAAAAAACATGTTTATTGAGAGATTTATCATAATATTTTATCATTGTAAACATAATCCTAAATAATCATGATAATAAAATAGATTTTAAAATAAAATATTTACATTTTTTCTGACTTTAAATTATATGCTATGTGAAGGAATATTAATAATTAAACCATAAAATATAATGTGAATAAATAAATTTAATATAATAAATGTAAAATAGTTTTTCTATGCCCCTCATAAAAGAAGATAAGTGTGTAAAATAACATATTTTTCAATAAAGGAAAATTAAGAAAAAAACCACTTACCTTCTATCTTTAAATCCTTCTTACACATTAAAAACTCATGTATAATAAATATAAGTTTATTATAAATCTATTAAATAAACATAAATATATATATCATGCAATGTATTATTTACATATAACCTTTTATTACCCTTTTATTAACAATTCTATGTTAAAGTCTTGTTTTGGGGAATAACTACTTTGTTTTTCAGGTATGTTCTGAATTTTGATTTGCAGTCCCATTACATTAAAAATAGTTCCATAATCTATAAAATTTTAAAAATTAAATAAATATCATATATATTCCGAATCAATTTAAATTTTAGACATATAAAATGAAATACACCATTCATGGTGACAGTAGGTCATACATATGCTTTAACATTATTTCCATTTTCACAATGGATTTTAAGAAAGAATGTTAAATAAACAATAATCATTAGAAAATAATTTTTATTTCATATATATGACATATATTCATTAAACCCATTATTATTACCTTATATGTAAATAGTGAATGAAACACATCTCTTTGTGAGTCAGTAGTCCTTCGTACACACGATCGACGTTATCTTATTCCCACAGAATGAAAATTAAGAATGATAATGTGATATAATTATTAGATAAGTATAATAATATCATATAAAAAATATAACAAATTTTAATACAATATTATTAATATCATTGATAGGTGACTATGGAAAATGAATAACATCAGTTCTTAAGGTTATAGTCTGTTGTACACTTGAATAATGATTTCATGTCCAATTTTGCTAAAAGTGGCGATGGATTTTAGTCATTCCAATAAAAAAATTATATATCATTAGATGGAATATACTGATGATTTTATATAATCAGGGTTTAATTATAATTCATGGAGGTGGAGAAAGAAATAAAATAAAAACACTCATTGAAGAACATTACCTCTTCTTTGGGTAATCTCCTTTGGTTTTCACTAAAAGCCTTCCTAGGCTATATTTATAACAAAAATAAGGCTTAAAAGTTGAGTTGGGGGTTTTAAGAAGATATTTTGTAAGGTATTTTATGAACCAAATGGGTTTTCAATTATTAATAGGATAAGGGAATGGGTACCCTCTATAAGTGAGGGTAGTGGCACAATTAAAATTTTTAGAAGGAAAAAAATGATCAAATATTTTTCACATTCTTCAAGGATCAAACATGAACCATTAAAAATAATTATATTATAAAAAGTCATTATATTTCCATATAATATGTTTTGGACCGATTTATTCTCATTTTTCACCCATATCTTGTTGTTTAACCCATGGAAAACCCATTTTTTCGATAGTCGCGGTGAATACTTTTTTCTGTTTTTTCTAGTTTTTATGGTAAAAAATTAATTTTAACTCATTTGATATTATAAATTATTATTATTTCAAATATTCAGTCCATTTTTTTAAATTCAGTTCATAAAATTAGAAAATTTTAATTAAAAATTAAACCCATTGATGCGATGAAAAAGAAGTTTTCTAAAAAGAAAATGTCCAAAAGGTTAAAATGATTATATATATAAATTTAATATGGAAATCATTCAAATTATATCAATCAGATATAATGATATATAATTGAACTAATTTTTCATTTAAAAAATAAAAAAAATAAAGCTCATAAATTATTTAAAAGAAAATGTATTTTTTAAAATAAAAAAATGGTATTTAATCACTATTTTTCGAAGAAAAAATATTTTCCGAAAAAATCCAAAAAATTCTCTCTAATATAATTTTTACAATCTTATTTTACATTTTTATTTTATTTTATTGAATTATTTTTCTAAAATATTCTAAAATAAATAATGAATTGACTAAAAATTAAATATTTTTTTCAATATAATTTCATTAAATAAAACCATTCTATTTAATATTTAAAAAACTTATTGTTATTCATTCATCTATTTTTAACATCCATGTAATAATGGTCTTGTTTAAATAAAATTATAATTAGTTTTCCGTGGTTCGGTTAAACATGGTATTGCATATAAGGAATATTATTAATGAAATTTAATTTATTTGAAAGAAATATAGCATTAAAACTTAGGGGGTTACAACTTCATTTAAAATAATGAATAATATATAAATGTTTATAAATTAATATATTCTAAAATAATTTAGTGTTTATTTCAATATTTTTCACTTTTATTCGTAATCGATTTTTATATTAGTTATTACATTGATTTTTATTGATAATTGAAAAATTTATTTCATGGTATGATGTTTGAATTAATAGGAATATATCAGCCGACAATGTTAAACCCTATATTTCTGGAGCTTCAAAGAGTGAAAATATGAATATTCATGTCTTCCCATAAATATAATGTATGAATAGTTATATTGATAGTGAAAATATATTAAAATGGTAAAGTGTTTCTCGATAAACTTCTATTTTAAGAAATTAAACTGACTATGATGTCTTCTCCTTAATGTTATTAATATCAAGGTAATTTAAAATTTATATAATAATATAAATAATTTAATTTTATTATTTATATTGTCATTGTTCAAAAAACCATTTTCTGGACATGAATACAACGTTACAAATGAAATGCATCATCACTCCAATAAATCGTATAAACATTCCATGGTGTGAGTGATGTTTTTAATAATAATGAATGATAATCTAAATAAAAATGATATTAAAACCATTGTTTGATAATTACAATATTGGAATCTTATTATAGGATTCTCACAATGGGGTATACAAGGTTTGTGAAGTCAATGAAAATTTAACTAAATATGATTATAGTGTTTACCTTAATGAGAGTTTCTTCCCTAGACTACTTCTTAAGGCTTATTGGAGTGGTCCTTTGAATATACCATAACAAAAAATTTGTTGTGTTATGTTTTAGGAGGTATTTTTTATATATTTTTATTTGAAATGATTTTATATCTAAAAAGGAATAGGTAGAGGAGGTGAGTATTTTTTGGGGAAGGATATACGATTTATTTTTAAAATAAAGTATTGAGTAGTTTATTATTTATTTTTCAAGATTTTGAATATTAATGATTCATGTAAGTAATCATATTTTTTTATTATAAAATATTTTTTTTTATATAAAAAACTTTACAAAGTACATGGTATGATAATAATATTTTATTTAAAGTGATTAATCTTATATTATTTTATTAGAATAAATATTATTTACAGTTTTTATTTTTTTAGGTTTTCAATTTAATTTACTATTTTTAAAATTATTATGTCAATCTGTATGTCCATTTAATTTCATAAATAAGTGTTTCAGAAATTATTGATTCATTTTTACACTAATATGATTTTAGAAATTACATGGTATATGAAAAAATAGTATTTTTAATATTAATAAAAAATCTATATTTTTCTTAAAATTAAAACAAAGGATAATTTCAATTTCATAATTATAAAAATAAGGTAAATTTAAAAAAAATACATATTTATATTATGTTATTATAATATTAATATCTTAACATAAAATTCAATTTTTTATAAAAAGTTGAAAAATGTTTCATTAAAAATTTAGTACATATAAATATTTTGAGTTATATAATTAGTTAAATCATTTTACATTTTTCAATTTACTTATTTTAATAATGATAAATTTTTTTTTTTTTGATATTTTACTAATCTTCACTATTGGAAATGTTGTTTTTCCCAACGGGTGTTTACCAATGGTTTGCTAAAACCGTTGGGCTTAAAGGATTAAGAAAGCCTTTCCCAACGGTTCATTGAAACCGTTGGGAAAAGCCTCCCCTTTGCCAACGGTTTCTTCAAACCGTTGGTAAAGGGGTGTGTTATTCACCTTTTGCCAACGGTTTCCTCAAACCGTTGGCAAAGGGGTCCTTAGCATCTCTTTCCCAACGGTTCTTTAAACCCGTTGGGAATTATTTCCCCCAAATCCAGCCGCGAGGCTGCTCTCCCCCATTCGCACAGAACCTAATTTCATCCGCTCCACCGCTCTCCTCTCGCGAAATCCCCTATCCGAAGAGGTGAAAACCATCTGAAATCAGGTATCTTTTCATTTATACACATATACTTCCTTATTTTTATTGTTATTGCTTTAGTATTTTAGTTTTAAGTTATCAATCCACTTCCAGCTCTCCGCTGCTCTCCAAATCCCCCATCTGAATAGGTGAAAACCCATTTGAATCATCTCAAATCAAGTAATTTTTTCTTTATACACATATGGTACCTTGTTTTTATTGTTATTGATCTAATATTTTAGTTTTAAGTTTGGATTTTGATTTGATTTCACCGTGTAAAATAGGGAAATGAATAAATATTTTGTTAATTAATTAGTTTCCCCTGGAATATCAGTTGTGTTATAATGTCCATGCTAAATAAAGTGGTAATGTAATAAAAGACCTTGAATAAATAAATTGTGGAAGTTGAGGTACGTTGCCTCTATGAGAGGTTTTTTGTTGTGTTTCATTGTATGTTGTGGGCTGTTTTATGGGGATTGAGGTGACCAGTTGGGCTTTGTGATATGTGGGGTTGTAATGTGATGGTTAGTGGGAATAGATGTGTCATGTGAAGTTGTATGATAGTGATGATGTGTGGTGGTGTTGTGTCGTGTGGAGGTGTTGTGTGATGAAGTTGTGGTGTATAATGTGGTGAGGTGGTTTTGGTTATGCGGTGGTTTGTGATGTGCAATATTTTTATTGTGATATGTGGTTGTTTTGGTGAGATGGTTGGTCGATGTAACATGGTGTCGATGGTTATTGTGAGATGGTGAGTTGTTGTGTGGTGGTTTTATTAGTTTCCTGGTAATCTATGGAATAAATTATGCTGTTAAAACAAAAAAACAAGATATTAAATAAATGAGATGGAATAGAAATGGATGTGTGGTAAATGGATTTAATTAATTTAACATTAAATGAATGGACAATGTAAGTGTGAATGAAGTGGCTTATAAATAAATGTGAGAAATGCTATGCGTCTTGTGTGGTGGTGGTGTGTTTTATGTGTTTTATGGTAGTAGTGAAGTGTGTGATTATGTAGTTAATGTGAACCCATAGGTTGAGTATTTTGTGCTATCTATATATCATGTATTTTTATGTTATTTCTACACATTCTAGGGGGTGGTATGTCTAGGTGGTGGTGGTGGGGTTGCAGGGGAGGGGGGTGTGGGCTGTTTAGGAGGATGGGTGGGGCTATCCAGGGGGGGTACGGGGTGTCCAGGGGGGTACGGGGGTGGGTGGGCTGTCCACAAGGGTGGACGGGCTGTCCACGGGGGTGGCTGGGCTGTCAAGGAGGGGTGGGTGGGCTGTCCAGGGGGGTGGGTGGGCTGGCCACGGGGGGTAGGGGTGTCCAGGGGGGTGGGAGGGCTATCCAAGGGGGTGGGGGCTGTCCATAGGGAGAAGGGGTGTCGAGGGGGTGGGTGGGCTGTCCACGGGGGTGTTTGGGCTGTCTAGGGGGTAGGGGGTGTCCACAGGGGTGGGCGGGGCTGTCCAGGGGGTCTGGGCTGTCCTGGGGGTCTGGGTGGGGTGTCCTGGTGGGGGAGGGGTGTGTGGGGTGTCCAGGTGGGGTGGTATGTATAGGTGGTGGTGGTGGGGTTGCAGGGAAGGGGGTGTGGGCTGTTTGGGGGGTGGGCGGGGCTATCCAGGGGGGTACGGGGTGTCCAGGGGGTACGGGGGTGGGCGGGCTGTCCACAAGGGTGGACGGGCTGTCCACAAGGGTGGACGGGCTGTCCACGGGGGTGGTCGGGCTGTCAAGGAGGGGTGGGCGGGCTGTCCAGGGGGGTGGGTGGGCTGGCCATAGGGGGTAGGGGTGTCCAGGGGGGTGGGCGGGCTATCCAAGGGGGTGGGGGCTGTCCATAGGGAGAAGGGGTGTCAAGGGGGGTGGGTGGGCTGTCCACGGGGGTGGTTGGGCTGTCTAGGGGGTAGGGGGCGTCCACGGGGGTGGGTGGGTTGTCCACGGGGGTGGGCGGGGCTGTCCACGGGGCTGAGAAAGGCTATCCAGAGGGGTGGGCGGGGCTGTCCAGGGGGTGTGGGTTGTCCTGGGGGTCTGGGTGGGGTGTCCTGGTGGGGGAGGGGTGTGTGGGGTGTCCAGGGGGGTTGGTATGTCTAGGTGGTGGTGGTGGGGTTGCAGGGGAGGGGGTGTGGGCTGTTTGGGAGGGTGGGCGGGGCTATCCCGGGGGGGGGGGGGTACGGGGTGTCCAGGGGGGTACAGGGGTGGGCGGGTTGTCCACAAGGGTGGACGGGCTGTCCACGGGGGTGGTCGGGCTGTCAAGGAGGGGTGGGCGGGCTGTCTAGGGGGGGTGGGTGGGCTGGCCACAGGGGGTAGGGGTGTCCAGGGGGTGGGCGGGCTATCCAAGGGGGTGGGGGCTGTCCATAGGGAGAAGGGGTGTCGAGGGGGTGTGTGGGCTGTCCACGGGGGTGGTTGGGCTGTCTAGGGGGTAGGGGGTGTCCACGGGGGTGGGTGGGTTGTCCACGGGGGTGGGCGGGGCTGTCCACGGGGGTACCCTACTAATATGGTTATGGGATGAGGCATGCTCTGATGTGATAACACATTATGTTCTTGTTGGTTTTACATTTTTTCAATAACACATTAGTATGTTTTTTTCACATGTGTAGTTGATACCATGATTATTTTCTTCCTTTATCGTTTACTTAAATGTATTTTCTATTAAAGTTCAATCCTATTGAATTGTTTATGACAAAATGACTTATATGAATTTTTTTACAGAATGGACAGAAGTTGGATGTATGAAACCGATCGTATCTCAAGCGATTTTCAAAACAATTTGGAGAGCTTTATAGATTTTGCATTTCACAATGCTTCAGATAGTGGTCTCATACACTTCCCATGTTCCAATTGTGTTGGTAGACCTTGGTTGAGTTGTGAAGAAGTCAGCTACCACATAACCAAAAATGGTTTTCAAGCAAACTACTTTGTGTGGTATCACAATGGGGAGAAAATTAAATTTCAAATTGGTGATGATCGAAATGAAAGGACTGGAATGGAGAATTTGTTAGATGATCGGTTTCTGTTTATATGTCATCATGAAAAAGAAAGGATTTCGACTCAAGAAGACGTCGATATGAGGACAACTGATGCATCTAGTGAAAATGATGATATTGATAGGGTGAAAAAATTGAATGATGCTGCCACAACTCCAGTATATCGACAATGCGATAAAATGAAAAAGCTAGAATTTTTAATCCCATTGTTTCATGGAAAACCTATGTATGGGATTTCTAATACAGCAATTGATTACATTCTTACCCTCTTGAAGGATTTACTTCCAGATGATGCAGATATTCCCTCAAACCACTATATGGCATGGAAGTTAGTTTAAGAACTTGGATTTTCCAGAAACAAAATTCATGCTCGCCCGAAAGATTGCAGTTTATTCTGGGAAGAAACCGCTGAACGAAATGAATGTATAAAATGTGGCACATCCCGCTGGAAGTCAAAATATTATGGAACACCATCCCACGTTCCACAGAAAGTAATGTGGCACTTTCCATTGATCCCCAGACTCCAGAATCTTTTTATGTCTGATGACATATCAATAAAAATGAGATGGCATGATACCGAGAGAAAGAAGACTAATGATGAGTTGGTTCATCCTGCAGATGGATTTGCATGGCAGAGATTTGATGCTCGACATCCTGATTTTGCAGCTGACGTGCGTAATGTGAGGCTGGGTCTTTCATGCGACGGTTTTAATCTGTTTGGGCAGATGCTTACTTCGCACAGCACATGGCCAGGTTTTATACACATTTATAATCTTCCCCCATGGTTGTGTATGAAAAAATCTTTCACTTTAATGAGTATACTCATATTTGGTCCTTCTGATCTCGGCATTGATATTGATGTATACATGCAACCTTTAATAAAAGAGTTGAAACTTCTTTGGGATGTGGGTGTGCGCACATACGATGCATGTTCGAAATACATATTTCAGATGCGTGCTGCGCTTATGTGGACGATCAATGATTTTCTGGCTTATGCAATGATGTCTGGATGGAGCACGAAGGGAAAACTGTCATGTCCAGTTTTTATGAAGAATACACGATCCAGAAGACTGAAACATCGTTGTAGTTTCAGTTTTATGGGACATCGACGATTTTTTCCAAAGGATCATCTATATATAATGAATCGTCGAAGATTTGATAATACTATAGAGACCGATGATCCACCTCAGCGTATGTCTAGAACTGATGTGCTTAATGAATTGAAAGATTTCAGTTTTTCGTTCGGGAAGGGTCAAATGAAATCTGGAAAGAGAAAGAATGTTTCCACAGAAACCTGTTACAATTGGAGGAAGAGGAGTATCTTTTTTGATTTTCCTTATTGGTCAACCAATTTGCTACCTCATTTCTTAGACGTAATGCATATTGAAAAGAATATATGTGAAATGTTGCTTTCAGTTCTTCTAAATGTCAAGGGGAAGACAAAAGATGATTTACGATCTCGACGTGACTTGGTGGATTGGGGAATCAGACCAGAATTGCATCTTGTGCGTATCAGTGAAAATAAATGGAAACTTCCATGTGCTTCTTATGTGATGACACCTACTGAAAAAAAAACAATTTTTGGAAGTATTAGAGACTATTAGAGTTCCTGATGGCTATTCAAGAAACATATCTAAACGGGTCAACAGAAGAGAGTTGAAGCTAAAATCTTTGAAGACTCGTGATTATCACGTTCTACTGCATGAGTTGCTTCCAATAGCAATCCGTCATATTTTGTCCAATAATGTAAGGGTGGGTGTTATTCGGTTGTGCCATTTGTTTAGAGATCTTTGTGCTAAGAAGTTGTCCAAATCTTTCTTGCAAAAAATGTTGACAGATGCCCCATTAATTTTGTGTGAGTTGGAGAAAATATTTCCCCCATCATTTTTCACATGCATGCTGCATATGACTGTCCATATTCCAACTGAAATACTTCTCAGAGGACCTGTTTCTTTTCGTTGGATGTATCCAACTAAAAGAAATATGTTCACATTAAAGTCTTATGTTCGAAACAAGAATCATCCCAAAGGTTCTATCGTGAACGGTTACTTAGCTCAAGAATGTATGGATTTCTGTTCAATGTATTTGTCTGATCTTACTACAAGAATGAACAGACCAATGAGAAATGAAGAAGAACAATATGAGCAAATTGAACCCAGTTTTCCATCACTTCCTCAAATAGGAGGAATTCCTGGATCATATACATTGAAGACATTAAGCCTTGAAGAGCGGGAGATGGCACATCGCACAGTTTTGTTCAACTGTGATTTGTTCGATGACTATATCAGGTAACAAAATTGAATATGTATATCTTACATATATATCTGTTAAACAATTCATATTTTTTTATCTACAGGGAATATAAAGTAATGATAAATAGGAAGCATCGTTCTTTATCTTTGAGAAGGAGAGAGACTTTGCATAGAAAAGAGTTTTCTGCTTGGTTAAAATTGAAGGTAAAAATATTACTGTTTAAATTAATTATTTTAATATTTACTTAAGTTTAACTGTCATTTATATTGAAGGTATTGAGTTTTTCTGCTGACTCTGTCTCTGAGAAAATAAGAGCTTTGTCTTTTGGTCCTAATACCGTGGTTCGTGACTGTAAATCAATTGTTATCAATGGGTACAGATTTATTGTCACTGAACGAGCCAAAAACATGAGAACACAACATGATGGTATTATGGTTACTGCCACAACAGATTGTTATGCCAGTGCATCAGATAGTAGACCGCGACTTGAAAATGTGGGTTATTATGGAGTCGTTGAGAAAATAATAATATTGGATTATTACTCTCATGGACGAGTCACAATGATGAAATGCCATTGGTTTGATTCGATGACGAGACATGGCACATTTATTGATGATTGTGGATTTCGAGTAATTAATATGACCCGCACTCCTGCAACCGAAGAACCATATGTGTTGGCATCAATGGCTAAACAAGTTTTTTATGTCAAAGATCAACTTCAACCTGAATTTGGTGTCATAGTTGAAGTAATTCCAAGACATATTTTTGATGATGCTGATGATGGAATTGACACTGTCCCTATTGCCATTGGTACCAATGCATTTATTTCTTTTGATGACTCCAATAGCTCAATTGTCAGAGTTGATTGTGAACCTGAAGTTGTGGTTGAAAATATATAGAATCATTCATACATGTTCTCAATTCTTTTAGTTTACCTCGAGTTGGGTTTTTAAGGTTGGTAATATTCATATTTATTTAGTATTGATCACAAATATGTTTTAGCTGACTTGACCGTTATGTGAATTTTCAATGTTTATTGGTTGCTATTTTATTTGAATTGCATTTTCTAATTTGGAATTGAACTGTATTCAAAACAAATCAAACAATATTTCTAACTTGGTGAACATTACAACTTGTATGTTTTATTAAATTCATTCAAGCTCTTTTAAAACAATTGATAGCTAAATTACCAATAAATCCCCTCATTCCCTCATATATTTAGTTTTTTGGTTTACACATTAATTTTCTTTTTCTAATTAATTGCATATTTGTTTTCAAATGCAGGAAATGCAGCCAATTGAAGAGAGACGGAGAAAAAAAATGGCAGAGAACAATTGTCGGATGGAGGAGATGGGCATTCCACCATTAGTGCCTACAGTGAGTACTTTATTTCAAATATATATATATATATATATATATATATATTTACAGAATATATAATGTCATGTGATTAATTTTTTTTGTAAACTTTTTTGTAGGATCCACCATTACGTCGACAGTTATTCGACGAGGAGCCTAGTACTGGTCCTAGTACTCAGGCTGGTGGTACGAGGAGGGTTCGTACCAGAGGTGGACGTAGAGCTGCGCGTGCCCGACTAGACCCTGCCCCTCCCACTGACATTTCAGCCTTCCCACATTCTGATCCCGGTGTGTCGTTAGGGACACACGGGGTATTTAGGCCTCCCATGTTTTCGCTACCTTCTGCATCTTCTTCCCCATCATTTTCACATCCCATGATGATTCCCACTCCCCAGTCAGCATCAGGTCATACAGCTGTTCCATCTTCTTTTCCTTCTACTTCTGTCTCTCCAAGCTTTTATATTCTATCTTCTTCGACTCCTGTTCCACCAGAGGGTGTTCCATCAGGTTATGTGGATCCGGCGCCACTCATTGATCAGACTAGCGCAGGTATATTTATAAAACCCTAAAAAAATTTATAACAATATTTATTTTCATTATAACATGTTTTGATAAAATATTTGTTTTTCTTTCATGACAGATACATCTACTAACAGGAGGCGTGGGCGGGGCCGTACACGCATGCGTTCGGTGTCAAACCGTCGCACACAGGTTATGGTGGAATATAATGAAGACAATCAGATGGTTGAGAAAACAGGGCAGCAATGTCGGAGTTTTCTGGCGACGCTTGCCAAATACTCCGACATCATTCCCGTCAGCCCGCTGTCGTGGAGACATTTTCCACATGAGGTCAAAGATAGAGCTTGGGCAGAGATATGGGTAAAAAAATCTGTTGTATTTAATGCCATGAATTATTTTGGTATTTATATGAATTAATATTTTGATTTCAGCTTCGATTTAATTTTCCTGATGGTGAGGGTTCACGACTGGAACGACTAAAGGATTTAGGTGAGCTTTGGAGAGCCTACAAGCATGAGCTGTATATTGGATGGCGTGCTAGAGTTGGCACTGAGTTAGAGGCGGTACCAGTCGTGGATGATTGTCCTATAGAGCAGTATCGTCAGATGATTACTCATTGGACGAGTACCCAGTTTAAGGTATGAATTACATTTGAGGTATTTAAATAATAACTTTCAAGTTTTTCATTAATATTATCCTTTGTGTTATCGAATTTTATTTAGGAATCATCTGGAAAAAATAAAAAAACATTGATGCAAAAAATACCTCCATACACTAGGACGCACGACGATGCCGGATCATGAGAGGCAGCAGGTATGACAATTGTTTATAAGTTTTCTTTACGACTTACATTTTCTTTTGTTTCCTCAATTATTTAATCATTTGATAAAGTTTTTATATAACTTTTGTTTTCAATGTCATTGTAGAGGCAAGTACAAAATATTGAAGGAAGTGTGCCTCGAGCAAAACTGTTTTGCTCGAGTAGACGAAAAAAGGATGGAAGTGCTGTCAACGAAGCGACTCAGCAGCAGATTGTAAGTTTTAATCTGTTGATTTTATATTTTAATATCTATTTCGTAACTTAATAATATATTTATATTTGTAACAAGATGCTTTAGAAGCCCTCGATGCCCAAGAATCAGAAAATTTTGGGCCATCTGATCACTTACATCAGGTGTTGGGAGAGGATCATTCTGGCAGAGTACGCTGCCGACCTAGGATAGCCCCGACGAGGTATTGGCCTGCCTCAGGTACGAGTTGTAGTGCCACCGAGCTGCAGAAAGTTAGGGAACAGGCGGAACAAGCTGAGAAAAGGGCCACAGAGATGGCAGAATAGTCTGCTAGGGAAAACAGTGCATTTATGAAATTTATTGAAGTTCTACGTCCAACACTTCCAGCAGAGGCCAGCCCAGCGATTGATGAATACATGTCGTCGATACATTCTATATATGGTGCACCATGTGGCAGTTCCAGTGGTGGTCAGGCCGATGTCCAGCTTGAAGATGATGATGGCGAGGAGTCTGATGCGGAAGAGGAGGGAGATGAGGAGGGAGAGGAGGAGGGCGAAAGCGAGGAGGAAGGCACTGTGGAGGGTGAGGACGATGAGGAGGACGATGACGAGGGTGATGATGATGATGATGATGGTGATGGTGATGCTGATGTGGGACATATTAATCTGTTAAATTTTTTGACTTATATTACTGAGATTTGATGTTTAATTTATTCTAGTTATTGGTTTTATCTAGACTCGTAATATAGTATTGGAGTTGAGTTATTTTTATATATTGTCTGTTTTTATGGATGTTGTTGTCTTTTAGTGGTTGTGTGTTTGTGAACTCCCTTGACAACCCCCCTCATTCTTGGACCCTGGACAACCCCCCCCCCCCCCCCCTCCCCCTTGGACCCCGGACAACCCCCCAAACACCCCCCGGATAGCCCCCTGAACAACCCCAGACAACCCCCTGAACAACCCCTGAACAACCCCTGAACAGCCCCTGAACAACCCCCTGAACAACCCCCGGACAGCCCCCTGAACAACCCCGGACAACCCCCGGAAGAACCCCCAAACACCCCTCGGACAGACCCCGCACAGCCCCCCACCCTCCTCCTTGGTCCCCGGACAGCCCCCCGGACACCCACCGGACAGCCCCCCCGGACAGCCCCCGCGGACAGCCCCCTGGACAGCCCCCCGTACAGCCCCCAACCCTCCACCCTGGACCCCGGATAGCCCCCCGGACAGCCCCCCGGACAACCCCCCGGACAACCCCCCCACCCTCCCCCTTGGACCCCGGACAACCCCCCAAACACCCCCCGGACAGCCCCCTGAACAACCCCGGACAACCCCCTAAACAACCCCTGAACAACCCCTAAACAACCCCTGAACAACCCCCTGAACAACCCTCGGACAGCCCCCTGAACAACCCCAGACAACCCCCTGAAAAACCCCCAAACACCCCCCGGACAGACCCCGCACAGCCCCCCACCCTCCTCCTTGGTCCCCGGACAGCCCCCCGGACACCCACAGGACAGCCCCCCCGGACAGCCCCCCGGACAGCCCCTCCACCTTCCTTAATTTCATTAGCTCTGAAATGTTTCATCGCACGATCAACTAAAATCTAATCCATACTAAATATGATATAAAAATATTCTATATGAATTTCCATAAGATTTTAAGTGAAAACAAAAAGTGAAATATGAAAAACTGACCAAACGCATTCGAAATGTGTTGGATGCCCGTTTTGGCCGTTTATGACACCAGAACTACGTTGTCAGTCACCGCGGTCACACGGCACGTCCGATTGACGTGTTGTCTGCTCGACCACTTCATAAATCACTCACCCGTATTTGTCGTCTGATTTCAGGTCATTCCGAAATCGTTCGGCCCGTTTGGACCCCCCTCACGCGTGTTTACGAAGCGCGCGCATCACTTAAAACACGAATATTGAGTCGTACCGCGCAAACCGCACGTCTGATTGACGTGTCATCTACGCGTACACGTCACGAATAATAATTAGAATGTTTTACGGTGGTTTCAGCTCAATATGAGGTCGTCCGCTATGAATTTGACTGTTGGACACCCGTTTTGGCCGTTTATGAGACCAGAACTGTGTTGTCGGTCACCGCGGGCACACGGCACGTCCGATTGACGTGACGTCTACTCGACCACTTCATAAATCACTCTCCCGTATTTGTCGTCTGATTTCAGGCCATTCCGACTTCGTTCGGCCCGTTTGGACCCCCCTCACCCGTGTTTACGAAGCGCGCGCATCACTTAAAACACGAATATTGAGTCATACCGCGCAAACCGCACGTCCGATTAACGTTACGTCTGCGCGTACACGTCAAAAATAATAATTAGAATGTTGCACGGTGGTTTCAGCTGAATCTGAGGTCGTTCGCTATGAATTTGACAATTTGACGCCCGTTTTGGCAGTTTATGACACCAGAACTACGTTGTCGGTCACCGCGGGCACACGGCACGTCCGATTGACGTGCTGTCTGCTCGACCACTTCAGAAATCACTGTCCCGTATTTTTCGTCTGATTTCAATCCATTTTGACTTTGTTCGGCCCGTTTGGACCCCCCTCACGCGCGTTTACGAAGCGCGCACATCACTTAAAACATGAATATTGAGCCGTACCGTGCAAACCGCACGTCCGATTGACGTGCCGTCTACGCGTACACGTCACGAATAATAATTAGAATGTTTCACGGTGGTTTCAGGTCAATCTGAGGTCGTCCGCTATGAATTTGACCGTTTGACGCCCGTTTTGGCCGTTTATGACACCAGAACTGCGTTGTCGGTCACCGCGGGCACACGGCACGTCCAATGGACGTGCCGTCTGCTCGACCACTTAATAAATCACTCACCCGTATTTGTCGTCTGATTTCAGACCATTCCGAAATCGTTCGGCCCATTTGGACCACCCTCACGCGCGTTTACGAAGCGCGCATATCACTTAAAACACGAATATTGAGTCGTACCGCGCAAACCGCATGTCCGATTGACGTGCAGTCTGCGCGTACACGTCACGAATAATAATTAGAATGTTTCACGGTGGTTTCAGCTCAATCTGAGGTCGTCCGCTATGAATTGGACCGTTTGACGCCCGTTTTGGCCGTTTATGACACCAGAACTGCGTTGTCGGTCACCGCAGGCACACGGCACGTCCGATTGACGTGCCGTCTGCTCGACCACTTCAGAAATAACTGTCCCGTATTTTCCGTCTGATTTCAGTTCATTCCGACTTTGTTCGGCCCGTTTGGACCCCCCACACGCGCGTTTACGAAGCGCGCGCATCACTTAAAACACGAATATTGAGTCGTACCGCGCAAACCGCAGGTCTGATTGACGTGCCGTCTGCGCGTACACATCACAAATAATAATTAGAATGTTTCACGGTGGTTTTAGGACAATTCGAGGTTGTCCACTATGAATTTGATCGTTTGACGCCCGTTTTGGCCGTTTATGACACCAGAACTGCGTTGTCGGTCACCGCGGGCACACGGCACGTCCAATTGACGTACCGTCTACTCAAACACTTCATAAATCACTCACCCGTATTCGTCGTCTGATTTCAGCCCATTCCGAAATCGTTCGGCCCGTTTGGACCACCCTCACGCGCGTTTACGAAGCGCGCGCATCACTTAAAACACAAATATTGAGCCGTACCGTGCAAACCGCACGTCCGATTGACGTGACGTCTGCGCGTACACGTCACGAATAATAATTAGAATGTTGCACGGTGGTTTCAGCTCAATCTGAGGTCGTCCTCTATGAATTTGACCGTTGGACGCCCGTTTTGGCCGTTTATGACACCAGAACTGCGTTGTCGGCCACCGCGGGCATACGGCACGTCCGATTGACGTGCCGTCTAATCGACCACTTCAGAAATCACTGTCCCGTATTTATCGTCTGATTTCAGGCCATTCCGACTTCGTTCGGCCCATTTGGACCCCCCTCACGCGCGTTTACGAAGCGCGCGCATCACTTAAAACACGAATATTGAGCTGTACCGCGCAAACCGCACGCCCGATTGATGTGCCGTCTGCGCGTACACGTCACGAATAATAATTAGAATGTTGCACGGTGGTTTCAGGTCAATCCGAGGTCGTCCGCTATGAATTTGACTGTTGGACGCCCGTTTTGGCCGTTTATGACACCAAAATTGATTTGTCGGTCACCGCGGGCCCACGGCACGTCCGATTGACGTGTCGTCTTCTCGACCACTTCATAAATCACTCACCCGTATTTTTCATCTGATTTCAGGCCATTCCAAAATCGTTCGGCCCGTTTGGACCACCCTCATGCGCGTTTACGAAGCGCGTGCATCACTTAAAACATGAATATTGTGTCGTACCGCACAAACTGGACGTCCGATTGACGTGCCATCTGCGCGTACACGTCACGAATAATAATTAGAATGTTTCACGATGGTTTCAGCTCAATCTGAGGTCGTCCGCTATGAATTTGACCGTTTGACGCCCGTTTTGGCTGTTTATGACACCAGAACTGCGTTGTCGGTCACCGCGGGCACACGGCACGTCCAATTGACGTGTCGTCTACTCGACCACTTCAGAAATCACTCACCCGTATTTGTCGTCTGATTTCAGGCCATTCCGACTTCGTTCGGCCCGTTTGGACCCCCCTCACGCGCGTTTACGAAGCGCGCGCATCACTTAAAACACGAATATTGAGCCGTACCGCACAAACCGCACGTCTGATTGGCGTGACGTCTACGCGTACATGTCACTAATAATAATTAGAATGTTGCACGGTGTTTTCTGGTCAATCCGAGGTTGTTCTCTATGAATTTGACCGTTGGACGCCCGTTTTGGCCGTTTATGACACCAGAACTGCATTGTCGGTCACCGCGGGCACACGGCATGTCCGATTGACGTTCCGTCTTCTCGACCACTTCATAAATCACTCACCCGTATTTTTCGTCTGATTTCAGGCCATTCCGACTTCGTTCGGCCTGTTTGGACCCCCCTCACGCGCGTTTACGAAGCGCGCGCATCACTTAAAACACAAATATTGAGCCGTACCGCGCAAACCGCACGTCCGATTGGCATTTCGTCTGCGCGTACACGTCACGAATAATAATTAGAATGTTTCACAGTGTTTTCAGGTCAATATGAGGTCGTACGCTATGAATTTGACCATTTGACGCCCGTTTTGGCCGTTTATGACCCCAGAACTGCGTTGTCGGTCACCGCGGGCACACGGCACGTCCGATTGACGTGCCTTCTACTCGACCACTTCATAAATCACTCACCCGTATTTTTCGTCTGATTTCAGGCCATTCCGAAATCGTTCGGCCGGTTTGGACCACCCTCACGCGCGTTTACGAAGCGCGCGCATCACTTAAAACACGAATATTGAGTCGTACCGTGCAAACCGCACGTCCGATTGACGTGCCGTCTACGCGTAAACATCACTAATAATAATTAGAATGTTTCAAGGTGGTTTCAGCTCAATATGAGGTTGTCCTCTATGAATTTGACCGTTGGACGCCCGTTTTGGCCGTTTTTGACACCAGAATTGCGTTGTCGGTCACCGCGGGCACACGGCACGTCCGATTGACGTTCCGTCTACTCGACCAATTCATAAATCACTCTCCCGTATTTTTCGTCTGATTTCAGGCCATTTCGACTTCGTTCGGCCCGTTTGGACCCCCCTCACGTGCGTTTACGAAGCGCGCGCATCACTTAAAACACGAATATTGAGTCGTACCGCGCACACCGCACGTCCGATTGACGTGCCGTCTATGCGTACACGTCACGAATAATAATTAGAATGTTTCACGGTGGTTTCAGCTCAATCCGGAGATGTGGTGTGGCCAGAACCACTCAAAGTGTCCATCTTTTGTTTCAAAAGGACGTCATTTTAAGTGAAAAGCATCAACTGACATTCAGAAAACCGACCAAACGCATTCCGAATTTGTTGATAATTTATCCCAACAATCCATGGGTCATATGTGACGTGTACGAGCCAACCCGGGATGAATCTGAGTCGCGGTGTGGCCAGGATAAGTCTAAGTGACTCTCTTTTGTTTAAAATGGACACCATTTTAAGTACATACGGAAAAATGACCAAACGGATTCGGTTTCCGTTGAAACATTAGGAGAACGATCCATGGGTCTTATGTGACGTGTACGAATAATCCCCGCTTCAATCTGACATGCGGTGTGGCTGACACCACTCAAAGTGTCCGTCTTTTGTTTCAAAAGGACGTCATTTTAAGTGAATGGCATCAACTGACATACGGAAGAACGACCAAACGCATTCAGATTCTATCGATACTTTAGCATAACGATCCATGAGTCATATGTGACGTGTACAAGTCAACCCCGTCTTAATCCGAGATGCGGTGTGGCCGACACTGCTCTAACTCTGTCTCTTTTGTTTAAAATGGACATGATTATAAATGAAAAGAACAACTGGCATACGCAAAACCAACCAAACGCATTCTTAATCTTTTGATAATTTATCACAACGATACATGGGTCATATGTGACATGTACGAGCCAACCCAGGATGAATCTGAGTCGTGGTGTGGTCAGGATTAGTCTAAGTGTCACTCTTTTGTCTAAAATGGACAACATTTTAAGTACATACGGAAAACTGACCAAACGCATTCGGTTTCCATTTAAACTTTAGGAGAACGATCCATGGGTCATATGTGACGTGTAAGAATCAACCCCGCCTCAATTGGAGACGCGATGTGGTCAGCACCACTCATAGTGTCCGTCTTTTGTTTCAAAAGGACGTCATTTTAAGTGAAAAACATCAACTGGCATACAGAAAACCGACCAAACGTATTCGGATTGTGTCGATACTTTAGCACAACGATCCATGGGTCAAATGTGACGTGTACGAGTCAACCCCGCCTCAATCTGAGGTGCGGTGTGGCCGGTATCACTTTAGGTGTATGTATTTTGTTTAAAATGGACATCATTTGAGGTAAAAATATGTGGTATAGAAAAAACCGATCAAATTATGAATTGAATTTCGGATTCCACATATAATTTTCATCTAAATTTTAAAATGAATTCTAAATGAATTATGTATGTTTATAATTATGTTATGAATTCTACTTTAATTATGGATGTGTATATTTTCAGGATGCATTATATGTGTTGGTTGGTTGGTTTTCATTATTTGTATGTGTTGGTTTGTTCTCTATATGTATGCATTATATGTGGTACAGGTACAATAATTGGATTGAAAAATGAATTGAAAACGAGGGCATAATTGGATTGAAAATTGAATTGAAAATGCCCAAAAACCAGACCTACTGTGCAAATTGCAGGCTACTGTGCAATTTGCACAGCAAAGCCTATGCCAACAGTTTTCAAACCATTGGCATAGGCTCTATGTAGCTGTTTTTACCAACGGTTCCTTGAACCGTTGGGATACCCTATTGCATGGTTGTTTTTACCAACGGTTCTATGAACCGTTGGTAAAAACCTTTCCCAATGGTTTGTAAACCATTGGGAAAGAAAATTATTGTTGATTTACCAACGGGCCAAACCGTTGGGAAAGACCTTTCCCAACGGTTTGGCAGAACCGTTCGGATAGGTTGATTTTTTCTGACCTATCCCAACGGTTCTGTGTAAACCATTTGGAAAAGCCTTTCCCAACGGCTTACTTCCCCACGGTTTGCAGAACCGTTGGTATAACATATACCAACGGTTCTGCAGCCTTTCCCAACGGTTCTAAACCGTTGGGAAATGCTGGATTTCCAGTAGTGCTTAATGGGTATTAACCTTTGAAATTGATTATTTATTATTCTTAGTGGGTAAAAACTACTCTAATAGTCATATAATACACTAATTTCTTTAAAATAACTCTGATATTCTTTATTCATCATTCACTACCATTCCTATGAGGTATCTCAAATATTTATTTATAAAATAAAAATTATATTTCAAGTAAAAAAAATATCTATAGTTTTTTCATCACTATCATAGTTCTTAGAGACTATGATGCACTATAATTTCAAAATCTATTTTTATTATATACATGTTCTTATTGTCCTATTTTGTGATTTGTAATTTTTATAGTGTATTTAACCATCATGTGAAATGTTCAATATTGATGAAATAAAAAATGGAATTTTAGTTAGGGGAGAATGTGTTTTATATTCAATTAAATATTTAAATATGGAATGCATATATTTTTATGCGGAAAATTTATATTTAAAAGTATTTTATAGTGAATTATTCACACACTTTAAAATTATCATCCTAAAAATTTCAATACATACTTCAAGAAGAAAAAAACTAGGGGATATTTTATTTCATCTCATTATTTTTGTACATAGATATTATATATTACTTGATTAATATTCAACACATGACATTAAAATCCATGCCAAAATCATATAAGTTTTGAGTTTTTCAAAACCGGGATACATAATAAACATGTTCATAAGAGATATATATCATCTCCCATTAAGTTCTTCAACACTGGAACCCTTCTTATAAATATCATACATAATACCTTTATTAATATCCTAGGGAAAGTAAATATAAAAAATGGTGTATAACGACCCATCTTTTATTAGGATAATTTACCTTCTTATAATTATTTTATATGTTATAAAACACAAATATATCATGTAGATCCCAATAAAAACACCATTCTCATAAATGAAGAATGAAATAAGTAATTTTCATAAAAATTAATGAACATATACTGATGGAATAGTAACTTGACCATTGAAATAGTAACATGACCATTAAGAAAAGTAATTCGGGCATTAGAATAGTAACATCACCCATTAAAGTATAAATAAATATTATTCATCTTATAAATGAAAATATTAAATGATTATATCATAGTATATATAAATAAATGTTTTAAAAATTATAAATTAAGTGTTGGTTTTTTTATAAAATTAAAATTTTTATTTAGAATTTTATAATAAATATAATGATTTAAAAGAAAAATTATTTACATAAAATGTATTCATAAATTAATATTTTGTTATCTTATAATTATAAGACAATTTTGTGAGACCTTAATTAATTTTTCAAATAGTCTTAAAATCAGTTAGAATTTTAAAATCAATATTTTTTGAATAAAAGACAATTTTAACTAATAATTAAATTTCACATATATAGAAAATTATTTTCATAAAATGGATTCCATTATTTAATTCTACACATTGAAACATGGTTATGGTGAATTTTTGGTATTTTTAAAAGAGATGAATTTGTTTTGAATAGTGAAATACAGTAATTTACAGTATTTAACAAATACATGAATTGTTGATTTTTAGATGATGTATGGATGATTAAGAATAATAGTCACTAAATATTTTTCATTATTTAATATATTTAGTGATAAGGTTCAAACTATTGATAGTCTTAATCCAAAATGATAAAATAATGAAAAAACACCCCTCTCCTCCCCTATTAATACCCCTCTAACCATCTATTCTCTAGAAACCTTCCAAGATTGGAAGAGTATCTAAATTCTATCCAATATTCTTCCCAATAGTCTTCTATAAGTTCAAGATCCTTTAGTCTCAACAAAATACTATATCCAATTTCTGAAAAAATGTTCTCAAGGAGAAGAAATTTAAGAGGTAAAATCCTCTTCCGTTTTATTTTAATTTATTTTCATGATATTTTCTTTTCTTATTCTATAATCACTTTCCCTTGTACAAGTGGTATTATAACTCCATTATCATATATAAACTATAATGTTATTTTTTAAATGTAAAAAACCATCATCAAAACATTACTCCTATCCCTTTTATTCTAAAAATGAAAACAACATCTGTGAGGTTTTGATTTATCACCTTCAATGATGAAAAGTTTTAATTTTCCTTTACCACATTCAAGGCTGGTAATAAAAAATTATAATGGTTGAAATAGATATAAAAATTTATGTTATAATCTTTTTTATATTCTATAACAAACATATAGACATAATATTAAATAATAAATCAAAACAAGTTCGTTGTGATCGAAAACCACCAAAATTAATCTAAATGATTATCATTATAATTTTAACTGATGAATTGTCATTATAAACGGAAAAAATAACATATATGTTGGGTAAATTCCCCCAAGGTGTCATCCTAGTATGTTTGGGGTGTGTTTGTGTTTGTTGACAAATCGGGATGACCACAAATGAGTTTGGTCGATGTTGCCGAAGTAGGTTTTTACAATGGCGCAGTTTCCTAGTGTTTGTAAAAGGGGGTATGTAGAATTGTTTACAGTATCCAGAATGTTTCGTGGAAGGAAAAATGTTTTGTAGGGAGGTTCACGATTCACAGATGGAAAATAGTTCCCAGAAATAGTTTTCAGGATGGCATGCGGTATGTGGAAGGCTTGTGGTATGTGGTTTGGATTGTCGTTTGGGTAACGAGAAGGTGATTTGAGGAGCCGTGAAGGGATTTGTTTGTGGAAATTTGACAGAAATTTTGGTCTCCATGTAAGAATAGAGGTAGTATATCGATTTTGGATGGAATAATGGTTTGTTATAGGAGCATGGTATGTGGTGAAGGCAGTACCACATTGAAGATTTGGTAAATATCAAATTAGGGGATTTTACAGATCTATTTTCTTATATAAAGAGCATTAATCCAATCATTATAGTAGAGAGATTTTCATAAGAAAATATCCTTTCTCTAGGAATTTTTCTAAGTCCAAATATGGTTTGTGACGAAGAATTCTCGGAAGGTTGGAGTTCTTTGTGGGAGTGATTATGTGAAAGGGTGTTTCTGGAGAACTATAGTCTATAAAGGAAGAGGGCAGTACATGGAAGAAGTAATTTTGCAGAAGCGGAAGTAGTACTCCGAAGTCGTATAATGAAACGGTACACAGAAGAGGTACGCATAAGTGATAGGCAGAATTAGTAAGCATAGGTGTTTTGTGAAGTCGGTACATGGTGGAAATACACGGTAGTGGTATACGGCACTAAAAGAAGAAGCAGTTCACGAGAGAGGTGATCTATGAGGCATACCCATTGTGCAGTACACAAAATAGTCAAGGTGGTTCGTGGAAGACTCAAGGAAGCATGGAAAAGCACTAAAATAGTTCTTTAATATAATTTTAGATAAATAACATTAAGAGGAAAATTGGACATAATCTATGGGTGAAAAGGGGACTTCAACATGGAATCTACCTATATTTTAGGATGTTTTCTTTCATGAAAATGAAGGGACCTACAGGTCCATAAACATTTAGTAGATCCCTTCCAGGATCATTGAGTGAATGAAGAGAAATACAGTGATCCTTCTCCCTAAAAGTGAGCCAGAGGAAGAGACATAGGGTGTGACCCTTAAGAATATAGTGAGAAGACCCTAAACCTTGTAAAGGCAGTGATCCTAGGCATAGAAGATCTAACTCGAACCTTCTAATTGGAAGTGAGCTTTAGTGGATTTGGTATATCATAACATCACCATTGTATTCTCCCTGGATGTAGCCTAATGACGGTGAACCATGTAAAATCATTGTGTTCTTTGCATGATTTCCTTTCTATTTATACATTTCTATAGGCTAAAAAGAGAAGGGTGTTTTTTAATGATTAAACAAGATCTGAAAGGAATGTAGTTTTAATATTTTATATCCTGATTCACCCCCCCCCCCCCCCCCTACACCCTCTTAGGGTATTTGATCTAGTTGAACTAACAATTCGTATCAGAGGGAATGGTTAAAAGTCAGTGGTTCTCTATTAGTAGAAGAAATGGAGGTGTTAAATAACAAAGGGATTTTGATCTTAAATGGGAACAATTTCCTACTATAGAGGAATAGGATTCAATACTACATTAGATCATTAGGAATGGATTTTTTAATAGTATCTATGCATGGAATATTATCTGATATCAATAGTGGTGCTTTATCAGAAGATGAAATAAGGGAATTGGATGATGATGTTAAAGGGATCAATGATTTAGGGGTAGCCCAATAAAAATCAATTTATATGATGGTGGTGTCATTTAAAACATCACAAGCTATGTGGGAAATATTTTTGAATATTTATAAGGGAAACTCAAAAGTGAGAGAAGCAACTCTTCATGTTCTATGTAAAAAGTAAGAGGATCTCAGAATTAACCCCAATGAGTATGTTGATGCTTTCCTCTACATGGTAAATGTTTTTTGGAAGACATGTGGGGTCTTGGATAAGTCATTTAAGAGATAAAGGTTTTGAACCATATCTTGAGATAACTTCATCCTTGATTCAATCCGAAAGTTTCAGTATCGGAAGATAATGATCCAAAAGATCTAACATTGGAAAACTTTCATAGAACCCTTATTGCATATAAAATGATAAATGATGGTAATGATACAGCAGAAAAAGGGAAATCTTATGGAATTTTATTTAAGGCCTTGAATAATCTCTATGCTGAAGATAATCAGGATGAAGATATTTTAGATGATGTCATTTCATTTCTCTCATCAAATCTACAAAGACGAATAGGAAATATCAAAGGTAAACATCCACATGCATGATTATGATGTAGAAAGATTATATATTTTTCATTAAATTTTTCTAATAAGTTTGAAGATAATGATGAAGAAAATAATGAAATTTCTCATAATAAGTATTCATCCAATGAGAAAGGTAGGATAATTTCTAAGAGAATGTTATTCAAATAGAAGAATCTTTTTTCAAAACAAGATGAAAGGTCAAAAAATTAGTAGGAAGAAGAGTTGGTGGATTGTAGGGATAATAAAGTTGATGATTTGGTGGGAGTTTTTAGAAATTCCATTACAAGAGAAGAAAGAGACAATGAATAAGGATAAATTGAATGAAGAGTTTATCTTAAGGATGGATTAGGTGCTTATCTTGGAGAGATAGATGTTTGGGGATCCAAAATAAATAAATCTAACAAAGTTTATCATGATGAAAAACCTTATTTGAAATAGTAGTAAGAATAAAATTATGAGCTGAATGAAGAAATTAAAAAACTTAAGTCATCAATGCCAGAAAGATTAGAAAAGGTGGGTGAGTACAATCTCAAAATTGAAAACAGAGAAGAGAGATTGATAGTTCGATTGAAACTAGAAAAGATATGATCAAACATACCAAATAACTTTAACATGTCATTTTTGGTTTGTGATGAAGTGTTAATGATCAAGATAAAATTATTTAATCATAGTAAAACATCAGGAAAAAATATAACAAAGGAACTATAAAATATGAATGTGGAGTATAGTTGTCCAATAGAATATAAGAAATAGTCAAATCAGAATGATAAGGATAGTTTGGGACTTGATCGAAAACTAAGATCAGTAATAGTTGAAGTCAGACCACAAGAACTCACTCCAGGAGTAAAAATTGATTTGGGTACGAAGAAGAATCAGAAGATTTATAGAACCCAAGGGACAACCAGTGGTGTAATATTTCAACACAAGAATGTACCACACATAATATTCTATTATTGTGGAAAGATGGCACACTCAAAAAATGATTTTTACATAGAAAATAGGTATCTAAAGGAACATGACCAACATATTAAATCATATAGAGCTCGATTTTACAATTCATCTTTTGATGGTCACTGTTTCATGTGTGGAGGATTCAGACACATGGAAAGATATTTCTCGTAAACAATACAGAGTAAGGTGCCGAAGCAGATTGGGGTTGGTTATAAGATGTTGAAAAATGTATCATCAAGTGAAATGAAAATGAAAAATCGATTTGCAACTCTAAAATGTGAAGCTGGTCCATTATATTCCAATTAATGTCAAGAGTATCAATCCATACTAGGTGTGAATCCAAAAAAATGGATCAAAAAGAAAATATATGAGCAAGTAGTGGTTGTAGAAATTGTGTTCAATGCATCATATCGCACTGGAATATGGATCATTGATAGTTAATGTACCTCCCATATGATAGGAAATATGTATATGGTGATAGGAATTAGTTACTATAAAGAAGGTATCATAAGGTTTGGTAACGATGAAGGGTTGAAAATTATTGGCTCTGAGGAAGAAAATATTGGTGGAAAAGACATGAGATGTGTAGTTGTCTTGATTGTAGAAGGTCTTAGTCACAACTTGTTAAGTGTAAGTAAATTGTGTGAATCTAGAAATGTAATAAGTTTTTCCAAGAAATTATGTTTCATCAAAGAAAAAAGATAGTGTTTTTGTGTTGCAGGGAAAGCATAAAAAGGGTAATCTCTGCCTCATGAGTAGAGAAAAAGATTTTTGATTTCTTTCTAAGGAATAGAAAATAACCTATTTCATAAGTGTCATGTCCATGTTATCCAAACATAATTGGAATATTTGTTGAAATATGATACTTCTAAAGATCTCCCTAGATTATCACATGATTGTACACGTATATGTGATTCATTTGAAAAATGGAAGATCATTCGAAATACATATATGGTAAAAGATATGAGGTCAACAAGACTGATTAAGTTGGTTCATATTGATGTGTGTGGACCAATATCACCAAATTATCTCGATGGGAGGAGATATTATGTTCTTTTAATTAATTATTATAGTATAATTTCATGGGTATAAATCATTACCTAGAAGTCTAAGGTGTTCAATTTCATTACCAGATATCGATAAGAAGTTGAAAATATGCTAAATAAAAAAATCCAGAAGATACTGACATATAATTGAACATAGTTCACAAATAGCCAAGTGGAGGATTTTCTCAAAAAACAAGGGATAAGGCTTCAAGTTTCTTTGGTGAGAACTCTATAGCATAATGAAGTAGTTGAGAGAATAAATCTTATTTTCAAAAACATGGCCCAAACAATACTCATTGAGAAAGTCATTCTGGATAAATTTTTTTAAAAAAAAAGAAGTGATGACGGATGTCTATACATAAAATAGAGTGTTACTATGTCTGAATGAATAAGAGACTCCATATGAACTATGGTATGGAAAGAACCAATCATTAAAGTACTTTCGAATCTTTGTAAGTTATTTTTTCAATACCAAAATTAGAAACACGAGAAGTTTTAATCTTGTGGAGATGAAGGGATATTTAATGGCTACTCAATGAAAATAAAAGCATATAGATTCTTCAACAAGAGTCTAGGAAAGATTTTTGAAATCCATGATGTAACTATTGTATAGAATGAGAAGAGTTTGCAGTAAATACATGATCAGTCGCCGGAGGATATTGATGAACAAATAATTATATCATGGGATACTCTAATTCTAGATGTTAATTCAGAAGAAGAATCAGTTGATGAGAAGGATGAGGATAAATCATTATTTATACAAAGACCGATGGGAAGATATGAAATTCATGGAAAAATAATAATTGGAGATCAGATAGTTCTAGTGCAGATAAGAAGGATTAAGATGCTACATCAAGCATCATACTTATCACAAGTAGAGCCTAAATGTTTTAGTGAATTAGTTGGGGATTAGAATTGGGTTCTGTATATGAATGAAGAACCAAACCAAATTGAGAAAAATCAAACATGGGATATTGTTTCGATACCAACATATAATAATTTCATCAAAATAAAATTGGTGTTTTGTAACAAGATGAATGATTATGATTTAGTGATTGGAAACAAAACATGACTAGTGTAAAAAGGGTTCTCCCAAATAGAAGGAATCGATCTTCATGAAACAATTGTTGCTATTACAAGGATATAGACAATCATATTATTCATGGAAATAGCTATCCAAAGAAAGTTCAAAGTGTTCCAGGTGAATGTAAAGTCATAATTTCTAAATGGTGTTCTGGAAGAAGTAGAGAATCTATATGGGTTTCTGATTCATGAAGATGAGAAAAAAGTTTTCAACTAAATAAGGAATTATATGGTTTGAAGGAAGAACCAGGAGCATGGTATTCAAAGCTAGATCAGTTTTTTTTAACTTAGTTTTTATCATGGAGGAGTTGATGACAATCTATATTTTAACCATGAATGTAATCAACTGATAATAGTGTTGGTATATGTCGATGACATATTCCTTGGTGGATCATATGAACACAGGGTAGACAGTTTTCTAAATTCAAAAAAAAAAAATTGAAATTTCAATGGTTGTTGAGCTTGGGTATTTACTTGGTTTACAGGTAACACATGGAAAGAATGGAACATTAATTTATAAATATAAATATACCAAGGAGTTTTTGAGAAGATTTTTAATGGATAATTCCAAGGAGAGGATGACTCTGGTGGCTACCTGGATGAAACTGTCAAGGGATCATGACGATAATGTAGTTAATGTTACATAATACAGGTAAATAAATGGCAATCTACTATACTTTATAGTAAGAATACCAGATATTATTTTTTCCACATGTCAAGTAGCATGGTATAAATGTAATCCCAAGGAAAGACACAAGGTTTCAGTGAAAATAATACTAATTCATATCAATGGTAATTGTGGAGTTTGGTTTTCTATATAATGAAAAATCTCAGTAAGAGTTATTGGGATATATAGATTCATATTGAGATGAATTAGCTGATGATAGGAAATAAATGCTTGGAGTTGCTTTATATATTGGTGGGTTATGTATTTCATGGATAATAAAGAAACAAGATTTCATTTCATTGATCACTACAGAAGCTGAGTATATTGAGGCAACTCAATAATTTACACAATTATTGTTGATGAATAAGTATCCTGATGATATGGCAGTTTAAGTGTAGTCTCTGATCAAATTACATTTTGATAATTCATGTTCTATAAATACTAACAAAAATACAGTCCATCACTCAAGGGAAAATCACATTGAAATAAAATATCAATTATCAAGGAGAAGTTTGATAAAGGGATTTTGAAGTTGGAGTATGTGCCTATAGGAAAACAAGTTGCACATATTCTAATAAAGGCCTTACACAAAGATGCATTTAAAAGGCATCTACTGGATCTTGGAGTCCAGTCGACTTCCTGTACATGAAAATGTGTGGATGGGGTTCCACCTCTCCCCAAGGTATAGTGTGTTTTTCCCTAATGTACTAATCTAGGTTCATTACCCTCTTGTATACCTCAAAGTAATGGCCTTTAAGTTTGTTTACAAAGGGGGAGAAATTGTGGCTATATAAGGGAGAAAATGTCTTAGTCAAGACATGGGGGAAGCTATTAAGTGGAGCATCAAGATAGGGGGGTTTGAAGCTGTTAGGGGGAGTAGTGATGTAGGGGGAGTATTAAATCTGACGGTTCTAGACGTGATCAATCAAAGGATATATATCACGATAACTAAGTTTCGTGATGAAAGGATAAGAGTGGTATTGGAATGGAATGAAGTGATTAATTGATGAACTTTTCATTATACTATTGTTTCTCACACCGAGAATTGCTCATGTGGGATTACTGTATGTGTGGAGTAAATCCTTGATCTCTATATTAATTTCAAGAAGCGAATGCTAGAAGAAGTTGGAAGAATATTTAATGAGATATCAAAATGTGAAAGTGTTCTCCAGAAACCCATAGGGGGGATTGTTGGGAAAAAATCCCTCAAGGTGTCCTCTTCGTATTTTTTTGGATTCTTTTATGTTTCTTGACAAATCCAAATTTCCACGAATGATTTTGGTTTATGTATTCAAAGTAGGTTTTTAAGATGGTGCAATTTCCTAGTGTTTTCCAAGTTTTTGGGCCTCAAAATCAGAAGTTTGGTTTTTCAAAAAGAATGATTTCTATATATGATTACATAGTATGCAAACCATGAATCGCGGTTCATAGATTGAAAAAGGAGGTATGTGGAATGGTTCACTGTAGACAGAACACTTCGCAGAAGTCAAAATAGTTTGTGGGGAGGCTCACAATTCGTGGACGGTAAACAGTTTTTGGAAGTAGTTCACGGGATGGAATGAGGAAGGAAAAGGTATTTCAGTATGAAAGATGGATTTTCGTTCACCGAAACAAGGCGGTGATTTGAGAAGTCATGAAGGGCTTCATTTTTGAAAAGTTGATGGTGATTTTTGCTATCGTGTATGAAGAGAGGTGGTATGTAGACCACGTAGGGAAGAACGGTTTTTGGAATAAGCATGGTATGTAGTGAAGATAGTACCGCATTGATGATTTGGTAAATCTCATATTAGTGGATTTTCTGGATCTATTTTTTTATATAAAGAGCACTAATCCCATCATTATGGTAGAGTGATTTTCATAAGAAAACATTTTGCTCTAAGAATTCAGCTAAGTCTAAATGTGGTTCATGAAGAAGGATTCCACAAAGGGTGAAACTGTTTCTGGAAGTGATTCCATGAAATGGTGTTTGTATAGAAATTTAGTTTTCAATGGAAGAAGGTTGTCCACATATGAAGCAGCCTATAGAAGATGGAATTTTACAGAAGAGGATGTGGTACATGAAAGTGTTATATGAATGTGGTATCTGAAAGAATTACACAGAGCTGGTTTACGAAGGCGGTACATGGTGGTGGTATGTGGCAACGAAAGTAAAGACAGTTCATGAGAGAGGTGATTTGCGAAGAATACCAGCTGAGTAGTATGCCAAATAGGCAATGTGGTTCTCAAAATACTCAAGGAACCCTACAAAATCCTTAAAACATTTCATAAAAGTAATTTCCACTAACTAAAAATACATGGAAAAGTGGAGTTCATCTATAGGTGAAAAGGGGAATTCAAAATAGCATCTACCTATAGTTGAGGATGCATTATTCCATTAAAATAATGGGACATAAAAGTCCATAAACTGTGAGTGGATCCCTTCAAAGAGTAGTGAGAAAAGGAAGAGGAAACAGTGATCCTTCCCACCGGTACTGATCTAGAGAATGATACATAGGGAGTGACCCTTGGTAATGCAGTGAGAATACCCTAAACCTTTTAAAGGGAGTGATCCTAGGAATAGAGTATCTATCCCAAACCGTGTAATTGGAAGTGAGCTTTAGGACAATAAGCTCGTACCCGAGTGGTAAGGGCTCCTGCTTGGTATCCAAGAGACCCAGGTTCAAAAATGGGTGGAGGTGAATTTTCAGGGTATTATAGCAATACTATAGTAGGTACTGTTCAGTATTATAGCATCCAGAACTATTAACCTGATTTAGGCCTTCAGGCCACTGGTTTGGGCCTACAGGTCTCTAGAGCCTTCTTGTCATCAAATGTATTCTGGCTACATGGCCTTCAGGCCATAAAGACCATGGAGTATCCCATTTCACATATAGAAATCCCTAGAAGTGGATTAGAGCAACAAGACTAGCAGTCCCCAGAAGCAGAGTTATCAGATTAGAATAATGAGAGAGTATGGAAACCGCCATCGGGACCAGGCACCGTGCAGCTTTGTATGGGGAAATTCTAGACGATCAGTAATTCAACGTGGGGAGCTAGGTTATCAATGATGCATAAGCTAGGGGAGGGATAATTCCTATGGTTTGGGCCTACGGGTCATGTATTGGGCACAGTATGCCTCTGGGCCTTCAGGTCATGTATTGTGAGTTGTTTCGGGCCTTGTTCCTATAGGTCATGTATGGGTTCCCCTTAATCCCTTAAACGGGGTATTCTATATAATAAAATAAAAAAAGGAGGCCTTCGGGCCATTCGGGAAAAATGGAAGTGAGATTTAGTGGATTTGGTACATCGATACATCATTTTTATATTCTCCTTGGATGTATCCCTGTGAGGCTGAACCAAGTGAAATCGTTATTTCACGTGCATGATTTCATTTTCGTTCATCCAAAGGGGCAGTAGTTTTAATCTATTATACCATGATTCACCACCCCCACCCTTAGGGTATTTTATCTAGTGGACCTAACAATATTTCACCAATAAAAATTTTGTAAGATCACTAATAACATATAATTTCAGTTCTAGGGAATTATTCTCATCTTACATGACCTTATATACTTGTAAACAAGTGAAAGGAGCTTGAAAACCAAGAAATGAATTCTCTGAAATGATAGATTTGAACTCTATAACTCATAATAATGGCCATAAATGAACATAAAAATATAATAATAAATAAAAGACGTGTATAAGAGGTTATGGATTTATTAATTAATTATTATAATTTTATTATCCATGATATTAAAGTGAAGAAAGCATTCAGAAATAAGGTAAGGGGATTCTTGAACCCAATTTCATTTCTTTGGGTTATTCCCCTTTTGTTCCAAATTTCAATGTGGATGTGTATTAAGTACTCTTCAAATATAATTTCATTATTCTTTCCTATTAATTTCTGGGATATACATGTTTCTAATCTAGTTTTATGAAAAATATAAATATTTTCCAAAAGAAACTCCCATTTCCAAAACAATTTTTGACTAATCTTGAGTTGTTTCTTCTTTAATCAAGAGTGATCAATATTATAAAAAATATTTTTTTTACTTACTCATTTAATAACCCCAAAGTTTATTCATGAATTTATTCTATAAAAAATGAAAAAAAATCCTTTATATGGGTTATTTTAGGTCTAATATTGATATACATTCTAAGTGGAATGCATGATTATGTAAATATTATGATGTGATGGGTGCGCACGAAATTATTTTTTGTTCCAATGCATATGGTAATGTGGCGTATCGCATGATATAAGGTTCTATATTCGTGAACATGATGCCATATTTTTCATAATGATTATGTTATGATTATGCACATATATAATTCATGAACTTGATTCTTTTTTGTTCACATAGATGTAAGGTATTTGATATCCAAGACATGATGCTTTATTTTTAAGGATTGACAAATTCCATGCCTTTATCTAATGATTCATCTCATGAACACCATAATGGAACCATACTTATGTTTTGATGATGATGACTATTCTCACCCATGTTATATTTATTCAAGTTCTTATCTATCCACTTATTATTCTTTTATATGATGATTTTATTTAATGTATATCCTTAGGTGAATACTTATACTAAGGAGTACATAATGGATAGTAATTATAAATATAAGAAAGAATTAAATAATATTTATGTTTTATTATGTAAATTTATTTTGGTCTTATTTTTTTCAAGACACTAAACCTTTGGATACTGGTTTTGTAACAATATTAGATTTTTTATCTTTAAAATAATTTAATATTAATATAAGAAAAAGAGAGTTCACTTTAGTTGGTATCAGAGAACAGTTTAGTTAATTTCATAATTATTATTATAGAACATTATCTAAAACCCTTAGTATGATACTATATACACGAAATAACCCAGTAATCATTATTTTAGAAAAATAATAAACATATTGATACCACAAGATATGGCTTTTGACATAATTTCACAATGGAACAAATTAATTATCCATAATTTTTTACTTTTATTTTTTTCAAAACATTCTTATTTTAGACAATAGTGGGAACTAATATAAAATATTCCAACAATATGTGTGAAGGAAAATGCAGTGAATACTCAAATGAAATCCTCGATTCCTTGGGAGGTGGAGTTCAAAATTTCAGGGCAATGTTTACCCAACTATCTTAGGCTATGAACAATAACCTGAATAATTTAAAACATTTTCCTTCACCTAAAAAGAATAAACTGGATATTGAGTCCTGTATGCGGAAAAATATATAGTCGTTTAGTGGATATTCATATTCACTAGTGGTGGAACAGTGGGTCAACTCTATGTCGATGATATTTTACATGCTTCACTTTTCTAAGATATAGAATTTGACTCTATACATTTATAATTTACATTTAGAGTCTAATTAATTGTGGTAATTGAATAAGAACACCATGTTTAAGGATGAAATTGAAGAGACTGAGTGATAAAACCTTAAGAAAATATTTCTTAAAAATTATTACCATATAAATCTTCATCCAAATATAGAGAGAGAATTTATAGGATAGAATAAAAAGGAAATAGAATCTTTTGTGTCTTATTGATCAAATTTCACAAGGATTTCATGTACGCCCTGATTTTTTTATCAATAATGAAAGAAAATTTGATAGATTGTTTAGTGGATTGAAATAATACCTTCAAAAGGATCTTATAATTTGAGACATTGGGTGTTATTAATATGTTGATTATTATTATCTCAAATTGTAGATGGAGTTTGGAGACCGGTCAGATGGATATGGTGATAAAAATGATATATGAAGTTTCATTCTAGTGGATCTAATAAATATGATGGAATGAAAAATCAACCACTCACATATCAAAAATGTGGGAAGAAGCATCATGGGAATTTCCTAGAAGGGATGGGGAAATGCTTCAAGTGAGGGAGAGAAGGCCACCTTGATCATGAATGTTAGATAAACATAAATAATTTGACCAAAATGATAGAGGAAAGGATGTAACCATATATGGTTCGATGCTTCAACTGTAGGGAGAAAGGGCACTATGGAAGATAGTACACTAAATGTAGACCCCTTGAAGTTAATCATCATTAAAATATGCCAAATATAAAAGGGCATGTGAAAGCTTATAACATCACTACTGCTGAGGTGATGACCAAAAATGAAGTAGTGATAGTTACTCTAGTTATTTATTCAGGATTATCAAATGTACTATTTGATTTTGGATATACACGTTCCTTCATATCATTTAAGTTTAGAAGAACTATTCAAACACCCCCTCAAAATATGGAGGTTGACATATCTGTGAGAACAGAAAATGGGGAAACTATTTCATCCAAAGTATATTACTCCACCATAGTTAATGTATGTAGACTCAACCTCCTAGAAAATCTTGTCTTACTTACTTTGGTTGAGTTTTATACTATATTAGGCAAGTATTTTCTATCTTTATACAAATCCAACATTATCAGTTCGGAAATTGATATCACTCATCACATCCCCAAGAATCCTCTAAATCTATATAAGAGTAAGGAAGAGGAATATTATCCATGAAATTTGTCATCTTAATTTGTGGATTCCTTATGAGAAATAATATCTTTCTCAAATTATTTAGAAAACGTGGGAAATCATTTTCAAGGACATTCCCATTGTGAGGGACTATATTGATGTGATCCTTAAATAATTGTATGGTCTTCCTTCTAACTAGAATGTTGAGTTTTGATTGAACTTATTCTTGGATATCTATCTACATCAAATAATCTATACAGAATGTCCACCATTGTGTTGGAATAACTAGAGAAGCAGTTACAAGAGAATATGGAAAATGGTTTTATATGCCCGAGTGCTTGACCATGAGGTGCGCTAGTCCGCTTCATCGAGAAGAAGAATGGATTAATGTGCCTCTGAATTGATTATCATGAGCTCAACCAAATCCTAATAAACAAAAAGTATCCCATTCCATTGATATATGACTTGTTTGATCAATTGTTTGGGGAAAAGTATTTCTCTAAGGTTGACCTTTATTCGGGATATCACCAATTAAAAATGAAGAAGGAATATATTCACAAGAATAACATTTTAATGAGGTAAGAACACTTTGAGTTCATAGTGATGCCTTTTAAACTCGCTAATACTCTAGTAATATTCATGGACATAATGAATATAGTCTTTATATATTACCTCAATAAAATTTTTGTAGTCATTATTGATGATATTTTGATATACTCCAAAAGAAAGGGGGAACATAAGGAGCATTTGAATATTGTGCTAAATACATTGTTAAGTGAGAATATATATGAAAAATTATAGTAAATGTGAGTTCTAGATGGTGGATTTATCATTATTGGGGAATTTTATCACTATCAATGGAATATCTACAGACCCTTAGAAGATAAAGGTAATCGATGAGTGGCACGATCCAACATCTGTAATGGAGATCCGTAGTTTCCTTGGTCTATTTATTACCGATGATTTGTGAATAAATTTTTATGCTATTCAAACCCACTAACCAAAAAAAATAAGAAGGTAGAAAAGTTCATCAAGACCAGTGAATATGAATATTTCTTCAAAGAGATGAAAAAGAGGCTTATCACTGCTCCATTACTCAAACATCCAAAAAGTGAGGAACTCTTTGTGGTATACAGGGATTCTTCCAAGAAAGTATTAGGATCTTTACTAATGAAAAATGATAAATTGATAGCCTACACCTCAAGGAAGTTGAAAATTCATTAAAAAAACTATCTAAAACATGATTTTGAATTCACAGTTATGAAATTTACATTGAAAATCTAGAAGCATTATCTCTATGGGGAGAATTGTAAAATATATACTAATCATAATATCCTCAAATATATATTCACATAAAAGGGGATTAATATGAACCCGTGAAGATGGTTAGAGATCGTCATGGATTATGGCTACTCAATCCACTACCATTCTTGCAAAGATGATAATGTGGTGGATTCTATAAGTAGAAAGTATCATGAAACATTATAAACAATGAGAATTGAGAAGGATCCAATCTTCTTAGACCTTTATAGAAAGGAAAAGGAAATCAGGTAACAACCCAAAGTTTTCAATGAAAATTTACTTCTTGTGATTATGTAATATAATCACATGAAATCACAACACAATTAACTATTAATTACTATGTGACCTTTAAACATAATTTTGACACTTATGTGTTTGGAATTTCGAACATCTGGTATTCATGGTTGTGATCAGTAAGATGTTTGGAGTTTGATATGACAAAAATATTTTTTTGGTGAATAGAAACATAACCTTATGAATACTAATGTTACTCTTATGAATAGTTACATGCCCAAATGAATAGTAACATTTCCTAAATTAGTATATAAATAATATTTAAGTGGAAGTACGGTATACCTATATCTGGGAATAAGAAAATAATTGTATTAAAATTATTATTATTTGAGTTAATTGTGCTTTTAATTAAAATTTTAATTTATTATTTTTGGAATTTTTTTTAAATGGAGTTCATTTTTGGATTCTACACAGCGAAAAATGGTTAGCGAATTTTTTTTGGATTTTTCTAAAATACTTGAATTTTTTATGAATAGTAAAATACGATAATTTTTGATAAATGATAAATAATGGATTTATTAAGTCATTGATGATGATATTATGATGTAATATCAGTTGGTTAAAATTGTCTTGCACTTATTACTATTTTTTTCATTTAACCATCACTATTTCTAGTCTTGAGGGAAAATAATAAACTAAGAAATTAAATATTATGAAAACCCTCCTCTTATCCACTATAAATGCCACCCCTCCTTGCCTCTTCTCTTCACTCCTCTAAATCCTTTTTACTTTCCTAAGTTATGAAAAAATTAGTCCCCAAGATCCTAACCCATGTCCAACAACCCTTATTCTCTACAAAAGACCAAATATTTTCCCCTTAAGAGGCTCTCAAGGAAGGTTGATTCAAGAGGTAAAATTACTCTTTTCTTTTCTTTCATTTTAAAGTTCCTTTGTTCTATTTTATTTCATAACCTCTACTCATCCAAATGGTATGAAAACCATAGTAACATAAATGTACTGGAATTTTTTTATTCTAATGGGATAATTCATTATCTTATCTCTTTTCCCCACCTTTTATTTGAATGAAATGAAAACACCATTTGAGATGTGTTAATTTAGCACAATCAAGGACAACGGGATATCAATTTCTTTTATTATCTTAAATTATAGTCATGAACCCAATTTTATTGTTGAAAAAAACTATTATATGTGTATTTTATCATATTTATTGTCCTTTAATCCATATTCACTTGTGATTTAAAATAATAATACAAAATAAGTTAATTGTGAGAAAAATCACTAAAATTAATTCAATAATTTATCATTAATTTTTTACCTTAAATCCAAATAACAAAATTAATTTTATAACCATGTAATATTATGTATGTTCACTAATAAAATATTACATATATTATGTACAAATATTCTCATTTAACTTGAGTCTCTATTCATGAACATAAGTAAACTGATCATAAAAACCAAGTAAATGAACAAACCCGAACAATGAAATTGAACCAATTAACACATTAAAAAGAACATTAATGAACTTAAAAGGGTCTAATAAATCAATTAAATATAAAATAGGTTCTGTAATTATTAATTAATAAACCTAATTTGTTTATTCAGGTCATTAATAACAAGGTAAGAACACCTTCATACATAAGGTAAGGGATCCTCTCCATTTAAAGTTTATTCAAGTTTTTACTCTATGTTATGCCCTTTTATATGTAATTACTAGTGATGGGGTATGATTAAGAACCTCCCCCATACTATCCCCATGATTTTTAAATTATTATAAACCCCTTTCTATCTCATTAATCCCTCTTAAGTATACATGATATCATACTGATATTCCACATGGGATTCCACGCGAACCTCTTTATTCCTTCAGGTTTCTTTATCTTTATTTTTACCTAAATGAGGTTATCTATTCTTATTATTTTCATTTTCTAAATTCCATTTTAAAGTTCCAAACTCATTTATAAAGTTCCATTCTTCATTCTCTTTTGGGGATATACATGTTTTTAAGTGATTCCCTCCTCAATACATCTCGATAAGTAAACCTATTTTGAGGGAGCTTCCCGAATTATTACACAATTTAAAGTGGACTATATCTTCTATTTTAAGCCACCATTTTTTTTATAAAATAAGTATTTTTATTATGAAACCATTCTTGGTTCACTTCTATTTCTATTCAAAGGATTGTTCCCTTTTTTATTTTAAAGTCTCTGTAGTATTTTCCTTAAAATAACACAAAAATGTTTTAATGCTAAAATTTCTTAAATATTTTTCTTACATGTTGTCACTTCTACTTGACATAAATTACCATGAAACATGCATATTTTACCTTATTAATTTCCATGTATATTTTATTTCATTTCTTTCATTGGCACTTTTGTGATATGCCCATTTTTTATGTTTTATGACATGATTGTGGTACCCAATTCTTTCCATGGGTAACCCCTGTGATTATGTAAAATTGATTATGTATGATTCTTTATTTGGAAAACATATTCATGGAAAGTTAAAATGGGTTCTCCCAGATAGCGCTTCAATGCATTGGGTAAAGCTGAGTCTCATGAGACGTTATCTGCGAAGGTCTTGGCACTCAGCCTTGGTTTTTGCTACTATGTACAATGATCTTGGTAGTTAGCCTTGGCTTGTGCTACTATGGGATGTGGCCTTGGCGGTTAGCCTTGACTCATACTAAATTCATGTTTTATCTATCTGCCACATTACTATGATTCCATGTTTATATGATTTATTTTTTATATTTTATGATTCATTATGTTAAATTCCAATTTATATCATCATGTCATGCCTTCTATCCTATGTGTTAATGATTTGTTCTTAGGGTTATTCTCTTACTGATATTTTATCTCATCCCTTTGTTCATGTTATCACCTGGTTATCCTATGCAGATGTATGATCATAAGGGGATATTGGATCTCATTATGAAGTTTAAATAAAAATTTGTTTTTATAATGTTTGATTATGTACCTAGTATTCCAAGACACTAGTACTATGATCCTTAGCTAGTACTCTAATGTTTAATTTTGCTTAAAATCAAATAATGTTATATATAAAATGCTAGTATTTCTATAGTTGTTATCAAAGGATGGTCTAGTTATTTTTGGATATTAGTAATAGAGAACCTTAAGGATGAGACTAAGTATAAGAAAACATCTCTAAATTTTTCTAAGTATAGAGAAAGTGGTATATCATGAAAATAAATCCATTTCTGGATATATATAGGTAGAGGTGGATCCGGAATATATGTACCTAGGAGTGAAAAATTCGACAATGAGTTTTGGGCCTGACCCGAGGTATACTGGTACTTGACAATGGGTCATGTTGTACTCTTGGTTTGACACTCCCAGGATATATGCTTTGGTAAACACATGAGCTTAGTAAAACCAATTATTAAGGAAAAAATCCCATAATAATATAAGTTAATAAATAGATCAAGGATAACCTAGATTTAAACCTAATGAATAACAAGTTAGTATATACTTCTCCTTTACAAGTTTATCCTTTATGTTCAAAGGTTATATTTTTATGTTCAATAAATAATTATTCAATCAGTATAATTGTACGTTATTTATCTTAGTTAAAGGAGGTAAATATAAGAACATGTTTCAACAACCAATGTGATAGGAAATGTGTGGATTTCTCTAATGATATGCCTGATATGACGGGAACGGGTGCTCAAAACTTCATGACAGTACTTTCTCAGCTGGCTCATGTTATGAATAATAATTCAAACCATGTGGAATTCCCACCTCCTCCAAGGAAAGAAAAAGTTTTTATATAATTATTTATGAAAAAAACCTCCCATGTTTAGTGGATCTTCTGATCTTCTGCTCGCGGAATAGTGGATTAACTCCTTTGAAAAGATATTCTCTATCCTCCAGTGCTTGGATAAAGAGAAAGTCATACTGGAAGTCTATAATATTGATGGGTAAGTTGATCAGTGATGGACCTTGATAAAGAATACAAAGTCCCAATAAGAAATTGAATCCATGGATTGGGAGGAATTAAATAGGATGTTTTTCAATAAATACTTTTGTTGAACCCTCCATCTCAAGATGGAAAGAGAGTTCCTCTAACTCAAGAAGAAGGAATATGAGTCCATCGGGGCATAGGAAGAAAACTTTATAAGGCATTGAAGGTACCTATATTTCTTTTTCATGAACACTGAAAGCAAGTTCATTCACTTATTTAGCATACTAAAGTCGAGTCTAGGAAAAGTGTTGGTGATTCAAGACTTTGACAGTTATGTGGATATTGTCTGTAGTGACCTCAAGGTTGAAATGGATACTGGAGACTCTCAGTAGTCTCATGGGCTCGGTTAAAAGAAGAAGAAAAATGGAGGAAAACATGGGGTGTTTCATCAAACAAATCCCATGAAGGAAAGATTCTCAAATATCCCACTTGTAAAAGTTGTGGGAAGAAGCATCTTGGGAACTATCTAAAGGGAACCGGGAATTGATTCAAATGTGGAAATCCAGAACATCTTACCAAGAACTACCAAAGGGATATGAAAATTCCCACTAATTTGGAAGAATAAAGGAAGGTTTATATTAACTCTCAACCAGCGGTGCAGTATTACAATTGCAAGGATCATTGTCATTATGTAAACAATTTCCCTAATCCAAGGGTTGGTGGAGGAAATCAACAACAACCTCCAAGGAAATAAGGAAGGTCTTATGTTATCACTATTACTGAGGTGGATATATAAAAAAATGTGATCATAGGTATACTAGTTATTCATTCAAAAATGGAGAATGTACTATTTGATTCTATTTCAATGCATTCTTTCATATCTTTTAAGTTTATCTGAACTATTCAAGAACCACCTCAAAATTTGGAGAACAAGTTATCTTTGAGAACAGTGGATGGGGAAATTATTGTTTCCATGGTTTATAACTCCTCCCTAGTTAACATTTGTGGATATAACCTCCCAAAAAATCTCATCATACTTTTTTTAGTGGAGTTAGAGGTTATATTGGGAATGGATTCATTATCTTTACACAAATCCAACATCAACTATTGGGAAAGGGAGATCACTCTTCACATACTGAAGAATCCTCCAATTCTTTAAAAGTGTTAGGAGGAAGATTAATCTACTTTAAAATCATTGTCTCAAGTGTGGATATTAATTTCTCATGAGAAATCATGTATAGCTAAAATTATTGGGACAAAGGAGAGAATCATGCTTGAATACATGCCCATATTGAGGGATTACACTAATGTATTCCCTGAAGAGTTTCCCAGTCTTACTCTTGGCCAAGAGGTTTATTTCTCAATTTATATTATTCCTAGGTCTCTACCTATATCAATTACACCTTTATGAATGGCCATCGTAGAGCTGGAAGTGCTGAAGAATCAGTTACAAGAGAATCTGGAGAAGGGTTTTATACACCTGAGTGCTTCACCATGGGGTGTGTCAATCCTCTTCATTAAGAAGAAGGGTGGATCAATGTTCCACTTCATTGATTATCTTGAGCTCAATAAAATCATGATAAAGAACAAGTATCCCCTACCATGAATATATGACTTGTGTGATCAGCTTCATGGGGCCAGTTATTTCTCTAAGGTGGACCTTTGGTCGGTTTATCACAAATTAAAGGTGAGGAAGGAAGATATTCTCAAGAATTCCTTTTGAATGAGGCGTGGACACTATGAGTTCATAGTTATTCCCTTCAGAGTCACTAATTCTCAAGAAATTTTCATGGATTTAATGAATATAGTCTTTACAGATTACCTAGAAGAAAATTTAGTAGTCTTTATTTATGACATTCTTATATACTACAAGAAAAAGGGGGAACATGATGAGCATTTGAATACTATGTTAAAAACATTGAGAAGGGAGAATATCTATGAAAATTGCAGTAAATGTGATTTTTGGATGGCATAATTATCATTTTTCGGGCATGTTATCACCAGAAAAGGGATATCTACAGACCCTTCCAAAACAATGGCAATTGAAGAGTGGCCCAGGTCAATATTAGTAATAGAGATCCACATATTTATGTGTATATTTGGGTATTATCGATGATTTGTAAAGAACTATTCTCATTTTTTAAACCCAATGACCAAGCAGACATGGAAGGAAGTGATGTTTTTCTGTACTCGGGAATGTGAAGACTGTTTTAAGGTGTTGAAAAAGAGGCTAATCACTATTCCAGTACTCACACTCCCAAAAAGTGGAGAATTATTTTTGGTCTAAAGTCATTCTTCAAAGAAGGTAATATGTTTTTGTTGATGAAAAATGATAAATTTATAGTCTAGTCCTCAAGGCCGCTGAAAATCCATCAGAAAATCTATCCCACGCATGATCTGGAGTGGTGGTGGTGATCTTTGCATTGAAAATATAGTGGCATTATCTCTCTAGGGAGAAGTTTTAGATATATACACATCACAAGAGCCTAAAATATATATTCACACATAAAGAGTTTCATATACACCAATGAAGATGGATATATATCATCAAGGATTATGGATGCTCAATCCACTACCATCCTGGTAAGGTAAAAAAGGTGGTGGATTATCTAAGTAGAAAGGATCCTGCACCTTTATCAATTATGAGAATTGAAAAGGATATGATCTTCATAGATTTTCATAGGATGGACATGGGAATCATTAAGTGAGGAACATCATAAATCCTTTCTCAAAGTATTTCTCAATTATACCTCGTGGAGAAAAAAGTTTGCTCAAACAAAAGATGTGTAAATTCTGAAAAGGGTGGAAGCTGTTAGAAATGAAAAATACTTAGAGTTCAAGATATATGAGGAAGGATTTATAATATTTGGGTTGTGATTATGTTTACTATATGATCCATATATAATAAAAGAGATTTTTAATGACACACATAGCTCGACCTTCTCTATTCACCCAGGGAGCAAAAAGATGTATCGAGATATCTGAGAGAACTTTTGGTGGGACAATATGAACAAAGAGATTTCTTAATATACCTCAAAGTGGCTGGTATATCAATAAGTGAAGTTTGAAAGAAAAAAAATCTAAGGGGTGATTGAACCACTACCCATACCAACATGTAAGTGGGATAACATTAGCATGGACTTTGTCACTAGACTTCTAAGAACATCCATAGGAAACAATGTTGTATGGGTCATTATGGATCATCTTACAAAGACATATCACTTTATAACAATTCAAGAAGACATCTCATTCGATCAACTTTCATTTCTATATATCAAAGTGGTGGTAAGGATTCATGTATTAACACTATCTTTTGTATCCGATCATGATCTGAGATTCACCTCAATATTCTGGAAAAGTCTCCAACATTCTATAAGCATTGAACTGGACTTCAGTATGACCTATCATCCTCAAACTAATGTCCAATTTGAGAGAACTATTAAAACACTAGAAGATATGTTGAGAGAATGTTATATGGAATTCAATAGAGGATGGGACCAAAAAGGTGATTGGATTAGATATCTATGAGAATATATCCAAAAAATTATTGGTAATATCTATCCAAAAGAATAAAACTATGGATCTTATTCATAGTGGTTGGTCTAGGACAACAATCAGCAACTTATATCTCTAATGGATCCACATATATACCATATATTGAGATTATATGTTTTAAAAATGATATCCCAAATTCACACTTGGTATATTTTTCATAAATTTTCTCCTTCATTAGGGATTTCATTAAAATCCTCAAGTGATCTTCATGTTACTCGTTGATCTTAGAATAAATAATGATTTCATATATAAATACTACCCAAAACTAATAAATGTAATCACTAAAGACTAAAATCATTAAATCCATGAAAATTGTGATGGAGTTAGTAAGACAAAGTGACCCCATTATAAATTGATAGAGTTCATCCCTTGTATAGAAGGATATATTGGGTATGTATTCACTATATAAATCTAACTGATAGTATCTAGATCAAAGATCAATCATGGAAAAATATTGATATCCTTGAAATTTATCTAACAAATAATCATTATGGGTTATATGATTCTTTTTCAAGATTTTTATCTTTTATGTACATGATAATCAATGAAGAGTCTTATTGATTCCTCCTTATTACAAACAAAAAATAAAATGTGTTCCCAAAGGGGATGCACCTGGATTCATAAATCCTTTTTCAGTATTCTCAAGGACTTTCTTCTCTAATTCATGCCTCTAATCTGGTTCATATTATATGTATTCTTTAAAATTGTTGTATCATTAGGTATGACATCTATTAAAGAATAAAATAAATTATTTGGAGAAATATTAGGAAACTCTTATGGAAAAAAATAAAAAAAATAAAATAATAGGAATATATTATATGTTGTGTTTCTCCCCATCCAATAGAGATAAATACCCCTATTTAATAGTAACTAAGACCCATCCAATGGAAGTAATTTCCATTGGATGTGTATATTTATCATTTTAAAATAAACGATCATAGGTTGGTATGGAATATAAAATACAACCTCCCTTGAAAATTTATGTTGGATTTATGAAAATAAATCCAACCCATTCCTTACATAGCATCAAATTTAACTAGTGGTAGAATATATAAATTTGGAAGAAAAAAATTCCCATAAACATCAATTATAGAAGAATTTTGGAAATGAGATGTGATCATCCTTCTATTTTGGGTTATCACTGATATAAAATATCTAATTTTTGAGAATATAAATTAAAATTACTTATGAATTTTCATGATATATATGATTTTATATAAATAATCTCAAATAGGGAAAAAGATATTTCACCATACCCATAAGCATATCGATTTTATCATTCTATCTACAATTCCTTAATAAATCCAAAATAGTTTACATGAAAATAAACCATTATTAATAAAATTAGATATTAATAAAAATTAATTCATTGGACATATAAATAATGAAAAATTATTTTCAATCAATTTATCCTTATGTTTAATCTCTTTCATTCATGGTCTTATTTATTCAAATCCATTTTAAAGTTTTATATGGAATATTTCCATTAACCCAAGAATATCTCCTAGGGTTTTCAAACAAGGTTCATAATAAATAAACACTCACCATGCACTAGAAGAATGGTCATGATATACTTAAAAACTATTTTAAGGTTCTTCTAGGTTGATTCATCTGTGTCATACCCATGTCCACTTATTATATCTATATAGTAATGCTTTTGTAGGAAAACCAGACTTTTTTATTTACCATAACCATGGTCAATATCCTATATATAGGATTATCATAAGGGTTCTCACTAATTATTTAACATTGATGTTTCCAAAGGTAACTAAAAATTTCTCTAATACCGACTATTGAGGCACTTACGTTTCATATCAAGATATTGCAACTCATTATATGAATATTCAATACATAAATTTATGATCCTTCTATAATCATATAGTTTTATTGTATTTAGAATCTTGATTACCTAAATAAATTATTCATAAGTTCACTACATTATATACCAATAATTTCTTCATAAATATAACACTTCTTATACATATCATACTTAAGACATTTCATCATAACCTGGTTAAAGGAAATATAAAAAGCGTGAGCTTAGATTCTCCATAATAGTAAACAAGGTAGATATGAATGAAAACATAATCATAACATTAGAAAAATGGTAACATAGAATGAGTTATATATTTGGAAACCATATGAATAATATTAGAGATCTTAATCTTGACTCCTATCAAAATTCCAATAATTTCATAAGATATAAATCCTAAATGAATAAAATAGCATGATCTATGAGAGCATAATATTGGCATAAGGAATAAATTATAAGCTTAAAAATAATCATAAAAAATAAATTCCTTCATCCATGATCACTTCCAATAATATCAAACTAGATTGAGTTCACTCTACATTTAATCATATCCTTTCTCATGGTTCACCCCCAAGACTATCATAACGGAAAATGTCCCATACTAAACTTGGTCCACTCCCTATTTAAGTTTTTTAATCGAATCATATACCTATATTTACCCAATACATTCTATCACTATATAATTATAATAATACATATCACATAATCCTAATATATTCATTTTTAAGACACAAAATCATAATCATTCATCAAATTTCATAACCCATGAAAACAAAATTTTTTCTTAAATATTTCAATAATTTATCATAGCATGACCAAGGGAAAAAATTGATTTCATAAATATCACATTATATTAACTATAAACCATCAATAGAAAAATAATGATTGTATAATAGGATTATATCCCTGGTAATGAATAATTACCATCAAATAATTTTATAATAGATAAAAAAATTATTTTAAAATATCACTGGAATATTTATTAAATAAAATACCATTTCATTTTGAAATCACTAATATAAAACCTAAATATTTCCAAAATATTAAGGAAAAATTTTTATTTGAAAATATCCAATAAAATTTTAAAGGAAACACCAAATCATATTATTTTCAATATGGTGGAAAATTCTATTTGGGTCAATTATGTCAAGACAATGATTCCTTTCATATTTTCAGTAAAAATTCATAAATATGTTGTTCAAAAGTAGAAAAGAAGATTCATTTTAATGAATTTTAAAAAAACTAAAAAATGTGAAAAAATTACATTACAATTTCATAGGTGAGTGTATAAACCATTATTGGAAACATTTTAAATAAAGCATGGATGTATAAGAAAAAGTATTTTCGATAACAAAGTGAAATAAAGTTGGTTTTCTATATAAACATTATTTCAACCTATTGTGTTCTCAAAGAGAGGAAATAGTGATTAGAACATGAAATATAAAGTAATAACAATTGGATAATAAAATTAATTTAATTTATGATATATACGTTATAAAATTTCAATATCTAACACTTAATAATAAACAGTCTTGATAAACAATGAGATTGTAACATAAATCCATTACCACTTCGGTAACTTTCAAATCAAACCCACATCAAACATAGAACTTATATAGATCTATAATCCAAATAATTTTCATGAGAATAATAATAAAATATATATTTAAGGGAATTATATATATCTTAGAAAAGAAACAAGGGGAATATATGGCATATGACTGGAAGAAACAAATGTGAGACAAAAATATCTTATCTTAAGTTTGACATACTTCAAAATCCCAATAACCCCTATTTAATACATTTTAATATATTATAATTCTATAAAAAATAATTTAAAAACATAAAATATCATATATGATCCACTTATGACATTTCAACACACATTTAACAATAATTCAATATTAAAATCAGTGTTTATAAGTGTTAACTATTTCATTTTTCACGTGAATTCTAGTTTTGTAGTTCTAGTCCTTGTACATTGATCAGGGTTCCATAATCTATAAAACTTTAATCATGATATAAATATAATATATATTAATTATATATACATATAAATACATATATATATATATATATATATTCATCTATTGAAGTTATATATATGTAAATTATTTAAAATATATATTCATACACTAGGTCATACGTACACATTAATGTTGTTTTCATATTTTTATAGATGAAACGAAAGAAAGGTAAATGATAATTAACTTTTAAAGAATAATTATTATTTCATATTTATCATATGTATTCATTAAATATATTCATATTAAAATTCATTTAAGGAATAATTAAAAAAATGAAGCACATCACTTCGTGATGGTGGTGGTCCACATGTATGCATTAGCGACGTTTTTATTTTCCAATGGAATGGAAAGGTAATAAAAAAGATACGATATTATAATTTAATAAGTCCAAATATATAAAAAATATAATATATAAAAATTAAAAACATAATAATAACCATACAAGAAGTTTGGTTATAGAAAATGAATTGGATTTCTATGTGGTGGCAGTATTACAAATATATGAATGAGTGATACAATCACTTCCCATTCGATGGAAAAGATTGTGAATTATGGGAGCTACATAAACATAATAAAATTTTAGTATATTAATGATACCTAAGTAATTATTTTATGAATAATACCACAAAATTATATTATGTATTATTATAAATAAATTGAAATAGGTCATGCATGATTTCCTCTTCTTCAGAAGGCCTCTTTCAGATCCTTTATTAAGGACCCTTGGAATAGTCCTTTAAGAAGACAATAACCTAAAACTCATGTTTGTATATGTTTCATGAAAATATTTCATGTTTTTATCAATTCAATAAAATCCATGTTCATAAGATATAGGAGTGGTTTCTATTTATAAAAGGGGGATAATACACACTTAGAATTTTATAAAATTTTAAAATACAATAAAGTCACTCTAAAGACAAATGCATCAAAATTTAAAAAAAAAATTAATGTGGTATATTATGAGATCATAATACCACAATACAATAAGATTTATACATGTTACTTAGAAAAAAAACCCTTATCACTTTGTTTATCCCACCATGTATCTCCATTTTAACCATAATGATGGTAAAATATTTTTACTATTTTTACTATTCATTATGAGAAAAAATTATGTTAACCTTATAAAAAAATATAATTTACGATTATTAAAACTATGGAATCTATTTTTTAAAATTAAATTCATAAAATTGGATAATTTTAATTTTAAATTAAACCCACAAAACGTGACAGAATGTAGTTTTCCAGAAAAAAAAATGTTTCCCTAAGTATAAAAATTTTTATAAAAAAATCCAACATAAAATTAATTGAAATGTACCAAATTAAATTATACATAATATAAGTGAATTAATTTTAATTTTATAAACATTTTGAAACAAAATTTCACTTTCTAAATTCATTAAACAGAAATACGGTTTTCAATAAAAATTATAATTTTTTATTTTTCATTGAAAAATAAATTTTGTAGAAAATTATTAAAACTGTATCTAATATAATTATTACATTATAATTTTAAAAGTGAAATTAATTTTATAAATTATTTTTTATAAAATTGGTATAAATTAATTGTATTATTTTCTCAAAAAAGAAACAAAATCATTTTTGATGAAAATGTATTTTTGAAGCACATAAAGACTTTACGAAAAAAATTAGTAATTATTTATCACTATGTAAAAACATTATGCATAGTTTTCAAAAAAAAATTATTACTATTCACTCTTCCTAATTAATTATTTGGGTGTAATAGTTTATTATATTAAGGTTCATTTAGACTCAAATTTTTATGTTCCATAAGCTATCAAGAAAATTATATTAATTTTAAGATAAATGTTTTAAGAACCCGATTTTTCACTCAGGTATAGATCCTTTAAATTTTGGTCTAATTCTTTATCATGAACCTTTTTTGGATTTATTTTTTGTATTTTAAAGGCCCCAAGGATTCTTAGGGAATGTTTGGAGCCTGGAACACATCTTTTTTGGGAAACAAGCCAAGTGACCTAGTTGGCGCATGGTTGGAACATGGTTTGCCTAACCATGTGGATTATGTTTTTATAGATAGAGCCACCTCACAAATATGGTGCATGGCCATGTGTACTAATGATGAAAGTTCCCCTTTTTCCTAGGTAACCTTGCACGGTATCCACACAGTTTTTTAAATCATGTGGACAAACCGTGCTCAGGCTATTTTTCTGGGTAATTTTACAAATATTCACTTAATGATCTAATTATCCCCCTCTTTCATCCCTAATCTAAGAAACAATATGATTAACCTATTTTTATATCATTTTGGATCTTTTTTAATACCTAAAATCGGAATCAAGATATCTCCTTCATTTAGGATCTATTCGAGCTTTCGTTCATCACGTTGGATCTGCAATGGTAAATACTCGAGTCCTTTTAATCATTTCCTCTTCTCTCTTGCTCTTAACCTAATTATTGTGGTATGAGAATTTTTCTCATTTTCATATATATTTTATGATTCGAACCATATCAAAGGCCAATACCATAAGATGAGAGTCGTACAAGCCTATGGTTGGTGGTCTATAACTCATCCCTTAGTTTCGTTGATTTTTGGATTATTGTGTGGGGCCCAATGAATTCATCGGGTGTTGTTTATAGAATTAATGTTCCATGATTATAATAATTAGAACCATATGGTTATTATATTTCTAAATATGTTATTAGTTTTTAGTGGTTAAACCCACAATTTTATCATTTCTATGTCAAAGGTTTTTTCATAATTATTGTTTAATGTTTTGAAACCTTTGTTCCATCGTTCGGGTGTGCCTCTGATTGACCATTCTAAGGTTAAGGTTTTCTATATTAAATGGATTAATTTATATTTTGGATTTCATAATGTAAATTACAAAGTATGCTCACCACTTTACCCACCTAAGTTAATTTTTTTAGTTGATAATTAAATTGGAAATGGAAATTGGAAAGTATACTAAGTATATGACTTTATCGACTTAAATGTTAATTATTAATAGGTTTCATGTCTATAGAACCCATTACCACATTAATGGAAGGTATAAGAATGAACCTCAATTATTTAATATGCCCTAAAGGTAATTAATGAAGGTTTCATACTACTTGTCCTTGTCACGCTAATGAAAGACAGGGCTTGGACCAAATGACTTGATTAAAAGGTTTCCATCTACATGACCTTATCACATTAATGAAAGGAAAGGGTTAAAGTAAATTAAATATTACATGACTTTAATATAAAATAGGAGTGGTGTGACTCAATATTGCCAGGTATTCTGATCAGAGAACTCCATGAGCACTCAAAAACCCCATTCTGATTCAAGGATTTGTCTTGCTTAGGTTGAGACCCACCTAGATCCTAATCCTTGTATATTATTTTGAGTCCATGTATGAAACAATAGGATCCCTTCAATATCATTACAGGATGACTTGGATAAACTCCATGGATCCATCATTAACAAGTAAGTGCCATGGTTAAAGCCAATCGGGCCCAGTCAATGCTTAGCCCCATTTTACCTTGGATGAACTCATTGGACTTGGTAGGATTCTAATTATGTAATGGATTGGACTATGATCCTTGGATTACACTCTTACCCCATGTAATGATATAGTTATTACTGATTTGGTGACCCTAGAGGTCTATGTAACCTTGGTTTTTACCTTAGGACTTCACTATAAAAAAACCATTACATGTTTCCTTGTTATAACTTGAAACCATTTCTATTATTAACATCTGATATGTTATAAACTAGTAAGAATAAAATAATGAATTAATTACATTTTTAGACACCAACCGAGGGATGAGGTTGGTACTTGGGTATTTAGTTACATTGTACTGCTTTTCCTTATATATGCATCCATTCACATAGTTACATTTCCATTACACGGGCCAGTTGTTATAGAAAATGTTGGTAGTGGACCATTGAGATTTATAACAATCCCACTTTGGGATTCCTTTGGTTCCTAGAGTATATTACATGGTTTTAGGTGTTGAAAAAGGGAGGAATACGACTTTAAACACGTGATTGATTATTGTTTAGTATGGATCTTAATAGAAGATGACTGAGTCAGATCTCGGGATGCTTAGGATAGTCATTGATTTACTTTATTTTTTTAGACCATATTATTCTTGTTGTCTTGTATACATGTTTTCCATTTTTCTAGTGACATGACATATCATCAGTTATTGAATTTTATTCTAGTTATTTATGTTTTTTTACTGTTATCTCTTTTTTTCTATTGTTCCATCAGATTAATTATATTTATTATGTTATTTACATATGTTTACAGTAACCTTCTATGCTTTACTTTAGTAATGAGGGAATAATGTCCCAACATACAGACCCTAATCCCTCATTTCTAGTTGGAAACCTCTATAATTTAGGGAGATGCGCTTGAGTCCATGTGGCCCATCAGGCTTGGGGAATCCGTTCAGTGGAATCCGGGTCCGGAACATCACAAAGTGGTATCAAAGGAGTCCCTTTATTTAATATTTGGATACAATATATTGGAGATTAGGAATGCTTGGGACTTGGTCATAAGTTGTTTTTGGGCTTCACGAACCAAAGTTCAAGGTAAAAACCAATTTACCTAAATTATAATTGTTGTTCTAGTTTTCCTATTATAGTTGACATTTTTTCACCATTGGGTGACGCATATACTGTGTGGAGTTATTTATTTTTACTTTGTTTTAGGATATTCCCTCATCCATGACCTGAATATTCGAGGGAAATAATCATTGATACATGAATCATTATAGGAACCTATATTTCATATATCATTAATATTTTCATTCTATATAGGTGCATTTCACTATTTTTCATTGTTTGATATGCCTATGATTGTTGAGTGATGTTGTAATAGTTAGCTTATGATTGTATTACTCTTGGTTGAGATTGATTGATTGCTTATCTCAATCCATGAGGTGTATGGCCCCTCATTGGTTGGGATGATTAATTTACCGAGTCGAGCCATTATTCTATAAATAAATGGGTGTCATTTCTAGGTATAGGTTTTGGGGAACAGATTCACCAGAAATGGATGTCCATTATAAATTTAACCATTAAATCTAAAATGAATTGGTTGCACATCCTTATCTAGCCTTGTCAAGTTTATGAAAGGTAAAGGGGTGAAAATGGTAATTAAATTTAAAATGAGATGAAACTTGTACTTGAGAACTTACCGATACATGTTCATCTAAGTGGGTATTTGGGGTATTATTCCTTGGATAGTCTGCTTCACATGTTCATCTTCTTCTAGTGATGCTATATTTATACTTAAACTTTTTCTGAGGTGTGTACTTGGAAATTATAGACCAATTACCCTAAGACATCCTCATATCGTAAGCTAGGAGGGTGGAGATGACCATGCTCTAGACATAGTGGATCTTAAGCCATCATTATTACCTCTAGGAGTTCCACTTGAGGCACTACCTACTGTACCAGATTTGGGAACTAACTCCCAATTTTGTGATACTTTTTTATGTCTGGTGCAGTCCATTTATGGTTCTTTATAGATTGCACCTACAATGGATGATCTTACCCGTGAGTTCCAGTAGAAGCATCCTCCTACTTTCTTAGTGGGTGGTGGTCTGAAGGCTTCTAAGTCTTGTCTAGATTCTATCCTCTCTATCTTTGAGTATCTAGAAACACCTCCAGAGTAGAGGGTCACACTTTCCACATACATTCTTTGGGATTAGTCCTAGCACTAGTGGAATGTGATTACCCAATCCGGTCATCATGAGGTCATATTGGGGGTTGATTTTTTGATAGCCATCTATGATAAGTTCTTTTCTTAGATTATAAGAGCTGATAGAGCCAGAGATTTCATGCATCTCTAGAATATTTTTATGCCAGTCATTCAATATTCAGTATGTTTAGATAGTTCTAAAGTGTGTCATCAGTGTGGACGATGGGGGAATTATAAGCCTCAGTGTTATAGAGTCCCATTAGAGTTTTGGGTTTGTGTCTATATAGGGTATATACAGCAATTATGGAGGAAATTTCCACCAGACTTGAGTAAAAAAGGATTTGCACTAGATCCACCTTTAGGAGTGGGTTCCTTTATGCCACGTTAGGAAGACAATTGGAATAGAATAGGAAGGTCTTTCTAAGGTTGAGGTCATGTTCGTGGTAGCCAGACCCATGCTCACCAGTAGCACTGAATAGCAGTTATGATTTTTGTAGTCCGTCTATTGCACAAGGTCATGGATCAGGACAATTGAATGCACTATAGCTGATACATGAGGATCAGGATGTGGGATCATATACAGTACAAGGTACTATTCTTGTGGAATCTAACATAGTATCTACTTTATTTGTCATGGTGATTAAAACTCTTTTATTTTTTTATCTATAATGGAAAGTCTCGTATTGGAGATACAATATTATGATAGTGTAATGACCCTAGATACACCGTTAGGGGAAAAAATATGGCATATGATAGTTTAAGGAATTCCCCCTTGAGGTAGGTAGTTACCCTTTCTTATGTAACCTCTTTGTTCTTGAGATGAAAAGCTTCAATGTTATTCTCGAAATGGACTTGTTGGTTAACTATCATACTTTTGTATACTGTTATCACTATAGGGTATTTTTTACATCACTAGAGGGAATAAATTATCTACATAAGGGTGATTGGGATGTCAAGGATATTAGAGATGGACTAAAGCATCATGTTCTAGGTGAAGTGACCACCCAGATAAAAAATCCCTTCATATAGGATCAGGTTTTATTTAAGGCTAACTTCCCTCCAGTAGTGGATCATTTTAGGGATGTATTTACTGACAATTTGTTCTAGATTATCTCCTAAGAGATAGGTAAGGTTTACAACAAAGATTATTTTAGGAGTATCTCCGATGTCCATTCCTCCATATAGGATGGCACCAACAGAGCTTCAAGAGCTCAAGATGCAGTTATATGATTTACAATCCAAATTCATTATATGGGACAGTACATCATCTTGGGGTTCTCCCTTGCTTTTTTACAAAATGGCAGATAGAAACTTACATCTATGCATGGATTACAGAAGGTTGACCCAGCATATAGTCAAGAATCAAAATCCATTTCCTCATAAAGATGATCTCTTTGTCCAGATCCAAGGAGAAAAGTTCAACTATAAGATTGAAATAAGGTCGGGTTATCATAAGGTGCGAGTCAATCCATCAGACATACCTCATACTACTTTTCGTAGCAGGTATGGTCTCTATGTGTTCCTTGTTATGTCGTTTGGCCTTACTAACGCACCCACTATTTGCATGGCTCTAATGAATAGGGTGTTCCACCCTTATTTAGAATCTTTTTTCATTGTCTTTTTGGATTACATATAACTGTATTCTCATACTCGTAGGGACTATTCCAAACATCTTGAGATCCTTCTGATTACACTAAGGGATCATGAGCTTTATGCTAATATTTCTAAGTTCCACTTCTATATCGACAAAGTCCACTTCTTATTTCATATAATATGGGAATCAAAATTATCTATTGACCCAAAAAAGGTTAGTGTTGTGGTTTTCGAAGAACATACCAAGAACATTTTGGACATACATAATTTCTTAGATCTGGATGGATATTATAGGTGTTTCATACAAGACCTTTCTCACCTTTATTCACCTCTTACTTGTCTTACAAATAATGGTTTCAGGTTGATATGGAAATAATCATGTGATAAAGCCTTTTAGGTGCTGAAAGGGAGGCTAGTATCGGAACCTATTCTGACTCTTCCCGATCCAAGCATAGGTTATACCATCTTCTGTGATGCATCAGGCATTATCCTAGGAGAAGTGTTGATGCATAAGGATAGATTCATTGCATATAGATCTTGGTAGTTGAGGCCTCATGAGAGTAATTACCCAACGTATGACCTTAAGCTAGAAATAGTTGTCCATGCCTTACAGTTCTAGAGACACTATCTATTGGTTGAGAGCTTTGTGGTGTACACAGACTACAAGATCCTTAAATATATATTTTCTCAACAGGACTTGAACCTCAGACAACGTATGTGGGTCAAATATCTATAATCCTTTTATTTTGAGCTTGCATATACATGTATAAAGGGAAATGTAGTTGTAGATGTGATGAGTTAGAAAACTCAAACACAAGACGTACGGGAATCCAGTGATGAAAGGAAGAAAATATCCTACTTTTCTAAGATGCATCTAGAGTTTCATGATAGTCATGAGTAGTCTTACCTCTCATCCTTGACAGCTACCTCATCCCTCCTTTAGATGGTGAAGGTTGGACAGTTTTTAGATCCTCAAGGCTTGGTTCTATGTGAAAGTATATTAGTAGATAACCCACATTTGGATTATTCTATGGATAGAGAGGTCATCTTTTGTCTATGTGGATGTATCTGGGTTCCTTTAGATATGATAGAGGAGTTTATGAAATATTCTCATGCCTATCAGTGGGCAGTTCATCTAGGCATCTCTAAGATGTATCGAGATATGTGATGCCAGTATTGTTGTCCTGGGATGAAATGTAAGATAGTTCAATTTATCACTAGGAGTCCCACCTATCAATATTTTAAAGAAAAACAACAAATACCTATGGTCTTACTATACCCAAATCCAGTCCTAGGATCGAAATGGTATGATGTGGCTATAGATTTTGTAGTCGGATTACCAAGGTCACGAAGTGGTGGTGATGATATTTCAGTATTCATTGACCGAATAACAAAATCATCCCACTTCATTCCTATATGGGAGACATTCTCAATTGATGATCTGGGAAGACTTTATGACTATGAGATTATATGATTATACATCATTCCATGTACAATCATTTTATATAGGGATTCTCATTTTAAGTTATGGTTTTGGCAAGGTTTGCCGATAGATTTGGGTATTCATGTGCTTCTAATCAGAGATTTTAACTCTTAGACTGATGGAAAATCAAAATAGATAATAGAGGTTCTAGAGGATATGCTTCAATCATGTGTCCTTAATTTTGGTGGTTCTTGGGAAAAGTATATCCCTCTCATCGTGTTCTCCTACAATGACATCTTTTGGTAGAATATTAAGATGGATACTTTTGATGCCTTATATGGTAGGTTGTTTTGTTCCCCCTTATACTGTATAGAGGTGGGTGAGGCATCCTTACTAGGTGCTCATCTTGTTCAGGAGACTTTAGAGTAGGTTTAGTTGATTAGAAAGTGTATGACTATAGCTCAGTATAGAAAAATATCTTATGTCAATCATCATTGTCGACCTCTTGAGTTTGAGTTCATGGATCATGTTTTTCTTCGGGTATCACCTAGTCTAATGCATAGATGGTTATGAAATCAAGGAAAATTATCTCCTCATTATGTAGGGTATTTTGAAATTATAGAGAGAGTCAGTTTGGTATCATATCATTTGATATTACCTTAGAGGTATTGTGTCATGCACAATTTCATTCATGTTTCACAACTTTTCCAATATCATGCAAACCCATCTCATACTTTTGATCTCGAGGAAGTTGATTTAGATGTTGATGTTGCCTTTGAGTAGTATCCAGTACTCATTTTTTATCAGAGCATGAAGGCTCCCTGAAGTCGGTATGTCCCTCTAGTATGGGTGTTATGGCAGCATGGTTGCATGCAGGATGAGAATTGGGAGAGGGAAGTAGACATATGTTCTTAGTGGCCAGAGTTGTTCTTAGATAGTGTTTCTATAAACAAGGAAGGTGAACTCGGGAGGGAGTTTTTTTAAGGGGAGAAGACTATAAGAACCTGTTTTTTCACTCAGTTATGTATCCTTTAAATTTTGGTCTAATTACTTATCATTGAACTTTTGTGGATGCCTTTTTGGGTTGGTAAAGGTGGGGGCTTGTTCGGAGCCCAGAACACATCTTTATGGGGAAACTGTCCAAGTCACACATCTGGTGCACATTTGGTGCACGGTTGGTGCATGGTTTGTCTAACAGTGTGGATGATGTTTTTTCGGACAGAGCCACCTCACACGGTTGGCACAAGGTTGTGCAGCCAAACTATGCAAGTTCCCCTTCATCTCAGCTAATCATGTATGGTTTGGGTATAGTTTTTCAAAATCTCTAGAAAATCCATTCATAGACTATTTTTTTGGATAATTTTATAAAATTTCCCTTAATGATCTAATTATCCCCCTCCTCCTTCCCTAATTTGAGAATTAGTGGGATTAATCTATTTTTCTCTCATTTTGGAGCTTTTTTAAGACATGTGGGAGGAATTGAGAGATCTCCTTCATCCAATATCTATTTGAGCTTCCATTCATTATGTTGGATGTGCAATAGTAAGTACTCGATTCCTTTTAAGCATTTCCTCTTCTCTCTTTATCTCGTCCTAGTTATCAGGGTATGAGCTTTTTCTTCTTTACATAGATCTACTCAATTCAAGCCAAATCAAGGGCCAATACTGAAGTAGGATAGTCCTAAAAACCTAAGGTGGGTGGTCTATAACTCATCCCTCAAGTTCGTTCATTTTAGAATTGTGTTGTGGGGCCCACCAATTCATCATGTGTCATTTATAGAATTAATGTTCCATTCTTATAATCGTTAGAACTATATTATTATGATATTTACAAATATGTGATTACTTTCTAGTGGTTACACCCACAATTCAATCCGTTCAATGTCGATATTTATTCCATAATTTTTGTTTAGTGTTTTGACATGTTTGTGCCACCGTTTGGGTGTGCCTTGGCTTGACCATTCTTAGGGTATGATTTTCTATATTAAATTTCTTGATTTATATTGTGAATTTCATATTGGAAACTACTATGTATTCTCACCACTTGACTCACCTAAGGTAAGTGTTTTAATTGGTAACTAAATGTGAAATGGAAATTGGAAAGTATACTAAGTATATGACTTGACCAGATTAAATGTGAACGATTAATAGGTCGCATTTCCCTAGCGACCCTTACCACATTAATGGAAGGTAGCAGAATGAACATTAATTATTGAATATTCAATAAAGTGAATTAATAGAGGTTTCATGGTAATTGGCCTTATCACACTAATGAAATGGAAGTCTTGAACCAAATGACATGATTAAAATGTTTCATGCTACTTGACCTTATCACTATAATGAAAGGGAAGGCTTGAACCAAATGAAATATAACATGACTTCAATATCAAATAGGGGTGGCTTGCCTCAATATTTCCTTGGATTATGATTAGATAATTCCATGATCACTCAGGAACCCCATTCTAATTCAAGGATTCAGCTAGTCTAGGTTGAGACCCACCTAGATCCCAATCCATGTCTATTATTTGGATGCTCGGAATGACACTGTAATATCCCTTCAATATCATTACAGGATTCCTTGGATACACTCCTTGGATCCAACATTGAAAAGTTGATTCCATGGTTAATTCCCGTCGGGCCCAATCGTTTATTAGCCCCATTTTACCTTCGATGAACTCCTTGGACTCGGTAGGTACCTCATTGTGGAATTCCTCAGACTATGCTCCTTATATTACAATCTTACCATATGCAAGGGTATATTTATTACTGAGTTGGTGACCCTTAGGGTCTACGTCACCATAGTTGTTACCTTGGGACTTCAATATTAAACATCATTATAGGGTTCCTTGTTATAAGTTGGAACCTTAACCATTCTTAACATGTGATATGTTATAAATTGGTGACAATCAAATAAAGAATTTGTTACATCTTCAAAAACAATCTGAGGGATGAAGCATATACTTGGGTATTTAGTTACATTGTACTGATTTACCATATATATGAATGCCTTCACACTATTACATTTCCATTACACCGGCCGGATGTTATAGATATCATTGGTGGTGGATTGCTGAGATTTATCTCACATGCTCTCTGGGCGCCATTTGGTACCCGGAGTAGACTGCATGGTTACAGATGTTGATAAATTGAAGCATATTGCTTTATACCCTTGATTACTTTTGGTTTAGTATGGAGCTTGATAGCAGATGATTGAGTAGGATCTTGGGATTCTTGGGATAGTCTTTTATTTTCTTTATACTTATATGGAAAATGTTATGCCTACTATATTGTATCTATGTTTTCCAATTTTCTAGTGACATGACATATCATCAGTTGTTGAATGTTATTCTGGTTATTTCTATTATTGTTACTATTGTCTTTATTTTTCTATTGTTCCTTCTATATACATATATTTCTTCTCCTATTTACCTATGTTTAAATTCACCCATTGTTCTACACTTTGGTAATGAGGTCATAGTCTCCCCACAGATACACCCTAGGCTCTTACTGGTAGTCATTAGCCTCTAGCATTTAAAGAGATATGCTTGAGGCCATGTGCCCCATGGGGATTGGGGAACCCGTTCAGTGGCATCTGATTCTGGGATGTCACAAATATATTAGAAAATCATGGGGAATTTTAGTTTTATTTTATTAAATCCTAAAGTTCCCATGTATCCTCTTTTTTTATGATTATTTCATAATAAATTAAAAATATGAGTTTCTTATTATATAAAACATTGTTTCCAAAATTTATAATCTTAACTAGAAGCTCTTCACATGAGACAAATTTCTCCAACTCTACCACCTTTGAATTCCATGCATGTGAATGATATAATTTGTAATTACTAAAGAGGGATATATGGAACCCATAATGTGCTTCAGATAGGTTTAGTTGGAGTGATACTTGATATTCACTAGCCCCTTTAGGATCAAGGATCTCAATGGGGGAAATGTATTTTAGATTTTTCTTCCCTTATTCCCAATAAAAACATGACACTCTTATATTGAGATATATGAAATAAAAATTAATCTACAACATCAAATTTTAGGCCTCAATTATTATTATCTATATATCACATTTTTTACTATGATTATCCTTGATGTGTAGTTGAATAAATTTAAACTTATCTTTTATTTCATTGATCAGGTCAGGTCTAAATAGATTATGTTTAACATATTTATCACAATATGTTACAGTTTAATACATATCACTAAATATGGGTTCATAAGTATCCATCTAAATTTTTGAGTAAAAACTATTATTATATGTGAGCTTGACCAGTGGATGATGTTTATCAAAAGCTCCTTTCATGTATATTGAGAAGGCTCTCGTTATATCATCAATTTTTTTAGATAGTAATTTATGATTAGACATCAATATGGAGGTGGTTATTCCTATTTTATTTCAACTATATATTTAAGTTATTTTAAAAATGTTTCCATAATTTTTAGGTGAGCCTCATTTTTGGATCTAGTAGAATTGATATCAGTGTTCCACCCAGTATCTCCACTTCTCTAATATATATATTGGATAGTTGATCTAGTAAAAACTCTTATTTAACTAAAATAAAGTTGTAAATATTATTAAGATGAGCTATCACAACCCATGTTGAATTATTTCCTTTAGATTTATTTGGAACACCCATAAACAATCCATCGTAATTTTATCACATTTCTATATTGGTATCGGTAATGGTTTTTATTATCCCCATAGATGTTTTCTATTCTTCCATAACATATGAAAATATCATACAATTTTATTTATATTTCACATTTCCATTCTTTATATTTTCCCATCAAAAGTTATCTTGGAGATCTATATACATATTTTTCTCCCTAGGAGGATAGGGAATGTTTAACTGTGACCATCATAAAATATGACCATCCATAACTATTTCTCTGATGGTATACATAATCAATTCTCAAATCATACAACTCTAAATTTAGTAATGTGGAAATTTGAGATTTTTGCATTACATATTTTTCTCCCTTCTTTTTTATATTTAAATAATCCATTAAATCTTCCTCAATCATCACCAATATTGTTTGTTGATAAATCATTTAAAAATCATAGTAAGTTTTCTCTCCCTTTATGACTCCCATATATAAATAATACATGCCAAATAAGATTTTATCCCTTTAAATATTCTATATGGATAAGGTTTTATGATTTATTCTACTTAAAGAATCTATCACATTATTCTCCTCATCATGATAGTAATGGATTGGTTTGTCGCAATACATAAGAAGCACTAACCATCTTCATTAGCACATATTTTTATTCTTATATATGAATATATACTTAAAACTTTATGAATCATTATATATGTCACAATTTTTCCAATATAGAAAATATCTCCATGTATTCATTTGGTATATTATAACATATAACTCTAGATCTTGTGTTATATAATCATTCCAATCCACCTTCTATAGCCTCAAGTATTAAGATATCATATTGTTGTTTTTTCTCATTATATATCCCAATACATTCTTTGACGCATCACTATATATAAATAATAGTCTCCAGTTAAGAGTAGTGGTATTATAGGTTCTTTGATTAGAATATTATTCAAATCCATAAAATTATATTCACATTCATCCATCTTCAAAAACATTACCCATTTCAAGTATATCTTAGTTAGTGGGGTTTAAAATCACTAAAAAAATTTTAGAAAACAAAAATAATAACAATAGAATATAAAAAACTATGAATATCAATTGAAAATGTTTTTCTTGGACATTAAACTATTTTTTTCTTTGAATGATCATCATATTTCCCATTTCATGTGATAACATTCCCCAAAAATGTTTTTAAAAATATTTTATCTAATCTATAAGTATTTTTTTCATTAAATACATTAATATTATTATGGAATTAGTGAATCATAATTTGATCACTATGAATTAATAGTTTTATTATCTTATACGAAAGTTATCCTTTTGAATATATTCTTTATTAAACTTTAGTTGATGATTTACATATCAAAGGGATGCCTCTGAGAAGTAATGATCCCCACATTAATGGTTGAATATGTCATAATTGAATGGTAGATGATACTTGTTTGTTATCATTATCTTGTTCGTCACACGATAATCAGTGAAGATACACATTTAAATTTTCATTTTCAAAACACTCACAAAAAATCACCCTATATAGAATCACTATAGTGTATTATACTATTATCCAAGTACTCTTTTAGTTTCTTCTTAAAATCTTACAGTTAAAATGGGTCCATTTTATAGTGACTTTTGAATATGGGTAGAGCTATGTGTATATATTCTATAGAAAACTCAACCTCTATGATCATGACACATACCAACAACCTCTTTAAGGAATACATCAAAAAAATCACTCACAATATTAATGTCTTTAAGTATTTCACTTTCTTTTGTCCCCATTATTTGAGTTATATATGTTTTCTCATCTGGAACCAATATCCTTTCATGATAAGTAGTTTTTTATGGGTATTCATCATTTTTTATATAATATGATTTTATTGAAAATTATTCCCAATAATTTTAATTTTTAAATAATAACACACTATATCCCGAATGGCCTACAGGAAGTTTTTATTATTTTTGATAATCCAACTTTCAAGGGGTGAGGTGGAACCCTTATAGGTCCCAAAGGCTTAAGATAATTACATGACTCGTAGGTCTTAAGGGAAAAACCCATATGAGACAACCTATAACTACTCCTCCCCAACAAATTCCATGATATCAGCACTCCACCTTCACAAGTATGGTCGACTAGTTTTCTTGTGTAAAGCTGCATAGTCCCAGTACCGATATCAGTTCTATACCCTCTCAATCTTCCAATTCTGGTTAGCTCTGCTCGGGTGAATACACCAGCTCTGAATCCCCATCTAGAGCCTTGTCCCTTGTAATATGACTGGTACATCTGCATATTTCTTGTGGCTCAAAGGCCTTAGGGTGGCATGAAGTCCTTGAGGTGTCCTGAAGGCCTTGAGAGACAACTGACCCAAATTCCTTGGGTGGCACGAATGCCTTGTAGGACCCTAGGACCAAACTGGTGGCTCGAAGGCCCAGATGTATGAATAGTTCTGAATGCTACAATTCCAAACAATACCTACTATATTATCTGCTACAGAACCTGCTATAGTATATTCTACAGTACTCCTACAATACCCAGAAATATGTCTCCACCTAGATTTGATCCAGGGTCTCTTGGATTCACTTGTTGAGTCCTCACCAACTGGGCTAAAGCTCGTGTGAAAATAATAACACTATAGAATCTATGATTTCATTGCATTTTATATTAACTTATAACATAGCCATTATGATCTGGGGAAGAATTTAAAATTTTCTACTATACTTATATGATATAAATGAATGTATCTAGATATAGTAAAAATGGATACTCATTATTTATAAATTAGTAGTAGGTGTACCAATCTTGATTTTATTTTAATTATCCACCTTAGTAGTGGTTGTAATAGAATAAGCTCACCATTGTTCCCACAGATTTAGGGGTTGTTTTCATTTGTTATCTTTAACTACATATAGATTAGTGAAATGACTTGCATAGTGTACTTGTTTCATATAGTTAGATCATTGGACTATGTATATAAAATTGACTAAAAAATCCACTCATCATAAATATTTATTGAATTCTTCAAATCCCTTCAGCATCCACTATTTAGCATCCATTTTTTTTCTATAACAGATGTGTTTCATTATTCCATGGATGTAATTTCTAGTATTCTTCTTCCCAAACTTATTATATATTATAATATAAACCTTATTTATTCTATGATATTTACCATTTGAAAAACAATAGATAAAATTATTTTGTATTGTCCTGTCTCCATCACTATGAGATTATTGAGATTCACCAATATTTTTTTCTAATATAAGGGAACATCAAATGGTTTATTCATAGATAATAAATTCATAGGCCTCTAAATATTTTCAGTGACTTAGATTTGCATCACTAAATAAAATCTATAAAATAAATTTAGTTTCAATGACAAAGCAAGTGGTGTTACCTATATTTATTTATATGTTTTCCTCACAATACCCAATAGATTCATCATCCCTTTACTTCAACCCAAGAACCACCCTTCTGTTTTTATATAGAGTGTGTTAGGAAAAAATTTAATAGAAAATATTTTCTTGAATTAATCAAATTTCTTAAATTTCATATATTTATTATTCATTATATTCCTAATAAATTTACACTATTTATTTCCTTCTCCCTCTATGTGATATACATCCAATATAATTATCTCTTGATATGATCATTATAGGATGGAAAATATCATCTCAATAGAAATAATTCATTTCCCTATGGTTAGGGGTCAAGAAAATACACTAAAATAGGGTGGAATTTATTAAATTAAATGACTTCACCACAACATTATCTCTCCTTGGACAAGGTGGTCACTCCACATGGTTCATGTTACTATTAATTATATGATTTAGTTGATCAATTATTTTTTGGAGGTTCTCAATTACTTCTCAAATAATAATAAGAATATTATTTGGGAGATCAATACAATTCCCATATCATTTTTTTTATAATGTCTCAATAATTTCATACATATATATTATATCTTAATATATGATTATTTAATACATTTCAAAAACACATGCTGAGGGATCGTAAATGTTTATTGCCTTTGGAGACTAGATACACAAACTTATTATTTCATGAATGATCCTCTAAATCTCCCTTAAATATATCTTCATTAAGTAAAATTCATAGAAATATTCTAATTAAAATTTTTTCATAACTTGGGGAAAGGAAAAATAATAAATGTTGATCTCAGATGCCTAGTAAAGGTATACATGAAAGATATCAATCGATGACCATATGGAACAATCATATATAAATAATGGTATGAGATTATGAATATAAATTACTAAGATTATAGCCAATATATCTTGGATTGTAAAAAATGTATATGTAATAAAACATTAACATTTAAAATGTAGTGAACCATAAGAGTGATAAATCATTATTATTGAATAATGAACCGTAATTACATATCATATAAGCATTCCACCATCTTATTTATAAAAACCATTTCACATTCTGGTTATAACAACCAAGACTATCAAATCATAATGGTTTAAGTATCAACATATATTTCCCATTTCATAATGGACCAGGCATTATCACTTATTTCACATAGAAGACCAAGAGTATTGTTATGTTTCCCATAGAGGATCAAGAACATTGATTATTTTTTCATCATTTTCATTTAGATATAAAACATTTCCCAATGCATTATAGGGGAATATAGGTCCCTCAAAACACATAATCCAAATATATTTGTGCCTAAATATCATCAAATATTCATCATATAATTACCCATGGAAAATAAGAGGGTGTAATTAACATTTAATAATGGTATAACCTGTCTAAATTAACAGGTTTTATAAATATTTAATCAATTCATAATGTAATAAAACATATAAAATGAATGTATTTAAAAAAATCAATAATAATAATAAACATAAACCATAAAAATAAAAAAATAAGATGGTATCATGGGATCATATCCCAAGTTTAACATAAGTAACACACAAGGTTTTTTTATGAATATAAATAACATAAAAGGATCATTAAAATATTTCTAGGGAAAATACTCCTTCCATATTGAAAATCATTTTTTAGAATATAATAAAAAATTTAAAACTATTAAATAAAACTATTTATTTTAAAATACCATTATAATGTATTAAATTAATATTTAAAAAAATGAGAATTCATGGAAGTGGTAAATGCCATTCATGTCGTACATGTTTAAAAAAATATTCCCTTCACATTAATTATAAAAAGAAAAAAGCACCTTATTGGGAAAACAACAAGAATATTCATAATTAAAAAATTATTAAAATTTAAAAATGGTTTAAAATGACTTTATAAATCATTTTATAATAGTAAAAAAATAAAAAAAATTTATAAAAACATTTATATAGAAGAAAAAGGGTTCTTGACTATAGATAGGAATAAATTCAGCTTTCTTTAAAACATTTTTTTAGACTCTTGAGTAAATAAAAAGAGTAAAATTAATGGAAAACAAGTACTATAACTAAATTAATAGAGGATGAGAAAATTCATGATTTTATTAATTGATATATTATAATATTTCATCATCGAAAACATAATAATAGACAATGCTGATTAACATTGAGATTGTAACATAAAACGTTTACCACTTTGGTATCATTTGAATCATAATACCCATAAAATAAATAATAATAAATTTAAATATAAATACACATAAAATTTATAATAATAATACTAAAATAAATTCATGGTATTTATATTCACCACACAAAACAAACAAGTGGTAAATATGAAAAGTATCCCACTGAAATAAAAGGGAAATGAAAGTCACTTACCTTAAGTCTCGGAATTATTATCACATGTTTAAAACTACAATATAATAAATATATATTTATTATAAATATTATATATAAATATACTCATATAAAACATACCATATATGATTTAATTATACCCATATATAAACCATTTATTAACAATTCCTTATTAAAATCATGTTTTGGGTAATAATTGCTTTATTTTTAATATATGTTTTTTGTAACATTATTAATTTTACATTGATAATGGTATGATAATACCATAATATTAACCATTATATAAATATCATATATATATTCTCTATATATTTATTTATGTTCATCTATAATTTTAGAGATAGAAAATGGATTACATCATTCATATAGATGGTAGTTGTACGTACATATGAACGATGATTCCATTTTCTCAATGGATGAAAAAAAATAATGGTAAATAATAAATCTAATTTATAGGATCATTTTTATTTAAAATTTATAAAATATATTCTATAAATATATATTTATTAAAATCCATGTGTAATGGAAATGAAAAACATATATCATTGGTTCGTGAGGTGGTAGTCTGCTGTAAACACAAGCAGTGAGGTTGTTATCCAATGGGTTGGTATGTAAGAATTTATATGTGATATTGCGATTAAAAAAATATTTTATGTTCATAAATATAACATATATTCTTTCAATACATCATTATATCAATCCATTAGCAGTGATGATGTAAAATAAATTACATCATTTAAAGAGGCGGTTGTCTGTCATACACACAATCCACAATTTTATTTCCCACGATATAGAATAGGATATGGATATTTTTTGGCAATTATTTAAATAAAATATATATATATGGGAGATAATTATTTTATTATATCATCATATCCTAACAAAATTTGAATGATGTGGAAGAATAAATAAAACAAAGACACATAGTAAATAATTATACCTCTTCTTTAGAGAACTACTTTAGTTTTATAACTAAATCCTTCCTAGGATGGTTTCCTAATCAAAATTGGGCCTTTGGAACATGTAGAGAAAATTAAGGATGATATTTGTATAGGTATTAGTTGAAAAAAATGGTTTTTGAAATGTTCAGTTGGGAGGATATGGGGTTGTCTTTTATAAGTGAGGGAAAGAGAACACTTAGAATTTTTTAAATAAAAAATGAGTACCCATGTTTAAAACATTTCATAAAGCTCAAAAAAATAGATCATTATGTAACATAAAATGATATAATGTCTAAATATATCCATTAAAATTTATTTAAACTACTTTTAGGTCATTTTTTCCTTATCTTTTTGGTTTAACCACTCGGTAAACCCGTTTTATCCTTAACCATTGTAATTAATTTTTCCTTTTTTACTATTAATAGTAATAAAAAAGTAAGATGACCATGTTATATAATATTAATTATTATGATTCCAAATATGGAATCCATTATTCTAAATTCTAGTAATAAAATGTGAAAATTTTAATTTATAATAAAACCCAGATATGTGATGAAAAATCGGTTTTCCCAAAAGAAAATATTTATAATTATAGAAATTTTCAATATCAAAAAATGACATTAATTTGATTATGATTAGATAAATTGGATTAATTATAACATAATTTAATAAATTATAATTTTAATATAATTTGGAATAATATAAAATTTTTTAAATGATTTAAAAAAAAGGTGGTTTTCAATAAAATTTAGTATTTTTTACTATTCATTAAAAAAACTAAACCATTCAAAAAAATCCCAAATATTCTATGTAAGATAATTTTTACATTTTTATTTTAATAATGAAGATATTTTTTTCATATAAAATTTCCCAGAGTTTTTAACATTAATTATATTATTTTTTTCAAAAAATAAATAAAAATTATTTTTTATGAAAAAATTTATTTTGAAAACATATAAAGACTTTACAAAAAATTAAATACTTATTTACTAATATAATTTATTTGTCTAAATGATTCATAATTTTATTTCAAATTATGGTTATTACTATTCATATATTCATGTTAAATGACTAGTTTATTATGGTCATGTTTAAATAATAATATTTATAGTAAATTGTGGTTCGTTAAAACTCAGAGTTGCTTGTATCACAAGATATCGATGAAATTGAATTTATTTCATCTAAAATATTTCATAAAATCTAAAAGTTTTTCATTATACACCCATAAAAATGTTTTCTTACTCAAATTTTTTTTACTTTAATATAAACAATGGAGGATAATTCTACCACATTACATCCTCAATTTCCCACATAGCTTCCTCGGGTTTCTAGTTTGGCCACAAAACATTGATCAGGGTGGTAGTCTTGTTTCATAAAACTTTATCTCTATGATCATCAATAACCAATAGTTATTACTCATAGGAATTATCTTTCTCGATTAGTATAACCACTTAGTTCAGTATATGTGAAGGGAAAGGTATGCGCATCCTTATAAGAGATACATAGAACACATCAAGAAAATTAGAGAAGTTTGGTGGAAGTTCTAATAGATAATCTACCATCATAATATGATTAATAATTTTTAAGGGACTGATATACATAGGGATTAGTTTTTCCTTCCTTCCAAATATGATTTCCTTCTTCCATGATGAAGTTCCCTTGTCACCAATTTCAAATTCTAGATCATGCTATAAATTTTTATCATAACATTTCTTCTTAACTTGTGCTTCCCTTATATGTTATTTTCTATATATATATCCTCATATTCATTTTCATTATCTAGGTCAAGTTCAAAAATCTATATTTATCTACCTTCATACTAAAATGATGTATTTATAAACTTTTTTCCATATAAGGATTCATAATGAGACATCTAAATTCTAAAATGAAAGCAATTGTTCTTTGAAAACTCAATAATATGATGGTGTTGACCAAAAAAACCTTTTAAATATAGAAAATAGGATTTACACATATCCTATAGGGTTTGAATTCTTATCTTTGACTGGAAATCTTTCAAAGGATGATACATAGTGTTAATACTTAGCTCTGTATCTAGGGGTTATTGAAGAATTTTCCAGAACATTGAGGTAAACCTATGATCCTAGTCCGACACAATAGAATGTATTACCCCATGAAACCTTACCACATCCTTAATATATATCTAATTATATTAATTCAAAGATAAATTTTCTCATATAGAGATGAAGTTTTATGTCATTATAATGTGACTGACAATAACCTAGGGAAAGGAAACATAAAAAGAAGTGAGATAATATTCTTAGTAAAGGTAAAAAAGGGACACATATAAGCATAATCATGCACATAAGGGTATTAGAAAAAGATCATGACATTATAAGATCATACCATACATATCAGACAGCATATACACGATTCATGTAAGAAATATAGGAATTTCATAAGACATGAATAATAAGGGAATCAATAGAAAAATACATGAAATAAGAACATATGAATAAGACATGGAATTTTGGGAGACATATAAACATGTAATATCATTCCCTATAAGTCAAGTCCCATTGAAAAAAACTTATTAGGGAACTTCATGGGGACTAAACATACTGAGTGGGATAGACCACCATCCCCAGGCATGGTCCTTTCTTTGTAATGGATCGAATTTCCCCATATTCCCATAGCTTATTGGGTTTTCCTATCTTCCCATTGTGGATCGTGTAAAGACCCAGTTTTCCATGTAATTTTATTTTAATTATATATAATTATTATGAGTCTGCAAAAAATTGACAGCATTTGATTCCGAGGCCTGGTGTGCCTGGAATGAATTTCTGATCTTTTTTAAGGTACGTTCAGTAAATGCGTGAGTGGCATTTTCTAACTTTTAAAATAGTGCTCGAATTAAAAATATGAGGGCACCATTGAATCTACAGCATCGGGATTCACTTAAGGGAGGCTTCACTTTGTTCACAACAGGTCTGGAGAAAAATTTAGATTTTGGGAATTTTTAAAAGAATAAATAAATAACTTTGTTATTTTACTTTCTTTGTTTTTCCTCCAATGGAAAAGCGGCAATGTGGGACCAGTGACGTGTTAAGATAATAAATAGATTGACATTTCAATCCTAAGTAACAGCAACGTTGAGGAATTAGAAAGGTTCCTAATTATTTATCCATCCCCCCCTGCCCATTAATTCCAAGAACATTGTTCGCCCTCCCCCTCTTCTATTTATATAGAGCTTGGGGAGAGGTATCATCACTGCTTCACCAAACAACGAAGTGCTGAAAAAGTACTGAGATGTCAAACCCTTGGAGGACGGATCCAGTTCTGGTGAGCGGTGACGAACGACACGTAAACACCAAACTAAAGATCGACGATCAAGGGACGTCATTGGAGGCTAGTAGCGTGGGATAGAAAACACCAACCCACTTCCTCAACCATGGGCATTTTTCTCCATCATTCTTGAGGTAGGGTTTAATGTTGATTTGTTTTTAAAAAGTAATTTGAATCCTTCTTACCCTCTTGTTATCAACCTAACGTGGAGGGAGTGGGCCAAATGAACAAGGCCCGGTCCCACTTCCCTTTTTGTTCAAAGTTAGTGCATTCTTTTCTAGCTTCACCATCGGGTTGGACGAGCCCCAGGGTGACAAATGATGGTAGCAGTCGGCACCGGCTGGCCGTGGAGGAAGTTCGGTGCGCTGTCACACGCCACCAGTGATCAAGGGGTCACGGCCGAAGCCGCAGCGGATAAAGGTGTCAGCCGGCACACCGGTTGGTCATGAGGAAGGAGGCGGCACACCCGCACCATTGGAGGAACCGGAAGCGGATCGTTAGACGTGGAGGTTGGAAGAGGCGGCTGACACACTAGTCGACCACGGAAGCAGAGGACAGCACGACTAGTGCACTGCCGGTGGAGTCGCGGCTCCGACGTTACGGTGGCGGGACCCGAAGTGGGTCCCTCAGGTGACTTGGAAGTGCCAAAGGCACTGTCGCTTTGCCTACTGAATAGAAGAACCCCCCCCCCCCATTCCCTTGACAACTCAGGCGGACCGCGGGCCACACCTCCTGCAGGACGCACCCCACGTGGTCGGGCCACATGCCCAGCGGACCATGCCAAAGGCGCTACTGCTTCACCTACTAAACGGGGGGAAACCCCCCACCCCACTTTTCTAGCATGGGCATACCACATACCATTACCCACATGGTCGGGCCACCTACCCAATGGTTCGTGCGCCCAATGGGCTGTGCCGCCCCCTTGCAGGTTGGGTCACGCTTCCTTGCGGGCTAGGCCTTCCCCTTGCGGGTTGGTCCAGACCACGGCCTAGCGGGATGAGCCCGCCATAGAAAAGCACCGTCGGGTTGGACACTGACCAGGTCGGTTCGGCCATGACTGATTCAGGTCAGGTCAGTCCGACCAGGTCGGACCGGACCTAGAAACACTTAAAGAGACATAACATGAGAACCGCACGTCCGTTTGACAAATCGTCTATGGCACTGAGACCCTTGGAGCAAGATGGTCCTTTTGGTACACTCCACTTGAGTTTTGAAGATAGTTGTAGTGCATCTGGGATGGAGTGAACCCGAATCCAACCGGGCCCTCAGAAATAAAATGCTTATAACTCACAGACCGGGAATCCGATTGACGCACCGTCTATCGCATTGGAACCCTTACGACATGGCGGTCCTTTAAGTTACTTCTTTATGGATATTGGTGGCGATTGAGGTATGGTCGATATCTCGAGGGTCATGTTCTATGGAACTCGAGTGCACCAAGTGCAATGAATCCTGTGGCAGACTATAACGTGAAGAAATAATATTGATCATGTGTGGGTCAGTATCTATTGATCCTGTGTGGGTCATCTTCTATCTAATCCTATGTGGGTCACCGGTCAGTGATCCTCTGTGGGTCAGCGCATATCAATCTTGTGTGGATCAGGTCGTGTGTGGGTCAGCGAGGGTTAGTAACTATCGATCCTATGTGGGTCAGAAGCATTGCTTCTTTATAGAATAAGATGATCCACCTTACGACTAATCATATGTACTTCTGTACATAATTTATACCTTTTGTGAGTTGAGTCTTTACTTAAGTTGTACTTCTTCTTCGTGGTGTTACCTATGTGGTACCTCTACCTCCGTGGTGTTGTCTTCATGGTGTTACCTATGTAGTACATCAATATTTGATGTGTTACCTGTGTGGTAACTCTATATTTGTGGTGTTACCTATGTGGTACTTCTACATTCGTCGTGTTATCTTAGTGGTGTTACCTTTGTGGTACTTTTGTCTTCATGGTGTTATTTGTGTGGTACTTCTTTCTTCGTGGTGTTACATATGTGGTACTTCTACCTTTGTGGTGTTACCTTTGTGGTATTATTCCCTCATGTTTGAGATGATAATATCTTGATTACTTATGTTTATGTATGGGAATATACCTAAGTAGGTTTGGTGTCTATTGCTTCGTGCTTTGAGATTGAGGTCTTTCTTTGTGGTATTTTCATTGTGGAACTCTAGAAGACCTACGGGGGTCTCGGGGTCCCTACTAAGTATCTCTATACTCACCCCTACACGGGCGTCACCCGAAACTTGTTGGGTCTTGTGTAGATGATGGACAGAAGTGATCGATGTTGAGGGATCTAGGTCTGGATGGTGCTTGGAGGTGGACCATTTGGCCTGACGTGACGTAGGGACTATTGATGGAGAGTTGTACCTACCCTTTAGGTGGGATCTTCACTGGACAATCCAGAAGTTGTTTTTTTCAATTTCTATTTATACTTTTAATTTAATTTGGGCTTATATTTTGACCCCTTTACTTTCTGCACACTTTTACTATAGCAGTTTACTTCACAATTTCTTCTTGTTGTGTTCTTGGAATGTGTGTCTGTACAGGTTAAAAGGAAACACCTTCCCATTTTGGGATATGCCTTTCGGGTGCTACTCTTCATGCCCTAGCCTATGGAAGTTGGGATTCGGGTAGTCACGGCATGGGCCTCGAGGGACGAGTCATGACAAAGTGGTATTAGATGAGTCTGTTCTACCAAAGAACTGGGACTCTGATATTTTCTTTGTGGCAATAGTGTTAAGTATTATGGGTGTGGTTTTCAGTTTCGGGAATCCAGTGTTGGTGCAGCAGTCGACGTATCCATACACCAGGACCCTGACTTCTGATTTCCCACTCAGTGCACGAAATCACTGATTGTATGTGTTTTGAAAAGTTTTTCTTAAGATCTCTTCGAGTCAGCTCACCAAGTATAACTTATTGACCGTGTAACACCTATCTTCTTTCAGGATGTCACCACAAAGACATCCAGCCAGTATTATCGAGAGAGTACACGATGACGGCCCACCGAGTGATGAGGCCTCGGTGTAGGGCACTCTTATGGTGTTAGCACCTTCGGATGGTGTACCAGCATCCCCACTACCTATAAGAAATTCGTTGCCACCATCCCCACTAGTAGATGATGCATGATGATTGAGAACATTTCATGAGTTTCTGCAGTAGAGGACATTGAGGTTCTGAGAAGAGACAAACCCGCAGGTGGATGAGGACTCGCTAGAGGCTGTGGCCAGATTTTTTCGCTTATTGGGGACACCAGATGATCTATTAGTGATCCTAACTAGCTGTCTCTTCTAGGGAGTAGATGGAAGATGGTGGAGTCTGACACTCTAGATGCATGATGAGGTGACTCTCATCTGGGTGGACTTCGAGACCCTTTTCAGGGTAGAATTTTCCCCAATGACCTTACACTCTGTGTGTATATAGGAGTTGCTGCACTTATCGTAGGGCAGTATGACTGTGGCCCAGTACTCGAAAAGGTTTACTGATCTCTCCCACTACTTTACCGACATGGTAAATGACCCTTTCTTCAGGGTCGGGACTTTTGAGCAGGGTCTCTGATGGGATATCAGATCATCGATGATATCGCTCAGCATTCCGACGCATGCTGGGGTGCTAGAGCAAGCGCTTTTGGTGGAAAGCTTCCTAGCTAAGTAGACACCGACAGCGAGAGCCACCACCAGACGTCAGGTAGAAAATTCTTCTACTGTAGGTAGTAGGCGGATGTTTCAGGGGCCCAAGAGGGTTAGAACTTCTGGTGGACAACCATAGGATACAGGGTCGGTGGTGAGGATCTCACGAGACAGAGGAGGATAGTTGAGAAGAAGGCAGTGCTACTCGTGTGGTGGGAAGGGTCACATGGCTCGTGACTACCCGACCCGTTGTATGGATGACCAGTAGACATTCTAGGGACCAACAAGGGAAAGGTAGAAGTTTAGTTAGGGAGGTCTGCATTTAGAAGGAGGACGTGGTAGAGGAGCTAGTCGTGCAGCAGGCGGTGGGCAGCGATTCAAGGTTCTACATCCACCACCTCTAGGTGGTCCACCCCGACCACAGAGAGTAGGTGTACAGGAATGATCTCAGCTCCATGTAGCTGAGGCTTATGACCACATCTCTCTAGAGATGATTAGAGGTACGATCTATGTCTAATCCACCTCAGCTGTAACACTTATAGACATGGGTGCCAGTCGCTCTTTTATTTCCATGGTCCTCATTCGGAGCTCGGAGATTCCGATGGATCCATTGGCTCGATCCTTATGGCTAGAGCCTTATACGAGAGAGGATTTGATGATTACACACAAGTTATAGTAGTGTGAGCTTACTCTAGGAGGCAAGAGCTTCGGTTGGGATCTTCTAGTAGTGGCATAGAGGCCTTACGTTTTCATCTTGGGTATGGACTGGTTATCCACAATCTATGGCCAGATTAACTGTATTAAGTGAAAAGTGTGGTGTGTTTGAAAGGATGATACCAGGTTTTCCTTCACTTTCAAGAAGGGAACATTTTCAGTATAGAATGGACTTACCCAGAGGAGGGTACAACCAATCACACATAATTTGGCCAGCCTTACCCTTGGGGCAGTTGATGTTGAGAGTCTGAGCTATCCTGTAGTGGTGGACCTGTATGCTGATGTCTTTCCTGATGATATTCGGTGCCTACTTCCATGTAGAGAGGTAGAATTTTACATAAAAATGTACCCCAGGATGGCACCGATATCTACACTAGCATATCGGATGGCTCCTGTGGCGCTTCGTGAGTTACGGGTACAGTTGGAGGACTTGTAGAGGAATGGGTTCATAAGGCCCTGTGTTTCTCCATGGGCAGCCCCGATTTTGTTCACCAAGAAGGTAGATAAATGTTTGAGTCTCTATATGGACTACCAGTGCCTGAACCAGGTGACCATGAAGGACAAGTATCCAATTCAGAGGATTGATGATCTTTTTGATCAGTTAATGGGTTCTTGTTTGTTTTCAAAAATAGACCTCAGATTAGGATATCATGAGCTCAGGGTATGAGATGAGGATGTGTAGAATATGGCATTTAGATATCGTTATGGCCACTATGATTTCTTGGTTTTTCTGTTCGGTGTGACCAATTCCCCAGTAGTGTTCATGGGACTCATGAATAGGATCTTCCAGCCATACCTTGATCATTTTGTGGTGGCGTTCATCGACAACATCTTGATATACTCAGCAACGGAGGAAGAGCATGCCTATCATCTGCAGATGGTTCTGAATACTCTTTGATATCACCAACTTTATGGTAAGCTCTTGACGTTCTAGTTCTGGATACGAGAGGTCCACTTTCTGGAACACGTTATCTCGAAGGCTGGAGTTGTTGTGGAACCAGTGAAGATAGAGGTTGTACTTGCTTCGGATCTACCCAGAAGTGTGAATGAGGTGAGGAGTTTCCTAGGATTGGCTGGATACTACCGAATATTCATGACTAACTTTTCCAAAGTTGTGAAACCCTAATTAGCATTGAAAAATAGGGGATATCCCTTTATATGGATGGACAGATTTCAGCATATTTTTCAGGAGCTGAGACAGAGACTGAACAATGTCCTCATCTTGAGGCTACTAGAAGAGGGTGTTGGGTATGTAGTTTACTGTGATAAATTAGGGACCATACTTGGATGTGTCTTGATGTAGGAGCGAGCAGTGATCACTGATGGTTCGTGACAGTTGAGGCAGCTTGAGAAGAACTATGCTACCCATAACCTGGAGTTAGAAGTAGTGTTCTTCACCTTGAAGATGTGGTGATATTACTTGATGTTTGAATGTTTTATTGTCTAATATGATCACAAGAGTCTAAAGTATATCTTCTCTTAGAAGGACCTGAACATGATACATCAGTGATGGCTAGAGTTCCTCCAGGACTATGACTTTGAGATGTTCTATACTCCTATGAAGGGGAATGTGGTAGCAGATGCACTCAGTAGGAGGTATGGTCTACAGTTACTGGGTGAGGTGACAGAGCAGCTATTCGCATTTCAAATATACTTTGTGGATAGAGATGGACCAGCATACCTTCAGTCTATGACAGTCACTCCCCCACTCCTTCAGTAAGTCAGGGAGGCACAACTTGGGGACATTGACTGTGAGGCTCGACGTGCTCAGATATCTTCAGGACAGGCACCCGATGGATTTTCTGAAGGTTGGGAGCACGTCATCCTATTCATAGGATGTACCATGGTACCGGTGGTTCTACAGGAGTAGGTTTTGAGGGAGTTCCATACGTCCCCTCTGGTGGTAAATCCAGGTGTGGAAAAGATGTACCAGGACCTCTGGTGTCAGCACTGGAGGCCAAGGATGAAGAAAGTAGTGGTAGAGTTTGTTTCTAGATGCCTCACTTGTCATCAAGTGAAGGTTGGGCATCAAGTTCTATCAGTCTTGGATATCCACTAGAGGTTACAGAGTGAAATTTGGATGGTATTTCCATAGACTTCGTGATAGGGCTTCCCACATACGTCTAGGGGACATGATTCTATTCTGGGTGATCATTAACCAACTCACCAAGTCATCCCACTTCCTACCTAACTGAGAATAGGGATCAATATAGGGATTGGGTTTCCTATATGTAAAAAATATTGTGAGACTTCATGGGGTTCCATTGACGATTGTCTCTAACTGTGATGCATGTTTCACATCCTGGATATGGAAGGTATTACAGGAGGCGTTCGGGACTCTACTGTGTTTGAGCACCGCCTTTCATCCTCAGACGGATGGTCAGAAAGAGCGGACCATATAGACACTGGAGGAAATGATTTGTGCATGCGTCTTAGAGTTTGACCGCAGTTGGGATGATCAATTTCCCTTAGTGGAGTTCTTATACAAAAATAGTTATCACTCCACCATCGGTATGATACCATTTGAGGCCTTGTACGGTTGACCATGCAGATCACTTCTATGCTGGATAGACCCAGAGGAGTCAGCACTTATGGGTCTAGAGTTGGTATGGGCTACCACTGAGATGGTGCAGATCATCCAGGAGCGAATGAAGACTGCACAGAGCAGACAGAAGTCTTATTCTTATAGGAGACAAAGACCTTTTGAGTTCGAGGAGGGAGACCATGTCTTATTACAGGTCTCACCTCGACAAGTTTTATGGAGATTTGGATGAGGTAGAAAAATCTCATCGAGGTTTATCATACCATTTCTAATAATTTGGAGGATTTACGAGGTGGAATACTGCTTGGAACTTCCACTGTAGTTGGAGATGGTGCACGAAGTCTTCCGCATATCCCAGCTAAGGAGATACGTGCACAACCCATCTCACATAATTGATCATAGAAAGCTTTACTTTGATGATGGGGTGACCTTTACAGAGGTTCCAGTAAAGGTTTAGGATCAACAGGAGTGAGTCCTTCATGGTTGGTAAATACCTCTGGTGTACGTTCGTTGGAAACACAGGAACCTTCAGGGGAGCACTTCAGAGCGGGAGGCTCGGATTTTTACTCCGTACCCAAATTTGTTTTCTTATTATATGTTCTGGATTTCGAGGAAGAAAGGCCCTAAGGTGGGGAGAATGTAAAGACCCATATTTTCCATGGAATTTTGTTTTAATTATATGGAATTATTATGAGTCTTCAAAAATTGGCGGCACATGATTCTTGAGGCCCGGTGTTCCTGCAATGAATTTTTGAACTTTTTTTAAGGTACGTTCAGTAAAGGTGTGAACGGTGTTTTCAACATTTTAACCGGTTCTTGGATTAAAAATATGAGGGCACCATTGAATCCGTTGCGTCAGGATTCTCTTAAGGGAGGATTCACTTCGACTGTAGTAGGTCTGGAGAAAAAGTTATATTTTGGGACTTTTTAAAAGAATAAATAAAATAACTTTGTTATTTTTCTTTCCTTATTTTTCCTACAATGGAAAAGCGGCAACGTGGGACTAGTGATGCATCAATCCAATAAATGGATTGACCTTTTAATCCAAAGTAATAGAAATGTTGGGGAATTAGGAAGGTTCATAATTAATGAGCCCCCAATTAATTCCATGAACTTTGCTTTCCCAACCTCTCTTCTATTTATATAGAGCTTGGGGAGAGGTATCGGCACTAATTCACCAAGAAATGAAGTGCTGAAAAAGTGTTGAGATGTCAAACCCTTGGATAATGGAGCCAGTTCTCGAGATCGGGGATGAGCGACACTGAAACCGCGAACTAAAGATCGACGATCAAGTGACAGCATTGGAGGCTAGTTGCTAGGGACAGTGAACACCAACCCACTTCCTCAACTGTGGGCATTTCTCCATCATTCTTGAGGTAGGGTTTAATCTTGATTTGTTTTTCAAGAGTTATTTGAATCATTCATACCCTCTTGCTATCAACATAATATGGAGGTTGCGGGCCAAACGAACATGGCCCGGTCCCTCCGCCCTTTTTGATGAAAGATTGTGCGTTCTTCGCCAGCTTTGCCTTCATGTTGGATGAGCCCCATGGAGACAAATGATGGCAGAGGACGGCACCAGCTGGCCGTAGAGGAGGTGTGGCGTGCCATCGGGCACTTCTGGTGAGCAAGGGGCCGCGCACGAAGCTGTGGAAGATGAAAGCGGTAACCAGTACACTAGCCAGCCACGAGGAAGGAGGCGGCACACCCACACCACCGGAGGAACTGGCTGCAGTGGTTGGAAGAGGTGGTCAGCACACCGGCCAGCTACGGAAGTGGAGGGTGGGGCGACCAGCGCGCCGCCGGTGGATCCGCGACTCCGACTCAATGGAGGCATGACCCACAGTGGGTCCTACAGGTGACTTGGCAGTGCCAAAGGTGTTTCTACTTCGCCTACCAAATGGGGAACCCCCCCTACCAGCTCGGGCGGACCGTGGGTGTACTTCCTATGGGCCGCACCCCATGTGGCCAGGCTGCCTGCCCAGTGGGACGCCTGCCCAGTGGGCCGCCTGCCCAGTGGGCCGCCTTCCCAGTGAGCCGCCTGCCCAGTGGGCCGCCTGCCCAGTGGGTTGCTCGCCCCACAGGTCGGACCGCCCCCTTGCAGACCAAGTCATGCCACCCTTGCATTTTGGGTCACCCTCTTGTGGGCCAAGCAAAACCGAATCCTAGCAAGGCTGAGCCCGCCGCGGCCCCGCCCAGCCGGGTCGGACCTGGACCGGTCGGGTTGACCTGATCTGGGTCGGGTAGGCCCAGACATGTTGATTCAATAAGGTTTCCTTATGAATTTTCTATTCCTCTATGTTTTTGAAATCACAAACACTCTATCTCAAGGAAAATTTCCCTTCATATGTCTTATCTTAATAAGGAAAATTTTCCTTCCCCAAATAAATTTATCCTTACCATTTTTTTCATTGTTCAAATTTTAGTTTCTCAAAATCTAACTCTTTTTATTCCTAAGTGTTAAATTTGGTTTCATATCTAAAACCTCGGAATTATATAAATACTCAAATATAGAGTATTCTATTTTTAGGATATGAATTCAGGTTCCAAATTCTCTGAAATTCAGACTCCGAATTCTATGAAATTGTGAATCCGAATTCTCTGAAATTCAGAATCTGGATTCTTTAAAATTCAGACTCTGAATTCTCTAAAATTAAGACTCTAAATTCTCTAAAATTTATACTCCAAATTCCTTAGAATTCAGACTCCGAATTCCTTAGAAATCAGACTCCAAATTCCTCAGAGTTCAGACTCCAAAGTCTACAGAATTCTGATTCTGAATTCCTTGAAAAATAAAATCTGAATATCCTTGTAATATGGAATCTGTGGGTTAACATACTTAGACTCTGAATTTTATTTTTCCTTAGACTCAAAAAAATAAATTTGGTTGAGCAACCATGTTTTTCTTATCTTTTTTATAGTTATAAAATGATGTCATGCATTCTATTTCTGACCAACTGTTGTTTGAGTGACATGTGGATAGGTCCCTCCGAAATTCAAGGAAAAATATGACTGTTAGAGGAGAGAGATGACTGTTAGAGATGTACCTATAAATAGGATCTCATTTGAACGATCTCAACACTACTACTGAGACGTGTTGATCAATCTAGAGATTACATGCTACTGAAGTAATTTCTAGATAGAGAGACTCTCATGCTTTGTGCATACTGAACATCTTGTTTAGATTTCTTTGTATGACTCCGATTGTTGTTGTGAACAATCAAGGGATTCCAAGGATAGGAATACATAGGTGATGACTACCTTGAAGTTCGAGGGACTACGACGATATCAAGATAGACTCTGATATTCTTATCAATGGATTACCTTGGTTTGGGTAAGACAGACTTTCTTGAAAGTATAAATCAAGGGACCTTTATCAAAGGTTGTTGGATACCCTACTCTTTGCGTTAAAAGATTCTATAATTTTTACTTGTATTGTTTCAAGTTTTTTTTCCGCTTCATTTTGATTAATGAGGAAAGTATAACCATATTATACATTTTTGTACTTGTGTACTCAGATTAGTAAGATTATATACGCTTTAACGTAGAATCTTTTTCCTTGTAAACTTTTTTAAGTTTCATTTCTTGAACCATATTTCCATAATATAGTATGTTTGTAGAACTAAGAGGTCTTGTGAATTTACCTTATTTAACATTATTAAACAATATTAAGGTCTATACCATCATTAAAATTTCCAAAAGATTTTTTTTAAGTATACAATTCACCCCCCCCCCCCCATCTTGTATATTGAGCATCTACATTCATCTTTTCAATCCTACAATTGGTTTCAGAGTAGGTCTCTAAAATACTTATATTCATATATAAGTTTTCTTTCTGAAGTTTTAATTGTTCTATATTTTCCTTGCTTTGGATTTTTATCCTAGTTTACAAACCTTTTATTACTAACAAGTTTGTATGGAAAGATATTTTCTTTGAGATGGCAGGAATGAATATTGGTTCGATTGACAATATTAATCCTACTAGACCACCTATATTTGATGGGAATGATTATAAATATTATAGAGATCATATAAAGACTTTTTTCATTAAAACTGGAGTGGAAAACTTTTTCCTGCTTATTGGAGATTGCAAGATTCCTAATAAGGAATTCAGAACTTTTACTAATCAAGAAAAGTCATAATATCAACTTAACTTAAGGTACACAATACTTTATTGTGTTCCATGACTAGGAATATATATAGCCAGATTTTTTCTTGTGAAGCTGCAAATTGTATTTGGAATAAATTTTAGGTAACTCACTTTAGAACTTCCAAAGCTATCAAAACTAGAAGAGCTATACTTAGAACTGAGTATCATATTTTTTCTTTCCTTGTGGAGAACCATTTGGTAAGGTAAAACAGAGATTTATGACCATTGTTAATACTCTACAATCTATGGGTGAAAACAGTGTAGATGATTTGGAAATTGTGGACAAAATTATAGAAATCATTCCTAATGAGTGGGAATCAAAGACAACAGCTAATTATGAGAATAGGAAAGTCTCACAGATTACTCTTGATGAGCTTTTTTAAACTCTTCTTCAACATGAGACAAGAATGAAAAGAGACGTTGATCTAAATAAGAAGAAGAATGGGAATGGAAGTGTTGCTTTTACAAATAATTCAAATCATATGAAATCTAGGACTCCTGAGAGAGTTACAAGATCCAAATCTAAGAGGAATGTTATTCAATCTGAATCAAGTGAAAGTAAAAATTCTGAGAATGAACTAGCTAATCTTGCTCGAAGGATGAAAAAGATAGTTGGGAAGAAATACTTTTAGTATAGACACAAGGAGAAATAAATAAATGACAAAAAAGACTCTAAAGTTACTTATTATGAATGCAAGAGAGCAGGGCATATAAGGTCAGATTGTCCTGTGCTTAATAGAAAAGATAGAAATAAAAATCATTCTTAGAGAAATAGAAATAAGTACTACAAGGTTAAATCTAATAAAGTTTTGAAAACCAATGACACATGGAGTGCCAGTGGTGGTGACTCTTCTAAAGAATCCTCAGAGTATGAATCTTCTTGATAGAAGAATCTTGGTTTACTAGCTAGATTACCTATTGAAAATAATTGTTTAATGGCTAAGGTACATAATGCCGAATCCATAACCAATATATCATTTAATTATAATTATAATGGTTGTAAATATTATGAATCCTCAGATTAAGAATCTTCTTCTAGTGAAGATAATACTTTACCAACTTATGAAAAAGTCTCTAGATTTTCTAAGATCTTTGAGAATGAAAATTCAAAAGTCAACAAAAAAACTTGATAAGAAAAATTCTAGGATTTCAATTCTTATAAATGAAATATCTGATCTTTATAAATATCCTGATAAGAAAACCCTTGATTTTGAAAGTATTTCAAAAAACCTTGAGGAAGTTAATTCTAAGAAGGACAAACATTCTAAGGATCTAGAAAAAGTAATTTATAAGAAAAAATTTTTTGAGACTAACTCTAGTGTTAAAACTAACATTTTTTAGGATTAAAATTTCATTATTAGACTGAAGTCAGAAATATTTTTCTTAAGTTTTTGTCAAACTTTACCTTAGGTAAGGAAGACTTTGATAAGATGTATTCCCAAATTCGACCTCTAAGGAATAATTATAGATTTTGTTATACTCATTCAAAACCAGTTTTTAGTAACAATTATTTTGTTCCTCAAAGTGATTCATTCTTAACTAAGTGTTAGTGTGGTGGGAATTAGGAAAAACAATTCCTTAAACAAAACCCAGTCTTTATGTTTTCATAAAGCTTATTTCTCAAAGAAAATGTGGATTCCTAAAATTTTTCTTTATGATGTTTCAAGATCCAAGAAATTTTGGGTTCCATATTTCTTACACTCTTGTTTTCAAAAAAGTAAAGATACTACCAATAGCAATACATGGTACATGGATAATGGATGTTCTCAGCACATGACTGGTAACAAAAACTTCTTTGAAAAAATTATTAAGACGATGGGAGGAAAAGTAACTTTCAGAGATAATGCTCAGGGAGAAATTATTGGTATATGTAACAGTTTTCTTCATGGAAAAACTTTTATTTCAAATTTTTTATTCGTTAAGGGACTTAAGAACAACCTTATTAGAATAAGTTAGTTATGTGATGAAGGTTACCTTGTGAATTTTAGGAATGATAAGTTTTTAGTACACAATTCCAAGGAAGATTTTATTCTTTCTGCCCTTAGGAAAGAGAATTTTTATAGACTAAACATAGAAGACCTTAGTAGCCAAGATCTACCTTGTCTTAGTGCAACGGAAGATCAATCTTTCTTGTGGAATAGAAGGTTAGGACATTGTAACCTTAGGAACCTATGCAAACTCTATAAGAGAAGACTAGTTAAGGTTCTACCGGATCTTATATTTGATTCTTCAAAAGTTTGTGATCCTTTTCAATATAGAAAGAAACATAAATCATGTTTTAAATCAATTAGTGAAGTATCAACTACTGATGCATTACAGATAGTGCATATGGATCTTTTTGTCCAACACAAACTAGAATCATTAGAGAAAAATATTATGTATTTGTTCTAGATGATAATTACACTTGATTTATGTGGGTCTATTTTATATAAAAAAAATCTGAAGAGTTTACTTATTTCAAAAGTTTTAGAGACCATGTTTAAAATGAGAAAAACCTTCCATTGATAACTATTCTTAGTGATCATGGAGGAGAATATCAAAATTCTGATTTTGAATCTTTTTGTAGTAGAAAAGGCATTACACATAAATTCTCAGCACCAAGAACTACTCAACAAAATGGTTTTGTTGAAAGAAGAAATATAATTATTCAAGAGATAACTAGAACCACATTGAGTGAATATTCAGTAGCCAAACATTTTTGGGTTGAAGATGTAAGTACTTCTTGTTATACTATAAATCAACTTTGGATTAGACCTTTTCTTAATAAAATTCATTATGAGTTATGGAATGGTATAAAACCTATACATTCCTACTTCAAGGTTTTTGGTTGCAAGGTATTGATTCTGAATACTAAAGATAATTTACACAAATTCACACCGAAATATGATGATCGAATTTTCTTAGGATACTCCACAACTTCTAAGGCTTATAGAGTTTTAAAAAAAATACTTGTACTATTGAAGAAACAATACAAGTTTAATTCGATGAAACTGATCCTTTTTTTTAAAAAAAACCTCAAGCTACATCCTCGGATGTGTTTTTAAAAACTAATTATCAACCCCTGATAGCAGATACTTTTGATGAGGAAAATGTCCAAGAAAATGTTTCTAAAGCATTTACCCTAGAAGAATTCCTACCATACATTGATGAACAGGTTTTACAAAACCAAAATCAGTTGTTTCTTAAGAATCATTCATGTGATAGTATCATTGGTGTTGTAAATCAACCTATAACAACTAGAAGTTTCTTAAGAAATTAAGTAGAACATCTAGCATTCCTTTCCTAATTAGAACAAAAAAGCACTGATGAAGCTTTAGGTGATGATTATTGGATAAAATCCATGCAAGATGATCTAAATGAATTTGAAAGGAATAAAGTCTAGACCTTGGTTGAAAGACCTAAGGAAACTACTGTTATTGGAGTAAAATGGGTTTTCAGAAATAAGTGTGATAAAAATGGAATCATAGTAAGAAATAAAGCTAGATTGGTTGCTAAAGGCTTAATCAACAAGAAGGAATAGACTGTGAAGAAATCTATGCTCTAGTAGCCAGACTTGAATTCATTCATATTCTACTTTCCTTTTTAGCATTCTTCAATTTCAAAATTTTTCAAATGGATGTTAAATGTGATTTCCTTAATGGTTATGTTCAAGATGTAGTTTTTGTTGAACAACCACCTTGGTTTTGATGAATCAAAACATCCTGAACATGTTTTTAAACATACCAAAGCTTTATATGGACTTCAATAATCCCCAAAAGCTTGGTATGATAGAATTACAGGATTTTTGGTTCAAAAAAAATATGTTAAGGGAAATTATGATCCAACCCTTTTTATAAAGAAAGATAAGAAAAATGTTTTGATTGTTCAAATCTATGTTGATAACATTATATAAGGTTCAACTCAAAAATATTTGACTGATTCCTTTGTGGGTATAATGAAATCTCAGTTTGAAATGAGTATGATGGGTGAGTAAACATTTTTCCTTGGTTTTTAAATTTCTAAAAAACCGTAAGGAATCTTTATATCCCAACATAATTGTATTAAATATCTTCTTAAAAAGTATGGATATGACAATACTGAGAGTATAAGTACTCCCATTGGTACCACGAATTCACTTGATCTTGATGAAGCTGGGAAACCAGCAGATCAAACATCTTTTAGAAGTATGATAGGAAGTCTAATTTTCTTGATATCTAGTCATCCAAATGTAATGTTTTTTGTATTCTTATGTTCAAGATATCAATAAAATCCTATGTAATCTCATTTAAAGTAAGTGAAAAGTATTTTTCGCTACTTAAAGGGAACCATGGATTTAGGACTCTTTTATACTTCCAGAAATGATTTTGTTTTAAAAAAAAATTTGGATTCTGAATTTTGTGGATGTAGAATGGATAGAAAAAGTACATCTAGAACTTGTCATTTCTTAGGAGATTCATTAGTTTCTTGGTCATGCAAAAAGAAACACTCAATAGCACTTTCCACTGCTAAAGCTAAATATGTAGTAGCTGGAAGTTGTTGTGCTCAAGTGTTGTGGATGAAACATACACTCACAGACTATAGTATGAGTTTTACCAAAACACAAATATTGTTTGGTAATACTAGTACCATTGTCTTAAGTAAAAACCATGCATATTACTCTCGTGAAAAACACATAGATATTAGGTATCACTTTCTTAGGGATCACACACAAAAAGGAGATATCATTCTTCAATTTATCATAACACAAGATCAACTTGCTGATATTTTTACAAAATCTTTACCATCCGATAGATTTGAATACATTAAATAGATGTTAGTAATTATAAATGTAAGGTAATCTTCCATATTGATTTCTTTTTGAGACCTATCTCCTTACAGTAAGAAACTCCATTTAATAGGGGGGTACATTTTCTTGTTAGCAAAAATTTTCGTAATCAAAATTTTCAGAATCAAAATTTTCATTATCAAAATTTTCGTAATCAAAATTTTCGTAGTTAAAATTTTCATAGTTAAAATTTTTATAGTCAAAATTTTCGTAATTTTTTTTTTCTCTAATTCAAAAAAAATTAATCAAATGTTTCATAATCTAAAGTTCTTCAAGAAAAAATTTCTTTATTATGAATAATCTTCCTAGAAATCTGAAAGGTATGTTTCCTTTTCTATGTTTTTTGTAATCATATTTTACTTGTTGGAATTCTCTATTTTTTTTAAAAACATTATGATTCACTTTCACTTAAATCTGAATGTTTTCCTAAAAAACCCCCAAAAGATCAAAATCTATTAAAATCCTTCTTCAGCTATCATCTCAACTGTCAGATCTTCTCAAGAATCTTTCAACCATTGGATCAATCAGGGAAGATAAACCATCACTTCAATTGACTATATAAAGGACCCCTCGATGGTTGTCCCACATCGAATTCTAAGCCTTGTTGTGCTAAATATCTGCCTCTGTTTTTAAAAGTTTTTCTGATTCCTTAAAAAAATTTTACTTCCAAATGTCTGTTGAATCCTCTTCTCATAAATAAATGTCAACTTATAAGGAAATCTCTGATTGGAAGGGCTACTGAGAAAGTTTAGTCAATCCAAAGTTTTATTCCAAGTATTAATCCATTGTTTCTAAGAATATCAAGCTGAATAGTTGATTGAGTGTATGTATATCAAAACCAAGAGCACAAGATCCAGTGTCTCCAGAATTTCTGGTTGAATTCTTTGATTCAGTTAGTTTTTTCAATGAAGGAGGAAGAGATAAATTTTCTTTCAAGAGCTATGTAAAGACATACTCTCTTTCTTATAACATGGTAGGAAATCTGATAGGAATTTCATATGAAGGAGAAGAAAAATTTTCCTCACACGAGCTACCTAATAAAATAGGATCTTCTGAAAAGAAAAAGGCTCTAGATTTTCTTGGTCTTTTATAGGTAAAAAATTCAAAAATTATTCATCACTCTATAAACCTTCAAATTATTCAGCTATGGGTTCAAGGTTTTCTCATTTTGAAAAAAGGGGACAAGGATACCCTGAATAAAAGTGATATTTATATTCTGGATTTCCTAGTGAACCTAAGAAAGATAAATCAGGTTAATCATATCTTAGTTATGAGTGAGAATATAAATAATGGAAATCTGAAGTCTTGGGTTATCATGTATCTATACATTATTTCAAAGATCATTATTCTTTGTCTTTAGTATTTCAATATTCCTTGCAGTTCTAAGCTGAAAAATTGTAAGGTGATGCTTTTGAGTGATGATTCTCTAAGGAGAATAAAGAATTTTTTTAATAGTCAATAAAGATAATTTCATGATTTATCAGAATTAGAAGTTGAATCTATATCAAAAAATCTGAAAGTGGATGAAACCTCTAAAAATGGTGGAAGGAAGAGGAAGGTCAAGGAACCAGAAGAGAAAGGAAAATCTCTAGTGGCTAAGGAAACTCAGTCATCACCTCTAAATCTAAAGAAGCAAAAAAGAATATCTTGATGAGGTAGTGTCTAAGTGGAGAGAAGATAAAAAGAACTATAAGTAAGGGGAGCCTAAGTTTTGCTTGGACCCTGCGGAGGCAAAAGCATTGAAGGAAAAGACTGCTGAGAATCTTGAAAATGAACAAAAAGAGAAAAATCAAAAGAAGAATATGTCAGAGACTGAGATAGTGCAATCCCTTATTAAGGCTGCTGAAAAAGTCTCTGAACAAATTCAGGTACCAGAATCATTTTTGATATAACCTTTACCAGAGACTCCATGAAAGTAGTTAGTGATTCTGAAATGACATCAAGAAGAAGAAATAGTGCAAGAAGAAGAAGTGGAAGAGGAAGAAGAATAATGAAGTGGTGATACCAAAGATATAATAAAGCATGTAGAAGACTATCATGACAAGGAGAGTCCTTCTGAGAAGTTATAAATCTGAATTTTTGAAGTCGAGTCTTAAAAACTTTCTACCCCAAGAAAAGATGAGAAGGGTGAGGAAGAAGTGAATAAGTTGTCTGAAAATGAAAGTACTAATCATGATTTCATTCACCCAGGGGATGTTGAGGCAGGAGTTGAGAAAGAAGAAGTTGATAAAGATAAAATTATTTAGCTATCAGATAGTGAACATGAATATCCTAATCAAGAAGAAGTCATTCTGAAAGATGATAAGGGAAAATAGGTGATAGTTGTTACACCTAGAAAAACTATGGTAAAGAAGAAAGAATTTGGTGCTTCATCGAAGAGTAAGGCTATTGAGATATAAATAGAATCCTCACCAACCAATGTCTTAGATTGAGAATCATTTTCTCTAGGCCATGACTTTTTGTTTAGTCTTTGAAGAAGCTGGTTGGGACTATTCTAATATTCCCTAGTATAGACTCAAGGTGTCAGATGGTTCAGCATACATTAAGATAAAAATAGGATTCAGTATCCATGGTGATGGGTAAATGTGACAGTCTCAAGGGATACTACAAGACCTTTCTCATTAGATACGAGGCTCATAAAATATCTTGCAAGAAGATGACTAGCTGGTCAAGGAAGACAAAAAATAGATGAGAATATTTTATGAATTTCAATATAGCGTCAAAGATGCTTTTGACATCGAAGATTTGAAGATCAAGTATCCCACTAATAGTTTTTAGGAAAAGATATCTCTTGAACAGACTTCTCAGAAGCAAGAAATGAAAGATCTGAATGGAAAATTGAATTCAATAGCTCAGAGTTGGAAGAGATAAAGGGATCTCAAAAAGGAGATATAAGTAAAGCTTATTAAGTAGGAAGAAGTCTTGAAGGCCCATGAAGAATCTATTAAGGCTCAGGAAGAGAAAATTAAAGCCTTAGAGAAGAAAACAGAAGATTATGATCAGTTGCTCAAGCGTGCAGAAGAAGATCACAAGGAGCTCAAGAAGTTGAAAACCAAATTAAAGAAGCTGATGCCGAAGGAGAAGGAAGGATAATATTTTCCAAATCTGATCCTTTATTGTATTTTACTATTGTACAAATTCTTCCAATCTTAATGAAATTATTATTTCACTTCATATTTTTTGGTTGTTTATTACTAATCTTTCAAGTACCAAATTTATTTCCCATTCCCTTTGTTCCTTTTTGAAAATCACAAAGGGGGAGAAAGGAATGTCAAAAAGAATACTATGTAAAGAAGAAATTTCAGTATGTAAGGGGGAGTTCATCCAAGGGGGAGTTTTTATCATGAAGATTTCTGTATGAAATAAAATGTAAAATCTCTTTCATAAAATCAACAATACAATCCTTAGTGTTTTCAAATCATAATGGTGGGTTATTCATATTCACTATGATCCATAAGTAAAGGGAGATAAGTTTTTTTAATATCATAGAAATTTCAAAGTCATTATATTCTTTTTAGTTAGGATGTTTGTGCTTTACAAAAAGGGGTAGATTGTTGAGTCAATAAGGTTTCCTTATGAATTTTCCATTCCTCTATGTTTTGAAAATCACAAACACTCTATCTCAAGGAAAATTTCTCTCCATAAGTTTTATATTAATAAAGAAAATTTTCCTTCCCCGAGGAAATTTATCCTTACCATGTTTTTCATTGTTCATATTTTAGTTTCTCTAAATCTAACCCTTTTTATTCTTAAGTGTTAAATTTGGTTTCATATCTAAAACCTCGTAATTCTATAAATACATTGATATAGAGTATTCTGTTTTTAGGATCCAAATTCAGGTATCAAATTCTCTGAAATTCATACTCTGAATTCTCTAAAATTCAGACTCCAAATTCCTTAGAATTCTGACACCTAATTCCTTAGATTTCAGACTCTGAATTCATTATAATTTAGACTCTGAATTTCTTAGAATTCAAAATCTGAATTCTTCAGAGTTCAGAATCCAAAGTCTATAGAATTCTAATTCTGAATTCCTTGAAAAAAAAAATCTGAATATCCTTGTAATATAGACACTGCAGGTTAAATTTCATAGACTCTCAATTTTATTTTTCCTTAGAATCCAAAAAATAAATTTGGTTGAGAAACCATTTTTTTCTTATCTTTTTTATAGTTATAAAATGATGTCATGCATTCTATTTCTAACTAACCATTTTCTGAGTGACATGTGTACAGGTCCCTCTGAAATTCATGGAAAATTTTGACCATTGAAGGAGGGAGATGACCATTAGAGATGTTCCTATAAATACGAGCTCATATAGGACAATCTCAACACTACTACTGAGACATGTTGATCAATCTAGATATTGCATGATGATGAATTAATTTCAAGAGAGACATACTCTAATGCTTTGTGAGTACTGAAAATCTTGTTCATATTGCTTTGTGATACTCTGATTGTTGCTATGTATAATCGAGGGATTTCGAGGATAGGAAGACAGAGGTCTCGACTACCTTAAAGTTCGAGGGCTTGCATGGATAGCAAGATATACTCTGATATTCTTATCAAGGGATTACCCTGGTGTGGGTAAGATAGACTTTCTTGAAAGTATAAATCAAGGGACCTTTATCCAAGCTTATTGGATACCGTGCTCTTTGGGTTAAAAGATTCTATACTTGTTACTTGTTTCATGTTTTTTTCACTGCATTTTTATTAATAAAAAGTATAACTATATTATACTTTCTTGTACTTGTATACTCTGATTAGTAAGATTATATACACTTTAGGGTATAATATTTGTCCTTATAAACTTTTCTTAAGTTTCATTTACATAACCATATTTCTGGAATCTAGAAAGTTTGTAGAACTAAAAGGTCTTATGAATTTACCTTGTTTAACATTGTTAAACAATATGAAGGTTTATTCCATATTTAAAAGTTCCAAAGGAATTTTTTTAAAGTATACAATTCACCCCCCCCCCCCTCTTGTATATTAAGCATATACATTTATCTTTTTAATCCTATAAGACTAGGTCAGGCCGGGTTGGTCCGACCGGGTTAGACTGAACCCAGGCCCAACCGGAACCAAAAACACTTAAAGGGTCATAACTTGAGATCCGGACATCCATTTGATGAATCATATATAGAGCTAAGACCCTTAGAGTGAGATGGTCTTTTTGGGATACTACACTTGAATTTTGAAGATAGTTGGAGTACATCCGGGTTGGATTGAACCTGAATCAAACCAAACCCTTGAAACTAAAATGCTTATAACTCACAGACTAGTCGTATGATTGACACATCATCTATCACATTGGAACCCTTAAAACATGGACATCCTTTGGGTTACTCCTTCATGGAGAATAGTGGAGGTCGAGGTGCGACCGATATCGCAAGGGGAAAATTCTATGGAACTCGAGTGCACCTGATGAGAGGAATCTTGTGGCGGACTATAAAGAGAAAAAGAATATCAATCCTATGTGGGTTAGCATCTATCGATCCAATGTGGGTCAGATTCTATCATATCCTATGTGGGGTCAGCACTTAGTGATCCTGTGTGGCTCAACGCATACTGATCTTGTGTGGGTCAGATCCTGTGTTGGTCAGCGGGGGATAGTACCTATCGATCATGTGTGGGTCAGAAGTAGAGCTTCTTAACAGAATAAGATGATCTAGCATACAACTAATCATTTTTACTTCTGTACTTAAGTTATACCTGATGTAAGCTGAGCCTTTACCTCAATTGTAATTCTTCTTCGTGGTGTTACCTGTGTGGTACTTCTACCTTCGTGGTGTTGTCATCGTGGTGTTACCTGTGTGGTAAATCAATCTTTGCGGTGTTACTTGTATGGTAAATCAATCTTTGTGGTGTTACCTGTGTGGTACTTCTATCTTCGTGGTGTTACCTATGTGGTACTTATACCTTTTGGTGTTGTCTTCATGGTGTTACCTGTGTGGTACTTCTGTCTTTTTGGTATTACCTCTGTGGTACTTCTATCTTTTTTGTGGTACTTGTGTGGTACTTTTACCTTCCTAGTGTTACCTTTGTGGTATTATTCCCTCTTGTGTGAGATGAGTATATCTTGATAACTTAGGATTATGTTTGGTCATATACCTAAGTATTTTTAATGTATATTGCTTCATTCTTTGATATTGAGGTCTTGATTTGTGGTATTTCCTTTGTGAAACTCTGGCAGACCTACGAGGGTCTTGGGGTCCCTAATAAGTATCATTATACTCACCCCTGCATGGGTTTCACCCGCACATTGTTGTGTCTTAGGAATACGATGGACAGCGGTGATCGAGGATGAGGGAGCCAGGTCTAGACGGTGCTCGGAGGTGGATAATTTAGTGTGACGTGACGCTGGGACTATTGATCATGAGTTGTACCTACCCTTCAGGTAGGATCCTTAGTAGATGATCCAGGATCTATTTTTCACTTTTTAGTTGTACTTTTACTTTTTTGGTGGGCTTGTATTCTGGCCCCTATACTTTTGACACACTTTTATTATAGCAGTTTACTTTGTGGTTTCTTCTTGTTGTGTTCTTGGATTGTGTGTCTGTACAATTTAAAAGGAAATGCCTTCCCCTTTTAGGGATACGCCTTTTTGGTGATAGTTACCATCCCCTACCCTATGGAAGGTGGGATTGGGGTAGTCACGACACGGGCCCCGAGGGAAGGGTCATGACAGATCAGGTTTCCATATCTTTCCATAGTGGACCAGGTTTCCCCATCTTCCCATAGTGGATCAGGTTTTTCCATATTCTATTGTGGATCAAACCTTTCGACTTTATTCCCATTATTATCTCATCAAATATAAATCTTTACCTAGTGCATTGAATATATATATAGGTCTAACCTATCATAAAATATCATAAATACTTGATCTATAGGATAATAAAACTGGAATAATATCAAGACCCATAAAACAGATGGGTTTCATAAACATCATATGATAACCCATGAAATGAAATGGGTATCATAATAATTTCAACATATCATTTCCTATGGAAAATATATAGGTATCATAATCATTTAATCAAAGAAAAACTTGTGAAACAAATCCATTTTCAAAAGAATATAACCCATGGAAGAGAAATAATTTTTATAAGAATCATTCCATCAAACATTAACCATTAAAGAAATAATATGAATGGTATTATTGGATCATATCCCCATAAAATAATAGACTACATAAACTTATTAAATCATATATGGATAAGGATTTTGATAGATCACATGGAACACTTCTTAAGGAAAATATCATTTCTTTGAAAATCTACTTCATAATACCATTTCAAAAATATTTTTTTATAAATAATGGTTTACAATGTCATTTGAAAAAAATCATAACAAAAATATCTTTTACACTATAAAAACACTTTTAAAGCATAAATAATTTTTGAAAAGTGTTTTCTTTCAAAATATATTTAAAAACATATAACTAAATCTTGAAATTATTTAGAAAACCCTTTTCAATAAAATGATTTAAAAACTTAAAAAGAAGTATTGAAAACATTTTGAAAACATTTTTCTTGGAAAATAATTTAAAAAATTAAAAATAAGGCTTAAAATCATTTTGAAAATATTTTATAGAAAATTTATTTGAAAACACATAAATAAAGCTCAAAATCATTGAAATCCATTTCTTTAAAAGTATCTTTTCGAAAACATATAAAGTAATCTTTGAAAAAAATTTAAACTCTTTTTAAAAATAAATAATTTTTTAAAACCTTTTAATTTGAAAACCACTTTTAAATCAACAGATTTATAGAATATTATGAAATAATTTTCTTTTAAATAAACTTGTAAACATAAAAAGAATGCTTTGGGGAAATGATGGTCATGACCATAAAAAAGTTTGTACAAGTTGAATGTTCCTTTTTCACATTAAAAAGTTTAGAAAAGTTCCTTAATCAAAAAAGGATAAGAAAATTAATTTTGAAACTATTTTTTTAAAACGTAAAACATAGGTAAAAATTTCCTTTAAACATCATAAGTTAATAGTAAAACATTTTGGATAAAAAAAATTATAAAACACAATTTTTAAATAATATATATTTCTAACTGAATGTAGAGATAAATTTGGATATTTATAAATACATTTTCCTAATTTTATTAAGTACCAAATATTGGAAAAATGGTACCATTACATTGATATAAGATTACTTTAACTAGGATAAAAAAAATTTGAGTTATTAAAATATATTTATTATGATATTTAATTAATGGGATCCTAATCTTAAACAATATTAATAAACAATGAGATTGTAACAATTAAATATTACCATATTCGTAACTTTAAATCATAATCACTATGAAATAATAATATTACATGAATTATAAAATATCACTAAATTAATTATATTCAATATATAAAATTTCAAATTTTATTATATACACCCCATAGAAAAATATAGATACATAACATGGCATGTATCTCAAAGAAAGCATATTGAGACCAACTTGCCTTACCGATTTGGTAACTTTTGAACCATAAACCCTGTGAAATAAATATCATAAAATAGATATTTAAATACCCATAAATTTTAACATAATTTTCATACAATAAATTCAGAGTAAGTATATACACCACCCAAAATAAATGAGTGGGGAACATAGTATTTTTCTCATGGATAGAAAAAGTGAGATGATAAAAACCTTACCTTAAGTTATGACTTTCATTGAACAAATTAAAACCTCATATATAATTAATTTAATTTTGTTATAAATATACCATATAACCATATTAATATATATAACACCATATAATATTCACTAATTACTTTATATTACCCTTTTATGAGCAATTCAATGTTAAATAAAAGTTTCAGGAAATAACCGCTTTGTTTGTGATACCTATTTTGACTTATTATTCTTGATCCTATTACCTATATCCTGATATAATTATTTCCAAAATGTAAAAAATTATTTATATATCATATATATTCATCATATTAATATCTAAAATAATCTATAAAACATTGTTATATGGAATGGAATACAGTGTTCATAGTGATGGTAGACCATATGTACGGGTGAACATTGATTCTGTTTTCTTATCATATTGAAAGAAAAGTAAATGAAATATATGTAAATATATAATATATTTCAAGTAGAATAATTTTGTAATATATATAATATAATTTCACTAAACCCATTTTTAATACATTCCATGTAATTTTGGGAATGAATCGCAATGTTTTGAGGAGGCAGTAGTCCACACTTCCACAAATGAAGTTATGGTATTTACAAAAAATGGAATGAATGAAAGTATATGTTATATAATAATTAAATAATATTAAATAAATCATTTCTATTATATATTTTATATAAAAACACATTTTCCATTATAATTACCAACTATGAGAGGTGGTAAATAAAAAAACATTGTTTTGTGAGGTGGTAGTTCACCGTACATAACAAAAAAAATTATCCACCCATTAGATGGAAGTGTGTGTAAGTGTAGATCTAAAAATTAGAATAAAAACATTTTAGTACTTATAGGATAATTATTGTATTATATAATCATGTAATAATAAGATTCATGTTGGTGGAGAATGAAAATAATAGAAAAAAGCTTGTTGAATGATGTTATCTCTTCTTTGAGAAACTTTTTTTGGTTTACTTCAAACAACTTACGTGGATGGATTTATTCCAAAATTGAGGATTATAAGTTGACAAGAGATATTTTGGGATCTTATTTGGGTAGGTTCTGGGGAATTCAAAGTGGATTAAGAGGTTTAAGGAAGGGGGGAGATTGAATGTCTTATTATAGAGGAGGAGGAGTACATTCTTGTAAATACCAATAGGTAAACACTATTGGGAGGTATCCCATACCTCATGTGATTCAAAAATAGAAAACTAATTTATTAAATTTATTTTATGGTCTATTAAAACCTTCAACACACCAAAAATAATTTTATTTTTATAATTTGGTTCCTTAGATTCTAAGTTTAATTATTTTTATCATTTTATTTTTTATTAAAGGAACTAGTTTTCTATACTAAGTAATTTAACCATTAATAATAAATTAAACTGATATTTAATATAAAATATATACCCATTTAAGTCTAAATATTATATTTAATTTCATAAATATAAATACGATGTGTGTTTGGAATTAATTTTTAACCAAGCACATGTAACACACAAAAACACTATTTTAACTCAAACTCTCCTAAAATTGTTTTTACTATCTATGGGTCAATGTTTCAATTATAAAATATAATTGGGTACATTAATGAAAAGTGTTTTATATTTAATAACTTAAAAAATAACTTGTAAGAAGATATGATTTTTATTAATTTTAAATCATTTAATAAAATATAATTTACTGTAAAATAACAATAATGTCAATTTAGACATTATTTATTGAATCTTAATTTAAAGATATAAAGACAATATTGGAATTAATATATACTAATTTAAATCTATTAAACATCATATATTAATCTAAAAAATAATTTAACCCATAAATTTATTAAATTTACTTCCCTTATAATGTTTTTAGCATCACATATTTTAATTAATTATAAACTAAATGATCCATGTGTTAGCATTTGTTAAGAGTTTAATGTTAATAATTCATCTATAAAAATTATAATAAAATTTCCATGATAAAAAAACTCATTTATAGTTAAAAATAATTTTTATAACTGAAACTTTGTAGCTTCTTCCATACTCTATGTCTTTATAAAGGTTAAAGGTATTGAAGGTTCCTTTTTTGTCTTTTTCTTTACTTAACTTATTATATAGTTCATTTGCGTGTAATGTTATCTAAAAAACTATTAAAATTATAAAAAATAAGGTATAAGGTCAAAATATTTTAATCTAATAGATTTTTAAAAAGTGTCTAGGTAATTTTGGACCTTAAGTTTATAGTTTAGTCCCTTATGAAGCTTAATTTTACCATAATCACTATAAACAATTTTAATTACTTTCAATAATATTGTTGGTGAAAATATAATTTGGACTTATTATACTATAGATATTATAATTTTAAAATGGTTTATTTCCATTTTTTCCAAATTAAATTCACATTAGTGGAAAAATTACATTTAATTTGAATCCAACAAACGCTTCAAGAGAATTAGTTTTTAAGAAGAAAAATTCAAAAGTTTGAATTTTTTTTATATATAATTTAAATATGAAATTGGTTCCAATTACCTTAACTGTATTAATTAATGTAAAATTTATCTAATTAAACTTTAAATTAAAATTGAAATATTATTTAACTATAAAAATAAATTACATGAAACGGTAGTTTTTAATTGAAATTCATTATTTTTTAACTCTTCATCCAAAAATGAAATATTTCAGAAAATTCCAAAAAACTCACACTGAGATTATTTTTAAATTAATAATTCAAATATGATTTTTATTTTATCTAATTTAATTTCTAATAGTGTTTAAAATTAATTTTTTTTATTGTTCATAGAATTATAAAAAGGAATTCATTTTAGAAAATAGTATTTCTAAACATATAAATAATTTTCTAAAATTATATTTTTATCATCATTATGTTTTATTTATATAAAAACCTTAAAATTTATATATTAATTAGTTATTAATATTCATATTTCAAATTTTAATGATTGTGTTATATTTATCTCATTTAACTAGTTAGAGTAATATAATGTAGTTTTGTGGAAACTCAGTGATGCCTGTAATGCAAGCCAGGTCAGTGTTGTATATAGAAAAAGATTATCTTGGTTTAGTTTATAATAAAATAGTAACACGGTGTATTGTAAAAATTAATAATAACTTGGTTATTTCATATATCATAATCTATATTCAATTTTTCATGAAATGAAAAATATATAAAAGTATAAATTAATTCAAAAAATTATTTCATAAAATATAAGGGTGTTATATTCTACCCCCCATAAAATTAATTTCTCCCATGAAATTCGTTTGGTTTATCAATGTTGCAATAATTTAATATTACATTCATAAAAATACACATCATAAAAATGAATACTAAAACTTACTTTATAATGGGAATGTTTGAAACATAATTGTTAACCAAATTTACACATAACTATGTTTCTATATAAGAGAACATAAGTGCAAAGTAAAAAAAATGATACAGAATAAAAGATTAAATAATCATATAGATTAATAAATATCACTAATCAAAATAAATTTTTTGATCCATATAATATCAATAATCAAAAAACCATACAATTAAGATTTCAAAAAGAGGTCATTGATATCATCAAAATTGATGATAATTGGAAAAAAATTATTCAAGAATGTTTTTATAAAGTTGAATGATTTATTTTCACAAGAAGATATACTTACATGATTTAATTCTATTTAATAAACAAAATATCACCCTTTGGTCGTGACTTGGCCAATTCCAACTTCACCTCTTACTTCAATAAAAATAAGGGTTAATTTTTCATCCCTGAAGTACTAATAAATCATGAGGTATAATGATAAGTCATTCCATCTATCTTTAGTTAGCATCATAGTAAAATGGTTATAATATTTTACCTAATATAAATAAATACACATATAAATAGATAATACTTTAATCTCTATAACCTCATCCTAAGTTTAATATAAACCATTCCATAAAAGGTTAACCTTATATCAACTCTGAAAGTTGGAAGTCGAAAACTTTATAAATAAGGTCACTAAATTAGCATAACATTTATCCCTTGTATGCCATAAAGTATATCTTGTTTTTCACATTAAGAAAATGTGAATACCATCATCATATATTCTCTTGAAACATGGTAATAACATGAATTACCATAAATCCTTTTAGGAAAACATGCATTTTTCCTTATTCCAAAGACTACAGGATATATTCCTTAAATCTGTGAAGCTCTAAACTTAATCTATGAAAACATAGATTACATTGTTGACAAATACTTTATCATTTTTGAGGTCATAAATACTATATAAATTACATTATCCATATAGTCATTTCTTTATCTATATAATATATCATTTCTCATCCTCAGGAACATGTTAGGAGTTACCTTTCCTTAATCCAAATATCAAACTTCCATTAAATCACTTTTTTATATCATCAAAACTATTTAAAATATATATTAAAATATATAATAAAAAACATATACTAAAATTCATTATATATTAGTATTCATACAATAAAATATTTGAATTATAAAACATATACACTTTAATCATCTAACTTTATTCATAAACCAATAATTTGGCTTTATCATCCAATTATTTAATACCCTATTAATATAATATATAATAGGAATCAGGTATTAAGGTTTATAAACATCAATTTAATAAATATTATTATGTGTTTTATAAAAAATATTGTTATAAAATCCCATACCTTTCACATTTTATTCATGTTCTATTTATCTTGAGTAGTATAACCAATACTCATGGACCTTCTGATTCTCTTCATGATATTTTCACTAATGAAATAGAATTTTATATTGCCCATAATTTCCTCATCTAAAAGATTCAATTTTAACCCAGTTATTTCTAGTTCCTTCCATTTTCTAAATCCAGAAATCATATTTTGGGAAACACTTATCATAATAGAAAACCTCATAATCATGAAAATTTACTTATAATATTTATAAATCATAACACCTAATTTTTAATCAATGAAACCTTATGTATATCCAAGATTATTAATAGTAATATTTTATTTAAATCTGTCATGATGGTTCGTAAATATTTTTTAAATTTCCAAAGCATATATCATACGAGTTTCAAACCATGTGTGAATTAAGGAGTGTTTTAGTGCAGCAGTTCCTGATCGAGTGTAGCTCCATTTTGGGTTTTAATGTTACACCTATGTACATTTTTTTCAGAGCCACATCCACTTGTAGTATCAAAATATGGATGTATTATGAGAAAACCACTACCTTTATCCTTTACAAAAATTCCATGACATTTTCCTAAACATTAACTCATCCTTGTACTTATCCTTAGATGCATACCTAGACACATCCTTAGAACTATATTGTAGGATGTCACTAATTTTTATCATCAAAGATTTAAAATTTTTAATAAAAATTTACATTGATACCAAATATGGATATCAAATCTTAACATACATGAATATTTAATCAATTTAGATGAATATTCAACACAGTATAAAAGTACATGCCTAAGGACTGTAATAGTTTAGTGTCTTTAGAAACATGGAAAACCCATCAATATTAGTGAAATATCATCAATTTTTTCCAAAATTATCTTCCCCTTTAGTAATTATACTTAAAAACATTCATTATAACAAAGGGAAATGAAACATTAAAATGGGTTATCTTATATGCTTAATAATGGTAAAAAAGGGAGGTATGTAAGCATAATCAATAACATAAGGGTATGGGGACATGATCATAAATTTACTAGATCAAACCCTTCATATCAAAGAGAATATTCATGAATCATGGCATAAATATTAGCACTTTGTGAGACATTAATCAGAAGGGAATCATGTGCATAATCCATGAAATCATAACATAGGAATAAGACATGGAATTATGGAATATATATAAACATGTAAAATCATTCCCTATAAGTTTAGTATCATTTCCAAAAAAATATCATGGAACATCAGGGGGACTCCACCTACTGGGTGAGATACACCACCATCCCCAGTCACGATACATTCATTGTAATGGATTGGGTTTCCCTATCTTACCATAGTGGATTGGATTTACCCATCTTCTCATTTTGGATAGGGCTTCCCCATCTTCTGTAGTAGATCAAGCCTATAGATTTGATTCCAATAATTATCTAATGAAATATAAATATTTACCTAATTAATTTTATAGAGATATAGTTCTCCCCATTACAAAATAAAATCATATATACAAGTTCTATAAGATATTAAAACTTACAACATATTATAACCCATAAAAGAGATGGGTTTCATGAACATCATATCATAACCCATGAAATGAAATTGGTTTCATAAACATTTCATAATATCATTACCTATAGAAAATAATTATTTGTAATAATCATTTCATCAATGAATAACCCAAGAAAATAATTAGGTTTCAAAAGCACATAATTGGTGGAATAGAAATGGGTGTCATGAGCATCATTTCATAAAACCATAAAGCATTTATGAAATAATATGAATTTTATTATTGGATTATATCACACTAATATTAAACTATAATAAAGTATGAAATACTATATGGAGAGGGATTTTCATAGATCACATGGAACATTTCATAAGTAAAATAGCTCTTCTTAGAAAAATCTTTTCATAAAATCTTTTCAAAAAATCTTTTCTTAAAAAGATTGATATAAAATTTAATTTAATTTATTTCTTAAAAAATATATATTTCCCTCTTTGAAAAATTCTCTTTTAAATAATAAAACATTTTCAAAAACCATTTTCTTTTAAAATAGGCATGAAAACTTACAAATTTATCTTGAAAAACTTCTAAAAACCCTTTCTCTTTGGGATCTACTTTGAAAACATAAAAAGAAGTCTTGAAATCATTTTGAAGTAATTTTTCATTGAAAATAATTTGATAAAAAATGATGGTTTGAAATAATTTTGGAAACCCTTTTCTATAAAATGGTTTTTAAAAATTTTAAATAAATATTTAAATAATTGTAATCATTTTCTTTGAAAATATATTACTAAAGACATGTAAAGAAAGTTCTGAAAATCATTAAATATTTTTTTAAACATAAAAACATTTGAAAACCTTTTTCTATGAAAAACAAATTAAAATTTAAAAAAATAAATAATATTATGAAATATTTTTCTTTAAAATAAATATTTAAATATTCTAATAAAGCTTCAAGGAAATGACTATCATGAATGCAGGTAATTTATTACATGACTAACATTTTTTCACCTAAAAAAGTTTAAAAAAGTACCCTAATCAAATAATGAAAAAAATATTACTTTAAAAATATTAAAAAAGTAAAACATGGTAAATAATTCTCTTTAAACATAATAGGGTAATATTAAAAAATTTTCAAAAACATTATTAGAAAACATGATTTTGAAAGAACATGAATTTTCAACCGAAAGTAGAAATAAAGTTGTATCATCATAAAAATATTTTCTTTATTATATTAAGTACCAAAGAGTGGAAAAATGGTACCATTACTTGGATTTAACATGAATAACTATATGATAATAAAATTCATCAGAGTTATTAATATATGGAGTATTATATCTCATCAATGAGAGCATAATTGTAAACAATCCCAATAAATAATCAGATTGTAGAAATAAACTCTTACCACTTTGGTAAATTTAAATCATAATTCCCAAGAAAGTATAAAATTAAATGAAGCTTAAAATATAATTAAATTAATTATATTCATGATATAACATTTTAAATTGATTTATATACAACCCATTGTAAAATATTGGTATATAACATGGCATGTTTCTCAAAGAAAGAAAATTGAGGCCAAATTACATTACCAATTTGGTAACTTTTGAAACATAAACCCCACAAAAGAAATATCATAAAATAGATATGTAAATAAACATATATTTATTTATAATTATCATATAATATATTCATGGGTAGTATATACATGACCCAAAAAATGAGTGGTGAACATGGCTTCTATCTCACAGATATAAAAAGTGATATGAGAAAACTCTTTTCTTAAGTCTTGAAATTCTTTGAACACATTCAAAACTATTGTATAATAATTATAAGTTCATAAAAAATATACCACATAAACATATTCTTATATATAATACCATATATTATTCACTAATGACATTATATTAACCATTTATTAAAAATTCCATGTTAAAGCAACGTTTCGGGTAATAACTGCTTTGTTAATCGTATATGTTTTATTTCTATTCTTGATCCTATTAAATAGATCTTGATTTACTTATTTCAATAATTTAAAACATTATTTACATATCATATATGTTCATTAGATAATTTTTTTTAATAATCTGTAAAATAAGAATATATCAAATTGAATACACAGTTCATGGAGATGGTGGTCCGTGCGTATCCATGAATGTTGTTTCTATTTTTTTATCGTATTAAATGAAAAAGTAAATGAAATATGTGTATATATATTATCATTAAAGTATAATTATTCTGTGTTATATATCATATAAGTTCACTAAAATCATCCTTAATTCATTCAATGTAAAGTGTGAACAAATCACATCGCTTTGATGAGGTGGTAGTCCACACTTTTACAGACGAAGTTACCGTATTTACAAAAAATGGAAATCATGTAGTCATGTGTTATAAAATAATTAAAGAAGAAAAAATACATAATATATATAATATATATAATATTAGAATAGATTTTATATCATAATTACTAATCATGATAGGTGGTAACTGAAAAATGTATAACATCGTTTTGTGGTGTGGTTGTTCACAGTACACAAGAATTATAAGTTATTTACCCATTAGATGGAATTGTGTGTAATTTTAGGTCAAAAAAATTGAATGAAAACATGTAAATATATTTATTATACTAATTTTATTATATATTAATGGAATAATAATATTATAGGTGGTGGAGAATGAAAATAAAACAAAATATCTTTTGGAAGGATGATACCTCTTCTTTGAGTAACTCCTTTGAATTTCACCAAAGTTCTTCCTTGGATGGATTTATGATTGAATTTAGGATTTTATATTGATATTATGGATTTTTTTAGCTTATTTGGTGAGGTTTTGGATGAGACAAAGTGTCTTAGGAAGTGTAATGAAGGGGAAGATTCAATTCCTTTTTCTAGAGGAAGATTGGAATTCAGGTTAATACCAAAAGGTAAACACTATTGGGAAGTATCCCACACCTAATGAGCTTAGAAAATGAAAAAATAATGGATTTAAGGGGATATATGGTAGATTAAAACCACTAACACACAAAAATACACATATTTTTATAATTTCCTTCCTTGACATCTAGGTTTCATTATTTCTATCATTTTAGTTTTTCTTAAAGTAACAAGGTTTCCATTATAAGTAATATAACCATTAGGTATAGATTAAATTAATATTTATTATAAAAAATATATTAACTTAATGATAAATATAGTATCTAATTTGAAAAATATCAATCCCATTTGTATTAGAAATTAACTTTAAAATAAGCACATTTAATGCCCAAAAACACTCCTTTAACCTAAACTATTTTAATAAGGTTTTTATAGTCTATGGGTCAGTATGTTAATTATAAAATATAATTTTTTCAATTAATGGAAAAAATTATATTTAATAACACATAAAAATCCCTTGTAAGAATATAGGTTTTTTATTAATTTTAAATCATTTAATAAAATATCATTTACTGTAAAATAACATTAATGTCAATTTTGAGATTATTTATTTAATTTAAATTTAAATATATCAAAAAATATTGATATTATAATATATTAAGTTCAAAAATATGTATCATGATATATTAATCTACCAAAAATATTAACATAATAATGTATTAAATTTACTTCCCTTCTAATGTTTTTAGCATCATCTGTTTTATTTAATTATAGCTTAAATGATCCATGCATTATCATTTGATAAGCATTTAATGTAAGTAATTCTTATATAAAAAATATAGTTAAGTTATAAATATAAAAAACTAATTTAAATATCTAAATAATGTTTATAACCAAAACTATGCATCTTTTTCGATTCTCCAAAGTTTTATTAATGTAAAATGTAAGGAAGGATTCTTTTTTCCATTTATCTTTACCTAAATTATTATATAGGTCATTTTCATGGAATAGTAAACCAATAACTCATAAAATGAGAACCAATATGTGATATTGTCTAAATATTTTCATAAAATGTCTTTTGGATAAGTGTATATGTAATTTTGGCCCTTAATTTTATGGTTTAGTCCATTTTTGAGATTAATTTTTCCTTAACTGCTATAATTAATTTTAATTAACTTCACTAATATTTTTATCAATAAATAAGTTGAACATATAAGAATATAAATATTATACATATTACAATAATTTTTATCTATATTTAAATATAAAATTCACAGTATTGGAAAAATTATGTTTAAAATTATTCACATAAACACTGCAAGAGAGTGGGTTTTTAATGAGAAAAGTAAAAAATATTTAATTGTTTTTATATAAACATTCAATGTAAAATTGGATCAAATGACTTAAATTGGATTAATTATTGTAAAATTTATCTAATTAAAGATTAACTTAAAACTAAAATATGATTTAACTATATAGATAAATTAGATGAAAATGTAGTTTTCCATTAAAATTCAGTATTTTTCACTATTCAACCAAAAATAAAATATTTAAAAAAATATCGAAACCCCACCCAATATAATTTTGAAATTGTGAATTCAAATAAAATATTTATTTTACCAAATTAAATTTACGAATTTGTCTAAAATTTATTTTATTATTGCTGATAAAAGGACATAAAAAGTAGTTCATTAGATAAAATAGTATTTCCAAAAATATAAAGACTACCAAAAATTATACATTTCATCAAAATTATGTTTTATTTATATAAAATCCTTATAAATAATATTTAAAAAATAATTATTTCTATTCATATTACTATATTAAATGGATATATTATAATTATGTCATTTAAATAGTTATAACAACAAAATTATGTTTTATATAAACTTAGTGTTCCGTGTAATGTAAGAAAATTCGGTGTTTTGTGTAGCACAATATTATCTTGGTGTACTGTATAATGAAAAACTAAATTGGCAAAAGAAATAATAACATTGTCCTTTAATATAACATCTTCTATATTCAGTTTTTTGTGAAATGAAAATTATAAAAAATAATAAATAAATTCGAAAAATTATTTCATAACATATCAACGTATTATAATATCCCATATAGAATTGTACCCTTTAGTAATTTTGGGGAGTTAGATAACATAATCCATGATAATTTTTTCCAATATCCATTCTATTATGGGAAATGGTTTTAATATCCCCATATAATTTTTTCTCTCATCCTTAACTTGATGACATGCCAAGAACCAAGATAAAAACTATAAGATATTTCTCTTCATGTTATCCCACCATAAAAACTCATCCAAATATCTATAAATATTTTTTACTTCTATGATTAATAGATAATGAAGAACAATCATCCTATTCTAATATCTCCTTCTTAAAATCCATTATGGATGGAACACATACATGATTCATGAACCTTTTTAGTTTGTTACAATCAAGGTTGAAATTAGGAACATTTATCACTTTATTTTATTTCTCCATAACATTATTTTGTGCCTCTATTATCCACCCATGGGTAGATGGTTGAACACTTATTTTATAATGAAAATATTTATCATCTCCTTAAAGACTTCAATATCCAACCTTTGAAACTCTATTAATATTTTAACTTTTTTATCCTCACCATGTATAAGCTGGGATAATCCTTTAAACTCAAAGAATATTATACCTTATTCTCTTTCCAAGGGTGGTAATTTATTGAGTAGTCATAAACATTAATTATCTCCAACCATATTTGTAGGGAATTTTCAACTACTTATTTATTAATTTATACTTTTAACACTTTTTATTATCATATATATCACACTTTTACCAATAATAAAAATGCATCAATATCACTAATGAAGAAATTATCACAACTAACTCTAAATCATGAGTAGGATAATTTTTCTATTAAACCTTCTATTATCATATGGCACAAGTTTTCAACATATTGTTATGCATTAGAAAACATCCCAATACCTTCATTAATGAATCACTATATATTAAAATCCATAATCCATTACAAGATAATTCAAGAACAGGTTTGTTGACTAACCTTCTCTTCATTTATTTGAAATTTTATTCACATTAATCTATCCAAAGGAACATTACTCAATTTCAAGTTAACCTGGTGAGTGGATTGGATATCTATGAGAAATGTTCCACCAAGAATCTGTAATAACCATAAAAAAGATATATATTGATCTCAATCACTATGGTTGGTCATGCTCAACATTTAATACCCTTCTTCATTTATGGATACCCTAATATACCCTCTATTGAGATTGTATGACCCAAAAATGAAACATTTTGTACCCAAATTCACTATTCATAAATTTTTAATTCATTTTCTTCTACCATATGAAATTCCATACAATTATCAAGTGATATTAATTCTCATACTTATACTTTAAATAGGTAAGAAAATAATATATAATTAAAACCACAAACTAATTAATGTAATTTCGAAAGACTTTAATCATAAAAAAACATGAAGATGGTGGGGAAATTATTAAGACTAAATGGAATTAATAAATATTAATAGTGTCCATACATTGTATGGAATGTTATATTTAATATATACTCTTTCCTGACACTCAATTGATGATATCCAGAACAAAGTTAACTCATGTAAAAGTATTAATATTCACATAGTTGATCGAACAAGTCATCACTATGGGGTAGAGGATGCATGTTATTGACTATGATCTTATTCAGTTCTTGATAATCAATGAAAAGTCAAATAGATCAATATTTCATTATTATAAAGAAGATAGGTTCATATTAAGGTGGCTTGCTTTCCCAAATTAATCTCATATAATGGTTATCTAGGTTTTTCTTCTTGAATTCTTATAACACGATTGGGGTTATTTTATAGGGAGTCTTCGAAATATGTGAGGCACTCGGTATGAGCTCTATTGAGAATGCAACATCATGATTCAGTGGAAGACTATTTTATTCTTCTAAAAATACAACAACAAACTCCATAATGACATAAAAATCATCTATTTCTAGTTTCTCATTATCTATATGAGATAAACACAACTTTTAAATATGAATCAAAACCCATACAATGGATGGATCCATATCAATTAATCAAAACTATCATCGCAATAATTGATGATTGTAGGTTGGATTGTAATATCAAACATGACTTCTATTCATTAGAAATTGATGGTGGATTTATCTGATGAAATCCAATCCATGACTAAGATAACATAAAATTTAACTATATGGAGAATAAAAAGGTTTCAAGGAAGCACATGCCCCCAAAATCCAACTAGAGAAGAATCAAAGATGTGATATGTGATCATCATGCCATTTGGGGTTTTCAATGCCAATTATAAATCTAATCATTGTGGTGTAATTTTATACCTTTAGAAAATTCATCATATATAAGAGGTTGGGTATATACGTAGTCAAAATAGAAATAAATCTATAGGGGATGGTCACCAAACCTATCACCACCTCATAATCATACCCAAAATCATAAACTATGATCGTATGGGACTTCACTTTTTCCATCAACATAAGTGGTTTTTTCCATTGCATTAATTATCCCATTAATTACCTTTTGACATTCACAGGCTTTATAACCCACCCTTACACATTTAAAGAACCTCTTAACTCCATTAAAGTAGTTCCCTTCATGTTTTTCCCACATTTATATCATGTGGATAGATGGAATTTTATTCCACCATGTGATTTATTTAGTTTTTTATGAGACTTGGTCTTACTTTTTCTATCAAAACCATGGGAATTGTGGGAATATCTAATTTCTATTTCCACCATGAGTTAACATTTAATGATTTATTTATATGTTATAATTTCTCTTATATATAACACCTTTTGGATACTTTATTTTAGGCCACCAATGATTCATTCAACCTTACATTGAGTTTGGATGCTAATACCTAAAGCATACCTCACAAGTCATGTAAAATTGTCCTCATTGGCCCCAATTTATTCATTATACTTCTTCTTTTTCTCAGGTAATACCTTCTCTATCTTTATATGAATAATGATATAAAATTAATTAATGAAAAATATGATCTTAAACACATCCCTCTATATAGAGTCAATTTCTTCATGTTCTCTCATGTTCTTGATAACATTCCCCCACTGACATGCTTTTTCTCCCAAATGATAAATAGAAAGAATGATTTTTTATCATTCTCCAAACACTAGAGAATGGAAAATAAATTTTCAGTGGTATTGAGAAATTTCTCCAAATCTAGTGGATTATAATAATCACTGAAATAAGGTGGGTTTTCTCTCATGAAGGAATCAATAGAATATTTTCCCTCCTTTTCTCATTTGGATGTTCTTATAGATTCAAATCCTGATAATGATGTGTGAGCATAGTAATGACATTTTTCATTCTCTCTCCCATAACATTTGGTTTATTCAGTGGGTAATAATTTCATTATATATTGAATTCCACATTAACATGGTTCTTTTAGGTCCTAACCGCTGATTAAAATCAAGAAAACATTGTAATCCACAATTATTATAGTGGAGAAACCACAAAATCCTAAGCAATCATTTTTATTATATATAAACCCTGAAAACTTATTTTCAATCTATAACACATTAAGTTTAACCTATGTCATTCATTTTCATTATATATCCAAAACATTAATGATAGTTTACAATGATTTTGTGAATTTAAAAACAATATCCCCTAGGAGTGTTAAACTAGGTGTGTTATGAGGACCATTTTCATCCTCTAGGTGAATATTGAGTCTATCTCAATGGTCCCATTTCAAAGTTAATAACCCTTGGTAAAATATTCCAGATCCACATTGTAAGATCATGTCCTTTTTAAGGATGTCTCATACTCATTTTCAGGTACTCTTTTACCATTTGTTTAGTCATTCCTTAGATTGGTTTTGGTTTGGGATTTATTTTGGTGAAATTAAAGAAATTTGGAATCCCATGGGGATGTGCATAGTTGGATCATGGATTGTTAAACTTTTGTTGTTTGCCCCATGAAATAATGCACCCATTTTAGAGGCATAGGAGGTAGAACATGGTTGGTGCATGGTTCAGAAAAACCATGCCACCACACTCCACAAACCATGTACCTTGAAACAGTGGGGGTTTGTAGTTTTAGCACACTATTTGTAAAAATTAGTGACATTTTGAAGAAACCATGAACCCCTAAGTAAGAGAACATGGTTAAGGTGCATGGTTGGGAAAACCATACATCACCACCCAGTAAACTATGTCTTGGGGTTTTAAATCCCTAATAAATTTTACTAAAATTCTTTAACCCCATTGTTTTTAACAAAAATCAACCTATCGCAGATTAAAATTATTTGCTTTGATTTTTGAAGCTCCCGGGAGGATTACAAGGATCCTAGAACCCCTTTCGATAAAAATTCAATATATGATATAAGGATTTGGCCTATATTTTGGTATGCAATATCTTCTCATTGTTTTTCACCATCTCCCATATATTTCCCCCAATAAAGAGGAATGATTTTTCTTCTATTGGATATGGTTTAGATCTAGATTTTTAATAGATATTATTCCTTAGGATTTTGTTCTCAGGAATTGGTCATAGGTCATATACTTAATTGTAACTTCAATATTTCCACATCATGTTGGGGATTTCAATTTGGAAAATGTTCATCAATGATTATGAGGTATGTGGTCTAATTGAAAATTCTCGTAGTCTTGATTTTATTGGGTGTATGTAATTGATATATTACAATTTTCACATTGGGTTATCACATTTTGATTGATTTAATTAATTAGTTTATTAATGGGGTTATTAAATTGATGGAATAATGAGATTATGAAATTGTTTTATTAATGTAATTATGAAATTAGATGAATAAATGGAATTATTAAATTTTTTGATACATTATATTATGAAATTGGAATCAGGGTATGAGATATTTATTATTTCTTATGAATAAAGTGTTGTGGGACAAGGACCGGTACTCCAAATACACATGGGGTTATATAATGAAGTTCTAGGATAGTAATATATATATATATATATAATTATTTCCTAGGATCATTGAGTTTTGGGATAGGGATTCCTACTCCAAATACCCATGGGGTGCCAGAAAACTGTTATATTACCCAATTTTATAATTTTTGAAATTTATATTAACTTATTCATGAAACCAATGATTGAATAAAATTTTATATCCCTTTGGTGGATGGTTCAGACTCCAGCATGGGCTTAACCATGTTTTATTGGTTCTGGTGTAACCGTGAACCTATGTATTATTTAGTTAATTAAATATTATTTAATGTTGGAAACTGTTTACATTATCATTTATACTTTATTCTTTATGTGATGGAAAACAATGTTATAGACTGGATATTGTTTTAGACACCATTGTTGGTGTACAACTAGTTTGTACTTTCACCATACTCATGCTTCCAAATCGATACCTGAATAGACTTTGTGTTTATAGGACAGGATAAGGTAAAGATATTTATGTTAGATGGATGATTTGGGTTGTAGTATGCAGCATGGATAAGGGAAGAAAACATGATTTTGGGACCCTCTTGGAGTGTTTTCAATGTTTCATTATTTTTTATTATTCATTGGGTACTTAACACATATATGGAATGACATATCTATAATTTGGTTTATTATCACTTATCCATGTTTTTAGAAGATTATGTGATTTCGGTCTTAATGATTAGGATATTATCTAGGTTATTATTTATTATCATTTTTATTGTTTATTTATTTTTGTTGTTGTGATACTTTGACAAAGAAGGTATATTCTTCCCACATTATAGATTATATATTTGTTTATAGTTAGAATACTAGATCATATGGGTATGCATGCCTGAGTTTAAGTATCTAACCGGTTCGAGGAATCAACATTTGGCACGGAGGTAGGGATGTTACAAAGTGGTATCAAAGGAGGCTTTATCTTCTATTAGATTTTTTTACTATTTAGGGAAGGTAGATAGAATATTATGATGAGTATGGTCTTGTTCATGAGTTCATGCACGGGAGTATCTAACCCATGTATGGGGGAACCCCAAGTACCCATGGTGGGAATGCTGCTATTGATGTTTTCTATAATAGTAGAATATTATTTCACATTAGGTGATTCACTTTTTTTTCATATTATTGTTTTTTGAGATTTAACTCATCACTTAGTATGGAATAAGACTTGTGTATACATGAATAATTCTAGGAACTCTAGATTTATTTCACATTAATAATTTTAAGAACACATGGAAAAGATGGTTTTGGGTAGTGGTTATAATTAAAATTCTTTTATTTTTTTGAGTATTTTAAAAATGAAATGTTAACTAATAAGAAGATGATAATTTAAAATAATGCTAAATCTGGTGATTTGAGATATATATATATATATATATATAATGGGTTTCTAATTATAAACATGAATTATGAGAGTTGTTTACCCTATGGTATCCATGTCTCAGATAAGGGATGGTCGATGGTAGTAATGGTTCCTCAGTTTTAACCATATAAAGGGGTCTAGGGGATGAATTTTTATCTATTTATGGTAATACCTCTCAATAAAATGTTATAATTATGTTTTACATTTCCTAGTATGTGTTTTTAAAATTTTAGAGATATGCCTCCATAAAGACTCTTTTTGATATGAAGACAAGAGGATATGGCTGGAAATGTGCCTCCAGAAGTGGAGCCAAAGGCTCCGATAGTCCTGGGTGAGGGAACCAAAGAGTATTTCCATGAGAACATTGAACTATTTATGGAGTTTATGGAAAGATACCCAATGTATATTTTTTTAAATATATCCAATATGACATGGTAGTTCCCGTTGCAGCACCCTTGAAATTCACAAGATATGATGGACCTAAGGAAGCTAAGTTCTGGATTGATTCCATCTAGAAAATCTTTGGCCATTTATAGAATCCTATGGAAATAAAATTGAAATTGGATGTTTATATTATAGTATGATCAGTGAAGTGATGGTGGGATATTTATACTCAAGATTATAAGATAGAGAACATGGTATGGAAGTACTTTTAGGAGAAAATTATGGAACGATTTTACCTTGAGACACTCAGACAGGATAAAGAAGTATAGTTTTTGAGGTTAACCCAATGTTGTATGTATATGATGGAATATGTTGTTCACTTCATGGATTTATTGTGCTTTGTACCATCATTGGATGGAGATAAGGAAAATGAAATAAATAATTTACAGGATGGGCTTAAATGTGAGATTAAGTTCAAGGTTAACATCTTTCAGAAGAGGATTTTTTTTTTGAAGTGGTAAATATATCTCTCATTTATGAGGGAAACTATAAGAGTATTCCAGTGATATTTAGGTGTTTTTTATTGGAAGACTATGAGATACATATTTCAAGACTTGGAAGCATCACTATGATAATTTTTATCCAGGAGATGGAAAACAACGTGGCTAAAGAGAAGGATTTGTTACTCAGGGATATAATTGAATGTACTACCAATAGTGTGTTAAGTTGGGTCACATTATTAACAAGTTTCTATAACCATTAGTGGAGTGTCGATTCTATCTAAGGATGGTTCACTTACAGAGTTATTCCAGGTACCCCTGACCGATTGGTATTGATGGTGGAACTATGTCATATTATATTGATGGAAGGTGGTCTTTTACCCCATATTAGTTTGAAATTTGTATTTCCTCTAGCCATGAAAGTTGAGTTAGTGGACATAGTACATCGGAGGGAAAAGTGCTCATATCAGTAGAGTGGTGTAGCTCATGGGAATAAGACTGTAGCACACAGAAGAGGGGTGGCCCAATTGCATACATTTCAACTTTCACTTGTGGATAGTGATCTTGGAACAACGACAATCAGAGGTAAAATTCATATATTTTCTATACATTCTAGTAATTTTTTGATATCAGAAACTCTTATTATTTTATATCTTCTCAACTTGTGAACAGTTTGATTATGATGGTCATGTTTTTTAGTGGTGTTATAAAGATTGATGCATCGTTGGGATTTTAGTTGAGGGACATCTATTTATGAAAGGGGTTTTCTCTCAAGCTTAGTGGGTATATTTTCTATTGTGATCCTATATACATAAAATTTTAGGCTATGAATTTCTTTTGGGTATATAATGGGTGGTATAATACTGATCCCACATCAATTGTTATTGTAGGATACTAACCTTAATATCTTATGAGGGTAAAATTTATCTTCATTGTGTACTGGGGGATATCCAGAAAAATCATGCAAGGAAAGTACAATAGTAACCGAGGGAGCTCACAACCTAGGTTGCAGGTATTTTACAGGATGATAGGGGTGTGACGCATTATATATTTCCACCCATTGTAGACCAATTCCAGGATTTGTTTTCAAAGTAGTTTCTAGTGATTCCCCCTAAGAGGGATATTGAGTTTACAATTAATTTTATTCAAGAATATGAAACTGTCTTTTTTCTACCTTATAATGTTTAACCAAAATATCTTCCTAATATTGAGACCTAGTAAGAAGATTTGATGGATAAGGGATTTAACCTTTTGAATGTGTTTACATGGGGTTCTCTAGTTTTCTTGATAAGAAGGTTGATGGGATGTTTTATTTTTGTATTAATTATATAAAGTTAAAATGAATGATTGTGAAAACCTGGAATCCTCTTTTCATATTGATCATCTCATTGACTAGTTGAGAGGACCTTATATTTTCTTTAAGATTTAATTGATGCCAATGTTTCATCAGTTGAGAGTTAGACCTTATGACATGTCACAAACTACTTTTAGTATAATTTAGGACAATATTAATTTGGTATGGTGTCTTTTGGGATGAAGAATTCTCCCTCAATGTTTATGTAATTGATAAACCAAATCTTCCACCCATACCTGGATATTTTTTTGGTTGTTTTGTTGATTAAATATTTATGTACTCTAAGACTCATGACAATAATTCCCAAAATCTTGACATCATCTAGATTACATGAGGATAGAATCGATTATACACCATGTTATCTTATTTTCAATTCTAGATCAACAATTTATATTTCATGGGTCACACCATCTCTGAGGAAGGTGTGTTAGTGGACCTAGAGAAAGTAAAATCATTGTTTATTGGGAGCATACCAAGCATGTTTTTTATATTTTAATACTTTTTGGGTTAGCGGGTTACTATTGGAGGATTATCTAGGACTATTCCTACTTAGAAGAATCACTTTAGTGATTTAACAAGAAAGGGATCAAGTTTTAATGGTCTATATATTATGAGAATGCCTTCCAAGAGTTTAAGAATCATTTCACTACCACAATAAATTTAGTCATACCTGAGCTAGGTGAGAATAATACCATGTTTATAGATGAGTCCAAGATCATAATTTGAGAAGTATTGATACAAGGGGATCAAGATTTAGCGTATGGTTCACGGTAATTGAGTCCATATAAATGAAATTACACTACAGATAATCTTGAGTTAGTTATGGTAATTTATGCCTTGAAATGTTCACCACATTATATGTTCATTGAACATTTTATCATATATACTGACCACAATGAATTAAAGTAAATATTTTCACAACGAGATTTGAATCTCCAAAAGTGGAGATTGGTTGAGTTTATGAAGTATTTTTATTTGGATCTAGCATATATACCCGGGAAGGAAAACAATGTTGTTGATTATTTGAGTAGGAAAACAAAAACTCAGAAAGCTCAGGAGTCTAGTTCTAAGTGGAATATGATGACCTTTCTATGTGAGATGCATATTGAGGTTCATAAGGGCCAAGAAAAGTTGACTCTTATATCCTTATCTAATGTGTCCACCATTATGATCTGTATTAGGGAGATATATGATGAGAATCCATAGTTTTTATCCTTGATGGAAATACTGGAAGTGGAGAGTCACCTTCTAATTCCTATAGATGGGTGTGATATCATCTTTATCCGGAACAATGTTGGTGTGCTTGTGTGTATGTGAGAAGATATAGTGTGTGATTTCCATGCCTTGAAGGGGTGGTGCATCCCCATTTGGCCAAAATGTAAATATACCTGCATCAATAGTATTGGTGGTCGAGAATGAAAAGGGTGGTTATAGGGTTTATGAAATGATTCTACAACTATCATCAAGGTAAGGCTGGGCATCATTGACTTTTTGGTTTACTACACTCATTTCCCATTCTATAATAGAAGTGGGGTGACGTTACCATGGACTTAATGGGGGTTTTCTAAGGTCTCTTGTAAAAATGAATCTATTTGGCTGACCATGGACCAATTGATTAATGTATCTCAATACAAACCTATTTGGGATACATTCACCATGGATCAGTTTGGGGACATGTGTGTTGAAGAGATATCTTGTTTAAACGGTGTACCGTGGAGTACTGTTTTTAGAAAATGATCCACACTTTACAACATGATTCCCATATAGTTTACAGAAGGAATTGAGTACCCATGTATTTCTGAGTATGAATTTCCACCTATAGAAAATGGGATAGTCAGAGTGTACTATATGAGTATTAGAGGATATTCTACGGTTGTGTGCCCTAGTCTTAGTTGGGTCTTATGAGAAGCACATAGTACTTGTTGAGTTTTCTTATGACAAAATTATCAGTAGAAAATTCAGATAAAAACATATGAGGTGTTTTATGGTAGGTTATGTAGATCACCTCTATACTAGATGGAGGCAGGTGAGTCTAAGTTTTTTGGACTGGGTCTTAGGAAAGAGACATTAGATTAGGTCCAGTTGATTCGAAAACATACAACTATGGATTGTAGTAAGAATATTTCATCTGGTAATCTTTAATAATGAATACTTAACTTTATAGTGGGTGATAGTTTATTCCTTGGAGTGTGGCCTTGGTTGAATTACCAGAGGATTCAGAGGTAGGGAATGTTTTCCACCATAATTTTCAGACCTTTTGAGATTGTGGGGTGGATTAAACTGGTGGCATATTAATTGTCTCCTACATAGAGTTAAAGTTATAGGCATGACATTTTTCATGTGTCATAGTTTATCATCATAACCCTTCTCATGTGATTGGTGTCAATGATGTTAATATTGAGGCAGAAGCATCCCTTCTGGATCATCTAACTCATGTTGTGGATTACAATGAGAAAGTGTTACGAGCAAAGGATGTTCTAATTGTCTGAGTATTGTGGAAACGTGGCCATGTTTAGGAGGAAACATAGGAGTTGGAATCAGACATGCTAACTCATGGGCCTGAACATTTTTTCGTGGAATCTAAGAGATTCTTGGGAGTATAGCTCAATAATGATCTATTATAAGGTGGGAGATTATAAGATCTTGTCCTTCCTGAAGATGCCTCATGCTTATTTTTAGGTACACTTTTACCCTTTTTGGTTATAGCATATTTTCGTTTTGTTTTGGGGTTATTTTGAAAGAAATTAAAAAAAATAAAATCCCATATGGTTGTGCATATATAGCCCATAGTTGGTGAAAACCATTCTATTTCCCTAGTAAACATTATACCCCTTTTGGTGGAATGGGAGGTGGTTCACGGTTGGTGCATGATTTGGTAAAACCATACAACAATCCTCACCAAACCATGAACCTTAAGATAGTGGGGGTTGGATGGTTGGTGTATGGTTTTTAAAATTATGTGCCACATAAGAGAAATCATTCAACCCCTATGTAAAGTGATGGGGTTAAGGAGAACAGTTTAGAAAACCATGAGTGGGATTTAAATCCCTCAAAGATTTTATTAAAATTCCTAAACCCCTCAGGTTTTACCCCAAATCACTTTTTCTCTCCTAAACTGATTTCCTTCGAGTTTGGAAGCTCCCAAGCGGATTCCAAAGCACCTAAAAACCTTCTAGTGTGAATCAAAGATATGGTGGAGGGATTTAGATTCTCTTTCTATATGTAATTTATTCTCATTGGTTTTCTCTCTTCCCCATCTTTTTTTCTTGATAAAGAGGGTTGATTTATCCTCCCTTGGAGATGATTCAGATCTAGGTTTTTAATGGATCTTGTTCCTTTGGATTTTGGTCATAGAAATTTGATCTAGATAAATCACTGAATTGTCAATTAGATAATTCTACATAAAATTAAGGATTCATGTTTGGAAAACACTCATCAATGACCACTATCTTGGTGGTATAATTGTAAATTTATAAATTCATGGTTTTATTGGGTGTATGTAATCGAGAAATACAATTTCCATATAAGGAAATTTATTTTGATTAATTTTATTAATTGATTGATTAATGGGATTATGAAATTAATGGAATAATGGGATTATAAAATTGGTTGATTAATGGAATTGTAAATGTTTTTAAATAAATGGGATTAAAAAACTAGTTGCTTCATGAGATTATGAAATTGAAACCATGGTATGAGATTTTTGTTATTTCTTTAGAATATAGAGTTTTGGAAAATGGACTAATGCTCCAAATAGCTATGGGGTTCCAAACTAACACTCTAGGAATCTAAGATATATATATTTATTACTTGTGATCACTAAGTTGTGGGATTAGGAATGCTTCTACAAGAACCCAAAGGGTTCAAGACTGCTATTATTGGACCCCATTAAGTGATTTTTAAAATTTAATTTTAAATGATTATTGCAACCCATGATAGAATAAAATGTGATATCCCATTGGTGGATGGTTCAGACTCTATCATGGGTCGAAGAAGATATTTTTTGTTTAGGTGTCACCATAAACTTGGGGACTACGTGGTTAATAAAATAATTTAAAAATGTAGAATATTTTTAATTTTTAATTTTTAATTCATTATTTATATGAAGGAATGCACTATTACGGTCTGGATGTTGTTTTAGATGTTATTGGAGGTGGCCTAGTATATTGTAATCATACCCTACATGGGCTTCCTGATCAGTACCCAGATAGAATTAATATCTAAACTATAGGATAAGGGCAAGAACCTTATGTTATATGGTTGAGTTGGGATGCAGGATAGAGCATAGATGAGGGAACCATACATGATGTCGGGACCTGCTTTGGGAGTTTTCAGTGTGTCTTTTTTTGGTATTCATTTAATGCTTAACACTTATATGGAATGAAATATCCACTTATTTGGTTTATGTTAATTTATCCAAGTTTTTGAATGATTATTTTTTATTGGACTTATTGATTATGGTATTATCCTTCCTATTTTTTATTATCATTTGGATATTGGTTATTTATTTCTACAGTTTTTTTATTTTTATAAAGAGGGTATAGTATTCCTACATTACATAATAGACCCTCACTACTAGTTAGAAGCCTCAGTCGTACTGGGAAGAACTCTTGAGGTCATCTAAATAACCAGATTAGGGTATCAGCATGTGGTACCTAGGTTGGGATGGTACACTCATCCACTTATAGTATCTAGATAGAGATGTAATTTCTTAGAAACCACTAACTGTATCCTTCACCAAAATTTTAGGGAATTTTCCTATACTTTGACATATCTATATGTTTTTCGATAATTTTTTCTCATCCTAACTTCCAAATTTTAAATAAAGCTTTTCTATTATACCAACTGTAAAATATAATCCTTTTCATACATAGATATTACATATTAATAGTTTCTTAATCAACAAATTTTATAAATACATGCTCGAAAAGAATATTCTGATAATATATACAAAAACGTATTATTTAATGAATGATATTTTATAAATATCATAAATATAATTCAATTTAATATAATTTGTAGACATACCCTACTTAAACCCTTCTGCATAACCTGGGTAAAGAAAACATAAAAAAAGTTGACCTCATTTTATCAGTATGGGTAAACATGGAAGATATCAACTAATGATCATAAAAAAGCACTAGATAAGCATAAGGGTATCAAAATATGGGGTATAAATTAAAATTTTCATACCCAATAAATCATTGATCTTAAACAAGATCCATGTCAAAAAAACATTATCATTCCAAATAAATTGAACCCAAAGAGTGATAAATCACCATAACTCAATCATGAACTGTAATTTCATGTCATATAAGTGTTTAGCCAAATAATGCATAGAAACCATTTTATATGGAATTTTTAATTACCAATACAATCAAATCATAATATATCATGGATCAACACTTATTTCCTTTTCATAATGGATCATCCATCATCACCTATTTTTGATATTGGATAAAGCACATCTTAATCTTTCTCATTGTGTATCAACCATAACATCTTGTTTCCCATAATTATCTCATTAGATATCAAACATTACTTGATGCATTGGAGGGTGATATAGGTCCCACCCTATATACAATACATATTTTTTTCTTCCAAAATATCATAAAACATTCATAATATCATAACCTCTGAAAAATTATTGGGTGTCATAAACATTTCACCATGTAATAACAATTGAGAAAAAAATTGTTTTTATAATCATTTCATTAATTCATCATATCATAAGCCTTGAAAAAATAATGAGTTTCATAAACCTATTTAATCATAATCATAAACATATTAAATATAAATAAAGAATAATGATGGTACTAGTGGATCACATTCCAAGTATATATTAATAAACACCCAAGTTTTTTATTGTCTATGAATACAAATAACATAAAAATATAATAAAAAAATTCTACAGGAAAATACCTTTTCCACATTGAAAATAAATTTTTAAAAATTGTTGAAAGATTACATAAATATTAAGAAAAATATTTTATATGAAAATACCCATGTAAAAGTTTAATGGAATTAATAAATCACTGGTCAGTCATGATAGTGGGAACTATTATTCTTGCCATACACATTAAAAAAATACATTTCACATTTCTCATAAAAAGTCAAAAGAAACCATTTCAGAAAATGAAAATAATATTAATTTTAAACATTTTTTAAATACTATAAAATGGGTAAAAATAAATTTAAACAATCATTATATAATAATAAAAACATTCTTTAAAAAAAATTAAATAATATATATCTCTAAGAGAAAGGGTTTTTGACCAAAAATAGAAATAAAGTCATTTTAACTTAAAACATTATTTTGTTTACATGAGTATATAAATAGTTTAAAATTAAATTAAAACATGTATTATAAAAAAATATATAATAATTTAATTCATGTGTTTTATGAGATATATATTATATTATTTCATTATTATAAACATAATTGTAAACAATCCCGGTAAACATTGTGATTGTAAAATAACACATTTACCACTTTGGTATCTTCAAAATAATAATCCACATGAAAGAAATCAAAATATGTGGATATTAAAATCTCAAAAAAATTATAATATTCATAATAAAATATATTCAACTACATTATATTCACCTCACTAAAGAAACAAGTTGGGAATATGGTATGTATCCCATAGAAATAAAAGTTAGACAAAACTTTGTTACCTTAAGTGTCTAATTTATTAACACACATTTTATCCTAATATATAATAAATAAAGATTTATTATACATATTTTATAGAAAAATAATCATATATATCACATGATATAGGTTTTACTTTCTACCTTATATCACTTGTTGATTAACAATTCCTTTTTAAAATCATTTTTCGAGTAATAATTGCTTTGTTTTTCATATATGTTTTGGTTTGGTAACATTTTTCATTTTACATTGATAATTTTCCAATTATATCATTAATTTTTACCATTATATAAATATAAAATATATTCATTATATATTTATTTATATTAATATATAAAATTTATATATAGAAAATGAATTACATCTTTCATGGAGACTGTAGGTCGTATGTAGCATAAATGTTGTTTTCATTTTCATGATGGATGGATCCAAATAAAGGAAATTAATATCACATATTTCTAGGATAATTTGTATTTCATGTATATAATATATATTATATAAATCTATTCTTATTTAAATCATGTAAAATGGAAATGAGAAACCCTCACATAGGTTCCTATTGCGGTAGTCTTCTGTACACACGACTGATGTTAATATTTTCCAATGGATTGTAAGGTAAGAAATTTTGTTTGATAATATGGTTCCATAAGTATTATAAGGTCATAAATGTCAAAAATATATAATAAATACATTATTATATCAATACATTATAAGTTTTTATGGAAAATAAACTACATCAATTCACGAGATGGTTGTCCACCATACACACGATCAACGATTCTTTTCCCATTTGTTGGAAGAGGAGATAGATATAAGTTTTGTAATTAGAACAGTAAAATATTTTTATATGGGATATATTAATTTTATTATATAATAATATTTAGGAAATATTTTAAGTATGTGGAAGAATAAATAAAATGAAAATTCATAGTTAAGAATTATACATTTTATTCGAAGAACTTACATTAGTTCATACATAAATCCTTCTTAGGTGGGTTTTCTAATAAACATATAGATAATATAAAATTAAAAGGTAGTTAAATATGATATTTGGGGTTATATTGGACGAAAATAAAATATTTTTGGAAGCATTAAGAGGAGAAGATAAGTATTGGACTTTTATAAGTGGGGGAAAGGACACACTTTGAATTTTTTAAACAAAAAATGTGTTCCCATGTATTAAAAATGAAAGGAATCTCAAAAATGGCTCATTATAGAAACTCAGAGAAGATAAGGTATAAATATGTGTACATACATAAAATTATACAATTAGGTAGGTAATTTTGTCCCTTATATTTTTATTTTAACCCCTGGTAAACCGATTTTAAACATAACCACGGTAATTATATTTATTGTTTTTAAAATTAATTTTGGCCAAAAAAATTATTCAAAATTATTATTTAATATTAAGTATTATGATTCCAAATATGGAAACTATTTTTTTAAATTCCATTCATAGATGTGGAAATATTTTATTTAAAATAAAACCTGCAGACGCGACAAAAAATAAGTGGTTTTCAAAAGAGAAACATTTCATATGTATAGAACAATTTAATATCAAAAACCAACATTAATTGGATTCAAATTACATTAATTGGATTTATAATAACATAATTGAAATAATTTTATATTAAAACAATTTTAAAACAAAATATAAATTTCTAAATTATTTAAATAAAAATATGGTTTTCAATAAAAAAAAGTATTTTTCACTATTCATTAGTAAAGTAACAATTTTGAAAAATACAAAAAAGTAACCCTATTAAATTTTTAAATATTAATTAAAATAAATTAATTAATTTATTAAAATAAATTTTCTAAAATTATAAAAAAGTAATGTTTTTATTTTTCCCCAGAAAATAATAAAAACATTTTTTTGAGAAATTGTTTTTTGGTAGCATATAAAGACTTTCCCAAAAATTGTTTCAATATTTATCAATATATTTTATTTATCTAAAAAATTCATACATATTTCTAAAAATATGTTTATTAATATTCATACCTCCTTGTTTAATGGTGCGGTTATAATTGTCATGTATAAATAATGATATTAGTATTATGTCATGGTTCGTTCAAATTAGTGTTGTGTGTATCGCAAGCTATCGATGAAATTAAATTTATTTGAAAAAAACATTTCATAAAATATAATCCTATTACATATTTTTTTGGAATCCCTAAATTATTTCCATTTAATAAAATAAATTAATTGTAGGGATTTGAACACTCAAATTCCAATCATATAAAATGAAAATAATGTATATAGTAAGAGTAACTCATTAATCACTTATGTATACTAACTTTTGACTTAATAAGTGCCAATCATTACATCTTATGGTGTAATTATTATTATGTTATCAAACTAAATCAACCTAAGTAATTGTATCTCTCTATAAAAACATTTTTTAATAGTATTCATCACCCATATATAATATTACATTATTTTTATCATAAATTCCATAAAATATGCCCAAAAATTTGGTGGTCTAGTGATAATAGAAAATTAAATTTAAAAAATATGAAAAAATATATACTTTTTCATTTACATCGTCATTATTCCTCCTCGGATATCAAAACTATTCTATCACTATATGGGATATCCTTGGGGTATACTTATAGAATGAGTGAGTATAAAATACAAGTAAGAATTAATCAAAGTATGCATGATTGTAAGATATCATCAATAATGTAGTCATAGAAGTTTTGAATCATAAGTAGTAAAATAGAAGAAAATAATGGTATCATAGTTATTTTGTAATCATGAAAATAAGAGAAATTATCAAATATAAAACTTTTCAAAAACAAAATTTTAGGTTTATTTCTAATTCATCATAACATAATGTTCCAGACTAACTTCCAACTCATCGTACATGTTACCCCAAGGGGTGAAATCATCAATCAATTTATTGGTGGTTTTTATTATTTTTAACCCACTCATTTCATCATAAAATAACATGCTAATGTGTTCCACCAAGAAATAAAAATATATCATCATGCATAGACATGAAATTATCCCATATGAAGAAAAAGTGTTACATGTAGTGTCATAATACAAAACAAATTGATGAATCGGATAGGGATTATTACATATTTTACATTTAAGGGTATTAAATTACATTAATTAATTGATTTTAGGTAATGGATATAAGGATAAATATACTTGAAATAATATTGAGTCCTTTAATTGTGGATGAAATTTTTTTAAGTGTTTCATATATAACATCATAGATATAATTTTTAAGAAGCAATAGGATGTTAACCATAAATAAATTAAAATACCTTGATGAATATGGTTAAAATAAAGGGAGAACTCAAAAAAATAGAGTATATATAGAATAATAGGACTTAAGAAGTCAATAGGGGGAAAACTTGAATAAGAATTAAGTCATGTAATAAACCCACTGCCTCATGTTTGGAATTCATTCAATACATACCAGAACCATATAAATAATAATAAACTACATTCTTATTATTTATTATGTTATTTTTGAGGTTTATTATCATGAAGACTATGTCAAGGACTCATTTTTTAATCAGAAGGATAACATGGGTCATTAATACTCGTCCCTTTATTCAATTTGTTCAAATTAAATTAAATTAAATTTTCATACCATTTTATTAGTACAATGTGTGAATAGTTATGTTGATATTCAAAATTAATTCAAAGGATAAATTTTTTCATAGTAAAATTCTATTTTTTTGAAATTATACTTGGTGAGATGTTTTTTCATTAATATTTTTAAATTTTTTATTATTTCATAATTTATATAATTTAAGAAATAGAAAATTATATTTTTAAAATTATCATTATTCTATGAAACCACTTCAAAATCAAGAATATAATGGTATTTTTGAAAAATAACATCTCTCATATAATATGTATAAACCCACCCTGTATGAGTGATATTTTTAAAAATAATGTATAGTGATTTAATTTAATAGACTCTATACATGCAGTATCATTATTTCATAATTATTATATCCAAATAATATTATTATAGTTTTACTATTAAGTTTATAATGTATAATAGGCGAATGAAATTTTAAAATATGTTCGATAGGAAAATTTTCCATCGTTGCAGATGCTTACTTGGACTACTCCTTGAGAGTTATTGGATTAGTAATTTGACTAGACTAAAAAAACAAGGCTTGGGGTCTTAAAAGAGGTATTATGGTAGATAATTTTCTTGGGTTATATTTTTTAAGTGAAGTGTAATGGGTGTAGGAGGGGTGTATTTATAGGAGAATAATATTGGTATTTTTTTGAATAAATGTTGATTATTTAACTATTTTAGAAAAGAATAATGAATAATGATGATTCATATTAATAATAATAATGTTTAATTATAAAATATTTATAAATTTTATCTAAAAACATTCAAATCATAACATAATCACTCCAATGCATTACCAAAATTAAATAAAAATTTGAATTCTATGTGAATAAAATATAATGTTGAATTTCAAAATTCATTTATATATTTAGATATATTTAATTGTTTTTAAATGAATTATTTAACCCACTAAAACTATTTTAAATCATGATAAAAATTTTAGAAATTTTCTAGTCATTTATACATCATTATAATGCCATAAAACATATGATACAATTAAAAATATTATATTATAATTCATTGAAAATTTTACAGCCTCAGGGAAAAAATCCAAATTAGGATTATTCTAATCTGATGATTCTAAAAATGATGTCAATTTAATGAAAATAAATTTATATATTAGGAAAATAAAAGGTTTAATTTTTTTCATAAAGTTATTTTTTATATTAGATAAATTGAAAAATACGTTATTAATAATTTTCACTTACATATAATTATAGTTATATAACTTGAAAATAGTTTATATATTATTATAATATTTATATTTACATATTTTTTCATGTTAAATATTATTTATTAAATTTATTAATTTTCTCAAAAACCAGTTACTACTCTCAAAGGTCTGTTATTATTCCCAATGATTAGTTAAAATTCCAATAGTCATGTAACACATATACTTCCTATAAATACCTCTTATTTTATTCATTTATCATTAAATTAAATTTCAATAAATTTTCTATATTATGTATTTATAAAATTATAATTATATGTCTAGTGTTTTTTTATTTATATAGAGTTGTCAAGGGTGTGATAATTCACAAAGACCGCAACACACCTGAATTTAAAATTCACATTTTATAATTTACTTGTGTTTCTTATTCCATTGTACTATTTTCAATTCTAAAAATTATATTTATATATAATTTTATATATTGGAGAAATAAAATAATATTTCTTTATTTATGTGGTTCATGTAATTTATATTAAAGATTATACTTAATTTTGACACACAAATATATATTATGGAGAAATTTTTAATTTAAAATATTATATATTGTTATGTTTTGATAGGAACACATTGGGATTTTCTCAACACTTAGAGTGGGGGTGAATGAGTGTTGGGTAATTTTAAAAACAATTAAAAAAATTATATCCCCTTACCTTCTTGGCCTTTTTAGATCTTTATTTTCTATTTATATTTTTGTTTTCATATGCATGTAAGTGAAATATAGTAAAGTATAGAACATGATGTTTTTATAAAGTTATATAACTAATATGAGTATCTAGTCCTTCTGTGTATGGTGGTAACCAATATACATATTTTTTACTATAATGAGATACTAACTATAGTGGTTTATCTTGAAAAACATATTGAACCTAAGTGTGGTTCCCTACCCCTTTGAAGTGGGAAAAATTCAAATTCCCTTTAGTGGGGATAGAATATTCCAACTACATCACCTTATTAAATATTTATACCACTAGTGTATATATCCTTCAGCTTCATAGAGTTCTTTAGAACACCAATAATTTCATCCACTAGATGTGACTTCTATTTAATATCACAGTGCTAATTGTTTTTTCACTTTCTATATTATATATTGTTACTTGAAAATGAGCATGTAAGAAACCAATACTATTATTCTAATGAATGCAAAATAGTGTACTCAACATTATTCAAATTCACATAAGAATAATGGACTACTATTTTTCTAACACTGGTGTAAGACTTCTTCTTCTCAATTCATTCTTCTCTTTCACTAGCTATAATACCTCTCTATTAATTTTTCATAACTTCTATCTAAGTCCATGTCTATGTTTCTTATCCTTCCAGAATCTATTCATCTGATTATTCACTTCCTCATATAGTACTTATTTGTATGTAACTTCACTTATTCTCAATGTACTTATTTGTATGAAACTTCACTTCTCCATCTACAACCTTTTCATCGATAAAATTACTTCTCTATCTGATAAAATTCATTTAGAATATATTTTTATGATACTTGTTCATCAAATAACTTCTCCACCAAGTAACATGCATCTTAATCTTCTTCCTATGGTACCTATCTATTAGTTAGCTGTTCATCGTATACCTCATGTCCAGTTCCATTATGTCAGATACCCTCTATTAGGTACCTCTATATTTTATTCTTTGAAAAATATATCTATCTTTACCCTTGGTTGGAACCTCACTTCATTGACCAAAAAAATATCTAAACCATTCTAGTACGAACATCACACTATCAATCATTATCACAAAAGAAAAAAAAAATCTCGGTGTGCCTTCTTCTATTTATATCATAATTTTTTCTCTAAAAATCGAAAGGGTCATGAAAATAAAATTCAATTTTCTAGGAAAACCTTGAATATCCCACTCAAAATATTCCCCATTATACCACCATTAAAATTATGATTAAATTAAAGTTTAAAAAAATCATAATAACTTACTTATATCTCATAATAAAAACTCTTATCTATACTTCCTAAAAAAATCATTTTTATTTAAGAATTTTGAAAGAACATCATCATCATCACAATATATGACTTCTTAAAAAAGTATACAAATATCTTTAATCCTATAATGGTTACTCCTTGGTAGGGAATTATTCATCCGGTAAAATTTTTGGGAAACCTATATCAAATAACTTAGAACCCTCTTTCTGATAACTCAAAAATCTAATTCTATTCATTTAGAAACCTTGGTCTATTGTCCTAGATACTTAATTTTTATGAATTCATATAACTATCTTTTAAGACTATATAATACTCTATCTTATGAATTTATAATACTACTACTGATGAAATTTTAATACTTTTTATAATGACCTTTATTTACTATATCTAATACAGTCATCTTGTAAAATATATTCTCTAACTAGTAAACATATTTCGGGTAACTCATTCGGATAGAATCATTCTGATCATTAGATAAATTATCACCACATAGTATAATTGAACATTGTACACACTTTATATGTCTAGGATCCTCATGAATTAATGCATATTAAACCCTGATAACCTTTTAGTAACCATGATTATAGAACCATTTAGGAACTGAAAAGCATCACTATATTTAGTTTTTTAGAATAATTAATTCTAGTATAATTCATCAGCTTCCCTCATTTTGGTCATCTCTATATGATATGAATATTAAATGTAATCATAAAAATATTTTTATTCATACTTAATCTGATTACATCAGTTCACTTGATTCTATCTAATCATTTCCATTAATTAAAACTGTACTTCTATATCCGGAACATTCTATCCTAAAAAATCACAGTTGAACAACATAATTTTTTTTAAAAATTTTCTTCTTCTATCATCAAGGAATAGTTTTTTGACAACAATTATATTTACCCATTCATTATAAGTAACTCAAATACTTCATAAAATCAATACCCTTAAATTAATGAATATATTCAGAATATTCAAAAGGAAACAATACAATTTATCTTTTTAAAATATTTAATGACATGATCACTCCTTATCCTCATCAACTAAAATAGATTTTTCATCATTCATAATAAGGAATTAATCATGACCATATCTATTCGACATCTAAGATATATATTATTAATTAATAGTATTGTATAATTTAACAAAAATTCAATTCAACTTCTTAACAAAATATCTACTTCTTTTTTACTAACAGTCTTGGGTACTTCAACCAAACCTCCAAGAAGTTTCTTCTTTGATATTTATCAATTATATTATCATAAATAAAAAACATGGATAATTTATTCAAGAATTCATGTGTATCCTTATTGACATCATCTTTTCCATATTTGTATCAATAAAATACTTCTGATTCATTTAATTCTATTACTAGAAAATAAAATACCCACAATATGGGCTCAACAATATCCCACTTTGAATTTGTAGGAAATAAATTCAAAATTAATATTTCTATATGTGAATATTAAATTATTTATCTCTCCCTCTATTTTCAAACATTCATTTCAATATCTCTATCCCTTATTGACATTAAATACAAATTACATGGGAAATTTGTATCAATTCATTCACAAAAAATTTTTCAGCAATCATATCAATCTAAGTATATCTGATGTATTCCTAGTGTAGAAAAAAGATGAATTTGATTGAGAAATTAATGTTTTCAATTAACGACTGATTTTGATACCATTTTAAACAAGTACACACAAAACTAACTTTAAGGATTTTCTACCTATATTCTTGGATGAATATACCAAATGTGATACAAAAACTATCATAAAACAAATCAAAAATAAAATTCATTACTTACTTCAACAAATATGTATAAAGAATTCAAGTACAAATATGCATGATAACCAGTAATTGTACACTTTAATTCTTCTGAATTTCTCATGTTATTGATTTTTTATCTTTCACCCCTTAGAGTAAAGATTTCTATTTTTAGTAACCAAATATTCTAGATTAGGAAAAATTAACTTTTTCAATGAAACTAATTCAACATACTCTATTTATCTCCCCCTCATGGAGATATTTCTTATTATCTTCATAAAGACGATACTCTTCAATAGATATTTATTTATGATATCCATGTTTAGAATAAAAAAAATGATCTTTTACTTATGGTTATAATGATTTTATACTTTCTATAATGTCACCAATGATGATTTTTTTAAATATATTCATTTTTAATTCCAAATGAAAGATCATGTCATGATGAAATATTCTTTACTTTGCTATCATGTTTTTACCACAACCACTTCTACTTCATAGTTGTAGATCCTCTCATTTAATTTTTCTGTAGATAAATATTGGGATCATTCCATAATGATAACTTTTTTAGAGATTATTATCCAATTTTGACATTCCATCCACTACCTTAGGTTCTTCCTTTATGATCATGATTCAACTTTAAATACATAAATAGTAAGAACAAGTATATTAGACAAAGGATAAGAGAATATAGTGTTTTTTACTTACTTCTCAATGTGAACATCAAGGTTGAGATAATTTTCTCAACTATGTTTCTCATTTTTTCCATTCTTTATCCTCTCATGTATGAATACTAATTTTTATTAGGGAAGGATGGATCTTAACACTTCTTAAATTTCATTGTATGTGAATTTTCTCTTCTCAAGAGACTTTAAGGAACTTATATCACCCAATGTGACTTTTATCTTCTTTCTGAACTCTTTTGGTGATATAATTATAGTAGATCAATATCGAGGAGTTTTTTTATCCATACATTTCCTCAAATAAAAATATTATCAACACAAGTTTCATAATTTGTTGAAAATACTTAATTAATTTTGACTTATTCGTGTGGAATTATATCTTATCCTTTAGAATAGTCTTTTACTTATGAATCTTACATCTTTATTTACTTCTTTAGATTGGCTAAAAATACTACTAATATATATTTTTATCTACTAAGGAATACATCCTGATATGTTTTATATAGATCATGATCACCACTTATTTTAGATGATTCATCTTGTTGGTATTTTTTTCAAAAAAATTCACATGTCTCAAGAACAAATAACCCTAATGCCTTTTAAGTGGTAATGTTATTATTCACTTTAGAAGTAATATTAATTTACTATTATTTAGTTTATATGTTGATATTTCTTGTATCTTATCATGTAATAGAGAAAATAAATTTCTTTCTACCTCCTGTATCAAGTGAGAAAACTTCTTCAATTTTATTTTCTCATTATTTTCAATGTCCATCATGTTATTGGTAGATATGTAATTCTAATATGATACACATTATTCATCTCTAAAACTGCATTTAAAAATAATAAAAAATAACTTCAAAGTAAATAATACAAAAAAGTTGAATACCCCTATAATATAAATTGATAAGACAAATTTGGGGTATTCTCAACACTGAATTTTGGGGTGAATCAGTTTTGGAGACTTTTTAGACCAATTAAAACATTCTACCCCTTACCTCTTAGATCTGTTTAGATCTTGATTCTATTTTTTCTTTTTCTTTTTTTCTTCATGTAGAAGAAACCGAGTAAAGGATGAAACATGATGTTTTTACATGGTTCACTACGAAATAAGAGTATCTAGTCCTGTCTATATATGGTGGTAACCAGTAAAAATATTCTCTACCATAATAAGATGCCAAAATTCATGTTTTGTATTAGAATAAATCATGAACCCAGTTTTGGTTTCCTAAACTTTAGGAGTATGGAATAATCAAAATTACCTGGACTAGTCATATCATACTCCAACTGTAGAAGTTTTCTAGATCTTTATACTACCAGTACATACAGATTTCATCTTATTCATTTTCTTAATAACACCATGAAATTTATCCACAATATTTTATTTCTATTGAATGTATAATTGTGACTTGGTTCTTACCATTCTCCATATTCTATTGTTACTTAAAGATAATCTTTCCAGAAACTACACTTATTATTCCCCTACATGTGCATAGCTTCACAAAAAATTATTCCTCATTAAATTAGTAATCATAATTATTATTTTCTAACGTTGGTGAATGAATTATTATTATCTTGTTCATCTACTATGGTACTTCATGCAATAACCCTATGAACATTTTTCTTCACTTCATTATATATCTCTTTGTCGAGATCTTCTTAATTTAGAAACAACCTATATTATTCTTTACTTATTCATCTGGTGCCTTTTCATTTATAGCATCACTTTCTCATATGGTACCACTTATTATATAACCTTACTACTTTTTATGGAACTGTATCATCCAAAATATCACTTCCTTTAGAAATTATTTGTCTTGAAACACATCCTCTGACAATCATTCATTTTATGCCTTATTCACACAGTACCTTGCTTCCACATCTAGTTACTCTCTATCTAGTACCTCTCTATTTGGTGCTTTTTTCATGCATCATTAAGTCAGAAAACAACTTTCAAGTACCTCTATTTATAATTCCGTTATAAAAATATCTCTTGATCTCCTCGATATGAACCTTACTTCTTCAACCTAAACAAAATTCTCTAAAGCATCATAGTCATCACCTCAAACTATATATAATTTCCACAATAGGAAAAAAATTCTCCATAAACCTCCCCCTATTTATATAAGCATCATTTCTCTGGAAAAAAAAGAGGGGCTCTGTAATAACCTGAAAATTAAATCATAAATAAATTTTATAATTATACATGCTTCGTATACTTAAAATAAGATGAAATATATTTTAAGGGAACTATATGAAAATATTTTTAGATATTCATTCCATATTTTAAATGATATGATTATTTATTATAATTCAACATTATTATTTATAAGGTAAAATCAATGAAACTTTTGAAGTTATTTCCTAAATTATAATTTATTCTAAATAAAAGTCAATTTCTATTACAAGTGATTATAAATCACATAAAAGTAAAAAAAATAATGAAATTTATCATTTTGATTAAAATTAAAAACCTTATGTTTTTTTATTATATATTTTAAAAAAATTATTTTAAAAAATAATAATATACATATATATATATATATATATATTGACATATATCATTGTGAAATTTATAATTTAATTAATAAGATGTTTGTGTGGGTAATATAATAATAAAATTAATTAATGGAATTGAAATTTTAAAAAAAATTAAATTTCAATATTTATCAAGGTAAATAAAGTTTTTTTTAAATAAATATACTTTTCAAATAAAAATGATTAACTTTTACAGATACGTATAAAATATTTGTAGATAAATTCATTTAATATTTTAATAAAATTAATTAATTTTATGATTTTTAGAATTATAATTATAAAATTTAATAGTTATAATCGTATTATTCATAAAAAATAATTGATTTAAATCTAAGATATGTTTTCTATGTTTTTTGAAAGGTTAGGTTATGTTTTATTTGATTTTTAAGGGTAAACTATAGTTTTAAAACCATACATAAATGTAATACAAGTCATTATGTGATTATTGAAGGTATTTTTTTACCTGTGTAAATGTAAGAGACTTTATCCATATAAGGACCCATCCTTAAACATTACATAATATTGAATTAAATGAATAATTCACATTGAGGATATTTTCAGGTTTATATTCTTATAGAATTAGGACATAACTATTACATCTCAAAAGATTACAAAGTAGAAACTTCTACACAGTTTCCATTTTTTCATAAAATAAAAACTATTGAAAAAATAGTTATGTCTAGTTCCATGTTTTAGACAACATGACTTTTTCTTGATCCCATTCTTGACCCTATTCATCTTTAGGTATGGTGAAAACATTTGAAAACTTGGGATGAGCATAAAAAGCTCAGTAAGGGTTATAAAACAAAGAAAGAAAACATTTTTTCATAAATAGATACAAAACATGAATTCTTTTACTTACCTCATAAAATCATAAGACTTTTTGAATAACACATAGAAATCATAAATCATAAAGGTAAATTGTGGCATCCATATCATACTTACATTGTAGTTATCACATCTATAAAGGGAGTTACTTTGGAATACCCATCACAGTGTGTTCCATAAATCTCTTAGGATAAACATTCACGTTTACCTCGATCACGTTACACAATTCATTGGAGAGATATCTCGGGCTCACCCGCCCTAGGTTTATCACGGAACCACCAGTATATTTAAATAATTCCCAAGAACCGTAACATGATCATAACACATAACATAAGCATAAAGGAAAGATAACATTTCCACATTGCAATAACAAAATATCATTTCAAGATATTGAAATAATAAATCCATTATCAAAATCATTTTCAATACCAAAATACGTAAAAAGAGTATTTGGTATTTATTTTTCCTTTTAAAAACATTTCGGCTTGTTAAGGTAGCCAAAGATCAAATAATACTCACGGCGAAGGAAAGGTCGTTGTCACCACTTACATAAAAAACATACCTTTTTGTCGTTTAGTAAAACGATTCATATAAAAAGATTCCCTTTGAATGAAATGAAAAGTCAAAGGTGTTTATACATCGTATAAAAGAAAGTCGTGTATTAAAACAAAATATGCCTCAATGAAAGGAGATTGAGAAGAAGTCCCTTACCTCGTGTCCGACTTGACTCGATCGTTATTTAATCTCCTGAATAATAAACTAAAGTTAATTTATACTTGATTAAGAACATTTTTCTAGTTTATAATTCCTTTTATAGCACTTATTACCATGTTATAAACATTATGTAATCATTTAAGTTAATAACGTTCTTTTTGTTGATATTTGGTACCTGAGTCAAAAATGAACACCTTATATTTACAAGTTTTCCATTTGATCAATAGTCCATTATATCCAGAATTTCATTCATTATTTAGATATCATATATATCCAGTATATATATATACTTATAACAGCACATATCATTTGCAGGAAAGAAATGAAATGCACTGTTCATGGAGACGGTAAGCCATACGTACCCATGAACCCTACTTTCATTTATATTTCTTATTTTAATGGAATTAAAACATAATTATCCATAGGTATATTATAATTCCAGTATAATTTCATATATAATATCATTAACTCCATTCTTTATACGTCCCACATATGGCATTAACGAGTCATATCACTTTGAGGGGGCGGTAGTCTATACTTCCTCTAATGAGATTATCGAGTTTACCCATAATGGAAACTATAAAGGCATGCTATAAATGGAAATTACAGAAGAATAAAAAAAACATAAACATAATATATATCATATATAAATATAGTTCCATCATAATGTCCACCATGAGAGGCGGTAGGAGATAATCGAACAATCATCGTTTCGTGAGGCGTTAGTTTTCCATCCATAGAAACATTATGTTCTTCATCCATTAGATGGAGGTGTGTGTAAGTTTAGTTAGAATATTTCTCATAACAACATCCTAGTATACTATGGATACTTGTGTCTTTACAATAGAAATAAATAAAAATAGTTTATGGTTGGAGAAGTAAAATAGAAGAAAACAATTTAAGAGAAATCGTTACCTTTAATTTGGGTAACTTCTTTTGGTTTGAACCAAAAGGACTTCTTGAAGTGCCTTATACTTAAGGTAAGGCTTCCAGGGGGAATAGAGGGATGTATATATCTTAATTGGGTAGAGGTTCTATGATCCAAATGGCTTTATAGGTGTGAGGAATTGGTTAGAATTGGTCTCCTTTCATAAGGGGGAGGAGGGGCTCTTTAGGAAAGTGTGAAAATATTATTTTATTATATAATGATATTCGGTTTCTAAAGGTCCAAAAATCATTATAGTCACATATAAGATGAATCATGGTCAAAATAAAATCATCCAATAGAAATTTGACATGTTTTGGATAATATTATAATCATTATAATATTATTTATTTAAATATTTATTAATGAGGTAAACACTACATCATTATTGTGTCATAAATAATTTAATTTATTTGATGTCTAAAAATTATAAAAAAAATAATATCATGTAGGAAATATTTTTAGGTTTCTAAAGAATATTTATAGTCGAAAAAATGACTTATATAACACCATAAAAAATTAATTTACTAAATGATTTTTGTTTATGTCATTTTTGGATTTACTTTAAATTAATTAATCTAAAGTTTCATTATCATTTATAAGTGGCTCCATGGGGTCCCAAAATCTACCCAAGTATTTCCATGGTCACACATTACTCATCGAATAAGGTTTGGACAAGTGTTAGGGTAATTTTGAATTATTATAATATTCTTTTTACCTTGAATTACCCTATTTACCTTTAACTGTGGTAAATAAAAGTCACGAGTTACTATTCACCAAAAATTATTTTCTTCTTATTGAACCACATTTTACTTACTAATAACAACCATGTTTGTCAGATTTTAGAAATTCAATTCACTGAAGTGGTAATGTCACGAACCAGCCCGAGTCGACCCTGAACCGGTCACCGAGGCCAGCCCACGACAAGTCCCGAGAGGAATTCCCGATCCTCCCGGGATAGTGACAAGCACCAAGGGAATCAATAGAGTACACAAGGGAACGATTTTTCCCATATATAAACAATCAAACAAACATCATAAATAAACAGACAGCCCAAAATGAATTTCTATAAAAATTGAACTAAATATTATTTGTACAAGAAACTAAAATTAGAACAAAACCAACAACTCAAATGAACAATCCCAATGACCAAATAACTCCATGTGAAACTTATGGTAACTCTCCAACATAATGATCAAATGTCGCCCAAGGTGATCGAACTAAAGATGAAACCTGCACAAGGGCTAAAAAAGGAGAAGAATATAGGCGTGAGTATTAAAACTCAGTAGGTTAGCCCGATATTCTATTCCCAATGCACATTACTTTAAAATAAAAGAAACATAAATTTATAGTTTTAAATTCAAGATATGAAAGTATGGTTTTCAAATGAGGTTCCATGCTATAATAATTATCAGACAAAAACATGCATGTTTAATAAACAAAAATGCAAGTAACAATTTTTTTCAAAGAGGTCCAACTTCAAAATGAAAATAGTTTTCAAGAGGGATGATTTAAAGAATTTTAACTTTTAAATAAATAACACATACTACTTAATTTACCAACCAAACACACCATATGCCGATGGTGAGTACAAAATAGCCAATGAGCACTAGTCACGGGAACACCCCTAGGCACTAGTTAGTTGTGAGCCCCAGGTACCCGTATCTCGTTGAATGTAACCATAATAAATATCTGTTCTCATGCACGAGCCACTAGTAGGGAACATACACATAACCTAGTGGTCCCCAATAATCATCGTCATCATATTTTAGTTAGTTTTGTCATCATCAAACTTTCTACATGAAATAGAGGCCAACCCCCCCCCCCCCCCCACAGAATCACTAGCATACTAGTACACACCCGCCCACCTAGATACCCGGGATTCCTTTTAATGCTCAATCAATTTAAAAATATTATCAAATACAAATTTTACATCCACATTCCATTACCAAACCATAAAAACACAAACATCTCAAAATCTTTCTTCACATTTCTTACACGAATCAACAAACTGCTAAATATTTTGGTAAAACAATTTCATGAAGTGTATTGAGGCTTTGCACATAAAACTCATTCAAAAACACTCTTTCAATTATAAAAACACATAAAAACCAAACCAAATAATATTTTTCATCCCTATAAACATTTAATAAAATCATTTAATGGACTATAAAACAATCCCAATTGCACAACTTGGTATACACAAGTAAAACACTCCTTCATTTCTAGGAAATGTCAAATGAGCCTTTAAACATTTTCTCAAAACTAACGTTTGACGAAGGTATGAATTTTATTTTTTTAAGGATGTGTATAAACACCATTTACAATAGCAAACCAAATTCATAAATCTCTTATAATACTCAGTTTACATATTCAAAACACAACCATTTTCTTAAAGATGTGAAACGGTCCATCTTTGGGAAACTCGGGCCAAAATATGTTGTAAACCAAAAACCCACATGTTTGTAAAAAGAAATAAAAATTGTAAATCCATATAAGGACCCAAAAATACCATTTATAATTCTTCCAATTCCTTTATAAATCCAAAAAAAATAACTTTTAAATCATACATCACACATAAAAGACAACCGGGCAATTTAACGAACACATGTCATGCCCTTTTTAAACAAAACAATTTATTTTAAGTACTTGAAAAGGAATAAAACACCAATTGAATGTCATATTTTCATTAAAGATACGGTAAAATGTTAAAAATACCATAAAACATACTATAAACCTCACAAAATTTTTGCAAAATATAACGGAACATTTAAACAAACACTTATTGAGCACTTTCATGACAAAACAACACTACCTTTCACAAAACAATGATTAAACAACCACTTTGCACACCAAGAAAATTATCCAAAGGCTTAAAAACCATAATAAAAATTTATATCAGTTTACTAGAATATTAAAATGATGAAACTTTAATGATAAAGGCATGTTCAATGGATATCCTACCTCAAATCCTTGGCGTAATTGAAACGCACACCCGAAATCACCCGCCGTAGGTTTATAAACCCTAAAAATATAAAGACCATACCTAAACAAACATAAACCCCATCAAAAAAACATGGTATAACAAAACCCTAGTTCTATCAATACAAGGGGACAATATAAATCCAAGAAATAATAAAAGGAGGGGGTAGAGGAAGGAGAAAAGAGAAGGAATCTCACCTTTCACCCTAGAAAACTCTTTATCTTCCATTATATCTGCAACCCTATAGAGAAGGGAATGGCTTGAAACTTCTTGGAGAAACTACTAAGGTATGTAAGAACTAGGTAATGAATATTTATGTCCAAAAGAATACGAATTGATTGACTTATGAATGATACAATTTACCTTGTTAATTCTGGACGATTTGAGGTATCCTGAGACTTTTCTCCCTAATCAGCTACCCATATGAGCTCCAAAAAGGTAAACTCTATTATGAGGGTTAGTATAGGGTTATTGGATTTGAGGGGGAGGTGTAATCACCGAAAAATATTAAATAATGAAAAATATATAAAATAAACAAATTATTTTTTTTAACAGGAAATGGGCCCATGGGCTGGCCCAATACCTAAATAAGTAACCCAAATTCACCCTTCTTATGAATTTCTAATGGGTCCAAAAGGATAAATAAGTTTTAATATATCAGTATAGGATAAGTGGTAAGTTTAATAGGTGAAGAATTATGAAAAACAAAAGAGTTATAAAAGAAACAAATTCAGTTTTTAAAACTGGGAATGGGCTCACGGTTGGCCCAAATCATGAAGTAACCACCCTTTCTTCAAAAACTACTAAACAAACAATGGGGATCCAAAATTAGGGTGGTTACACATATATGAAACTTCAAAACTCAGGATTTATCTCACCAAATACCCATGAAAAGTATCGGGATTTCCAATGGACCAGATCAATACAATGACAAAAAAACCGTGTGTGATAGGTAAAATTTCATTTAAATGAAAAAGTCTGTTTTTTTAACTACTACTAAGTGGTTTCACTATTCATTCAAAATGAAATTTATCAGAAAAATCCAAAAAATTTACACAAGTAAATTTTGATGTCCCCATTATAAAGAAGGATTTTATTTGGTCAATTATAATGTATTCATGTGACCAAAACTATATTTAAAGAGGGTTCTCCATTAAAAGGCAGTAAATCGACCTTTTAATGTAAATTATGCTTAAAATTAGATTCATTCACATTTTAAGCCTCTAAATTTTTATTGGATAAATGTGAATAAATTTAAAAATCATGTATAATCATATTGCAGTTTGTTTTGTTCCTTCCCACCAATACAATGGCTATAAGTTAACTACCATTTAAATTAATAATATTATATTATTAGTGTGCAACGTAAGAATTCAAAGAAACCCATTGTTGCGTATCGGGTACTCTATCGAACATAGAAACCCATTTAAAGTAAAATTAATATTTAATTCACAAATATTAATAAATATAAAATATTTCTTATTCTTTATTTACCTGGGATGTTACATCTTTCCTCCCTTTTAGAAATTGTGTCCATGAAATTTTTATTCACTTATCAAATAAGTGGGGGTATTTATCCCTCATAGCATTTTCAGATTCCCAAGTTTCCTCTTCAATCATATGGTTTTTCCACAAAACCTTTACCTGGTGAATTACCTTACTCCGGAACACTTTCTCTCTATGGTCAAGAATCTAAATTGGTTGTTCTTGATAAGAGATATTCTCTTCCAACTGAACTACATCTGGGCTCAAAACATGAGATGGATCTGGCATATACTTTCTGAATATCAAAACATGAAAAACATTGTGTACCTAGGACAAAATTGGGGGTAAAGATACTCTATACGCATCTGATCCAACTTTCTCCAAGATTTCATAAGGTTCAATGATCCTCGGTCTCAACTTTCCCTTCTTACCAAAACGCATCACACTTTTCCATGGAGAAACTTTGAGAAAGACATCATCACCTACCTCAAAAGAAAGATCCTTCCTCTAGTTATCTATATAACTTTTATGTCTTCTCTGAGCTGTTCTCATGTGATTCTAAATCAAATGAACTTTCTCTACCATCTCTTCTACCAATTCTAGTCCCATCAGCTTCCTTTCACCTACTTCATCCCAAAAAGCTAAAGTTCAACAACACTTTCCATATAATTCCTCAAACGGAGCCATCTGTATATTGGAATAAAAACTGTTATTATATGAAAATTCAACCAAAGAAAGATGTTGGTCCCAACTTCCCTGATAATCTATCGAGTAAGCACGTAACATATCCTCCAATGTCCAAATTTTTCGTTCGGATTTCCCATCTGATTGAGGGTGAAAAGCTGTAATAAAATTTAATTCAATACCCAACAAATTCTGAAGTCCTTTCCAAAAGTTAGAAGTAAACCTGGGATCATGATCATATAAAATTTAGAGGGGAACTCCATGCATCTTGAATATCTCTTTAACATACAACCGAGCAAGATGATCTATAGACAAAGTATCTTGAATAAAAAGGAAATGAGCTGATTTAGTCAATCGATCAACTATAACCCAGATTTCATTATTACCTCTAGATGTATTTGGTAATCCCACAACTAATTCCATAGATATATTTTTACCATTTCCACTCTGGAACTGGTAGAGGCTGAAGCATCCCTTTTGGTAACAACTGCTCTGCTTTAACCTGCTTAAAAGTAAAACACTTCATAGTAAAATCATAAATATCTCTTTTCATTCCATCCCACCAGCAATACTCCCGAAGATATTTGTACATCTTAGTATTACTAGGATGAACTGAAAACGGGGAACTATGAGCTTCACATAAAAACTCATTCTTCAATTGTGAATCACAAGTCACACATAATCTCTTTCGAAACCTCAAAACACAATCATTATCAATGCTAAAATCAGGCAACTGACCCTTCTAAACCAACTCAATCTTTTTCTACAACTCACTGTCTTCTTTTTGAGCTCGCTTTATTATGTCTGATAGAGATGATTTCACTGATTCCTGAAACAAAACAGAAGAATTTTTTGCACCAACAATTTCTATGCCAAATTTTATCAAATCAAAAACCAAAGGATCTTGTTCCAAACATAACATGGTTAATGAAGCATTACTTTTTTGACTCAAATCATCAACCACTTTATTTTCTTTTCCTAGATGGTAATGGATCGTGCAATCATAATCCTTGATTAATTCTAGCCATCTCCTCTGTCTCTTGTTCAATTATTTCTGAGTGAATATATACTTTATACTTTTGTGATCAATATATATTTCACATTTTACTCCATACAAATGATGCCTCCAAATTTTTAAAGCAAAAAAAATAGTATCTAATTCCAAATCATGTGTAGGGTAATTTGACTCATGTGGTTTCAACTGACATGAAGCATAAGCAATTACCTGATCATTCTGCATTAGGACACAACCAAGTCCTTTAAACAAAGAATCACCATAGATAACAAACTCACCATTTCTGGATGGTAGTTCCAAAACTGGAGTATTCACCAATTTCCTTTTCAATTTCTGAAAAAAATCATCACATTCTTTTGTCCAGATGAACAGAACACCTTTTCGAGTTAACTTAGTCATTGTACTAGATAACTGTGAAAAATTTTCAATAAACCTCTGGTAATAACCTAGAAAACCAATAAAACTACGAATATCGGTTATATTTGTGGGTCTTGGCCATTTTTCAACAACTTTTGTTTTAGCAGGATCAATAGTTATTCCATTTTTTGAAACAATGTGACCAAGGAAAGAAATTTGTTGTAACCAAAACTCACAATTTCTAAATTTCTCATAAAGTTTATTTTCTTTTAAGGTTTGAAAGATGACCCTTAAATGACTTTCATTCTCCTATTTACTTTTAGAATAAACCAAAATATCATCAATTAACACAACCATAAACTTATCCAAGAACTCATGGAAAATTCTATTCATAAGATCCATGAATACAGTAGGTGAATTGGTTAAACTAAAAGGCATAACTAAAAATTCATAATGGCCATATCTAGTATGAAACGCGGTCTTCAGAATGTCTTTTTACTTTACTTTCAACTGATGTTACCCTGATATCAAATCAATCTTCGAAAAATACTGAGCTCCCTGGAGCTGATCAAACAAATCATTGATATGAGGGAAAGGATACTTATTCTTAACAGTGATGTTATTCAATGCTCTATAATCAATGAAAAGTCTCATTGAACCATCTTTCTTTTAAACAAAAAAAAACAGGATAACCCCATGGTGATGTTCTAGGTCAAATTAAACCTTTATCTAATAACTCCTGTAATTGCATCTTTAGCTCTAAAAGTGCAATTTGATCCATTCGATAAGGGGGTTTTGAAATTGGCTTAGCATCAGGAACTAAGTATACAGTAAATTCAACTTCATGGTCAGGTATAATACTAGGCAACTCATCAGGAAAAACATCAAGGTACTCATTTACCACTGGCACATCATTAATATGAATAGTTCCTTTGTTTTCAACAATATGTTCAAGGTAACATTCATTTCCATCTTTTACTAGTTTCTCAGCTTCTTGATATGTTATCAAAAGCAAGAGTTCATTTTTGTATACAAACTGAAAGTATTTCTGGAAAGAAACCTCTTTATCTCTGCATTCAATCATATCATGATAAACATAAATCCAATCCATGCCCTGAATAACATCAAACTCTACTAGAGGAAAAACAATAAGGTTTTTAGGTAGATTCTTTCTGCACACAAGGATTGGAATGTTCTTATGTTTTCTTTTTGTCTCAAAATTTCTCCCAGGTGTTTTTACCGTAAGTTCTGTATTCATATCTTGAGATGAAATTCTCAATTTACTAGAAAACTTCTTTGAAATTAAAGAGTGTGTAGACCCGGAATCAAACAACACATTGGCATAATCTAAACTAACAAACAGTGTTGCTGATACAACTTTATTTGATGTCCCAATATCTGTTGAAGTAGTAGAAAAGGATTTCACCATGCCTTTCTGATTTTATTCTGGATTCTTTCCTTCATTTGAGTTCTTTGTTGGACACTCATTTGCATAATGACTCGTTTCATTACACTTAAAACATTTTACTGACTGTAAATCAGATTTTTTCTTACCATTACCCTGAACTTTTTCAGTGAAATTACGAGCCTTATGTCCCATTTTACCACATCGGTAGCACTTACCAGAATTCAAAAGACATTCCCCAGCATGATTTTTACCACAATTTTCACAAAATGTAAACTTAAGTTTCTTACCATCAGACTTTTTTGAAGAGTTCTTCCCTTTAGCCTGCCACCTCGACCTCTTATTCTATTGTTTTCCAAAGAACACATGATCATAAGAAAACTCCATTTCCCCCTTCTCCACACAACGAAAAAGTTTTTCATAACTTTTGAACTCACGAGAAGCTAAAGCCCTTCGATTCTTTGGATTTAATCCTGAGTAAAAACTATTGATTTTACTATCAAGATCTTGTATGAAATTTGGAGCATACCTTGCCAGTCGAGTGAATTTTTCTTCATTAGCAGCCACTGAGTCATCCTCCTACCTCAATTCTAGGAATTTTTTTTCCAACCTAAGATGGACCACCTTAGGAAAATATTTCTCAAGAAACATACATTTGAACTCATCCCAATCAAGAGAATCAATCTCCCCACTATCCCTAATATTTTTCACCATCGACCACCACTGATCAGCTTAACCTTCAAAACGGTAAATAGTGAGACTAACCTTTTGATGTTTTAGACAATCCATGACATCAAAATTCTTCTCAAGTGCTTTAATCCACCCTTCATCTAGAAAAGGGTCATATGACCCTCTAAATGATGGGGGATGTTGCCTCATTAAATGCTCCACTACTGACATGTTTTTTTGTGGTTGATATGGTTGATCTCGTACATAGATACCACCACCATTTATAACCTAAGTCAATTGTTCCATCACTGCAACATACTGTTCAATTCTGATTCCAACAATCTTAGGTTGTTGATTTGGAAGGTTGTCTTCCTTCTGATGTCATCCCAACATAGCTACCTTGTTTCCTCTGCGAAAAACCATTCTGAACACAGAAATATTTTAGGCAAAGCAACATGGAAATCTATAAATGCTATATGATTTCAATATTAACATAAATTAGTTTATGGATATTAATTTAACAATTCCCTAAATCCTAAAGTTATCTAAACCGGCCTCTGATACCAACTAAAATAACCCATACTTAAACATTACATAATACTGAATTAAATGAATAATTCACATTGAGGATATTTTCAGGTTTAGAGTTTTAGAGAATTACGACATAAATATTACATCTCAAAAGATTAAAAAGTATACACTTCTACACAGTTTCCATTTTTTCATAAAATAAAAACCCTTGAAAAAAAGAGTCATGTCTAGTTCCATGTTTTAGATAGCATGACTTTTCCTTGATCACAACCTTGACCCTATTCATCTTTAAGTCCTGTGAAAACATTTCAAAACTTGGGATGAGCATAAAAATATCAGTAAGGGTTATAAAACAAAGAAAGAAAACATTTGTTCATAAATAGATACAAAACATGAACTCTTTCACTTAACTCATGAAATCATAAGATTTTATGAATAACACATAGAAATCAAAAATCATAAAGGTAACTTGAGGAATCCATATCATACTTACATTGTAGCTATCACAACTACAAAGGGAGTTACTTTGGAATATCCATCACGGTATATTCCCTAAATCTCTTAGGAGAAACATTCATGTTTACCTCTATCATGTTACCCAATGCATTGGAGAGCTATCTCGGGCTCACCAGCCCTAGGTTTATCATGGAACCACCCGTATACGTAAATAATTCCCATAAACCATAACATGATCATAACACATAACATAAGCATAAAGGAAAGATAAAATTTCCACATTGCAATAAAAAATTATCATTTAAAGATATTGAATTAATAAATCCATTCTAAAAATCATTTTCAATACCAAAATATGTTAAAATATTATTTGGAATTTATTTTTTCTTTTAAAAACATTTCGGCTTGTTAAGGAAGCCAACGATCAAATAATACTCGTCGTGACGGAAAGGTCGTTGTCACCGCTTACGTAAAAAACATTCCTTTTTGTTATTTAGTAAAAGGTTTCGTATAAAAATATTCCCTTTGAATGAAATGAAATGTCAAAGGTTTTTATACAGTGTAAAAAATAAAGTCATGTATTAAAACAGAATATGCCTCAATGAAAGGAGATTGAGAGGAAGTCCCTTACCTCGTGTCTGACTTGACTCGATCGTTCTTTAATATCTTGAATAATAAACTGAAGTTAATTTCTAATTGCTTAAGAAACTTTTTAAAGTTTATAATTCCTTTTATATCACTTATTACCATTCTATAAAAATTATGTAATCATTTAAGTTAATAACGTTCATTTTGTCAATATTTGGTACTTGAGTCAAAAATGAACACCTTATATTTACAAGTTGTCCATGTGATCAATAGTCCATTATATCCAGAATTACATTCATTATTTAGATATCATATATATCATATATATTCAGTATATATGTATACTTATAATAGTACATATCATTTGGAGGTAAGAAATGAAATGCACCGTTCATGGATACGGTAAGCCGTACGTATGCATGAATGCTACTTTCATTTCTATTTGTTATTTTAATGGAATTAAAACATAATGATACATAGGTATATTATAATTCCAGTATAATTTCATATATGATATCATATATAATATCATTAACTCCATCCTTTATACGTCCCACATATGGCATTAACGATTCTTATCACTTTGAGGGGCGGTAGTCCGCACTTCCTCTAATGAGATTATCGCATTTACCCATAATGGAAACCATAAAGGCATGCTATAAATGGAAATTACATAATCATAAAGAAAACATAAACATAATATATTTCATATATAAATACAATTCCATCATAAAGGCCACCATGAGAGGCGGTAGAAGATAATCGAACAATCATCATTTCGTGAGGCATTAGTTTTCCATCCACAGAAACATTATGTTCTTCATCCATTAGATGGAGGTGTGTGTAAGTGTAGTTCGAATATTTCTCATAAAAAATCATAGTATATTGAGGATACTGGTGTTTTTACAAAATAAATAAATAAAAATATTTTAGGGGTTGGAGAAGTAAAATAAAAAGAAAACAATTTAAGAGAAATCGTTTTCTTTAATTTGGGTAACTTCCTTTGGTTTGAACCAAAAGGACTTCTTGAAGTGCCTTATGCCTAAGGTAAGGCTTCTAGGGGGAGAATATGGATATAGGGAGATTAATTGGGTAGAGTTTGGACGAGAAAAATGGCTTAAGATGTGTGAGGAATTGGTTAGAAGTGGTCTCCTTTTATAAGGGGGAGGAGGGGCTCTTTAGGAAAGGGTGAAAATATTATTTTATTATATAATGATATTTAGTTTCTAAAGGTCCAAAAACCATTATAGTCTAAGATAAGATGACCCATGACCGAAATAGAATCATCCAATACTAATTGGACAGGTTTTGGATAATATTTTAATCATTATAATCTTATTTATTTAAATCATTTATTAATGAGGTAAATAATGCATAATTATTGTGTCATAAATAATTTAATTTATTCAATGTCTAAAAATTATAAAAAAATTCTATCATGTATGAAATATTTTTATATTTCTAAAGAATATTTATATTTAAAAAAATAAATTATATAACACCATATAAAAATTAATTTACTAAAAAACTTTTGTTTATGTCATTTTTTTGCTTTACTTTAAATTAATTAATCTAAAGTATCATTATCATTAATAAGTGGCTCCATGGGGTCCCAAAATCAACTCAAGGATACCCATGGTCTGATATTACTCATCCAATAAGGTTTGGACAAGTTTTAGGGTAATTTTAAATTATTATAATATTATTTTTACCTTCAATTACCCTATTTACCTTTAACCGCGGTAAATAAAATTCAAAAGTTACTATTCACCAAAAATTATTTTCATCTTATTGAACCAAATTTTACATACTAATAACGACCATGTATGTCGGATTTTCGAAATTCAATTCACAGAAGTGGTAAAATTTCATTTAAATGAAAAATTCGGTTTTTTTAACTACTACTAAGTGGTTTCACTATTCAATAAAAAAATTAACTTTATCGGAAAAATCCCAAAAGTTTACACAAAGTAAATTTTGATGTACCTATTCTAAAAAGGGATTTTATTTGGTCAATTAGAATTTATTAAAGTGACCAAAACTATATTTAAATAGGGTTCTCCATTAAAAGGTGGTAAATCGACCTTTTAATGTAAATTATGCTTAAAATTAGATTCATTCACATTTTAAGCCTCTAACTTTTTATTGGATAAATGTGAATAAATTTAAAAATCATGTATAATCATATTTTAGTTTTTTTTGTTCATTCCCGCCAATACAACGGAAAGAAGTTAACTACTATTTAAAATAATAATATTATATTATTAGTGTGCAATGTAAGATTTCAAAGAAACCCGTTGTTGCGTATCGTGTATGCTATCGAATGTAGAAACCCCTTTAAAGTAAAATTAATATTTAATTCACAAATATTAATAAATATGAAATATGACTTATTCTTTATTTACCTGGGATGTTACAATCCATATCTATATAAAGGTAAATGGATAACTCCATGTGATCTATAAAGGTCACACCCATCTTTCAAAAGGTTAACCAACCATTGTGTAAGGTTTAATAGCCACTAAATAAGGATCATTTGTTGTAATGTAATGGTTAGTTGATCTATAAGTAAGGGTATCTCACTTGAAGAATCACTTGAATAAACATCATCCTATCCTCGCCTAAGGGAAAGAAGAATATTTCATAAGTGTAGCACACCCAATTTCTAGGCTACATAAGGTTATGCCACACATTAGTATGGAGACATAACGGTTGAAAGAACTAATGTAAGGATAATATGTTTGAAACAAGCCTGACATAAGGGTTGCCAAAACCTCAAGTAAGGCTAAAGGAAAATACAACAGGCTTATTCATGGGTTAAACTGAGTTATAATGGCTATGTAAACATAATTTTCATGTTTAAAATATTTCCTAATTATTACAATATAGATATGCTAGTAGAGTCTACCTTAAACTGAAGTTTCATAATGGTCTCAAAAACTCAATGTAAAGGTAAACACAATATCATAAAAAGGTAAATGAATGCCATCAAATTTAACACTTAAGCATCATATTCTTCTTACACAAATGAATCCTTAAGTTAAACAAAGTATAAAGTTATATATATTATGAATCAAAAAAATAGTAAGCTAATGTAAAATAAAATACTAATATATAAATTATTCCAGAACCATCATCTTTGAGGTGTGACTATTTCATATTATATCAGAGAATATATATATATAATATATTAAATGGTATTTTTATTGACGAAGAATATAAATTATAATGAAATGTGATAAGATTATGTATAATTGAATTTATTAAAACTTTTATGAGTTTCCATCTTTCTCTGTAAGACCAGAAGATCATAACCACCCTGTAAGCAATATATTTTGAGATTATAGAATATTTTATGGGAAAACTAGACATTTCATATGGGTAAAATCTTATCATAGTGAAACACATAAATTCATAAGTCTAAAAAATATATAATTTATTATATAATTACTATAGGGGAGATATTATTATATTAACCCTACTAACAATTTTTCTATTTAAATAGAAACATTAATTTGGGTTTCACACTATCCAATTGTTTCATATGATCCCTTTTTATATCCTTACAATTTTTTTCCTAAGAGGTAAATTTAGAAATATAAATAAAATAAGTGTTATAGTATTTTCTTGAGAATAATATCTTCAAGGAAAGTGTATCCAAAAAATAGTTCAGGGGTTTTTATATAGTGATCCTTAGGAAGAAATTAAATGTTTCGTCCTTCTATAAGTTAAGGGAAAATCATTCTCAAGAAACTCTTATTTTTTAGTTTTCAATACCCTTCTTGTATGGGGTATGATTTTATACATATGTATTTTGATTTCAAGGAAAAATAATTTTTAAGTGGAAAATATTTTTTATTAAATTTATGTTTTTTAAATCTCTTTTTCTTATAAGGGGATATGATTTTAATCTTCTATTTTATGATTTCAAGATAAATCACTTATTATGAGGGAAAATAATTTCAAAAAAACTTATTTCTATGATTTCAATGTAGTTTCATTACTCAAAAAATAAAAATCTATTTTAGTGTGTCAATTTTCATTGTATAAAAATATTTTTGAATGTTTAAAATAATTTTAGTTCTACCTTTATGAAAGAGAGTTAATTTTGGTTTAAATTTTTTATAACTTCTATGATATTTTAATAAATTTTAAAATTATTCTTTCATATGAAAATGGTCATTAAAATTAAATTAATTCATTCATTATTATATATATTGTTTATAAATACTCTACATTTCTTATTAACATTACATATCTATCATGAAAATTATTTCCTTAAGATCAATTTATATAATTCATTTAAAATAAGTTCCTTTGAATTTTTTAATCACTCATAATCCATATGAAAGAATAATTTTTCATTAAAGATATTATTTTTTGTTTGTTAGATATATAATTATTTTACACTTTGAAAATAAATTTAATTTAATGGAATATTTTGAATGGTTTTTTATAATGGATTTATTATGTGGAAGGAAAACTTTAAAATGTTTTATTTAAAATTTAGGACTTCAGTACTGATTATGATGATGGGAAATGGGTAGTGAACCCATATACCCAATGGTAAATTGTCCAAAAATTGATTTATATACCTAAAATATTTCATCTTTCCACATGGGTTTCTTATAGTGTTCTAAGTATCATTAAATTCCATAAATATATATTATTTTAAAAATTAATTTTTGAATTTTTAGAAAAGAGAAATATGAATTTATTTTATAAGATATTTTTTCTGAAAAAAAAAGTGTTTCCAAATTATTATTCTTTTTAATTATTTTTTTGAAAATAATATTTTATGTATTTTTAAGATGTCTAATTTTTCATGGGAGAAAATTATGTATTTTATCAAATATATTATTTTCTTAAAAATATTTAATATAAATGGAAAAAATTATTCATTTTTTATAGAATTTGAAAAAAAGGGATTTCACCTCATGTTTTTAAACCCCTTATAGAGTAATTTTTGTTCACCGCACATTTTAAAAAAAATCATAGTAATAGTGATGAGTATAAGATAAATGGTGAATAACCGCAATTAAGAGTCTAAATTGAGTGAACATGGATAAGCGTTCATTGAATTTTATATAAAACTTCCTATATATTTAGGATTACTAATTATTTAAAACAAAAAACCTAAAATTTCATTTGGTATGTCAATGATAATATACATTATTTTTATGTTACATGTTTTAAATGGATAAAAGTGGGTCTTGTTTATTGGCATAAAATCCTAAAATGGAATGTTTATATTTTTTCACCATATTTGGTAGTGTGATCCTTGGGCTATCAAATTTGGTAGTAAAGAAAAGGATTATAAAAATTTATAGATTATAATGATACTAGTTAATTATAGTTATTTCTTCTTAAAATTTAAGAGATAAGACTATAAATAACCAATTATATTTTTTTAATGAGAAATCAAGTGATCATATTCATTATAATTTTGGGTTATATTTATGGTAATCAGACCCTTAGGATTAGTATGTTTTTTATTAAATGTTATATTTGAGGAATAAGGATTTTTATTTTATAGACATAGGATTAAATGTATTGAAAAACATTACATTTTATATGATCTTTGATTTTGATATTAATTAAAAAATTAAACATATCTTCGGATAATACAAATTTGGAGGACATAAATTCTTTAAGAGTATAGAATATAATAACCTAAGAATTTTATAATAGAGAAATGTTATATTTAAAAAATAATTATATAATTAAATAATATGAAATATATTTTAAGAAAATGTGATGAAAATATGCCTAGATATTCATTCAAAAAAATTAGAGAAATGATTTTTGATGCTAATTATATATTATTATTTGTAAAGGTAAATAATAATATCCTTTGGTGTTATTTCAAAAATTATAAGCCATTATTTATAAAGGTGAATTTTAATTCAAATTTATTATTAATCAGATAAAATTTCTTTTATTTTGGTATGAAATTTTGAGTTTTGATTAAAATAAAAAACCTTAGGTTTTAAATACTATTACTTTTGAATATATTATTATTTTTCCTGCAATTTTATATATATATATATATATATGTATATAATTTTATTGAAAATTGTCATTATAGTAATTAAATTTTAATTAAGAAGATGTTTACATTTCATGTCATTAATATATTAGTAAAATTAGTTAATGGATTAGAATTATTAATAAATATAAATTATGATATAAATCATGGAAAATATAGTGTTTGTTTGAAATAAATACAATTTTGAAATAAAAATGCCAAAATTGTACATATATGTGTAAAATAAATGTAGAGAAATACTATTAATATACTAATAAAATTTATGGATAATATGAGTTTTATAATTAGAGTTACAAAATTTAATAATAAAAATATTATTATAAATAAAAAAATGAATTTATGCCTGGGTAAGAGGTGTTTTCTAATTGTTTCATAAAGGTATGTGATGTTTTCCTTCAGTTGGATAAGGGTAAACTATTGTTTGGATACCATATGTAGAGTTAAGACCGTATGCAGAGTGTAAATATAGGTTAATACCAACATAATTTTAGCTTCCTATATCCTTCTCAATGCAAGGTTAAGTGGATGAATCTATGTACTTTTTAAGGCTCACACCTAAGATACATATTGGTAAACCCAGTTTCATGTAAGGTTCATCAGGTTCCACATAAGGTTCATTCATCTATATATATAGGTAATATGGTTCTTTCATAAGGGTAGCTCACTCAAATCCTCACTTGTGTAAAGGTCTGACTATATATATGTAAGGGTAATAAGTTTCTCAAGTAACGGCAACACGCGTAATACTTGGGCAATGTAAGGGTTGACCATACTATTATAAGGATAAGTAAGGGTAAAAAAAACTTATGTAAGGGTATGTTGTTTGATACATACCCTACGTAAGGGTCCCTAAAACCTCATGCAAGATTTAAAAAAAATAAAAAAGGCTTACGTGAGGGTTAAACTAGGTTATAATTTCAATATAAAGGTAATTTACCTATTTGAAATATTTCGTAAAGGTCAAAATATAGCTACGTAGGGGTAGTATTCCTAAAACTGAACTTGTGTAAGGGTCTCTAAAACTACAATTAAAGGTAAACACCCTCTCAAATAAAGGTAAACATTAATTATCATATTTAACCCTTCTACATCATCTTAATCCTCACATAAAACCTACAGTTAATATATAGTTAATGATATATATATATATATATTATGTATCAATGAAATTTTAAGAAAATGTAAAATAAAATAATAATTTATAAATGATTCTAGAACCATCATGTTCAAGGTGTGACTATTTCAGATAAAATCAAAGAATATATACATATATATATATACTTTTTTACAGGATGATTTGGTTTAAAAACAAGATTAATATTAATGAAAAATGGAAAGAATATGAAAAATCATAATTAATAAAATTATTTAATAGTTTCCATATTTATCTATAATTTAGTAAGAAGATGACCACTCTAGAATCTTCATGTTTGTTGTTTATAGACTATTTTATGGGAAAACTAAATGTTTCAACCTCAATTATATTTTTACTATTTAAATTTCACCATTCCTTTGGGTTACACACTATGTATGTGCAACATAAGTTCCCTAGTTATTCCTTAATGTTTTCAGTGTCAGTGAAAAAGTGAAAATGACTACTAAACTAAGAGATGAAGTTTGTTTTTGAAAATCCTCTCTTTAAAGAAATAAATGGTGCAGATGAGTCCTAGGGTTCTGAAAAAGTAATCTATATGAAGAAATTAAATTTAGAATCCTACTTTAAGGTAAGGGAAAATCATTTTCAAGAAACACATATTTTATATTTTTGAATACCAATTTTGTAGGGAATATTATTTTAAACATCAAGTTTTTTATTTTAAGAATAAAATCCTTATTTTAAGGGAATAATAATATTTTTCAAACACTTTTTCATGTAAAGGTATATGATTTTAAAATAATTTTTATGATTTCATGAAGAAACACTTATTGTATGGGGAAATAATTTTTAAACCCTCTATTTTTAAGATATCAAAGTAGTTCATTTAATACAAAAATAAAAACCTATTCAGTTTTGTAAAATTTCATTTTAATATTTTTTTTGGAAGTTTTGGAATATTTTTTGTTCTACCTATATAAATGAAAAGAAATTTTGATTAAAAAAATTTCTAATTTCAAGGATTTTTTAAATAATTTTAGATTTATTATTTTACATATGAAATGTTTTATAAAATTCAAGGATTTAATTTATAATTATTTGTATTATATGGTCAAACACTATATTTCTCATTAATATTCCATATATGTTAGGAAAAATATTTTCATATTTTCAATTTCCAAGAATCATTCAAAAATATTGCATAGGAATTTTTAGATTATTCTAAATCCTAAAAAATCATAGATTTTCTATTAAGGAAATTTTTTTATGTTTATTAGATATGTAATTTAACCTCTTTGAAAATAAATTACATAGAAGTAAAGCTTTTTAATGGTTATTTTAAATAGATTTATAATAAAAAAGAAAATATTTACAAAAAATGTTTCATTAAAAAAAATTTACATGGGTAGTGATTATGATGTTGAGAAATATGGATTGAACACATGACCTCAAGGGAAATTTGTCCAAAAAGTGATGTGTAAACCTTCAATATTCTTATTTATCGCTTTTTTTTCAAGTTTAACAAGTATAATTAAATTCAATAATGAAATATTATTTTCAAAATTAATGTTTCGAAGTTATCAAGGGATAAATTTGAATTTGTTTCAATGGTTTTTTAGTTTTTAAATAAAATAATTTTCAAAATATTAAATATTTATAATGAATGTTTTTGAAAATAATTTTTATGGATTTTAAAAACCCTAAGTTTTTGTATGGTAAAGATTATTTGTTTTTAGAATTTTTTATTTTCCTACATATATTTGAAATAAAATGATGTTTTTTGAAATAATTTTTATATCATTTCTAAAGATGAATTTATATATACTCGTGTTTCAAAACCCATTGTTGAGAAAAAAATTATCACCACATGTTGAAAATTTATTTTCATAGGTATAGTGATTAGTATAAGGTTAGTGGTGAATAGCCTCAATCAAGAGTCTAAAATCAGTGTATTCAAAAAAGAGTTTATATTATTTTGTATATAATCTTATGTGTATTAATATTTCCTAATCCACTAGTTCTCTAAACTTAAATAAACCTTATCTGTGTAAGTGATCCACAATTTTCATTTGATGTTATATGTTTTTAAGGTTTAGAATTGGATAATGTTTTTCAGTATCAAATATCTAAATATAATGATTATGTTTCTAGAATGGGATCTAGGATTAAGGGTTTTGGGTTATCCAAAACACTAACTTAAAATTAAAATATCCCACTCAAACATTGAATAAAATACATAAATTATTCTTCATTTACCGAGATTACAAAACTTATTAAATTGGGGTCAAAAAAACATTATAATAATATCCTTATTTCTCAATATCAAAGATCTATTCTAGACATCTTTAAAACTTAGGTAGATTTATTAACATTAAAAGAACAACTCAGCATTATCATAATGTACAAATTTGAAAAATACTTTTCAAATATCTTCAATCCTTTGACTTATAATTCTATATAGGAACTTATCCATCTAGTAACTTTACTGAGAAACCAATTTTAATAACTTGGAACCATTTTCTGTTATCCTAAAGGAATCATATGATGATTTCAAATAACTAAATACAAATACTTAGTAAAACTCTATCTTATGACTTCATCATACTATATTATATGTCTTTGTAATACTCCATTCGATTAATTTGAGTTACTATATATGATAGATGCAACTTGTAAAAACTATCCTCTATTTTCTAAACAAGTTTTGGGTACCTCATTCCAATATAATCATTCTGATCATTAGTTGAAACATCACCACAAAGTTATTTTGAACATTTTTCAGTCACATTACAATATTTGGACACCCATTGTCCAATTGGAAGCTTCTTTAATAAATAAAACATGAACCATGAAAACCTTTAATTATATTTGTGTAAGAAATTTTTTAAAAATAGTATATAATCATATAATTTAGTTTGTCTGAAAAAATTAGTCTGATAGACTCCATCCAGTCACCTTATCCTAATCAAATAAATTTGATGTAACTATTATTTAAATTGGATAAAAATTTGGATCGATCCTCCATCATATTACCTCAGCTTGTTTGAATCCACCGAATTATCCCTATCTATTAGACTCATAAGTCCCTATTTAGAACATACCATCTAGAAACATTAAAAGGAAACCTAATAATGTTGTTAAAAATTATTCTTTTCGAAATATCAAGGAACATTTATGGAAAATTAATAAAATCACAAAAATCATCATATGTAACTCAGATTATTTAAATAATATTTTACCTTAAAGTAACGAGTTTATTTTAAATCTTATATAGTTAATAATAACATTTTTCTTCTTCCAATATATTTACATATGAGAAATACTTCTCCTATTCAATGAACATGGAATATTCTTCATTCATACTCTAGAATTCATCATCACAATCTCTATTCAACATCCATGATACAAAACATCCAAGCAATATATTCTTCATTAACAGACTCTGATTCTTGAAGAAAATTTCCAAGTAACTTCTTTACCAATCTTAAGTATCTTATTCATTAATAGGATTGGATACTACAACTAAACAAACAATAAATTTATACTTCAATATTTCTCCAAAAAATTATCATAAATAAAAATATTATATTCTTCATTCAGACTTCTATGAAACTACTTGACAAACCCTTAAATATATTGACATCAATGAGATCGTTCTAATTTATTGAAATCCATTTACAACAAAGATAATACACAAAATGTGGGCTCAACACATTTGGGATATAATTTCTCATATTTTACTATTTTTTATTTTATATATTTTGATATATATGTATAACCCATCAGGTGTTCCTCTTTTATACCTCATTTAATGTTTTGATATAGTTCATCTTGAAATATATTATTGCATATAGTTTTCCATAATGTGTGATACTATTTGTGTTTTTTGATATTTATGAATTATGGATTTTTATTATTTGTGTTAAATATGTACTTATATTATTAGGGGAATAAACTCTATAAATTTTATTATATACCCTCATAGTTAGATAACAAACTATAGCATATTGGGATTTATGCCTCATTTCACATGGTGAACCTTGAATCAAGCCCCAGGTAGTATGTAATTTAGAGTAAATTACAAAATAGTATAAATAATATTTCATTTTACTTATCTTAAGATTTTGGGAATGGATAAATTGATCTAGTTTTATGAGAACTTGTGATGGATTCTATGCTTATATTTGACAAGCACACATATTGTAGTTGTTCAATATATTAAGGTCATAGATTTTTTATTATTATTTTTACTTATATTAATTTCTTGATATTAAAAATAATGATGTTCATGAGTTATTATTAACTATCTTACCCTATTACCATCATATAATGAGGGTTTGAATACATACATTTTGTTTGGGATGTTGGTTCACATAACTTTTGTGTGACTATGGTTGATTGGAAAAAATATGTTTTGAGAATGGTTTTTGGAAAAAAAAATTAGAAAAAATATCCTGGTTAATTAAAACATCAATAATAAATAATTTATATTTTTCAGGAATAAATTATTTAGGGTATGTTAATTAGTGTAATACAACCATTCTAATTTTTTACAGTGTTTTTTATTTTGTTTTGATGATGATATTGTTGTGTATATATGGGTGATGATAACACTTGGATAAATTTTGTTGTAATTAGATGTATTGATTGTGGTATGTTATAAGCATTATATGTATTTATGGATTAGAATCACAAGATTGGGTAGGGTGGGAATTTTTATTTAATTTAGAATTTATGTAAAGGAGTAATAGATAGTTCTTTGTGCGGTTTATTTTAGTTATTTTAATGGTAGGATTAATTGGATTCTTAACATAGATGATTTGGGGGATTAAAATAGATATGATGATATAGTGATCATAATACCATATGATGGGTATATTAGAATTACAATAAGAATTAAAATTCCTAATTTTCAATGTACAATTCAACAATAGTTATGTGTTATCATCTACTTAGTTCTCATTTCCCATAGAGCCTTGATGTATAGAACCTATGTGGTGTATAAGGAGTGTTGAGTGGAATAAAATGAGCTAGATCATATAACAGTGTTAATAGTGATTTTCATTTATATTTGAATAGTTTATAAGTATATAAGGTTTATTAATTATAATATGGGGTGTGTCATTAAATATGGAGTTCTTTATTAGGGTGTATATGTGGCCTATTTGATTTCTTAAGGTTCTTAATCCATATAAGTAATTTATGTGAGTGACCATTGTCTGTGTGATGCCTAGGAATCATAATTTTATATAGGAAGGTTATTTTATGTAAATTAGTCCTTTGATAATGTATATATGAAGCATGGAGTTGGTTTCTATATTCTTCTTTTTACGAATTTTAATATTTATAACAAGCTAGAATATTTAAGGGGTGTCACTTATGTGAATGTTAATGGTAAAGATATCAGGTGTAAATTCTATGTCGATAAAGTGGGTGACACTCTAGAGAGAGATGTTTTATGTGTTAATTAGTGTTTATTTTCATAGGGATGATGGTATGATAATATTGATGTGGATCAATAATTATTATATCTCATTTCCAATGAGATGTGTTGTATATTAGTCAGTATGTAGAAGGTGGAAGATATATATTGATTAAAAATGTTTATAAACACATTTTAATTGGATATTTAGGTATATATCTATTAAATAACCTTTGTATTTTTTTCAAAAAGTGAAACTCTCTTTGATGGTAAGTACTTTAGAAAATGTATAATTAAAGGATCATTATGGAATGATCATAATATGAATGATCTTGTTTCATATGATATATTTATAGTAGTCATTCATTAAGAAATGTCGAGTTGAGGCAATGAAGATATCTTGGAGATATTGTAACCAATGGATTACAATTTTGTAATGAGTCTTGTTTATGGTAATGGACTGTTATGATGAAAGGAAAAAATTGAATGAATGTTCAACTATAGGTATTTGGGGAATATATAAAGATTTTATAAGACATATTAGAGGAATGTACCAAATTTATAGGGGGTGTGAATGGAGTGTCATGTGGAAGTGGTTAGACATCACCAACATTGAAGGATGTTTGAATACATTTACTATGTAGGGAAATTAGAATAGTTATTTGGGTGAGTTCTTCCTAATTTTTCATATGTGATCTATATATCGCTATTTCTATATAGATAATAGTTTAAAATTGTGTGTTTATTATGATGAATGATAGAGGTGAGATGTAGAATATAATATCTTTTGGATCATAGAGTGAGTCCCCTGGGTGGTATTTAATAATTTTGTAGAGTAGTTATCATAAGAGATAGTATTTGGGTAATTATTAAATTTCGGCTTGTTATTGACAGTAGGTTGATTATATAAGTAATACTATTGAAGGGTTAACCCTTTCGTAATATCAGTTCTGTGACCCTAGTGACGTTATTATAATGGTGAATGTCTTAAGTGAAATGTATACAAAAAAAATATAGTGGTAACTAAAGTTTCACTTCATATATTGGAATGAAATGGGGAAATCATATCTGTTTATAGATGAAAAATTAGATTTTTATTTTTTAGCTATGGTTTTTGGTATAATTTAGTATATTTTATTTCTAATATAATTATAATTTAATTAAACCATTTTTGACTTAGTACAAGTCTTTTTTCTATATGAAAAATAAGACTACAATGAATGAATTTTTCAATTGTGATTTGTATAGATGATTATGCCTTCATCAGAAGACCATTGATTGAATTTAAATAACTAGGATACATTTGAGTGTAATAATAATGGGGAAGTGTCCTTGTGTAGAATATTGATATCACTTATTGAAAATTAACATTAGTGATCATATTTCACTATGTATTTCACCATGATGGGGATATCCTTGTTTAAGAACGTATAGAATATTAGAACCTCATTTTATGGACTTGATGACATTTTATAGGGAGTTGTAGTAATAGAATAACAACTTAAAATTGTCAAACATTATTAGATATTTTTAGGGGGGAATTAGAATTAGGGGAATCATTTTAGGGATAATGGGTGTGTTTCTTAGATCATATAACAGTTTTATGGGATGAAATATAGATTCTTTAGTTTTATTGTAGTTTTGATATCATGGTAACTAGTAAGAAAATATAAATAAAGGATAGTATAACACTCTAATGAACTAATTAAAATATGTAAGATTCATGATGATGCTTCTTATGGATGAAATTACATATGTTAGGAGTTTCTAATGATCTAAATTATTGAATATTAGTGGAATTGATAATAGTGTATACTCCATGAGAATTATATTTGGTTCTATTTGGAATTTAAAATTTCTGATTATTAGAATTAATTTTGGATATATTTTTAAATTTTTTTAAAAAATATTTTTTATGTGAAAAATACTGGAAGAAAATTCATGAAATGAAATTTTAGGCATTGAGTAATTAAAAATGTATTTTTGGTGGAAATAATTAATCAAACAAAACTAAAATGATTATTTACCAAAAATATAGTGAGATAAGAAATGGAAGAGAATAAATTTTCCTACTACTAGAATACCAATGGTAGGGAACCATAATCTTGTTTGTAGACCACTATAAATCTAGCAGTATTGTTGGGATTTTGGTGAGGGTTTCCAAACTTCTATGTTAATTCTTAACACCCAATTTTTAGTGAATTAATTCTATAAATTTAAGGGGATTTTTATAAAATCCCCTTAAACATTTATTCTAGTCTCAAGGGGTAAAAGGGAAAATTCCTCATCATATATATGTTTTCCCAATGGATTCCGTAGATTTAAAATACCCAATACTTTTTATTTAGTGATGGATTGGAGAACAATTGGTAACTATGGTATTCTCTCACTAAGTATATGATGATTTTCTAGATTTTTTGTTAGATTTTACTACTATTTGATGATGAATCTCTCAAATCCATATTGTTTTTAGAATGATTTCAAAGATAAAATGATTCATCAAGAATCAAGAAATGATATTGGATTTTTTTTCTTCTAATATGATGAAGTAGGTGCTCCCTAAGGTATTATGTGACTAATATTATGATTTATATGTGATGTGGCATGTGGCCTAGGGAAATCAGGTTAGGTATACTAGAATAAGAATTTAAAGGGATTAGATTTATGATAAAAATTTGTTAGAGACTACATTGACTAGAACACTCATTATTTTCATGGTCTAGATATAAAAAAACACAAGACTGTGTGCTACTGTGATCATTAGAATAAGTATGTATGATAGACTATAAAATGATATCATTTTTAAGATATAGTATAACAAACCCTAGACGGTCTATTTTGATCTTGTTAGAAGGGTCTAGTGAGTATAGACCATATATAGGGTTCTTTAGAGATAGGTTCTCTTGGCGGGTTTTTTTCTAAGAGTGTGATTGTGTTCTATAAATTGCTAAATTATCATAAAATCGAAATTTATGATTTGGAAATATAAATAGATTAATGAAACCTTTTGAGGATTATTGTATCATAGTGAGTTGGTATTCTTTGGGTCTTCTACTAGGTTGATGCTCTAAATTTTTTTTACCTAAAGGGTATAATAACAAATAATTGAATGAATTAAACATATGATAATGAATTCACCTATTGGGTGGTAATATTTTTTTTTGTAATGAATTTTTAGTGTTTGGGTACTGATCTAGGAGTAATAAGGAGATTTTTTTCTTAGTATATGTTTGGGTTGTTGAATGGTTTGTCTCCATTTAATTTATGACTCATAAAGTGATGTGATGGACTAGAGCCTATGTATTAGTAATAACTAGTACTCTGCTCGTGCATTCGCACGGCACTATAAAACAATTTTTATATTCAATAAGATAATAAAATGTTTCAAACATAATAATTCATATTAATATCGGTAATATTTAAAATACAAATGAGTGGAATATTATAATGAAATAGAAGTTACAGAAATGATGGGAGTGATGGGAGTGGGCAATAAATCCATAAAGAAGAATGGTAGCCTAATGGTAGTATAAAGAAAGAGCCATTAGGCATTTTAACAATTATAATAATCATAAATATCAAATCTGATCATTACAATAAATGACCTATGGAAGAGGAAACAAATTAGAAGTTTCAGTTGTAATAGGTTATGGAAGAACCCAAAAGCAGAATCTCTTTAAACTTTAGACAAAATTGGATTCTAGAGATCGTTTACACGCATATCTTTCTCCAACAGAATCCTCAATTTCTCCATCAATGAAACCTAGAAATAATTATCATTCATTTGAATAGTTCGAATCAATTTCAAAGTACAAATCATCTCCCTCATCACTAAGATAGTGATTTTGTTGAAAGATTTTCATCATAGATTCAAGAATGTGCCTTTGGAGGGGACCTTTTTTGTTGGATTTGTGGTAGTATTTCATGAGTACTGAACATTTCCCTCATGGTTCATGTTGTTGTTCCAACCATAGTCATGATCAATCATTATGAGTTCCCTCTCAAAGATAACTCTAATGTTTTCCAAACTATAATGATACCAAGAATGGATTTGTAGGTTAGAAAAATCAATCCCATGATCATAATCCCAAGGATAGTCAGTTTGAAACAATTAATTCAATCAAAACCTGTTATGGAACCCTTTCATCAAAAACTATGCACCTTTGGAGGGGACCTTGTTTCTTCGATTCATGGTAGAATTTCCAAAGTACAGAACATCTCCCTCATGGTGCATGTTTTTGATCCAATCATTGTCACAATCAAGTATTGTGATTCCCCTCCTGAAGATAACTCCAATGCTATCAAAACAATAAGGAAGCCAATAAAGGAGTAGTGGGTGAAAAAAATCAATCCCAATATATTACTCTCAAGGATAGTAAATTGGAAACAATTAATTCAATCAAAAATTGTTATCAAACCCTTTCAGCAAAAACTATGTACCTTTGGAGGGGACCTTGTTTCTTGGATTCATGGTAGTATTTCCTAACTACATAACATCTCCCTCATGGTGAATGTTGTTTATCCAACCATATTCAGGACAACTCACTATGAGTCCCCTCTTGAGGATAACTCCAATGCTGTCCAAATTATAATGAAACCAAGAAAGGAGTTGTGGGTGAAAAAAATCAATCCCATGATCTTACTCCCAAGGAAATAAATTGGAAACAATTAATTCAATCAAAACCACTTATGGAACCCTTTCAGGAAAAACTATATACCTATGGAGGGGCCCTTGTTTCTTGGATTCATGGTATTATTTCCCAAGTATGGAACATCTCCCTTATAGTGCATGTTTTTTATCCAACCATAGTCATGCTCAAGCATTGTGATTCCCCTTCTAAAGAAAACTCCAATGCTGTCTAAATAATAAGGAAACTAAGAAAGGAATTGTGGGTAAAAAAAATTAATCCCATGATATTTTAGCAAAAACTGTGTACCTTTATAGGGGAACTTGTTTCTTGGATTCATGGTAGTATTTACTGAGTACAGAACATCTCCCTCACGGTGCATTTTGTTGATCCAACCATAGTCACAATCAAGCATTGTGAGTCCCCTATCGAAGGTAAATCCAATGTTGTCCAAACAATAATGAAACCAATAAAGTGGTTGTTGGTGAAAAAAACCAATCCCATGATCTTACACACAATAACAGTCAATTGGAAATAATTAATTCAATCAAAACCTGTTATGGAACACTTTCAGAAAAAACTACATACCATTGGAGGGGAATATCTCCCTCATGGTTCATGCTGTTGATCCAACCATAGTCACGATCAAGCATTGTGAGTCCCCTCCTGAAGAAAACTCCAATGCTTTCCAAACTATAATTAAACCAAAAAAGGTGTTGTGGGTGAAAAAAATCAATCCCATGATCTTACTCCCAAGTACAGTCAATTGGAAACAATTAATTCAATCGAAACCTGTTATGGATAATTCAATCAAAACCTGTTATGGAACCCTTTCAGCAAAAACTATGTACCTTTGGAGGGGACCTTGATCCTTTGACTCATGGTAGTATTTCCCGAGTACAGAACATCTCCCTCATGGTGCATGTTTTTGATCCAACCATAGTCACAATCAAGCATTGTGAGTCCCCTCACAAAGATAAATCCAATTATATCAAAACAATAATGAAACCAAGAAAGGATTTATGAGTGAAAAAAATAAATCCTGTGATCTTACTCCCAAAGGACAGTAAATTGGAAACAATTAATTCAATCAAAACCTCTTATAGAACCCTTTCAGAAAAAACAATGTAACTTCAGAGGGGACCTTGTTTCTTGGATTCATGGTAGTATTTCCCGAGTACAGAACATCTCCCTCATGGTGCATGTTGTTGATCCAACCATATTCATGATCAAGTATTGTGATTCACCTCTTAAAGATAACTCTAATGTTGTCCAAATAATAAGGAAACCAAGAAAGGAGTTGTGGGTGGAAAAAATCAATCCCATGATCTTACACCAAAGGACAGTAACTTGGAAACAATTATTTCAATCAAAACCTTGTATGGAACCCTTTATGCACAAACTATTTGATCCCTTAATGATTAATCAATGTTGAAGAGAAAAGAAAATTTCATCTGATAAAAGTTTTAGAGATTTTAGTAATTGGGTATCAGGTCTACTAAAATAAATCCAAATATAAACTATATAATAAAACATTACTATATAAATACATATATAAAATTACCCTACAAGTTACTCATTCCAAGGAAGTAATGATAATTATATTTATTAAACAAATAGCCACTAATAACCATTTCAACTATTTCATGGGCCATAATAACTTGCAACAATTACTTTAATCCCCTCTAAAAACATATTCATTTAAATCATTATGACATTAGAAGACACATAACAAAAATCTATCAGGACAGTAACATATGTAAGACCATTTATTCTAATAGAACATCAACATGTAATACATGATCCAGTTGTACAAAAGAATCTAAGTTAAATAAATAATAATAAAATAATCTACTGCTCCAAAAAATGTCCATTCATATTTAGTTAGTGTAATATAATTATCCACTGCTCGAATACATGATATGCTAGTCTAAAATACATTATCCACAGCTCTAAAATACCCGATCCACTACTCTAAAAAATTATCAATTGATCAAATAAAACACATGATCTAGTACTCAAACAAAATGGATGAACCACTACCCAAACAGTATGCTTGATCCATTGTCCAAACAAAATTCATGATCCAGTGTCCACAAATCAATTTAGGGGTATCCGACTGTACATACATAAAACAATATATAAAAACAGAATTAGATTAGTAGAATCAGATCAGTAGAATATATAAAAACCTGTTACCAATTGGGGGCAGCATATGGTGAGTTACTTTCAGGTTTGGAGGTAGATTTGGAGGGTTTCAGTGACATCTTAACATGGGCAGGTGACATGTAAGACAGAAAATGCCAACATTAGTAAATATATAGATATAAATAAGAAATATATAACATAATGATTTGTATTATGCTATCACAAAGCTGCAAAACATCATTTAAAACATTTCAAAATAAACAATTTGAGTTTTTTTTTGTCATTTTGAAAATAAATAAATCTGTATAATTCACAAATCACAATGGTGTTTATTCTATATTAATCAATGTGTTTATTACATTTTCTAATACCTAAAGCAGTAATGTATAATGGAAAAATCACAGGAGTTTCATGATTTTATAGTAAACAATGTTGCTATACCGAAACCTTGATATAATAATAGAAATATATCAATATACTACTAAAAAACCATGTTGCAATAGTAAATAATATTGTTATACCAAAATATTGATGTAGATTTTACTTTCTGAAAAACATTATCATATTTAATATTATTTACATGACTACGATTTTTAATTTTTCACCAATAATCTGTTTTAGTTTGTATGCCTGTTCTGACTAATATTTTATAGAGTGTTGTAATTTGAAAATATCCTTCAATGAAGGCATAACACCCAACAGTTTATCAACACAATAAATACTTACTTTTATAGAACCCGTATTTGAGCATAACCCATCAAGAACTTCAAATACTTTGTAGTTTCACAATCAATTCTCTATTGAATAATAGTCTGGAAGTTCTGGAAAAATTTATGCTTCAATAAAAATTGCAGCAACAAATTTTGTTATTAAAGAATAACATAATTAAATATTATAATTAATCTTACCCAAGATCACTTGAAGTAATTAATCTTGGAACTGTTTTCACATAGTTACTGATTAAGATAACAATTTTATCAAAACAGTCCTGTATTTGGAAATTTAAAAGTAGAAAATGTCAATGCATGGAGAAATACCTCTTACAATAACCCAATGGGTAATGCAGGTACTGAAGAATAATTAAATTCATTATGCTAGATTTGAGTCATGAATATCACCAAAGAAAATGAGTTTTTTAAATTGATAAAATATCATAACCCAATGGGTAATGCAGGTACTGAATGCTGGAATCTTTAAAGACAGTAGAATCTATCTGGAAACTCAGGTACTGAAAGCCGGAATCTACAGAGACAGTAGCAGCTATCTGGAAACTCAAATCACATAGTTACTGATTAAGATAATAGTTTTATCAAAACTCTCCTATAATTGGAAATTTAAAATTAGAAAACCACAATGAAGGGAGATGTACCTCTTATAATAATCACAAATTAACATGTGAGTGTGAATTCTGGTAATAGAGGATGTTTGAATCCATGCATCATGAGACGTTTGAGATCCATGCACATAAAATCCTCCATCAATGAGTTGCAGAAGCTCAAACTGTTAACTTATTCTTTGATAAACAAAACATTAATGCACTGGTATTGTATTTAAATTAAATATTCTGGTATTTTATAGTATCTAGAACATGTCATGCAACATATCATCATCCATATAAATAATTAATAGTGCTTAAATTAGTTGGGTATTTAAATTGAAGGACACACTGCCTACATGATGAGATGTTTCATGATGAATAATTAAATGCACATTGCTAGTCATGCAACATCTCATCATTCTGAATCAGCAATGTTTTATCAATAGTAATTACCTACTCCTTTCTCATGAGTGGACATGATGCATCCTCTTTTCCTGCTTCTTGATGTTCATCTACTTGTTATGGGAGGTTCTTGAATTTTTCCTCTAGCACAGATAGCTATCTTGCCTTTTCTACTGAGATTAGATGAGGGGGCGTGACTTCAACTTCCAGAGCAAGGCATTCTAGCCCACTCCTGACTCTTCTGTAAAGAATCCAATCAGCATAATATTTAAGAACCTGTTACAGAGAGTATAAGAGAATATTTTCAGTGTAATACTGATTCATACTAATTAAAATTGTAAGAAAATAAGGTATGAAACTAGATATTGAAATATCACATACTGTTGACTAAAATGTGGAAGGTATTTTTGAAACTGGATTTGAATGTAATTGAACCAAAATAGTATAACATGCTGGTGATGTACTAATCCAATAAATTCATTAAATCGTCAATTATTTAATGTGACATTACATTAAATCTATTCAAAAAAGTATCAATCTTTATATTAAAACATTAATCTATTTTCCCACATCAGTGACGTACATGACATTAACTGCTTAACCTAAGATGCGACTTCAACTAAACATTATTTCCACATATTAACATAATAGTACAAACACAACATATTAACAATGAACTAACTGACATTAAATACAATATTCTTAAATTTATTAGAAATAGAGTTATAGTGGAATCATTTTCTAGTGAATGAAACATATTAATAGTGTACAAAACATATCATTAAATCCATGAAAAATTAGTGAACATAACATAATAACTTCAAACACATCTACAATTGATTCACTAGATGATGGAAATTGAATATAGGCCGACTAACCCCTAATAAAATCATTCATTGCTACCATAGTAAATGCATGAGGTAAATATTTTACACTACTGAAAAACCTGTGTTGAAGAAAACAGAAGCACACCCTGGATGCATCTTATTAAGAGAGATGTCCCTGGAAGACACAATATACCGAGCAATAGAAGTATACATGGATAATTAAATTCATACTGCTAGCTTTGAGGCACAAATATCACCCAAGAAAAATGGGTTTTTTAAAATGAGAAAATCTAATAACCCAATAAATAATTGCAAGAACTTGTGACCTATTTAATTATTTCACAGTATAACAAATATTTACCATAGAAACATGGAATTTCATTTTAAATGACTATTCTAGTATTGTACATAATTCCAAACATAGCATTGTAGGTTACTTGTGACCTATTTCATCACTGCACAACATAACTAACAGTTAACATTCAGACATGGCATTGAAATAAAATGGAAAATTTTGGGACTGAAAAGTATATAGAAACCATAAATGTAATAATAAGAGGTAGAAAATTGAAAATTTAAATTTATCAGTTATTTGATACGAAAATACATGTATGCTCCATAAACACGTATGTACAACACCTAAATAATGACCAGAATACAATTTCAAATAAGGTATGTGTACTGTACATGATGTAATATACATTTTTATACGTACATAAATTCATAAAATAGATATGAAAACAATGTAAACAGTCAGCATGTATTAATACCATACATGTATTAACAGGTGAGTGTGAATTCCACCCTTGTAAAGTGCAATGGTTCGCGCAGGTCCTGGAAGTGGTAATCTACAAGGATAGTTATGTAATGTAGGTTTTAATGTTTGTTTGAAAGTAATAAAAATGTTACCAGTATGGAAAAGCTGACCTGGCACCAATATCGACCAGAACTGAGATGCAAATGTTGGGAGGAAACTCATGTAGTTTGTATCACTGATTGAGCCTGGGAAATCCCGAGTGGTGGAGGCTGTGAAGGAAATGGAAAGCCGGCACGGATATAATGGTAAACCCAAGATACATTCGTGATACTACAAGAGAATCCCTAGAGAAGTGGAGAGGATCTTGAGGATGGAGTGAGATGCCGACCAGGGAATGCGGGAACCCTGGCTCGAATGGAGGAGAAACCCGAGTAGTTTGAGAAACATAGTGAATTAAATATGTTTCGTTGATGTGCAGGAAATATAGAGCCACAAATTGAGAGAAACGGAAACAGGAATGGATGGAAATATCGGGGTTTGATTCGATGGAGGGGTAGAGGGGAACTGGGATTTGGTCGAAAACAACTACTAGGATCATCAGGAAGCATAGGTCGATAGGGCATGTAGCATGACCGGGAGGAGAAACTGAGGAAACTGAATCTGGAAGAGGGAAGGAGGGGAATAAAGGGTTTCAGGTAATGGAACATAACAACTTTCATGTGATGGAACCCTAGATCGAGAAGAGACGATGCGCGAGCAGGACGTGAACCCAATGGAAACTGTGAGTGGTGGAAGAAGGTGAAGGTAGTGAAGCCAGAGAATAGAGATATAGCAAAAACCATAGATTCAGGATACTGAAGAAGGTGAAGGCGGTGATAGCGAGGAAGGTAGAAGGGATGAGCACAATAAAATGGAAACGGGGGAGAGGAAAATCATGATGGGTAGGCCGAGCAGGAGTGAGAGAGGGAGGGTGATAATAGAAGAAAAATGAAGTATAGGTGGTACGTGGAGGCATGGAGGATGTACACGTATGGATAATGGCATGTGGAGGTTTATTAGAGTGACACGTGGTAGTGGAAAAAACCTAAGATTAGTATATATAAAGATATGTGATATGAAAATGTGAATAGTGGTATTTTTCAATGATTAATGAGACCTAGTTGGTTTGGTTAGGATATTTGATGCACAAGTTTCTTTAGTTATTACTCAAGGGATAGATTATGGGTTTTATGACTCTATGTGTGTGTTTTATAATTATAATACTATATATAAGGTGAGGTATTATGGATTAATGACAAATATTATAATTGTTTAGTCCAAAATACAAGGGTAAAAAGTGTTTCATAGTGACCAGATGTATTGTCCTTTCCCAAGGTGACTCACTTTGTTACGACCTTCTCAAAGTTCTTATACAGTATGTATAGAATAAGATTATACCAAAGTGATTGAAAAGAATTATAGGGGCATGACTCGTGTTCCATGGAACCCAAGGTATAGTTTTTTCCTATGATTGAATACTATATCCTTAGATAGTAATGGTGAGTCATGGTTCCCCATAGTATGGTTCTTTTTTGAGGGATTATTCATGTTGTGACACTTACCATGATTATGATACTATTATCTCAATATTCAAGAGGTATGGAGATCATGGAAACATCATTGTAAGGAATCTTGGTACAATTAGAGTGTAACTTGGTATTTTTAATGTCATGGGATGAAGTCTATTAGACTGGTCATTGTAGTGTATTAGTTAGAATATGATGACTCAACTAGTGTATTTTCATGATATGGGTAACCACATGCTTGTGTTACTAAATATGCACTAAAATTTTATTTTTTGGAATATCATAGGGGGTTATTAATTGTATAATTTTTACTCATTATTTGTATATAAATCTCATTTGGCATACAAATTTCATGTTTTTTCTTATTGTTCATGGAAGGGTCCTAACAATATGATTAGAATTATATTAGTTTATAAGGATTGAAGGAGATGATTTTGAGGTGAGTCTTTTAACATTCGAGATAGAGTTGACTATATTTATTTATTTTTTATACTAAATTTATTGTATAAGATCATCTCATTTGGCGGTCCTTTATCTAATATTTAGAAATTATTTTTTCCTTATTTTATCATTTATGGCATGGTGTAAGTGATTTATTATGGTTTCTTCTCTGCTATTTTTCTATATGATCATTCTTATATAGATGGTTTATATATTTTTATTATATATTATTATTTTATTATTATATGATTGAATGTATAGTATTTATAACATAGATCATAGAACCTCGCCACTAGTGGATTTCTTATAGCATATGGGGCGACAAAATTATGGTCACATGGTGAAAATTTAATCAAGCCTCTAAAAATATATGAGATGATGGATGAAACAAGATGTTATTAGATCCCACTTATATTATTTTTTTATGATTTTAGGGTATTTTATATTAATATAGGTTGGTTAAAACTTGAAATATATGTTTTTATTATGTCTTTACAATACATATATAATAGAATTCCATGTCTCCAGGGTTATGCATTTTTTATTTATTTCTCAAAATTCAATTTTGTGATTTGATAAATTATAACGTTCATGAGTTATGTATTATTAGTTAACCCTTGGTCAGGCATGCAAAGAGGGTGTGTGTGTATATTCATCATACACAGAATGTTGGTTCACATGACATGGAAAACACTGTGTATGATTGGAAAAGGGAATTAAAAAATGATTTTTTTAGTAAAAGTGTATTAGTTATTTAATAAATTGACAATAAATTATTTATTATTTTATAGAATAGATTTTTAGTGGATTTTTTATTATCATAAAAAAACCATGATTATTTTTATGAGTGTTATCTAATGAATATAGTGATTCTAATAATATTTACATGGGTATGTATATAGTCCTACAATGGGTATTATAAGAATCAGATTCCATGGGTGGGTATTAGTACATGAATTAGATGCTTTTGGGATTAGATACCCTATATAGGGTCGAATGGGAATGTGGATCACTTTGAGTGGGTAAGGTAAAGAATCACAAATACTTCTTCTTGAGGGGTATCTATGGTATGCTAAGGGTAGGATTTATGGGATACCAACCAAGTAAATTAGTTATTTAACCCTAATGATTATGATATAAGACTCGAGATATAATGTTTTATGAATAATTGAAATATAGGATATGATTTTAGGTTTGTATGTTGACACACAATTTTAGAGTAGTTATGGTTCAAGTGGTAGTCTATTATAAAATCCTATTTGTATAAAAAGGAAAGTGATATTGAGATTTATGAAGTGTGTACCACTAAATTACATGATTTTAAAAATGTGATGGGTTAATTAGTGATTTACATTTTCATATGACTAGAGTTTAAGTTTGTAAGGTAATTATATTGGAAAATAGATGTAACATAGAATGACTGATTATGTATTTATAAATTCAAAAGGATTAATATGATATTTCAATGATTTCAATCATATGATTCCTGTAGGTGAGAACATGTGGTATGATTTATTTTTTTAAAAGGCATATAGGGTAAGGTTATTTTCTGGTTGTGTGAGCATATATAATGATAACATGATGGTATAGTCAAATGGATATGGAATATTTTAATTTTTAAGGTGATATATTGGGTTTGAATGATATTTTGATAATGTTGATGTGACCCTAATGGTAGATATTATATTAATTCATTAAGCTTATTTTTAATGAGGTAACTACTACTATGATGATGATGATGAAGTTACGATAAAGATTTATTTAAACTATGATGTGTGGTAGGAATATAATCATGTTGTGGAAGGACATTATATTTTTTATTTATATTATAAAATTGAATTTGGAGTTGGATACTACGGTTTATTTATCATAAATAAACATAGTATTGGGTTATAAAATGATATTATATTTGGAAGTGAATACGTTGGGAAAAAGAGACTAAAAAATCATTGTATATTGATCAATGTATGAGTGGTTTTTTTTATATAAATAGTTTCTAAGAGGTGTTCATTATGAAGTGTTGAGTAGAGGATATTTAGGAATCTTTAAGGGTTACAAACTAGTGGGTTACCCTTTTAAGGTGAGACTTCTGTATATTGGAGGACCCTACCAATGGAAGGAAAATGAGAATATATATACATATATATATCTTAGTTTTAAGTATTTAATAAATATATATAGATTTTGAAATATGTTTTAGAGAAATTTATTATTGTGTAATAATGATGAATGGAGTTTAATGTGAAAATGAGTTGTATCCCCTAATATAGAAAAATGTTTAAATGTTGGTGTTGACTTGGGAAAATTAAAGGGGTATTTGATTGAGGTATTTTTCATTTTTTATGTGAATGATACATGAAGATAAGTTTATAGGGAATAAATATTGTGATAAAATATGGTGTATGATATTTAAGAGTGTTATTTTAAAGCAACATGATATCCTTGAGATGTTAGAGTGAGGATAATGATGTTTGATTGTAAAAACAATTGTCGTGGATTTTGAGAGATAAACTTTTTTAATGTTAGAATATAGTTTTTTCGGAGTTAAATAGAAGATTACATGTATAGTCCTATAGTAGGAAGTATCTTCTCAATTTCTTTAGGAATAAAACCTAAGACTTTGGATAATTATATTGATATTATAGAGTGACATGTTTAGAAAAAAAAAGTGACTAATATTTATATTTATATTTTTGAATGAAGATGGAAAGTTATTTCTATTTCCCAAGAAAATCAATAGATTTATAAGTTGATCTTTAGTGATTGGGAAGATTCTATTAATTTTGGAATAGAGGAGTATATAATTATATGAAAAATCTAGGTACAACATATTAATGGAGTATGATTATAACTTATCACCCCTCCTCATTGGCTTGAGAAGGAGGTAGGATATTACTTGTCCTTTAGCGACATCCCTAAGAGTCCCAATGTTGGAAATAAATTCCAAGGGATTCAATATAGTAGGGGGATGATTTTTCCTTTGAAAATAAAAACAACTTCAACCAAGAATAAAATAATCAAAAACACTATGTGATGCATGATAGCAATGTAATACAACTCCATTTAATAAAAAAAAGACAATAATATGAAACTACACCATGACCAACATTAGAGTACCAAAGCAGAAGACTAAACCACAAAGATGAAAGGCTCCAAAGGCATAACTCCACAGGTCCCAACATGCTCCATGCTTCAACACCACAATATGACCCAAAGTATCACGATGCACCACTAAATAAATGATATACATTTCCCTTACCTATGTCTTGATAAACACAATCTTCAAAAGCACCAATGTGCCAAAGTAGGTGGTGGGTAATTAAAATCATTAGGTTTTCCCCAAACGACTTCCCTACTCATTCCACTATAATAAAACATGTTAACATATTTATATAAAAGAATTTATATAGGACAATTTAAAATAAATTAATAGTTTATATCTAAATATAAAACAATTTTCATACCAAAACAGTTTCCAAGGAAAGAAACAAAACAACTCTTCCATTTGACATTCATTTTTGGTATACCCAATCTGTGATTCACGTACACACCCACACATGCATCCTTCAGTGATAGTTCCATACTCATGATTGGTTTCTCATCCAAAAACTAATTTTTTACTAAGTGTCATATCTCATTGTTCCCCAATGGCACGTGCCCCTTATCCAATTCTGTGTCCCTTTTATCCTAATGGTGCACACCCCTTATTCAACGCCACATTGAAAGCTTGAACTCAAACAAAACATTGTATACCAAAACTATTTCAATCCATTTCAATAAAACAAAACTTTTATTTAAAATATTTTAGTCAATTTATTTACGTTAATCAAGCACATCCACATTTAGAAAAACATCTTTTTAAAATTCATAAACAAAGAACTTTGTACAACATCTAACTTCCAAAAAACTACAAACCATCACTAAAGAAGGTTTTTAGCAAGATTTTGACATGAAATAAACAATAAATTTCATGAAATTTAATTAATTTTAAACTAATACTTCAATTTCTAATAAGAGGATTTGATATTGAAGCCACCTACTTCAAAAAATATCGAAGAAATGAAAAACTATACAAATTCTTCAAAAAACTCCATTTGAATATCCAAAAACCACCATATATCTTGTTCCCTAAAATAAAAAGAGACATATATTATCATTATTGGAATCCACTATCATATATCTATCCCAAATGGAACATATATTTGAATCTAAGAGAGGAAATAAAATTATATCTAAGAAAACCCACCTATAATGGTGACTTGCTGAAAAATCTAGCCTTCAACACACCATGATTTTTCTATGGATTGCTCCTAGATCAAAGGGGAGAGTCTCCACACCATTAAGAGGAATAAAAACTGATTTAGGGTATAAATAGAGGGGGAAAAGTGGATTAGAGTCAATTTCAAGTGAGATACACTTCTTTAGGATCTAAAAATTGCTCGTGCACAGTTAGTCACACGGTTAAGAAAAGTGTATGCCAAATGTGTAACTGCCTCTATATTCAAAAGCACAATCCCCCCTAGGTGGTATCATGGTTTGGCCAAAACCTTCACCAAACTGTAAAACTACCCAAACCCCACTACCTCTCTTTTAGAATTTTCTTAAAGGTTTCACACAGTTTCTACTAACCATGCTCAAACTGTGTTCCTCAAAAAATCCCTAAAAACATTCCAAAAGTCCTCCAAAACCTCCAAAATATCACCCAAACACTTTACATAAATAAAATACATAAATAAATGGTTACTTAAATAAAACTATGGGTGTTATGTTCTCTTAAAAATTTGAATTTCTATCATTAGAATGTATCAACCCAACATTTTCCTAAAAGTGATCATATCATAGCTTGACCATTTATTTCTCTTATTCCCAAGTTTCATCCTAAATCTGACCAAATTTATGAAAAAACAATACTAGACCGATTCTTTTCCAAAACAAGACTTTCCCCATTCTATCCATAATCCACAGTATAACATGAACCAATTAAACGTTTGGATCTATATAAACTTTATCCCATTGAATCATACGGTCAGTATCAGGATTATACTTTTTCAATTCAGATACGTGAAATGCATTGGGAACTACACTGAAACATGGTGGAAAATCCAATTGATATAACACCACGCTAATCTATTAAAATATATCAAAAGGGCCTATGTATCAAAGATATAACATACCTTTATTTCACAAAAAATGATGCCCAGTCCATGGAGATATTATAAAGAACTCATGATTACTCACCTCAAATAACAATAGTCATTGATGATGATCTACATAAAATATATTAAAACTATGATCTGTCTCCATCATTTTTCTAATAAAAAAAACTACTATTTTTTATCTTGGAAAAGGCTCAATCCAACTGGTGAAGTCTGACTTGTTTCTATACAAAAAATTCAATACCGACAAAGAAGCCCATACTATGCTTCAAAAGGATCCATATGTATCGAGGCCTGATAAATGTTGTTATATGAGAACTCCGCTAATGGTATATGATCCTCCCATGAGCCAAAAAATCCATTACACCAACCCATAGCCTGTATTCCAATTTTTGTATCATATTTTAATATTTTCCAACTTTATAAGGATGATATATTATACTAATAGTCAAATGAATCCCATAGGATTGTTGTAAGGATTTATATAAATGAGATGTAAACTTGATATCTCTATATAATACTATTGAAAATGGTATACCATGCCTCTTTCCCACTTCTCAGATAGAGATTTTTGAAAATTCCAACACCGTAAGATATTCATGATTAGGGGGAAATGGGCCAACACTATGATTTGATCTAGTATCACCGATATGGCATCATGTTTCCAAACCATTCTTGGGATACCTATCACAAAATCAATTCTAATATCCTCCCATTTCAAAATTGTAATATTTAAGGATAGAAATATACAAATTGTTTATTGATTCATTTTCTTAACCTGCTAACAGGTTAAGTATCTCAAAACAAACTCATCCACCTTCTTTTTAATGTCGAACCCCCAAAAATATGCAATCAATTCCTTATAAATATTATATATTCAAGGATGAATAAACCCTCTCAATTGGTGGTATGCATGAATAAGTTTTCCCAATAATACATAGGTACTACCTTCCGATTTCAAACCCACAAAATATAGAACTCCTATCCAACTATCATCCCTTAATGGTCTCCCCACCATTGATTTTTTATCTCATAGAAACACATTCTAAATTGGATTTTGTACCTCTTTAAACATCCCTACCAAATTAGGAACAAAATAAACTAGATATAAGATCTTTTTACTACCTCAGTCTTCAAAATCCAAGTTCATGTTATCTATCATTGACATCAACATCCACTAATATAAAGATTATTTTTTACAATTGATCATATGAATTCCTAATTAATGCATCTTCCATAAAATTTCATGTAACCAACGTATAAATCAAGTCAAAGTTGAACATTTGGAGATGCTCTATCCACATTATTTGTCTCATACTCAAATACCTACATGATAAAATATGTTTCAATATCTTATGATCAATAAACACCATAAATATCTCACCAAATAGGTTATGATGCCATGTTTTCAAAACATTGACTGAATCACCAAACTCCAAATCATGAGTTGGGTAATTATTCTCTTGGAATTGTGACTGTCATGATCCATAAGAAAAAACAATATCTCTCTACATGAGGACACATCCCATCAAATATGATGAACCACCATAATACACCATATACCCTTATCACAATTCCGGCTATATCAAGATCATTGTTGATGTATGCTGAAACTTTAGCTCTTGAAATTATTTTTTTCATTCATCGTTCCATTAGAATGGAACATTTTTTCTCATAAATGTTGTCATTATTGATGCTTGTCTTGAAAAATCATGAATAAAATGTCATTAATAACCAGTTAGGCCAAAGAAAATGTGTGTATTAAAGATATTATTTGGAAGTTTCCAAGATATAACAGCCTATATCTTTTCTTGATCCATAGAAACACCTCTTTTAGAGATAACATGGCCAACGAAACATACATATTTTATAAAAAAATAACACTTTGGAGGTTTGGAATATATATAATGATCCCTCCAAATTCCCAAAAATGTCATCTAGTGTTTCTCATTCTTATCCCTTATCCTTGAGTATACTAATATTTCATCTGCAAACACCACCACAAAATAATATAGATAACTATAAAATACACAATTTATCAATGCCATAAATATTATTGGTTCATTTGTAAGACCAAAAGGCATAACCACATCTTCTTAATGGCCATATATAATCCTAAAAGTTGTATTTATAATATCCTACTTTTGAACCTGCAATTAGTGATATGTTGAGCACAAGTCAATCTTAGATAACCATCGATCACCCCTCAACTAATCAAACATATCATCAGTGCATGAAATTGGATACAGGTTTTTTATCATAGAATGGATAATCTTGCGATAATACACACAAAATACTCTCATGCAATGCCATGGTCTAATTTATCATGAACATATAAATCTCACTACTAGAATGAAAGATACTCCAACATATATGTGTTAAACTTTACTATTAACTCTTCTTGTGTTCTATGGAAATATAATATTGGATTCATAATTTTCATCCAGACCTCTATCTTCTATGGTTCTGAATCACCCTGAAAGATGGTTGGATTATACTTCTAGAATTTAATGGAATGATCCACATTTCTGGGTTCATACATTTGGTTCCCACTACCCACAAATTTAAAGGCCTATAAAATAATATGAACTAGCTTTTGGTTCACATGGGAATTAGGGGCAACCACGTTCTCGGCTGCCTCTTCCTGTTGGTTTCTACGGTGCCTATCGAGTTCCATTTTCTATAACCAAAACAAACACCATAATTATCACTCTATATCAACTGAAAGATTAATAATTACAAATTTACCACTTCACAACTATCACAATAATTCTTTCCATAAATCATCACTTTCTATTTTCATCCCATTTTTAAAATACCACTGTGGTTTTGACAATAAAACCATTTTCAAAATACCACTATCATGTTGTTTTTAAAGTCTCATAGTTGAAATAATTTTTCAATAATTTTAAAAAACACCATTTTTTCACCAAATTATAAATCATTGATCAAAATTAAATGTGCACTCTTAGTGGGAAGTAATTTATATTGATGTATGTCATGCTCTTCTCATTGGATAAATCTGTGACAATGAGATTACAAATCCTATAAGTCTCGCCAAAACACCAAATCCCTCGTAACATTAATTTTACATAAATAGTTTAGCTATGTCTTTTTATGCTACACATTTCATGTCATGAAAATCCTACTCCATTCTAACAACCCAACACAAGGACTCAACCAGAATAAATTTCAACTCCTGGACTGATAAATCAATGCTCTTTGTTTAAAAATGTAAGAAGAACCAACCAAGACTGGTACCATTTTTAATGTCATTCCCCTCCTCATTTGAATGAGAATACAGAAGTTTATAAATTTTCCTTCTGTTGCATCCCCAATATTACAAAGGTATGAAATAAATAAAAAGGGCTTCAATACAATTGGGGGATGATTTTCCCTTTGAAAATAAAAATAACCGTAACCAAACATGCCATAATCAAAACCATTATATGATCCATGATAATAAAGTAATAAAACTCAATGTAATACCAAAATAAAAAATACCAAACAACACCATGACCCATATTAGAGTACCAAAGAGGAAGACAAAACCACAAAGCTCAAAGACTCCAAATACATAACTCCAAAGTTACCAACCTACTTCATTCTCCAACTCCACAATCCACCCCAAATTATCATGATGAATCACTGAAGAAATGAGATATATTTACCTTACCTTTTTATTTATAAATAGTATTTGAAAAAGCACTAAAGTTTCAAAGGAATTGGTGAGTAATGAAACTCAATAGGTTTTACCCAAATGACTTCCCTACTCACTCAACTAGGATAGAACATGTTATCGCATTTATAAAAAACATTTTATATAAAAAAATTAAATTAAGTTAATAGTTTATATAAAAATATAAAACAATTTCCATACCAAATAAGATTCTAAGTAAAGAAACCAAAAAACTCTTCAAACCATTTCATATTGTTATTTGGTATACCTGGTCCTTAATTCACACAGATACCCACACATGCATGCTTCTGTAATAGTTCCATACTCATTACTAGTTTCTCTTCCATCTGAAAAGTCATCAATAAGAGGCCAGTCTCTTTATTCCCCCCATGGTACATGCCCAATATCCAAGGCCACATCCCATGTACCCCAATGGTACATTCCCCTTATTCATGTTCATGTCGAAATCATGAACTCACACCAACCCATGTATTCCAAAACCAAGTCAAATCAAAAATTTCAATACATTTCAATAAAACCTAACTTTTTTTGAAACAATTTCAATAAAATGCTTTCCATGAATCAAATACATCCAATTTTGAAAATCATCATTTTAAAATTCATAAACAAATCACTTTACACAACAACAAAAATCCATAAATCCAAAAACCATTAATAAAAACATTTCTACCAAGATTTTCACAACAAATTCAAAATATATTTTATTTAATTAAATCAATTTGAAACTAAACCGCAAAGTTATAATAATAGGATTTGATAGAGAATCCACCTACTTCAGAAACTATGGTGGAAATGAAAAATGACATGAATTCTTCAAGAAAGCCTGATTGAATCTCTAAAAACCTTCCTTAAATATTGTTACCTAACATCAACATAGCCATATATCATTATGATTGTCATACACTATCATATATATATCCCCAACATAAAGGATATATGAATCTAATAGATGGAAGAATAGTATAACTAATAAATACCACTATGAATGGAGACTTACCAAGAAATCCAGCCTTCAAAGCACCATGTTTTGCCTTTAGATCTCTCTCAGATCAAATGGAAGTGTCGCAACATCTATTTGGAGGAAGAAAATAAGAGTTAGGGTCAAAATAGAAGAAAAAATAGTGTATTAGAAGAAATTATATGTTTTATTCACATTTTTAGGATCTAAAAATTAACCATGTACAGTTAGTTGCACAGTTAGGAAAACCATCCAATAACCATGAAAATGACTTTGTCCCCAAAAAAATAGTTTCAATTAGGTGGCCACATGGTATGGAAAAGTAGTTCACCTATCTGTGTGCTTACCCAGAGCCCACTACCTCACATTTCCCAATTTCTGGAAGGTGTTCCATAGTCCCTACTAACCGTTCTTAAACTGTGCACCTCCAAAAAAGAACAAAAACATTCCAAATGTCCTCCAAAACCTCTCAAAAATCACCCAAATAGTTTACATACATTAAATACATCATGAAAGTGTTACTTAACTTAAACTAGGGGTGTTTCAATGATTGTGCTTATATAAAGAGTAAAATTGGGGACTTATTAAACAGATTATCTATATTAGGGACCAAATCTCACGTTGGGGATTACATATAAAGTGTAGATAATTGAGAAATATATAATAATATCTGAGTGTTAGAAATTTTATTTTGTAGTATAATTAAATCAACCCTTATAGGGTAAAATAAATGATCAAATTTCATTTATGATGTGACATTTGTGGGTTCATAAATATTTAAGCAGGTGGAGATAGTTAGAACCCCAATACATTGACCCATTTAGAATATAGGGGTGTTAATCCAGTGGAATATTGATAATGAATTTCATAAATAATTAAATTAGGTGATATGTAATTGTATCTCAGTGAATAATTTTATTGAATAAGGGTGAGTTTTATGGATTTTTTGAGGGATTATTAGAGAAATGATAGATTCATTAGTTTATATACAATGTCAGCGTCACTATAGCCAATAGAAACCCCAGAATTATGGTTTTAATTTGGAACCATTGAACTAAGGTAAATGTGGGAGACACAATATACTTTATATTGAGATCAAGAAGGAATATGAAGGGTGTTTTTAATAAATATTTATTAAAGTATCAGTGGAATTATTATTGGTTCAAAATTCAAGAGAATTAGAATGGTTCAGATTTTGAATTTTTGAATATGGTTGGAGAAGGATTTGTTTTCATATTTTGACTATTTAAAATGGATATTTATATGTGATAAGATTGGTGAAAACCTAAAATTAAAATTTGAGCACAATTTAGTATGAAAGGGATTTCATGGGTAAATAGTAAGAAGACACTAAATCATTATTTCTATTCCACTAGTGTTCAGGTATGTTAGATATTTATGAAAAAACATTACCCATTCTACCAAAATATTTGTGGTGGACAACTTAAAGCACTATAATCTCATTCAAAGTCATGTTAGGCTCCCCGTATATCAAGTTAAAACCTTTATACCCTACTTTTATGTGGATAAGTGATTGAAATTTCAGGTGGAATTTTACAAAACTCCCCCTCTATTTTATGTTGAATGAGAAATAAGGGAAAATTCTTCTATTTTCATTCCTTTCCCCATTATTTACATATCTTTATAATTCCATTTAATTTTATTTTGTTTAAAAATTATAGAACCATTTTTCCAATCTATTTTCTCACCATTTCTAGTATTAGGAACTCATTTATTGTTTCTTTTATTTATAATTTTATGATGTATCATTCAGAATAACTATATTTTTATTCAAATAGAATTTCAATTTTAATTTTTAAAATTGATTCTATAAAATGATGTAGGGTGTCAAAAACACATTAGTCAATTAATATTTTCAATCATATGTAATATTGTATTGAGCCAAGTGAACTTGATCCCAAGAGACTTGATTAAGGAATAAAATGGTTTGGATTTATATGTTAAATTATGCTAGGTTAACAATGACTATAATAAAAATTATCTGCATTGTTGGTAAATTTTAGGATTCGCCATTTGTTTCACCATTTTGTAACCATTAGAATTTTTTGTTCAATGCAGTCTATAATTAAGTACTTATATGAGATAAATTTAAAGGGACCTAGGATAATCTATAATGAAAACGTTCAAAGTTTATATAGATTGTGGACTACATAGTAGGTGGTTTTAAAAAAGGTCTAATTTTTTGGATTTTTGTTAAGTGAGAGATTGTTATCTAAGGACCTTGAAAATTCCTCTTATAGGTGAAATTCATAGGTTTGGATATGGATATTAATCAGGATAGAGATGGGAGTCATACCTTATAACAGCAAGGATTTATTCTTAACATAGTCTAATAGATTGACGAATATAGATTTTTTAAGGTGTTAGTGAGTAAGAGGAGTCTAAATTATGTTAATAGTGAGGTAATTAGTAAGGAGGATATCATATGTTGTTTTATAATGAAATTTATGGGATTGTGTAAGGTCAAAGGTGACCAACAGAGATAGATTTATAGGTAAGTGTTTGTGTAGATGATCAGTTTAATTTGTCTGAACTTATGAGTTAGAATATTAGATAACTAGTGGAGACCTACATCTTAGTTAAAATTAGATGGATGATAGTGGTTTTATTAGTTGATGTCTGTGATGATCAATCCTAGAGTGTAGTGGTCTAATATTTTTAATGTAAAAAAGTAAATTATTTAAAATTTGAGGGCTAAAATATTTTTTTATATTAGTTAGTGAATGTATATCACTATTATTATCCTAACTATGATATTACAAATCATGGATATGTAATTAATATTATTGACAGTATGTATGATATGTTAGAGGTGAAAAGTTTTTTGTTGTTCTATGTAGTGTAGTTTCTTTCTGGGTAAATTAACTATATTAAACCCTTCCCATGATTTGGATGCAACTTGTTCATATAAAAATTATACTCAAGGTTCAATACCAAATTATATGGCTGAGACAAGTGTGTCAGGGAACCTATGGTGTGGTTTATTGAATAGAGTTCATCTTGTATTTAAAGGTACTAATAAATAGTTATGGTCATTCAGAGTGCATTTCTTTCTCAATGGATTCACTATGTTACTCATCTTCATTTGATTTTGATGTTAATCTACAATTCGAAGACCAGTTTTGAGGTCATGGTACAATAATTTTATGGAATTATAGTACGATAGTGGTGTTCATGATAATTTTTACAAGCACTAGATAAATAAGGGTAGTATGAGCATCATGGTGGCCTCCTTGGCACATAATGACTAGAAATATTTATTTTTATGTTTAATGGTATAGATTGTGTACTTTATTTTACATTCAATCACATAATATATTTTGTAAAATCAAAAGGTCATTGATTGTGGGGACCTAGAGATTTTAATATTCAAAAATTCCATGTGCACTTTGTTTGGAATGTTATTGTTATGCTTTGACAACATTTCATAGTAAGGGGTCGATTATAGGAATAATGTTTTAATAGTTTCTCAAGGTTTGGGTATTGTTCTAAGATGAGTAAAAGGACCATTGGGAAGGAGTTTACAATATATTAATTTTTATTCTATGCCTTATAATATTTACGTTAGGACCATTTTATGGTCTAGCATCTACTATATAACCATATGTTTGGAATTAATTCAATGTTTATGAAATGTGTATATATCTATATGATTAGTTTTATATTTAGTATGGATAAGTGTTTTAAATATTAATGATTTATAAAAAATATAATTTTATATTATTTAATGGTTATCTGGTCAACAGTGTAGCCTCCCCAATGATGATTATAAAATTTCACAACTATTTGACATCCTCAATCATAATAGTAGGTATACTACTGGTGATCTATATAACCCTAGATAGGATCATGCTTAGTATATGGCTAGAGGCAGTTATAATATTTTTGGTCTTTCAATATATGTTACCTTCACTACTGAAATTTCAGATATTTGCGATGATTTATTTGAGACGGGATCCCGTCACAAAAACTCTTTTGTGATGGGGTACCATCCCAAATATCTCATTGTAGAAAATGGTGTCGCAACTAGTATTTTTTGTGACGGGTTCATCGCAAAAAATAATGCTTGCGACAGGAAACGGGCATGTCGCAAATAGATGTCCGATTAAATACATTATATATACAAGAAAATTTCGCGACGGGCTCATTGGAAATAGCTTATATGTTATAAACCTATTGTGACGGGCCTGTCGCAACAAACTTATTGCAATGGTAAAGCAACCCATCGCAAAAACCATTAAAAAATATATATATAATCTATTTGTGATGGGCCCCCATCGCAAAAGGCCCCGTCGCAAATAATTAATAATATAAAATAAAATAAAATAATTATGATTAATGAAAAAATTATATTAATATTATTAAAATAATAAAAAATATATTAAAATTTTCAATATTTGAATATAATTAAAAAAATAAAAAAAATAATATGATGAAAAAAATAATATTAATATTATTAAAATAAAAAAAATAAGAAATATTAGAATTCTCAATATTTAGAAATATATATATAAAAAATCATAAAATATTATTATTATTATTATTATTATTATTATTATTAAAATCAACTGGCATTAAAAAACATAATACTAATAATAAATATTAAAATATTAAAATATTAAAAACAATTATGCAATATTTTCACCAATATAAAATACAATAATTGTAAATAGTTTATATTACAACAAATGTTCAATTCAAATGTTCTTAACAAAACAAAAAAATAACTGGGGGGATAGTCTTATGGAAGAGCTGGAGGAGTTGGAGGAGAATATGGAGGAAACTTCATCCCTAAACTATGAGTTAGAAGGTGCATGTACTCCATCTGCTCGTGTTGTTGTTGCTGCCATCGATGCATGTCCTCCTCGTACTGTTGTTGTTGCTGCTACCATTGACGCATGTCCTCCTTATGTTGTTGTTGTTGTTGCTGCAGCTACTGCTGATGCATCTCTTCCTGCTGCTTTTACAAACTCTCTATAAGCTCAGTTTGAGCTTGTAATTGCTCCTAATACTATGAGCTAGAAGATGATTCCTCTCCACGAGCTCCTCTTGAAAAAGAGGCCAACAACGTAGAAGTACCATAATAAGTCCCAGGAGTCAAATGAGATATTATTCCAACAACTCATCCCTTCTCAAAGGCATACTGGATCGCCTGCATCTATACAGCCTCATCGAAATGGTGGACACTAGTTTGATTAGCCATCTCAGCCTGACACTCAGCATGTGTCTGAGAGGTCACGGCCTTATATGACTCCTTCAATTTTAATTTGAAATTAAAATATTGAAAATATTTTATGTAGTTAATTTTCAAACTGAAAAAGAAATAATACTGACCACAATCTGATTCTGGAGATCACCTCTAATCTCTCCAGTGGCTAGATCACTATACATCCTCTGATAAATGTCGTACTCCATAATATCGGGATGCTCAACTGCCTATATGAATATAAAATAAACTATTTATATGTAATGTTATATAAAATATTTAAAAAAGATACTTACCAGATGCTCTCTATGTGTACTGAATGTATAACTACCAGCTCGATGTGTCACCTCCTGTCTCCCCCGGTTTTGCCGGCCCAATGAAGATCTCCTCTAAAATTCACCACTCAACCAGTGTGAATATAATTTATCCAAAATGTGAGATGGAATGTACTCTGGTTGGTGGTCTCTACATGAATCATCAAATATTGTTTCTCCTTCTTTCTTAATGTTTGTCCTTCTCAAATTCTGAAAAAACCGATGGAAACACTCACGCATAGACACCTCTCATGCCTCATGGATAGAACCATGCATGCTATCATCGATGGGATTCCATAAACCCTACAAATAATTTATAATATCAATTTATTAATGAAATAAATTTATAAATAAATATTATTTATTTACGTATCAGCCAATGATTGAATATTCCAAGCTGCACATCAATGAGAATATGTTCCCATGTGATCCATGGCTAAGAAAAATAATTGTGCAAGATATTTCTCCCATGTCCAACAGCTACATGCACAAAACTGTGAAAAAGAAACAAATAATCAAATAATTACTATATAAATAAATTAATAAAAGATAACTAAATCACATGTTATCATACCTCCATGTGTGTGGATCGAAACCAAGATGTGGACGTCACTCAGGGATAGAGTCAGGAATCATCAATCGTGCAAGACCACACCCCCTCTGCATACCCCCTAAACTGCTAGTAACCTGAGGGTCAGATGATCCCAAATCCTCATCATCCAAAGGTAGCTCATCCTCCTCTAACTCACGAAATAGATCAAGTTCTGTCTGAAACGTAAAATGATTATTGTTATTAGATAGTTAAAAATAACTATTACATATAGATATATATTAGTTATGATTATAACCAGCATTTAACTATGTCAATGTTGACCTTCATCATCATCTTCATATTTGACGATGTCAATGTCTTCATATTCATCATCAGCATCATCAATATCCATATTTATTACTAATTATCACTAATTATTACTAATTAACACAAATTATTACTGATTATTACTAATTATTACTGATCATTACTAATTATTACTGATTACTACTAATTATTACTAATTATTACAAATTATTACTATTTATTACTATTTATTACTATTTATTACTATTTATTAGAATTTATTACTATTTATTACTAATTATTACTAATTATTACTATTTATTACTATTTATTACTATTTATTACTATTTATTACTATTTATTACTATTTATTACTATTTATTATTATTTATTACTATTTATTGCTATTTATTACTATTTATTACTATTTATTACTATTTATTACTAATTATTACTAATTATTAGTGATTATTACTAATTATTACTAACTTTTACTAATTTTTACTAATTATTATTAATTATTACAAAAAATTACTGTTTATTACTATTTATTACTATTTATTACTATTTATTACTATTTATTACTATTTATTACTAATTATTCCTAATTATTCCTAATTATTCCAAATTATTGCTAATTATTTGTAATTATTGCTAATTATTGCTAATTATTGCTAATTATTTCTAATTATTTCCAATTATTTCTATTTATTGCTAATTATTGCTAATTATTGCTATTTATTTCTATTTATTTCTATTTATGACTATTTATGGCTATTTATTCCTAATTATTGTTAATTATTACTAATTATTCTTAATTATTACTATTTATTGCTAATTACTACTATTTATTGGTAATTATTTCTATTTATTTTTATTTATTGCTATTTATTTCTATTTATTGCAATTTATTTCTATTTATTACTATTTATTACTATTTATTACTATTTATTACTATTTATTACTATTTATTACTATTTATTACTATTTATTACTATTTATAGCTAATTATTTCTAAATATTACTATTTATTACTATTTATTCCAATTTATTGATATTTATTGATATTTATTGCTATTTATTGCTATTTATCTCTATTTATTACTATTTATTGCTATTTATTGTTTTTTATTGCTATTTATTACAATTTATTTCTATTTATTGCTATTTATTCTTATTTATTCCTATTTATTCCTATTTATTCCTTTTTGTTACTAATTATCACTATTTATTACTATTTACTACTATTTATTACTATTTATTTCTATTTATTACTATTTATTACTAATTATTACTATTTATTACTATTTATTATTAATTATTATTGTTTATTACTTTTTATTACTTTTTATTACTATTTATTAATAATTATTACTATTTATTACTAATTATTACGGATGACAAAACAATTTAAATCTAACTTAATTACAACTAATCAACAATAATTAAAATTAATATAAAAAAATGAAATAAATACTAAATTAAATAAAATATAAATACCTTTAAACTCGATCTCTTATAATTTTAGACGGCTTCACAACTTTTTCGTAAAAAAAACTAACTCTCAAAAATTTTCCCTCTAAAATTAGTGTTTAGAGAAGCAGTGGAAGAAGAAATTCAAGAGGGAAGAAAAAACATACGGGGGTATGTATAGGTTAGATTAGTTGCGATGGGACTATTTGCGATGGGATTCCTATCGTGAATAGTACTTATTGCGATGGGTCCCGTCATAAATACCTATGTCCGCATTAATTACGGTCAGCAGTTAAAAGGTTATTTGCGACGGGGGTCATCGCAAAAAAGTAACCTGCCAACACACTATTTGTCCGGGGATAATATCCCGTCGCAAATAGGTTTTTACCGTCGTCGGTTATTTGCGACGGGGCTCATCACAAATACCCTCTGGGTGGTCGAACTAGTTACGATGGGGGATCCTCCATCGCAACTAGGTATTACCGCCTACTGACATTTGCGACGGGCGGTGCCTACCCGTCGCAAATACCCTTTCGTGCGGTTTGGCGTGCAAACAGTGTCAATCCGTGCGTAAGTTTTTGTGACAGGGCACCTATTCCCGTCGCAAATAATTGGTTATTCATGATGGGTTGGTCAATCCATCGCAAATAACCTCTTCAACGGACTATTTGTGATGGGAATAAATCCCGTCACAAATTGTCTGTCGCAAAAAATGGGTTTTCCAGTACTGCTTTTATGAAACACTAGACATATATCTATGTGATACCTATTTCATCATAATCTTTTTTTCAAATAAAATCCTCCTACTAAACTCCTTTAATGTGATAACATATATATAGTAAAACACTTTAAATAACGGTGAGATTAGTATTAATAATCCACATATTGAACATTTGAATATAAAATAAAAACAACTTTTCCTTACAATGTCAAATAGTATAATTCAATTAAAATTATTTATTTTATATACTTTTAATTCTTCTATGATTTATGCTATCATTATTTTCAGTTGATCCCATAAATAAAAATTGATGTTATTCTGTACCAAATTTAAAATGTAACATCTTTTATAAAAATCTTCATTTGTAAAAATATAATAATTAGTTTAGTGGTATAATGTGATTTTTTATTTAAAAAAATTTCTTATAATTTCATTTTTATTTTTTGACCCCAATATCAAAAATACTCTCACCAACCCCTCAAAAATTATTTTTTCAAAATATAATTATAAAATATACATATATTTTGTATAAGAAAATTAAACATATTCCTTTTGTTTCAATATTTAACAAATAAATTAATAATAATCATATCCCATATGAAATATATTTGATAGAGAAGTATCCTTGAAAAAAATATTAATTAGAATATACCACTACTGGATGGTGTGAAGACTTAACCAAATATTTTCACAACAAACAGGGATAAAACACATGTACCCAAGATAAAATTCATTTTTTCCTTTTTTTCAATCTATATTATAGAATGGATTGAATTAAAAACCATGTATGAGAAGACCATTATCTTAGTTATTGATAATAACTATTGTTTAAAAATACAATTTTCTTATATAATAAAAGAACAATGAGATGTTAATGTTGGATTTGGTTCCCAAGAACCAATGAACATTATAATTTTGATTAAAAGAATATTTATATAATTACTATTATCATATTTTATTATTATTCTATATAACAATAATTTTATAATATCCTTGTAATATTTATTGCACTAGTTGGTTACAATTGTTCCCTCCTATAATAAGAACCTAGAGAAATCATGAAAATATTCTTAAACCAATAATTATTAGGGTCTAAACAAATATATTTAGTAATAAAAACATGATATTTTATTATCAAGTGATGGGGACTCCAATTACACTAGTACATGTTCCTATAAACATTTTACTCGGTGATATTCAAGGAAGGAGGTCATAAGGATAAACCCCACATTATTAATTCCATATATTTTATTTATCTTTGGATATTCCTACGAGTGAAAATGTATCTTGGACATTATATATCAGATTATTATTAATATGAATCATGAATTGAAAATTTTTATTTATAGATGAAAATTATGGTCAAATATTCTTGGGGTGTACATCATACATTTTATGCATTATAAGTTCTACAACCTTAATTGAATAAGACAAAAAAGGTATTTGAACCTTCAATATTAATTGAAGAAGATATCTTTGGGGCTTTAACTGAAAAGAAACTTTCTAAAAAAATCTTATTGATGTAAGTTTATATATGATTTTATTGGAACAAATAAAAGAAAGATAAATTGAGAAAATATGGTGGTGACACAAGTAAGCATCTTGTCTGTTGGAATATTAGTTTCAAAAATGATTGTATTACATAGTAAAATTCATATACACTTCATTTATTCTCTATGTATTCCTCAAAAAGTTTCTAGATGTTGTCATTATACTTTATGTAAATTCACAAATAATCATTGAGAAAGTGCCCTAGATGATAACATAGTAAGTGTGTCAAGAGTATCATTAAATTTTATTAAATTCAATTTAAGAATAAATTTATTCTTTGGTCTATGGAATATTATTTATTCAAGTAAATGTTGATCACATAAATTAAATAATGTGATATTCATGATTAGAATAAGTGAGTTTAATTTTATCACTTATTTAAATATTAAATAGTTAATATAAATGTTTATTTATTCACATGTTTAGTGAATATATTAAAATAAATAATTATTAATGTCACATTAATATTAAAATAAATATGTATGCTGAATTTTATTTAATATAATATTTATCATATTTTTGATGAAAAAATACTATATTATCAAGGTTTGTTAAATCCTATGGGAGGATATGGGTTTAGTTTAAATGATCCAATGAAAATGATATATATAATATTATTTAAATAAATATTATTTCTGTATTTATAAAATTATATTATAATTAACACATAAAATGGAATATAATCATATTATTATTATTATTTTATATTAAGTTTTACATAGATTAAATATTTAAATAGAGGACATTGTTTAATTATATATATTAATCAATGAGAATATAATATAAATTATATCATTTTTCATGTGTGGGTGGGATGACATAATGGAGTCATTCACTCAAAATTGTCTGAAAATTATAAATTTTGAAGTTAACATGGGAGAAGATGGATAGTTCAATTACATGAATAGTCCCATGAATTTTAGGAAATGCATGGTAGGGAATTTTAAATATTGGGATGTTGATTAATAAATCTATTTTTCAACATCATGGGTTGATCGGGTAAACTTAGAGATGACTAATAAATAGAATAAAAATTTCGGTATCATTATTTTTATTTATTTTCAATGAGGAAGGATTGAAATTAGAAGAAATCATACTGACATACAATTTTTATATTGGTATTGACAACCAATCCAAAAGAGGAGATTATAAAACCAATTTTTTCGTGTTTTACTTATGTTCAATAATCATATATGTGAATATGTCCTGAGAAGAGAATATTTAAAGAAGTGTGAGGTGACGAAGAATATGAGATGCGAAGATTAATTTTAAAATTACCTTAAAGGTTTAATGTCAATAAAGGTAAATATATGAGTTATTATCATCATTTATATATCTGAAAGGAAGATATATGATATGTTTCCTATGAATATGTCACTAGAGATCAATTCTCATGTGTAAAATTTTGAAGAATGTGATCATGTGTCCTATATAGAATCTAGTTTAATATATTTCATGATATATTCAAATGAAGATAATGAATATTGGAAGTTTATTATCTAGTTGTGATGTTTTATCTTTTGGAAAATTATTCTTTAACACTGCTATTTATTTTGATGTTTTAGTTTTATAATGCTATTATGAAGAAACTAAATAGAAAATGAAATTGGTTTTTTATCGATTAAAAATAAATTTTGATTATATTTTTAGTTTTATGGTGTTTATACATGTTCTAAAAACTTTAATAGTTTATTTACAAATATTTATGAAGGATTACAAAATTTCAAAAGTCATTTTAATTTATTTGAGATTATTTAAAATTGATGAGAATATTTTGAAATGAAATTTGGAACTTGGAAAAGAATTTCAGAAAATATTGGAGTCTTTTATTTTCTAAAATTTTGGAAAAATATTAGATAAGTAACTTTTTCTAGAATAATAATTGGAAATGTACTAGGAGTTTTGAACTATGTTTTGTAATATCAGACAAATAGTATATAATGCACTCTTAAAGATAAAAAATATCCCCTAAAGTAATAATATACATAAAAAATGGCTTAAGGAATGATACATAATATCTTCCTGGTGATATATAATATTTTTGGATCATAAATAAAATTAAGTAAATGTTTCTAGTGTATACGTTTGATGAAAATTGGAATAAAAAATCACTTCACAGTATCAAGTGATATAGAATATGAAGATAATGAAATTTATAATCCTTTTTAATGATATGGAAGATTATACTTACGTTTTTTAAGGAAATTTAATATATATATATATATATATATGTGTGAATGTTATAAATGATTAAAATGAGTCATTGAGTGAATCATAATACTAAATTAAGATAATTCTTGACTATTCATCACTGATTTAAATATCATTATTTTTTTATTATTTAAATCTAATTCAAAAATATTTTTAATTATTAAATGATAAGATTTCACCCTAAGATAGAATTTTTATCATTAATTGTGGTGAATTTTATTATGCATATATGAAATTGAAACAGTATCTTTTAGTGAAATTCAAAATAGAAGTAGGTGATTTTTTAGAGAAATAAATTTGGAGAATTACATAAACATATTTGGTGTAATGAATAGTTTAAGAAGAAGCTAAAATTAATTAAAATTAAAATCATGATAATTGATTATTATGATTATTATATTTAATATATTTATAATTTCAAATGAATATTATAGTGGAATATTTTATACAACTTCCTCTCTCGAATACTCATACATTTAAAATTGGATAAATATATCTTTTATGTGATGAAATGAGAATTGAAGAATGGAAATTATGAAGGTTCAAATGGGGAGAATATGATATCGATATTTTTAATATGTTTTTATAATCTAAATTTTTTAATTTTTGAAATAATAATATTCACAAGATATTTTTTATGAGTTAAGATACATAAGATGGGAGGAATATTTCAATCATGAGAAGGAGACATTGCCGTACTATAAATGAATATATTTTTTTTCAAAGATAAGTATAGTGATTAGATATTGTCATGTGGGATCATATTGTTAATTAAAGAAGAAGATAAATAATATAGGGGCAGGGAGGGATGAAAACAAAAATATGTAATATGGGAATGTAATTAATAAAAATTCAATAAAGAAAAAAATAAATCATAATTATAAAAACAAATAAATGAAAGTAGTATGTGAATCTAATCAACAAGATGAAAGGCCTCTAATTTTTATATATTTTAAGGACTAGAGAAGAAGTTATACAATATTGGTGATTATTTTTTATAATAGTAACTACATAAGATTATTATGAGCTTGAGGATGTCTATGGAATTCATTCATTCCAATTGATACACCTGTATTATTTTTTATTAGACTCTAAGGAGGTACTATAAAATTTTTGTTTCTAGAGGGGATGATATGGATGGTTTCATATTATAAAGAATCTAATGTTAGTTCAATATTTTTTGGTTAGTATTGATCATATAATATGGTTGGTTTTAGTAATACTGGTTAAATAATATACCCATGACATTGATTTATTTCAAAAATAAAGTAGAATTTTAGGTTTGAGTGGTATTAAATCAATTATGAACCTAAGACATGGTTATCTACATTATAGTTTAACCTTGTAAAAACAATTCAAGTTTTACTTTTATTTTTATTCCACTCTTATATTACTTGCATTAAAAATATAAATGAGAAGTTTTTATTAGATTTTTTCAGCCTAACTGGTGAAGAGGTATAAAGGAAAAATTTTACATTAGTAATATTGGACTACACTGATTCACCAACCCCCCAACCCACCCACTCAATGCCAATTATAGTTCCAAAAATCATGGTGGAACAACCTGAAAACACGCAAAAATACCTCTTAGATATGTTCCATCTCTTAAAACACCAATTTGAATCTGAATTTTTAAAATAATCTATCTAAAAGACTCAAATTTCTAATTTACCCTTAGAATTATTGATCCATAGTGACACAGTCCATTATATATGACATATATACTTATATGTTTTTTCCAAAAATGAAACATTTTTAAATTAAAAGGTGATAAATCAAAAAATATACTATAATTGCTATAATAATAAATAGATGAAAAAATATAAGAATAAGCTATAGTTATAATTATTTACACCATAATATTACAATAAAATATTTATAGAATATATATTTTTTAAAAGATACTAAACACTTTGGATGAGTTCACTAAATAATACCATAACCAAGAATCCTATAATCCCTTAATTTTATAGAGTAATTATTCTTAAAATCACATTTCCTCATACACATTAGAACCATAGTGATATTAAAATACGGATCAATGAATGATGTTGATGCATAAACCATGTTTTCTCATCTCAAGAAGGATAAAGATGTATAACAAAAAATTAATATTGTAACTACATTTTAGAACATTAAAATATAATATATATACCTAAATATTGATCATGTACTAATAATTATAAATTATATTGGTCATTTAGAAAATTTATAATTCCTTATGGATAAAAAATTTCTATAAATATCATTTTTTTATCCTTACATTCCAGATTATATATGTTTGTAAAAAACTATAAAATCAATAGTGTGGGGAAGTATCTAAATAATCATTTCAATATTATTTTTTTATATGATTATATTTACAGGTAATATGGATACTTATTCCTTATATTGAAAATTTATAATACAAGTTTGAAAAACCAAAGACATGTATAGAGTTAGTTGTTCCATTAAAATTTACATCAAATTAGTCAATGAAAAAAATAGAGATAAATGAAAAGAATATTATTTTAATTTCATATGAAAAGTAGGATCACTAGAAAAAAATCATGATGAATAAAAGAATAATTATGTAGAAGAATTTACTTATTGTATATTTATCATTATTTGTAATATTTATATTTAACCATCTTTAGTAATTAATAAAATATGTGACTCAAATATTTGTATCCAAATATTGGATCCAATGATTTTCAAAATGAATTCAATAATGAAATATTTCTTCATGTTACTGGTGGATTGTGGCCGATATATAAATTAGGGAAGATCACAATATCATATTTTTAAGTGGATTGATTCATGTTATTTAAAACAATTGTGTATTATTGTATAAAAAAAACATTATATCAATGTTGTGTTTAAAACAGAATGAGAAATTATGTTATTTTTGAAATGAATGTTGTTATGGTAAACCATAATTAATTAATATCATAATTTCACCTGAATCATTAATGTATTAATATTGTTAATTTAGGATGAATATAAAATATAAGACAAAAATATTACCCAATTTTATAAAGATAATTCATTTTCAGGTAAAACTTGATGTAAATTTCAATAATATACCCATAAGGGTGTTTGGACTCTTAGATGATAAAAATATTAGGTATTTAAAAGGTTTACTAATATGTTTTTTAGACAAAGGAGTATCTTTAAATTAAAAGGTAATATAAAAAAATGATTGCGTGATCAGTTCAACAAGAAACCTATAGAGTACCCCTAAAAGAATATAAAGTTAAAATCAGTTACTTCATAAGATTAATTTAAAAAATGTAAGGAATATAAATTAAAGTATAATATATACTTTATAAATGATAAGATATGTTTAGGGTTGGTGATTTAAAGAATATTATAATTTATAATTCAATGGTCTATTAAATATATAATGGATTGATTGCTAAACCAATATTTACTTAAACAAATCAAAGACATAGTTATAGTAAAATTAGTATCGATGAAGAGTCATATAAATGTTGCCTATTTTATATTATTCATTTCAAGGAATTATTCAAACAAAATTTCATAAACACTAAACCATATGCCCACTATAATGAATAATAGATTTTATATAATTTATAATATAAATGAATTCCATTTTTTCACTAACTCGGGTTTTTAAATGAAAACCATCTATTAGATCATATTGTAACAATGAAGTAAAATTAATTAAACCCATAGTAAATCATATTTAATTATCCTAAGTCATTAAGGATATCACTATCTTTGAGTGAGAAAAGTTTTAGTCAAGTGAAAGTATATATTAATATATGTGGGTGAACATTTCTTAAAATAGATAGTGGGATGCAAATAAACTTTAATTAACTCAAGGATAAAGATTCATATGAAATTGAGTGAAAACATAAATAACACAAGATGAAGTGGGATGAGTTCTTCCTAAAACATGATGCATAAGAGAGATAAATCAAGAGATATGGTCTTGTAATCACCAAGTTAGGTGATATGTTATCAATTAGGTATAACGAATAATTATCCATCAAGTAAGAGGTAAATGTAAATAAGATAAAATTGTTAAGTTTATTTATACTGATAGTGGATTTCATTTACCAAAATCAGTATTTTTATTTTGGTAGTATATCTAGTTTGTTTAAATCCTATTGTGTCTAGATGGGTGTTTAAGAGATAGCTATAAATGGATGGTAAAGTGACTTCTTATAAAGAATTATTGGATATTAAATGTATAATATTTGTAAATGTGTTGTATATTTTGAAACCATTTAATAAGTTTATTTTCAAAAAATCTATTTTTAATTGATATATCCATAGTATCTATCATGATTTAGTAAATGTTGTGAGGATACATTAATGAAACAAAGTACTAATTAAATATTATTTGATTATTTTTCATGTTTCTATAATAGGTTACTGGGTGTTACATGGTTTTTAATGTGAAATATGGTAAATAAACATGGATGATAGACATTGGTCATATATTTAGTTAAAATATTTTTAGAAAAATATTTCTAAAATAATGACTTAATATAGTGACCCAAGTTCTATAAATCACAATATACTAAGATATTTCTATAGGGTTTCTTATTTTAAGTCATAATATATAAATCAAAAAATTGTTCAAAAGGGAATTTTTATGAACTACGCATGGTATAAATATCATCAAAATGATTTGTAATGAACACCAAGGGAGATAATGATAATGAGTAGAAATATATATTCTTAAATAATGGGATCTATCATGTATTCTATCATTGGTACTATCATTTGATATTTTATATACATAATTGATAGAGGGAAAATATCATATTAAACCGGGGTAACTGCATAAGTTTATTGTTAGGACAGTTTGAAAATTTATTTAGAATATACATTGGATAAGTTCCTAGTATATGATGAAATGGGAATTATATTTTTCATCGTATTTAAAAACTATCACCCTTCCATATCATAACTGATATGGTATCACATATTGGTCAAGGAAATAAGTAATATAAGCATATTAAATAAAGTAATATCCATATTTAGAAATATAGAGTACATTGTGACTTCTTATACATATAATAAGATGTATTAAAAATGAAATAATTAGTTTTAGATATTATAAATTATACCAATAAAGTAATATATTATCACAATATATATTGTGATAATCTTTTGAAAATATAAATTTCTAAGATTACAAGTTCATGATTGAGTAAATAAGAATTATAGTTAAATATAATTCCTCTTTAGAGATTTTATTCATCAAAGTTTAGTTATAGTAAATAGAGTATCCACAAATAAAAATTTTCAAGGCTCATAGTCTCTATCCCTACCTTAGTTAAAATCATGAATATCATGTGACTTATATTTAGTGAAACAATTTTAGAAGTTGGTTCCTATGAAAGTGGGATCCTATTATATTTGATTCACTAAAATCGATATAATTTATAATTTAAATTATGAGAATATTTATATATATATTCTTATGATAAAATTATTTTTCATCTATGTATCATTAATCATATAATGCACTTGTAATATTAATCACCTTAATAGGTTATATTAGTTCCCCAAAAAAATGAAATCCTATAGATTCCATGATAATATTCATAAATAAATATTTATTATTCTTTAGAGACATATGTATAACAATACACATGTAATGTTTGACCATTAGATGTTGGGGTATTATTAAACATTTAAACATAACCTCTAAAGGTTCAAAATAGTTTTTATTCAAAAAATAATGTTCAGAACACATACCGAACAATTGGAATTACAAATATTGTATATGTCATTAGATATTCCTATATTTAAACAAGTGTATTATTTTCTGGAGATAATATTATTATTTATTTGTATCATCAATCTCATACTTTGATTTATGGATCTAAATCGTGATGACATATTCTCATGATGAGGTGTCATATGTTTTGTGTGTCATACGTGATATGGAATTAATCAAATAAGTCATTAATAGTGTAACACCCCAAGATTTTATAGTGTGTTATTTATTCAAAATAATTCAATAACTTTTACTACACACAACACCAAGTTCAATCGCACCATGACTTACCAAACAAGCTATTCAAAAGAGGTTATGAATAGTGTCAACTAAATTTTAAACTTTATATAATCCTTATAATTTTAGAATCCATATTATGAGTTTCTTAGTCATAATGCAAGAACAGATTCATTTTCAGTATTGCACTTTTATCAACTTTTGATAGTGAAACCTTTTTAAATACAATATTTTAAACTTTTTGACTAAATGGAGACATCAAAAAATTTAAAATGAAACATCCCAAGCTTCCACGGTACGCTTTCCTTTGAATAAAACAGTAGCGTGTGTTGTACGCAACGTCGAGTTTTAACACACACCACAACCGATCAAACTAGCCGTTATGAATAGTAATACCTACTTTTTGAAATTATATATATTTTATATTTGAATATGGACTTCATTTTTGGATTCGGAATATCGAATTTAGCCTAAGGTGAAATTTTGGTACATTTCGGATAACTTTCATATTTTGATGAATAGTGAAAATTACTAAATTTTAATTAAAAACAACTTTTTTAATCAAAATAATTAATAGTGATAAATTATTAATTTGAGTGGTTTTAAAGTATATTTAGAATATATTTTTACCGTTTAATATAATGTTTGTCATTGGACATAATTTTACAATTAAACCGAACATAAACAAGTGTCAATCTTTTGATAGTTATTACCTCTTAAAAACACGCTTTTTGTTTTGACAGCGGGAATTAATTTTAAATTAATTTCTGCCACTTCTGTGTTTTGAATTTAGAAAAATGGATTCCATATTTGGAAACAGGATTTCCAAATTGTGTAAATAGGTAACTTTTATTTTTAGACATTTTGAATAATTACTGTGGTAAATATTTTATTTACCATGGTTAAGGGTAAATCCGGTAAATAAGGGTTAAAAAATAATATTATAATAATACAAAATTACCCTAAAACGTGTCCTAACCTTATTGGTGAACACATACCCGACCATGAGCATCCTTGGGTCAATTTGGGGACCCCTTGGAGCCACTTGTATTTGGTAGGGACACTTTATATTAATAAAGTTAAAATAAAAATAAAAATGGCATAAGCTTACATCTTTTAGAAGGACAATTTTTACACAGGGTTATACATGTTGGATTTTCGATTATAAATATTCATTATAAATCTAAAAAGATTTCCTACATAATGATATTTTATTTATAATTTTTAGACGTCAAATAATTGAAATTATTAATGACACAATAATGATGCAATGTTTACCTCATTAATAAATCATTTAAATAAATAAGATTATAATGATTAAAATATTATCTAAAACCTGTCCAATTCTTATTGGTTGATGTTATTTAGAATATGAGTCATCTTATCTTCGACCTCAATGATTTTTGGACCATTATAAACCGAATATAATTATATTATAAAGTAATACTTTCACTCTTTCCTAAAGAGCCCCTCTTCTCCCTTATAAAAGGAGACCACTTCTACTCATTCCTCACACCTATCAAGCCACTTGGCTCGTCCAAACTCTGCCCAACTAAACTCCCCACATCCCTCTCCTCCTCCTTGAAGCTTCCCCTTAGGCAGAAAGCATTTCAAGAAGTCCTTTGGTTCCAACCAAAGTGAGTTACCTAAATTAAAGGTAATGATTTCTCTTAAATTATTTTCATTTATTTTGCTTCTCCAACCCCCAAACTCTTTTTATTTCCTTTCTTTTGTAACAACACCAGTATCCTAAATATACTAGGATGTTGTTATAATAAGGATTCAAACTACACATACACACAACTCCATCTAATGGATGATGAACATAATGTTTCTGTGGATGGCAAACTAACGCCTCACGAAACGATGATTGTTCAAATACATCTTACCGCCTCTCATGGTGGACATTATGATGGCACTGTAATTAAATATGATATTAATGATATATATTTTATATATAAGCTTCTGTAATTCCATTTTATTTCATACCATTATTCGTTTCATGTTGTATATACATACGATAATTTCATTTGAGGAAGTGCGGACTACCGCCCCCTTAAAATGATATGACTCGTTCATACCACACATGGAACGTATAAAGGATGGTGTTAATGAAATTAAGTAACATATATAAAATATTATATTATACTGTAATAGTAATATACCTATGTATCATTTGTATTCGATTCTTTTAAAATAAAAATTAAATGGAAGTAGCGTTCGTGCGTACGTACGGACTACCGTCTCCACGAACGCGATGAGATTCATTCTCCATCGTATCCATTCAAGTATAATTATCATTTGATGATTTAAAAATGATGTTTAAGGACTTGATACCATTCTGGATTTGAATAATATACAACTTATCCTTTACAAACATGTCTTACGTAACAAAACATACAAAAGCAAACAAGTAAGTTCACACCCGAAACAGCGATAACACTAAGATATTATTATCAAATCAATATTAAAAGATCATATATGATATCATATTAATGTATATGATTCTTGTATAATTTAATAACAATTATTTCACCATTATACAGGAGGTTAACCTACCCCAACAAAGGAAAAGTACAAGGTAAGGGATTTTCTTATCTCACTTTCAATTCCGTGAGATTTCCATTGTTCGCCACTAAATTATTGAAAGTGGTGTATTGTGTACTGCCATTTGATATATATTATCATGATTCTATTTATATTCATGTTATTCTGTAAATAATTTGGTGGTTATTAACTTTTGGCCATACGACTCAGTTGATTAACGTGGTAAGGGGTTTTCATCTCACTCCTTATTCTCATGAGATTCATGCCATATTGCCACCATTACCTTTTGTGTGGTGTATGTACTGCCCATAATTATATTCTTTGTGTAATACACTCTAATTTATGTGTACTTACATATTCATTGTATGATACCTCTTTCATGGGTTGTATGTTTCATAAGTTACCAAACTGGTAAGGGTTATTTCACAATCTCTTCATTATCCGAGGTTGTTTATACGTAATAATCTAATGGGATCTCTTTATCATCCACATCCATGTTTCTTAAAAATGTATTTCAAAACATTTTTACTATTTACTAAAATATGAGTTAAAGTCATTTATAACCTTTTTGACTTTTATAAGTGGTTTATAAAGGAATCTTTCCGTCATTTTCAAAACAAGGTCATTTTTAACCTTTTCGACAGAATTGAGGTAAGAATGTTTTTTTTTAACTTATACGGCGGGTGCGGTTATTTTACGCCGTTATAAAATCTTCAAAGCTTTCCTTAAAAGCTTATAAGAATATTTTCAAAGAAAATGTTTTATTTTATATGGATCTTAAATGATTTCAAAATAAAAAGAGATATTTCTTTAAAAAGAATTTTGATTTCATCTATGTCAACATCCTTTGATGGATTTTACGCTTATTTGAAGTTGATTTATTGTAATACAAAGCTTCTATATTGTATTGAAGGTTTTGTGATATGTTTGACTGTGGATGTGATATTTTTATACCATTCATAGTTTATGGTGAAATTATTGACATTTCGTATGCTAGTTTTAATACGAATGTTTATGTTATGTTTAAACCTTTTCATATGGGAATGCATTGGACTTAATAAGTGACGGGTGGAGCCCGCTATAGCTCCTCAATGCATCGGTAGGTCTCATGAGACAAACTAGTGTCTTGGCACAAGGCCTTGACAAAATCTTATTTGTAGTCTTGGCACGAGGCCTTGGCTATGTGGTTATGATAGTCTGGCATTATGCATTCCAACATTATGAAAGTGGTTATTGATATTGCATGTGATTATTCGATTAGTAGAATATCCATGTGAATAATTAAATGGCATTATTTCATTTTACTTTTGCCATACTATGTTGAAGTTCAATTTTAAAAGGCTTTTGTTTTAGTAATTCATTGCCTTAAATGTTTATGATTATTTTGAATGTTCCGCTATATTGTTATCCTTACTGGGCATTTGAGCTCACCCCTTTTCTATGTTTTATTTTTCCCAGGTAGTGAAGAAGTAAATTATGAATGACTTGCAGGGATATTATGAGGGGTTAATAGTGTGGATATGAAGACTTTGTTGTTGTAGTAGTTTTTCATTTTATGATGTAATGTAAAACTTATGAATATATCTAGTGTTTCCAAGGCTACTAAACCAATCGGTCTTTCGAGATTTGATCTTTCTTGTGATCATGCCAATGTTATGTAATAATGCACCGACTCTGGGTAGCTGGGGTCGGGGCGTTACAGTTGGTATCAGAGGAAGTTTAGTACAAACCTTGGAAGCTAGATTTAGATAAACTCTGATTAGAGCACGTAGACCTAAGATGAGCTTTGAGGATTAGTTTAGAAGAACTTCCTAGAATTTTGGTATTGTAGAGATTTTGTGAGTTTTCTGAGAAATACATCCCTGTCTGGATACGAGCAGGTAGAGGCGGCTCTGGCACAGATGTACCTAGGGGTAAAACCCGAAAACACCGCTTTGAGCTAGACTCGAACGGGAACTGGTGCACGACAACGGGCCTTGCTGCACTCTTGGTTACGACACTCCCGGGGGATATGCTTAGGATAATTCTCATTTTCTTTACAAACCATTATGAAGGGTTTATGAGTATATACTTCCTCAAAGAAAACATTTTTATGATTATGGATTATATCCATAAATAGTTCAATTTATGTTAAGTGTTTTATAAGTATGGGATTATGTATTTTGACTCATAAACTAATCTAGTTTATGCCATTGTTTAGAAATGGTGCCCAGTAGAAGGAATGATAACTCCAGAAATTCACATGATTCAAAGAGAATGAAGGATCATATCTCTCATGGTCTTAAGCTAGAATTTATAAGAGAAATAGTCTCCCATGTATTATCATCATATGAAGAAATAATATCATGTGTTGATAAGTTAAGTAAAGAGTTTACTGAGTCATATGGCTTTGAAGGGAAGCAAGAGAAGAAAAGGATGGAAGAGAGAAAGATGGATAAAGGGAAGAGGGAAAAGAAGAATTTTCCCATATGTGTTAACTGTGGAAAGAAACACCCTGGAACTTGCCTGAAAGGAATGGGAGTTTGTTATAAGTGTGGAGGAAAAGGGCACAAAGTACGTGACTGCAAGGGTAAGAAAATGGTTTCAAATGTACAATGCTTCATTTGCAAGGAGTTTGGACACTACGCGAACCTATGTCCCAGTCATCAGACTATGCCGCAAATGATGTTATTGGATAATAATCATGTTATGATACTACCACAGATGAAGAGGGATGATTAGAGTTCTTATGTTGATTATGTCAATTGAGTTTTGTATCAACAATGTACTTGTTACAATAATCATGGAGTATATAAGGATTGTACTGCAGTACTATTTCATTAAGGACTTGAGATTGTGTGGAACAAAGAAAAGTGACTCAATAGCAGGATAAATTTTTGGAAAATATATGGTTGAGAGAATGATAAATCATAATATAGTTCTGATACTGAGGTAGTGATTTTGGAATAATATGTGATTGTTTTGGATAAATTATATTGGATATTCTTGACTACCTTGGAACTAATTAATGATTTGTATATTCCATCATTGTTGGGGTTTAAAACATTTTTGGATTAATGAAGTATATCCAGCATTCTATATGGAATAAGGGAGCATGAATGTAATCAATAAGGAATATGGTAATACATGATGAAGGTATTCATATTCTATTACGGGGTAAAAAGGATCTATATTATGTTTACCTTCCTTATAAATGTTGGACTGTGAGTTTAGACAGAAGTATTTTGGATAGTTCTAGTTTGGATTATTTTGGATTGCCATAAAAGGACAACCCGGAGGTCGGGCGGCAACCCGTCGCGTCCGGCAAGGCTGCGAGACTTGAACCTGCAACCGAAGGGCGACAAGGGTGTATCACCTACCACTGGCCCACAAGATGTCCTGGATTAAATAATGTTGTTTTTTTTAAAGATCTGGTAGATGAATTATAAATTCATTTATTTTGGAACCCTGTACGAATAGTATAAATAAAAAAAAATTACATTCTATTATCTTTTAGAGTGATAGATGAGTTTGTGGTAGAAACTTATTAATGGATAAAACTCTAATTATAAAGTAAGTATATCTCCTTATGATCTTAGCCAATCTCATAAATAAATTCCTCAACATTAATAAAAGGAACTTAGAACAAAAATGTTTTCCTAGATGGTACCTTAAATCATCACTAATTTATGGCTTTGGGATTGTTGGCCTTTTCATAGCCATGTTCTCTACCACTCTCCATCAGATAATTGATGGTTAGATTTCTCCTCCATATCCATATTTTCCTACATGGAACCCTAGTATGTGTTATTTTCGGTAATCTTCATACTTTCCACTCTTTATTTTAAATAGAGGCATCATTAATTCATTTTTCGATGTGGGATTTCAACTAAGATATTTTGAAACGTCAAAAATGTGTTATCCCAATACCCTATATTTTGTTGAACTGATGGTACTTCAAATCATCATAGATTGATGAGTTTAAGGACCTCAATTTTATACTTGTTTGTGATTGATGACCTCAATCACTACCTATAAATATTTACGTTTTTCCTCCAATTATATGTCTATAATTGCCACCAATGTTCTCCTAATAGAGATCATAATTTGGTGGTGATCCTTTCATTTCTCTTTTCCTCATATTAAGACTAAATTTTAGTAACCCAATTTCTGATGTGGGTTTTCCCACAAAGATATTTTCTATTTTCAACCTTTTATTTTCGAAGAACAATTTCAAATTGCGAGGACGCAATTTATTGAAGGAGGGGAGAATGTAACACCCCAAGATTTTATAGTGTGTTATTTCTTCAAAATAATTCAATAACTTTTACTACACACAACACCAAGTTCAATCGCACCATGACTTACCAAACAAGCTGTTCAAAAGAGGTTATGAATAGTGTCAACTAAATTTTAAACTTTATATAATCCTTATAATTTTAGAATCCATATTATGAGTTTCTTAGTCATAATGCAAGAACAGATTCATTTTCAGTATTGCACTTTTATCAACTTTTGATAGTGAAACCTTTTTAAATACAATATTTTAAACTTTTTGACTAAATGGAGACATCAAAAAATTTAAAATGAAACATCCCAAGCTTCCACGGTACGCTTTCCTTTGAATAAAACAGTAGCGTGTGTTGTACGCAACGTCGAGTTTTAACACACACCACAACCGATCAAACTAGCCGTTATGAATTGTAATACCTACTTTTTGAAATTATATATATTTTATATTTGAAAATGGACTTCATTTTTGGATTCGGAATATCGAATTTAGCCTAAGGTGAAATTTTGGTACATTTCGGATAACTTTCATATTTTGATGAATAGTGAAAATTACTAAATTTTAATTAAAAACAACTTTTTTAATCAAAATAATTAATAGTGATAAATTATTAATTTGAGTGGTTTTAAAGTATATTTAGAATATATTTTTACCATTTAATATAATGTTTGTCATTGGACATAATTTTACAATTAAACCGAACATAAACAAGTGTCAATCTTTTGATAGTTATTACCTCTTAAAAACACGCTTTTTGTTTTGACAGCGGGAATTAATTTTAAATTAATTTCTGCCACTTCTGTGTTTTGAATTTAGAAAAATGGATTCCATATTTGGAATCAGGATGTCCAAATTGTGTAAATAGATAACTTTTATTTTTATACATTTTGAATAATTACTGTGGTAAATATTTTATTTACCATGGTTAAGGGTAAATCCGGTAAATAAGGGTTAAAAAATAATATTATAATAATACAAAATTTCCCTAAAACGTGTCCTAACCTTATTGGTGAACACATACCCGACCATGAGCATCCTTGGGTCAATTTGGGGACCCCTTGGAGCCACTTGTATTTGGTAGGGACACTTTATATTAATAAAGTTAAAATAAAAATAAAAATGGCATAAGCTTACATCTTTTAGAAGGACAATTTTTACACAGGGTTATACATGTTGGATTTTCGATTATAAATATTCATTAGAAAGCTAAAAAGATTTCCTACATAATGATATTTTATTTATAATTTTTAGACATCAAATAATTGAAATTATTAATGACACAATAATGATGCAATGTTTACCTCATTAATAAATCATTTAAATAAATAAGATTATAATGATTAAAATATTATCTAAAACCTGTCCAATTCTTATTGGTTGATGTTATTTAGAATATGAGTCATCTTATCTTCGAACTCAATGATTTTTGGACCATTATAAACCGAATATAATTATATTATAAAGTAATACTTTCACTCTTTCCTAAAGAGCCCCTCTTCTCCCTTATAAAAGAAGACCACTTCTACTCATTCCTCACACCTATCAAGCCACTTGGCTCGTCCAAACTCTGCCCAACTAAACTCCCCACATCCCTCTCCTCCTCCTTGAAGCTTCCCCTTAGGCAGAAAGCATTTCAAGAAGTCCTTTGGTTCCAACCAAAGTGAGTTACCTAAATTAAAGGTAACGATTTCTCTTAAATTATTTTCATTTATTTTGCTTCTCCAACCCCCAAACTCTTTTTATTTCCTTTCTTTTGTAACAACACCAGTATCCTAAATATACTAGGATGTTGTTATAAGAAGGATTAAAACTACACATACACACAACTCCATCTAATGGATGATGAACATAATGTTTCTGTGGATGGCAAACTAACGCCTCACGAAACGATGATTGTTCAAATACATCTTACCGCCTCTCATGGTGGCCATTATGATGGCACTGTAATTAAATATGATATTAATGATATATATTTTATATATAAGCTTCTGTAATTCCATTTTATTTCATACCATTATTCGTTTCATGTTGTATATACATACGATAATTTCATTTGAGGAAGTGCGGACTACCGCCCCCTTAAAATGATATGACTCGTTCATACCACACATGGAACGTATAAAGGATGGTGTTAATGAAATTAAGTAACATATATAAAATATTATATTATACTGGAATAGTAATATACCTATGTATCATTTGTATTCGATTCTTTTAAAATAAAAATTAAATGGAAGTAGCGTTCGTGCGTACGTACGGACTACCGTCTCCACGAACGCGATGAGATTCATTCTCCATCGTATCCATTCAAGTATAATTATCATTTGATGATTTAAAAATGATGTTTAAGGACTTGATACCATTCTGGATTTGAATAATATACAACTTATCCTTTACAAACATGTCTTACGTAACAAAACATACAAAAGCAAACAAGTAAGTTCACACCCGAAACAGCGATAACACTAAGATATTATTATAAAATCAATATTAAAAGATAATATATGATATCATATTAATGTATATGATTCTTGTATAATTTAATAACAATTATTTCACCATTATACAGGAGGTTAACCTACCCCAACCAAGGAAAAGTACAAGGTAAGGGATTTTCTTATCTCACTTTCAATTCCGTGAGATTTCCATTGTTCGCCACTAAATTATTGAAAGTGGTGTATTGTGTACTGCCATTTGATATATATTATCATGATTCTATTTATATTCATGTTATTCTGTAAATCATTTGGTGGTTATTAACTTTTGGCCATACGACTCAGTTGATTAACGTGGTAAGGGGTTTTCATCTCACTCCTTATTCTCATGAGATTCATGCCATATTGCCACCATTACCTTTTGTGTGGTGTATGTACTGCCCATAATTATATTCTTTGTGTAATACACTCTAATTTATGTGTACTTACATATTCATTGTATGATACCTCTTTCATGGGTTGTATGTTTCATAAGTTACCAAACTGGTAAGGGTTATTTCACAATCTCTTCATTATCCGAGGTTGTTTATACGTAATAATCTACTGGGATCTCTTTATCATCCACATCCATGTTTCTTAAAAATGTATTTCAAAACATTTTTACTATTTATTAAAATATGAGTTAAAGTCATTTATACCCTTTTTGACTTTTATAAGTGGTTTATAAAGGAATCTTTCCATCATTTTCAAAACAAGGTCCTTTTTAACCTTTTCGACAGAATTGAGGTAAGAATGTTTTTTTTAACTTATACGGCGGGTGCGGTTATTTTACGCCGTTATAAAATCTTCAAAGCTTTCCTTAAAAGCTTATAAGAATATTTTCAAAGAAAATGTTTTATTTTATATGGATCTTAAATGATTTCAAAATAAAAAGTGATATTTCTTTAAAAAGAATTTTGATTTCATCTATGTCAACATCCTTTGATGGATTTTACGCTTATTTGAAGTTGATTTATTGTAATACAAAGCTTCTATATTGTATTGAAGGTTTTGTGATATGTTTGACTGTGGATGTGCTAGTTTTATACCATTCATAGTTTATGGTGAAATTATTGACATTTCGTATGCTAGTTTTAATACGAATGTTTATGTTATGTTTAAACCTTTTCATATGGGAATGCATTGGACTTAATAAGTGACGGGTGGAGCCCGCTATAGCTCCTCGATGCATCGGTAGGTCTCATGAGACAAACTAGTGTCTTGGCACAAGGCCTTGACAAAATCTTATTTGTAGTCTTGGCACGAGGCCTTGGCTATGTGGTTATGATAGTCTGGCATTATGCATTCCAACATTATGAAAGTGGTTATTGATATTGCATGTGATTATTCGATTAGTAGAATATCCATGTGAATAAGTAAATGGAATTATTTCATTTTACTTTTTCCATACTATGTTGAAGTTCAATTTTAAAAGGCTTTTGTTTTAGTAATTCATTGCCTTAAATGTTTATGATTATTTTGAATGTTCCGCTATATTGTTATCCTTACTGGGCATTTGAGCTCACCCCTTTTCTATGTTTTATTTTTCCCAGGTAGTGAAGAAGTAAATTATGAATGACTTGCAGGGATATTATGAGGGGTTAATAGTGTGGATATGAAGACTTTGTTGTTGTAGTAGTTTTTCATTTTATGATGTAATGTAAAACTTATGAATATATCTAGTGTTTCCAAGGCTACTAAACCAATCGGTCTTTCGAGATTTGATCTTTCTTGTGATCATGCCAATGTTATGTAATAATGCACCGACTCTAGGTAGATGGGGTCGGGGCGTTACAAATAGTGTTTTCCCTTACATATTAATGGATGAGTATATATATATCCCTTTAATTGAAATGGATTTGTCTAATGAAATCAATTTCCATGGTAGTTTATATGTAAGTTTATTTAAAAAATTTGAAGAAAGATAAATTGTGCACATAGGATGATAACACAATATTTATCTGGATTGATGAGATATCTATTGAAAAGTGATTATATTACACTATAATGTTAACTGAATTTTTTTAGTTTATAAACGAATTTATTTCCCCATTGGTTTTTTAATGTGTTTCTATAAACTAAAAATAAACTGTAGGTATGTTCTACTATTTACGTTGAAAAGGAGGCATAGAGGGTCCCACACTATGGCTATAATTGTTGTGAGGGGGATGATAGGAAATAGAAAAGGGGCCTAAAATTTCCTATGTTTGGTAGGATAGAAACTGGTAAAAATGAATTTAAAATTTCATCATAAGATGAAATCACAACTCCTTTTAATATTGGGTGGAAATAACTTTGTGAAAAGGTTGACCAATTGTTAGACATAATTATACCTTAAACAATACACTACACCTCAATGTAAACACCTAAATTTCATATCATCCTCATCCTCCCTTACCCCATAACCATCCCACAAATTATCTACCACCATGCCACCAACACACATAAATTTTACTATGAAAATCACTACCAAATATCTACAAAAATTCCCCCGACAACAACACCTTCCCCCAAATCCCACTCTTTTCTATTTTTTTGAACATGAGTTAAATTTATGCACTATAAAGCCCAGAAAACAAACCCCCATACTTTTCCCATACTTTTATCAATTGTAAGAGACTCAACACCATCAAAAATCCCCACTCATATCGACACTCTATAATTTTGGGCAATGTATATATTTTTTTAGTTTTTTACTTAAATTCATTTTTCATTTTTTTCATTTCTCTTAGCATTTAAAATTGTACTAAATGTAATTTAGAAACTGAATTACAATTCCTTATCCCATTCTTCTTCCTTTTATTTTACACCAAAAATATTTCCACCAAACATAAAATTCTAAAAGTGTATCTAAAATCTCATTAAATTATATTAAATTTTTTATAATGAATTTATACCTTGGTCTTTAAATGATATTTTTTCACAAAAAAATTTATCAAATAAGTTCAATCATGTAATATATGAGTTTAGAATATGAGAGTTCAAATTTATCCCTTTTTTTAATTACTCACAAGGTAATAAATATTTATTTATTTGTTCAAAAGTTTAGTGAATAGATTAAAATAAATATTTATTTAGGTTACATAGATATTGAGATAAATATTTGTTCAAAAGTTTAGTTAGTAAAATATTTATTATATTTTATCAAAATAATATTATATTAATTATTTTTTTATAAATTAAATATGGGGATAAGAGTTGAGTTTAAATGATCCAATGAAAATTTTATATTCAATATCATTCAAATAAATATTAATTTATTTTTTAAGAATTTTTATTGAAATAAACACATGTTGTGGAGTATAATACTAATAGAATTTTTATTATCTGTCTTTGGAATCTACTTAGATTAAATTATTAGATAATTTATTTTGTGAAATTATTAATATGTAACATAGATTATAAATTATAAATTATATGATTTTCCCTATATGGATGTGTTGACTCGATGGATACTATAAGGACTTGGACTTAAAACATTAAATAATATTTAATTAAACAAATAATTCTCATTAAGAATCATTTTAGGTTTAGAGTTTTAGAGATTTAGGCCATAATAATTACATTACATCTCAAAAATTTCAAAGTAGACACTTCTACTCAGTTTCCATTTTTTCACAAAATAAAAACTATTGAAAAAAAGTGTCATGTCTTGTTCCGTGTTTTAGACAACATGACTTTCCCTTGATCCCATCCATGACCCTATTAATCTTTAACTCCTATGAAAAACATTTCGAAACTTGGGATGGGCATAAAAAGCTCAGTAAGGGTTTTAAAACAAAGAAAGAAAACATTAGTTCATCATTACATACATAACATAACCTCTTCAAAATACCACATGAAATAATAAGATTTACAAATAACACATAGAAATCATAAATCATAAAGGTAACTTGTGGCATCCATATCATACTTACATTGTATCTATCATAGCTACATAGGGAGTTACATTTAGAATACTCATCACAGTATATTCCCTAAATATATTAGGAGAAACATTCATGTTTACCTCTATCACATTACCCAATTGGAGATCTATCTCAGGATCACCCACCCTAGGTTTATCACGGAACCACCCATATACATAAACAATTCCCAAGAACCATAACATAATCATAACACATTACATAAGCATAAAGTAAAGATACCATTCCCACATTGCAATCATAATATATCATTTCAAGATATTGAACAAGATATTAAAATAATAAATCCATTCTCAAAAACCATTTTCAATACCAAAATACGTAAAATAGTATATAGTATTTATTTTCCTTTTAAAAACATTATGGATTGTTAAGGAAGCCAAAGATCAAATAATACTCATGGTGGCAGAAAGGTCATTGTCACTACTTATGTTAGAAGAAACATTTTTTTTTGTTTAGTAAAACACTTTGTAGAAAATTATTATCTTGAATGAAATGAAAATTCCATGGTGTTTATACAACATATAAAATAAAGTCATGTATTAAAACAAAATATGCCTCAATGAAAGTAGATTGAGATGAAGTCCCTTACCTCGTGTCTGATTTCACCCATTCATTATTTAATCTCTTGAATAATAAAATAAATCTAATTTCTACTTGATGAAGATCCTTTTTCAAGTTTATTATTCCTTTTATATTACTTATTACAATTTTATAAACATTATTTAATCATTTAAGTTAATAACGGTCGATTTGTCAATATTTGGTACTTGAGTCAAAAATGAACTTCTTATAATTACAATTTTTCATGTGGTCAAATATCCATTATATCCATAATTATATTCATGATGTAGATATCATATATATCATATATATCCAGTATATGTATGTATTTATAATAGTACATAACATTTTGATATATGAAATGAAATGCATCGTTCATGGAGACGGTAATTCGTATGTACGCATGAATGCTACTTTCATTTCTATTTATTATTTTAATGGAATTAAAACATAATTATAAATAGGTATATTATAATTATAATATAATATCATATATAATATCATTAACTACATCCTTTATAAATCCCATATATGGCATTAACGAGTCATATCACTTTGAGGGGGAGGTAGTCCACACTTCCTCAAATGAAATTATCACGTTTACCCATAATGGAAACCATAAAGGTGTGCTATAAATGAAAAATATAGAATAATAAAAAAAACATGAACATATTATATATCATATATAAATATAGTTCCATCATAATGGCCACCATGATAGGTGGTAGGAGATAATTGAAAAATCATCATTTCGTGAGGCGTTAGTTTGTCATCCACAGAAACCGTATGTTATTTACCCATTAGATGGAGGTGTGTGTAAGTGTAGTTTGAATCCTTATCATAAAAAAATCCTAGTATATTGAGGATATTGGTGTTGTTTTAAAATAAAGTAATAAAAAGAGTTTATGCAGTTGGAGAAGTAAAATAAAACAAAAGAACTTAAGAGAAGACGTTACCTTTAAATTGGGTAACTCCGTTTGGTTGGAAAAGAAAGGGTTAGTTGAAGTGACTTATGCATACATTAAGTCTTCTTGGAGAAGTATAGGGATGTAGGGAGCTTAATTGGTTAGATTTTGGATGAGAAAATGGGATTTAGAGGTGTGAGGAATGGGTTATAGGTGACAACTTTATATAAGGGGGAGGAGGAGATCTTTAAGAAAGTGTGAAAATATTATTTTATTACATAATTATATTCGGTTTATAAATGTCCAAAACTTATTAAAGTGGAAGAAAAGATGACTCATGGTCGAAATAAAATCATCCAATAAGAATTGGACAGGTTTTGGATATTATTTTAATCTTTATAATCTTATTTATTTAAATAATTTATTAATGATATAAGCACTATATCATTATTGTGTCATAAATAATATAATTTATCTGATGTCTGAAAATTATAAAAAAATATCATGATGTAGGAAATATTTTTATATTTCCAAATAATATTTACAGTTGAAAATATAACTTATATAACCTTATGTAAAAAATAATTTACTAAAAGATATTTTTTTATGTCATTTTTGTCTTTACTTTAAGATAATTAAAATAAAGTGTCATTATCACTCCCATGTGGCTCTATGGGGTCCCAAAATCGACCCAAAGATACACATGGTTAGATATATATCAACCAATAGTATTAGGACACATGTTAAGGTAATTTTATATTATTATAGTAACATCTGTTTACCCTTATTTACCAGATTTACCCTTTAACCATGGTAAATAAAATATTTACTAAAGTAAATAAAATATTTATTGAAGTAAATATTCATAATGTCTACAAAAAAGTTACCTATTTACACAATTTCTACCTCCTGATTCTAAATATGAAATCAATTTTTCCAAATTCAAAATACATAAGTGGCAAAAATTAATTTTAAATTAATTCCCGTTGTCGAAACAAAAGCCGTGTTTTTAAGAAATAATAACTATCAAAATATTAACACTTGTTTATGTCCAATTTAAATATAAAATTAATTCCAATGAACAAAATTGGATTAAATGGTAAAAATATAATCTAATTACACTTTAAAATCAATTAAAATGATAATTTATTCATATAAATAAATTAGATTAAAAGGATGTTTTGAATTAAAATACAGTATTTTCACTACTCATTTAAAAAATGAACATTATCAGAAAAATACCAAAATTTCATCCAAATTGTATTTTTATGTCCCGATTCTAAAGAATAATATTTTTTTGTCAAATATAATATATAAAAGTGACAAAAACTAGATTTAAAAAGGCTTCTCCATCAAAAGGTGGTAAATCGGCCTTTTAAAGAATATTAGAGTATTTGTGTTTAAAATTGGATTAATTCACATTTTAAGCCTCTAAATTTTATTGGATAAATGTAAAAACATTTAACAAACATGTATAATAATTTTGTAGTTATATTTGTTCATTCCCACCAATACAACGGCTAGGTGTTAACTACCATTTAAAATAATAATATTATATTAATGTTGTGCAGCATAAGATTTGAAAGAAACATGTTGTTACGTATCGGGTACACCATCAAACATAGAAACCCCTTTAAGGTAAAATTAATATTTAATTCACAAAATATTAATTAAAAAGGAAATTTATTATTTCTTTATTTACCTGGGCTGTTACATCCTCCCCCCCCCCCTTTGGAAATTGCGTCCTCACAATTTTATTCACTTATCAAATAAATGGGGGTATTTATCCCTCATAGAACTTTCAGATTCCCATGTTGTCTGTTCAACCATATGGTTTTTCCACAAAACCTTTACTTGGTGAATTACCTTATTCCGTAATAATTGCTCTCTTCAATCAAAAATCTGGACTGGATGTTCCTCATAAGAGAGATTCTCTTCCAACTGAACTACCTCTATACTTAAAACATGAGATGGATCTGGAATATAATTTCTCAATATTGAAACATGAAAAACATTGTGTACATAGGACAAACGTGGAGTTAAATCCACTATATATGCAACTGATCCAACTTTCTCTAGTATTTCATAAGGTCTAATGAACCATGGACTAAAATTTCCCTTTTTACCAAAACGCATCACACTTTTCCATGGAAAAACATTGAGAAAGACATGATCACCTACCTCAAAAGAAATATCCTTCCTCTGATTATCCACATAACTTTTCTGCCTACTCTGAGCCGTTCTCTGGTGATTCTGAATCAACTAAACTTTTTCTTTCATCTCTTATACCAATTCTGGTCCCATCAACTTCCTTTCACCTACTTCATCTCAAAAAGCTGGAGTTTGACACTGCATCCCATATAATGCCTCAAATGGAGCCATATGTATACTGGAATGAAAACTGTTATTATAATAAAATTCAACCAAAGAAAGATGTTGGTCCCAAATTCCCTGGTAATCCAGTGAATAAACACATAGCATATCCTCCAAGGTCTGAATTTTTTGTTTTGAATGTCCATCTGATTGAGGATGAAAAGCTATACTAGAATTTAATTTAGTACTCAATGACTTCTAAAGGCCTTTCCAAAAGTTATAAGTAAACCTGGGATCACGATCAGATACAATGGAGAGGGGAAAACCTTATAACCTAAATATCTCTTTAACATAAAACCGAGAAAGTTGATCTAGAGAAAAAGTATCCTAAATAGGAAGGAAATGAGTATATTTATTCAACTGGTCAATAATAACCTAGATTGCATTATTACCTTGAGATGTCTTTGGTAATCCCACAACGATGTCCATAGATATATTTTTCCATTTACACTCTGGAACTGGTAAAGACTAAAGCATCCCTTTCAGATATCATTTTTCATTCCATCCCACTAGTAATACTTTTGAATATCTTTGTACATATTAGTACTGCCAAGATGAAATGAAAATAGGGAACTATGATCTTCACATAACAACAAATTCTTCAACTATGAATCACAAGGAATGCATAATATTTTCCCAAACCTCAAAACACAATCATTATCAATGTTAAATTCAATAAAATTACCCTTCCGAACCAACTATACCTTTTTCTGCAACTCACAATCTTCCTTCTGCGCTTTCTTTATTCTATCTGATAGAGATAATTTCACTGACACCTGAAACAAAACAGAAAAATTTCCTACACCAACAACTTCTATTCCAATGTTCATCAAATCAAAAACTAAATAATCTCGTTCGAAACGTATCATGGTTAATGAAGCATTATTTTTTCGACTCAAAGCCTCTGCAACTTTATTTTCTTCTCCCGGATGGTAAAGGATCGTGAAATCATAATCCTTGATTAATTTCAACCATCTCCAATTTCTCATGTTCAATTCTTTCTGAGTAAATATATACTTTAAACTTTTTTGTTCAGTATATATTTCACATTTTACTCCATGAAAATGATGCCTCCAAATTTTTAAAGCAAAAAAACAACATTAGCTAATTCCAAATCATGTGTAGGGTAATCTAACTCATGAGATTTCAACTGACGTAAAGCATAAGCAATTACCTGATCATTCTGTATAAGGACACATCCATATAATTTCAATAAAGCATCACTATAAATAACAAACTCACCATTTCTGGAATGTAGTTCCAAAACTAGATCATTAACCAATCTTCTTTTAAATTTCAGAAAAAAATCATCACATTCTTTTGTCCAAAGAAACATAACACCTTTTCGAGTTAACTTAGTTGATGGACTAGATAACCGTGAAAACTTTTTTAAAAACCTCTGGTAACATCCTTCCAAACCAATAAAACTATATATCTTAGTTATATTTTTGGGTCTTTTCCATTCTTCAATAACTTTTCTTTTAGAACGATCAACAGTTATTCAATTTTTTGTAACAATGTGACCAAAGAAAGAAATTTTTTGTAACCAAAACTCACACTTTCTGAATTTCCCAAATAGTTTCTTTTATTTTAAGGTTTTCAAGACAACACTTAAATTACTTTCATACTTCTCTTTACTTTTATAATAAACCAAAATATCATAAATGAACACAACCACAAACTTATCCAAGAACTCACGGAAAATTCTATTCATAAGATCTATGAATACAACAGGTGCATTGGTTAAAACAAAAGGCATAACTCCAAATTCAGAATGGCCATATCTAGTATGAAACACGGTCTCTGTAATGTATTCTTCTTTTACTTTCAACTGATGGTACCCCTACCTCAAGTCAATCTTCAAAAAATAATGAGCTCCTAGGAGTTGATCAAACAAATCATCGATATGAGGAAAAGGATACTTGTTCTTAATAGTGATGGTATTCAATTCTCTATAATCAACTCAAAGTCTCATTGAACCATATTTATTTTTAAAAAATAAGACAGGAGCACCCCATGGTGATGTGCTAGGTCAAATGAAACATTTATCTAATAACTCCTGTAATTTCTGCTTTAACTCTAAAAGTTCAATTTGAGCCATTCGATAATGGGGTTTTGAAATTGGCTTAGCATCTGGAACTAAGACAACAATAAATTCAACTTCCCATTCAGGTATAATACCAGGAAAATCATCAGTAAAAACATCAAGGTACTCATTTACCATTGGCACATCATTAATCTAAACAGTTCCTTTGTTTTAAACAATATGTGCAAGGTAACATTCCTTTCCATCTTTTACTAGTTTCTCAGCTTCCTGATATGTTATCAAAAGTAAGGGTTAATTTTTGTACACAAACTGAAAATATTTCCGAAAAAAAAGCCTCTTTAGATCTACATTCAATCTTGGCATGATAAAAAGAAACCCAATCCATACCCAAAATAACAGCAAACTCTACTAGAGGCAAAACAATAATTTTTTCAGGTAGATTCTTTCCACACACAAGGATAAAAAGTTTCTTATAATTTCTTTTTATTTCAACATTTCCACCAGGAGTTTTTACCATAAGTTTAGGATTCATATCTTGAGATGGAATTCCCAATTTACTAGAAAACTTCTCAGAAATGAATGAATGTGTAGACCCCAAATCAAACAACACATTGGCATAATCTGAAAAAACCAACAGTGTACCCGATAATACTTCATTTGATGTCCCAACATCTACTGAAGTAGTTGCAAAGGACTTCACCACCCCTTTCTGCTTGTAGTCTGGTTTCTTTCCCTCAGTTGAGTTCTTCATTGGACACTCATTTGCATAATGACCCATTTCATTACACTTAAAACATTTTACTAATTGTAAATCAATTTTTTTCTTACCATTAAACTGATCTTTCTCAGTGTAATTACGAGGTTTATGTCTCATTTTACCACATTGGTATCACTGACCAGAATTCAAAAGACATTCCACAACATTATTTTTACCACAATTTTCACAAACTATAAACTTAATTTTATTACCATCAAACTTTTTGGAAATTTTTTTCCCTTCCGCCTTCCACCTTGACCTCTTATTCTATTCTTTGTTAAAGAAGACTTGATCATCTTCAAACTTCATTTCCACCTTCTCCACACATCGAAAAAGGTTTTTATAACTTTTTAACTCACAAGAAGCTAAAGCCCTTTAATACTTTGGCTTTAATCTTGAGTAAAAATGGTATATTTTACTATCAATATCTTATATGAAATTTGGAGCATACCTTGCCAGTCGAGTGAATTTTTCTTCATAATAATCCACTAAATCATCCTCCTGCCTCAATTCTAGGAATTTATTTTCCATCCTAAGACAAACCACCTTAGTAAAATATTTCTCTAGAAACATACCTTTTAATTCATCCCAATCAAGAGCATAAATCTCCTCACTATCCCTGGTATTTTTCATCATTAACCACCTCGGATCAGCTTCACCTTCAAAACAGTAAACAGTGAGACTAACCTTTTGATGTTCTGAACACCCCATAACATTGAAAATATTCTCTAGTGATTTAATTCACCCTTCTACTAGCATAGGATTAGATGATCCTCTGAATGATGGGGGATGTTTCCTTATGAAATGCTCCACTACTGACATGTTCCTCTGTGGTCGAACTAGCTTTTCTCATGCGTGGATACCACAACCATTTATAGCCTGATTCAACTGTTCCATCACTACATAAAACTATTTAGTTATGATTATAACCATCTCAGGTTGTTGATTTGGAAGGTTGTCTTCCTCCTGATTTCATCCCAACATAGATTCCATGTTTCCTCTATGGAAAACCATTCTGAATAGAGAAATATCTTAGGTGAAGCAACATGGTAACCTGTAAATTCTATATCACTTCAACATTAACATAAATTAATTTATGGAAATTAATTTAACAATACGCTAACTACTAATGTTATCTAAACCCACCTATGATACCAAATATAAGGACACGGCCTTAAAACATTACATAATCTTTAATTAAATGAACAATTCACATTGAGGATCTTTTTAGGTTTATATTTTTAGATAGTTTGGACATAACTATTACATTACATCTTAAAATTTCAAAGTATACACTTCTACTCAGTTTCCATTTTTTTCATAAAATTAAAAACTCTTGAAAAAAAAGAGCCATTTCCAGTTCTATGTTTTAGACAACATGACTTTCCCTTGATCCAATCCTTGACCATATTCATCTTTAAGTCCTATGAAAAACATTTCAAAACTTGGAATGAGCATAAAAAGCTCAGTAAGAGTTATAAAACAAAGAAAAAAATATTAGTTCATCATTACATACATAACATAATCTCCTTAACATACCTCATGAAATCATAAGATTTATGAATAACACATAGAAATCATAAATCATAAAGGTAACTTGTGGCATCCATATCATACTTACATTGTAGCAATCACAGCTACATAGGGAGTTACATTTGGAATACTCATCATAGTATATTTCCTAAATCACTTAGTAGAAACATTCATTTTTACCTCTGTCATGTTACCCAATGCATTGGAGAGATATATCGGGCTAACCCTCCCTAGGTTTATCATAGAACCACCCGTATTTGTAAAAAATGACCAAAAACCATAACATAATCATAACACATAACATAATCATAAAAGAAATATAACATTCCCACATTGCAATCATAATATATCATTTCAAGATAATGAACAAGATATTAAAATAATAAATCCATTCTCAAAACCATTTTCAATACCAAAATACATAAAATTGTATATAGTATTTATTTTCCTTTTAAAAACATTACAACTCGTTAAGTAAGCCATAGATCAAATAATACTCACGGTGGTGGAACGGTCATTGTCACTGCTTAAATTAAAAGAAATTTTTTTTCCCATTTAGTAAAATGTTTCGTAGAAAAATATTCCTTTGAATGAAATGAAAATTCAAAGATGTTTATACAGCATATAAAATAAATCCATGTATTAAAACAAAATATGCTTCAATGAAAGGAGATTGAGATTAAGTCCCTTACCTCATGTCTGATTTGACCCGTTCGTTCTTTAATCTCCTGAATAATAAACTAAAGTTAATTTATACTTGCATAAGATTATTTTTCAAGTTTATTATTCCTTTTATATCACTTATTATAATGTTAAAACATTATGTAATCATTTAGGTTAATAAAGGTCATTTTGTTGATATTTGGTACTTGAGTCAAGAATAAACTTCTTATAATTAAAATTTGTTCATGTGGTAAAATATCCATTATATCCATAACGATATTCATGATTTAGATATCATATATATCATATATATTCAGTATATGTATGTATTTATAATAGTACATAACATTTAGATACAAGAAATGAAATGCACCGTTCATGGGGACGGTAAGTCATACGTACGCATGAACGCTACTTTTATTTCTATTTCTTATTTTAATGGAATTAAAACTTAATGATAAATAGATATATTATAATTACAGTATAATATCATATATAATATCATTAACTCCATCCATTATACATCCCATATATGGCATTAACGAGTCATATCACTTTGAGGGGTTGGTAGTCTGCACTTCCTTAAATGAAATTATCGCCTTTACCCAAATCAAAACCATAAAGGTATGATATAAATGGAAAATACAGAAGATTAAATAAAACATAAACATAATATATATCATATATAAATACAGTTCCATCATAATGTTCCCCATGAGAGGTGGTAGGAGATAATTGAACAATCATCATTTCGTGAAGCGTTAGTTTTCCATACACAGAAATAGTATGTTCTTTACCCATTAGATGGAGGTTTGTGTAAGTTTAGTTCAAATAATTATCATAAAAACATCATATTATATTTAGGATACTGTTTTTGTTATAAAATAAATGAATAAAAATAGTTTATGTGGTTGGAGAAGTAAAATAAAACAAAAGAACTTAAGGGAAGACATTACCATTAAATCGGGTAACTCCCTTTAGTTTGAACCAAAAGATTTTGTTGAAGTGCCTTATGCCTAACTGAAGGATTCTAGGAGGAGTATAGGGATGTAGGGAGATTAATTGGGTATATTTTGGATGAGAAAAGAGGCTTGAGAGGTGTGAGTAAAGGGTTAGAGGTGAAGGCTTTTTATAAGGGGGGGAGGGGCTCTTTAGGAAAGTGTGAAAATATTATTTTATTACATATTGATTTTAGGTTTCTAAATGTCCAAAACTTATTAAAGTAGAAGATAAGATGACTCATGGTCTAAATAAAATCATCCAATAATAATTGGATAGGTTTTGGATATTATTTTAATCTTTATAATCTTATTTATTTAAATCATTTATTAATGAGGTAAACACTATATCATTATAGTGTCATAAATAATTTAATTTAATTTATATCTAAAAATTATAAAAAAAATATAATGATTTAGTAAATATTTTTATATTTACAAATAATATTTATATTCAAAAAGATAACTTATATAACCCTACGTAAAAATTAATTTACAAAAAGATATTTGTTTATGTAATTTTTGTCTTTACTTTAAGTTAATTAAAATAAAGTGTCATTATCACTCCCATGTTGCTCCATGGGGTCCCAAAATCGACCCCAATATGCCCATGGTCAGATAGGTATCAACCAATAGGATTAGGACACATGTTAGGGTAATTTTATATTATTATATTAATATTTTTTTACCCTTATTTACCAAATTTACCCTTTAACCATGGTAAACAAAATATTTACTGAAGTAAATATTCATATTGTCTAAAAATAAAATTTATCTATTTAAAAAATGTATAACTCATGATTATAAATATTGAATCTATTTTTCCAAATTCAAAACACAAAAGTGGCAGAAATTAATTTAAAATTAATTCTCGTTGTCCAAACAATTGGCGTGTTTTTAAGAAATAATAACTATCAAAAGATTGACACTTGTTTATGTCAAATTTCAAATTTAAATTAATTACAATGACCAACATTGGATTAAATGGTAAAAATATAATCTAATTACACTTTAAAACAAATTAAAAATGTAATCTATCCATATAAATAAATTAGATTAAAAGGCAGTTTTGAATTAAAATACAGTATTTTCACTATTCATTAAAAAATGACCTTTATCAGAAAAATACCAAAATTTCATCCAAATTATATTTTTATGTACCGATTATAAATAATAATTTTTTTTTCAAATATAATATATAAAAGTGACAAAAACTAGATTTAAAAAGGGTTCACCATCAAAAGGCGGTAAATCGACCTTTTAAAGAATATTAGAGTATTTGTGCTTAAAATTAGATTCATTCATATTTTAAGCCTCTAACTTTTATTGGATAAATGTAAAAACATTTAACAAACATGTATAATCATATTTTAGTTAATTCTTTTCATTCTTTTCAATAAAATGGCTAGGCGTTAACTACCATTTAAAATAATAATATTATATTATTATTGTGCAACGTAAGATTTCAAAGAAACTTGTTGTTGCATATCAGGTACGCCGTCAAACATAGAAATAACTTTAAGGTAAAATTAATATTTAATTCACATAATATTAATTAAAAAGAAAATGTATTATTTCTTTATTTACCTGGGATGTTACAGATACACTCTAGAAATTTCTCTTTCCCTAGAGAGAAATCCTCTCTTCTTCCCACTCTGAAGAACATAGAGGGAGAAGAGGGGATAATTGTTTTGATTGAAAAAGAATAATGCAATAAAAAAGGTTTTTTTCTACTACCCCAGATTTCAAGAATGTCATTTATATATTTATTGAGAATTTTTAGATATTTATATAGAAATAATTAGTTGGATTCTCTACTATAATGAACAATGGGGAAAGAGAAGAAAAATAAATTTTTTGAAGATAAATATACCTAATAAGGTGATCCATAATTTAAATTAAATATAAGTTAAATTTGGGTGATATGTATATGATATTATAAGTATAATTTTTTAAGTTCTTTATATTTATCCATCGATATTGACAAAATACATTAGGCATACGTTCAGTGCTTCTATTAAGTCCTAGAACCTTCAAATTAATACACATCACATAAAAAATCAAAATACACCATTATTGAAGTAATCCATTTAATTTTAATTATCCATAATAGTATTGTTAACACTTTATTTATTCAAGAATTACTATTAATTAATTATTATATTACTTATAAAATTATGTATATATTTATGAAGGAATATTAATGTAAATTTAGTTTCATATACCCTTGAAAATAAAATAATATATTTATCTAACATTAATATCTAACGTGGGTTATCAATAGAGTTTGTTAAACTTTTTTTTATTCTAGTAAGTTTTGTATCCAAGTTCCAAGCTCTCCATAATAGAAACATTTCCAATTTATTCCCACACCTCCATTAGGATTCAACAACCATGGATAATTATTTAACTGTTTTTTTTTTTGTTTTCTTTTGGATTACACTTTAACACTTTTGTATAGTTAACAAAACACCAGATCATAGATCTCCCTTTTTCTACTTTTTTACACTCAACATTTTATGATGATTAGGTAAAAATTTTCTAAACTCAACAATATTTTAATTTAAAATTAATTATGGAAACCTTTTGAGAAGTTATTTGAGAAAGATGTCTATAGACACGTTTAAACTAAGTGATTTTGGCCTCTATAAAACATTAATATTACTAATCATATTGACTAAATGACTAGATTCTGTAGTTAATTTTGTGACTTTGTATCAATATAATTCCTTTGAAACCTTTTATCTCTCATACCTTGTTTTGTCTTAATAAATCAGCTTTAGTATATTTTTCATCTTCAACATATCCATGATCCCATGGTTCTTTTTCAACATAGGTTCCATGGATGGAGACATTAATGTAAATACATAAATTGAATCAAAAAATTTCTTTTGATTAGAATATAGATATAATTTTTTAACAGCTTCATCAGTTAGTTTATAAATATAATATCTTAACTATTTTAAAGATTCCTTCTACTCATTTTTAGGTATTCCTTTACCATTGTTTTGGTCATATCTTTGTTTAGTTTTACTTTGGGGTTTTTAGGTTAATTTGGAGAAATTTGGAATCCCATGGGGTTATTCATGGATAGTCCATGGTTAAGGAAAACTATACGGTTTTCCCTAGGAAACCGTCTACCACATTTTGGAGCTACGGGATATGGCACATGATTTGACCAAATTGTGTGGTCACCCTCCCCAAACTATTTCCCCATAGACAGTCGGGGTTTTCATTATTGGTAAATATTTTGACAATCCTATGACACATAGGAGAAATTATGGACCCCGTGAGTATTGGTGAATGGTTAAGGTGCATAGTTTGTAAAATCATGTTCCTATACCTAGGTAATAATTCATGTTGAAATTAAACCCCTGAATTTTTTATAAGAAAATACAACCCCCCCCCCACCCCACCACCCTTGGTTTTTCGTTCATTTTCACCACCGCTCGACCTGACCTAATTTTACATTAATTTAAATGCTCTATAAAGGATTGGAATTCTCCTTGAACCCATTTAGTTGAGAATCTAAGATTTAGTGGAAGTAATCGGTACCTCTAGGGTATGTGATGTCTTGATCATTTGGGTTCCACTCTCTTCCATATTTCATTCAGTTTTGATAATAATTATTTTATTTCATTTATTATTGTTTAGATATTGGTTTTGGTGGAACTTAATTTTTTGGATCTTAATCCAAGGTTTTGTTACTAGATCTTCATAATTGTTGTGAATTCGACCGTTCTACATCAAATTGAATGTTATGTTTTGGTGAGTGCCCATAAATGGTCTTGAGGTTGGTGGTCTAATTGATAATTCCCATAGTATTGATTATGATTCACATGTTTTACCTATATCATTTATTTTCCATGATGGGTCTTTCTAAATTAAATTAATTTAATAAACTGATTTCCCATTGATTATGAGACCCTTCACAGATCTAGTTGGAGATTGTGAGACTGAACTTGATGGAAACCCATGGGGTGTGCTGATATATCTAAAATTATGATCTATGGATTATAAAAATAGGAATAACTGGTTAATGGAATTAAACTACATTTTTTGTGCATGTTTGATAATGGGAATAAAATGGTTGGTTGGCATAACATTGTAGGGTTAACCAATTATGTGATTAAATGTTGATAATTATATTAATGGTAAAAAAAATCATTTTATTCCATGTGTTTAAAGTAAGTAACCATGGTTTTTATAATTTAAATAGTACACCTTGATGATAGTATCTTAAAGTATGGTTAATAATTTTGAACCTTGATATGAATGTGAAATATATAATATTTGTAAATGATCGATCGTTGATTAGTTGGTCAAGGACTACTATTCAAAATACCCATATGGTTCCAAACTAATGCTTTAGGCCCCCAAGTTATATATATTTGTTTTTATGTGATCATTAAGTTATGGGATAGGGACTATGGCTGACAATACCCATAGGATTCCAGAATATTTCTCTTAGAACCCATAATATGAATTTGAACTTGGAATTATATGAATAATTAAATCCTATGAATGAATGATATGTGAAATTCCTATGTTATATTTTTCAGACTCTAGAAAAGGCTAAATCATGTATGATTTTTTAAAGTTTCACCATGAACCTAGGGGCCTACATGGTTTATTAAAGAAAATCTATCATGAAAACTATTTAATTTATCATTTGTACTTTATTCTATATATAATTTAATATGCTATTATAGACTGGTTATTGCTTTTAAAAAAAATTGGTGGCCTACTAAGTTTTAATCACACCAAACTTAGGCTGCTTGGTTAGTACCCAAATAGACTTTATGTTTTCCAGAGAGAATAAGGAAAATATCCCTAAGTTATATGGTTGAGTTGGGATTCGAGATGGAGCTTGAATGAGGGAACCAGACCTGATGTTGGGACCCATTTGGGAGTTGTAAATGTGTATTTTCTTTGAGTTTTCATTTTACACTTGAAACTTATCTTTCATGACATATTTACTACTTTGGTTTATGGTTTTCTTTTATTCTTTTGGATTCATCATGTGATGTTATATGATTGTTGATTATAGTATTCTATTGGTTGTTGTTTATTATCATTTGTATATTTTTATTCATTTTCTCTAATGTTATACTTTGATTAGGAGGGTATTGTCTACCCAAATTACATATTGGACCCCTGCTACTAGTTGGAAGCCACTGGTGTATGGGGACGTGCGCCTGAGGTCACAAAACAAAGAGGCTCAAGACACCAGTATGTGGAACCTTGGTTACGACATCACAAAGTGATATCAAAGGAGTATTATTTTCTTCTTAGTTTTCATAATATTAGGGAATGGTAGATAGGATACTAGGATGAGTATGGCCTTCGTCATGGTTTCTTACATTAAAGTAGATAACCCATGTTTAGGGGAAAACCCAAGTACCTAGGGTGGGACTATTCTTCTTGATGTTTTCTATTATAATTAAATTCTATTTCACCTTAGGTTATGCACATGGTATGTTATGTTGTTATTATTATAATATTTTCATCTAGAACTGGTGTAACATGATAGTTTAGTAAACATGAATCATTCAATGAGATTTTTAATTTTTGTTACAAGCATCATGATATAAATGCATGGAAATTCATGTTATGAGAAGGTTTTTGGGAATGAAAATATGTTACTTTTTTTTGAGTAATTTAGAAAATGAAATGGTGCCTAATAAGAAATTGATAATTTTAAATGATTCTAAATTCAATAATTTAGAATGGATAGAATGTATGTCTAATGAGAAACATCAATTGTGGAAGTTTTTACCCTATGTTATCCATGACCTAGGTTTGGGATTGTTGAGGGTAGTGATAGTGCTTTAGTTTAGACCATGTGGTGGAGTATGGGTGATGAATGTTTATAGCATAATGTGAATACCTATTTTTTAAATATTATAATTATGTATTATGCATCCTAAGACACGTTTTTGGAATTCTAGATACATTCCCCCAATGATGAGGTTTATTTATAGGATGATAGGAGGGCATGGCAGGAAATGTACCTCCAGTAGTGGAACTTGAGTCTCGGATAGTTTTGGTTGAAAGATCCAAAGAGAAATTCTATGAGTAATTTTCTTTCTTTATGTAGTTCATGAATAGAGAGCCAAGGTAGATTGTGTGGAATATGTGTGACCTAATACATGATTTCTAGTTGCAGCAACCTCCAATCTTCACTGAAGAGGGTGGACCTGAGCTAGTTGTGTTTGTGATTGAGTCTATCCATAAGATCCTTTCCCATTTATAGACTTATAATGATAAAAGTATCATGTTGTATATTTACATGTATATAGGAATATTCAAGCACTGGTGGGATATCCAAGATCGGGATTAGTAGTGGGAGGGCTTGGTTTGGAAGGACTACCTAGAGAAGTTCTTGGAGTAATTTTACCAAGAGATGCTTGGGTGGGAGAGAGAAGTAGAATTTATGAGGTTGACCAAGTAGATTATGTGTGTGATGGACTATGTTGGTCACTTCAATGACTTGTATATATTTTTCCAAAAACTTGTAGGGGATGAGGCAAGAGTGTCGAGTCATTTTCAGGATGGAATGAAATGTGATATTATGTCCTTGGTGGACATCTTTCGGCTGTAGATGTTTTCTGAGGTGGTGAATCATGATCTCGTTTCTGAGGGGAACATTAAAGAGGCTTCTAGTGTAGAATAGGTAGTTTCTAATAGATGGATATTATGTATGTCTTCCAAGAGTAGGAAGAGTCACTAGGAGTGGGTGTGGGAAAGAAGCACAAATAGTTCTTCCTGAGGGGTATCTATGGTATGCTAAGGGTAGGATCAATTGGATACCAACCAAGTAAATTAGTTATTTAAACCTAATGATTATGAGATAAGACTCGAGATAGAAAGTTTTATAAATAATTTAAATATAGGGTATGATTGTAGGTTTGTATATGGATATACAATTTTAGAGTAGTTATGCTTCAAGGGGTAGTCTATTATAACATCCCGTTTATATAAATGGGAAAGTGATATTGAGATTTATGAAGTGTGTACCACTAAATAACATGATTTAGACAATGTGATGGGGTAATTAGTGATTTACATTTTGATATGACTAGTTTTGAATTTTGTAAGGTAATTGGATTGGAAAATATATGTAACATAGAATGACTGATTATGTATTGATAAATTCATAAAGATTAATATGATATTTCAATGATTTCAATCATATGAATCATGGAGGTAAGAACAAGTGGTATGATTGGTTCTTTTAAATCATGGTTCTATTAGGGATTTGTGTTTCTTCTGAATTGGTTTATGGTGATTTAATATAAAAGGTATATACGGTAAGGTTATTTTCTGGTTGTGTGAGTATATAGAATGATTACATAATGGTATATTTAAATGGACATGGAATATTTTGATTTTGTAGGTGATATATGGGGTTTGAATGATATGGTGATCATGTCCCCCCCCCACGAATGGCCCAAAGGCCTTCTTTTTTTATTTTATTATGGATAATACCCCTTTTAAGGGTTGAAGGGGAACTCGTACATGACCCATAGGCCTAAGGCACAAGGCCCGACTTACCCACAATACATGACCCAAAGGCCCAGAGGCATACCATGCCTAATACATGACCCATAGGCCCAGCCCACTTGAACTGCCCCTCCCCAACTTCTGATTCATTGATCACCTAGCTCCCCACCTTACAGTGCTGATCGGTTATCATTGCCTCTTACAAAGCTGCACGGTTCTTGGTCCTGATGGCGGCTGCCATACCCTCTCATTCTTCCAAGCTGGTTATCTCTGCTTCTGGTGGATACTACTCTTATTGCTATGATCCTCTTCTAGGGCCTTTTCTGTGTGAACTGGGCTACTCCATGGTCTACATGTCCCTAAGGCCTTTGATGACCCGAAGGCCCTTGAGAATCTTAGGACCAAACTGGTGGCCCAAAGGCCTAAATCAGGTGAATAGTTCCAACTTCTATAGTACCAAATAGTAACTGCTACAGTGAATGCTACAGTACTGCTACAGTGCCAAAAAAAATTCGCCTCCACCCATTTTGAACTTGGGTCTCTTGGATGCCAAGAAGGAGCCCTTACCCCTCAGGTATGGGTTCGTTGGTATATAGTGATCATATTGATGTGACCCTAATGGTAGATGTTATAGTAATTCATTAAGGTTATTTTGAATGAGGTAAATACTATGATGATGATGATAATGAAGTTACGATAAATATTTATTTATACTAATATTTGTGGAAGGAATGTAATCATGTGGTGGAAGGAAATTATATTTTTTATTTAAATTATAAAATTGAATTTGGAGTTAGATATTATGGTTTATTTATCATAAATAAACATAGTGTTTTGTTATAAAATGATATTATATTTGCAAGTTAATACTTTAGGAAAATGAGACTAAAAGTCATTGTATATTGATCAATGGATGAGTAGTTTTGTTTTATGTAAATAGTTTCAAAGAGGTGGTCATTATGAAGTGTTGAGTAGAGGATATTTAGGCATCTATAAGGGTTACAAATTAGTGGGTTACCATTTTAAGGTGAGACTTCTCTATATTAGAGTACCAAAACATTGGAAGTAAAATGAGAATATATATATATATATATATCTTAGTTTTAAGTATTTGATACATCTATATAGATGTTAAAACATGTTTTAAAGAAAGTTACTTGGTGTGTAATAAGGATGAATGGAGTTTCATGTGAAAATGATTTGTATCCCTTAATCTAGACAAATGTTTAAATTTTGGTGTTGACTTGGGAAAATTAAAGGAGTATTGGAATGGGGTATTTTTTATTTTTTATGTGAATAATACATGAAGATAAGTTTATAGGGAATAAAGATTGTGATAAAATATGGTGAATGATATTGAAGAGTTGTAGTTTAAAGCAACATGATATCCTTGAGATATTAGAGTGATGCTAATTATATTTGATTGTAAAATATTTTTTTATCATGGATTTATTAGATATAAATTTTTTTAATTTCAGAATGTTGTTTTTTCAGAGTTAAATAAAAGATTACATGTATAGTCCTATGGTAGGAAGTATCTAATCGATTTCTTTAGGAATAAATCCTAAGACTTTGGATAATTATAGTGATATTATAGAGTGACATGTTTAGAAAAGATAAAAATAAGTGACTAATATTTATATTTTTATTTTTGAATGAAGATGGAAAGTTTTTTCTCTTTCCCAATAAAATCAACAGAATTATAAGTTGATCTATAGTGATTGGAAATATTCTATTAATTTTGGAACAGATGAGTATATAATTCTATGAAAAATCTATGTACAACGTATTAATGTAGTATGATTATAACTTCTCTCCCATCCTCATTGGCTTGATAAGGATGGAGGATATTACTTAGCCTTTGGTGACATCCCTAAGATGCCCAATGTTGGCAATAAATGCCAAGGGATTCAATACAGTAGGGGGATGATTTTCCCTTTGAAAATAAAAACAACCACAACCAAGAATTCCATAATCAAAACCACTATATGATGCATGATAGTAATGTAATACAACTCAAATTAATAAAAAAAGATAATAATATGAAGCTACACCATGACTAACATTAGAGTACTAAAGTATAAGACTAAACCACAAAGCTCAAAGGCTCCAAAGGCATAACTCCACAGATCCCAACATGCTCTATGCTCCAACTCCACAATCCAACCCAAAGTGTCACGATGCACCACTAAAGAAATTATATAAATTTCCCTTACCTATGTCTCGATAAGAACAATCTTCAAAATCATCAATGTGCCAAAGTAGGTGGTGGGTAATCAAAATCAGTATGTTTTCTCCAAAAGACTTCCCTACTCATTCCACTATGATAAAACATGTTAGCATATTTATATAAAAGAATTTATATATGAAAATTTAGAATAATTTAACAGTTTTTATGTAAATATAAAACAATTTCCATACCAAAACAGTTTTCAAGGAAAGAAACAAAACAATTCTTCCATTTGACATTCATTTTTCGTATACCCAATCTGTGATTCACATACACACCCACACATGCATCCTTCAGTGATAGTTTCATACTCATGACTGGTTTCTCATCCATAAACCAATTTGTCACTAAGTGTACTATCTCATTGTTCCCCAATTTCACATGACCCTCATCTAATTTCGTGTCCCTTTTACCCCAATGGTACACACCACTTATTCAAGGTCACGTTGAAAGCTTGAACTCACACAAAACTGTGTATACTAAAATGATTTCAGATAAACCATTTCAATCCATTTAAATAAAACCTCACTTTTATTTAAAATATTTTAGTCAATTTATTTACATTAATCAAGCACATCCATATTTAAAAACATAATTTTAAAAATTCAAAAGCAAAGAACTTTGTACAACATCTAATTTCCAAAAAACTCCAAACCATCAATGTAGAAAGTTTTTTCCAAGATTTTGACATGAAATAAACAATAAATTTCATAAAATTCATTTAATTTAAAACTAATACTTCAAGTTATCATAATAGGGTTTGATATTTAAGTCACCTACCTCAAAAACTATGGAAGAAATGAAAAAATGTACGAATTCTTCAAAAAAACCCAGTTGAATATCCAAAAACCACCATATATCTTGTTCCCTAAAATAAAAAGAGACATATATCATCATTATTGGAATCTAATATCATATATCTATCCCAAATGGAACATATATTCGAATCCAAGAGAGGAAAGAAAATTATATCTAAGAAAACCAACCTATAATGGTGACTTTCCCAATAATCTAACCTTCAACACACCATGGTTTTCCGACAAATTGATTCTAGATCAAAGGGGAGAGTCTCGACACCTTTGAGAGGAATAAAAACTATGTTAAGATATAAATATATGGAAAATGGGTGGATTAGAGTTAATTTCGAGTGAGATACACTTATTTAGGATCTAAAAATTGATTGTGTACAGTTAGTCACATTAGGAAAATTGTACGCTAACCGTGTAACTGCCACTATATTCAAAAGCACAATTTCCCCTATGTGGTTGCATGGTTTGGCCAAAACCTTCACCAAACTGTGAAACTACACAAAACTCACTACCTTTCTTTTAACATTTTCTTATAGGTTTAACATAGTTTCTACTAACCATGCTCAAATTTTTTACCTCCATAAAATCCCTAAAAACATTCCAAAAGTCCTCCAAACCCTCCAAAATATCACCCAAACACTTTACATACATAAAATACATAAATAAATAGTTACTTAAATAAAACTAGGGGTGTTATTTTCTCCCCAAAATTTGACTTTCTTTCATCAGAATGTATCAAACCAACATTTTCCTAAAAGTTATCAGAGCATAGAACGACCATTTTTTCTCTTATTCCCAAGTTTGATCCTGAATCTGACCAAATTTATGAAAAAACATTACTTGACTGATTCTTTTCCCACACAAGGATTTCCCTATACTATCTATAATCAACACTATAACATGCACCAATTGAGTGTTTGGGTCTAAGTCAATTTTATCCCATCGAATCATATGATCGGTATCAGGATTATACTTTTTCAATTGAGATACATGAAACACATTGGGCACTACACTGAACCATGGTGGAAAATCCAATTGATATGACACCACACTAATCTATTAAAATATATCAAAAGGGCCTATGTCAAAGATATAACTTACCTTTCTTTCCAAAACAATGATGCTCAGTCCTTGGAGATATTATAAAAAACACATGATCACTCACCTCGAATGACAACTACCATTGATGATGATCTTCATAAAATATAAAAAACTATGATCTGTCTCCATCATTTTTATAATCAAAATAATCTTCTATTTTTTATCTTAGAAAAGGCTCAACCCAACCGGTGAATTCACACTTGTTTCTATACAACAAAGTAGAGACCGGAAATAATCCCATACTATGCTTCAAAAGGATCCATATGTATCGAGGCCTGATAAATGTTGTTATATGAGAACTCAAATAATGGTACATGATCCTCCCATGAGACACCAAAATCCATTACACCATCCCATATCATTTCTTCCAATGTTTGTATCATCTTTTAATATTTTCCATCTTTATTAGGATGATATATTGTACTAATATTCAAATGAATCCCATGGGATTTCTATAAGGATTTATAGAAATGAGATGTAAACTTGGGATCTCTATCTGATACTATTGAAAATGGTATACCATGCCTCTTTCCCACTTCTCAAATATTGATTTTTGAAAATTCAAACAACATAATTTATTCACAATTAGGGGGGAAATGGGGTGACACTATGATCTGGTCTAGTATCACCGATATGGAATCATGTTTCCAAACCATTCTTGGGATACCTATCACAAAATTCATTTTAATCTCCTCCCATTTCAAAATTTTAATATGTAAGGATTGAAATATACACATTGTTTATTGATTAATTTTCTTAACCTTCTAATATGTTAAGTATCTCAAAACAAACTCAGCCACCTTTATTTTAATTTCGAACCACCAAAACTATACAATCACTTCCTTATAAATCTTCTATATTCGAGGATGAATAGGCCCTATCAAGTGGTGGTATGCATAAATAAGTTTTTCCTAAAAAGACAGAGGTACTACATTCCAATTTCAAACCCAAAAAATATAGAACTCCCATCTAACTATCATCCCTTAATGGTCTCCCCACCATTGATTTTTTATCTCATGGAAACACATTCTAAATTGGATTTCTATACCACTTTAAACATCTCTACCAAGTTAGGAACAAAAGAAACTAGATATGAGATTGTTTCACTACCTCAGTCTTCACAATCCAAGTTCATGTTATCTATCATTGACATCAACTTCCACTAATTTGAATATTATTTTTCCAATTGAGCATATAACTTCCTACTTAATGCATCTGCCACAAAATTTCATGTACCCAATGTATAAATCAAGTCAAAGTTGAAAATCTGGAGATGCTCTATCCATATTATTTGTCTTTTACTCAAATAGCTACATGATAAAATATGTTTCAATCTTTTATGATCCATAAACGCCATAAATATCTCACCAAATAGGTAATGCTTCCATGTTTTCAAAACATTGACTGAATCACCAAACTCCAAATCATGAGTTGGGTAATTATTCTCTTGTAATTGTGAATGTTGTCATCCATAAGCAAAAACATGATCTCTATGCATGAGGAAACATCCCATCCAAGATCATGAAACACCATAATTCAACATGTACCCTTATCACAATTTCAGTTATATCAAGATCGATGTTGATGTAAGGTGAACCTTTAGCTCTTGAAATTATTTTTTACATTCATCATTCCATTGGAATGGAACATTTTTTCTCATCAATGTTTTCATTGATGAAACTAGTCTTAAAAAATTAGGAATAAAATTTCATTAATAACTAGTTAGTCCAAGGAAACTTTGTATCTTAAAGAAATTATTTGGTAGTTTTCAAGAGATAACAGCCTCTATCTTTTTTGGATCCACAAAACACCTATTTCAGAGATAACATGTCCAATGAAACAAACATCTTGTAAGAAAAAATAACACTTTGTAAGTTTGGTATACATATGACGATCTTTCCAAATTCCCAATAATGTCATCTAGAGTTTCTCGTTCTTATCCCTTATCCTTGAGTATACTAATATTTCATCCACAAAAAACACCACAAAGTAATATAGATAACTATAAAATACATAATTCATTAATTCCATAAATATTATTGGTTCATTTATAAGACCAAAAGGAATAACTACATATTCTTAATGGCCATATATACTTTTAAATGGTGTCTTTGTAATATCTTACTTTTGAACCAGCAATTGGTGATATCTTGAGCACAAGTAAATCTTAGATAACCAATGATCACCCCTCAACTGATCAAACATATCATTAGTGAATGAAATTGATTACAGGTTTTTTATCATAGAATGGTTAATTTTGTGATAATACATAGAAAAATGAAGAGTTAAATCCTCATTTTTGAAAAATAAGACTGGTGATGCCCACAGAGATGTGATCAGATGAATGAACCCATTGATTTCTATCTATACAAAATTCACTTTCAATTTCTTTAATTTTTTTGGTGTCACTGATCAGATGGAATGTAAATTGGACTAGTCCATAGAAGGATATCAATCATAAACTCCATTTCTCTTATAGGTGGAAGTTCTGAGAAATCTTAGGAAAAACATCAGAAAAATTATCAACAACTACTAGAAAACTTCTATTCTTGAACTCTTTTGTATATTATAGATTCAATGCTACCAATTGGTATTATATAATCCTAGCTACTGGTTTTAACAATCCCATTGCACCAACCTTTACATTATGCTCCCCTTTAAAGGGATTATCGATGAAAAAATCAGTCTTAAATATAGCCCATTAGGTATAACAGTTGATGTGAGATTTGAACATAGTCAACCAGTCCATACCTAGGGTTATTACATAGATGTCCATTTCAAGAATAAAGAAATTCTATATCAAATAAGCTCAATCAACCATTATAGAATATTATTTACACATAAAATCTCGACATTCTATTTTTCCAAGAGGAGTATGATGTTTCAAAACATAAGGTATCATATCAACATGAAAACCTAGAAAATAGAAATCACGAGAAGAAATAAAAAAATAAGATTAACCCATATCAAAAAAAAGTTTGAATAGTGGTATAATTTATAAGAATCCTACTTGTCACCTTCAATGGTCCAGATTGATCATCCACCATCACTTGTTCAACTACATATAAATACTTAATTTCAGCACATTTTTATTTATTTCCCTACTGATATTGCACTTCATGAGGAGTCATGGTATTCCTATAATCACCACATCTTTCTTGGTTCTACTGATGATATATATTTTTCTACCCACATCCAATTAAATCATATGACATCTGTGACACATGATATCTATCCCAAACACCTGAACTTAGATCACTTAAACAATAGCACTGAATATAGCCCATCTTGTTACAATTGTGGCATGCTCTAGGTGTTGTGGTACACTCTCACTTCATGTTATAAAAAGATCCACATTTGAAATATCCTTTATTACTCCTGGGTTTTGGATAATGATTCGTTGATCCATCCATCTGATTCTGAGTCATTCCACTTCCTTGTAAATAGTTTTCTTTATTCCTCTTGTTCCCAAAATTAGAGTTCCCATAATTTCTTGTAAGTATAAATATGATTCCAACACCTTTAGCTCCTGTAATTTCACTTTATGATACCATCTATTTATTAATAATCTCTATATAATATGTTATACAAATCACAGTAAACTTTGAGAGAATCTCATTCCTTATCCTCAATTCAAAAATGTGGTCCTTCAAGGATTAAATAGCCACAAAATTGGGTGATAAGAAAGATAAATTCATAAATGTAGCATCAAACTCTACCACTGAGAGATTATCTTACTTCAGGTTGAAAAAGTCTGTCGTTATTGCAATCCTGAATGTATGAGGATAGAATTGTTTTTTGAAAAATTCTTCAAAATCCTCCCATGAAATTCCATGGTCTAATTTATCCTGAAAATATGAATCTCACTACAAGAATGCAAGATACTCCAACATATATGTGGTCAACTTGAATTTCAACTCTCCTAGTGTGCCATGGAAATATAAGATTTGATTCATCTTATTCATCCTCACTTTTATCTTTTATGGTTCTGAATCACCTTGAAGGATGGTTGGATTTTACTTCTGGAACTGAATGAAATAATCAACTTTTCTTGGTTCATACATTTTGTTCCCACTATCAACAACTTGAAAATCCTAGAAAATACTATGAACTGTCTTTTGGTTCACATGGGGATTAGGTGTAACCACATTCTTAGCTGCCTCTTCCTGTTGGTTTCTACGATGCATATCGTGTTCCATTTTCAATAACCAAAACAAATCACATAAGTATCACTCTATATCAACTGAAGTATTAATAATTCCAAATTTACCACATCATAATTATCACAATAATGCTTTCCACAAATCATCACTTTCTATTTTCATCCCATTTTAAAAATCCCACTATGGTTTTGAAAATAAACCAATTTTCAAAATACCTCTATCATATTATTTTTAAATTCTCATAGTTGAAATAATTTTTCAATACTTTTAAAAGACACTATTTTTTCAACAAATCATAAATCGTTGATCAAAATTAAATGTTCACTCCTAGTGGTAAGTCATTTATATTGATTTATGTCATGATATTCTCATTGTCTAAATCAGTGATAATGAGATTACAAATCCTATAAGTGTATCCAAAACACCAAATACCTGGTAACTTGAAGTTTAGCATAAATAGGTTAGCTGCATCTTTTTATGCTACAAATTTCATGTCCTAAAAATCCTACTCCATTATAAAAACCCAACACAAGGACTCAACCAAAATAAATTTCAACTCCTGAACTGATAAACCAATATTCTTTGTTCAAAAATGGAAGAAGGACCAACCAAGAATGATACCATTTTTAATTTTATTCCCCTCTTCATTGGAATGAGAATATAGAAGTGTATAACTATTCCTTATGTTACATCCCCAAGATTCCAAAGGTAAGAAATAAATACAAAGGTCTTCAATAAAATTGGGGGATGATTCTCCCTTTGAAAATAAAAAGAACTGCAACCAAACATTCCATAATCAAAACCATTATATAATGCATGATAAAAAAGTAATAAAACTCAATGTGATACCAAAAGGAAAAAATACCAAACTACACCATGACCAATATCAGAGTACCAAGGAGGAAGACAAAACCATAAAGCTCAAAGACTCTAAATACATAACTCCACAGCTCCCAACCTGCTACATGCTCCAACTCCACAATTAAGCCACAATTATCATGATGAATCATTGAAGAAATGAGATATTTGTTTCCCTTAACTTTTTATTGATAAATAATATCTGAAAAATCACTAAAGTGTCAAATCAATGGGTCAGTAATGAAACTTAGTAGGTTATCCCCAAATGACTTCCCTACTCACTCAAATAGAATATAACATGTTAGCACATTTATATAAAACAATTTATATACAAAAATTAAATTAATTTAATACTTTATATAAATATATAAAACAATTTTCATACCAAGATTCCAAGAAAAGAAACCAAAAAACTCTACAAACCATTTTATATTTCTATTTGGTATACCCAGTTCTTGATTCACACACACACCCACACATGCATGCTTCAGTAACAGTTCCATACTCAGTACTAGTTTCTATTCCATCCGGAAAGTCATCACTAAGAGTCCAATCTCTTTATTCCCCCAATGGAACCTTCCTTATATCTAGGGTCATGTGTCATGTACCCTAATGGTACATGCCCCTTATTCAGGGTCATTTCAAAAGCATAAACTCACACCAACCTATGTATGCGAAAACCAATCCAAATAAAAACTTCAATACATTTCCATAAAACCTAACTTTTATTGAAACACTTTAAATCAAATGTTTTTCATGAATCAAATACATGCACTTTTTAAAATCATAATTTTAAAATTCATAAAAAATTACTTTACACATCAAAAAAATTTCCATAAATCCACAAACCATTAATAAAAAAGTTTTCTACCAATATTTTCATACCAAGATTCCAAGCAAAGAAACGAAAAAACTCTACAAACCATTTTATATTTCTATTTGGTATACCCAGTTCTTGATTCACACACACACCCACACATGCATGCTTTATTAATAGTTCCATACTCAGTACTAGTTTCTATTCCATCCGGAAAGTAATCACTAAGAGTCCAATCTTCTTATTCCCCCAATGGCACCTTCCCTATATCTAGGGCCATGTGCCATGTACCCTAATGGTACATGCCCCTTATTCAGGGTCATGTCGAAAGCATGAACTCACACCAACCTATGTATGCCAAAACCAATCCAAATAAAAAACTTCAATACATTTTCATAAAACCTAACTTTTATTGAAACACTTCAAATCAAATGTTTTTCATGAATCAAATACATGCACTTTTTAAAATCATCATTTTAAAATTCATAAAAAATCACTTTACACATCAGAAAAATTTCCAGAAATCCACAAACCATTAATAAAAAAGTTTTCTACCAATATTTTAACAAAAAATTAAAACTATATTTCATTTAATTAAATAAATTTGAAACTAAACCTTCAATTTCTAATACTAGGATTTAAGAGTGACTCCACCAACCTCAGAAACAATTGTGTAAATAAAAAATGACATGAATTCTTCAACAAAACCCTGTTGAATCTATAAAAACCTTCCTTAAATATTGTTACCTAAAATCAACAAATCTATATCTCATTATGATTGGCATACACTATCATATATATATCCCCAACATAAATTCTCTACGAATATAATAGAGGGAAGAATAGTATAACTAATAAATACCACTATAAATGGAGATTTACTAAGAAATCCAGCCTTCAAGGCACCATGATTTGCTAATGGATATCTCTCATATCAAATGGAAGAGTCTCTACATCTATTCAGAGGAAGAAAACATGATTTAGGGTCAAAATAGAAGAAAAAATAGTATATTAGAGGCAATTATATATGCTATTCACATTTTTAGGATCTAAAAATTAACCATTTATAGTTAGTTGCACAGTTAGAAAAACCATCCAATAACCATGAAAATGACTTTGTCTCCAAAAGAACAGTTTCAATTAGGTGGCCACATGGATTGGAAAAGTAGTTCAATTATTTGTGTGCTTACCCATAGCCCACTACCTCACATTTCACGATTTACAGAAGGTGTTCCATAGTCTCTACTAACCATTCTTAAACTGTGCACCTCTAGAAAAGAAAAAAACATTCCAAAAGTCCTCCAAACCCTCTCAAAAATCCATCCAAACACATTACATACTTAAAATACATCATGAAAGAGTTAATTAATTTTAACTAGGGGTGATGCAATGACTATTCTTATATAAAGGGTAAAATTGGGGACTTATTAAACTGATTATCCATATTAGGGACCAAATCTCATATAGGGGATTACATATAAAGTGTATATAATTGAGAAACATATAATAATATTTGAGAGTTATAAATGGTCTTTTGTAGTCTAATTCCATCAACCCTTATAGTTTAAAATAAATGATCAAATTTCATTGATGATGTGAAATTTGTGGGTTCATCAATATTTAAGATAGTGGAGATAGTTAACACCCCAATACATTGAGGCATTTATAATCTAGGGGTGTTAATCCAGTGGAATATTCATAATTAATTTCATAAATAATTAGATGAAGTGAGATGGAATTGTATCTCAGTGAATAATTTTATTGAATAAGGGTGAGTGTTATGGATTTTTTGATGTATTATTAGATAAATGATAGATTCATTGGTTTATGTACAATGTTATCATCACTATAGCCAATAGAAACCCCATAATTATGGTTTTAATTTAGCACCATTGAACTAGGGGAAATATGGGAGACACAATATAATTTATATTGAGATCAAGAAGGAATATGGAGGGGGTTTAAATAAATATTCAGAGAAGTATCAGTGGAATTATTATTGGTTCAAAATTCAAGAGAATTAGAATGGTTCAGATTTTGAATTTTTTTAATATGGATGGGGAAGATTTTTTTTCATATTTTTACTATGTAAAAGAATGATTTATATGTGATAATATTAGGTAAAAACTAAAATGAAAATTTAAGCACAATTTAGTACAAAATGGATTTCATGGGTATATATTAAGAAGCCACTAAATCATTATTTATATTCTACTAGAGTTCAGGTGGGTTGGGTATTTATGGAAAACCAATACCCTTTCTACCAAAATTTTTGTGGTGGAAAACTTAAAGAACTATAATATCATTAAAAGTCTTGTTAGGGTCACATATATAAAGTTAAAACCTATATCCCGAACTTTAATGTGGATAAGTGATTGAAATTTCAGGTGGAATTTTACAAAACTCCCCCCACCCCCCCCCCCCCCCTTGTTTTATGTTGAATGAGAAATAAGGGGTAACTATTCTATTTTCATTCCTTTCCCCATGATTTCCCTATATTTATAATTCCATTGAATTTTATTTTGTTTATAAATTAGAGAACCATTTTTGTCTAATCTTTTCTATCACCATTTCTAGTGTAAGGAACTCATTTATTGCTTTATTTATTTATAGTTTGATGATGTATCATTCAGACTAACTATATTTTTATTCAGTGAGATTTTCCATTTTTAGTATTAAAGTGGTTATAAAAAATGATGTAGGGTGTCAAAAACACATTAATAAATTTATATTTTGAATCATATGTAATATTGTATTTGGCCAAGTGTTATTGATCCCAAGAGACCTGATTAGGGAGTAAATTTTTTTGGATTTATAAGTTAAATTATGCTAGGTTGACTATGACTATAATAGAAATTATATACATTGTTGGTTAATTTTAGGATCCTCCATTTGTTTAACCATTTTTTAACCATTAGAATATGTATGGTCAATACACTCTATAATTAAGTACTTATATGAGATGAATTCAAAGGTACCTAGGATAGTCTATAATGAGAACGTTCAAAGTGTATATAGATTATGGACTATGTAGTTTGTGGTATAAAAAAGGTCTAATTTTTTGATTTTTTGGTAAGTGAGGGATTGTTGTCTAAGGACCCTGAAATTTCTCTTCAAGGTGAAATTTAGGGGTTTGGATATGGATATTAATCAGGATAGAGATGGGAGTCCTACCTTATAAAAGCAAGGATTTATTCTTAACATTGTCTAATAGATTTATGAATATAGGTTTTTTAAGGTATTAGTGAGTAATAAGAGTATAAATTATGTTAATAGTGATGTAATTAGTAAGGTGGATATCATATGTTGGTTTATAATGAAATTTATGGGATTGTGTAAGTTCATAAGTGACAAAAAGATATAGATTTCTAGGTAGGTGTTTGGGTAGATGATCAGTTCAATTTTTTTCAACTTATGAGTCAGAATACTAGATAACGAGTGGAGACCTATAGCTTAGTTAACATTAGATGGATGATAGTGGTTTTAGTAGTTTATGTCAATGATGATCAATCCTAGAGTGTAGTGGTCTAATATTTTTAATGTAAAATGTATATTAGTGAAAATTTGAGGGCTAAAATATTTTTTATATTAGTTAGTGTATGTATATAACTATTATTATCCTTACTATGATATTATGCACCATGGATATATAATTAATATTATTGATAGTTTGTATGATATGTTAGAGGGGAAAAGTTTTTTGTTGTTCTATGTAGTGCAGTTTATTTTTGGGTTAATTAACTATATTAAACCCTTCCCATGATTTGGATGCAACTTCATCATATGAAAATTATACTCAAGGTTCAATCCCAAATTATATGGTTGAGACAAGTGTGTCATGGAACCCATGTTTTGGTTTATTCAATAGAGTTCATCTTGTATTTAAAATTTCTAATAGATAGTTATGGTCATTCAGAGTGCATTTATTTCTCAATGGATTCACTATGTTACTCATATTCATTTGATTTTGAGGTTAATCTATAATTGGTAGAATAGTTTTGAGGTCATGGTACTATAATTTTGTGGAATTATAGTACAATAGTAGTGTTCATCATAATTTTTACAAGCACTAGCTAAATAAGGGTAGTATGAGCATCATGGTGGCCTCCTTGTCACATGATGACTCGACTTATTTATTTTTATGTTTCATGTTATAGATTGTGTACTTTATTTTACATTCACTCACATAATATATTGTGTAAAATTGAAATGTCTTTGATTGTGGGGACCTAGAGAGTTTAATATTCAAAAATTGCATGTGCACTTTGTTTGGCATGTTACTATTATGTTTTGACATACATTTCATGGTAAGTGTTCGATTATAGGAATAATGTTTTAACAGTTTCTCAAGGTTTGGGTATTGTTCTGATATGAGGAAAATGACCATTGGGAAGGAGTTTACAATATATTAATTTTTATTATATTCCTTATAATATTTACGTTCAGGCCATCCGATGGTCTGGTTTCTAATATATAACTATATTTTTGAAATGAATTCAATGTTTATAAAATGTGTATATATTTATATGATTAGTTTTATAATTAATATGAATAAGTGTTTTAAATATTAATGATTTATAAAAAATATTATTTTATATTATTTTATGGTTATCTAGTCGACAGTGTAGCCTCTCCAATGATGATTACAAAATTTCACAACTATTTGACATTCTCAATCATAAAAGGAGGTACACTATAGGTTATCTAGATAACCCTAGATAGGGCCCTGCTTAGTATATGGCTGGAGGATATTATAATATTTTTGGTCTTTCAATATATGTTACATTTGTATGAAACACTAGACATATATCTATGTGATACCAACTACATCACAATCTTTTTCCAGATAAAATCCTCCTATTAAACTCCTTTAATGTGATAACATATATATAGTAAAACACTTTAAATAAATGTGAGATTAGTATTAATAATCAACATATTTAACATTTGAATATTAAATAAAAACAAATTTTCCTCACAATGTCAAATAGTATAATTCTAACAAAATTATTTATTTTATATACTTTTAATTCTTCTATGATTTATGCTATCATTATTTTCAATTGATCCTATTTAAAAATATTGATATTATTTTGTACCAAATTTAAAATGTAACACCTTTTATAATAATATTCATTTCTAAAAAATATAATAATCAATTTTATGGTATAATGTGATTTTTTATTTAGAATAATTTTGTAATAATTTAATTTTTATTTTTTGACCCCAATAACAAAAATACTCTCACCAGTCCTTCAAAAATTATTTTTTTTCAAAATATAATTATAAAATATACATATATTTTGTATAAGAAAATTAAACATATTCCATTTTTTTCAATATTTAACAAATAAATTAATAATAATCATATCCCATATGAAATATATTTGATAGATAAGTATCCTTGAAAAAACAATATTAATTAGAATATACCACTACTGGATGTTGTGAACACTTAACTAAATATTTTCACAACAAACGGGGATAAAATACTTGTACCCTAGAAAAAAACTCCTTTTTTACTTTTTTTTCAAGCTATATTATTGAATGGATTGAATTATAAACCATGTATGAGAAAACCATTGTCTCATTTATTGATAGTAACTATTGTTTGAAAATACAATTCTCTTATCTAATAAAAGAACAATGAGATGTTAATGTAGGATTTGGCTCCCAAGAACCAATGAACATTATAATTTTGATTAAAAGAATATTTATATAATTATTCTTATCATATTTTATTATTATTCTATATAAAAATAATTTTATAATATTCTTTTAATATTAATTGCACTAATTTGTTACAGTTGTTCCCTCCTATAACAGGAACCCAGAGAAATCATGAAAATATTCTTCAAACAATAATTATTATGGTCTACACAAATATATATAATAAGAAAAGCATGATATTTTATTATCAAGTGATGGCGACTCCAATTACATAGATACATGTTCCTATAAACATTTTACTTAGTGATATATGAGGAAGAAGGTCATAAAGATAGACCCCACATTAGAAATTCCATATATTTTATTTATCTTTGGATATTCTTATGAGTGACAATGATTCTTAGATATTATACATCAGATTATTATTAATATGAATCATGAATAATAAAATTTTATTTATAAATGAAAATTGTGGTCAAATATTCTCGGGGTGTACATCATATATTCCATGCATTATAAGTGGTACCACCTTAATTGAATAAGACAAAAAAGGGATTTGAACCTTCAATATTAATTGAAGAATGTATCTTTGGGGATTTAACTGAAATGAAACTTTCTAACAAAATCCTTGTCGATGTCAGTTTATAGATGACTTTATTGGAATAAATAAAAGAAAGATAAATCGAGAAAATATGGTGTTGATTGTGGTATGCATCTTATCTGATGGAATATTAGTTTCAAAAATGATTATAGTACAAAGTAAAATTTATCTACACTTCATTTATTCTCAATATATTCCTCAAAAAATTTCTACATGTTGTCATTATACTTTATGTAAATTCACAAATAATCATTGAGAAAGTTCCCTAGATGACAACATACTAAGTGTGTCAAGAGTATTATTAAATTTTATTAAATTAAATTTAATAATAAATTTATTCCTTGGTTTATGGAATATTATTTATTCAAGTAAATTTTGATCACATAAATTAAATAATGTGATATTTGTGTTTAGAATAAGTGAGTTTAATTTCATCACATATTAAAATCTTCAATAGGTAATAAAAATGTTTATTTATTTACATGTTTAGTGAATATATTAAAATAAATAATTATTTAGGTCACATTAATATTAAAATAAATATGTAGGGTGAATTTTATTTAATATAATATTTATCATATTTTTATTAAAAAAATACTATATTATCAAGTTTTGTTAAATCCTATGGGAGGATATGGGTTTAGATTAAATAATCCAATGAAAATGATATATATAATATTATTGAAATAAATATTAATTTATTTATTTATAAAATTATATTATAATAAACACACAAAATGGAATATAATCATATTATTGTTTTACATTAAGTTTTATATAGATTAAATATTTAAATAGGGGACATTGTGTAATTATATATATTAAAAAATGAGTATATATTATAAATTATATCATTTTTCATGTGTGTATGGGATGACATAATGGAGTCATTATCTCAAAATTGTCTAAAAATTATCAGTTTTGAAGTTAAAATGGGAGAAGTTGGATAGTTAAATGACATGAATAGTCTCATGAATTTTAGGAAATACATGGTAGGGAATTTTAAATGTTGGGATGCTGATCAGTAAATCTATTTTTCAACATGGAGTGTTGATCGGGAAGACTTAGAGATGACTAATTAATATAATAAAAAGTTTTATCATCCTTTTTATTTATTTTTAATGAGGGAGGATTGAAATTGGAGGAAAACATACTGACATACAATTTTTATATTTTTATTGACCACAAATCCAAAAGGGAAGATTATAAAACCAATTTTTTCGTGTTTTATTTTTGTTCAATAATCATACATGTGAATAATTCTTGAGAAGATAATCTCTAAAGAAGTGTGAGGTGACCAAGAATATGAGATTGGAAGATGAATTTTAAATTTCCTTAAAGGTTTAATGTCAATAAAGGTAAATATATGAGTTATTATCTTCATTTATATATCTAAAAGGAAGATATATGATATGTTTCCTATGAATATGTCTCTAGAGGTCAATTAACATGTTTAAAATGTTGAAGAAGGTGGTTATGTGTTAAATATAGAATCTATTTTAATATATTTCATGATATATTCTTATAAAGATAATGAATATTAGAAGTTCATTATCTATTTGTGATGTTATATCTATTGAAAAATTATTCTTCAACACTATTATTTATTTTGATGTTTCACATTGATTATGATATTATGAAGAAAATAAATAGAATATAAAATTGATTTTTAATCAATTAAAATCAATTTTAATGATATTTTGAGTTTTAGGGTGTTTATAAATGTTCTATAAACTTTATCAGTTTATTTATAAATATTTACGAAGGATTAAAAATTTTCAAAAGTCATTTGAATTTATTTGAGATTATTTAAAATTGATGAGGATATTTTGAAATGAAATTTAAATCCTAGAGAATAATTTTCGAAAATATTGGAGTCATTGATTTTCTAAAATTTCGGAAAAATATTAGATAAGTAAATTTTCTAGAATAATAATTGGAAATGTACTAGGAGTTTTGAACTGTGTTTTGTAATATCAGACAAATGGTATATAATACTATCTTATAGATAAAAAAATATCCCTTAAAGTTATAGTATACATAAAAATAATGGCTTAAAGAATGATACATAATATTTTTTTGTTGATATATAATATTTTTTGAGCCTAAATAAAATTAAGTAAAAGTTTCTAGTGTATAAGTTTGATGAAAATTGGAATAAAAAATCACTTCGTAGAATCAAGTGATATGGAATATAAATATAATGAAATTTATGATCCTTTTTAATGATAAGGAATATTATACTTATGTTTTTTAAGGAAATTTAATATATATATATATATATGAATGTTATAAATGATTAAAATGAGTCAATGAGTGAATTGTAAGCCTAAATTAAGATAATTCTTGACTATTCATCAATGATTTAAATATAATTATTTTTTTATTATTTGGATCTAATTAAGAAATATTTTTAAGTATTAAATGATAAAATTTCACCCTAAGAGGGAATTTTTATCATTAATTATGGTGAATTTTCTTATGTATATATGAAATTGAAACTATATTTTTTTTTGAAATTCAAAATAGAAGTTGGAGAGTTTTTAGAGAAATAAATTTGGAGAATTACATAAACATATTTGGTATAATGAATAGTTTAAGAAGATGCTAAAATTAATTGAAAGTAAAATCATAAAAATTGACTATTACAATTATTATATTTAATATGTTTATAATTTCAAATTAATACTATAGTGGAATATTTTATACAACTTCCTCTGTTGAATACTCATACATTTAATATTGGATAAATATATCCTTTATGAGATGAAATGAGAATTGAATAATGGTAATTATTAAGGATCAAATGGAGAGAATATGATATCAATATTTTTCATATGTTTTCATAATATAAAATTTTGAATTTTTGAAATAATAATATTCACAAGATATTTTTTATGAGTTAAGATACATAAGATGGGAGGGATATTTCAATCATGAAAAGGAGACATTTACGAACTATAAATTAATATATTTTTTTGCAAAGATTAGTAGAGTGATTAAATTTTGTCATGTGGGATAATCTTGTGCATTAAAGAAGAAGAAAAAGAATATAGGGTTAGAGAGGGGTGAAAAATAAAAAATATATAATATGGGAATGGAAGTAATAGAAATTCAATAAATAAAAAAATAAATCATAATTATCAAAACAACTAAATGAAAGCCCCATTTGTATCTAATAAACAAGATGAAAGGCCTTTAATTTTTTTTTTTTTTAAGGACTAGAGAAGAATTTATACAAGATTGGTGATTATTTTGTATAATAGTAACTACCTAAGATTATTCTGAGCTTGAGGATGGATATGGGATTCATTCATTCCAATTGATACTCATGCATTCTTGTTTATTAGTCTCTAAGGAGGTACTAGAAAAAAAATTCTAGAGGGGATGACATGGTTGGTTTCATATTATAAATAATATAATTTTGGTTCTATATTTTTTTGTTAGTATTGATCATATAATATGGTTGGTTTTAGAAATACTAGTTAAATGATATACCCATGCCATTGATTTATTTCAATAATAAAGTAGAATTTTTATTTGAGTGTTATTAAAACAACTATAAACCTAAGACATGGTTATTTATATTATAGGTGAACCTTGTAAAAAAATTCAGGTTTTCCTTTTAGTTTTCTTTCAATCTTACATTACTTTAATTAAAAATATAAATGATAAGTTATTGTTAGATTTTTTCAGCCTAACTGGTGAAGAGGTATAAAGGAATAATTTTACATTAGTAATATTGGACTACACTGATTCACCAACCCCCCCCCCCACCCAATGCCAAGTATAGTTCCCACAATCATGGTGGAACAACCTGAAAACACACAAAAACACCTCTTAGAGATGTTCCATCTCCTAAAACACCAATTTGAATCTTAATTTTTAAAATAACCTAGAAAAAAGACTCAAATTTTTAATTTACCCTTGGAATTACTCATATACTGTGACACAGTTCATTATATATGACATATCTACTTATATGTTTTTCAAAAAATGAAACATTTTTAAATTAAAAGGTGATAAATCCAAAAATATACTAGAATTGGTACAATAAAAAATAGATGAAAAAATATAAGAAGAAAATATAGTTATAATGATTTACATCATAATATTACGTTAAAAGATTTATAGAATATATATTGAAGTAAAATATATATTTTGTAAAAGATACTAAACACTATGGATGAGTTCACTAAAGAATACCATAACTAAGAATTCATCAATCCCTTAATTTTAAAGAGGAATTATTCTTAAACTCGCATTTCCTCATACAAATTAGATCCATAGTGATATTAAAATAAAGATTGATGATAGATATTAATGTTTACACCATGTTTTCTCATCTCAAAGAGGATAAAGATATATAACAAAAAAATTAAGATTGTAACTACATTTTAGAAGATTAAAATGTAATATAGATACCTAAATATTGATATGGTCTTAAAATTACCATGTTAGGTGATGAGTTATCAATTAGGTATAATTAATAATTATCTAGTAAGTAAGAGGTAAATGTAAATAAGATAAAATTGGTATGTTTATATATACTGATAGTGGATTTAATTTATCAAAATCAGTCATTTTATTTTGGTAGTATCTCTGGTTTGTTTAAATCCTATTGTGTCTAAATGGGGGTTCAAGAGATAGCTATAAATGAATGGTAAAGTGACTTTTTATAAAGAATTATTGGATATTAAATGTATAATATTTTTAAATGTGTTGTATATTTTGAAACCATTTAATAATTAGAGATTCAAGAAATCTATTTTTAATTGATATTTCCATAGTATCTATCATGATTTAGTAAATTCTGTGAGGATACATTAATGAATAAAATTAGTAATTAAATATTATCTGGTTATTTTTTATATTTATATAATACGTTATTGGGTGTTACATGGTTTTTAATGTGAAATATGGTAAATAAACATGGATGATAGACATTGGTCATATATTTAATTAATAGTTTTTTAGAAAAATATTTCTCAAATAATGACTTAATATAGTGACCCAAGTTTTATAAATCACAATATACTAAGATATTTCTATAGGGTTTCTTATTTTAATTCATAATATATAAATCAAAAAATTGTTCAAAAGGGAATTTTTATGAACTACGCATGGTATAAATATCATCAAAATGATTTGTAATGAACACCAAGGGAGATTATGATAATGAGTAGAAATATATATGCTTAAATAATGGGATCTATCATGTATTCCATCATTGGTACTATCATTTGATATTTTATATACATAATTCATAGAGGGAAAATATCATATTAAACTGGGGTAACTGCATAAGTTTATTGTTAGGACAGTTTGAAAAATTATTTAGAATATACATTGGATATGTTCCTAGTATATGATGAAATGGGAATTATATTTTTCATCGTATTTAAAAACCATCACCCTTCCATATCATAACTGATATGGTATCTCATATTGGTCAAGGAAATTATTAATATAATCATATTAAAGAAATTAGTAACCATATTTAGAAATATAGAGTATATTGTGACTTATTATATGTAACACCCCAGGTAAATAAAGAATATGAAATTTTTATATTTATACCTATTTGTGAATAAAATATTAATATTACTTTAAAGGGGATGCTATACTCGATGGCGTACCCAATACGCAACAACGAGTTTCTTGGGAATCTTACGTTGCACTCTAATAATAAAATAATATTATTTTAAATGGTAGTTAACGCCTAGTTGTTGTAATGGCGGGACTGAACCAAACTAACTACAAAATGATTATATATGTTTTTCAAATATTTTTACTTTATACAATAAATGTTAGAGGATTAAAAATGTGAATGAATCCAATTTTAAGCGTAAACATTTTAATATTCTTTAAAAGGTCGATTAAACGCCTTTTGATGGAAAACCTTTTTTAAATCCACTTTTTGACAATTTTATGTGTTATATTTGACAAAATAAAATTATTCTTTATAATTGGGACATAAAAATTTACTTTGCATAAATTTTTGGTATTTTTCCGAAAAAGTTCATTTTTTAATGAATAGTGAAAATGTTGTATTTTAATTCAAAACCTATTTTTAATCTAATTTATCTATATGATTATATTATCTTTTGAATTGTTTTTAAAGTTAAATTAGAATATATTTTTACCATTTAATCCAATAGTGGTCGTTGGAATTAATTTTATCTTGAAATTGGACTTAAAATACTGTCAATCTTTTGATACTTATTGTTTCATAAAAACACGCTATTTGCTCTGACAGCGGGAATTAATTATTAAATTAATTTATGTAAATTATATATTTTGAATTTTTTAAAATAGACATCATTTTTGAATTATGAATATCAAATATAGCTTAGGGTGATTTTTTGGTATTTTTCTGAAAAACATCAATTTTTTATGAATAGTGAAACCACTAAGTGGTAGTTAAAGAAACTGATTTTTCGTTTAAATGAAACTTTGCCACCTCTGTGTTTTGAATTTCAAAAATATGACATACATGGTTTTCATTAGGAATTAAAATTTGGTTCAATGGGATTAAAATAATTTTTTGGTGAATAGTAACTTTTATGTTTTTAATCACGATTAGAGGTAATTAGTGTAGTTTAAGGTAAAAATAATGTTTTAATAATATGAAATGACCTAGAAACATGTCATATCCTCATTGGATGAGTCATGTCCGACCAATAAAATCCATGGGTAAACTTGGGGACCCCATGGAGACACTTTTGTTGGAAAATGACATAAATACCTTTTTATTTAAAGTTAAAATTAAAATGTCACAAACATGAGTTGTTTTACTAAAACAATTTTTAAATGGGGTTATACAAGTCATAGTTTTGACTATAAATATTCATTAAAAATATAAAACGATTTTCTACATTATGATATTTTTTTTATAATTTTTAGACATTAAATAAATTAAATTATTTATGACATCATGATGATGCATCGATTACCTCATTAATAAGGGATTTAAATAAAATGATAAGATAATGTTAAAACTATAACTTACACTTGTCAAAAACCTATTGGATGGGTGGATTTCGAAACCTTATCACCTTAACCTTTAAATATATCCTTTTGGGACCTTTTAAATCCGAAAATCACTTTATAATAAAGTAATATTTTATAACTTTCCAAGAGTGCCCCTCCTCTCCTCTTATAAAAGGCCCCCACGTCTACCACCTTACACACACCTCTAAAGCCTTTGGCTCGGCCAACCCCTGACCATTTCATCTCTCCACATACCTATATTTATCATTGAAGCCTCACTTTGGGCAGAATCCATTCTAAGGAAGCCTTTGAGCTCAAATCAAAGAGAGTTACCCGATTTGAAGGAAATGTCTTCCCTTGTGTTCTTTTGTTTTATTTTTCTTCTCCAAACCCCTAAACTCTTTTTATTACTTTTTTTGTAACAAAACCAGTATCTTAAATATACTAGGATGTTGTTATAATAAGTATTCGAGCTACACTTTCACACACCTCCATCTAATGGTTAAAGAACATACTGTTTCTGTGGATGGCGAATTACTGCCTCACGAAACGATGATTGTTCAATATTATTTTAACACCTTAAACTGTGGACATTAAGATGTCACTATATTTATATATGATATATAATATGTTTATGTTTTCCTTAAGCTTATGTATTTTTCATTTATGGCATACCTTTATGGTTTCCATTATGGGTAAATGTGATATCTTCATTTTAGGAAGTGCGGACTACCGCCCCCTCAAAGTGATTTGATTCGTTAATGCCATATGTGGGACATATAAAGGATGGAATTAATGGTATTACATATGATATACTAATGGAATTATAATATACCTTTATATAATTATTATTTAATTCCATTGAATACAAAAGAAAAAGAATTGAAAGTAGTGTTAATGCGTACGTACGGCTTACCGTCTCCATGAACGGTATATTTCATTTCTTATCTTCAAATGTTATGTACTATTATAAGTACATATATATAATGGATATATATGTAATATATTACATCTAAATGATGGATATCATTCTGGAATTATAATATATATATCTCTCATTTTGTTTTAATTCCATTAATATGACAAAAAATGAAAGTAGCGTTCATGCGTACGTACGGCCTACCGTCTCCATGAACGGTGATTTTAATTTTTTATCTCCAAATGCTATGGAATAGTATAAAATGAATATATACTAGATATATATGATATTTAAAACATAAATACTATTCTGGATATGATGTACCTATAACTACATGGAAAATTCTTTTCCAACAAGTTCGATTTTTACTCATGTACCGAACATCGACAAAAACGTCTGATATGAATTCACTTTATTAACAAATTATTATAACCTTATAATATGTGATATTAACTGAATAATAATATTTAAAGTAGGTCCTTAAGAAATTATAAATTGACAAAATTTTATTATTCAGGAGATTAAATAATGATCGATTCATGTCGGACACGAGGTAAGGGATCCTACCCCTCTCTTTCTTTTTAAGTACACTCTTTTATGTCATTCCTTTTAAGCTCATATTTCTTATGATTGGGATGTTATTTTATATTACTCTTACTGTAATTTTTATGTTCATATTATTAGAGACCCTATTTTCTCTCATCAATCCATTTTGGAAGTTTTAATTGGCGCTGTTAGGCTGCCGAAATTTCGTAAGGGGCTTTTTATCTCACTTTTTGTTTTTGTGAGACTCATGCTACATTTGCCAATATTTCCTTTTGAGTGGTGTATGTACTGTCCATTATTCTACTCTTTGTGTAACATACTTTCGTTTATGAGTATTTACATCAATTTTGTATAGTCATTCTTTCATGGGGTGTACATTTCGAAAGTTACCCAAATCGGTAAGGGAACCTTTCACCCTCCTCTTTTTAAAAGACTTCTTTTGTTATGTATTTTAATTTTAATCTTATTATGTGGGGATATGTTATTATATATCCTTATTGCCGTAAATTTTATTTACAATAGATGAGATACCCTTTATCTCTCTCATAAACTCTTTTTCTAAAATTTTATGTGATGTCGTTAGGCTGTCAAGGGAACTTCTTAACCCAATTTCGATTTCTTTGGGTTCAACATGTAGTTATTGAATATGTCATCATTTGAATATGTGTGAATTACCTTTTATTATTTTACACTTAATATCCACTTATATTGGGTGTATTTATATTTCTCTCACATAATTATGAGATTGATTTATCCTTAATTTAAGGATACCATCTTTATAATGGATTTCATCTCAATTTACATTTCCATTGAGACTTCATTGTTGTTATGCACCAATTCACTCTTATATGGTGTATATACTATCCTTTGGAATATTATATCATGAATCCCTTTATTCTCATGATATTATAAAGTTTTGATTAAATGTTATTCCTCAATTATTGTAGTCAAGTGTCTCTCATTTTGTTAAAAACCCTTTAACTAAAATATCGTTTTAAATGTTTTAATGATTTAATCTTATAAATATTTCTCATTAATATAAATGTTTTCAAAATGGTTTTAAGGATTTATTTGTATGGATATTAATGGTTTAAAATTTTAAAATCTTCAATGTGGTATGAGACACTTTTATTTAAAAATATCTTTATTAAATTTTTTAAATGGTTTTGAAAATGGTTTTTAGAATGGAATCATTATTTCAATATCTTAAAATGTTATATTGTTATTGCAATGTAGGAACGTTATCTTTACTTTATGATTAAGTTATGTTCTATGATTATGTTATGGTTCTTGGGCATTGTTATGAAGACGGGTGGTTTCGTGATAAACTAAGGGCGGGTGAGCCTGATATAGCTCTCCAATGCATTGGGTAACGCGAAGGAGTTAAATGTTAAGGTTTCTCCAAAGAGATTTAGGGAATACACTGTGATGGGTATTCCAAACGTAACTAAGAGGGTTACTCCCTATGTAAGAATGTTATGAATGCCTCAAGTTACCTTTATGTCTTATGATTTCTATGATTTATTCATGATTTTATGAGGTATGTTAAAGTGCTTATGCTTTATGGGTAAAGTATGATTTCATTCTTATGTATATATGTACTCATGTTTCCTTTCCATAGTTTTTATAACCCTAACTGAGATTTTTATGCTCATCCCAAGTTTTTGAAATGTTTTTCACAGGTTAAGGGAATGGTACATGATATGACGATAGTGTCAAGGAAGTGTCAGGAAAGAATCCATGTTTTACTTTAAATATGTTTCTGTTGATGGGAAAAATGAATACTATCTTTTATGTAACCACTTTGTTTAAATGTGGAATGTAATGCAAGTTTTATGATCTAATTCTCTAAAACTCTAAACCTGAAAAGATACTCAATGTGTAATCTTGTAATAACTCAAGATTAAGTAAGGTTTAAGGCTGGGGCCTTATAGTTGGTATCAGAGGTTGTTTTAGATAACTTTAGAGGTTAGGGTATTCTTTAAGCATAAGTGACATTACCATAATGGTTAGGATTTCAGAAAGAGTCATAGTTTTTAGATAAAGTGAATGAGTAAGTATATCTTCCTCATTAGTACATGATGGTTTTGTTTATATACTCACATTGACATTTTTGTTTTTAGTGAATGGATGGATCTAGCAGGCACCAAAGTGACAATAGGTTTTAAGGAAACTATGGTGGTTCTCTAATTAAGAGACTGGATGAAATGGGGGATTCAATGAGGAAACTCGTGGTTGTTCTAAACTAACTATCAAGGAGTCATGATCAACTACTTGAACCTTGGTATGTTCTGTAATGCATCATGTACGAGATGACCAATCGTTGTGGAAGTTCAGGTAATAATTATAAACGTAACCATTAGGGTTTATATGATCCTTACTTTTGAGGTAATTATGGATTATTATATGTTATGATAGAAAATGAAAGGCATGAGATAAACTTGAGGTTAAAATATGTTGTGATTATTTTTGAAGATTTTATCTCGTTTTGGGGAATGTTTTAAGAATTATATAGTTTTGGAAAAAGGACAACATGCAGATCGTGTGACAACCCGTCGCGTCGGATAAAGCTGCGGGAATCGAACCCACAACCAAAGTGCGACTGGTATTTATCGCCTACCACTGGACTACGTGAAGTCCCTAGTTAGTTTTACTAATTCTTTTTAGTTAGATTATTATAGGAATCAAGAGTAAGTTTATTTTGGTTTATGTATGGAAATGATTAATCTCTCATGGTGGATATGTGATTAGGTTAATTACTTTTCAATATGAGAATTTAAGAGCAATTGATGTTATTTGGAGATAAAAGTTAATTTGTACCTTGGAAGACTATGTGATTAAATCCTTCAAATATTTGGGTTTCAATCTTAGTTTGGTTTACTTTGAAGAATTTTATGGACAATTGTTTATCGAATGGTCTTCGTTGAACTTTGGGTTTTTTTTGGACAAATTTTGGAGATTAAGAATAGATTTTCTTTTTATAAATGATTATACTTTTGTGGATTATCTGATCTCATACTAACAATTTTGGTTTTTGATTTTGTCTAAAGACATGGGAAATATATAGTTCCCTTTTGTGGATTAGGTGATTCTCAAGAAGTTGATTATAGCACTCTTAATGCGAACAAGTCTTCATAAATACTCGTCTTTTGGAGAAAATATGAGTTTGATTAAAGAATCCAGAAAAATTTGAAAGTCTACGTGACAAGTAAGTATGTTTCATTATGATTTAGTTAAGCTCAAAAATAAATTCCTCAATGAAAAGTAACTTAAAACAAAAAATTTGTCTGTTCACTTTTCCTACTGGGGAATCGAATACCGTTTAACCCATCACGAGTTTGTGATTTTCTTATGGTTAACTTTCTCCTAGACATGTTTACTATCAGTCTCCATCAGAACATGACCCTTTGTTTTCTCATCCATATCCATATTTTCATACATGGAATCCTAGTATGGGTTAAATCGATGACCTTTGTACTTATCTTTCTTTATTTTAAAGTGATTTTTTTAATGACTCTTGTTCCGATGTGGGATTTTCAATGAAGTTTCCAAGCCCAATTTTAAAATTGTGAGGTCGCAATTCCCAAAAGGGGGGAAGGATGTAACACCCCAGGTAAATAAAGAATATGAAATTTTTATATTTATCCCTATTTGTGAATAAAATATTAATATTACTTTAAATGGGACGCTATGCTCGATAGCGTACCCAATACGCAACAACGAGTTTCTTGGGAATCTTACGTTGCACTCTAATAATAAAATAATATTATTTTAAATGGTAGTTAACGCCTAGCTGTTGTAATGGTGGGAATGAACAGAACTAACTACAAAATGATTATATATGTTTGTCAAATATTTTTACTTTATACAATAAATGTTAGAGGATTAAAAATGCGAATGAATCCAATTTGAAGCGTAAACAATTTAATATTCTTTAAAAGGTCGATTAACCGCCTTTTGATGGCGAACCTCTTTTAAATCCACTTTTTGAAAATTTTATGTGTTATATTTGAAAAAAAATAAAATTCTTCTTTAGAATCGGGACATCAAAATTTACTTTGTGTAAATTTTTGGTATTTTTCCGATAAAGTTCATTTTTTAATGAATAGTGAAAAATGTTGTATTTTAATTCAAAACCTCTTTTTAATCTAATTTATTTATATGATTAGATTATCATTTGAATTGGTTTAAAATGAAATTATAATATATTTTTACCATTTAATCCAATAGTGGTCGTTGGAATTAATTTCATCTTGAAATTGGACTTAAACTAGTGTCAATCTTTTGATACTTATTGTTTCATAAAAACACGCTATTTTCTCTGACATCGGGAATTAATTATTAAATTAATTAATGTAACTTATATTTTTTTAATTTTGTAAAATAGACATCATTTTTGAATTAGGAATATCAAATATATCTTAGGGTGAATTTTTGGTATTTTTCTGAAAAACTTCAATTTTTGATGAATAGTGAAACCACTGAGTGGTAGTTAAAGAAACTGGTTTTTTGTTTAAATGAAACTTTTTCACCTCTTTGTTTTGAATTTCAATAATCCAACAGAAATTGTTGTCATTAGGAAGTAAAATGTGGTTCAATGGGATTAAAATAATTTTTTGGTGAATAGTAACTTTTATGTTTTTAATCGCGATTAGAGGTAATTAGTGTAGTTTAAGGTAAAAATAATGTTTTAATAATATTAAATGACCTATACACATATCCTACCCTCATTGGATGAGTAATTTCCGACCAATACAATCCATGGGTCAACTTGGGGACCCCATGGAGCCACTTTGGTTGGAAAATGACATAAATACCTTTTTATTTAAAGTTAAATTTAAAATGTCACAAACATGAGTTGTTTTACTAAAACAATTTTTAAATGGTGTCATACAAGTCATATTTTTTACTATAAATATTAATTAGAAAGATAAAAAGATTTCCTACATTATTATAGTTTTTTTTATAATTTTTAGACATTAAATAAATTAATTTATTTATGACATCATAATGATGCAGCGATTACCTCATTAATAAGGGATTTAAATAAAATGAAAATATAATGTTAAAACTATAACTTAAACTTGTCAAAAACCTATTGGGTGAGTGTATTTCAAATACTTATCACCTTATCCTCTAAATATATCCTTTTGGGACCTTTTAAATCCGAAAATCACTTTATAATAAAGTAATATTTTATAACTTTCCAAGAGTGCCCCTCCTCTCCTCTTATAAAAGGCCCCCACCTCTACCACCTTACACACACCTCTAAATCCTTTGGCTCGGCCAAAACATGCCCATTTCATCTCTCCACATCCATATCTTCATCATTGAAGCCTCACTTTGGGCAGAATCCTTTCCAAGGAAGCCTTTGAGCTCAAATCAAAGAGAGTTACCCGATTTAAAGGTAATGTCTTACCTTGTGTTCTTTTGTTTTATTTTTCTTCTCCAAACCACTAAAATATTTTTATTACTTTTTTTTTGTAACAAAACCAGTATATTAAATATAATATGATGTTTTTATAATAAGTATTAGAGCTACACTTTCACACACCTCCGTCTAATGGTTAAAGAACATACTGTTTCTGTGGATGGCGAATTACTGCCTCACGAAACGATGATTGTTCAATATTATTTTAACACCTTCAAAGGTGGCCATTAAGATGTCACTATATTTATATATGATATATAATATGTTTATGTTTTCCTTAATCTTATTTATTTTTCATTTATGTAATTCCTTTATGGTTTTCATTATGGGTAAACGCGATATCTTCATTTTAGGAAGTGCGGACTACCGCCCCCTCAAAGTGATTTGATTCGTTAATGCCATATGTGGGACGTATAAAGGATGAAATTAATGGTATTACATATGATATCCTACTGGAATTATAATATACCTTTATATAATTATTATTTAATTCCATTGAATACAAAATAAAAAGAAATGAAATTAGCGTTAATGTGTACGTACGGCTTACCGTCTCCATGAATGGTACATTTCATTTCTTATCTCCAAATGTTATGTACTATTATAAGTACATATATATAATGGATATATATGTAATATATTACATATAAATTATTTATATCATTCTGGAATTATAATATATATATCTCTCATTTTTTTAATTCCATTAATATGACAAAAAAATGAAAGTAGCGTTCATGCGTACGTACGGCCTACCGTCTCCATGAACGGTGATTTTAATTTTTTATCTCCAAATGCTATGAAATAGTATAAAATGAATATATACTGGATATATATGATATTTAAAACATAAATACTATTCTTTATATGATGTACCTATAACTACATGGAAAATTCTTTTCCAAAAAGTTCGATTTTTACTCATGTACCGAACATCGATAAAAACGTCTGATATGAACTCACTTTATTAACCAATTATTATAACCATATAATATTTGATATTAACTGAATAATGATCTTTAAATTAGTTCCTTAATAAATTATAAATTGACCAAATTTTATTATTCAGGAGATTAAAGAACGATCGAGTCATGTCGGACACGAGGTAAGGGATCCTACCCCTCTCTTTCTTTTTAAGTACACTCTTTTATGTCATTACTTTTAAGCTCATATTTATTATGATTGGGATGTTATTTTATATTACTATTACTTTACTTTTTATGTTCATATTATGAGAGACCCTATTTTCTCTCATCAATCCATTTTGGAAGTTTTAATTGGCACTGTTAGGCTGCTGAAATTTCGTAAGGGGCTTTTTATCTCACTTTGTGTTTTCGTGAGATTCATGCTACATTTGCCAATATTTCCTTTTGAGTGGTTTATGTACTATCCATTATTCTACTCTTTGTGTAACATGCTTTCGTTTATGATTATTTAAAACAATGTTGTATTGTCATTTTTTCATGGGGTGTATGTTTCGAAAGTTACCCAAATCGGTAAGGGAACCTTTCACCCTCCTCTTTTTAAAAGACTTCTTTTGTTATGTATTTTAATTTTGATCTTATTAGGTGGGGATATTTTCTTATATATCCTTATTGCCATAAATTTTATGTCCAAGAGATGAGATACCCTTTATCTCTCTCATCAACTCTTTTTCTAAAATTCGATGTGACGCTGTTAGGCTGTCAAGGGAACTTCTTAACCCAATTCCGATTTCTTTGGGTTCAACATGTAGTTATTGAATATGTCATCCTTTGAATATGTGTGAATGACCTTTGATTATTTTACACTTAATATCCACTTATATTGGGTGTATTTATATTTTTCGCACATAATTATGAGATTGATTTGTCCTTAATTTAAGGATACCATCTTTATAATGGATTTCATCTCAATTTACTTTTCCATTGACACTTTATTGTTGTTATGCACCAATTCACTCTTATATGGTGTATATACTTTCCTTTGGAATATTATATCATGAATCCCTTTATTCTCATGATATTATAAAGTTTTTATTAAATGTTATTTCTCAATTGTTGTATTCAAGTGTCTCTCATTTTGTTAAAAACCCTTTAACTAAAATATTGTTTTAAATGTTTTAATGATTTAATCTTATAAATATTTCTCATTAATATCCATGTTTTCAAAATGGTTTTAAGGATTTATTTATATGGATATTAATGGTTTAAAATATTAAAATCTTCAATGTGTTATGGGACACTTTGATTTAAAAATATCTTTATTAAATGTTTTAAATGGTTTTGAAAATGGTTTTTAGAATGGATTAATTATTTAAATATCTTAAAATGTTATATTGTTATTGAAATGTGGTAATGTTATCTTTCCTTTATGCTTAAGTTATGTTCTATGATTATGTTATGGTTCTTGGGCATTGTTATGAAGACGGGTGGTTTCGTGATAAACTAAGGGTGGGTGAGCCTGATATAGCTCTCCAATGCATTGGGTAACGCGAAGGAGTTAAACATTAAGGTTTCTCCAAAGAGATTTAGGGAATATACTGTGATGGGTATTCCAAAAATAACCAAGAGGGTTACTACCTACATAAAAATGTTATGAATTCCTCAAGTTACCTTTATGTCTTATGATTTCTATGATTTATTCATGATTTTATGAGGTATGTTAAAGTGCTTATGCTTTATGGGTAAAGTATGATTTCATTCTTATGTATATATGTACTCATGTTTCCTTTCCATACTTTTTATAACCCTTACTGAGCTTTTTATTCTCATCCCATGTTTTTGAAATGTTTTTCATAGGTCAAGGGAATGGTACATGATATGATGATAGTGTCAAGGAAGTGTCAAGGAAGTGTCAGGAAATCATCCATGTTTTACTTTAAATATGTTTCCGTTGATGGGAAAAATGAATACTATCTTTTATGTAACCACTTTGTTTAAATGTGGAATGTAATGCAAGTTTTATGATCTAATTCTCTAAAACTCTAAACCTGAAAATATCCTCAATGTGTAATCTTGTAATAACTCAAGATTAAGTAAGGTTTAAGGCTGGGGTCTTATATTATACATATAATAAGATGTATTAAAAATGAAATGATTAGTTTTAGATATTATAAATTATACCAATAAAGTAATATATTTTCACAATATATATTGTGATTATCTTATGAAAATAGTAATTTCTAAGATTACAAGTTCATGATTGAGTAAATAAGGTTTATAGTTAAATATACTTCCTATTGGGAGATTTTATTCATCAAGTTTTCGTTGTAGTAAACAGAGTATCCACAAATAAATTTTTTGAAGGATCATAGTCTCTATCCCTACCTTAGTTAAAACCATGAATATCATGTGACTTATATTTAGTGGAAAATGTTATTAGTTGGTTTCTATGAGAGTGGGATCCTTTTAGATTTAATTCACTAGAACCAATAAAATTCATAATTTAAATTATGATAATATTTATATACATATTCATATGATATAATGATTTTTCATCTATGTATCATTAATCATATAATGCACTTAAAATATTAATCACATTAATAGGTTATATTAGTTCCCCCAAAAAATGAAATCCTATAGACTCCATGATAATATTGATTAATCAATGTTTATTATTCTCTAGAAACATATGTATAACAATACACATGTAATGTTTGACCATTAGATATTGGGGGATTATTAATCATTGAAACTTAACCTTAAAAGGTTAAAAATAGTTGTTCTTAAAGAAAGAATGTTCATAGAATAAACCAAACAATTGGAATTACAAATATTTTATATGTCATTAGATATTCCTATTTTTAAACAAGTGTATTATTTTCTAGAGATAATATTATTATTTATTTTTGTCATCAGTCACATACTTTGATTTATGGATTTAAATCATGATGACATATTCTCATCATGAGGTATCATATTTTTTGTGTGTCATACGTGATATGTAATTAATCAAATAATTCATTAATAGAGTTTTACCTTACATATTAATGGATGAGTATATCTTCATCCCTTTGATTGATGTGGAGTTTTATAATGAAGTTCATATCCATGGTAGTTTATATATATGTTTATTTAAAAAATTTGAAGAAATATAAATTATGCACATAGGATGATAACACAATATTCATCCAAATTGATGAGATATATTTTGAAAAGGGATTCTATTACACTATAATGTTTATAGATTTTTTTTAATTTATAAATGAATTTATTTCCCCATTGGTTCTCTGATGTGTTTCTATAAACTAAAAATAAAATATAGGTATGTTCTACTATTTCCATTTAAAAGGATGCATAGAGGGTCCCACACTAAGACTAAAATTGTTATGAGGGGGATGAGAGGAAATAGAAAAGGGTCCTAAAAGTTCTTATGTTTGGTAGGGTAGAAACTAGTAAAAATGAATTTAAAATTTCATCATATGATGAAATCACAACTCCTTTTAATATTGAGTTGAAATAAATTGGTGAAAAGGTAGACCAATTATTAGACATAATTATACCTTCAACTGTACCCTATACCTTAATGTAAGCACTTAGAATTCATATCTTCTTTGTCCTCTCTTACCCCATAACCATCCCACTAATTATCTACCACCATGCCACCATCACACATAAATTGTTCTATAAAAATCACTACCAAATCTCTACAAAAATTCCCTTGACAACAACAGTTTCCTCCACATCCCACTCTTTTCTATTCTTTATAACCATGAGTTAAATTTATGCACTACGAAACCCAGAAAACAAACCCCCATACTTTTCCCATATTTGATCAATTGTAAGAGACTCAAAACCATCAAAAATATCCACTATTCTCCACACTATACAATGTTGGTAAATTTATATATTTTTTTAGTTTTTTAGTTAAATTTATTTTTTATTTAAGTAATTCTCCTTAGATTTTAAAATTGTACTAAATGTAATTTAGAAACTGAATTAGAATTCCTTATCCCATTCTTCATCCTTTTCTTTTACACCAAAAAGGTTTCCACCAAACAAAGAATACCATAATTGTATCTGAAATCTCATTAAATTATATTAAATTTTTTATAATGAATTTATACTTTGGTATTTCAATGATATTTTTTCACAAAATTTTTGATCAAATAAGTTCAATCATGTGATATATGAGTTTAGAATATGAGAGTTCAAATTTATCTCTTTTTTTAATTACTCAAAAGGTAATAAATATTTATTTATTTATTTATTCACAAGATTAGTTAATATATTAAAATAAATATTTATTTAGGTTAAATAGATATTGAGATAAAAAAATTTAAAGATTGGGGCTGAAGCCTCATTTATTATTAAATCAAAGAAAATACCTCTTTTAACTGGGTAGAGGGACACCCATTACATAGCCCAAAGGCCCAGTGGGAATTTAGCCCATTACATGGCCCATATGCCAAAAGTTTTTTCCCAAAGCCCATTCTATGAATAGTACTACTACAGTACCCGCCTGCTGTAGTACCGCACAGTACCCAGCCGCCACTACAGTACCCTGCCACCGCTACAGTGACATGCCACCGCTACAGTGCCCATCGTTGCTACAGGGTCGTCACTGCTACAGTACACTACAGTACTGCTACAGTACCTATAGCCAATGGGTTTTCAACCCCTTTTTTCATATAAGATTATTGGGTGCTTACCACTAAGCCAAACCCTAACTATATATTGAGATAAATATTTGTTCACAGGTTTAGTTAATAAAATATTTATTAAATTTTATCAAAATAATATTATATTAATAATTGTTTGATAAATTAAATATGGGGATTTGAGTTGAGTTTAAATGATCCAATGGAAATTTTATATTTAATATCATTCAAATGAATATTAATTTATTTTTTAAGAATTTTTATTGAAATAAACACATGTCTTGGAGTATAATACTAATAGAATTATTATTATTTGTCTTCAGGATCTACTTAGATTAAATTATTAGATAATGTATTTTGTGAAATTATTAATATATAACACTAAGTATAAATTATAAATTATATTATTTTTCCTATATGGATGTGTTAACTCAATTGATACGCTCTCTGTAAATTTATCTTTCCCTAGAGATAAATCCTCTCTTCTTCCCTCCCTCAAGAACAAAGAGAGAGAATAGGGGATCTTTGTTGTGATTAAAAATGGATAATGTGAAGCAAAGGATTTTTTTTCTACTACCCCATGTTTTAAGAATTTCATTTAGAGATTTATTGACAATTTGTGGATATTTATATAGAAATCATCAGTTGGATTATCTACTATAATGAACAATGGGGAAAGAGAAGAAAAATAAATTTTTCAATGATAAATATCCCAAACAAGGTGATTCATAATTTAAATTAAATATAAGATAAATTTGGGTGATATGTATATGATATTATAAGTAAAAAAATTAATTTCGTTATATTTATCCATCGATATTGAAAAAAAAATTAGGTATAAGTTCAGTGCTTTTATTAAGTCCTAGAACCTTCAAATTAATACACATCATATAAAATTTCAAAATACACCATTCTTGAAGTAATCCATTTCATTTTATTTCTCCATGATAGGATTTTTAACACTTTATTTATAAAAGAATTACTATTTATTAATTATTATATTACTTATGAAATTATATATATATATTTATGAATTAATATTAATGTAAATTTAGTTTCATATACCCTTGAAAATAAAATAATGTATTTATGTAACATTAATATCTAATGTGGGTTATCAATAGAGTTTTCAAAACTCCTTTTTTTATTCTAGGAAGTTTTGTATCCAATGTAAAATATCTCTATAATAGAAACATTTCCGATCAATGCCCACACCTCCATTAGGTTTCAACAACCATGGATAATTATTTAACCTTTTTTTGTTTTATTTTGGATTACACTTTTACACTTTTTCATAGTTAACAAAACACCAGATCCTAGATCTCCCTTTTCCTACTTAGTTACACTCAACATTTTATGATTATCAAGTAAAATTTTTCTAAACTCAACAATATTTTAATTTAAAATTAATTGTGGAAACCTTTTGAGAAATCATTTGAGAAAGATGTCTATAGCCATGTTTAAACTAAGTGATTTTGGCCTCTATAAAACATTAATATTCCTAATAATATTGACTAAATGACTCAATAAATAGTTAATTTGGTCACTTTATATCCAAATAATTCCTTTGAAACCTTTTATCTGTCATACCTAGTTTTATCTTAATAAATCAGCTTTAGTATATTTTTCATCTTCATCATATCCAGGATCCCATGGCTCTTTTTCAACATAGGTTCTATGGATGGAGGCATTAATGTAAATACGTAAATTGAATCATTATTTTTCTTTTGATAAGAATCTAGATATAATTTTTTAACAACTTCACCAGTTAGTTTATCAGTGTAATATCTTGACTATTCTGGAGATTCCTTCTACTCATTTTTAGGTATTCCTTTACCATTGTTTTGGTTATATCTTTGTTTAGTATTACTTTGGGTCTATTTTAGGTTAATTTGGAGAAATTTGAAAGCCCGTGGGGTTATTTTTGGATAGTCCATGGTTAATAAAAACTTTACGATTTTCCCTAGGAAACTGTCCACCACATTTTGGATCCACAAGATGTGGCACATGATTTGACCAAATCGTGTGGCCACCCTCCCCAAACCATGCGCCCATAGATAGTGGGGGTTTTCATTATTGGTAAATATTTTTCTAATCCGGTGACACATAGGAGAAACTGTGGACCCTATGAGTGTGGTTGAATGGTTAAGGTGCATAGTTTGTAAAATCGTTTGCCTCTTCTTAAGAAATCATTCATATTGAAATTAAACCCCAGACTTTTTTTATAAGAAAATCCCAACCCCCCCCCCCCACCCCACCACCCTTGGTTTTTCTTTCTATTCACCACTTCTCAACCTAACCTAATTTCCCATGAATTTAGATGCTCTATAAAGAATTATTATTCTCGTTGAACCCCTTTCATTGCGAATTAAAGATCTGGTGGAAAGAATCAATACCTTTATGGTATGTGATGTCTTGATTGTTTTGGTTCCTATATCTTCCATATTTCTTTCAGTTTTGATAGTAATTATTTTATTTTATTTATGATGGTTTTGATATTTTTTTGGTGGAACTTATTTTTTTGGATCCTGATCCTAGGTTTTGGTACAAGATCTTCCTCATCATTGTGAATTCGACCATTCTACATCAAATTGAATGTTATGTTTTGGTGAGTGTCTATAAATGATCTTGAGGTAGGTGGTCTAATTGATAATTCCCATAGTATTGATCATGATTCTCATGTTTACTTGTATCGTTTATTTTCCATATTGGTTAGTTTCAAATTAAATTAATTTAATGATCAAATTTCCCATTGATTATGAGACCCTTCACGGATCTAGTTGGAGATTGTGAGACTGGACTTGATGGAAACCCATGGGGTGTGCTGATATATCTAAAATTATTGTCTAAGAATTGTAAAAATAGAAATGACTAGTTAATGGAATTAAACTACATTTTTTGTGCGTGTTTGATAGTGATAATAAAAGGGTTGGTTGGAATAACATTGTAGGGTTAACTAGTTATGTGATTAAATATTGATAATTATATTAATGGTAAAAAATCATTTTATTCCATGTGTTTAAATTAAGTAACCATGGTTTTTATAATTTAAATAGTACACCATGATGATAGTGACTTAAAGAATGTTTAATAATTTTGAACCTTGATATGAATGTGAAATATATGATATTTGAAAATGATAAATCATTGAGTAGTTGGTCAAGGAATGATATTCAAAATACCCATATGGTACCAGACTATTGCTTTAGCCCCCCATGTTATATATATTTGTTTTTATGTGATTTATGAGTTGTGGGATAGGGACTACGGCTGAAAATACCCACAGGATTCTAGAATGCTGCTCTTAGAACCCATAATATGAATTTAAAATTGGAATTATATGAATAATTAAATCCCATGAATGAAAAATATGTGAAATTCTTATGGTATATTTTTTAGACTCTAGAAAAGGCTAAAGCATGTATGATTTTTTCAAGTGTCACTATGAACCTAGAGGCCTGCATGGTTTATTAAAGAAAATCTATTATGAAAACTGTTTAATTTATCATTTTTACTTTATTCTATATAAAATTTAATAGGCTATTATAAACTAGGTATTGGTTTCGAAAAAATTAGTGGTGGACTAATAAGTTGTAATCACACCAAACTTAGGCTGTCTGGTCAGTACCCAAATGGACTTCATGTTTACAGGAGGGGATAAGGGAAATGTCCCTAAGTTAGATGGCTGAATTGGGATTCGGGATTGAGCTTGAATGAGGGAACCAAACCTGATTTTAGGACCCATTTGGGAGTTGTAAAAGTGTATTTATTTTGGGTTTTCATTTTACACTTGAAACTTATCTTTCATGACATATTTAATGCTTTGGTTTATGGATATCTTTTATTTTTTTGGATTCATCATGTGATGTTATATGATTGTTGATTATAGTATTCTATTGGTTGTGTTTATTATCATTTATATATTTTTTATTCATTTTATCTAATGTTCTACTTTGATTAGGAGGGTATTGTCTACCCACATTACATATTGGACCCCTGATACTAGTTGGAATCCATTGGTGTATGGGTATGTGCACTTGAGGTCACATAACAAATAGGCTCAAGATACCGTTATGTGGAACCTTGGTTAGGACATCACAAAGTGATATCAAAGGAGTATTATTTTCTTCTTAGTTTTCATAATATTAGGGAATGGTAGATGAATACTAGTATGAGTATGGCCTTTTTCATGAGCTTGTACATTAGAGTAGCTAACCCATGTTAAAGGGAAAACCCAAGTACCTAGGTTGGGACTATTGTTCTTGATATTTTCTATTATAATTGAATGCTATTTCTCCTTGGTTTATGGACGTGTTATGTTATGTTATTATTATTATGATATTTTACTCTTGACCTGGTATGACATGATATTTATTAAACATGCATCATTCTATGAGATTTGTTATTTTATTTGACAAGCATCATGATATGAATGCATGGAAATTCATGTTATGAGCCGGTTTTGGGGAATGAAAATACGTTTATTTATTTGAGGTATTCAAAAAATGAAATTTTTTCTAATAAGAAATTGATATTTGTAAATGATTCTAAATACAATAATTTGGAATGCATAGAATGGATGTCTAATGATAAACTTCAACTAGGGAATTGTTTAACCTATGTTATTTATGACCTAGGTTAGGGATTGTTGAGGGTAGTGATAGTGCTTTAGTTTATACCATGTGGTGGAGTATGGGTGTTGAATTTTTATATCCTTATGTTAATACCTCTTTTTTAAATATTATAATTATGTATTATGAGTCTTAAGACATGTTTTTTGAATTCTAGAGACATGCCCTCAATGATGAGGTTTGTTTATAGGATGATAAGATCACATGGCAGGAAATTTACCTCCAATAGTGGAACTTGAGGCTCAGATAGTTCTTGTTGAAGGATCCAGAGAGAAATTATATGAGTAATTTTCTACCTTTATGTAGTTCATGAATAGAGATCCAAGGAAGATTGTGTGGAATATGTGTGACCTAATACATGGGTTCCAGTTGCAGCAACCTCCAACCTTCACTGAAGAGGGTAGACCTGAGCTAGCTATGTTTGGGATTAAGTCTATCCATAAGATCATTTCCTTTTTATAGACTTATAATGAGAAAAGTATCATTTTGTCTACTTGCATGTCTAGAGGATTATTCAAGCCCTGGTGGGATATCCAATATCATAATTAGTAGTTTAAAGTCTTGGTTTGGATGGACTACCTAGATAATTTCTTGGAGTAATTTTACTGAGAGATGCTCAGGTGGGAGAGAGTAGTAGAATTTATGAGGTTGACCTAGTGGATTATGTCCGTGATATGTTGGTCTCTTCAATGACTTGTAGAGATTTTTCCCAATACTGGTAGTGGATGAGGCAATAGTGGAGAGACATTTTCAGGATGGACTTAAAAGTTAGATTATGTCCTTGGTTGACATATTTCGGCTACATATGTTTTCTGAGGTGGTGAATCATGATCTCATTTATTAGGGGAACATTAGAGAGGATTCTAGTGTAGAATAGGTAGTTTCTACTAGATGGATCGAAGGTATGTCTTCCAAGAGTAGGAAGTGTCACTATGAGAACATTAACCAGTGAATTGTCAAGAAAAGTGTCAAAGGAGAAGGATAGGTTACCTAGAGTAGTAGCTGAGTGTTTTACCAATAGTGTGATAGTTCAGTTCATTTTTTTAATTAATTTCCCCAACCACAAGTAGAGTGTTGATCTTACAGTATAATGGGGAATCTAAAATGATTATATAGTAACCCTCCACCGATAAGTATTGAAAAAGGATCTAGGATAAATCAGAGTATAAGGAGGGGGTCATCAAACCCATACCACTCTAGGAAATGGAGTTATTCTAGCCATGGAGATAGTGTTAGTTTAAGTGGTATGTCAAGTCAATATCACAAGTATCAGAAGATTAGTGCATCTTAGGGGACTAAAACTATAGCCTGAGGTAGTGGGATGGTACAATTCCATACAGTTCATCCTACACTTGTGGATTGGGATGCTAGACCATTGACAGTCATAGGTACTATTCTTATATATTATATGATTTAGAGTACATTATTTGATAAAAAATACTACCATTATTTCATATCTTCTCAACTTGGGAATGGTTTGATTCTGACGGTGGAGTTTATGAGAGGGGTTATGAAGATCTACATATAGTTTGGAGTATATTCAAGGGAAATATTTTTATGTAAGGGGTGTTCTTTGGAGGTTAAAGAGTATAATTTTTGCTGGGATCCTTATTTACATAACATGATAGGTTTTTAGTTTATTTGGGGTATGGAATGGATGTTATCATACCAATCCCACAAATATTGTTACTATGAAAGAGAGACCTTTATGTCTCTTAAGGGTTACAGTTATGTTCATCGTGGAGAGTGGGATATCCAGTTAGGGCATGTAGGTCCATTTTATCAACAATTGGGGAATCTCACCACCCAGTTTTCAATTATGTTGTTAGATGATGGGGTTTTAAAGAACGATTTCATCCCACCTATAGTGGACCAATTTTAGGATGTGTTTCCTTAGGACTTATTAGGGATTACACCTAAGAGAGATGTTGATTTTACAATTGAGTGCATTTTTGGAGCTAACCCAGTTTCTATTAAACCTTAAAGGATGGAACCATGAAAGCATAAATACCTTAAGACTGAGCTAAATGAATTGATGTATAATGGATTTATCTATCTGAGTACGGAACCTTGGGGTTATCCTATTTTTTTCAAAGAAGGCTTATGGTACATTATTATTATGTGTTGATTATCAGAATTTGAATAGCAATATAGTGTAAAAATCATATCCCCTTATAGGTATTGATGATATCTTGGACTAGTTAATAGGATATTGTGTTTTATCTTGTATTTACTTGATGTTGGAGTATCATTAGTTGAGAGTTAGACCTTCTGATATACCATGGACTTATTTTGGAATAAATTATCGCCTCTGAGAGTTCATTGTGACTCTATTTGGGGTGATGAACACATAGGCAATGTTTATGGATATGATAAACTAAATTATCCACCCATACCAAGATATGTGTTTGGTTGTTTGTCTGGGTGACATATTGGTGTACCCCAATACCCGTCACGATCATGCCCAATAACTGGAAATCATCCTGAGTACACTAAGATAGCATCTTCTATATGAAAATTTATCTAAGTGTCAATTCTAGATTGACAGGGTATGTTTTATGGACCACATATTCTATGAAGATGGTGTTTTAATATACCCATAGAAGTTACAGGTGGCGGTTTCTTTCCTACTTCCCAAGAATTTTTTTGATATCTAAATCTCTCTCTGGTAGGTGGGTTATTAGAGGAGGTTTATCCACAAATTTTTCCATTTGGAAGAACCAATTTTAGTATTGACCAAGAAGGGTGTCATGTTTTAATGGTCTGGATCATGTGATAATTCATTCGAGGGGTTATAAAGTTTTTTTACTACTACTTTGATCTTGATCCTACCTAATCTAGGTGATGACTAAACCTTGTTTTGTGATGTTTTTAGGATTGGACTTGGAGTAGTATTGATTTAGGGAGATTTAATTATTGCATATGAGTCATGGAAGTTAAGTCCATAAGAATATAATTACCCTATGCACAATCTTAGTTGTTTTTAGTGGTATAGGCCTTAAAGTATTGGCAGTATTACATGTTAGGTGAAAATATTACTATGTATACTGACCAATTTTTTTTAAAATACATCTTTTTATAGTGATATTTGAACCACCAATAGTGGAGATGGGTTGATTATATGAAGTCATTTGATTTTGATCTAGTCTATACACCATTGAAGGTAAATAGTGTTTTTGATGCTTTGAGAAGGAATACATAGACATAGGTAGTTCAAGAGTCCAATTCTATGTAAAATATGATAACCTTTCTGGATGAGATTCATATTGAGGTTCAGGAAGGACAAGATCATATGACCCATGTATACTTATTAGTTGATCCCGCACTTTTGATGTAGATCAGTGAGAGGTGGTATGCGGATATAGAGTGTTTGGACTTGAGGTAAATCTTTGAAGGATAAGATCATATATGTCTGAAACTGTGTTTTTTCACCTATGTATATTAATGGGGAGATGATGTGTGATTTTTATTCATCAAAGTTGGTGGCTCATCTTAGTTTCCCTAAAATGTATTGTGACCTACATTGACAGTATTGATGATCAGGAATAAAAATAGAGATTGTATGTGAAGGATGATCATCAATGACCTAGTGGTTTATTAAAATTGTTTCACATTCCATACTGAAAATATTATTAGATTACCATGGACTTATTGGTGGGTCTCTTGAGGATACCTCAAAATAATTATTTGATATGGTTGATTGTGTGCTAGTTGAAAAAAGTTGTTAATTTCATTCTTATATGGTAGAATCTACATTTGATCAGTTGGGTGAGATATATGTTTGGGAGAAATTCAGTTTTACAGTGTTCCATGGAGTATAGTTTTACACTATGAATCACACTTTACTTAGTGATTTTTTAATTTCTAATAGAGGGTGTTGGGTACTTAGGTGTGTAACGCCCCGACCCTAGTTACCAAGAGTTTGTGCATTATTACATAACATTTTCATGATCATAAGAAAGATCATGTCTCGAAAGACTGATTATTTTAGTAGCTTTGGAATAACTAGATACATTCATAAATTTTACATTACATCATAAAATGAAAACTACAACAATATAGTATCCATAGATATTATCCCCTTATACTATCCCTGTAGTTCATTCATAAAATATTTCTTCACATCCTGGGAAAAATAAAACATAGAAAGAGGTGAGCTCAAATGTCGTGTAAGGATAACAATATAGCAGAAACTTTCATAAATAATCATAAACATTTATGGCACTGTATAACTAAAACAAAAGCCTTTTAAAACATAAACTTCAGCATAATATGGCAGAAATAAAATGAAATAATGCCATATACTTATTCACATGGAAATTCTACTAGTTGAATAATCACATGCAATATCAATAACCACTTTCATAATGATGGAATGCATAATTCCAGACTATCATAACCACATGGCCTAGGCCCCGTGCCAAGACTACAAATAAGATTTTGTCAAGGCCTTGTGTCAAGACACTAGTTTGTCTAATGAGACCTACCGATGCATCGAGGAGCTATATCGGGCTCCACCCGTCACTTATTAAGTCCAATGCATTCCTCATATGAATAGGTTTAAACATAATATAAACATTCATATTAAAACTAGCATACGAAATGTCAATACTTTTTCTATAAACTAGGAATAGTATAAAAATAACACATCCACATTCAAACATATCACAAAAGCTTCAATATAATATGGAATATTTGTATCATAATAAATAAACTTCAAATAAGCTTAAAATCCATCAAAGGATGTTGACATAGATGAAATCAAAACTATTTGAGAGAAATATCTCTATTTTTTAAATAATTTAAAAGTCAGATAAAAATAAAACTTTTACTTTGAAAATATTCTTAAAATCTTGTAAGGGAAGCTTCTAAAATTTTATAATGGCAGAAAATAGCCGCACCCGCCGTATAAGTTAAAAAAAGACATTCTTACCTTAATTCTGTCGAAAAGGTTAAAAAGGACCTTGTTTGGAAAACGATGGAAACATTCCTTTATAAACCTCTTATAAAAATTCAAACAAGGGTATAAATGATTTTAACCAATATTTTGTAAAATAGCAAGAATTTTTTGAAATGCGTTTTTAAGAAACATGGATGTGGATGATAAAGGGTTCCCAGTAGATAATTACGTATAAACAACCTCAGATAATGAAGAGATTGTGAAATAACCATTACTTTGTAATTTTCCTTGGTTGGGGGTAGGTTAACCTCCTGTATAATGGTGAAATAATTTTTATTAAATTATACAAGAATCATATACATTAATATGATATCATATATGATCTTTTAGCATTGCTTTGTTAATAATATCTTAATATTATTGTCATTTCGGGTGTTAACTTACTCATTTTCTTTTATATGTTTTGTTACGTAAGCCATGTTTGTTATGGATATGTTTTATATTATTCCTATCCAGAATGATATTAAGTCCTTAAAAATTATTATTAATCATCAAATGAGAATTATACTTGAATGTATACGATGGAGAATGAATCTCATCGCGTTCGTGGAGACGGTAGTCCGTACGTACGCACGAGTGACAATATCATTCTTTTGATATTAAAATAATATATAATTGGATGATATATAATATATATAGAATCATTATCATGTTATATTTATTATTTACATGAATTACATATCATTATTATATCCATCCAAATAATAATGTTTTGAATAACAATTACACCACGACGTGGAGACGATAAGTCGTACATACGCACGTATAGTGACATGTCATTCAAAGGATGGATAGAATACTAAACTCTGGTTGTACCATTGTTATAATAACATCAAATTATATATAATATACAGGATTTATTATTTTAGAATGGTAATAACAAAGAAAGAAGAAGTGGAAGAAGAAAAGAACTTGAAAGAGGGTGGTGAAAACATTACCTCTTCTTTGGGTTCTTCCTTTTGATTTGATCAAAAGTGCTCCTTAGGTTGGCTTTTTAACTAAAGTAATGCCTCTAGGATTAAGTGAGGGAATTTTAGAGAGTATTTGGGCAGGTTTTTTCAGAACCAAAAGGATTTGAAGGTGTGAATTAATGAGAAGGGGGAGTGCTCTTTTATAAGAGGGGTGAGGGGCACCTTTGGAAAAGCTAGAAATATTATTTTATAATAAATTTATATTCGGTTTCTAATGGCTCCAAAGTGGATTAATTAAATTTTAATGTGGTTATGGGTCAAAAACCACTCAACCAATAGGTTTTAGACAGGTTTGGGTCACTATATTAACCTTATCTTTTAGATTTAACTCTTAGTTAACTAGTTTAACAATTACCATGTCACTTTGTATTTTTATATTATATAGTTAATAAACTTACTATATACATCCAAGAGACCCCCAAGTGGTCCATTAATGATACAAAAATCATGATATAAGTGTCTTGTCCGAACCTTAGGTTTTTAGGAATTTAATATCAATTAATAATATAATATTTTTTTTAAAAACTCTTTTATGTCAATTTTGACACTATTCAATAATTGATTTTTGTAAAATTTATAACAGAATGATTCCTTCGAGCAAAGTTAATTAAATCAATGATAAAATGTCATATTAACCTATAAAATTATTGATATTTATAAAAAGTATAAAATTACATTTATTTGGGTATTTATAATATCAATTATTTTAATTTTTCATTAATTAGGTAATTCCTGCACCACCATTGTGTCATAAATAAATTAAATTATTTAATGTCTAAAAATTATAAATAAAATACAATTATTTAGGAAATATTTTTATCTTTATAATGAATATGTATAGTCTAAAATCCAAAAAATATAACCCTATGTAAAAATTTCTTTTCTAAAAGATATATGTTTATGTCATTTTTGTATTTATTTTAACTTCACTAATATAAAGTGTCATTATCACTTACAAGTGGCTCCATGGGGTCCCAAAATCGACCCAAAGATGCCCATGGTCGGACATGTATCAAAAAATAAGGTTAGGAAACGTTTTAGGGTAATTTATTATTATTATAATATTATTTTTTTACCCTTATTTACCGGATTTACCCTTTAACCATGATAAATAAAATTTTTACCGAAGTAATTAATCAAAATGTCTGAAAATAAAAGTTACCTATTTACACAATTTGGACATCCTGATTCCAAATATGGAATCCATTTTTCCAAATTCAAAACACAGAAGTGGCAGAAATTAATTTAAAATTAATTCCAGCTGTCAAAACAAAAAAACGTGTTTTTAAGATATAATAACTATCAAAAGATTGATGCTTGTTTATGTCCGGTTTAATTGTGAAATTATGTCCAATGACCAAAATTTTATTAAATGTTAAAAATTTATTCTAAATATTCTTTAAAACCACTCAAATTCATAATTTATCACTATTAATTATTTTGATTTAAAAATTTGTTTTTAATTAAAATTTAGTAATTTTCACTATTCATCAAAAATTGAAAGTTTTCAGAAAAATGCCAAAATTTTACCCTAGGATAATTTCGATATTACGAATCCAAAAATGAAGTCCATTTTTAAAGATAAAATTTGAAAAATTTCAAAAATTAGGTATTACTATTCATAACACCTAGTTTGATTAGTTGTGGTGTGTGTTAGAACTCGAAGTTGTGTACAACACATGCTACTATATTATTCAAAGAGAAGCATACCATGGAAGCTTGGGTGTTACATTCTCCCCTACTTCAAATAATTTCATCCTCTAAATTTCTAGAATATTACTTCATAAAAAGACTCAGGTGGTTCTTCATCATAAGTTCCTCGGGTTCCCACGTTGCATCTTCTATTTTATGGTTTCTCCATAGAACTTTTACCAGACGAGTCGTCCGATTTCTCAGCACTTGTTCTCTCATATCAAGAATCCTGATGGGATCTTCTCAATAAGACATATTGGGTTCACGTTCTAATTCCTCATAGGTGAGTACATGCGTTGGGTCAGGCATGTATTTCCTCAATAGTGATACATGGAACACATCGTGAACTTTGGAGAGACTTGGCGGCATTGCCAAACGGTAAGATACAACCCCAATTAGTTCTAGAATTTCGAAAGGTCCGATGTACCTGGGACTCAATTTACCCTTCTTACCAAAACGTATAACTCCCTTCCATGGAGATACCTTTAGGAAAACATGATCACCGACTTAAAATTCCAAATCCTTCCTTCAGTTATCGGCATAGCTCTTCTGACTACTTTGAGCTGCTTTGATGTGGTTTTGGATTACCTTTACCTTTTCCATCAGTTCCTCCACCAGTTCTGGGCCTACAAGTTTTTTTTCACCAACTTCATCCCAACAGGTTGGTGTATGACATCTCTTTCCGTATAACGCTTCATATGGTGCCATCTGAATACTTGAATGGAAGCTATTGTTATAGGAAAATTCTACCAGAGGTAAATATTGATCCCACATACCCTGAAAGTCAATTGAGCATGATCTAAACATGTCTTCTAAGGTTTGAATAGTCCGTTCTGATTGTCTATCTGTTTGAGGGTGGTAGTCAGTGCTCAAATGAAGTTCAGTATCCAAGGACTTCTGAAGACTCTTCTAGAATCTTGCAGTAAAACGGGGATCACGATCCGAAACAATCGATAGGGGTACTCCATGAAGTCTCACAACTTCATTAATATATAGTCTTTCTAGACGTTCCAGTGGTAGATCTTCTCTTATAGCAAGAAAATGTGCTGACTTGGTAAGATGATCAACAATAACCCATATTGCATCATTTCTTCTAGGAGTCTTTGGTAGTCCCATGAAAAAGTCCATCATGATATTATCCCATTTCCACTCAGGTATGAGAAGAGGTTGCATGAATCCTCCAGGTTGTTGCCTTCCAGTTTTCACTTGTTGACAAACCATACATCTTGACACAAAATCAGCAATCTCCCTCTTCATGTTGTCCCACCAAAAATGTTCCTTCAAATCTCTATACATTTTGGTGCTCCCAGGGTGTATAGAGAAATTGGAACTATGAGCATCATCCAATAATTCCCTTTTTAGATCAGGTATGTTGGGAACACAAAGTCTCTTCCCAAATTTTAAAATTCCTTCTTCATACACAATGTCTCTCAATCTCCCATCATTCACAGCTTTAATCTTCTTTTGAAATTCTTTATCATTGGTCTGAGAACTCTTTATCCTTTCTAGAAAAGATGGTTTGGCAACCATTTGAAAAAGCATTGATGTTTCACCTTCCATGGTGATTCCCATATCCATCTTCACTAGATCCATGAAAATAGGATCCCTTTCAATTTTTTCCACGTTCAAAACTCCATGATCTTTTCTGCTCAAAGCATCTGCCACCTTATTTGCCTTCCCCGGGTGGTAGTGTATCGTGCATTCATAATCCTTGAGTAGTTCAAGCCATCTCCTTTGCCTCATGTTGAGTTATTTTTGTGAGAAAATATACTTCAAACTCTTGTGATCAGTATAAATCTCACATTTTTTACCATAGAGATAGTGCCTCCATATCTTCAAAGAAAATATCACAACTGCTAACTCGAGATCATGAGTAGGATAGTTTTGCTCATGAATTTTCAACTGTCATGATGCATAGGAAATAACCCTATCATTCTTCATAAGGACACAACCAATTCATTTCTTCGATGCATCACTATAAATAACGAACCCATCATTCCCCGGTGGTACAGTCAATATAAGAGCATTTACTAATATTCTCTCCAGTTCTTTGAAACATTCTTCACTCTCTTTTTTCCAAACAAATTTAACCCCTTTACGTGTGATCTTTGTTAATGGGTTAGCCAATTGGGAAAAATTATGGATGAAACATCAATAATAACCTTCCAAACCAATAAAACTGCATACTTCAGTTATACTCATTGGTGTAGGCCATTCTTGGATAGCCTTGTTCTTAGAAGGATCAATAGAGATTCCATATTTAGAGACAATATGGCCAAGAAAAGAAATATCCTAAATCCAGAATTCAAATTTTCTAAACTTCCCATATAATTCATGTCTTCTCAGAGTCTTCAGGATAATTCACAAGTGATTTTCATGATCTTCGTATCTTTTGGAGTACACCAAGATATCATCAATAAATACCACCACAAATTCATATAGATATTCCTTGAAAACTCTATTCATTAGATCCATGAATACAGAGGGCGCATTAGTCAGCCCAAAATGCATTACCGTAAACTCGTAATGCTCGTACCTGGTTCGAAATGCTGTCTTCGGAATGTCTTCCTTCTTCACACACAACTGATGGTATCCAGACCGAAGTTCAATCTTTGAAAAGTATTGATCTCCATGTAGTTGGTCAAATAAATCATCAATGTGAGGTAGGGGATACTTGTTCTTTATTGTTATAGCATTGATCTCCCTGTAGTCGATACATAACCTCATAGATCCATCTTTCTTTTTAAAAAAAAGAACAGGGGCTCCACATGGAGAAACACTAGGGCGAATAAATCCCTTATTACTCAATTCCTCTAGTTGTTTCTTTAGTTCAACTAATTCCACAGTGGTCATTCTATAATTGTTCTTCGATATAGGCCTTGATCTAGGAATTAAATCAATGGAAAACTCAACTTCTTGTTCTGGAGGATGTCCAGGTAAATATTCCGAAAACACATCTACATAGTCTTTCAAAACAGGTACATCCTCTATTTGAACATTCCTTTCCTCACCCACGGTCATTTCATTCTCTTCCTCCCCAATAATTGAATTTAGTTGAGCTATTGGGGGTGGATCTAGATAAGAATTAGGTGGTGATGATTCTGCTCTAAAGATAAGGTGTTCCTTATCATCATCATCAAAAATCATAACCTCCTTCTTCTTACAATAAATCTTCACATCATAGTCTGAAAGCCAATCCATACCGACGATTATATCAAACTCAATCATAGGTATGACGATAAGATCAGCGGATAAAGAACATTTATGTCCTCTAATGGGGACTGATTCACAAAAATTTGTTGCAATGATACTTCCCTTAGGATTTTTAACTGACAAATCCCTTGTTAAATCAAATTGGAAATATCTAATTTTCTTAGCAAACTGGGAATATATGAAACAATGCGATGATCCAGAATCAAATAATGCATTTTCTAAACTTGAGGAAACCATTAAATTACCTGCCACCACGTCTTTCGGAGCTTCTACCTCAGTAGTAGTGATAGCATAATCTTGGCCTTGATCCCTTGGCCTTTTCTGAGGTAAGTTCCCCTGATGCTTAGGAAATTCATTTTCATAATGTCCCATCTCCCTGCAATTGTAGCATTGTACATCGGTAGCTTCCTTCTTCCCCTTGCAATCACGAGCTTAGTGGCCTTTTTCACCACACTTGTAATAGACTCTCATTCTTTTTAAGAAAGTACCGGGGTGTTTCTTCCCACATTTACCACAGGATGAATATTCAACCTTTCCCTTCTTCCCCTTATTTCCATTCCCAGATTGATCAGCAGATCTCTTCTTCTCTTTCGTTGCTTTAAAGTCATAAGACTTAGATAATTCCTTTTCTGTCTTGATAGCACATGAGACAATGTCTTCGTATAATGAGAAGGATTGTGAGACTAATGCTCGACGGAGAAATGGTTTTAACCCATAAAATAAACGATCAATATTACTTCTTGGGTTACGTATATAATCTCTAGCATACATTTCTAACCTTGTAAAGTTATCCTCATACTTTGCAACATTCTCATCCTCCTTTTGTCACAGACTCAGAAATTGTCTTTCCATATCTGCTCGATGGTCACGAGGAAATTATTTTTCTAAAAATAGATCTTTGAACTCCCTCCATTCCATATTTGATACTTCATCATCTTCCTTCATGTTTTGAATCAATAACCACCATTGATCAGCATCTCCAATGAGGCGGTAAACTGCCATGATAACTTTTTTCCTTTCACTACTCCCCAAAGCTTGAAATATTTTCTCTAGGGAATTTATAAATTGATCAGCTACTAATGGATTTGTACTCCCATTGAATTTTGGTGGTTTTTGCCTCATGAAGCGATCTAACATTGATCCTCCACACTGTGGATCAGGGTGCTCCATACGGGTAAATTTATTATTCATAACTTGAGTGAGTTGTCCTGGTATGGTGATTAGTTGATCAGTACCAGTTACATCACCAGCTCCACTATAATTATCTTGAGTATTAGGGAAATCCCTATATGGAGTGTGTGCATTGATACAGTCTCCATTTCTTCCACTAGGCGCCATTTCTAAACAATGGCATAAACTAGATCAGTTTATGAATCAAAATACATAATTCCATACTTATAAAACACTTAACATAAATTGAACTATTTATGGATATAATCCATAATCATAAAAATGTTTTCTTTGAGGACGTATATACTCATAAACCCTTCATAATTATTTGTAAAGAAAATTAGAGTTATCCTAAGAATATCCCCTGGGAATGTCGTAACCAAGAGTGAAGCAAGGTCTGTTGTCATGCACCAGTTCCCGTTCGAGTCTAGATCAAAAAGGTGTTTTTGGGTTTTACCCCTAGGTACATCTGTGCCAGAGCTGCCTCTACCTTCTCGTATCCAGATAGGGATGTATTTCTCGGAAAACTCACAAAATCTCTACAATACCAAAATTCTAGGAAGTTCTTCTATACTAATCCTCAAAGTCCATATTAGGTCTATGTGCTCTAATTAGAGTTTATCTAAATCTAGCTTCCAAGGTTTGTACTAAAATTCCTCTGATACCAACCGTAATGCCCCAACCCCAATTACCTAGATTCGGTGCATTATTACATAACATTGGCATGATCACAAGAAATATCAAGTCTCGAAAGACCGATTAGTTTAGTAGCCTTGGAATAACTGAAAAACTTCATAAAGTTTACATTACATCATAAAATGAAAACTACAACAATATAGTCTCCATAGTCCACAATCTTATCCCCTCATACTATCCCTGTAGGTCATTCATAAAATATTTCTTCACATCCTGGGAAAAATAAAACATAGAAAGGGGTGAGATCAAATGCCCAGTAAGGATAACAATATAGCGAAAACTTTCATAAATAAGCATAAACATTTAAGGCAGTGTATAACTAAAACAAAATCCTTTTAAAACTTGAACTTTAGCATAATGTGGTAGAAATAAAATAAAATAATGCCATATACTTATTCACATGGATATTCGACTAGTCGAATAATCACATGCAATATCACTAACCACTTTCATAATGATGGAATGCATAATGACAGACTATCATAACCACATATCCAAGGCCTCATGCCAAGACTACAAATAAGATTTTGTCAAGGACTTGTGCCAAGACACTAGTTTGTCTCATGAGACCTACCGATGCATCGAGGAGCTATAGCGGGCTCCACCCGTCACTTATTAATTCTAATGCATTCTTCATATGAATAGGTTTAAACATAACATAAACATTTGTATTAAAACTATCATACGAAATGTCAATACTTTTTCCATAAACCATGAATCGTATAAAAATAACACATCCACAGTCAAACATATCACAAAACATTCAATACAATATGGAAGATTTTTATCATAATAAATAAACTTCAAATAAGCTTAAAATCCATCAAAGGATGTTGACATAGATGAAATCAAAACTATTTGAGAGAAATATCTCTTTTTTTGAAATCATTTAAAAGTCAGATAAAAATAAAACTTTTACTTTGAAAATATTCTTAGAAGCTTGTAAGGGAAGATTCTAAGATTTTATAATGGCGGGAAATAGTTGCACCCGCCGTATAAGTTAAAAAAATACATTCTTACCTTAATTCTGTCGAAAAGGTTAAAAAGGAACTTGTTTGGAAAACGACGGAAAGATTCCTTTATAAACCTCTTATAAAAATTCAAACAAGGGTATAAATGACTTTAACCCATATTCTGTAAAATATCAAGAATGTTTTGAAATACATTTTTAAGAAACATGGATGTGGATGATAAAGGGGTCTTAGTAGATAATTACGTATAAACAACCTCGGATAATGAAGAGATTGTGAAATAACCCTTACCTTGTACTTTTCCTTGGTTGGGGGTAGGTTAACCTCCTGTATAATGGTGAAATACTTGTTATTAAATTATACAATAATCATATACATTAATATGATATCATATACGATCTTTTAGCATTTCTCTGTTAATAGTATCTTAATATTATTGTCGTTTCGGGTGTTAACTTACTCATTTTCTTTTATATGTTTTGTTACGTAAGACATGTTTGTTATGGATAGGTTGTATCTTATTCATATCCATAATGATATTAAGTCCTTAAAATTTATTATTAATCATCAAATGAGAATTAGGCTTGAATGGATACTATGGATAATGAATCTCATCGCGTTCTTGGAGACGGTAGTCTGTACGTACGCACGAGCGACAATATCATTATTTTGATATTAAAATAATATATAATTGGATGTTATATCATATATACATAATCATTATCATGTTATATTTATTATTTACATGAATTACACATCATTATTATATCCATCCAAATAATAATGTTTTGAATAACAATTACACCACGACGTGGAGACGGTAAGCCGTACGTACGCACGTATCGTGACATGTCATTAAAAGGATGGATAGAATACTGAAATATGGTTGTACCATGTTTATAATAACATAAAATTATATATAATATACTGGAGTTATTATTTTATAATGTTAATAACAAAGAAAGAAGAAGTGGAAGAAGAAAGGAACTTGAAAGAGGGTCATGAAAACATTACCTCTTCTTCGGGTTCTTCCTTTTGATTTGATAAAAAGGGCTCCTTAGATTGGCTTTCTGACTAAATGAAGGACTCTAGGATTAAGTGAGGGAAGTTTAAAGAGTATTTGGGAAGGGTTTGGATGAACAAAAATGCTTTTAAGGTGTGAATTAATGAGAAGGGGGAGTGCCCTTTTATAAGAGGGGTGAGAGGCACCTTTGGAAAAGCTAGAAATATTATTTTATAATAAATTCATATTCAGTTTATAATGGCTCCAAAGTGGATTATTTAAATTTTAAGGTGGGTATGGGTAGAAAAAAATTCAACCAATAGGTTTTAGACAGGTTTGGGTCACTATATTAACTTTATCTTTTAGTTTTAACTCTTAGTTAATTAGTTTAACAATTACCATGTCACTTTGTATTTTTATATTATATAGTTAATAAAATTACTATATACATCCAAGAAACCCCCAAGTGGTCCATTAATGATACTAATATCATGATATAAGTCTCTTGGATGAACCTTATATTTTTATGAATTTAATATCAATTAATAATATAATATTTGTTTTAAGAACTCTTTTATGTCAATTTTGACACTATTCAATAATTTATTTTTTTAAAATTTATAAAAGAATGATTACTTCGAAAAAAGTTAATTAAATAAATTCTAACATGTCATATTAACCTATAAAATTATTGGTATTTATAAAAAGTCTCAAATTACATTTATTTGGGTATTTATAATATTAATTATTCTAATTTTTCATTAATTATGTAATTCCTGCATCACCATTGTGTCATAAATAAATTAAATTCTATAATGTATAAAAATTATAAATAAAATACCATTATGTAGTAAATATTTTTATATTTCTAATGAATATTTATAGTCGAAAATATAACAAATATAACCCTATGTAAAAAAAATTTCTAAAAGATATATGCTTATGTCATTTTTGTATTTATTTTAACTTAATTAATATAAAGTGTCATTATCACTTACAAGTGGCTCCATGGGGTCCCAAAATCGACCCATAGATTCCCATGGTAGAACATGTATCAACCAATAATGTTAGGACATGTTTTAGGGTAATTTAAATTTTTATAATATTATTTTGTTTACCCTTATTTACCGGATTTACCCTTTAACCATGGTAAATAAAATTTTTACCGAAGTAATTATTAAAAATGTATAAAAATAAAAGTTACCTATTTACACAATTTGGACATATTGATTCCAAATATGGAATCCATTTTTCCAAATTCAAAACACAGAAGTGGCAGAAATTAATTTAAAATTAATTCCCGCTGTCAAAACAAAAAGCGTGTTTTTAAGATATAATAACTATCAAAAGATTGATACTTGTTTATGTCCGGTTTAATAGTGAAATTATGTCCAATGACAAAAATTGTATTAAATTTTAAAAATATATTCTAAATATACTTTAAACCCACTCAAATTCATAATTTATCACTATTAATTATTTTGATTAAAAAAGTTGTTTTTAATTAAAATTTAGTAATTTTCACTATTCATCAAAAATTGAAAGTTTTCAGAAAAATACCAAAATTTTACCCTAGGATAATTTGGATATTCTGAATCCAAAAATAAAGTCCATTTTGAAAGATAAAATTTATAATATTTCAAAAAGTAGGTATTACTATTCATAATGGCTAGTTTGATTGGTTATGGTGTGTGTTAGAACTCGAAGTTGTGTACAACACACGATACTGTATTATTCAAAGAGAAGAGTACCATGGAATCTAGGGGTGTCACAAGGTGTTTCTTAGTACATATTTCCAACCATATATAGAAAATAAATCAGATCACACTATCTAGTTACTAGAGGACATGCTGAGAGCATGCATCCTTGATTTTGGTGGGTCTTCAGAGAAGCACCTAGTGCTATTTGAGATCATCTATAATAACATTTATTATGATACTATTCATATGGAACTATATGAATAACTTTATGGTAGTCCATGTAGTTCAACGTTATGTTGTATGGAGGTAAGAGAGTCTGAGTGGTTGGGATAGAGTCTCATGTAAGAGACATTAGAGCTAGTTTAAATAAATCGTAAAATTATGGCTACAATGCAAAGTAGGTAGCAATTTTATATTGATATACATAAAAAATATCATGATTTTATAGTGGGATATCATGTACTCCTTCATGTGTTTCCAATATTGGGTCTCCATAGGATTCGGAGGGAGGTTAATTTGATGCCCAAGTTTGTTGGTCCATATGAGATTGTAGAGATGATCATACCAATGGTGTGCCAATTAGATTTTCCATATATGTATAGTGATATTCATGATGTTCTTCAAATTTCACTACTTTGTAAGTCTCACCCAAACCCTTATCATGTGACAGATGTTAATGATGTTTTTCTTGAGGATGATGCATCCTTTTAGAAGCATCTGATTTGTGTTGTTGATCACAGTGAGAGTGTGTTATGGGGAAATACTATTTCATTAGTATAATTGATGTGCCATAATGGCTATGTTAAGGAGAAAATGGGAGAGGTAAATATATATTTGGACCTACTGGCCTGAAATTTTTACCTTAGATTCTTAGTGATTCCTTAGAGTATAGCTCGGGGATGAGCTGTTAAATGGTGAGTAGATTTTAAGATCCATACCTTTATAGAGATGTCTTGTACTATTTTTTAGGTATTATTTTAACCTTTTATCATATCATGGGTTGGTTTTAATTTTTTGTTTTTTTGGGTGAATTTGGAGAAGCTTTTAATCCCATGGGTTTTTTCATAGTTGGCATGTGATTTGGGAAAACCATGCAGTTTTCCCTGGGAAACTGTGTGCCCCTTTTTGGAGCCACAAGAGGTGGTGCGTTGTTTGACCAAATTGTGTGACCCCAATCCCAAAACTATACACACCAAGACAGTGTAAGTTTATATAGTTTCTAAATATTTTTTCAAACTATGAACCACTTATGATAAACCATGAACCCCATGAATAGGGGCACACTATTAGGGAGCACAGTTTGGAAGACTATGTGCCTCTGAATAGGAAATTGTGTGTATAGAAATTAAACCATTGAGTTTTTTTATAAAAACATATTTAACCCTTAGCTTTTATTCTCATTGTCCCCAATCAACCTAGCCCAATTTCCCATGATTTTGGAGGCTCTAGAGAGGATTCTAAGGCTCCTTGAATCCCTTTCTTGGTGAATCTAAGATCTTGTGGAAGGAATCGGCACCTCTCAGGTATGCAATATCTACCTTGTTTGGGTTCCTCTCTCTTTCGTCTTTCTTTTCATTTTAAGAGGAATTATTTTCCAACATTTCTAGTGGTTTAGATCTAGTTTTTATGGATCTTGTTTCATTGGATCATGATCCTATGTTTTGGTCAGAGATCTTCCTCGTCATTGTGAATTCAACCATTCCACATCAAATTGAGGGTTATGTTTTAGTGAGCATCCATCAATGATATTGAGGTAGTTGGTATAATTTCTGATTCCCATAGTCTATATTATGATTAATGTGTTTTATTTATATCATTTTATTACCAAATTTTTAAGTTTCAATTTAAATTAATTTAATTAATTGATTTCATATTGATTATGAGACTATTCACAAATCCTGTTTGACCATTTGAGATTGTGATACCAGAATTCATGGAAACCCCAGGGGTGAACCAATATCTCTAAAATGATTATTTATGAATTTTATGAAGGGAAATATTTGGTTATTGGAAGTGAACTACATTCTTGATGCGTGTTTGATAATAGGAATTAAAGGATTGGTTGGCTTAACCTTGAAGGGTTAATGAATTGTGTAATTAAATGTTGATAATTGAATTAATGTTAAAAAATTTCATGTTATTCAATGTGTTTAAATTAAATATCCATGGTTATGTTTGTTAATTTAAATGGTGCACTTTGATGATAATGATTGAATAAAAGTTTAATGATGTTGAACCTTGATATGAATTTTTAATATATTATAACAACGAATGATTGGTCGAGGAGTTTTGGGTTAGAGACAACTTCTCCAAATACACTTAGAGTTCCATAGTAGTTCTCTAGGACCCTAAGATATATATATTTGTTTTCATGTGACCATTGAGTTGTGGGTTAGGGACTGTAGCTCCAAATAGCCACAGGGTTCCAGACTACTAATATATCCCCACAATGTATGAATGTGAAATTTTAATTAAAAGAATAATTAAATCTCATGAAAGAATGATCTATGAAATTCCTATGGTTTATGGTTTAGACTCCAGCATGGGCCGATGTAGGAAATATTTTTTCACATGTCACTATGAACTCTGGGTCCTATGTGGTTGATAAAAGAATATTAATTGTGAAAAATATTTACTATATCCTTTGTGAACTATATATTGATTTAGACGCCATTGGTGGTGGCCTATTGAGTTATAATCACACCCTACATGAACTTCCTGATTGTTACCTGAATAGACTTCAAGTTTTCTGAATAGGATAAATTCAAGAGAAATATGTTGTATGGATGAGTTTGGATTTAAAATAGAGCATGGATGAGGGAACTAGACATGATTTCAGGACCTGTTTGGTATTTTTTAGAGCGTCTTTATTTTTGTTTTTAATTTTAAGCTTGATTCTTATCTGACATGACATGTCTTCTAATTTTTTTTATGGTCATTGTTTTTTATTTTGGATTGATCATGTAAAGTTGGATGATTATTGATTATGGTACTATCTTGGTTGGTGTTTATTATCATTTGGAAATTTTTTATTGATTTTTACTAATATGTTACTTTAATAAAGAGGTTATAGTCTCCCCACGTTACATGTTATACCCTCACTACTGGTTGGAAAACTATGGAATATCGGGATGCACACTTGAGGTCACTAAAGAACCATCTCGAGGCACTAGTTTGGGGAACCTAGGTCGGGACTTCCCAATAAGAATGTGGTTTCTCTAATATATAAATATTTTATTATTTATTAATAACTTTTCTTATGTTTTTTTCCAATACAAGATTTTTATTCCATTAATATTATCCTTCTTCAAAATTGACCTAAAATTTATTTTGAAGATGGTGATTTCATTTTATGTACAATAGAAATTTTTATCATATGAGTATAATGTTTTTCAACCATTTAATAAGGACTTTTATTATGTTTTATCCTATTATAATAATGACTTATTTTAAATTTATATCATATATTTTAGTTTTTCAAGATCGATGTTACACTATGATTTGGATTATATTTATAATTTAATACATATGAAAGTTATTTAGACATAAAATCTTGTCTTTTATATTATATATGACTCTCGAATAGATAAGTGAGAAACTAATTTCCCAAATCAATCATATGGGTTATCTCAACAGCATTCCTCATGTATCATAACATATAGGGATTTATAGCTAAGTGTAACCCAAATATCAAAAAAAATTATAAGAATATAATCCGTTTAAGGCCACCTACCTCTCTCTATTTACACAAGATAATTCAAGCACACATAATCCAATAATGGTTTCCCAACTGAATGATTAATGTATTTAAAATTCTTTGATTTGAAAAAAAATCTAACACTTAGTATTTTTATCAATTCTATAACATTTTTCCATCATGTATATTTAGTTTTTAAAATTTATTCATGATTATAATGATTTATTTTTAAATTCATATTCCTTAATCAATATTAATATGTGAAAAAAATATTATTATATAAAAAATATATAATTGTTGATTTATGTTACTAACAAAAAAATAAATTAAATTATATATGTAGATATCTTGACACGTCTCACATATAATGTATATAAAACTATTTGGTTAAATTTTTTATAATCATAAAAATCCAAAAATTTCTACAATAGAATGTATGGTGTGATGAGTATCCATACTCCACTTTTATAGATACATCCAAAGCTCTATAATTTGTAAAAAAAATAAAACCCAAAGTCCCATTATCTATAGATCAATACATAAGACAGACAATAATTACAATTTAATCCTAACACTCAACATTTATAAATAAAAACCATAATTTTATAATTGAGTTCAAAACCCAAAAAAAACTTATTCTGGATTTAATGAAACTAAATCTTTTGACATGCCTTGTATGTAACTCCTTATACACATGGTATGAAATTTATAAGAAATATTTTCAAAATTTAAACTAAAGCATTTATATATAAATAATATAAACATTTTATATCTATAAATAAGAATTATTATATACTAACTAAATAAACATTTTATAAATTTAGATAAGTGGTATCGATTTTTGAGCATTACTAAAATAAAAAATTTAAAACATTTTATAATTTAGAAAATATTTGATATAAATTTAATTATATATAAATATCATCACTTTATGTTCATAAAATTTTCTATATTTCCCATTGGTGAACTCACCAAGTCCACCTCTACTAGGCCAAGGGGTAGCAACTAGTATCTGAGGTATCCTCATATTCATGAGAGGCATTACCTATAAATAACTAGTATAATCATCCAAAATAGTGAGTTGAACTTACAATCAACTAGTGTCTATTTAAATCAAAAATAATTGAATGTTAAGAAACATAATTTCACCAAAAATCATCATTATATGTATCCATATCATAATTAAATCATATTAAGTACCCATATCTTACTTTTATAATGCTCTGAAAATATCAATACTTCACGGAAGATAGAGGAAATTTTATCTCACATAACTTCATAGATTTTCAATCTAATAATTTATCATAGATTCAATGATCATGAGATACTATATGAAAAATTAATTTCTTCCTATCTCAGAAGTGATGGATGAAATAAACATTTACACATATTTGTGAAGTGTTGTGGGAAATACAACTATCTAACACTAGAAATTTTACACATGATTGGATGATGGATTAAATATCCATATCAAGGGAAAATATGTATATAAGGGTATTATAGGAAATACACATCTCTAGGGTTATAATTATATATATGGTTCTCCTAATTCTAAGATCCCTAGGTATGAGTAGAGACAGTATCAGGTGCATCATCATTCACCTCGATAAAAATTTAGGGGAAGAGAAAGAGTGTGACCACTATGGTGAATCAACATTTATCACATTCTTATATCAAGGATGATAGAATAAATACTCATTTCCACATATCCCATGTAATATATGTGATATAATAACATATCACAAACTATCTTCTAGAAATATTTGATCTATCTTAACCAAGAGTTGTAGATTAGTAGGTAAAATTATAAATCTAATTTATCGTCACTATACCCAAATTTTTGGGTGATAAGGGAATAAAGGATATTTTTATATCTCTCTAACCCAATTGAATGAGAGAGTAATTGAAATCACCATTGTATGGTATCTCCATTGGTATCCATTTACTTTTAAATCATTGCACACCTCAAAATACATTAGTATATAAAGAAAACACTAAAATAAAATCATGGATACACATATTTTCTAACTAAATATTTTTGTACAGTAGTCCATGGATAGAACATCATAATCAATGGAATCTCGTATTCCTATTTCATAATAAGATGATAATTATATTTCAATAATAGCTCAATTTTAATTATTTAACTAGACACATCACATAATGGTTGATATAAAATTCCTCATTAAGAGTTACATTCATGTTATTTCAAGATACCCATGGTGTTTCCACCATATTTTCAAATATTAATATAACTTATCTAAATTATTATAAAAAATATATTATAAATTTAATTTATAAGGTCAATATAATCATTCCTCGTTAACTTTTTAAGAATAAGCAAGTCTTTATTTACAATTATTTATAAATTTATCAAGTATATATCCCACAATTTCTAGGAAACTTATTTAATATCCATTAACCACATTATCCTTTCACTTTATTAGTCCCATAAAAATAATATAAATATATTCAACTATATCATCATATTAAAATGAATTAGTTAAATTTACTAAATTAAATAAATAAATATACAACATCCAATCTAATTATATAGGGATTAAAACTTAAAGAAATAATTATTAATTGTCATCTTTTCATTTGTAATTACTTTGAACATAATTAATTGACTATCATCATTTTTATAGAATTTATCATAATCATAATTCTATGAAAACCCCTTCTTGTTTTCATTAACTATAAGATATAACCTCTTCTATTTTAATTCATTAGATATATCCTTTCAAAAAAAATTCATAAATTAAAATTCATTTATACATAATAGATTAAATATAAATTTCAATGTTGTTGTGCATAATATTGGATTTTACTAATGATATTTATAATTTAACATCATGAATTTTTAAAAGGAAACACTACATTTGATAGCATGAAAGATAAGCCACATCGAGCTTAAACAAACAACTAAATATTATTATTTAAATGTGAATGTTATAACCTAGACATTACATTGGAGGGTATGAATATTATAAACTAACTTATTAAAATATATGGTTTACACAAAAATAAAATTAATTAATTGGTTATGAATTAACTAGAAAGGGATATAAAACTCAATTGAATATAAAGGAAATGTTTTATAAAAAACTATTTTGATACAAGAAAAGAATTTTATCATTATAAATTTAATTAATTACTATTATTATATGATATTAATGAAATTTAAATATTTTATAAAATCATTTTAAGTTCATCCAATATATTTTATATGCAAAAGATAAAAACAAATCCAATTCTATGCATAAAAATTTGTATTTCTTCTAAAGGAATTTGTGTAACCTTATGATGGCACACTTATTTTAAAACTAAATTTGGTCACTTTTAAAAATTATATTTTAAAAAATAAAGTTCATTATTAAAATATTAATGTTGAAATTATATTACGGTTAATTTTTGGTAATTTTCATAAAATATTTATTTTCTAGTAAATAATGAAAAATACTGATTTTTAATGGAAAATTTAATATTATTTCTACCATTTAAAAGATATATTTCATGTTGGTTTGAAAGTAAAATTAGATATATAATATTTTTAATAATCCAATTTTGCTAATTTTAAAACATTTCATGGTTTAATTTGATGTGAAAACATTTTTATATTTAATAAGGCATTTTTTTAAAAAACTATTTTGCGTTGCATTTTTTAGTATACTTTTACATTAAATTCTACCATTTTAGTGTTTTGAATTTTGAAAAATGGATGAAATATTTGGATTCATAAGTTTAAATTTTTTTAAATAGTTCCCTTTTATTTTTTACCAATATGAATAAAAACCTTGGTAGTTTTTTTTACCATGGTAAAGGGTAAATTGGGTAATTTAGGTTGAAATAAAATTATAAGGACTGTACAATAACCCTAACACTTTCCAAAATATTTATTTATGATCCAAATTCATCCAAAATAAATTCAGGTTTGGTTATATGACCATTTATTTCCATTTTAATGAGCATATGATATTTATAAAATTTTATAAGAAAAGTCAAAGATGTCACATTCATATATATAATAACTATAACATTTTTAATATGGTTATATTAAGAATTTATCTTTAAATATTAATTTTTTAAAAAAATAAAAAATAATTTTATTCATTATAGTAATTTATTTTTAATTTTTAGTCAATAAATAATTAGCTTAAATTCTTTCAAACAAGTGATGAAATAATTAATTTTTTAATGAAAATATATACTAAATGATATTAAAAATAATAAAATAAATATAATTCAAGATAATTAATGTCATAAAAAACTTATATATTACCTTGACATTTAAGGGATTTATTAATATATTTGTTTTTAATATATCTTGTTGTACATATATTTCTAAAATTCAATGTAATAAATGGTGAAAAATTTTAATTATTGATATGTTAAAATAAATAATATTTTATTAAATGATATAATATTCTTAAAAATATTAAATTCATCGTAATTAATTTAATAAGGTTGAAATTTTCATAAATTATCCATTTAATGGTATTTTTTATTTTATACTAACAATATTTACCCTTTACGAGGAGAGTCCATGTTCTCACAGTAAGAGTTAAAGGGGATTAATAAGGGTTAAAACTAAATGATAAGGGTAATAATGTGACCTAAAATTATCTAAAAATTATTATATTAGAGTATTTATACCCATAAAAATCTTATATTAAAAATAAATAAATTTTCAACCATTTTTAAATGAAAATTAATTTATAATAATTCAAGTTTTTTGTGTTTCCAAAAGTACCCTCGCTTCAATTATAAAAGGGCACCCCTTTCCTCACTTTTTCACACTACTTTGATCCTTTTATATTGGCCAAAACCTGAATATTTATCTTACCAACATCCTTATTTACTATTTTTAGGTTTTTTTCCTTCCAAAATACCAACTATAGTGTTCCTAATAAGAGAACTAAAGGAAGTTCACCAAAAAAGAAGTAATCATCTTTACTGACTCTTTCTAGTATATTTCTTATTATTCTTCTTAATAATGTGTTTTTCCATTATAAAGTAATAAATACAATATCATATATATGTTTATATGTTATTATGATAATTTTACAACCACATTCTACCTTATATCCATCCTATGAAAAACGAAATTACCACGCGTGTGTACGTACGTCTTACCGTCTCCAAATTATGGTGTGATTTTTTCATCACCACTTTACTTTTTTGATTAGAAACAGAAATCATTAATGAAGAAGATCAGCAGAAGTACATGTGCAAAGCCATGAAGGGAAATTGTCTAGCCAGAGCAAGTTGGTATCGAATTGTCCTGAGGCTGAAAGCTGATGGGCCAGGTTGTTTCCTTACCTTTTGGTAAAGGAGAAGGTGCATAATGAGAATCATTGACAAAGTGAGATAATTCTCATGATAATGATGCCAAATGACTGGAGCACGCCATCATTGTGGTTAATAGCATCGATTACGATAAGGTAGTCGGACTCAATAATGATATCACTCCATCCACATTCCAAGGTGAGCATCATACCGACAAGGATGGTCGTGGCCTCAGCAACTGCGGGTTCCTAGAATGCCTGATGTGGTTCACATTTTGCAGCAAAGATTTTCCCCATATGATTTTGGTCCAGGAGACTAAGGGAAACAATCCCATACTTTGGAAGAGACGCATCCATGTTAATCTTAAGAATCCCTTCCATTGGGGGATTCCAATGAGAGGGATGGGAGGGGATAACACCTGGAATATAAGGTCCATTGTGGTCTTTCCAGCCCTCAATCCAAGAAGTGGCTCGTTTAATCCAGAATTCAGGGGGATTGTGAGCTTGCTGAAAAACAGCATTGTTACACTGGACCCAAATAATCCAGGCCAAAGTTCAAAGTGAACTTGAAAAAGGTGAGGATAGATAGGAGTACCAATGCATCAGAATATCGGGAAGGTCAGAGGCCAAAGATAGTGAAGTGGAAGAAGCCGAGCCCCATTTATTCCAAATTTCCTTAGCTCCTGGGTAGTGAATGATGGTGTGCAAAGGAGTTTCTAGAATTTTCGGGCAGAAAGGGAAAAACGGAGTACTGGACATATGTAAATAAGTGAGAAGGCTCATGGTTGGGAGAGTACCCATGCAAACCTGTCCCAAAAATTGGCGTATTTTAGGGGGATCATTGAGCGTCCAAATCGATTTCCATGGTCCCTCATCCTGACCGACTGAGTGGTTTCCAAGAGAAAGTCTGTAGCCAGATCTCACCGTGTATTCGCCCGAGATGTCATTGATCTAGAAAAGATGGTTGGGGCCTGCGTCAGGGACCCAGGGAATCCTTAGGATAATTCATTTATCCCTTTCGTTAAACCATTCAAGGATCTTTTCCAAACACCACCCCTGTCTCTGGTCGGAAAGGAGGCAGCTGACAGTGGCGTCTTCAAGACCTGTTTGGATGGGGGATGAAGGCCACATACCTTCCTTATTGATCTTCCAAGGATCAGTCCAGATATTAACAGATGAGCCAGACCCAATCCTCCAGCCTAGTCCTTTCTCTAGGAGATTTTTATCCCCCCAAATGCTTCTCCATAGGAAGCTAGGATGGGGACCAATAGAGGAATCCTGGAAGTCTATGTGGGTAAAGTACTTATCTCGGAGAACCCGTGCACATTGAGATGATGGACGGTTAATAAGGCACCATCCTTGTTGGTCCAATAGTGCATCATTAAAGAGAAGAAGATTCTATAATCCCATCCCTCCCTCTGATTTAGGTTTGCAGAGTTTCTCCCAGGATATCCAGTGGGGTCGATTCCTTCCATCATTCTTCCCCCACCAGAAATTGGAAGTGCGTCTGTGGATCTAGTCGATGATGATTGTCGGGAGCTTAAACAGGGGCATAAATTAGCTAAGGATAGACTATATGACAGCTTTTATGAGGGTCTCTTTGCCATCTTTAGAAATTCTTTTTGGGGACCAGCCTAGAATTTTTTTCTCGATCATATCCAATAGAGATGCGAAGATTACTTTTTTGGATCATCCAATCACTGTGGGTAGCCTGAGATACTTCTGATTTTTTACAACCATATGGATGTTATCTGATGCGCAGAGTTCATATCTCTTAGAAAGAGTCACCCCTACACTGAATAATATTTCATATTTTCCATGATGGATTGACTGGCCAGACGCCATCTCATACTGATGGATCGCTTGGCTAATCACCCAATATTAATTAATTTTTGCTCTGTAAAAAATGAGGCAGTCATCAGTAAAGAAAATATACGAAACTGGTGGGCTAGCGTGGCAGACCTTTTCCCCATGAATAGATTTAGAGGATGCAGCCCTGGAAATGAGATTAGAAAACACGCCAGCTGCCACCAGTATGAAGAGAAAAGGGGAGAGGGGATATCCCTGGAGAAGGCCTCAGGATGGGGAGAATCCTCTGGTGAGCTCCCCATTAACCTTGATTTTGAAGGATACTATCAAGATGCAGTCCATGACCATATCTTTCCATTTAGCACAAAAACCCATTTTTAGCATAACAACTCTAAGGAAGTTCCATTCCACTCTATTGTAGGCCTTGGTCATATCCAATTTCAAGGCCATGGTTCCTCTTTTCACAGTGGAGCGTGATTTCATAGAATGGAACACTTCATGGGCCACAATCGCATTATCAATGATCAGTCTCTTGGCCACGAAAGCGCTCTAATTTTCAGAGATAATATCAGGTAGCCAAGGTCGCAGCCGATTGACAAGGATCTTTGAGAATATCTTGTAATAGACATTGCAAAGGCTAATGGGTCTAAAATCAAGGATCTCCAGAGGTTTCTTAATTTTGGGGATGAGGATGAGGACAGTTTCATTGATGGCAGCAATGCTAGTATTCTCAGCCCAGATATTTTTTATCATGTTGCAGATGTCAGGACCGATTATGTGCCAGTATTGTTTAGAAAATAGGGAGTGGAACCCATCCGGTCCCGGGGCCTTAGTGGGAGGAATATGTTTCAAAGCCAGGCCTATATCGTCATCTGTCACATCTTTGGTGAGATACCTATTGATATCATCGGTGATCACAGGTCTGATACAATATTTTACCTCAGCGGACACGAAAGGGGTTCCTATAGAGAAGATTTTCTGGAAATAGTATTTCAAGGCCTCGTGGATACAATTGGTGTCAGAAACTTTGCTTCTATCGGGTTGTGAGATGCAAGTAATAGAGTTTTTCCGACACCTGGCTGATGCTTTCTGGTGAAAAAAAATGGGTATTAGCATCCCCTTCTTTAATGTGGTCATCTCGCGCCCGCATAGCCCAGAAAGTTTCTTTGACACGCAGGTCCGTGTCCAGCTCTCTTTTTGTGACTCAAATCTTCGAGAGATTGAAATTGGATGTGGGTTGTTTGAGGAGGTTGTTCAGTCTCTTTTCGAGGACATCACAGTGCCAGTCAGGGTGGCAGAATTTCTTATTTCTCCAAGACCTCAGATCGAATGCGACCTGTTGGAGATTGAGGCTAATATCCACGTGAGTGCTTTTCCAGCTTGATCGGATCACCTCTTCGCATTCCTGGTATTTTTCCTAGAAGCTCTAAAATATGAAGGTTCTACAGAGTTGTCTATTTCATTTGCCTTGCATAAAATCAATGAGAATTGGACAATGGTCTGAACAGTTAAGGTCCATGTGGCTGATATGAAACATGATGAACAGATAAATCCAATTAGTAGAACCCAAAAATCTATCAAGACGCTCAGTGATGCAGGTGCCTTCAGTATTGCTGCAGAACCATGTAAATGGATTACCTATGTACCCCAGTTCAACCAGGTCCGCCATAGAGACAGCATCCTTGAAGTTTTACATCGAAGCTGAGGGTCAGATAAATAAATATAATATATATCATTCTATATATGACATAACTATATGTTCTTTGTAAGGTACGTCATCTCAATTTAACTTCATTGATCCATATTTTAATATTATGAACCTAATTTATTTTCTTTGGTGTACATATTTCCCCTATGATTTTTTCATTATCATCAGTCTTTAAAAATTAAATTTATCTTAAATATAAATATTCTTGAATCATGGATATGTTTATTTCCTAAACCATATAAAATTTTTAGATATGGTGTTTACTTTTAATTTTATTTTAATAATTGAAAAAATAATTTTAAATCTATATATTTTAGTCAATACGGATATTTGATGGTAAGTAACATTGGTTTTTGAATTAAATCATTTATTCAATACATGAGGAATTATTTTTTAATGAAAGAAAAGGTGAAGAACATATATATATAATCCCCTCAACACATTAGCAGTCTCATGAGATGAATAAATTGGCAAAATTAAATGATTTTTTACCCATAAAGATTAAACTATCTTGTGAAATGTCTTGATGGTAAAAGTATCTTGTGCTTGGAAATCATGATGTCCAATAGTTAAGAATTTTATTCATTAAGAATTACTTTGTTTTAATCCATGATATTTTTACTATCATATCATCCTTGGATTCATATTTTCTAAAATTTATTGATTAAATGGAATTTGTATTCCCTTATTTTACCTTTCTCTATTGATTATGAATTATTGAATCAAGATAGCTTCTTTTGTATATAAATCTTACTAGGAATATGATCTCACCATTTTATTTGTTCTCTTTTTCCCAGGTTATGAATATCAAATATTTTAATGAGTTCAAGGATAAAAATTACTTTCCTTTATTATGTTTTATTTTTACATCTGTAATAAGGGAAACATGATTGTATCTAGTGATTCAAGACTAATAAACATATTGGTCTTTGGAATGTGATTACTTGAATATTATTATAAGATAATGGTAGTATTCACTAGCTCCAAGATACTGGGGTTGGGGTATCTAAATTTGGTATCATATGATGTTTAGTATGAATCTTGGGACCTATATTTAGGAAATCGTAGATTAAGTTATAAAAAACAATGATATAATTTGGATATATTTCCAAAGAAACCAACCTTACGATTTATATTATTTATAACTAAATTTTAAATTTATGTTAATTTTTTCAATAGTTTTTTGGATTATACATTATTTTTCATAGTGCTTGATCTAATCTATTATATTCCATAATTTATAAATGGCGCCTAGTAGAATGAATGGATTTTACATCAATGTATATAATCCAAAAAGTAAGAATGATCTTTTCTTTGATGGGTATAAGCCAATATTTTGAATATAAATCTTCTCCCAAACATTATCATCATATGTGGAAATAGTATCATGTGATATTAAGATGGAGAAAAAATTATCTATGTATAATGTCTTCAAAGGGAATCACGAGAACAATAGGATGGAAGGGAAAATATAGATAAAGGGAAGAATGGAAAAATGGATTTTCCCACATGTGATAATTGTGGAATGAAACACCATGGTACTTGATTAAAATTAATTAGTGTTTGATATATTTGTAGAGAGAAATTACACCATGGTTTTTATTGAAAGGGTAGTCAAATATACAAAGTTTCAACTATACTGAAATAGGGAACTACATAAATAAATGCCACAAATGTCAGGGTAATATACCTCATAAGAAGGTAAGGGATCATTTTTAAGCTTATTCTACTACCATAGATGAAGATTAATAATTAAGGGGATATAACCCTTAATATATGATTTATTTTAAAATAATAATGAAAAAGATAGGTTTATAGGATATTATTGGGGACCATAAAAGTATACAGTGATTTTATTTTTTATGTTATCTTTTCTAGGTTTACAATATGTTTTGATTTAAGAAATATACATGAGATTTTATTATTAGAAGAATGAATTTTTTCATTAAGGTTTTATGGTGATAAAGGTATTCATATATTTATAATTTGAAAATAAGAGCTATATTATGTGGTTTTGAGATACTATTGTTAAGATTGATTTCGGGAATTTAGTGACCATTTTAGGCTGTGAATTTTGACAGATATATCTTGGATGAGTCTTAAGATTAACTACTTATGGAATGGATTATGTTTAAATTTGGATATCATTTTTTGATAAAATGTGAAAACAATTTTAGTTTTATTAAATATTTAAAGGCTAGAGGAATGACTTGTGGATCTTATGATTCCTTAAAGTTCTTCAGGCATGAAAAAATCAACTTGAATATCTAGTTATTAGTGTAAGATATGAAGTGAAAATAGATCAAAGAACAAAAAAAGGATGATATTATTATTAAATAGAAATAAATAAAGTAATATTATTTTATCAATTTCTTCTCTGGATAGTTAAAGAATTCCTAAACTCAACAAAAATTATTTTTCCACAAAATGACTATCCATTTACTTTTTTATGAGAAATCAGATGAATTTTAACTAGTAAAAGATATATGGTTTTATGGTGGTTAACATTATAATGAACATGTTATTTATCAATATCCATAAGAACTTGATAGTTATAATTATCATCAACTTCCATGTTTTAACAAATTTCCTCATATTCTAAATCCTAATTTTGTGGTGACTTCGCATTTCCATTTCCCTCTTACTAAGTGGATTTTTTATTAACCCTATTAACGATGTGGGTTTCTAATAAGGTAATTTTCAAATATAAACCATTGATTTTCAATTTGAAATTTGATATTTCAAGCATGTAAATTTTTTACTTGGGGATAATGAAACATATTGGTTTTTTAAAGGAAATATTAAGTTCAATAGCGTACAAGATGAGTCTCATCGAGATTAAAAGAAAAACTAAATATTATTACTTAAGTGTGACAGTTATAACCTATATGTTATATTGAAGGTTATTAATATGATTAATTAAATACTAAAAATATGTGTTCTAAACAAAAATAAAATGAATTCATTGGTTACTAATTAACTTGAAATGAAAATAAAAAACCAATTGAATATAAAGGAATTGTTTTTATAAAAAATTATTTTTTATATGCTAATGAAATTTTATATTAGTAAATAAAATTAATTGAAAATATTTTATGATATTAATTAAATTTATATATTATATAAAAAAATTTAAATTCATCCATTTGATTTTATAGTCAAAAGATACAAACAAATACAATTTTACCAATAAAAATCTATTTTTTCTAGATGTAGTTTTGCTGCCTTATTATGGAATAATTGTTTTGAAAATAAATTTTTAAAATTTTATAAATTATATATACAAAAATAAACTTCACTTTTTAATGTTTAATATAAAAATTATCTTAGGGTGAATTTTCAGTTTTTTTCAAAAAATATTTATTTTCTAGCGAATGGTGGAAAATAAAGATTTTTATTAAAAACAATATCATTATTTTAACCATTTAAAAGTTATATTTTAGGTTGGATTAAAAATATAATTAGTTATATTGTATTATAATTAATCCAATTAAGTTCATTGGAATAAATTTCATTTTTGAATTTTTTATAAAAACATTTTTATATTTAATAGGGCATTCTGAAAAAACTATTTTCATTGTGTTTTTTAGGGTTAATTTCAAATTAAATTTTATCAATTATGTGTTTTCAATTTTAAAAAATATATACCATATTTTAATTTATAATTTAAAATTTTATTAAATAGTTCATTTTTTTTACTAATGTGAATAGTAACCTTGATAATTTTTTGTTACCATGGTAAAGGGTAAAATTGGTAATTTAGATTAAAAATTTAATGATAAGGACTAGAAAATGACCCTAAAACTTGCCCAAATATTATTGGATGATACCATTTCATCCATAACCAATTAATTTCCGATTATTTAACCATTTATTCCCACTTTGAATAGGATAATATGTTTATAATATTTTATTTAAAAAAAGTCAAAGATGTCATGATCATATTGTTAATAACTATAATGATTTTAATATGGTGTTATCCAAAAGGTACCTTCGACTATAAATATTATTTCAAAATATAAAGTAATTATATTAATCATAGTAATTTATTTTAAATTTTTAGTGAAGAAATAATTAACTTAAATTCTTTCACAACAGCGATGTAATAATTAATTTATTAATCTAAATATAAAATAAATGGTATTAAAAATATTAAAATAAATATACTTTGAGATAATTAATGTCATCCAAGAACTTTTTATTTTAAATTTACATGTTATGGATGTATTATAAGATTTATTTTGAAGATATTTTGTTTTATTGATATTTGTAAAAGTCAAAATAATTAATAGTGTTACAATTGACATTAATGATATTTAAAATAAATAATATTTTATTAAATTATATAAAATTATTAAAAAATTTAAATTAGTCCAAATGATTCCTATAAGGTTTAAAATGTCATAAATTATCCATTTAAGTGTATTTTTTCATTTTATAGTAACAATATTTACCCTTTAAGAGGAAAATTCATGTTGTTGTGGAAAAAGTTAAAAGAGTTAAATGAGGGTTAAAAACTAAATGATAAGGGTAATAATGTGACCTAAAATTTTTTAAAAATTATGGGATGGGAGAATTTAAACCCATAATCATCCTTTATTAAAAATAAATCACTTTGTATCTTTTTTTAATTGAAAATTAATTTATATTAATTTAATATTATGTTAGTTTCCAAAAGTACCCATCTCCTCAATTATAAATGGGAATTCTTTAACTCACTTATTCACACCACATTGATCCTTATATATCAACCAAACACAATCCATTTCTATTCATAACATCCTTATTTATGTTTTTGAGTTTCGGTTTCTTCCAAAAGAAAAACTTTAGTGTCCCTAATAGGATATTTAAAGGAAGTTCACTAAAGAAGTGGTAATCATCTTTACCGACTCTTTCAAGTATATTTCTTATTATACTTCATATTCATGTGTTTTTTCCATGATAAAATAATAAATATAATATAATCTATATGCTAATATTTCATTATTATTATGGGACAACCATATTCCATCTTTTATCCATCTTATGTAAAAGTAATACACCGCGGATGCGTACATACGGCTTTCTGTCTCCACATCGTGGTGTAATTGGTTTCCCATAGACACTTATAATGGGTGGATATAATGATATAAATAATGGAAATATATTATAATTATGACATGATATTTATTATAAATAAATTAATATACCAGAAACTATCTTACCCTTTCACAATTAAGGGAATAATACCATCACTCGTTCTTATGTACGTCCTACCATCTCCACGATGTGATGAAATTCATTTTAAATGTTTACCATTCATGAATGAATATTAAAAATGAATATAATTAATAAATATGATATATATCATTATGGAAATTATGGAACTATATCCTATGCATAATATTTGGTACCTACATGACAAAACATGCATAGGAAAAGGAAGATGTTAACACCCAAAACAAGGGTAATAACAAAATATTATTTAAAAAAGGTGGTATAGTGATATAATCGGATAATATATGAAATTAATTAATTCAATTATTTAATCCAATATACATTAGTTTAAGGCACATTCAACTAAAGTAAATCTCAAGGTAAGGGTTTCTCATCTCACTTTTACTTCTATGAGATACATGCATTATTCAACACTTATTTCCTATGTGTGGTATATATACTTCCCTTTAATATATCATATCATGAATCTCAATATAATCATGTTATTAGATTTTTAATTTGATAATTATAAATTTAATGGGGCATATGATTCTACTAATTACATGTGGTAAGGGATTTCTTAACTCAATTATCATTCATTGTGTGAAACTTCTATTCCATTGATTATATATTTATAAGGTTGTGTGTGAAATGAATTTTTATTATCTAATGTTTTATTTCTAGTGGATTTACATATTTTTCACATAGTTGATTCATCTGATTAAAAATATTATCTTTATAAGGTACTTCATCTTAATTTCACTTCATTGAGGAGTATTAATATTATGCACCTAATTTCTTTTCTTTTGTGTACATACTTCCCATTTGATTTATTTATGATCATCATTCATTGAATATTAAATTTATCTTAAATATACATATTCTAAAATAATGTATTGGTTTATTTACTATGACATTTACCATTTTTAAATATGGTGTTTACTTTTAATGTTATTTTAATAACAGGGGAAATAATATCAAATTCATTTTTTTTACTCAATGGGGTTATTTGATGATAAGGAAAATTGTTTTATGAATTAAATAAATTATTTGATATATGTGGAATGATTTTTACATTAAATAATGGGTTGGGAACATATATATAAAACCCCCTCGATGCATCTATAGTTTCATGAGACAAATAAATTGGCCAAATTATATGGGTTTATACGCCTAAAGCTTAAACTGTCTTGTGAAAGGTCTTGGCGGTAAAGGAATCATGTGTTTGGGAAACATGACGTTCAATATTTAATAATTTCCTTTATTAATAATTCCATTATTTTTATCCATGATATTTTTACTATAATATTATCCATGGATTCAGATAGTGAAAAAGTTTTTGATTAAATGGCATGTGTGTTCAATTACTTTACCTTTCCATATTGATTATGCTTTATTGATTCAAGATAGCTTTGACTATGTGTAAATATTACTATATATCTGATCTCACCATTTTTTTTTGTTCTATTTTCCCTAAATTATGAAGACTAATTGTTTTAATGATTTCAAGGATGAAAATTACTTTCCACTATTATTTTTTATTTTTACCAATATAATAAGGGAACCATGTATGTATCTAGTTCTTCAAGACTACTAAACTAATTGGTCCTTTAGAATTAAATTCCTTGAATCTTATGCCAATGTAATGGTAGAATGACCAAACTCAGAGCTACTAGGGTTAGGGTCACTACATATAATATATTTTTTATCAATAAAATTTAATCATGTTATCATATGATTTAATATCACATAAATAATTAATTTATACTCCCCATTGAAAAAATAATTTATCCTCATTATTTTATAATAATAACTCATTCCCTTTCCACACATATTAGTGAATAATATGTTTAAAATATCTAAATTCATATAATTCTATAATTCCATTATTAAATAATAATATTTTTTATTTAATTCTAAAAATTTTAAATATATAATTTCTAGATGGAATTCATTCTTTAGAATCTTACATTTGGAAAAGAAAAGTTATTAATAATTTAATAATAATCATTTATATATTTATCATCACTAATTTATTAATAACTCTATTTCTATCTAAAAAATATTCTCATCATCATAAATTTCCCCTAAAAACCCAAAATAAAACCAAAATATAAATATCATTATAATGATCCCTGAAAAATCCATGCAAATTGGTTATATGTTTGTCTAGAATTCTCACCTTCCCATAGACATATATTTATTCTAAAAAATAAGTACACCTTTTTATAAAATTATAATTTTTATAATAATAATAATTTTAATATTAATTATTATTGTTGTTGTTGTTGTTGTTTTTGTTTTTTTATCTTTGATTTATGGAGTTCAAGAGAGTGTGAGATGTTTACTGGGAAGTTCATGGCTTCTAGGACTTTGGTGGAATCTTTTAGGGATGGATATGTATATCTTGATATCTTGATCACTGGGGAAGCTTGAAAATATCAAGAGGTTGAACATTCCATGATTTTTTGTTCATGATCAATAGTCAAATGGGGAGACTGGTAGAATGACATATATGTATTTTAGTGGCAATAAATCCTCTACCTCTCTTAAAGACAAGGATTCTAAGAATATTTTTAAGAAGGAGATGATAGCCCATCTCTTGGTTGTCAATGATTAAATTTTGTATAGGTTTTATGTTTTTTAACATTCCATCATTTTATAAATCTCTTTAATGAAAATAATGAAACTATAGAAGGTTTTTTATCAAGTGATATGCTCATAAACTATTTTGGGATTTTTAGATGAGAAATGTATTTTTATTGGGAATGGTTTTTCTATATTAAATTTCATTCTATGGAGCTAAAAATATTTTCAAGGTTATTGGTTTTGTAAACCTTAAACCAAGAATCCTAAGTATTCATAAGTGAAATTTCATTTTGAATCCCCTTGAATATAAGGAAAATTATTGGAAACTAAGGGTTAGAATTCATGGTCTAATTTGGGTGTTATGGAATCTAAAAAAATTAAGAAAATTATTACACTATTAGAATTCAGATAAAAATTTATAAAAAACCCCAATATTTTCAACTATGGTTATTATTAGTGGATTTCAGTTGAAATTTACATTATCACCCAACAGACTGAAAGATTTATTATATCAACACAAAATAAAAAATTTAGTCATAAAATTAAATATAAAAGTATAACACATTTTGGTTTTGTTTAGAGAATAATTTTTCATTTGAACTCTAATTGTTTGAATGAAATAAAATGTAAAATATTCATGTTGGTAGTTCATGATTGGAATACTATTGAAGGTGTAGAGATGAATCTATACAACATATTCTATAACAATATCTATTCATGGGTGTTTCATTTTCAAAAGATAAATCCCATAGAGTATTTTTGTAAAATCATTTCACAGTCAGTTTGTGAAATTTCATTTATAAAGACTTATTGAAAAATGATAATTTTTATTAAAAATATAATAACCCATAATTATGGAAAATAATAATAAGAATTATTCTTTACAATCACATATTTGTTTAGTGATAGGGTTTATCTTCACATATGTAATTTTAATTATTCTATAATAAATAACCTATTAACACATTCCATACCCTAAAGTGATAATTTTTAAATTACCAAGGAGAGAGAAATAATTATCATAAGTTTTGTTTTATTTATTTTTGAAATAAAATAGTTTTAATTGATTCTATTAATTCTTAGTAAAAAAAATTTCCAATGATTTCATTGACATGATTCAGCTAACGATTCCTTAATGAACAATGACATTCACATAAAATACCTTGAGGTAGGAAGTTCGTTACCATTTTTGTTCCTTACGTATAATGTTTTCAAGAAATTTTTTTTATTCTTAATTTATCATTATTTTAATATGGTTTCAAGTGAGAGTATGAATTTACTTATGACGTTGTTTGATTATGAAGTTTTTTTTTATACCCTCTTGAGATTTGTTCATGATATTCCTTATTGTTCCATTATATGGAATGTATTGTGTGTTTTATTTCACAACCTTTGTAAATAAGATTTAGGTATCTATATAACTAGGTTTTTCATCCTTGTTTAGAGGTCCCCTTGGAGGGGATGTGTAATGACATTATGAGGGCTATGGACTATGGCTCATTTGGTGGTAATGTTCGAATCACATAGATTCTTATTTTAATGGGAGTAGACCATACATGGGATTAGAATCTTTATACATTATTCAATGTTAGAGAATTCCATTCATAGTTTTTTTCTATTATCAAATTACATCGAACATGTCATGTGGGGTTTACCATAATTTTAGGATAAACACCACAAATAATGTAGGGTGCGTAGAGTTTTGGATAATGAACACCATCTGGGTGGGGCATGCAGATCTATGGATAACAACCACTATTAGTGTGGGGAATGTGGTGTTACTTATAATGACCACCATCAGGGTGGGGTATGTAGTGTTTCACTAAAATTCATTCTTGTTATTACTAAACCTAAAATACTTATCACCAATGAACTGAAATAAGTGGGGTGGAGGTTCACGGTGGCTTATTAGGTGCATGTTGAATTGGAAAATGTTGTAGTATATGATTATTTAAGCATTTACTTATGTAATTTCATATTATGTTATATATTTATAGTTCTCTTGTGTTATGGAAACATTAGTAGTGTTATATTGGGTTTATTACACACACCCTATAGGCATCTCAATCTACATGTATACTTCATGACTAGATATCCAATGAATGGAAAGGGACTTATGATGGGTGTTGAGAAGAGATAATCTTGTATGAAAAGTATTCCATCTGATATTATGGTTATTTTTTCAAAAAATTTACTCTATTTAGTTATTTATTTATATTCCAATCTATTATTATTATTTTTATGAAAATATACTAAGGGTGTAGTCTCCCTACTATAAGAATTAGATTGTCAATACTAGTCAGGATCCTCCTACGTATGGGGAGGTGTGAATGAGTGCATGTGGCACTCTAATTCAAATTAGGTGGATCAGGTCAAGGTTTTACAAAATGATATCAGAGGAAGTTTTCTTCTCTTTTTTGGGACTAAATAGAGACATTATAGAATTGATATACTTGTGTGGGACTAGGTTAGGGGAGATTTCTTATGCTTGGATAACTCTTGTGTAACAAACCTCCAAGATTCTATTGATGGGATTGTTGTTAGAGTTTAATAATATTTTCTAGAGTGTTTTAGCATCTTGACTAGGAATGTAGGATCACATGCTATATATATATATATATATTATGTTGGATATTAGTTCATAAATTTAGTTCGTTAAAAATTCGTATCTATTCTAGATTGTTTCTCTATTGTGTGATATATCTATTTTTACAGGATGTTAGGAAATATATTTTTTGTAATTTTCTAATTAAACAAAACATGTTTTTATGTTTTTTTATATATTAATATGAATAATGTGTAAGGATGGAGATGTTGGATAGTTCTATGAGGTTATACCTTGTGTTGTTGGAAGACTCCTAGGACACCCTTTTGGTGATCCCATAGAATTTCTGGGATATCTCTTAAATTTTCTATGTGTTTTATTCATATATAGATGTCGCCTCTGAGATATTAGAAGGAATTTCTAGAAGACTCATCTAAAGATACTCTTGTTCCACAAATCATGGGGTAGGAGGATGTACCCCAAAACACTATTGTATATGCATAAGTGATTCGGGATATAGTGGTCATTCGTTTGGGACAATTTTGGATTATTCTCATCCAAGGTGGAACCATACAAAAGACCATGACCCATCATGCTTGGGATTTCCTACACTAGTATCCTCTAACATTCTAGGGTACTGGTGTCCCACATGATGTAGGCTACTAGTAGGACATTAACAAGATCATTTATAATATGGTAAAGACTCGTGAGTAGGGGAAAGTGATTCTAATTACCTTCATGTACCAAAGACCCACCAGGATATGGTGGACTACCAAAATTCATGTTTAGAGACTTGAGGGTCTTACTCAGGAGACATTCAAGGAGTTGTTTCTTGAGAAGTAATTTCTTAACAAGATGAATCTTTATTGTAACCAAGATTTTTTGGGGTTATATTAGTGTTCTACAATATCATCTATATATATTATAATTAGTATATTGAGTTACTTCTCTTTGATCCTTTTTTATTAGGGAACAGGGTGCAGAAGGATCAAAAGTTCAAGAAAGGCCATCGATTAGAGGAAATATGTCAGGTTAGTGGATTTTATCTAATGATTAACACTTATGTTATTTAAAATTACCTTGATTTTGATAAGAATATAGTGGAATACATGTAAATATCTTTACTTTTGGCCCATATATGGCTAGAAAATGAATTTTATCTGGCTACTATGAGAGCTTATTTTAGAAATTAGAAGATTAAGGTAGACTCGGACTAGTAGGGTTGTAGATGTTTGATTTAGATCTAGACTTATTTAGTATCATCTATGGAAATTGATTCCAAAAAGTACTTCAATAATGGGAAAATGGGGGATTATATTTTTTTTTTGAATCCTTCTATAGAGTTCCACCATTGAGGTTAGGCTAGTGGTATTTAACATTTTCCCTTGATAGATTCTTGGAGGGGTGCTATAATATCAGGGAATAATGGGAGTATAGGACCTCAACAAAGGATTAAAACTTCCCATACTATGATGAATCGAGGATAGGGCTATGAAACTAAGAAATAACATGTTTATTCAATGGACAATACTCTAGTATATGGTGGTGACGGACTATCTACTGATCGATGTACATTTTTTATCATTCCTAATTTATTAACTTCCTTATTTGATAAAGATTCTTCACATATCTTCATATATTCAAAGGATTCTTCTATAATTGACCTATTATTTAAGTTATCATCTATGTTATTTTCCATTGATACACCATTTCGCATGAAAGTGGATAATCTTTAGCGATGCCTAGAGTTCCCTATATTTTTTACTGGACATGGACATCTAGGGACTTCATGATACTTAAGATGATGAGATTTTATTTGATTCTGGGTGTGGACTAGATGACTAACTTCTAAGCTCTAATTTATTACTATCAGTGATAGGTGTTGTTTAATTCACCAAAGGGAGAGCGGTACACAATTAATGAAGAATGGGAAATGGGATAAGGTAGTGTTGGTCAAAATTTGAGTAATATTAGGACAATCACAGCAAAGACAGAGGATGTGGATCAATTAATAGGACCAATGGTCACCCCTTATACTTTTCCTCTTGTCATATATCTCTATCAGGACATCAAATTTGATGACTTTATAAGAATTCCTCTCAATATAGGAGTTACATTTTCAATATATCTCATTTAGGGTGACCAACCCATTTTGATAACACCTAATTGTGTGGAACCTATCGAACTAAAGGATCTAAAGGTACAACTTGATGACATGGAGCATAAATAATTAATTTGGATGATTACTTCACCATGAGTTGAACCAAAGTTATTATGGTAGTCTTAAAATATAAATCAATTATCGGATGTTGAAGAAGTTTATAGTTAAGAATGTATATCCTTTTCTATGGATCTAAAATCTTTTTTATTAGTTATGGGGATCCTAATCATTATCTAGTATTTATCTTCAATTAGGTGATCACTGGGAGTGGGTTATAGAGGAAAAAATCATAAATATGGTGTTTAAGAGTAGTTATGGGTTGGTAGAGTACTTTGTGATGTTTTAAATACTGATAAATGATTTGGTATTTTTTATATCTCTTATGAATAATATCTTCCTCCAATTTCTAGATACTTTTTTATAGTGTTTTTGAAGACATCTTCATCAAATCACTGATGCTGGATCAGTATCCCATACATCTTGAGATAGTATGGAATACTCTTTGATCACATAGTAATTATTCCAAGATATCAAAGTGTATGTTTTGGATTCATGAGATAAATTTCTTAGGTTATGTGGTGTCTGAGGAAGGTATATTCTTTGATCCAGTAAAATTAGAGGCATTTATGTCAAATTCATGGACAAATCTCACCTCTCATCTCTATTGTAGGGTGTTTTGTTTTCAAAATATAGAAATGAGGGTTGACTTCCATAAATTTATTTCATTTTCATTTTATGAAATTAGATTTATAAACCCTTTTAGAAAAATGATAAGTTTTCTTAAAATGAATATAAGTTAAAATTATGTAAAAGAATAATAATTATTATTCCTCTTCATCTCATATTATTCTAGAGATATGGTTTATCATCACATGTGGAATTGTAATTATTCTTTATGAAATAATTTGTTGTCATATATTATGGATTAAAGTGGTAATTTAAAATTTATCTAGGAGTGAGAAGTAATTTTCACTTGTGGTGTTTTATTTCATTTAGAAATAAAATAGTATTTAATTGGTTTTAGGAATACATGGTGATTTATTTTATCTAATGAGTACATGTACTTGATTCTGGTGATGATTCATTGATAAACCTTTACATTTATGTTAGTGACATTGAGTTAGGAAGTTCATTACAATTTTTAGGCCCTATGTATAATATTTTCCTTTAATATTTTCTCATAATTAATAACCCATGATTTTTTTATGTTTTTTATGTGGGTACATTAATAGCCATGATACCTTATTTGATCGTTTCTATGTGCTTATGTGTAGAATATTAATATTTATTCTTGATGTTCCTAGTTGTTTTTTGTTATGAAATGTATTTCTTGTTGTGTTTCATATTATGTGGAACTATGCTTTAGGTATCAAGATGACTAGGTTTTTCAACCACTATTCTTATACCACTTTGAGGGGAAGCATGATGAAATGATAAGGGCTGAAAACTATGGATCATTTTGTGACATGGTTCTGATCACATAAATGCTTATTAATATAGTGGTTGACCCTGAAATGGATGAAAATATTTCATCTTTGTACGAAGTTATAGAATTACATATATGGATTCTTTGAGTTATCTAATTACATAAAAAATATTGGATGGGACTTACCATCATTTGAGAATAATGAACACCAACAAGGTGGGTTATGAAAAATCCCAGATAATGACCACCATCATGGTGGCATGTACGGTATTATAGATAAAGATGATCATCAGGGTGTCGTGTGTGGTGATACTGATAATGACCACTTCATGGGTATGACATGTGGTTTTTCCTTAAATTCTATGCAGGGTTTGACTTACCTTGACTTCCTTACCAACAATGAGCTGGAGAACGTGGTGTTGGGGTTCGTGGTAGCTTGGTTAGCGCATGATGACTTGGAAAATGTGTGACTATAATTTTATTTGAGAATTTACTTTTCTCATGACATACAAAATAAAATATATTTTATACACATATTTTAAGGATGCATTGATGGTGTCCTATTGGGTTTATTACTTGCACCCTATATGTAACAAACCCAAACCCAATATCCTAGACCTAGTGGTAACTTCATTACATTAGCCTAACATACAAGAAATTTCATCACAAAAGAATGAATATTTTAGTAGTCTATATAAAATGGATACATACTTTAATCTCAAATTACATTTGAGAATATAAAAATAAAACATAATGAAAGTAAATATTCTACATCCTTGATCTCACTCAAAGATTCCTTATTCATATCCTAAGAAAAGGAAAAAAATAAGGGTGATCTTAGATACTCCCTAAGGGTCACATATAGTGGAATATATCATGTTTAAATAAGGAATAATCAATATGTAAAGGTTGATAATTGAAATCATATATCAATTAATCAATAACTTGATCATGAAGAATAAAATGGAAGGAATAAATTATAATCAAATAATTCCATATAAATAATCTCATGAACTTGAAACTTATCCCTGAATATCATAACTATTCAAATAATCACATAGACATCAATAACTAATATCATAATTATGTAATTCATAAGGTCAGACTTCATAAACATATTATCATGCCCTCATTCCAAGATATCTTAAATAAATGGGTAAGGACTTAGCCTAACACCAAAACTAGTTTGTCTCATGAGAAATTCTGATGAATCGAGGGGCTATAGAGGGAATCTTCCATCACATACTAAGTCCAATGCATTCATCATATGTAAGGGAAGAATACATATTCAACACATAATAAACATGAACATTCGTATTGAAAAAATAGCATATAAAGTGTTAATATTTCCCCAAATCAAACCATTTAAATAAGTAATGAGGATGATAACATTACTGCCCATCCCCAATTGAGAAAAAGTAAAATAAAGTTATTTTTTCATTGATGAATAGAAATGACAAAAAAACTATTAAAATTTCTTGAGTAAAATACTCTTTTCACTCTTTAAATTCACTTTTGAAAAATAAAACTTTCCAAAATGTTAGTCAAAAAATTATCTTTGAAAATAATTAATGAAACATGTAAAGGAATCTTAAAAGAAGTCAAAATTCATGATGCATGGAAATTATATGCATGTTGAGTATGTAAAAACAAATATTCCTTCCACATTTTTGGTAAAAATAAAAAAAACATACAGTGTTTGAAAAATGAGAAGAAGGTTCCTTTTAAACTATTTTTTAAAAATTCATACATGGGTAAAAATTTATTTAATAAATTCTTAGATACTGCAAATAATACCCTTTTAAACATTTTAAGGAAAATTTTGATATGGAAAAAATATCCCCTCACTTATAGAAAAAAGAGTGTGTGTTTTTTAAAAATAGGATTCCAGTAACTTTAGTACTTAAAGAGAGGAAAATGAAATTAAAACATATGATTTATTGAAATAACCATTGGATAAAAAATATATTATTTTTATTATAGAAAGAGAAACTCATTCCACCATTGGATACATAAACATAAATGATCCCTAACAATGATGATATTGTAAAATAAACTCTTAACACTTTGGTAACTTTTGAATAATATCCCTAATGAATAAAATAGATTCAAATGAAACATAAATACCATAAATATAAAGATATTCATGATATAACATATCATAGGTGATGCAAATACACCTTATAAAAATTAAACGATGCATCAAACCAAATATTTCTCAATAGAATGTAAATTGAGAAGAAATCATTTACAAAGACAAAACGATTGGAATTATAATTAATAAATGAATTTTTTATGTGTATAAAATGAAAATAAAAAAAAGAAAATTGGAAATAAAACATAAAATAATAAAAATTCATTACACTCTTAATCATAAAATGTAAAATATAATAGAGAAGTAATATAACCCATTGAAAAGAAATTGTGAAATAAAACCCCTTACTAGCTTGGTAACATTCAAATAAAATCCCATTGGATGAAGAGAAGTGAATTATAACTTAAAATACCCTAAATTATGAATGAGTAGTGATATGATATTTAAAATCACTAGTATATACACCATAAAAAATTAGATGCATAATAATAAATATGTCTCAATGAAGGTAGATTGAGACTAAATCCTTTACCTCATGTATGACTCATAATTTACATTCTTTATTGTAATAACATAAATTTTTATTTATAATAAAAACCCTTTTATGGTAATTTAAGATTATTTTTATGTAAAAATGTCACTTTTCAATTAAAATCACTTAATAAATGATTTAAAGGATTTTTTAAGGGGTTAAGCCTTGTTAACACCATGGAATATTCTATGAAATATTTTTAGACTGAGGCGATGAGTTAGCAGGGGATTATGAGGCCTGTAGAGACTTGATATTGATAAAATAAAAAAATTATATATATTATATCTCCCATGAGCAATTTTTCAAAATAATTCAATATCCTCCGAACAGAGTCTCGAATGGGAAATATGGGACATGCAATAATTCCATAACATGGGTTTTACCCTAATCATTATATATACATTGTTCACATCATGTGATTGGTAAGATAGCATGCACTACTACAAAAATAGTCTTTATCAGCACTCAAAACGGGCTTTATCAGTGCTAAAAAAGCATTGTAAAGCTCAGCGCTGATAAAGGGGGGTCCCCTTTATTAGCTCTTATTGAGTGATGATAAAGGGGAAATTTATCAGCACTAAAAAATAATTGATAAAGGAAACATTTATCAGTGCTAAAAATGTGCTGATAAATGTGTGTTTTATCAGTGCTCTTTTAGCACTGATAAACTAATCCTTTATCAGCGCTTTTTTAGCGCTGATAAAGGTGGAGTTTATCAGTGCTTTTTTAGCACTAATAAAGGTGGATTTTATCAGCACTTTTTTAGAGCTGATAAAGGCTTCCTTTATCAGCGCTAAAAAAGTGATGATAAATTCCTTGTCTGGTGCTACAAAAAATTCTACAGCAGCACACACAAACAACACCCGCAAAAAATTCAGCATCTCAATAAGTATACCCATACAAAATTAACACATAAATCATAAGCTAATTACACAAAGTATACCCATAAAACAATTATACCCGTACACCATTAACACAAAATTCATAAGTTAATTAAGTACATAAAGAATTAAATTCAGAATTCAGGGGTTTGGGGGGCTGTTCAGGGGTTTGGGGTGGCTGTCTAAGGGGGGGTAGGGGGTGTCCGGGGGATGAGGGTGTCCGGGGGAAAAGGGGTGTGCAAGGGGTGGGGGTGTTCTAGGAGGTTGGGGGGCTGTCCAAGGAGGGTGGTGGTGTCCAGGGGGTGGTGGTGTCTAGGTGAGGAGGGGGCTATCCATGGGGGTTTCTAGGGGGGTGGGCTGGTGTCCAGGGTGTCGGAGGGGCTTTCCAGGGGGTGGGGGTGTCCAGGGGGTAGGGGCGGTCCGGGGGGTTGGTGGGGATGTCTAAGGGGGGTGGGGTGGTGTCCAGGAGGGTGGGATGGGGGTGTCTGAGGGGATAGGGGTGTCCAGGGGTGGGGCTGTCTAGGGGGTGGGGGCAGTCCAGGAGGTTGGGGGCTGTCCAAGGGGGGTGGGGTGGTGTCCAACGAGGGGGGTTTCCAGGTGGGGGCTGTCTATGGGGTGTCCAGGGGGTGGGATGGTGTCCAGTGTGTCGGGGGGGATTTCTAAGGGGTTGGTGGGGCAGTCCAAGGGGGGTGGGATGGTTTCTGGGAGGGTGGGGGTGGTCGTCCATGGGTAGGGGTGTCTAGGGGTTGGGGGTATCCAGGTGGTGGGTTGGTGTCTAGGAGGGGTGGTGGTGTCGTCCAAGGGGTGGTGGTTGTCCAGGGGGGTGGGGGTGTCTGGGGGGGTTGGGGGGCTGTCCGAGGTGGGGAGCTATCCATGGTCATGTCCAGGGGGTGGGGGTGTCCAAGGGGTTGAGGGGGATTTCCAGGGGTGGGGGGTCCAGGTCGTAGGTTATTTGTTGTTTTTACTTAAAATCGTGTCCATTTTAAACAAAAGATAGACACTTTGAGTGATACCAGCTACACCATGCCTCAGATTAAGGTTGGGTTGACTCCTAAACATCAAAAATGACCCATGTATCATTCTCATAAATTATCAAGACAATCCGAATGCATTTGGTCGGATTTTCGTAGTTCATTTATTGTTTTCACTTAAAATTACGTCCATTTTAAACAAAAGAGAGACACTTTGAGTGATACCAGCCACATCGGGCCCCATATTGAGGCGGTTTTGACTCTTAGACATCAAAAAGGACCCATGTATCTCTCTCCTACAGGATCAACACAATCCAAATGCGTTTGGTCAGATTTCCGTACGTTAGTTGTTATTTTCACTTAAAATTGTGTCCATTTTAAACAAAAAAAGAGACCCTTTGAGTCATACTGGTCACACCATGCCTTGGATTGAGGCTAGGTTGACTCATACACATAAAAAATGACCCATGGATCATTTTACTAAAGGATCAATATAATCTGAATGCATTTGGTTGGATTTTCATAGGTCAGTTGTTGTTTTCACTTAAAATTGTGTCCATTTTAAACAAAAGAGAGACACTTTGAGTGATACCGCCCACACTGTGCCTCTAATTGAAGTGTTTTTGACTCTTACACATTACAAAGGACCCGTGGATCATTCTCGTAAAGGATCAAGACAATCCAAATGCGTTTGGTTGGATTTTCGTAGGTCAGTTGTTGTTTTCACTTAAAATTGTGTCCATTTTAAACAAAAGAGAGACACTATGAGTGATACCGGCCACACCGAGCCTCGTATTGAGTCAAGGTTGAATCTTACATGTCTAAAATTACCCATTGATCTTTATCCTAAAATTTCAATACAATCTAAATGTGTTTCATCAGATTTCCCTAGGTCAGTTGCTATTTTCACTTAAAATTATGTCCATTTTAAACAAAAGAGAGACACTTTGAGTGATACCGGCCACATTGTGCCTCAGATTGAGGTGGGGTTGACTTGTACACATTTCAAACGATCCATGGATCGTTATACTATAGGATCAAGACAATCCAAATGTGTTTGGTCAGATTTTCATAGGTCAGTTGTTGTTTTCACTTAAAATTGTGTCCATTTTAAACAAAAGAGAGACACTTTGAGTGATATCGGCCACATTGTGCCTTGGATTAAGGCATTATTGACTCGTAAACATATAAAAGGACCCATGGATCGTTCTCCTATAGGATTAAGACAATCTGAATGCATTTGGTTAGATTTCGTGGGTCAGTTGTTGTTTTCACTTAAAATTGTTTCCATTTAAAACAAAAGAGAGACACTTTGAGTGATACCGGCAACACCATACCTTGGATTGAGGTAGGTTTGACTTTTAAACATCTCAAAGGACCCATGGATCGTTCTCCTATAGTATAAAGACAATATTAATGCATTTGGTCAGATTTTCTTAGGTCAGTTGTTGTTTTCACTTCAAATTATGTCCATTTTAAACAAAAGAGATACACTTTGAGTGATACTGGCCACACCGAGCCTTGGATTGAGGAAGGATTGACTCGTACACGTCTCAAAGGACCCATGTATTGTTCTCATATAGTATAAACACAATCCAAATGCATTTGGTCAGATTTCCATACGTCAGTTGTGGTTTTCTCTTAAAATTGTGTCCATTTTAAACAAACGAGAGACCCTTTGAGTGATACCAGCCACATCGTGCCTTGTATTGAGACCTAGTTGACTAATACACATATTAAAGGACCCATGAATAGTTATACTATAGTATCAACACAATAGGAATGCGTTTGGTCAGATTTTCATACGTCAGTTGTTGTTTTCACTTAAAATTGTGTCCTTTTTAAACAAAAGAGACACACTTTGAGTGATACCGGCCACACCGTGCCTCGGATTGAGGTGAGGTTGAATCATGCACATTAAAAGGGTCCCATGGATTGTTCTAATAAATTATAAATACAATCATAATGTGTTTGGTCAGATTTACATACGTCAGTTGTTGTTTTCACTTAAAATTGTGTCCATTTTAAACAAACGAGAGACCCTTTGAGTGATATCGGCCACACCATTCCTCTTATTGAGGAGGGTTTCACTTGTACACATTAAAAAGGACCCATGTATCTTTATCATAAAGGATCAAGACAATCGAAATGCGTTTGGTCGGATTTTCGTAGGTAAATTGTTGTTTTCACTTAAAATTGTGTCCATTTTAAACAAAAGAGAGACACTTGGAGCAATACCGTAAAAACCGTGCATCAGATTAAGACGGGGTTGAAGTTTACACATATCAAAGGACCCATGGATCATTATAATAAATTATAAATACAATCCAAAAGCGTTTGGTCATATTTCCGTACATCAGTTATTGTTTTCACTTAAAAATCTGTCCATTTTAAATAAAAGAGAGACACTTTGAGTGATACTGGCCACACCATTCCTTTTATTGAGGAGGGGTTGACTTTTACATATCAAAAAGGACCCATGGATATTTTTAATAAAGTATAAATACAATAATAATTCATTTTATTGGATTTTCGTAGGTTAGTTGTTGTTTTCACTTAAAATTGTGTTCATTTTAATCAAAAGAGAGACACTTTGAGTGATATCGGCCACACCGGGCCTCAGATTGAGGTGGGGTTTACTTAAATGTCTAAAATGACCCATGTGTAGTTATCCTATAATATCAACACAATCCGAATGTGTTTGGTCAGAATTTTGTACGTCAGTTGTTGTTTTCACTTAAAATTGTGTCCATTTTAAACAAAAGCGAGACTCTTTCAGTGATACTGGTCACAACGTGCCTAATATTGAGGAGGGATTGACTCATAAATGTAGCAAAGAACCCATTGATCTTTATCCTAAATTATCTATACAATCTTAATGTTTTTTTCAGATTTTCATACGTCAGTTGTTGTTTTCACTTAAAATTGTGGCCATTTTAAACAAACGAGAGACCCTTTGAGTGATATCGGCCACACCGTGCCTCGGATTGAGGTTGGGATTAATAATAAACATCAAAAAGGACCCATGGATCGTTCTCCTAAAGGATAAATACAATCTGAATGTGTTTGGTTGGACTTCCATAGGTCAGTTGTTGTTTTCACTTAAAATTGTGTCCATTTTAAACAAAAGAGACACTTGGAGTGATATCGGCCACACCGTGCCTCGGATTGAGGTGAGGTTGAATATTACATGTCAAAAAGGACCCATGGATTGTTCTCATAAATTATCAAGAAAATATGAATGTGTTTGGTCATATTTTCTTTGGTCAGTTGTTGTTTTCACTTAAAATTATGTCCATTTTAAACAAAAGAGAGACACTTTGAGTGATACCGGCCACACCGGGCCTCGGATTGAGGAGGGGTTGACTCGTACACATCTAAATGGACCCATGGATAGTTCTCCTATAGGATAAACACAATCCAAATACGTTTGGTTAGATTTTCGTATGTTATTTGTTGTTTTCACTTAAAATTGTGTCCATTTTAAACAAACGAGAGACCCTTTGAGTGATACCGGCCACACCGTGCCTCGGATTGAGTCTGGATTGACTCGTACACATCACAAAGGAACCATGGATTGTTCTCCTAAAGTATCAATACAATCCGAATTTTTTTGGTTGGATTTCTGTAGGTCAGTTGTTGTTTTCACTTAAAATTGTGTCCATTTTAAACAAAAGAGGGACACTTTTAGTGATACCGGCCACACCAGGCCTCGTATTGAGGTGGAGTTGACTCGTACACGTCCCCAACACACCCATGGATCGTTCTCCTAAAGTATAAACACAATATGAATGTGTTTGGTCATATTTCCGTATGTCAGTTGTTTTTTTCACTTAAAAATCTGTTCATTTTAAACAAAAGAGATACACTTTTAGTGGTTCATCATTCTTGCATGTTGCTGGTGCATATCATCTGTTAAAATGGGAAAATGACTCATTTGAGAAAGGACGTTTTATTTAATAACAATTACAATTTTCCTATGAACATTTACATACAATAATGTTTCATCTTTTTTCCCCTTAACCCCTCTCAAAAATGACCGCCAATTGTACACGTCCCCAAGTCAGATCTTCATGCTATTTGTGTATAATCTTCCATTAGGTATGCGGCCCACTCATTTCTGAAAAAATATATATTGTCATGTGAGTATGAGGCTTTTCAGCAGTCAGAGTAGTACTGCAAAATATAAAAATAAATAATTAATAAATAAATTAAATGAACTAGTAGTTGTTTTTAAAAATACCTCTTTAGGGATGCTAGTTTGTTGATGAAAAACAATATCTTTCATAAATTTACAAACCTAATAACCACAATCATTATCGTTTTTTTTTTGACACTACAAAAAATTTATTCATTAGGAGAATAAGTAAATTTTTTTGAGATGTGTTTGGATAGTGAAATTTTATTATATATACCCTGATATTTGTCCAGACGTAGTACTTTCTCCCCTCCTTATGCTTAGCCCCTATCCTCATTCCTTTTTTTAGACGATAATGATACACCACCCTATCATAACAGAATCCTTAGTAAAAGATAATATAAATTATATTACTTGATGTATAGACCTAAAACGTAGGATGTAGTGTTTTACAGATTCACAAACTCCATCATGTGTGGTCATTTTGATGGATATCCTTGCTTTGAATCCAGAAAATAAATCTTTGGAGTGTCCAAGTTCACTACAATTAGCATCCAATGTTTCCTAAAAACACCAAAAGGAATAAGTAATAAAATAAGTGAAAATATAATTGATATGTTTTAATCATAGAGTTTTACACCTACATGGTTGATATTAGGAAGAGTCGGTCATCTCTAATCTTGATTTCAAATGTTTTTAGCAAGTTGTTCACTATTTCATTCTTTTTTTATGGCTCTAATTTTGTTAGATGTGTTTATGTGGTATAAGGACCAACGAGTCTGAATTTTGTCTCATGGGAAAATTCCTTCAACTGTTTTTCATATATACGTCTGTCAGTAATATAAAATGCATTTAGTCATAATTTTCACATTAGATCAACTTTTAAAAAATCAATTCATGAAAACATACCTCATATATATATATTTACAACTGTGATTCCTAGCCAACCATTTCCAAAGATCTCATTTACATTTTCAGCAGCAACGAAATCTTTACTTTCCTCTCCATATATATTCTTTTCAAAAACCACTATATGACTACTACCACCTATTAGCTTCGTATCCACATGAGTCTTCAATGCTAGTAAATTTGGATAGAGAATAGGTGGTGTTATTGTGCTTTCAGTAGATCCTTGGGATCGGTTGGTCGATCCTTTAGATGGTTTGAGCCGACGTTTGTCACCCCTTTCCCTTTCTCTATCTATAATAACATTCATTGGTTCAGACCCTTTTTTCATTAATTGTTAAAGGTTTAGCTTTAAAGAAAGGGAAATAAATACCTCTTTGTCTGCATGTACTCTTACAAGTTGTGACGGCCATGCAATAAATGTCCCAATAGCCTTTTCAACCATATGAATATCATCGTCATCAAGTGGAATAGGTAGCTCTTCAATTGTATTATGAGCTACAGTAATCGTCACTTTCAGATGATCTTTCGAAAGTGGTCTATTATGCAGTGTGCCATCTGGGATGTTGAACATTGTATCCCTCACTACAAGGTGATAAGTGGGTGTTGAAAGATATAAATCACAATCATTATCACCCTGTGAAAGATCAGTACAGGAAAAGTATCAGTGTTTGTTTGATTCACATTTCATGAGAACAATTATTAGAATATTGATTACCATGGCTAAGACAGCTCTTTGAGGGGAATTTCTCACTTCAAATATGGCGGGGGTGGGTTGGGTTCTTCACGTGCTGGTTGTTCCTGAGTTGTGTCTTCTCCTTGCTTCCCAACCATAAAAGTTTCTAGCAACTCTCCTTTCCATTGAAATTGTTCTTAAAGGGTTTATAGTCTTTCCCTCATTTGTTTCAATTTTTTATCTCTATCATCCATTTTTTTTCTTCTCAAAATATACGCGGGGTGTCACCACAAACCTTGCACCTATAACACGACTGTATTGTTCTGGCTGCTTCAAAGCCATCGATAATAGGTCTGCATCTGCTACAGGAGTAGCTGATTCCTATGACTGTCAGATATAGGAAAACAACTAATTATTTTTATGTAATAGGGATTTAAAATAGATCTTTTTATCGTCGTGTCATACATACACATATTTCCCACACTTTTTGTGTATTCTCATCTACTATCTTCCCTTCTTTATTTATACATGCCTCCTTCCATAGCACATGGTGTGGGATGGAAGTGTCTTTGGTTTTAGACTCATCAATCTGCATATAAATGTAGAAAGATAATTATGATGTTTTTTATTGGCACCTAACAATATTACTATAAATTTAAAATACATACCATTTTCTTTTGTAGTGAAGCATACCCCATTCTTACTTTACGATAGGGGTATGTTGGTTTTGATGCACGTTCCTTATTTTCAGTACAGAGTTGTTATTTCATAAATGAAATATTGACAATCAAAGTGATGAATACATGTATCCTCAAACAATGTATTATCACCCACAATGTACCTGAAACTTCTCATCCCCATGGCGTCCAATAAATGCATCCCATGCTTCTTGGTATATCAGGTGAGCGTAGACAATGGGTGGGTGTGGGTTTATTTTACCTTTGGAATCTTTCAGGTGACATCTTGTTAAAATAGTGTGAAAACCTCAATGAATCCTTACTACAAGACTTAGTACATAATCCTTGTGTGAATTGTCTACTATAAATGTACTTTCCAAGAGATTGAGAATAGTAATACATTGTTTCATTATTTTATTTTCTAGTAAATTAAAGAAATAAATTAATAATGTTACCGTAATTTATTCCCAGATCACAGCCTTCAGCCCAGACACAACATGGTGCCATGAATCTATGTCAATCGGCATGCATTTATGAGTGACAACTCCAATATAACTACTAAACATAGCCTTGTTGGGATTCACATGTTGGCCTTGTGCATTCCATCCGACATCAAATTTGATGCATTTGCTTTTCGCCTTAAGAACTTTGGCTAACACCATCAAACTACGATGCACCTCTGTTTTCTGCGATATCGGTCCTTCATTCCCAACCATTTCATCGATATCAACATCATCTATATGTTCATCGGAAATGGTAGCAATGATGTGTGTTGATGTTTGTTGGACCTCAACACTATGAGCAACAACAGGTTCAGAAACTTATTGTTGCTCTGCACTGTGACCAGCTGTAGCAGGAGCAGCAGCAGCTACAGCAGTAGCAGCTTGAGAGACTTGTTCAACCTCAAGGTTAGGAGCACCAGAATGTGCAGAAGTCATTATCTACAAAAGTGGTTGAATATTTAATTTAGATTACATAAATTCAGTGATGATAAGATAATAACCTGAGATAACAAGATCTAATTAGAAACAAAATATAACCTATTTATTGAACTCTTTTTCTTCTTTTAAAAGGATGAAGGTATTCGACACCTCTATTGATTATCCAAATCCCTTCATTTTGGTCTCCTATAACATACCAAACATCATCTACATTGGGACCACTGTGAATTGATTGCGACGTACCACTGAAAGGATCGTCCTCAATTGAATTTTCATCGGACCCTTCAGTATTTTTGGATGATAACAGAACAATCGACCACTTTCAGTTTGCAGGATCTAGAACATAAAAAACTTGTACCACTTGTGATTCTATTATAAACTGTTCATCTTTGTACCCTTATTTACTAAAATCAACTTTCACAAATCCACATTCATCTATTTTAACACCATTGTTGTTATCATCCCATTTGCATTGAAAAATCAGAAATTAGAGTGTCATATAATCCAACTCCCATATTAGTTTGATAATGCCAAATTATGACATATTTGCATAAATTGGATTTCTATCCTTACTACCAGAAACATGCATCGCTTTAGCCACTAGTGTAACACCACTATTTTTTAGGGTACTATCTTTATCATGTTCATCTGTATATAATGTATAACCATTAATTACATAACCACTGTAAGATAATACATACACACTTGGTTTGGCGGCTAGACATAGAAGTCGTTCTGAAATTGAATTCATATTTTCATCCAACTTCTTAAAAATATGGTCCTGAAATCATCTTATAAACTGGTGATTATGTGTATTTGATAACCATTTTTCAGCCCTTGATGGTTTCAACTGCCTAATAATTTCTTTGTGCGTTTCAATATATAGAGCAACCTCCCAAATGTTATGCAAAACATAAAGGTGTTCCTGCTCCCGATCTATAATACTGATTGTCACAGCATCTCTTCCAAAAATTACCTCACCCTTAATGTGTCCAGTGTGATGAGATTTTGGTAGACCAATGCTTTCCACGTCAGATAGGTATTTGGTACAAAATTCAATGGCTTCCTCAACAATAAATCGCTCCACTATACAACCCTCTAACCAACTTTGATTTTTGATATACCCTTTCAAAATCTTCATATATCGTTCAACAAGATACATGCATATATAGTGCATAGGATGACAAAGTTGAATCTCTTTCACCAATTTAATCATCAAATGAACCATCATATCAAAGAATGTTGGTGGGAAGAACATTTCTAGTTCACATAATATGATGAAAATTTATTTTTCCATAATTGGCAATTTTGCCAGGTCTAAAACTTTGCTATATATAGCTTTAAAAAATAAAAAAAAAATTGGTTAACGTATGATGAACATTCTTGGGAAAAATGCAACGTAAAGCTATAGGAATTAGATCTTGCATCAAAACATGGCAGTCATGTGATTTCAAATCTTTTAACTTCAAATCATTCATTGACACAATGTTCTTCATATTTGATGAATACCCCTCTGGAACCTTTACATCATTGAAGAAGTTTCAAAACTGATATCTCTCCTCCCTATAAAGATTAAAATTAGCTGGAGGAAGAAACATTTGATTTTCACCCTTCACAGAAGCCAACTCTTCTCATATTCCCATGTCAACCATGTCCAACCTTGCCTTAATTCCATCCTTTGTTTTTTCAGGGCATTTAGAAATGTTCCGATAACACTATCACATACATTTTTTCCACATGAATCACATCAAGAAAATGTCTGATGTACAAACAATTCCAGTATGGTAATTACAAAAAAACTAATCTCTTTTTCCAATCGATTTTCCTAAGTATTTTCAAAAATGGTTTACCAAAAATAGTGTTCACATATTTTAATTTCTCAAACAGCTGATCACCTATTAGTGGAGATGGTTCTGTGCGTTATTCTGAACTTCCATTGAATGATGTCATCCAAGATTGGTACTTATATTAATGAGGTAGAAATGTACGATGTCCTAGAAACACAGATTTCGATGAATGTTTCAACCTAATTGATTATGTATCTTCTTCGCACATGGGACACCCTTGAGTTCCTTTAATACTATAGCCTAAAAAATTTCCATAAGAAGGGAAATCATTTATTGTCCCATAAAACATCGCTCTCAATGTGAAGTATTCACTTTTATAAGCATCATACAACATAACACCTGAATCCCACAATAACTTCAAATCCTCGATCAAAGGGGCCAGATAAACCTCAATATCGTTACCTGTTTGTTTTGGTCCTGATATAAGCATAGATAACATGATGAATTTCCACTTCATGTATAACCAGGGTGGAAAGTTATAATTTACCAACATAATAGGCCATACACTATAAGTGCTAGTTTGAAAACCAAAAGGATTCACTCCATCTATAGATAATGCAAGACGAAGGTTTCTCGGATCTTTTCCAAATTTAGGATACTCATGATCAATTTTCTTCCATTGAGTAGAGTTGGATAGATGATGTAATTTTCCATCTTTATTTATTTTATCTGTGTGCCACAACAATTGTATTACAATTTCTTCTTTTCCATATAGATTCCTAAACCTCTGAATGATTATAAAGTACCATACAACTTTTGTAGGATTGGATTCATCTTTCTTATATCGAGAAGAACCACACTTTGGGAATTCTGTAATTGATTTTCTCTCCTTGAGAAACAATATACAGTCTTTCAGGTAGGCATGTATTCTTTCGAAAATCATACCCATCGAGCATAGCATTCATTTAGCTTCATATGTCCGGCTTGGGAGCTCATTATCTTCCGGGAGAATGTCATTCAAGAGAGAAAGTAGTTTCATAAAACTGACATCACTCCATCCATTTCCTGCTTTCAATTTATACAACTTTAGTATAGCTGACAATGCTGTATATTTAGTGCAACCAGCATACAATGGTGTCTTTGCACAACTCTTTAACTTCTCATACAATTTTGGGTAATCACGGAGTTCATCTTCAATTTTCTTTGTCATTTCCTCAATATGATCTTCATCATTATTGACATCTGTAATCACAACCTTCATATGGTCTTCTTCATTATCCATATTTGTATTCATATCTGATGTTCCATAAAATGCAGTGTTATCCAAGCCAGTAGCTACATTCTATTTTTCTATGTGTTTATTCCAACATTTATAACTATGATCTATTCCGTGACATATCAAATGTTATTCCAACTCCTCTAGAGTAAGTAGTCTATAATAACAACAACGTAAACATGGAAAAAGGATTTGAGAATGATCCTTTGCGTGATCCTTTGAAAACTTGATTAACTCTTTCACTCCGTTCTCATACTCTATTGTCAAACGATTAGCATCTATCCAATCATTATTCATCTCCATCCTATTTGAATCTCAAATATTAGTATTTATGGTTCAAGTACACAAAACAAGATATCCAAATATAGTAGAAGAGAACCACTTCCTTATAAAAATATAGATTAATAGAGCCTAACCATTTCCAATAAAGATTTGGAAATCAACAGAACCAGGATAGACCCCTCATCAAAATCAACACAGTTTCCAAACACAAAGGGGTTCGGGGGGATAATCACATGTGTCATAGATGGTAAAACTCACATGGCATCACCCTCTATGGCTCATCCTCCTATATCGGGTAAACTCTTCGATGTTCAACTAGTCCATCCTTTTATACCTCACCAACCTAAAATACATATGGATGAAAACCAGTATCCAACTCTATAAGTAAAGAAATGATTCTCATAATCTCTAAGATATAGAATTCATTAAATATAATTACTTTAGATTCATTATAGTTTCCTCAAATCACCCCAATCCAAACACAATAACAATCAAGAATGATACATCTACCACTCCTAGGTCTCTTCCCTACATTCAATATCATCATGCCTAAATACCCATATATCCACACATACACATGTCACAAACACATAAAAAATCATATCCACATCAGAACCAAAGTACCCATATGGATTTAAATCAGGTTACTCGACTCAAGTGGTGGTGTGTAAGAAATAATAATAAAATATAATAAGTATATAGTCACACATAAATCTCAAACTCCTTGATCCGGAGCTGGTGTTAACCAAACTAAAGACTGATCTTAGAGAACCACTAACCCCCCCTATAAGATCTAATAAATAATAAATATTGGTCAACATATACTTTTTATTGATCATAAACCGATTGAGATTTTGGTAATCAACACACAAGAAAAGGGTTCCAATGACCTTCTTGGTGAAAAGCACCAGTCCTTCCCAAGGAAACACGCTAGGTTAAATAAATAATTTGGAAACCAATTCATCCCACTGATTGTTTAGTTCCTTAAATTTAACTAGTTCTATATGGTAAGATAGAATATATATTGGTTTTGTACCCATCACCAAGTTGATAGAGAACTCCACCTCCCTCTATAGTGGTAGACCAAAAAAGAATAAAGGAAACACTTTTGGGAATTCAGTTGATACTAGGGGAAGTTCACTATAATAGGATTCTGACTCCAGTTAAATAGCATAAAAGGATATCATCCCACTCAACTCTAGAAGATGAGGTCTAGATTGACTAGACCTCTGGTCTGATTCCCTATGGAAAACATGGAATTCCCCATCGGGGGTAGTGAAGGACACCCACTGATGATAATAGTAAATCCAAGATTTATTAGAAACTAGTAAGTCCATTCTGAGAATAACATATAGGGGAATCATTTTAAGAACCAAAAAATATCATATGATCTAAATCTCTGAAAAAGAGAAAGCATGAGAGGGGAATCAGAGACCTTACTCCCTCTTTATTCATAGAGATTTTACAATCTCTATCACATAATCCATGAGCTCTATTATAAGTTTCAATAGTTCTATATTGAGGTTTGATATGAAAAAAATGATGGGAACCAATATCAAATAAAACATAAACTAAAGAAAAATAAATGGAAATGGTGCCTCTCAATATCGCATGACCCACATCAGTTCCTACTGAAGATTAATCCACTGCATGAAGTTATTTCGTTCCTAATATATATGTTAGGTCCACAAGGCTGAATACCCTGAGAGGGGGGGTGAATCAGGGTACGACTAATTTAAAATTAAAGCTCGTTCTGATCTTGTTTTGCTATTAAGAAAAACACTCTTCTCTCTCTTTCCTATTGCACAATATAAACTGAAAGTAAAGAAAGCACAGAACATAACAATTTTACTTGGTTCACTGCAAAGGGCTATGTCCAAGGAGAACACGCTGACAGGTTTCCGGTCGTACCAAATTCCACTATACTTCATTAGCTGTTGATTACAATGTTCGGGTACAGTCACTCTATCCCAGGCTTACTGCCTTTGCAAGTTTTAGGGTCAGCTCACTGCTTTCCCAAGGGTCACTCCCTATTTCTCTCTCTCTGGCTCACTACCGGTGGAGAGGATCACCTTTTTCCTCTTCCTATGCTCACTACACTTGGAAGGGAATCCACTCACAGTTTATAGACCTGTAGGTATTTTCATTTGCATGAAATAATGCATCTTCGACTTTTGATAGATGCTCTGTTGAATTCAAACTTTCATCCACTGATGAATACCCCTTTGCCTCTTAACCACTGGTCAATTCCTTTTGGAAACACCTTCGCAAAGCACCTTACTTCGTGAGGCTTCCAATTTCACAAAGCTCAAACAAGCCTTCGCGAATCTCCTGCATTTTCGCGAAGCACTCTCGCGAAGCACTACTGCGAAGCACTACTGCGAAGCTCAAGACCTCGCAGAGAAACTTCCCTCATGAAGCTCACTGAGCCAACGCGGAGGTCACAACTTTCATGGAGCTACAATAGCCGCCGCGAAGCTCCTCTTTCGCGAAGCACACTGGCTATGCGAACCACCTCCGCAATCCGAGAGCAAAATATCTTCTATGAAAATTCTCTCTCTACTTCTCTCGAGGGGGTCGGCCTCTATTTATAGGCGATTTCACCGACCCTCGAACTTTCCACGCGAAGTCAACGCCACGTCATCTCAAATCACGAAGCTCTAAAGTTTCCGTCGGAATTCTGTCCAAACCGTGAAGCACCACGGAAATTTTTCGTTCGCGGAGCTCATTGTAATCGCGGAGCATCACCGTCAACATTCCTTCACGCCTTCTCCGCGAAGCTCCCTCGCAAAGCCCTTCACTGCCACGATGCGCTTCAACTCTGTCGTTCGTGAAGCTTTGACGTAATCGTGAAGCATCACCGCCTCCATTCTTCTGGTCTTCGCGAAATCCAAACTATGAAGCTTCTCTTCGCGAAATTCATGCCTTTGCCATATTAAATTATGATCTTCTTGGAAATCCTATTTTCGTGATGCTCATAAACTTTCAAATTTTGGACCCCAAAAATTTGGCAAACACTGGAAAAGGGTGCCAACTTGTACTGCTCTTTTTGTACCGCCTCCAGATCATCCATTCCTTTGTCATTGTCCTTTGTCAACATGGATTGTCAAAAACTTCTCTGGAACTCGACAATTCTCCATGGAAACCTACTTTGTCAACAAACACAATTAACCCAAAAAGTACTGTAATGTTACCTTGAGGGATTTTTTCCCAACAATCTCCCCCTTTGGGTTTGTTGAAAACTCTTCATAACTCTTCTCAGAAAGATTTTCTACACTTTGATACCTCACTGAGTCTTCTTCCAACCATTACCACCATTCGCCTCTTGCGATTCTGATAGCGTTCAAGGATTCAATTAACATGTACTCTAAGCCCACATGAGCAATGCTCAGTGTGAGAAACAAGAGTAGTATGAAAAGTTCATCAATGAATCACTTCATGTCAAACACCAATTGTCGATTCCAACCTGATACCAATTCTTAAATTGATACCAATTGTTGAACCACACTGATACCAATTGGTGATAGCTAAAAACCTTATCGCACCATTCCAACATCACTCTTCATCTTTTATCACAATCCTCAGCTGTCGTGATATCTATTCTTTGATCGATCACTTCTAGCATCGTCAGATTAAAAAATATCCTCCTTTCTCATTTCTCCCCCTATTTGGATGCTCCACTGGTCAGCTTCTCCCTGTATTTGTCATGATTTCTCAAATATCCACACTGTCTCCCCCTTGAACAATCACTATTTTCTCCCTCTTTGTCAATGAACCCAAAGGTCACTCCTTTGTAGTCTGTAACATAGTAGAGAACACAGATCAGCACATTAGGGAAAAACACATCATACCTCAGGGAGAGGGGGGGAGGTTCCACATCCACACTATTTCAAGTGCGGGGAGTCGACTTGACTCTCAGAGCCAGTCGATGCCTTTTAAACGCTTCTTTGGGTAAGGGCTTTGTTAGAATGTCTGCAACCTATAGCTCTGTAGGCACATACTCCAACTTCACGATTCCCTGCTCAACTTTCTCCTTGATAAAATGATACTTTATCTCAATTTGATTTGTCCTTGAGTGATGGACGGGATTTTTTCTGAGATTTATAGCACTTGAGTTATCACACTGCATTCCGATCGGAGACTTCACTTCAACTCCCATATCTTCAAGCTGTTGCTTCATCCACAATAACTATGTGCATGCTTGAGTGGCCGCAATATACTCAGCTTCTGCGGTGCTCAATGAAATGCAATCTTGCTTCTTGCTAAGCCAAGAAATACACAATCCACCAAGATAGAATGCACCACCTGACATTGATTTTCTATCATCTGTTGAACCGACCCAGTCTGCATCAGTATATCCCAATAACTCTGTCTGAGATTTGTCAAAATATGTCAGGCCGAAATCCAATGTGCCTTGGATATACCTAAGTATTCTTTTCACTGCAATCATGTGGCTTTCCTTGGGATTACTCTGATATCTTGCTTCTTGGCATGTGGCAAAAACAATATCAGGTCTTGTTGCGGTCAAGTACAACAATCTCCCAATAATTTGCCTGTATTTGGTAATATTAACTGCCTTGCCATCCTCGTCTTTTGATAATTTCGTCCAGGTAGCAACCGGAGTCTTCATCTCCTTGGAATTCTCCATTCCAAACCTTCTCAGGACCTCCTTGGAATATTTAGATTGAGAAATTAATGTTCCATTCCCTCCTTGTTTCACCTGTAGACCAAGGAAAAACTTTAGCTCTCCAATCATTGACATTTCAAACTCATTTTTCATGAATTTAAAAAACTGTCTGCACTGAGCTTCATCTGATCCGCCAAAAATTATGTCATCGACATACACCAGCACCATCATCCTTTGATTACTGTCATTACTGAAATAGAGATTTTAATCAACACCTCCATGCTGAAAACCAAGCTTCTTCAAGTACTGATCAAGCCTTGAGTACCATGCTCTTGGTGCTTGTTTCATCCCATACAATGCCTTCTTCAGCCTGCAAACTTTGTTCTCATCCTCATGAATGAGAAACCCATATGGCTACTCAATTTACACCTCTTCTTCCAGAACCCCATTCAAGAATGCGGATTTGACGTCCATCTGGAACACTTTGAACTTTCTTTGCACTGTTATGGCTAGGAATAATCTGATTGTCTCCAGCCTTGCAATTGGTGCAAATGTCTCATCAACATCTATTCCCTCGATCTGGGAGTACCCCTTGCACACTAGTCGTGCTTTGTTCCGAATTATTGTGCCATCTTCATTCATCTTGTTATGATAGACCCATTTAGTCCTGATGACATTCTTATCTGTTGGCCTTGAAACAATCTCCCATGTTTGATTCTTCTCAATCTGATCTAGATCTTCATTCATAGCCTGAACCCAGTTTTCATCTTCAGCTGCATCAGAAAAACATTTCGGCTCCACCTAAGATAAAAACGATATTTGTTGTAATGACTTCATTCTTCGAGTCTGAACTGGAGCTGTCTGATCACTAATGATATTTTGCCTATCAATTTTAGCTCGACTCTTTGGCTTCCTTGTAGACACAGACTTGACACTTTCTTGTTCATCATCAGTATCTTTTTCTGAGTCATCCTCTGCCACTTCTGCTCCCCCTGTGTTGCTTACCTCATCATCACTTTCATCCAGGAACTGTTCACTGGATCGTTGAGTATTCTGTTCATTTTCAACTATAGTGACATCATTGCTCTCAACAATTTTTCCCAGCCTCTTGTTGAAGAATTTATATGGTTTTCTTTTCCCTGAGTATCCAAGGAATATCCCCTCATCTCCTCGTGCCTCAAACTTCCTATGATTTTCTTTGTTGAGAATGAAACACTTAATTCCAAATATTCGAAAGTATTTCAACGTTGGCTTCTTTCCGTACCACAGTTCATACGGAGTCTTTCCTTGCTTTGGACACAAAAGAGACCTGTTCGAAACATAGACCGATGTCAAAACTGCTTCCTTCCAAAATTTCTCTGGTAGGTCCTTATCAATAAGCATTGTTCTGGCCATGTTATTGATGATCCGATTTATCCTTTCAACCACTCCATTCTGTTGGGGAGTTATCACTGATAAAACTCGATGCCTTATCCCGTGTTTCTCGAGATATTCTTCCACTTTATTGTTTGTGAATTCTGTACCATTATCTATACGGAACTTCAAAATTTTCTGCCCAAGCATCCTTTCTGATTCCCTCCTGTACTGTTTTATGCAACTGAACACCTCTGTCTTATGGGTAATGACAAATACCCAGGCCATTCTGCTATAATCATCAATGAAAAGAGCATAATACCTTTTCCCATTTATAGCTCGTGGTGAGATAGGTCCACATACATCAGCATGAACCAATTCGAGCACTCTAGTTGATTTCTGTTACTTTGGAATGTATGTCTTTCTGATGATGTTCCCTTGTTGATAAGCATCACATGTATGAGTGCGATCACGTGATAGTTTGGGAAGGTCTCTAGAAGCATCACACTTTACCAGATCTTCCATAGATGGTTGGCATAGATGACCAAGTCGCTTATGCCACAACTGGTTTTCTTCTTCTCTGGATAAAAAGCACGAATCTTCTTCCCCACCTACCAGGTAAAGATTTACCTTTGTTCGTTTTCCCTATAGAATGATTGTTCCATCTTTTCCTTTAACAATACACATCTTCTTGGTAAATCATATAGAGTGCCCAGAGTCACATAGTTGACTGACACTAAGCAAGTTATGACTGAGACCCTCTACTACCAAGACATCATCACGTCTCATTTCTTTGCCCCCAAACTTGGCTTTCCCTGAGCCAACAATCTTCAGGCCTTCATCGTTTCCAAATTTGACAACTCCTTTTTTGTCATATTTTATACCTGTAACAAGATCCTTATTACCCGTCATGTGAGATGTGCAACCACTATCAAGGATCCACACACCAGAGCGATCTGATGCTTTAAGGGCAATCTCTGCCACCACGGCCTTTTCAAATTTCTTCTTCTTCGTCCATACTTTTTCATTCATACTCCGCATGGATTGAGGCTTCTGTTCTTTCTCAGAGTATGATGGACTAGCTTCATCTTTCAAAGCCGCAAATCTATTCTGCATTTTTAACTCACTTGTCAGTTTATCAATCTGCTGCTTGCTAACGTTTTGATTCTTCTTTGGCACATTTCTCTGAATGGTCAAAGTGCAGTACCTAGCCATGTGCCCAAATCCTCCGCACCAAAAACAGTGTCCTTCGAAATATGTTCTGGAAAACCGTTATCTGTTTGTCTTCTATCTCTATTCTTGTTCCCTTCGATATATTTTGGCTATGGAACACACATACTGTGAATGTCTCATCTTTCCACAACAATAACACCTGATATAAGGTGCATTCCTTCATGTTACTTCAGTACTACGAGTTTCCCCTTGAGATCACTGAATATTCTGATTCTTCTTTGTGCCCAAATCCACCTTCAATCTCGGGACGGGTGCTTGCGGTCTGACTTCAACTACCATAGATTTTTGTTTCTGATTAAGCCATGAATCAGCCTTAACTTCTGAGATCAATTGCTGATTCTTTCCTGCTAAACTACTAGGCTCTTCTTTCTTCTTTTCAGTCTTCGTGATGACCTGCTTTCCCAAGAATGTGTTGGAATTCAATGTTTTTTCCTGGTCTTTAACTTTTCTCCGTAGACCGACAACTTCCTCTTCAAGTTCTTCAATACACTTGACGTGATCTTTCACTTTTCTATTCAAGCAATCGATCTCCCTTTTTTGTTCTTCAATCTTGAGATTATTCTCATCAACCTTTTATGTGCGCTCTGGCCTGGAAGACTTAAGAATTTTAATTTCTTTCACTAGCTCAGATTTCTCTTCTTCTTGTTGTTGCATGTAGAGTTTGGAATCGCGTACCACCTTGTTGGCTTTCTTTGTTTTTGCTCTCCAAACATATATCTCTTCAAGAGCTGCTTCTAATTCAACTTCCATGTCAACTCTCCCTTCAATTTCTTCTTCTTCCTCATCGGTTTCGGTTTCTTTCTTTTCTTGAGCACTACTGACAATAGACACCATTGCATTTTTTCCACGATCTTTGTAGTTTTCTATCTCTTCAATTTATTCACCCTCATACTCATCTGAACTGTCTATTTCTTGTGAAAGAATATTCTTCTTCTTAAAGAAATTTCTCTTCAACTGCTTCTTCCCTTTCACATAGGTAGAAGATTTCTTCTTGGTAATTTCATCTTCATCTTTATCGTTTTCTTCTTGAAAATTTTTAGGGCACCTTGCAGCAAGATGACCAACTTTTCCACATCTAAAGCAAGCAAGTGGAAGCTTCCCTTTGAACTTTCCTTTTCCTCTTTGAATATTTGAGGAGAGGAATGAAATTACCTCATCTGTCTCTTCTTCTTCCTAAGAATCTTCAATGGTAAGATTCTTCATGGACTTAAATGCCACCTCTTTGGATTTTTCTTTTTCTACAGCCTCATTATCATCGTTCCTCATTTCATATGAAACCAAGGTACTATGAAAATTGTCCAATGTCAGCTCTTTTGGATCTTTATCTTCTAGTACTGAAACTTTCGGATTGAACCGAGGTGGAAGTTTCCTCAAGATGCGCTTTACGATCTTTATGTCTTCAATGACTTCTCCAAGACCTCGTATATCTTCCACAACAATGTTTACCCTGTCAAAGAATGCATCAACAGAATCATTCGGGTTCATTTTCAGATCTTCATATTTGTTTCACAACATCTGCAGCTTTTCCTCTCTGACCTTTGTATCCCCTTCATATATATTCAAAATATTTTCCCACATGGCATGTGACGTTTTTCATGACATCACATTCGTGTAGATGGGATTGGAAAGGGCTCCCCCTAAGGCATTGATTGTCTTGGAATCAGCATCCAACTCTCTATGCTCAGCTTCTGATAATGCACCACTATTAATATCAGCTGTGATACCATGCATAGCTGCTGAAAACACATCCATTCCCAAGGATTGGAAATAGTGTTGCATTCGATTCTTCCATATCTGAAATTACATCCGTCGAAGATCGGAATCCCTTTATGATTAGTGACCTCCATTGAGAGAAGACCTAATATCAACCTTTCCCTCTGATACCAATTGTTAGGTCCACAAGGCCGAATACCCTGAGAGGGGGGGTAAATCCGGGTATGACTAATTTAAAATTAAAGCTCGTTCTGATCTTGTTTCTCTATTAAGCAAAACACTCTTCTCTCTCTTTCCTGTTGCACAATATAAACTGAAAGTAAAGAAAGCACAGGAAACAACAATTTTACTTGGTTCACCGCTAAGGGCTACGTCCAAGGAGCATACGCCGATAGGTTTCCGGTCGTACCAAATTCCACTATACTTCACTAGATGTGGATTACAATGTTCGGGTACAGTCACTCTATCCCAGGCTCACTGCCTTTGCAAGGTTTAGGGTCAGCTCACTGCTTTCCCAAGGGTCACTCCCTATTTCTCTCTCTTTGGATCACTACCGGTGGAGAGGATCACCTTTTTCCTCTTCCTATGCTCACTGTACTTGGAAGGGAATCCACTCACAGTTTATAGACCTGTAGGTCTTTTCATTTGCATGAAATAATGCATCTTCAACTGTTGATAGATGCTCTGTTAAAGTAAAACTTTCATCCACTAATGAATACCCCTTTGCCTCTTAACCACTGGGAAATTCCTTTTGGAAACACCTTCGCAAAGCACCCTACTTCGCGAGGCTTCCAATTTCACGAAGCTCAAACAAGCCTTCACGAAGCTCCTGCCTTTTCGCGAAGCACTCTCGCGAAGCACTACCGTGAAGAACTACTGCGAAGATCAAGCCGTCGTAGAGCAACTTCCCTCGCGAAGCTCACTGATCCAACGCGGAGGTCACAACTTTCACGGAGCTACAATAGCCGCCGCGAAGCTCCTCTTTTGCGAAGCACACTGGCTACACGAACCACCTTCGCAATCTGAGAGCAAAAGATCTTCTCTGAAAATTCTCTCTCTACTTCTCTCGAGGGGGTCGGCCTCTATTTATAGGCGATTTCACTGACCCTCAAACTTTCCGCGTGAAGTCAACGCCACGTCATCTCAAATCGAGAAGCTCCAAAGTTTCCACCGGAATTCTGTCCAATCCGCGAAGCACCACGGAAATTTTCCATTCGCGGAGCTCGTCGTAATCGCGGAGCATCGCCATCAACATTCCTTCGCACCTTCGCCACAAAGCTCCCTCGCAAATCCCTTCACCGCCGCGATGCGCTTCAACTTTGCCGTTCGCGAAGCTTTGACGTAATCGCGAAGCATCACCGCCTCCATTCTTCTGGTCTTCACGAAATCCAAACCATGAAGCTTCTCTTCGCGAAATTCATGACTTTTCCATATTAAATTATGATCTTCTTGGAAATCCTATTTTCGCGATGCTCATAAACTTCCAAATTTTGGACCCCAAAAATTTGGCAAACATTGGAAAACGGCGCCACCTTGTACTTCTCTTTTTGTACCGCCTCCAGATCGTCCATTCCTTCGTCATTGTCCTTTGTCAACATGGATTGTCAACAAATTCTCTGGAACTCGACAATTCTCCATGGAAACCTTCTTTTTCAACAAACACAATTAACCCAAAAAGTACTTCAATGTTACCTTGAGGGATTTTTTCCCAACAATATATTTCAAGGATCCCATTATTATTGAATAATATTACTATGATTTGGTACCTCTCAATATTTATGATTCCATTCCACTACACAGGGTAGTAAAAACATGTAAAACCCTCTTCAAGTGGGTTTAATGTATATACGAGATGTAAATTTTCAATGTTTTCATGCAATAATGCTTTGAGTGATCAATCTTTCCACATTGGAAAAATTAATTTGGCCTTTAATAGACACTACATATGATCTGGAGAAAGTTTTATATAAAATACCACCACCACTATTTTCACTATGAGGATCATTCTACTTTCTATTCCCCTTATAGGAACCACTAAAACTACAATTGGGAATATAAGTAACTCTAGTTAACCCTGAACTAATAGTCATGTCAATTTCTTCCATCACATCCCTATTTGGAACATCAAAATTTTAGGTAAAATTTAGCATAAATACTTGATATTGGATATCTGATCAAAGATCCACATAAAACCTCTGGGACTTAAGATTATTATTTGACACCGCTTTATGTGAAAACTGAGCAAGTTTAGAAAAATTATTAGTATATTGAGTCAATGTCTAATAACATTAGATAAGGTTGAGAAACTCCATGGACTTACCTGATACCATCAAATCTAGATATAATTTCTCCGTAAAAAAATTCATGAAGTATTTGCAATCTAATACCCCATTTAGCTTAACTATAACTATATCACCACTTTCACATACACATTCCAAGCATCATAAGCACATAAGTATATCACCACTTTCACATTTTCACATTTTTACATGGATCCAATTATTGAAATATCACACCAAAATCACTATTTTACACAATAATCCACTTTCCATTTCACATGCACACTAAAACCATTTAGAAACACATTTTACACCACTTTAAAAATTTATGAAACACATTTGGAAACACAATAAGAAGAACACATATGGAATCCAACCATTTCCATGTGAAAATACCCTTTCAAATTCATACTTTATAACATGTTTCAAATCACATTCACAATTCAAAGACACATATCAGGTTCAAACAAAAATAAAACATGCAACAAAAATGAATTTCTCTTATAAAATCTACATTCAACACATTCAAACCATTAATTCTCTTTGAAAACTCATTTCACATCTTTCACACAAGACATAAAATATATTTAAGAAACACCTCAATAAATATAACATGAAACATAAAAACATTCCTTTAGAAAAAAAAAATTCTTCACATGTGGATCTCAAAACCTTTCCAAAACATATTTCACACCAAAAAAGTAATCCATGGAACACATTAATGAAACTAAGAAAGCATATCAAAATCATGTAATAATGTAAAAGAATTGAATCACTTACCACACACTTGGAAACTTCCAGAGGTGGAGGTGCACGGGAGGAGGTGCATGGGAGGAGCCTCCAATCAAAGATAAATGGAGGATTAGGGTTCGCGGGGAGTAGGGTCGAGCTAAGAGGGTAAGAAGTAGGGTTTGCGGGGAGGATAATCCACCGAAGGGGTTTGAGGGGGAGGATTAGAAGAAGGGCTAGTGGCGTAGATCCGGCAACGCGAAGATTGGGGGCGGCAGAGGTCCGGCAATGCGAAGATCAGGGGGCGGTGGAGGGGAGTCGTAGGGCTATAGTATTGTGAGAGCTTTAGTTAGCAATAAACCAAGGACATTGTGTGACCGATTTTATAAAATGTGGGACTAATGTTTTATCAGTGCTAAAAAAACGCTGATAAATGCGACCTTTATCAGTGCTAAAATTTTAGCACTGATAAAGGGCCTCTTTACCAGCACTAAAAAAGTGCTGATAAATCCATCCTGTATGAGCGCTAACATTTTAGCACTAATACAGGCCTTATTTATCAGCACTTTTCTAGTACTAATAAAGGGTCTCTTTATCAACGCTTTTTTAGTGCTGATAAAGGTTACCCTATATCAGCGCTAAAATTTTAGCACTATTACTGGGAATCTTTATCAGCGCTTTTCTAGCGTTGATAAAGGGGATTTTTTATCTGCGCTAATAAAGATGCCCTCTATCAGTGCTAAAATTTTATCCCTGATATAGGGCTTCTTTATCAACCCTTTTCTAGCGCTGATAATGAATCCCTTTATCAGCGCCAGAAAAGTGCAGATAAATATTACCCATATCAGCGCTAAAATTTTAGCGCTGATACAGGGTTTGTTTATCAATGGTTTTTTCTAGTGTTGATATAAGGTGGCACTTCCCTTGCCCGTTTTTGTAGTAGTGATGTAATGATAAACATATTATATTATGATTGTATCATTTTTATAGAAAAAAATGAAATAATTTTTGAATAGATTCTTGAATAATTAATCTGAGACTGCCATTTGGTTTAGGATATAAGGTTTACCCTAGATGCAAAAAAAATATTTGTGTGCTTCAGCGGTTAAGTAACAATTAAAGAGAGGGTAATTTCTTTAATATTTTCATTCTAATTTTTTTACAAAGAAAATTGAAGTACCATTCGAACGGTGTATCATATGAGAAATATAACACCGCTATTAGGTCCATAATGTGGGTTTTATCCTAGGTAAGACATAACTTTTTTGAATTCCAAGTGTCTGGTTAGATCATACATAAGGTTATGTTATTTAATATTTTAGTTATATTATTATTATTAAATTAATTATTAAAATTCACATTTATTCTTACTCAATGCTGAAATACCCACCTCCTTTATGCGGTTGATTTTAAATACAACCAATTCAACACCATTTTTACATGTTTCAATTTTAATCCTCAGTTGATAGGAATTAATAACTTTTCCTTAAAGCTTAGGTTAAATCGGTAAAATAAATGGGTGTTTAGGATTTCTTTTGTTTTTATACGCGAGTGTGGTTTTGATTTATCTATTTCCTTTGTATTTCATCAGGGTTTGATTCAATTGAGTCTGGGTGGTCCTAAAACTACCTTGTCTCTGTTTGTTGAAGCTCTGACGGCCTGGTTTGATCTCCTTCTTTCAATTCTAGGCATGGTAGTGGCCCCTCTTCTTCCTCCCTTTGTGTGGAACCTTGTTTGGAGGTTTTTTTACTTGTTTATTTTTTAAAAATATTTTATTCCATTATTTCCACATTTCGAATTTTGAAATAAAATAATTGATTTTAATTAAAAAAATATAATAATAAAACCCAAAAATAATTATCATGGGATAATCCCTCTAAATTATAAATGGATAATTTCTAAAGAAAATTATCAAAATATATTCATGAGATATTATCAAATAAAAAATATAAATAATTTTAAAATTATAAATAATTTTTTTATCAAATTTAAATTATTACAAAATATCAAATAATAATTATGTGAGATTATCAAAGGATAATTATGAGGATTATTAAAGATAATTATGTCAAATTTTCACAGGATTATTAAGGAAAAAATATCAAGGGATAATTAGGAAAATTTCCAAGGATGTTGATTTAGTTTTATAAAAGAATAATTATAAAGAAATACCACATGTGTTCTAAAAAATATTTTAGTGATATAAATTAATGAATGTGGTTCTATAGTTATTATTGAGGAGAATATTGCAAGTGATTACATTAGACTAAAACAATAATTCAAAAATTACCTAAGAGAGATAAAGTATTATAACATGTGATATTTTATATATTTTTAATATAAAATAGCTTTTTTTAGTTTTAGGAACCTTTGATGTGGCATGAGAGTTGACCTATAGGGATCTATCATAATAAGGCCTGCGAGGAGGTGTTTGTTACTCTTATGTTTTCCACTCCAACAATAAAACTTCACAAAGTGGTTTATCCTCGTTGTTAATGTCCACAACTTTGATGTGAGAAGTTCCTTATATTTTTAAGATCCCATCTACACTTGTTTCCATAATGATTGTATTTTTTGTTGTTTTGATGATCATTCTTGATTATGATCGCATGTAGTTGTGTGTGAGTGTGTAGCCCATGGGACCTATTGTTGAATTTTTATTCCATGAGTTATACAAGTAAAGTTTATTCCATGTTTTATTTTGATCACATGTTGTGGTGTATACTTATATATACTCATGATGATATGTTATTTCTACATGTGTCCTCACCTTATATTTATGTTACCATTTTCTTAGAGGTTTTGATTTGTACTTTAGATAGGTGTACCATCATGAAATATTATCCCTTATTCAGGGAGTGCAATTAATTTCAATGTTGGAAATTATGTACTTGAGCACAGGATGGAGGTATAAGGTATCCATGGTGTCATGTCAATTGTGTGCTCAAGGTAACCATGATTTTCCAATTGTCATTCACCATGTGATATCCTGGTCGCTGTGAGTACTATATTTTATCATCTCAAGGACTCAAGAGACATGGTACTCTTAATGTATAGATGATGTTTGGTATCATCCTCACAAAAATATGATGACACCATAAATAGGATGGATTTCATCTTCTAAATCATTCTATTAGCTTCTGGTATAGAGCTAATACTAAAACATCTGAGGGTTTGTGGAAGCTTGGTTAGCAAACTACCACTCGTTTTTCAATTGTATGTTTATGGACATTATTAATTTATTAATATTATTTCATTCACTTGTTATACTTGAGAATAATAGGTTTAAGATGAATTGGTGGTATCCTTTTGAGTCTTATACTCACACCCTGCTTAGGAATTACAGTGTGCATGTAGATTTCATGAGTGATCTGGTGAAGGGAAAGGGCCTTATGGTGGATGGTTGAGAAGAGAAGCATAGAGAAGGTGGGGACCAGGATGGACCCTAGTGGACCCCTCCTAGGTCTATTTAATTATTTATTCCATGCTAATTTACACTAGATAATCTTTCAACATATGGAGTTATTTTATTTATATGATTTTTATGTCATCCTTTAGATTTCCTTATGTTACTCTATTTATTTATTTATTATATTTTTTATTATCATTTATCCTAGGAAAGTATATTGAGGGAATAATCTCCCCATGAACGGGCATAGACCATCACTATAATTTGGCCACCTCATTTGTAATGGGAGCCGCACATGAGGTCATGTGTCACTCTGGTGCATACCCAATCATTTGTGTTAGGATTTACAAAATATTATCAAAGTGGTTCAAGACTCGCTAACTTATATATTATATTTGACTTGGTTTTGGATATGGTAGCAAATATATATGATAGTTCAGACTCTGGAAGGGAACTATGAAAGTGCCTGACCAACATTGTATAGTGGACCTCCGTGTTACTATAAAGTGTGGAAAATTATGTTTTGTTGTTACAATCAATTAAATTCACCTTAGGTGATGCACATGTTGTTGATACATGATTTATGAGATTTCTGGTTCATTATTGGATCATAACTTGGAATGTAGGTTCATATTCTATATATATACCTGTTAGTGTGTTGAATTGTAGTTATTTACATAAATGTCATAATTTTTTCTATCTTTTTAGAATATTTTATCTTTGTGTGATATATATGTGTTGCATTATTTTTCTGATAGATCTTTATTGAAAATAATTAGTTGAACTGAGAAAGATGTTGTGTTAGTATATATATATGTGTATATATATATATATGATGATTATGTATAACGTGTAAGGATGGGAACTAGGGATTGTGTTAGGAGGGGTATACCCTTGGTTAAGGGTAGAATCCAAGGAGAAACTTGTGTGATCTTATAGAATGAATATGGTTTATCCTAATGACTCTATTTATTTTAAAAAGTGTTTCCTTCACATTATAAAAGTTATCGCCTTAACGTAAACTTATGGGACTACTTTGGAAGTAGTCTGGAATAATCTTGTATGGGATGAGGTTTCTACATTACCACTAGACGTGTAAGAGAATGTAGTTGAGTATTCTCCAGCACCTTCTATGTGGTTTAGGAAGCAAAGACCTTTAAATATAAAGCCTTTCACTTATTTCTTTTCTTACTAATTTGATTTCAGAACTGTGGTCAAAATATCCTTTGACATTAACTCTAGAATTATTCAAACTTATAGGTCACCAAAATCCCACGTAATGCTGAGGGATGGGTTGAAATAATTTTGTGAATATGTGACCTATTATAGACTCTGATGGTTGGGTATGTTAAGATGTGATTCATATCATGTCAAGTGCATAGATCATTTTGATACCCATGTATCATATGAAACCAACCTAAAAGGAGATAAATGTGTAGCTAGACAACAGTGGAAATAATTTATTATGACAAGTACTTCACCATAGTTTGAACCTATTTTATTCATCAAAATGGTGGATGGTAGTCTACGTGTAATATCTTGAGATTTTGTGAAATATTATTTTTCAAATTAATTTAATCTTTATGATATTTTACATTTCACACAATCGTGAAAATAGTTTATCTTATATTAAATCACTATGTATGGATTTCATTATATGAAACAACAAGTTAATCATACACTACACACAACATGAATTTTATATTTATTTGCATAGAACAGAAAGGTTATCTTACATTACATACAAGAGTGACTTTTCTCGATGGTTTGTGTAACACGCAAGACTAATTGTTACGAGACAATAATTCATTGTTAAAATACCATAAGAGTTGGGGTCAAGCCCCTTCATTAAAAAAGAAGAAAAAGGCAACATAAAACCCTTTTAATATGGGTAAGGGAAAACCCATTACATGCGGATGGGGCCAAGGGATTAACCCAAAATAAAAACTACAGCAGCCCGAAAGCCCAGAGGGAAGATAACCTATTAAATGCCCGAAGGCCAGAGATCAAATTAGAAGATCCAAATGACTACATCCAAAACATTCAATGATGAAACCAGAAAACCAAACGAAACCCTACAAGAAGCGCCGCCGCGAAGAAGCCGGGGTAACCCATCCTCTCCCACAAACCCGTGGCCTTGCTCCGCTGAAAATCGAGACAAGAAATGATGCCATGGCGCTGTAAAGGACCGCCGTAATCTTCCCAACAAACCGAATTGCCTTTCTCCACTGTTAAGCCAGACGCCGTCACATAGAAAGGAGATCCGCCGCCAAGATTGAGCCGGATTCAAGACCCAAGCCGAGCCGAGACCAGGACATCGTCACGAAGGGATGACCGGGAAGCAAGAGCCAGCTTCCAGAACTGTCGATGCAGCGATCGCCTTCACCACTGCTGAAAACGTCAAGCCGAGCCGAGATCCATCGCATCCCAAAAGATCATGAAGCCCACCACAATGCCCCGCCTCGGAGAGAATGGAGAAATTCACTGCTGAAATCCGAACTCTGAACCGAAAATCAAAGCGCCAAGAACCCTCGCCGATGCTAAAAGCCGAAGACCGAGAACCATCCACGCCACCGCCTCTGAAAGCTGGCTGAGTGATGCCGTCGCCCGAAGACCTGATCTGAGTCGAGAAACACCCGCAGTCGGAGAAATCCACTGAAGCCGAATCCCAGACACGCGCCGCCTTGGACCCGCCACCATTACCGCCGAAACCCTACAGTCGCCGAGAACCTGCGCCATCCCCCTCAACTCACGCCGCCAGAGACCTGTCGTCGCGCCGGATCACCTAACACAGCAAAAACCCTAGGCGCTCCCGAGAGCAGAGCTCCCGAGAGCGCCCTCTCAGCTCCTTTATCTACTATATATTACAACATGTCATTGTTAAAATATTATTATTTAATAACTTATAACATGGTCATTAAATTTAATATTTTAGGATTAACTAAATAATGAATATATATAGTTGAATTCACTCGTTACCTAGTAATTAGAAAAGAATATAGAAACCAAAGGAATATAAAGGGACTGATTTTATAAAAGTCTATTTTTATGTGAAAAAAGACAATTTGTATTAATAAATTAATATTGAATGATATTAATTAAATTTATATGTTATATATTCACACAAATATTTTTTATAATCATCTAATATATTTTATAGCTATTAGATAAGAACAATCCCAATTTTATGCTTAAAGCATATATTTTATAAAGGTGGTTTTACCACCTTTTAATGGTGAACCCTTTTTAAATCCAATTTTTGGAACTTTTATAGATTTAATATGTCAAAAAAAACTTCATATTTGAAATAAAAACATAAAAATTAGGTTAAGATAAATTTTTGTAATTTTTCTAAAAGGTTTCATTTTTTAATGAATAGTTAAAAATTATGAATTTTAATTCAAAAATGTTTTTTCATCTAATTCATTTAAAAGATTAAATTATATTTTACTTTTGTTTAAAATTATAATTAGATAATATTTTTATCAATTAATACAATTTAGGTTATTGGTATCAATTTCACATTAAAATTGGACATAAAACCTAGCAAACGTTTGAATGTTTTTATTTTAAAACCTGTATTGTCGACCCAACTGCGGGATTAATTCTAAATTAATTTCTAGCAATTATATGATTAGAATTAGGAAAAATGGATTAAATATTTTGAATAATAATAATTAATAATGTAAAATAAGTTCAAATTAGTTTTTTAACAAAAATAATAGTGAAATTAATTAAAATTAATTACATCGATAAAGGTAAAGTTAAGCTTAACTAAGGATTAAACATTAAATTTAAGACCCAAAAAAACTTATAAACCTATCCAACACCCATTTTATGTCATTTATTCATCAAATAAACTTCCATTTTTTTTTCTTTATGAATTATTTTAGGTAAAAAAGTGGGTACACCTAACTTCTTATCAAAAATACCAAGTGAGTCCTTTCCCTTCCCTATAAAGGGCCACCGCCTCTCCCTCTTCTTCACACCTCTAATAACACTTAGAATTGAAAAATATATAACCAATACACTTCCCTATATCCCTAAATTCCACCTTGAATCATCAATTTTATAATAATGTATTCCAATTAAGCATTTTGGCACAAACCAAATGAAGTTACTCGATTAAGAGGTAACGCCTTCTCTCAAGCTCATTTCATCTATTTTCCTTATCCACACCTTCCACTCTATTGATTCCTTAATTTTATAACAAAAACCATATCCTAAATATACTATTATGTTTTTATGATAATTAATCACCCTAAAATTACACACACCTCTATCTAATGGATAACGAATATACTGTTTTCGTGTACGGCGAAGTACTGCCTCACTAAACGATGATTGTTCATTTTTTTATTTACCACCTCTCATGATAGAAATTATGATGGAAAATATATTTTAATATGTTATATATTATATTTATTATGAATTTAATCTTATTTATTACTTTTAAAACACATGTCTTTTATTTTATATTTGTTGTAAATATGATAATTTTGTTTGAGGAAGTGTAGACTACCACCCCCTCAAAGCGATGTGACGCATTCACACACTACATAGAATGTATTATGGAAGGTTTTAGGGAAATTTTATGATATATATGATATAATAATGATATATTTAAATATATATATATATATACATATATGTATTTTACTTTATTTATTTCAATACGATAATAAAAATGGAAACAATGTTCATGTGTAAGTGCAACTTTCGTCTCCATGAACTGTGTATTCCATTTTGTACTTTTATATTATATATATTGATATAATAAAAATATAATGAATATATATTATATTTATATCATTTTTTCACTATTGAATCATTATATAAGTATAAGGACCAAATATTTAATAAATTAAGACACATGCAAAGAACAAAGTGGATATTACCTGAAATGAAACTATAACATAGGATTGTTAACAAGAGGGTAATATAAGGTCATGATCAAAACATATATGGTATTAGATATAATAATATGATTATTTAAAATATTTATAATAAATTTATATTTATTATATAGATGTTTTGAATGAGTAGTATGAGATTCAAGACACAAGGTTAAGGGATTTCATTTCGCTTTTTTATTTCTGTGAGATACATGATATATTCACCACTCATTCCTTTTGTGTGGTGTGTATACTGTCCATGGATGTATTAAATGATTATTATAATTAAATATATGGGAATTTATGTATACATTATATGATATTTATATCATGGGATTTAAGTTTCAAATGTTACCAAATTGGTAAGATAGTTTTGTCTCAGTTTACCTTCATTGAGACAAATACCATGTTATACACCTATATTTTCATATAAGGTACACATACTACCTTTGAAATGTTATATCATGAATCTCATTACTTTAATGATATTTAATGATTCATGTAATTTCAATTTCTTATATGGTTACTATGGTTAAATGGTACCATGTGGTAAGAGTTTATGGAGATAATCTCATCATTCTTTAAGATTTTTTATATTTATGATTCCTTTGATGAAATATTATGATCCACCCCTAAAAGCACTATTAAATTTTCTTATCCTATAATTATTCATGATATATTCATGTATTTGTACCATTTTTACACTCTTTGGTACATAATATAGTTAAGAATGTGTTTTTAAGAAAGCCCAACTTTACCCACTCATCCATCAGAAATCTATGTTCCTTTAAAACCATGTTTTCTAAAAAGGGTTACCAAGAATATTCTACTATTATATTATTATATTTAAAATAAATTTTTTCCCTTTTTTGTATTTTACCAATTTTTTAAAATAAATCTTCTTATCACTTTTTGAACGAGGCATCTTTCTACCCCTTCTACCAACCATAAGGAATTTTCTTTTTACCTCGTACGACATGTACGGATTTATCCACCATCATTTCTATGAAGCTTCCATTGCTTGTTTAAAAAGTTATTTTTTTAAGAATTTTTTTATTATTGTTTTTGAAGAATGTTTTTTCAAAACTTTTACAAACTTATTTTATATGTTTTCAAGTAAAATGGTTTTCAAAAAATTTTCAAGCTTTGTTTATAAGTTCTGAAAGTAATGGTTTTCAATAATTTTTCAAGATTTCATTATAGGTTTTCAGAGTGTTTTCAATGTAAAGGGTTTTTTAAAATATTTTTAATCTTATTTTATATGTTTTAAAAAAAGGTTTTCTAAAAAATTTCAATCTTCTTTTATATGTTTTCAAGGAATATGGTTTTCAATATGATATAGAGTTCTATTTATAAGTTCTCAAGGTATTTTATAGGAAAATGATTTTCAAAAGGTTTTATGTATTAAAAATCCTTTTTCAAAGAAGAAAAGATATTTTCCTCAAGAAACATTTTTTAAATATATTTTAAAATTATTTTCTATCTAAGATGACATTAGTCAATGTTACTCAGGTATTTCTAGGAAATGAATGAAAGGTTCTATTCATATTATTTCTTTGAATGATTTATTCATGATGTCATGGTCTTTATGAAACCCATTTCTCTTTCACAGGTTCTATGTTTATGAAGTCTGTTTCTCTTTCATAGGTTATATCTTTATGAAATCATTTTCTCGTTCACGAGTTATATATTTATGAAATCTATTTCTCTTTCATGGTTTATATGTTTATGTAATCTATTTTTAATTCACGAGTTATGATTTTTATCAAATGATAATGAAACCTGTATCTTATTCAACATGTTATGATATGATTACATGTTTATGATACTCATTTAATTTCATGGGTTATGATATGGTTTTTTATGATTTTGTGGCACATGCATGTATGATTTAATTATGATATGGTTGTGACCTATATCTCCCTCCAATGTATTGGGTAAAGATTTATATCTCATGAGATAGACATGGTTGGAGTGGAAAATGAACATAGTTTAGTATTATGGGGTTGGAATGGGAAATGAACTTGGTTCAGTATTATAGGGATGGAACTGAAAATGAACTTGGTTTAGTATTACAGGGCTAGAATGGGGAGTGAACTCGGCTTAGTAATACAGGGCTGGAATGGGGTGTGAACCCGATTTATTAAAGGACTTTGTCCACTATGTTGGTCTCAGCATCAATTCCTTGACTACTATGGAAATAATTATGTATGCTTATGTGTCTTCCATAATTATATATTATATTCATATATTATGATTTCATGGATTATGTTCTTTATTTCCTTATGATTCATGTCTTATAAACATCCAAGTATTATTCCATGATTCATGTATATGATCTTTGATATATAAGGTATGATCTTCTATTTTCATGATCATGTTCTCATACCATTATGTTCATGATTATGCTTATATATCTCCCTTGTTTACCCTTAATGATCATTTGAGCTCACCCATTTTTATGTTTCCATCCTCAAGTTATGAAGATATGTAATATGTTTTATGTTTCTAATAAGGGTTATAGTCAAGAAGAATCTACTGGGAGATAATGTACATCACTTATGTATCAAGCTTTTATGTTTCCGCATTTACAAATGAACAAGACTTATACAATCTTTGGGCATCTATTTTTGTAACTTTTTTTAAGTATCTTGTAACTATTATGTAATGTTAATGTATGAAAAGAAAGGGTCTCTATAGTTGGTATCAGAGTAATGTTTTAGTTAGACTTTGTAATCTTTGATGAAAAAACTTTAGTGATATCCCTAGGCATATCTTTAAGGATATTCCTAGGTATTTCTATAAGGATAAGTATATGGATGAGTTAACATTTAGGAATATGTCTTTGAATTTTGGTAAAGGATAGAGTGAGTGGTTTCCTATAAATACATTCATGTCTGGATAATGCAAGTGGATGTGTCTCTGGAATAGATGTTTCTAGGGGTTACAACTCTAACAAGTTGTTTCGGGCCTGACTCGAGGCAATATAATACACAACAACAGGCCATGCTAAACACCTGGTTTGACACTCCTAGGGGATATGCTTTAGAAAATCACAAACTCTTCAAAAACCATCATAAAGGTTTTATATAGAATATTACTATGAATAACCTAAGATAAACCTATGGTGTTATATATTAGGGAAGTAGGGGGCATGATTTAGGCACCTTGCAAGTAATTTTTTATGATTATATGGTATCCCAATATGATAAATGTTTCTCACACTATACCATATGGTTTTAGTCAATGGAGAGAAATCAAAGGAACATGGTTCACATTTATTATTTCAGATATATAAAGTATGGGAATTATGTGAATCAATTTCCAAAGTGGAAATCTAATAAATATAACCAGGAAGGTGGTACAATTATTGGTTATACTTCTAAAGATAAAGAGACATCAAACAACATGTGAAAAGTATGTGATGTTCTTTCAGTATTTTTTGAATTAAACATAAGAATCATGATTAGATTTAGGTTTAGTAACCTTAAGACATGATTCATATTTCATATTCTAGGAAAGAGTTATTAAGGAATAAGTTGATAAGGCCTAATTAATGGTTTAAGAATAAAGTTGGAGGAATGAAGAATTTATGTTTTGGAATTCAAATGTTATGTTATATGAATCATGAAATATATTATTATTTTCACTATATGTTTTTATTAAGGATTTAAAAGGACATATTTAATGGTGATGAAGACATAGAAAAATGATTTCATCGAAAGGTGATATTTTGATTAAGGGAAGGTAACACTTAATTAATTCCTCACGTTGAGATAATAATGTTTGGATAAATATATACCAGATATTAATAAGTAAATTGGATTATATGAATTACCATGGAACTTATTATTGAAAAATTGTTCTTTATAATCAATTATAAAGTTAAAAACTTATTGGATTTAAATAATATATACCGTAATCATTAGAGTAAGGAATCATGCATGTTTTATATAAGGATTTATGGTATTTAAGGTTATTTACCAAGTTTTAAGAGAATATATGATAAAGGTATTCACATTTTTTATAATTTGACCAACAAGTGGTACTTTTTGATATATATGGGATCAATGTTAATCTCCTTTCCTATCTTTATTTAAAAATTATTGAATTTTGATCTTTCTAAAGGGTTATAACATTAACCATTTATGTGATGTTTAAGTTAAACTTTGTATAAAGTTTGTGAGAATAAATTATTATATTACCACATGAGTATTTAAGCATATTTTATAACCTATTATAAAAATGTGGTGTTTATGATAACTGATGAATGATGCGATGGAATATCATGGATATCATGATCTATTAGTACTTCATGAATAAAAAATCCAACTTCATTTTTAGATAAAGTGGTTAATTGGATCAAGTAATTACAAAGGATGGTATTTTATTGAAATTATCCAAGTATATCTTTTCATGAAAATTCTTCAGTTTTAGGAAAATGATCTATAAATAAAATGTTCTCCTAGTACCTTTTTTTTATGGATTATATGTTCATTTAGTTCATCATAGATTTAGGGCTTTGTGATTGTTAACTTTCTCCTTATCTTATTTCCTATAACTCTCCATCATAACATGATGGTTACATTTATCTTCTATGTCTATGTTTTCATCTCCCACCTTTTTTCTCCAATGTGGGAAGCTAGTTATGAGTTACTTTGGGAAATAATTACTATTCCATTATTCTTTATTAAAGGAAGTTTCAGTATTCATTTTTACGATGTGGGTTTCAATGAGAGGAACTCTCAGGTATTAAATTTTTTTATAACCTAGAATAATTTTTAGGGAAAAATTAATTTTAAGGGGGTAGAATGTAAATCCTGAGATTTTTTGAAATATTTTTTTCGAATTAATTTAATTTTTTTGATATTTTTCATTTCACAAAATACTAAAAATATTTTATTTTATATTAAATAACTATGTATAGATTTCATTATATGAAACAACAAGTTAATAATAAACTATGTACAATATAAATTTTAGCTTTATCTATAAGGAATCCCAAGGATGGCTTACATTACATGAAAGACGGACTTTCCTCAATGCCTTTTGTAACATGAAAGGTTGAGTGTTACCAAACAATAATTCATTATTAAAATATTATTATTTAATAGGATATAACATGTCCATTAAATTAAATATTATAGGATTAACTAACTTATGAATATATATAGTTTAATTCATTGGTTACCTAATAATTAGAAAATAATATAGAAACCCAATGAATATAAAGGGACTGATTTTATAAAAGTCTATTTTTATGTGAAAAAGATGATTTATATTAATAAATTAATAGTGAATGACATTAATTAAATTTATATTTATATATTCAAACAAATTTTTTTAATAATCATCTAATAGATTTGATATATATAAGATAGAAAAAAACCCAATTTAATGCTTAAAACGTATATTTTTTAAAAGGTAGTTTTACCGCTATTTAATGGAGAACCTATTTTAAATCCAATTTTTGGAACTTTTATGGATTTAATATGTCAAAATAGACTTCATATTTTAAATTTAAACATAAAAATTAGGTTAGGATAAATGCTTGGTATTTTTCTGTAAGGTTTCATTTTTTAATAAATAGTTAGAAATACTGAATTTTAATTCAAAAATGTTTTTTAATATAATTAATTTATAAGGTTAAATTATATTTTAATTTAGTTTAAAAGTTTAATAATGTAATATTTTTTAAATTAATACAATTTAGATAATTGGTATCAATTTTAAATTTAAATTGGATATAAAAACTTAGCAAACTTTAGAATGTTTTTACATTAAAAACCCGCATTGTCGACTCAACTTCGAGATTAATTTTAAATTAATTTCTGTCACTTTTGTGATTAAAATTTTGAAAAAATGCATTCCATATTTGGAATAAAAATAATTTATAATTTATAATAAGTTAAATTTAGTTTTTGACCAAAAATATTAGTGAAATAAATTAAAATGAAGTACATCGAATGAGGTAAATTATGTTTAATTAAGGACTATAACCTTAAATGTAAGACCCAAAATGACTTATAAAATTTTAAAACACCCATTATCTAGCCATTATTAGTCCATTAAACTTAAATTATTGATTTTTATTGGTTTGGTATGAATTTATCTAGGTAAAATCATGGGTACACTTAACTTGTTTTCAAAAATACCATGTGAGTCCTTTCCCTTCCCTATAAAAGGCCACCACCTCTCCCTCTTCTTAAAACCTCTTAAAACATAGATTATTCCAAGATATTCCCAATACAATTAAAAACATCCCTCTATTACTTCTTTAAGCCTATATTTTGGAATATATTCTTTCAAGGAAGCCTTTTGGCATAAACCAAAAGGAGTTTCCCGATTAAGAGGCAATGCCTTCTCTCAAGCTCCTTTTGTTTACTTTCCTTCTCTACTCCATACACTATATTATTCCATTATTGTATAAAAATACTAGTCTCATAAAAATAATAATATTTTTATGCTATGTTTTCAACCTAAAATTACACATACCTCCATCTAATGGATAACGAACATACTGTTTACATGTACGACGAACTACCGTCTTATTAAATGATGATTGTTCATTTTTTATTTACCACCTCTCATAGTAGAAATTGTGATGGAAACTCTATTTATGAATGTTATATATTATATTTATTATGTATTTAAGCTTGTTTATTCCTTTTACAACACATATCGTTTTACTTTCCATTTGATGTAAATATGATAGTTTCATTTGAGGAAGTGTGGACTACTACCCCCTCAAAGTGATGTGATTCGTTCACACACTACATAGAATGTATTAATGATGAATTTAGTGAAATTATATGATATATATTATATAATAATTTTAATTTAATAATTAAATATATATATATATACATATATTTCTTTTACTTTATTTCTTTCAATATAACAATAAAAACAGAAACAACGTTCATGCGTACGTACGGCTTACAGTCTCTATGAATGGTGTATTATATTTCTTACTTATACATTATATAGATTATTATAATAAAAATATACTGAATATACATAATATTGATATCATTTTTTACTTTCTTCAATCATGATATAAGTATAAGGACCAAGGATATAACAAATTAAGACACATGTGAAAACAAAGAGGATAATACCCGAAATGAAACCTTAACATAGGATTGTTAATAAGAGGGTAATATAAGGACATGATAAAACCATATATGGTATTATATATAATAGTACGATTCTATAAAATATATATAATAAAATTATATATATTATACAGGTGTTTCGAATGAGTGCGACGAGATCCAAGACATGAGGTAAGGGGATTCCATATCACTTTTTATTTTCGTAAGATACATGCTTTATTCACCACTCATAACTTTTGTGTGGTTTTTATACTATTCATGGATGTATTAAATGATTATTAAAAAATAAATTTATTGGTATATATGTATCCATTATTTTATCTTTATATAATTTTATTTAAGTTTCCAAAGGTACCAAATCGGTAAGATAGTTTTGTCTTAGTTTACCTTTATTAAGACTCATCGCATGTTATGCACCTATATTTTCATATGAGGTGTACATAATTCTTTTGAAATATTATATCATGAATATCCTTCTTTTCATGATATTTTATGTTGAATTTAATTTCACTTTCTTACATGGGGGTATGGTTCAATGTTACCATGTGGTAAGAGTTTATTGAAAAAATCTCATCATTTTCTAGAATTGTTTATGTTTATTCTTCCTTTGATGAGATATTTTGATCCATCCCTCAAATAACTCATGAAATTTATTATACTATAGTTATTAATGATATATTATTGTATAAGTACAATTTTTTCCAATATTTGGTATGTAATATAGTTAAGAATGTATTTTTAAGAAATCCTGACTTTTTCCTCTCTTTGGTTAGAAATTTGTGTTCCCTCAAAATCATGTTTTATAAAAAGGATTAACAAGAATATTCTATTATTATCATATAATATTTAAAATAAAATTTTAACCTTTTTACTTTTAACAATGATTTAAAAGGAATATTCTTATCACTTTCTAAATAAGTCACCTTTTATTGAGCAAAAGGAATGTTATTTTTACCTCGTACGATATGAACAGATTTACCCGCTATCATTTACATAAAGCATAATTTTCAAGTTTAAAAGTTTAATTTTTTTTAAAAATATATTTTTTTTAAAAATTATTTTCAAATAAATGTTTTTCAATACATTTTCAAGTTTATTTTATAAGTTTTCAAGGAAAATGGTTTTCCAAATGTTTTTAGGCTTCCTTTAAAAAATTTCAAAGTTATTTTTAAAGAAATTGTTTTCAAAACATTTTCATGATATATTTTTTGTTTTTCAAAGTGTTTTTAAAGAAAAAGGTTTTTAAAATGTTTTTAAGATTATTTTATAAATTTTCAATGAAAAAAGTTCTTTAAAATATTTTTAATCTTATTTTCTAAGTTTTTAAGGAAAAATGTATTAAAATTTTTTTGAAGATGATTTTATATGTTTTTAGAGAAAAAAGTTTTCAAAATTATTTAAAGCCATATTTATAAGTTCTAGAGGTATTTTCTAAGTAAATTATTTTCATAAGGTTTTATGTGTTAAAAATCATTTTTCAAATAAGAAAGGATATTTTTCTCAAGAAATTTTTTTGAAAGATATTTCAAAATTATTATCCATCTAAGATAACATTACTTAATGTTACTTATTCCTTTATAGAAAGTTATCTAATGGTTCCATTCATATAATTTCTCTGAATGGTTTCTTCTTGGTGTTGTGATATTTATGAAACTTGTTTCTCTTTCATGGATTATATGTTTATTAAATCCATTTCTCTTTCATGGGTTATATGTTTATGAATTTTTTTTCCCTTTCATAGGTTATATGTTTTTGAAATTTGTTTCTCTTTCACAGGTTGTGTGTTTATGAAATATGTTTATCTTTCACAAGTTATTATTTTGATGAAATTATTATAAAACTTGTATCTTGTTCTAAAGGTTATGATATGATTACATTTTTATGACACCCATTTCATTTCATGGGTTATAAAATTATTTTTTATGATTTTTTGGAACATGTATGTATGATTTCATTATGAGATGGGTGAAACCTATATATACCTCCAATTAATTAGGTAAATATTTATATATCATTAGATAGACATGGATAGAATAGTAAATGGACTTGGTTCAGTATTATAGGACTAGAACAGGAAATGAACTTGAATCAGTATTAGAGGGATGTAATGGGAAATGAACATGGTTCAGTATTACAGGGCTGGAATGGGAAATGAACTTGGTTCAGTATCACAAGTTTGGAATGGGGTGTGAACTCAGTTTAGTAATATACGGCTGGAACGGGGTGTGACCCCAGTCCAGTAAAGGACTTTTTCCACTAAGATGGTATTAGCATAAATTCCTTGACTACTATGTAAATCATTATATATGATTATGTTTCTACCATAATTCCATGTTTAATTCCTATGTTATTATTTTATGTATTATGTTTTTTATTTCCTTATGATTCGTGTATTATGAACTACCAATCTTTATTCCATGATTCATGTATATGATCTTAGATATATAGGGTATGATCTTCTATTTTCATGATCATGTTATCATACCCTTTTTCTCATGATTATTCTTACATATCTCCCATGTTTACCCTTACTGAGCATTTTAGATCACTCATTTTTATGTTTCCTTCCCTAGTTTATAAAGATATGTATTATTTTTGATGTTTTTAAGAAGGTTTTTATTCAAGAATAATCTAATGGGAGATAATGTAGGTAATTTATGTATTAGGGTTTTATGTTTCTATGTTTCTAAAGGCACTATACCAATAAAATTTTTGGGTGTCTATTTTTGTAATGTTTTTAATTATTCCACAAATTTTATGTAGTGTTAATGTATGAAAAGTGAGTTTCACTATACTATGACTCTGCATCAATTACCAAAAGTTGAACCAATACCCCTGGCCCCATATCAATGATCTTTTCGACCACTATAGGAATCATAGTGATTATCCTAAGTTTATCATTAACCAGGCTATCATTAATTATTATTTAGAGATGTGGATATTTCAAATATGGTGTTTTAGATTAGGTATAGATTATATGAGTACTTGGTGATGTTGTTCGGGACAAAAAATGCACTGAATGTATTTATGTCCCTTATGAACAAGATATTCCTCCCGTACATGGGCTCATTCATTGTAGCATTCATAAATGATATCCTCATCTACTCACTGAAAAATATCAGCATGAAAAACAATGGTAGATAGTCCTAATAACTCTTTGATCACATTAGATATACTCCATGTCAATTAAGTGTGGCTTCTAGATTCATGATGAGAAGTTCCTAGAACATGTGATATCTAATATGATTATATCTGTAGAACCTAAGAAATTTGAGGCTTCCAGGTCCTAGACATGTCCCCAAAACATGTTTGAGATCAGGAGCCTTTGGAATATAGTAGGTTATTACTGATGATTTTTCTAGGATTTACCTTGACTATCATCACCCATGTCAGTATTGAAGAAGAATTTGGTGAAATTATACCAGTCAGACTACTGTGATGTGGCATTCATTAAACTAAATATAAGGTTAATGATAGCTCCAATAGTGACACTCCCTATGCTTGGGATTGTTTATTTGGTGTACTCATATGCATCAATATTTGGTCTGGGAGTGGTGCTAATGTATAGAGAAAATGTAGTATGTATTATCATCTATGAATCCATGAGTTGTACTATCGTAAACATGACTTAGAGATAGAATTTACGGTCCATGCTCTAAATTTTTAGTGACACTATCTCTTTGTTGATGTATTTTTTTATTATAATTACCCCAAAAAACATTATTATATCTTCACATAGAGGAGCCTAAATTTAATGCATAGGTTCTAGTTTGTGTATCTATGAACATTTTAATTTGATATAGAATATGAATATTATAAAGGTAACATCATTACATATTCTCTTAGTTGTAAGATGCATGATGAGAAGGATCTTGGTGAGACGCCCTCAGAGGATTAGTGGAACTTGATGATCTTATTGGATGATTTGAGGTTGGATACCTCAAAGGATAATGGTTTTATGGCATGTTCTCCCTTGGTAGTCACATGTTCACTTTTGAACTTGGTAAAGTCTATATAAGAGTCAGATTCTGAGTGTTAGGTAATGATGGAACAACTATTCGGTGGTCACTCATACTCGGGTGGTCAATGGATGATGAGGATGTGATTATAGTAAAAGGGAGAGTATAATTCCATACTTCCATTAGTGAAGAGATGACGAGGGATAACTATACATCAATATGGAAATCACATCCTGTTGTAACCAAGATATATCATCACTAAAAGTATCTCAGTAAGATCACATAGGAACATACCCTAGTTGAGGATTAAAAGAAAGTATTATCCACTAAAGCAGAGCTAACAAGATTGGAAGGATTATATGATATGAAAATTGTCACTAGAACTAGGCATCATGCATCTTTGTACTGGTAAATTCTATCCAATTAGCCATGTGGGGTGTGGAGTTATACACCTTTAGTGATGCATATGTAAGGGAGGGTCACTTCTTGTATTGTCTGGTCTTGGACCTCCGGGCCATGTATTAGTCATTGTGCCTTAGGCCTTCAGGTCATGTAATGGGCCTTGTTCCATTAGGACTATGGGAAATTTAAGGGTTCATACTCAACCCATAAAAAAGTGGGATTATCCAAAAAATGAATAAAATATTTAAGGCCTTCAAGCTGGAGTGACCACCACCTTAACTGTCATAGGTTGAAGGCTAAGAACTAATGCCCTAGTTGGTTTTTTCATCCACTCATGATATCTATATGGAAGTGGGATAATTTCATGATAAAATTTTTTATGCGGTTACCTAGGACCCCAAGGAGTTTTTATGTAGTCAAGGTGATTGTTAATGAGATAAAAAATTCTTCTCACTTCTTACTGATCAGAGAGACTCACTCAATAGAGGATCTAGGAAAGCTCTATGTCCATGATATTATATACATACATGTAGTTCCCATGAGAATTGTCTCAAATTTAGACACACACTTTATGTCTTAGTTTTGAAAGGGACTTCAAAAATCCCTAGGGACTTAGTTTAGATTGATAATAGCATACCATCCCTAGAAAGATGGAAAATTTGAGTAGATTGAACACATATTGGAGGATATTCTTTGATCATTCATGATAGAATATGGTGGATCCTAGTATGATGACTTATCCTTGGTTGATTTTCAAACAACAATGGTCACCATGATTCAAATCATATGGAACTTTATGAGGCTCCTTATAGGAGTTTGTGTCACTCACATATCTATTGGCATGAGGTGGGTGACGCATCAGTTGTTGGCCCAGACTGGTTTAGGAGACCACCAAGAGAGTGCAGTTAATATGGAAGAGGTTGATCACTGTTAAGAGCATAAAGATATCATATACTGACTATAGTAGGAGACCCTTGGAGTTTACTATGGGAGATTGAGTTTTCATAATAGTGAATACCCAGATAGGGTGTAGATGTTTGGGGAAAATGAAAACCTAGACACTCATTTTTTAGACCCTTTGAGATCACTACGTGGGTAAGGGAAGCAGCATACCATCTAGACCTCCCTTCTCCCCATAAGGGTATGAGTGGCATGTTCTATGTGCATAACATTGGTGGTACATACCCAACCCTACCCATGTGACTTATTATGAAATGTTTATCTATATATTGATGCATCTTATGATGATCATCTGGTTTGAATCATAGATCAATTCGATAAAGTGTTACAAGGAAAAACGTTACCACTAGTCTAGATTCGATCATAACATGGATAGATCTAAAAGGATATGTGGGATCAAGAGTTTGATGTTTGAGCTGAGTGGCTAGAGTTTTTTGAGAAAGACCAAAAGAGTTACTTCTTAGGGATGAGAAGTCAATAGAGGATGATAATTCTAATACCCTACATTTTTAATGAAAATAAAAACCCTATTTAATAATAATTTGTGATTATTTCTATATGAAAATAAAATTTTTCAATAAATATTCACTTAATAAATGATTAATGGATTTACATAATGGTAAAATCCTTGTCAAAACCTTGGAATATTCAATATAATATTTTTAGAGTGAGGTGTTAAGTTAGTGTGAGATTCCAAGGCCCGTATATCCTTAGTATTTAAATAATAAAACTATTAGATATATTATATCACGTGGATATAGTTTTTTAAAAATAATGTAATATATTCTAAATGCAGTCTTAGATGAAAAATTTGATATTGGAAATAAATACAAAATGTGGGTTTAACCTAAGACATTATATAATCTTTCTGCATGTCAATTGTTTGGTTAGATAGCACGAAAGGGTAAATATATTATATTATTTACATACTCATTTTTCAGAAAAAAATGAATTATATCCCAAATAGTTTCTTGTATGATAAATTTGATACCACTGTTAGGTCTAATATACTGGGTTTACCCAAGGTGTGACATAAACTTTTTGTGTATTAGGTGTTTATTATCATCACATGTGAGGGTAATTTATTTAATATTTTTATTATAATTTTTATAATAAAAATTGAAGTGTCTCCTGAATTTTTTATCGTATGAGAAATTTGATACCACTGTTAGGTCTAGAATGTGGGGTTTACCCAAGGCACAACATTACCATTTTCATGTCTTTTGTCTGGTTAGATGGAACATACTGTTAATTTATTTAATATTTTTATTATATTTTTATAGTTAAATTAATTATTAAAATTCGTTTTTGTTCTTAATATACACTAAAATACCCTCCTCCTTCCTGAATTTGATTTCAAATTCCACTGAACCAACACTGTTATGTCACGTTTCAGTTTACAATGCCTTAATGGGGAGAAATTAATGAATCTAACTTATTTTTTTGGTTGAATTATTGAATTTAATGGATGTATTATATTTATACCAAATGTTTATTCATGTATGTTTTTTAGATAGCTAATTTATTTAGTTTTTATTGAGGGTTTTTCGATTGATTCTGGGTGATCCTGAAACTCCCTTTTGCATGTTTGGTGATGATTTGATGGCCTGGTTTGGTCTCATTATTCCAGTTTTGGGGAAATAGGTGACCCCTATCTCACTCCCTATGTACCTAGTTTAGAGGTTTGTTTTATTTATTTATTTTTTAATTATTTTCTTCTATTCTTCCCACATATCAAATTTTTCAAAAAATAGTTGATTTAAATAAAAAAATAAAATCCAAAAATAATTATCATGGTATAATTCATTCAAATAATAATGGATAATCAATAAAAATTATCAAGAAATGATCTCTGGGAAATTATCAAAAGAAAAATATTATAAAAATTATAAAACAATAATTTAATTGGATTATCCTAAAATGATTATAAAAGTATAACTGTGCTAAATTATCAAAGGATAATTTTTTAAGATAATTATCAAAAGATAATCATGAGGTATTATCAAAGGATAAATATAAATAATTATCAACCAATAATTAAAGTGAATTATAAAAGTATAATTATTAAAAATTATAAAAAGATAATTGTGTGATATTATAAAAGGATAATTATTTTGATTATCAAAGATAATTATATGGAATTATCAAGGAATAAATTATTAAACCTAATCAGGGGATAATTATGAAAAATTTTAAGGATAATTATATGGTTTTATTGAAGAATAATTATAAATGAAATCTACAATAATTCTCAAATTATTATAAAGATATAAATTATAGAATTTGTTTTTATAACTACTCTTAAGTATAATATATTGAACTCTTTTGATGGCATAAAAATCATTTAGAAATTATTTTAGAGATAGAAAGTATCATCACATGAGATATTTTAGTTCTATTTTAAATAAAATAGTTGATTTTGGTTCTAGGAAATTTTTAAAACCACAAGCATTAATGTGTCAGATATAGAGATAATAAGGATTGTGAGGAGTGTTTTGTCACTATTGATTTTTCCACTCCATCTACTATAACACTAAAAGTGGTTTATCCTTTTAGTTGACATCAAAAACTTTGAGGTGGTAAGTTCCTTAGCATTTTGGGATTGTTTATACACTTATTTTCATAATGAATTTATTTGTTTCAATTTTTATAACCATTCTTAATTATGATATCATGTGGGTGTGACTATTATACCCATGAGACCTTTTTTGGATTTTTTATTTCATGAGTGATATTAGTGTATTGTTTTCAATGTTTGATTTAGATCACATATTGTTATGTATGATATTATATACTCATGATGATATGTTAGGTCTACTTGTATACTCACCATGTATGTGTTTTACCACTACCTTGGAGGTTGTGATTGGTACTTGAGACAATTGGACCATCATGATAGATTATCCCTTAGTGGGAGACTGTGCTTAACTAGAATGATGGAAATAAGGGACCTGAGTACATAGTGGAGGTATGAGTTAGACATGTTGTTGTGTTGAGGATGTGCTTAAGGTAGCCTTATTTTTTAAAGTGTCATTCACCATGTGATATCCTGGTCAATATGAGTACTAGATTTTCTCTTCCAGAGGACCTAGGTGATATGGCCCTCTTGAGGGGTCGATGACATCAAGTATCACCTCTACAACACCATGAGGACGCCATATAGGATCTTGTATTATTCTTCTAACTTATCTTGTTATCTTCTAGGATGTATCCAAATAAATTATGGTCATGGTTTTTTCACTAATTGGTTATCCCACTACCACCCAGTTTTTCATTGCATGTTTATACATATTATGTATTTATTATTATCATGGAATATGCTTGTTATACATGATAACAATAATACAAGGTTGGATTGGAGGTGTCTTACTGAGTATTTTAATCCCACCCTACATGGGAATTTTAATATTATTGTAGATTTCATGGGGGGTTTGGTGAAGGGAAAGGTCCCTATGGAGGACTGTTGGGCAGAGGAATGTGAAGCAGGTGGCAGACCAAGATAGGATCTAGATGACCCCTCACAATACTCTTTATTTATTGTATTATTTATTATAATTTTTATTATGACATGATAGTTAATATATAGACTCCACCCTGATAGACATAGACCCTCACTGCTATTTAGTAGGCTCTTGTGTATGGGGAGGCATGCATGAGGTCATGTGGCACTCTGGTGTGGACCCCTTGGTTTGGATCAGGATGTTACATTTATCTTCCTAAATAATAAACATATGTAAATTATTCACTTTATTAATAAAATTTTTCAAGTTTATTATTCCTTTAATTTAATTTATTACCATGTTATATTTAATTACATAATCAATTAAGTTCACATCTAACATTTTGGCAATATTTGTTTCAAATATCCAAAGTGACTTTAGTAGGTTGACTATGGTAAAAGATTTATTTATTCAATCACCTCTAAACTAATAATCATGAAATTATTTTCATCTATATAAGTTCATTATATCTTTAAAACTGATCATAAAATATGGTTATTGAAGATTAACTATGTTATAATCATGATATGGTATGTCTTATGTATACATGAGTAAAGTTTCCATTTTTTAATGATCATGATAGAATTAAGGTGAGTGTTATTTCATCATTAAATAATTATAATTATATCATAAATATCATATTACTTATTTAAATATATTAATATATACCATCCATGTGATGTGGTAATGAAAAAAAATCACATCACATCATGGAGGTTCTCATCGACGCATTTTCAAGAGCGACATTACCATCTTTAAATGGATGTAAAAGTAAGAAAAATATTAAATATTAATTTTATACAATGACAAATATGTCATAAATATTATGTATACATATAAATTTAATATATAATCATAAACAGACATGATATATGATGATGGAAGATGAATTACTTCAGTTCTCTAGGTGGTAGTCCTCTATACACATGAATAATTATTTTTGTTTAACATTTGTTGGAATAGGAGATGGATATAGGATATTAGATTAAAATAATAAAATCTCAGTATATGTTAGATAATTCTTTTTAATATCAGCATGGTTGAATAAGATTTGATGGTGGTGTAAGAATAAATAAGACAAAAACACTCTATTAAGAATGTTACATCTTCTTTAGACAACCTCTTTGGGTTTAAATCAAAATCCTTCATATGAGGGTTTTATAAAAAAACCAAGACCTCTAGTATATTGTAATTGGAATAAGTAATGTATTTAGGTAGTTTTTTTCTAAAAAAAATCTTTTTAATTAGGAATAAAATGGGACAGGATGTACTCTTTTATTAGTGAGGGGAGGGGCACTTTTGGAATTTTTTAAAATTTTAAATTAATATAAATTAATTTTCATGTTCAGATGACTCAAAAATTATATAATTAGAGTATAATGTGAGTATAATTCTAAATAGTGTTATAAAATTAAATTTTTTAGAGTTTAAATTAGGTTGTTAAATAGTTTATTTGTTTTAAACCATGTCAACCCTTTTTTACGATTACGGTGATAATGATGTTTTTACAATTTGGGTGTCAAGATAGTTACTATAAAAAGAAAATTTGGGAAATAAATGGAACTTATATGATATTTATAATCTTATTAATATAACTTAGATGAAGGTAAATTTTTTAGGAATTTTAAATCATTTAATAAAATATTATTTCTAATAAAATAACAACAATGTCATTTATGATACTATTAATTTTACTTAACTTTAAATATGTTAAGAAAAAAGGGGTAATTCAAATATAAACTTTTTACACCTCCCAAATATGATATATGAATCTACAAAAATCTTTTAACACTATAAATCACTCATATAATATTATGTTTAATATTTTAAAAATCATTTATTTTATTTTTCTATTAATTAATGAAATATTGTATCAGTTTTGCATAAGAATATAAATTAATTATATAATTGCTGAAAATTAGAAATTAATTACCATCATGAAAATAATTTCATTATTCTCATAAAAATAATTAATATTCATTCATAACTTTTTGTTTTCCCTATGTGAACACATAAGAGAAATTTATTATAAGAAAGTGACATTTTGTATTTTTCTTAACATAAAATATTATTTAGGTCACTTTTATAGAAAAAGTGACCCATTAAAAATATGAATATATACTAAGGTGATAAGGGTTGAAATTAATTCATAAACTAATATTTAATATGAAAAATTGTGGCTTTATCACTTAGATTTAACTTAGGATAACCAGATTTACCAGTTTACAGTGGTAATGAATTTTTACTATTTTTATTATTCATTATTAAGAAAACTTATGTTGAATTTATTAAATAAAATTAATTTTGTTGATTCCAAATATATATTCTATTTTTTAAAATTTGATCTCTATAAGGGGTAGAAATTGTTTTTATACATATCTTTAATGCTTGATGAAAAACAGTTTTAGTATAAAAATTCCTTTTTATGTCTAAAATTATTCTTATAAAAAGATCATGTATAATGTTGATTTATATATAATTCATTAGATTATTTATAACTAAAGGATACTTATATTAATTTATGTTTAAATTTAAATTATTATTTGGATTTTTAAATGAAAATAAAGGATAGATTTATAAAAAATTATATTTTTCACTGTTTACTGAAAAATTAACATTTACTAAAATATCCCAAAATTTCACCCTATATTAATTTGTACGTAATGTTTTAAAAAAATATGGTAATTATATCAAAAAACTCAAAATTTTAAAAAAAAAATATTTTTTCATAAAAAAAAATCATTTTTGAAGAAAAATATATCATTGAAGCATGTAAAGACTTTACTAAAGAAATGGGTAATTATTTAACATATTATTTATTTATATAAAATATTTATACATAATTTTTTAAAATTATTTATTCCTATTTATGGCACTAATTTTAACATCTAGGTTATAACAGTCTTGTTTAAATAGTTTAATAGTGTATCATAGTTTGTTTGAACTCAATGTTGCGTGTAACAGAAGCTATCTTAAAAATAAAATTTATTTTAAGAGTATTATATTCTAAAATATTAGGGTATTGCACTGAATTCAGATCTCAGTACATGTGAAAAATTCATTACTAAGGATCAAATTAAGGGAAAGGATCCTATGATTGGGTGTTGAGGAGATAAAGGATTCGAGAGTGAGGTAATGACTAGAAATACACCAGTCATTATTATTTAATTTAATTTTTCATACATGATATACTCTAGTCTTAATGACCTATACCCTAGTATCCTGGATCTGGTGCCTTACTATATTATATTGCCATAAGCTATAAGGAATCGCTTCTAGAATGACCTAATAGTTTAGTAGTCTTCTTAATCTAGATACATACATTATTCCTATATTATATTTGAAAACAATAATTATAACATAATTTTTTTTCCATGAATAAAATTATTCCCTCTATCATATCCTTTCATATAAAACATAGTATACTTCATGGATTCCTAATAAAGAAAACAAAATAAGGGTGATATCTAATGCTCGGTAAGGGTTAAGTAGAGCAGGAACTATCCTTAATCAATAAATGTAATCAGCATGGAATGTTAAATTACTAAACACACATGAAAATTCAATAATTGGATAAAGAATAATCAATATGGAATGGTAAATTACTAAAATAATATACCATTTAATAAAGAATATAGAATGAAATGTATCCATAGATAGTATAATTTTGAAAATTTCATGAATAACAATAATTGAATTATTAATGAAGGAAATGATTAATTATTGGATGTCATGTCTTAGGAACATGATACCTCTACCATCAATAATTTTCACTAGATGGTTTAAAACTATAGGTAAAAACTCATTTAATTCAAGTTTTCTGATTTGTCTCTTGAGACTTAATAATGCATCAAGGGGCCATCTATAACTAGGTTCCACCTGTGTCTTCATGTTTGAATCATTCCTCATATATCGGATAGTAAATTTAATTCATAAAAAATGTATCTTATCATCAAATATCTACATTGCATTATTGAAACATATTTATAAATACTTTCCAAAATAAAAAATTAACCTTCAATATATTACACCATATTTAGAATAGATATATGATTTTATAAATAAAAATATCCATGAAAACTAATACGGATATTTAGGGGATATTAAATGTCCAATGTTCGCATGTAAGTAAATATTTCAAGGGAAAGTTAATGACTAAAAAATGAATCTGGAAAGAGAATTTAAATACATTCCTATTTCAAAATTATCATAAACCATCCATAAAAATAATAATTATGGTGTTAATAGACCATATAGCCATTGGAGTAATAATAAAGGGTGGTTTTATTTTATAAATAGAAATACCATATAAAGATATTTTAAAGCATTCTTTAGGAAAATATCCTTTTCATTTGGAAAATAAATTTTTAAAAATAGAAGGTCAAAAGACATTTTGAAAATAAATTTCATTTAAAATTACATTTGAAACTTAATAAAGGAATTTTTGAAACATTGAGTGTTCATGAAATCTGTAAATTACATACATGCCGAGTACGTTAAAACAAAGGTTTGTTTTACATTTTCAGTAAAAGAAAAATGGGACTTATTTTGAAAATTATGTGAAGATTAATTTAAAAAAATTAAAAAGTAAAAAATGGGTAAAATTTTATTTAATATGTCATTTTAAAATGGCTAAATATGTTTTTGAAAACATTTTTAGAAAATAGGGTTTTAGTAGGTAACAGATTTTTGACCGAAGACAGAAATAAAGTCATATTTTTATAAAAAATATAAATTATTTTAAGTATAAAAGAATGAAAAATAGTTATATTACATGAAAATATAATTAATAATAAGATTATGATAAAATTAAATGGTTTTATTAGACAATGATCAAATAACTTCCTTCAAATGAATTTCAAGAATAAATAATCCTTATTAAAATGATATTGTGAAATAAACCCTTGAAAAGATCATAACGTTGATGTGGGAGTTAACCAATGAATAGATTATGTATATAAAATTTAAATCCTCATAAAATAATTAGATATAAAAAATTATGCATTCAAAATTCAATACACATGTAATCAAAGAAAATCATGGATAACAAAGATGTAATATAACCCAATAAAATAAATTGACTTATGAAATTAATTACCACTTGTTGATTTTCACATCATATCCCTGTAGATGAAATAATTAAAATGGAAAATTAAAATAGAATGAAAAATAAATTATTGATTATATCACAACATAAAATAAATTAGGTTTATATAATTATAGTATGCCACAATGAACTGATATTGAGACAAGATCTCTTACCTCACGCGTCTTTTTGGTTAAACAAGATTTAACCTCATGTATAGTGGTTTTAAACACATTATTAACTTATACCATGACCATGTTAATATTTATAATATCATATATGATCCTTTTATAAAATATTTTCACCCTTTCCTTAATAAGTTTTCTTTATTTTCACTGTTCCAAGTGTTAATTACCATGTTTTCCCAATCATGCATTATCATCAAAGTTATAATTCTTGTGGATATTATATAGTTCCACCATATCCAAAATAATAATCATGAAATTATTATCATATTATTACATAAATTATAATTTTAAAACCAATCATGAAATGTAGTTATGAAAAATAAACTATTACAATCGTGGAGATAGTAGGTCGTACGTACGCATGAGTAACGCTTCCATTTTAAAAAGATCATTATTGAAAGGAGGTAAGTAATATTTTATATTTCTAGAATGATAATTATATCATATTATTTATTTAAATATACTTATATATTTCATCCATGAGTTGTGGTGATGAAAAAAGAGTCACGTCTCTTTATGAAACGGGTACTCCACACATATACGAAATATGTTATCATTTTTTAGTGTATGAAATAAAATGATATATTATCATTAAAAAATAATAAATATTACATTAATATAATAATTATATCATGTAAATAAAATATATTTATTAAATTTATCCAAATTACCTTCTATGTAAAACATTAGTGAAAATGAATCACATCGCTTCATGAGGTGGTAGTCTTCCATACACAAAAGTAATGTTATTATATCCCCTATAGAATGGAAAGTAAAAATATATATATATGATATAATTACTAAAAAGGTATAATTTTGTTATAAATATCATATATGTTCTTTATATCAATCATTATATCCAATTGTGATGGTTGGTAATAGAAAAAACGAATAACATCAGTTAGCGAGGCGGTAGTCGTCCGTACACACAAATAATGATTTCGTAACCCATTTGATGGAAGTGAAGAATCTTGTAGTTTATTCCCTAAAAATAACAACATCTTATTATATAGAATATATTCATGTTATTATATCATCTTTTTAAGAAAATAAAGGATTTAGAGGAGGAAATAAAATAAAAACGCTCGTTAAATAATTTTACCTCTTCTTCTGGTATCCTCCTTGGGTTTAAACAAAAATTCATCCTAGATTATATTTCTACCCAAAATAATACTTATTGGATGACATTATATATTTTTGTAAGTTATTTGAGTAGATATTGTCCAAAACAAATTATTTTTAAGGTGTGAATATTATAGGGTATTTGGTGTCCTTTTATAAGTCGGGTGAGTGACACGCTTGTAAATTTAGAAAAGAAAAAGGTGTACCCATGATTTTCACATGGGAAAAGGTTAAAAAAATATAGTATTACAAATCCTAGTATAATATATATTTGAAATATTTCCATAAAATAAATTTTCTACAAGGTTTTTCTCATTTTAATCATTATATTTTTAGTTTAACCCCTAGTAAATTCATTATTACCTTAACCATGGTAAACAATTTTTACTTTTTTTACTATTAATTATGGTAAAAATTATTTTGACCTTATTAGGTAAGATAAATTATTCCAATTCCAAATATTGAATTTTTTTTCAATGTTCTACTCACAAAAGTGGTAAAATTTAATTTAAAATTAATCCCACATATGCGATGAGAATGTGGGTTTTTAAAGATAAAATATTCAAATATATAAAACCTTTTTGATGCACTCTTATTCATAAGGTATTTCTTCTAATTGAAGCTTATTGAAAATGGTTTTTTTGTTAAATTGTTATGATTTTATAACCTTAACATGATTTGATAAGCGTAATTTTGTTATAAAAAGAAGGGATTTGAATATTTTTCATAACTGGGTGATTTGTATGGGAATTGGAGACTTATGGGCCCTTTTTCCATGGTGAATGCTACTTCTAAGTCACCCAAGTCGAGCACCTAAACCCAGAAATCCAAATGAAACTTATAGTATCAATGCAGTGACTCCTGCATGGTCTCTGCATAGTCTATGTATGGTTTGGAAGACTGTGTGGGGTGTTCAGGTTTGGACAGAGGTCTACAACATAGTACCCACACAGCTGTACAGACCATTCTAGGTAACCGTGTGCAGCATCCCTTGTGGACAGAACCGAACACACGGTTTGTGCATGTTTTACATTACAGTGCATTGAAACTATGTGAGTTAGCAGCCCCCACCTACTTTCTATATACCCCTACTACCCATACTTTGACCTGGTATTTAGATCCCTAACCACCTAGGGATAGTAAGGGGATGTCCAATTAAGGAGGGGAAGAATCCTTTGAAGGAGATTCATCATGGTAAAAGAGAGTTGGAAACTCACTATAGGATATTTTTTGGAGTATTTTTCTAGTGATTTTTTTATCGTTCTTCTTTCTAATATCATCTTTCATGAATATTTCAGGAATCAAGAGATCTTATTCTATTATTTATTCAAAGTGTGGATAATTATCTCGTGTGTTGGGGCTATGGTTAATTAAGGTTCATTGGGAATCAATTTACTTGTTATATTTACATTGTTTCATCTTCATCTCATAACTTCTATTGAAACATATTTCTAAATATTATTAGAAAACCTATGTTAGAATAAGAATAGAGTTTCTAGGGATCTTCAGGGAAGTTAAGAAAAAATTAAACCCATGAACATTGGGTTCACTTATCATCTCGGAATGTATTTTATTTAAAAAAGTTAATAAAAGTTAATTTCCAGCCCAAGAATTTAATCTCTAATAATTTAATTGGAACTCACTCGATCAAGGAGGTTCCATTATGTTCAGAACCCAGAGATTTCAGTTATTATGAAAAACACAACACAATAAGAAAATTTATTTTTCGTTGACCTTAAAAAACCACAGTCTCGACGCATTTTTTCCCATTTATCGTTAAACCAGTTTTTCTACATTTTTCTATATTTGAAACAAATCATCAAATAATTTGAAGAATCAGTTACTCAATCACTGGAAGATCCCATTCAAACCTCGAACATCAACTTTGAAATTCAGAAATCCTTTTTTAATTAATCACACATCTATGATATAGAACACGTTAACTCTCTCCTTGTGGATCGATCCCAAACATACACTTTACCAGTTGTAAAAGTGGGGAATTAAATTTGGGCCACTAAAAGTAAGACTTTATCTAGAACAAAACCAAAATATGGTTATTTTTATAGGGATTAAAGTTAAATTTCTTTTCTTGAATAGAGTTTGTATCAATTAAGTGAAAATAAAAATCATAAATTACAAAAAATTATATTATTAACCTCATTTATGCTTTTCATTATTATTAGTTTTTCCTTTTTCCACCGGGTGTGTTGTTTGGTGTTCTACGGGATTAAAGGTGCATGAGTGGCTGAACCACTCATTCCAAGAGTATCGAGTCATCATAGATACATATGATTGATCCTAAAATTGAACGAACCTTATCTAGGTGACGTCAGGCACTTATGGGAGAGCATGAGAAAAATTCCCCCATATAGAATTTAGAAGAGGAAGAATGGGCTATTTTCCAAGGAGTTGGACAATAGTTTGTGTTTGATGGACACCGCAAACAACAGATTGTTGCTGAGGGTGAGCAGAACTAGCATCCATCGGCCAATTTTATAGAGTTCATGCCATAGAACCAGGAGAGAAAACTAGCACAATTTAATCTAGGATATAGACCGCAACATCCACGACAATAGATTCATCCAGATCCATAGTTTTACTTACCCCCAAAATAAACAGTAGTATTTCCCACAAGAGCAGCAGTTTATTCCCCAACTTCTTCAAGAACAACTACATTTACACCTTACCCTTATGGAGTATTGGATGACTTCTATTCATGGAGTGGATATGGGTTTTGTCAAAACACCGATGTAAGACTAGAATTTCGATATTAATCTAGCTATCATGAAACTTATACAAAATATAGTGTCGTTTGTAGGTTTACCAAGTGAAGACCCCAATAATCATCTCTCCGATTTTCTTGATATATGTGACATGTTCCATTACCAAGGAGTGACCGATAATCCCATTTGTATATGTTTATTTCCATTATCATTAATGGATAAAGCCTAGGACTAGATAAAGGTGTTACCTTAGCATTCCATCCTCATTTAGGATGCATTAGACCAACTATTTTTGTCTAAGTATTTTCCTCCCTCAAAGATGGTGAAATTTTGAACGAAATTCACAACTTCCAGTAGCATGATTCGGAATCACTATATGAATCTTGGGATCATTTCAAGGAAATGTTTATAAAGTGATCTCATCATTGAATTTTGTTGTGGATGAAAGTCCAAAATTTTTATGGAGGTATTAAAATGAACACCTAATTAGTGGTGGATGCAGATGCTGGAGGAATGGTTATGAGGAAATCATCTAAGGATCTGTTTGATCTACTAGAAGACATGTCATCAAACATCATTAAATGTAATTCTGAGAGGGGAACTTAGAATATGGTTATGCATAACAACAATTCTATTACAATTCTTTTCACCCAACTTGATGTCATATCAAAGAAGATTTATTCTTTGAAACTAAAAACTACATCCCATGTTCAAGCGATTAATCATCTATCATGTAGTGAATGTGGTGACAATCATATCATGGGTGATTGTTTAGGGTCAATTTCAGTTCCTTAAACAAGTGAGGTAAATTATATTTCTTAGAACCAAGGTACAAACATATAACCTCAATACTATAACCTAGCTTGGCAAGATAATGAGAACACGGGATGGGGATAACAATAGAAAAATTCACACCCCTTCCGCATAGACTACTCGGTTATAGTTATCAGTAGCAATATTAAAATCCTTATCCTATACAACAACAAGAAAATTAGTATGGGTAAGGATCCTACTAGCAGTAAGGGTTTCAAAACCCTCTTCTAATGCAACTTCCAAGACATCCACAACCTCAGCAAGTTGTACAAAAACCACTTTTGAAGGAGCCACCATCAAAACTAGAAGATATTATGTCTAAATTCATTATAACAGATGAGAATAGATTTTATAATTAAGAGGCATCCATTTGAATCCTCGAGAATCAGATTAGATAGATTTCCAATCAACTCTCTTCAAGGAAACCCAGTATACTACCGGGTAACACCTAGAAGAACCCAAGGGAGGAGGATAATGTTGTTATATTAAGAAGTGGGAAATAACTTCCTTCAAAAGTGACTAGAAGGTAAGTAGAATATAAAAATCATGATAAATCTGCACCCTCTTCGGATAGATAAGATGAAGATTAGGGTCCTTCCTTATCACAAGAGTTTTCAAAAGAGAAAGAGGCTCCACATGAAAAAGGAAAAGAGGTGGTTAAACCTTTTGAACACACCTTACCCTTTCCATAATTCCTTAAGTAAAGGAAATTGGACCAAACAATAGGAAAATTTATTAAGGTATTCAAGAAAATTCACATCAACATTCCCTTCGTAGTGTCATTAACTCAAATTCTAACATATACTAAGTTTGTGAAGGAAATCCTCTCAAATAGAAGGAAGATAGAGGATTTAAGAACCATTCCTCTTACTAAGGAATGATCAGCAGTGGTTTGTCACTCTCTTCCTCTAAATCTTTATGACCCTAGAAGTTTTACTATCTCATGCATAATTGGATCTTGTGAGTTTGGGAAATCACTCTGTAATATAGGGGCAAGTGTCAATCTGATGCCCTTTAGAGTTTTTAAGAATCTTGGGTTGAATGGTTTAAAACTGACTTGAGTGACATTGCAACTAGATGATTGATCCATTAAATATCCTAAAGGGATACTTAAGGATATGCTAGTGAAAATATGGAAGTTGATTCTTCCAGCTAATTTTGTCATAATCGATATGGAGGAAGACCAAGAAGCACCACTGATTATGGGAAGACCCTTATTGGTTATGGGAAAAGTGTTGATAGATGTTCACTAAGGCGAATTGATTTTCCAAGTTGGGGATGAAAAAATATATTAAAATTTCCTCAAGGCTATCAAGAAATCATCATTCATGTAGAATGAGGCATATTGTGCCTTAACTATAGTTGAAGATTATTTTGGCTGCATGGAGGGTGAAAAGGGATGTTGTTCTGCTATTGATGAACTAGTTTTCATAAACATCCATCTCGAATATGAAATTGAATAGTTTTAGTTTATTTCAGGCTAGGGCGGTCATTATTGGCAGCAATCAGTGGTCTTGGATATCTTGGAGTGGGCTAAGGTAGAACCAATTGTGCCTTCCATTCTTAATTCCCCACATCTTGAACTAAAACCTCTTCCATCCTCTTTCAAATATGGATACTTAGAAAAAAGAGACATGCTACTGGTTATTCTCAATGCATCACTCATACAAGATCAAGAGGATGCACTTTTATAGGTTCTAAAAAGAAGGAAACAAGCTATTGGTTGGATGGTTGACATCCTTAAGAAAATCAGTCCAACCATTTTCACACACAAGGTGATAATTTAGAAGGGATCAAAGCCCTATCGATAACCGCAGTGACAGTTAAATCCTCCAATGAAGAAGGTTGAGAAGAAATAAGTGATTAAGATTTTGAATTCAGGTATTATCTATCCGATTTGTGACATTCCATGGGTGATTCCTCTGTAATTAGTTCCCAAAAGGAGGGGAATCACTGTGGTTTCCAATAAAAATAATGAGCTTATCTCAACAAGAAAAGTTATGGGATAGAGGGTTTGTGTGGATTACTGAAGGCTCAATGATGTTATATAAAAATATCACTTTCCACTTCCATTTATGGATAAAATGTTTGATCTCTTGGTGGGAAATTAATTCTATTACTTTTTATAAGGTTATTTGGGGTATAACCAGATTTCTATTTCCCCTAAATATTAGGAGAAAAGCACCTTCATGTTCCCTTATGAAACCTTTTCATATCATCGTATGTCTTTTGGCATGTGTAATACTCAATAAACCTTTAAACAGTGTATGTTGGTAATATTCCATGACATGGTAAAGAAGATTCAAGAGTTTTTCATGGACGATTTCTCCATCTATGGGAAATCATTCAACACATGTTTAAAAATTTTGGAATTATTATCCAAATGGTGCAAGCACACAAATCTTGTCTTGAATTGGGAGAAATGACACTTCATGGTGTAGAATGGAATTGTCTTGGGCCATTGGATCTTCATAAAAGGAATCAAAGTTGATCCTGCAAAGATCAAAGTGATATCACAACTGCTAATTCCAACTTCTTCTTGATTAATAAAGTGATTTCTTAGATATGTAGGATTTTATAGATGGTTTGTTCACGATTTCTCAAAGATAGCCTAACCGCTAACTAATTTATTTTCAAAGGATTTCATCTTTTAATTTGATTAAAAATGTATAGAATCCTTTCAGCTCTTTATATAGATATTAGTTGAATCTCCCATCATGATTTCTATGAACTGGGATGATCCATTTGAAATTATGTGTGATGAAAATGACTATGTTGTAGATAAGTCCTTGGACAATGGTTGGATTGTATCTTTTGTCCTATCTACTATGCAATTTAGGCCTTAAATGAATCAAAAATTAACTACAACACCACTAAAAAGGAGGTGTTGGTAGTGGCTTTTTTATTCGATGGGTTCCTCTTATATTTAGTGCTATAAAAAATTGTTGTTTATGTTTACCATCAAACACTCAAGTATTTTTCGAACTAAAAAGATGTAAAGATGAGGCTCATTTCTTTGGTGCTTCTTCTCCAAGAGTTTGATCTAGAGTCTCATGACAAGAAAGGGAGTCAGAAAGTAGTTTTTGATCATCTATCCCGCATAGAATTACCTCACATGGAGGAAGAAGATGACAAGGAAATTAAGGAATATTTTCTGAATGAAAACATTTTCTTAGTTAAAGTTCCCCTAATCCATGGTTTTCCAATATAACCAATTATTTGGTTATGGGAGTGCTCTAACCTGATCATACATTCTAGCTACAAAAGTGATTTTAGTATAACATAAAGAAATATTTTTGGGAATACTCACTGCTCTTCTGCTCATGTGGAGACATGATAATTCGTTGTTGCATCCCTGAGGATGAAGTTAAGGGAATTTTGGAATTTTTTCACTCCTCTCCAGTTGGGGGACATCACAGACCGGACCGTATAATAGCAATAATCATGCAATCTAGACTTTTCTTACCCACCATGCATAAGGATGTCCGACACTTTATATCACACTATGATAAATGACAATGGACTGGTAACATTGGGCATAGATATTAAATGCCTCAACACCCCATCTTATAGGTCTAAGTCTTCAACGTATGGGATATTAACTTCATGGGACCATTTCCCCTATCCTATTGAAATATATACATTCTAGTATGTGTGGATTGTGTGTCTAAATGTGTGGAGGATTCCACCATGGCACAAAACATGGTTAAGATTGTTATTTCTTTTTTAAAGAAAAATATTTTCAGCAGGTTTGGTGTTCCCCGAGTTCTTACCAATGATAGGGGACCCATTTTGATAATACTTTAATGAGGAATTTTCTAATAAAGTATGGGGTAAAGTATAACACTAGGAAACCATACCATCCTCAATTAAGTGGTCATGTTGAGGTCTCCAAACATTAACTTAAACAAATTATAGAAAATAATATGGTAGCCTCAAGGAAAGACTGGTCCACACAGCTGGATGATGCCTTATGGGCATACAGTATTGCCTTCAAGACACTATTGAGTATGTCCCCATTTAATTTAATCTATGGAAATCCCTTTCACCTACCTATGGTACTTGAGAATAAATCATATTGGGCCGTGAAATCCTTGAATTGTGATTTAAAGGGTACAGAAGAGAAATAAAACTTACAATTGTTCGAGCTTAATGAAATCTAGTGATAGGCATATCAAAATGCTAAGCTTTACAAAGAAAAGACAAAGGTGGTTTAGGACTATATGATTTCCTAGAAATCCTTCCATATTTATGATTAGGTATTATTGTTAAATTCATGGTTGAGGTTGTTTCTAGGTAAGTTGAATTCCTAGTGGTTGGTCTCTTTTAAAGTTGTTATGGTATTCCACCATGGTGTGGTAGAAATTAGTGGAGAATACATATAGTTATTTAAGGTGAACAGGAAATGTCTAAAGACCTATCTTCAAATGAAGGACATGGGTCATGGTTTCTACCATGAAATTTGGGTGACAATATGCCTAGTTATGTTAATCTTGATACATTAAACAAAGCACTGACCATGAGGTAACCCAGCATTTTAAAAATTTTACAAAACTAATTGTGTGTTTTTGTGTTCTTAGGAGTGAATATTAATGTGATTTTCACTTTTTGTGTGTGTTAGTCATAGGATCAATGCACTATGATAGATAGATTATTTAATTTTTATTATAATTAACTTAAATATCCTATGATAATCTCAAATCAACTTTTAAAATAATTGGGAACAAGTTCTTTCATTTAAAAGGGGGTTTATTTCATTAAAATTAGGGAGATTTTCAAAAAAAATCACAAAAACCAAATGCATGGTTATTACACATGGTTTACCAAACCATTTGTAATAACTGTATGCAATGTTGAACCATTCCAGTGGATACATGCATAGTTTCTGCATAGTTTACCTAATAATGCACTAAAACTATGCGTATCATTTTAAAAACCTAAAAAATTATTAAAACCTAAACATTTTTTCCCTCTCTCAAACCCTAATCACATTGTCCATTTCATTGTCATCATGTTTCTGAGCCTCGCATTTCCTCTCCTATCCTTCAATCCTTCTTCCTCTCATCAGATCCTCGGATTAGGTATCATTCTATTTCTCTTTATCCTCCTCTTTTCCTTCTTCTTCCCTTTTTCTTATCCCCTTTCTCTATACAGTTCCGATATACTGATTTTTCCCCACCCCCTTATCTGATTTTTTTTTAAATCTTCATTCTCCACCTATATTTTTATATAACCCTTTCACACAAAAATGCACAAAAATATGATTTTCTAAAAAAATCCCCCATTTCCATGCCTTAATGTTTTCATATTTGTACTTTGTTGTAGAGAGTATCGATTTTTCCTAATAGTTTTTCAATTTCTTAACTATTGTTGCTGTGAAATGTACAATTTCTTTGTTCATACTCTACTTATTGCAAGTTTCCACACCATTCCATCATGTCGATCTCCAAACAGGTGTGTGCCTTAAGCTTCACCAACCCTATTGGTCCTCATTTGAAATTCAGTAAAAAAGAAGAGAATAATCGGTACTGGGTTTTGTTCACCCATAAGTTTAATACCTCTCACTGCTTTGCCCCAGAAAATCTTGCAACCTTGGGAATTTCTAATGAGCTTCGATGATTGATTGACCAAGTTCACCTCACCAGGGAACTTTTTATGTCCCAACCAACTTATAATGATCTTGTTTTAGATTTTTTAGCCACCTTCCAATACTATGACAGATACACCAAGGATGAGAAGGGCTATTTGAGTGAGGCAGAAGGAAATGTGTCATTCCACATCATGAATCGATGTTTCCAATTTCACCTTAGTGAATTTGAAACCTTTTTTGGGATTTATGATTGCGCCCATGTTCAGACTACTGCCCATGGTGAGGCACACCTCGAATGGGATCCTGCATCTGCATGAGACTTTTGGGATACCATTTCTCATACCGACGATCACTATGTTCCTCAAACCTCCAAATAATCTTGGTTGCTCAACCCAATTCATCATATTTCACACAGATTCCTCACTACATGTTTCACTGCCTAATTTTATAGTGAAGAAAACGTCATCCTATGGGATTTGTTTCTATTACATTCCATGGTTACTGATTCCAAGGTTAAATTTTTATACCTTTTCACTCAATAACTAAAACACATGTTCTCTAAAACGAAGGGGGGCATTTTTGGAAGACCCTTCATCACTATCCTTATGGACTGAATGGAAATTTATTTTGTTGAGGATTATTTCACTACGCTACCACTAGTCCCTCAATTTGATATTACTCTCATATGTCACATGAGGATGATCGAGTAAAATGGTACCCATTACCGGTTTCTCAGTCATTTCTTAGAAGGACCGGATAACCCATGGCACAAGGATACTAAGGAACACCCCCCCTCCATTACACCTACTGGCTTCCACAATTCCTCTCCCTATACTGAGGGATACCAACCATCCACCCCTCCCACCTCTATGTCACCACCATAGTTTTCCCCATTCTCTCTTACCCCCACCTTTAGGGAACCCCCTATGGAGATCTAGATCTTTTATGGAAATGGCAGAAAGACTCATATGTGATGTTTGATTAGAGTTTGGATGCTACTCAACACCTGGTAGAGGACCTCAATATGAATGAACTTCCCAAGATTGATCTTTACCATGTAGTGCCCATCCAGCCTCCCTCTTACTACATGTATGGTGATACTCCATTTTAGGCAGATCCATCTTGGGGCCCCTCTCCATCAGTAGGTCCAATAGTAGTACCTTCCATCGAAAGGATGTCCATCGATCCACCTCCCCCATATCCATCATGGGATGAGGCTACTCCCTCTCTATTATGTGATCTATCTGGTCCCTCTACAGGGTGGTGCTAATTATCTTTCGATTGATGTTATTTTTTATACTATGTATTGTGTGGATTTATTTTTGAACTTATCATCTTTGTCTCATGTGTTGCTATTACTTTGAATGGTGTGATTATATGCTTCACTTTTAATCCACCTACTGCTGCTATAATTTTTGTTACTTCTATCTTTCTAGTTTCTTAGATAAGTCGGTAGGTGGATCACTCACTCCAGATCGAAGGCACTTTTCTACTCAGTGGTATCTTTCACACCACTTGTTGTCCTCTCTTCGTCATTTTTTTAAGGGAGTTTTTCAATTCTCAATTTCCATTTCATATTTTCTTTTTCTCTTTCCCTCCCCTTGACTATCTTCCCATTATCCACCCTTCTCCACCTTACCACCTTCACAGAGGACCGTACTTGGTTTTAAGTGTGGGGTAGGGTTCCCGCATATGGCCCCTCATTTTTTAGTTATCTTAACATTACATAGGATGAAAATGTTTTTTTAAGGTTTTTCTAAAGGGTTGTTTTAGGTGTCACACATGTATATCAATTGGATAAAAATGGATTTTGGGGACTCTTTTCTAAAATTCATCATATTTATGAATTGATAAACTCATTTTTGATTTGAATAAACATTGTAATAATTGAGTAGAAACTTTTAGATATTCATTCATAATTTTTTTTAAAAAAATGAAATTTTTGGTGGAGTTGTTTAAATTAAGAAACCTCTTAAAATAAAAATAAATTTATGCATAAAGGGAGGTGAAGTATGGAAATTTTTTATGCTGCACTTGTGGCTATTACGTAGTCTTAATTTAATAAACACTTGAATTTCTCCCTATATTCATCCTAATCAGATAGGAAAAATTGGTCCAAATCTTTATGATATTATCTCATCCCAATGAAAAATAATTAGAGATATGCAAAGGCATATCCAAATTTGTTGATGACCTTAAATATTTTTCAAATGCCAAAAGTCAATGAGGTTGTGTGAAATATAAAAGTGATAGCCCACCATTTGGTGATGATGAAATTAATTCTTAACTAACCTGAGTGTATAAATATATGGAAATAGATGTTGGAACTTTCTTTAAATGAAGAAGGCAAATTTCAGTTTTTAAACAAAAAATAATTTTTGATTAAATTTTTGGAAGTTTTGAATTTGGCTATATTTTCTAGATTATTTCAAAATTTGGTGAGTCATGTTGAATGAATGTATAATTTTTAATGATAATTTATCCAAAATCCACATTCATTTAGTTGATATAACCTGTTACACTTCTATATGTTTCTTTAATAGCCCCTTTGAAATGATTGTTGCGGCATTTTTTGAGGAAAAACAATCAATCAAGTGTGGGGGAATTTGATGCACTCTTGTGCATAAGGAATTTCTAGTCATTTAAACATATTGAAAATGGTTATTTTTTGTTAAAGTATTATGATTTTACAACCTTAACATGGTTTTATAGGCATAATTTAGTCATAAAATGAAGGGAGTTGACGATTTTTCATAATAGGATGATTTGGATGGGAATAAAAGGCTTGTAGACCCTTTTTTCATGGTGCATGATATTGCTAAGTCACCCAAGCTGAGCACCCCAGCCTCGAAGGACAAATAGAACTTGGAGTATCAAGGTAGTGACTCTCTCACGGTATCTGCATGGTCTTTGCATAGTTTGGCAGACCGTGTGGGGTGTTCAAGTTTGTACAGAGGCCTACAACACGGTATCTGCACAGCTGTGTGGACCAGCCCAAGAAACTGTGTGCCACCTCCCTTGTTGACAGAACCGAATGCACATTTTGGACCTAATTTACCTAACCATGTGATGAAACTGTGCGAGAATCACCAGGTCCCCATCAACTATCTATCTACCCCTTTTACCCATGTATTTGGACCCCTAAACACTCGAGGAAAGTAGGGGAATGGACAATTAAGGAGGGTAAGACTCTTTTTAAGGGGGTCATCATCCATATGAGGATCACCTTTGTAAAAGAGATCTTAAAACTCATTCTAGATATATTTTTTGAGTATTTTTTGTGATTGTTTTATCATCCTTCTTTTTGGTATCAGCTATAATGAATACTTCATCTATCAAGAGATTGACTTCTATTATTTAGTAAATATGTGGATAAATTTCTTGTGTGTTGGGGCTATAGTTAATTAAGGTTCGTTGTGAATCAATTTTCTTGTTATGTTTACGTTGTTTTATCTTCTTCTCATAAATTCCTTCAAAACCTATTTCTCAATCTTGATGGAAACCCCATGTCAGACCAAGAACGGAGTTTCCAAGGATATTCAAGGAAGTTATGATAAAAGTAAACCCATGAACATTGGTTTCAATTGTCATCTCAAAATGGATTGTCTTTAATAAAATTAATAGATGTCAATTTCCAAACCAAGAAGTTAATCTCTACTAATTTAATTGGAACTCATTGGATCAAGGGGTTCCATTATGTTTGCAACCTAGGGATGCAAGTTATTATGAACAACACAACATAATAATAAAATTGATTTTTCAACAACCTCAAAAACTTACATCCCCAACACATTTTTTTTCTATTTATCGTTAAACTAGTTTTTACGTGTTTTTATGTCTTTGAAACAAATCATCAAATAATTTGAAGAATTGGTTACTCAATCATTGGAACAGTGCCTTCAAACCTCTAACATTGACTCTAAAATTTAGTAATCCTCATTTAATTAATCACAAATCCACGATACATAACACATTGACTCTCTCCCTATATGTTTATCCCATACATACACTATACTAGTAGTAAGAGTGGGGAATTTAATTTTGTCCACCGAAAGTAATACTTCGTCTAGAACGACACCACTTTTTATATAAAAGTTGATATAAATATAATTACAATGAACTAAATTTGATTAATTGATATATTATTTAACTAATTTTACTTTAAAATGAATTCAGAATATAATTTAACTTTAAAAATAATTTAAATAGAAAGGTAATTTTCAATTAAAATTTAGCATTTCTCACTATTCATCAAAAAATGAAACATTTTAAAAAATCCAAAAAATTCACCCTAGGATAATTTTGATATTACTATATAATAAATTTTCTAAAAGGGGTAAAAATTAATTTTAAATTTTGTGTGTAAAGAGTGACTAAACCATCATTTAGAAAAAACATTTTTTCAAAAAAACATTTCTCTTTCTTTTTAATGATTCTTATTTTATTTATAACCAATAAATAACCATAATTTTTATAATTAAGTTAGTATTATTCATACCCACTAATTTAATGGTTATTTTATAATGGTATACTATATTATGGTTCTTTTCAACTTAGGATTTCATGTTATGGAAGCTATTGAAGAGATTAAATTTGATGAAATATATTTTGTGGGTTGTTTATGATTAGTGTTTCATGTCACATACCCTATAAGAAAAAATGTTGTTATTTTAAAATATTAGGGTGTTATAATGGTTTGGATTTACACTTTTGGAACCTATTGATTTGTTATATTATGACATATATTCCATCTGTCATTATGGATATTTATTTTTCTTCATGTTTACTCTGTTTATTTTATTTTTTATATTCTGTTATATTATTGTTTTTTTATGACCCAATATTGAAGGTATAGTCACTCCACTAATTAACTTATACCCCCACTAATAGTTGGTACCCTATTTCATAAGAGGAGGTGTGCCTGAGGTTAATATGCACTCTTGTTCAGACCTAGTGGATCAGTTTGGGATGTTACACATCCACAACTATAGAGTGGGTGATAACTGTACCAAAATTATCATGATCCACTTTAGAGGTTTTCATTGCATAAGTTATTCCTTTTTCCCATGTTATTTTATGTTTCTAATGGTTATAATCCTTTTTATCCATTGAAATAGAGAATTTACTTGGATCATTCCCAGGTTCCTCACATTTAAGACATTGAACTATTTGTTCTATCTTTAGATTAATTGTATTTACAACCATCATGATAAACAAAATATTCATTTTTATTTGGAAATTAGTTTCTATATTCCCTCTATTTACACAAAAAAACATCTTACAGTTCCTTCGATACATATCCCTGTATTATTTTTCCCACATTCCTGATATGTTGAAAATTGAATCTTCTTTCCTCCATGATATTTATCACTTGAAATTCCAAGAAAATACATCCTTCTATTTTTTTATTTATAAATATAAATAAAATCAATTTTTATCAATAATTCAATATATTTGGATAGTTATAACCACTATATTCTTCATACTAACTCATATCCTTCATGGATTCACATTGGTGAGATCGTTATAATGTACATCACAACCATTGTTAACTATATTCCTCTCATTTCCATAAATTTACTGAAATAATGGAAATTTAATGATAAGAATTATTGATTTAATATGATTATAAAAAGGAATATAATTAACATAAAATTAATAAATTTCATATGACATATTTATAATAACTTATAAATTTCAAGGATTCAATCTAGGTTTTTCATTGTCTATTTACTATTAGGTTCTATAATCGTATCATAAAAATGTGATTGAATACTTTATAATGTTTCATAAAGGTCATTTGAATCACCAAAGGATATAACACAATAGTATAAAATTATGTGTATAGTTAGTCCTATTTTTCATGATCTAGGTGATTATAGAGTTAATTCCCAACCAATCGTTTCAGGTTTATGACCCCCAAGTGCATCAGTTCTAGATCTTACATCCAGTTGTTTGTATCATTACAAGGTGTCATTATTAGGAAACCCTAAAATATCCACTTTTATGATATTTCCATAGGTTTTCAGATACCAAGACTTATCCCTATGGCTTTCACTAATGTTCTTAAATATTAATCCCTAAAAATAACTAGACTAACCCCCAAAATAACTAATCTCTGCTTTAATACAATATTAGATTTTAAAAACATGTAATACCTGGCTCGATGATAAAAACATAAACATTAAAAAATATCTTTTATTCCAAAATAGGGGACCTGAGTTAAAAATATCATTATTCTATATAATTTCCAAAATTTAAACATTACATCTCACAAATAGTCATGCAATCCCATGAACTGATGTTTTGGAGTTTCTAAGGATTAGAAATTAGGTAAATTATTTTGTAATACATGTTAACAGTTATCTATAATTAAACCCCACTACACCCCCTTATATGATTCCAATAAGTTATACTTATATTCATAACATGGGGGATGTAAATAGAAGAAATGGGTTAGTTAAACACTTAGTAAGGGAAATTTTATCAACATGCCATCAAAATATAGATAATAATAATTTTAGAAAACATGAGCATGGGAGAAATATCTGATAAAAATAAACATATAGAATAATTATATTTTTCCATATGAAAAAATATAAGAATATGTAATCACAAATAAATCAAAAATATATCATGGAATAACTATGTGGAATCATGATCCATGGAGCATAACATAGGCATATGTCATAGAAATATGTAAAAACATTGAAAAAATTGCATAAAATGAGCTATAGACCATAAATAATCATAATAAAATACTACATAATAGTTAGGGAATCAATATATTGTGTCCCATTATATGGAGGATCAGTAATTAATTCATACAAACTACTAGCGACTTAATCATCATAACTCATAGCCTATTAGTGACTCGAGCATCATAACTATCAAAACATTTTTATCTATTGAGATATAGAACCTTAATAAATTATTTTGGGGTGATATAAGACCACACCATTCATAATATAAACATATTTATTCCATAATATATCAATCATTCATCTTTCCATGAAAACCCATAAAAATAAAGTGGTTTTCATATCATTTCCAAATGGTATCACAAAAGATGATATCAAAATCGAATCAGTTGATACAAAAACTTCATTAAACCTAAAAGGGTGTTTCATATAGAGAATGAGGGGTTGATCCATAAAAGATAAGTCAATATGAGTTAGATATTTTTTTAAGATGAAAATGGAAGTTATACATAAAAGATTCCTTATAAAATATTTCTTAATATTTTTGTATACAGAATGGGATATGAGCCTCCTTTGAAAATATAAATTTTAGAGCATTTTAAATGAATAATTTTTCAAAAATTATTTTGAAATATTATTTTAATAAATAATCCTGGAATATTCATAAATTTTATCTATAGTAAATCCATAGTGGAAGATAAAATTTATGATCATGAAAGGAAAACACATTTTCAATATTAATAAATATGTTTATTAAAACCCACATCATAAAAATAGTCATAAATATTCTATTTGGAAATAGGTCAATAGAAATTATAAGATCATTGGAAATAAATATTAATAATTTCAAAAAAAGGAAGGATAATATTTTTGGGAATATTTAATCTTGATGTTGAAGAAAAAGTTCTCAGTTGGAGATGATGGAAATTATTCATAACATCATCACTCTTTTTGAAGAATGAAATCAATTAAAGAATATGTATTTGATGTGAAAATTTAATTTCCATGAATATAAGGAGGAAAGAAAATATAAAATCATCATATTATAAGAGAAAAAAATATTGTAATACCACATTCAAAAGGTGATAATTATGTCTTAACAAAATAAGTTTAGTCAAGAAAACCCAATATATTAACTCTAAACATCCATGAAAGTACATCAACCCCATATATAATAAAAATTACCATATTAATAACCTATTTCATAAATCATTTAATATATATTCACATATATAATCTTCAATTATAAACATTTATTACATAATTATTGGTTAGTTATAGTTTACTTTAATCATGAGATGTTAGCTATTTTGATTATTTAGCGCATGGTTTACAATTATGATCTCAATTTCCATTATTTGATAATAATTTAATCATTACAAGATTTTACAAGGTACTAGAACAGATATTTTATAATTATTTAAAAAAAATTCTTCAGTAGATGAATTATTTATTCATGATTCTTGAAGATAAAATTGGTGACGGTCTTGTTTTGGTAATTTTTTACGAACATAAGTTATTGTGTTAATAATGATTTAAAGAATAATATCCTTTCTATAAATGAAATAATGTTAATAATATAATTTTACTAAATCATATAAATTCTTAAAATAATCCACATATTGTGGTGATGAAAAATAAAATATGTCGTTTCATGGAGGTGGTAGTCTGTACATACACATGGATAACATTTTCTATTTCCATATAACGTAAAGAAAGTAGAAAATGATTTTTCAATTTAAAATATTGATCATGTTATGAATATAATATTTATTAATTAAATAATATTTCTAAACCATCCATTTAAGGTGGTGATTATATATAGAAAAATAATTTTCATGTAGATGATAGTCAACAAGTAACATGAATGGCATTTTCATTTTTCAACGGAAAAGGGGAAAGGTAGTTAATGGTTATTCACTCAATATAAAAACCTTTCACTGTAATAATAATACTAATTTCATTTTAATATAATGGATAAAATATATTGAGTAAGATTTATAATAATAATAATAATAAATGCAAGAATTATTATATAGGAGAAAATACATACATGGAAGAATTTGATTTCTTCTTGGAAACCTTCTTGAATTGTTTGGGATTTGAGAAATATATAAGGACCAGATACTCAATAACATGGGATAGGATTATTTTTGGAAGGAAATGGGATATTTTATTAGGTATAATTCATATTTTTATTGTATCTTTGAATGGTTGGTGTGAGGATCCCTTTATAAGTGAGTGAATAGATTTTATAAAAAAATTATTAATATAAAAAAATAATTTTTAACATGGAAAGTATATCCAAAGAAGAAAATAATGGAGGGTTAGATAAATTAAGGTCGATAAATATTTCAATAAATCATTTGGAGAAATTATTTCAACAGGTTTTATTTTGTTTTCCTCTTATATTTATCTGTTTTACCACTTTTACTTTTATTGTGGTAACAAATTTTTATATTAGTAATTTATTATTGTACTAAAAATAAAATTCACTATATTACATTTTTTGACACTTTTTATCGATAATCTAGAATCTATTTTATAAAAATAATTTTTTTAAAATGGAAAAAAATAATTCTAAAATAATAAATGTATTACACATTAAAAAATATTTTAATGAAAAAATTTATATTAAGTTCTAAAATTTCAAATATAGGTTTTTAAATTAAGACAAATTTATTTTTAGATATATAATTGTATATATAAAATAATCATCTAACCAGTAAATAAGTTTCATAAATTTTTAAGTCATTATTATATCCTAATAATTCCACTATTGTCATATTATTTTTTAAAATGGTATTTTTATATGATTTATCTAAAAATAAAACTTTTTATAAAAATCCAAAAAAAAAAGATAATTAGGTATTATTATTATGCTAAATCAAAAAATTACTTTTATTTTTTATAATTAAAAAATATAAAATTTAAAAATTTAACACTTAAATGTAATCAAAAAATATAATGAACAATTTTTATAGGAAAGTAATTTTTTAAAATATTAACTGCTATTATTCTTATTTCCTATAAATTTATAATTAAATTAGTTTTCGTCTATTATTCATATCAAAAATATATTTTATCATCATTTATACATGATAAAAATAGTTTCTTGAAATAATAATTTATTCCACAAAAATAACTAATTTTTTTAAAAAAAATCATTTTTATGTATAAAATGTTCTTATTAGTTGTTTAGTTATATTAATTAAATTTCATGAGTACATTAGTATTAAAAATAAACATTTTTTCTTTAAAATTATAAATTTGAAATTTATAAAATATTATATGTGTGTGTGTGTGTGTGTGTGTGTGTTTGTGTGTGTGTGTGTCTTATTACATTGATAATTACATGTTTATATCATACTAAATTATGTTTACACAACCATGCAATATTTTTATATAAGACATAAGGATAAGAAAAGCACGAGTGGTTGTCGCAAGAGGTAGTTTAAATAGCATAGATCTCATGAAAATTTCAAAGATCTTGAACATCTCTTGAAAATTATTTCTATAAAATCATAATTATTGGATTTTAAATTAGTATTGGTCTAGGGAAAATTCTATAGAAGCTATCTCTTTTCCAAACATAGACATATGAGCTATATAATGAATGCTTCTACTTACCAAATTCCATTTCATTTCTTTTTCTACATCAATTTCATAATGTGGTTACTCCTATGTATACTCACTAATTTAATGAATATATTATAACTTTCAAATTAAATAATTTTATTTTAAAGTATCGTGGTTCCAATTTAGTTTGGTGTTACATAAAAAACAATATATTCAATATAGTATTTAATTAATGGGAAAATTAATATGAAAATTCATGGTGTTATACACTAACATTCCCAATTAATTCTTCAAATATATTTTTCATTATTTTAGTTTTTGAAAAAAAAATAACGATTATAATAACCTAACATAAATTGGTTTCTATATTTCCTTCCAAATATGAATGTGTATAGTGGCTTTCTTGTAGCAATTTTTTCACACTACGGACAATGTTTTTAATGGTTAATAACCTTGAATTCTATTTGATTTTATAATATAATTGTATAATAAATATTTTTTATTGTGTTTTTTTTCAAATAATTTGGTTCATATAATCCCTTAAAGTATTCTAGTTTTATTTCATAACCATTAAAATGTCTAATAGTTTATTAATAAAACTCTTCTCTTGTAACATCTGGTGATTTTAAGAAATATATTATTTAAAATTAATTTAAATTATTTGATATCTTGTAATACATGTAATGGAAAGTTTTCATTGAGTTTTACACAACACCGAGTTTATCTTGCATTGGAAATAACATTGAGTTTCATCGATAACTTTTGTTACATGCAACATTGAGTCTTAAGGGAAAATAATATACTATTTGTATGATTTATTTAACATAATAGTTATCACCTATAAATTGGAATAGAATGAATGAAAATTATTAAATATATTGTGAATATATGTCTTATACATGTTTATATAATTAATACTTTGGCGACCAATTAATTATAAATGAAAATAAAAACCAATTCAATATAAAGGATGAGTTTCTATGAAAAACTATTTTTATGCCCACAAAGACATTTTATATTAATTAATAAAATTAATCACCATTATTTAATAACATTAATGAAATTTCTATGTCATATAATTAATAAAAAAAATTAAATTAATCTGATAAGTTTTATAGTCATAAATTAAGAACAAATCTAATTTAAGCATTAAAAGGGTGTATTTTTATAAAAGGCAGTTTTTCTATATTTTATTGGAAAAAATGCTATAAAACTAAATTTTCCCACTTTTATAAATTTATTTGAACAAAAAAACTTCATCTTTGTAATCATAATATCAAAATTTTCATTGGGTGATTGTTTGGAATTTTTCTATGAACTTTTATATTTTAGGAATAGTGAATGGCACTTAATTTTAATTAAAAACTACTTTTTATTATGATAAATTGTGTTTTTAATTAGTGTTAAAGTATAATTAGATAAATATAAAATAATTTAAATCATTTGAGTACATTTAAATCAATTTCAAATTGAATTTATATATGAAAACATAGAAAAATTTTGAACCTATTTACTTCAAAAACCTACTTTGTCGTCCCATCTATTATATTAATTTTGAATTATTTTCTACCACTTATTTTATTTTAATTTTAAAAAATGGATTTAATATTTTTAATCATAATAATTTATAATTTATAATTTATAAATATTTCAACTTTTTTTTATCAAAATAATTTGTGAAAGTAATTAAAATTAATTTCAGCGATTAAGGTAAATATTAGTTTACTTAGTTGTTAAATTTTAATCTTAAGGGGCCAAATGACAAAGAAATATATCCAAATAAATTTATGGAAATTATTCAACCTTATCCCATATTTTATCAAATTTTTATAATTATTGGAGGCATATTATGTAAGTTACACATCCCAAGAGTGTTTATCTTTTTATATGTACAAGAATGTCACCCCCCCTCCACTATTAAAAGGCACTCAACCTCCCCACTTCATCACACCTCTCAGGACCTTTGGGTCATAAAAACCCAAACCAAATAAGCTCCCAACATCCATACTCCCATGATATAAGCCTCAATTTGGGAATAAATAAAACCAATTAATTCCTTTGGTGAAAACCAAAAATAATTACCCAAAGAAGAGGTAAAATTATTCAATGAGAACTTTTGTTTTGTTTTTTCTCCACCAACTAAATTAATATTATTACATGATTATATAATAAACTAAGTATGATAAATATACTGATATATTTTTATTTTAATAATTCTACCTACACCTTCACACACTTCCATCAAATGAGATACGCAATCATCGTTTGTGTATATGGTAGACTACTGCCTCACGAACAGATGTCATTTTTTCTTCCATGACCACCATTAAAGGTTGTGAATAAAGATATAATTACACATTTTATATGAAATATATTATATTTATGATTTATTCATAATTATTTAGTTATTATATAACACATGTATTCTTGATTTCCATTTTGTGGGAATACGATAATATCATTTGTGAATATGTGGACTACCGCCTCCTCAAAGCAATGTGATACGTTCACCCTTTACATGTAATGTATTATGGATGGGTTTAATAAAAATATATTAAATATATTAAATATTAATGATTTTAATGACATAATTATCTATTTTTACATATAACATATCATTCTCTTTTTTCCATTTCACACACTAAAAAAGTGATAACGTCATTCGTGGACGTGTGGACTACCACCTCTACGAAGCGATGTGATTCTTCCTAGTTCATCACCACATCACAAAAATGATATATATGTGTGTGTGTTTGTGTGTGTGTGTAATTAATTAATATATTATTTATGATATAATGGTAATTATAGAAATATAAACATTACTTACCTTCTTTCTGTAACGATCAATGAAAAATAGGAATGGTACGCATGCGTACGTACAACCTACCATCTTCATGATCGTAACATTGATTAATTTTTCCTAACCATGTTTCCTTTTTTATTTTAAAATTATAATTGATGTAAAAATGTGATAATTATTTTATGATTATTATTCTGTATATGTTTAAATAGCAACCTCATTGACCATAGTCGACATATAAAAGTCATTTTTGACGCATAAGCCGAATATGGTCAAAATATATGACTTAAATATTATTCATTAAGTGATTTTTTATAACTAATTTATAATTGAATTAAAATTAATGATAATTTTGTAAAATTTTCTGAATAAATTAAATAATTAACATAATTTTATTATTAAAAAATATAAATTACAGTCATGACAAATCGGACTCGAGGTTAGGTATTTCTTAACTCAATTTACATTCAATGAGATAAAATTATGTTTCATTGGTAATGTTATGCCAAAAATATGTGTGAAATTACCAATGATTGTTTTATACTATATTACCAATTTTATTTTGTGTATTTACATTTTTCATAAATAATTATTTCATTGATTTATTTTCACTCCAATGATATGATCTTTGTAATGGATTTTCATCTCACTTTTTACATCTGTGATACAAATGTCATATTCACAAATTATTTATTTGTTGTGGTGTGTATACAACCCATTTTGATATATTATTTCACTAATTATTTTATATTCATGGTTTTAAAATGTTTCATTTAATGATTATTACTTTTTTAGTTTATGATTCAGATGTTACCACAGTTGTATGGGGATTTCTGGTCTCACTTTTATTTATGAGAGACTTATTTCATAATCACCACTTACTTCTTTTTTGTGGTGTTTATAAATACCATTTGACAAATAATATCATAAATTTATTTATTCTAATGTTATTTAATTATTTGATAATTTTATTACTTTATGGTGCTTATGATTCAAAACGTTTCAATGTGGTAAGGGACACTTTTAATGTTTAAAGTTAATTTCCCCATGAATGTTTTTAAGGATATTTTAAGGGAATTTCCATTCATAAATGTCAAAAACCCTTGTTGTTACTTATCTTCCACTGGGGATATTTTTTATTTATACCATCATCATTATTTATTTCGAAGTATTATGATTTTTTCGAATAAATTTGTTAAAGAAACCATTTCTTTTCCACATGTTAATCTTTTTTCAAGGAGATTTTTATGAAACTCGTTTATTTTCCATGGATTTCTCATCTTTCAAAGAGATTTTTTATGGAACCTATTTATTTTCCATGGGTTAGTCATTTTTTGGTAATATTTTTATGGAACTCATTTTTTTTCTACATAATAATTGTTCTTCAAAGGGATTTCAATTAAACTATGTAACACCCCAAGATTTTATAGTACGTTATCTCTTTAAAGTAATTCAATAGCTTTTGATACACACAACACCGAGTTCGAGCGCACCACGAATTACCAAACTAGTCGTTCAAAAAGTGGTTATGAATAGTATTAACTGAATTTTGAATTTTATATACTCCATATAATTTTATAATCTATATTATGTGTTTATTAGACAAAATATAAGAACAATTTCATTTTTTTCAAATAAAAGATGTATTTTTCAAAAAATGCAATTTTACCACCTTTTAATGGAGAAACTTTTTTAAATCCAATATTTGAAACTTTTATATATTAAATTTTACAAAATAAACTTATTCTTTTGAAGCGGGACATAAAAATTTAGTTTGGATAAATTTTTTGTGTTTTTCTGATAACTTTAATATTTTGATGAATAGTGGAAAATACTAAATTTTAATTGAAAACAACTTTTTTAATAAAAATAATTTATAGTGTTAAATTATACATTTGAATGGTTTTGAAGTATAATTAGATTATTTTTTTATCATTTAATCCAATTCTGGCCTTTTGAAGTAATTTTGTATTTAAATTGGACATAAACACATATCAATCTTTTGATAGTTTTTACTTCTCAAAAACCTGCTTTTTGGTTTTGACAAAAGGAATTAATTTTAAATTAATTAATGTAACTTATTTGTTGGTAATTTGTTAAAATAGACTTAATTTTTGAATTTGTAATATCAAAATTATCTTAGGATGACTTTTTGGTATTTTTCTAAAAACTTTCATTTTTTGATGAATAGTGAAAAACACTGCTTTATTGTTTAAAACCGACTTTTTATTTAAATAATTATTTTTAATTAAAATTTATTTTAATGTAAAAATAGATACATAATACCTATATTAGTTCAATGTAATTCATTGGAGTCTTTTTATAATAATATTAGACATATAAAATTTTATTGAACTTTTTAACATCTTTTACCTATCTTCTAGGCACATTTGAAAATTTGCATAAAACGCAATTTTACTGCTTCTATAAATTTAATTTCAAAAATCTGATAGAAACGGTTGACATCAGTAAGTAAAATGTGATTTAATATGATGAAAATATTTTTTGGTGAATAGTAATTTTTCATTTTTATTTACCCCGTTTATAAGTAAATAGGGTAATTAAATGTAAAAAACATATTATAATTAACCTAACACATATCCTAATTCTATTGTATAAGTGTATTTAGACCAAAATAAACCTTATAAATAAAATATTATCCTTTTTTATCCACTTGGATTAGATTAAGACATTAATTATTATTTTATTTAAAGAAGAGTTAAAAGTATTACATTCAAATTTTAATAACTAGAAAATTTTTAATAAAGGGTTATACATAAGATAATTTAAGCTATAAATATTCATTAGAAATATAAAAATATTTCCTACATCATGGTATTTTATTTATAATTTTTATACATTAAATAATTAAATTTATTTATGACACAATGATGATGTAGTAATTACCTTATTAATAAACGATTAAAATAATTGATATTATAAATATAAAAATAAATGTAAATTGTGACTTTTGATGCTATCCACGAATTTTATAGGTCAATATGACATGTTAGAGTTTATTTAATGTATTTTTTCGAAGAAATCAAGTTTTCTTGACTTTCACAAAAACCAAATGCTAAATACTATCAAAATTGACATAAATGAGTTTTTAAAACAAATACTATATTATTAAATGATATAATAATCCTAAAATATATGGTTCTTCCAAAGGACTTATATAATGATATATATGTCATTAATTAACCACTTTATTCTCTCTTGTCATTTTATAGTATGTTTATTAACCATGTAATATAAAAATACAAGAGGACATGGTAAAAGTTAAACTATTTAACTAAGAGTTAAATCTAAAACAAAATGTTAATATGGTGACCTAAACTTGTCTAAAACCTTTTTTAGAGTATTTCAACCCATCCCTACCTTATCCTTGAAATAAATTCGTTTTGATCCATTAGAAACTGAAAATGATTTTATAATAAAAAAATATTTAAAGCTTTTCCTAAAGTGACCATCACCTCTCTTATAAAAGGGCACTTCCCTTTCTCTTCATTTTACATCTCCAAAGAAATTTGGCTCAGCCAACCCATGCTCAAATATTCTCCCAACTACCCTAAATTCAACCTAGAGGCCTTACTTTGATCATAAATCCAACCTAAAGAGCTCTTTTGATCAAATCACACAGAAGCACCCGAAGAAGAGGTAATTATTTCATCACCTATTTCAAAGTTCTTTTCTTATTCCACTTCCTATTTATTAATTGTTTCCACACCAAAATAATATCTACAGTACCTTATACATACTGAGATATTATTATAAATATGGTACAACCATATTCATTATTCTATACATCCTATGAATGACAAAGTCACCATACGTGTGTACGTACGACTTACTGTCTCCATGTCGTGGTGTAGTTTGTTATTCAGCGCTTCATTATTTGGATTGGTATAATAATGAGTATAATTGACATAAATAATAAATATAATATGTTAATGATTCTTTATATATAATATATCATCCAATTACATACAATTTCACCATCAATAGAATGATATTGTCGCACGTGCGTACGTACGACTTATCGTCTCCACAATGCAATGAGATTTCGTTCCCCATCATAACCATTCAAGAATAATTTTCATTTGATGACTTAAAATAAGGTTTAAGAACATAATATAATTCTAAATATGAGTCAAATACATCCTATCCATAACAAACATTACTTATGTAACAAAACATATAAAGGAAAATGAATCAGTTAACACCCGAAACGATGATACTACTAAAATATTTTTAAAAGAAATATTAAATGATCATATAATATATCATATTTTTGTATATGTTTCTTTTATAATTTAATAAAAATTATTTACCTATTATACAGTATTTTAACATAACCTCGACTATGGAAAATTACAAGTTAAGGGTTAATTTTATAATATCTTTATTATCCAAGGTTTTTTATGCGTAAGTATCTATTGTGTAAGAACCCGGTTTTTGCTACGAAAGACTTTGGAATATTATTGATGATATTCTAGAGCAGGGCCTTCAGACGGCGTGCGATTCCGAGCCCCGGAGTGGCCGGAATTAAATTTTCAGTGCGTTCACACTGAAAACGCTAAATAAATGGGATAACTCCTAAACGGAGTTCTGGATCAGAGATCAGAGTGTACGGATGGGTCCAGAATGGGGTTTTTACCCTAGGAACGACATAAAACATGTCGGTGCGGGATGTTTGGACCCCTCGCCCGCTTTTGGAATGTTAAACGGATTAATTAATTAATTAATTAATTCATTTAATGGTGAAACGCTAGAATCTCTTAAACGGTTGCTCGGATTGGGAAATCTAGGGCACCGTTGTGTTCGGAATGTTCCGTTTACCCTAGGAGAGGTATAAGTTTCGCGGGCGCGGGCCGTTTGTGAAAAATGGCCCCAGGGGCATTTTCGTAATTTGGCGGCCTCGGGCGCTAAGTTTAATAAATTTTGAATGGGATCTCGGATTAAAATTCCGAGACCACCGTTGTGCTCGAAGCGTTGTGTTTACCCCAGGGATGCCCTTCTTTTTGTCTGCTTCGGGAGTGGAGTCGGGGGCGTGCCGGGCGGGGTGTTTTAAGTGTTTGTATTTAAACACGCACCCCCCTTCTTCCTCTTCTTCTTCTTCCTCACAACCCCTCCCCTCCCTTCTTCCTTTCCGGCGAGCTCCGGTGATCTCCGGCGAGGTGGCTCCGACGAGACGATGGCGCGCGGCGGATCACGCGGGAAGCGTCGGGCGAAGCCCAACGAGGTAGGCGAATTTGAGTTTTCCTCCCCTTCCCCATTTTAATCCTCATTTATGCTCAATCGCGCCACTGGATCCTCAAACAAATCCCGTGTTTGTGTAAATCCCGTCCCGAGCTTTCTGAAAAGCTACCCGAATCGAAATTTCGACCACCGGATCGTTCCCGGTGGTCCTTGGAAATTTTCCGGCCACGGCCGGTTTCCGGCGAGGGCCGAAGGCGGCAGACGGCGGCGGCGCGGGGCAAAGCGCGGCGCAGCAGGGCGGTCGTCCGGGGCTTCGAAGGCGGCGGCGGTGCTTCCGGGAGGCGGCGGCTGTCGGAAGCCGGCCGCGGGCGCCGGCGAGCGGAGGAGAGGGGGGGGGGGGCGCGAAGCGCGCGACCCGCAAAACGCGGGTCGCTGTTGGGAATCAACCGGCCGCGAGGCGGCTGGTCGGCTGAAGCGAGCCGCGGCCAGCTGGCCACGGCGGGGTGAACCGGACCCGCGGCTGAGCCGCGGGCCGGCTGTGCGGACCGGGCCGGTCCGGCCCAAGGGGCTTTTCCCCTCAGTCTTCGGGCGCCCGTATTTTGGGCTACGGGTGTCCATTTTGCACGCCGTCAGCGGCAGCGCGGAGCTTGCGTCAAGACGGAGTTTTTGAGATGGTTTCGGGAATTTTTAATTCCCGAAACGTGGGGTCTCAGAGACACGACGCGTCTTTAAGTGGACAAGTGTTCCTCCAGAAAATCTTGTTTTGGACAGCACAGACGTGTCCGACGTCCGTTTTGAGCGCCGTCAGTTGCGTTGGGACCCTAGCATCGAGGTAGAGGTTGCCAGGGTAGTTTCAGGCGTTGAGGCCGAAGTTGAGGCGCGGGCCCCGCGTCCCGTCTTTTGAGCTGCGTGCAGCTAGTAGCGACTTTTTTCCTCGGACGTCCGTTTGGGGCGTGCGAGCAGTCGATGTTGGGTGTTTTTCTGAGGGCAACGCGTTGGCGCAGTCTTCCCACTGTAATTCTGCACGATGGTGCGGGGCCCACGAGGTTCATTTGGGTGTCGACGGTGATTTTCCATCTTTATCACCGGGCGACCGTTTTGGACAAGTGAATAGTCAATTTCGTGTACTTTTTCGAGAGGATCGCAACGGTTCGATCTGTTCGTTGAGTTTCAGGACCGGGATGCGGGTCCCACGTGGCACCGCTCGTGTGCGGTGCGCCGGGATGCACCTTTTTCTCCGGATATCCGTTGCACTCAAGTGAGTAGTTCTTTTGACGTGTTTTCCCGAGGGGATCGCAATGGTGGGATGCGCCCGACTGTTTTCGGGGCCGAGGCTCGGATCATGGGACGCCATTCGGGCATGAGGCGGTGTTGGTGACTTTTGCGTCGGATATCCGTTGTAGGCGAGTAAGTAGTCGGTCTCGCGTGTTTTTCCGCGAGGATTACAACGGTGCAATCCGTTTGGTTGTGCGGAGCCTCTTGAATGATCTTGTTGAATGTGGAGCATGGAAGGTGCTCTAGTGGCGGTCCGCCCTACTTTGTTTGTAGTGGACCCTTGGCGTGTGATCGTGCACTCTTGGGAGAGTGATGCAAATGGTTCACGAGATGTGGTTGGCCATGCCTGGGCCTTTGAGTGAAGTTGTTACGTTACGCCTTCGCGTTGACGCTGGGTGCCGTGTGCACGATAGCCTTTAGGATGGAATGAGGTATACTCCGGGAGTATACGAAAGCGCTTGGAGGTACGTGTGGTTTGTACCTGATATGTTCGTGTGCTTGGTTGGGGTTGACTTGGGGCCACACGTCGTGTGGGCCCCATGTGCGTGTCGTGTTCTGCTTTGCGTAATTTGACCACTCGCGACGTAGAGGTTCCCTCTGTGGGTTTGTTTGACCAGCAGGGTGGAGTTTTCCCCTGGATTGGTGCTGGTTTGTTGGCCAGTAGGGTTGAGTGGTCTCCCCCTGGTTTCGTTCTCGATGGATCGGCCAGTAGCGGTGCTAGTGGCACCCTGTGATGGAACAGGCGTTGAACCCCTCAGGGTGAGTTGTAATGGAGTTGGGTGGTTGCAAGATACCCACTCCGTGTTTGGTTGGCCAGTGTTGTACCCTCCAGTAGAGATGGGCAGAGCGGTTCTGAGTTTTACCCTCCAACAGGGCTGGGCAGTGGGTTACTCATCGACTTCCTCGGGCTTACCCTCCAGCAGGGCTGGGCAGTGGGTTTCTCACTGACTTCTAGGGTTTACCCTCCAGCAGAGACTGGGCAGTGGGTCACCCGATGCTCTTAGGGTCTACCCTCCAGCAGAGACTGGGCAGTGGGTCACCCAACGCTCTTAGGGTCTACCCTCCAGCAGAGACTGGGCAGTGGGTCATTCGACGCTCTTAGGGTCTACCCTCCAGCAGAGACTAGGCAGTGGGTCACCCGACGACCTCTTAGGGTCTACCCTCCAGCGGGGCTGGGCAGTGGGTCACCCGTCATCTAGTTCCAGGTCTACCCTCCAGCAAGGCTGGGTAGTGGGTCGCCTGTCAACTTATTCCAGGTTTACCCTCCACCAGGGCTGGTCAGTGCGTCTCCAGATGATGTGTTATGGTTTACCCTCCAGCGGGGCTGGGAAGTGGGTCGCCGGAGGATGTGTTATGGTTTACCCTCCAGCAGGGTTGGGCAGTGGGTCACCCAATGTTTGGTTATGAATTACCCTCCAGCAGGGCTGGGTAGTGGGACACCTGTTAGCATTCCAGACTCAGTCCTTTCTACCAGGCTAGTCTGTGGCTTTTCCTCCGTGTTTACCGGAGCGGGACCCTTGGTTGTACGGGTCGGTGATGTAACGACTTTGGCTTTGAGGAGACCTCTCGACTGCAGGGCAGTGATGAGGTGTGTTTTGACTTTCCCTAGAACTATCAAGTTCGAGGGGCGCTTTCCCCACCGAGATGCGTTCTTGTGATGCGATCTAAAACCGTGCGGGCAAGTCAGTGCCGCCCAAAGCGGATAGTATCGAAGTGCGGTGATTGAGCCCCTTGGCTTGCGGTTCGGGGCAGACATGCGGGATGCTGGGCATCGATGGAGTTTCTTCTGGGACTGTTGGTGACACTTTTCTTGGGCTGAGCTACGGGATAGAGATCCCCTTACGAGCTTGTTTGGGTTTCTTGTTGAGCATACAGATATGTATATACCTTGTTTCCGGTACCCACTTCTTGGGTTTGGTTACTCTCCTTCCAGGAGAGGCGAAAACGCGCGGGGTATGCCACGTGCTTTCCGTGTCTAGATTCTCATGGATGGACGAGTCTATTCTCCTGCTATAGGCAGAAAAAGCTCGATGAGAAGTGAATCTTCTCACCGTTCCTAGCTCCTTGTGTTAGGACGAGTCTTCTACGTTTCTCTTGTTGGGTTGAGCTGGACTCTTACTTCACTTTCAGTTGTACTCCTTTACTTTTCCTGTTCTCTCTACCGGTCACCCTTCGGTACCTCCTTTTGTTGCTCCCTCGAGCCTTCGGGGTATCCTACTGAGTATTTTTATACTCACCCCTGCTTGGGGTTTTCCCGCACTTGGTGTTCCCTTGCAGACGACGGACAGGTGGAGCGTAGGAGCTTGGGAGCTTGGACCGCGTGCGGTGGTCGTAGCCGGGTTCCAAGTGGGAGACCCATCAGCTGTTTGTTTTTGTTTACCTGTTGCCGAGTTGTGGCACCTTTTCTGATTGGGCGCGTGTTTTGCCCATTTTTCCTTTTTAGCTTGTATCTTGTAGAGGTTGATGCACTTTGTGGTATGTATATAGCAGTTTCCCTTTTCTTTTCTTTGCTTGTCTTTTCTTTTACTCTGCACTTTTTCATTGAGTTTGCTGCGTGTGCGTGTGTACAGGTGCTTAGGCAAAGGCCTCCCCGAGTTGTTGTGCCTTCGGCGCTAGTCGCCAGCCCCTGGCCTATGGAGGTGGGCCTGGGGTAGTTGCGGCTCGAGCCCGAGTAGGGTCGGGTCGTGACAAAGTGGTATCAAAGGTGGTTCGTTCCTTGGGACATTGTGCAGACATCCCTAAAAGAAGAATTGGTTGGGATATAGGGAAACAGTGTTAATGTGTCTCGAGAGCGGCTCTCAGGCCAGCGAGTCCAGTGATGGTGCGGTGGCCGACATATCCATTCACCCAGACCTTGATAACCCGCTTGTCGACTCGGCATGCTGAGACACTTGTTGCAGGGAAATTTGTTTGTGCATCACATAGGATTGAGTCTTTGACTGTCCTTCTTGAGTCAGCTCCCCATCGTTGTTATCGGTATATACATATATGCTCATCTGACCGCGACACTCCTTGATAATATTCAGGATGTCTCCGCGAGGACAGCCATCCAGGATACCAGCTTTGGGTACGTGACAACGAACCTGTGAGCTACGAGGCCTCAGTCCAGAACCCATCATGCGAGCCCTTTCTCTGGGTGGGCCGGTAGCAGAACCCCCACCTGTTGAGTAGCAGGCAGTTTCAGCAGAGCAGGCTGAGTTTGAGCGCAGTTTGAGCGCGCTCCGTGAGTTCCAGCGGCAGAGACCGCTGAGGTTCAGTGGTGAGCCAGACCCTCAGGCAGTAGAGGTTTGGCTCGAGGCAGTGGTTTGCCTTTTCAGGCTTGTGTAGATGCCGATAGATCAGAGAGTGGCTTTGACAGCCAGCCTTTTTCTTGGATCAGCTTGGCGTTGGTGGAGTCTGGTGACTCGGTTTCTTGATGAGTCGTCGCTTTCGTTGGGGTGACTTTCAGTTGTTGCTTCGTGAGGAGTTTTGCCCCTCCTACTTGCACTCTGTTCAGATTTAGGAGCTCCTGTAGTTTCAGCAGGGTGGGATGACGGTGGCCGAGTACACGACTAGTTTTTCAGACCGTGCATGCTTTTACCTGGACTTGGTCCATGACGACAACTTCCGAGCGCGGAAGTTTGAGCAGGGTCTCCGCCGAGAGATTCGTGATGTCGTAGTACCCTTGGGCATTTCCACATATGTCGGGGTGCTAGAGCATACGCTGGTGACAGAGGGCTTCCTGTCATGTTTTGCAGTTGGTAGTGGCAGTAGGCGTGATGGAGCCAGGACGTCTGCCGTAGCTAGCAGGCGCCGGAGGACAGGACCTCGATGCAGGTGGCCTTCCCACTGCCGGTTTCGAAGACATGGTCGTATACCACTGTGGCGAAAAGGCGCAGGGCCTCAGCTGAGGATACCCTTCCGTGAGTGGATCTCAGGCCGTGGTCGTACACCACAGTGACGCCGGAGGGCACCAGGGCAGCCTAGAGAGCGTCGGTGCTATGCTTGTGATGGGCGAGGTCACTTGGAACAAGACTACCCGACCCGAGTTGCTGAGAGATTCGGGCAGGCAGCAGGCGCACCACCACGGCAGAGGCAGCGCCGTGATCGGAGCAGTGCCCAGAGAGGTGGTGCTAGCAGAGGAGCGGGAGGAGCTGGAGGTGGGGGACGACGTTACAAGATCTCCCCATCACCACTAGGCAGTCCACAACAGGCTCCGGGAGCTGGCGGTTGGGACCGCGGGTAGCCGCGAGCTTTGGATGTCTACGATCCTACAGAGCATGGGATGGTGAGAGGCACCCCTTGCGACTCTTCTACTTTTTGCAGTAGCATTGTTAGACTCTGTGTGTGGAAGACTTTTCTCCCTGCTCCTTGTTTGAGGTGTTACCATGGTGATGTAGGACGTCGGGTGTAACCCTGTGTTGGTAAGGAAAAAGGCGTGAGACCTTTTCCTTTAGTCGATGGTGTTGGCTCCTTCGCTTCCGAGCGTGTAAGAGAGTCTTGGTTAAGCGACATCGACTGTGGAACCTTGCATGACCAGATATACTTGGGTGTTTCACCATATGGATATTCTGAAGGAGGGAATCACCGGGCCTTGTTTCAGGTGCGGGCGGTGATTCCAGTCGCGGCGGGCGACGTAGAGGTTTGACCGGGGAGGTGAGCTACCCCCGAGGGCCTTCAGGCTGTTTGAGACCGTGCAAAGGGATGGAGAGGTTTCCTACCACCTTGCCCTAACCCCAAAGTCTGGACTGGGTGCACGACATTGGAAAGGGCCGACCTCACATGAACAGATCAATCCTTTGGTCTATGTGCGGTGACGCAGAGCTGTGCGTGGGTTCTTCTGTGTATGGGAAAGCCAGGTGTGGGATTAGTACCCTGTGTTGATCCCTAGTTTTTGCTTTTCGGGGACGAAATGCTTGAAGGAGGGAATGATGTAAGAACCCAGTTTTTTCTATGAAAGACTTTGGAATATTCTTGATGATATTCCAGAGCAGTGCCTACAGACGGCGTGCGATTCCGAGCCCCGGAGTGGCTGGAATTAAATTTTCAGTGCGTTCACACTGGAAATGCTAAATAAATGAGATAACTCCTAAGAGGAGTTCCGGATCAGAGATCCAAGTGTACGGATGGGTCCGGAATGGGGTGTTTACCCTAGGAACGACATAAAACTTGTCGGCGCGGGATGTTTGGACCCCTCGCCCACTTCTGGAACGTTAAACGGATTAATTAAATAATTCATTTAATGGAAAAACGCTAGAATCTCTTAAACGGTGGCTCGTATTGGGAAACTGAGGGCACCGTTGTGTTCGGAATGTGCCATTTACCCTAGGAGGGGTATAAGTTTCGTAGGCGCGGGCCGTTTGTGAAAAATGGCCCCAGGGGCGTTTTCGTAATTTGGCGGCCTCAGGCGCTAAGTTTAATAACTTTTGAACGGAGTCCCGGATTAAAATTCTGAGACCGCCGTTGTGCTCGAAGCGTTGTGTTTACCCCAGGGACGCCCTCCTTTTTGTCAGCTTCGGGAGCGGAGTCGGGGGCGTGCCGGGCGGGGTGTTTTAAGTGTTTTTATTTAAACACGCACCCCCCCCCATTCTTCCTCTTCTTCTTCTTCCTCACAACCCCTCACCTCCCTTCTTCCTTTACGGAGAGATCCGGTGAGCTCCGGTGAGGCGACTCTGGCGAGGTGGCTCTGGCGAGACGATGGCGCGCGGCGGATCATGCGGGAAGCGCCGGGCGAAGCCCAACGAGGTAGGCGGATTTGAGTTTTCCTCCCCTTCCCCGTTTTAATCCTCATTTATGCTCAATCGCGCCACTGGATCCTCGAACAAATCCTGTGGTTGCGTAAATCCCGTCCCGAGATTTCCGGAAAACTATCCGGATCAAAATTTCGACCACCGGATCGTTCCCAGTGGTCCTTGGAAATTTTCCGGCCACGGCCGGTTTCCGGCGAGGGCCGAAGGCGGCAGACGGTGGCGGCGCGGGGCGGAGCACGGCGCAGCAGGGCGGTCAGCCGGGGCTTCGAAGGCGGCGGCGGTGCTTCCGGGAGGCGGCGGCGCGCTTCGGCGGCGGCTGTCGGAAGCCGGCCGCGGGCGCCGGCGAGCGGAGGAGAGAAGGGGGCCGCGAAGCGCGCGACCCACGTGCGTCGACCGCGACCCGCAAAACGCGGGTCGCCGTTGGGAATCAACCGGCCGCGAGGCGGCCGGTCGGCTGAAGCAAGCCGCGGCCAGCTGGCCGCGACGGGGTGAACTGGACCCGCGGCTGAGCCGTGGGCTGGCTGTGCGGACCGGGCCGGCCGACGCGGGCCGGCCCAAGCAGGGCGGACCGGCCCAAGGGGCTTTGCCCCTCAGTCTTCGGATGCCCGTATTTTGGGCTACGGGCGTCCGTTTTGCGCGCCGTCTGCGGCAGCGCAGATCTTGCGTCAAGAAGGAATTTTTGAGATGGTTTCGGGAATTTTTAATTCCCGAAACGTGGGGTCTCAGAGACGCGACGCGTCTTTAAGTGGACGAGCGTTCCTCCGGAAAATCTTGTTTTGGAAGGCGCGGACGCGTCCAACGTCCGTTTTGAGCGCCGTCAGTTGTGTTGGGACCCTAGAATTGAGGCAGAGGTTTCCAGGGTAGTTTGAGGCGTTGAGGCCGAAGTTGAGGCACGGGCCCCGCGGCCCGTCTTTTGAGCTGCGTGCAGCTAGTAGCGACTTTTTTCCTCGGACGTCCGTTCGGGGCGTGCGAGCAGTCAATGTTGGGTGTTTTTCCGAGGGCAACGCGTTGGCGCAGTCTGCCCGCTGTAATTCCACACGATGGTGCGGGGCCCACGAGGGCTGTTTGGGTGTCGACGGTGATTTTCCAGCTTTATCATCGGGCGACCGTTTTGGACAAGTGAATAGTCCATTTCGTGTACTTTTTTGAGAGGATCGCAATGGTGCAATCTGTTCGTTGAGTTTCGGGATCGGGACACGGGTCCCACGTGGCACCGCTCGTGTGCGGTGCGCCGGGATGCACCTTTTTCTCCGGATATCTGTTGCACTCAAGTGAGTAGTGCTTTTGACGTGTTTTCCCAAGGGGATCGCAATGGTGCGATGCGCCCGACTGTTTTCGGTGCCGAGGCTCAGATCATGGGACGTCGTTCGGGCGTGAGGCGGTGTTGGTGACTTTTTCATCGGATATCCGTTGGAGGCAAGTAAGTAGTCGATCTCGCGTGTTCTTTCGTGAGGATTACAACGGTGCAATCTGTTTGGTTGTGCGGAGCCTCTTGCATGATCTTGTTGAATGTGGAGCATGGAAGGTGCTCCAGTGGCGGTCTGCCCTACTTTGTCCGTAGCGGACCCTTGGCGTGTGATCGCGCACTCTTGGGAAAGTGATGCAAATGGTTCACGAGATGTGGTTGGCCGTGCCTGGGCCTTTGAGTGGAGTTGTTACGTCATGCCTTCGCGTTGACGCTGGGTGTCGTGTGCACGATAGCCTTTGGGCTGGAATGAGGTATACTCTGGGAGTATACGAGAGCGCTTGGAGGTACGTGTGGTTTGTACCTGAGATGTTTATGCGCTTGGTTGGGGTTGACTTGGGGCCACACGTCGTGTGGGCCCCATGTGCGTTCCATGTTCTGCTTTGCGTAATTTGACCACTCACGATGTAGAGGGTCCCTCTGTGGGTTTGTTTGACCAGCAAGGTGGATTTTTCCCCTGGATTGGTGCTGGTTTTTTGGCCAGCAGGGTTGAGTGGTCTCCCCCTGGTTTCGTTCTCAATGGATCGGCCAGTAGCGGTGCTAGTGGCACCCCGTGATGGAACAGGCGTTGAACCCCTCAGGGTGAGTTGTGCTGGAGTTGGGTGATTGCGCGATACCCACTCCGTGTTTGGTTGGCCAGTGTTGTACCCTCCAGTAGAGATGGGCAGAGCGGTTCTGAGTTTTACCCTCCAGCAGGGCTGGGAAGTGGGTTAATCATCAACTACCTCGGGCTTACCCTCCAGCAGGGCTGGGCAGTGGGTTTCTCACTGACTTCTAGGGTTTACCCTCCAGCAGAGACTGGGCAGTGGGTCACCTGATGCTCTTAGGGTCTACCCTCTAGCAGAGACTGGGTAGTGGGTCACCCGACTCTCTTAGGGTCTACCCTCCAGCAGAGACTGGGCAGTGGGTCACCCGACGACCTCTTAGGGTCTACCCTCCAGCGGGGCTGGGCAGTGGGTTACCCGTCATCTAGTTACAGGTCCACCCTCCAGCAAGGCTGGGTAGTGGGTCGCCTGTCGACTTATTCCAGGTTTACCCTCCAGCGGGGCTGGGCAGTGGGTCGCCAGATGATGTGTTATGGTTTACCCTCCAGCGGGGCTGGGAAGTGGGTCGCCGGAGGATGTGTTATGGTTTACCCTCCAGCAGGGCTGGGCAGTGGGTCACCCGATGTTTGGTTATGAATTACCCACCAGCAGGACTGGGCAGTGGGACACCTGTTAGCATTCCAGACTCAGTCCTTTCTACCAGGCTAGTCTGTGGCTTTTCCTCCGTGTTTACCAGAGCAGGACCCTTGGTTGTACGGGTCGGTGATGGAACGACTTTGGCTTTTAGGAGACCTCTCGACTGCAGGGTAGTGATGAGGTGTGGTTTGACTTTCCCTAGAACTCTCAAGTTCGAGGGGGGATTTCCCCACCGAGACGCGTTCTTATGACGCGATCTAAAACTGTGCGGGCGAGTCAGTGCCGCCCAAAGCGAATAGTATCGAAGTGCGGTGATTGAGCCCCTTGGCTTGCGGTTCGGGGCAGACATGCGGGATGCTGGGCATCGATGGAGTTTCTTCTGGGACTGTTGGTGACACTTTTCTTGGGCTGAGCTACGGGATAGAGATCCCCTTACAAGCTTGTTCGGGTTTCTTGTTTAGCATATAGATATGTATATACCTTGTTTCTGGTACCCACTTCTTGGTTTTGGTTACTCTCCTTCCAGGAGAGGCGAAGACGCACGGGGTATGCCACGTGCTTTCTGTGTCTAGCTTCTCATGGATGGACGAGTCTATTCGCCTGCTATAGGCAGTGAAAGCTCGATGAGAAGTGCATCTTCTCACCGTTCCTAGCTCCTTGTGTTAGGACGAGTCTTCTACGTTTCTCTTGTTGGGTTGAGCTGGACTCTTACTTCACTTTCAGTTGTACTCCTCCACTTTTCCTGTTCTCTCTACCGCTCACCCTTCGGTACCTCCTTTTGTTGCTCCCTCGAGCCTTCGGGGTATCCTACTGAGTATTTTTATACTCACCCCTGCTTGGGCTTTTCCCGCACTTGGTGTGCCCTTGCAGACGACGGACAGGTGGAGCGTAGGATCTTGGGAGCTTGGACCGCGTGCAGTGGTCGTAGTCGAGTTCCAGGTGGGAGACCCGTCAGCTTTTTGTTTTTGTTTACCTGTTGCCGGGTTGTGGCACCTTTTCTGATTGGGCGCGTGTTTTTCCCCTTTTTCATTTTTAGCTTGTATCTTGTAGAGGTCGATTCACTTTGTGGTATGTATATAGCAGTTTCCCTTTTCTTTTCTTTGCTTGTCTTTTCTTTTACTCTGCACTTTTGCATTGAGTTTGCTGCGTGTGCGTGTGTACAAGTGCTTAGGCAAATGCCTCCCCGAGTTGTTGTGCCTTCGGCGCTAGTCGCCAGCCCCTGGCCTATGGAGGCGGACCTGGGGTAGTTACGGCTCGAGCCCGAGTAGGGTCAGGTCGTGACATATTAGGACCTCTTTATCATCCACATTCATGTTTCTTAAAAATGCATTTCAAAACATTTTTACTATTTACTAGACTATGGGTTAAATTCATTTATACCCCTATTTTACTTTTTATAAAAAAATTTGAAAGGAATCTTTCTGTCACTTTCCAAACAAGTTACTTTATGACCTTTTCGACAAATTAAAGAAATAATGTTTTTTTAACTCATACAGCCGGTGTGGCTATTTTCCGCCATTATAACACCTTCAAAGCTTACCTTAAAAGCTTATAAGAATATTTTCAAAATAAATGTTTTATTTTATAATTAAGTAAATTTTAAATGATTTCAAAATATAAAGAGATATTTCTCCCAAATAGTTTTGATTTCATATATGTCAACATCCTTTGTTGGATTTTACGCTTATTTGAAGTTGATTTATTATGATACAATATTCCATATTGTATTGAAGGTTTTGTGATATGTTTGACTATGGATGTGATATTTTTATACCATTCATGGTTTATGGTTAAAGTATTAACATTTCTTATGCTAATTTTAAATACGAATGTTTATGTTATGTTTCAACATTTTCATATGAGGAATGAATTGGACGTTATAAGTGATGGGTGTACCATCCCAGGTAAATAAAGAACATGAAAATTTTTATATTTATTATTATTTTTGTATTAAATATTAATTCTACTTTAAAGGGGACGCTATGTTCGATGGAATACCTGATACGCAACAATGGGTTTCTTTGAAATCTTACGTTGCACACTAATAATATAATATTATTATTTTAAATGGTAATTAATGCCTAGAAGTTGTATTGGAGGGAATGAATAGAACTAACTAAAATATTATTATACATGTTTTTTGAATATTTTTACATTTATTCAATAAAATTTAGAGGCTTAAAATAAGTAAAGAATTCGATTTTAAGCATAAATACTCTAATATTCACTAAAATGTCGATTTACCGCCTTTTAATGGAGAACCCTCTTTAAATCTAGTTTTTATCACTTTTTGACAAAATAAAATTTTTCGTTATAATCGGGACACAAAAATTTACTTTGGATTAAATTTTGGTATTTTTCTAATAAAGTTCATTTTTTAATGAATAATGAAAAATACTGTATTTTAATTTAAAAGTGTCATTTAATCTAATTTATCTATATGGTTATATTATCTTTTTAATTGGTTTTAAAGTGTAATTAGAATATATTTTTACAATTTAATCTAATTTTGGTCATTGGAAGTAATTTTATTTTGAAATTTGACATAAACAAGTGTCAATATTTTGATAGTTATTATTTCTTAAAAACACGCTATTTGTTTTAACAGCGGGAATTAATTTTAAATTAATCTCTTCCACTTCTATGTTTTGTATTTGGAAAAATGGATTCCATATTTGGAATCAGTAGGTCCAAATTGTGTAAATATGTAACTTTTATTTTTAGACATTTTAAATATTTACTTCAGTAAATATTTTATTTACCATGATTAAAAGGTAAAAATGATAAATAAGGGTAAAATATAATATAATAAAAATATTAAATTACCCTAACATGTGTTCTAATCCTATTTTTTGATACATATCTAACCATGGAATCCTTGGGTCGTATTTGGGACCCCATGGAGCCACACGGGAGTAATAATGACATTTTATATTAATTAATTTAAAGTAAAGACAAAAATGACATAAACAAATATCTTTTAGTAAATAAATTTTTACATAGGGTTATATAAATTATCTTTCGACTATAAATATTATTTTGAAATCTAAAAATATTTCCTACATCATGGTATTTTTTTTTATAATTTTTGGACATCAAATAAATTCAATTATTTATGACACAATAATGATGCAATATTTACCTCATTAATAAATGATTTAAATAAATAAGATTATAAATATTAAAACAATATCCAAAACCTGTCCAATTATTATTGTATTATTTTATTTCGACCATTAGTCATATTAACTTTGATATCAACTAATAGTTGACCTTTTGAAACTAATTATGAGGTTATAATAAAATAATTGTTTCAAACTTTCCTACAGATCCCCTCCTCTCCCTTATAAAAAGGCCTCACTTATAATTCATTACTCACACTTCTCAAGCCTTTGGATCATGAAACCTCTGCTAAAATAAGATCCCAATATTTCTATATTCATCCTATAAGCCTTACCTTAGTCAGAAAGCACATAAATAAACACTTTTGGTTCAAACCAAATGGAGTTACCCTATTTAAAGGTAACATCTTCTCGTAAGTTCTTTTGTTTTATTTTACTTCTCCAACCCCTAAACTATTTTTATTCCTTTATTTTATAACAAAACCAGTATCCTCAATATACTAGTATGTTTTTATGATAATTATTTGAACTACACTTACACACACCTCCATCTAATGGATAAAGAACATATTGTTTCTGTGGATGGAAAATTAACGCCTCACGAAATGATGATTGTTCAATTATCTCCTATCACCTCTCATGGTGGCCATTAATATAGAACTATATTTATGTATGATATATACTATGTTTTTTATTTATATATTCTTCGGTAATTTTTATTTACATACATACCTTTATGCCTTCTAATATGTGTAAACACGATAATTTCATTTGAGGAAGTGCGGACTACCGCCACCTCAAGGAGATATGATTGGTTCTTGACATACATGGAATGTATAAAGATGGAGTTAATGAAATTATGTAACATACATAACATATGATATTATACTATAATTATAATACACCTATGTATCATTAAGTTTTCATTCCATTAAATATTAAATAGAAACGAAAGTAGCATTCATGCGTACATACGACTTACCGTCTCCATGAACAGTGCATTTTATTTCTTATCTCCAAATGTTATGCACTATTATAAATATATATATATATATAATAGATATATATTATATATATTATATTTAAATAATTAATATAATTCTGGAGATAATTGAGTTTTGATGACATGGACAAATTGTAATTATAACAAGTTCATTTTTTAACTCAAATTCTGAACATCGACAAAATGTCCGATATGAACTCAAATAATTAATTAACTGTTATTGAAAAGTAATAAGTGATATAAAAGTAATAATAACATTAAAAATTTTATGAATCAAGTATAAATTAACTTAAGTTTATTATTCAGGAAGAACAAGGAACATACGAGTCAAGTTGGACATGAGGTAAGAGATTTCTTATCTCACTTTTAATTCTGTGAGATTTCCATTATTCACCACTTATTTATTAAATTTGGTGTATTAGGTAATTCCATTTGATATATATATTATCATTATTATATTTATATTCATGTTATTTTGTGATTCATTTGGTGGTTATTAACGTTTTTCATGCGACTCGATTGATTACAACGTGGTAAAAGTTTTTCATCTCACTTTTTATTCCCATGAGATTCATGCAATATTAGCCACTATTTACTTTTGTGTGGTGAATGTAATGACTATAATTGTATTATTTGTGTAATATAATTTAATTTATGGGTATTTACATATTCATTATGTGATCTTTCTTTCATGGGGTGTATGTTTCGTAAGTTACCAAATCGGTAAAGGAACCTTTCACCCTCCTCTTTCTAAAAGACTTCTTTTTGTTATGTCTTTTAATTTACATACTTTTATGTTGGGATATGTTCTTCTATATACTTATTGATGTAAATTTTATGTCCAAGTGATGATATATCCTTTTCTCTCTCATCAACTTATTTTCCAAATTTTAAAGTAACGTCGTTAGGCTGTCGAATTTCTGTAAGAAAACTTTTTAACCCAATTTCAATTTTTGGGTTAAACATATACTTCTTAATTATGTCATGCTATGAATATGTGTGAATAACCTATGATTTTAGTACACTTAATATCAACTTATATTTGGTGTATTTATATTTTTCACACATAATTATGTAATTTATTTATCATTAATCTAAGGATACCATCCTTATAAGGGATTTCGTCATAATTTACATTTCCATTGAGACTTCATTGTTGATATGCACCAATTCACTCTTATATGGTATATATACTAACCTTTGTAATATTATCTCATGAATATATTTATTCTCATGATATTATAAAGTTATGATTAAATGTTATTTCTTAATTATTTATATTCTAGGGTCTCTCATTTTGATAAAAACTCTTTAACTAAAATATCATTTTAAATGTTTTATTGGTTTATTATTCTAAACCTTTCACATTAATGTCCATGTTTTAAAAATGGTTTTTAAGGATTTATTAATATGGACATGAATTTTTTGAAGTTTAAATTTCTTTCAATAGATTCAAAGTGGTATGGGAAACTTTGATTCAAATATCCATTTATTTAATATTTTAAATGGTTTTGAAAATGGTTTGATAAAATCCTTTATTTTTTCAGTATTTTGAAATGATATATTGTGATTGTAATGTGGAAATTTTATCTTTCCATTATGTTTGTTTTATGGGTTGTGAATATGTTATGGATATTGGGAATTATTTACGTATATGGGTGGTTCCGTGATAAACCTAGGGCGGGTGAGCCCGAGATAGCTCTCCAATGCATTGGGTAACGTGACAAAGGTAAATGTTAATGTTTCTCCTAAGAGATTTAGATAATATACTATGATAGGTATTCCAAATGTTACTCCCTCTATATATGTGATAGCTACAATGTAATTATGTTATTTATGTCATAAGTTACCTTTATGATTTATGATTTTTATGTGTTGTTCATAAATCTTATGATTTCATGAGGTATGTTATGATTGAAAAGTATGGTCTCATTGTTTTGTATTTATTGATGGGATAATGTTTTCATTCCTTATTTTATATCCCTTAATGATCTTTTTATGCTCATCCCAAGTTTTTTAAATGTTTTCCATAGGACTTAAAGATGAATAAGGGTCAAGGATGGGATCAAGGAAAATTCATGTTGTCTAAAACTTGGAACTAGACATGACTCTTTTTTCAAGAGTTTTTATTTTATGAAAAAAATCGATACTGAATATAATTGTATACATGTAATATTCATGTTGTTATTTAAATTTTATGACCTAATTATATAAAACTCTAAACCTGAAAAGATCCTCAATGTGAATTATCCATTTAATTCAAGATTATGTAATGTTTAAGGTCGGGTCCTTACAGTTGGTATCAGAGGTAGGTTTAGACAACTTTAGGGATTATGAGTTTTCATTAAACACATGGTTAGTCCCTATGTGTATTATTTCATTTAAATGATTGTTTTATAACTTTTTTCATATCAAGGAAATTTAGTTACAGATTGAAGGAGTAGGATCTCAAATGATATTCTTATCTCTTCCTGATGACTTACTTGCTATAATTATTGCAAAGTTGTGTTCGTATGATTGTGAAATTATTTTTAACATACAACTCACTTGAAAGCAATGGTTTGATATATCAAACACCTCCACTATACCCCTATATCATCGTGGATCATGGGTTGTATTTAATCAAATCTTATTTTCACAATATTCTCATATTTTCAAGAAAGTTAAATATTTTCAAGGAATTTTCAAATATTTTACCTTATCACAAGATTTTGAAGCATATTATGATTTTGAAAAAGGTGCTAAAGAAGTATACCCTTGATCAATATATTTATATTTGATTTTAAAATATAGTCTCTCAGCGCATACTTATGGTATTTTAAAAGGACCACTAATTGAATGTTTTAACTCAAACTCAGTCCGACTATTTTGTAAATATCATGTTTTATCAGATGTTTTGAAATTATATGTCATGCATGATTATTTTCCAAAACTGTTTTTCTGTGAACACCCATATGACCCAAGTTATAAAAGGTTTATTTGGATGAAGGAATCAAAATGATTTTGAAGGATCTCTAAATCATTGTTGCAATGCATGGACCTTCTACCTACGTGAACAAGATAATGATGAAACCAAGTGGACACCATGATAAATGTATGATGTTCTTTATTCTGGGGATCGTTTCATTTTATTATATGGTGGTGAAATTAAAAAAAATACAATATATATAAGACATCAAGAATTAAGATGTAGAGATCATAATGATTTGGGATGAAAATGAGAGGTATATGGAAACCATTGAGGTTAAAACATATTAGGGTTATATTTGAGTTTTATAAAAAGAACAACACATAGACTGTGTAATAACCCGTTGCGTTAGATAAAGATGCGGGAATCGAACCCGCAACCAAAGTGCGATTGAGATTTATCGCCTACCACTAGACTACGTGAAGTCCCTAGTTAATATGACTTATTCTTTTTAGTTAAATGATTTTATTGATCAAGAATAAGTTAATTTGGGATATTATGTTTTATCAAATGGATATCCTTAGTATAATAAAATGATTTGGTGATTAAGTGATAAAAGTAATTTTGAAAAAAGTTCTCCCTTTTGGTGAACAATATATACCTACGGAAAATGGAATACTATGGGATTTAAATTGTGGGGTAATGGTTGAAATATTATTTTTGGAAGAATTTATGTTTTATTTTAGAAATATAGATATTTGGGTTATTTATGAAAATGACTAACCTATCATAGATAATATGTGATTAGGTTAATTACACTTCAGTATGAGATGATAAGAGTAGTCGATGCTATTTGGAGATAAATGTTAAGATTTACTGTGGAAGACTATGAGATTAAATCCTTCTGAGATTTGGGTTTCAATCTTAGTTTGGATTATTTTGAATAATTTTAAGGAAGATTATGTATTGAATGGTCTTTCTTAAACTTTGGGTACTTTTGTTGAATTTTGGAGATTAATAGTAGTAATTTTATTTATACAGGATTAACCTTTTTGGGGATTATATGATCTCGTACTAACCATTTTGGTTTTAGTTGATGTTTAAAGACAAGAGAAATATATAGTTCTTATTTTGTAGATTATGTGATTCTCTAGAATATTATTCATGTGCTTTTGATGTGACCAAGTCTTTTTGAATGCTCATTGTTTGGAGAAAAGATTAGTTTTTGGTAGAAACTTATTAAATGATGAAACTCTACTTGAAGGTAATTATATTTCATTATGTTCTTATTCTACATAGTAAATGAATTCCTCAAAATTATGAAAAGTAACGTAAAACAAAAACTTTGTTGGTTTAAATTTTCTTCTATGTAATCAATGACTGTTTAACACATCATAAGTTTGTGATTTTCTGGTGGTTAACTTTCTCCTAATCATGTTTTCTACCACTCTCCATCAGAACTTGACTGTTTGTTCTCTCTTCCATATCCATGTTTTTCTACATTGAATCCAAGTATGGGTTATCTCGGGTAACCTTTGTACTTCTCTTTAATTCTATTAAAGTGATAGTTTTACTGACTCTTTTCCGATGTGGGACTTTTAATGAAGTTTCCAATCCCTGTTTTAAAATTGCGAGAACGCAATTCCCAAAAAGGGGGAAGGATGTAACATCCCAGGTAAATAAAGAACATGAAAATTTTCATATTTATTATTATTTTTGAATTAAATATTAATTCTAATTTAAAGGGGATGCTTTGTTCGATGGCATACCTGATACGCAACAATGAGTTTCTTTGAAATCTTATGTTGCACACTAATAATATAATATTATTATTTTAAATGGTAGTTAACTCCTAGCCGTTGTATTGGCGGGAATGGATAGAACTAACTAAAATATTATTATACATGTTTTTTGAATATTTTTACATTTATCCAATAAAAGTTAGAGGCTTAAAATAAGTAAAGAATTTGATTTTAAGCATAAATACTCAAATATTCACTAAAAGGCCGATTTACCGCCTTTTAATGAAGAACCCTCTTTAAATCTATTTTTTGTCACTTTTTGAAAAAAAAACTTCTTTATAATCAGGACACCAAAATTTACTTTGGATGAAATTTTTGTATTTTTCTAATAAAGTTCATTTTTTAATGAATAGTGAAAAATACTGTATTTTAATTCAAAAGTGTCATTTAATATAATTTATTTATATGGTTATATTATATTTTTAATTGGTTTTAAAGTGTAATTAGAATATTTTTTTATATTTTAATCTATTTTTGGTCATTAGAAGTAATTTTATTTTGAAATTGGACATAAACAAGTGTTAATCTTTTGATAGTTATTATTTCTTAAAAACATGCTATTTGTTTTAACAGCGGGAATTAATTTTAAATTAATTTCTGCCACTTTTGTGTTTTGTATTTGGAAAAATGGATTCCATATTTGGAATCATCACTTCCAAATTGTTTAAATAGGTAAATTTTATTTTTATACATTATAAATATTTACTTCCGTAAATATTTTATTTATCATGATTAAAGGGTAAAAATGATAGATAAGGGTAAAATATAATATTATAATAATATTAAATTACCCTAACATGTGTCCTAATCCTATTTTCTAATACATATCCGACCATGGCATCCTTGGGTCAAATTTGGGACCTCATGGAGCCACATGGGAGTAATAACGACATTTTATATTAATTAATTTAAAGTAAAGACAAAAATGATATAAAAATATATCTTTTAGTAAATAAATTTTTACATAGTTTTATATAAGTTATCTTTTCGACTATAAATATTTTTTGGAAATCAAAAAATATTTTCTACATCATGGTATTTTTTTATAATTTTTTGACATCAAATAAATTAAATTATTTATGACACAATAATGATGCAATATTTACCTCATTAATAAATGATTTAAATAAATAAGATTATAAATATTAAAAAAATATCCAAAACCTGTCCAATTATTATTATATTATTTTATTTCGACCATGATTCATTTTAACTTTGATATTAATGAATAGTTGACCTTTTGAAACTGAAGATGAGGTTATAATAAAATAATTGTTTCAAACTTTCCTAAAGAGACCCTCCTCTCCCTTATAAAAAATCCTCACTTCTAATTCATTTCTCACACTTATCAAGCATTTTTATCATGAAAAATCTATTAAAATAAGCTCCCAAGATTCCTCTATTCATCCTGGAAGCCTTACCTTAGGTATAAAGCACATAAAGAAACCCTTTTGGTTCAAACCAAAGGGAGTTACCCGATTTAAAGGTAACGTCTTCTCTTAAGTTCTTCTGTTTTATTTTACTTCTCCAAACCCCTAAAATATTTTTATTCCTTTATTTTATAACAAAACCAGTATCCTAAATATACTAGGATGTTTTTATGATAATTACTCGAGCTAAACTTACACACACCTCCATCTAATGGGTAAATAACATACTGTTTCTCTGGATGGAAAACTAACGCCTCATGAAACGATGATTGTTCAATTACCTCCTACCGCCTCTCATGGTGGCCATTAAAATGGAACTATATTTATATATGATATATACTATGTTTTTTTCCTATATTCTTCTATAATTTTTATTTACAGGCATGCCTTTATGCCTTCCAATATGTGTAAACATGATAATTTCATTTGAGGGAGTACAGACTACCACCCCCTCAAGGTGATATGATTCGTTCTTGACATACATGGAACGTATAAACATGGATTTAATGAAATTATGTAACATATATATCATATTATATTATAATTTAATTATAATATACCTATTTATCATTAATTTTTCATTCCATTAAATATTAAATAGAAACTAAAGTAGTGTTCAAGCGTATGTACGGCTTACCATCTCCATGAATGGTGCATTTAATTTCTTATCTCCAAATGTTAGGTACTATTATAAATAAATATATATATATATATAAACTAGATATATATATGATATATATGATATATAAATAATTAATATCATTCTGTAGATAATGGATTTTTGACCACATGGACAAATTGTAATTATAACAAGTTCATTTTTTAACTCAAATTCTGAACATCGACAAAATGTCCGATATGAACTCAAATAAATAAATAGTTGTTATTGAAAGGTAATAAGTGATATAAAAGTAATAATAAACATTAAAAGGGTTATGAATAAATTATAAATTAACTTAATTTTATTATTCAGGAAGAACAAGGAACATACGATTCAAGTTGGACACGAGGAAAGGGATTTCTTATCCCACTTTTAATTCCGTGAGATTTCCATTGTTCACCACTTATTTATTGAATTTGGTGTATTGTGTACTGCCATTTGATATATATTATCATGATTATATTTATATTAATGTTATTATGTGATTAATTTTGTGGTTATTAACGTTTCTTATACGACTCGATTGATTACAACGTGGTAAGGGTTTTTCATCTCACTTTTTATTCCTGTGAGATTCCTGCTATATTAGCCACTATTTCCTTTTGTGTGGTGAATGTACTACCCATGATTGTATTATTTGTGTAATATACTTTAATTTATGGGTATTTACATATTCATTGTGTGATCTTTCTTTCATGGGGTGTATGTTTCTTAAGTTATCAAATCGATAAGGGAACCTTTCACCCTCCTCGTTCTAAAAGACTTCTTTTTGTTATGTCTTTTAATTTACATCTTTTTATGTTGGGATATGTTCTTCTATATCCTTATTGATGTAAATTTTATGTACAAGTGATGAGATATCATTTTCTCTCTCATTAGCTTATTTTCTGAATTTTAAAGTGACGTCTTTAGGCTGTCGAATTTCTGTAAGAAAACTTCTTAACCCAATTTCAATTTTTGGGTTAAACATCTACTTCTTGATTATATCATGCTATGAATATGTGTGAATAAACTTTGATTTTTTTACAATTAATATCCAATTATATTTGGTGTATTTATATTTTTCACACATAATTATGTAATTGATTTATCATTAATCTAAGAATACCATCCTTATAAGGGATTTCGTCACAATTTACATTTCCATTGAGACTTCATTGTTGATATGCACCAATTCACTCTTATATGGTGTATATAATGTCCTTTGGAATATTATATCATGAATACCTTTATTATCATGATATTATTAAGTTCTGATTAAATGTTATTCTTCAATTATTTGTATTCTAGGGTCTCTCATTTTGATAAAAACTCTTTAACTAAAATATCGTTTTAAATGTTTTAAAGGTTTATTCTTATAAATATTTTGCATTAATGTCCATGTTTTAAAAATGGATTTTATGGATTTATTCATATGGACATGAATGTTTTGAATTTTAAATTTCTTTCAAGAGCTTTAAAGTGGTATGGGACACTTTGATTCAAATATCCATTTATTTAATATTTTAAATGGTTTGATAAAATCTTTGATTTTGTCAATATTTTGAAATGATATATTGTGATTGTAATTTGGAAATGTTATATTTCCATTATGTTTGTTTTATGGGTTGTGAATATGTTATGGCTATTGGTCATTGTTTACATATATGGGTGGTTCCGTGATAAACCTAGGGCTGGTGAGCCCAAGATAGCTCTCCAATGCATTGGGTAACATGACTGAGGTAAACGTTAATGTTTCTCCTGAGAGATTTAGGGAATATACTGTGATAGGTATTCCAAATGTGACTCCCTCTATAGTTGTGATAGATTTCAATGTAAGTATGTTATTTATTCCGTAAGTTACCTTTATGATTTATGATTTCTATGGGTTGTTCATAAATCTTATGATTTCATGAGGTATGTTATGATTAAAAAGTATGGTTTCATTGTTTTGTATTTATTGATGGGATAATGTTTTATTCCTTATTTTATATCCCTTAATGATATTTTTATGCTCATCCCAAGTTTTTGATTTTTTTCCATAGGAATTAAATATGAATAAGGGTCAAGGATGGGATCAAGGAAAATTCATGTTGTCTAAAACTTAGAATTAGACATGACTCTTTTTTCAAGAGTTTTTATTTTATGAAAAAAAATGGATACTGGGTAGAATTGACTACATGTAATATTCATGTTTTTATGTAAATGTTATGACCTAATTCTCTAAAACTATAAACCTAAAAAGATCCTTAATGTGAATTATCCATTTAATTCAAGATTATGTAATGTTTAAGGTCGGGTCCTTACAACGGTTGGGGCCCGCTATAGCCCCTCAATGCATCGGTAGGTCTCATGATACAAACTAGTGTCTTGAAATAAGGCCTTGACAAAATCTTATTTGTAGTCTTGGCCCGAGGCCTTGACTATGTGGTTACGATGTCCGGCATTATTTATTCTATCATTATGAAATTAGATATTGATTTTGCATATGATTATTAGACTAGTAGAATATCCATGTAAATAAGTAGATGGAATTATTTTATTTATCCTTGCCATATTATGTTGAAGTTTATGTTTAAAAAGTCTTGTGTTTTACTCTTATACATTTGCTTAAATGTTTATGCTTATTTATGATAGTTTATGTTATATGGTTATCCTTACTGAGCATCTGAGCTCACCCCTTTCTTATGTTTTATTTTTTCTAGGATGTGAAGAAGTATATTACTATTAACCTATAAGAATGGGATAAGGGATATGAGTGTGTTAAAAGGGGACACAATGTTGTTGTTTTTTATTTCATGATGTAATGTAAAACTTATGTATGTATCTAGTACTTCCAAGGCTACTAAACTAATCAGTATTTCGAGACTTGATCTCTTGCGATCATGCCAATGTTATCTAATAATGCACCGACTTTGGGTAACTAGGGTTGGGGAATTACAAAATCATTTCTTTTCCATGGTTTTATTAGGTTGTAAATGAATAATTATTTATTATATGAGTTTTATGATTTAAGTTTATTATTATTAATAGGGTAATTGAGTGTTATATGAAATGGGTGATCCTAATAAATCTTATACAAATGGTTGAGCTGCATTATAGCTCATGGGTGAACCCGATATAGATTATAGGAATGGTTGATCCCCATTATAGTCCATAGGTGAGCCCAATATAGCATATAAGAAGGGTTGAGCCCCATTTTAGATCAATGAAAATGTGTGATCATGGTATAGCTTATACAAATAGTGATTCCCATTATATATCTCTGATGCATTGGGTATATGGTGATTCCAATTGAAAGTGTTTTGAAAGAGTTTTTAAAGGGTTTATTCAAAGTTATGATCCAAGTTATCAAAAGAGTTTTAATTTCTTATTATATTTTTGCAATATTTATAATGATCTAGATTGATATCACATGGTTTTTTATTATTTATTCTTATGAATTTTTACTTTTTAATGATTTCATATTTTATGATCTAGTAATTTAGGGGTTTCAGTTATTTTATTACTCTCTTATGTACTTTTATTATGTCACCATACCCTTATGCACTCTTATTCTCTATGATGACAGTTAATTATTAATGCTAATTTTTACCCTTACTAAGAATTTGAGCACTCCCTTCTTATGTTTCCTTTTCACAATGTGTTAAATAATAATTTTGAATGAGTTTTTATAATAAGGTATTTTATATGGACAATTATGATGTCTAAATGTGAAAAATAAAAGATAGGTCTAGTGGGAGAAATTATCTTTTAAAGTCATATAAATTGTTTGTGTATAAGTTTTTAAAAATTCTCTAAAACTATAAATCTAAAAGGTCCTCTAATATGTAAGTGATCTATGTTTTCCATTTTATGTTGTAAGGTTTAGATGAAAAAATTTGTTCACAATTATTTCCATCAATTTTGGGAATGTAAAGCTGTGGATTTCAGAATAGTATCTAGGAGTATAGGTTTTGGGTTGTTATAGTTGGTATCAAAGGTCAGTTTAGATAAATTTGGAGATTAGTATGGTTTTATATGATGTTATATTAATATTTATAGATACCTTCATAGGACTATAAATTTAAGTTTGATCATAAGTTCAAAGTCTTGAGACACCCCACTAGAGTTTTTTAAGTAGTAAAAATTTTGAGGTCATCAATGATGTTTCTAGAAAAAAAAATTTGGTTGAGGCATTTGAAACCCCTAGGATCAACATGAAGTGTTTTAATAAAAGAATTATTTTTAATTATTAAAGAAAAAAAGTATAACCTAAAGTTTGGGTGATAACCCATCATATCTGGTAAGGTCTTGGGGCTTTAACACACAACCGAAGGGTGACAAGGGTATAGAGTCTACCACTGGCCTATGTGATGTCCTGGTTAGTATGAAAATTTTTACAAGTTAATATTAAGATTATTTCAACAACATATGGGGTTTTATTTTATGAATAATAGTTGATTTATATTGGAATAATATATGATCAAATCCTTCTAAACTTTTTGTTTCAAACTTTTTCATTAAATGTTTGAAGAATTTTAATGATAGTTATTTAGGTAATAATTTAGTTTAAAATTTGGGTATTACTATTGAATTTTTAAGATTATTTTGTCATTTAAAGGTTTACACATTTTAAGAATTATCTTACCATGTGCTAACCATTTTCATTTTGGTTCATGCATAAATACAGGTGGAATAGTTTGACTATCACTTTTATGGTTATGTGGTCTTTAAAAGTTGATTTTAGTGCTTCAAGAATTAAAAATTCATCTTGTATACTCATAATTTGGATAAAAATTTATGATTTCTGTGGGAATTTATTAATGGATTAAATTATACTCATCAAGTAAGTATATTTATTTTTTTTCTCTTGGTCTTGATTGTAATATAATTCTTTAACTCTAAGAAAATGATCTTGAAGCAAAAGTATTGTCTTAGTACCTTCAATTATGATGAACCGGTGGTCTTTTTTATCATCAAAGATTTATGTTTTTAAGTCCCATAACTTTAAAATGATAATTAACTTGTTTATGATCAAGGACCTCAATCACTCTCTATAATTATTTATGCTTTTTTTTCATTCCCACCTATGTCCCCCCAATGTGGAATCCTAGTTATGCATGACTTCTAGTGACCTATTTGTTTCCCACATTACATTTTTAATATTATTTTTTATAAAAAAATTTTATTATTTGGGCTTCAATAAATTAATTCTAAAAATGGTAATCATTTGATAAATAAGATGAATTTTCAAGGGGGGAATTAATTTTAAGGGGGGTAGGATGTAACATCCTAAAATTTTAGGAAATAACTTCTCTTAAATTAATTTAAACTCTTTGATGACTTGTGTTAAATGAAATGAATAGTTTTGATTACTTTTTATGAAACAACAATTTTATCTTCTATTGCACATAACATTTATTTTCTTTGATAACTTGTGTTACACGTAAGGTCGGGTCTTATTGGACAACAATACACTATTAATATTATTTATTTAACATAATAGTTATCACCTAGACATTAAAATGGTATGAATGAATATTATTAACTAGATTATTAATATATAGATTAAAAATGTTTATATAATTAATCCTTTGGTGACCAATTAATTATAAATGAAAATGAAAACCAATTGAATATAAAGGATGAGTTTCTATGAAAAACTATTTTTATGCTCTCAAATGTATTTTATATTAATAAATTAAATTAATCACAATTATTTATGGTTACTACTACAATTTATATTTTATATATTTAATAAAATTATTTTAAATTCATTTGATAAGTTTTATAGGCATAAATTAATAACAAATTTAATTTAAGCATTAAAAGTGTGTATGTTTCTAAAAGACATTTTTTCCACCTTTTAATGGAAGACTTGATTTAAAAATAAATTTTAAAACTTTTATAATTTTTAAAAAAAAAAATAAACTTCATTTTTGAAATTTTAATATACAAATTTACTTTGGGTGATTTTTTGGTATTTTTTAATAACTTTCATATTTTGATGAATAATGAATGACACCGAATTTTAATTGAAACTGTTTTTTCATCGAAATAAATTATAGTGTTAAATATTATTTTTAATTTGTTTTAAAGTATAATTAGACAAACAATTATATAATTTAATCTAATTTATTTCATTGTAATCAATTTCATAATGAATTTATAAATAAAAATTTAGCAATCTTTTGAAAATATACACTTTAAAAACCTGCTTTGTCTTTCCCTCTACATGATTAATTTTAAATTAATTTATATCAATTATATGATTTGAATTTGGAAAAATAGATTTAATATTTGGAATAATAATAATTTATAATGTATAATAAGTTCAACTTAGTTTTTTACTAAAAATATTAGTGAAAGAGATTAAAATTAAATACAGCGATTAAGGTAAAAATAGGTTTACTTAGTGGTTAACTTTTAATATTAAGGGGGAAAATGACCTAGAAACATGTCCAAAACTAATTTAATTGAAATGAATCGAAAATATACCCTATTTTATATAATTTTTATAATTATTTTAGGCACATTATGTAAGAGAGACCTCCCAATAGTGTTTACCTATTTATATTTACAAGAATGTCACTCCCCATCCACTATAAAAATGAAAACACCCTACCCACTTATTCACACCTGTAAAGAGATTTGTATTGTCCAAACCTACCCATATAATCTCTCAACATCCCTTATCTCATACTATAATCCTCACATTGGGATTAAATAAAACCAATGAAGTCATTTGGTGAAAACCAAAAGGAATTACCCGAATAAGAGGTAACATTCGTCAATGATCACTTCTATTTTGTTTCTTTCTCCACCCCTAAAATTATTATTATACCATGATTATATAATAAAATATGTATAATAAATGTAATTATATTTTTTAATGTTAATTTTTATACCTACACCTTCACACACATCCATCCAATGGGATATGCAATCATCATTCGTGTGTATAGCGGACTACTGTCTCGTGAACAGATGTCATTCATTCTTCCATTACCACCTTTAAAGGTTTATAATAATGATTAAATTACTGATTATATTTTATATATATGATTTTTATGATCTCTTAATACTTATTTAATTATTATATAACACATACCTTCATTATTTCATTTTTTTGGGAATATGATACATTGTTTGTGGACGTGTGGACTACCACCACCTCAAAGCGATGTGATATGTTAACCCTTTACATGGAATGTGTTAAAGAAGATTTTCATAAAAATATATGATATAAATGAAATATTTATTATATTCATGAGATAATTATTTCTATTTACATATATCATATCATTTTATTCTTTTCATTTCACATACTGAAAAAGTGATAACGTCATTTGTGAATGTGTGCACTACCACCGCCTCGAAGCAATGTGATTATTTATTTTTCATCACCACATCACAAAAATAATATATATAATTAAATAATATTTTATTTATGATATTATGGTTATTCTGTATAGATAAACATTTATTAACTTCTTTTTATAATGATCGATGGAAAATGGGGACGTTACTCATGTGTACGTACGGATTATCGTCTCTATAATTGTAATGTTTATTCATTATTAATAACCATATTTCCAATTTTATTTTAAAATTATAATTAATGAGAAAAAAATTGATTATTATGTAGTTTGGATTATTCTACATATGTTTAAATAATTACCTCAATGACCATAGTCAACCTATAAAAGTCATTTTTGACACATAAGACGAATATGGTCAAAACATATGAATTAAACATTGTTAATTAAGTAATTATATATAAATTGTTTATAAGTGAAATAAAATTAATGATAACCTTGTATAAGGTTATTAATTAATTAAATAATTAACATAGGTTTATTATTCAAAAACATAGAGGACAAGAATGACAAATTGGGCTCAAGGTAAGGGATTTATTAACTCAATTTCTATTAATTTGATTAAACTTCTATGTCATTGTTTATATTATGCCAAGAATATGTTTTAAATTGCATCTGATTATTTTATACTATCCTTAAAAATTTATTGGGTGTTTTTACATTTTTCACAAATAATTATTTCATTTATTTATTCTCACTCTAATGATAGGATCTTTGTAAGGTATTTTCATCTAAATTTTTACATCAGTGAGATAAATGTCATATTCACCAATTACCTCTTTTGTGGTGAATATACTGCCCCTTTTGATATATTATATCATGAATTATTTTATCCTTATAGTATTTAAATGTTTTATTTTATGATTATTACTTTTGGGTTTCTGATTCATATGTTACCACAGTTGTAATGGGATTTCTAGTTTCACTTTTATTTATGAAAGACTTATGTCATATTCACCACCTAATTATTTTTTTTGGTGTATATAATTCCCCCTTTGACATATCATGTCATGAATTCATTTATTCAGATGTTATTTAATGTTTTGTTAAATTTTATTCCTTCATGGGGCTTATGATTCAAAAAAGTTTCAAATCGGTATGGAAAACTTTGAATGTTTAAATATTATTTTCCCATGGAATGATTTTAATAAACTTTTAAGGGAATTTCCATTCATTGACATAAAAACCCTTGTTGTTACTTATCCTTCACTAGAAATATTTTGTATTTATACCACCATCATAATTTCTTTGGATGGATTGTGATTGTTTCAAATATATTGTTAAGGAACTCGTTTCTTTTCCATAGGTTAATCTTGTTTCAAAGATATTGGTATGAAACCCATATATTTTCTATAGGATACTCATGTTTCAAAGATATTTGTTATGAAACCCATTTCTTTTCCATGGGTTATTCATGTTTCAATGATATTATTATAGAACCCATTTCTTTTCCACAGGTTAATCATGTTTCAAAGGGATTGAGATTAAACCCATTTCTTTTCCATGGTTTTATCATGATATAAATGAATAATGATTTTTTATATGATTTTTATGATGGAAGTGTTTTATTATCCATGTGGTACATGAGTATTATGTGAAATGGGTGATCCCGATACATCTCATTAGAAGGTTCGAGCCCCATTATAGCTCATGAGTAAGCTCGATATAGCTTATATGAAGGGTTGATCCCCATTATAGATCATAGGTGAGACCGATATAGCTTATATGTAGGTTTGAGCCCCATTATAGCTCTTGAAAAATGGTTTATCCTAATACAGATTATATGAAGGGTGATCCCTTTATTGATCTCTAATGCATTGAGTAATGATAATATTGGTAGTCAGTCATATGGTTATTCCAATTAAAAGGGTATTTAAAGGGTTTTGAAAGGGTTTAATGAAAGTGATGTCTAAGTTACCAAAATAGTTTTAATTTCTTGTTATGAGTCTATAATATTTATAATTATCAAGATCTATATAACATAGATTTTTTTATCTTGATTTTAATGACTCTATCCTTTATCATGTTTTCATATTTTATGATCCATATATTTATGGTTATGATTTCATTTATGAATCACTCATGCACTTTTATTATAACATCATACCCTTATGCACTCTTATTCTCATTGATGACATTCAATTGTTAATGCTTATGTTTACCCTTAGTGAGCATCTGAGCTCACTCTTCTCATGTTTACTTTTATAGATGTTGTAAATAATTATTTTGAATGAGTTATGTCTATAAGGGATTTTTTATGGACAATGATGATGTCTTAATGTAAAGAATAAAATTTGGGTTAAGTGGGAGAAATTTCCTTTTAAATTCAAGTGAATTGTTTATGTAAGAGTTTTTCATAATTATCTAATACTCTAAACTTAAAATTACCTCTAGTATGTAAGTGATCCATGTTTTAATTTTTATTTTGTATGGTTTGGATGAAATTTTTTGGTCATAATTATTGACATTAGAGCTTGGAATATAAAGTTATGGATTCTAGCACAGGATAAGGGAGTGCGGGTTCTAGGTTATTATAGATCTCTTCTAGTAAATCTTTTGAAACTACTATTTCAGCATTAACTAATAAGATATATATTGATCTAATGGTTTTAATCATTTTATAGATAGAGATACATTAGATAAATTGAGGACATTTTTCAATTACTATTCAAAAAAAATCATCCAAATGTAGGAAAGAAACCAATGCATTTCATGGTCATTTGGTTATATGTTCCCAATATAAGATTAAATATAGAGATAAATTGAAATAATAGTATATTCCTCGCATTATTTAATTTATATGGGATAGTTTAAGTTTCATAACTTAATTTGATAATCATTTTTCTAAGAGGAGTCTTTCTAGGATTCTTTTGGTTAGTGAACCTCTCTTCAAGACTTTTGAACATGAAGATTTTCAATCCTTTTAGTAATAAGATCATCAAAAAATTAGTTTTCAATCAAAAATAACATTAAACTAATATTGTTTGAAATTATTTAAGTAGTATAAGGTTAAATTTAAATGAAATTTTCTATATTATTCTCCTAGTTTTTTTCAAGCTACAAACACATAGACTTAAAATTCTAATAATAAATACATGTGTTAAATATGCCACTTTGTTGATGAGGGGTAAAATTTTTATGAAATTATTATTCATTTTTATCAATTTTTTGTCCATACTAGTGAGATTAATGATAAACATTATAGAAATTTTGTTTTTGTAGGGACTCATGATGATTCTAACTATATTTATAGATAATACCTCTTAAAATAATTTATGCATTTAATATTTTAGAAAACAATTCCAATAATGGAATAAAAGTTTTATAGAAGAGATATATAATTTTATGATATGTTTTACTCACAAATTTAATGTAATTATAAAATATGGAATAAAATAAAAATATGATTATCTATTTATAATTTTATATACAATTTGATATGTGAGATTTACCTTAATAAAAATGTCTCGGTTTAAGGCTTATTCTGAGAGGGAAAGTATTGAATAAAAAATCTTATTTGTTTAGATATTATGTTTAGTTTAATCTCAATCCATTTAATTTTAGAGAAAATAATTAAATTGGAAACATATTTCAATATGTAGGATATTCATGATGAAATTTTTATTAAGGAATAAAGAAAGAAAAAAATTAAGGGAGTGTCTATTTTAAAAGACTGAAAGTATGAATGTATCATTATTCCATTTTTAATTTTCTTTCGTGATTTTACACTGGATATATCCTAGTCTAATTATGTTACTTTAAATAGGCTTATTGATCAACTTTTGGGAGTTGGATATGTAATCTAGTAAATATGAAAAAGTGATGACATTTCACATTTTATGATGGCTGAGATGATGAAGAAAAAACATGATAAATATTGTTAAAACCTCAATAGAGTAAATTTTTTATTATCTGTAACAAGTTTCTTAGTTCCACATTAGAAATTTCATATTTTAGAATAAATTACTGATAATTTTTATGATGATGATATTGGAAACCAGTGGAATGGAAAAATTTTATGTGCAATTCTAATTCAAAAAAGGCTATTTTCACACACAAAAATAGAGAGGAGGCCTTGTTGGATATAAGAAAATTGGAAAATAATATTAGAGAATCATGTTAATGTTTTATTGAGGGTGTTCAATTTAATGTATTGAAAACATGGAAGATAATTTCTTCTAGGCTTCCAATTATGAATTTTATATAAAAAATGTTTTAGTAGTTCCAAAATTCACTATTACATTAGAGAGTTATTTTAGTATAGGAGGATGCGTACTTGGTGTTTTTATAAGTTCATAAACTTCAACCATTGTGGAGGCTCTGATTTTTGTATAATATTGGTTAAAATTAGGTGCTATTTTGAAAAATATATGAGGAAGATTTTGAAGACCATGAAGATATAAAGAGAGGTATGTAATTTGTTTTCTATTTATGCTTACTAAAACTATGTGTTTCACAAAAATTTGTATTAGTATCATATATATTTAGTATAAGTTGGATATTATTTTCTAAATTATATTTTTTAATTATGTTTTTATATTTTACATTAATAGATTTATTCTTTGTTATTATTAGAAGAACATTTTGGTAATACATCTACAACAACTTTAAAAGATTCATCAGTTGTGTATCTTAGTATTAATAACAAATGTAATTTTTTATTATTTGGTTTAAATTTTAATATGATATTTATCATTTATTTAATATTTAATTACACTAAAAATAATGTTTCATAGAGGTTTTTTTGGTTTTAGTCATGGTTTAATTAAAAAAATTAAATTCTAAATAATAAATCATTATAAATAATAAATGATTATTATTAATCATAATGAATTATTAATTATTCAATATTTTTCCCCTATAATGTAGTGATGATTTCATAAAAAAGTACACTATTTAGAAGTGTTTTTTGTGAAAATCATATATAAAGGTTTTAAAAAATAAATTTAGCATTGATTTGTTTGAAACAGCCACTAAAAACTATTTATGAAACATTTAATAGTAATTTTAAAAACCACTGCTAAATTCCTATTTTCTTATAGTGTTGGTTGATAAATTATCTTATATTTATAATACTATGGGTTCCTATTCTCAATTATAATTTCATATATATTTTTGTGTGGTTTTAGAGTTGCATATCAGATAGTCATTGGGAGTTGTGTGTTGGTTCGAATATAGTGATTTATATAGTGTTTCCATGTCTTTTTTTCTTAATATCACTACTAATGGGATTCTTGTTATTAATATAAATTTTGACCATTTATTTTGATCTTTTATCATGCTTAGAGTGATTAAAATCAGGTTTATGATATTCATGATAGAGTGAATTCTTGTAATGTTTGTATTCCTATTGTGTATTTCATGGTCGTTTTATTTTCACTACCTTCCTAGAGTTTAGTTTTTACTATTATGTCCTTTCATTTTTCATGTGTTAATCCCCAATATTGACCAAAAAAACATAAATTAATGGTTTGAAAGGTTTCTAATACAAACCATGCTATAATTAAATTGTTTAGATTTTATATATATAACTTGAAGTGTAAATTGTGATTTGGTTTGGTTTTTAGTCAAAAAAATCCAAGTAATTCGTTCCCACCCCTAATAAACACTAATAAAAATAAAATTGATATTGCAATACTTTCTCATCCATATAAAATTAACTTGGTCACCCAACCAATCTCACAAAACCTAAACCATTTTACTTGTGAGAGTTTTCATGTTAATTGAAATTCTATATGATCTTGACAATGGGTCAATATTATAGAATATCATATTTAGAAAACTAATAAAACTATTACTATACTTTGAATTATATATATAATATTTGACACTTTGAAGAAAAAATAGTCTATCAAATTTCATTAAAATGAAACCAATGAATAGAGAATGATTAGTAGGACTATAGATCATTCAACTATACCAACTCTAAATAAAAAACCAATTCTATAGAAAAACTCAATTATAGATTGTGATGATTAATAACCCTTCCATGGATAGTCACTTTGTTTCTCTATCACATCCTTTTTACTTCATGAAAATAAATCCTTATTGAATGGATCATCACTCATTCTAAAAAATAACATCTACTCAAATCTATCTCACAACCGGGTGACATTTCTCAACTACACCAAACAACATCTTAATACTATGATTTCGATATCCATAAAAATTATTGGAATTTTATGATAAAAACTCTACATTATAACACACTTAAATTACTCAATGTAGTAGATTCTATTTTTATATTATTATATCCATCCACTTACTAGATGAGATAATCACACATCTTTGAATTACATTAATTAAAAACAAAACACCAACAACATATTTTCTCTTCTATCACCACATTCACACTATAAGATCATGATATTACTGATATTTTATCCACTCTATATCTCAGTATAATTTTATGACCAAAAACTTTGATCAAATATAATTAAATTGATATCCATAAAATAGATTTTTTCCATCACTACTTTTCATGAAGATAATTTTCCAAGAAGTCTCATATCATAGTTTATTTAAATAATTTAATAAAATTATTGTTAGTTTTTTGGACCCATAACATCGCATTGGATGAAAATGATCTAACCCATATCCCATAAAAACTCTTAAAAAGTATATAGAGTCTCTAGATACACTATCATATGTCTGGACATACATCATTATATTATCCACACATAAATGTTACTAGTTAATTTCACTATAAAGATATAAAAATAGAATGTCTCAGCCTAAATGATAAGCATCATAGTACATCTCCATGTAGAGTCACCTTTTTTGGTAATTGATAATAAATAAATTGTTTACTTCCCTTTGGAAAATTATACATGAGAAATTATATTATATAAGGAATTTATCATAATCATGTCAATCACTATAATAATCTCCCAGTTACCACCATGATTCTAGTGTTTTAATTTGATCATAATGATCCTATATATTAAAACCCCATTAGTTGTAATTTAATGGGTGAAAACATAGTGACCTAACTCTCAACTCTAAAGAGAATTCCATTCTATCTAAATCATAATGAAACTATGATCTCAAAGTTTCAATCAACTAAAATGAAAACATTAAATTAAAAATGAATTGATAATTTTATCAATCATACCATAAGGGATCCATACCATGATATTAAAAGTCTATTATTTGTATATTCCCAGGTCCTCAGAAGTTCTTTATTTATTATTTTTCCATAGTTTACTTACTTTTTTATTTATCCTACTCCAAAATCATATCCACCAATATAGAACTCAATCCCTAAATATTGGAAATCTCCACACACTATCTACTAGAAAATAGCTTGACCTTGAACCCATATAAAATGATGAGGATTTAGATAATCCTTTGATAGAAAAGATAAATAATACTATTTATAGATACATATAATTCAACTATGAAATAAAAAACATGTAATAGATCTATATAATCGATGATACCTAATTTTATATTTTTAATTCATACACTAATGTCTCATTCATGTTTCATCAATAATATTTATTCTCTGGTATGCATCATCCACTGCAAATATTGAAATGTTATTTATTATGGAAACATATTCTATAATTATTAATAAAGAATCGATATAATATATCCAAACCAATATTAACTTGTCTCTAACTCCAATATCTTCCCTATCACTTTGATACCAAATTTTCAGACCTTGTCATAGTGGTGGTTGAACAACCCAATCCCACCTCTAATAAGTCTTGGAACTGTGACTAGCATAGGGGTATATACAGGTTCATGGGAGGAATTACCTATAAATAACATTTTATCTACCAAAAAACATAAAAATATACCATGAAATACATGAAATGTAAATTTTTATAATATAATAGATATGTAATAACACATGAATATATTATAACATCAGATATAATGTGAAAAGATATATATGAATCACCAGGTATAATCATTTCATCCTAAATATATGAAAACAAATAAGTCATGATGGTGTTGTTACTCCCAATGGGATACCAATGTTTAGAATGTAAAATGAAAACATACCCTAAAATTTTAGTGTACTGTAAGTATAGGTTCGATCCCAAGAAAATCATGGAAGCCTAGAAATGATCTCTTAATCTTCTTGTGAGGCCTTCACAACTCTATCACTAATGTATAGATGAAACTAAACTAAATAAATTAAACAAGGCTAATAAATAATTTAAATTACTAAACTATAAAAAATAGAGAAAGAAGAGAGGGGAGATTGATATATAAGGATGGTTTTTCATTACCTATGATAACTCACCACTACATTTGAAATAAATCAAATACATATCTTTAAGACTTCATAGGTAACTAGTCCTACATATTCAGTACAAACTAAAAATACCTAATCTCATCTATCCATTTTTTAGGTAAATTAACTGACTTATGTGCATTAAGTTCTATCACTAAAGTGAAATGAAGATATAAGTTATCTCTCAATCCCCACTCCCCTCTATGACATTAGATTTCATCCCCAAATTTCCATCACTCTTTCTAGACAGCATGGAGAAATAGTATCAATTAATTTTAATTAAATACTAATGAATATAAATTAATAAAAAGTTTAGAAGAGTTAAATTCAATATGTATGAATCATATTCATCAAATCCACCATCTTTAAAAGCACTAGACATCCATGGTTGAGTGTTCTCCAAACATGGAAAAACTTTATGTCATAAGAGAGGGAATAAAAACACTAAACTCAAATAAAAGTATTGAGAAACAATGGATAATTTACTTTAACTTGTTTTTAAAACCAATATATGAATTAAAAAATTACATAGGAAAATAAATTTAAAAAATAAAACCAAATATACATGGTTCTCGGTGGTTAATGATAATCCTCCTCCTTCCACTCTCACTTTAGATATTGTATTTAAATCTCCACACTCATTTACCCCCTTTATGTTTATAGATCTGATTGTTTTATTGTAAATTCATTATTCAAACATCACTTATCTTATATTAATATCCCCAAATATTCTACACATCTCTATGCCTTAATCTCCTTAATTGATTCATGAGCTCTAAGTGGTACTTGGATTTTAATCCCTCCCATATCATATCTATAAGAACATGCATGGATAGGGATAGAAAAAATTGTTATACCTATAGATACATGAATTATAGCGCAATAAATTCTTATGGAACAACCCAAACCCCTCAACACTGGGATGTGTTGTGAAAAAATACTAGGGAACAACACTCCCACAACTAAAAACCCATCTCACTACTAATTTAAGGTGTTCCATAGTGTATGGAAACCTTATACCATAAATCCCACACTCAATGAAAAAAAATATCCTTTATCCACTCTAATGATAAAGTAAGAAAACATTGCACCATAGTTAGATAGTCCATTAAATAGTCATTTTTTGTTTCATACCATGCAATGAATCCTTCTGTGATGCAAGACTCCTCAACCCACAACTCTTAATCCCTTTCCAAACTAAGCCCCCCCCCACCCCACCCCCATAGTGTTGTTGTAAGAATAAAATTGTTTTTTCTTCAATGGAACCAAAAATATGTTACTATGATGGAGGTCTGGTAACTTTGGAGACTTTATATATTAGATGGTTGACATTTTGAGCTTTAGATGCTTGGGTGGAAGCAACTATACCAAATTTGTGGTCTTTTATGTATATTTGGTTTTCAAAAAAATTGTGTGTTTGTATCCCTCTAAATAGGGTGTGTTGTGTGTCTCTTAATATCATTCCTAGTTGAAGAAATAAAATCTGATTTTCCATTAAAATTTCTCTTCATGAAATTACCTCTAGTTATATTTATATCTAATTCTTCATTTGTGTTTGTTTTGTAAAAATCCATATGCAGTGGTATCATAGGGTTTTAAGGTGTTTATTATAGTTATAAAAGAGGACTTTGAGATATTCTACTAATCTTTTCTGAAAAAAAGAAAAATAATGTGAATAATTATGTCTATTCTCACATCATACGGTGTTTCAATCCCACTTTTTTATCACTCTATTTTTCAATAAAAGGAAGGGTGTATTGAAATTTAGAAAAAGGTTTATTTTTTTCCCATGTAAATTTGATCACTACATTTCCAAATTAACAAAAGTGAATAATAAATACTTTAACTTTACCTCCTACATCCCCTTCCCTTCCACTTTTCACCCTCACATGAAAAAAATCGCCTCATTTCCATCATGTATCCTCTCTACTCCCATATTACCTTCTCTTACTCCTCTTTAAATATATAGAAAAAAATTTATATCCTACTTTCAATTTTATTGATATAAAATATAGTTTTTACTTCAAAAAAAAGAAACTTGTAATTATGAAAAAATAGTAGTCTTTAATTCTAAAAAAAACATCAGTCTTCACTACCAAAAAAACTGTCTGTGTCTTCTATTTTCCCATCCAGAATAATTTTGAATCTCCATGGTGATCTAGATTGCATACATTTTTATCTAGAAGATTAAAAAGTATAGTTATTCCAACTATTTCATCCAAATTTGAGTTCCCCTTGGAACCTAATATGTCATGGTCATCATGAAGGATAGTTAAATTAATCCAGAATACAATGAATCAGAGGCTAGTTTTATGTATTTTTAAAAAGAAACTCTTCAGACAGAATGTTGTAGGACCCTGGGACGCCCTGAGAGGGGAGGGGTGAATCAGGGTGTCAACTTTTTCTTCTTAAAGTTGTGGATCTTGTTCCCACATTGGTAGGAACTACTTAAACCTGTATGATGAATATGATCAGCAATGAAACATTCATATGCAAACAGATAACACAACAATTTTACTTGGTTCAACACTAAGGGCTACGTCCAAGGAGCATACGCCGACAAGTTGCCGGTCATACCAAATTCCACTAATCTTAACTAGTTATGGATTACAATGGTTCGGGCATAGTCACTATGTCCCAGGCTCACTGCCTTTACAAAGGTTCAGGGATAGCTCACTACTTCCCTCGGGTCACTCTCATTGACTCCCCCTGGATCACTGCACTTGGTGAAGTCACACTCAGTTTATAGACGTGAAGGTCTCTTCAATAGATTTGTATTGAAGGCTTTGTCTCCTGTTCATCATGATACTTTTCTTGCATCAGGGTTCAGAGTTGATGCTCTTTTTAGTTCAAACATTCTTCTTTAGTGAAATGACTAATACACTATATCCTCTTGTCTTCATTTGCCTGAATCACAACCACTGATGTGATTACTCAATAATTGAAGCTCACCTTACTTGGAATTGTCAGAATCAGTTCTCTATGTGTGCATGAGATCATGAATTTATCATTTAGATTTCCTCTTTAATTTCAATTTGCACAGAAAGTATCAAGAAATCTTTCAGCTCTCATGCAGCTCCAGAAAGGCAGGCACGCTCCAACAATACCTGGCGCTCCTTTTCAAGCCCGGTGCGCAAGTCTCAATACGGTGCGCAAGTCCCAATACGGCACGCAAGTCTTCAGCACTCAAGTCCAAACTGGCGCGTAAGTGTCACCAAAGCACCTACGTGACACTGCCTTCTTGAACTTCAAACCTGCGCGACTCACTTCCTCTCTCGCCCAACTCACCTTGGGCGCGCAGCCATCAACCAGCGCGCAACTTATAAGAGCTGGCGCGCAAGTCTCTCCAAACTACCTGCGCAACCACTCACCACTTGCGTGACTCCTACACCTACACGACGAGAGCTCTAATTTTCTATAAGTGTTTAGCTCATTGGAAATGAGGAGGGGTGGTCCTCTATTTATAGGAAAATTGGTCAACCTGCGCGGCGGCGCGCAAGTCACCCCTCGGCACACAAGTCTCAGCGCGCAGCTCATCACCCCTGGCCTCTGTTGCGCAACTCACTTGCGTGGCCCAGCCAATACTTGCACGACCTTCTTTCCTTTTCCATATTTTGAAGTTTTTTTCTTGAAAAATGATAGGCGTGCAAGTTTCCAATCCTTCTAGGCACCGGCGCACAAGTCTCTTCACGGTGCGCAAGTCACTTGCACGACCAACCCAACACTTGCACAACCCTCTTTCCTTTTCCATTTTTTCATGTTCTAATCTTGAAAAATGTATGAAGTGCAAGTTTCCTCTCCTTTAAGTACACGGCGCACAAGTATCTTTTCCAAAACCACTTTTCTTTATTTGTCGATTTTCAAGCCTAAAAATTTGGCAAACACTGGAAAATGGCGTCACCTTGTATCTGCTCTTTTTTCTGCCTCCAGATCATCCATTCCTTTGTCGATGTTTCTTGAATAAAACATGGATCATTATCCATAGTCCTTGAACTCGACATGCCACCATGGAATCTCCTTTGTCAACAAATTTGTATGTCGTTTGTTTGCTTTGTCAACAAGCATGATAACCTTAAAAGAACTTCTTCTTGGTGATCTGTATCCTTCAGCAACTCTTCTACTTTTATCACAAACTCCACTATTGTGATATGTATTCTTTGAAGGCATAGATTTAGCATCATCATCTTCTATGACAATGTTATGTGCATGGATATCTCATAATTCCAATCCCAGCACGACCATCTTATAATTTAAATCATTTGCACATTGTCGTCTTCATCAACCATCATGATCTACTTCATGCAAACCATATGATTCAATTCCTCAATAAGTATCTTGCATGGTTCTCATGAAATCATGATTAATTTCATGGTCTTCATCAAAAACCCATGGTTCTCATGCAATAATGAGGAATTTCATGGTCTTCATCAAAATCCATGGTTCTCATGCAATAAGGAGGAATTGCATGGTCTTCATCCAAAAACCACATTCTTCTTTAATCATCCTCAGATGGATTACACCTCACATTATTCATTGTTGTAAACAATGTATCACCTTTGACACATGTTCTTTGAAATTATGATTAGTACAATAATCGTCTGAATTTCCATTCCTCCATTTCATTGGAGTACTTCTTGATCTCCTTCATTTTGATCTTCATTGATAACCATTTACAAAAAATACAACCTTATACACAAAGTGGTGCCAACAAATGTAAGTGGGAATGCAAGACCGAATCAATCATCTATAAAAGACTTAATTAATCTACATTCTATATAATGACTACATCATTATAATTAAATAATATATGGAAAAATATTCAAAAAATATTCAAAGGTTCTTGTAAAGTGAATTGAATACATCTTCAATCTCTATGAGGTGAGTTTGAATCCCTATTTATAAAATATTATGAGACCTTTATTGATTATAATACTCATATAATGGTTTTGGTGAACCAATTATGAATTAATTGATAAAATATTATTGATATTCTGGTATGTGAGAAAACTTTTTCAACCTTAAATCCAAAATTTGATTATATAGTCATTTAAATTGAATAAACTAAATACCTGGAGATGATTTTTTTGAATAACTCATGGGATCTCTACAAAGCCTCAAACTAAATGTGGATCACTAGAGTTATATCAATGGAGTGTAGCAAGCCCTATAACCTAAGTTTTATATCAAAAAATCTAAAAATGAGAAAAGGGGTACATTTGAAGAGTCCACGGATGAGGATTCCATGAATAAGAATCTGATCCAAGAAGAAAAGGATGAGGTGGAGTAATCCCAATTTGAGGAATACATGGATATAAAAATTATACTTCATGAGATTGAGGATATTAAAAAAGTGTAATATTCAATAATTGACATCTGACAAAAAAAATAATTTTCAATGCTATAATTGTCAAAAATAAGGACATTTTAGAAATGATGTTTGATTATGAAACACATGGATAATGACATGGAGGATAAACATATCAACGAAGTAAGAGATATTTTTTTATAGTCTCAATCCTCGGTGGCGCAAAAATTAACACAAAATCATGGTATATTGTATCTTAACTCTAGAGCTATCAACCACATGACTGGTCACAAGAACTTGTTTGTGAACCAAGATGAGAGTTTTTGTGGAGATATTTTTTTGGGTATATCTCAATAATATCTATCCATGGAATAAGATATATTATAATTAATAAAAATTATCTAAATCATGATTTCATATCTTAAATCTAAAATGTACCTGACATGAAAACTAATATCTTTAGTCTCAGAAAATTGGTGAAAAAAGGCTTTCACGTAATCCTAAAAAATAAAAAATAAAATTGATTGGTGATGTAAAATTAAGTATGGACACAAAAGTATTAATAGAAAAGAACTGCATGTTTCCACTTGTGATCCAACCTGAGGTACCATGATGTTTGACAACATTACTTGTTCATAAAGACTTGGTAAGGCATCTCAGATTCAGACAATTAAACATTAAAATTTTAAGATTACTAGGAATACAGAAGATAGTGAATGGGATTATGAAAATTAGACTACTAAATAAAATATATGAAATATGTTTTCAAAATAAGTAACATAAAAATAGATTTGAAATAAAGGCCAACTGGAAAGTTGTTGTTCCATTGGAGTAAGTTCACACCGATGTGTGTAGTCCATTGAATCCAAAATCAAACGAAAAAAGTTGGTAATTTATAACATTTATTGATGATTATAGCTGTAAAACATGGATATATTTTCTAAATATTAAGTTTTAAGTGTTTGACATCTTCAAAGAATTCAAGGAGCTGGTGTAATATCAAAGAAACCATCATATACAAACTTTTAGATCTGACCGAGGTGGGGAGTACACTATGGATGTTTTTTGAGAGTACCTCAAGAAGAACAAAATTCAATACCGAATAACAATATCTTACACACCTCAATTTAATTTAGTATCTGAAAGAAAAAAATATACCATTATTAATATGGAAATATTCATGTTGAAAGATAAAGGTGTACCCAGGACTTTTAGGGATGAAGTAACTTTGTGTGTGGTCTATCTACTCAATAGATTCCCAACCAAAAAACATGAAGGAAATGTACCACATAAAGAATGGAATACTCACAATACATGTGTATGTTATCTAATAGTTTTTGGTTCCATTTTCTATATCAGGATCCTGGAGTAAAAATGAATAAAGCTCAAGGAAAAATGAGTGAAGTGTGTCATTATGGGATATAGAGATTGAATAATGGAATATATATTGTATAATACCATCACAAATTATATTATTTTTAGTATAAATTTTATCTTTAAAGAAAAGGAATCATGTTAATTGAATCAATATGATGATTCTAGAGAAGAAACACTCACTCTATAAGATTATGAAACCATTAAATAAGTACAAATGGAAGAATACAGAATTGATGAACCAATGGAGGCATCACCACATACTCCCAAATAGGGAGAAATTGAATGATAACATTCTCATATACATCCCCAAAATGTTCTAAACCTTGTAGCTATATATGAGATAATGGGAATAATAAAGGAGTATGTAAATTTGTATTATCTCATGGTAAATTCTAATCCAGTTAACTTCAAGGAAGAAAAATATGACAAAATTTGGAGGGAAGTGATTGATGATAAAATACATTCCATTAATGAAACCAAAGGCTATAGTAAAAACAATATGTCATTGAACCCATTCATTAGCCACTTGGATATGTAAATAAACTTGATGAAAATTTATGGGTCACAAGAAAAACATGTTTTTGGGGGATATTTTTGGAATAATTTTTTTTTTCATTTGATGACGCCAACCATCTAATTTTTTGATAGAGTCTTGGAAACATTGGCGACATCAGATATTGTCTGCTTGAATTTTTTTGATTTTAATGCTTGGTCAGAACCTACTATACCAAATTTTTGGACTTTAGTTTTTTTAGTATTCATCATTTTTTGTATTGTGTTTTTTTATCCCTATAAATAAGGTTTTTTTACATCATAAAATAATTTCAAAGAAATAGAATATGGTTTTTCATTGAAACTTTTGTTCCATTAATCACCTCCAGTGATCTACATATTTGGTTATGCATCTGTGTTTGTTGCTGTAGTATCCACCTTCTGGTACAAGCTATCCCAACACCGTAAATAGTCCTTTGAAAAATCTAGATCCTTCCTTGTGGAAAATCACTTTGGATAAAGAGTTTGCATGTAGTGAAAATTTCTTGAGATCCCTTGGACTGTGATGGAAAATATGTTGCATAGGATGGATGGTGAAGGTGAAAATTCTATCAGAGGAATAAGATGTTTGGGAAGCATCAAATAGTGATTTTTTGGTGAATAATGAAATTTTCCTTATGAATATTGAGACAATATTAATTTTCAAAAAGTAAGGTATCCACTAAATTAACCTAGATGCAACATTCCACTACTAGATTAGTATCCCCAAACCACCCCATCTGCATGATCCTTCTTACTGATTGAACATAGCAGGCACTTATATCTTCAAAAAGGTACCACCAAGAGTTTACCCACACTATGATCAATCAAACTCTCCCATTTCTTCTATCCTCCATGATTAATAATTAGCAAGATTCCATTATGGTGGAAATCTTGATATCATGTGGGTGCTATGTTAGATTAACTTTTTAGAAAATACTTTAAATTTACATTTCCATTTCTTTTACTCCTTATCATCTAGAATGACATCCAAATAGATTTTCCTTATTCTATGTTTCTTCAATTTTTCCCCATGTTCTCCGAAAATGTTCTTTTTCCTTAAAATAGTAAAATAAATTTTCATTAGTTGTAAAAAAAATTATATGTTAAATAAATGAAATTAATACTAAAATTATATACATTAATTATGGTTATCATATCAACTCACACTTAAACCTTTCTTATCCTTAAGCATGAAACTCCACATGAAACATAGATGAAATCAATGAAACCAATATCTAAATTCAAATATCAATAAAATAAAATAATTACCAATGTAGAAGAAACATTAAGGAATTATATAAAATATATCTCTTCAAATATTAACTTTTATAAAGAGATTAGTCAATTAATTATTTTACTTTTCCCCATGAAATTGATGCGCTTCCCCTAACTTCCAATAAAACATATGCATTTATTATTACTATATATTCAACTTTGTGATCTACCCCACTTGTAATTATTTTCTCTTATCACTCAAGGTATAATGAAAATTGATTTATGTTCATACCTCAAGTACATGTTTCTTATCATATGCCTACAAAGGATATAAAATATCTACCCCATAAAGACAAATGATACAATTAGTCATCATGACTTCACATTTAGGTTCTAATGACTTTGAGGATTATGGTAGGTAGTTATTGATGCAAAAATTATAAATATCGCAAAGGAGTTTTGAATTTAAATCATATTTTATGATACACAAAATTAAATATCAATGAAAATTCTCCACCAATTATATCACCCCCACATTCCACAAACTCAATGTTAAGTATCATAAACTATATGAAATCATAAGGAAGGAAACCTTAGTTTTCTTATATTTTCACCCCAACCACACAACACATTTTTTATATCTTCATGAAATAAATTCTAATAGTTATAAAAATAGCATATGTTAAGAAAATAAAGATTTATGAATCACCTAAGAAATAAATAAATTTTATTTTTTTCACTTTCTTATTATATCATTTTTAATTTTTTCAGGAGGGGTAATAATATATTACAATAATGGATAATAATGAACCTTTTACCAACACCTCAAAAGAAAACCATACATATTTTCTATAATGAAGCGCATCACCTCAACATGGGGAACTACTTATCCTCATGTGAACCTTTCAATATCATACACAACATGATGAGTAAGGGTAGGAAGGAAAATATTGTCTTTAAGTGGGTATCTTCCTTAACAAGGTCATTCATTGCTTCCCCGGGATTATAAAAATATAAAAATGTGATGGTGGTCTCAAGGATAAATAGTTAAGAAAAAAAACTTATCTCATTAATTTCAAATGTAACTTTGAAAAAAATAGTTTTAAAAAGATCTCAATTCATGTTTTGGTAAGTAAACATGACCCTAATATCACAAAAGAAATTATAATTAGAAATAATGGGAAAATTTAATTATAACCCTCTTATGAATGGTTAATATTTTATAAAAGTATATCACACATGGAATATATAATAATAATAAACTAATCAACATGAATTTCATAAATCCCCATCATAAAAATTGTATAAGGTAAGTTCATATATATAAGTTAACTAGCCTCCCCAAATAAGGATTCGTCCAATTGAAACCCTTAATTTTATATAAAATCAACCATCCCCCATTTTACTTATCAACATTATCTATAATAAAATATAAAACATGGATCCTTTAGATTCCTATGTAATTTTTTAATCATTGATCAAAAATGGAGAAAATAATACAGTTTTCCTTGAAATTTTTCTTCAAAAACATAAAAATAAATTCAATATATGTGGTAGGAATATATATATATATATATAATGTCACACCCCTACCATTTAAATTATTTTTTATTTTATAATTTCATGGCTTCGGTTAGCCTCGTCAATGTGCGGGTTGAGTGCATGTTTAATTTTTTTTTTGACATTTGATGTTTTTGGTGGATTTTGGACTGATGCACGGGCACTGCAAGGTTGGTGGTAACCGTGTAGTCGGACCGAATACCCTTGAGGTTACCCATTACTTAAAATAATAATACTTTATCAGAATGAAATGAATTTAATGTTTAAGATATAATAATAATAACATTTTTGTGTAGATAAAATTGTTTTTTTAAAATTAAAATTATTAATGATATTATTATCATTGAAATGGTTATAAATAAAATTATTATTTTGTTGCTATTAATTTTTATTATTATTTAAAATAAAATAAATAAAATTATGATTATCATTTTGATTATTTTTATTGTTATTATTATTATCATTAAGAAAATTAATGGCATTGTTATGATTATATATATTTTTTTTAAAACTATTATAAATATTGTCAATAAAATTTTGTTGTTATTATTATTATTTAAATTGTTGTTGTTATTATTATTATTATTATCATTGTCGTTATCACTATTATTATTAACTTTTTTTTATTATGTGTTATTGTTAATTTTATTTTAATTTTTTTAAAGGGGTTTTAGTCCCTCTTTTTGTATTCTCCATGCCTCACACTCACACCAATATCCCCATAAACCCCCCACGCATAGCTTACTCCCCTTCTCTCATGCCTCCCCATTATTATTATTTTATTATTATTATTTTTATCTTATGTGTTCCCTCTTTCCAATCTCCCTATCTTATTTTGTTTATTGTTTTTATTCTCTCCATTATCTCCCTCTCTCCAATCACTCCACTTTCATTTATCTCCCATGCATCACCCCTCTTTCCTCATTTATTAATTCATTTTTATCCCTCTCTCAACTCACCCCTCTTTCCAATCACGACTCACTCCATTTTTTTTTAATCCATCACGCTTCCCCCCACTATCTCTCTCTATTAATCTTTTTTTTATTGTTTTTGTTCCCTCACAACTCTCTCCACGCATCTCTCTCTCCCCACTTTATTCTACAAATCACACTCACCCCCTCTCCCTATATCCCCCCACCCACACCCGCTCTCCCAATTAATTCATTTCATTTTTTTATTTATCTCCCACGCACCCCTTCTTTCCCTTGCCCTCACGCACCCCTCTTCCTCTTACTCTGCTTCACACAATCCCTCCTCCCCTCTGGCGATTCTTCCGGCGGCTTCTCCTCCCTCTGGCAGTTCCATCCTGTAAATATCCTCTCCATATTCTCCTCTACTCACTTAATTTCTTGGGTTTTCATGTGGGGTTTATTGTTTTCCAAACCCTAAATGTTAGGGTTAATGTTTATCTCGGGTTTGATTTGGTTTTAGGGTGTGCGTTTTGTCCATGGGGTGTCGTTCTCCTTCCCTTTGAAGTTTCATTCCAATCGCATGAGTTTTCGGTAGGTGTTTCTGAGTTTTTCTTTATTAAAGTCTTTCCTTTGATGCTTTCCATTTTAAATAAATTTATAAAATAGTTTCGCAGCTCTATAGCACATTTAATTAAATTATTATAGTAGTTTGGAATTTATTTGATTTGCTAAAAATAGGTTTTAAATGAGTTTTAGTGTAAATTGCGTAGCTTTATGATGTCTAGAAACCTTGTTTGAATTACTTATATTTATTTAAGAAGGAATTGATCCCTTATGAAATGTATCACCATTATTATGTTGCAACGACTTTTTTTATTAATGTACTTGGCTTGGTTGTGTTATGACTTAGTTATTATGTTAAAACACTTTTGTAAAGGTTTAATGAATTCAATGTTTCATTTGGAGTTCCTTTAAAATAATGTGGGTAAGTGGTGGTTTTGAGGCAATACATTAAAATTTCTTCTTGGTGTGCATTTAATTTAAAAAGAGGATTTTGGGTGTGTATGGTTTCATGTAGGTATAGCATACTAAACGTGTTAAAATTTGTTGGAAAGGGTTTAATGTATTTTTTTCGGATCGTTTTATGTTCTATAAATAAAGTAGGTGGCCAATTATGGTTTTAAGGTAATTGGTGTTTTCTTGGAAGTTTAGTCTTCTAATTGGATTTTAGTTTTCAAATAAATTTGGCCCCCTTGAGTGGTTTCTAAAGTGTATTTTAAATGTGGTTTTGTAAATTGTTGCTTTAAGTATTTTGGAAATCATGGTTTATAATGTGTTCTTTTAGGTTTGACCATCCATTTTAAAACATGTTTTGGTGTGGGTTGGAAAAGGGTAAAAGCATGTTTGATAATTGTGAAGTGTTTGAATGTGTATTTATAACTTAAGGGCCCATTGGTTTTGTAAATTTAAGAGTGGTGTTTGCAAGATATCTTGAATAAATGTGTGTTATCGATTTGAAATTGTAAACATTTTATGAAATGTTTTAAAGTTTATATGTTATAGCAGCCCGATTAGAACTTTCTTGAATTTGAATGATTGAACACTTATATGAGGCACTCCTGTCTAGTGTAACCCTTTATGGGTGAACGTATAGGAAGTGTCCGTGTTTGAGGAAGGAAAGTGCGGTGAGATGAGTCACGCGTGTGAGGGCCTTCCTACCTACACAGTATAATTATAACCACCATGGGTTCCTGGGCGTCTTATAGATTATCGAGTGACGGTTTCTCACCAGCCCTGATTAGACGGGTTAGTGCCCCTGGTAGATAGAGAGGCTAGGTGGGATTTGCCGCTGATTTTGTCGTGAGGGATATCAGTGGGTTATAGACTATGGGGCTTCATTATATTCCGGCAGGTGGTTCCGAACCGAGTGCATCCAGGGGTTGTCTAGGGATGTTCAAGATCGCCCATGGTTACAACTTGTATTGCTTTCTTATTTTCCGTTACACTGGTTTATTTTTATCTTGTATTGCCTATTTATTTTTCTGCTACACTAATTTATTTTCAGCATGTATTATTTACCTATCTGCCTTTTACACAACCCTAATATCACTTGTTTGTTTTTATTTATAAAATGATAAACTGTTTTTGAAATAATATATAGCGTGAGTTGGTCCTCATTGTGGGAAAGATGTGTTATTTTATTTAAATGGGAAAACCTTATTTTTTATAATTGTATTTCCAAACTTGTGTCATCGGACAACTTTGGGTAAGGAAACACTTGGATTCAGTGGTTTACTTTTGGCATCCCTACTGAGCATTTTTGTGCTCACACCTATGCTTTATCATTTCAGTTGCAGGTTCAGTTGTTGTTCAGGCTTGTTCTTAGTGGCTGCTCATGTGGGAGCAGTTTTGGGCTTTTGGTTGGAGGTGACCAAGGGGTCACACAGAGATCATTGTAGTGGGGTCTTGTTTCCGGTTTTGTTCTTTTTAGTGATACTTTGTATCTGGATCGGTTCTTTGTTTATTTAAGTTTTAGTTTTCATTTTGTTGCATGCTCTATTTTTTCTATTTATTTATATGATCCTAATTTTATTTTCTAGGCTTAAATCGTTCTCTCATGTATACCTTGATTCCCAGCACTGGTTGTCATCCCGGGGGGATCGGGAATGCCCCTCAGGACATGTTGCGGACCGACTCGAGTGACCGGTTCAGGGTCGATCTGGGTTGGTTTGTGACATATAATAATTATATTTTCTACTCCCCTTTCCTCATAAATTAGTTTTTCATTCCCTAATTCCTTTTTTTAACTCATCATCATGTATTTATAACTAACAACAATAAGTGAAAGTAGAAGGTCTGCTCATTTATGCTCAAAAAGTATAAGGGGGTCAATTTGGTACCATAAATTATTCCTAATGAAAACTTATTAAACTAAAAAATATATTATAAAGAAATAAAAACTCATGTTTCCTCCCATAATGATTTTTTTAAGGTCATTTTGCTCAACCTTACCTGTTTTATCATGAAATAGTAGTTTTGTTTAGGGTTACCCAGCCCAAATATAATCATCACTAATATTGTTTTTCACCTAGTGTCTCTTCACTTTTTCTTCTTGACAACATCATTAAACTATATTGAGGAAGATCCCAAAATCTGTAAAGATCTACCAATTAGAGAAGAAGCTCATGGGTCATTCATTCCTATTACCATTCCCCTTTTTTCCTTTCCTTTGGTTTCTATCCTTTAATCCTAGTAGTTTTATCTTCAATTTCAATATCCTTTATGACTTTGTCTTTATTTTCCTATTTTTATTCTTCTTATATAGTTTTTTTCCTCATCTTATTATTCCTTTTTATAGGATTGGGGGCTTGTTCCTTGGAAATTTTAGTTTTTCATTTAGTGTGGGGATTCTACTTGGATTTACCCTCCATCATAGACACTCCCTTGGATTTATCCTTAGGTATAGCTCTAATATTTTATTTTCCATTGGTTATCTCCATTAATTAATCTACTTATTTGACCATTCTTTATAGGGGTTTCAATCCATACTTTAAGGATATTTCTATTCTTTATAGTAGATTCTCATTTGAATATGGTTGTGTCTCTAGAACCCATTATTGGAGTTTTCACTCTCATCCTTGTATTGGGATATTCTCTTTGATTATATTAATCTATTGAAATTTATTTTTCATTGGGATTGACATGAATATGTGGGAATTTATTTTGATATTATCTTGAAACCACTTCTAAAAACACCTAATTGTAAAACATGAAAAAATTGATAAAAAACCTAAATAAAAAATATAGAGAAGTGTAAGGGATAACATGTTACCTAAGAAATTGATTATTCAATGGTTACTAGTTTCTGAGTTACTTGTAAAAGGTTTTAAAAACATGATAATTCCTAATGGTGTCATTACTTACCATGGGATACAAAAATTTAAAATGTAAATCCTTCCACAAAAAAACACTAACCCTAAAATGGAATAGTATTTGAAGTGTTGGTTCGATCCCCTAAATAACAATGAAGAGTATAAATGATTTCTTAAACTGGTTCTGAGGTCTTCATAACTATGTCACAAAATTATGAATTAGACTAAACTTACAAAATTAAAAATGAATAATTAGTTAATTGAATTATTAAAATAGAAACAAATGAAGTATGAAGAGTGGGGACATTGATATCTAATTATGGTTTTTCATTACTTGTGGTAACTCACCACTACTTTTAAAATAAATCAAATTAATTTCAACCAAACTTCTCGAGGTAACTAGTCCTACTTGGTCATAACAAAATAGAAAATGTTAAGTGCGTCAATCCTATCGGTTTAGGTATCCTAACCAACCTGGGTTCACTATGTTCTATCACTAAAGTAAAGGGGAAGTGAATTCATCTCTCAATTCTCCCTCTCCTCTATTTCATTGGTATTCAATTCATAATTTACATTACTCTCACTAGATAGATAGGGGTTGTAATATAAATTAATTTCAATGTAATACTAATGAATATGAATTTATCACAAGTATATCCAATTTATATTCAATATATATGAATATTATTCATCAACTCCACCTTATTCTATGACACTAACGACCCATTTTTGAGTGTTTATCAACAATGGATGAACTTCACATCATAGTAGATGGAATATAAAAAAATAAACTAATATAATTTTTTTATCAATAATGAATTGCTTACATGAATTTATTTTTACAACCTATGTATGAATTCCAATGTTGCAGCGTGAGAATAAAAAGAGAAAAATAAATCCCAATCTATATGGATCCCATTTTTCAATGATAATCCTCTTTCATCCACTCTCACTTAAGATATTGGACCTCAATATATATACATGATTATCCCCTTCAATTATATATCTCATTTACTTTTATAATAAATCCTTCTTTAATAAATATCTCTAAATAACTCATATATTATATCTATATCTCTATATATTTCTCATATCTATAATAATTTAACGCATTAATCTTTTTATGAGTCCCATTTACTACTTTAATTTTAATATTCCCATATCCTATCTATAAGAACATATATTGATAGGTCCATCCAAACCTTTTTATACCTATAGATATAATAATTATAGTTCAATACATTCTTGTGGAATAACTCAAATCCCTCAACACCACAAATCACCATTGAAAAATACTATAGAACTACACTCCCTTGACCAAAAACTCATAAATATATTAAATTCATGTTCCCTATAGTGTAGGTAAATCCTATAAAAAAATTACACACGCCATGAAAATATTATCCTTCAACCTATAAAACAATGGAACAAGAAAACCCTATGTTGTAGTTGGTTAGTCTATAAAATATGCTTTGTCTATTTCCTATATACTACAACAAGTCATTTTATGATGAAAGACACCTTGATCAAAAACTCTCTAGCCCCTTTTAAATTGAGACCCCCATGATAAAGTGTATCCCTAAACAAAAATGGTTCTTTATAAAACCTCAATCCTTCCCTTTACAATCTCATTACGGTGAAATAGTTTGGATATGGTGAAAATTGTTCACGATCCCCCAATAATGATAGAGGATATTTAGTGTAAGCTTGAAACTGATAGGTTCAAATCTATCTATGTAAAATTATATATTAATTTCATCAAATGGTGATGTTTTAGTAAATGATAAACAATTACTAGTGACTAATAATCCCACATCTATGTTCATAAGGGTCCACCTATACTTCATTACCCCAAACATTATGTCCTTCTACTAAATTAGCATCCCCAGATATCCCTATATTAATTCTCATTCCCATTGTCTACACGCATCAATCACTCTTCCTTTAATACATGTACCACCTAACAATGAACCATGATAATTTCACTCACACTATCCAATTCCACATTGCCTCCATTGATGATGATTAGATTGATTTATCACAACCCAGTCCACTAGTACCATAATTACCTAGGATTTTCATTCAGATATATTATATCTTTTTCATGAACATTCATTATATTACAAAAACATGTGCCTGAGTATTTTAAATGTATATTGCCTTTGGAAACATGAAAACATATAAAACTTATTCACAAGAGTTCTACATCATCTCCCACTTAGTTTATGATAACTATCACCCTTCTTAAACATATCACACATAATATATATCATCATAACCTAGAGAAAATAAACATAAGAAATGGTGATCTTAGATTCTCAGTAAGGGTAAAAAAGAAAAATATATAAACATAACATGAGAATAATGGTATTATAACATTTTCGTAACATATGAAAACCATAACCATTATATCAATTATTAAAATATTGAGTCATGAAATAAATATTTTCAGTTTATAATACATTAATCATAAGTAAATCAAATAACATGTTCCTTGAGAGTATAACATTAATATAAGAAGTGGAATTGTGGAATTCACTAAAGCACATAAAATAATTTCTATAGTAGTAAATTCTCCTTTTAAATTCTATCATAATTGAATGGGTTCACTCCCCAAACCTTTATAGTAATAAAGTTTCAATCCCAAAACTATCATAGTAGAGAATTTCCCTTTACTGAATTGGGTTCAATGTCTAATTCTAATTCAGTTTATCTCATTAGATTTTAATATTTACACAATTCATTGGAGGGAGATATAGTCCCACCCATAATATAATAAAAATATAAAAACATTGTGCCACAAGATCATAAAAAATCATCATAATATAATCCATGAAAATAAATGGGTTTCATAAGAATTACATCATAAAAAAACCCCATGGAAAAAATGGGTTTTATATACATTTCATCATAGAATAACTTAGGGAAAATAAATTGGTTTCATAAACATATCTTCATCATAATAATAAAACAAAAACAGAAATTATAAGGATGATACAAAAAGATCATATCCCTAGTAATACATAAGAAATATCAAAGGTTTTATCATTTATGAATAGAAATTCCAAAAAAATCATTAAAACGTTCTTGAGGAAAATATCATTTCAGTTTTGAAAGCACTTCTTTAAAATATAAAAAAAACCTCAAACATTAAATAAAATTTTTTCTTATAAAATAATTTTGGAAACATGTAATTGAATATTTAAAATATATAGTGTTCATAAAGGCAAAAAATTCTATTAATGTCATACACTTTCAAATAATGATTCCTTTCCCATTTTCGGTAAAAGTAAAATGCACCTCATTTAGAAAATGAAAAGAACATCAATTATAAAAAAATTATAAATCAAATAAATTAATAAATTACATTAAAATTTCATAGGATATTTTTAAAAACACCTTTAAAATATTTTTTAAAAACATCTATATTGAAGAAAAATCATTTTCATCTGAAGAGATAAATAAAATTTATTTTTATTAAAAAATATATTTTTGATTTATTGATTACTAAAAATGGAAAATGAAATGAAAACATTTATAATAAATAAATAACCATAATATAATAAAATAAATAAGTTTCTTTAGAGATAGATCATAATCTTTCGTTATTGAAAACATAATCATACACAAACCTGATAAACGATGATATTATGACATAAAATCATTACCACTTTGGTATCTTTTGAATCATAAGAACAATTGAAGTGAAACATAAAATGAATATTTAAAATTAAAAATTAATTATATTCACTATATTACATACCAAACGGCATTATACACACTATATAACATAATATGGCAACATAACATATCTTATGTCCTAAAGAAGGTAATTTGAGACAAAAATATCTTACCTTAGGTATTGAATACATTAATACACATTAGAAACTCATATATAATAAATATAAGTTTATTATACATATATTAAAAACCATAATCATATTTATCATACCATACATTATTTACTTTTGACTTTTTATTACCATTTTATCAATAATTCCTTGTTAAAATCGGGTATCAGGTAATAACAACTTTATTTTTTGTGTATTTTTGGGTTTAGTATTTTATGATCCTATATATTGATCATGGATTATTAATTTAAATATTGTAAAACATGATATAAATATAATATATTTTCATTATATATGTATTTATAGTAATCAATTAAACTTAAATGTAGAAAATGAGTTATACCATTCATGGAGACGGTAAGACGTACGTACACATGAGCGTTCCATTTTCTAGATGGATCAAAATAAAGGAAGGTAAATAATATATAACCTTTAAAGATTCATTATTATGTAATATTTATCATTTATATTAATTAAAATTTTAATTTATTATCTTCTATGTAAAATGTTATTGAAAATGAATCACATCGCTTCATGAGGTGGTACTCCTCTGTACACACAAACGCCCTTATCATTTATTCAATGGATGGTAAGGTAAGAAATTATATGAAATATTTATTTTCTAGACTCATTAATATATCATTAATATCATATATAAACATAAAATTAATCATTATTATCTTTAATTTAAAGTGTATGTGAAAAATGAATCAGATCGCTTCGCGAGGTGGTAGTCTTCCAAACACGTGAGCAACGTTATCATATTCCCTACGGAATTGAATGTAAGAAGGTATATTTGATATTATAATTAAATAATTATAATTATATCATAAATATAATATATAATAATTATAAACATCATTATATCCTTCTGTAATAATTGATGATGGGAAAGAAATTACATAAGTTCGTGAGGCAGCAATCTGTTGTACACACGATCAATGGTTTCATTTCCCATTTAATGGAATAGGAAATAGATATTAGTTATTTTATTAACAATATAACATATAATTATATTTGAGATAATTTTTTTATTATATAAACATAATTTAATATTATTTTATATAGTTATAAGAATAAATAAAATAAAAAACTTATAGTTTAAAACATTACCTCTTCTTCGGACAACGTCTTTAGGTTTAGTTTAAAGCCTTCATATTTTCAATTTATGGTATTTAAAAGGCCTCTTGGATATTTTTATAGATTTAAGTAAGTTATTTGGATAGTTATTTTCTGAAAAATAGGTTTTTAAAGTTTAAAGAGGAGAAGAGAGTGTAGGCTTTTTATAAGTGGTGGAGAGGACACACAATAAATTTTTGAAAAGAATAAACTGTACCCACGTTTTAACATGCCAAAAGGATCCAAAATAAATAATAATAAAACCTTTAAGGTTATAAGGTCTAAATATGGACATAAAATTGGTTTTAGATAATTTTATAGGTCATTTAACCCCATACCTCTTTAGTGTTACCCTCGGTAAACATGTTTTATCCATAATTGCGGTAATTAATTTTTAGTATTTATTCTATTTATTTTGACCAATAATTAAGTTGAAATTATTACTTAATATTGATTATTTTTATTATAAATATTTAATCCATTTTTTAAAATTCAATTCAAATAATTGGAAAATTTTATTTTAAAATTAAACTCCTAGATGCGATGAGAAAGCAGTTTCCAAAGAGAAAGTGTTCAAAATTTTAAAAGGTTTTTACAAAAAAATTCAACATGAAACTGATTCCAATTATCTAAATTTGATTAATTACAATATAATTGATATAATTTTACTTTTTAACCATTTTTAAACCTGTGTTGAATTTTAAAATGCTTTAAATTAAAAGGAATTTTTTTAATAAAAATAAGTTATTTTCACTATTCATTGAAAAAACAATCTTTTCAAAAATTATAAAAATTTACCCTTTGATAATTTTGAAATGTATACTTCAAGAATTAATTTTATTTTTAAAAATAAAATTTCAAAAAATAATTTTATTATTTGTTTAAATAAATAATAAAAGTTTTTTTTTTGAGAAAAGTGTATTTTAGAAACATATAAAGACTTTACCAAATATAAAGTACTTTTCGATATGTTTTTAATTTATATAAAACCATAATACTTAATACATAAAATTTAGTTATTATAATTCATTACTCCAAGTTTAATGGATAGTTTATAATGACTATGTTAAATAGTAATATATATTGTATATTGTAGTTCATTAAAACTTGGTGTTGTGTGTAGGGCAAGCTATCAAAGAAATTAAATTTTTTCAAAAAAATATTTAATAAAATCTTTGGATGTTAAAGGTTCCCACCTAGATAAAGTTAAGACAATTGGGACTCCCCAAGCCCCCCTCCAATAGTCCAGGGGCTGGAAAAACGTTGAGTAGACATATCCACAAATGAGAAGCATTAGCCTAAGGTACTTGTACACATGCACAAATCCCTAAACAAAAATATAAGGATAAAGTAAATATAAAATGTATACCAATATTAATTCCTAAAACTAAATACCACATAATATTATGAAAAAAGTATCATGAAATTGGAAAGGTTAAAATACAAATCTACCAAAAATGTAAAAGTGTCCAATATGCTATTAAGGTGGGGACTTCTATCAAATGAAAATGCTAGAACAGACTATGGTCCTTCTGCCTCAACTATAATCCATTTTCTCCTATCCACCTAGGAATCTATTGAAATATATATCATCTAACTAAGACTAAAAATTAAAGACAGATCCCATTCAATGTTGAGTATAATCTTACTAAGTAGGACACCCTGAAATCAGCAAAAAAAAAGCAACAAAGAGAGCCACCTCGTAATAAAGGATAAAATCCAGCTAGATATACTCAATATAGAAAATAAGTCTCAAATAATTTCGCAACCACACTTCCAGCCTAGGATTCTTCTTTATGATTCAAGGTAACACTCACCTAGTATAACTCACTCCTCAGGCCTTGCTAACATGGATGATGCTCATCTAAGAGTTCATACTTGTCGGGTGTCTCCATAAAAAAGTACACACTAAAACTCAAAATATTATGATACACAAATAGGGGATCACACTGAGGGCCTATGAATGTTACCCAACCCTACCCTTATTAATCCACTAGTATGGGGGTCAAATTCACTAGTAATTAGTGATGGGAAACTTAACCCAACCTGGGGGAAAATGATAGAGGATCACACCCTGGTCCAAATAGAATGATATCTGAATCTACCCAAAACATAACCATAGAAAGGATCATTCATCTAATTATCAGGATGGGATACCTCACTATACCCTCATAGGGGAGTAAAAATTGAACACAACCTACAGATACTTAGCTAGACTAAGGAAAATGAGTACTCCAACCCATTATGGATGGGGAACACAATGTGTATATGGATTAAATAGAGTCTCTCACTAATTAGAGAAATTTATAAGTCCATAATCATGTTATTAATCTTATTCCCATGCACTACAGTCATTCCCATGAACACTAGTCGTGTCATGTACCTGTTCATGTCTGAGTACTCTGGTCATATCCGAGTTGTCTGGTCATTCCCATGTACATGGTCATGCCCATGTACATGGTCCTATCAGTTCCCGTGTACCCATTGGTAAATATTGGATCACTGGTATTGGGTATCATATAATTTTATAATTATCTATGTGTGTAACCCTATCTTCCACATAAGGGACCACACAACATGTGTTCTTCCATACTACACATAGTATAAATCATAATTTTCATGATTCCCACAGTCTATGAACTTTTCCACCCATGCCACCTCATCTTATAACCCAACCACAAAATCTACAAATAAACTTAGATCATATGTTGAATGATCATAAATCACCATTGATGGATGGGTTCTATCTACTAAATATGCTCACAGATCATCCATGTTTAACCGCATCACCAAAATAAAAAATCAAAAAAATTGAATGTCTTGGACCTACATATGAACTCCAATAAAACTACATCACTCCAAAATCATTCTATATATCCCAAATGTGAACCCATAGAAATGATCTGTTCTACTAGAGATCAAATGTGCAATGATTATTTTATGGGTATTGTTGAAATTCTTCTCAAATTAAAATACTGATGATGAATTCTTGAAAAAATAGGGGAGAAAATCATGAACCACAAAAGTGAGGAACTATAATCGGTCATTGTTAAATTTTTCCTCAATCCATTGATGGATAAAATGTAGAATATAAAAGAAAAATTAAAGATAAACCAAAACATTATGAATTTCTAGTTTTTGGAAGGTAAATCAAAAATTGACCCAAAAATCAATTTGTTAGAATAATTTATTCATGTTCGGCATCGGATAAAAAAACTGGGGATTACACCAAAAAATCATACCTTGAGAATTGATCAATTTATAATGAAGAATGGTTTTGTTCCATTATAATTGGTGAGATTCTAGAATATATTTGGTAAAGACAACACTATGGAAAATTTTTCATTGGTCCATGATCCCATTATCATTCACCAAGCACTCATCCATAGTCCTCTCCAATCCCTAAGGTCATGCGACTGACCCTAGATTTTTTACATAACTGATTTTAAATAGTAAGGATTAGGTTTTGGCCCAAATCAATAATAAACAATTTAATTACTATTCCACTCATGAATGTTCTTAAATAAAATGTTTAATGTTCACAAATGTTATGCCATGGATAGGGTAAAACCCACATTCTAGATTTAATGTAGGCCTTATATTTCCCACATGAAACACTAATTAGTAGATATTCAATTATTTCAGAAAAAACTACATGCATGTGATATATTTTATTTAATATTTTTTATTATATTAACACTGATGCTCCATAGGCCCTGGAATCCCATGCTAAATCCACACCTAACTCTGAAAATATTCTTTAAAATATAAAAAAAATTACAATAAAAAATAGAGTCAATACATTCTACCCACATCAGGGATTTGTTTCCTAAAATGAAAAAACATACTAAAAAATAATGGAATACTGAACACATATATTGTTCTCCCTCTATCAAATTATCAATTTTAAATTCTCATGCTACCTCTAAATGTGCATAAAGGGAATAACTCACCCAAGAAATATCTTATTCTACTCATCCTTGATCTCTACCAGGTACTCCATAATGGTATTTACACCCTCGATGTCTAGATTTCCCCATTCAATAATGTGAAATGGGCCATGCACATACCTCCCCAACTGTGAAATTTGGAATACATCATGTACTCAATCTAACTATGATGACATGGATAATAGGTATGCCACCTCACCAACTTGACATAATATCTAAAAAGGGATAATGAATGTCAAATATGACTTGATAGACTAGACAAATATCAATAACCGTTACTAAGGTTATACTTTCAGATACATGTAGTCTGCATCATCAAAATCCAAGGGCCACAATCATCAGTTCACATAAGACTTCTGAGAGCTCTAGTTATTCCTCGTCCACACTTGCATGATCTGTAACTTCTCTATTATTGATCCCAACAACTCCAAACCCATGAGTACCTACTCCCCTAAATTAGTCCTGAAAAATTGTGACCTACAAGGTCTCTTGTAAAAGGAATATAAGGGTTTTACACTAATGGTGGAGTGGTAGCTATTGTTATACGAGTACTCCACCAAGGGTAGTCAATCCTCCAAACTATGTCCAAAGTCCAACATGTAATCTCAGAGCATGTCCTCCAAAACTTGAATGGTCCACTCATTCTATCCATCTCTCTGGGAGTGAAACACCCTTCTCAACTACAAATGAGTCCCAAAGTCCTTCTATAATCCTTTCTATAATTGTGACATGAATCAAGCATCATGGTCTAAAATGACTATTGAGGTAAACACATGGATTTTTACTTTCTCATGCATGTAAAGGCATCTCAATATCTCTACTGAACACCTCTCTCTGATGGATAAGAAATGGGACTACTTGGGGATTTGGTCTATGATCACGCATGTATCATTGTTTCATATAGAAAGCTGGGGAAGATCTATCATGAATTATATAGAGACATTATCCCACATCCACTCCATCACCTAAAGTGGTTGAGTGAAACCCACTGAAACTTGGTGCTTATCCTTCACCAACTAAAAAGGGAGGCATATTGGGAAAAAATAAATTAACCACATTGAGATAATCTATTTAGGACACATCCAGTGGATATATGCACATTAAATTCCTAAAAATTGATATCCACAAGCTAAACCTCTCTAACATGTTGAAGAAATAGATGGATAACAACCATCGACTAGAGTTAAGATTCATTATCCTTATCATCTAGGGAAAACTGTATTGAGGCCAACACCTTTGAAAAATTACTAATAACTATGAACAATATCTCCTACTATGATCATTTGGGACCACATTCCTCTTCTAGGGAGTGTATAAAATCTTTAAGTCAAAATATTAGAGGAACTCTAGCCACCAAATCTGTCTCAAGTTAATAACTTTATATAAAAATATATACTTGAGACTCTTTCCATCATAATAGATAATATAACGCTCATCCATAATGTAGTGTCACCACATATTAAAGGAAAATAGCATTTTTGATGGATATATATCATGTTTTGTGTAGTTCTTCTCATGGTGTTTTAGCTTTTAGGACCCATAAGTAATCACTTTATTCGTTTACATTAGAACACATCCACACGTAGTTTCATAGGTATCTCAAAACACCACATACGCACTACCCTCCTATAGTAGTATCAAGATGAAGGTTCTCATCAACCTCAATTGTAGCTCCTAAAAATCCTATTGTCACCTCTCCTTCATCTTGAAAGGATTCCCTTTTGGGTCAGTGAAGTCAAGGGAGATGAAATCCAAGAGAAATTGGGCATGAATCTTTGATAGGATCTTACCTACCCAAGGAAGATCTGCACCTCAAACGTGCTCTTGGGTGGATCCTAGGCTAATAATACCTCAACCTTTTATGGATCCACTACTAAAACCTCTTCATAGATAACAAGTCCCATGAATTGGAGCTCTTGAATCCATAACTAACACTTTGAGAGATTTCTATAAAGTTGTTTCTCTCGGAGTATGTACATGACCATCCTAGAATGTATCATGTACTCCTATTCTGATGCTGAGTACACAAGGATGTCACTGATGAATAATACCATTAACTGGTCCAAGAAGGGCTAAAATATCTGGTTCATAATTTAGATGAACACTGTTGGGGAAATCTTTATGACTAAAGTCATTAACAAGTACTTGTAGTGACTATAGTTACATCAAAACATCATATTTGGTATATAATTATCTCAAACTCAAAGCTGATGATATCCCTCTTTAATGTAAATATTTGAGAGTCACCTCTCCTCTTTAAACTATTCTAAGAGGTTATAAATTCTTGAAAGTAAATATTTATTTTCTAATTTCACCTGATTTAGGCAATGATGATGCATAAATATCCTCAAGATCACATCCTCTTTCTTGGAAGAAAACACGAGGGCTTCCTAGAGGAACACATTGGGTATGAAACATCCCTTCCTCTTGATATCCTATAACCAAAAATATAGATATTGAATTTCTAAGGGATACATGGGATATTATAGAGAATATATCAGGTTAGTCCTTGGGTGTATGTATATACATAAGTCGATATCTCAGTGGGGAGGTAATCTAGGAACATCCTTAGGTAAGAAAACTGCATACTCTTCTACCACTACAACTAGCAGAAAGATCATAAAATATGTAGTTCTTGTGTTAATACTATCCAAATGGTGATTAATAGGCTAAATACACATGTGTATTATCCAATCCATATCCTCTTTGGTTTCCTTCTCACCAATGAAGGAAATCATCATCCCATAAACTGGATGCATCACATCCTCCCCCTAAAATAGCCAGTCTGTGGATGAATTGTTGATAGTCGGTTCATACCTATAATGATGTCATAATTCCTCATTGCATCCATGAAAATATCCCATAAGAATCTATATTATCCAAGATCTAAGTAACACAATTGGAATATGTGTGTGATATATAAATCTCCCCATGTAGGAGTCTCCAAACGCAACGGTCAGGATAAAGGCTCCACCATGATCTCTAGATCTCAAACAAGGGATTTGGAAACAAAATAGTAGGTCATTTCTATGTAAATAAATAATCAATCTAAATAAGATAATATAAAAACATACCTCAAAACATCCCTCGAGACTTGGCGTTATAAGCCTCCATTTCCTATAGTTCCCCAAGTCCCCGACTGTCAAATCCCTTATCCTAGTTTGGACCACCTAGGGTTGGTGGTGGAAACAGATAAAATTATCAGCTACCTCTCACTTCTATACAAGATCCTCTATCATTTACTACACCTCGAATACATCCCTAATCCAATTTATACCTCTTACTAGGGAGAAAATTTACCAACTCCATATCTATCACATGATGTGTCATACAATCCTATGCAAGATACCCCCACCCATCACACGAGTGGCATCACATTACCCTTGGCTAATAGGAATCATCTAGGATCCCTAAACTGAAGATCCATTGTCTATATAATTCCTCTAAAGACACCTCGCACACATGGATACCTAATTCTACCATCCATTACCATCTACCAAAGTCTCAACTCTATATTTATTACTTCTAACACCAATTGTTGATGTCTACATAGCCAAAAATCTCTCATATACTAAGGCATGTTCTAGAACCCTAGAATATGAAGTAATGAAAAGAGATACCACACCATCATGGATGTATTAGATGAATCCATGTTCAATTATTCATACTTGAAATTACTCAATAGTAAAAATTTCCATGGATTATTTTTAGTGGTTATTGAACCTCAACACTTACTATGAAAATTTCATGCTACCCTTATAGAGCTCCAGAAGCTCCTGGATGTTTAATTATCACAAAATATATGGGTATAAATTCTCTATGAATAGATGTTCTGACTCTTTCTAAGAGATAGTTACCTCATCATTCATCTAATTCACTAGACTCCACCATCGACCTACTAATCCATGGAGAAGACTCGTCGATGGTACCACCATCTGAATGAGAGGGGTCCTAAAAAGGATGAAAACTCACCCAACTTCCTTGATCCATTCCTCTACTACATAGTATTTTTTGTCACCCAAAATATGAATAAGTCTCTATCTATGGGACTTTTTGATCACACTCATCCTACAAATTTCCTCTACTAATACTACTAGAGCAACCAACAACTCAATAGGTTAAGTCAGGAAACCCACCCAGAGGTACCACCTCTTGCATAGGCCCCTGAACTGAAGCCTCGTCATTATGAAGATAATCCTCATGATCATATTGGGGAATCCAAGATAGATATCATCTTGGAGTAATAATTTATAATTAAATATTTACCATGTTCAAAGAGTATATCTAGGGAGTTTACTAAAAAATAACATTTAAACCAAATTTCATTCCTATATAATTCATGTACAGATTATTTCTCCACAACCAGTGCCTACATGTACCAAGTCAAAAATAAAGTTTTTAGAGTCCTGATGAATTGATATACCTAATAATGCACTAACATTAGATTCCTATCCTAATATTTTAAATCAAGACACCTTAACATTGTTCCCATAGTTCCCAAACCAATCCTCATGACTGAACTGTCTCCAAATTGTAGTCCTAAAATGACCTACTCTAATACCACATGTCGTGTAGAGACCCATACTTGATGTACATGGAAATTACATTACTTTTGTAGAATAATTAATACATAACAAAAACAAACACCCAAGGACCGTAATAGTTTAGTGTCTTTGGAAACTCGAAACAAAATCTTCTAATCATGGTGAAAGATCTTCAATATCTCCCATAAAGAACTTCACCTTTTTGTTTTTTACCTAATACATTTCCTTATATCCTGGGGAAAATAAAAAATAAAAAGGGTGAGATCAAATTCTCAGTAAGAGTAAACATATGGAACATAAAACAATCCATAAACATTTGAATGCAAAAACTTGAACATAGAATCTAAACATCAAAATCTTAAGCAATGACATAAATCTTGGGAGTACATAAGGCATATATAATAAAAGAACATAAATCATGATAAAATAGCATTGAAATAAAACATGTAATTGTGGAAAACCATTAAGCACATGATATGATTTTCATAGTAGCCAAGTCATTGCTTCCAAGACCATCTTAGTGGACAAAGTCCCTTACTGAATCGAGTTCACTCCTCATTTCAGTCTGGTATCACTAAACTAGATTAACTTACCATTCCAGCCATGTCTATCTCATGAGATATAAATCTTTAACCAATGCATTTGAGGGATATATAAGTCCCATCCATCTCATAATTAAATCATTCTTACTTGTGCCACAAAATAAATATAAAACATTCATCATAACCTAAAGAATAAAATGGGTTTCATAAACATCATCTCATCATCACATAATCCATATAAAAAAAATCGATTCCATTTCATCATAAGAAAAATAAAATCATGTAAATAATAGATACATTATACTTTAAACATAATCATGCTAAATAATGTAATCTTATATGGAAAAGAGTTTTGATAAAACACTTGAAATGAATTCTTGAGGAAAATATCCTTTCTTCTTCAAAATCATTTTCTTTTCACAAAATGCCACACAATTTTAAAAGAAAAATATTTTATTGTAAATAACCATGAAAACGTGTATAGGAAGATTCATGAAAATTAGGCGTTATGAAACCGTAAAAATCCGTTCATTCCATATAAGTTAAAAAAACATTCTCCTCGTACTTTTAACGGAAAAGTCAAAAAGTACCACGTATGGTAAACAAAAGCAAGATTCCTTACATAACAAAAAGTAAAATCCAAGAGGGGTAAACATGAATTTAAACATACATGGAATAATATTAAACACTTTATGAAAACATTTTTATGGACATGGATGAAAAATATAACCCCAGTAAATACTTACGAATAAACAATCTCAGATAAGAACGAGATTGGAATAATTATCCCTTACCTTAGGCCCAATTTCCTTTGTACGTGTCCAAAACTTCTGTATAGTGGGTTTAAACATATTATTAACTTATAAAATAACCATAATAATATTTATGATATCATATATGATTCAATTATAACTTTATATTACCCGTTCTTTTGTTAATTCCATGTTAAAGCAGCGTTTTGGGTAAAATTGTTTCATTTATCGTATGTGTTTGGACTTATTGTTCTTGATATTATTATTAATTATATCATGATTTACTTACTTAAAAAATTTAAAACATGATTTATATATCATATATATTCATTATATATATATATAATATATTGATAAATGAAATGAAACACACCGTTCGTGGAGACGGTAGGTCGTACGTACGCATGAACGATGTTTTCCTTTCCTTATTGACTTGAATGGAAGTAAGAAGATGACATATATGTATATATATACATAAATAAAGTAGAATTATCATGTCATATATATCATTATTATTCATTATATATACTTTATAATCATTCTTGAATGGTTAATATGGAGAATGAATCTCATTGCGTCGTGGAGACGGTAGTCCGTATGTACGCACGAGCGATGATATGATTCCCATAATGGAATTGGAGTTGATGATATAATATCTAATAATAAGTATCATGTTATAATAATCATATATAGTTATTCTTTTCACCATTATACCCATCCAAGTAAGGTTGTGGTGGAAAACAGATTACACCACGGCATGGAGACGGTATTTCGTACGTACGCACGCGCGGTGATTTCTTTTTCCGTAGGATGGATAGAAGGTGAAATAGGATTTTTTTCATATTTATAATAACATATCAGTATATTAGTGATATTTATGTTATTAATTTATAATGAAACAAATAAAGAAGAGGAAGTAGAAGAAGAAAGAAACTTGAAAGAATCGGTAGAAGAGATTACCTCTTCCTTGACGTGTCTCTTTTACACTTCCTCTTAGGGCACTAGAGTTGGTATTTTGAGAAGACCATAACCTCTATGATATAAATAGATATGTTTATAAGAGAAATGGTCATGTTTTGGCCGATCCAAATGTCTTGGAAGGAGTGAAGTTGAGAGAAGAGGGAGTGCCCTTTTATAAGAGGGGTGAGGGGCACCATAGGAAAAACTTAAAATATTATTTTATAATAAAGTCATATTTGGTTTATAATGGCTCCAAAGTAAATTATTTAGAATATAAAGTGGGGATGGGTCTAAATCCTCTCAAAAAATATGTTTTAGACAAGTTTAGGTTACTATTTTAACCTTATCATTTAGATTTAACTCTAAGTTAAATAATTTAACTTTTACCATGTCTTCTTGTTTTATTACGATATATGGTTAATAAACTTACTATAAACTAACAAAAGAACCCAAACTGGTTCATTATTAATATATATAACCTTATCTAAGTCATTTGACCGAACCTTAGATTTTTAGGAATATAATATTTGTTTTAAAAACTATTTTATGTCAATTTTGACACTATTTGGTAATTGATTTTTGTGAAAATCATAACAGCATGATTAGTTGGAACAAAGTTAATTAAATCAATACTAACATGTTATATTAACCAATAAAATTATTTTAACTCATAAAAAGTCTCAAATTACATTTATTTGGGTATTTATAACATCAATTATTTTAAAATTTCATTAATAAGGTAATTACTAAATCATCATTGTGTCATAAATAAATTAAATTATTTAATGTCTAAAATTTATAAATAAAATACCATTATGTATAAAATCTTTTTATCTTTATAATTAATATTTATATTCGAATTTATCTTATGTATAATCCTATATTAAAAATGTTTTAGTTATTAAACTTTGATTTTAACTCTTTTTACTCTTCTTTGAATTAAATAATAATAAATGTCCTAATCTAATCCAAGTGGACCTAAAGGGTCATATTTTATTCCTAAGGTTGTTTTTGGTCGAATTACACATATCCAATAGAATTAGGGCATGTTTTAGGATAATAATAATATCATTTTTACCCTTACTTACCCTATTTACTTTTAACCGTGGTAAATAAAAGTAAAAAAGTTACTATTCACCAAAAAATATTTTTATCTTATCAAACCACATTTTACTCCTTGATATTAACCGTTTATCTAGGATTTTCAAAATTCCACTCACATAAGCGGTAAAATTATGTTTTATGTAAATTTGCAAATTCTCCTAGGAGGTGGGTAAAAGACGGTGAAAAGTTCAATAAAATTTTTATATATCTAGAATTATTATAAAATGACTCCAATGAATTACATTTAACTTATATAGGTATTATGTATCAATTTTGACCTAAAATAAATTTAAATAAAATAAATAATTATTTAAATAAAAATTCGATTTTAAACTATAACTTAGTGTTTTTAACTATTTATCAAAAATTGAAAGTTTTCAGAAAAATACCAAAAATTCACCCTAGACTAATTTCGATATTTTGAATCCAAAAATTAAGTCCATTTTGAAAGATAAAATTTAAAAAAGTGGGTATTACTATTCATAATGGCTAGTTTATATAATATTTTAATAACATATCATTGTTTAGTGAAACCCGGTATTGCGTACTACACACGCTATCAAGGAAGGTTACGATTGCCTGTAATGCAAGCCATGTCAGGGTTGCGTGTAGTGCAATATCCCTTTAGTGTTTCGTATAACATAATCAAAATTTATTTCATTTATACATTAAACAAAATCTATACTTAATGTTGCGTAGAATAATTTCCATAAAATGAACTTGAAATTGTGTGTAATACGAGCCAAGAATAGTGTTGCGTATACTGCAAGCTAATACGGTGTTGCGTATAGTACAAGATAATTTTGGTGTAGCATAAAACACAATACATCAATGAAATTAAAAGAATATTTTTTATAAAATCTTGGGGTGATACATTCTACCCCCCTTAAAATGAATTTCACCCTCGAAATTCGTCGGGGTTATAAATGGTTTACTACTTGAAAGTTTCTTTAATAGAAACCTACATCGTAAAAAGGAATACCAAAACTTAACTTTAAAAACTAAATTATGAAACTTAGAGGTTACCCAAATTAACTAATCTATGGGTTTCCACATAGGATAACATAGGTGAAAATATGTATATGGAAGAGAAATCTAACCATCAAGTTCGGATGAAGAGTGGTAGAGAACATGGCTATGAAAAAGACAACAATCACAAAGCCATAAATTTTTGATGATCTAAGGTACCATCTGATTCATCAGATATGAAGGCACTAGGACAACATTTTTGGTTTTCAAGATCATTTCCCAAATTAAAAGAAATACTTACTTGATTTTGGTACAATCTCACTGTTGCTTGAGCCTTGAACAATTTTCACTTCATCTCTTAAAGAAATGAAGTTGAATTTGTCTTTCGTGAAGTGTTAGAAGATCATGCGATAGAATGATAGGTCATTCCATCTGTCTCAAGAAAAAGGTTAGCAAAAGTTATTAAATATACATAAGTCCATCTATGGTGAGATTAATCATATATGGTTCCAAAAATGGACTTATACTTCATCTATCATACCACTTAATAAAATAAAACTAGTTTCTACTAACTAGGGACTTCCTGTAGGCTAGTGGTAGGTGATAAAGGTCTGTCGCACTTCGGTTGTGGGTTCGATTCCCGCATCCTTTTCTGACGCGATGGGTTGTCACCCATCTTACGGGTTGTCCTTTTTCTAAAACTATACTATTACAACATTCCAAAAATAATATCCAAAATTTCTAGACTTAAACAATACTATCTGATGTCTAACTTAATGCATTCTAATCTTTAGACTTATCCAAAATACATCTGTCCAATCTCATAGTAAAAAGAAAATGATTACTGGAAAGGTCACATAACAAGCACATGAATACCATCATTTATCCCCCATATATCATAGATATATCTTGTTGATCGCATTCCAAACATGTGAATACCTTAATCATGTATTCTCTTGAAACATAAATTACCATAGAACCTTAGTGAAAACATGAATTCTGTCAAAAGTTAACTCTTTCCACATACCAAAATCACAAAAATTTCGATATACTAAAACCATGATATCACTTTGTCCTTATATCAGTCATGAGCTCATTAATAATATCCAACATATTATTCTCTCCATATCCCTTCATTATGTGCATATCATCTGCTTTCCAAAAATATCTGAATAACCTTTCATGGATACCGGTACCATTAAACGTATACTTTCAAATACTCAAGGAAAAATAATAGTGTAACAATCCTTAGATGTTTCTTTATTCCATAGTACCATTAAATTACCTATACAACATTACTCTTGATAAACATAAAATCATTCCACTACTTTCTTAAACCATTGACTGAGCTTCAATAATTCTTTCATCTCATATATCATTTGTAGTCTCTTCATCATCATTAATATAAATACTACCCATACGACCATGATGATTCTCTTCATGAGACTTTCCCTTAGGTCATTGGTTTGCATAATGCCCGTACATTCCACATTTAAAACATTTAACTGTTGTTGGTGTCTTAGAAATACCATTATCATTTTCCATGGTGTTAACTAAACCTTTTCCTTTGCAATTACTGTCTTTGTGTCTATCTTTTCCACACCCAAAGCATCTTTCAGTTCCTTTGAAACATTCTCCATGATTCCTCTTCCCACATGATTTACATGATGGGAATTGAACTTTCTTTCCTCTATAATCATCATGAAACTCCATCTTTCTCTTATTAGCTAAGTCAGGATACTTACCAAAGTTGAGATTGTTGATCATATTATGAGATTTCTGATTAGGCATAATAACGATGTTTGGACTTCCAAATCCCATTTCATTTGGTTTCTCATGAAGAATTTCATTCCATTTTCCATCATATCCTCTATTATTGTGAATCTTCATGTTTCCAGCCATTTTCTAAAACCCAAAAAGAATAGTGTGAGAGGCATCAATCATGCTAGGGAAAACAACATAATAATGGGGGAGTACCTTCAATATCCAACATCTTAGGTTTAATTCTAATATCATTACCATAATTCTAGAACTATAACCTATACTTATACTTAACCTTAGGGACATCCCTAGACATACCTTAGAAATATCTCTAGGGATCTCACTAAAGTTTTCACATCCTAGTTTCCAAAGGTAAACTAAACCTTTGCTCTGATACCAACTGTAGAGACCCATAATTTACGTACATGGAAATTACATTACTTTTTCAGAATACTTTATACATAACAAAAACAAACACCCAAGGAACATAATAGTTTAGTGTCTTTGGAAACTCGGAACAAAATCTTCTAATCATGGTGAAAGATCTTCAATATCTCCCATAAAGAACTTCCCCTTTTTGTTTTTTTACCTAAAACATTTACTTATATCCTAGGGAAAATAAAACATAAAAAGGGTGATCTCAAATGCTCAGTAAGAGTAAACATATGGAACATAAAACAATCCATAAACATTTGAATGCAAAAACTTTAACATAAAATCTAAACATCAAAATCTTGAGCAATGACATAAATCTTGGAAGTACGTAAGGAATATATCATAAAAGAACATAAATAATGATAAAATAGCATGTAAATAAAACATGTAATTGTGTAAAACCATTAATCACATGATATGATTTCCATAGTAGCCAAGGCATTGCTGCTAAGACCATTTTAGTGGACAAAGTCCCTTACTGAATTGAGTTCACTCCTCGTTTCAGTCCTGTATCACTGAACCGGATTAACTTACCATTCCAGCCATGTATATATCACGAGATATAAATCTTTACCCAATGCATTGGAGGGAGATATAGGTCTCACTCATCTCATAATGAAATCATTTTTACCTGTGCCACAAAATAAACATAAAACATTCATCATAAACTAAAGAATAAAATGGGTTTCATAAACATCAACCCATCATCACATAATCCATATAAAACAAATGGATATCATTTCGTCATAAGAAAAATCACACCGTGTAAATAATAGAGACATTATACTTGAAACATAATCATGCTAAATAATGTTATCTTATATGGAAAATAGTTTTGATAAAACACTTGAAATGAATTCTTGAGGAAAATATCCTTTCTTCTTCAAAATCATTTTATTTTCACAAAATGCCACACAATTTTAAAAGAAAAAGATTTTATTGGAAATAAACATGAAAAATTGTAGAGTAAGCTTCATGAAAATTAGGCATTATGAAACCGTAAAAATCCATTCATGCCATATAAGTTAAAAAAACATTCTCCCCGTACTTTTAACGGAAAATTCAAAAAGTACCACGTATGGTAAACAAAAGCAATATTCCTTCCATAACACAAAGTAAAAGTCAAGAGGGGTAAAATGACTTTAAACATACATGGAATAATATTAAACACTTTATGAAAACATTTTTATGGACATGGATGAAAAATATAACCCCAATAAATACTTACGAATAAACAATCTCGGATAAGAATGAGATTGGAATAATTATCCTTTACCTTAGGTCCAAATTCTTCCGTACGTGTTTGAAACTCTTTTATAGTAGGTTTAAACATATTATTAACTTTTAAGATAACCATAATAATATTTATGATATCATATATTATTCACTTATGACTTTATATTACCCGTTCTTTTGTTAATTCCATGTTAAAGCAGCGTTTTGGGTAAAATCGTTTCATTTATCATACGTGTTTGGATTTATTGTTTTTGATATTATTATTACTTATATCATGATTTAATTACTTCCAGAATGTAAAACATGATTTATATATCATATATTTTCATTATATATATATATATAATAGATAGATAAGTGAAATGAAACACGCTGTTCATGGAGACGGTAGGCCGTACGTACGCATGAACGCTGTTTTCCTTTCCTTATTGACTTGAATGGAAGTAAGTAGATGAAATATATATATATATAAATAAATATAGTAGCATTATCATGTCATATATATCATTATTATTCATTATATATATTTTATAATCATTCTTGAATGGTTAATATGGAGAATGAATCTCATCGCGTCGTGGAGACGGTAGTCCGTACGTACGCACGAGTGATGATATCATTCCCATAATGGAATTGGAGTTGATAATATAATATCTAATAATCAGTATCATGTTATAATAATCATATATATTTATTATTTTCACCATTATACCCATCCAAGTAAGGTGGTGGTGGAAAATAGATTACACCACGACATGGAGACGATATTTCGTATATACGCACGCACGGTGATTTCTTTTTCCATAGGATGGATAGAAGGTGAAATAGGGTTGTTTCATATTTATAATAACATATCATTATATGAGTGATACTTATGTTATTACTTTATAATGAAACAAATAAATAAGATAAAGTATAAGAAGAAAGAAATTTGAAAGAATCGGTAAAAGAGACCTCTTCCTTGACGTGTCTCTTTTATACTTCCTTTTAGGGCACTAGAGTTGATCTTTTGAGAAGATCAGAACCTCTATGATATAACTATATATGTTTAGAAGATAAATGGTCATGGTTTGGCCTATACAAATGGATTGGGAGGATTGAAGTTGAGAGAAGAGGGAGCGACCTTTTATAAGAGGGGTGAGGGGCACCTTAGGAAAAACTTAAAATATTATTTTATAAAAAAGTCATATTCAGTTTATAATGGCTCCAAAGTGACTTATTTAGAATATAAAGTGGGTATGGGTTTAAATTCTCTCAACCAATAGGTTTTATACAATTTTAGGTTACTATTTTAACCTTATCATTTAGATTTAACTCTAAGTTAAATAATTTAACTTTTACCGTGTCTTCTTGTTTTCTTACAATATATGGTTAATAAACTTACTATAAAGACAAAATAACCCCAAGTGGTTCATTATTAATATATATAACCTTATCTAAGTAATTTGGCTGAACCTTAGATTTTTAGAAATAGAATATCATTTAATTATATAATATTTTTTTTAAAAACTATTTTATGTCAATTTTGAAACTATTTGGTAATTGATTTTTGTGAAAATCATAACAGAATTATTAGTTCGAAAAAAGTTAATTAAATAAATACTAACATGTCATATTAACCTAGAAAATTAGTGGAATTCATAAAAAGTCTCAAATTACATTTATTTGGGTATTTATAACATCAATTATGTTAAACTTTCATTAATAAGGTAATTATTGCATCATCATTGTGTCATAAATAAATTAAATTATTTAATGTCAAAAAATTATAAATAAAATACCATCCTGTAGAAAATCTTTTTAGATTTATAATTAATATTTATAGTATAATTTATCTTATGTATAATCCTATATTAAAAATGTTTTAGTTATTAAACTTTGATTTTAACTCTTTTAACTCTTCTTTGAATTAAATAATAATAAATGTCCTAATCTAATCCAAGTGGATCTAAAGGGTAATATTTTATTCCTAAGGTTGTTTTTGGTCGAATTACACTTATCCAATATAATTATGACATGTGTTAGGGTAATAATAATATCATTTTTACCCTTAATTACCCTATCTACTTTTAACCGTGGTAAATAAAAGTAAAAAGTTACTATTCACCAAAAATTATTTTTATCTTATCGAACCACATTTTACTCCTTGATATTAACCGTGTCTCTCGGATTTTCTAAATTCTACTCACAGAAGCGGTAAAATTAAATTTTATGTAAATTTGCAAATTCTCTTAGGAGGTGGGTAAAAGACGGTGAAAAGTTCAATAAAATTTTTATATATCTAAAATTATTATAAAATGACTCCAATAAATTACATTGAACTTATATAGGTATTATGTATCAATTTTGACCTAAAATAAATTTAAATAAAATAAATAATTATTTAAATAAAAATTCGGTTTTAAACTATAACTCATTGTTTTTCACTATTCATCAAAAATTGAAAGTTTTTAGAAAAATACCAAAAATTTACCCTAGGATCATTTTGATATTCTAAATGCAAAAATAAAGTCCATTTTGAAAGATAAAATTTCAAAAAGTGGGTATTACTATTCATAACGGCTAGTTTATATAATATTTTAATAACATATCATTGTTTAGTGAAACCCGGTATTGTGTATTACATACGCTATCGAGGAAGGTCGCGATTGCGTGTAATGCAAGCCATGTCAGGGCTGCGTGTAGTGCAAGCTCCCTTTGGTGTTGCGTATAACATTATCAAAACTTATTTCATTTATACATTAAACAAAATCTATATTTAATTTTTCATAGAATAATTTCCACAAAATGAACTTGAAATTGTGTGTAATACGAGCCAAGAATAGTGTTGTGTATACTGCAAGCTAATATGGTGTTACGTATAATACAAGCTAATTTTGGTGTAGCGTACAACACAAGACATTAATGAAATTAGAATAATATTTTTCATAAAATCTCGGGGTGTTACATGTCGTGACCTAGAACACCAGGGCTTGTATAGATAGTGTCAATCTGAGTGTGGATCCCCATTCCAACCACCATTAGGCCAGTTCTTGGAAAAAATTATAGAGTATACATATCACTCACATGGGAGACCATATCCTAGGGTACATGTACACATCAACATAGCTATAAAGACCAACATAATGCAGAAAGGGAAGATACAATTAATACTAAGATGCATGGATAAAACTAAATCACACATCATAGTATGAAACATGTATGGGTAAAGTATAAAGGTCCAAATATAGGCCTGCAAAAAATTTAAAAGTGTCTAACCTGCTAGTAAGAAGGGGATTGTTATAAAATTCAACTTTTGGGAATGATTACGGTCTGTCCAGCTCAACTATGCTTTACCTAATACGGGTCCACCTAGGACCCCATCAAATGGTATGTTATCTTCATAATATATGACACGTGAAGGAAGATACCATACAAGTATGAGTATAATCATACCTATTCGGACACCCAAAAATCACTAAACATAAAGCATCAAAGAGAGACAACACATAATAAAGGATAACACCAAGATAGATATAATCAAGATAGATACTAAGTCTCAATGAATATCACAACAACACTTATAGCTTAAGATTCCTCCTAAGGCTTAAACATAATTCTCATCCTAGAGAACACGTTTCTAGGGTCTTGATAACACTATTGGTGCTCATTCGAGACATCGTGCCTATCATCCATCATCGTAATGAAGTATATGCTAGAAATTATAAGATATTATGAACAGTTAGGGGTTCACTACCAAGGCCTATGGGGGATACGTAACCCAACCCAAAGTATTCCACCAGGATAGCGATTAGACACATAGGAAGTCGAAAACGAGATACCTAACCTAACCTAGGGAAGAATGATATAGGATCACACACCAGACCATATAGAGGGTTACATGACTCTACTCAAAACTAACCTATAAAGGGGATTAATTATCCTATTCTTAGTATTGTATTCCTCAATATACACTCATGGAGATGTATCATGGGAATTTAACTTATATTTTCTCATCTATAATGAGGATATTGAGTTCTCCAACTAACTTTGGATGGGGTACACGGTGTGTATATAGAGTATACATTATGTCTTACTATTCTTGCACTTTCTTGAGTTTGTGATTTTTTTCATCCCATGCATGTATATTTTAGCCGTTATCATGTACAATGGCCATGCCCATGTACCTAGCCATGTATGAGTACTCTGACCATGCATGTGTAGCTTGGTCGTACCCATATAATCGATCATTACCATGTACATAGAAGTGTCTGTGTCTATATAACCAGAGGTACATTAGAGTTTTTAGTATCGTCTCGCATAGAATATTGACATGTCACATCACATTTGATGCTTATCTCTATCCATAACCCTATCTATCGTAGAAGGGACTACACTAAACGTGTTCTTATAAACTAAAAGTCACATAGATCATAAATTTTCAAGATTCCATCAATAATCAAGTGTATCTGTCTACATGGAATCTTCATATAATTTAGCTGCAAAATCCACCATGTAACATAAATATGAGGTTGATAAAACCAAAATCATCATCATTTTTTAGATTCTGGCCACTCAAACTACTTGAAAATAATATTCATCAAACCACATCACTGAAATACTAAAACCAACAAACTGAAGTACTTTTATCCTTATCTAATCTCTTATAGAACCAAATCATCCCTCAATTAGGATATTGATCCTAAATATAAACCTATAAAATTATCCATTATTCCATAGATTGACTACACAATAATCAGTTTCCAAGTATTTTCAAACCACTTGTCAAATAAAAATTACAACGATAAACACTCAATGAATGAAGGGAGAAAAGAAACAAACAAAAATGTGAGGAGTGAAAATTTTCTAATGTTTGGGTTAGCCTAAATTTGCTTATGGATAAAATTATAAACACAAGGAAAAAATCATGGATTAAACAAAATCTTATCAATTCATAATTCTAGGATGTTAAATCAACCATCAACCCACGAATCAATTTGTTTGAAAAATTGATTCATGTTTACCATAGGATAAAAAACCTAGGATTAAATAAACACAAAATATAAATCCTACTTTGAGAATAGATCAATTAATGATGAAAAATAGTTGCATTCCATTATAGTTGGTGAGATTCAAGGACTTCATTGGCATAGATGAATCCTTGGAAAATCGATCACTAATCCATGATCATGTTGTAATCCACCATGATCTCCTTTATGGTCTTCTCCATTCCCTAAGGTCATGTGGATAACTCTAGGGGTTTTCCATAACCATGTTTAAATAGAGAGGATTTGGTTTGAACCCAAATTAATAATCAATAAATTAAATAATTTAATTATATAATTATTCGTCCACTCACGACTACACTTAAAAAAATGCTCGACATGACATTCCTAGGGTATGACCCATGTTTTGGATTTATTGGAGGGGTTAGGTTTTTAATCTAAAACATTGTTCATAATATATTGCATTATATCATAAAAACTTCATGCATGTGATATAATATATTAAAAAAATTATTATATCAATTGTGAGGATCCACCGGCCCCATAATCCTATACTAAATCTAGGCCAATATCAAAAAATATTATTTAAAATATTCCAGAGTCTTACAAGGAATAAATAGATTCATTGTAGGCTCCCTTGTAGTGTTCAGTTTAATATCTTGTCATGGCTAAGTTGGATTAATTTTTTACCAAACTCTTCAAATTTATTTTATCATTCCATGAACTACTCCTCTATATATAATTCTAAATATATTTTGTTATTCTATGATTCTTATATTTTTCTTCATGCTCTCCAAAAACATTCCCATAAACATATCAAAATTATTGATCATTATTCGTAAACAATGATTTATTTATTAAAATTAATGAAGTTAATACTAAAATTGTATGCATGATTTGTTGACATCATAATCTCAAATAAAAATGACATGAGGTTGGTCATCATAATGCGATATCAACTCCTCCGACTATCAGATGGAGTAGTGATATAAACTATAGATATAAAGTAAATCATTAATTCCATATCATAGTGTTCAATATAATGATATTGTATGATATGGAATCCATGGAATAAAATGAATTACGGAGGTATTTGGGAAAATCATTCAGTATGACATGGGGTTATTATATAGACACTTCCAAGACCAATTGTATATGGAAATATCATAATGTAATTTTATGATGTATCTTATTATATGATTTTTATAACACTCTATGATTAAGATATAATGGTCAATTAATAATAGTTAATGTTTGGGATATATTTTTTATAGGTTATCATTAATTCTTGCAATGAGTATATAATCAGTGATGAATTTACATGATAATTTTAAAAATGGATAAGGAATTTATCGTACATAATGTATTTTATGAGTTAATGCATAAAGGCTCAAGGAAAGTCCATGAGGACTATATAAGATGTTTGAGGCTATTAGATGGATGGGATGGGTTAAATTTAATCCTTTCCCATGATATCTCTACTAATTATACCTATCTAGAAACTCTATATCTCCACTTACTTTTATGATGTGAGATAGTATCATGTGATTGAAGGTAGGAGAATCCCACATGAGTGTTAGGTGATTCAAATTCAATTTTTGGATACACCAAAATGGAAAGAGAATAATGGATTCCTATTAGTGATCTTATTCCAATGTATGGTTAAATAAAGTAGTAGTGACTTTCATAAATTAAAGGTAAAATGTATTCCCATGACATATATTTTTCATGGTTTCAGTTTCAACACATGGTGATCTTGGGTTTATGGTTTTAATGCCTTATGTTTCCTTGAATATGTGTTGTATGATATTTAGTTTCATAATAGTGGTATCGAAGCTATGATATGTTGTTTTATTTATGAAATCATGTTTAAAATTATGAAATTATGTATGTTATATTTTCTATTTTGGGAAGTGGTAAGGGTTTTATATTGAAAATGAATATCATAATCAATTTCATTAAAAATTATATAAAAGTTTTCATTATGGATTGTCCTGTGATATTTTTTATTATTAGATATGGTTGGATCACTCCATATGATATGTGATATCATAGCATGGTATTCTATGTAATCTTTCAATTTTTGATATATAATATAATAGGATATAGTTTTTCATATGGTATGATAGTGCCAATATAAATTGTTCATGCAGACAAAAATAGGGAATTGTGCCATAATTATGATATATCATATATCCTAAAATATGACATCCTAGGAACTGGAAGGATACGTCATAGCTAAAATTATCCAACATAAAATAAAATATATAATTTGTTATGTTTCAGGTTATGACATATACATCTCACTAAATAAAATATACAGAAAAAATATTTTTCTTATTTTAAATTAGGAATTGAATTGTATAATTTATGAATTTTTTATATATTATAGAATATGGTATTTATGGATATTTATCTAATTTATAATGTGTTAATAAATTAATAAATAAATATAAATAATATTAAACATTAATAATAAATATATTTATGGTATTATATGGAATTATTTATATTTTAAATATATATTATTTCTAATTAAATTATAAATTTAATTTAAAAAGTGTTCATAAATTATTAAATATGAAAAAAATATATAAATGGTGTTATATTTAATATTATGAATTGTTCATAATATTTTATATGAAATCATAAAATTAAATCAGAATTATTTGAGAAATTATTTACACCATATCAAAAGAATTTTTGATAATTAATACAATAAATGTTTAAATAATATTAAATATTGGATATTTAAATTATATAAAATGTTTTCTTAATATACTTGTAGAATAAAATTTTTATGTTTCATTTTATGTCCTATATTTAAAGTAAATTCCATATAAAGTATAATATAAAGTATTCATATTGATAATAAATATAATTTGTTTATATTTATTTGATAACAGAATGCTCGTAATGCATGTTTAGATTATAAGGTGTTTATAATTTCATTGTTTATGAAATATTTATAAATTTTTTTTATATTTAAATATTTTAATTCCTATTTTATTTTAATTATTCCTTTATTTATTAATGAATTTAATTTTTATATTATGAAATTATATGTATACATTATTTTATAGTGTTAAACTGCTACTATAGATTTTCATACAAGCATCTAAGGATTTACATGCTAGGTGTGATAATTGAATTATTTTTGCTCTAACTTGATTTTCATATGTATTAGATTATTAACTAAAATTAAGTAGTTAATTATAGTTTATACATATTAGGTGTTTGAATTGTGATGGAATTGAAGTCTCTCTCAAGTAAATTATCCTTGGGTAGAGGGACTCTGGGTGAGACATCCTTATGGTCTGGAGGTTTATACCTTGTTTAAAAAAGTGGTAGTTAGCTATTTGTCACTCCAATCATGTTATTCTATGATTTATTGATTTCATATGATTATAATCATTTACATGAAATTGTTTTGTGTACTTTATGTATGAAAATCATTTAAATTTTTAGGAATATTGTTGGATTTTAATTTAGGTTAGTAACAAAAGCTATTGGTTATATAAAAAGTTAAACATAAATATACTCTAATAATTAGATCCATTCATATATGTAAAGTTAATAACATGAATTAAGATGGTGAAATTAAACCCCCTTAAATAATTATAAGATTCCTATTCTTTTTAAAGTTAACAATGTTCAAGACCTAGATCATCTAAAGAGGAAAGTTCTTGAAAAATATGGGTGCCCCTAGATTATCTTTTGCAATTAAATAGAGTAATGAGGTGACATTAAAATTCAGTTGCCTCATTTTTGGAAATCTCCTTAGGTAACACATAGTTGGGAAAACATAAGTGTTAGGATATCAGTAGAATTATGATTAGTTTATCCATATAATGGTTTGTAAAAAGAGGTTTCAACTTAGCCATGAAAAATTTATATATGATATTGAAGGCATTATGACCTAATTAAATAGTTAAAATGATGATATTTATTCCAAAGTAGGGTTATTTCATATTGAAATATGAATCCAGGATTCATATAATAAAATTTAATAATGGATCATCATTTTAGTGGTAAAAAATTTAATAAAATTCCTTATTAAATGAGTGTAAAACATGATATTAATATAATTAAGGTTTCTATTATTGATATAATGGAATCATTAGCATCATCGTTCAAGCTTAACTACGAAATCAATCATAATGAGAGGAGGATTTTAATGTAAGAAACTTAATTTGATGCTACAAAAACATAAAAATTGTTCTTAAAGAAAAAATAATCTAGAGAAATACCATTGTGAATATCCAAATATTTAGGTTATTTAACATGTGTATATACATGGTTATGAGAATAATATATTAATTCACATATATTTTTAATGGAATCATATGTAATATGTCACACACGGTTTTTTTTCTGTCTTTGTATTGATTCGGCCCATTAGAAATCCCGATCATCTTAATGGGTATTTGATGAGATGAATCTTGAGTTTTGAAGTTTCATATATGTCTAAACACCATAATTTGGGATCCCCATTTCTTGTTTAGGAGTTTTTGAAGAAAGGGTGGTTACTTCATGATTTGGGCCAACCGTGAGCCCATTCCCAGTTTTAAAAACCGAATTTGTTTATTTTATATCTCTTTTTTTTCATCCTTTTTCACCCATTCAACTTCCCACTTGTCCTATAATGATATATTAAAACTTATATATCCTTTTGGACCCATTATAAATTCATAGGCCGGGTGAATTTGGGTCACTTATTTAGGTATTGGGCCAGCCCATGGGCCCATTTCCTGTTTTTAAAAAATAATAATTTGTTTCGTTTATATATTTTTCCTTTTTTAATATTTTTCAGTGATTACACCTCCCACCCGAAGCCAATATCCCTATCCTCACCCCCAATATCGTTTTTAACTCTTTGGAGCTCATGTGGGTCGCGGATTAGGGCGAATATTCTCAGGGAACCTCAAATCGCCCAGAATTTCCAAGGTAAGTTTTATCATTCATAAATAAATCAATTCGTAATCTTTTAGCCACAAATATTCTTCCCCTAGTTCTTCCAGATCTTAGGAGTCTCTCCAAGAATTTTCAAGCCATTCCCTTTTCTCTAGGGCTTCAGATCTAATGGAATACGAAGAGTTTTCTAGGATGAAAGGTGAGATTCCTTCTCCTTTCTTCTTCCTCTTCCCCCTCCTTTCATTATTTCTTTGATTTATATTGTACCCTAGTCTTGATCGATCTAGGTTTTTGTTATAAAATGTTTTTTGATGGGTTTTATGTTTGTTTAGGTCTGGTATTTATAGTTTTAGGGTTTATAAACCCGCGGCGGGTGATTTCGGGTGTGCGTTTCAATTACGCCAAAGATTTGAGGTAGGATATCCCTTGCACATGCTTTTATCATAGAAGTTTCATCATTTTAATATTATCCTATACTGACATAAATGTATATTATTTTTTTAAATTCTTTTTATAATTTTATTGGTGTGCAAAGTCATTGTTTAATCACTGTTATGTGAAAGGCAGTGTTGTTTTGTCATGAAAGTAATCATCAAGTGTTTATTTAAATGTTCCATTATCTTTGAAAATATTTTGTGAGGTTTATAATCTGGTTTATGGTATTTTTAACATGTTACAGTATCTTTAATGAAAATATGACATTCAATTGGTGTTTTATTCCTTTTCATATACATAAAATAAATTGTTTTGTTTAAAAAGGACATGACATGTGTTCGGTAAATTGCCCGGTTGGCTTTTATGTGTGATGTGTGATTTAAAAGTTATTTGGTCGGATTTATAAAGGAATTGGAAGAATTATAAATGGTATTTTTGGGTACTTATATTGATTTCCAATTTGGATTTTTTTTTACAAACAATTGGGTTTTGATTTACAACATATTTTGGCCGGAGTTGCCAAAAAAATGGACCGTTTCACATCTTTACGAAAATGGTTGTGTTTGGAATATGTAACCTGAGTATTATAAGAGATTTATGAATGCGTTTTGCTGTCGTAAATGATTTTTATACAGATACTTAATAAAATTAAAATGCATACCTTCATCAAAGGTTAGTTTTGAGAAAATGATTAAAGGCCCGTTTGGCATTTCCTAGAAACGAAGGAGTGTTTTACTTGTATATAACAAGTTGTGAAATTGGGATTGTTTTATGGTCCATTAAATGATTTTATTAAATGTTTATTGGGCTGAAAAATATGATTTGGTTTGGTTATGATGTGTGTTTATAATTTAAAGAATGTTTTTGAAAGATTTTTATGTGCAAAGCCTCAATGCACTTCATGAAATTGTTTTACCAAAACATTTAGCGGTTTGTTGATTAGTGTAAGAAATGTGAAGAAAGATTATGGGATGTCTGTGTTTTTATGGTTTTGGAATGGAATGTGGATGTGAAATGTGTATTTGATAATATGTGTAACTTGATTGAGCACTAAAGGGAATCCCGGGTATCTTGGTGGGCGGACGTGTACTAGTATGCTAGTGATTCTGTGGGGGTTGGCCCCTGTTTCACGTAGCAAGTTTGACGATGACAACACTAACTAAACTATGATGATGATGATTGGGGACCACTAGGTTATGGGTATGTTCCCTACTAGTGGCTCGTGCACGAGAACAGATATTTATTATGGTTACTTTCACCGAGATACGAGGTACCTGAGGCTCACAACTAACTAGTGCCTAGGGGTATTCCCATGACTAGTGCTCATTGGCTATTTTGTACTCACCGTTGGCATACGGTGTGTTTGGTTGGTAAATTCAGTAGTATGTGTTATTTATTTTAATGTTAAAATTCTTTAAATCAGCCCTCTTGAAAACTATTTTCATTTTGAAGTTTCACCTCTTTGAAAATAATTGTTACTTGCATTTTTGTTTATTAAACATGCATGTTTTTGTCTGATAATTATTATAGCATGGAACCTCATTTGAAAACCATACTTTCAAATCTTGAATTTAAAACTATAAATTGATGTTTCTTTTATTTTAAAGTAATGTTCATTGGGAATAGAATATCGGGCTAACCTACTGAGTTTTAATACTCACGCCTATAGTCTTCTTCTTTTTTTAGCCCTTGTGCAGGTTTCATCTTTAGTTCGATCACCTTGGGCGACTTTTGATCATTGTGTTGGAGAGTGACCAGAAGTATCACATGGAGTTAGTTGGTCATTGGGATTGTTCATTTGAGTTTTTTTTGTTCTACCTTTAGTTTCTTGTATAAAAAATAGTTTGTTCAATTTTTATATAAATTCATTTTGGGCTGTCCGTTTATTTCCGCTGTTTGTTTGATTGTCTATATATGGGCGAAATCGTTACCTTGTGTACTCTATTGATGCCCTTGGTGCTTGTCACCATCCCGGGAGGATCGGGAATGCCTCTCAGGACTTGTCGCGGGCTAGCCTGGGTGACCGGTTCAGGGTCGACTCAGGCTGGTTCGTGAAAAAATGGTATCAAAGGAGGTTGGCTCTTAGCAGACCTTTCTTTTTAGAGTGCCCTTGTTATTTTGGGGATGTCAAGGTAGATGGAGTAGGATTGTTGGTACTTGAGGGGTAAGTGAATGAAGAGCGTCGCGAACTATTTCTTGTTCTAATCCTCAGGTTTCCAAGGGAGTCCAGTTTTATTAGTGTCCTTTGTTCTGGTTGATTTTTTTGGTGTTGGGATATGACAAGGGGAGTCTGACTAATGGCATCCGTGATCTCACAGGGCATGGCAAGCCATGTGGAGCTGGGGAATGGTCCTAATAAGTCTCTCTGTGTTGGTGTTGTGTTTGGCATATGGCCTCCAACCATATGGTCAAGTCACCCACTGACACTAGTTCCCTTTTTTTGGGTCTCTTGAACCTTTCTTGAATTCTGAATTTTTTTTTTAAAAATCCTTGTGTGAGAATTGTGGAAATGGGTTTTAATGTAAGGATTAGATTTTGAAAAGTGAAAAAAAGGGGGTTTCAATAATTAAATATAATAATGGTTTTGTAAAATTGTGTTTTTGTGAAAAAAATGGAGGGAAGCAGAAATGATTTAAAGGGATTGGATTATCCATAATCTAAACTTGTGGTTTGTTGAAATAAAATGTTTTGAAATTGTGAATCATTTTAAAGTGATTTTGGATCTTTTTTTTAAATGGGGTATTTTAGGATGTTAAAAAGTTTTTGAATTGGATAAATTAGTTTTGGCAATTGGTTTTGATCGGTTGGTGTTTTACTACAAACGGTATTGGTCTCAATGGACCTCAGATTATAAAAATATACATTGCTGATTTTTTTTAAAAAAAATAATGTGAAGGGGTTGTTTAGAGTGGCTTGGTTATTTAAAAAGTTTTTAAAAATGAAAATGGGTAGGTTTTCAAGAAAATGGTTCTTAATTAATTGTGGTTTTTTTTGTGAAACATGAAAATGTTTTTTGACTTGGTGGTTGGTGTTCCTTTTGAAGGTAAATTGTTTTTTTATTATTTATGATGTTTAATTTTAGCCTTTGGTGTTTTCATGGGTGCTCACATGCATGGTTTTATTTATATTTGGAAGTATGGCCTATATGTTATGGTGGTTGGGTGTCAGGGGTGGCATGGAAATGTGCATGTGGGTGAGACTTGATGAAACACCATTGGTGAATGTGGAAACCCACCAAGTTAGTTTGTTTTTTTCAAAATTGCTTTGAGCTGAAAATTATGGCCTTTTTTAAAAACCAATGGTTATGTGGCTTGATTTTTCTATGTCTTAGAAGAGTTGTTTATTTGGTTAGCTTCCATGTGATCTAGAATTCATACTCTTGTTCTATCTAGTGATGAGATCTTGTTGCTGGCTCGGTTTTGGAGTAATTTCCATTGGGTTTCTAAAAATGTGTTTGATGTTGTGATGTGGCCATGGATAGTTCTGCGTTGGAAATATTTCCTGCTGATCAACCTAAGAATTCCTTTAAAATTTTAAATCCACCTATTTTGATGATTCCTCAACTTGTTTGTTAGAATAGAGAGCTGTTTGGGATCTATTAAAAGTGTTTCTAGGTCATGATAATTCTTTTGGACAGAGCAGTTATGTTCGGTGATGTTGATGTGTTTTGTCGTATTCCTTGTCCTTTCTGCCCCTCGTTTGGAGTGAGATATAATTTTGATATGTATCTATGAGTTCCTATTTAGATTAAGGTTTTTTTTGGGTGATCAAGTGTGGTTTTTTTGAGTGGTGTGATCCTTATCACCTGACTGCGGTACAACAAATGCTTCAAGAATCAGGGCTCCAGCGATAGGCCTCGGAGTGAAGATTTTCAAGCAGTCAGAAAATCAACAGAGGTGTGGAGTGCTAGATTAAGATCCTTACTCCTCCGTTTTGGTAAGTTAGTTACTATGTCAATGTTTTGGTTCCTCATTTCTATGAATTTCCCTTTGTCGTAACAAGTGTGGTGGACTTAACCCCTCACATAGTGTCTATGGTTATTCCTTCATGGATGTGGGTTTTCAATCAATGTCCTTGTGTGGACCGCCAGTAAAAATCAGGTGTAGTATTGGTGTTACCTATTCATAGGTGGAGAGTTTTGGGTAGTTTATTTGTTTCTTTTGTGGTTTTAGTGGCCAAATTATTGGGACCCCTTCCATCCCATCCCCAAGTGGCGGGGGTCCAGAATTGTGCTGAATGTGTCGACCAAGTTATTGTCCCCTCCATTCGGGAGTGGGTTTTTTATATGTTCATGCTGTAACTATATTAACTTGGTATAGTAGGTTTTTTTAGGAGGGTTTTTTTGGGCTTGTGTGAGTGAGTCCCAACTCTTGCTCATGTTCAATTCTTGTCTATTCATTGCTAGTTGGTTTCTAATGGTGGGGAGACCCACCATGGGTCTCTTGGATTTTCATCCTAAGAACATTTCTAGGGATAATTGATTCTTAATGGTGGGGAGTACATTCTGGAATCCTTAGGTGTTGTTTTTTTTTCAGCCGGAAAGTGTTATGGCTTTCCGGGGGCGGAAAGCTTTAATGGTGGGGAGAATTGTCACACACGGTTTTTTTTTTCTGTCTTTGTATTGATCCGGCCCATTAGAAATCCCGATCATCTTAATGGGTATTTGATGAGATGAATCTTGAGTTTTGAAGTTTCATATATGTCTAACCACCATAATTTGGGATCCCCATTGCTTGTTTAGGAGTTTTTGAAGAAAGGGTGGTTACTTCATGATTTGGGCCAACCGTGAGCCCATTCCCAGTTTTAAAAACCGAATTTGTTTCTTTTAAATCTCTTTTTTTTCATCCTTTTTCACCCATTAAACTTCCCACTTGTCCTATACTGATATATTAAAACTTATATATCCTTTTGGACCCATTATAAATTCATAGGCCGGGTGAATTTGGGTCACTTATTTAGGTATTGGGCCAGCCCATGGGCCCATTTCCTGTTTTAAAAAAATAATAATTTGTTTCGTTTATATCTTTTTCCTTTTTTAATATTTTTCAGTGATTACACCTCCCACCCGAAGCCAATATCCCTATCCTCACCCCCAATATCGTTTTTACCTCTTTGGAGCTCATGTGGGTCGCGGATGAGGGAGAATATTCTCAGGGAACCTCAAATCGCCCAGAATTTCCAAGGTAAGTTTTATCATTCATAAATCAATCAATTCGTAATATTTTAGCCACAAATCTTCTTCCCCTGGTTCTTACAGATCTTAGGAGTCTCTCCAAGAATTTTCAAGCCATTCCCTTTTCTCTAGGGCTTCAGATCTAATGGAATACGAAGAGTTTTCTAGGATGAAAGGTGAGATTCCTTCTCCTTTCTTCTTCCTCTTCCCCCTCCTTTCATTATTTCTTTGATTTATATTGTACCCTAGTCTTGATCGACCTAGGTTTTTGTTATAAAATGTTTTTTGATGGGTTTTATGTTTTTTTAGGTCTGGTATTTATAGTTTTAGGGTTTATAAACCCGCGGCGGGTGATTTCGGGTGTACGTTTCAATTACGCCAAAGATTTGAGGTAGGATATCCCTTGCACATACTTTTATCATAGAAGTTTCATCATTTTAATATTATCCTATACTGACATAAATGTATATTATTGTTTTAAATCCTTTTTATAATTTTATTGGTGTGCAAAGTCGTTGTTTAATCACTGTTATGTGAAAGGTAGTGTTGTTTTGTCATGAAAGTAATCATCAAGTGTTTGTTTAAATGTTCCATTATCTTTAAAAATATTTTGTGAGGTTTATAATCTGGTTTATGGTATTTTTAACATGTTACAGTATCTTTAATGAAAATATGACATTCAATTGGTGTTTTATTCCTTTTCATATACATAAAATAAATTGTTTTGTTTAAAAAGGACATGACATGTGTTCGGTAAATTGCCCGGTTGGATTTTATGTGTGATGTGTGATTTAAAAGTTATTTGGTCGGATTTATAAAGGAATTGGAAGAATTATAAATGGTATTTTTGGGTACTTATATTGATTTCCAATTTGGATTTGTTTTTACAAACAATTGGGTTTTGATTTACAACATATTTTGGCCGGAGTTTCCAAAAAAATGGACCGTTTCACATCTTTACGAAAATGGTTGTGTTTGGAATATGTAACCTGAGTATTATAAGAGATTTATGAATGAGTTTTGCTTCCGTAAATGATGTTTATACAGATCCTTAATAAAATTAAAATGCATACCTTCATCAAAGGTTAGTTTTGAGAAAATGTTTAAAGGCCCGTTTGGCATTTCCTAGAAACGAAGGAGTGTTTTACTTGTATATAACAAGTTGTGAAATTGGGATTGTTTTATGGTCCATTAAATGATTTTATTAAATGTTTATTGGGCTGAAAAATATGATTTGGTTTGGTTATTATGTGTGTTTATAATTTAAAGAATGTTTTTGAAATATTTTTATGTGCAAAGCCTCAATGCACTTCATGAAATTGTTTTACCAAAATATTTAGCGGTTTGTTGATTAGTGTAAGAAATGTGAAGAAAGATTATGGGATGTCTGTTTTTTTATGGTTTTGGAATGGAATGTGGATGTGAAATGTGTATTTGATAATATGTGTAACTTGATTGAGCACTAAAGGGAATCCCAGGTATCTTGGTGGGCGGACGTGTACTAGTATGCTAGTGATTCTGTGGGGGTTGGCCCCTGTTTCACGTAGCAAGTTTGACGATGACAACACTAACTAAACTATGATGATGATGATGATTGGGGAACACTAGGTTATGGGTATGTTCCCTACTAGTGGCTCGTGCATGAGAACGGATATTTATTATGGTTACTTTCACCGAGATACGAGGTACCTGAGGCTCACAACTAACTAGTGCCTAGGGGTATTCCCATGACTAGTGCTCATTGGCTATTTTGTACTCACCGTTGGCATACGGTGTGTTTGGTTGGTAAATTCAGTAGTATGTGTTATTTATTTGAATGTTAAAATTCTTTAAAGCAGCCCTCTTGAAAACTATTTTCATTTTGAAGTTTCACCTCTTTGAAAATAATTGTTACTTGCATTTTTTTTTATTAAACATGCATGTTTTTGTCTGATAATTATTATAGCATGGAACCTCATTTGAAAACCATACTTTAAAATCTTGAATTTAAAACTATAAATTGATGTTTCTTTTATTTTAAAGTAATGTTCATTGGGAATAGAATATCGGGCTAACCTACTGAGTTTTAATACTCATGCCTATAGTCTTCTTCTTTTTTTAGCCCTTGTGCAGGTTTCATCTTTAGTTCGATCACCTTGGGTGACTTTTGATCATTGTGTTGGAGAGTGACTAGAAGTGTCACATGGAGTTAGTTGGTCATTGGGATTGTTCATTTGAGTTTTTGTTTTTGTTCTACCTTTAGTTTCTTGTATAAAAAATAGTTTGTTCAATTTTTATATAAATTCATTTTGGGCTGTCCGTTTATTTCCGCTGTTTGTTTGATTGTATATATATGGGAGAAATCGTTCCCTTGTGTACTCTATTGATGCCCTTGGTGCTTGTCACCATCCCGGGAGGATCGGGAACGCCTCTCGGGACTTGTCGTGGGCTAGCCTGGGTGACCGGTTCAGGGTCGACTCGGGCTGGTTCGTGACATAATATAACCAGTTGAACATAATTATACACTCCTATAATCAATGTTATTAGGTATTAAAATGACATTGAGAGACTTAGGCTATACTCTAAGGCCTAGTTTTTTATTTTAATTCAATCTACAAACATCATCGGAAAAGTTTCAAAAATTTCAATGAGTTTAAAAAAAATACCCTGTTTTCTAATGATTTGAGGATATAATAGAATATCACAAGAGGTCAAGTCTCTTGATCTTTAATAATAGTACTAAAGGGTAAAAGTTTATTCCATAAAAAGAATATTTTTATTTTTCCAATATTTAGTCTTGGTTATTGAAATCTAGAGTTAACAAAAGATAATTGCAATGTTTTATATGTGATAAAATTTTCTAGGTTGCTTTAAGGGGTTTGTGATACTTTATGTAAAGTCCAAATTAAGTATCTGTGTTATAGAAATTAACTCATCAATTTGTAAAAGGGTATATAAAATATAATATATATTTTATAAATGAAAAAAATATAAATGAGTTCATGATCAAAGAACACGTTGATTGCACATGTAGGTCGTTGAATCATTATAACATAAAGGGTTATTAAATCATAATGTCAAATGAAAATAAATTTTTAAATCTTGTATGGATCTAAAAAATTGATTTGTATGGTTATCTTGTTTCTCTTATGTGATAAGATGTGTTGTCTAGAAATAAAGAGTTGTTATTAATAATTTGAGATGATGGTTTTGATATGGATGGTTTATATTTCATAAAATTCAATAAAATTATTCAAAACAAGGTTAGGATAAAAAAAATATCTGGAAAAAAGAGTTTGTCGATATATTTATTAAAATGTGAGGGATGTGATCCAACCACCCATAAATAGAAAAATTTAATGAATAAATTCTTATTTTCTAACACTACTCTAAACAAATAGAATATTGTATATTATATGGTTATTCTAGTTTTTATTATATAATCATACTAAAGGAAACAAATTTTAATTACTAAATAAAAAAAATATTTCATAGAATTATATTTTGAATATAATATAATTTCTATGGGTACAGTGGGAAAATGTTTAAAAATGGAGAATTTCTAAGTGCAAAAAATAAAATATAATGACAATGAAAATGAAAATTGAATGAAACATAATATCATAAAATATAAATCAAATATGGTTGAAATATTAAGGTAAGGATTTTAATTTTTTTCCAAAGTTATCCCAATGAAAATTTAAATGGATAATGTCCCAAGAATTATGATGAAGAAGAACTTACAAATGGTTTTAAGTACACGAAATAAGTTATAAACATCATAACATTTTTTGTTCTGAAGTAAAGGACTTTGAATTCATTTTTAATGAGTTTAACATTATTAATATGATTCCATAGTATCACTTTATTATGACTATCATAGTTCATATATGTTTCATAGTAAAAGAGTTTTTGTGGGAGGGTTTTATAATATAGTCATATAGAGATGTTTCTTGAATTATATAGGGATGAAATAAAATTTAAAAAAACCTAAAATGTGTGGTAAACATAAGGCTGATCTAGAATTAAATCATATTTGATATGATTGGACATGAGCTTATGTAAAGTTTTATTAGTATTAATGAAATAGTTTAAAATTTTAAAATGTATCATGTTATACAAAAAGAAGTCCCCATTTTGGGATTCATTAACATTATTTGAACATACCTCATGAATTGAAATGATAATTAACCTCCAAATGATTGACTTTGTGGTATCCCAAATACATTTTCATCATGTAGTATTATAGGTTTAAAAAATTATTGTTAGTGTCTATAATATTTCATATAGATGTATGAAATATGATCATGAATCAAAAAATGGGTTTTATGCACTATATGACCTACCAAGTATACCATATGGAGTGACATCAATTATGTCTTTATTATACTGTGGGTGCATGTTTCATATTTGGATTGCCTCATACTTAATATAAGTGAGATTCATAACATGATAACCTTTATACCTTGATAAATTTCATAAATAATCCTTAAGGCGTATCTAGATAGGGAGTGGTTGGGTATGTTATTGATCATATCGTTGGTTGGAGCTTAACAAATATGGGATTTTTTCACCCATATGATGATTATGGAACCTGGGACCTTGATTGGGATAGACTAATGAAGTGTAAAACCACGCCTAGATAATACATGTGAGGTGTTTATCTATTATATATGTGTAATTTGATGTTCTCTTTCATAATTATGAATGGAATTTGATGTATTCATTAACCTAATTAGTTTATACTTGAATAGGAAAATATATATTGGTTTTTATATGGGATTGAAATACTCCATGTTTCATGGTTACTCGATGTCTCAAATAAAGGTATCAAATGAAAATGAATAAATTCATATGATATAGTTAGTGGAATGGATTTTGAGATACATGTATTTGATATATATCATGATATATCCCTTTTTAGAATGAATAGAAAAGATGGTTTTCTTAATACTATTCTTTTCTTATATTTATGGATTCATGAATCCATTTTTTTGTAAACGCTACAAATTCCCATAGGGTCAAAATTTTAATTGACTAAATGGGGATTGATTTTTTTGAAACTCATAGAGCTTATATAAAGTGTTTATCCAAAAAATATCTTTTATGGTTATTCACAAGGTATTACATATGATGTGGTAAATGGTGAATTTGATGATAATATTCCAAAAAAAGTTGAAAAATATCCAAAAAAAGTTGAAAAATATCCAAAAAAATGGGATATGGTTCCCAAAGTTATTGAATATGATACAATATAGATAAAATTGTGAAAAATATATTAGTCATTAGTGAAAGTTTGATATTTTTATATATTTTCCCTAAATACATATATACATATGATGGTTCAAGCCCATATTGTTGGGTATGATATGATAATGTCATATAATACATCATCTATAGTATAAAAGGAATTATGAATGTATTTGGGTATATCGTTCAATACGGAATGAGGATATAATATATCATATACCTATAATAATCATAGAGTACAATTTGGATATCTTGTAAGGTGGCGTTATAATGAATTGTATTATATTATTCTTATTACAAACTATGATTAAGATATAGTAATTTATCATTAAGAGTTTAAATTTATAATATCTTCTACATTGGATATATTTAATACATTTAATATATAGAAAATTATTTATACATTTATATGATAAATATATAAATTGTCAATGCATTACTCATAAGTTATGTGTTGACCTCACCTGTTTTGATAATCCCAATTATGCTTTCATATACTTTAATAATCTCAATCTAATGTTTTTATATATATTAATTATTTCAATATGTGATAAAGATGATAATAATATTAAAATAATCCCTGAGATATGTTAATCCATGACTATCTATGTTTATATGATTTATGAATTTCTTCTAACCCATTCGGATATGTTTTGCATAAAACAGACAAGTATTAAGTCATTGATCTGGGTATAGCTACTGAAATAGAGCTACTGGTACTCAGTCTACCGATAGACAGAGTCACCGATACACAAAGGTTACCGATATGTACAGAGCTACCAACAGAAACCGAGCTACCGGTAGAATAGGTCTACCGATATGCATAAAGTCCACTGGTAAGCAAGTCTACCGACAGATTCAGTCTACCAATACGAAACACTAAGAGCTACCGATACGAGCTACCGACCGGCCTACTGATACATAGTTGTGACTGATATGAACCGACTGACACAGTCTACCGATACAAGTATAGAGCTACTGATAGAACAAGTCTACCGAGCTACCGATAGAGTAAGTCTACCGATAGAAGGAGTTACTGATACCTAGAGCTACCGATACCAACAAGCTACCGATGCAAGTTCAAAGAGCTACCGATGGAAGGTTCTGCTACACAAAAGACCATCGTACACATTTACCAACATGAGCTACTAATGATTGACCAACCAGTCAAACTCTATACTCTCAATGCTATTTATTTATTAAGACAACGGTTACATGGGATGTTTTTGATGTAGTTAATGTTATTTAATGATCTCTATTGCCATGTCAGGGAACCGTACCTAGTACCCATAAAAAAGTTAATCATTCCCATTTGCTGGAGCTAAAATATATAAAAGGGAAGATAAAGACCTAGCTGAATACGATGAAAGAGATGTGAAGTATTGCATACGACAAGCATCAAGAAACTAAGAAGGCACACAGGTGAAAAAGAGAAGGGATAAACAACATTCAAACATGGTGTATTCGTGAAAGGCTAAAATCCATACTCCAAGAACACTGGACATACACGAAGCTGATCACTCTGAAGAAAACCACAAGCCGCATCTTGAGTGTAGAACTACCAAGAACACTTCATGCACTCAAGATGACAAGCTGGACCAAGAACCAGAGAAGAAAACGATACTATGTTTTCTGAGCAGAAACCAGAGAAGGACTCAGAAGTTTTTCTGATCAACCAAATGAGTCCAGAGCTGCATTTCCAATCACTAAAGATTTTCTAAACTCTTTCTCGCTTTATTTAGTGATTCTATCTTTAAATTTCGAGCAGTGTGTATACCCTGTTTATTTTACACACACACTGTCTCCTAAGCTAAATTGGAGGATTCTTAAATCCTCACTCAAACTTCACAACCCTTTGTTTCCCTCTGTGGATAGTGGTAGAGGTCGAGTAAGACCTGGACAGCCTGTGTGTTGTTGTTTGTGTTTCCCACGTAGAACTATGGTAGAGGTATTTGGACCTGGACAGTAGTGTACTATTGTTTACCCCCGATCTAGGGTGTGGATCAATTTATATAAATTGTTGAGAGGACTAAGTCTCGGCTTGAGACTGAACCTCTTTGTTATCTCTACTGTGCTTTTTAGTTTAATTCATAAGCATACTATATATATTTATTTCATAATCCACTGCTATTACTTTGAAATACAAAAATATTTTAAAGCTACTTTGATAGTTAAATTAGAAAGTGTTTATACTTATTGTAAACCAATAATTTAGTTTCAAAAGTTAATTTAATCTTCAGATTAAGTCAACTGAGACCTAATCAATCTTTGAGAAACTTATTGAACATTTACACTCTGTATAGATTCACTACAGTTTAACTTTGTTTTTAAATTGGGGGATTTTAAGAGAAATATTTTTAATAGAAATTTTTATTGAAACTCAATTCACCCCTTCTTGAGTATCCACTCCAACCAAAATTTGGTATCAGAGGTTTGTTTTTGGTTAAAGGATTTTAGACATACTTAGTTTTTCAACTGTGATTTTAGTTGCATCTTTAAAGATCTTAAATTTCTGTTAGTTCTAAATTTTATCTCTTTAAAATTTCTTTTCTAAAATCTAGTTATGGACAATAGACTAGAGGGTGCTGCTACCAATAGGCCACCTTTCTTTAATGGCACCAACTATGCCCAGTGGAAACTTAAGATGAAAATACATTTGGAAAGTATGGGTTTTGATATCTGGATTGTTATAGAGTCTTAATATAAAATTCCAGAAACTGAAAGAAAAACTTAGTATGAACCTACAAAGACTACTTACAATAATAATTGTAAAGCTATGAATGCCCTATACTGTGCTTTAGGAGATGAAGAGTTTAATAGAATATCTGCTTGCAAAACTGCTTATGAAATATGGGATACTTTGGCTGTTTCTCATGAAGGAACAACCAATGTTAAAGAAATGCGATTGAATACTTATAATATTAAATATGATAATTTTAAAATGAAGACTGATGAACCTATTTCTGATATATATCTCAGGTTCAATGAGATAGTCAATATAATGAGTTCACTTGGAAAAGTTGTTCCAGCTAAGGAACAAATTATGAGAATCCTGAGATGTCTGCCAGATCGATGGAGGGGCACTTCTGTTTCAATCAGAGAGTCATGTGACATTGGAGCACTACCTGTAAAAGAGCTTATTGGAAAATTAATGATATATGAAGAAGAACTTAAGATAAATAAAGAAGAGTATGATGAACCCAAAAGAAAATCCGTAGCTTTTAAGTCTAATGCCTCTAAGAGCAAAGACAAGGATAAAATGCATGTACCTACTGAAAGTTCAACCAGTGAATATTCTGATTCAGATAGTGATGCTGAAATGGCTCAAATAGCCAGGAGATTCAAGAAGTTCTATGGGAAGAAGAAATTATTCAGAAAATCTAACTACAAAGGAAAGTATGACAACAAAGGACATTGGAAAAAGGATTGGAAAAGGCCTGACAAGGAGGATGATATAGTCTGCTATGAGTGAAAAAGGAAAGGACACATCAAGGCTGACTGTCCAAAACTGAAATTCAAAAAGAAATATGATTATAAGGACAAGAAGTACAAGAAATCTATGAAAGCTACCTGGAGTGCTTCTGAAGACAGCACAAGTGAATCTGAAATTTCTGATTCTGAAAAGAAATGTGCCAACATGTGCTTCATGAAAAACACATCTGAGGTAACCTTAGATACTCCTGTTCTGAATTCCTATTATTCTGGAGATGATGCAGAATCTGATTCTGATTCTGAAGATATGTCTAAGGCTGACTTGTTTGAATACTGCAATATGTTGGAAGAAACATGTAATGAACTTAAAGACAAATATAATTCATTAAAGAAAAAGCATGCTCTCACTGTCACTGCTAAATCTGATTTTGATATAGAAAAAGAAATGAATGCTCAACTGTTAATGGAAAATACTGAATTGAAAATGTCTAATGAGAAACTTATAAAGGACTTAGAAAAGTTCACAAATGGAAAAGATACACTTACACAAATGTTAGGAAATAAAGTTGCACCTAAATACACTACTGGAATAGGCTACAAATCTGGACAGAGATAGATTACTAAGAATAGATTTATTCCCAAGTCTGGACAAAATTTTTCTTATTCGAGTTCTGGAAATTTGTATGCTTCAACTAGTTATTCATATGGTTATAGATCAAATAAAGTTTATCTTTCAAAATATATAGATTATGTAAATTATATGATACCCATAAGACAAATATGGGTACCTAAAGATTTGATTGCTAACCTATCTGGACCCAAGAAGATCTGGGTACCAAAATCATTTCCTATCTAAATTTGTTTTGTAGGAAACCTATTTGAAGAGTTCTCACAAGAAGGTATGGTACTTGGAAAGTGGGTGTTCAAGACACATGTCTGGAGATTATTCATGCTTCAAAAGCTTAATAAAGGTTTATGGAGGCCATGTCACCTTTGGTGATAATTCTAAAGGAAAAATCATCGGCCTAGGCCAGATTGGTAACACTGATTCAATTTTAATTTCTAAAGTTTTATTTGTTGATGGAATTAAATATAACCTGTTAAGTATTTCTCAATTATGTGATGATGGATTTAATGTGAAATTTGAAAATTATTCCTGTAATGTTTTTAATTCTAATAATGTTTTAGTATTTTTTCCTTTAAGAAATGAAAATGTTTATGTTGTTGATTTAAATGATTTAGCTAAACAAAATGTAACTTGTTTAAATGCTTTTGATAAAGAGTCTTGGCTATGGAACAAAAGATTATGACACTAAAACATCTATTCAATTATAAAGCTGACTAGAAAAAACATGGTTAGAGGCCTACCTAAACTTGAATTCCCAAATGACAAAGTTTTTAATCCCTGCCAAAAGGGAAAGTAACATAAAGTTTATTTTAAATCAAAGAAAGAAGTTTCAACTTCTCAACCTCTCGAGTTGGTTCACATGGACTTGTTTGGACCTTCAAGAGTTTCTAGTTTAAATGGGAAGAACTATGTCTATGTCTTGGTAGATGACTTTTCTAGATATACTTGGGTATACTTCTTAGCTCATAAAAGTGAAGCTTGCTCTTACTTTGTTAAATACTCTAAGTCTGTAGAAAACCTTAGTGGAATTAAGATTAAAACCCTGAGAAGTGATCATGGTCGTGAGTTTAAAAATCAAGAGTTTGAATCTTATTGCTCACACAATGGATATAGTCACAACTTTTCTGCTCCTAGGACACCTCAGCAGAATGGTGTAGTAGAAAGAAGGAATAGAACCCTTCAAGAAATAGCTAGAACCATGCTTAATGAGTATGATCTGCCTATTTACTTTTGGGCTGAAGCTGTTAATAAAGCTTGTTATATTATTAATAGAGTCTTAATTAGAACAGTTCTTAAGAAGACCCCATATGAGTTATGGAACAATAGAAAACCTAAAGTTAGTTACTTTAGAGTCTTTGGCTGCAAAGTTTTTATTCTTAATACAAAGGATAATCTGGACAAGTTTGATTCTAAGAGTGATGAAGGAATTTTTCTTGGTTATTCTTTAACTAGAAAAGCATATAGAGTCTTTAATAAAAGAACCAAATTTGTGGAAAAATCTACTCACATCAAGTTTGATGAAACTGATCCACATGATCCTAAAACCTCTCTTGAAAATCTTGAAGAAGATTTGAGTGTTCTGGACCTTAATGATAAATCTAAAGAACCTACTGTAAAAATATCCAGTTGTGGACATATTTCAGAATCTGCTTCTGTTGAACCCGAACTTGGAAATAAACCTTAAATTTCTAGTCATACCTTTACTAAATCAACATGGATTCTAAAGAATCATTCTTTAGATGATGTTGTTAGTAATCTTGATAGAGGGACACAGACTAGAGCTTCTCTAAGAAACCAGGTTGAACATCAAGCCTTTCTTTCACAGTTAGAACCTAAAAATGTCAATGATGCTATCAATGATGAATTTTGGGTAATGGCTATGCAAGAAGAGTTAAATCAATTTGAAAGAAACAAAGCCTGGGAATTAGTTGAAAAACCTAAGGAAAATTTAACAATAGGCACTAAATGGGTTTTTAGAAACAAAGTTGATGAATCTGGAAACATAGTTAGAAACAAAGCTAGGCTAGTTGCACAAGGATATAGTCAAGAGGAAGGTATAGATTATGAGGAAACCTTTGCACCTGTATCTAGATTAGAAGCTATTAGGATCTTACTTGCCTATGCTGCTCATTTGAATTTCAAGTTATATCAAATGGATGTTAAAAGTGCTTTTCTAAATGGTTTTATTATCGAAGATGTTTTTTTTGAACAACCACATGGATTTACTAATCCTCATTTTCCAAATCAAGTTTTTAAACTTTCTAAAGCTTTATATGGTTTAAAACAAGCTCCAAGATCTTGGTATGATAGACTTAGTAATTTTCTTATTTCAAAAAGTTTTACTAAAGGGATTGCTGATCCAACTCTTTTTATTAAAAGAATTTATAAAGATGTTTTAATAGTTCAAATCTATGTTGATGATATTATTTTTGGATCTTCTAAACACTCTTTATGTACTGATTTTTCAAAGAGTATGAAAAATGAATTTTAAATGAGTTTAATGGGAGAACTCAAATATTTTCTTGGATTTCAAGTTTTCCAAAATGAAAATGGTATTATTTTGAATCAAAGTAAATATACAAAGGATCTTTTAAAATGTTTTGGTTTGGATAGTATTAAGGAAAGTGATACTCCTATGAGTACTATTTGTAAATTGGATGCAGATGAAACTGGGAAACTAGTGGATCAAACCAATTACAAAGGTATGATTGGAAGTTTACTTTACCTTACTGCTAGTCGACCAGATATTATGTTTAGTTTGTATATGTGTGTGGGATTTCAAGCTAATCCAAAAGAATCTCATTCACTTGTTGTTAGAAGAATTTTTAAGTATCTTAAACATACTATAAACTTAGGTTTGTTTTACCCAAAAGGACAACCCTTTGAGTTAATGAGTTATTCAGATGCTGATTTTTTTGGTTGCAAGTTGGATATAAAAAGCACTTTAGGAACATGTCACTTATTAGGAAAATCCTTAGTATCTTGGTGTAGTAAAAAGCAGAATTTTGTAGCATTGTCCACTGATGAAGCAGAGTACATAGCTACTAGTAGTTGCTGTACACAAATTATGTGGATGAAACACACTCTTTTGGACTATGGATATGACTTTAAGCATGTTTCTATCAACTGTGACAACACTAGTGCAATAAGTATCTTGAAGAACCCTGTGTCTCACTCTAGGACCGAACACATTGATGTAAGGCACCATTTCTTGAGAGATCATTACCAAAAGGGTGATATTATTCTTCATTTTATTGGTACTAAACATCAATTAGCTGATATTTTCACTAAACCTTTGAGTTCAGAGAGTTTAAGTTACATTACACATGATTTAGGTATGTTTAACCTTGATCGGTATCTATTCTCACCGATGTGAAATTCTCACCGATGTGAAATTCTCACCGATGTAACCTCACTGATAGGAATTCTCACTGATAGACCCTACCGATGAGTGCATTGTTTTAAACTTCTATCTGCCACCAGAATCTAAATTGTTTTTGCATTATTTTTTTTTGTTTATTTATTTTATGATTCCTAAATGATAAAACTACAGTCTGAGCTGCTTCTAAATCCACCGAGCCTTAAACCTTTACCCTCAAACCTTAGCTCCTGAATCCTTAGAGAACCCTAAATCCCTCAAATCCGAGATGGCAAAAACCAAACTCCCTTCTATTGGAGATGTTGCTGATGATCCGAAAGCAAAGAAGCAAAAGTTTGTGCTAGAATTAAGTGGAAGTACTAGCAGGACAAGATCAGGAAGACGATCAGTAAATTCTCATATTCAAAATCGAGTTATTATGATTGAAAAAGAGTTGTGTGTAGAATGGCTGCTTCCTAGAAAGTCCTTAGTACTCGAAGTACTTGAAGATCAAAAATGGGTAGGGTGTTTTTCGAACAACAATAGTCCCTAATTTCCAAAGTTAGTGAAACAGTTTTACGAGTTTGTAACTTTTTAGAAATCTGAGAATGAAAACTGAGTGACTTCGTTTGTGAATGGAAAGGAGATGTCGTTTTCATCTGTTGAATGGGCTGAGTGCTTAAATGTTCCACATGAAGGGGTATCTAGATATGTCTCAAGATCCATGCCACCTACCAGTGATATTTTCGACTATGAGACTGCTTTGGAAGATTTGACTGGTGATGGAAGTCAAAGACAAGTAGTTGCTGCAGAAATGGATGGAGAGAACAGATTGTTGTTCAAATTTGTTCAACATGTCTTAATACCGAGGAGAGGATACTTTTCTAATTTGAGATATCAGGATATCTATCTCCTACATCTCTTAAGACATTGTGTAAAAGTTAATTTTTGCAGATTGTTGATGATCCAAATGGAAGACATGACAAGGCCGAAATCAAAGACAAATGCCCTATTCTTTGCTAAGTTAATTTCTGTGATGATTAAAGTAAAAGGGGTATCTGAGTCTCAAGATAAGACAGTGGTAGTGAAGAATAACTTTTGTATCACATCCACAGTGTGCAAATACATGAGGATAAATTGGAACCCTTGGAGGGGAGAATGGGTCAATGATGACCAGAAGGCATATGACAAATTCAATCTTATGGATCATCCTTCTAGACCAAAGGATGTGAGGGATCCAGGTCTGGGACCTAATTAAGAGGAGCCAGAATACAGTGATGATTCAGAAGAGGAAGAGTCCTCTACTGATGAAGGAGGATACCCTGACTTACCTCCTATCCCAACTCCTGAAAATCAAGATCAACATAAATCAGATAAAGAAGAAGCTGCTTTAGAGGATGTTGAAGTGGCTGCTGTAGAAAATGAAGAAGATGTTCATGAAAGTGAAGAATCTCTGTCAGCTGATTTGAGTCTGAGTCTAGTGATTGGACAATCCTTACTGCCTACTACAGATTTAAATGAAGTTGACATACCCTTGCCTAGTTTGGAAGACCCTTCAACTATTGTAGAGAAAGAATTGATAGTGGAAGATTCTCCGGAGAAAGGAAGACCTACTGAAAATGCTGAGAATGTTTTTGTTTTACTTGAGGATGCACCAGTTGAGGGGGAGCATCAAACCAAGTTTGGAAGTGTTACAGTGGCTGTTAATGTTGAAGATTGGGTAGAAGACCCAGGTTTTATAGTATGTGGTTTAGACTATCCTGATTCTAAAAATGAAGCATCTCTCAATAGACCTAAGATTACTTATGATGTTGAGACTGAGTTACTACCTAAAGATGTGGTCAGAATGCATGACCTGGATACTTTAAAGAAAAAGCTTAAGGAAAGTTTTGTGGAAGAGGTAAAGAAGATGGAAGTTTCTCTGGTCTCTTCAGTTCAATCGATCATGGTTGACTCAGTGGTCAGTTTAGCATCTGAAAGAGTACCCACTGAAGTTGCACCTGCTGATATGATCACAAGGGCTGATCTGGAATCCTTTAAGGATGAACTGAAAGAATATTTTAATGCCTCAGTTGCTGAGATGAATATTTGTTTTTCTGAAGAGATGAAGACGTTGGAAATATCATTTGAACTCTCTCTAGGTTTTAATTTGTCAACCTTCATGGCAGAAATAGTGGAAGAAGTTAAAGACTGCCAGGCTCAAGTTTCTAGACTTGAAGCAGATCTTGAAGCTCTAAAGGAATCTGTTGTTTCTTTAGACTCTTACATGATCTCAAAATCCCAAGCATACAAGGACTTAGCCTATGTCAAGAGTGTGGTAATCCAGATGGTTTCAGTGTTCGAACGTTTTAAAACTTCCATGAAAGATCATGTTAAAACCCAGGATTCTCAAGTTCAAAATCTTATCAGTGGGTTGACCAAGAACTTGAAGGAAACCATAACCTTCTCTGTTGGTTCTATTGCATCTAAACCCTCAGTGGATTTGAATCAATTTCGAGCTGTGATGAAGGAGGAGCTTGGTTCAGCTTCAACCAGTAGTTATGTGGACTCATCCGAGCTGAGAAAAGTTGTGCTTGCTACTCGAGATTCAGCTAGAGAAATAGTGAAGATAGTCCAAGACTATATAAGAGAAGCATCTGCCTCTCAGAAAGAAGTGAAAGATAAGGTGTACTCCTATTTCTCTAAGATTTTCACCATGAATCAACTCAAAAATCACTTCAAACTTCTGTTAGAAAATATAAAGCTGCCTCCTGTAAATCAAGATTTCAGAGAACAAGTTAGCAAGCTAAGGGAATTGACTCCAGCATTGGACAAGTTTATGGAGAACAAGGATGACTTCATATCTGCTATCGAGATAGGAGGAGGAATAATTATGGATTTCATAAATTTATTGCTGCCTTTTATGCATGTTGATGCTAGGCCAGTGATTTTTCATCCTACCATACCAGCCTCTGCCTCTACTGCTTCTCCAGTTCAGATGAATCCTGCCCAAGAAATTCGAAGCCTCAGACCTATGATCACTCAAAGATCTCCTCAGTACAGACCAGGAACAGTTTCTGTGGCTCAGCCTCCAATGGTCATTTCCGAAATTCCTAAGCCTTCACCTCCAACCACTTCACCTGAATCCTCTTCTGCTCCCAAGGGAAAATCTCACATTGAGGATGTGGATTGAACAAGTGGCTAGACTGTTTGATAGGAATCCATTGTATTTTTTTTATTTCTTTTTACCTTATTTGGGACATGAAATGAATCTAGTTTTTATCTATTTTCTCATTTTTATTTTTATTCCTCTTCTCTATGGTTTCCCACTTTTTGATTATCACAAAGGGGGAGAAATATTTTACCAAGCTTTTAAAAAGGGGGAGAAATACTCTCTAAGTATCAAAGAGGGAGAAATATTCACCCAGGGGGAGAGATATTAATGAAAGGGGGAAAATTTTATCTAAGTAAAATCTATCATGCTTTACTCCTCTGATATTGTTACATTTCATTCTCTGCTACCATTTTATCTAACTCTCTGCCACTAAATTTTACTTTTGATATCATTGCATTTAATTTTATCTCTGATACTATCACATTTTCTTCCACCTCTGATCCATTATGTTCTATAACATACTGTTTCTCTAAGATAATTTCATTTAATGATATATACTCGGATACAACTGATCACTATTTTAAAATGATAATATCATAAGTTGTGATTATCAAAAATGGGGAGATTGTTGACCTCACCTGTTTTGATAATCCCAATTATGATTTCATATACTTTGATAATCTCAATCTAATGTTTTTCTATGTATTAATTCTTTCAATCTATGATCAAGATGATAATAATATTAAAATAATCCCTGAGATATGTTAATCCATGTTTATCTATGTTTATATGAGTTATAAAGTTCTTCTAACCCATTCATATATGTTTTTCATAAAACAGACAAGTATTAAGTCACTTATCTGGGTATAGCTACTGAAATAGAGCTACTGGTACTCAGTCTACCGATAGACTTAGTCTACCGATAGACAGAGTCACCGATACACAAAGGTTACCGATATGTACAGAGCTACCGACAGAAACTGAGCTACTGGTAGAACAGGTCTACCGATATGCATAAATTCCACTAGTAATCAAGTTTACCGATAGATTCAGTCTACTGATATGGAACACTAAGAGCTACTGATACGAGCTACCGACCGGCCTACTGATACACAGACGCGACTGATATGAACCGACTGACACAGTCTACCGATACAAGTATAGATCTATTAATAGAACCAGTCTACCGAGCTACCGATAGAGTAAGTCTACCGATAGAAGGAGTTACTGATACCTAGAGCTAACGATACCAATAAGCTACCGATGCAAGTTCAAAGAACTACCAATGGAAGGTTCTGCTACACAAAAGACCACCATACACATTTACCAACATGAGCTACTAATGATTGACCAACCAGTCAAACTCTATACTCTCAATACTATTTATTTATTAAGCCATCGGTTACATGGGATGTTTTTAATGCAGTTAATGTTATTTAATGATCTCTGTTGCCATGTCAGGGAACCGTACCTAGTACCCATACAAAAGGTAATCATTCCCATTTGCCGGAGCTGAAAGCTATAAAAGGGAAGATAAAGACCTAGCTGAATACGATGAAAGAGATGTGAAGTAGTGAATACGACAAGCATCAAGAAACTAAGAAGGCACACGGGTGAAAAAGAGAAGGGCTGAACAACATTCAAACGTGGTGTATTCGTGAAAGGCTAAAATCCATACTCCAAGAACACTGGACATACACGAAGCCGATCACTCTGAAGGAAACCACAAGCCGCATCTTGAGTGGAGAACTACCAAGAACACTTCATACACTCAAGATGACAAGATGGACCAAGAACCAGAGAAGAAAATGATACTCTGTTTTCTGAGCAGAAACCAGTGAAGGACTCAGAAGTTTTTCTGATCGACCAAACGAGTCCAGAGCTGCACTGCCAATCACTAAAGCTTTTCTAAACTCTTTCTCACTTTCTTTAGTGATTCTATCTTTACATTTCGAGCATTGTGTGTACCCTGTTTATTTTACACACACACTGTCTCCTAAGCTAAACTGGAGGATTATTAAATCCTCACTCAAACTTCATAACCCTTTGTTTCCCACTGTGGATAGTGGTAGAGGTCGAGTAAGACCTGGACAGCCTGTGTGTTTTTTTTTGTGTTTCCCATGTAGAACTGTGGTAGAGGTATTTGGACCTGGACAGTAGTGTACTATTGTTTACCCCCGATCCAGGATGTGGATCAATTTATATAAATTGTTGAGAGGACTAAGTCTCGGCTTGAGACTGAACCTCTTGGTTATCTCTGCTGTTCTTTTTAGTTTAAGTCATAAGAATACTATATATATTTATTTCATAATCCGCTGCTATTAATTTGAAATACAAAACTATTTTAAAGCTACTTTGATAGTTAAATTAGCAAGTGTTTATACTTATTGTAAACCATTAAGTTAGTTTCAAAAGTTAATTTAATCTTCAGATTAAGTCAACTAAGACCTAATCAATCTTTGAGAAACTGATTGAACATTTACACTCTGTATAGATTCACTACAGTTTAACTTTGTTTTTAAATTGGGGGATTTTAAGAGAAATATTTTTAACAGAAATTTTTATTGGAACTCAATTCACCCCCCTCTTGAGTATCCACTCCGACCAACATTATGTAATTTATGGGTTATTGCTTAAATTCTTAATTATTGTCCCAGAAGCCTATATAAGAAAGACTAGTTGTTAAGATGGGTGTAGTTCGTTCATGAAATCCTTCATTAAACTTTCTCTTTTGATACTCCCTATATAGAATTTCTCTTTCTCTACCTCCCATTACCACAAAATAAATAATAATGTATGAGAGGGTAAGAGAATCACACTCAAGCATTAGGTGATTCATATTCAACTTGTGGACACACCACCAAGGAGGGAGTTTTATCGCTACCTATTAATGGTATTCTTTAAATGTATGGTCAAAACCAATATCAATGGAATTCATCCATGAAGGTAATAAATAAATATTATTTATTTATTTTATGTGTGGTTTTAGTTTAAATGAATTGTGATACATTTTTATAGTTTCTAATATCCTATGTTTCCTTGAATAGGTTTTGTTATATCTATAAAAACATAGCACCTTCCATATCAACCATTCATATGCTAGATCCATGATCATCTATCATCCATCTTTTGTATTTACATGGAAAAAAAGTGAATAACACCCAAGTGAGAATGCATGGGTGAGTATAAAAATACCCAATTTTATCATCCAAAGCAATGAACTATCCCAATAAACAATTAATTTCCATGTGCATAAACAATAAGTAAAGTGTACACAATATAATTTCACCTGGAATCATCATCATACATCTCTATACCATTATCTAAACTGATCAACTGCCAATATCTTACTTTCATCGTGCTTGATAAATAATAATGCTTTTTGAAAGATAGGGGAAATTTTATCTCACATCCATTGATAAATTTCTCATTTGATAATTCAACCATGTTACACTGATCTTGAGACATTAGAAGAAATACTAATTTCCATACATCTCATAAGTATTATAGGAAAATACATATTTCCACCAATCTCTAAAGTGTAGGTGGAAATATACATCTCTAAGTTCATCATTATACATGTCCTGATGATAATGTGAATGAACACCTCCAAGGATAAAACTGTATAAATTATTATAGGATTAAATACCCATATCTAGGGCTACAAGAGAATTTTCAATCCCCCTATGTCCTAAAACTATGGTTATGAGGGTAGATTGTATTTGGTGCATCATTGTCTACCATGATCCTTACGATGGGGAAGAGAATAAGTGTATCAGATCAAGTGAATTACCATTAATCAAATTATTATATCGAGGATGTTTAACTAATTAATCAACTACACATATCCTATATTGAATATACTATAGTAATTTTCCATCCCCACCAATCTCTAAGAAGTATATAATTTATCACAACCCAAATATATGGGTTAGTTGAAGAAAATATACATATGATTCATCATCAATCTTAGCCCAGATTAGCGGGTGAGAAGGGAGTAAAAGTAATCATTATATCCTTCTAACCCTAACTATTGAGAGAGTAAAATAAGCTGCCATCATATTTCATCTCTGTTGATATTAATCTAATTCTAAATTACAACACGCCTAAAAAAATAAATATACAAGGAAAAAACTTCACTCAAATAAAGGATCCTCCTATCAATTATAGGAGACTTCCTATATAGTACTCTAGAGCATCCACATCATCCTCAATGGATTTCTACTACCTCATAGAAAGTTGATAAGGATAATTAAATTATAGTTAACTGTTAGTCATTGAATTTTTCTACTAGCCACATCACATCTTAGTCAATGTCGACTTCCACATTCATGTGATTTCATGTTACCCATGGTTCTATCACAATATTTCAAAATATCCTCATATAATATATTCATTATTATCAGAAATAACTACCACTTTAATTTATAAATTTCATGTTATCATTACTCAATAAATTTTCATGAATTCTCATGTAAACACACACACATACATACAAGCAGATTATCCTTTAACTTTGTCATTTCCATCAAAATAATTTAACAAACTTAAATTATCTCATCATCTTAAAATGAATTAGTTCAATTTAGAAAATGAAAGAAATAAATATACATCATTTAATCTAATCCGACGAGGTTTCAACTCGAATAACATAATTAATAGTTTTTATATTTTCATTAATTTTTACTTTCCACATAAGTAATTAACTCACATCATTATTAAGTAGTTTATCATAATCATAATTATATGAATTCCTTTCTTGTATTAATTGATTATAATGTATAACATCTTCCATTACAATTCATTCTTTACATCCTTTAATATACATTAATTCACCATATAAATTCATTTATTTATAATGAGTTCAATATCACCTTTATATTTATTGAAACAACTCATGGGATATTATTTATTATATTAATAACATAGTTTTTAGCAATAATATCTAATTAGGTTATCTTAATCCTTAATATCACTGACCTAATTAATTCATACTATTTATTGAGTAAATAATTCATCATCATTATTAGCCCAACACTCCTTATTCCATTTCCACACATCATTGTAAATTTTAATTTCAAAAATTACAATTTTTATCATTATGTAAAGTTATTTTAAATTAATAATATTGTTTTAAAATAATTCTAAAAATATTAAATACCCAACTTCTATGTGGGATTCATTCTTTTATCACTTCAATATATCATAGAAATATTATTATTATTTAATCAATAATAATTTACACATTTATCATCATCAAATTATTAATAAATCTATACCCATATAAAAATAATCTCATCATTATAAATATATTTTACATAAACCAATATGAATTTTAAAAAAACATCACATCGTGATTCATAAGAAAAACCAAGTAATTAGATTATAAATTTTCTATAATGGTTAACCCCTCAAAGACTAGTGCATATTTTTCAATGATAAATACATATGTGTATGTGGGGAGAAGAATTAATTAAATAATAATTTAGTTTTTGTCATTGTTTTTATATAATTTACCTTTATTAATGATATTAATATATTTATACATACATTTAATACATAACATTTTTATTAATAAACATTTATAATAGTATTTTACTTGAATTAAATTCATAACTTACATTTTGTGGAAATGAAAGTTTATAAAAATGTTCAATGCATCAAATTTAAAAACATTTATAAAAAACTTATTAAAAACATTTTAAATACATTTTAAATATAAAATGACACATTTTTTATCATTTCCCCCAAAATAAGTGGATGATGCAAAACGAATACTCTCCCATCCTTCAATCACATAAAAATTACAATTTTTATCATTATGTAAAGTTATTTTAAATTAATAATATTGTTTTAAAATAATTCTAAAAATATTAAATACCCAACTTCTATGTGGGATTCATTCTTTTATCACTTCAATATATCATAGAAATATTATTATTATTTAATCAATAATAATTTACACATTTATCATCATCAAATTATTAATAAATCTATACCCATATAAAAATAATCTCATCATTATAAATATATTTTACATAAACCAATATGAATTTTAAAAAAACATCACATCGTGATTCATAAGAAAAACTAAGTAATTAGATTATAAATTTTCTATAATGGTCAACCCCTCAAAGACTAGTGCATATTTTTCAATGATAAATACATATGTGTATGTGGGGAGAAGAATTAATTAAATAATAATTTATTTTTTGTCATTGTTTTTATATAATTTACCTTTATTAATGATATTAATATATTTATACATACATTTAATACATAACATTTTTATTAATAAACATTTATAATAGTATTTTACTTGAATTAAATTCGTAACTTACATTTTGTGGAAATGAAAGTTTATAAAAATTTTCAATGCATCAAATTTAAAAACATTTATAAAAAACTTATTAAAAACATTTTAAATACATTTTAAATATAAAATGACACATTTTTTTATCATTTCCCCCAAAATAAGTGGATGATGCAAAACGAATACTCTCTCATCCTTCAATCACATAAAAATTGGTTATGAGAAAAAATAATATATAAAAATTATCTAACCCAAAATTTTATGGAAATTTAGTGTCAGGATACACATGGTCCCATCACCATTTTTTGATTCTTTAACAAATCCTAAGGCTTAGTGGTTTTAAATATATACATAGTTAAAATTAATTTATTCAAAAAAAATTACCATTATCTCATAATAATCCATTGGGATGATCATTTCACTCCATTAATCATTAGATTTTTCTACTCGTAACCAAATAATTATATATCATGTGATTGGTAATTATTTTCAGTTTGATGTCTATCAAACAAATTATTGGAAAAAAATAATAAAACATCTCTCTAAAATATCTTTAAAATCAAAAATAAAAAGTTGGTAGAAATTGCACCAAATTATTCATACTAAGTCGTAGAATTTGAATATATAATCCATTCGTAATAAATTTTTGGTTTCAGCATTCAAATCTTAGATAGCCGACAAGAGGACTTTATTTACTTAGAATGAGTATAAATAAATTTAATGGAACTAAAATGATTGTTCAATTCCAAATATATGTGAAGTAATCCTAATGTAAAACCCATATTGTTACAATTTATAGAGCTAATATGAACACTTAATACATCATCATTTTCATGAAATTCATATGAACTCATTCATGTTAAAATATATTATTCTCTCAAAAATATATACCATTTAAATTTTTCAATATATTAACACTTCGTATTAATTATGTAAAAAATTTATATTATTTTATTATCAAATATTTTTATTTATTTACACCTTTGATCATATCCACCAAAAAAACATTGGATGGGTTGAAATAAATTTCTAAAATAAGGCATTTAATAGGAGTAATTCATATTCATATTTATGATTATTTAAAAAAATAATATAAATTATCTTATATTTATCCTTAGTTTACAATTTATAAATACATTATAAATTAACCAACAATACAAATTCAAGTCTTTAATCATATCTCATCCAGGAAAATAGTTTTTTATAGTCTCAAGGCACTCATGCCCATGATAGAGATGGTTTTTTTGCATTTATGAAAAATAAATTTTCTTAATTCATTATAAAACTTCATCATACAACATTGCAAAACATGATGTGTTCCTTTATAAGTGAAAATGATTTCAAAAAAATACAACATGGTTTTTCATCAAAATAAATAATTACATAAAGAGACTTCAAAAGTTATTTTTGTAACCAATATGTGGTTGTTAAGCTACGTCATGGTATTCAATTTGAAAATATCATTCTCGTACAATCCATTCCCATTTATTCTAAAATCATAACATTAAAATCAATATTTTAGATTTTCTATTTTCAAAGAATGTTTTCCAAGGTGCTTTTTTTTAAAATGATTTAATTTTATAAATTTTATATAATTCATGACTTCCTCTATAAACCATGGTTTGGTTTGATGAATTTTCATAAAACACAATCATTTTTCTATATACTATATCATGATTCTAGAAAAACTAATTTTTTCCAGATCCATCATCTGTTTAAACATTAATCTAAATCACATATAAGATTCTTTAACACCAATATGATATTTTATTGGGGACAACAATTGTCTTGATATAGTGGAAAGTAACCACTAAACACCTTATTTCCACAAAATCCAATAATTCATTTTAATTGAATAAAACATAAATGAAAAAACATAATGTTTTTTGAATTTAATTCATCCAAGATCATCTAAACAAGCTTAATGTTAGTGTAAATCACAAGAATCCCATCTATAAAGGTGTTTATGGGTTTGATGAGTCTTCTAATACGTAGGTTGGGTTATCCCTTCTTGATATCAAGATAAAACCTTATGTTATAGGGAAATAGAGAAAGTAGATAGATATGTCTTGGGATTTTAACGGTATGGATCTCTCTCTCTCTCCCATTATGATTTCAATATTATTTTATAAGACTCAATATATACTTTGAATGCATCATAACAATTAATGCTTCTTAAACATTCAATGTATTATCCTTACAAATTTATAAAATTTATGACCTATGAATCAATGCTAAAAATAGTTTGTAATGTTTGACCACATCATGAATCTAAACATCCAACAATTAAATTTTAAATTAACACATTTAAACACCATCCAATGTTGTTATAAGAAATCATGAATGCTTTTAGTAAAAAAACCAATAATTGATATATGTTATCATATAATGTAAGTACTTCCATGAAAAGAACCATGATGTCATGACCTTCACTATGATATGGTTTACTCTTAAACAAACCACCACATGGTTAATATCTCAATGACATGGTTTTTATTTAATTCATATTCCTATCATGTATATAACCTAAACACTCAAATTTAAAAACATTTAAAATAATTCAATAATTTTATTAACATTTTAGTAAAAAAAAACATTTAATTAAAATTATATAACATCACAAATATCTATTAAAACTAGAAAACATAAATTTACTTATTTTTAAACTCATTAAAAACTAATTTTTCAATTATGAGATAATCACTATGCTTAAAGTAATTCAAAAACATTAATTTCTTATAGAATATTACATTGAATGTCTCTATTTATCTATTCCAAGCCTAGATTCATATATCACATCATCATAATACACACTATTTTTTATATAAATACAATAAATATTTTTAATCCCCCAACCTAACTCCAAATCAAGGATTAAACCAAGATAATAAATAGTAATTCATATGAATTCCAAAAAAATCTATAATAACATCAAAATACAGGAAAAATGAACTAATTAAAAAAACATTAATAAATTATAATCAATATTTTACAAAGTCAGAGTGTAAACGTTTATCTCAACCTCAAAAAACTACACAATAGGTAGATCATTATTTCATTAATATTTTTGATGTCTAGAGCCAAAATATTATTGAGGAAGATACTAGAGGAAAGGATCTTGAATGTGGTTTCTTGACACATAAAGTTAATTAAGTTTCTAAATATTATTTATGGAATTTGGAAGACTCTAGTGTCTATATCATTGAATGCTTTAGAGTGTGAAATTTCAATATGTTTTATAAAAAGAAACTACAAATATGGGGTTTGAATGATGTTTCATAACAAAACAACTTAATTAAAGTGTTTGATGGTTGAAAATTGAAGATGAATTGAGAATTATGTGAGATAGATGTCGTTATAAGTTCCCAATATATCTTAGAAAGTTCTTTAGTCTTAAAAATTCTCTGTGTATAGTGTTATTCCTTGGTTGATGTTTCTTTGGAATCTCAATTATCCTCAATCCTCTGAAATAAATATACATGGACCCAAACCATGGAATAACTATCATTTATCCAATATAGAGACCTTGTAAATGACCAAAATGATTCTATGGACTACTTATATCATAGTTGTATGAGAAGTAATATGTTTCTTCATTTTTATACATGGTAGGTCCGAGGGAAAGGGAACAAAAGAAATAAGATCAGCAAACGTAGAGACTATAAATCAGGACCTCCTCAACACCACAGGTGCAACAGGAGGGGAACCAAAGTGCCGTATGGGCTTCCACACTTTTATAATTGGAACCAGAGGTTGAGATGTGACGGAGAAATGGAGCGAAGGAAGGTCGAGCGAAAACACTATCTTGGGTGATTCGGCCCCTGCCTTGAAAGTTGTTGATCGTGGGAAGAGGAGGATCTGGTCCATCATCAGCCTGAGATTATCGAGCATAAAGTTCTTTTTCGGCTCTGTGCGAAAAATACTGACAATCGATGAGATCAGAATAATCGCGCTGGATCTGGCATCGGGAATTTTTTTGCGGATGTTGTTAAGTCTGTAGTTACCATCTCCTTCCTGGATTGTAATGCGCCTCCTCCAGGTAGAATTATTAAGAAGGGTCGAATTGAACATCTAGCGGCTAATCAGAATGCTGTAGAGAAACGTGTCAGTCTTTGCAAATTCTCGATTATAGCTTGTGTTCTGATTCCTAAAGGGGCGAAGCCATGGAAATTCCATGAGCTTATCCACATAATTGCTGAGATATAGGGATTTGATGAATGGAAGATGATGGCAATGGGCCGTGGCTTTTATCATATTATTTTCCCTTCGGATGAGTGCAAAAGGCGTGCGTGGAGCTTTGGATCAGTACCTTTGAAACCTGGTTTTCTACGGATCCAGGAATGGGATCGTAACTTTGATCCTAATAATGTTAAGAACACGCATGCTCTGGTCTGTATTCATGTCTGCAAGCTGAACTAGATTTATTGGCTTCCACAAATATTGTGGGACATTGCTTCTTCTGTTGGTAATCCTATACGGTTGGACAGGCAAATAGACAACCCAACATTTGGTCACTATGCAAGGATCCTTGTTGAGGTTGGCATGTCTGCGACTCTTGTTGAAGAGGTGGTGCTATCTACACCAGGGATGACAGTATTAATCTTGAAATATTCTATGAGAGAAAGCCAAAATTCTGCTCAAACTGTCATTTCTTTGGACATATGATTGCTGACTGTAATAGGAATAAATTGATCAATTTTTCTAAGGTCAGGGGGCATGACGATTCCACCTGTAGGAGGAAGAACACCAAGGTGGCATCATCCTCTAGTGGTAAGAATGTTGAAGATCCTTCCCATGTGAATGCAACTACAAGTGAGGATTCAGTTCATGTTGATGCTGCCCCTACTGTGGTTGTCAATGTTGGGAACACATCTGAGAATGATATTCTCACCAATCAACCCAATGATCATTCTAATGTTATGGTTGTAAAGCCTGCTGATGTGCAATCTGTTAGTGTAAATGTTCAGTCATCACCAAAACTGATTTTACCTATGAATGAAGTTGGGAATGGCGAGCAACCTGTTGCTCATGGACTGAGCAGTTCAGCACCAAACCCGCTGATTTTTCAGACTGCTGCTGGGAATTTTGAACAGCTTGCTGATTATGGCATGAACACCGCATCATCAGACCCGAGTCTCCCTGTTGGGCAGATTGTTGTTGGGCATACTGAGCAGCTTGTTGCGCATGGCCTGAATGTTCAGGTCCATGACATGTCTTTACAGCTTCATAGGCCTACTGATTTTGTGGAGTCTGAGCAGATTTTTGCTAACAATTCAGAACAGGCCGATAAACCTGCAGTTATTCCTGTATCTGATTCGGTCCCGGAATTTCAATTGGTTGTGCCTACTTCTGATAGGAAGATTTCCTCAGTTCAAACTGGAAATTTTTCACAGGTGTCCGCTACAAAAGTTGCAAGTAGGAAGCTACCTGAGAGTTTTAATACTCCTGTTGAATTAGTCAACAGGTTCAAATATTTGAATATTGAATCCTCTACTGAAGGGGACAGTGTAATATCATCTTCTGAAAAATGCACGACTGAATCCCCCTCCGACGATGCGGGGGCAGAAGAGCATGACAGGGTCATGGAATTAAATAACCTTGAGAAGGAAGGGACACAAATTTATGACGGGCCTAGTACTAGGCTCAGGTCCTCCAAGCAATGAATATTTTCTTCTGGAACTGCCATGGGCTTGGGAATTCTCCCACAGTCAAAATTCTTATGCATTTTCTCATGACCAACAAACCATTGTTAATTGGCCTTGCTGAGCCAAAAATGAAGTTTTAGAATTGGATGGCATTTAAATGGAGTTCATTAGGTTACTCTTTTGTTAATAATAATCAGTTTGATAATGCCATGGAGTCATTGTGGGTCCTGAAGGATAACAGTGTTATCATCAATTCCCGCTCTAATGATTCTCTGTTTGTGACCATTTCGTGCAGTATCAGTAATTATACTCTCTCTGTGACCTTTTTATTTGCTTTCAATTTATATACAAGAAGAAGTGATTTTTGGAGAAACCTGGCATCCATCTCGGCAAGTATGTGCAACAGGTGGATCCTTCTTGGTGATTTTAACACTGTTTTGAGGCCGGAGGAAAAAACTGGTAGCAATTTTTGTAGAATTTCAGCCAGTGAGTTTTCCTCTTGTATTGATACATGTGGTTTGGTGGAGGTTCCCATTTTTGGAGAGGATTATACGTGGAGAAGGTATACTTTGAATGGGAGGCAGACAAGCAAATTAGACAGGTGCTTTGTTCAGGTTGATGAAAGGAATGATGCAGTGGATATTTCTGGTCTCACTCTTCCAAAATTGCACTCCGATCAAAATCATTTATTGATTGATCTTTCGGTGGGAAAATCAAGGTCAGCCCCCTTACCTTTTAAATTCAACAATGCTTGGCTCATTGTGCCATGCTATGGAGAAGTAGTTCTGGATGCTTGGAAGATTGTATGCTTGGGCAGTCCCTTGAAAATCTTAGCTAGCAAGCTGAAACATGTTAAGGCCAGACTTAAATAATGGAGTAGGAAATCCTTCTCTAGTTTTGACAATGACATTAAGGAGGCTGAGTCTCACCTTGCTTTATGCCAGCATAACAATATGGATCAGGATATACTCAGGAGGAGATTCAAGCAGCATCCAAGCTTGATAAATTGCTGGACCCTCAAGGAAAATCTTGCTCCGAATCAATTTAACATCATATGGTTAAAAGAAGGTGATAGAAATTCTCGGCTGTTTCATTGCATGCATAGGGAAAAGAAGGCAAGAAAAAGTCTCACTGCTCTTAAAATTGATGGGATTTTATTTAGTTCTGAGAATGAGATCTTGAATGCTGTGGCATCTTATTTTGAGGGTCTTTATTCGGATAATGGGGAGGACAGCACTAGGGATTTAATTAAATGCTTTGAACCTAGCATTGATGATACTCAAAACAAGAGGCCGGTTGAAGCTCCCAGTGTAAAAGAAATTCATGATGCTCTCTTCTCTTTGAATATGGATAGTGTTGCTGGCCCTGATGGTTTCACCAACAAATTTTTCATGTTCTATTGGAATATTGTCCACTTTGAGGTATTTAATGCAGTGCGGGAATTTTTTACTCATTCATCCATGCCTTATGGGGTGAACTCTAGCTTTATTGCCTTAATTCCAAAGAAGGATAATGCCCTGGATATAAGAGACTTTAAGCCTGTTGTTATTGGGAACTCGATGTCAAAGATTATAAGCAAGATCTCGACACACAGGCTAGGTGAGATTGCAAAAGGAATAATCTCTCCAAATCAGTTTGGATTTGTCACTGGGAGGAACATTCAAAATTTCTTATACAGCGCTTCTGAATGTGCGAGTGTCATGAGGAGGAAGATAATGCATGGGAATATGGCTTTGAAAATTGACATCTCGAAGGTTTTTGATACAATGAAATGGAGCTTTCTCTTTGCTATTCTGAGAATGCATGGGTTTTCACACAAGTTCATCAGTTTGATTTGTTCCATCTTGAAAAGTGCTAGACTGTCCATTCTTGTTAATGGGTCACCAAGGGGCTTCTTTCAGTTCTCAAGAGGGGTTCGGTAAGGGGATCCTTTATCTGGGCTTCTTTTTTTCTATTACTGAGGATTATCTGAGTTGGTGCCTTACTGATCTGATTAATCTTAGTCTTTATCAATGCATGAGGGTTGGGAGGGATTTCTTTGCACCCTCGCATTTGCTGTATGCGGATGACATTTTGCTTTTTGGCAAGGCGGATAGGGGTACCATTTCCTACATCAAGCGATTTTTTTCACATTATGAAGCAGTTGCGGGTTGATAAAACACAATTTTATTGAATATTTTATTGATAATAAATGATATAATTTCCTCACATTATGCTAAATATGATCAATTATGAAATATTTGAGATTAAATCATTCATTTGCAAATTTGATGAAAAATCCAGTTTTACCCTTTTAAAATTCACTGTAGTATTTCAGGCATAAATATTGCTATGTAAAATATTTTGACTTAAAATTTTGTAACTATGTTCCTGACTTAATGGGCTACAAATTCTATTTAGGACATGGGAGTTGGATCGTACATTTGAGGGGAGTAAATGTGCCATGAATACAAAGCTGGACAGGACCATCCAGATTGGACATTACTTCACCATTTGGGCCGTATCTTCTTCATCTGGGCTTGGATTGAGCCCAAATTTTGAGGGAAGCTCAGAGACATAATTATGAACAAATAATCCTTCTAGAAGGCCGGCCAATTCACGCGTTTTGGAGGTCAACTATGCGGTGTAACTTGGAATAAAATATTTGGCCGAGTTTTCATTTCACACTTAAAAAAGTTATGTAACCGTAACCCTCACAAACTCTATTTAAAAGGGGTTTTCACTCTTTGGGAAGGCTGGTCGAGGTTTTGGAAAGGTGTGGCTGAAAGAGTGTCTCTTGGGAGTCCCTCACAACTCTTGGAAGAAGTAAGGCTTCGTGCAAACCTCTCTTCCAAAAAGGCTCTCCTCTCCTACCTCATCTTTGTATTTTTTTTCTTTCATGTTTGTATCTTGAATTTTTCTTTAATTAATCTTCTGTGTTCTTCCCTTTTCTTCTTCTCTTAATCTTCCTAATTGGGTTGGAATCAAGAGTGGATACGAGATTGGGTTCTACCCTTTCAATCCTTTGCTCATGCAAAACGTCTCTACGATGACTACACCGCCGATGGAAGAATAGTTTTCTTTGTAATCGATCTATCTTCCACTCTCTTCATTTAATTATTTTGAATCATTGAGTTACTGTAATTCACTTAATATGATCCATGAATTGTGTTTTTAAATTATAAGAAACTAAGCAAACAATTGAACAATTAACACAAAAACACGCGAGGTCGATATTTTGTGTAAATTGTGAGAGCGCGATCTTAATCGGTAATTCAAGACCACACGGGATAAATTTGTAGAGTTCAAATATAATCCCCAAACACAATTCATCATCATTTCCAGAATGGATATGTGCTCTAATTAACCACTGAACATAAGCTAACCTTATAACAACAATCAAAGCAGGTTGCTGCGATTGCGTGTTCCGAAGCTAGCCTAGGGTTTGAGTAATTTCATCTTGTGGTTAAGTTAACTCTCGTAGGGTTCGAGGGTTAACAAATTAGGGGATCATAATTAAGTGGATATTGATTTAAATGATAATGATTAATAAGTAAATGAAGAGGTAGAGTTAGATCGATTACGCCTTTTAAATATTTTCTAAAAAAAAACATCTTCTTATTGTGTCATTTTAATCGAACTTCATTTCAAAACAAAAAACAAAAAAAATACAATCTTCTTCCAGCAAACTTTTTCTAAATTTATAAACTATAAACAACCCTCATCCTTTCAAGTAGTGTTTTAATTCTATTTTATTTTATTTTTAGAATACCTTTAAGAAGCTGTTTTAATTTACTTCCTCATTTGAGAAATGACCTTGGTCAGCCACTCTGTTGCACCTAAGTACCCCAAAAACCACTAATCATTTGAAGACGCCCATGACAGCGCCTTTTAAATTGGTGCCGCTGCCGGGGAGGCAAGTGATTATTTCAACCAATTAGAGGTATTTATTTTATTTTACATTTTATTCTTTTTCTCTCTTCTTTCTTCCTTTTTTACCCAATCTGAATTTTTATTTTCTTCTTTTATTTTCTTCTATTTCTTTTTGGATCATCAACTCAAACTTCTAATTTTTATTTTACTATGGTCCACTTTCCTTCTTTTCATTTTTATTTGATTTATGACACGAACTAATCCCGAAGATTTCTTAGATCTTGACCCTGAGATTGAACGCAGCCTTAGGGCTCGAATCAGACATTCTCAGTCTACAAGAAGTTTCAACATTCAAACAGTTAGAGAATTTCTCCACTTCAAGAACATTGAAATTGGAAACACTTCTAATTCCAACATAAAACAAGAATCAATGACTGAAAATAATGGAAATGAATTTAATAGAACTATTTGAGAATTGGGTGCACCGAATATTAACTATCAACCAAATTGTATTGCATACCCGAATCTCGAATCGGACTTTGAACTGAAATATGGGTTAATTTATCTTGTTCCAAAGTTTCATGGATTATCTGGTGAGGATCCAAACAAACATTTGAAAGAATTTAACGTGGTTTGCTTAACCCTTAAACTAAGAAATGTTCCTGAAGATCAAATCAAACTAAGAGCATTCCCATTCTCACTTGATGGAGCTGCGAAAGACTGAATGTATTATTTACAACCTGAAGATGTAACTTGTTGGAACGATTTGAATCGTCTTTTCTTGTAGAGATTTTTTCCAGCTTCAAGGACCACATCCATTCGAAAGGAGATCTCATGGATCCTTTATTTGGGCTTCTTTTTTCTATTGCTGAGGATTATCTGAGTTGGTGCCTTACTGATATGATGAATCTTAGTCTTTATCAATGCATGAGGGTTGGGAGGGATTTCTTTGCACCCTCCCATTTGCTGTATGTAGATGACATTTTTCTTTTTGGCAAGGCGGATAGGGGTACCATTTCCTACATCAAGCGAATTTTTTCACATTATGAAGCAGTTGCGGGTCAAGTTATTAGTTGGAGCAAGTCTTCCGTTATGTTTGGAGAAGTGTCTGTTTTGAAGCAGAATAGGGTGGCCCGCCGCCTTGTTGTGAAGAGAAGATCCTTGCCTTTTAATTATCTTAGAGTCCCCCTCTTCTGGAGTAGGGTGAAAAATGTCATACGGAAAACATCTCTCTGAAAATTGTTAATCAGTTGGAAACTTGGAAGGGGAAGACGATGTCTCAACCGGTAGAATTTGTTTGGTTAATTCTGTAATCACGTCAATGTTTGTGTATTCTTTCTCTTTATACAGATGACCCAGAATCCTCCTTAAGGAGCTGAAAAAGATGCTTCCCAATTTTATTTGGACTGGTTCTATACATGAAAGGATGTTAGTCATGGTTTCTTGGAAAGAATGTGTAAAACCTGTTAATATGGGAGGGATGGGAGTTAAAGATCTCAGGATTTTTAATGATACTTTGATTAAAAATTTCACATGGCGGATTCTGACCACCTCTGATCTCTCACTGGAGGAGAATTTGGCCGGATGGGTTTTTTTTTTATTAAAATGGGTCTAGGTTTAGATTAATTAGGTAAAAGGGTTTGTTGAGCGCCACTTCAAGTGGCGCTCAACAACTCGGGTGGCTAGCGCCACTTCAAGTGGCGCTTTGCCACCCTTTTTTTTTCTGGTTTTGTTTTATTTCTTTTTTTTAATTGTTTTTCACCTCATCTCTTTTTAATAAATAATTTCAAAATAAATAAATAAAATTTTGTTTTCTTTTTTTTTTTGTTTTAGTTTTTTTCCACCTCATCTCTTTTTAATAAATAATTTCAAAATAAATAAATAAAATTTTAAAAATAATCTTATAAATATGTATTTAAAAATGCTAAATTAATTATTATTATATTTATAATTATATAATTATGACATTATATTTATGTATATATATAATTATATGTGTGTGTATAAATATAATTATGTATATATATAATTAAAAATAAATATTTATAAATATAAATCTATTTATATATATTTTTTAAATAAAAAATATATTTGTAATTATATAATTATAAACTAATCTTTAAATATAAATATTTATAATTATATGAATATGAATATATTTAAAATATATAATTATGAAAATATTGTTACATATATATTTAAAATTTATTTATAAATATATTTAATATTCATATATAAATATATATATGTGTGTGTGTATGTGTGTGTGTAGAATTATATTTATAATTATATTTAGAATTATATTGTAATTATAGTTATACTTGTATATGTATAATTATATATTTATACATGTATATATTTACATAGTTATAAGTAACTATTTATAAAAAAAATTGAAATATTGTTAAACATATAGTCTTTCAATACCACCTACTTGAAACTTAAAAATGTTTCAAGTATGTGACTTTGAAAGCCTATAAAATATAATCTAAATGACCAATATGAATGAAACTTAAAACATGTATTAAAAATATACTAAATAGATAAAAATAAAAAAATTACGTAAAAAATGTCGATAGAAAATATTTTATAGGCTTTTAAAACCACCTAGTTGTAACTTAAAAATGTTTCAACTATGTGACTTTGAATGTCTATAAAACATAATTCATATGACCAATATGAATGAAACTTAAAACTTGGATTAAACATATACTGAATAGATGAAAATAAAAAAATTACGTAAAAAATGTTGATAGAAAATATTTTATAGGCTTTCAAAACCACCTAGTTGTAACTTAAAAATGTTTCAACTATGTGACTTTGAACGTCTATAAAACATAATCCATATGACCAATATGAATGAAACTTGAAATATGGATTAAACATATACTAAATAGATGAAAATAAAAAAAATACATAAAAAATATCGATAGAAAATATTTTATAGGCTTTCAAAACCACCTAGTTGTAACTTAAAAATGTTTCAACTATGTGACTTTAAACGTCTATAAAACATAATCCATATGACCAATATGAATGAAACTTGAAACTTTGATTAAACATATACTGAATAGATGAAAATAAAAAAATTACGTAAAAAATGTCGATAGAAAATATTTTATAGGCTTTCAAAACCACCTAGTTGTAACTTAAAAATGTTTCAACTATGTGACTTTAAACGTCTATAAAATATTATTATTTTATATACAATAATTAATTAGTTAGTAATATAATTATTAATTATTATTTGTCATTATAATTATTAATTATTAATGGTTAACTCGCTGTGACAAATTTTATTTATATTGTACCTGTACTTTATAATTTAATAGTTAATTGAAATAAGTTTGTATTTAATAGTTTTTTAATTTTCTTGTTATTTGACTTAAACAACAATTACTTATCATAGTGAATAAGTTTTTTAATATATACAACATTACATCCAAAAACATCAACGACGATGCCCCCCGGTACCACAACGCGGTGTCTGAATGTCACGTCCTCTCCGCGTCCGACGTCCATGTCGCTCCGGTGTCCTCTCTGCAGGTTCCTCCTCTTCCGGTGCTTCTGGTGCCTCCTCATGATGCTGTGTAGAGGACTGACCAAAATCATGTGAGGACGTCCCAAAATCATGTGAGGATGCCCCAAAACCATATGGGGTGACATATGGCTCTGAAGCTCCTATAAATGGTAGAAATGGGGTACTGAAGAAGGCCTCTTCGGGAGGAGAGGGGGCCGCCATAAGCTGTGTGACTGCACCCAGATCGAAGTCCATAGTAGTCTGCGGAGACGCCATATGCGGTATATAAATGTCTCCCTGCTGTGCAAAATCATCAGTCGGCTGGGCGAGATCGTCTGTCTGTGGTGCGACGACATCTGCAGGAGCCGCTCTCGGATGTCGATGTGGTCGCCTCTGCCCCCCCGGATGTGCTCGTCTCTGTCGTCCAGCTGGCGGCGGCGGTGGCGGTGCATCCTCCTCAGCAGGCATAGCAGAGACATCGTCATCCTCAGGTGCTTCTGCCTGAAGATATGGATCAGGATATATCTGTGGCTCCTCATCAAAAAACTATCACGTATCAACCGGAGATGATCCAATAGAGCCACCACATCCCGATGAACTACCTCCCGCAGAATATATGCATGCTCCTGAGGCTGCGTGGAATGTGCAAGCTGACCAATGGCGTCTGCCTGCAAATGAAATGACAATCAAATTAATATCAAAAATGAGTTAAACAAAATTAATAAATCTTAGTAAACATACCAATCGCTGAATGCCAATCCCCTGACGTGTAAGGTACATGATGGTATGTCGTCGATACCAGTGTGCATAATCCCCCTGATCAGATAAATGAGAGTGTGATGTGATATATCCCTGTGGAAAGATACTGAATCGGGCACGCCTGTCCCAAAGTTGGATATAAGATGCATGATGTCGCCGCCAGTCTGTCGTCTGTCTACCTATAAGCACAATCGAATGTAACTCGGTAGACTGTCGTGGTGCCAAGGGGATATGCTGTATAAAACCGAACTGGCGCATGACCCGGTCTGGCTGGTGCCACTCAACGATGTGGAAGTGAATGAGTGGTACTACTGCAGCACGATCTCCAGCCAAAGATGTGCAGTATAGTGGAAGTGATGCGTAGACATAACCTGTATAAGGAGTCCATGAAACCTGAAATGTAAACTCAAAAAATAAGTCATATAGTAGCATGATAATTTTACTGAGATTATATTGAAATAACTTAAAATAGTGATAACAAAACAAATTTTCCTACAAAAAAGTACTGTTTAACTTACATCAGCCGGCACTATAGCATCGAATATCTGTCTGAAGCTGTGCACAATATGTCTCGGAGTATGTGCAAACTTCTGAGACTGACTCCACCTGGTGAAAAAAGAGTAACCTACGGTAAGTTTATAAAAAACAATAAAAAAAGTACTAAATAACCGAAAGTAATGACGTAGACATACCATCGTCCCCGAGGACAGTCCTGAAGTAGCTCCGGTGCAAGCGGTGCGACAACTCGAGGAGCGATGCATGGAAAACGCTCCCAGGCCCACATCTGTACTAACACCATGCAACCTGCAATCTGATGTGAATCGGCCTGACAACTGGTGCAGAGAGATCTGTACAGATGTGCTAATACAGCGGATCCCCAACTGTATGTCGCAGTCTGATCCAGATCCTCAAGTAATGGGAGGTACATCATGTGTACCAAAGCGGTGGAGTAGTCGACGCACAACATGCCTCCGAGCAGCCGCAAAATGTATGCACGTGTGTGCTGAAGAAGCGTCTCCTCGTCTGCATCATCTGGAATGACGTTGAAATGCTGATCGAGCCACCTCATTCGCAAGCGCGAACCCTGAAGGACACCCCGTGCGCCGATGACGTCAATGCCTAGCAGCCTCTGTATGACTGCAACCCAATCGCCAGTACTGGCCCCCGTAACTGCATCTCCATGGATAGGTAACCCCAGCATGTAGGCGACGTCCTCTAATGTAATAGTCATCTCCCCCTCTGGGAGATGAAATGTGTGTGTCTCTGGCCGCCATCTCTCAACCAATGCAGCTATCAAATGATGGTCGATGGTCTTGAAGTCACACATAGCGACTCCATAAAAGCCTGCACGTCTAAGGTATGGAAAAATAGCTGCCGGCGGTGCCTCATGATGGAAACGGTGCGCTCTCCGAACATGAAGATGTCTAACAGGTCGTCGCGCCAACACATCGCGCGACACGTGCGTCTCCTGGCAAGATAAAAGTGGTTGCTCCATCTGAATGTGCAAACAATAAAACATTAATTTCATGTAAGTTATGACTTTTATCATGTAAGATATGTAATTTAGCATATAATTTTGAAAGAAGCATAAACACATTGGGTTAGTTGTTGTCTCCCGTGTTGGGGTGTTGGGGTGAAGACGTTCAGAGTTTCCTCGTTTTTGTTTTGTAGTCACTGTAAGTTCATCTTTCATTATAAAAAACTGATGACATTTTCATTTAATAGTTCAAATGGTTTTGGTTTCTTATACAGGTACATTCCTTTTTTTGAGTTGGTGTTGTTTGTTTAAAGCTACTCATGTAATGTTGATCATTCGACAAAAAATGTCACGTGAAATCGTGGTACATTTTCCAAAAATTACCCTATTTACAAGTACAACAAATATGATTCAAAATGGTGAAATGATAAAAATAAATACATGTACAAAGTTTTACAGTAACTGATAGAGTACGTGATTCATTTTAACCATTAGATGATTGCCCTATGTGTCTAGTAACAATAGAAACATCTTTGCAATTTTGTCATGCCCCTGAGTATAAATCAACCTCAAAAGCTCTAGATAATTTTTCTTGGTAAGGTGAGATGAGAAGGGAGGTATTATACCATCAGGAAGAGAGATTATAGAAATGTGCAATGTTATGACAAACCTTTAGATGAAATGTGTCAGTTCCCCACTAGATGTGCATGTTTCTTCAAAATTTTCAGGCTGGAGATAATCCACCATAAGTTTCACATAGCCTTATGTCTTCCATGGATTAATGTCAAACACTTCAACCAATTTGTTTACTTTATGGGGAAGTAAAACCTCATTCCTTTGAATATGCACATTACCATGAACATATAAAATCATCATTTTGCAAGAAAAACTACTAATCTCATGTTCACTGAAATACCCCTTAACGTAAGAATGATACAAATAGTGTAAGTACCCAATAGCAAGATTCCAATCCATTTTGAAGGATAATGGGGATGACAAGGAAACATCAACCCCCAGGCCCACCCCTTCCACCCATTCAACCAACTTCGGTAACTCCTATAGAAGTAGTTTTTCAAAAAAATGAAATGTCACCCCACCACAGCTTTCTACATCCATATTAACCCCCCAATGTTCTTCAACTTCCTCTTCATCTTGTTCAAAATTGTCATCATCCTCAAATTCATCAACCAATGCATCTAAAGTATGTGGAGGACTATCCATTGAAACTGTGGCTGATGGAAATGATGGAATAACTACTGATGCTGATGGAACGTCTTGATGTGAAGGAGCATATGACATAGTTTCATGAATTTGAGATGGGTCAACTTCCAATGTCGATGGAACCTCCATTGTAGCTATAGTGACATACAACTCCATCATTTGATTCTCAGGTATATACTTAACCAATGAAAGTATATATTCCCAATCATCATCATCATTTACCGGATAGGGCACATGCCAAAACCTATCTATAAATTGAAGATGTCTGAATGTAATGGACTCTATTACTTGATTCCTCGCGAGTTTTAACCTCCGATGAATTTTCCTTTGCACAGCTTCCAAAGTAGTACATCCTCCAAGCATCACAACAGCTTCTGGATGTATACTATAACTGCATCCTTGTTCTGTCTCAATTATTTGACCGTTGCAATAAATATAAGCGGTGACCATCTTTTTTATCTAAAAGAAACCACTGTTATTAATTAAATCTGATTAAAGAATCAATTTATGTATGCATGCTTCTAGTAATTTAGGTTGGAATCCTAATCCCTCCACTAAATCAATATGTTCAAACCATATTGATGTGTAACTATTTACACAACCCACAAGTTTGTGTTACTTACCCAAAAATAGAAGTCAAATATATTTATACATATCCACATGCATTATATGCATGAGGTACACGAACATGTCATGTAAAAGCATAGAGTTATATGAAATTGAAAGTCTCCACATGAGTAAGCCCGGAGCGACAGATAGCCAACCCCATTCACTTTCCTAGACAAGGCAAGCCTCCAGGAAAGTAGGTGGTCCGACCCAAAGCCCCTCTACCCGGGGATACTTTACTCAAGAGAGCAATCATTTCATGATAACTCTAACACTTAATATGCAAAAAATATATTGAACTACTAAATTCAAGTTCATAACTTCAATTACAAACCGAGGTCAAGGTAGATTGAAAACTAAATTCATTATCATTCCTAGAATGTAATGCAAAGGTATATTCCATAGGCAATTTACTACTACTTGGCTAATTAATATAACTACTTCGCTAATTAATATAACTACTTCGCTGATTAATATAACTACTTCGCTGAATAATATAACTACTTTGCTAATAACATAATTATGATAAATTAATTACCTAATTATGGTTAACTAATTACCTAATTATGGTTAACTAATAACCTAATTATGGTTAACTAATTACCTAATTATGGTTAACTGATTACCTAATTATGCTTAACTAATTACCTAATTATGGTTAACTAATTACCTAATTATGATTAACTAATTACCTAATTATGGTTAACTAATTATCTAATTATGGTTAACTAATTACCTAATTATGGTTAACTAATTACCTAATTATGGTTAACTAATTACCTAATTATGGTTAACTAATTACCGAATTATGGTTAAGTAATTACCTAATTATGATTACTTAATTAACTAATTATGCTTAATTAATTAACTAATTATGATTAATTAATTAACTAATTATGCTTAATTATTTAACTAATTATGATTAATTAATTAGCTAATTATGATTACTTAATTAGCTAATTATGATTACTTAATTAACTAATTATGATTGATTAATTAACTAATTAGGATTAATTAATTAGCAAGTGATGATTGATTAATTAGAAAGTAATGATTGATTAATAACCTAATTACAATTATTTAATTACCTAATTATGATTAATTAATTACCTAATTATGATTAATTAATTACCTAATTATGATTAATTAATTAACTAATTATGTTTCATTAATTACCTAATTATGATTAATTAATTAGCTAATTATGATTAATTAATAACCTATTATGTTTCATTAATAACCTAATTATGATTTATTAATTACCTAATTAGGATTAATTAATAACCTAATTATGATTAATTAATAACCTAATTAGGATTAATTAATAACCTAATTAGTATATATTAATAACCTAATTATGATTAATTAATAACCTAATTATGATTAATTAATAACCTAATTATGATTAATTAATAACCTAATTATGATTAATTAATAACCTAATTATGATTAATTAATTAACTAATTATGATTAATTAATAACCTAAATAGGATTAATTAATAACCTAATTATGATTAGTTAATTAACTACTAATGATTAATTAATTAACTAATTATGATTAATTAATTAACTAATTATGATTAATTAATTAACTAATTATGATTACTTAATTAACTAATTATGCTTAATTAATTACCTAATTACGATTATTTAATTACCTAATTATGATTAATTAATTACCTAATTATGATTAATTAATTAACTAAATATGTTTCATTAATTACCTAATGATGATTAATTAATTAGCTAATTATGATTAATTAATAACCTATTATGTTTCATTAATTACCTAATTAGGATTAATTAATTACCTAATTATGATTAATTAATAACCTAATTATGATTAATTAATAACCTAATTAGGATTAATTAATTACCTAATTATGACTAATTAATAACCTAATTATGATTAATTAATAACCTAATTAGGATTAATTAATAGCCTAATTAGGATTAATTAATTACCTAATTATGATTAATTAATTACCTAATTATGATTAATTAATTAACTAATTAGGATTAATTAATAACCTAATTAAGGTTAATTAATAACCTAATTATGATTAATTAATTAACTACTAATGATTAATTAATTAACTAATTATGATTAATTAATAACCTAATTATGATTAATTAATAACCTAATTATGATTAATTAATTTACTAATTATGATTAATTACTTAACTAATTATGATTAATTACTTAACTAATTATGATTAATTAATTTACTAATAATGATTAATTACTTAACTAATTATGATTAATTAATTAACTAATTACGATGATTAATTAATTAACTAATTACGATTAATTACTTAACTAATTATGATTAATTAATTAACTAATTATGATTAATTAATTAACTAGTTATGATTAATTAATTAATTAGTTATGATATTAACTAATTATGATTATTTAATTAACTAATTATGATTATTTATTACCTACTTACCATTAATTAATAACCTAATTATAATGAATTAATTAACTAATTATGATTCATTAATTAAATAATTATGATTAATTAATTTGCTAATTATGATTTATTAATTAGCTAATAATCATTAATTAATAATCTAATTACATTTAACTATTTACCTAATTATGATTAATTAATAACTTAATTATCATTGATTAATCAACTAATTATGATTAATTATTTAACTAACTAATCATTTCATTATCTAATTACATTTAAAAAAACCATACTATTTATAAAATACAAACATTATATACTAATTCTATAAATTAAACAACTAAATTATTAAATAAAACTATTAAATAAATTTAAAGAAAGATTTACCTCAAATTTGTGACGACGTAGGTACACAGGCAGAGCAACCGAAGAGGCAAGGCTTCACCGCAACCGAAGAACGCAAGAAAAAAGTTTGAGAGAGAGAGAGGAAGGGATAGGGAGGGAGGAATGGGGGTGGGTGAGGTAGGAAGTGAGGAATGGGGTGGGGGGCGAGGGTCCTATTTATAGGATGGGAGGGTGTTTCGGCGCCACTTCAAGTGGCGCTGAATTGATTGGGAAGAAGGGTGCAGCGCCACTTCAAGTGGCGCTGCACGGTTTGCATTTATTTGTTCAGCGCCACTTCAAGTGGCGCTGCACTCTTCTTCCGCCAAATTGGTGGAGCGCCACTTGAAGTGGCGCTCCAATTCCAAAACTCTTGAGCGCCACATGGTCTGGCGCTCAAGAGACTCACTTACCTAATTAATTAAACGTTTGACCCATTAAAAAAAAAAACCCATCCGGCAAAATTTGCCCTCACTGGAATTTCTTGTCACCTGGTTTGTTGACAAATTACATAATGGACATGCAATGTATGTCCCCTCGTCTATCTGGTCAGCAGTTAAACAGGCATATGGTGAGATAATGAATTGCTCGAAATGGGTGGTTAGTAGACAGTCAATGTTGAATTGCTGGTCTACTCCCTGGTTATCTAGGCTAATAATGAATGATGTCAGTATACCGGCTGATGTGAAGAACAACACCATTTCTCAGTTGCAGAATTCTCCAGCCTTGCTTATGATAGAGGTTTCCATGTATGAATATGTTTATTGTGATACCTTGGTCTGGCTGCCCAGTCTGTATGGCCGGTTCAGTTCCAGGGAATGATATAGACACTAGTGTGGTGTCTCTCATGCGCTGCCTGTCTGGGTTACGGCATTTCGGAGATGTTTTATTTCCCCGGCTGACTCGCTGATTATCTGGAGAATCTGGAAGAGAAGGCTGCCCATTCAGTCCCTTTTACAGCGCACTGGATTGCATCTAGCACCTGTTTGTTCCCTTTGTCTTAATGCTGATGAGTCCATTGATCATCTCTTTATGTGCTGCAACCTTCCTAGTAGGCTCTGGATGTATGTGCAGGCACTGTTCCACTGTAGCTTGAATACTCAGAATATTGAGCTACTGTTACTCTCGGTTTGCCATTCGCAGTGCAGCGAACAGGTACATGATCTTCTTATGGCTGCCGCCGTTTGTGTTATTTCATTTATCTGGAAGGTGAGGAATGCGCTGGTGTTTAACAATCACGTGCCTTCCTTTCACGCTGGTGTGTTTTCTATTCATCGTGGGATTATGCTTGCATCCAACGTACAAACCGGTGCAATGAACAATGATGTTTCTGATCTTATTACCTTGAGATCGCTTGGGGTAAGTGGTCGGGCGAAGAAACCTTTAGTGGTGAAATCTATCGGGTGGATCCCACCAATCTCAGGATGGTTAAAGATAAATGTTGATGGGGTGGCTTTAGGTGCACCAGGGCCGACTGGTTGTGGTGACATTTTTCGCACTCATCGGGTCTCATTAAGGGTTGTTTCTTTCATTTCATTGGGAATGAATATGCAATCGGAGCGGAGTTTATGAGCTATGATAAAAGCGATCAGGTATGTTGTTCATTATGGTTGACATTATTTATGGTTGGAATCAAACTCCATTGTTGCGGTTCAAATTCTCAAAGACCGCTCCAGGTGTGTACCATGGAAGATGTTGGCATGTTGGATTGATTGTCTCCGCCTTGCTGACTTAATTTCTCTTGGGAGGGGAACTGGGTTGCTGATGCCCTTTCCAAGAGGGAGTTATGGAGGTAAGCTCTAACTGGTCTTTTGTGGTACTCGATTTTTGTTTGAGTCTGGTTGCTGCTGATTATCGTGGTGACTTACATTCCTGTCTTTGTAAAACTTCTCTATAATTGGAACAATAAAAGTTTCCTACTCAAAAATCACCGTCCAATCACTTATGAAAGAGACATAATTTCAATTAATGTATCAAAAGATAGTTCTATAACTATAACTATATCAAGATAAAAAAATTAATGTTTTAAAAACATAAACATACCAAACTAGTGGCTAATTGGTGTATTGAAACTCTTTTTCCAATCATGTTGCTCTCTCACAATGACCGCCCACTATTTAACTATCCATCGAGAGGAGGTGGGAGCACATATGAAAATACTTTCATCTTTGATCTCCCTATGAGTATAGAGTTCTCTATAAAATCAATTATGATGAGATAAATCCTTTGGTTATCTAAAAATTTAGTTTCAATCCCATCATAGAACATTCAAATTAGATACCCAAGGTTCCAATTTATATGAATAGTGGAATGTGGCTTTGGCACTCTGTTTCTTGAAATACCACCAGGATCCAAAATTTTTGCTAGGCTATATTCTAATATATCTTTTAAAAAACTAGAATATTTTTTCCCATCCTCTTTGAATATATCCTCGGAAGTGTTGATAGAAATTTGAGGTTTAGAACTCAAGATATTGACAAATTTTTTAAGTAACCTCATGACTAAAAAATGAAGATTCTCTGCAATACTTGCATGTTTTGAGTCTATCAATGAATTAACTATGCTTCATGAAATTTTGGAAATTTTATCCCACATGTTTAAGGAAGAATTCACTAACTTTTAGCCCAATTGATTTGATAAGATATGAATAATGTGGATTTTAACCCCCATGTGTTCTTGGGCTATCGAGCAGTTTCTTCCATTTTTCTTCAACATCTTAGGATCACCAAATCACTTACACCTATGATGAAAACACAAAAACAAGAGAAATTTAACTTTTTAATAGTATATAATAATTATCAAATTTAATTAAATAAGATTTTCAGTTGATTATTTTATTTTTAATTTAAAATACAAAATTTGTTTAACACAATGTTTTAAGGGTGGAATATAATTGTGAATTGTGGTATGATCACAAGACAACACCAGAACATTTTCACTTCTGAGAAACATCACATTTAAGATAATGATCCATGAAGATATTCCTTAGTTCATAAATATTTAATAATCAGAGTAAATTTAATTCATGGGAAAAATGTGAGAAATTCAAGATCCACATCAAGAATCCAATCTTCATAAGAATAGATGACTGTACAATAAATTATATTATATTAAAACTCAAAGAAATTTTGGATATTCTTCTTATAAATAAAATCCATGGGTTAACAATAACGCTAAAAATCCTCATCTGTGTGTGTGTCTATCAACTATTTCATGATAATTGTTCCACTTTCTATCCATTAAATGTTCATCAATTTAATTTTTTTGGCTTACCTACTTCTTCCCATAAAACCTTCCCCATACTCTTTGTAATCAAATTTCTAAACCCACTTAGTTAAGAATTTTCAAAATTAAAATTCTTTTAGTTTATTCCAAAATATTATGTTTTATTTTTATGTTTTTTTCCTCATTTGTTCTTTAATAACAACATTACGTTTCAAATGCAGGTGAATCTAGTGCAGTAACAAAACTGATCGGACAAGAAACTAATGTATGGAATTTTTTTTGGAAATCCTACCAACATTGACCTACCTTAAATATAACTTCAATTAAGTATAAAATGTTTATATTTATTGGTTGTGTTCAAGGATGTGTGGAAATGTTAAATGAAATAATTAACCCTTACCTATACTACTTACATAGGGGGTTTCAATATCTTAATGGTTTTATAGACACAAAAGGCCATATCATTGAAAAATAACCAACTATAATAAAATAACCCATTAATATTAAATCCATGATCATACTCACATGCTATTAGTGAAATAAATGTTAAAAGAATATATAATGGGGAAATTCAATATTTAATTTTAATGAAGTCCAAAGTGATAATGGCATGACATGAGATTTATTATTATTATTTACTAAAACAAAATAAACACACCAAAATAAACAAAATTTACTACCTTTCATTTATGGTATTTATATTTTTGTCTTTTTTCCATTTAATCCATTAAAAATAAAAAAATTAATATTTGGAAAAAACAATATACATAGGGGTACTGAGGTACATGGAGTTTACGTATTTAAATAGAAATATGATGAAAAAGTCATTCTCTAATATTTATGGTGGGGTTTCAACTAGTGATGACTCGATCCAATAAATTTCCTACAACCATTGAAGAAAAGTTTTTATCACTATTTTTTTGGGAATATTATACTTTTTTTCTTTTCACTCAACATAATTCACAAGATGTGCAATTTTGATTTTGAGAATAAAAGTTGGAATTGAGTGGTCCAAGAGTATTCAAACTCAGGTCATTTAGACATTGGGTAAAGTCCTTACTATCCAAACCGATCCCAACTTTGGTTTTATAATTAATTTAATATTATTTTAATATTTATTAAAATTTCACAAGTTTATTTTATAAAAATAGGAAGGAAAAAAAACAAATTAACACACTACATGATGCACAAGAACATACATGGTGTTGATTTTTAAAATGTAATGAAAGGGAACAAATGCGACTCTTGTCTTGGGGGTGGGATTCAAACTGGTGACCAGTAAAATTCCAAGGAATGATGGCAACAAGTGGAGAACCATTTTTCCCCTCCCATGTTGTTATTATTATTTTTATATTTATATTTTTTAACAATTTTACAAACAATATTCATTGATATATATGATATGAAACAAAAACAAAAACAAAAACAAAAACAAAAATGAATGTATCATGTATCGATGGTCGGGTGGAAATTTGAACCAATAATTGGTAACTTCCCTCAAAACTCACATGAACCTAGGAATAGGCTTCGTTACATATATTTCTTCATTAAATAAATATATAAATTATTATAAATTTTTATGTATTTTTTAAAAAATATATTATACTTATACTTATTATTATATGTTATACTATTACTTTATTATATAAAATATGCATAATACATCTATTTATATATAGATATAGAATTACACAATATCCCGAAATCATGCAACACTTCAATTAATTATTTAATTCTTTAATTGAATATGCACTATGATTTATAATGTAATTCATTTAAGTGGGGGTATCTGACTCTCTGGTTTAGCCTCAATATGATTAACAATTAAATCTTTTATTGAGATAAAAGAATAATAAAAAGTGGGAAAGTAAAGGAGGATGAAAATGATGAAATCTGAAGGCATCCCCTCAGACAATGCTAATACAACCCAAATAAAGGGAACCACAACACGAATAAACCACCAGCCCCACCACTCGATCACCCTTGGACGCTATAATTTCATTTGCCATGTTTCCCCCTCTCCATGTGTGAGCTATATCAACATCTAGCAGGATATTGAGTTTAGAGTCTTTTATAGAGTTATAAAATATCCAGAGACTGGCAGAGAATCCCAACAATCCATTGATCACCATTCTAGAATGAAATATCCAGTATTTTCCAAGTATGTCCATCTTGAGTTTTGGTTGAACCTCTTTTAGTTGGGGTTTCTTTTCATCTTTAAACACTGGTGGTCAAGACTTTTCTTTGGGGATAGAAGAACCATGCCAGATAAAATGACCCAATGTTTGGGGATGTAGGCTTGTTTGAATTAATGGATTCCATGTATAAATGTGAAAAATGATTAAGAGGAGGTCCTTTGAAGGTCTGGGTTGATTGGGGTTTTTTCTGTGTTTCTGCAAAATCTATCTACTAGGAACATTCATGTCATGAATCTGTTACACAAAATGAATCTATTTCTAGGAAGATTCCATAGACTAGTTCAGAGCATGAAACTTTTACACACTGTGAAACTGGTTCATGTCATGAAAAGGTCGATCGAGGTTATTTTTACCTGTGGCAACACATTATTATACATATCTTATAAATCAATAAATTTACATAGTGAAATGGTTTCACATCATGAATATCTCGAGACCAGTGGTTTTAAACGATGGTGTACGTATGATTTTATTTTCATTCACCCTACAACCTCTTCTCTTAAACATTAAGGACACTCTAAGTGATTTTGGGGTGATTCCTTCCTTTCTGAATGTCTCAGTCTAGCATTTGATCTCCAATGAGTTCCTTCATTTTATATTTCCCCTTTCTTTCACTATCCACATTTATAGAAGTGTAATCTATGGACCATCATTGAATCGTTTTTTGATCTTGTTGCTTGTGTGATCTAGGTTTTCCCTATGATCACATTTTCCTTCGTTCTTCATTGGTGTTCCCTTGAGAGTGTTTCATTAATTGCTGCATTAAGGTTGTTTGTCTAAAACTTATACCTTTTGTTTGATTTAACTATCCATATTATGTGCAATATGTGTGATCATGCAGAAATGACACACATGTGACCCATGTAATTGGATAATCCCTGTTAAATAATAATCCATTTTTTAGACAACCTATTGGATCTTGTTGGGTTTATAGGCATAAATATTGAGACCTGCAACCATCCAATAGTTGTGCCACCCTTAGACCTTATTGATAATTGGTCATGTCAACATTAGAACCATGAGATATGTTGAAAAAATTGATTGATTATTGGCTTAGTTTTATGATTTTTCATAACATGTAATTTTTTTCATTTCACAAGGTTGAATCACCTCAGCTGAATTTGGTTAACTGATATGTTAATGAACTTAGGGCTAAATGATAAATGAAATAGGTTTGATGTATTTATGAGTATAATTAGAAAATGAGATTTATGAATCATAACCAGCAAGGAAATTGATAATTTAATGAATTAATCATTCTTCCTTGTGGTGATAGATTTTGTGTGTTTGAATTTTTACTTGTGAATTATTCTCTTAGCTTTTGAGATTATGTGCCATAAATGTGATTCATTCTTGATGGTGGGATTATTATTGGAATGTTGAGTTTATCTGCATACAACTCATGATTTATGTTGATGTTTGAGGTCTTAGTGTATGATTTTGTACCACCTGAGGGCTAGGTGTACTAGTACTATATGCCTAAGGGAGAAGTAAATGATTATATCAGATGTCTAAGGACTAGATGCACAATCTATGGATTCCCAAGGGTGAGATTCTGAGTAGCCTACAGGAAGAGCCCAGTTGATAATTTGATGGTTTTGTGATTCATTCTCGATCAGAGAATCAACCATTGGTTGGGTGATCCATCCTGATATATAAGGTTCCACCCTTAGTCATAGATACTAGGTAGGGTGCCAAAGAAGGTTTGGTTGGCCTCGAGTGTTAACCCATAACTTGAGGATCAACAGGTTCAATTCATTTATGGTATTGATTTATTAAATTAATACACTTTTATTCTCTTTATTACATGCACTACAATTCTCAGATTGGATTTGTTTATACATTGTGTTGTCGACCTACTAAGTTATAATCAAACCCTAGATGGTCTACCATTTGGTACTTAGATAGATTTTATTGATATAGGTTTAGACAAGGGTAAGGGACCCTATTGTTGATTTTTGGCTTATTGGATGGGTTGGAACTTAGAGATGAGGCCGGCATGGGGTTCAGGACCGAGGTCTTTGGAGTCTTTATTTGATTCTATTTTTTCTTTCATCTGTATGACTTTCATCACCAAATCGGGGATGTTACAAAGTGGTATCATAGGCTTACATTTATTTTTTTCATTATTATTTAAGAATGGTAGATACAAGACTGATATTTTAGGACCTGGTACTGAGCTTGTGCATGTGGGTAGCTAACCCATATACAGGGAATAATTTGAGTTCCTCTGTTGTTATTGATTTTTTCTTGTTATGGTTAATATTATTTCACCTTGGGTAATTCTCATTTTGTGGGATGTTATGGTTTCTTGAGATTTATACTCGTGGATCGGTATGGCGTGAGATGAGTATGCATTCATCATGATAGGCACATAGGGACATATTGACATGAATTTTTTATGACATGGACATATTTATTGCATGTGATATATTTTTCTTTTATGAACTCTAAAATGAGATGTCTATTATATCTAATGAAAAATTAGAGTAAATGAACTATTATGTCATGCAAATTCACTTGTTAATCCATTTTTAGAGAGACCATGAGCTGATATTTCTCTTTTTTTCCCGCTTGTTGAGATTGACCTTATTGTTATCCACTATTCAAAGGAGTTTGTTTCTCTTGTATAGAACATTCCTCCTCTTCATCTTCGAATTCAACATCATTAGAGTGGAAATCAGTATTCTCCTAACACTGCTAAACTGGAGCTTCCTATGGGTCCTAAGAATCAAATGGATGATAATCTCTAAGACAACTTCCTGAGGGTTATGCGATCCATGGAGAGGGAGACTGTTCACACCATACCTTTGATGTCTAAGATGATAAAATAGTACGAGATACAATATATGCCTACGTTCACTAGGGAGGGAGGCCCCAAGGAAGTTTAATTCTAGATCAAGTTAGTCCATAAAATCTTCAAACATCTCCAGAAACCCACAGATGGGAGGGTAAATCTTCCTGTTTACATGCATTGTGGACCTATAAAGCACTATTGAGACACATTAGAGAATGTTGGGTAAAAATATGGGTTATCCTATAAGGACTTTGATATGAAGTTACTAAGACACTTATATCCAATGATGTTGAGGAATGAAAATGATCACAAGTTCATGCACCTAACACAAGATATCTTTTCTGTGATGGACTATGCTGGATGTTTCATTGACTTCCAGTGCTTTGTGAAATCTTTAGCATCTGATGAGATTTCCATGGTGAGGTGTTTTCAGAATGGTATTCACTCCGAGATCAGGTCATAGGTGAACATATTTCACTAGAGAATCCTTTCATACATTATGAATTAGGCTCTCATCAGAGAAGGGAATCTGAGAGAGGCTATGAGTGCTGACCATACAATTTTAGTTGGGAGATCCTGGAACTCCTCTTATATTAGAAATAAGTGACGCTATGAAAATTATCACTAGGGAAGTACTATGTAGCGCATTCAAGGGAGTGAACTTCCACCATAGGATTGTGATTCAGTGTAGTGATTTCAGTGTGTAAGGTTGGCCCACAAGCGCCAGCAGCTTCCTCACCCCATAGTGGAATGCTGTTTCTATAGAAATATTGGTCATCTTTAGAAGTTTTAAAGGAACTTTTTACATAAAAGTAGTTAAAAAGGAATAAGATAGGCCCCTGAGTCTAGAAAAGACATAGCTACCCCTCATCAGACTGGTAGTTGGAGTTCCACTGGCCATTCAGGCAGAGGAAGGGGACGAGGTACCCCAATATAGGAGTAGTAGTGCCATTCATATGGAGTAGCATAGATGAGTTATACTAGAGTCCATGTTAGAGGGGAATTGTCACGACCCCCTCCCACCAAAGATGCCCCTCCTGAGCTGGAAATGGTGAAAGGAAGATAATGACCCCCGAGTCCCGCCTCCAGTAGGCCCCGGGTTGGCGACTAGCACCAAGGGTATGAGTTTTCACAAATATGGGAGGCATTACCCTTTTTATTATTTTGGATCGGGAAATAGGACAAGTCAACCACCAAAAAGGGAAAAGAAAAAGTGTACATAAATAAACCCAAAACAAGCCCACATGCATGTTTAAACAATTTTTATAACAAGGTACAAGTACAAGGAAGCTCAAAAGTACAAGTGAGTACAGTACCAAAAGGAAAACAAGAAAACAACAACTGCACAACTCCCACTGCCTGACTAGTAGGGTCCCGCACGGCCCTGGTAGTCCTCTTGAAAACCTGAAACAACGTAGGGTGAGCATACAAGTATACTCAGTAGAGAACCTAAAGCTCTTGTGCACAAGTGGGGAGACACCCTAAGGTCCCGTGAGAAAACAGAAGAACCAGAAACTAACAAGGAAAAACTATCCACCCAGCCTCACTGGTCACACTCACCAAGTAACACAAACAAGTTTAGTATATATATAGAACAAAAGTATTGGGTACCCCGCACCATTTCCCACTTAATTAGATGCTGCTCTTCCTAACGGCAAACGTCCTGACGCTACCACACTCTTCCCGCCCGCACACACCTAGGCCAAACCACGCATCCCGCCCACACACACCTGGGCCTCACAACCACGCATCTCGCCCGCACACACCTGGGCCACAACCACTAACCCGCCCGCAGACAGCTGGGCCTCATCCCGAAGGTTCTTGGGAACGGTAAGCCTGCCCGAAGAGTCTTGGGCTAAAGGTCGCCTCAAGCCATCACAGCCTCCGAGACCTACCCGAAGAGTCTTGGGTGTAAGGTCACCTCAAGCCATCATAGCCTATGGAAGGAGCAGGAAGGAGCTAGTAACTAAGGGGGAACACCCTCTCCCATAAAATGGGAGTGTTCGGCACTAGGTGCTTGACATGGGTGTGGTGCGACAAAACACAAAGATACAATTATATATATACATATACCAAACACACAGCCCAACCTATGGATTCTTAAAAAGAGAAACTGAGCATGTGCCTCGGCACTGCTACCACGAAGCATGCATCAACAACCAAAAAATCATCCCCCAACCCCATTTAGGTTTTCATGTTTCATGCAATGGTTTAACAAATTATTATTACTGGGCAACTAACATCCAGACAAAACCTTTCACAAACATATCCCTGCCATCCACAACCAAGGTTAGGTAAAACGCAAGCAACCACATGCCATTTCATTTACAAGATATTATCACAACCATACAACATTCCATCATTCATTTATTTCAAAGTTCCACACATAAAAACCCTTTCCACACAAAAAACATTTCCGCATTTGAAAACACCTTTTACTTCAAAACACTTTTCATAATCAAAACACTTTTCATAAATAAAGGAATTTTCCACAAAACAACCAAACCACCAACATGTTCATTATTCCGACTTTGTTCAATCGGGGTGATCACACAAGGTTTTCATTCTCATTTAATCAGCCAGTCTTTACGTGCTTATCCATTTTCCATGTTTTAACAAAACCAACCACAAACAATTCAGATATCAATTGCGCACGCAAAGGCCACCAACGGCCTTGATTTTCAGTAGGCAAAGGCCTTTCAATCCAAAATCACAATCAGAAGATAAAGAAACTAGAAGGAAATAAAAACAGCACAAAACCCCAAACCCTTCTTTATCCGGTTATTATTTTTATTTAAAGTTCAACTGCATCCCATGGAACAAAAGAAAAATATCCCACCCCGCATGTTGCACCAAAAAGAGAGACGAAGGTAAACCCCTACCTCAAAAGGTCCCGATCACGTCGCTTCCGACGGCGTCCTTCGGTGTCCTCCGCCTTCGCCAAACCCAACAAACGCCTCCTAGGATGGAAGTTGGAGAAGGAAGGAAGGAAGGAAAGGTGACAAGTCCGGGCTTAGAAGCTTCGTCTCGTCGCTACGATCCTGTGGCCGCTGATGGATCGTAATTCGGAGCCCGGACAAAGAAGTTAGAGGAGGAATACTTCTCGATTGTCCAAGAGCGTCGTCGTGCGACAAAGAAGCGATTGATATGGAAGATAAAACATGACCTCGTTCTTATATAGGCAATGAATAGGTAAATCCGTATTCAGCGTGCATTAATGAATACACGATGTGACCGTACATACGTTACATGTTTTGATTGGTTAACACACAACACGTCACGCGGTTTCCATGCGTTTTAATAATAATGATAATTCTATCAATATGTGGTGTTTCGTTGACCCGAGGCATGAGTCATAAAAGTAGCTCATTAATGGTCATAAAATGACCGTCATAATTTCAGGGTTACGCTGTCGCTGACGGATCGTCAATCCGATACCGTATGAGGGAGATACGTTGGATACAAGATCCCGTAATAATAACAATATTAAATCTATTAATTCATGAGCGTTTCGGGTACCCAATCCGAAAACCCGAAAAGGACATCCAATATTGGACTCATAATTTTCGTCTCGTAGTCAGGGTCGCACTGCCACTGACGGTTCGTGAAACCGAGGTCGCACGAAGAAGTTACGGACAAAAAAGTGTTTTATCAACAAAATTAATAATAACAATATTTTATTATTTTTATTAATCAATTATTTATTTATTTTTCATAACTTCAAAAGCAATCACGTTTTGGAGTCTTCATGGGCGCTATAATTAAGCACCAATTCCTCCTTTTTCATTTATTTGTCTTTTAATTTTATTTCTCTTATTATTATTTTTTGTTTCTCTCTCCAATCTATTTTTTTCTTTCATGATTCTCTCCCACCACCAAAAGTGGCGCCTCCCATTTCTTTTACTCCATGTGGAACGCCCCAAACTCCATTCTCACTTCAACTTTATTATTTAATAAAATTAATAATAACAACACCCATAATTAATGTACTAATTTAATCCCATTAAATTAGTTTACCATGGTTATTAAGTTAAAACCATTCCATTTAATTAAATTCAAATAATTTAATTTACTAACCAAAAATTAAACCCATTTAATTTAATTTACCAATCACACACATATTTCTGTCAACTTTATCATTATTATTTAATTCAATAGTAATAAATCCTCTTTCAATTTCATAAACGGGTCCCCATCATTAACATTAATAATAATTATTATTATTAACGCCCATTATTTTCATATAATTACTCCATATATCCCATAACATTATATTCACGCATGGTTGGGAACCCCATTCACGTGCCTCTTCATGTTATTATTATTATAGCAAATTATTATATAATAATACCCTTTTAATGTTATTAACACAATTTCAACTTTAATTGTGGAGAACCGCACAACGCCTCCTGTACAAGGTCACACCCATGCACCCCATGCATTTCATTCCTTTATAATTTATTACATGAGCCTCATTTATTGTAATTTATTCCTTTATAACTTATTCCATGCGCCTCCCATCATTTTATTAAATATATTCGATTTTATTTCTTATATTTTACAATGATTAAATTAAAACCATTTTATCTAATTAACACCAAATATTTTCACGCCACCATTATCAATTATTATTATAAAAAATTATTATTACAACACGTGTCGTGTTTGACCACATCAAATTTTTTACAAAAAAATGGACCGGAGAGGTCTGGGCCATTACAGGAATTAAACTGCATGATATTCATTCTACTCCAACTTGTTTGGATACATAACCTTTTACCATCATATGTACGATTCTTGTATCATCTACCCTTGCTTCTGTTTTATTTGATATAGTAGAATCAAATTCCTTTATATCTTCTCTTTTTAAAAATGGTTTGGGATTGTTTTTGGAAGTCTTGGATGGTGTATTGACCATTGATACACCACTGGGAGTGTGTTAAAAGAATACCAAGCGTTTCAAGGCATGTTCTCTAGAAATTGGGGGTTACCATTTATTTTGGGGACCATTTTTGCTGGAAATGATATGTTTCAATATGATTTTAGGTATGAATTGGTTATTTTTGTACTAGGATTACATTGAATGTTATTGGAATAGAGTTACCATTCTATCTCTAGAAGGAGGCCGCAATTTTTACGAGGGTGAGTGAGATCTTCATGCTAGTTGTGCATGGAAAATTTAGTGAAGATTAGATTGTATTATGGATCAGATAGTAGTTCTATATCTTGATAATAGTGGAATTCAAAAGGATACTTTTCCTTCAATGGTATAACATTTTTAGGATGTTTTTCTTGAAGAGTTATATGACTTAACACTTGATTGAGAGATCGAGTTCATGATTGAGTTGGTGTTGGGAGCATATCCAGTTTATAATCCACTTTACATGATAGTACCAGAGGAGCTTCAGGAATTGAAGGTTCAGTTGGAAAATTGAGAATATAAGGTTTTCTTATGGCCTTGTATATCACCTTGGGGTTCTCCTGTTCTTTTCTCCAACAAGACTGATGAGGCTTTGTTCTTGTGTGTGTAATATCAGAGATTGAACCAGATGATGGTCAAGAACTGGTATCTCCTTTCGTGCATCGACGATCTATTCCACTAGTTGAGAGGTTGCATGATCTTCTAAAAGATTGAAATGAGATCAGGGGATCATTATTTTATGGAGAGAACATCATACATACCTCTTACTACTTTTTGGAGATGGTATGTCTTTTATGAGTTCAGAGTGATGTTGTTTGGTCAGATGAACACACAAATGGTATTAATGGCCTTGATGAATTGGATCTTCCATCCTTTTCTAGATTAGTTTGTGGTGGTTTTTCATCAATGATATCTTAGTGTACTCCTAGTATAAAGATGATCATTCACAATATCTTGAAATCATCTTGAGTACATTGAGATAACCTCAGATTTATGCCAAGATAACTAAATATAGTTTTTGGATTGATAAAGTGCACTTATTGGGCCATGTTATCTTAGAGCCTGGAATTTCATTGGACCTAGAGAAGGTTGCAACCATATTTTCATGGGAGAGACCCAAGAATGTCTTTGAGAATCATATTTTTTTGGGTTTAGCTAGTGATTACCAGTGCTTTATCCAGGACATCTTCGGTTTAGCAGCACTGATGTACAGGAAGACCAAGAAAGGGGTGAAGTTCATTTGGTCAGAAGCTTGTGAGAGATATTTTTTGAATCTGAAGAGAATGATGACCTTAGGACTGACCCTCACCTTACCTATTTCAGTAAAGTCATATACCATGTACTGTGATGCATCCAGAGTTGGACTCCAAGAAGTTCTAATGCAGGAGGACTGAGTGTTTTCTTATTGCTCCAAACAGCTAGGACTGCATGAGAGGAATTATCCTACTCATGATCCAGAGTAAGATATGATGGAACACACCCTGATATTCTAGAGACACTATAGTTTTGGCAACATTTTTGTGGTGTACATGGACCACAAGACCCTCAAGTACATCTTTTCTCAGTGGGACCTGAACCTTTGATAGAAAAGGTCGCTAGCGTATCTACAATCTTTTGACTTTGAGCTGGATTATACACTAGTCAAGGAAAACATCATTGTTGATTCCTTGAGACGAAAGATATAGATGAATTCAGTACACGAGTCTTTCATTGAGTGGCGGATGATGGTACACTTTGCAGACATCAGTCTAGATATTCTGGATTCCTAGGGACAAGTAACTCTAATTTCAAATTTTTTTTATACCAATGGTTCTTGATCATATAAATATAGAGAAGTTATCTGATCTATATGGATAATCACTAAGGGATATTTTATATGGCGGGCATCCACCACAAACATGTTCTCATGGAAATGGAGATATTCTTCTTATCCATGGCCAAGTATGGGTTCTTACAGGCTTATGCGAGGAGCTGATGAGAGAGTTTCATTCTTATATATGGGTGGTACATCTATGGATCAAAAATATGTATCATGATATTTATATCTATTATTGGTGTCCATGAACGAAGAAGGAGGAATTGGGATTCATGGAAATTTGTTTCACTCATTCGCAGGTGAAGGCTAAGAATCAGAGGTCTGTTGGGCTACTGCAGCCCCTTCCCATTCCGAAGTGGAATTGGGATGATTTCATTGTGGATTTTGTGAAATGATTTCCTAGGACACTTCACAATAAGATGCATTATGTGTGATTATGGATTTATTGATGAAGGTTGTACAATACTCTACTATCAGGTATACATTCACTGTTGATGATCTGGGTAGTCTTTACATGTGGGAGATAGTTTTCTTGCATGATGTTTCGAGGAGCATTGTTGCTGAATGAGATCCATGTTTCACTTCTCAGTTTTAGAGGGGTATTTAGAAGGATCTAGGATAATAGTTTATTCTAAGTACATCCAATCATCTACAGACTGATATCTAAGATGAATGGAAAATTCAGATTTTGGAGGATATGTTATGAGCTGGTGTGATGGATTTTAGTGGTTAATGGGAGTAGCATATGGTACTCATAGATTTTTCATATAGTAATAGTTTCAAATAATTGATTTAGATGATACCATTCGAGGCCTTGTATGTTAGTTCATTATGTTTGCCTCTTTTTTTGTTGGAGATAGGTGATTAAGTGCTCATTGGACCAAGTCTAGTGTAGGGTACATTTAAGTAGGCTCAGTTGATTAGGAAATGGTTGGTGACCATGCAGAGAAGGAATAAATCTTATATTAAACAGTGGATATTTCCTATAATGTTTAAGGTGGTTCATCATGTTTTCTTTAGAGTGCCTCCTAGGTTAGGTCAATGCTATATTAGGAAATAGGGAATGCTAGTGCTTAGGATTTTTGGGCCATTTGAGATATTGCAAAGGGTCTGTCTAGTGGTGTTCCTATTGGACCTTCCATAGCACTACAATACCATGTTCAATGTCTTTCACATATCATAGCTTTAGAGATATCATTTTGACCCTTCTCATGTGGAATAGATTAACGATGTCAATATTGGTGTATATGCTTCCTTTGAGGAGAATCCAATACAGATTATGGATAGTAGTGAGAAATATCTCTGAGGAAAATTATTTCTCTAATTCGAGTGTAGTGGCAGCATGGGCATGTTTAAGAGGAAACCATCAAGAGGGAATCTGATATGTGATCACAATGGTCAGACTTGTTTGGTGAGGCCCCATAGTGATTCTTAGAGTAGCTCAGAGATTATCATTCATATGGTGGTGAGGTTGTAAGATCTCATATTTTCTAGGTATGTCCATGAGTTTTGGTTGAACCTATGTTAGTTGGGTTTCCTTTTCTTATATAATCCTTGGTGGCCAAGACTTTTCTTTGGGAATGGATATATTTTTTTGAAAAAATGTCTTTCAGGATGTATGTTTTTTTTGAATTAATGGAGTCTGGGTATAAATGTGAAAAAGGCTTAAGAGGAGGTCCATTGGAGGATTGGGTAGAACTGGGGATTTTTTAAAGTGATTCTACAGAATCTATCTACTAGTTACTTTCATGTCATAAACCTATTAGATGATGTGAATCCTTTAATAGGAAGATATCGTGAACTGGTTCAGAGCATGAAACATTTATGTACTGTGAAACCTATTCACATCATGAAAATGTTGATTAGGGTTTCTTTAACATGAGATGATTTGTTTTTTGGCATATCTTATAAATCAAGAAATTCACTTTGTGAAATGGTTTCACATTGTGAATATCTAGAGATGAGTGGTTTTAAACCATGTTGTGCATATGAATTTATTTTCATTCATCGTGAAACCTCTTCACTCAAACCCTTGGGAGACTCCAAGTGATTTTGGTGTGATTCCTTCTTTTTTGAGCATATCAACCTAGTATTTGATATCTGGTGAGTTCCTTTATTTTGGTTTTCCCATTTCTTCTTCCATTACCATTTATAGTAGTGTGATCTCTTGGCCACTGTTGAATCGGGTTTTGATCTTGTTTCTTGTGTAATCGAGGTTTTCCTTGTGATATTTTTCACCATTGTTCTTTATTGGTGTTCCCCTGAGAGTGTTGTATTGATCGCTGAATTAATGTGGGTAGCCTAAAACATATCCCTTTTGTTTGATTTAATTATCCATAGAATGTTTAGTATGTGTGATCGTGTCGGCACAACGTGCGCTCAACCTAATTAATTGTATAACCCATCTTAAAGAATAATCATTTTTCTAGATCATCCATTATATCCTGTTGGGACCATAGGCATGGAGACTAAGACCTGTGGCTATTTGATAGGTGTTCCACCCTTAGACCTTATTGAAACTTGGTCAGCTTGACATTGGAACCTTGTGATATATTAGATAAAATGATTTATTGTTTTCTTAGTCTTATTAGTTGGAATAAAATGTAAATTACATGATTTATTAAGGTAGAATCATCTCATCTAAATTTGGTTAACTGATATGTTAATGACCTTATAGTTAAATGATAAATGAAAAAGGTTTGATATATTTATGAGAATAATTTGAAACCTATATTTGAGAAACATAACTATAAATATAAATGATAATTTGATGATTTGATCATTCTTCCTTCTGGTGATATACTTTGTATATTTTTCCATGAAAATTGTTTTTTTAGCTTTTGACTTTATATGAAATCGATGTGATTAATTCCTAAGAGTGGGATTCTTATTGGCATTTTGAGTTTGTCTAGATATGACTCATGATTTATATTGAATCCTAAGGGATTGGTGCATGATTTTATACTACTTAAGGGATTTGCGTACTGGTAATGGATGCATTAGGGTAGATTATATGATTATATTAGATGTTTGAGGACTAAATGCATAGACTCTAGATGCCTGAGGGTGGTATTCTGGATAGAAAATGTGAAGATTCCATTTCAAAATTTGATGTTTGTATGATTGATCCTCAAGGGGAAAATCTTCCAACTGCTGGATGATCTACCCTTATGTCGGTGGATCCACCCTTAGTCAGAGATACTTAGAAGGGAACCATAGTAGGTTTGACTAGCCTCAGGTGTTAACCCATAATTTAAGGGTTAACAAGTTCACTTCCTATGCAGTATTGATTTATTAAATTAATACCCTATTATTCACTACATTGCATGAAATACATTCCTCATTCTAGATTAGTTTTGACATGGTGGTTTCAACCTACTAAGTTGTACTCACACCTTGGATGGGTCGTCATTTGGTACCCGAATAGATTTTATGGATGTATGTTTACACAAGAATAAGGGACCCTATAATTGATTTTCAATTTTTTAGATGGATTGAATCTTGGAGATGGTATTTAAATAAGGTTCATGAGTGGGGTATCTGGAGTCATTATTTGATTCTGTTTTGGCTTTTATATGAATGGATTTCAACACCGGGTTAGGGTTGTTACATATAATCATATTCCTAAATTAATATATTGAGGTTATTTTTCCTATAGAGAGTGATACCAATGACTATTACTTGGGATTCACCTTTAATAGATATTTCATTTTCAAAAAAAGATCATAATGTTAAAACAACTGGGCCATGAGGGTCCCACACCATACCACCACTACACATTATACCTTGTACACATGATCCATCCATATTTTGTTATAGACTCAACCTCAACACCTTTCATCTCACCCAATCTACCATAATCCCATAATGATCACTTATGAATGAATAGGGTTGGCTTAAAATGAGACTCTGTAAGATATGAGGTAGGGTAGATTCCTTACATAATGAATTTAGAGAATACGTGAGTTGGAGAAATCAAATTTTAATTTATATAGTAGTAGGTTTCAACTCTTGTTGGAGCATTTCATTATGGGTTTCCCAAACCATACAACACCCAAGAGTAAAGAGGATGACTCTAACCTATGGAACATAACTCAAACTAGTATGACAATCAAATCATGAATGAAGTAACACCTCCAAATTATAAATCATTTTTCCTTGAAAGTTCCCTAAGATATGACCATATGTGATTGTATCACACACATTCACTGAAAATATATTGCACCAATTCTTTATTCAATTTATCACAATAGATTCACCATGTGGAAATATGGACTTCATTACTTAATATGTTAACCTATATCAAAATGGCATGATTAAAAATAATCCTAACAAGAAAGATGATTTTGTAAGGAACAACAATTAACTATAGAATATTATCCAGGAGATCTATTTTTAATGAGAATATATCACTCTACGATATCCTGAGCAGTAGAATTTACCTGAGGGAGAAGTAGTGACAATGCACCAATCTGGTTCACATGTCATGTGGATGCTTCGATATATGGCCTTTTGATCATCATTTAGACTTATATCAAGAAATATATTGTGAGCATTATCTTTTCAATATTTGATATTAGGGACATGACAACATGGATAAGAGTGCATAGAACCCACCTAGTTATAATTCCAGAAGGTTATGTATCCTTTACCAATAATCCATTGAGAACTGTCGATAATGATCTAACAGTTACATTACAAACTATACCATAAATGAAAACTAGAAGAAATATAAATCCATTTTAGGGGAAGTGACCATACTTTCTATAACACCCTGAGTTTTTATGTACATTTTTTGAATAAATTAAAATTTATTTGATGTTTTTCATTGCATGCAACACTAGCATAACGTGTGTTACACACACCACCGAGTTTCAATGAAACATCATTTTATTATTGTAATTATTTAAACAAGACAATTATAACTTAGATGTTAGAATGGAGGATAAGAAAATGATTAACTAAATTATAAAAATATGGTTCATACATGTATATATAATTAATTCTTTGGTAACCGATTAAATATAAATGAAAATAAAACTCCTTTTTAAAATAAATGGAAATGATTTTCTGAAAAACTATTTAAATATATACAGCTGTGTTTTATACCAATAAATAAACGAATCACTATTTTTTGGATTATATTAATGAAATATATATTCAATCTAGTGTTTAAAATTCATCTTATTTGTTTTATATACATGATATAAAGAACATATCCAATTTTATCCATAAAATATGTATTTTTCTACACATGTAGGTTTGCTGCTTTTTGATGGTGCATTGGTTTTAAATCTAGTTTTCAACAATTTTATAAATTATATTTGAAAAAATAAACTTCTTCTTTGAAATAGGGATATGAAAATTTACTTTGGTTGAATTTTTTGTATTTTTATGATAAGTTTCATGTTTTGATGAATAGAGAAAATTTACTAAAGTTTAATTGAAAATAGCTTTTTTTTCTAAAAGGTTTATAGTGTTAAATTATATTTTTGACCAGTTTTAAAATATAATTAAATACATTTTATATCATTTAATCCAATTTAGTTCATTGGAATAAATTTCACATTGAAATTAGATATAAAAACATTTCAAACTTTTGAACATTTTTACTTTAAAAACTTACTGTTTCGTCCCATTTGTGGGATTAATTTTAAATTAATTTATGCATATTATGTGAATTAAATTTTGAAAAATGGATTCCATAATTGTAATAATAAGTTTAAAATTTATTAGATAGTTCTCTTTTATTTTTGGACAATATGAATAGTAACTTTGGTAAAAAAATTACAACATTTAAGGGTAAATTAGGTAATTAAGGGTAAAAATAATATTGTAATTATTAGAAAACTACCCTAACACTTGCCCAAAAATTATTGGATGAAGTTAATTTGACCCTTAACACATAATATTTCAAATTTAATAATTTATTGAACACTTGTACAAGATAATGACTTGGATATTATTAAAATCAAAGAGAGTGACAAAATGTCACTCTTACTTTTAATAAGTATGATATTTTTAATATGGGGTTAAATAGAAAATATGCTCAAAAATATATATTCTTATAAAAGATAAAAAATTTATATACATCATAGAAATTTATTTTTAATTTTTAGTGAATAAATAATTATCATAAATAATTACTCATTGATGATGCAATAATTATTCAATTAATGAAATAATCAATTAAATGATATTAGAAATATTAAAAGATATATAATTTGACTCAATTAAGGTTCTATACGAATTTTATAGGTGAATATTATATGTTAGGGGTGTATTAAATTAATTTTTTCAAAGTTATATTGTTGTATTGATTTTATTAAAGTTAAAGTAATGAATAGAGTAGAAATTTATACTTATGACATTTTATGAAAATAATACTTTATTAAATTATTTAGAAATCATAAAAATATTAAATAAGGACAAAAGGGATGATATATGGTCTAAAATATCATAAATTGTCCATTTATGGTCCAATTGACACTTTATAAGTAAAAATATCATCCTCTATATTGAAAAACATGTTACCATAGTTAAAATTTAAATGCCTTAACTAAGTGTTAATCAAAATGATAAGGTTTAAAATTACACCAAAACTTGTCTAAAATATAATTTTGAATGGTATTACCCCATTATCACACATTATCTTTGAATAAATTTCCATTTAGGGGTATTTGTATTGAGATTTAATTTATTATAAATTAACATTTTGAGAAAAATTCCAAAAGTGACCCTCACATTCATTATAAAAGGACACCTCCTCCCTCATCTCATTTCCCAAATTGAACCCTCATTCTCGACTATCCTCTTCCAAATTATCTTATAAACTTACCTATCTATATTCTAGAGGTTATGGTCTTCCTAAATGACTGACTCTAGATTCCTTTAGAATATATCTAAAGGATTAGTTTTGAAGAAGAGGTAATCACTCTAACTGATCACTCTCTTTTTCTACTCTTGTATACCTCCTCTAAATCTATGATATATATATATATATCATAAAATAATAACATCAGTATCCTAAATATTCTAAAATATTATTATGATATTGAACACACCATTATATATCCCCTTCTTGTAACGTCCGGACCTGAGTTCCACACACTGGTGCCTTGAGCCGGTCGGTCATATGACCACAAACGAACCTCCCTATATACCAAAGGCTACCAACTAGTAGCAAGGGTATAATATCAATAACGAGGAGACTATTCACTCTTTTATCAGATTAATAAACTAGAAAATAATAATAAATAATATCATAATAACATATAACCATAACTATAACAATACCAATATCTCAAGATGACAAAAACTAGAAATACAATGTCAAACTGAACCGTAGATATGCCATGCCAAAGTACATGTAAAGTGTAAACATGAAAACCAAAAAATAAAGACACTGACAACTCCCAAGCGGGTCCTAAAAAACATATAGTTCCCTCATCCATGCTTCATACCAACTCAGCCATCAAACACAATTCCTTTTCCATTAACCCCTCCTAAAACCATGAAATCTATTCGGGTACCGATCAGGCAGACCAAGTAGGGTGTGAGTACAACTCAGTAGGCCACCAACAATGGCTTCTAAAATAATATCCTATCAGAATAGTGTATTTAGTTGTATAAATAATAAATTCTATCAATAAAGTAAACAATTTAGATTTATTCAATTACTCTTACTTAACCACATAAACCACCGGGTTCCTGAGGACACCTGAATGATATCATATATCTGAATACCATTTTTACCCTTCATAACTCATAACTGAATTCCATTTTTAAAATTTATATTTTATAATAAATTACTAAATTCCACTATTACCATTCATAATTTCATAATTGAATTCCGTTGTTACCATTCATATTTCATAATACATGACTGAATGCCACTATTACCATCCATCACTTAAAGGCACATGTGAATGTCATTGTTACACCAGTTAAAGTCACATGTAAATTTCATTTTTACCATTCACCATTTAAAGTCACATGTGAATTCCATTGTTACCATTCACCATTTCAATTCACATGTGAATGCCATCGTTACCAATCACTATTTCAAGTCACACGTGATTGCTATTGTTACCATTCACCATTTCAAGTCATATACGAATGTCACTATTACCATTCACCATTTCAAGTCACATGTTAATTCCATTGTTACCATTCACCATTTCAAATAAAATACATCACAACATCACATTAATTAATTTACCAATTAATTAATCAAACCCAATAATTCCAAATTCACATCATTCCATTAATTGATTCAAAAATTAATTAACCCCATCAATTTCATTACTAATTCAAAATTTTTATCACATATTTCCCTTAATTAATTCACCAATTAATTAAGAACATAAATATCATTAATTAATTAACCAATTAATTAATCACATCAACTTCTTTACTAATGCAATAATTATTTTATCACATCAATCACCTTAATTAATTCACCAATTTATTAAGAACATAAATATCATTAATTAATTCAACAATTAATTAATCACATAAACTTCATTACTAATTCAAAAATTAGTTTATACAATTAAGAAATCTCAATATCCCATAATTAATACAACAATTAATTATTCCAACACACAAATCAATTTTGCAATAATAAACTCAACAATTTATTATTATTCAAATCCAAAATTCCTTAATTAATTAATTTACCAAATTAATTAATTCAATTAGGAAATTCAATTTCTAAAACACCCTAGTAATTCAAAAATTACATACAGGTAATTGAAATCATGACTATTGGATTTGAATAATAGACCACCAACCTCAATTTGTTGATGAGCGATTGTCCAACATAAATCCCCAATTGTGTGGCACAATGACATAAAATGAGATCTAGATCTTTAACCCAAATTAAATATAGAACAATAAATATCCCATAATCCTAGATCTAGATCTAACAATACTAGATATAGATCCAATAATATAGAGTATAACTTCCCTCCAAAATATGGACGGAAAAAGGGAGATAAGAAGGAAACCACATGAGATTAGATCCTCTTACTGAGAGGGGTGAAGATCTCCATTCTAGGCTTAATATCGTAAAGAAAAGAGACCTTAATAGATTGGAATCTGTCTGGGAGGCTCCAAAATCATGAAAAGTTGTTAGGGTTGAGTTAGGTCGAAATGTGAGATAAAATAGAGGCTCGGAAAATTTTAAAACTATTTTTGGGGATTAAAATCCCATACGAATAGTTTATTGCTCAGGGTGCACGGTTTACCATAACAATGCACCTCGTATAGGCGAGTACATAGTTATCCTTATAGGGTGAACGATTTTACAAACAATGTGCTAGATGTGTGAATCCCCTCTATTTGGCTTCATACAGTTTTCTGGGCTGGGGTGCACGGTTTGGGAAAACTGCGAACCTTCCCACTTCCTTCCAAAATTTCCAATTTTCACCCAAATGGACCCCAAGGAAAAACCCAAACATAGTATGATCAAAAAAAGAAATAATAATACCTAAAAATAAGCCTGATACATCTCCATAAATGGTCAGGATCTTACAATATCCCCACCTTATAATAGCTCATCCTCGAGTTGTACTCCCAATCATATCTAAGATTCCGAGGTAAAAATATCAGGCCACTGAGCTCACATATTTGCTTCTCTCTCCCATGTTTCCTCCTAAAAACGCCCATGTTTCCACAATACATGAACTATTAGCATGGAATTTCCCTTAAACACATTCTCATTGCATTCCAACACATGTATTAGATGCTCCTCAAAGGATGCATCGATCTCAAGCTCAACATCACCCACATAGATCACATGAGAAGGGTCGAGGTGATGAAACCAAAGTTTTGACACATGGAAACATCATGCATAGCACTGTATCTCTATGGAAGTGCCAATTAGTATTAAATAGGCACTATTATCTCCACAACCTCAAAAGTCCAACAAACATGGGCATCAACATTCCCTACCTTCATATCCTACAGTGAGCCAACATAGGAGACACCTGAAGGAATACATGATCAACCTCTATAAACTCTATGGCTTATTGATGTCTGTTAGAACAAGGGTTATGTCTACTCTGAGCCATAACCATAAAATTTTGAATCAACCGAACCAAATTCAATGTCTCTAACACGAGACTCGGTCCCAACAACTCTAACTCACCTTCCTCCATCTATCATAGAGGTTATTTTCATGGTATACCCTAAATTTCCTTATATTATGCCATCTATATAGTTTCATGATAACTATTTTTATAAGAAAACTCCACAAAATCTAGGTGATTCTCCCAAGACCCACTAAAGTCAAGGACACACACTTGCAACATATTCTCAATCACCTATATAGTATGCTACAACTACCCATCTATTTGTGGATAAAATACCATACTTAGAAAAACCTATATACCATGATCCTTCTAGATAATTTCTATAAGAGAGAAGTAAAACATGAATCATGGTCTGAAACTATAGTCCCTATCACCCTGCACAGATAGACTATCTCTCATACATACAAGTCACCTAACTGTTCCACTAAGAAAGTCTCCCGCATTGGTAAGAAATGTGACACCTTTTTCAGTTGGTCTAAAACCACCCAAATGGTGTCATTATTATAAGGCATTCTCGGAAGAACCACCACAAAATCCATGGTAACATCATCCCATTTCCATTCCAAAATGGGTAATGGATTTAGTAAACCAATGAGCCATTAATTACCAACCTTCACCTGATGACAGGTGTAGCATCATGTCACAAACCCTATAATATCCTTTTTCATACCCGACCACCAAAACTATTATCGTAGGTCATGGTATATTTCTTTTCACACCTGGAATAATAGGCCACTTCGAGGCATGAAATTCCCACATCATATCCTCCCACATTCTTGTATGTACAATAACTCGATTCCTGCCATAGATGGTCTCATATTGATATATTCTCTAATAAAAAGGTGACTCCCCAAATTCAAGGATTTACCTCAAGGAAAAACATTCTAGATTCACATAATATCTATCACTAATATGTCTCAAAAGTGTAGAATCCACAAAAACTGATATGAGAGTCATCTTCTCCTGACTCTCCTAAACCACAAAATGCATCTCATCTAGTAAGGTCACCATCTTCTACTCAACACTAGACTCCTAAAATACCTGAGTCTGAGTTCTCCTGCTTAAAGAATCAGACAAAATATCTCCCTTTCTGGGTATTTTTTCTAGATAAAATTCGAATGAATTCATATACTCAACTCATCTCCACTGCTAGAGATTCAAAAATCATTGCAAAAAATATATACTTGAAGATCTTGTGACCCATATACACAAAGAACCTTTTCCACAACAAATAATTCCACCAAAACATTAAATCATAAGTCAATACATCCAAATTGAGATCGTGCATAGGGAAGTTCCATTCATATGGCATAAACTTCCAAGACCCATACGCTGCAACTTGATCTCCTTGCATAAACACTGCTCCAAGACCTATTCTAGAAGCATCACAATACATTGTATATTCCTCACCTGGATCAGGTATGATCAAGATTAGTGATTATTTCATACAATTATTCAACTCATGGAAGGAATTATCATATGATTCCATCCATTTAAACTTCATACCCTTTTTGGTAAATTGCAAAAGTGGTGTTTTTAAATGGGAAAAGTTCTGGATGAACCTCCGATAATGTCCAACTAACCCCAGTAATCTATAAATATCAAAAATGTTATTGGGTTTCTCCCAAGAAACCATTACCTGAAACTTCTCTGGGTCTACTGACACAAATTCCTCAGAGATGATGTGACCTAACAAATATAAATGATCAATCCAAAACTAACACTTAGATAGTTGTGAATATAGTTGATGCTCTCTTAGTGTAATCATGATGATGTCAAGATGTTGGGATGATCATCACAAGTCTTGGAGTACACCAATATTTAATCCAAGAAAACTTCCAAAAAACAATCTAGGTATGGATGGAAGATTCTATTCATCAAGTCCATAAAAATTGCTAGTGCATTCATCAACCCAAATGGAATTACAATGTACTCATAAAGGTTATACCTTATATTGAAATTAGTCATCAATATATCTGAAGGTAGAAATATTAACCGATGATACCCTAACCTCAAGTCACTTTTGGAGAAAAAAAATATTCTCTCAACTGGTAAAATAGATAATTAATACATGGAAGAGGATACCATTCCTTCACATTCATATGGTTCAATTTCTGATAATCAATACACAATCACAGAATCTTATCAGACTTATTTGTAAAAAACATTGGAGAACACCAAGGCAAAGAACTCAGATGGATAAAACCCTTATCCTCTAACTACTCCAGCCGAGTCTTGAGCTCTTTAAGTTATATCAGTGACATTTTTTATGGTGGAATTGAAACTAGATCATCACCTAGAATGATCCAAATTGTAAATTCCAAATCTTTCTCAGGTGGTATCCCTGATAATTCTTCAGGAAACACATCCTAAAAATTTTCCACTATGGGTGGAAATACATTCTATTTCAAACCCCCATCACCCAGTAATAAACTAGAAACTTGGGTGGTAATATCCCCCAATTTCTAATGAACTGGCCCTACACAACCCGCTTGGATATCCCATTCCCCATGGTGAATGTATTTTTCACCCTCAAGAGATGAAAAGGTAAGTATTCTATGATAACAATAAATTTGGTCTTGGTATGATACTAACTAGACCATACCAATAATTAGATAAAACCATGAAATTTCAAGAATATAGAGATCCCATATGAAATGATTCTTCAAAAAATCGAGGGAATACCCCTTGCACAAATAGAAGTCCTTCAACTGTACTCCCAATGGTGTATCAATCACCAATACCCCACTCATGAACTCCAAATCATTAATCAAACCATTCACAAGTTGTTCATAAATAAATGAAAGAGTGGTTCCAATATCAAATAATACATTAGCTAATATAGAAGTTATAAGAATAGCACCTCTTACAGTTGATGGTCTAGCCTCACTATCTACAAGTATAGGTTGAACTACATGCAATGGTTCTACCACTCTTCCATGTGATACAATATGAATCCCTTGAGATGCACCACCCTACTGATAAGGTCTCACTTTCCCAGAATCACCTTATCCACCACCTCTACCACCACGACCAGTAGAAATCAAGCTAACAGACTAATATGGTGCAGAAGATCCCCTTTATGCAACCTAGTTCTGTCTAATATATAACCTATGTAGAAATACCATATTGTCACATGATCTACACTCCAATTATGGTTGGGTAAAGTGTCTACTATAGTGGTCTTACCAGCCACTGGAATATGGGATACATGCCTGAGGTCATGTGGTGATCCTATTTAGGCAACTAATTATACACCTGTGAAAAATATTCCTATTAAGGTCCTGTGTAATTGATCCATACCCCTAGCCACTCCTCATGATATCCCACTGGGTAACACTCCCATGGAAACACTAACTTCTCTCGGAATATGTACCACCTGATCATCCTACAGAAACCACATATCCTACACTAGAATCCTTCTTCAGGCTCATTTTAGCTATGAGATCCTGATACACCACCTCAACAAACATATCTAACCTAAAGAGTTTAACTTAGGACTTAATCTCACATTTAAGTACACCCTATAAATTACTCTCCATATATCTATCATCCCCTACCAACACTGAAGAAAAGTGCTGCAAATATGTAAAGCATCCAACATAGTACTTCACGGACATACTCCCCTAAGTCAACCTCATGAAATCAGCTTCTCTCTCCTGCCTCAGCATCTCTGGATAGAAGTTATTCGGGAAATTCTCTGAGAAGTCCTTACATAACATATCATTTTCTTGTCTAGTATTATCCTGAATGTCCCACCAGTTCTTTATTGATCCTCATAACATATAAGCAACCAACTTGACCCTATTCTTAGTAGGAGTCTCAAAATGATCAATTATAGTCTACATGGACTCAATCTAGAACTCTCTTACCTTAGGTCCACCCTCTTCAGTGAAATTCAAAGAGTGATTTAACTAAAAAACCTTATCAATATTAGAATTACTCTCCACAACCTTCCCTGAGCCTCTTTCCATAAACTTCATGAAGCGAGCAAGGTTTTCATGGAATTTATCTCTCTCTCTTCCTCGCCTAGTACTATCGATGACTTAGGTTCCACTACTGGTAGATCCTCACTAACCATATCCTCCTATCATCCTCTCAACAAGAATCATCATGGAGGAATATCTCTACAATTATAAACATACTTATTAGGACACATAACTAAATTTAAACAAATTTATCAAGATGGATTCCATAAAATCCATAACATGTCATTCCCCCCCCCCCTTTCCTCTTCCACGTAGTCAAAACTGAGGCTCTATCACTACCCTTACCCATCCTACACCTAGTTTATGGTTAAAAAAAGTGTAAAATCATTTTCATTCCAAATTTAACTTTATAAACCAATTTATTCTCATCTTGCATCATTTAAAAATTCTCAATTTCATATTAGGCACATTTTCATTTCAATTTCACAAGTAATAAAAAATAGTACATGTTCAAAAACTTTCCCAAACCTCATTTTCTCCATGTGTGCCAAAAATGATGCATGTCATGAAATAATCCTAAGCGCCTAGAATGATGCATGTATACTCAACTTTCACGTCTTACCAGGACATAGGGGAAATCTCAAAAAACCTCAAAAACAATATTCAAATCACACCACAAGTGTGTCACCCAAGTTGAAATAATATTCAACTGTAACAAAAAATATCAATAACAACAATCCCACCCTAGATACTTGGGTTATCTCCCACACATGGATTAGCTACTCCCATGCAAGATCTCATTACCAAGGCCTAACTCTTCTTAGTCTCATATATCTTTCCTAATTAGTAAGAAAAATTAAAAGAAATGAAAACTCATTTGATACCACTTTGTAACACCCTGAATAGAGTGTCACATGACGGTGCCCCAAGATGGCCAGTCACATAACCTTAAGTGCGCCTACCCACATGCCAGAGGATATCGACTAGAAATGAGGGTATAATATCAATCATGGTGAGACTATAAAATCTTTTATCAGAGTAATACACCAGCAAAAAATAAAAAAATATATCAGACTAACATATAACCTAACCATAACAATACCAATATCTCAAGTTGACCAAAACTGGAAATAAAATATCAAATTGAACCATAGATATAACATGCCAATGTATGTGTCAAGTGTCAACATGAAAAATATAATGTAATAACACAGACAACTCCCAAGTGGGTCCTGAACCACGTCTGGTTCCCTCATCCATGATCATACCAAATCATCCATATAACATAAGGAATTTTCCCTTAACCAGTCATGTAAGGCAGCTCGAGTAGGTTTTGAGTACAACTCAGTAGGCCGCCGCCAATGCTCTAAAATAATATCCATTCAAAGTAGTGTATATAGTTTTATAAAGAATAAATACCATCAATAAATTAAATTGTTTACATTTATTCAATTACACATACTTAACAACATAAACCACTGGGTTCCCAAGGACACCCAAAAAATATCATATATATGAATTCCATTGTTACCATTCATAACTCATAACTAAATTCCATTGTTACTATTAATATTCTATAATACATGACTTAATACCATAGTTACCATACATCATTTCATAATTGAATCCATTTTCACCATTCATATTTCATAATACATGATTTAATGACACTGTTACAATTCATCATTTAAATCCACATGTGAATTCTATTATTACCATTCACCATTTAAAGTCATGGGTGAATTCCATTGTTACCATTCACCATTTCATGTTACATGTGAATTCTATTTTTACCATTCACCATTTCAAATCACATGTGAATTCCACTATTACCATTCACCATTTCAAGTCACATGTGAATTCTATTATCACCATTCACCATTTAAAATAAAATATATCACAAAATCACATTAATTAATTTACTAATTAATTAATAAAACCCTAAAATTCCATATTCACATCATTACATTAATTGATTATACAATTAATTAACCCCATCAATCTCATTACTAATCCAGAAACTAGTTTATCACACAATCCCATTAATTAATTCACTAATTAATTAAGAACATTAATCTTATTAATTAATTCACCAATTAATTAATCACATCAACTTCTTTACTAATTCAACAATTAGTTTATCACATAAATCCCCGTAATTAATTTACCAATAAATTAATCACATCAATCTCATTAATTAATTCACCTATTAATTAATCACATAAACCTCATTACTAATTCAAAAATTAGATCATACAATTTAATAATTTCAATATCCTATAATCAATTCAAAAATTAATTATTCCAACTCACAAAGTAATTTTCTAATAATTAACACAATAATTAATTATTCCAAAAATCCATAATTCCTTAATTAATTAATTCACTAAATTAATTAATTAAATTAGGAAATTAAATTTCTAAAAAACCCTATAAATTCAAAAATTACATACACATAATTGAATTCAATACTATGGTATTTGAATAATAACCACCTACCTCAATTCATTTACAAGCAATCCTCTAATGAAAATCCCCAATTGTGTGGCACAATGACGTAGAATGAGATCTAGATCTTAAACCCTAATTCAAGATAAAACAATCAAGATCTCATAACCCTAGATCTCTATATAAAAATCCTAGATATCTATCCAATAAGACATAGGATAACTTCCCTCCAAAACATGATGTGAATATAATAGAAAAGAATGAAACCATACGGGATTAGATCCTCTTATAGGGAGGGGTACAAATATTCAATCCATGCTTTAGATAGTGAAGAAAATACATTGAAATGGCTTGGAATACGTATGGGAGGCTCCAAAATCATGAAAAGGAAATAGGGGTGGATTTAGGGCCTAATAGGAGTTAAAATGGGGGCTCATGAAATTTTAAAACTAATTTTTGGGTAATTAAAATCTCATACGTACTTGTTTGTTGATTGGGGTGCACGGTTTCCCCCAACCGTGCACCTTAACCATGCATCTCATCTTGGGGGTACACCATTTTTCCTTATATGATGAACAAATTGGAAGACCATGTGCTATACATGTTAATCCACTATATTTGGGTTCACAGGATTTGCTGGGCCAGGGTGCATGGGTTGGAAAATAGTGCACCAACTGTGCATTTTCACACTTCTCTCATAAATTTCCAATTTTCACCCAAAATGTACCCTAAGAAAAAACCTAATAAAAGTATGCTAAAACAAAGAAAAAAATAAAACCTAAAAAATCCCAAGACATCTCTATAAAATTATGTGATCTAATTCTTTCCCATCAAACAATAAGTGAAAGTATATCTAATGCATACATACGGATTACCGTCTCTATGTAGCGATACAATTCATTTTCATCACATATTTTATAAAAAATAATTATGATGGTTTTAATTTTTATATATGATATTTATTATATAATTATAATTCTATAATGATATTATAATTTTAATCTTTTTACCATCTAATCTTTAGGAAAATGATAACGTTGCTCATGCGTACGTATGACTTATCATCTACATGATGCGATGTGATTCATTATTCATCTATATTTCACATGGATAGTAATAAGGATGAATTTAATGAATATATATTATGTATATATAACATATAAATGATTCTTTAATGATAATATATTATATAATTTTCTTTATTTTAATATTACAAGAAAATGAGAGCAGCGTTCATGCATATGTACGGCCTACCATCTCCATGAAGGTTGTATTTTATTTTCTACCTATAACTTTTAAGTGTCACTATCAATACATAGATAATGAATATATATATATATATATGATATTTATATCATTTTTATCATTTGGAATAATTTGATATAATGGTCTAAGTAAGATAACCAAGAATAGAAATTCAAAACATGTATGAAAAACAATGTTGTTATGGCCCAAAACATAAATTTAAGATGGAATTAGTAATAAAAAATTAATATAAAGTCATAAGTAAATCATATATGGTATTATATATATGAATAATTTTCTTTGGTTTATGTATAATAAACATATATTTATTATACAATAGGTTTTAACATGTATGAAGAATGTCAAGACTCATGGTAAGGGATTTCTCATCTCGCTTTATTTCGGAGAGATATATGTGATATTCACCACTTATTCTTGTTGTGTGGTGTATATACTGCACTATGAAATGTTAAACCATTAATTTCCATTATTTAGTTATATTAATTTTTTTAATTTATGTAATTATTTTATGGGGATCACAATTTTTAAGTTACACATGTAGTAAGGGGAATTCAAGTCTCACTTTTATTTCAGCAAGACTTCTTCCATATTCCCCACTCATTTATTTTATATTGTGTATATAATACTCATGAATGTAATATATGATATTTATACTTAAATTTTATGGGTATTTACACATCCATTTTATGATCTCCCTTTCATGGGGTGTATGGTTCAAAAGTTACCAAATCTATAAGGTAATTTTGTCTCAGTTTTCCTTCTTTGAGTCACATGTTATGTTACATACCTATATTATTTTATGAGGTGTATATACTTCCCTTTTACATGTTGTATATTTAATATCATTATTTTCATGATATTATATGTTTCATGTAATTTTATTCTCTATTTGGTCAGAAATATTTTTTCCTTCAAAACAATGTTTTCTAAAAATGTTTTAATAGTGTTTTACATGATCTTATATGCATTTTCACTGAAGAGTGTTTCAATGATTTTTAAAATGGTTTTCAAATATTCCTTTATAAATTTTCAAGTATATTTTCAATGAAAAAGTTCTGTTAAATGTTTTGTGATTTAAAAAGTGTTTTTATTTTCAAAGTGTAAATGATATTTTCCTTAAGAATTATTTTCACGTGATCTCTCAAAATTAGTTTCCATCCATGATAACATTATTTACTATTACTTATACCTTAATTGGGATATTTATAAAATATATTATCCCTATTATTCCTATTTTTGGGTTATTTTTATGATCAAATGATATTTATGAAACCTTTTTCTTTTCCATGGGTTACATTATGATTGAATGATGTTTATGAAACCCATTTCATCCCATGGGTTATGATATAATGAATTATTTATATTCTAATCATAAAAATATGCATAGTTTTCATTATGTGATGTGTGGGACCTATATGTCCCTCCAAAGAATTGGGTAAAGATTTATATTTCATGAGATACTGATGGAACAGGTTGATGGGCTTGATTCATTATGGAAGATGGTGAAACCCAATATACTATAGGAATATGGGGAAACCCGATCCCTTATAAGGAAAGGACTATGACTATGGATGGTGGCATATTCTACCCAGTAGGTGTAGTCCCCATGAAGTGCCCTGATAAGTTTTTTCAATGTGCCTTGACTTATAGGTAATGATATCACAAGTTTATGTGTCTTCCATAATCCCATGTCTTATTTCTATGTTATGATTTCATGGGTTATGCTTTTAATTCCCTTGTGATTCATGTCTTATGAACTACCAATCTTTTTCCATGACTCATCTATATGATCTTTGATATATATGGTATGATATTAAAATTTTATGCTTACGTTCAAATACCCTTATGTTTATGTTATGCTTACACATCACCCTTATTTACCCTTACTGAGCATATGAGATCACCCTTTCTTATGTTTCCTTTCCCTAGGTTATAAAGAATGGTTTTAAGTAAGAGAATGAAAGGGTAAGATATTTATGGGAGATTTTGATGATATTTCACCAAATAATAATAATAATTTGTTACATGTTTCCAAATGCACTGAACTATTACAGTCCTCGAGCTTGTATTTGTGTAATATAATTAATATTCATAAAAAATATGTAATATCCAAGTATGAAAATCCTGGTTCATTATAGTTGGTATCAAAGAAAAGTTTTAGTCAACCATTGGAAACTAGCATAAGAATACTGTATTGATATCCCTAAAGATATTTCTAAGGATATGTCTAGGGATTTATCTAGGGATAAGTCTAAGTATAGGTTACAAATCTAGTGTTTTTATAATGATATTTAATAACATAGGATTAAACCAAAGGTTTTATATATTGAAATTTTATATGTAATTTCACTAGATTTTTTGGTTTTCCCACTACGACAATTGTTTCTCATGTTGTGCTTTCTAGTATTAGTAAATTCTAGGAACTAGAAGGAACTGGGTTAATATGGAATGTGATGAAAAAATTTATGATGATAATTCAAATGGGATGATAACTAGAGTGAAAGACATTATGATCATGCCTAATCAGTTTTCACATAATATGATTAACAACATGTACCTTAACCAACTCTCAAACTCACCCAAGAAGATAAGAAAAGGTTTTGATAAGAATTTGAGTAATGGATACCATATAGGAAAGAAGATTCAGTTTTCTTTGTGTCAATAATATGAGAATAAACACCCAAATGGATGTATTATAGGAACAAGAAGATGTTTTGATTGTGGAAAATAGGGACACAAAGTGTAACACCTGGATGTTTTTATGAAATATTTTCTTTAAATAATTTTAATTCTTCACTAGTTTGCATTAAATGAAATAATGAGTTTAAACTAACCATGAGACACCCTTAATATAAAATTACCATTATATCCTAGCCATCAAGTTAATGGGAATAAGTTTAACTAACTTATGAAAATGCATTGTGAATTCATTAACAACTAATTATTTATGAAAAATAAAAATCAATTGGATATTTGTATTTTTGAGTGAATTACTATTGGTAATGAAATTAATTATATATATATATTATATACTTTATAAAATATTTTTTATATTCATCCAATGGATATTTTAGTCATAGGGTATGAATAAACCCTATTTGATGTATAAAAACCTATATTTTTTAAAAGGGTAATTTTACGCATTTGAATGGAGAGCCCCTTTTAAATTAATAATTTTACACATTAATAATTTTTATATGAAAAAATAAACATATTCTTTTGAATCGGGATATAAAAATTTACTTTGGATAAATTTCTGATATTTTTATGATAACTTTCATGTTTTGATGAATAGTACAAATACACTAAATTTTATGAAAACAATTTTTTTCATCGAAATAATTTAAATGGTTAAATTATAAAATTAAATTTTTTTAAAGTATAAATAGAGTTTATTTTTATCATTCAATATAATTTATTTCATTATCATTAATTTTTCATTTAATTCAGATGTAAAAACATTTCAATCTTTTGTAATGTTTTAGCTTTTAAAACATGTTCTCTCTTTCCGAAAACATGATTAATTTTAAATTAATTACTAAAAATTCTATGTTTTGAATTTTGAAAAATGGAATCCATATTTGGAATTAGTAGTTTCAAATTGTGTAAATAGATTTATTTTATTTTTGGGCATTATGAATAGTAACTTCAGTAATTTTTATTAATACGGTAAAAGGGTAAACCAGGTAATTAAGGGTAAGAATACAATTATAAAATTACCCTAACACTTTTCTTAGTATCCTTGTATGATTTTATTTATACCTAAATCATCCTTGTTTCTAATTGGTATCTATTTAAATCCACTTATATGAGATTAAAACATTTAATTTATTTTATTTAAAGAAAAGTTAAATATGTCTCACTAAAATTTTAATAACTAAATAATTTTTAATATAAGTTTATAATAAAAATAAATTCAATTATAAATACTAATTTGGAAGATAAATTTTTTTCATTTATCATGGTAATTTATTTGTAATTTTTATGAAATAAATAATTACCATAATAGCTTATACATTAATGATGCAAAAATTATTTAATTGATGAAAAATCAATAATATAGTTTTTATTAAAATAATAATACCCATTAAAAGATACAAACACTTGAAAAAATATTATTGGTTGAGTATATATTGACCATAATCATCCAAGGGTAAATTTATGGATCATTCAGAGCCTTATATAAGGGATTATGATAGTTATATTATTTTATTTAAAGTGATGTTAAAGTTGTCACCTTCATAATTTAATAAGTAAAAAATTTTAAATATGGGATTTTCCAGAACATAAATTAGACTAAAAGTATTATTATAAAATCTATTATATTTATCTTCATTATATTATATTATTTTTAATTTTTATTCAAAAAATAAGAATATTAAATAATTACACAAAATTGTTGTAGAAATTATTTTATTAATATAAATATCAAATAATTGTTTTTTAAAAATATTAGAGTAAATATAATTTGGGATAATTAACATGTCTAATGAATTTTATAGATTACATGGAACTCCTTGTAATATACTAAAATTGTGGGTTTGAAGTTATCTTTTTATATTAATATTTTTAAAAAATCAATGAATTGCATAGGGTCAAAATTGATACTATTGATTGTTTATCAAAATAATGTTTTATTAAATTATTTAAAAATCATTAAACATTTTTTTAAAAAAATATATAATGATTATGATATGGTATAAAATGATCTAATTTATTTATTTATGGTCTATTTTACATCAAATAATTAAATATTTCACCCTTTTAATATTGCATTATTTATTTATTACCCTAATTAAAAATTAAATAGAATAACTAAGTGATAATTAAAAATATAAGGTTTAAATTGGTAGAAATACTTGTCAAAAATTTATTGGTTTATTATATTGAAAACCTATATCATCTCATATTTTAAATTGGGACATTTTAGAGGTTTTTGGGTATGGTTTTATTTTAATATAAATTATTATTTATGGACTTTCCAAAAGTGCCCCTCACCTCAATTATAAAAGGGAACCTCCTCCTTCACTACTTAACTTCACTTTGAACCTTAAATATCATCCATCACGTACCCTTTTTCCTTCTCAAATTTACTATTTACATTTTAGAGGTTCTGTTCATCTTCAAAGACCAACTCTAGTGCTCTAAGAAGAGATTAAGAGGAATCACGTCGAGGAAGAGGTAATCTCTTCTACTGATTCTTTCAAAATTATTTCTTCTACTTAATCTTCATTAGTTGTTTCATTATAAAGTAATAACATCAGTATCAGTCATATTTTTATATTTCATTATAATTATGAAACAACCATATTCCACCTTCTATCCATCCTATGAAAAATGAAAATCACCACGTGTGCTTACGTACGACTTACCGTCTCCACACCGTGGTGTAATATGTTTTTCACCACCCCTTACTTGGATGGGTATAATGATGTAAATAATATATATGATTATTATAAAATGATAATTATTCTGAAATATTATAAACCATACACTTCAATACCATTCAACAATTATGGTAATGATATCATTGCTTGTGTATACGTACGGCCTATCGTCTCCACGATGTGATGCAATTCATTCAACATGATCTTCATTAAACCATAATTATATACATGAATATAATGAATAAATATGATATATATTATACTAATATCATTTTTTAAATGATATAACTATATCCTAAGAAGTGTAACATGATCTTATCTGAAAAAACTTTCATAAGAACATAAATCAGTTAATATCTGAATAACGAGTGACAATGAAATGTTACTAACAAATGAATGATAATATGATCATATATTATATAATAAAAATGAATATGATTCTAGAATAAGTCTATTTAATTATTTAAATCATTATATAGGAGGTTTGAATACATACTAAGGATATCAAACCTAAGGTAAGGGATAATTTTACAATCTCATTATTATCCGAGATTTTTTATCCTTAAGTATTTACTAGGATATATTTATCATCCACATCCATGTTTCCTAAATATTTAATATTATTTCTATTCTTCTACATTTTTTTAAATTCAATTTTACCCATTGGTAATTTTTTATTAAACAGTATGAATAGAATCTTTTTTCATTATTCGATACGAGGTACTTTTTGACTTTTTTTTTGGAAAAAGTATGAGGAGAATGTTTTTTTAACTTATACAACATAAATGGATTTCTACATATTCATAACGCCTAATTTAAATGAATATTCCTCTACATGATTTCAATTTTATTTTCAAATAAATTCTTTTCTTTGAAAATTGTGCGGTATTTAGAGAAGAGAAAACGTTTTTGAAGAAGAAATGATACTTTACTCAAGAATTAATATCAAGTGTTTTATCAATATTAATTTTCATCTAAGTTGTATGGGTTATGTTTTTATCCCTATTATTACTATAGTTTTATTTTGTTTATGATGGAATTTTATTTATGAAATCCATCTGTTTTATATGGATTATGATGGATTGATGTTTAATAAACCCATTTTATTCCTTGAGTTATGCTATGATGAATGATTTATGTTTTTGTGTCACACACATGTATGGTTTTTATTATGTGATGGTTGGAACCTATATATCCCTCCAATTCATTGGGTAAATATTTATATCTCATGATATAGACATTAATGGAATGGAAAGTAAATCCAGTTTAGTAATACAGGGTTGAAACGATAAGTAAACCCAGTTCAGTAATGGAAATTTTCTTCTATGATGGTCTTGGCAATGATCCTTTACTAATATAAAATGATTCTATGATTATGTATATTCCACAAAACTTCATGTCTTATGTTATGACTTTTGGGATTATGTTCATTAATTCTTATTAACTTTTTTCCCATGACATGATATCAAAATATTTCATATGAAGGATAAGAATTCTAAATGTTATGTTCTTATATCTTATTATTATGATATGATCAACATTTCCCTTGTTTATCCTTACTGATAATTTGAGCTCAGAATTTCATATTTTTCTTTTCCCTAGGTCTTGAAGAAGGGTATTAAGTAAGATATGTCAAATAGGAGTCTAGTTATGAAGATATAAGCGGGATACAACATAGATGTTTTATGAACCATTTGTTTATGTTTCCCAGTTTCTAAAGACACTATACTAATATGGTCCTATCGTGGATTTATTATATGTTATAATGAATATACTTCAATTTTGAAGTAATAACAATGTATATAAATTATGGGTCATTATATTTGGTATCATAGGAAAGGTATAGTTAACCTTTGGAAACTATGATGATAAAGCCTTTTTAAGAACCCTAAGGATATGTCTAAGTATAGGTTACAATCCTAGTGTTTTAGAAATGACCATGAATAACCTAGGATAAAATATAAAGTGTACTATATTGAAATTTTATTCTTGATTATGTGGTTTTCCCATTATGATTAGTGTTTCTCACACTATGCTTCTTGGTTTTAGTCAATGTATGGAACCTGAAGGAACCATGTTAATGCTGAATGAGATGGGAAATGAAATGATTGTCCTCTTAAGAAACCAAATGTTATGGGAGATTGAATTCAAAATCTTATATCTATTCTCACACAACTTTCTCAAGCTATGAATCATGCATGAATTTCAAACAAGCAAAGGAGGGAGAAACATTATGTTGAGTCCTTCATGATGCAGCACCCACCTTCTTTCAGTGGGTCTTCTAATCCATTAGTGGCTGAATAATGGATCAGTACCACTGAAAAGATATTTTACACTCTACAATGTTATAAAAATGATAAATTCCTCTTAGCAGTCTATTGTTTGTAAGGTGAAGCTAATCAATGGTGGAATCTTATCAAGAATATAAGGGAAATAAATGAAATTGAGTCTATGGAATTAGATGAATTAAAGAAATTATTTTTCAATAAGTACTTTCCTCGTATTATTCAAAAAAATATGGAGAATGAGTTCCTTGAACTTAAGAAAAAGGATGATGAATATGTTGGTACCTACAATTTTTTTTACAATACTTGAAATGTATTATTTTGGAATTATTATCCAAACATAGAGTAAAATTGATCGATTCATTAGTGGATTAAAACCAAGTCTCTAAAGGGAATTAGCCATAAGTGACTTTAATAGCTATGAGGAGATCGTTTGATGAGCTCTCAAGGTTGAGATGGAGATTGGAGTAGCCCCCCACTTCTATGGGTTTTATAGGAAGAGAAAAATGGAATTCAAAGAAATATCTAAATACCACACTGAAAATATGATGCGTTTTATCTTATGCTCAAAGTTTGGAAAGAAACATGGAAGAAATTGTCTTAAAGGGACTAATAAATGTTTTAACTATGGAAAAGATGGCCATCACGTAGTTGAATGTCAGAGTGATGGGAAAAATATGTCTAATGATGCGAATAGAGAAAAGGATACACATAATACACCTCCTACACTTCAATACTACAAATGAAAGGAAATGAGGCATTATTACAATTAATGCCCTAATCCAAGGGTTATTGATGATGATCAACATTAGCAAACTATTAAGGCCAAAGATGAAGGAAAGTCACATGAAATCACTATCGACAATGTGGATCATGATAATGAAGTGGTGAAAGGTACACTTACCATCCACTCTAAAGTGGAAAATGTTTTATTTGATTTTGGATCCACCCACTCTTTTATTTCTGAATAATTTTCCATGGGTATCACCATATTACCTCAAAAATTAGATGTTGAGTTAGCTGTGACAACTCCTAATGGTGCACTGATGGCATCAAAAGTTTATAATTATTCTCCAATTGAAGTTTGGGGGAAAGTGCTTCTTGAAAATCATGTGATCCTTCCTATAGTGGAATTTGATGTGATTCTTGGAATGAATTTTCTTTCTCTATATGGATCTCATATCAATTTCTTAGGAAGGGAGGTCACATATCATATTCCTGATCAATCTATGATTATCTATTGATGCAAGTATGAATATAACCTTCCAGTAGAAATTTCTTCCATATTATGGGTCTTGATCCCTATAAATGATGGTTATCTATCTCAAGTGGTTGGAGAGAAACTCACAATTAATAATACACCAATTTTATAGGATTTTGATGATGTCTTTTTGGAATAATTTCTAGGTCTTACACCAAATTGTGAAGTTGATTTTTCAATAGAACTCATACCGAGTGTTATACCTATTTCAAAGACACCATATAGAATGAACCCAATTTAGTTTTAGGAATTGAAGAAGTAAATCTAAGAGAATCTTGATAAGGGATTAATACGCCCTAATGCGTCACCTTGGGGAGCTCCTGTTTTGTTTGTAAAGAAGAAATATGAATCAATGAGACTCTGCATTGATTATCAAGAACTTCACAAGATCACTATCAAGAAAAAATACCATCTTCCATGAATTGATGACTTATTCGACCAACTACATGTAGCTCAATACTTTTACAGGATTTATCTTCATTTAGGATATCATCAATTAAGGGTTAATAAAGTGGATATAAAAAAGACGACATTCCGTACAAGGTATGGACACTATAAATATATAGTGATGCCTTTTGGTCTTACTAATGACCTCACTATCTTCAGGGATCTAATGAATATAGTCTTTAGAGACTATCTTGACTAGTTTTTGGTAGTCTTTATAGATGATATTCTTTTCTATTATAAGAGAAAGAAAGAACATTAAGACCACTTGAGAATTGTACTGAAGACCCATAGAAAGGAGAATATTTATGAAAAATTTACCAAGTGTGAATTTTGTCTTTAGAAAGTTTCATTTTTGGGTCATAAAATTTCAAAATATGGGAGTTCTGTGGATTCATCAAAAATAGAATTTGTTGAAAGTTGGCTGATACAAAAAATGGCAACTGAGATCTGAATTTTTCTTGGTTTGGATGGATATTATCAATGTTTTGTGAAAGTTTTTTCATGGTCATCTAATCCATTAACTAATTTGAAACAGAAAGGAGTTAAGTTTGTATGGACGAAGGAATATGAAGAAAATTTCAAAGAGATAAAAAGAAGGTTAGCTAGTTGACTTGTGCTCACACTACTTTGTAGTGGAGAAATCTTTGTGATCTACAGTGATGCATACAAGAAGGGGTTGGAATGTTTTCTCATGAAAAATGATACAGTGATAGATTATTCCTCACAACAGTTGAAAATCCATGAGAAAAATTACCCAATTCATGATTTGGAGTTAGCTGTAGTAATATTTTCATTAAAGGTATAAAGGCATTATCTTTATGGTGAAAGGTGTGGTATTTATAATGATCATAAAATATTAAAGTATATTTTCACACAAAATGAGCTGAATATGCACCAAATAATATGGTTAGAGTTGATTAAATATTACGATTTATCAATACATTACCAACCTAGGAAAGTGAACAAGGTGGTAGATGATTTGAGCTGACAAGACTATGTTAGCCTATCCATGATGAGGATCACAAAATATCCAATATTTATGGATTTGGAAAAGATGGATCTTGAAATTTTAAAGGAAGGAGAGAAACATTATCTTTCTCAAATAAATTTTCAACCATCTATACAAGTGAAGATTAAGGAGGCACAAAATTAAGATGTAAAGCTACAAAAGAAGGTGATAAATGTTCCTGAATTCAACCTTGATTGTGATGGAATAATAATGTTCAGGAATTGGGTTTGTATTCCTCCAATACCATAATTAAAGGATCTATTGGATGAGCCTCATATTTCTTCATTCTCTATTCACCTTGGAAGCACAAAGATGTACAGGGAACTGAAAGATTATTTCTGGTGGGATGGAATGAAAAGAGATGTTGCTGAATATGTCACTCGATGATTAGTTTGTCAACAAGTTAAGGATGAGAGACAGAAGTATAAGGGGAAGATACAACCATTACCCATACTAGAATGTAAATGGGAAACATCATTATGAACTTTTTCATCAGACTTCCCAAAACATCTAAAGGTAATAATTCTATCTGGGTTATAGTTGATCACCTTACGAAGTCAACACACTTCATTGCTATTAGAGAGGATTTATCTCTTGATCAGCTTTACAGGATATATGTAAAGGAAGTGGTAAGATTTCATGGAGTACTAATTTCCATTATATCTGATTAGGATCTGAGGTTTACCTCAAATTTCTGGCAAAGTATTCAGCACGATCTAAATATAGAGTTATGTTTTAGCACTTCTTATCATCCTCGGATAGACGATCAGTCTAAGAGGAAAAATCAAACTATGAATGAAATATTGAGAGATTTCTCTATAGATTTTAAAGGTGGTTGGGATCAACACATACCTTTGGTGGAATTTTATTACAAAAATAGCTTTCACACCAGTATTCAGATAGCCTATTACGAATCCCTCTATGGAAAGAAGTGCAGAACTCCAACTTTATGGGATGAAGTTGGGGAAAGAAATCTATTAAGACTTGACCTTATTGATGAAATGGAAGAGAAGGATAGATCCATTCAACAACACATAAGTGAAGCTCAGAGTCAACAAAAAATTGATGCTGACAAAAAAATAAAATACCTAAAGTTTGAAGTGGGTGATAAGGTGTTTCTATGAATATCTCTATAGAAGAGAGTAATGAGATTTGGAAAGAAGGGAAAGATGATCCCTATATATATCAGTTCTTTTGAAATTATAGATCATGTTGGGAAGGTAACTTACTGATTGGCGCTTCCACTGAATCTCTCTCAAGTTCATGATGTGTTCCATGTATCTCTCCTGAGAAAGTACATACCTAATACTTCACATGTACTAAACCCATAAGTCATACTACTGGAGAAAGATCATTCTTATTAAGAACAACCAATAGAGATTATGGATTGTATAGAAAAGGTTATACAAAATAAGAGCACTCACTTGGTTAAAGTGTTATGTCAGAACCACAAATTTGAGGAAGCTATGTGGGAACTTGAGGATATGCTGAGGGAGAGGTATCCTCATCTGTTTTTTTCAATTGACAAATTTTGAGGGAAAAATTTAGTTTGGGGGGGGGGGGGGGTAGAATGTAACACCCGAATGTTTTTATGAAATATTTTGTTTAAATAATTTTAATTCTTCAGTATCTTGAATTTCATGAAATCCTGAGTTTAAATAAACCATGAGATAACCTTAGTATAAAATTACCATTATATTCTAGTCTCCAGGTTGGAGGGAATAAGTATAACTAACTTATGAAAATGTATTGTGATTTCATTGGATACCAATTATTTATGAAAAATATAAATCAATAAGATATTTTTATTTTTGAGTAAATTACTATTGGTAATGAAATTAATGAGATATATATTTTATATACTTAAAAAAATATTTTTATATTCATCCAATGTATATTTTAGTCACAAGGTATGAATAAGACTTATTTGATGTATAAAAACCTGTATTTTTTAAAAGGGTAATTTTACGCCTTTGAATGATGAACCCCTTTTAAATTAATATTATGACAGATTAATAATTTTTATATGACAAAATAAATATGTTATTTTTAATTGGGATATAAAAATTTATTTTGGATAAATTTCTGATATTTTTTTGATAACTTTCATGTTTTGATGAATAGTAAAAATACACTAAATTTTATGAAAACAACATTTTTCATCGAAATAATTTATATAGTTAAATTATAATATTTAATTATTTTAAACTATAAATATAGTATATTTTTATCATTCAATATAATTTATGTCATTAGAATTAATTTTACATTGAATTCAGATGTAAAAATATTTCAATATTTTGTAATGTTTTAGCTTTTAAAAATCGTTCTCTCTTTATGAAAATGGGATTAATTTTAAATTAATTACTACAACTTATATGTTTTGAATTTTGGAAAATGGACTCCATATTTAGAATCAGTAGCTTCAAATTATCTAAATATATTTATTTTATTTTTGGGCATTATGAATAGTAACTTTGATAATTTTTTTAATACCGTAAAAGGGAAAACCAGGTAATTAAGGGTAAAAATAATATTATAAAATTACCCCAACACTTTCCTTAATACAATTTTATGAGTTTTTAGACATAAATCATCATTGGGTAGAAATGGTATCTATTTTAATCCACTTAGATGATATTAGAACACTTCATTTATTTTATTTAAAGAAATTTTTAATATGTCTCACTCAAATTTTAATAACTAAATCATTTTTAATATAAGGTTATAATAAATATTGTTGGTCGGAGTGGACACTCAAGAGGGGGGGGGGGGGTGAATTGATTTCCAATTAAAATTTCTGTTTAAAAATCATTTGGCAAATTCCCCCAAATAAAACACAGAATTAAGCTGTAGTGAATTTATATCAAAGTAAAGGTTTTGTTAGGTTCTCAAGGGATTGATTATTTCCCAGTTAATCAAATCAGAAGAGTTGATTAACTTTTGAAACTAACTTACTGATTTACAAATAATATAAACACTTGTGAGTTTAATTATCAAAGTGACTTTAAAACAATTTTTTGGTTTTAAAGTAGTTTGTAGAGGAATAAAAATGACTTTGAAAAGAAATAAGCACAACAGATATAACCAAGAGGTTCAATCTCAAGCTGAGACTTAGTCCTCTCAAAACTTTATATCAAAGTGATCCACACCCTGGATCGGGGATTACAACAGTATACAACTGTCCAGGTCTAAGACCTCTACCACTATTATTCGTGGGAAATAAACACAACAGCAAACCAGCTGTCCAGGTCACGCACAACCTCTACCACTATCCCAGTGGGAAATAAAATATGTAAGAGTTTGAGTGAGGATTTACAGATCCTCCAGTTAAAGTTCAGGAGACAGTGTGTGTGAAAAAATACAGCAGATGACACACACTGCTCAAAAAGTAAATAATAAATCACAGAGGCAAAGATGTAGAGTTTAGAATGGATCTAGTGATTGCAGTGTAGCTCTGGACTCCTTTGGATTGATCAGAATTGGTTCTGAGTCCTCTTCTGGTTTTTGTCTGGAAAACAGAGTGTCATCTGCTTCCTTGACTTCCAGGTGTAGAGATAGAGGAGAAAGTAGTCGATGAAGTTCTTGTGTGGATGTTCTCGTTCTCGTTCTCATCTCTTTTTTGGTATGCAGAAATGTATGAGCTCTTCGTGTAAGTTCAGTCATCTCTTTTCATGCACACTTTTCAGCACCTTCTTATTTTTGTCATGCTCTTATTTGTTTTTCCAAAAACCTTTCTTTTAGCATAAGGAACATCTCTTATTTAAATCAGAAGCTTCGACAACAGAAGTGATTTCCTTTTTGCAGGTACGAGGTACGGTTCCCTGACATCCAACAACACACATTAAATAAATGTCAATGTATTAAAATATACCTGATATTACCGTTGGTTAGATTAAATAATGATAAAGCAGTTAAAGCAGCATCAGGTTCTGTCTCTGGAACGGTAGCTTTGGATATCGATAGCCTTGTGTATCGGTAGGTCTGAGTATCAGTAGCTTCTTGTGTAACGGTAGCCCTTTGTGTAACGGTAGCCTTTACATCGGTAAACTTGATTGCATCAGTAGCGGTAGAATTTCTTGTATCGGTAGCTGTAGACTTGTCTTGTATCAGTAGCGGTAGACTTGTCTGTATCAGTAGCGGTAGAATTTTCTGTATCAGTAGCGGTAGACTTGTCTGTATCAGTAGCGGTAAGTCCCTATCGATAGCTTCCTTGATGTATCGGTAGACTTTGATGTATTGGTAGACTTTTATAACGATGACTAATCTGTACCGGTAGCTCTCACATAGCGGTGGACTTAACTGTATCGGTAGCTCTGTTCTGTATCAGTAGCACTATTCTGTTTAAGCATTCTATTGGCAGAATGAGTTAAGTTAGAGTATACATACATCCAGTAACCTAAAGTATAATACTAAACATAAAATAATAGAGCATTTCTTAACCACATTCTTTGATTATAATATAATTATCATAACATATAAATATGTGTCTGAAGTACACAAATACTAAAGTAAGTATTTATCCACAATAAGACTCATCAAACTATAAATAAGAAATATTGAGATTATCAACATATAATAAAGCATAATTGGGATTATCAAAATATAGTAAAGCAACTATATTCCTAAAGGGTTCAACAATCTCCCCCCTTTTGATAATCACAACTTATGACAAAATGAAAAGAATTACAATCAGAGAAGAATTAGAATCAGAGGAAAAAGATTGCTTTTATTAAAACAAAGCTTCCATATTACTCCCCCTTTCAAATGTACTACAAAATTCTCTTAGGTCTCATTTTCCCCCTTTGTGTTTTTTTTTGTTTTTTTAACTCTTAGTACTCATGTTTTTATCCCCCTTTGGGATTAACAAAATGAAGGGTATCAGAGAAAAGATAAAGACTAGCAAAGTAATAGAAACATAGTACAGTAGAGAAAGTAAGAGGTATTTCATTAATGGACAAGAGATACACTGATAAAATCAGAAGGGAAAAAATACAAGTGAATCCTATAAAAAAGATCTAGAATCACTCAATCTACCTCTTGAACAAGAGCCTTTCCCTTAGGATCAGAAGAGGGTGCAGGGTCAGATTCAATAGAAGGCTTAGGAATAGCTGAAAGAACAACCGGAGGGTCAGCCACTGAAACTGTTCCGGATCTGAAATATGTACTCCTCTGAGGAATCATAGGTGTCAAGCTACGAATAGCCCAAACTGGAGTCAACTGAGGTGTACTCCCAGAGGCAGAGGCAGGAAGTGCAGGAGGTACAATCACAGGTCTGGCATCCACATGTAATAAGGGTAGCAACAGGTTCCTGAAATCCATAATAATACTCCCTCCTCTCTCCATTGCAGACACAAAATCATCTTGATTTTCAATGAATTTATCCAAGGCAGGAGTAAGCTCCCTGAGCTTACTAACCCGTTCTCTGAAATCCTGAGTCACTGGAGGCAACTTCATATTTTCCATCAAGAGATTGAAATGGTTGGTCATTTGATGCTTGGTGTAAACATTTTCAAAATAAGCATCCAATTTATTTTTAATTGCCTCTTGAGAAGTAGTAGCTGCCCATAGGTGATCACGAATAAAACTACTAACTTCCCTAGTGGTAGCAAGGATATGAGTATCCGAGGAGCCACTGGTACTGGCCTTAGCCAACTCTTCCTGAATAACAGTTCTGATCTGGTCAAGGTTCACAGAGGAGATGGATGAGGGAAGGGGTTTAACTGAGAAAGCTACTGTCTCCTTGAAAGATTGTGTCAGATTACTAACCACCTTCTGGACAAGTTCATCTTGACTGTTCAAGTGTTCTTTGAATGATTTCTTAAAAGCCTCAAAAACTTCCACAAATTTCTTGACTACTTCTTTGATATATCTGATATCAGTGTGCACTTGGTTTTGAGAACTGTTCAAAGCAGTCAATGAAGCAATTTATTTTCTTAGAGCAACCACAACTCCTTTCCAACTCTCAATTTGAGTATGGAACACCTTAACTTCATCCATCATTCCTTTCACTGGACTAGCAACAACACATCCTAGATATAGCTCCAGGGATTGCTCCACATTCCTCATCTCTTCAACCAGACTTGTCCTCAAATCTGCCACTGACTCTCTTAGTGCTTCTTTCAATTCAGCCTTTAAGGACTCAAGGTCCTCCTTGGTTTCCACATTTTCAGCCACAACAGGTAGGATAACGGATTCTCTTTGGGGCTGGTCTTCCTCATACGAATCTCCATAGGAAAGTCCAAGAACCATATATCCTGGATCTGATGTCCAACCTTCAATGTCATACAAAACAGATACTGAACCAAGATTCTCCCCTTCACTTGGAATATTCTCCTGAGGTATCTACTCCAACTGTTCTGCTTGATGTAATTCTATAATTTCCTCTACAACTACAACAGATTCAATATCCATTTGCTCTGATGGCTCAAGAACTCTCTCAATAATAGATGCTACTTCTGCTTCCTGATCAGACACTATTTTGACTGTACTGTCTATTAGAGGGCTCAAACTGAGCTCTTCTTCTTCATTTTCCTCATCATTTGCTTCACAAGAAGACTCCTTTTCTCCATTAATGACACAATCGGATTCAGTTGCCTCATCCTCTTCAGAGGTGTCCTTAACAACATACTGACATGCTTATTCTTCTTCTTCCTCAGTCTTAGTATCATTTTCCTTCAAAATAGTTTCTCTCCTTGGTAGTTCTTTTGGAGGGCTAGCTGCTCCATAAGAAATGGTTTGAGGAATAGGACTAGGAGGTAAATCAGGGTCTCCTCCTTCCTCAACTGATGTCTCTTCCTCCTCGGCTTCATTATCACTGTAGACCGGTTCTGGATCATCTGGTCCAAGACCATGATCTCTCACATTCCTTGGTCTAGAGGGATGGTCCTTTGGTGTGAACTTATCATATATTCTTCCTTCATCATTCACCCATGATTTTCTCCAAGGATTCCAGCTAACTTTCATATATTTACAGACAGTTCTGGTGATACAGAAGTTATCCTTAACTACTATCATTTCATCCTGAGGTCCAACCACCTCCTCTTCTTTCATCATAACAGAAATCAACTTTGAGACGAACAGTGCATTTGACTTAGACTTCGGTCTAGTCATATCCTCAATCTGAATCATAATCAATCTACATAGATTTACCTTAACTCCATGCTTCAACAAATGCAACAAATAAATGTCCTGGAATCTCAGTGTAGCAAAGCCTCCTCTCCTTGGACTAACTACATGTTGAATAAACTTGAAAAGAAGTTTATCTTCCCCTGCCATCTCTACAACTATGATTTTTCTAGGGGTCCCATTCCCTGTCAGCTCTAACAAAGCATCTTCATACTTAAACAAGTCACTGGTTGAGGGTATAGATTTTGAATAAAAAGAATAATCACCTTTATGTGGAACTTTTAAGTTCCCAACCCATTCAACTGAAGTAAAGGAAAATTCGTGACCATTTACATAAGAAAACATCTTGTTTTCTTCTTCGGACTTCTCAAAATGAACGAACTTATAGAACTATTTCACCAGTCCTAGATAATAAGGTCCATTGTTGTTTGTGAAGCACTCGAGCCAACCTTGTTCTTTTAAAACCTTAAGAACCAAGGACTTGCTCTCCATGAGCCATTCTGCACACGCCTCTTTCTCAATGACAATCTCTCGCCTTGAGAGATGCAGGTTTACTGGATTCCTTCGAGCTACACTTTCACCGCTTCCACTGGCATCAGCATTGGTCACCTTCTGTCTTTTCTCTTGCGGCTCATCACTACCATCTGTAACCTGAGGTCTCTTAACGCGGGCCATTACAGATCTGAGGTTTAGGGTTTTGCGGCTTGAGAGGTTGAGGTTGGAGGGATTCAAACAGATGAGTTCGTGGTGATATTGAGTGAAGTCTAATATCGGGTTTTATATCATTTAGGATTCACAAATAAAATAAATATTTTTAAAAATAGTTCAAAGTCTCGGCTTTACACAAGTTTAAAACAGTGCGAGATGTACTGGTAAAGTCTCATGACGGTGAGGTCTTCTAATGGTGAGGTCTGCTAACGGTGAGGTCTCCTAATGGCGAGGTCTCCTAACGGTGAGGTCTCCTAACGGCGAGGTCTCCTAACGGTGAGGTCTCCTAATGGCAAGGTCTCCTAACGGTGAGGTCTCTCTAACGGTGAGGTCTGCTAACGGTGAGGTCTTCTAACGGTGAGGTCTCCTAACAGTGAGGTCTTCTAACGGTGAGGTTTCCTAACGGTAAGGTCTCTTAACGGTTTAAGAGTAAGTTATCATTCCTAATTCGTGTCTAATGAAACTTAATCTTTCTGAACTTAAAGGCTTAGTAAAAATATTAGCTAATTGAAGTTCAGTGCCTATAAATTCAAGAGTTATATCACCTCTTTGATAATGATCTCTTAGAAAGTGGTGTCTAACATCAATGTGTTTAGTTCTAGAGTGAGACACAGGGTTCTTTGAGATATTGATCACACTAGTGTTGTCACAGTTAATTGAAACACGTTTAAACTCAAATCCATAGTCCAATAAAGTGTGTTTCATCCACAAAATCTGTGCACAGCAACTACCAGCATCTATATACTCTACTTCAGCAGTAGATAATTCAACTGAGTTCTGTTACTTACAACCCTATGATACTAGGGGCTTTCCAAGTAAATGACATGTTCCAGATGTTCTCTTTCTATCTAACTTGCATCTGGAAAAGTCAGCATCTGAATAACTTATTAAATCAAATGATTGTTCTTTTGGGTAAAACAAACCTAAATTTTCAGTATACTTAAGATATTTAAAAATCCTTTTAACAGCAAGTAAGTGTGACTCTTTAGGGTTATCTTGAAATCTAGCACACATACATACACTAAACATAATATCAGGTCGACTAGAAGTAAGATAAAGTAAACTCCCAATCATACCTCTATAATTAGTTTGATCTACTGGTTTACCAGTTTCATCAATATCCAATTTACAGGTGGTACTCATAGGTGTATCACTTCCCTTAATACTATCCAAACCAAAACATTTTAATAAATCCTTGGTATATTTACTCTGATTTAAAATAATCCCATCTTTAGTTTGAAAGATTTGAAATCCAAGAAAGTACTTAAGCTCTCCCATTAGGCTCATTTCAAACTCATTTTTCATAACCTTTGAAAAATCAGTACATAAAGAATTTTTCGAAGATCCAAAAATAATATCATCAACATAGATTTGTACTATTAAAACATCTTTTGAAATTCTTTTTATAAAAATAGTGGGATCAACAATTCCTTTTGTAAATCCTTTTGAAATAAGAAAATTTGTAAGTCTTTCATACCAAGCTCTTGGAGCTTGTTTTAAACCATATAAAGCTTTAGAAAGTTTAAAAACATGATTTTGAAAGAGAGGATTTGAAAAACCAGGTGGTTGTTCTACAAAAACATCTTCAACAATAAAACCATTTAGAAAATCACTTTTCATGTCCATTTGATATAACTTGAAATTTAGATGTGATATAAAGGCAAGTAAGATCCTAATTTCCTCTAATCTAGCTACAGGTGCAAAGGTTTCCTCATAGTCAATTCCTTCTTCTTGATTGTAACCTTGTGCAACTAGTCTAGCTTTGTTTCTAATGATATTTCCAGATTCATCAACTTTGTTTCTAAACACCCACTTTGTGCCTATGGTCAAAGTGTCTTTAGGTCTTTCTACTAGTTCCCAGACTTTATTTCTTTCAAATTGATTTAGTTCTTCTTGGATAGCCATTACCCAAAATTCATCATTGATAGCATCATTGATATTTTTAGGTTCTAACTGTGAAAAAAAAAGATTGATGTTCAACCGGATTTCTTAGAGAAGCTCTAGTATGTGTTCCTCTATCAAGATTTACTACAACAACATCTAAAGGATGGTTCTTTAGAATACTAGTTGGTCTTGAAAAGGTAGGGCTAGAGATTTCAGGTTCATCAACAGGTTGGGAGTCAACGGAAGCAGGTTCTGGAAAATTTCCAGAACTGGATGTTTTAACTATAGGTCCACTGTCTTTATCATTAAGGTTCAAAACAGAGAGATCATATTCAAGATTTTCAAGAGTGGTATTAGGTTCATGTGGACCAGTTTCATCAAATTTCATGTGAACATATTCCTCCACACATTTGGTTCTTTTATTGAAAACTCTATAGGCTTTAGTAGAAATATAGTAACCTAGGAAAATTCCTTCATCACTCTTGGATGCAAACTTATCAAGATTATATTTAGTATTAAGAATAAAGACTTTGCAACCAAAAACTCTGAAGTAGTTAACCTTAGGTTTCCTATGGTTCCACAACTCATAAGGGGTCTGCTTAAGAACAGGTCTGAGCAAGACTCTATTGATAATATAACAAGCTGTATTGACAACTTCAGCCCAAAAATAAACAGGTAGGTCATACTCATTGAGCATGGTTCGGGAAATTTCCTGAAGGGTTCTATTCCTCCTTTCCACTACACCATTTTGCTGAGGTGTCCTAGGGGCAAAGAAATTGTGACTATAGCCATTGTGTGAGCAGTAGGATTTAGACTCATGATTTTCAAACTCACGACCATGATCGCTTCTCAAGGTTTTAATCTTAAGTCCACTAAAGTTCTCTACAGACTTGGAATATTTAACAAAGTAAGAACAAGATTCACTTTTGTGAGCTAGAAAATATACCCAAGTATACCTAGAATAGTCATCTACTAGAACATATACATAGTGCTTCCCATTTAAACTAGAAACTCTAGAAGGTCTAAACAAATCCATGTGAACTAACTCGAGAGGTTGAGAAGTTGATACTTCTTTCTTTGATTTGAAAGAAACTTTATGTTGCTTTCCCTTTTGACAGGGATTACAAACTTTATCTGCTGGGAATTCAAGTTTTGGTAGGTCTCTAACTAAGTTCTTCCTAAAAAGTTTTCTAAGTGACTGTACATTGCAGTGTCCTAATATTCTGTGCCAAAGCCAAGGCTCTTTATGAAAGGAATTTAGGCAAGTAATATTTTTCATAGCTAAAGAATTTAAATCAACAGCATAAACATTTTCATTTCGCAAGGCAAAAAATACTAAAGCATTTTTAGAATAAACATTACAAGAATCATTTTTAAATTTAACGTTGAAACCATCATCACATAACTGAGAAATAATTATTAAATTATATTTAAGTCCATCAAAAAATAGAACTTTAGAAATTAATACTGAGTCAGTGTTACCAATCTGTCCTAAGCCGATGATTTTCCCTTTAGAATTATCACCAAAAGTGACAAATCCTCCATCAACTCTGACTATGATTTTAAAGCATGAGAAGTCTCCTGACATATGTCTTGAACATCCACTGTCCAAGTACCAGGTCTTTCTACAGGATCTCTTTAAGCAGGTTCCCTACAAAACAGAGTTAGACAGGAAATGATTTTGGTACCCAGATTTTCTTAGGTCCAGACAGGTTAGCCAATAAAACTTTAGGTACCCAAATTTGTCTTATGGGTATCATAAAATTTTTAGAATCAACATATTTTGAAATATAAACTTTATTAGATCCGTAACTATGAATATAACTAGTTGAAGCATATGAACCTCCAGAATTATAACTATCTACATGCTGTCCAGATTTAGGAATAAATTTAGTTTTGGTAATTTTTCTTTGTCCAAGTTGGTATCCAATGCCAGTAGTATATCTAGGTGCAATCTGCTTACCTATCATTTTAGTAAGAGTATCTTTGCCATTTGTGTAATTTTTTAAATCCTTCCTAAGTTGCTCATTTGACAACTTCAGTTCAGTGTTTTCTTTAAGTAACCGAGCATTCTTTTCCATTTCTATGTCAAGATCAGATTTATGATTAACAATTAAAGCATACAGTTTCTTTAGACCTTTGTATTTGTCTTTCAGCTCATTACAGGTTTCTTCCAACATATCACAGTATTCAAATAGTTCAGATTTTGACATATTTTTAGAATCAGAATCATCTCTAGAATAATAAGAATTTAAAGTAGGAGTTTTAGATGTTACCTTAGAAGTGTTTTTCATAAAACACATGTTTGCCTTATTTCTGATTTCAGTTTCAGAAGCTTCAGATTCACTGGAGCTATCCTCAGAAGCACTCCAAGTAGCCTTCATGGCTTTCTTATACTTATTATCCTTATAATCATATTTCTTCTTGTATTTTAGTTTTGGACAATCTACTTTTATATGTCTTTTTCTCTTGCACTCATAGCAGACAACTTCATCAGATTTTTCAGATTTCTTCCAGTCCTTTTTCCAGTGTCTCTTATTGTCATACTTACCTTTGTAATTTTATTTTCTGAAAAACTTCTTTTTAATATAGAACTTCTTAAATCTTCTAGCTATGTGATCTATTTCTGCATCACTGTCAGATGCACTTTCACTTTCTTCATAGCTTAAGCTATCACTTACAGCTTGAAGTTTCTCCTTATTCTTTGAAGTAGATGTCTTGAAGGCAACTGACTTCCTTTTTTGGTTCATCTTTTTCTTATTTTTCTTATTTTTTTACTTTAAGCTCTTCTTCATACATCATAAAATTACCAATAAGTTATTTAACTGGCAGTTCACCAATATCACAAGATTCTCTAATTGAAACAGAAGTTCCCCTCCATCTTTTAGGTAGGCATCTCAAAATTCTCATGATCTGCTCCTTTGATGGAACATCCTTTCCCTGTGAGATCATTGTGTTGACAATTTCATTAAACCTGAGATACATATAAGAAATGGGTTCATCAAGCTTCATCTTAAAATTATCATATTTAATAGTATAGGTGTTCAATCTCATTTCCTTAACGTTAGTTGTTCCCTCATGAGAAACACTTAAAGTATCCCAAATTTCATGTGCAGTCTTACAAGCAGATATTCTATTAAATTCCTCATCTCCTAAAGCACAATACAGAGCATTCATACATTTGCAATTATTATTTTAGGATGTCTTAGTATCTTCATTCCAATTATATCTAACAGTAGTAGGAATTTTATATTCTGATTCTATGGAAGTCCAAATATCAAAACCCATGATTTCTAAATGAATTTTCATCTTAATCTTCCACTGAGCATAGTTGTTTCCATTGAAAAATGGTGGTCTATTAGTAGAAAAACCTTCAATTATGTTATCCATGATAACTAGGGTAAAATAAAAATTTTAAAGAGACAAAAATTTAGAAATAACAGAAATTTTAAGAACATTAAAATACAACTAAAATCACAGTTGAAAAACAGAGTACTTCAGAAAATATTTTAAACCTCTGATACCAAATGTTGGTCGAAGTGGACACTCAAGAGGGGGGGGGGGGGGTGAATTGAGTTCCAATTAAAATTTCTGTTTAAAAATAATTTGCCAAATTCCCCCAAATAAAACACAGAATTAAGTTGTTGTGAATTTATATCAAAGTAAAGGTTCTATTAGGTTCTCAAGGGATTGATTATTTCCCAGTTAATCAAATCAGAAGATTTGATTAACTTTTGAAACTAACTTATTGATTTACAACTAATATAAACACTTGCGAGTTTAATTATCAAAGTGACTTTAAAACAGTTTTTTGGTTTTAAAGTAGTTTGCAGCGGAATAAAAATGACTTTGTAAGCACAGAAGATATAACCAAGAGGTTCAGTCTCAAGCTGAGACTTAGTCCTCTCAAAACTTTATATCAAAGTGATCCACACCCTGGATCGGGGATTACAACAATATAAAACTGTCCAGGTCTAAGACCTCTACCACTGTTATTCGTGGGAAATAAACACAACAGCAAACCAGCTGTCCAGGTCACGCATGACCTCTACCAGTATCCCAGTGGGAAATAAAAGATGTAAGAGTTTGAGTGAGGATTTACAGATCCTCCAGTTAAAGTTCAGGAGACAGTGTGTGTGTAAAAATACAGCAGATGACACACACTGCTCGAAAAATAAATAATAAATCACAGAGGAAAATATGTAGAGTTTAGAATGGCTCTAGTGATTGCAGTGCAGCTCTGGACTCCTTTGGATTGATCAAAATTGGTTCTGAGTCCTCTTCTGGTTTTTGTCTGGAAAACAGAGTGTCATCTGCTTCCTTGAATTCCAGGTGTAGAGACAGAGGAGAAAGTAGTCGATGAAGTTCTTGTGTGGATGTTCTCATTCTCGTTCTCAGCTCTTTTTTGGTATGCAGTAATGTATGAGCTCTTTGTGTAAGTCCAGTCGTCTCTTTTCATGCACACTTTTCAGCACCTTCTTATTTTTGTCAGGCTCTTATTTGTTTTTCCAAAAACCTTGCTTTTAGAAGTAGGAGCATCTCTTATTTAAAGCAGAAGCTCTGACAACAGAAGTGATTTCCTTTTTGCAGGTACGAGGTACGGTTCCCTGACATCTAACAACAAACATTAAATAAATGTCAGTGTATTAAAATATACCTAATATGACCGTTGGTTAGATTAAATAATGATAAAGAAATTAAAGCAGCATCGGGTTCTTTCTCTGGAACGGTAGCTTTGGATATCGGTAGCCTTGTGTATCAGTAGGTCTGAGTATCGGTAGCTTCTTGTGTAACGGTATCCCTTTGTGTTATGGTAGCCTTTCCATCAGTAAACTTGATTGCATCAGTAGTGGTAGACTTTCTTGTATCGGTAGCTGTAGACTTGTCTTGTATCAGTAGCGGTAGACTTGTCTGTATCAGTAGCGGTAGACTTGTCTGTATCAGTAGCGGTAGACTTGTCTGTATCAGTAGCGGTAAGTCCCTATCGATAGCTTCCTTGATGTATCAGTAGACTTTGATGTATCGGTAGACTTGTGTAACGGTGACTAATCTTTACCGGTATCTCTCACATAGCGGTGGACTTAACTATATCGGTAGCCCTGTTCTGTATCGGTAGCTCTATTCTGTTTAAGCATTCTATTGGAAGAATGAGTAAAGTCAGAGTATACATACATCCAGTAACCGAAAGTCTAATACTAAACATAAAATAATAGAGCATTTCTTAACCACATTCTTTGATTATAATATAATTATCATAACATATAAATATGTGTCTGAAGTACACAAATACTAAAGTAAGTATTTATCCACAATAAGACTCATCAAACTATAAATAAGAAATATTGATATTATCAACATATAATAAAGCATAATTGGGATTATCAAAATATAGTAAAGCAACTAGATTCCTAGAGGGTTCAACAAATACAATTTTGATTATAAATAATAATTTTAAAGCTAAAATGTATTTTTTTATCATGTAAATGTATTTTTAATTTTTAGGAAATAAAAAATTACCTTAATAGATTATACATTATTGATGGAGAAATTATTTAATTAATGAAAAATAAATAATATAGTTTTTATTAAAACGTTAATACCCATTAAAAGATCTAAAAACCTGTCCAAATATTATTTTTAGAGTATATATAGACCATAATCATCCAAGGGTCAAGTTATGGACCATTTGGAGCCTTATAGAATGGATTATGAAACTTATATTTTTTTATAAAGTGATGTTAAAGTTGTCACCTTCATAATTTAATAACTATAAAATTTTAAATATTAGATTTTCTAGAAGATAAATTCAACTAAAAGTATTATTATGAAATATTTTAGATTTATATTCATCATAGTATTTTATTTTTAATTTTTATTTAACAAATAATCACATTAAATAATTACACAAAATTTTTGTAGTAATTATTTTATTAAGTTAAATATCAAATAAAATTTATTAAAAATATTAAATTAAATATAATTTTGGATAATTAATATGAATAATGAATTTTATAGATGAAATTGATTTCCTAATAATATAATAAAATTGTTTTTTTAATTTATCTTGTTATATTTATATTTTTAAAAATCAATGAATTGATTAGTGTCAAAATTGATACTATTGATTGTTTATCAAAATAATGTTTTATTAAATTATTTAAAAATAATTAAATATTTTTTAAAAATATATAATAATTATTATATGGTATAAAATTATATAATTTATTTATTTATGGTATATTTTACATCAAATAAGTAAATATTGCACCCTGTTAATATTGAATTATTTGTTACCCTAGTTAAAAATTAAATAGAATAACTAAGTGATAATTAAAAAGATAAGGTTTAAATTGACATAAATAATTATAAAAAATTTATTTTTTGATGATATTAAAACCCTATATCATCTCATCTTTGAAATTGTGACATTTTTGAGGTTTTTGGGTAGGGTTATATTTTATTATAAATTATTATTTATGAAGTTTCCAAAAGTGCCTCTCACCATAATTATAAAAGGGCACATCCTCCCTCACCTCTTCACTTCACTTTGAACCTTAAAGCTCGGACATACCCTTACCATTTTCTTTATAAAATTAAATATTTACATTATATATATTCTATTCATCTTAAAATACCAACTCTAGTGTTCTAAGAAGATATTTAGAGGAAGCACGTCAAGGAAGAGGTAATCTCTTATACCGATTCATTCAAAATTATTTCTTCCTCTACTTCATATTCATTAGTTGTTTCATTATAATGTAATAACATAATTATAAATCATATACTGATATGTTATTATAATTACGAATTATCCATATTCTACCTTATATCCATCCTACAAAAAAAGAAAATCACTACACGTGTGTACGTATGGATTACCGTCTCCACGTTGTGGTGTAATCTGTTTTTCACCGCCACCTTACATGGATGAATATAATGATGGAAATAATAACTATATATGATTATTATAACATGAAACTAATTATTAAATTTTATACACCATCTAATTAAAAACCATTCAATAATTATGGGAATGATATCGTCACTCGTGCGTACGTATGACCTACCGTCTCCATGATGTGATGCAATTCATTCTACATGATCTTCATTAAACCAAGATTATATACATGAATAGAATAAATAAATATGATATATATTATACTAATATCATTCTTTAAATTATATAACTATAACATAATAAGTGGAACATGAACTTATCCAACAAATCTTGCATAAGAACATAAAGCATTTAATATCCGAATAATGAGTGAAAATGAAATGTTACTAAAAAACAGATGATAATATGATCATATATGATATCATAAAAATGAATATGATTCTGGAATAATTCAATAATATCATTTAAATAATTATATAGGAAGTTTAGATACACACAAAGGATATCATACCTAAGGTAAGAGATAGTTTCACAATCTCATTATTATTTGAGATTAGTTATTTATAAGTATTTACTGGGATATATTTATCATCCACATAAATGTTTCCTAAATATTTAATATTATTTATATTCTTCAAAATTTTTTAAAATTCAATTTTACCCACTATTAAATTTTTATTAAACGGTATGAATGGAATCTTTTGTCATTATTCGATATGAGGTACTTTTTGAATTTTTCGGAAAAAAGTATGAGGATTTTTTTTAACTTATAAAGCATGAATGTATTTTTACATATTTATAATGACTTATTTCCATGAATATTCATCTACATGATTTCAATTTTATTTTCAAGTAAATTGTTTTCTTTTAAAATTGTGTGGCATTTTTAGAAAAGAAAATGTTTTTGAAGAAGAAAGGATATTTTACTCAAGAATTAATATCAAGTGTTTTATCAAGATTATTTTACATCTAATATGATAGGGTTAGGTTTATATCCCTATTATTACTATGATTTTATTATATTTATGATGGAATTATATTTATGAAATCCATCTATTTTATATGGATTATGATGGAATGATGTTTAAGAAACCCATTTTATTCCTTGGGTTATACTATGATGAATGATTTATGTTTTTATTGAACACATATGTATGGTTTTAAATATTCAATAGTTGGGACCTATATCTCCCTCCAATTAATTGGTAAAAAAATTATATCTCATGAGATAGACATGATTGGAACAAAAAGTAAATACGATTCAGTAATATAGGGATGGAATGGAAAGTAAACTCGGTTTAGTAATGGAAATTGTCCACTATGATGGTCTTGGAAATGAGACTTGACTAATATGAAATCATTTTCTATGCTTATGTGTATGCCACAAAAATTCATGACTTATGTTATGACTTTTGGGATTATGCCCATTAATTCTTATAAACTTTTATCCCATGACATGATATCACGATCTTTCATATACAAGATAAGAATTCCAAATTTTATGTTCTTATGTCTTATGATTATGATATTATTGATATTTCCTTTGTTTAACCTTACTGATAATTTGAGATCATCCATTCATATTTTTCTTTTCCCCATGTTTTGAATAAGGGTATTAAGTAAGAAATGTCAAAAAGGAGTATAGTTATGAAGATATAAGTGGGAGACAACGTAGATGTTTTATGAACCTGTTGCTTATGTTTCCCAGTTTTTAAAGACACTATACATATATGGTACTATCATGGATTTACTGTATGTTTTAATTAATATAATTCAATTTTGAAGTAATATCAATGTATGTAAAGTACGGGTTGTTATAAAAAGAAAGTAACTATAAAGGTAAAAATGAAATGTTTAGTTAACATAATGAATGGGAATATTGGCCTCCCTAAGTTACTATCAATTAATGAATAATTTAAATGTGGAATTAATGGGCATTATGAAAATCGATGTCCTAAGTGGAAATCTCACGAAGATAAACAGTGTGGTGGTATAAGTAATGGTTGTATTTTTTATGACGACGAGACTTCAGGTGAAATATAAAAGGAAAGAGGTATTAATTAATAAGATGGGGTGGCCTAGTTAATGTGGTATGGATGAAGTGAAATAATTAAATTTTTTATGTATTTTTATTCAGGTATTATGTTACATTAATTGTGAAATATGTAAGGATTGTTCATTTTGTGTTTTTTTCTAAGGACTTACAAGAGTATGTTGAATGGTTCTAATGGATTAGAAAAGTGATTAAATGTAAAGGTGAAATTCATGTGAAACACATGATTAAGGGAAAGATAACCCTTAATATGTTCCTGAAGTTAAAATAACAATGTTTTAATAAAGTAAATTGGACTGTACTAATTACCTTGGGATTAATTAACAACTTGTTGAAAAAGTGAATTATGTTATCATTGATGAAGTTTATAGATTTTTTATTTAATTAATATATCCAATAATCTTTGGAATAAGGAATCATGCATGGTTTTAGTAGGGATTTATGGCAATTAAGGTTATAATTGTATTTCAAGAGAGCACATGTTGAAGGTATTCACATGTTTGGTATGTTACAAAAAAGAGTTAATTTATGATATGTGGGGGATCAATGTTAAGATGGTTTTGAGAAATTTAGTTACCTTATTTCTAATGTTTTTTACTTTCATCTTTCATAAGGGTTACAAGGTTAACCATTTATGAAATGGTTTATGTTAAAAATCGAATGAGGTTTTAGATATCAAAGTATTATCTCACCATATGAGGATTTATGCATATTGGATAACATGTTCTATCCATTTTATTATGATAATGATAGATGGACTAACCTATAATTATATTTATGGATCTATTTATCCACTAATTCTTTAGGAATGAAAAATTAACTTTCATTTCCCAGAATAAGAGATTAATTAGAAATTGATCAAAGAAAAAAATGGTGAGATTATGTTGAAATCAAGTAAGTATATCTTCTGATGAAAATTGATCAATGTTAGGAAAAAGGTATTGAAATAAAATATTGTCATATTATCATAATTTTTATGATATCAATGACCTTTTTCAAGCCTCTTTGGGCATGGCTTTGTGATTGTTATTTTTCTCCTAACCATGTTCTCTACCACTCTCAATCAGAACTTGATAGTTAGATTTCTCTTCAATGTCCATGTTTTAACTTTCCACCAATTTTATCTTATATGGAAACCTAGTTGTTAGTTACTTTGGGCAACCCTTATGTCACAAACATTCATTTTCTTAAGATAGTTTTCATATTCATTTTTTATGATGTGGGAACTTTCAAGTATTAAACCTTTGATAACCCAAACATATTTTGAGGTCAAAATTAATTTTAAGGGGGGTAGAATGAAACAACCCAAGTTTTAATGAACCTTTTTTTGAATAAATTAAAATTTATTTTATGTCTTGAATTGCATGAAACACTGGCTTAACTTTTGGTACTTGAAATACTGAGTTTCTATGAAATATCATTTTATTATTGTAATTATTTAAACAAGACAGATATAACCTAGCTTTTAGAATAGAGGATACGAACATTATTAAATGAATTATAAAAATATTTTTTATACATGTAAATATAATTAATTATTTGGTGTCTAATTAAATAAAAAATAAAATAAAACCCTTTTTAAAAATAAAAGGAAATGATTTTCTTAAAAAATATTTAAATATACATAGGTGTTTTTTATACCAAAAAAGGAAAAAATCAATATTTTTAGATTATATTAATGAAATATATATTAAATATAGTGTTTAACATTCATCATATGTGTTTTATAGACATGATATAAAGAACATATCCAATTTTACGCATAAAAGATGCATTTTTCAAAAAGACAGTTTTTCATCCTTTTAATGGAGAACTTGTTTTAAATCTATTTTTTGACTCTTTTATAAATTATATTTGACAAAATAAACTTATTATTTTAAATAATGATATCAAAATTTAATTTGGTTTAATTTTTGGTATTTTTTGAAAAGTTTCATGTTTTGATGAATAATGAAAAATTACTAAAGTTTAATTGAAAACAGATTTTTCATATAAATTATATTTTTGATTGGTTTTAAAGTATAATTATATAAATTTTATATCATTTAATCTAATTTATATCAATGGAATAAATTTAACATTGAAATTAGATATAAAAACATTTCAAACTTTTAAACATTTTTACTCTAAAACTTATTGTTTTGTCCCATCTATGGGATTAATTTTAAATTAATTTATATATATAATGTAAATTGAATTTTAAAAAATGGATTCAAAAATTAGAATAATATTATACAAATTTATTAAATAGTACCATTTTATTTTTGGATAATATGAATAGTAACTTTGGAAAATTTTTGTTAACACGATTAAGGGTAAATTAGCTAATTAAAAGTAAAAATAATATTTTAATTATTAGAAAAAATGACTAAAACTTACCAAAAAATTATTGGATGAATTTTATTCCACCATTAAAACAAAATTTTCTAAATTTAATAATTTAATGAACACATTTCCATGATAATGACTTGGATATTATTAAAGTCAAAGAGAGTGATAAAATGTCACACTCTTACTTTTAATAAGTATATTCTTTTAAATATAGGGTTAAATAGAAGATATTATAGACTATATATATTCTTATGAAATATAAAATATTAATCTACATCATAGAAATTTATTTTTAGCTTTTTGTTAATAAATAATTATTATAAATAATTTCAAAATGACGATGTAATAATTAATCAATTAATGAAACAAATAATTAAATGATATTAGAAATATTAAAATAAATATTATTTCATTTAATTAAGGTTATAAAATAATTTTATAGGTTAATATGACATTTTAGGGTTGTCTTAAATCAATTTATTAGAATTTATATTTCTTTATTTGTTTTCTTAAAGTCAAGGAAATGAATAGTGTCAAAATTGACACTTATGATATTTTATGAAAATAATATTTTAATAAATTATTTATAAATCATAAAAATATTCAATAAGGACAAAGGAGATGATATATGGACAAAAATATTATAAATTTTCCATTTATGGTCAAATTTACACTTTATAAGTAAAAATTTCAACCTCTTAATATTGAAAAACTTATTATGATAGTTAAAATTAAAATGGATTGACTAAGGGTTAATCAAAATGATAAGGTTTAAAATTACACAAAAAATTGTATAAAATATATCAGTTGATGGGATTACTAACATATACCACATTATCATTGAATAACTTTCCATTTTAAGGAATTTTGTATTGATATTTAATTTATTATACATTAATATTTTGAGAAATTCCAAAAGTGACCCTCACCTTCATTATAAAAGGGCACCCCCCTCATCTCATTTCACCACATTGAACATTATTTATCAAAAAAAATCTTAAAAATTCTTCTATAAACTTCCCTATCGACATTATATAGGTTATGGTCCTCTTAAAAGTTCAACTCTACATTTCTTTAGAGGATATCTAAAGGATCTGTTTTGAAGAAGAGGTAATCGCTTTAACCGATCAATATCTTTTTATAATATTCTATACCTCATATAAATCTAATATATATATCATAAAATAATAAATTTTGAATACTAAATATTCTTAAATTTTATTATGACTATTAACACATTATTATAGATCTCCTTTTCCATTGAACAAGATGTGAAAGTATTGCTTGTGCGTACATACGACTTACCAAATCCATGTAGCGATATAATTAATTTTATATAAACATATTTCATAAAAAGTAATTATGATGGTTTTAATGTATATATTTGATATTTATGAAATAATTATACTTCTATAATGATAATATAATGTTTACATTTTTACCATATAATATTTTGGAAAATGATAACGCCACTCGTGCGAACATTTGGCTTATCATCTCTATGATGTGATGTGATTCGTTATTCATCTATATTTAACATGGATGGTAACAAGGATGAATTTTATGAATATATATGATCTATATATAACATAAAAATGATTATTTAATGATAATATATCATATAATTTTCCTTCTTTTAATATGATAAGAGAATGAAAATAGTGTTCATGCGCACGTAAGGCCTACCGTCTCTATGAACGATGTATATAATTTTTTAACTATTAATTTTATAAATCACCATAATACAAAGATAATTAATATATAAATGATATTTAAATAATTTTTAGAAATATGGATAATATTTAATAATAATATAATTAATAGGACCAAGAATAATAAGTCAAAACATATACAAAAAACAATGCAGTTATTACCCAAAACATAACTTTAACATGGAATTGTTAATAAAAGAGTAATATAAAGTCATAATTAAATAATATATAATATTATATATATTAATATTGTTCTATGTTACATGTATAATAAACTTATATTTATTATATAGGAGGTTTTAACATGTACAAAGGAATTCACAACTTAAAGTAATGGATTTCTCATCTCGATTTATTTTTGTGAGATATATGTCATAATCACCAGTTATTATTATTTTGTGGTGTATATACATCCATATGACATGTAATATGATTAGTTTAATTTATTTAATGATATTAAATTTTTCAATTGATGTTTTTATTTCATGGGGATCATGATTCTAAATTTACTCATGTAGTAAGGGTATTTATAGTCCCACTTTTATTTCTGTGATACTTATACCATATTCACCACTTGTTTCTTTTGTGTGGTGTGTAAACTAACCATTAATTTAATCTATGATCTCAATTTTTATGGTTATTTATATATCCATTTTATGATCTGTCTTTAACAGGGTTTAGAGTTCAAAAGTTACCAAATTAGTAAGGTAATTTTGTCTCAATTTTCCTTTTTCGAGACACATGTTATGCTATGAACCTATCTCATTTTATGAGATATATATACTTTACTCTGACATATTTTATCATGAATATACCATTTTAAATGATATTATAAGTTTCATGAAATGTTATTCTTTATTCGTTCATAAATCTATTTTCCTTTAAAACAAATTTTTCTAAATTTTTTTTAATAGTGATTTACATGATCTTATATGAATTTTCAAGGAAGAGTATTTAAAAGATGTTAAAAAGGGTTTTAAAATATTATATTATATTTTTTCAAGGTTATTTTCAATTAAAAAGGTTTTCTAAATGTTTTATTATTTAAAAACCGTTTTTATCTCAAATAGAAATGATATTTTCCTCAAGAATTATTTTCAAGTGATCTCTCAAAATTATTTTCCATATATGATAACATTATTTGTTGTTACTTAATCTTTAATGGGGACATTTTTCAAGGAAATTTTCCCCATTATTCCTATGTTTGTATTATATTTATGATGGAATGATATTTATGAACCCCATTTCTTTTCCATGGGTTGTGTTATGATTGGATGATGTTTATGAAACCCATTTCTTTCCATGGGTTCTAACATAATGAATGATTTATATTCTTGTGGAACACATATGTATGGTTTTAATTATGTGATGGGTGGAACCTATATCTCCCTCCAAATAATTGGTTAAATAATTATATCCCATGAGATAATTATGTAACAAGTCGATGGTATTGATCCACTATGGAAGATGTGGAAACCCTATCCACTATGGGAAGATAAGGAAACACAATCCATTATAAGGACTACAACTGGGGATGGTTGTGTGTCCCACCCAGTAGGTGCAATCCCCATAAAGTGCCCTGACAAGTTTTTTCAATTATCCTTGACTTATAGGGAATGATATCATATGTTTATGTGTCTTACACAATTCCATATCTTATTGATATGTTCTGCTTTCACGGTTTATGATTTTTTCCCTTGTGATTCATGTCTTATGAACTGTAACGTCCTGGTTCCGGAATCCACCCATAGGTGCCCCATACCCGGTTGGTCACGTGGCCTCAAGCGCATCTCCCTGAACGCCAGAGGCTACCGAATAGTAGCGAGGGCCTTGGGTGTGATAGTGGGGAAACTATGACCTCATTGGAAGAGTACACAACGAAAGTAAACAAATACATACAAGAGTGGAAGCAGTAATAATATCATACCAAAATAAACAATGGAAAACTGATAGAATAAACTGGAACTCATATATAACCTGATGCATGATACATATGTCTAGGAAAATAGCGAAACAAAGCACAATGTTGAAAAATAATACTACACCAAGTACAAAAGAAAAAAAGTAATCATCTCCATAGCATCTCAAGACTAAGCTTGGTCCCGTGCTCTCCATCTCGACAACATGTTAAGTACCCGAAGTAGAAGGGAACTTGCCCTTGTCTATAACTACAACAATATAATCTATTTAGGCCCAAAAGCATGGTCCAAACAGGGTGTGAGACTAATCTCAGTAGGCAACCACCATGAGATCTGTGCCTAACAGTCAATAAGTATACGACAGGTAAAAGTATAGGAAACAGTAAACATGAAGTACTCAATAGTAAAAAATCCATAGTTTCAATATCAAGCAACAACTAAACAAGTAGATAAACATAAACAGGTAACCCTATGGGCAGTACAATTAGTCTATCCCCTCTGGTCCTACCTAACAAGTACAATAAAGTAGCAACACAAAGGTAAACCTCTGGGAAGTACTCACAGCCTATCCCCTCTGGTCCCACCTAACAAGTACAAGAAACCCTCTGGGTAGTACACTCAGTCTAACCCCTCTAGTTTAGCTTAAGAATAGACTCTCTTAGGAATCACTCATCGTCAATTCCTCCTATAGTCTCGTATCAGTACTAAAGGCCCTCTGGGGAAACACTCAACGTCTCATTCCCCCTGTGGCCCGCGTCGAGGAACTACAAACACTCTGGGGAAGAGCTCAACGTCAATTACCCCTGTGGTCTCACATCTTAAGTTATAAAGCCACTCCAGAGAAGCCCTTACGTCCATCCTTCATATTTTCTATACACCAGGTTCTCATGGATCTGTGTATGTCAAGCAATTACAACAAAGCATATTAGCCAAAGTAAACCTCAAGAACTACTTGGCTAGTAGTCTACAACATAACAGCATATCAGAACAACAGTCACACCATCCTACAATACTAGGCATCAAAATTAAACAACATCCTATCAGGAAACTAGACCCAAAGGTCAAAACAGGTAAAGTATGCATGGGAAATACATCCAAAGCACAAAAATTCACCCTATTCACAGTCAAATATCATCTACTCAAGCATAAAAGCATAACAGGCAACCAATATGGCTAAAATGGTAAACACGCAATACCCTGTTCATGGTTATTGGAAAAATTGCACATAAAACTCAAATAAATTCAACAAAAATCCACAAACCATCTACCTCTATGTTAGGAGATCGATATACATGAACCTCGAGGCTTGAATCGCCCATGAACACCGTAGATCTACAAAAACAATAAAGACGTTCAACCGAAGATAACTTTAGAAAGAAGAGGAATCATGAAACGAGGATCAATAAGAAGTGATAACTCACCAATGCAATTCCAATGCAACCGATGATGTTATATTTGGAGATCGGACGGAGGCTTGGGGGCTTGAAGAAGGATTGCATCTGTATAAAAACTCTCGGCCGAATGAGACCTAGAAGAAGCGTGTTCTGGATATTAGACGTGACCCCAGTCAATTTAATGAAAAAAAATATATGGCATGTACTTTTGAATTACACGATGTGTACTCTCTTTTTCCGTACTCCTATTTAGGCGGCCTCCAAGTCATTCCCACATGGCTGTGTGTGTGGCTACTACACGTCCAGCACACGTCCTCCTGTGGCAGGGTAGTACATGACATGTACTCATAAAGTACATGACATATACTTAGAAAATTTCCACAATTTCCTCTTTTTCTCAAAAACAATTAGAAAAGGAAAAGCATACCTGAAAGGAAGATCCGAGTTCTTATAAACTTCCCCCCTTAAAGAAATTTTTCCCCGAATTTCCCAAGAGCAGCGTAGAAGAAGAAACCCTGAACAGCTCCGGCTACTGTGATCTTATATCAGCATCCCTCTCCCAAGTCTCGTCCTGTACTCGCCCGTGCTACCAAAGCACCTGTACTAGAGGAACAGACCGGCACAGAGAACCTTAATACTTCAATCCACAATCCAGATAGGATGCTCCTCAAAGGATGCATCCACTTCCAACTCAACCTCCTCAGGTTGAAAGACATGAGATAGGTCTGAAAAGTAACGTCGGAGCTGAGAAATGTGAAAAACATTGTGCATAGCCTGGTACCTCTGAGGTAAATGTAACCGATAGGCAACCAACCCAACTCTCTCCAACGCCTCAAACGGCCTAGCATACCTCGACAAAATCTTACCCTGTCTCCTATCCTCTTGTGTACCAACCTCGGTGTGACATGTAGGAAAACCTAATCCTCGACCTCTAACTCCAGAGGTCATCTCTGCTAATCAGCATAAGACTTCTGTCGAGACTGTGTAGTCACCATCCGCTTCTGAATCAACTCTATCTGCTCTGTAGTCTCTTGGACAAGACAAGGTCCCATCAAAGCTGCCTCTCCTGCCTCCATCCAACATAAGGGTGATCAGCATGGCCTACCGTACAAGGACTCATAAGGTGCCATCTGAATAGTTACTTGAAAACTATTGTTGTAGGAAAACTCCACAAGAGGTAAGTGTTTCTCCCAAGAACCTCCAAAATCCAGGATTCATGCTTGGAGCATGTCCTCAAGCACCTGAATTGTACGCTTGGACTAGCCATCAGTCTGGGGATGGTAAGCTGTATTCAAAATTACCTGTATACCCAAAGCCTTCTGAAGCCCCTGCCAGACCTGAGAAGTAAAACGAGCACCTCTATCTGAAACAATAGAGTGTGGAACTCCATGTAGACGTACAATCTCACAGATGTACAACCTCCCTATCTCATCTACATTGAAGGTCTCCTTGATTGGAAAAAGTGAGCAACCTTCGTGAGTCTGTCAATGACAACCCAAACTGCATCATTCCCTCAAGGTGACCTCGGTAAACCTGTCACGAAATCCATCACAACATCGTTCCACTTCCACTCAGGAATAGACAACTACTTTAAAAGCCCTTCTAGTCGCTGGTGCTCTGCCTTCAACTGCTAACAGGTGGAACACTTCATAACAAAACCTATAACATCTCTCTTCATACCTGACCATCAATACTGATAGTGTATATCACGATACATCTTGGTGACACCAGGATGAACTGCCCAAACTGAGGAATGAAAGTCTCGCATCATCTCCTCACGTATGTCTACTGGAAACCATACACACCCTTGGAAACGCAAGATCTCATCCTTTCCTATGGTCCATCTAGGAATAGGGTCCTCTCCTAACACGCTTTCCCGTAGGACTAGGCCTTCAGAATCTGATAGCTGTCTAATTCGCACTCAATCAAGAAGAGTAGAGGTAACGACCACAGAAGAAAGAAAAGTCTTCCCTTGATTGTTGTGCACCTCTAAATGCATCTCAGAGAACAGAGCCATAAGCTGCCGCTCACTGCTGGCCTCTTGATCTACCTGTATTTGAGTTATTCTACTCAACACATCAGCCACTACATTTCCCTTCCCAGGTGTATAGGCAAACTCGAAATCGAAGGATTGTAGGTACTCAACCCACCTTCACTGTCTCAAATTCAGATCACGCTGAGTGAAGATGTACTTGAGACTCTTTTGGTCGGTGAAAAACACAAAATTCTCTCCCAGAAGATAATGTCTCCAACATATTAAGGCATGAACAACTACAACCAACTCGATATCGTGTGTCGGGTAGTTCCTCTCATGTGGTCGCAACTGCCGAGACCCGTACATAATGACTCCATCTCCCTGCATAAGCACAGCTCCCAACCTGATACCTGAAGCATCACAGTAAACAGTATAGCTCTTGCCCAGCTCTGGTAAGACTAGTATCAGTGCTAAAGTCAACCTTTCTTTCAGCTCATGAAAGGCAGACACACATCTTACCACGCGAACTTTGTACCCTTCTTAGTCAGGCCCGTCAACGGTGCTGTTAAGCGTGAAAAGTCTTGTATGAAGCATCTGTAGTATCCATCCAGCCCTAGAAAACTCCATACCTCAAAGAAGTTCTTCGGCTGATCCTAGGAAACTACTGCTCTCACTTTCTCTGGGTCTACTGACACTTCTATATCTGAGATAACATGACCCAAGAAGTGAATCTGATCCATCCAAAAGTGGAATTTTGAGAGCTTAGCATATAAATGATGCTCTCTCAGTGTACTCAAAACGATCTCAAGATGTGTGGCATGGTCGTTTGGAGTGTGAGACTACACCAAGATATCGTCCACGAAGACAACCACAAAATAATCTAAGTACGGATGGAACACATGGTTCATCAGTTCCATGAACACTGCATGCACGTTCATGAGACCGAACGACATAACCATATACTCGTATAGACCATACATGCTCTGGAAGGCTGTGAGAGGTATATCAGATGGTATAACATACAACTGATGATAATCAGATCTCAAGTCAATCTTTGAGAACACCCGGGCTCCTCGAAGCTGATTAAAGAGATCATCAATCCTTGGTAAAGGATATCGGTTCTTGAGCGTCAACTGGTTCAACTTCCAATAGTCCACACAAAGCCTGAGGGTACCATCTTCCTTCTTCACAAACATGATAGGAAAACCCCAAGGAGAAGTACTGGGTTAGATAAAACCCCATTGCCTGCAACTCCTCTAACCGCTTTTTGATCTCCTGCAACTCAGGTGTATCCATCCTATAAGAAGGAATGGACACCGGTGCCGCTCCTGGCACAAGATCAATAGAAAAGTCCACCTCTCGCTCCAGAGGAAAACCTGAAAAGTCCTCTGGAAAGACATACCTGAAATGATCCACTACTGGAGGAAAGTATAACTGAGAAGTCCCCTGATCATCTAGATATAAACTAGCAATCTGGGCTGTAACTTCTCCTAACCCATGATGCTATGGACCCGCTCTACTTGCCTGGACATCCCAATCACCCTAATGAAGAAACGATATGCTCTCTGGTGATGTGAAACTCACCCTGCGATGATAACAGTTGACGACTGCCGGGAAGGAAAATAGCCAGTCCATTCTGAGAATGACATCATAGCCTGTCATCTCTAGGACATAGAGGTCCCATAAAAAGTGACACCCACCAACCTCTAGAGGGCACTCCTTACACTGACGTACACTCACCATTCTAGTCTCCAATAGAGTGTCTAGTGTCAAGATAATAGCATAAGAAAATATGCAGAGCCCAAGGCTCTCCACAACCACAACAAATATAAAGCTATGAGAAAGACCTGTATCAAAAAGAGTAGAAGCTAAAAATGAGGCAACTAAGATCATACCTCGAACTGTAGAAGGTTCGGGATCCTGCTCCTGTTGGGTCTGCTCCACTGCAAAAGTCTAGCCTGCTCCACGACCCTGTGACCCTGCCAGACCACTCTGAGCTGATCCACTCTGCTGTCGCTGAAAGACTGGCGATTGACGACCATGGACACGACCTCCATGTAACACCCCAAAATTTTATAGTACATTATTTTTTCAAAGTAATTCAATAACTTTCACTACACACAACACTGAGTTCAAGCGAACCATGACATACCAAACCAGCTATTAAAAAGCGGTTATGAATAGTATTAACTGAATTTTTAAGTTTATATAATCATTATAATTTTAGAATCAATATTATGAGTTTCTTATACATAATGTAAGAACAAATTCATTTTTTTCAGATAAGAGAAGTATTTAAAAAAAATGCAATTTTACAGCCTTTTAATGGAGAACCATTTTTAAATCCAATATTTGAAACTTTTATATATTCAATTTGAAAAAATAAACTTATTCTTTAGAATTGGGACATAAGAATTTATTTTCAAATTTTTTTTGGTGTTTTTCCGATAACTTTCATATTTGGATGAATAGTAAAAAATACTATATTTTAATTGAAAACAAATTTTTTAATCAAAATAATTTATAGTGTAATTATAAATTTTAATGTTTTGGAAGTATAATTAGATTATATTTATACCATTTAATCTAATGATGTTCATTTTAAGTAATTTCACTTTAAAATTGGACATAAACAACTGTGAATCTTTTGATAGTTATTATTTCTTAAAAATACGCCTTTTGGTTTTGACAATGGGAATTAATTTTAAATTAATTAATGAAACTTATATGTTTTTAAATTGGTAAAATAGAATTCATTTTTGAATTTGAAATATTAAAATTATCTTAGGGTGAATTTTTGGTATTTTTCTGAAAACTTCCAATTTTTGATGAATAGTAAAAAATACTAAATTTTAATTAAAAACAACTTTTTTAATAAAAATAATTTATAGTTCTAAATTATAAAATTGAGAAGTTTTTAAGTATAATTATATTAAATTTTTACCATTTAATCCAATTTTGGTCATTGGACGTAATTTCACATTTAAACTGGACATAAGCAAGTGACAATCTTTTGATAGTTATTATTTCTTAAAAATACGCTTTTTATTTTGACAACAGGAATTAATTTTAAATTAATTTCTTCCACTTATGTGTTTTGAATTTAGAAAAATGGATTCCATATTTGGAATCAGGAGGTCCAAATTGTGTAAATAGGTAAATTTTATTTTTAGACATTTTAAATAATTACTTCGGTAAATATTTTATTTACCATAGTTAAAGGGTAAATCCGGTAAATAAGGGTAAAAAAATAATATTATAATAATATTAAATTACCCTAACATGTGTCATAATCCTATTGGATGATACATGTCTGACCATGGGAATCTTTGGACCGATTTTGGGACCCCATGGAGCCACTTGTAAGTGATAATGACACTTTAAATTAATTAAGTTAAAATAAATACAAAAATAACATAAGCATATATCTTTTAGTAAAACAATTTTTAAATAGGGTTATATGTGTTATATCTTAGACTATAAATATTCATTATAAATATAAAAATATTTCCTACATAATGGTAATTTATTTATAATTTTTATACATTTAATAATTAAATTTATTTATGACACAATGATGATGTAGTATTTTCCTTATTAATGAAAGAATCAAATAAATGGTATTATACATATTAACATAAATATAATTTGAAAGTTTTGATGCCATAAATTAATTTTATAGGTTAATATGACATGTTAGGATTGATTAAATGAATTTATTTCGGATTAATAAAGTTTTTAGGACTTTAATAAAAATCAATTATTAAATAGTTTCAAAATTGACATAAAGGGATTTTTAAAACAAATATTATATTATTAATTGATATAATATTCTTAAAAATATAAGGCTCGGCCAAATGACTTATATAATGATAGGTGTATCATTAATGAACCACTTGGGATTCTCTTGGAAGTTTATAGTATGTTTATTAACCATATAATATAAAAATACAAAGAGACATGGTAAATGTCAAACTATTTAACTAAGAGTTAAATCTAAAAGATAAAGTTAATATAGTGACACAAACCTATATAAAACCTATTGGTTGAGTGGTTTTCGACCCATACCCACCTTATCATTTAAATAATACACTTTGGATCCATTATAAACCGAAAATAATTTTATTATAAAATAATATTTCTAGATTTTCCTAAGGTGCCCCTCACTCCTCTTATAAAAGGGCACTCCCCCTTCTCTCTAATTCATACCTTAAAAGCCTTTTGTCTCAGAAAAAACCTGACCAAATACGCTCTAAAATTTCCTAAATTAATCCTAGAGTCCTTCCTTTAGTCATAAATCCAACCTAAAGATCCCTTTTGATCAAACCAAAAAGAAGAACTCGAAGAAGAGGTAATGATTTCAGCACCCTCTTTCAAGTTCCTTTCTTCTTCCACTTCCTCTTTATTTGTTGTCTCCATTATAAAATGATAAATCCAGTAAATTATATATAATGTGATGTTATTATAAATATGTTACAACCATATTCATTATTCTATCCATCCTTTTAATGACATGTCACCATACGTGCGTACGTACGACTTACCATCTCCACGTTATGGTGTAATTGTTATTCAATACATTATTATTTGAATGGGTATAATAATGATGTGTAATTGATGTAAATAATAAATATAACATGATAATGATTCTGTATATACGATATACCATCCAATTATATATTATTTGAATATCAAAAGAATGATATTATCGCTCGTGCGTACGTACGGATTACCATCTCCACGAACGCGATGAGATTCGTTCCCCATCGTACCCATTCAAGACTAATTTTCCTTTGATGATTAAAAATAATGTTTAAAGACTTGATATAATTATATATATGAATAATATACATTCCATACATAAAAAATATGACTCATATAACAAAAAATATAAAGGAAAATGAATCCGTTAACACCTGAAACGAAAATAATACTAAGATGTTATTAACAAAGCAATGTTAAAAGATCATATATGATACCATATTAATGTATATGATTATGGTATAATTTAATAACAATTATTTCACCATTTTACAAGAGTTTAAGCTACCCTCAACCAAGGAACAATACAAGGTAAGGGTCAATTTCATAATCTCTTTATTATCCAAGGTCATTTTTACGTAAGTATCTACTGGGACATATTTATTATCCATGTCAATGTTTCATAAAAGAGTTTTAAAAGGGATTATTTTTAAGGGACTTTTACTAAAACACCATTTTAAATGTTTTAAATATTTATTCTTCTAAATCATTCTCATTAATGTCCATGTTTTCAAAATGGGTTTTAAGGATTTATTCATATGGACATGAATGTTTTAAAAATGTTAATTACTTTCAAAAGTTTCAAAGTGGTATGGGACACTTTGATTCAAAAATGTCTTTAAATGTGTTCCTTTATAAATTGTGTTAATTTTAAATGTTTTCATGAAAAATTGATATTTCTCTCAAAGATTTTTACAAATAATTTTCATCTATGTCAACATCCTTTGATGGATTTTAAACTTGTTTGAAGTTGATTCATTATGATACAAATCTTTCATATTGTATTGAAGGTTTTTTGATATGTATGATTGTGGATGTGTTATTTTTATACCATTCATGGTTTATGGTTAAATTATTTACATTTAGTATGCTAGTTTTAATATGAATGTTTATGTTATGTTTCAAACTTTTCATATGAGGAATGTATTGGACTTAGTAAGTGACGGGTGGAGCCCACTATAGCTCATCGATGCATCGGTAAGTCTCATGAGTTAACTAGACATGGAATTGGCCGAGGCCTTTCCCAATTTGATATATGGTTTTGGATGAGGCCTTAATAATTTTTAGATGTCTTGGATGAGGCCTTGACAAAATGTTTTAGAATGTCCATCATTATACATTCCCTCATTATGAAAATAATATTGATGATTCATGTGGTCATTAGACAAGTAGAATACCCATGATTATGTTTTATTATGGCATTATTTACTCAGCTCATATTACTATGACAAAATTATTCATGTTTATTATTGGTAAAGGCATGGGGTTTTAATTATTCACCATACTTAATATTTATATCATCTTCTTCTTTATTGCTTACCCTTACCGAGTGTTTGAGCTCACCCCTTTCGTATGTTTCATTTTCCCAGGATATGAAGAAGTTAGTTATGAGTGACTTGCGGGCATTATCTAGGAGTCTTGGATATTTCCAATGGAATAAATTCATATTGTATTTCTTTTCAAGTTGTAAAGTTAAACTTATGTAAGAATCTTGTTTCCAATAATACTAAACTGATCGGTCTTTTGAGACATGATTTCCTTGTGATCATGATAATGTTATGTAATAATGCACCGACTCTAGGTAACTATGGTTGGGGCGTTATAGTTGGTATCAGAGGAAGTTTAGTACAAACCTTAGAATCTAGATTTAGATAAACTCTGATTAGAGCACATAGACCTAAGATAGAATTTGAGGATTAGTATATAAGAACTTCCTAGAGTTTTGGTAATGTAGAGATTTTGTGAGTTTTCCAAGAAATACATCCCTATTTAGATACGAGTAGGTAGAGGCGGATCTGGTACAGATGTACCTAGGGGTAAAACCCGAAAACATCACTTTGAGCTAGACTCAAATGGGAACTGGTGCACGACAATGAGCTTTACTGCACTCTTGGTTACGACACTCCTGGGGGTATTCTTAGGATAATTCTCATTTTCTTTACAAACCGTTATGAAGGGTTTATGAGTATATACTTCCTCAAAGAAAACATTTTTATGATTATGGATTATATCCATAAACTGTTCAATTTATAGGTATTTTACAAGTTTGGAATTATTCATTGCGATTCATAAACTGACCTAGTGTATGCCATTGTTTAGAAATGGCACCCAGTAGAAGGAATGAGAACTCCAGCAATACATATGATCCAAAGAGTAAAAAGGATCATATATTTCATGGTATTAAGCCAATATTTAGAAGGGAAATATTCTACCATGTATTCTCAACATATGAAGAAATATCATCATGTGTTAATAAGATAAGTAAAGAATTCTCTGATTCCTATGGCTTTGAAGGGAAGCAAGAGAAGAAAAGGATGGAAGAAAGAAGAATGGATAAAGAGAAGAGGGAAAAGAAGGATTTTTCCATATGTGATAACTGTGGAAAGAATCACCTTGGTAAATTCTTGAAGCAAATTAGAGTTTTTTATAAGTGTGGAGAAAAAGGACACCAAGTACGTGATTGCAAGGGTAAGAAAAAAGTTTCAAATGTACAATGCTTCATCTGCAAGGAGTTGGGACACTATGAAAATCAATGTCCAAATCATCAGAGTATACCCCAAATGATGCTATTGGATAATAATAATGTTATGATAATACCAAAGATAAATAGGAATGATTATATTTCTTACATTTTTATTAAGGTATTGTGTCATTTGAGTACTGTATTAATGAGGTACATGTTATAATAATTATAGAGTATATAAGAATTGTACTGTAGTACTATTTCATTAAGGAATTGAGATTGTGTGAAACCAAGAAAAGTGACTCAATAATTGGTTAAATTTTTGGAAAATATATGGTTGAGAGAAAGATAAACCATAATATGGTTCTGATACCGAGATATTCATTTTAGAATAATACATGATTGATTTGGATAAATTATAATGGATATTATTGACTACCTTGAAACTGATTAATAATTTTTATATTCAATCATTGTTGGAGTTTACAAAATTTTTGGATAGAAGGAGTATATATAGTATTCTATAAGGAATAAGGGAGCATGAAAGTAATCAATAAGGTTTTATGGTAATTCTGGATGTTTTAGTGTTTTAAAAGAATACATGATGAAGGTTTTCACATGTTATTATGTGGAAAAAAGGATCTTCATTGTGTTTAAATTCCTTATAAATTTTGGACTGTGAGTTTGGAGAGAAATATTTTGGATGATTTTAGTTTGAGATTATTTTTGGATTGCCATAAAAAGGACAACCCGGAGGTCGGGCGGTAACCCGTCGTGTCCGGCAAGGCTGCGAGACTTGAACCCGCAACCAAAGGGCGACAAAGGTGTATCACCTACCACTGGCCCATGTGATGTCCTGGATTGAATAATGTAGTTTTTTAAAAGATATGGTATATGAATTATAAATTCATTTTTTGGAACCCTATAAAAATAGGATAAATAGAATATTTTTAAGTTCTATTATCTTTTAGAGTGAAAGATGAGTTTGTGGTAGAAATTATTCAAAGGATGGAACACTGATTGTCAAGTATATATATTTTTGTCTTCTCTTATTATATGAAGAAATTAATTCTTAAACTTTAGGTAAGATATATTAAAACAAAAAATGTGTTATCCTAATACCTTATGTTTTTTTGAACCGATGATATTTTAAATCATCATAGATTGATGGCTTTGAGGCCCTCAATTCTAAAATTGTTTGTGACTGATGATCTCAATCACTCTCTATAAATATTTATGTTTTTCCTCCAATTATGTGTCTCTAATTTCCACCAATGTTCTCCTAATCGAGATCATAATTTGGTAGTGACTTTTTCATTCCCATTTCCTCTTATTAAGACTAAATTTTATTAACCCAATTTCTGATGTGGGTTTTCCCACAAAGGTATTTTCTATTTTCAACCTTTTATTTTCGAAGACCAATTTGAAATTGTGAGGATGAAATTTATTAAAGGAGGGAATAATGTAACACCCCAAGATTTCATAGTACGTTATTTCTTCAAAGTAATTCAATAACTTGCACTACACGCAACATTGAGTTCAAACGCACCATGACTTACCAAACTAGTCGTTCAAAAGCAGTTATGAATAGTATTAACTGAATTTTGAAGTTTATATAATCCTTATAATTTTAGAATCCATATTATGAGTTTCTTAGACATAATGTAAGAACAGATTCATTTTTTTAGATAAAATAAGTATTTTTCAAAAAATGCAATTTTACCGCCTTTTAATGGAAAACCCTTTTTAAATAAAATATTTGAAACTTTTATATATTCAATTTGACAAAATAAAATTCTTCTTTAGAATCCACCAAATCAGTCTTTTTTATTTTCAAAACAACCACTTTGAGGAAAAAGTGGGAATCAAACATGGCCAAAATCACCAGCGGAAAACATATCCAAAATTCAAACAGTCCAAGAGTGAAAATTTGAAATGATTATCATCACTGTGGGAAGCATCGCGTTAGTGAAAGATCTCGAAAATCACACACCCACTACAGTAGTGAAGAAGCCCATCTAAATCACTGACATCGTAATCATAACCCATTGTCATCATCCCAAATTTTCCAACCACTCTGAACATCATCACTGTAACCATCACCGCCAGAGTCTCCACATCGCCACAAGGAAAACCACCTTTGTTATCATCAACCATCATCGTCGGAGCCAGAAATTGGGGCAAAGAACCAGAACATTCACCAATCACCACCGCTATCTTCATATTTTCATCGCAGAACTCTAGCATCACCACCATAAAACCATCATAACAGAACATCACAACCATCTGAACCTTCGACAGTGGGCCATTCACCCTCCTAGAGACCCTACACCAGTTGATCCGCACCTCCCAAAACATCCGTGAAGACCCGCACACCAGACCGATCGGGAAAGGAGCGCAGGACCAGGGCATCAGAGTAGGGATGAGAAAATGGGGACCTCGGTAGGGGACCAAGCCAGAAACCACATCGTTCCATCGAAACTGAGATCCAGTAACAGAGAAACATAATCAATCCCAAAAAATAACACGAAACAAAACCTCGAACCACATCCTCAAAATAGAGAGTGAGAAAAACATATCCAGAATCAAACAACACCAAAATCCAGAAACATAAATCGACATCCGCTAAACAGTATTTCGATCTTTCACGAAAAAAATAGAAAACCTTCAACATGGCTTGAGTAGGAAATCTCAAGAAATCCGTCAGACAAGAACCCGAATTCATAGGAGAAAGCTGGAGCCAATAGAGGACCGCCTGGAAAGTCATCGACCGCCGAACCTCATAACCCAAAACCTCTTTGAAACCACCACACCAGATCCAACTTGGAGTGTCACAGATGAATGAGGGTTCAGGGCTGTGGATTGGGCGGCCAAGGGTTTCGACTACGCAACCTTCATCGGGACCACCACCATCCATCATCTGAGAAGACATCGTCGAAAGGAGAAACACAGAGCACCGGTGAGAAAGAGAGACTGTCGATAGAAAAGGGGTAAAGGAGATATAGAAATGAGAGGAAATGAGTGGGGAGGAGGGAGAGGCACCAGAGAAGACCCACAAAATCCCCCCCTCCCAATCGTCGCTGAGGAAAACACTAGGTATGAGATGGAGAGGAAACAACGCCACTCAGAGGCTTTCAAGATCTTCTTTAGAATCCGGATATAAGAATTTAGATTCAATAAATTTTTGGTGTTTTTCTGATAACTTTCTTATTTGGATGAATAGTGAAAAATACTATATTTTAACTGAAAACAACTTTTTTAATCAAAATAATTTATAGTGGAATTATACATTTTAATGGTTTGGAAGTATAGTTAGATTATATTTCTACCATTTAATCCAATGATGGTCATTTTAAGTGATTTCACTTTAAAATTGGACATAAACAAGTGCGAATCTTTTGATAGTTATTATTTCTTAAAAATACGTTTTTTGGTTTTGACAATGGGAATTAATTTTAAATTAATTAATGAAACTTATATGTTTTAAAATTGGTAAAATAGAATTCTTTTTTGAATTCATAATATCAAAATTATCTTAGGGTAAATTTTTGGTATTTTTCTGAAAACTTTCAATTTTTGATGAATAGTGAAAAATACAAAATTTTAATTAAAAACAACTTTTTTAATCAAAATAATTTACGGTGCTAAATTATACTATTGAGTGGTTTTTAAGTATAATTAGATTAAATTTTTACCATTTAATCCAATGTTGGTAATTGGATGTAATTTCACATTTAAACTGGACATAAGCAAGTGACAATATTTTGATAGTTATTATTTCTTAAAAACACGCCTTTTATTTTGACAACGGAAATTAATTTTAAATCAATTTCTACCACTTCTGTGTTTTGAATTTAGAAAAATGGATTCCATATTTGGAATCAAGAGGTCCAAATTGTGTAAATAGGTAACTTTTATTTTTATACATTTTGAATAATTACTTCGGAAAATATTTTATTTACCATGGTTAAAGGGTAAATCCGGTAAATAATGGTAAAATAATAGTATTATAATAATATTACATTACCCTAACACGTGTCCTAAACCTATTGGATGATAAATTTCCAACCATGGGAATATTGGGGTTGATTTTGGGACCCCATGGAGCCACTTGTAAGTGATAATGACACTTTATATTAATTAAGTTAAAGTAAATACAAAAATGACATAAGCATATATCTTTTAATATTTTTTTTACATAGGGTTATACATGTTATCTCTTAGACTATAAATATTAATTAAAAATATAAAAATATTTCCTACATAATGGTATTTTATTTATAATTTTTAGACATTGAATAATTAAATTTATTTATGACACAATGATGATGTAGTATTTTTTTATTAATAAAGGAATCAAATAAATGGTATTATAAAAATAAATATAATTTGAAAGTTTTGATGCCATAAAAAATTTTTATAGGTTAATATGACATGTTAGGATTTATTAAATAAATTTATTTTGAATTAATAAAGTTTTTAGGACTTTAACAAAAATCAATTGTTAAATAGTGTCAAAATTGACATAAAAGAGTTTTTAAAACAAATATTATATTATTAATTGATATAATATTCCTAAAAATCTAGGGTTTGGCCAAATTACTTATATAATGATAGATGTATCATTAATGAACCACTTGGGGTTCTCTTGGAAGTTTATAGTAATTTTATTAACCATATAATATAAAAATACAAAGAGACATGGTAAATGTCAAACTATTTAACTAAGAGTTAAATCTAAAAGATAATGTTAATATAGTGACTCAAACCAGTCTAAAACCTATTGGTTGAGTGTTTTTAGACCCATACCCACCTTAGACTTTAAATAATCTACTTTGGTGCCATTAGAAACCAAAAATTATTTTATTATAAAATAATATTTCTAGCTTTTCCTAAGGTGCCCCTCACTCATCTTATAAAAGGGAACTCCCCCGCTCTATAATTCACACCTTCAAAGCCTTTTGGCTCGGCCAAAACCTACCCAAATACCCTATAAACTGTCCTCACTTCATCATAGAGTCCTTCCTTTAGTCAGAAAACCAACCTAAGGAGCCCTTTTGATCAAACCAAAAAGAAGAACTCAAAGAAGAGGTAATGATTTCACCACCCTCTTTCAAGTTCCTTTCTTCTTCCAATTACTATTTATTTGTTGTTTCTATTCTAAAATAATAACTATAGTATCTTTTATATACTGTGATTTTATTATAATTACGATACAACCATATTCATTATTCTATCCATCCTTTGAATGGCATGTCACCATACATCCGTACGCACGACTTACTGTCTCCACGCCGTGGTGCAATTGCTATTCAATAAATTATTAGTTGAATGGGTATAATAATGACGTGTAATTGATTTAAATAATAAATATAACATGATAATTATTCTGTATATATGATATTCCATCCAATTATTTATTATTTTAATATCAAAAGAATGATATTATCGCTCGTGCATACGTACGGATTACCGTCTCTATGAACGCGATGAGATTCGTTCCCCATCATATCCATTCAAGACTAATTTTAATTTGATGATTAAAAATAATGTTTAAATACTTGATATCATTCTGGATATAAATAAGATACATCCCATCCATAACAAATATGACTCGCATAACCAAGAATATAAAGGAAAATGAATCCATTAACACCTGAAACAATGATAATATTAATATGTTACTAACAAAGCAATGTTAAAAGATAATATATGATATCATATTAATGTATATGGTTCTGGTATAATTTAATAACAATTATTTAACTATTATACAGGAGGTTAAACTACCCTCGACCAAGGAAACGTACAAGGTAAGGTTTAATTTCACAATTTCTTTATTATCCGAGGTTGTTTTTACGTAAGTATCTACTGGGACATATTTATTATCCATGTTCATGTTTCATAAAAGAGTTTTCAAAGGGATTATTTTTACTAAAAAATCATTTTAAATGTTTTAAATATTTATTCTTCTAAATCATTCTCATTAATGTCCATGTTTTCAAAATGGTTTTTAAGGATTTATTCATATGGACATGAATGTTTTAAAAATGTTAATTCCTTTAAAAAGTTTCAAGGTGGTATGGGAAACTTTGATTCAAAAATGTATTTAAATTTTTTCATTTCTAAATTGTGTTAATTTTAAATGTTTTCATGAAAAAGTGATATTTTTCTCAAATAGTTTTAAAAATTATTTTCATCTATGTCAATACCTTTGATGGATTTTAAACTTGTTTGATGTTGATTTATTATGATACAAATATTTCATATTGTATTGAAGGTTTTGTGATATGTTTGATTGTGGATGTGTTATTTTTATACCATTCATGGTTTATGGTTAAAGTATTGACATTTCGTATGCTAGTTTTAATACGAATGTTTATGTTATGTTTCAACCTTTTCATATGAGGAATGTATTGGACATAGTAAGTGATGGGTGGAGCCTGCTATAGCTCATCAATGCATCTTTAGGTCTCATAAGACAACTAGACATGGAATTGACTGAGGCCTTTCCCAATTTGATATATGGTTTTGGCTGAGGCCTTAATCATTTTTAGATGTCTTGGCCGAGGACTTCACAAAATGTTTCAGAATGTCCGAAATTATACATTCACTCATTATGAAAATAATATTGATAATTCATGTGGTCATTTGACTAGTATAATACACATGATTATGTTTTATTATGACATTATTTACTCAGCTCATATTCCTGCCCTAAAATTATTCATGTTTATTATTGGTAAAGGCATGAGGTTTCAATTATTCACCATGCTTAATATTTATGTTATGTTCCGCTATATTTATTACCCTTACTGAGCATTTGAGATCACCCCTTTCATATGTTTCATTTTCCCAGGATATGAAGAAGTTAGTTATGAGTGACTTGCATGCATTATCTAGGAGGATTCTATGTTTCCAATGGAATTAATTCGTGTTTTATTTATTTTCATTTTGTACATTTTAACTTATGTATGAATCTTGTTTCCAATAATACTAAACTGATCAGTCTTTCGAGACATGATTTCCTTGTGATCATTCCAATGTTATGTAATAATGCACCGACTCTAGGTAACTAGGGTCGGGGCGTTACACTCCAGCTCAACCTAAATGGCCAGAATAACTCCAGTTTCTTTACTGGTGAGAAACTGGTGGTGCTGCTCCTGAACGCGGAGTCATAGAAGAACCCCTATCACCAGCAGCTGGTGAGAATATATGACAGAAGCGCTGAAGGTCACCCATATTTCCACATGATCGACACTCCATTGGGTCTTTTGGGAAATGCGGCCTCGTATGCTCGCTCTTTTCTCACTAGTAACACACCACCTGGCTACCAGAAGATGTGTCTCGCCTCCTTGGATCACCACGTGAAGACTCCCTATGACACTTACTATTGTCTATAGAAGGGATGATAACTCCAGATACGGAGCCGCCCTGGCTCACAACTCCAGAATACCTTAGATTTCGCTCCGTGATCGGCGCCTGGTTGACTATAGAAGTGATAGAGGTCAACCGGAAGATATTCACCTGTGATCAGATGTCGTGACTTAGACCATCCTTGTACTTACTTTCCATGAACAAATGACCGACTCCTGGAATAGGCCTGAAGTGATGTAGCTCGGTAAAGTAGGAGGAATACTCCATAATAGAAAGAGTACCATGCTCCAGAATCATAAACTCCCAGGCTCGATCGGCCCTCAAGGTCTCCGGATAGAAGTAATCGTAGAAGATGCACTGAAACTCATCCCATGCCATAACCTGCTGGCGTCCCGCCTATGAGATCACATCCCACCACCTCTTGGTGGAGTCTCAAAGCATATAGGTAGCGAGCTTGACCCTCCTCTCTGGAGGTGTCTCCAGATGCTCAAAAACCATCAACATGGATTCTAGCCATAACTCTGCAGCCTGAGGCCCTCCTTCCCCTGAGAAAGTGGGAGGATGTTGCTATTGGAAGACCCACGTCAAATCATCCATTAACGGGGTAGGAGGTGGTGCTCCTTGAAAATTATGCATCATCCTCATGAATCTTTCACTGAACTGTGCATCAGCACCAGTATCAGGTATAACTGCTGGTGCCAAGACTGGCACAACAGGAGGGTCCGCAGGAAGTCTCTGGTTTGCCGTATCCGGCGTTTGATCACTGCCCTGTAACTGGAGGACAACTAGAGGACATCTTGGTGGAATGAATCTGCAAGGTCAAATGCACACCTTAGATCAATATTAACAGGGACTAAAAACTGAAAGCGTAAGAAGGGAACAAGAGAAATAAAGCTTTCTAGTTTTAAAAAACAAGACTACATGACGTGTATAATTCCTACATGGTGTGTTACCTTAAGTTATTCATATGGGAATGTACCTTTACCAAAACTGGCCGTGTAACACCGAAACCACACAACGTGTTGTCCTAACACATAGTGTGTACTTGAATCCTTTCCCCCTGCCCGAGTCCTTATACACGGCTAAGCCACACAACTCTCCCAAGACATGACTACACGATGTGTTCAAGATAGGCACGACATGTACTAGACAAGCTTCACCTGGCCTGTGTTGTTAGTGACATGGCCTAACACATGGCTCACACTACACAGTGTGTTCCAGATAGACACAGTGTGTATGCGAAAGGATAACACTGACCTGTGTTGTTCGTGACACGATCAGGTACCTGGGTTAGACTACACGATGTGTTTAGACAGAACACGTCGTGTATTAGATAAGACTCGGCCAACCTGTGTTGTTAGTGACATGGGTGGGCATAGGGTCGACATAACACAGCGTGTATGGATGGTACACGGCGTGTTCACTCCAGGTTTTCCCTATCCCGTGTCCCTACCCACATGACCTAAGACACGGCTAGAGACTACACGGCGTGTACATAACGTACACAACACCTACTTAAGAAAAAAAGTTTCTTCCCGAATAGAAGAACACATGGCTTGTAGTCAAAACCACACGACGTGTATTCTGGGGTTTTCTGGACAGTAAGCCTCAAAAACTACTCCGGAACCCAGAAAAACACTGAAAAAAGCATTGAAAGTGCCAAATTCTGATCTGTTAGGGCCCATACTCCCTGCGAATCAAAGTTTGGAATCTTATACATGTTATAACAAGATAAAAAAGTCAATTATCCACCAAGTTCCGGTCTATGAGGGCCCATAACACCTCAAGAACCAAAGTTTAGCATTCATTTCAACAAAACCTTACACAAACAATACCCTATCAGACCACAAGTATTTTATCAAGGCATATATCACAACAACATTCATATTCTACACAACATCTATCACAACAACATGCAATTGCTAATGCACCCTAGATGGCATGGAAAGAATGAATGACATGTGATTTCTAGTAATTGCCTATATGATTCATTAGATGGAATACCCTCATATCATCGGGTTGCGATAGAAATAGAACCTCAATAACATAAATAATAACTAGCACAAAACATGTGAGTCACCTAACGATGAAAATCAAGGCAACCATAAACATGAAAAACCAGAAAATTGCATTAACGAGGTAGATTGGATTTTCCCTATACATGAGTTAGCTACTCCTGGGCACAGTTTATTATCAAGTAACTATTTTTTCCTATCCCTTGCTATAGACTTCAAATAGTAAGTCAAGAGAAAATAATTCCTCTGATACCACTTTGTAACATCCTGGCTCCGGAATCCACCTAGAGGTTCCCCGTACCCGATTGGTCACGTGGCCTCAAGAGCATCTCCCCGAATGCCAGAGGCTGCCGACTAGCAGTGAGAGCCTTGGGTGTGATAGTGGGGAAACTATTCCCTCATTGGCAGAGTACATAGAAGAAGTAAACAAATACATACAAGAGCGGAAGGAGTAATACTATCATATCAAAATAAAGAGCAGAAAAATGATAGAATAAACTGGAGCACATATATAACATGATGCATGATACATATGTCTAGGAAAACAGCAAAATAAATTACAATGCTGAAAAACAGTACAACACTAAGTACAAAATAAAAACAGTAATCAGATCCATAGCATCGCAAGCCTAAGATTGGTCCCGTGCTCTCCAGCTTTACAGCATGTCAAATACCTGAAGTAGAAGGGCGATTTCTCTTGTCTATACCAGCAACAATATAATCTATTTGGGCCCAAAAGCATGGAACAAACAGGATGTGAGACTAATCCCAGTAGGCAACCACCATGAGATCTGTGCCTAACAGTCAATGAGTATATGATAGGTAAAAGTACAAGAAACATTAAAAAAGAAGTACTCAATAGTAAACAATCCACAGTTTCAATATCAAGCAACAACTAAACAAAAAGATAAACAAAAACAGGTAACCCTCTGGGAAGTACACTCAGTCTAACCCCTCTGGTCCTACCTAAAAAGTACAAGAAAGAAACAACACAAAGGTAACCCTCTGGGAAGTACTCACAGCCTATCCCCTCTGGTCCTACCTAACAAGTACAAGCAAACCTCTAGGCAGTACACTCAGTCTAACCCCTCTGGTTTAGCTTAAGAATTGACTCTCCGAGGAAGCACTCACCTTCAATTCCTCCTACAGTATCGTATCGGTACTAAAGGCACTTTGGGGAAGCACTCAACATCTCATTCCTCATGTGGCCCGCGTCTAGGCACTACAGACACTATGGGGAAGCACTCAACGCCAATTCCCCCTGTAGTCACACATTTTAAGTTATAATGACACTCTGTAGAAGCCCTTATGTCCATCCTCCCTATGGTCTATACACCAGGTTCTCACGGCCCTGTGTATGTCAAGCAAGTACAGCGAAGCGTATAGGCCAAAGTAAACCTCAAGAAATACTTAGCTAGCAGTCTACAGTATAACAACATATCAGAACAATAGTCACACCATCCTACAATACTAGGCATGGAAAGTAAATAACAGCCTATCAGGAAACTAGACCCAAAGGTCAAAAATAGGCAAAGCATGCATGGGAAATACATCCAAAGCACAAAAATTCACCCTATTCATATTCAAATACCATCTAATCAAGCATACAAGCATAGAAGGAAACCAATAGGGCTAAAATGGTAAATACGCAATACCCCATTCATGGGTATTGGAAAACTTGCACATAAAACTCAATGACATTCAATAGAAAGGAACAAACCACCAACGTCGATGTTAGGAGATCGATATATGTGAACCTCAATGATTGAATCTCCTAATAACACCATAGATCTACAAGAATTATTAAAATGTTCAACCGAATATAACTTTAGAAAGATGAGGAATCATGAAATGAGGCTCAAGTAGAAGAGATAACTCACCAATGCAATTCCAACGCAACCGACGATGTTTGATTTTGAGATCGGACGGAGGCTCAGGGCTCGGGGACTCGGATAAGAATCACGGCCGTACGGAAGATCATGGAAGAAAGAGACCTAGAAGAAGCGTGTTCTAGCTATTAGATGCAACCCAGGTCCATTTAATAAAAAAATACACGGCGTGTATTTTTGAAGTACATGATGTGTACTCTCCTTTTTCGTACTCTACTTTAAGCGGCCTCCAAGTCACTCCCACACGGCCATGTGTGTGGATACTACACGGCCATCACATGGCCTCCAATGGCAGGGTAGTACATGGTGTGTACTCATAAATTACATGGCGTGCACTTATAAAATTTCCAGAATTTCCTCTTTTTCTAAAAAACGACCAGAAAAGGAAAAGCATACCTGAAAGGAAGATCCGTGTTCTTACAGGAACTACCAATATTTATGTAATGAATTAGGTATATGATCTTTGATATGTAGGGTATAATATTCAAATGTTATTATTATGTTATCATACCCTTATGTTTATGTTATGCTTACATATCTCCCTTATTTAAACTTACCGATAATTTTATATCACTTTTTATTATGTTTCCTTTCCTTGGGATATAAAGAAAGGTTTTAAGTATGATTACTAAAGGGGTAGATAATTTAAAGAGATTTTGAAGATCTTTCACTAAATTTGAATAATGTGTTTTAAGTTTCCAAAGGGACTAAACTATTATAGTCCTCGGGCATGTGTTTGTGTAATCCAATGAATATTAATTTAAAAAGATGAAATATCCATGTATGAAAATCCTTGGTCATTATACTTCCTCCTAATAAAAATATACCATGGATATTATTCTGATAATGAATCCCAAACTATCTTTTCATGTAAACAATGTATGCTTTCTTAAATTCTCACGAGCCTAATGCTGCTTTCATAAATAGGTTTGAAAAGGTTGTACCAACTGGCCTAGTTATTCCAAACTTATTATAGAGAGTCCCAATGAATTTTTTATAATGATTTCAATGTTTCTAATGATAATATTGGGTGTTCTACACATTAAGAGAGCATTCATAGGGACCAAAGAGATAATTTTGTTCACCAAAATGATTATTCCATTAAATGAAAGGAATCAGATCTTCCAATTGATAATTATACTCATTATTCTACTAACAATACCATGAAAGTGGTGGATGTGAATCCTCCCATTATAGAAAGTATCACCCATGTATTAAATGGGAAATCCCATTCTTGGTATTATAACACTTGGATTAATAAGTCTATCTCTATCTGTCATGCATTTGTTAGATATATAAACACCCCTTTTGGCAATATTAATGTAATGAACACTCCATTTTCTATAGGAAGTAATGATAAAATTATAGTTTTGTGTAGAATCACATCACGTGATAGTGAATTAGATAACATCATAAGTTAAAAAATATGTGATGTACTATAGAAACCATATCGACCTATGAAATGATGAGAAGTCCATTATCGATTCCCTTAATGATATTTCTTCTAAGGACATATTGAGTAAGAATAAAAATCCTAAATAATAGAGGATACCAATGATAAAGTCTCCTAAATGAGTTAATGAAACAAAATCTCCCACCCATGAGTGAGATAGTGAACCATAGTGAATAGAAGAAATATAAGAAGTAGCCACAAATATACTAAGAGAATATATAATACCCTACGTTCAGATGGTTTATGAGGAATTATAATTTTTGATTTGGTGGATAGGGTTTTTTAGAACAGAGGATTAGAATGAGAACGTGAGGGTTTAATAATCCTAAAATTATGGTTTTTTATGTTTTTTAAGGTTTTTTGGATTCTCAAGGTCTTCAAGATAGTTTCTTAGGGGAGAATAAGTGGTCAGGCTACTGGAGGGAACTTCTACAGGCCATTCATGATGTGAAGGAGGGTTTCATAGCATGATTTTTTAAGAAAATGGGAGAGTAACCCTATGCCCATGGTATTTATGGTGTAAATATTAGTTCATGATGTAAAAATGTTTTTTAGATATTTTTTATTAATTAAGGGGTCTCCTACTCTTTCGGATGATCATATGAGAGAGGGAGGGGTTGAACGATTGGCCCTATCTTACCTTTATCCCTCAGTAATCAGAAGTGGTTCTTGGGGTCATCATATGGTAGTTTTGGGTGATATATTCCTCTTCTATCCCACTACCCTTATTTCTCGTTCATCTCCACTAATTTTAGGTAATTCTAGATTAGGTTTTAGATTTTGATTCCTTGGGGTATGGTGGAATCATCCATTTTTAGGGTAATTTTGTTGAGATCACATTGAGGGGGACCTAAGATGATTTCTGCATGTTGTCACATGATATTTTTGGTTGAGAAATGATGTTCCATATTTTTATTTAGGGTTTTATCCTAAATTTAATTATTTTACCCTAGATTATTTGTTACATTTTATGAATATTTCATGGAATGAGTTTGGAGGTACGACATTGGGGCATTGGTGAGTGTTTGGTTGCAGTTTCGGTGCGACAAGGCCTACCTATGATTTTTTTTGTGATTTAATAAAATCAATATAAAATTTAAAATTAATTTTAATTGTTTAATTAATTATTATTTAATTATAATTAATAAATTTTTAAATTTTATATTGGGTTAGGGCCTTGAAATAATGGGTCATGGCCGAATGGACTTGAACAAGCTTGGGAGAGAGTTGTCAAGCTATACTTAAAAAGGTAAATGGATGTTTTGAGGTATATGTTCCCTTGTAAATGGACTTATGGTAGTTTTATTTCATTATTTATTCTTGTAATATGATGTGTAGTTCCTCCATTGAGGGTAGTTGACCTGTAAAAATAATTGTATTATTTAACTAAAATTTTAATTCTTATGAATGAGTTGAAGAAATTTCTAAGACCATGAAAGACCTTGGGAACTGGCCTAATGGGATTGGAAATCAATGGATGAGGCCTTATTTTCAATTGTATGACATGATGTATAGATCCCAAGGAGTTCCAATTAATTATATTAATGTAATATAGTGGCCCTAGTACAGGATCCCTTAAATACATCGGGGTAGATATGGGTTATGTGTTTCAATTGATGGTATGAGGATTTATCATGTGGGAACCATGAGATATTGTAAATCCTTATAAATTGCTAGATATAATAGTGGGGTAAGTGTTCCTCCCCCATTGATATATAGTTACCGATTTGGGTAAACCCTTTAGATATTATTGGAAATATTGGAGTGAGGACCGACCTAGAGGTGACTTGGAACGTGAGACGAGCATTATGCCATCATTTGAGAATGATACCAATGTTTCTTGAATTTGGAGTCTAGTGAGACCATAACATTATTGTGATAATGTTTAGGGACATTATTCCCTTCAAGTGATGGGTTAGTACCCATGTGATGTGAAAAATATTGAGGGACCCTGGTGATGCGTCCAGACTAAGATGTTACCTAGGAGGACCCTAATGGGTGGATAGGGACATGTTGACCCATGTGAAGGAGTTTAGAAAATTGGTAGTGATTATTTTAGGATCCAAATATTGATTCTTATTCAGACCCATGGTTTAGGATTCCACAGATCTATATGGTGGGATAAAAATTCCACCAAGACCCATGGTTTGGTATTCCTCATACTATGTCCTTAGATTAATATGGTTGGATTTAACGATCATTAAGAAACCATGATTTCTAATTTCATGTATCTATAACATCATGTATAATGATTTTTAGATTCCATGGATTAGAGCTGGGAGTATTATGGTTTGGGCTGCCAAAAATATGATCTTAGGAGTTAGATGAGGCCTTTGAACATATGGATGCTATGAATTGGTGCAAGGTGTACCTAATTTTGGAATCCTTGTATTTTATCCTTTATTTCTATATTATATACCATGATTTGGGATACCTTGGATTTTATACATATAGTTGAGATATTGTAATGTGATTTGGGTTACCATGGGTTTTGAGTGGGGATACCATGCTTTGGGCTATCACAGATTTGATCTTTTGATTCAATAGGATACACTATTTTTGGGGTTGGGAATATATCCCCACATAGTTTTTTCTATTCTTTGACTAGTTCCTTCAGACCGATATGATATTATGGGGCATGATTTTGTGATGTGCTCATATACACACCAACACTATCTAATGAAATTTTAGGTCGATATCGGGTATCATGGTAGAACCTGATGATTGATAATGGTTATTTATTTATGATTAAGAATTATATTTCTTTTATTTATTTAGTTAAGAATATCAAATGTATATAATACACTTACTTTTTATACATGGGACGACATTCGTGGTTCCCTTCTGATTTGTACTCACACCCTACATCGGTGATAATGGCACTTAAGTACCCAAGAAGCTTACAATGATTATAAGTTTAGGTTGGGAAAAGGCCTGGTGTTTCTTGATCAAGCAGAACAACTTGAAAAATACTATATATTGTGAATAGTAGAGGCTTATAGATGTAGTGGAGCATCTTTTATGTTTTCTTTTTCTTGTATGAATCTTATATATGTGGTCTGTCTTGTGGGTGGCCAGGGAATCTACATGACTACTTTCCTAAAACATTCATGCTTTATTGATGATTATGATTATTTATTACACTTATTATAGTTTATTTTATTGATAATTTTTAGTTATTATTTATTATCTTGAACTTTGGTATGGGGTTATAGTCTTCCCATTGTACTACCCTATACCCTTACTTCTAATTGGCAGCCTCTAGCATATGGGGAGACGTTCTTGTGGTCCATGTGGTGAAACCCCTAGTCTGGAAATCACTTAGTAGTTGTGGAAAAGGTGATAAAAATTATATAATACATGATTTATTAGAACTTATATAATAAATATCCATTCTATTTTATCATAGGCCTTTTCCATGTTAATTTTTATCATAATGTTGGATTCAACCACTCTCTTATCAATATCAGAGATAATCTCCTAAGAAAGACTAATATCACCTTTAATTTACATGCCTTTTATAAAACCATGATGTTAATTTGATATAATAATATGTAAGTAAAGATTAAACCCTTTTCTCAAAATAATGGAAAATACTTCTTATAAAAAAATATCTATTCTTATAGTATGTAATTAGCCATAATTATTGGTTGAATAACCTTATGATGAAGGAAAAGTATGGTGGTTGTTGTAAAACTAGTAAGTGTACATACTTTGAGGTTATATTACACTCCTTTAGTAACTTACCTCTTGATTTTTCCCAAGGGTCTAATTAAAATCCCCCTGGGAAGATATCAGGCCCTAGAGCACTATCCAGATTAACGATTTTATTGAATACATAATTTAATCTTCTTCTAGAATAGATTTGATATGATCATTTTATTGTTTATTCAATTCTTAGGGGATTTTTAAAAAATGATTTTAATTATTCAAATATCCAAAGTTCCCTCTACAAAATTACTGGAGTTGGTTAGAAAGTAAACCAAAGAAGTAAGAAACCACAATATGGCCCATGATATTATCATCACAGGTGTGAGATCCATCTTCAAGATGTATGTTGATATTTCAATAAATTTTTTTCTCCCTAATGTAATAATGAATGTAGGGCTTATAAAATAAACTTTAATATATCATTTAATTATTTATTTATCTCTAGTATCCTTTTCAATGAAAAAATCCCCCCTCTATTTACTAACTCTTGAGATAAAAGAGTGGGAAAATATAATTATCCCACTGATCTTATAATATGTTATCAAACTACCAAATTTCTTCCTAAATAATATCCAATAAAATGTTATGGATTTTTTTGTATCTTATTCTAATTGATAATTTAAAATTTAAAACTTCTATGATTTTTTTCAGTTCCACCTAAGTAAAACACTTGGTTGGAGAAAACCAAGACATGCGAACCATATCATTAAAAGCATCTAGATCCATCTAATTACTTGAATATAAAAACAACTATTTGAGTAAAAAACCCTATATCTAGATAAATATAAGAAAATTATTATAAAAAATTATTTCTATGTTCTTTACATATGATTTTGAGAAATTATAGATAGCCTAAAAGTTACCAAGATATATATCTGGTCTATTCCAAATTTTGCTGGTACCATAATTATTATTGCACCAAGTAATATTTTCCCCTAATAACCTCAAAGACAATATTTTTTGGGGAAATAAAATGGATAAAATATTTTACATAACTATTGGGGTAGAGTCCACCTACTTTCTTCCATAATTTCCCATGGATGGTGTTAAAATCACCTCATATAAACAAAGCTCTAAGGCTAATATTAAAGGAATAAAGTGACTCCCATAGTTCCCTTATTTGGATAATCATGAAATTAATATATAAAATAGTCATGTAAATGTAGTTTTTGGTTTTATTTTACTAGATGGTGGTATGTTAATGGGAAGTATCAATAAAATCCACATAAATTTTATTTTTTCTAGAAAAATCAAAATATGAGTGTTAGTAGGGCTACCATGCATATACTTGTATACATGAAGCTTGATAGAAATATCTTGAATCAATTTCACCTTGAGTTAGGGTTCTAGGATTTCTATCATGGAAACATGTATGTTATTAAAAAATTTTATAAGGTACTCACTATTTACCATGGATCCCATGCCCCTTAAATTTAAAATAATTAAGGAGATCATGAAGAAAGTACAAATGAGGCCTTACATCCCAATATATCTTGAATAGATAAATCTGATAAAACAAAACTTTTATCATAACATGATTTATTTTACACACTACTAGGAGAGTTTTTTTTCTTCCTTTGGATTCTTTTATTTGGGGGATAAATGAATATATATTATTTTAATTCACCAAGAATCTAAAAGGAATTATGAGATGAAATCAGAACCTCCATGGTTAGAATAGACTTCTCCTTATCTATGAGAACATCAGGTGGATCAGCTATATTATTCTTAGGGATGGGTAGTTTAGGATGAGTTTACTCATTATAGGATTCCACTTCTCCCATAGGGGGCCCATCTCTAGATTTGGAGCCAAAGTCAGACCTAGGGAGTCTAGATCCATCATGTTATTTAGATAAGACCACCATTCCTTGAAACCAATTCTTTCTTATTATTGATTGAACCTCTAATATGTTCCATGAATAGGTGATTCAAGGTAAGGATAAAATGAGTGATAAATCAAGGGGGACTCATGGAAGGATTCTAAGATGTGTCTATTTAAGGAAGGATGGAACCTTGTCTTCTACACAATGATTTTGAGTGACCTTGTAAGTTGTATAAATAATATTAGCTGGATGGATTTTATTTAATATCCTTTTACATAATTATTTATAATTTCTTACATGAATAAGGATTTTTAAGGGTGGATTGGATAGATATAGCTTATAACATGTGCTAGTGACTATGGTATTTCCATTCAAATGGTAGCTTCATCAGTAAAGATAAAATGGATGAAAGAATAACCTATGATTTTTAGGAATCTAGGTTTTGAAGTGTAAGGGGGGACTAGGAAAATAAATCCAATGTACTTATAGCGTTTAATACTTACCCTAATTAACATCAAATTACAATCTAAAGAGAATGGATTTTTAACATTCAAAAGAGTTCCCCTATCTATCCCAAGATATGATGATGTTGAGCTTTGATAAGATATGAATGCATTTGGATTTCCTATTCAAGATGTATATTTAAATGGGGAAGGAATGATTCCATGACTGGATAAAATGAGTAAATAATTATATAGAAGGGTAATCCACCTATAATTTAGCTACAAAAGACTATCAATGATATTGATAATCCAATTTGAGTAGAACCTCAAAAATTAAGAGGTCCAGACATCCCTCCACTTTTTCATGGATGTTCACCTCAATGGTGATTAGAGTGGGGGATCAAGTGGAGCTCAAATATAAGGGGGTGAATATCTCTTAAGACCACCACATTCATGTATATTGAAGGGGGAACAAAATCCATAAGTGAAGAGTCTCTAGTGAGAAGGTTCAACAGTAGTGGTGACCCAACACTGGAAGTTTCTTGGATCTCATATTGTGGTACCAGGGAAGGGGTGTGGATGAGAGGATAGTGGGAAGCCCCTTCTATGATCATTAAGTCATCTAATACTAGGGATATGGAGGCCTAGTTTGAAATAAATACCGACCTCTAATCTACCATGATGAGACCACCATCAATAAGGAAAAAATATCAACTAGGTGGGGTCTTGTAGTATGTATTCAGATACTTATGAAACATTTTTAGCCTATATAATTAATAAAACTAGTATATATTTGGTTGGTTTGTTACTAAAAATTAAAATGAGTTCCAATCTCAATTATGGTTTATACTAACATGACATTTTATGCAAACTAGATTCATGCATTAATGGGGTTGAATTAGTATAAATAATAGGACACTCATTTACATCATCAAGAGAGGTATTTTGTATTAAAAGGAGAATAAAAGAAATGGTTAGGTCTATGAACTCAACAATTTTCTCAAGTGAATTATCCTTATATTAGGATTCATCTTTCATAAAATGAATACATTCAATGACAAAAAATTGATCCTCATAATTTATAAAATTATCAATTAATAATCATATGTGACATTTTTTAACATGTTCACAATATTTATCATAATTTTCAACATATGACATATTTATTAACTATATAAAAGAAAGATAAATTATAAAATAAAATAAATAAATAGGAGAGAGGAGTTATTGATGAGGCATTCAACTTTGACGATGCAAATGTCACACATAAAGATAAAATATTCTATAAAAAAATTATATATTGAAGTTAAAAATTGAAAATGAAAAAATATAATTATTTATTGAATTTACATAGTTCTTATAAAAAACACACTCTAAAATTATAGATCTCCCCAGAAGTAGCACCAAAATTTGAACATGCTTTCATAAAGAATAAAATTGAATAGATTTTAAAAGATTATTTATAGAAAATGGAAGAACATAGGTGATATCTCAAGGAGCGTTGAAAGTTTTTGAGTGATAATTTTTAATTATGTTTTATAAAAATAGATTAAAATATGGGGTGGGTTTGAATGATTTTGAAAATAAAACAAAATATTTAAAGTGTTTTATAGTTTATAATGGAAGTGGTTATTTAAAGTTAAATAAACATCATGTAAAGTTATGAATTCTTAAAAATTTAACGGGTTTAGTGAAATTTTTTAGTTGAGGTTTCATCGAAATCCATATTATCCTCATGTCTATAAAATTGACACACTTTCACTCAAACATTTGTGTAATTATCATTTACCTAATATTAAGACGATATATACGAATAAAAATATAAATATATATAGTAATATTTGAGTTTTATTATAATTAATAGGTTTCTTATTCTTCCCATTCATAATAATAAATGCTCCCCACTCAAAAATCACAATTAAAATGGTTGTTATTGAGATTGAATTGCTATTAAAGTATCCAAAGATAGAGCTCTGTTCAGAACTATATCATGATTAAAAAATAAAAAAATTGTGTTAAAACTCAAATATACCAAAATAGTAGCTAATGGGTGTGCTAAAACCATAATTCCAATCATGTTTTCCAATCATAATGACTACCCACTATTTAGATCACCATCAAGATGGGGTGGAAGCTCATATGAAACTGTATGTTAATTTTTCTTATCCTTGTAGGTACAGTGTGATGTAGAATGTATAGTACGATGAGAGGCCTCCATTTTATCTCCAAAATGGAAGAGTTTTACTCCCTTAACCAAAAATCAAAATGATATTCCCAATTTGTAAATTTATAAGAAAATTGGAAGGTAGTTTTGGAACCCTATTTTGGAAATAATACATGGAACTAAAATTTTGGATATGAGATAGAATTATCTCATTTTAAAAATAATCCCCACCTATTGAATGTATAAACACAAAACATGGTGAAAATTAATCATTTTTAACTCAAGATATATCCAAATTACAGAAGTGACCATGTGCCTATGAATAGTGAATATTTTTTCCAATGATGACATGTTTTGGGATTCTTGATTAATGAATTGGGCTTTATGATTTTCCATAAAATTATATCATGAATTTTTAAGGATGTGTTAAATAAATTTGAGCCCAATTATTTTATATATTATGTGAAATGTGGATATTTCACATGTGTGCTTTATATCTCATGAAGTTTATCCCATTTTGCTTCAAATTCCTCTTTGGATCTCTAAATCACCCAAACCTATGATGAAAACCCAAAAAATAAGTCAAATTTATCTTTTTAATAGTATTTATCATTAATCAAATGAATAAAATGAGAATATTAATTGATTATTATATTTATAATTTATAATAAAAAAATAGTTTAACATAGTGGAATAAGGGTTGAATACAATAGTGAATCATAGTGTTATTAGATCTATGAGCGACTGGACATCAAAAAATAAGGAGAAGAATAAAATGATAAAATAATATAAATTCATATAGAAAAATTAAAAAATTTGTCCCCACATAAAAAATGAGACCAGGAAACCCATCAGGATTTGGATGACACATGATACAATTTATATTGACTCCCTACCAAACTCTCATCTGTAACCAAAGGCATATAGAACCTCTCTTTACCTCACCAAATTTTCTTTATGCCCCTATCAAGTTCTATATGGAAATATAAACCAAAAAAAATATAACAACCCTAGACCTGCACTCTCAGACCCACTGCTGAAATCATAAAATTTACATACCCATCTTTGATACTGATAATTGTGACCCAATTTTATTTCACCCAAACCATAAAACATCAAAAACTAGATCACCTAAATTATCAAGGACCTTTTAGTTTTATAGTTTTACAAAATTAGGAAAAAATATAACATAAACAATACCCATTCCATTAAATGATAATTTCTCCCACTTAATACATCTTTTCTTATTTCACATTAAGTCATCGTGATCATCCATATGAACTCCCTTATTGAAATAATTCATTCAAACTCATTCAATATAACAAAGTTAAGAGTAAACATAATAATGGGGAGATAAAATTCTTAGTAAGGGTAAATATAAGAATTAAAATTTGAAATTCATCAATGCGAATAAGTAGTTCTCGAGGGTATGACATCATAACCAGAGTGCATGGCCAAATCATTAAAGAACTCATACCCATAAATACCTAAATCATGAATTATGAAGCATGGTATAAGGATTTAAAGAAAGTAAAGAGTCATAAAAATCAATAATCATGAGCCATGTTATATTAATCTTGATCAAATGGTACATTATAAACCCATGGAAAGATAGATATAATGTAATAGTATCTTGGAACATCATCATCACAGAACCCTTAAAAAACCCTTAAAAATGGAATAACCAAATAAAAAACATCCAATATAATTATCCAAATAATATAATCATTACTAAATTCATTAGAGCACTAAATGGGTGCACCTATCATTTAAGAAACAATAGGCTCACCCATCTCTATATGGGAAGCCCCATCATATAAGCTGTAACGGGCTCTCCCGGTGCTATATGGGCTTCCCCATCATATAATCTATAATAAGCTCACCCAACACTATATGATATTCCCCATCATATATAATATCCATGAAACACAAATTAAGTACATATATCTTATACATAATCATAAAACTCATGAAAAAAATTATTCCATTCATAAATTGATTGACCCATGGAAATGAATCAGGTTCCAAAAAAATATATTTGAAACATGATTAATAGGTGGAAAAGAAATGGGTTTAATAAATATATCTTTTAAACATGATTAAACCATGTAAAATTAATGGTTTCCATAGTAATATCTTTCCAAAAGTCTTAATCCACTTAGAGAAATAATGAGGATGGTATCAATACAAAATATCCCTAGTGAAGGATAAGTAACAACAAGGGTTTTTTATGTTTATTAATACCAATAAAATACCATTAAAAACATTATTTAGGAAAATATAATTTTCATTTTCAAAATAAAATTTTAAAACTTAAAATATTATAAAAATCCTCTTTATTAAAAACCACTTTTAAAAATATAATAATTTCCAAAATATTAGGAAAAACATTTTATTTAAAAAAAATACTTATAAAATTTCAAAGGTAGCTTCAATAAAATGGAATTCATGATGGATAGAAATTTTTTATATCCATACAAGTTAAAAAGAACATTAATTTTACACTATAAAAAGGTTAGAAAAGTGATAACCCTGTAGGGCGTCATTAATTACCTATGTTACTATGAAAAAAACAAAATTATAAAACCCAAACTATGATACTCAATTAAAATGTAGTATAAGGAAAGTTCATGATCAAACCCACATATACAATGTGTATGTTTTAAATTAATTAAGGAAATAGAAATAGAAATTGTTTAATTTCGTTGAGAAAAGAGAAATAACAACAGTGATGGTTGGGTTAAAATTTAATATGGGAGACATTCCAGGTTCAATTATTTTTGGTTCATGTTCTAGGGATTCAATTGGTATGAGTTTATTCAAATTTGGTGTCAAAATTTGGGTCATCAGGGATCCTTGGTCTTGGTATCCCACCCCAATCCCATGATCACACCATTTGAATGGTCATTTACTAGGTTCAGTCATAGAAATAGACGACCTAAAACCGTGTTTAAACATAACTGACCTAGTGTTGCATAATGTTCATACACAATCTAAGATGATTAATTGATCAAATAAATTAAACAACTTGTAGAAATGATCATATAATAGAAAAATAAGAGTAATTATAATTTAATAAGTAGTTTTCATCCATCAAAAACATGAATAATAAAAATAAATAATCTCTAGAATCACATCCCCTTACAATCACATCATCTGAAACTAAGAAAACTACTTGCTCATGATGAGAATGAGAGATAAGGGTACCTGAAGATTAATGGTGGTGAAGAGGGGATTTCGATCGTCACTCTGTTGTTTGTTAGTGTTTTAATTTCTATTGATAGTCTCATAGTGTCTTGGAAGGGTGGACATAAGCCTCTTTTTATAGCCAAATTTGTCATCATGGATTGTAGCATAAATTTTATTTTTCATGCATCATCACCGTCATGACATGTACTTAAGTTACATGTCGTGTAATCCCTCACATTTTCCTTCGCATCTTTTTAATCCACACAAATCTTGTTTGTAGACTTTGACTTAGGTCATTTAGTGAAAGATAAACTCATGACATGTAATTATAGTTCACTACGTGTAACATTTTCATGACTTTTCGAACAAGGAAATTTCCTTTCAAACATGTCACAATGTGTAATGGCATTACAGATTGTGTAATACATTTTTCTTTAGTTTCTAGCACTGATTTTCTGTCAAAAATCTGGGGTTGTGCTGCTTCACTTCACTTGCTTTGCAAAGGGTCCTTTTTCTCACATTTCTCCCCTTTTTATTCCATTTTTATCAATTAGTTGTTTCCTGAAAAAAAATCATAAAACAAGTAAATACATTCAATAATTGGAAAGATTGATCAATTAAATACATAACTCAACACCATAAAATACTTTAAAATATATGCATTAAATAAACATATAAAAAATAACCTTATTCAAAAAATGAAAAGAATATTACTTTCAAACCATTAATTAAAAATTAAATCATGGATAAAATTTCATTAATAAATCATTTTTATAAGGTTAAAATTTTTTTTATTAAAAATTGGTCTTGATGAAAAAGGATTTATGAATGAAGAGAGAAATAATGTCAAGTTTTATTAAAAACACTTTCTTAATAATTTTAAGTATCAAAGAGAGGGAAATTGGTAATATTACTTAAAAATTTCATGAAAAACTAAGGGATAGTAAAATTGTTGAGAATTATTGAGATTTTTGTAATGTCCCGAACCTTTCTAGTTCATTACTTTGCGAAATCAGGTGTATGAGGTGTTTCGGGATGTCAAAGTGACATATCCCCAACACTTTTCCAAATTTACATTTCTACGAACAGTTCCATCGGTGAATATTTCCAACAGTAGACTGTTTTGAATAGTGCATCGATAACTATCTATGAACAGTTCCATTGGTGAACAGTTCCAATGCCAGAACTTTGTGAACAATGCATCTGTAACTATCTATGAACAGTTCCATCAGTGAACAGTTCCAATGGTAGACCGTTGTGAACAGTGCAACGGTAACCTTCTGTGAACACTGTCATTGGTAACCTTATGTAAACAGTGTCATCAATACCCTTATGTGAATAGTGAAATGGTGACCTTATGAGAACAGTGACATCAATGACCTTATGTGAATAGTGTCATCGGTAACCTTATGTGAACAGTGCAACAATGACCTTATGTGAATAGTGTCATCGGTAACCTTATGTGAACAGTGTCATCGGTAACCTTATGTGAACAGTGCAACAGTGACCTTATGTGAACAGTGACATCAGTGACCTTATGTGAACAGTGTCATTGGTAACCTTATGTGAATAGTGTCATTGGTGACCTTATGCAAACAGTGTCATCGGTAACCTTATGTGAACAGTGTCATCGGTAACCTTATGTGAATAGTGTCATCGGTGGCCTTAGGAGAACAGTACAACAGTGAGGTTCCAATGGTGAGGTTCCAATGGTGACCTCTTTTCCAATTTTTGAGTTCGTGAATAGTGTTTTTAGAATGTTGAGGTTCCATTGGTAACCTCTATTTCCTTTTCCAAATTTTGAGTTTGTGAACTATGTTTCCAGAACGGCGAGGTTCCATCAGTTACCTCTATTTCCTTTGCCAAATTTTGAGTTTATGAACAGTGTTTCCATAAGGGTGAGGTCCATTGGTAACCTCTATTTTCTTTTCTAAATTTTGAGTTTGTGAATAGTGTTTCCAGAACGGTGAGGTCCATCGGTAACCTCTATTTCCTTCACCAAATTTTGAGTTCAGGAACAGTGTTTCCAGCTTCCTATAGTTTTACCCCTTTGATGTTTCCTTTGACGTAAAATGCATTTAAAGCCTCATTTTAAGGACTAAAAGGCCGATTCAAAGGTCATAACTCCTATATTAATTTCTCCCAAGGCTCAAGATGTTTTTTTCTACATAGTCAAACTACATGGTTTAATGCGATCCGCTTTTAATGGAAAATCCAGCATATCTTAAACCACTACTCCATTAAATCTTCTAAAGGAATGATATATCTTCCTCCCTAGTTACTCCTCCTTGTTCTCGGGTGTGAGATGCTCGAACATCCCATTCCTTTCTGCAGGAGTTGTGTAATCAAACTTTCCTCCTAGTATTTGTTCCGCTCTATTTTGATGCAACCAAGCAATATCAATCAGTATTCGATATAAGGTATATTATATATTCATTCTTTTGGGTTCATATCTTCCTGTTTCCCCTCTCCCTTTTATGGAATACTATCTCCTTGTTCCTAATGGACTTTTCTTGGATTTTGACCGGTGTGGTGGCGTCTCTGCATCCTCGGGTGGATACAGTTGTCACGGGGGGAGGAGATTGTAACCTGTTGTATGGCTCGTTCTCATATAAAGAATGTGAAGAACTGTTTGAGGTAGGGGATTCATTGCTTCTCTTTTCTATTATGTGCAACTGTAGATTTAGCATTTTTATTCCACTGAATCACAATGAAATTGACATAATAAATATTTGAACCAGACAAATAAATTATGATCAATCGTATGTTATTTCCTCTTGTTTTTCTAGATAGTGTGATATCTATGCTTTATTGCTTATATTTTTCATTCTCAATGGAAATTGGTAAAGAACGTAAAGCCGTAATTTATTGATAATTTTTTAGATAAATATAAAGAGGCATGTAAATGAATCCGGTTCCTCTTGTTGTAATTTGATGCTAATTAAATTGGTGCATTAATCATTTTTAATTATTTGTGATAGCTTACTAATTAGGTTTCCCGAATTTGGAACCTACGAAAAATAAATCGGTTAATCCAAGATGGATTAAAGAAATGGTTGTTTGATATAAGATAATTCATTATAGGGTTCTGAGTTACCCTTTTGCTTGTTTAAGGGCCCAGAGACCAATTGATATGATGGTTGTTTTCTTACTTCTTGTGTTGTGATGTGATCCTAGAAGGCTGTTGTGATATGTGGGGGCAGGGAGGCTGATTGGTTGTGGAAATAGATGACGCCTAGAGTGGCGATATGTATCAGTTTATGCATGTGGGTGTCGTAGAGGACACCAGGGATGATGGAATGAGTTGGATGTGAATGTTTGGATGCTTGATGTTTCTTTGATTGGTTATCTACTTTACTTTTCCTACTGCTCAAGGAAGCTGTTATTGATTACCCTTCTTCCGAAAGGGGAAAAGACGTGCGGGGTATGCCACGTAATTTTCGTGTCTATCTTCTCAAGGGAGGATTGGTCTCTGCTCTTGCTATAGGTGGAAAAGACTCAATGGGTAGTTCATCTACACACCGTATTGAGCCCCCTTGTGTTTAGAAGTATATAATATTTTTCTATAATTCTTGGGAATATGGGAATTTAATACTATAAATAAATAATTGAATAAATGATGTTAACCCATGAGGTTGGAGCTTGCTGGAACGAAATGTTGTGGTTATAATTTTAAAGGGACAGTGGAACTTGTGTTTTATGCTAATGAAATATAATGTGAAATTGTTAATGGTTAATTAATGTTTAAATAATTAAATAACATAAAGTGGAACTGACAAAAAGGGAATGAGTTAATTCAATTATGCTCTTTAAATGGTTATGTTCTTATAGGATACCTAGTATTAGAAGTGGAAGCCAGGAGTCTGAGATACGTTAGCTGCAGTTGAGTCTAAGACTAGGTTATACCCATAATGTGGTTGTAAGATATAGTATATTCTGTAATTTTTGTGTATCTATACGCTACTCCACCCCGTCAGTTAGGAAAACTAACACCCTGGGGATTCTGAGCCCTGGGGGTGTTTTCCCCAACATTTTGGTGGGAGGATGGATGACTGACTACCCCCTTTGGCCTCACTCTCTTCTCTTGGTAGTTACTTGTGCTGGTAGGCATAATGGTTAGTTTTCCCTATATATGTGTGTAGAGGGATATAACAGCTTTTGGTTATTCAAACACATATATATTCTGGATATATTATCCTTTGGACTACTATAGGTGTGACGTATATAATCTATGATGGCTTAAGGATCCTTACTTGGTGTATGGGCTGTAATGGATTGAGGTATAATACCCGACATATGATACACATTATGCGAGCTGTGGTGGATCCCAAAAACTACCTGGTTATATTATTGTGTGGACATGGTGGTTGGTTGCATGAGGTGCATGCTGTGGTGCTTCGCCCATGTGTCTACGAGAAGAATTTTTTGGAGAGAGATGCTTAAGACGTGCGACATTGGGGAAAATCGACAAACTAGTGGGGAAGTAGTAGCGGGGAACCCTTGATATTCCAGAACAGTGAGGTTCCATTGGTAACCTCTATTTCCTTTTCAAAATTTTGAGTTTGTGAACAATGTTTCTAGAATGGTGAGGTTCCATCAGTAACCTCTATTTCCTTTTCCAAATTTTGAGTTCATGAACAGCGTTTCTAGAATGGTGAGGTCCATCAGTAACCTCTATTTCCTTTTCCAAATTTCGAGTTCGGGAACAGTGTTTCCAGCTTCCTACAGTTTCTCCCCTTTGACGCATCCTTTGACTTAAAATGCATTTAAAGACTCATTTTAAGGACTCTAAGGCCGATTAAAAGGTTATAACTCCTATATTAATTTCTCCTAAGGATCTGGATGTTTTTTTCTACTTGGTTAAACCACGTGGTTTAATGCGATCCACTTTTAATGGAAAATCCAGCATATCTAAAACCACTACTCTGTTAAATATTCTAAAGGGATGATATATCTTCCTTCCTAGTTCTTCTTCCTTGTACTCAGGTGTGAGATACTCAAACATCCCATTCCGTTCCATAGGAGTTGTGCAATCAAACTTTCCTCCTAGGATTTTTTCCGCTCTGTTTTGATGCAACCAAGCAATATTGATCAGTCTTTGATATAAGGTATGTTCTATCATCATTCTTTTGGGTTTATATCTTTTTATTTCCCCTCACCCTTTTATGGAATGCTATCTCCTTATTCCTAATGGACTTTTCTTGGGTGTTGACTGATGTGGTGGTGTCTCTACATCCTCAGGTGGATACAATTGTCATGGGGGGAGGAGATCATAACCCGTTGTGTGGCTCGTTCTCGTATGAAGAATGTCAAGAACTTTTTGAGGTATGGGATTCATTGCCACTCTTTTATGTTACATGTAACTGTAGAGTTATCATGTTTTATCCCACTGGATCACAATGAAAATTTCATAATATATATTTGAACTAGATAAATAAATTGTGATCGATCGTATGTTATTGCCTCTTATTTTTTCTAGATAGTGTGATATCTCTGCTTTCTTGCTTAGATTTTTTGTTCTCAATGAAAATTGGTATAGAACATAAAGCCAGAATTAATTGATAATTGTTTGGATAAAGATAAATAGGCATGTAAATTAATCTGGTTCCTCTTTTTTGTAATTTGATGATAATTAAATTTGTGCAGTAAGCATGTTTAATTATTTGTGATAGATTACTGATTAGGTTTCCTGAATTTTAAACCTACAAAAAATAAATCAGTTAATCCAAGATGTATTAAAGAACTGGTTGTTTGATATATGATAATTCATTGTAGGGTTCTAAGTTACCCTCTTGCTTGTTTAAGGTCTAAGATCCCAAATGATATGATGGTTGTTTTCCTACTTCTTTTGTTGTGATGTGAGCCTAGAAGGCTGTTATGATATGTGGGGGTAGGGAGGCTGATTGGTTGTGGTAGAAGATGATACCTAGAGTGGAGAGATGCATTAGTTTATGCATGTGGGTGTCTTAGAGGACACCAGGGATGATGGAATAGGTTGGATGTGAATGTTTGGATGCTTGATCTTTCTTCGATTGGTCATCTACTTTACTTTCCCCACTGATCAAGGAAGCTAGTCTTGATTACCCTTATTCTGAAAGGGGTGAAGACATGCGAGGTATGCCACATGCTTTCTGTGTCTATCTTCTCAAGGGAGGATTGGTTTGTGCTCTTGATATAGGCGAAAAAGACTCAAGGGGTAGTTCATCTACTCACTGTGTTGAGCCCCCTTGTGTTTATCAACATATAATGTTTTTCTAGAATGACTGGTAATATGGGAAAGTAATGATGTAAATAAATAATTGAATAAATGATGTTAACCCATGGGGTTAGATCTTATTGGAACAAAATGTTGAGGTTACAATTTTAAAGGGACATTGGAATTTGGGTGTTATGCTAATGAAATATAATGTGAAACTGTTAATTGTTAGTTAATGTTTAAAGAATTAATTAAAAAAAAGTGGTATTGACAAAAAGGGAATGGATTAATGAAATTAATATCTTTAAATGGTCGTGTGCTTATAGGATACCTAGTCTTAGAAGTGGAATCCTGGAGTCTGAGAGACGTTAGCTGCAGTTGATTCTAAGAATAGGTTATTCTCATTATGTGGTTGTGAGATATAGTATGTTCTGTACTTTTTGTGTTTCTATACGTACTCCACCCCTTCAGTTAGGGCAACTAACACCCTAGGGATTCTGAGCCCTGGGGGTGTTTTCCCTAACATTTCGGTGGGAGGATGGATGACTGACTACCCCCTTTGGCCCCACTCTCTTATCTTAGTAGTTACTTGTGCTGTTAGGCATAGTAGATAGTTTTCCCCATATATGTGTGTAGAGGGATATAACAGCTTGTGGTTATTCAAACACATATATATTCTGGATATATTATCCTTTGGACTACTATAGGTGTGACGTATATAATCTGTGATGGCTTGAGGATCCTTACTCGGTGTATGGGCTGTAGTGGATTGAGGTATAATACCCGACGTATGATACACGTTATGCGAGCTATGGGGGCTCCCAAAAACTACATGGTTACATTATTGTGTGGACATGGTGGTTGGTTGCACGAGGTGCATGTTGTGGTGCTCCGCCCAGGTGTCTACGAGAATCCTTTTTGGAGAGAGATGCTTAGGACGTGCGACATTGGGGAAAAGTGACAAACTAGTGGGGAAGTAGTAGTGGGGTACCCTTTATATTCTTTATTATAATATATACTATTGTATACGTTACTTGGTGGTTGTAGCCACGATGAGGTTGGGAATTTAGTATACCTATTTAGGTGAGGAGTTAGTTTCAGTTTTTGTTCACTGTGCTTTAGAATGCTTTATATACTTTTGTACGAGAGGATTCAGGGAGGATCCTACTGAGTATACTATTATACTCACCCTGTGTATATATAAACTGTTTTTAGGTCACTTATAGTTGGTTGAAGATTAAGCTGGTTTCTACTAGCTTGGGGTTGCAGGAACTGTTCGAGCTTGTGGTTGCTGCTGTTTTTGCTTTCTTTTGGGTACTTGCAGTTTTTCACTTCCAGTTGTAGTAGTTTTTTATGACATTACATATGTGCACTTGAGTTTTCTTCTTATATTTCAGTCTAAGTTGGAGTTGGTTGTTTTTTTATCTTATCTCTCCCTTCCGCATGTGTTCTCTTAGAGGGTAATGCCACCCATCTGTGTGTTTACTATACCCTCGGTGCTATTCGCCATCCCAGGGCCTACTGGAGGTGGGACTCGGGGGTCATTATATCCCTTCTCACATTTCCAGCCCAAGAGGGGTACACTTTATGGGGAGGGGGTCGTGAAAGAGTGGTATCAGAGGCAGGTTGAGGGATAGGATAGAGTTTGGAGTTATGAACAAGTGAGGTTTCATGTGTTGGTAGGGAAACAATGTCAGTCAAGTTTAAAAAGTGATGTAAACACTAGAGACCAGCTGAGACATAGGCATTTATCCCCCCCCTATGATCTGATGTATGTACCTTTAACTTTACAATGGCTACTAAATGATGTGATACTAGTTTTAGGGTAGAGATCTAGGAAAGGATCATGTATTCTTCTTCTTTGTGTCTGTATTTTAATGGGTAGACCTTGGGATAGGTTAACCTAAAATGAATAAAATAATAAAAAATTAATTAATTAATGACGAGTCTTAAATATTCTATTCTTAGGAGCTCTAACTATTTGATATTTTGCAGGTATGAATCCAAGTTAACATCCTCATTGGGATCTCATAGAAGACATCCAGCAGGCTATGCCAGCAGACCGCCACTAGGTAGAGGTTGATGATGACGACACTGGGAGGAGGACACTCTGAGAGTTTCAGTGCCAGAGTCTCCATAAGTATGAGGTCTCTATTTCAGATTCAGTCACAGAAGACTAGTTGGAGGAGGTTGAGATAGGATTCAGTTCAATCCATGCTCATAAGGAGCACTGAGTGACCTTGGTTGTGACGATGCTACATGGAGCAGCAAGGAAGTGGTGGTTCTTGTTCTTTAGGGATCGTGAGGAGTCAGAAATCTCATGGGAGGATTTTCGAGACGAGTTTAGAGTCGAGTTTCTTTCTTCAACCACGAAGGCATCTAGTCACCAAGAGCTTCTTACCCTTTGACAGGGGAACTCTAGTGTGCGAGAGTTTGGAATCCATTTTAAGAACCTTTTACAATTTTCTTTAGACCTGTTTCCAGATGAGGAGGCCAGGGCAAGGCATTTCGAGGAGGCTTTGCATCTAGAGATCCAGTGCCAGGTCACCCCATTTATGATGAATACATATCTTGAGGTGTTGGAAAGGGAAGAGGTCATCGAGAGGACATTGTACAGAACTGTATCATCATGAGAGGAGAGTCACCATGATTACTCACAAAGTAGAGCTGTGGTCCAGAGTTCCCAGTTTTCAGGGCAGAATAGTTTCCATTCAGCCAGGGGTAGGTCCCAACCCTCCACATCTCGTTTATCCAGAGGAAACAGATATTAGGCCTATGCCAAGGGATCAATAACTTGTTTTTATTGTTGTGGTCGAGGTCATCAGTAGAAAGAGTGACCAACCTTTCAGATCAGTCATCGTGCACCAGGTGTTCCGCTCCAGGTCCCTCCATTGAGGTAGTTCCAGAAGAGACAACAGCAGTAGGTTGCACCAACATTAGATCAATAGAGGGTAGATGGGGCAGGTATAGGACAACCCCGTGACACTCCCCATCCTCATAGAGAAGAGCGCGGATGTGGCAGTGGTCGTCATCAGGGTCATATAGGTCTTTTGAGGTACCCTTTGCTTGTTTTCTACCTTGTTGTATTCCTTGTTTGATTCAAGAGAAACACACTCCTTAATATCACCTACCCTTGTCCATGCTTTGGGAATTGAGTTAGAGAGGCTTCCAGTGCCCTTGGAGTTGACTACACTAGTTGGAGGTCGAGCTGACTTGTTTGAAGTATGTAGAGACTATGAGCTAGTGTTGGGGAAGCACCACTCTTGGAGAGATTTCCTATGTTTATGAATACAACCATCTGATTTCATCCTCAACATGGATTGGTTGTATTCGGTGTAGGCTATTGTGGATTACATTCAAAAGAAAGTTGTTTTCTTCGATGAGGATGGAGAGATGATGGTGTTTGTTGGCAAGAAAGATCCTCAGATGGGTCATAGGCATGTTTCTTCCTTATCATCCATGATCACTGAGATAATGTTGAGTTCTTCATAGGTTCAACAACTAGCATTTCCTAGGGTCGTAGAAGAGTACCCTGATGTCTTTCCAGAAGAGGATGTAGCATTTCCCCCTCAACGAGAGATTAAGTTTGAGATTGAGCTACAAACAAGAGTGTCTCCTATCTCAATGTCCCCATATAGGATGTCCCCTTATTAGTTATGAGAGCTACGTATATATCTTTATGGTCAATTATAGTGCGGTTTTGTTTGGCCGAGTGTGTCATCGTGGGGTGCACCAGTTTTGTTCGTGAAGAAGGCTTATGGTAGTTTTTGGTTGTGTGTCGATTATCATCACTTGATAAAAGTGACAATAAAGAATAGATATCCTCTTCCACGAAGTGATGATTTATTTGATCAACTGAAGGGTGAAAGTTGGTTTTCAAATATCAATTTGTAGTCAGGATATCATCAGATGCATGTGAAGGATGAAGATATCCTGAAGACTGCTTTCCGTTGTCATCATGGACATTATAAGTTTGTTGTAATGTCGTTCGGTGTGACAAATGATCCATCTATGTTCATGGTATTGATGAACTCTGTGTTCCATGAGTTCTTGGACAAGTTCGTCATAGTTTTTGTCGATGACATCCTTGTGTACTCCATGTCTAAAGAAGAGCATACGGAGCATCTACATGCCATTTTGGGAGTTATTTTTCAACATCAGTTGTTTGGGAAGTTGTCGGAGTGTGAGTTTTGGGCTTAAAAAGTCTGTTTATTGGGGAATCTGGTCTCCTAACAAGGATTTGTTGTGGATCCATTGAAGATAGAAGCGGTTGTGTCTTGGGCAGCCCCCAAGACTATGTCAGAGGTGTGAGGTTTTCCTGGTCTTGAAGGTTACTACAGGAGGTTTGTAGACAATTTCTCTCAAGTAGAAAATCCTCTAAAAACTTTGAACAGGAAGTATCAGGCATTCATATGAACTGATCAGTGTCAGGAAGCTTTCGAGTATCTAAAGGAGAAGTTAGTAAGTGCTCCAGTTCTTTGCCTTCTAGTAGAGGGAGTTCAGTTTGATATTTTTTTCGATGCTTCGCATCTGGGGTTAGGTTGTGTTCTGATGCAATGTAGATCAGTTGTTTCTTATGGGTCTCAGTAGTTACATCCCCATGAACATAACTATGCCACCCATGATCTTGAGTTAGCATCCGTAGTGTTTGCTCTGAAGTTGTAGATACATTACCTCATTGGTGAGCGCTTTGTGGTTTTCACCGATCATAAGAGCCTGAGGTATGTTTTCTACCAGCGTGACTTGAATTTACGATAGTGTCGGTGGATGTATTTCTTACATGAATATGATTTCTAAATATCATATACACCTAGAAAATAAAATGTTGTAGCAGATGCGCTGAGTCGGAAGTCACGTAGTGATGCAGTGCATGAATCTAGTGACTCCTGGAGAGTAATGGAAGAACTTGCAGCATTACATATGGATATGGGAGAAGTTGGGGGTAGAGGTTTTCTTTTCCAGATGATGGTGCAATTATCTCTGGTTCAGAAGGTGGAAGAGTCCCAGTTGGGGGATCTAGAGGTGGAGGTCTGGAAAGACCGAGTTGTTTGTGGCAAGGACCCTGATGGTTGGTCTGAGGATGAAAAACACTGAGTGTTGTATCATTGAAGGATATTTGTTCCTTTTTCGATGCATGAGACAATTATCAGAGAGTTAAATAGTTCTTATTTTTCGGTGCATCCTAGCGTGACAAATATGTACCGAGCCTTGAGGAGCCATTTTTAGTGGGCTGGGCTAAAGCGTGTGGTTGCGGATTTTGTGTCTCAATGTTTGGTCTGCCAGAAGGTGAAGGCCGAACACCATGTTCCTAGTGGTCTGCTCTAGCCATTAGATGTTCCTCAGTGAAAGTGGGAGGGCATCTAAATGGACTTTTTCACTGGTTTACCTTGAGCTCAGGGAGGACATGATGCTATTTGGGTGGTAGTGGATCGTTTAACAAAATCATTCCACTTCATAGCAATCAAGGAGTCAAGCTTAGTAGAAGTTCTGTCGAGACAGTATCTGGAGGAGGTGGTGAGACTTCATGGAGTCCTAAGGACGATCATTTATGATCGTGACCCTCGTTTTAACTATAGGGTCTGGAGAGGTCTCCATCATGCTTTTGGTTCTCTGCTATGCCTTATCATTTCTTTTCATCCTCAAATGGACGATCAAACAGAGCAAACCATCCAGACTCTTGAAGACATGTTACGCTCTTGTGTCCTGGATTTTGGAGGTTCTTGGATGAGGAACTTACCCTTGGTGGAGTTTTCTTACAACAATATTTTTCACTCCACCATCGCTATGGCGCTATTTGAAGCCTTGTATGGCCGACCTTGTCGTTCTCCGTTGTGATGGACTAGGGTTGGAGAGGAAATAATTCTCAGAACAGAACTAGTGAAGAATACAACAAATATGGTCTAGGTAATTCACGAGAGGATGAAGACATCACAAGATCGTTAGAAATCATATGCCGATCAAAGGAGGAGACCCTTAGAGTTTGATGTTGGGGATCACGTGTTTCTGAAGGTGACTCCTCATCGTGGGCAGTGAAGGTTTGGTTGTGGGAGTAAGATTTCTCCCCAGTTTTTTGGGCCTTTCAATGTGTTAGATCATGTTGGATCTGTGGCATATCGAGTAGCACTTCCGCCGCAGATGAGTCAGATACATGATGTTTTCCATGTATCCCAGTTCCGTCATTATCTTCATGATGACTCTCATGTCATCGATTGGGGAGAGATCGATGTTGATAATGATGAAACCTTTTAGGTGTGACCTATTGAGATCCAAGACTACAAAGAGAAGGTGTTGCGTGAGTGTTCTATCCCCTTGGTTCATGTCTTGTGGTGACACGGTGGCATGGAGGAGAGTACCTGGGAACATGAGTCACATATACATGCTCAATACCCAGAGTTATTTGATGTTTAATTATTTTCATGTATCGATGCAGTCTTTGTGGTTTTATACCTTTCATGTTTATATTATGTATTTCTTTTGTTGCTTCTTGTGGATTTATCTCTTTTGAGAGGTATCTCAAAGGGTGGTTTTTTAGAACTCGTTTCATTTTACCTTTAGGTGGGTTTTGAATTCTCAAGGACAAGAATGTTTTAAGAGGTATATGATGTAATGTCCCAGACCTCTCTGGTTCATTCCTTTGCGAAAATCAGGTGTATGAGGTGTTTCAGGAGGTCAAGGTGACATATCCCTAACACTTTTCCAAATTTCCATTTCTGTGAAAAGTTCCATCAGTGAACAGTTACAATGGTAGACCATTGTGTGTTAGGTTTCCGGGGCCTGCAGCGGAAGCCAGTGGGCCGGGGATTTTTAAAACAATTTCGTCGACAGGATGAAAAAACTTGTCGTTGCCGATGATCCGAGACCCGGAGAGGTCCAAGGATCTCGCGTAAATTATTAAGAGAACAAAAATAACAGAAAACATACCAATTGCAGATCCGAAGCCATTGTCAACCGCAACTTGTCGACGATGATCATTGCATGAAGGATCCATAACAGGATCCCTCTAGATCATCCACACGTGCCTAAAAAATCCACGGTAACTCCGATCATCGAACTCTAGGTGCTACCATGGCGATTCAACGATATCTTCAATGTCTTGACGATCACCGCATCGTCGATCTTGTGATGCATGAGGAGAAACTCGATCCAAGCATGGATCAATTGCTTCTCTCTCTAGAGAGTGGGAGGAGAGAGGAGATCTGGCCAAAATGGCATGAATAGTTGTTGCGCTTGATTCCCTCTCCTCTATTTATAGTGGATTGTGGAAATTACCCGGTTGGGTTCCCCGACCCCCGTTAATTCCACATCCAATAAATAAATAACTATGACAACTTAAAACTACGTCAATATTATTTATTTATTTTATCACATACTTGTAATATATATGAAATATATTACGTGATAAAATCTGATCCATTTAACTTGACTCATTGTCCCGTTTAATATTAAATGAACTTGGAATATTAAAATAATATTACTTCGATTAATATTTTCTCGTATTTACTGAACCTGTAAATACATTAAATAAATTCAATCCCAAATATTTGTAACTTGAATATTAATGAATTTATTTAATTCTTTTGGTGATCGACAACATGGAAAACGCTCGGACTCCGTAGCGGGGCCCACTATGTCCATATACCTATTCAAATGAATCGGGTGGATTCTTGAATACACTATTATGTGTGACCCTCTAGGCCCTTATCTCAATATTAGTGAATAAAATCCACAGACCAAGTGTGGGGTCTAGCAACCCGTCATAGTCCCTAAAGAGATAAGGATAGTTATTGCAACGACTACCATCCTACGAACACTGATTGTGTACTATAGTCTCTTTGTCATTAAATATCTCATAAAGCAAGATGCACTCTTGTGTCATCGTCCTTATCTTGCTTTATTATTTGTTGATCTATCAAGATGGATTTTCCTTTCTACTGATTTGTAAAAAGACTTATGAAGGTGACACCATCCTGATCAACTAGGCCTGAGATATAAAACTTCCTAAACTTGGAAGCGAAAAATCCTTTCTTGACCATTCAACCAACGTCATACCACCAACAACGCACCCAACACAAACTACCTCGCCACGACATTACTGCCATGGTTTTCACCTTGCATCAAAGTATGTAATTAAATGATATACATTGGTAATGGTCTCAAGTGAGGAGACCAATACACATGTCCATAGATAGGAACAACCAATGACACCCAAAACATGTGGTGTTCCTATTGACGGGTCTGTCCTCATGATATCACTACTAGAGATCACCAAGTGTGAACTTCATGAGAAGAAGTCTCAATGCTTATGAGCCCCCAACACCTGATAGTCAGACATCTACTATGTCCAATTAGTAAGATGTATCTAGACTATAGAACATATATTTAAGATCAATGTCATTGTATCTCAAGGTTCTCATTATAGCCTGTGATCTTCTATAACCTCTTGACACGACAATTAACCTTTGGACATTACCATTATCATAGTGGATGCAGAAAAGTCTGCACTATAATAGTAAGATATCATCATGCATATCTAATTGTACACATGATATGGTAATCAAAAGTACTACATAGTTGTGTCTAGGGAACCCACTATTTCAACACTCCCACTTGCACTAGAGCCAACTTGCTAACTAATCTTGCTAGCTACTCACATGATAAATACCATGATTCTGCTGAGTAATGGCTTTAACTACTGGGTCTGCCAAGTTTCTGTCACGTGGCATATTATCTATATGCGACCTCATATGCTTGAGTAAAACTTCTCAATATAAGTTATCTATGAGTATATTACTTTTGTTCCTTGTCATAACTTGACAACTTGGATAGTAATAATATCATAATTCTTATTATGATAATACTTTTATCACTAGGTGAGAATCCAAGAAATGGGACAAATCGTTGCGATTTATAACTGCTTCTTAGCTGCCTTAGAAGCTGCAACATACTTGGTATTTGCAGGCACTACTAGAAAACAGGTATTTGCGACGGGATCCCGTCGCAAATGGATTTTTGCGACGGGGGCCCGTCACAAATAGCCCGTTGCTGAAAACGTCGTCGCAACAACACTTATTTGCGACGGGCCCGTCACTAAAGCCTTTTTTTGCGACGGTCATTCTCCCCGTCGCAAATAGTATTCCTTTTTTTTGTAAAAAACTTTTAAAATGGTTTTTGCGACGGTGCCGTCGCAAAAACCATTTTTTAAAAAAAATAAAAAACTATTAATAATACTAGTATTTGCGACGGGCATAGTATCCCGTCGCAAATACTATTTTTTAAAAAAAATAAAAACTATTAATAATACTAGTATTTGCGACGGGCATAGTATCCCGTCGCAAATACTATAAAAAAAATTATTAATAAATTATTTTAATTAATATAATAATAGATTTATAATTCACAAATAAAAATAATTAATTATTTTAATTAATATAATAATAATAGAATTATAATTCAAAAATAAAAAATAATAGAATATTAATAAATGATTTAATTAATATAATAATATTAGAATTATAATTCATAAATAAAAAAAATATTAATAAGTTATTTTAATTAATATAAAAATAATAAATTATTTTACATTCAAATATTAAAATAATTCAAGTATTACAAAAAATATAATTAAATTATAATATTATAAAATTTTAATATATATATATATTAATATGATAAAATATAAATAATATTATTATTCATATCAATATTGTTATTTAAAAATATAATATTATTAATATTTTATAATGAGACAAAAACTAAGAATAGAAAAAAAAAATATTTTGATTTCCCAAATTTTATAACATAAATACAAACTCTAATCTGAAGGAGGGGGGGAGGGGGGGAGGTGGGGGATCTGCAGATGGTGGTGGAGGAAACTCGATCCCTAAAGCATGAGTGAGTCGGCGCATGTACTCCATCTGCTCTTGATGCTGCTGCTGCCACCGACTCGTCTGCTCCTCGTACAACTACTGCTGGCGTCGACGCTCCTCCTCATGCTGCTGACGCATCTGCTCCTACTCCTGTCGGAGACTCTCTATCTGTGCAGTCTGAGATCGCAACTGATCCTCATACTGTCCATTAGAAGAAGAAGCACGAGCTCCTCTCGAGCTGGACGCCGACATCGCAACACTGCCATAATAATCTCCGGGAGTCAGTCGAGAGCCGATACCAACTACCCGGCCCTTCTCGAAGGCATACTGGGTGGCCTGCATCCATGCCGCCTCATCAAACTGATGGGCAGTGGTCTGATCTGATGACTCGGACTGACTCTCAGGCTGGGCCTGTGACGCTGCGGCCTCATATGACTCCTATAGTTGCAATTTAAAATTAAAATTGTGAATATATTATATGCAGTTAATTTTTAAACTTGAAAACAAATAATACTGACCACGATGTGATGCTGACGATCACCTCTGAGCTCCCCAGTAGCAGGATCACTATACATCCTCCGATATACGTCGTACTCTGTAATATCGGGGTGCTCGACAGCCTATAAGAATAAAAAATAAACTGTTAATATTTATAGTTATATAAAATATTTATAAATAATGTACGTACTAGATGCTGTCTATGAGTACTGAAAGAACGACTCCCAGCTCGATGAGTCACCTCTTGTCTCCCCCGATTCTGCCTCCCCACCGATGATCTCCTCTGAAAGGCACCACTCAACCAGTGCGCACATAATCCATCCCATACATGGGATGAAATATACTCTGGTCGGTGTGCTCTACATGAATCCTCAAAATCTGACACTCCTGCTTTCTTCATCGTAGCTTTTCTTAAATTGTGCAAAAAATGACGAAGGCGATCACGCATGGCCACCTCCCATGCCTCGTGGATGGCGTCACGCATGGTATCCTCGATCGGATACCATAAACCCTACAAATAAATCAAAATATCAAGTTAGAAATGAAATAATTTTCAAAATAAAAATTATTTATTTACGTACGTACCAACCAATGGCCGAACATGGCCTGATGCACATCAATGGGAATCTGCTCCCATGTGGTCCACGGCTGAGAGAAATAGTTGCGCAAAATAGCACTTCCCTGTCCGACTGCTATATGCGGAAAACTGAAAAAATAATAAACATTTATTATGTGAATAGATTAATGAAATCTTAGTCAAATCCACAGGTTATCACACAGGTTATCACACCTCCGTGTGCGTGGATCAAACCCAAGACGTGGACGTCGCTCGGGGACGGGGTCAGGAATCATCAATCGTGCAAGACCGCGCCCCCTCCGTGTACTCCCTGGAGCGCCTGCAGGATGAGGGTCATCTGTCAGCAACGCATCCGCATCGAAAGTCAGGTCAGCATCCGCCAACTCACGAAATGTGGCCTCGTCCATCTGAAACAGAAAATGTTAATGTTAGCAAATAATTGATAATTACTATTATATATACATATATACATATATACATATTATGATTGTATATAAATACCATGGAATGTTATCAGTGTTCATCTTCATCATCATCTTCATATATGTCAATGTCATCTTCATATTACTCCTCAACATCATCGATATCCATTCGAGTTACAGTTGCTTCATCTCTTACCATTTCAAATTCATATGTGACGTCATTAACATCATCGTCATCACCAAATCTTAAATGTGGGGTGTCGTCATCGATACTCATGTCTCTTTGTAAAAAATATTGATTTTGAGTACACTCTTGAAAAACTTCAATTCATTGCACATCAGTGAAAGCACATTCACTTTGACTAAACTGATTGTCTCGAATTTTGATTTTTATTATACTCCACCAATCAGTCAAGTCTCTTGATGTTGCACAGTACTTTGCATAATAAACTTGATATGCCTGTTGAGCCAATAAGAATGGTTCATTTACTGCGAGAACACTTTTACATTTAATATCGATGATTCCATGAGTCGGATGAACACGCACGCCTCTCTCTGTATCCAACCACCTACATTTGAACATGGTTATGTAATGTTGTCCAAGATAACAGAGTTCAATGATTTCATCAAGTATGCCATAAAAGTCAACTTTATTTTCTCGATGATGAGATCCTCTCAAGCTAACTCCACTATTCATTGTTTTTTTCGATTCCCCATATGCATGTGTGTGGAATCGAAATCCATTCACCACATATGCATTATAAGTTTTAACAAGTTTGGAAGGTGGGTTACTCAATACACACAGCCGTTTGTCAATTTTATCAGCATGTCGAGACACCTGAAAATTTGTGAAATAATTATCAATATAGTAAACTATACATTGAATGAGTTGCTAAAAGATAAATAATTTATGTTACCAGTTTTTGAAACCACTGAGAGAAATTTTTCAGTCGACGTTCTTCGAGAGCAGCTACTGTAATTTGTGGAATTTGTTTCTTGATATGATTATCATACAACCTATAAAAACCAAAGTTATTTACTGTAACATAAATGATAGAATAAGTGATATAAACACTTACAGTACAACTGATGTCATCTCTTCACAGTTGAGCAGAACATACGTATGAGCTCTCTGATGTTCATCATCTGAAAGCCAGTGTTCATAAACTCCACCAAAACCAAGCTCTGACTGGTTGAAAATAGATAATTGATTGTCGATTTCATCAATATTCCTCTCGTTCCGTCCCATTCGGTTGTGTTTTGAAGGATACTCAGATTCAAAATAATGGGAGCAGAAAAAAGATATTTCCTCTTGCAAATAATCTTCTGCAATAGATCCTTCAACATATGCTTTGTTACGTACTTTCTTTTCAATTTTTGCATGCATCTTTCAAATGGGTACATCCATCGAAACTGTACCGGACCTCCACATTTGGCTTCATATGGCAAATGTAACATCAAATGTTCCATTGAGTCGAAGAAAGACGGCGTAAATATTTTTTCCAGTTTACATATAATTACAACAACATCTTTTTCAAGTTTGCCTAGAGCATCATAATCTGCCGTAGCCGCACAAATTTCCCGAAAAAAATGAGACATGTCTGTTATGGAATCCCAAATCACAGAATTCAACAGACCTCTTAATCCAATGGGTAGAAGTCTCTCCATTATAACATGACAATCATGACTTTTTAATCCAGTAATATGACCATTCTTTACACATCTACCCAAATTAGAAGCACAACCATCTGGAAGTCTCAAATCTACAATCCACTGACAAAATAATAAACGGTTTTCTTTAGACAGTGTATAAGCTGCTTTTGGTTTCAGTAACCTTTCTGTTCTGACATTCTCAAATAGTTCCAATTCTGGACGCCTGCAAATTTGGGCAAGATCTAAACGTGCATTTACATTGTCTTTGCTCTTTCCTGGCGTATCCAAAACTGTATGAAACAAATTATCAAAACAGTTCTTCTCAATATGCATGACATCTAACATGTGTCGGACCAACAGATCAGACCAATATGGAAAATCCCAAAATATGCTACGTTTAATCCAATTGTGTTCTTTCCCAAAACCAGAAATTTTTTGTTGATTTATTGTGGGACCAAAAGTGATGGGAGGTAATGAAAATACAACTGATTTTAACTCCGAACCTGATAGCATTTTTGGAGGTCCATCCCTTTCAACTGTTCCTTTTCTGAAATGAGATCTGTTTCTGCGAAAAGGATGATCAGCTGGAAGAAATCTGCGATGACAGTCAAAATAACAAGGTTTCTTTCCATGAATGAGCATAAATGCTTTGTTCTCTCCCATACAGTAAGGACATGATTTCTGACCATGTGTACTCCAGCCAGATAACATCCCATAAGCCGGGAAGTCACTTATTGTCCACATCAATGCTGCTCTCAGTATGAAATTCTGTTTCGTTGCAACATCATATGTACTGACACCAGTACTCCACAATAAATTTAATTCATCAATCAATGGCTTCAAATAAACATCAATATTTTTCTTCGGATGTCCTGGAATTAGTAAAGTCAAAAAGATATATGGCTCCTTCATCAACATCCATGGAGGTAAATTGTACGGAGTTAAAAAAACAGGCCAACATGAATATTGACTACCATAAGATCCAAACTGACAGAAACCATCAGTGGAAAGGCCCAGTCGAACATTTCTAGCTTCTAAAGAAAAGGATGGATGCACTCTATCAAAATGTTTCCATGAATCACCATCGGCTGGATGATTCAAGCTTTTATCGGTTGAAATATTCTCTTTATGCCATGACATCATTGTCGCTGTATTCTTAGACATGAATAAACGCTGAAGTATGGATGTAAGAGGAAAATATCTCAACTTTTTTACAGGAATCAAACCAGACTTCTCGTGTTGTCCTTCTTTATATCTCAGTTGCCCACATGTAGGACAACTATCCAACGACTCATTTTCCCCAGAATATAAAATGCAGTCATTTGAACATGCATGAATCTTCTGACAAGTAAGTCCCAAATTTCAAACCAGCCTCTTACTCTCATAGTAATTTGCAGGTAAAACATTTCCTTCGGGTAACAGTGTTTTCAGCAAAGAAAATATCTAGTCAAAACAGGTGTTTGACATTCCGTTATCTGATTTTATAGCCATAAATTTTGCAACTGCATCTAATTTTCTCATCTTGCAGCCAGGATATAATGCATCCTTAGCAGATTTCAACAACTCATAAAATTCAGACGGTGCCAACTCAGGATTTGAAGCTATATCAGCCGGAGTTTCTGTATGTTGAACAGATGAACCTGCAACATCATGTACTAAATCTTGAAACCGGGATGGATCCGGAATCAAGTTGGTATCACCTGCTCTGGAACTGCGTTCACCGTGTTGATACCAAAAAACATAATCTGGTTGAAAACCAAAACGCAAGAGATGTTCTCCCACTTTGTCAAACGTGTCAAACGTTCTCAATGCACATTTTCTGCAAGGGCATTTTATTTTTCCTTCTGAAATAAATTCTGAATTTGATTCCGCAAATGATAAAAAAGTCTCCACACCCTCAACATATACTGGATTTAAACCAGAACCGTTTGGATTTCTACGTTGATTTATCCATATGCGGTCACCTAATAATGATTGTTGACGACCTCGTTGTTCCATATTTCTCTATAAAATATAAAAGCATTACTGGTTTTGAATAATTTGTTAGAAAAAAACACTCAAGTAAAGATTGAATATATTGAGAATAAAGCAAAACATGTTACAAATATTGATAATTTTAATATTATATTTATTTTTTATTATTTTAATAATACTAATATAATTTTTTCATAAACATTAATTATATAATAATAACATTATTACATTATTAGTATATTTTATTATTAATATTAAAATAACATAATTTTTTATATTATATACAATTCTCCTTTCATCTGTGTGTTTAACATTCTGTCTCCACATGTAATATTTGCATTCACTTTCACCTCTCCATTGGCGAGTAAGTTGATAATTTTGAAAAAGAATGCGAATATTACATGTGGAGACAGAAAACACACAGATGAAAAGAGAATTGTATATAATATAGAAAATTATATTATTTTAATATTAATAATAAAATATACAAATAATGTACTAATTATTGGTAATTATTACTAATTATTGGTAATTATTCCTAATTATTGGTAATTATTACTAATTATTGGTAATTATTACTAATTATTCCTAATTATTGGTAATTATTAATAATTATTGGTAATTATAACTAATTATTACTAATTACTGATAATTATTACTAATTATTGGTAATTAATACTAATTATTGGTAATTAATACTAATTATTGGTAATTAATACTAATTATTGGTAATTAATACTAATTATTGGTAATTAATACTAATTATTGGTAATTAATACTAATTATTGGTAATTAATACTAATTATTGGTAATTAATACTAATTATTGGTAATTAATACTAATTATTGGTAATTAATACTAATTATTGGTAATTAATACTAATTATTACTAATTATTGGTAATTACTGGTAATTATTACTAATTACTGGTAATTATTACTAATTACTGGTAATTATTACTAATTACTGGTAATTATTACTAATTACTGGTAATTATAACTAATTATTGGTAATTATTACTAATTATTGGTAATTATAACTAATTATTGGTAGTTATTACTAATTATTGGTAGTTATTACTAATTATTGTTAATTATTGGTAATTATTACTAATTATTGGTAATTATTGCTAATTATTGCTAATTATTGCTAATTATTGCTAATTATTGCTAATTATTGCTAATTATTACTAATTATTGCTAATTATTGCTAATTATTGGTAATTAATACTAATTATTGGTAATTAATACTAATTATTGGTAATTAATACTAATTATTGGTAATTAATAATAATTATTACTAATTATTGGTAATTACTGGTAATTATTACTAATTATTGGTAATTATTACTAATTATTGGTAATTATTACTAATTAAAGGTAATTATTACTAATTATTAGTAATTATTACTAATTATTACTAATTACTGGTAATTATTACTAATTATTACTAATTACTGGTAATTATTACTAATTATTACTAATTACTGGTAATTATTACGAATTATTGGTAATTATTCCTAATTATTACTAATTATTACTATTTATTACTATTTACCGGTAATTATTCCTAATTATTGGTAATTATTACTAATTATTGGTAATTATTACTAATTATTGGTAATTATTAATAATTATTGGTAATTAATACTAATTATTGGTAATTAATACTAATTATTGGTAATTAATACTAATTATTACTAATTATTGGTAATTACTGGTAATTATTACTAATTATTGGTAATTAATACTAATTATTGGTAATTAATACTAATTAGTGGTAATTAATACTAATTATTGGTAATTAATACTAATTATTGGTAATTAATACTAATTATTGGTAATTAATACTAATTATTGGTAATTAATACTAATTATTGGTAACTAATACTAATTATTACTAATTATTGGTAATTACTGGTAATTATTACTAATTACTGGTAATTATTACTAATTACTGGTAATTATTACTAATTACTGGTAATTATTACTAATTATTGGTAATTATTACTAATTATTACTAATTACTGGTAATTATTACTAATTATTGGTAATTATTCCTAATTATTACTAATTATTACTATTTATTACTATTTACCGGTAATTATTCCTAATTATTGGTAATTATTACTAATTATTGGTAATTATTAATAATTATTGGTAATTAATACTAATTATTGGTAATTAATACTAATTATTGGTAATTAATACTAATTATTGGTAATTAATACTAATTATTGGTAATTAATACTAATTATTACTAATTATTGGTAATTACTGGTAATTATTACTAATTACTGGTAATTATTACTAATTATTGGTAATTATTACTAATTATTTATAATTAATACTAATTATTGGTAATTAATACTAATTATTGGTAATTAATACTAATTATTGGTAATTAATACTAATTATTGGTCATTAATACTAATTATTACTGATTATTGGTAATTACTGGTAATTATTACTAATTACTGGTAATTATTACTAATTACTGGTAATTATTACTAATTACTGGTAATTATTACTAATTATTGGTAATTATTACTAATTATTGGTAATTATTACTAATTATTACTAATTACTGGTAATTATTACTAATTATTGGTAATTATTCCTAATTATTACTATTTATTACTATTTATTACTATTTACCGGTAATTATTCCTAATTATTGGTAATTATTACTAATTATTGGTAATTATTACTAATTATTGGTAATTATTACTAATTATTGGTAATTATTACTAATTATTGGTAATTATTACTAATTATTGGTAATTAATACTAATTATTGGTAATTAATACTAATTATTGGTAATTAATACTAATTAATACTAATTATTGGTAATTATTGGTAATTATTACTAATTATTGGTAATTATTACTAATTATTGGTAATTATTACTAATTATTGGTAATTATTACTAATTATTGGTAATTATTACTAATTATTGGTAATTATTACTAATTATTGGTAATTATTACTAATTATTGGTAATTATTACTAATTATTGGTAATTATTACTAATTATTGGTAATTATTACTAATTATTCCTAATTATTGATAATTATTGGTAATTATTCCTAATTATTAGTAATTAAATGAATAATTACTAATAATTAGGAATAATTACCAATAATTACAAATAATAACATTATTAGTATATTTTATTATTAATATTAAAATAATATAATTTTCTAATTTATATACAATTCTCCTTTCATCTGTGCGTTTTCTATCTCCACATACAAATAATACATGTGAAGACAGCAAACCCACAGATGAAAAGAGAACTGTATATATATAATAAATTATATTATTTTAATATTAATAATAAAATAGACTAATAATGTAATAATGTTATTATCCCTAATTATTGGTATTTATTACTAATTATTAATATTTATTCTTAATTATTAAAAATTATTACTAATTATTCCTAATTACCATTAACTATGAACAATACTAATAATTTAAATTTATTAATTAATAAAACAATATAAACATAATTAAATTACAACTAATTAAGAATAATTGAAACTAATAAAAAATTAAAAATAAATATTAAATTAAATTGAACATAAATACCTTGAAAATTGATCTGCTCTGATCGTTCTTCAAAACTTTAATATCAGCTCCGGAGAAAAAAATTAAACTGAAGAAAAACTGAACTTTAGAAATATAACTTTGAGAGAAGAAGAAGATGGAATTTGAGAATGTTTTGAAAAAAACGGATGGGGGGTATTTATAGGTTAGATTATTTGCGACGGGTCCATTTGCGACGGGAATCCCGTCGCAACTAGTATTATTTGCGACGGGACCCGTCACAAATACCTTAGCCGACATTTATTACGGTCAACGGGTAAATAGTTATTTGCGACGGGACCCGTCGCAAATAACCACCTGCCGACATACTATTTGCGACGAGGGAATATTCCCGTCGCAAATACCTTTTACCGCCGCCGGTTATTTGCGACGGGAATATTCCCCCGTCGCAAATAGTTTTCCCGCGATTTGGCGCGCAACGCGCGCCAGTTCTTTTGCGACGGGGAAATCAATCCCGTCGCAAAAGCCTACTTATTTGCGATGGGGAAATACCCCCGTCGCAAATAAGTTTTTAACAGGACTATTTGCGACGGGATTTATTCCCGTCGCAAATAACCCGTCGCAATTGCTCATTTTTCCCGTAGTGAGGTATGGCTACCATAGGCTTTTATGAGCTTGACTCGCTCATCTCCTTTAAAAAACTGCGACACTATATCAAATTGATCTAAGGATTACTAGTTTGTGTCCCACCATAACTAGTATACCTTCTTCTCCATATTCCATGTACATATCATTTGTACTTTCCGAAGTACAAGATGATAGTTTTGACTACATCACTTGTAGTGCTCCTAGAAATAATTGATATCTGCCTACAATAAATTATATCCTGCCAGTATCAATTATTGTACATATTATGGAATATGTGATTGATCCATCGCTAAAGCATATGGTATCAATTCTCAACTTTAATCTCTACACATGCTCCGAACATGTTAACTTGGAGAGATTAACCCATGTGACATAGGCAACAATTCTGAACTTGAATTGTTCCAACTTGTATTTTTCAATACAATGTTACTATATGTATGATTGACTAGGACCAAGAAAACTTTGGATCTAACTTAGTGGATCCTTTTCCCTAGAACTTAGGTTTCTAGTTGAATTCAATCATTGGAGAATTGTTTTTAACCTGATCTTATCTATTCGTAAGATCAAAATCTATTTTCCATATGTTGCCGAACATATTTCACTTGGAAAACATTGGTTCTCCCACTAACCTTTGGTAGACACAAGGCAAAGATTCATTTATAATGAATGTTCTAAGATCCTGTTGCTTACTTTAATCCAAAATTGGATTTCAGTAACTTTTAACCCTTATTGGCATCATTTGATGTCATCATCTCTTTATGGTTGCGTCGTATAGACACCTTCCACGAAAGATGATCTTGACATCCAATGACCAATAAAATGATCATAGAAGTTCATCTATGACAAGTAATATTCTAATAGATTTAGGCATACCGACTTGGTATAACCAATCAAGCCTTATTGGTACCACACTTTTACCATCCATGTACCATTTCATTTGAATACCCACCATAGTATTCAATTCATAAGCCCCTTTGCAATTTGATACATGGAATCCATTGTTTAATTTTAGTTGATCTTGTCAATATTAGCTCATTTCCATATACTGATTACTTGTAGGATTTATTATTCTTAATGAATAATATATATCACCGACCGTGGTGAATATAAAACCATCACCATGGTTTCATTCTTCCCGCATAGTATGTGTCACTGGAACATGCCTTTTTCCACATGTACTTGTGGAACTTGTTCCCTATGCCAACCATTTGTGCATCTGGAGCATTGACTAAGTCCAAGTCAATTAAGCTCCCACTATCTCTAATAGAGATGTGCAACCTTGTATAGAAATGTAGTCTAATACATGACTACATCTTTTCTATCTTAGGGATTTATGTAATATCCTAAGCAACTGTTAGGATAATTACTTAGATGCACCATGTGTTTAGCTTGATGCATGTTTGTTTATTTCTTAACAAGCTCTTTGAATCCTAACACATGATTTATGACATAATGGATTTCCATCATACTGTGACTCGTATGATATCCATTTGTCATTTTAGTTGGCATATTGGTTATGGTTTTACGCTGTTATTTTCAAATCATATTTTGAAATATGATGGAAGTTTCCGCAAGTTGCAACATTGATACAACTTACATCATAACCTTGATGTGTAACACATGCGTTTAGGAATCGCTCCACGCTATATGTTTGTTGATCAATGTTAATATGTAAGACTTTATCATCGATCCTCCTTATGAACATCAACACGGTTATGTAGATAAGGTAACATGCGTTTAAGAATTACTCCACGCTACATTATCATGATCGATGATTACTTGGTCAAGATATTCTTCGGCCTTCCAATCCGAAGCAACTCATATCTTCTGAACAAACTTATACTTCATCGGTACATTCCTTAATGACTTAAAGGAATCTTATGAACTATATTTACCTCTATATTTCTTTGGAACAGTTCACACTCTCGTGTTGAACTAACCTCGAAAGCTTTGTGGCGTACCTTTTTTTCTAAAGGTTTTTTTGTCTAAACTAAAGATGACAATTATACCATAGGTGTTTAGCTATGCTGAGCCTAAATACCATACTTGGTATATTGATGATATCCACTTTTAGTTTTACTTGATAAAGAGTCTTCTTGCCACAATTGGATAGGTCTTAAATTATATATTCATCATGTATTGCCTTTGATTCAAGTATGTCTGAACTATTTTTGTTGAGTATGTTACCATAAACAACATTCATTCCAAAATGTGGAACAATGTCTCATCATGACCAAAAGGGCATGTGAGATAAATGTTTTAGTTATACTCGACAACTTTTTCATCTTGAATCTATCACTTGGCAATTAGAAGTTATGTGTTTCTCCCCACTGACTTAGGAATCACCCTTTCTCAGCTGCTTGAAGAAGACAATTTACTTATTTTAATGTTTCACTACTTACTTGGTTATTGTATTTCAATAAATATATGTGAAAATCATATTGTATTTTAATACCCAAGAAGTATTCGAGAAAACAATACTTTTATTTGATGAATATAAACTGAATGAGAAGCGGGTACTTTCTTCTTCTATTTCAGTTTTTAAACTTCCATGAATTTATTTAAATATGTGATGAAAATAACCTCCTGTTAAATAACCAACCACTTTTCTTTGAAGGAAATGATGAAGGTGCCTTTGGTGTAACTTTTCATAGGCCTTTTCACCTTTTCATTCAATGTATTCTCCATAATAATAAAATATGGCATTATCTCCAATATTCTTATTACTTGGAGAATGTTACCTTAAAGGTAATGAAGCGCTTACTCTATACCATTCGTTTGTATGATTAAATGAAACTAGAGTAATTGGGTGTAAAAGGTATAAGAAATGGGATGACATGAAAGATTGTGAACTATCTTTCACTTTACACAAACTGAGTGTGACCATCACATTCAAATCTTGCTTCGCTTTCCCCTCGAAAGGATATTGGAGATGAGAATACATGTAACATCATTCATGTCTTGAGGTAGAGACCACAAATAACATTAGACATTGATGATAGCATTATGATAGAACCATCATATGCTTGATTCATGAGTCTCCTGTAAGCAGTTTTACACCCTTGCTTCTTAAGGTGGCTTAAAAGGTTGGGACACAAGCACCTTGAATTTCCATTATGGTAGTAATGTGTGCAAGAGCCTATACTACACTTGGAATTTCGTGCTTGTTTGTACATTAACTTTTTCTAATAATTATCGCAGTTTAATTTTGGTATTGTTTTCCATTATTTGCAAATATACTTTAGCATATTGTACTTTTATGCGATTACCATTTTAGACATAATTGATTAATTCGATCATTAAATGTCTCCCACTAATTTTTCAAATTCTAGGAACCCTCTGTACTAGAATCAGAATACTCTTGAGTATTCTAGTGGTAAGGATACCTGAACCTCCCTAATACTCTACAAGCTATGGCTACGCCACTACTCAGAGAGTCTAAGTTAGGATTTTGGCTGGCCAACCGCATTAACTTGTGGTTCCTTGATCTGTTGAGTGAAGTCCCAACTTCAAAAATCATTTAATGATTTACTCAATACTTGCCTCTAAAATTACAACAAACTAACTAAGGCTATATCTTTGCTGCAATTTTAGTTAAGTCGACCCACCACACAAATAAGAACTCCCGGGTAGTAAGAGGAACCCTCAGCTAAGGCATGAACCGACACCTCGAACACCCGGTTTTGTTCAAACTTGAATAATGGAAGGCTGTTTGTGACTTAATATTTTCTTTGAGGGTTTTATTGGTTTTCTCTCTCGACAAATGTGATCCATTTCTATTAAACTTGTTCATCCATGTTGTCGCGCTCACAACTGAACTTTAATAGAAAATCTCACGCCACTTATTTATGCATTTTATCATCTATTATTTTATATATTCTCCCGCTGTTCTAAAATGCATAAAATAATAAATAAATGCATAAAGGTAAAACTACTACCCGACTGGTCTTGAGCATCTAAACGACCTAAGGCGCATTATACCTGAGTCAAAACTTGACTATTGATGTAGCTTTCCCCCATCTTATATGTTCAATTTGTATCTAAAGTATCACATCGTCTTGGCATGGTCCACGCCACGTATTGGAGTACCGCCTCATCTTGGCGGAATCCACGTGTTGTCCGTCGTCTTCGTCTGAAGTACAAAGATACTCGTGCGCAGGCGAGGGGAACTCGGGTATAAATGTACATCATAAAATTTGGGCACGTAGGACCTTATACATTTTAACCGAAAAATAAAGATGATGCGCAGACCATCTATTTAATTAATTACAATCATCGCACGCATTTAAATAATTAATTAAAAATAATAATTAAATGCAGATATACAAAGGTCGATGCTCAAGACAATACGGCGGGTAACTACAACACGATAAAAATAAAATGCATAAATAAGTATGAGGGTTATTAAATTAAATTAATTAATAAATTCAAATAATTTAATTAAATATTGGTCATGTAATTAATTTAATTTTAATACTTAAAATTAAATTAATTACAAAAATTAAATTAATTTTAACCTTGGGTATTAATTATTATTATTTTTACTACAATTAATATATTAATTAATTTAATTAATTTAATTAATTAATTATATTAATTGATTTAAATAAACCCGGGTCAGGGGTTACCTGCCCGCTAGGAGGATCAGGCGGCGGCCGGAGGCAGGGACACTCGTGGGAGCCAAGCTGTAATGGCGGCGCTACAGGGTCTTGCAGCGCGAGGTACCTGGGAGGCTTCCGGCCACTTGGGTCTCCGACGGGAGGTGTCACGACCCGCCCTCGGGACCCGTGCCGTGACTACCCCAAGCCCGCCTTCCATAGGCCAGGGGTTGACGACTAACACCAAGGCATAATTCCCGGTAAAAAGGGAAGGCATTGCCTTTGAATAGTAAACAAACACCACAGAGTAAGCAAACAGAAAAGTAAACACTAAGTAAAAACAGAGTACAACTGAAAGTGCGTAAAAGTAAATGGGCCAGTATACAAACCCAAACTGAAAGTAAAGTACAACTCGAAAGGAAAAACATCAACTGTAAAGTAAAATCCACTACACCGAGCTGTCCACTGGAGATCCCACCTGAAGGGTGGGTACAGATAGCTCCACTGCTCCACGGGTCCCACCGTCCACTCCGAGTACGTCCCGCGCTGTGGTCCACCTCCAGGTACCGTCCTGCTCTGCAAGCTTTAACCACGATCAACGCTGTCCGTCGTCTGCAACCAACACAACGTAGTGCGGGCATAGCCCATGCAGGGGTGAGTATAAGCTACTCAGTAGGGACCCCGAGACCCCTGAAGGTCTCCCAATAATCCACAAAGGATAAACCACAAAGGAAGATACAATCACGAAGTAACAACCGACACTGCTTCGGTATATGCCCATACATATACCTAAGTCATCAATTCCAATACGCTCCAACCTCTGAGCCCAAGTACAACTCAGTCCACATAGGAAAGTAAACGTATTCCACACAGGAAAGCAAAATGAAATCCACACAGGATAGCACAACACAATCCACACAGGAAAGTAACAGGATTCAGCTCACACAGGTATACATCATCGATAAGGTGAAAGAGATGATCAGACATAGATTCTGAATCATCTAAGCTGAGACCCACATAGGATACAAGACCAGTTGTCTTCATCGATTCATCTATACTGGGACCCACATAGGATACAAGACCAGTATTGAATCATCTAAGCTGGGACCCACATTGGATACAAGACCAGCACAGCTAGGACCCACATAGGATACAAGACCAGTATTGAATCATCTAAGCTGGGACCCACATAGGATACAAGACCAGCACAGCTAGGACCCACATAGGATACAAGACCAACTGTCTTCATCGATTCATCTATACTGGGACCCACATAGGATACAAGACCAGTATTGAATCATCTAAGCTGGGACCCACATAGGATACAAGACCAGCACAACTAGGACCCACATAGGATACAAGACCAGCTGTCTTCATCGATTCATCTATACTGGGACCCACATAGGATACAAGACCAGTATTGAATCATCTAATCTGGGACCCACATAGGATACAAGACCAGCACAGCTAGGACCCACATAGGATACAAGACCAGTTGTCCTCATCGATTAATCTATACTGGGACCCACATAGGATACAAGACCAGTATTGAATCATCTAAGCTGGGAACCACATAGGATACAAGACGAGCACAGCTAGGACCCACATAGGATACAAGACTAACTGTCTTCATCGTCGCAGTCCACTGAGGAACCCTGCATAATCGTCGTCGTCACAGTAGCAGTCGCAGCCAGCACTAGGGTTCCCGCACACAGCAAGCTCGTTCGGGAGGGTCCGCTCCACGAGCCGAGATGCTGATACATCAACTATCACAAAGTCCAAAGATGATGTATCTAAAAGTTCCGTATCGCCAACAGGAACTCAACGCAACAGATGGCGCGTCGATCAGACGCCCGGTCTGAGAGTTATTGGCTTTTTCGTCCCAGGGGCCCGGTTGGTTTTTAAGGCAAAACCAACCCGAACGTACTCCACCTGCGTCCAAACCTCGGGAGGAGTATGCCAAAAGATCCTTCTCACTAAGAGGAACACAACAAAGCTGACGACACGTCAATTGGACGTCCGTAGCTCAAGATATGAGCACTTCCGCTCCGAAGGCCCGGTTGGTTTCGTGTACGAACCAACCCGGCCGAACTCAAAGTATTCCGAAACTTTGAGTGCGATATACCGAATCGACCGTCTCGATCCAAGGATCGCATCGTTGCTGACGGTTCATCAATCGGAGGTCCGTAGCTCAAGTTATGAGCAAAAAACTGATGTCGATTCGAAAACGGGGGGTCCGGGTCCAGGCCGACCTGGCCCGACCCCCCCTGGGTCGGCCCGAACCGGGTCGACCTGACCCGGGTCCGACCCGGCCCGCCCGGCGGCGCGGCCGGGGCACCGCTCGGGTGCCACGCGCGGCGGGCAAGGCCCCCGCCCTCCTCTGCTGGCGGCGCGACTGAAAGTCGCGCCTTGGATCAAACGGCCCCCCCACGTGGGGGCCTGCTTTTGAGAAAAACGGGGGGGCGCTGCCCCCCCTTGGAGTAACCGCGGCCCCCCATTATGGGGGGCCGGTTTTGTCCAGCCGGGGGAATTAATTCCCCCGGTTCTTCTCCCTTCCGGCCGGCCCGACCTGGCCGGCCGGTCCTTCCTCAATGAGACCGGCAAGGCCGGTCCCCTTTCCAGCTTCCGACACCGGCGGCCCGGCTAGCCGCCAGTCTTCTCGTTCTGCTGCGGCCCGGAACCGGCCGCGGCCTTCATCGTCCGGCGCGGTGCGACGGCACCGCGCCCCTCCGCCACGACCCCGCTCTGGTCGCGGCGCCTTTGGTTTCCTTCGACGCGGCGCGACGGCGTCGCGTTCATGATAATCTTTCCACGGCGCGGCGCGACGGCGCCGCACAATATTTTCCGTGTGATTCCCGCGTGGTGCGACGGCACCACGCCATCTTGTTCATCCACAAGAAAAATAATAATCAAGAACAAAGGAGGGGGGATTCAGCCGTGTTTGTGCGGTCCGACCCCCCCTCTCGTTTGATGATAGCATATAAACATTTATCCTCAAGATTGTCATGCTAGAACCAAGAATGAGAATAAATAAATAATCAACAACAAACCCCTACCTCGGTTTCAGGAACGATGTTCGTCAACGACCCGCGGAAGACGAGCGTCGCGGTGGTCGGCGTCACGGGTAAAAGGACGTCGATGTCGTGAAGTGAGGGTTCGAAGCTCTTTGACGGAGATTTCGTCGCGGGAAACCGTCACGGAAGAGATGACGCGGAAGAAGTACGTCGTCAGTGTCGCCGGTATGGCGTCGCGGAAGACGGTTCCCGAGAACCTGGCGTTCTTCATCGATGTCCGAAAGTTCTTCGCATTCTTCGTCAAAGTTTGAAGAAGAAGAAGAAGAAGAAGGCTCCAAATTCTCTCAAGATCGTCTAGAGAATTCTAACCCAAATAAAATAAGCTAAAGTCTTATTTTATTTACTCAACCAAAACATTTTGAAATTCAAAGGTTTGAAATTAAACAACTCCACCCATTTAATAACCAAAGTTGTCAAGTTCATTAAAAGAGGAGTTTAAGGGAGTTTAAAAAAAAGGTGAAGAGTTATGCTTCGTGTGGGCCCCACCACACTTAATCCTCCCAAGGGAGGTTAAGTGGATGTGGGTCCCACCTCTAACTCCCTTTGGGAGAAGTTAACCAACAAGTTAAAATAAAAATTTGTATTCCACAATTTTTATTTAACTTATTCTAAATTCCCAAAAACTAACTCTCAACCCGTAATAAACGCAACCTCGTAAAAGGTCTCCTTAAGCGAATATCGGCGCTGCGAGTTCATTGGTTCCCTCGGAATTTGATTCTGTGCACCAGTTCAAAAGTTATAAATTCCCGCTCGTTCGTTCACTGAACGTACCCAAGCCAAACTTCGGAAATTGATTCCGGGCACTCCGGGCCTCGGAATCAGGTGCCGTCAGAAACCGCGTTCTTGTAAAAGTCCAAAGGAAATTAAGAAAAAATTTCCCTTGAATTTTACGGGTCTTTACATTACTCCCACCTCAGGGCTTTACGTCCCCGTAAAGATACATCAAAACTAGGGAAACAAATGAGGGTACTGAGCACGCATCTGAGCCTCCCGCTCCCATGTGCTCTCCTGGAGGTTCCCGTGCTATCATCTGATGCGCACAATAGGAATCGATCGCCCACGTAGGACCCGCTCCTATCGATCCTCTATCTCCACCGGGACCTCCGTAAAAGTCGCCCCATCGTCAACGTCAAGCTCCCCATGGTCAATGATGTGCGTCAGGTCGTGTACATATCTCCTCAGCTGAGACACATGGAAGACGTTGTGCACCCGGTGCAACTGAGGTGGTAGAGCCAGGTGATAAGCCACCTCGCCAATCCTGCTGAGGACCTGGAGGGGTCCGATGAAGCGCGAAGATAACTTTCCGCCTCAGCCAAATCTCCGTATACTACGTCAAGGTGAGACCCGCAAGAAGACGTGGTCGCCATCCTCGAACTCTAGTGGCCTCCGCCTCCTATCAGCGTATGACTTCTGCCGGCTCTGAGCTGTCCTCATCTGCTCCTGGATGACCTGGACCTTCTCTGTCGTGGCCTGGACCACCTCTGATCCCACAAGAGCTGCTATGATTTCTTCTTTGCCGATTAAGAGAAATCCGGTCTCATCCCTGGTATGAACCACGTTCTTTGCCTAATACAGTCAATCCTGACATGGATTATACTAATCCATACCAAGGATGACGTTGTAAGGCCTCGACGCTACTACCAAGAGATCCAACCGTTACTCTTGCCTCCAAGGGTTGAGTCACACTGTCGGCTTCAGTGTGTGATAACTGGGTCTCCTCCAGTAGATGTCTCACAAGTGAGGGTCAAGTCAACAGTCAAAACTAGAAACTCTTAGTAACAACACAAAAGAGGACAGGAATGAAAACATCACAAAGGTATGCGTCTTTTATTATTGCAGCTCATAATACAAAGACGCTACACAATAGAAACAAGGAACTAGAAGTACAAAAGACATAACCACTAGTTCCGCTCCTGTCCATTTGCTCCCAGAGCTCCATGATCGAAGGCCTCAGCTGCCTGAAGCTAAGCTCTCCCATGTCCACCAACTCCCTCCGGTCGGGGCGGACCTCCTGGTGGTGGTGGTGGCAACACCTCGAAGTGTCGCCCACCATCTGCTGCTCGGCCGGCTCCTCTGCCTCGTCCGCCTTCACTCTGCGGACCTCCATGGCCGAACCTCTGTCTGGAAGGTCCCTCTACCACCTGTTGCTCATCTGTAGGACGATTCGGGCAGTCTCGAGCCATGTGACCTTGCCCGCCGCATGCGTAGCAATGCCTGCCCCTCGTGTAGCTGGCTCTCCTTCGTATGCCCCGCACAACCGAATCTTCATCCAGTGTCTTCCCATCTGATGGTATGGCCCGTTTGGACCTCTGCGTCACTTGTCTACTGCCAACTGCAGAAGACCCTGCTACGGGCCATCCAACGGAGGGCCCTGTTACTGGAGCCTGCTCGGCGAGAAAAATTTCCACTAGAAGAGCTCTCTCCAACACCTCTGCCTGTGTCGGAATGTTGAGGGAGATCATCGAAGACCTGATATCATGCCTCAGTCCCTGCTCTAAGGTCCGGGCCCGGAAGAACGGGTCCCGTACCATATCTGTGGAGTAGCGCGAGAGATCAGTAAATATCGCCGAGTACTGGGCTACTGTCATGCTGCCCTGCCGCAGCTGAAGAAGCTCCTGGATACGCACCGCACGAAGGGTGGCTGGGACGAACTCCGAGCGGAAGAGGCTCTCGAAGTCCGTCCAAAGTAGAGATGCCTCATCGTGCACCTGGAGCATCAAGCTCCACCAGCGGCCCGCTGCTGCGTGCAGTAGGCTCGCAGCGAGGATCACCATGAGGTCTGCTGGTGTCCCCACTAGCATGAAAACTCGTACGACCGCCTCCAACCAGTCCTCTGCTTCCTGGGGGTCCGTCTCCCCACGAAAACTGGGCGGTCGCTGGCTCTGAAACACATGCAGCGTGCTAAGGCGACGTGCATCGTCAGCGGCTGGGGCTGGTAGCATCGGTTGCTCGGCGAGTAAAGGTACCGCCAGTGCCTCTGCTGACAAGGAGCCCTGCACCGAGGCCTCATCGCTCGGTGGGCTGTCGTCACGGTCGACTCTCGGAACCCTAGCTGGCTGCCGTCGTGGGGCCATCCTGAAAAGGAATCAGGTGCGCCACGGTCAGAACAGTATACCTGGTGAGCTGACACAAGTAATAACAAAGAAAACTTTGAAACACACACGCAATCAATGTTTTCGTGCATTAAGTCGGAAATCAGTTGTCAGGGTCTTGGTGTACGGATACGTCGGCCGCCACACCAACACTGGACTCCCTGGACTGATAACCACACTCAATACGCTAAACATTATTGCTTCTCATAGAAAAGATCAGAGTTCGCGGTAGAACCGAACTCCTCTGATACCAATTTGTCACGACCCGCCCTCGGGACCCGTGCCGTGACTACCCCAAGCCCGCCTTCCATAGGCCAGGGGCTGGCGACTAGCACCAAGGTGTAATTCCCGGTAAAAAGGGAAGGCATTGTCTTTGAATAGTAAACAAACACCATAGAGTAAGCAAACATAAAAGTAAACACTAAGTAAAAATAGAGTACAACTGAAAGTGCGGAAAAGTAAATGGGCCAGTATACAAACCCAAACTGAAAGTAAAGTACAACTCGAAAGGAAAAACAACAACTGTAAAGTAAAAGCCGCTACACCGAGCTGTCCACTGGAGATCCCACCTGAAGGGTGGGTACAGATAGCTCCACTACTCCACGGGTCCCACCGTCCACTCCGAGTACGTCCCGCCCAGTGGTCCACCTCCAGGTACCGTCCTGCTCTGCAAGCTTCAACCACGATCAACGCTGTCCGTCGTCTGCAACCAACACAACGTAGTGCGGGCATAGCCCGTGCAGGGGTGAGTATAAGCTACTCAGTAGGGACCCCGATACCCCTGAAGGTCTCCCAACAATCCACAAAGGATAAACCACAAAGGAAGATACAATCAAGAAGTAACAACCGACACTGCTTCGGTATATGCCCATACATATACCTAAGTCATCAATTCCAATACGCTCCAACCTCCGAGCCCAAGTACAACTCAGTCCACACAGGAAAGTAAATGTATTCCACACAGGAAAGCAAAATGAAATCCACACAGGATAGCACAACACAATCCACACAGGAAAGTAACAGGATTCAGCTCACACAGGTATACATCATCGATAAGGTGAAAGAGATGATCAGACATAGATACTGAATCATCTAAGCTGAGACCCACATAGGATACAAGACCAGTTGTCTTCATCGATTCATCTATACTGGGACCCACATAGGATACAAGACCAGTATTGAATCATCTAAGCTGGGACCCACATAGGATACAAGACCAGCACAGCTAGGACCCACATAGGATACAAGACCAGCTGTCTTCATCGATTCATCTATACTGGGACCCACATAGGATACAAGACCAGTATTGAATCATCTAAGATGGGACCCACATAGGATACAAGACCAGCACAGCTAGGACCCACATAAGATACAAGACTAGCTGTCTTCATCGATTCATCTATACTGGGACCCACATAGGATACAAGACCAGTATTGAATCATCTAAGCTGGGACCCACATATGATACAAGACCAGCACAACTAGGACCCACATAGGATACAAGACTAGCTGTCTTCATCGATTCATCTATACTGGGACCCACATAGGATACAAGACCAGTATTGAATCATCTAAGCTGGGACCCACATAGGATACAAGACCAGCACAGCTAGGACCCACATAGGATACAAGACCAGCTGTCTTGATCGATTCATCTATATTGGGACCCACATAGGATACAAGACCAGTATTGAATCATCTATGCTGGGACCCACATAGGATACAAGACCAGCACAGGTAGGACCCACATAGGATACAAGACTAACTGTCTTCATCGTCGCAGTCCACTGAGGATCCCTGCACAATCGTCATCGTCACAGTAGCAGTCGCAGCCAGCACTAGGGTTCCCGCACACAGCAAGCTCGTTCGGGAGGGTCCGCTCCACGATCCGAGAGGCTGATACATCAACTGTCACAAAGTCCGAAGTTGATGTATCTAAAAGTTCCGTATCGCCAACAGGAACTCAACGCAACAGACGGCGCGTCGATCGGACGCCCGGTCTGAGAGTTATTGGCTTTTTCATCCCAGGGGCCCGGTTGGTTTTTAAGGGAAAACCAACCCGACCGTACTCCACCTGCGTCCAAACCTCGGGCGGCATATTCCAAAAGATCCGTCTCACTAAGAGGAATACAACAAAGCTGACGGCACGTCAATCGGACGTCCGTAGCTCAAGATATGAGCGCTTCCGCTCCGAAGGCCCGGTTGGTTTCATGTACGAACCAACCCGGCCGAACTCAAAGTATTCCGAAACTTTGAGTGCGATATACCGAATCGTCCGTCTCGATCCAAGGATCGCATCGCCGCTGACGGTTCGTCAATCGGAGGTCCGTAGCTCATGTTATAAGCAAAAGACCGAAGTCGATTTGAAAACGGGGGGTCCGGGTCCGGGCCGACCCGGCCCGACCCCCCTGGGTCGGCCCGAACTGGGTCGACCCGACCTGGGTCCGACCCGGCCCGGCCGGCGGCGCGGACCGGCACGGCAGAGCGGTCCGGCGCGGTCCGGCGTGGCGGCGCGGCCGGGGTGCCGCTCGGGTGCCACGCGCGGGGGGCAAGGCCCCCGCCCTCCTCTGCTGGCGGCGCGGCTGAAAGCCGCGCCTTAGATCAAACGGCCGCCCACGTGGGGGCCTGCTTTTGAGAAAAACGGGGGGGCGCTGCCCCCCCTTGGAGTAACCGCTTCCCCCCCATTATGGGGGGCCGGTTTTGGCCAGCCGGGGGAATTAATTCCCCCGGTTCTTCTCCCTTCCGGCCGGCCCGACCTGGCTGGCCGGTCCTTCCTCAACGGGACCAGCAAGGCCGGTCCCCTTTCCGGCTTCCGACACCGGCGGCCCGGCTAGCCGCCGGTCTTCTCGTTCCGCCGCGGCCCGGAACCGGCCGCGTCCTTCGTCGTCCGGCGCGGTGCGACGACACCGCGCCCCTCCGCCACGGCCCCGCTCCGGCCGCGGCGCCTTTGGTTTCCTTCGACGTGGCGCGACGGCGTCGCGTTCATGATAATATTGCCACGGCGCAGCGCGAAGGCGCCGCGCAATATTTGCTGTGTGATTCCCACGTGGTGCGACGGCACCACGTCATCTCGTTCATCCACAAGAAAAATAATAATCAAGAACAAAGGAGGGGGGATTCGGCCGTGTTTGTGCGGTCCGGTCCCCCCTCTCGTTAGATGATAGCATATAAACATTTATCCTCAAGATTGTAATTCTAGAACCAAGAACGAGAATAAATAAATAATCAACAACAAACCCCTACCTCGGTTTCAAGAACGATGTTCGTCAATGACCCGCGGAAGACGAGCGTCGCGGTGGTCGGCGTCGCGGGTAAAAGGACGTCGATGTCGTGAAGTGAGGGTTCAAAGATCTTTGACGGCGATTTCGTCGCGGGAAACCGTCGCGGAAGAGATGACGTGGAAGAAGTACGTCGTCGGTGTCGCGGGTATGGCGTCGCGGAAGACGGTTCCCGAGAACGTGGCGTTCTTCGTCGATGTCCGAAAGTTCTTCGCGTTCTTCGTCAAAGTTTGAAGAAGAAGAAGAAGAAAAAGGCTCCAAATTCTCTCAAGATTGTCTAGAGAATTCTAACCCAAATAAAATAAGCTAAAGTCTTATTTTATTTACTCAACCAAAAAATTTTGAAATTCAAAGGTTTGAAATTAAACAACTCCACCCATTTAATAACCAAAGTTGTCAAGTTCATTAAAAGAGGAGTTTAAGGGAGTTTAAAAAAAAGGTGAAGAGTTATGCTTCGTGTGGGCCCCACCAAACTTAATCCTCCCAAGGGAGGTTAAGTGGATGTGGGTCCCACCTCTAACTCCCTTTGGGAGAAGTTAACCAACAAGTTAAAATAAAAATTTGTATTCCACAATTTTTATTTAACTTATTCTAAATTCCCAAAAACTAACTCTCAACCCGCAATAAACGCAACCTCGTAAAAGGTATCCTTAAGAGAATATCGGCGTTGCGAGTTCATCGGTGCCCTCGGAATTTGATTCCGTGCACCGGTTCAAAAGTTATAAATTCCCGCTCGTTCGTTCACTGAACGTACCCGAGCCAAACTTCGGAAATTGATTCCGGGCACTCCGGGCCTCGGAATCAGGTGCCATCAGAAACCGCGTTCTTTCCCTTGAATTTTACGGGTCTTTACAGGAGGGTTCGAGCAAGGGTGCGCCTCCTGCTATGCACCGCCTTGGGAGGAGAGACGCAGCCTGCTCCGAGGCGTGAGTGCTGGGCCGCTAGTGCAGGGAGGGAGACCATGGAGGGTTGGCTTCCCTGGATATGTCTGTGCCGTATGAAGGTGATGGGAGGGCAGGCTACTCTAACTAGTTTCACCGGAGAGGCAGGGGCTCGACCGGAGCTGCGTGCACAACCAAGGATGCAGCGGCCTGCGAGAGGTGGTCCGGCAAGGCCTGGCACAATGGTGAAGGTTCAGCCGCCTAGTTTTGTGCTTGGGGGATGCCGCATGAAGGTGACAGGGGGCAGTCCGCGTGCGCCAGTGTGAACAGTGGGGAGGGGCGGCGTGGCCAGCATAGATGGGGGGAGCCACCTCAGGGAGTGGTTGGTAGCCACTATCGGTGAGGAGGCCTGCTGGCCAGACGGAGGCTTCGCCTTGCTACCGTGCATCCTGCTGGAGGAGCGCCCCATGCGGCGCTGCGTTGGAGGGAGAGGGGTCCGATTATACCCCTACTGGTGGCACCGAGAAGGCGGGATGATGATCTGGGTAGGGGCTCGGCTTACTGCGGAGGCGGAGGGGTGCGGAGGCCCCTGGGCTGTCCGTCGCGCCGGGGTGGTGTCCCGACGGCACTGCAGTGCGCCGCGTGGGGAGGAGGGAGGGGGTCCGCTCGGACCCCCTGCAATTTCATTATTTTTATTCTCTTTCCACAGGCTGCCCCTTTCTCACCCCCTTTTTATTAAATAAAGACTTATTTTTAAATCTTTGTCCCTCCATTTTTTAAAAAAGAAGTCAAGTCCTCCTTTTAAATTTTTTTCCAAAAGGCTATATAATAGCATTTTATTATAATAATACATAAATTATTATAATATAATAATTTATTATTATTATAATCATATAATAATAATAATTAATTATAATAATATTATTATATATATAATTATAATTTTAATAATTATAACGATAATAATTATAATTATAATAATTATAATTTCTTAAAAACTTGAATTATTTCTGATAAACGGAAATAATCAACAAAAATTAAAACCCGAGTAAAAACACAAACATGATCCATTCCAGAAATTTTGAATAACCATATCTTGGTCATTCGAAATTAGATTGAAACGTGATTCGATTCATCTTGACTGTTTTTAAACCTTCTACTTAATTTTATGCAAATTAATTTTATTTCACTTAGAAAATCTACGCAACCTCCATCTGATACCACTATGAGGTTTCCGGGGCCCGCAGCGGAAGCTGGTGGGCCGGGGATTTTTAAATTTTTTTCATTGGCGGGATGACTAAATTGGTCATCGCCGACGATCCGAGCCCCGAAGAGCTCCGAGGATCTCACATAAATTATTAAGAGCACAAAAATAACAGAAAACATACCCGTTGCAGATCCGAATCCTTTGTCAATAGAAACTTGTCGACGGAGATCGTTACACGAAGGATCCATAGCAGGATCCCTCTAGATCGTCCACATGCACCTCAAAAATCCGCGGTAATGCCGATCGTCTAACTACGGGTGCTAGCATGGTGATTCAATGATATCTTTGATGTCCCGACGATCACCACATCGTCGATCTTGCGATGCGTGAGGAGAAACTTGATCCAAGCACGGATCAATTGCTTCTCTCTCTAGAGAGCGGGAGGAGAGAGGAGTTCTGGCCAAAATGGCATGAATAGTTGTTGCACTTGAGCCCCTCTCCTCTATTTATAGTGGATTGTGGAAATTACCCAGTTGGGTTCTCCGACCCCCGTTAATTCCACATCTACTAAATAAATAACTATGATGACTTAAAACTGCGTCAATATTATTTATTTATTTTATCACATACTTGTAATATATATGAAATATATTACGTGATAAAATTTGAGCCATTTAACTCAACTCATTATCCCACTTAATATTAAACAAACTTGGAATATTAAAATAATATTCCCTCGATTAATATTTTCTTGTATTTACTAAACCCATAAATACATTAAATAAATTCAATCCCAAATATTCGTAACTTGAATATTACTGAATTTATTAAATTCTTTTGGTGATCGAAAACATGGACAATGCTCAGACCCCGTGGCGGGGCCCACTATGTCCATATACCTATTCAACTGAATAGGGAAGATTCTTGAATATGCTATTGTGTGTGACCCTCTAGGCCCTTATATCAATAGTAGTGAATAAAATCCACAGACCAAGATTGGGGTCTAGCAACCCGTCATGGCCCCTAAAGAGATAAGGATAGTCATTTCAACGACTACCATCCTACAAACACTGACTGTGTACTATAGTCTCTTTATCATTAAATGTCTCATAAAGAAAGATGCACTCTTTTGTCATCGTCCTTATCTTGCTTTATTATTTGTTGATCTATCTGGATGGATTTTTCTTTCTACTGCTTTGGCCAAAGACTTATGAAGGCAGCACCATCCTAATCAACAAGGCTTGATATATACAAATTTCTAAACTTGTAAGCGAGAAATCCTTTCTTGAGCATTCAACCCACGTCATACCACCAACAATGCACCCAACACAAACTACCTCCCCACAACATTACTTCCATGGTTTTCACCTTGCATCAAAGTACGTAATTAAATGATATAAATTGGTAATGGTATCAATCTAGGAGACTAATACACATGTCCGTAGATAGGAACAACCAATGAAACCCAAAACACGTGGTGTTCCTGTTGACGGGTCTGTCCTCATGATCTCACTACTAGAGATCACCAAGTGAGGACTTCATGAGAATAAGTCTCAATGCTTATGAGCCCTTAACACCTGATAGTCAGACATCTACTGTGTCCAATCAGTAAGATGTATCTAGACTATAGAACATATATTTAAGATCAATGTCATTGTATCTTGAGGTTCTCATTATAGCCTGGGATCTGCTATAACCTCTGGAAACGACAATTAACCTTTGGACATTACCATTATCATAGAGGATGTAGAAAAGTATGCACTGTAATGGTAAGATATCATCATGCATATCTAATTGTACACATGATACGGTAATAAAAAGTAATACATAGTTGGGTCTAGGGAACCCACTATTTCAACACTATGAATAGTGTATCAGTAACTATATATAAACAGTTTCATCAGTGAATAGTTCCAACGGTAGACCGTTGTGAACAGTGCATCAGTAACTATCTATGAACAGTTCAATCAATGAACATTTATAATGGTAGAACATTGTGAATAGTGCAACGGTAACCTTATGTGAACAGTTTCATTGGTAACCTTATGTGAACAGTGTCATCAGTAACCTTCTGTGAACAATGAAATGATGACCTTATGTGAACAGTGACATCAACGACCTTATGTGAATAGTGTCATTGGTAACCTTATGTGAACAGTGCAATGGTGACCTTATGTGAATAGTGTCATTGGTAACATTATGTGAACAGTGTCATCGGTAACCTTATGTGAACAGTGAAACAATGACCTTATGTGAACAGTGACATCGGTGACCTTATGTGAACAATGTCATTAGTAACCTTATGTGAACAGAGAAACATTGACCTTATGTGAACAACATCATCGGTAACCTTATGTGAACAGTGTCATCGATAACCTTATGTGACCAATGTCATCGTTGTCCTTAGGTGAACAGTTCAATGGTGAGGTTCCATTGGTGACCTCTTTCCTTTTCCAAATTTTGAGTTCGTGAACAGTGTTTCCAGAACGGTGAGTTTCCATTGGTAACCTCTATTTCCTTTGCCAAATTTTGAGTTTGTGAAAAGTGTTTCCAGAACGGTGAGGTTCTATCAGTAACCTATATTTCCTTTTCCAAATTTTGAGTTTGTGAACAGCGTTTCCAGAATTGTGAGGTCCATCGGTAACCTCTATTTCCTTTTCCAAATTTCAAGTTCAGGAACAGTGTTTCTAGCTTCCTACAGTTTCGCCCCTTTGATGCATCCTTTTACATAAAATTCATTTAAAGCCTCATTTTAAGGACTCTAAGGCCGATTCAAAGGTTATAACTCCTATATTAATTTCTCCTAAGGCTCTGGATGTTTTTTCTACTTGGTTAAACCGCATGGTTTAATGCGATCCACTTTTAATGGAAAATCCAGCGTATCTAAAACCACTACTCTGTTAAATCTTCTAGAGGGATGATATATCTTCCTCCCTAGTTCTTCTTCCTTATTCTTAAGTGTGATATACTCAAACATCACATTTCTTTCCATAGGAGTTGTGCAATCAAACTTTCCTCCTAGGATTTGTTCCGCTCTGTTTTGATGCAACCAAGCAATATTGATCAGTCTTTGATATAAGGTATGTTCTATCGTCATTCTTTTGGGTTCATATCTTTTTGTTTCCCCTCACCCTTTTATGGAATGCTATCTCCTTATTTATAATGGATTTTCTTGGGTGTTGACCGATGTGGTGGTGTCTCTTCATTATCAGGTGGATACAGTTGTCACGGGGGGAGGAGATCAGAACCCATTGTGTGGCTCGTTCTCATATAAAGAACGTCAAGAACTTTTTGAGGTAGGGGATTCATTGCCACTCTTTTCTGTTACATGAAACTGTAGAGTTATCATGTTTTATCCCACTGGATCACAATGAAATTTTCATAATAAATATTTGAACAAGATAAATAAATTGTGATCGATCATATGTTATTGCCTCTTGTTTTTCTAGAGAGTGTGATATTTATACTAGCTTGCTTAGCTTTTTTGTTCTCAATGAAAATTGGTAAAGAACATAAATCCATAATTAATTGATAATTGTTTGTCTAAAGATAAATAGGCATGTAAATGAATCTGGTTCCTCTTGTTGTAATTTGATGATAATTAAATTAGTGCAGTAAGCATGTTTAATTATTTGTGATAGGTTACTGATTAGGTTTCCCAAATTTGAAACCTACAAAAAATAAATCAGTAAATCCAAGATGTATTAAAGAACTGGTTGTTTGATATATGATAATTAATTTTTGGGTTCTAAGTTACCCTCTTGCTTGTTTAAGGGCTTAGAGCCCAAATGATATGATGGTTGTTTTCCTACTGCTTTTGTTGTGATGTGAGCCTAGAAGGAAGTTGTGATATGTGGGGGTAGGGAGGCAATTGGTTGTGGCAGCAGATGACTCCTAGAGTGGAGAGATGCATTAGTTTATGCATGTGGGTGTTGTAGAGGACACTAGGGATGATGGAATAGGTTGGATGTGAATTTTTGGATGCTTGATCTTTCTTTGATTGGTTATCTTCTTTACATTCCCCACTGATCAAGGTAGCTAGTCTTGATTACCCTTCTTCTAAAAGGGGTGAAGACATGCGAGGTATGCCACGTGCTTTCTGTGTCTATCTTCTCAAGGGAGGATTGGTCTACGCTCTTGCTATAGGCGAAAAAGACTCAAGGGGTAGTTCATCAACTCACTGTGTTGAGCCCCCTTGTGTTTATCAACATATAATGTTTTTCTAGAATTACTGGGAATATGGGAAAGTAATGCTGTAAATAAATAATTGAATAAATGATGTTAACCCATGGGGTTAGAGCTTACTCGAACAAAATGTTGAGGTTACAATTTTAAAGGGACAGTGGACTTTGGGTGTTATGCTAATGAAATATAATGTGAAATTGTTAATTTTTAGTTAATGTTTAAAGAATTAATTAACATAAAGTGGTATTGACAAAAATGGAATGAAGTAATGAAATTAATCTCTTTAAATGGTTGTGTGCTTATAGGATACCTAGTCTTAGAAGTGGCAGTCGGGAGTCCGAGAGACGTTATCTGCAGTTGATTCTAAGACTAGGTTATTCTCATAGTGTGGTTGTGAGATATAGTATATTCTATACTTTTTGTGTTTCTTTACGCTACTCCACCCTGTCAGTTAGGGAAACTGACACCCTAGGGATTCTGATCCCTGAGGGGGGGGGGGGGTGTTTTTCTCAACATTCTAGTGGGAGGATGGATGACTGACCACCCCCTTTAGCCCTGCTCTATTCTCTTGGTAGTTACTTGTGATGGTAGGAACAATGGTGAGTTTTCCCTATATATGTGTGTAGAGGGCTGTAATGACTTGTGGTTATTCACACACACATATATTCTGGATATAGTATCCTATGGACTACTATAGGTGTAACGTGTATAGGCTGTGATGGCTTGAGGATCCTTACTCAGTGTATGAGATGTAATGGATTGAGGTATAATACCTGACGTATGATACACGTTATGTGAGCTGTGGTGGCTCCCAGAAACTACCTTGTTACATTCTTGTGTGGACATGGTGGTTGGTTGCACGAGGTGCATGTTATGGTGATTCGAATAGGTGTCTGCAGACATGCCTTTTTATAGAGAGATTCTAAAGATGCGCGATGTTGGGGAAAAGCAGAAAACTAGTGGGGAAGTAGTAGTGGGGTACCCTTGATATTATTTATTATATTATATACTCTTGTATTCGTTATTTGGTGAGAGTTTCCATGGTGAGGTTGGGAACTTAGTATACCTATTTAGGTGATGAGTTATTTTCACTTGTTGTTCACTGTGCTTTAGCACAATTTCTTTACTTTTGTATGAGATGCTTCGGGGAGGATCCTACTGAGTATACTATTATAATCACCCTATGTATATATAACCTATTTTTCAAGTCACTTAGATCAGTTTGGAGATCAAGCTGGTTTCTACTAGCTTGGGGTTGTAGGAGCTATTCAGGCTTGTGGTTACTGTTGTTTTTACTTTCTTTTGGTTACTTGAAGTTTTCCCCTTCCAGTTGTAGTAGTTTTTCATGACATTACATATGTGCACTTGGGTTTTCTTTATATATTTCAGTCTGAGTTGGATTTGGTTGGTGTCTATCTTATCTCTCCCTTCTGCATGTGTTCTCTTAGAGGGTAATGCCTCCCATCTGTATGTTTACTATACCCTCATTGATAGTCACCAACTCGGGGCCTATTGGAGGCAGGACTCGGGGGTCATTATCTCCCTTCTCACATTTCTAGCACAAGAGGGGTACAGTTTGTGGGTATGGGGTCATTCCATTTGGGTTTTATGATTTCAACATTGGGGACTTAATCATAAAAAATCCTTATAAATGATGAGATTATAACATAAAACTCTTACCACTTAGGTAACATTGAATCATAATCCCCATGAATGGATAATATTAAATGAAACAAAAAATATACTAGGAATAAATAAATTCATGATATTACATGTAAAATGATATTTATATACCCATCATAAAATAATATAGGTTCATAACATGACATAAGTCTCAAAGAAGGAACAATGAGACAAAAGTCCCTTACTGCTTTCATAATATGTTGAATCCTAATCCCCAAGAAATAATAACAACAAATGAAACATTATACATAATTAAAATAATAATATTCATGATATAATATGTTGGGGGTAGTATATACACCACACAAAATAAATGAGTGGTGAATTTTCATATGTCTCTCAGAAATAAAAGAGAGATTGGAAATCCCTTACCATTTTAGTAGTCTTTTGAATCATAATCCCTAATAAATAAAAAAATCAAATGAAACATTAGATATCATTAAATTAATGGTATTAATGATATAACATTTAAATGGGGTATTTTATACACCACACAAAATAAATCAGTGGTGGATTTTCATGTGTCTCCCACAAATAAAAGTTAAACTAGAAATTCCATACCCAATGCTTCATTTTGGTTGATCATGATTTAATCTCCTGTATAGTTTTTTAAACATTTTATTAAATTATAATAGAACCATATTAATATTTCTAAAATCATATATGATATTTTTATAACATATTATCACCTGTTCATTAATAATCATTCATTATTTTCATTTTTTTGGGTGTTAATTACCTTGTTTTCTCATTTGTTTTTTTTCACGAAAGATCTGATTCTTGTGAATATTATATAGTTTCATAAAATCAAGAATAATTATCATGAAATAATTATCATATTTTTTCATCAATTTTACTTTTAAACCTAATCACGAATATGGTTATGAAAAATGAAGGGCGGTATGATCACGGGGACAATAGTTCATATGTACGCATGAGTAACATTTCTATTTTCCAATGATCAATATAGAAAGAAGGTAAGAAATATATTATACCTAAATAATGATAATAATATTATATATACCATATTATTTATTGAAAAATACTTAATATATAATTCATGTGGTGTGATGATGAAAAGAGAGTCACATCGCTTCGTGAAGGAGGTAGTCCACATGTACACGAATGATATTATCATCTTTAACTAACTGATAAAGGTAAGAAATAATATTATAATTTTATAATGATAAATATTTGATGAATATAATAATTATTTTATTCATATCACATATATTTATTAACTTAAACCAAATTACATTCCAAGTAAAGTGTTAGTGAAAGATGAATCACACTGCTTTGTCAGGTGGTAGTCCACAGTGCACACGAGTGATGTTATCGTATCCCTATAGAATTGAAAGTAAATATATATATATATATATGATATAATGAATAAAGAGTTTAAATATCTTATAAATATCATATATATACTTTATATTCATCATCATACCCAACCATGAAAGGTGAAAATGGAAGAATGAATGACATCGGTTCATGAGGCGGTAGTCTTCCGTACACACAAACGATGATTTTGTAATCCATTTGATAGAAGAGGAGACAATTGTAGTTAATCATCATATTATAAAACAATTAATATTATATTTAATATACTTATGTTATTATATAATCATTTTTTAATAATAATTTAATGAGGTGGAGAAATAAATTAAATAAAGACGCTCATTGAAGAACATTACTTCTTCTTCGGGTATCCTCTTTTGGTTTGCACCAAATCCTTCCTAGGTTGGATTTATACCAAAAAATAACACTTTTATGATTATATTAGTGAATTTTGGAAGTTATTTGGTTAGTTATTTGCAAAAAAATAGGTTTTAATGTGTGAATAAGATAGGAGAGATGGTGGACTTTTATAAGTAGGGCAGAAGACACACTTGGTATTTTTGAAAAGAAATGAGTGCTCCCACATTTTTCATTTTCCAAAAGGGTCCACAAATAGTTATTATAAAACATAAATATATAAAGTCTAAATATGTCCAGAAAATAGTTTTTATACAATTTTATAGGTCATATTACCTTTATCTTTTTAGTTTGACCCCTTGACAAACCTATTTTTACTTTAACCACGATAATTAATTTTTACTGCATTCACTATTAATTTTGGTAAAAAATTAAGTTAAAATTGTTATATAATATAAATTATGGTGATTAAAAATATGGAATCAATTTTTTCAAATTCAAATCACATAATTGGAGAAATATAATTTAAAATTTATCCCACATATGTGATGAAAAAGCATGTTTTAAAGAGAAAACGTTTAAAAGTTTTCAATGTTTTTATATCCAATTTCCATATAAAATTTGTTCCAATGAACTAAATTTGATTAATATATATATATATATATAATAAAAATTTAACTTAAAAAAAAATTAAAATATAATTCAACGTTATAAAAAAATTTAAAGAAAATTTAGTTTTCAATAATGAATCAATAATTTTCACTATTCATCAAAAAATTATAATTTTCATAAAATTATTAAAAATTATCCATAATATAATTTTTAAATTATGATTTAAAAAAGGGATTTTATTTTTTCAAATTAATTTTATAAATGTGGAAAAAATTAAATTTAAAATAAAACCCACAAACACGATAAAAAAGCAGGTTTTCGAGATGTGCATTTTTCAAGAACAAAATGATTTTATACTAACTATATGTTTTATAATAATCATTGTATGATTATCAATTAAAATTTATTTATATATAATCTATAAATTTCACTGAAAAAATTACTCAATAGGGATTATTTTATTTAATTAAAATGGAGAAACATCATGCGCTTTAAAAGAGTTTTAAGGAATAAACCTTTTTTTAATACCCAAAAATAAATTTATACCAAAACCCAATATAATGTTAATTCAAAATAAATTAAGTTAGTTAAATATAGATAAAAATTGTAATTTTTTTGAAATCATATTCAAACAATAATAGTAATTTTAAATTTCTTAATTTATTTAAAATAAATGACATTTTTACAAAAAAATTGGTTTCTTTCACTATTCACTAATAAATCACTATTTTTAGAAAAATTACTAAATTTAACCCAAATAAAATTTTAATATTACAATTAAAAATTGAATATAATTTTATCAAATACATTTTCTGAAAGTTACAAAAAAATATTATAATATTTTTTTTCATGAACAGAAATAAAAAATAATTTTTGAAGAAAATATATTTTTGAATGAAAAAACCACTCTACTAAAAATTGACTGATTATTTACTAAATATTAATCAATAATTTATATTGAGTATGATATATATATATATGTTTCATTAATTTGTTAATATTATTAATACTCACCAATTTAATGGATAGGTTTTAACGGTTATATATATCATGGGTTGTTTAATCTCAGTGTAGCATATTGAATATGCTATCAAATATAAAAAATCTCAGGGTTGCATATACCATATTATTTTGAAGAGTTTAAATTTATTTAAAAAGAAATATATCGTAAATTATTTATATGTTATGTTATCATCTAATCTTAGTCTTGCATGTCTTTTACACTATTGAACATTATTGTATTCTTTTAAAATCTCAGGGTGTTACATCCCCCCACCCTTAGTAAATTGTGTCCTTGAAATTTAAACTTTATCTCAGTAATAAAAGTATGGATGTTGAAATATAATTTTTCTATGAACCCACATCATATAAAGGGTTATGAAAACATCCTCTTAATAAGATGAAAAGGGAAGTAAAAGGGTCACATGGAATAATATATAACTAGGTTTTAAAATAGAAGAACATAGGTGGGAATGAAAGAAAAGTTTAAAAAATTATAGAGATTGGTTGAGGTAATTGATCACAAGAAAGCGAATAATCAATGGAAAGTTAAGCACCTCAAAACAATAAATCTATAATGATTTTAGAAAACCATCTGATTCACCTGATATGAATATAATAGGATAAAATTTATCTTTCAATATCTTTTTCCTAAGTATGAGGAATTATTTCACCATATAAATTGAGGAAATAGTGAAATATAGTTTCTTGACAAGTATAATTTCATCTATTAGCCAATTTCAACCAGAATCTCATCTTTTTCTAAAAATAATGAGTATTATTGATGAATTTTTCCTAGATAAACCACTAAAAATCAACTTTTAATGGATTATATAACCATAAAAGATATAAAAATATGTACCACTAGTATTTTCACATTAACCAAAACCAAAATGGTTAGCACATGGTATGATAATTCCCAAAACGAGTTAACCTTAATATGATGAAATAATTCATTAACAAAAAAATTCAATATTAACACCTAATGTTTAAACTAAATCATTCCTAAACAACCTTGACATTAAATATTTTTTTAACCAAAAGTGTTATCTCATACCTTTTATCCTTCAAGCCCAAAATATGGTGATCTTTTTTTTAATCACAAAGTCACCAAATCTCTTTTCAATCTCTTGGTTACCTATACAATAAACCATGTGTTCCAAGAATTACCTCAATATCCAAGATAATATAAACCCTAAAGTTTATCCATACCTTAAATATTATTTCAAAAAAATAGAAATTTATAATTCACATTAAACTAAATCTTTATATATACTTTAACCGAATAAAATGTCTCACAAAGTTTCATTGACCACTTTAAGATCTCATCGCTTTAAACCTCAAAAAGGGTGTCTAATACCATAAACAAATGACCATACTTAATATTATATACCTATGACAATATCTATAACTCCTAATATAACATCCCATGAAAACATCATAATCTCCAAATTTATCTAAATAGACCTCCGATAGCAACTATAACAAACCTGAACCCGTATTCTCAGATCTGGTGTTGAAATCATAATCTTTAAATTCCTCAATTTGATCCTGATAATTATGACATAATTTTTTTCATCCAAACCATAAAACATAAAAAGGAAAGACTAGATCAGTTACATTCTCAAGGAAATTTTCGGTTTATATTTTTATAGAATTTGAAAAAACTCCTACACAAAAATACCCATGACGTTAAATGAGAATTTCTACCACTTAACCCAGATTTTCTTATTTCACATTAAGTTATCATCATCATACTTATAAAATTGAATCTAAAAACAATTCATTAAAATATTTCTTTATAACACGGGGGATAGGAAGCATATGAAGGGTGAGCTGAAATAATCATTAAGGTTAAACATAAGAATTAAAATTTGAAAGCCATCAATGAGAATAAGATGTGAATATGTGTATGAAGACATCATCCGAGTGCATGAGAGAATCATAAAAAAATCATACCAATAAATACCTAAATAATCAATCATGAATCATGGAATAAGTCTTTAAAAATGAAAGAGTCCTAAAAATAATAATCATGAGCCATGTGATATCAATCTTGGTCAAAGAAATCATTTTAAACCCTTGAAAAGCATAGATATAAATTGTTAATATCTTGGAACATAATCATCATAGAACCCTTATAGAAACCTTAAAATTATAATAATAGTATGGATGGATTCTAATATAAATTTATGGAGAACATAATCAATATCCAATGAATTCGACCACTATCCGGGTGAACCCATTTTTTAACCTATAACTTGCTAACTTGGTGCTACCTGAGCCACCCCATCTTATAATTTGTATCAGGATCACCCGACACTATCTGATTTATCCCATTATATAAGCTATAATGGGCTCACCCAACACTATCAAGGTCACCCTATCATATATAATATCCAAGAACCACAAATAAAGTACATATAGCTTATACATCCTCATAAAACTCATAAAACAAACATTATTCCTTTCATAACATGATTAACCAATGATTTTTTTTCGTAATAATATCTTTGAAACATGATTAACCCATGGAAAAGAAACATGTTCTATAAAAATATCTTTAAAATGTGATTAACCTGTGGAAAATAAACACGTTCTATAACAATATTTTTGAAATTGTTTTAAACCATCCATTGAAATAATGTGGGTTATATTAATATAAAAGATCCCCATTGGAAGATAAGTAACAAAAATAGTTTTTAATGTTTATGAATACCATTAAAATATCATTATAAATATTCATGAAGAAAATATACTTTTCATTTTAAAAATTTATTTTTAAAACATTAAAAAAAATTAAATTCCCTTTCTTTGAAAATGATTTTAAAAATTAAGATTTCTTAGAATATTAGGAAAAAAATTTCTTTAAAAAATATCATTATAAACTTGAAATATAACATTAAAAAAATTGTGTTCATGATATAAAGTAATTATGTACAAGCCATAAAAGTTAAAAATAACATTCCATTTGTAGTGTAAAAAGGTTAGAAAAGTGCCTTGTTCATAAAATAAGAAGATTCCTTTGAAAGTATTCTATAAAAATTAAAAAATGGGTAAAATTTTATTTAATAAATAATTCTTAAATGGATAAATAAATTTTGAAACCATTTTTGGAAAACATAGGTTTTGATAAAAAATCATTTTGGACCGAATAGAGAAATGATACCGGATTTTCTTAAACAATTCTCAATAATTTTAATTAGAAAAGAGTGTAATAATGGTACAATTACTTTAAATTATCATAAATAACCAGAGAAAAATAAAATTCATGAGAATTATTTAGAGTTATATCATAGGATTTCATCATTAGAGACTTAGTCATAAAAAATCCTGATAAATGATGAGACTATAACATAAAATTATTACCACTTTGGTAACTTTGAATAATACACCTCATGAAAGGATAACATTAAATGAAACTTAAATAATCATGTAAATAAATAAATTAATTACATTAAATGTAAAATGTGATGCATATACACCTCATAAAATAAGATAGGTGTATAACATGAAATAAGTCTCAAAGAAGAAAAAATGTGACAAAAATCCCTTAATGCTTTAGTAATCTTTTGAATCATAATCCCCAATAAATAAAAAATATAATTAAACATTAAATATCATTAAAGGAATGATATTAATGATATAAAATTTCAATGGGGTAGTATATACACCACACAAAATAAATGTGCGGTGAATTTTTATATATCTCTCAGAAATAAAAGAGAGACTAAAAATACCTTACCGCTTTAAATTTTTTTGAATCTTAATCCCCATTAAAGAATAAAATAAAATAAAAAAATAAATATAATTAAATTAATGGTATTTAGGATATAACATGTCATGAGGGTATTATATACACCCCGAAAAAAATGAGTGGTGGATTTTCATGTCTCTGAGAAATAAAAGAGAGACTAGAAATCCCTTATTGCAAACTTACTTTTTATTGATCATGATTTAACCCATTGTATAGTGGTTTTAAATATTTTATTAACTATTAATAGAACTATATTAATATTTATTATATCATATATTATCCATTCATAATACCTTATCACCCTTTCAATAATAGTCTTTCATTATTTTCATTGTTTTGGGTATTAATTTCCTTGTTTTCTCATCAATTTTTGTGTCACAAACATTCATATTCTTATGCATATTATATAGTATCATAACCTATAGAATAATAATAATGATATTATTATCATATTATTACATAAATTTTAATTTTAAATCTAATCGTGAAATATGGTTATGAAAAATGAAGTACGTTACAATCATGGAGATGATAGGTTGTACATATGAGTGAGTAAAGTTTCCATTTTTCAATGATCATTAAAAAATGAATATAAGTAATATATTATCCTTAAATAATGATTATAATATCTTATATACCATATTATTTCATTAAATATACATATATATTTCATTCCTATGGTGTGGTGATGAAAAGAGAGTCACATTGCTTCATGAACACAGTAGTCCACACCTACACCAATGATGTTATCATATTTAAGTGAGTGAAAAGGTAAGAATAAATATTATCATTTAAGAATGATAAATATTAAATTAATATCATAATTATTTCATTTATATCACACGTATTTATTAACTCTAACCTTATTACATTCCATGTAAAGCATTAGTGAAAGATGAATCTCATTGCTTTACGAGGCGGTACTCCACCTTAGACTTGGGTGACATTATCTTATCACCTATGGAATGGAAATTAATATATATATATATATATATTCTATAATTTCTCTAGGTTTATAAATATTTTAAATATAATTTAGTTTCATAATCATACCCAGCCATGAAATGTGGTAATTGAAGAATGGATGACATCAGTTCATGAGGTGGTAGTCATCTGTACACATGAACAATGATTTTGTAACACATTTTATGGAAGTTGATATGGCTGTAGGTAATGACATTATTATAAAAACACCCCATTATTTTAAATATATCAAGGATATTGTATCATTGTGTTTTAATAATAATTTAAGGAGGTTAATAAAGAAATGAAACAAAGACACCCATTAAAGAACATTACCTCTTCCTTGGGTATCCTCCTTAGGTTTTCACCAAATCTTTCTTGGGTTGGATTTATTCCAAAAACAAGCAATCTCTATAATGAACCATCCTAGGTACCCTAGTAAACCAACAAATGAGCTGGTCTTGACATGGCCTAAAGTTCATTTCTTGTCCCCATGGGTCGGTGACTAGCACTTGGCGTCATACAAAAATGAAAGTGGGAATGATTTTTCCACAAACATTGTGGAAGTAAAAGAAACAAGACAATATGAACAAAAAAATAAACTCAATAGGGAGATATGTACTAGAAGTTAAACAAGCATAACATCCCAAAGTAAGACAAAATATTACTATAAGATAAGAAAAACTTCCAAAGTCCCAACTCAGACGCAACTCACCAAGTCCATAGATAAACATCTAGAGCCACCTCTAAGTGGTGATTTACCCCTGATCAAACCTGGAAGGAGATAATCTAAAAACACCCAAAGGAATAGGTTGGGTGTGAGATAAAAATCCTTGTAGGGTCTCACCAAGAATTCCATAATATATTCTAATATTAAATTTACCAAAGATACCTTTCAATTCAAAATAAAAAGTTTTGGCATTTCAAAAGAATAATTAAAACAATTTAAGATTTACATTTCAAAAGATAGAAAAACTTTAAGCAAAGGATTAACATTTCAATTGATAAAATATTTCGAAAACAATGGCACTTTTCAAAAACAGATTAAATAAACACATTTATATAAAACAATTTATATAAATCATAAGGCATGTAAAACAATTTACAAAAATGGAATATATTCATTTTAAATAAAGACAATAAAGAAAAATGGCTATATGACACAGAAGGTATGATAGTTCTAGGATAAGGGACTCTAAACTCAAGGTGACAAAGCAACATGTACATATGTCCCTTTAATATCATGTCAAAGAGGACTCATCACCATCACCTAAGGGATGTGACGTGCTGAATTTATGTTTTGGAATGTTGTAAATTGTAGATTTATCTCCAATAACTCACTAAAAACCTAAGTCTTTCTTTTGATCAAATAAAAAATCAAATATGGGAAATTTGTTTTAAGACTTCTCAAAATACAATTAATCCCATTATCCATTTCAAATATTCCAATTTCCATTTAAAACCCAAAATGGGATTTTAATAAAAAACATGTCTTTTCTAAGATAAAACACCAATGTTTCTACAAAAATCTTTTTAAGAAATTTTCATAGTATAATAATTTAAAATCAATTAAAAATTAAAATTTATAATTCAATTTCACAATTTTTACATAAAATCCATTTCATAAGTAGACTCAACAATTTATTTGAAACAACTTTCATCAAATCTAAAATTTAAATTAAAAAATTTAAATTTCACCAATTTCCATAAACATAACCTAATTCAATGGAATTGTGGGTTCCCCAATTTAATACCAAAACCCATTTTAAAACCCCAATTCAATGGAATTGGGTTTTCCAATAAACCAATTGAGATCCATTTAATTAAAATAAAATGATTTCATTTAATTAAAATAATTGAAATTAAATAAATAAAATTAGGGTTAACATAAATTGGAAATCATGATAGAACTACCTACCTCAGGATCAATGGATCTCGATTCACCAAACCCTAATAGGGATTTGTCAATGAAGAATAATAATCATTCAATATGGGCCACAAGGATCAAACCAAGGTTTATAATAAAAAAATAGAAGGTATTAGATCCAAAAAGAAACATGGGGATCCAAAAAACCCTAAAAGGAGAAGAGTGATCATGGGGGATAGATATTGGGGTGAATAAACTAACTGGGAGAAGATCGGAGGGTGTTCCTAAAGCTTTTAATCGCTTCTGGGAGGGATCTAGGGGGCCAAGAACTACTCTTGGGTGCTCCTGAGGAAGAAGAAATCATATGGGTCCATGATAGTTCTGTATAAAACCTAAAATTGGGGGTTTGTGATTTTTAAGTTGGATTTTTGGATTAAATAAATCTTGTGCATGGTTTCTTGGGTAGATCCACACAGTTTGAAAAACTGTGCGGACTAATCGTGGTCCTATTTTAAATGGGCCGCACAGTTTCTACTAAGATGGAACATGGTCTGTCAAAACTAGTTCCAACCATTAAAAAACCACTTCCTAGGTTTTCACAGTTTTTATTGATAGGGAACACGGTTTGGGAAAATCATCCGACAACCATGCACTATGTCACGACCCGTCCCCCGGGGCCCGCATCGTAACTACCCCAAGCCCGCCTTCCATAGGCTAGTGGCTGGCGACTAGCACCAAAGGCGTAAATACCTATAACTGGGAAGACATTGCCTTTATAAAACTCAAAAAACTAGAGAACAAGCAGAAGCAAAAACCAAGTAAAGCAGTGTAACAAACATGCTGAAAGTACAAGGGGCTGGAATACAATCCCAATAGAAAGGTACAACTACAACTGAAAGAAAGTACAACTGAAAAGACAAACAGCTAGAAGGTGGATGTAGCTCCTGAATCATCCTCTGGGTTCCTACCTGAAGGGTAGGTACATGTGTCCTCCTCAGCACTCCACATTTGTCCGTCCGTCCGTCCGTCTCCTCCAGGTACCGACTCATCGTGAGGTCCACCTCCAGGTACCGTCAAGTCCTCATACACTCTGCCTCGATCAGCGCTGTTCGTCGTCTGCATCCAACACAATGAGGTGCGGGCATAGCCCGTGCAGGGGTGATTATAATTATACTCAGTAGGCACCCCGAAACCCTCAAGGTCTCACTAAATCCAAAAAGGATAACCACAAATAATGATCTCAACATATTAACCTTACTTAGGTATAAGCCCATACTTATACATAAGTTGTCAAGTAACTCATCCCAATCATGAGGAAGCACAAAGGTTATGAAATCAACAGATAACCAATACTTAGGTATATGCCCATAAATATACCTAAGTTATCAATAGAACTAGTTATAGGGATTTACGCCTTTGGTGCTAGTCGCCAGCCCCTGGCTTATGGAAGGTGGGCTTGTGGTAGTTACGACACGGGCCCCGGGGGACGGGTCGTTACAAATTGGTATCAAAGGGAGGTTTCATCCTCCCCAATTAAGAGGTATATTTAAACCTTAGAGGCTATACCTCATAAATGAGGGGGAGTCAAGGAGTTATGATTCCCCTCCCATTAATGGGAGGCCTCGTGTGGTTTCCACCACAATCAACCTCACATGGGAGGTTGGATCTCGGTGGGCGCCACCACCATAACCTTTCATGGGGGTTAGGGTGTGGAGGTCCCACCACTAACTCCCAAGTGGAGATTCTAACCAATTTATCCACACGAAATGTGTTTAACAAAATAAAATAAATTGTTCACTTATTTTATTTTATTAACCCATGTAAAACCCCAAAATCTAACTTTCATACCCGATCATCTGTCGTCAGGGTGAAAGTCTTCTTAAGTGAAAACCCATGCTGCGAGTTCAAAAGTGCCCTCAGATTTCAATTCCGAGCACCAGTTCAAAAGATAGGAAAACTCGTTCATTCGTTTTCTGAATGTACCCGAGCTAAACTTAAAAAAATGATTCCAGGCACACTGGGCCTCAGAATCATGTGCCGTCAGAAGTCACAAACTCGTAAAGTTCCAAAAAAATTAAGAAAAAAATTTCCTTGAAATTTACGGGTCTTTAAATTACTCCCACATCATGGATTTATGTCTTTGTAAAGCTACAACACAAACTAGGGAAACCTAAGGAGGTACCGAGCATGCATATGAGCCTCCCGCTCCCATGTGCTCTCCTAAAGGTTCCCGTGCTGCCAACAAAAGCACAAAATAGGAATCGGCCGTCCTCGTAGGACCTGCTCCTATCGATCCTCAACCTCTATTGGAACCCTACGAAAGTCACCTCATCATCGATGTACAGCTCCCCGTGGTTGATTATGATGGATAGGTCATGCACACATCTCCTCAGCTGAGATATGTGGATGATGTCATGCACTCGGTGCATCTGAGGTGGAAATGCCAGGCGGTAAGCCAGCTTGCGTACTCTGCTGGGGACCTGGAAATGTCTGTTGAACCTCGGAGATTACTTGCCCCCTCAGCCACATCTCCATAGACTTCATCGAGGTGAGACCCATATAAAGATGTGGTCACCATCCTCGAACTCCAGTGGTCCCATATCCTATCAACCTAGGATTTCTGCCTACTCTGTGCAGTCTTCATCCACTCCTGGATGATCTGCACCTTCACCATCGTAGCTCGTACCATCTCTGGTTCTCCATACTCTGTATGCTTGTCTCTGGGAGGATCCGATCCACAAGCTATTGGTCGATACTCCAAGTATCACAAAGTCCCACGAAGAAGTATCTCAAAGGACCTCCTCGTCAAAGGGTTCTACGCAACAGATGGCGCGTCTATCGAACACCCAGTCTGTGAGTTATTAGCCTTTTAGTCCTGGGGCCTCAGTTGGTTTTGTGTACGAACGAACCCGACTATATCACAACTGTACCCCAAAATCTCATGGGGTATATCCAAAGGAACTGTTTCTCAATGATATTACCAAAGCTGCTGACGATTCGTCAATCAGACGTCCGGTCTGAGAGTTATTGGCTTTTCCGTTCCAAGGGCTCAGTTGGTTTGTAAGCTAAACCAACCCAAACATACTCCAACAGCATCCAAACCTCAGGTGGAGTATGCCAACAGAATCATCTCATCAATATGAATCCAACATAGTTTATGGCATGTCAATCGGATGTCCGGTCCTCAAGTTATAAGTGTTTCTGCTCGAAGGGCCCGGTTGGTTTCAAATTCAAACCAACCGAGCTGTATCTAAACTTCACTGAAACCTTGAGTGTAATATACCCAAACGACAGTTTCGATCCAAGGAATCCTACGCAACTGATGGTGCGTCGATCAGAGGTCCACAACTCATGTTATGAGCATTTAACTGAAGATGGTCTGAAAATAGGGGGTCTAGCCCCGGTCCGACCCAGACCAACACCCCCTGGGTCGGGCCGAACCGGGTCAACCCGACCCGGGTTCGTGTCCGGCCCAGTTGGGCCCGTCCTGGCCCGACTGGCATGGCCCGTCCCAACTGGCGCGGCCCGACCAGCGCAGGCCTGCCCACGTGGCCTGCCCCGGCCCAGCCGCCAGCTTGGCCCAGTGAAACGCGTGGTGCGGGGGGGGGGGGGGGGGCTAATTGACACTGGCGGCGCAAAGCACCACCCCGTCGTCGTCCCGAGATCCTACCCAGCTGCGAGATCCACCACATCGCACCACCGCGGCTGTAGCCACGACGGGTCTCCTCCAACGGCACACAGGGCGCTGCTGCCTCCAGGCGGCCGGATGGCTCCGACCGCCGCCTCCAGTTGCCGGTACCATCGCGTCGGCGACCCGCACCGCCAGGAGCTTCCACGGGCCAACAGAGTTGCTCCGGTGGCCCGTTTTAGCTTTCGTCTGTGCCGGTGGTCTTCTCAGGTCTCGAACTTTACTGCGAAGGCTTCCAAACGCTGTTGTGGTCCCATTTCATCATCTCCCTTCAATCCACGCATAAAAGAACAACCAGCGGAGGGTTCAGGATTATCGTTAGCCTGTGCCCTCCGCATTAGAGGCTCAATCCTTAATTCATCAACATCAAGGGTATAATTTATTCAAAATAAATTATACAAACACCCTGCAATTAAATACCCATGCGTGAGGGTATAAATCACATAAACACTATGTACGAAAACCCCCTACCTCAGGAAAGATCCGCGGTAGCTGAGCATCGTGGATGACGGTGTCGCAAAAGGGTGGACGTCGGCTCATTGACATCGTCGCAAGGTAAGAGATGAAGGTGAAGACGGTCGTTGGCGTTCGTCGCTTCCGTAAAGTTCCTTCGATCGCGGATCGAGCATCGTTCGTTGGATCCGACGCAGGGAAGACATTAAAGTCAATGTAATTCGTTGTGACCGCACCACACTACCAATCCCTGCTCGTTCGTTGGTGTCTCTTCGGAGAAGATGGAACCTCAGTGGTGGTGCAAAAATGGAAGAAGGAGAGGAAGTTCTCCAGCGGATCCCCCTCCCATCAAAAAGGCTCCTCCCTTAATAAAATATTAGGCTTGGATAATATTTTAATTAACACATCCATTTCAAAATTCAAACACCTCATTAATTAAATTTGGGGATTCAATTTATTAATTAAGGTGTTGTCATGAATTAATGGGAGAGGAGAAAGTGAAGAGGTCTCAAAAATGGGTGAGTTGTCAACATTAATAAGTTAATTAAAAAGGGGTTTAAGGGAGATATTTGGGGAGTTTAAAGAGGGGTTTGAAAAGTGTTATGGAAGGTGGAAGGTTGGGGCTCATGTGGGACCCACCTACAAAATATCCACACAAGGGTAGTTAGGTGGATGTGGGTCCTAAACTTAACTCCCCTTTGTAGGATTTAACCACCGCAGATATAAATATAATTGTACACACCAATTTTATTTATTTTTTTAAAACAAATTCCCCAAAAATTAATTCTCATCCTGCTTAAAACGCAACTGCGCTAATGGTTTCCTTAAGCAATTACCGGTGTTGCAAGTTCATCGGTGCCATCATATTTCAATTCCGAGCACCAGTTCCAAAGATAGAAAACCCACTCATTCATTCACTGAACGTACCCGAGCTAAACTTCGGAAATTGATTCCGGGCACACCGGTCACTGGAATCAAGTTCCGTCAGAAGCCACAGACTCGTAAAATTCCAACAAAATTAAGAAAAAATTTTACTTTAAATTTCCAAGTATTTACATTACTCCCACCTCAAGGCTTTACGTCCCTGTAAAGCTATAACACAATCTGGGGAAGCTAAAGGAAGTACCGAGCATGCATCTGAGCCTCCCACTCCCATGTGCTCTCCTAGAGGTTTCCCGCGCTGCTAGAAAATGAGCACAAGAAAAATCAACCGTACCCATAGGACCCACTCCTATCAATCCTCAACCTCTATTGGAACCCCGTGAAAGTCGCCCCATCATCGATGTCCAGCTCTCAGTGGTCGATGATGATGGAATGGTTCGTGCATGTATCTTCTCAACTGAGATACATGGAAGACGTCATGCACCTGGTGCAATAGTGGTGGAAAGTCCAAGTGGTAAGCCACCTCGCCTACCCTGCTGAGGACCTAGATGGTTTCGATGAAACTCATAGATAAATTGCCGCTTCGGCCACATCTCCGTAGACCTCATCGAGGTGATACCCATATAAAGACGTGGTCGCCATCCTCGAACTCTAGAGGCCTCTGTTCCCTGTTTGGAACTGAAAACTCAAAAATCCTACTGCCACGAGGGTAAGGTTGGTCGACTCAAGAGTGATTGACCGCACCCTCCTATGTATGAGTTTATCCTGTGCTGCCTGGGTTTACCTTTTCACCGACCAAGGGAAAAACCACATCCCAACATTATAGATAAAACACAACCTTTTTTCCTAATACATTCAATCTGTGTATGAACTGTGGTTGCCCAGTCCATACCCAAACTAACGTCGTAAGGCCTCGACACTGCCACCAAGAGGTTCCAACCTAAACTTTCACCTCAAGGGTCAGATCACACCATCGGCATAAGCGTGATTATCGAGTCTCCTCCCAAAGGTATCTCCAGATGTGATGGTCAAGTAAACGGCGTAACCGGAAACTCTAGGTCTGGGACAAGATTCGTGGAAGGAAGGAATGATTCGTATCAATGTCTGTTGTTAGGGTAGCTAGTATTGGACATGTACCATACCTCGAATAATTCCTAGAGCCCTTGGGTCACACTCCTTGACCACATACAGCTACTCTCTTCCCCTTCTTCTATAGGACAGGGGCTGGCGACTAGCACCAAAGGCGTAAATCCCTATAACTGGGAAGGCATTGCCTTTATAAAACTCACACAACCAGAGAAAAAGCGGAAGAAAACACTAAGTAAAGAAGTAAAACAAGTGCTGAAAGTACAAAGGGGCCGAAAATACAAGACCAACTGTAAAGTACAAGGTGAAAGACAAAACAACCGGAAGGTGACAAGCAGCTCCTGGATCATCCACCACGGATCCTACCTGAAGGGTAGGTACAGATAGCCTCCTCAGCGCCCTCGTCTGTCGACCTCCTCCAGGTACCGAATCATCGTGAGGTCCACCTCTGGGTACCGACTTGTCGTGAGGTCCACCTCCTAGTACCGTCCATTCCTCGTATACTTGGCCTCTATCAGTACTGTCCGTCATCTGCATCCAACACAACGAGGTGTGAGCATAGCCCGTGCAGGGGTGAGTATAACGATACTTAGTAGAGACCCAGAGACCCTCAAGGTCTCACTAAATCCAACAAGGATAAACCATAAAGAAAGATCTCAATAGATAACCTTTACTTATGTATATGCCCATGCATATACCTAAGTTATCAAGTAACCCATCTCAATCATGAGAAAAAACACAAAGGTCATTGACTCACCTCAAACCAGGATTTTTATTCACGATGACGGGGAGACCTTCACGGGGTTCCAGTAGAGGTTGAGGATCGATAGGAGTGGGTCCTACGAGTACGGTCGATTCCTCTTATGCGCTTTTTTTGGCAGCACAAGAACCTCCAGGAGAGAACATGGGAGCGGGAGGCTCAGATGCATGCTCGGTACCTCCTTTAGTTTCTCTAGTTTGGGTTGTAGCTTTACGGGGACGTAAATCTCTGAGGTTGGAGTAATGTAAAGACCCAAAAATTTCAAGGAATTATTTTTCTTAATTTCTTTGGAATTTTACGAGTCTGTGGCTTCTGACGACACTTGATTCCGAGGCCCGGTGTGACCAGAATCAAATTCTGCAGTTTAGCTCGGGTATGTTCAGTAAACGAACAAATGGGTTTTTCTACCTTTTGAACCAGTGCTCAGAATTGAAATCTAAGGGCACCATTGAACTCACAGCATGGGTTTTCTCTTAAGAATACTTTCACCATGTTGACAGATGATCGGGTATGAAAGTTATTTTTTTTGGGGTTTTACGTGGGTTAATAAAATAAAATAAGTGAACAATTTATTTTATTTTGTTAAACACATGCCGTGTGGATGAAGTGGTTAGAAGATCCACTTGGGAGTTGGTGGTGGGACCGCCACACACTAACCCCCATGAGAGGTTATGGTGGTGGGGCCCACTGAGATCCAACCTCCCATGTGAGGTTGATTGTGGTGGAAACCACACGAGGCCTCCCATTAATGGGAGGGGAATCATAACTCCTTGACTCTCCCTCATTTATGAGGGAGAGCCTCTAGGTTTAAATCCCCCTCTTAATTGAGGAGGATGAAACCTCCCTTTTTTTAATGAGGGGGAAAACCAAGAATTAACCACCTCCCCCCCTTCTTTTTTGTGGTTAATTAATGGTGGGGCCCGCCAGGAAATATCCTCCCTTTGAAGGATATTCTCTTGTGGGGACCACCCGAGCCAATAACCCCCTTTTTGACTTCCTCCCCATTTTAATGTGCCACCGCAACAGATTAATTTGGTGGATCCCTCTGTCATAAATCCTCCATTTATGACTTGCGTGCCAACGACGAACCCTCCCACTCCTATATAAAGAAGGCTAGGGGAAGGAGTTTTGGACGACTTCTTCAAGTGGCAGAATGCTAGCAGCGAAGCATGGAACCCAACACTTGGTGAGTTTTCCTCTTCCTCCAATGAAGAATGAAGAACGAAGAACGCCGACGCCACCCTCGACTCCTTCCTTATTGACGTTGACGGAACGACGCCTATCTTCCGCGACGCCCGTCTTCCATGACTCCCCATCATTTAATTCCTTTTTACAAGGTAGGGGGTTTTCGTATATAGTGTTTATGTGATTTATACCCTTGTGAATTGGTATTTAATTGCATGGTGTTTGTAAAATTTATTTTGAATAAATTATACCCTTGCCGTTGATGAATTAAGGATTGAGCCTCTAATGCAGAGGGCACGGGCTAACGAACAAGCCCAGACCCTCCGCTGGTTGTTCTTTTGTGCGCGGATTGACGGAAAACGATGAAACGAGACCGCAACGGAGTTTGAAAGCCTTCACAATAAAGTTCGAGACTCGAGAAGACCGACGACGTTGACGAAAGCTAAAACGGACCACCAGAGCAACTCCAGTGGCCCGCGGAAGCTCTTGGCGGTGTGGGTTACAGGCATGGCGGCGTCGGCAACCGGAGGTGGTAGCCGGATCTGTCCAGCCGCCTAGAGGTGGCATCTCCCTTTGCGCCGTCGGAGGAGACCCGCTGCCGCAATAGCCGCGGCGGTGCTACGCGGTGAATCCCGCGGCCGCGTGGGATCCCGGGATGATAGAGGGGTGGCGTTTTGCACTGACGGTGTCAATTAGCGGGGGGACGCACCCCCCCCACTCCGTGCATTTCACTCGACCAAGCTAGCTGAGCCAGCTCCACCGGCCGGGCTGGGGCGGGCCACGGGGGCCGCGCCGCGCCGGTCGGGCCGGGCTGCGCCCAACCGGGCCGGACTCAGGCCCGGGTTGGGTCGACCCGGTTCGGGCCGACCCAGGGGGTGTTGGGCCGGGTCGGACTGGGCCCAGACCCCCTATTTTCAGACCATCTTTAGTTAAACGCTCATAACTTGTGTTGTGGACCTCTGATCGACACACCGTTAGTTGCGTAGGATTCCTTGGATCAAGATGGTCGTTTTGGTATATTACACTCAAGGTTTTGTCAAAGTTTGGGAATGATCTGGTTGGTTCGAACTCGAAACCAACTAGGCCCTCGCAACAGAAACACTTATAACTTGAGGACCGGATGTCCGATTGATGTTCCATCGACTACGTTAGATTCCTCTTGATGAGATGGTTCTTTTGGCATAATTAACCTGAGGTTTGGATGCAGTTGGTGTCTGGCCGGGTTGGATTGTACCCGAAATCCAACCGGGCCCCTGGAACGGAAATGCTAATAACTCACAGACCAGGCGTCCGATGGACGCGCCGTCTGTTGCGTTGAGACCCCTATGACGAGGTGGTCCTTTGAGATACTTCTTCGTGGAACTTCATGACACTTGGAGTGTCGACTAGTAGCTCATGTAGAGGATCCTCCCAGAGACGAGCATACGGAGTACGGTGACCTTGTAGCTGGCAGAGACCTGATGACTGCTTGTCTGATTCGTATCGGAGTGACTTGACTAGCCCAGTGGGGAGCACTCCTATTTTGGAGTGGCAGACCCATGGCAGGGAGCACTACTGTGTTGGGGTGGCAGACCCGTGGTACTCGACAGAAGGAGTACCTCTATAGGCTAGTAGGGGTAGCGCTACTGTGTTGGGGCGGCTGACCCATGGTGGGGAGCACTACTGTGTTGGGGTGGCAGACCCGTGGTACTTTACAGTGGAGGAGTACCTAAACAGTCTAAGGTTAGTGAGTGAAACCTCAGAGTCGTGGTAGGACTACTGTTCTCGACAGAGGAGGATTTCTCCAGTAGCTGTGTTTTCTTCATCGTGAATAAAAATCCTGGTTTGAGCTGAGTCAATGACCTTTATGTTTTTCCTCATGATTGAGATGAGTTACTTGATAACTTAGGTATATGTATGGGCATATACCTAATTAAAGTTTATCTATTGAGATATTTCTTTGTGGTTTATCATTATTAGATTTATTAAGACCTTGAGGGTCTCGGGATCCCTACTGAGTATCGTTATACTCACCCCTGCACGGGCTATGCCCGCACCTCATTGTGTTGGATGCAGACGACGGACAACGCTGATGGAGGCTGAGTGTATGAGGACTAGATGGTACCAAGAGGTGGACCTCACGACGAGTCAGTACCCGGAGGAGGTTGAAGGATGAGGGCGCTAAATAGGCTATCTGTACCTACCCTTCAGGTAGGATCCGTGGCGGATGATCTAGGAGCTGCTTGTCACCTTCCAGCTGTTTTGTCTTTCACCTTGTACTTTACAGTTGGGCTTGTATTTTTGACCCCTTTGTACTTTCAGCACTTGTTTTACTACTTTACTTAGTGTTTGATTCCACTTGTTCTCTGGTTGTGTGAGTTTTATACAGGCAATGCCTTCCCAGTTATAGAGATTTACGCCTTTGGTGCTAGTCACCAGCCCCTGGCCTATGGAAGGCAGGCTCGGGGTCCCTACTGAGTATTTTTATACTCACCCCTGCATGGGCTATGCCCGCTCCTCGTTGTGTTGGATGCAGACGATGGACAACGCTGATTGAGGCAGAGTGTACGAGGACTTGACGGTACCCGGAGGTGGACCTCACGATGAGTCAGTATCCAGAAGAGATGGACGGACAGACGAATGGACGTGGAGTGTTGAGGAGGACTCCTGTACATACCCTTCAGGTAAGAACCCGAAGGATGATTCAGGAGATGCTTCCATCTTCCAGCTGTTTGTCTTTTCAGTTGTACTTTCTTTCAGTTGCAGCTGTACCTTTCTGTTGGGCTTGTATTCTGGCCCCTTGTACTTTCAGCACGTTTGTTACACTGCTTTACTTAGTGTTTTCTTCCGCTTGTTCTCTGGTTGTGTGAGTTTTATAAAGGCAATGCCTTCTCGGTTATAGGGATTTATGACTTTGGTGCTAGTCTCCACCCCCTGGCCTATGGAAGGCAGGATTGAGGTAGTTACGACGCGGGCCCTGGGGGACGGGTCATGAAAAATAGGTATCAAAGGGAGGTTTCATCCTCCTTAATTAAGAGGGGGATTTAAACCTTAGAGGCTCTACCTCATAAATGAGGGGGTGTCAAGGAGTTATGATTCCCCTCCCATTAATGGGAGGCCTCGTGTGGTTTCCACCATAATCAAACTCACATGGGAGGTTGGATCTCGGTGGGTGCCACCACCATAACCTCTCATGGGGGTTAGGGTGTGGCGGTCCCACCACCAACTCCCAAGTGGAGCTTCTAACCACTTTATCCACACGACATGTGTTTAACAAAATAAAATAAATTGTTCACTTATTTTATTTTATTAACCCACGTAAAACCCCAAAAACTAACTTTTATACCCGATCATCTGCCATCAGGGTGAAAGTCTTCTTAAGCGAAAACCCACGCTGCGAGTTCAACGGTGCCCTCAGATTTCAATTCTGAGCAGTGGTTCAAAAGATAGAAAAACTCATTCATTCGTTTGCTGAACGTACCCGATCTAAACTTCAGACATTGATTCTGGGCACATCGGGCCTCAGAATCAAGTGCCGTCAGAAGTCACAGACTCGTAAAATTCCAAAGAAATTAAGAAAAAAATTTCCTTGAAATTTCTGGGTCTTTACACACTAGCCTAGAATTTTCAAAACTTTTTACAAAAATCAACCAGAAACATCCCCAAATGAAACTCAACCAAAGCTTGGTATAAAGAGGGTTTTAGGAAGACATGAAAAATAGTAATAGGACGTTAAAATATAGAATTATATGAGGGATGTTGGGAAGTTATTTTTCCATGGATATTTTCAACCAAATAGGTTTGAAGGTTGGAAAAGAGAGGAGAGGGGTGGGCTTTTATAAGTGGGGGAGAGGACAAACTTGGTACTTTTGAAAATAAATAAGTACTCCCACATTTTTCATATGTCACAGGGTTCTAAAATGGACCATTCATGAACGAAGAATATATAATATCTAAATATTTGTATTCAATATTATATGTCATTTTTACCCTTATCATTTTAGTTTAATCCTCGATAACCCCATTTTTACATTAACTGTAGTAATAAAATTTTACGACATTTATAATTTATTTTGATAAAAGTTTCACTCACCTTATTTGATAATAAAAATTATGATGATTCCAAATACAGAATCCATTTTTTCATATTCAAATTGAAAATTTAAAAATTTTAATTTAAAAATAATCTCACATATGTTATGAGAAAGACTATTTTTATAGAGAAAAAGCTAAAAAATTTACAATGTTTTTATATCCAATTTCAATATGAAATTAGTTCCAATGACCTAAATTTGATTAATATATATATATATATAATTGAAATAATTTTAATTTGAAACCAATTTAAAATATAATTTAATCTTATAAATAATTTAAATGAAAAGGTAGTTCTCAATTAAGATTCAGTATTTTTCACTATTCATCAAAAAATTAATTTTTTTCAGAAAATTCTCAAAAAGTAACAATTATATAATTTTGACATGATCATTTAAAAGATTAATTTTATTTTTTAAAATTAATTTTATAAAGTTTTAAAATTTTTTATTTAAAATAAAATCTACATATGCGATAAAAAATCGGATTTTAGAGAAGTGTGTTTTTCAAGAACAATATGATTTTATATTAACTCAAAGTATTATAATAATGATATTATGATTATAAAATAAAATTTATTGATATATAATATATAAAATTTATTTAGAATATTTTTCTTTTTTTTCTTTTTTTTTATAAAAGGCAGGGGCCGGGAAACAATGCGGGTGATGGCCCAGCCCACGAGTGGTTACGTGGTCAGGCATGCAGTGGCCCGAAAATCCCCTACCTTCCCCAGGCCCACCCAAGGGGTGAAGACCAGTTCCCCAACGGGGGCCGGCGCCGCGTAAACACTTGGGTAACCGGCATGCAATCGTGCACCGCGTGTGGTGAACATGCTTTTTAAAGCATACCCCCTGACAGGGTTCGAACCCCCGACCTCCCCTGAGGGAAGCGGAGCCTTCGACTACTCCACCACGCCCACAGGGGCTTAAAATATTTTTAATTAGGTATTATTTCAAATAATTTAAATAGAGAAACATTATGAACTTTAAAATAATTTTCAGAAGAAAAAACCCCCTTTTTAAACCTAAAGATAAACTTTTTCTAAAATCCAATATAATATTGATTCAAGAGAAATAAATTTAGTTAAATATAAATAAATAATTATTATTTTTCTGAAAATAATATTCAAAAAAATAAATTTGACTTATAAATTTATTAATTTATTGAAAATAAATGACATTTTAAATATTGGTATTTTTCACTATTCACTGAAAAATCAATATTTTCAGAAAAATTTCAAAATTTCACCCAAAATAAATTTTGTTATTAAAATTATGAAAATAAAGTAAATATTGAAAAATATGTTTTCCAATTTTTCAAAAATATATTATAAATAAATAATTATTATTTTTCTGAAAATAATATTCAAAAAAATAAATTTGACTTATAAATTTATTAATTTATTGAAAATAAATGTCATTTTAAATATTGGTATTTTTCACTATTCACTAAAAAATCAATATTTTCAGAAAAATTTCAAAATTTCACCCAAAATAAATTTTGTTATTAAAATTATGAAAATAAAGTAAATATTGAAAAATATGTTTTCCAATTTTTCAAAAATCAATTATAATATTTTTTTTCATGAAAATCAATAAAAAATCATTTTTGAAGAAACATATTTTTGAAGAAAAAATCACTTTGCTAGAAATTGATTAGTTATTAACTATAAATTTTTTAGTGATTTATAATACATATGAAATATATATATATATATATATACATCATAATTTGGTAAATACTATTCATACCTTCCAATTTAATGGAAGGTTTTAATAGTTATATATATCATGGGTCATTTAAGCTCGGTGTTGCATGTTGAATATGCTATAAAACATTAAAGTTATCAAAGAGATTAAATTTATTTGAAAATAAATATATCATAAATTATTTAGGTTTTTCATTTTCATCTAATCTCATTATCTGATGTCATTTATGTTATCAAACACAATTTTTTCTTTTAAAATATTAGGGTGTTATATCCTCCCACCTTTAATTAATTACACCCTCATAATTTGAAATTTATCTCGATAATAAAATGATGGAAATTTGAAAATAATTTTTTTTGTAAACCCATTTCATAAAGAGGGTTAATAAAATATCCTCTTAATAATAGAGAATGGTAAGTGTAATGGTTAAATGGAATAGCAGATAATTAGGTTTTTAATAGTATAACATAGGTGGGAATGGAAGAAAATTGTAAATAATTATAAAGAGTGATTGAGGTCATTGATCAGAATCATGTGATTGATTAATAGAAAGTTAAGGGCCTTAAAACCATAAAATGTAATGAGTTAAAAGGCCATCTGATTCATCAGATATGAATGTAATAGGATAACATTATTATTTTAATATCCTTTTCCAAAATATGTGGAATTATTTCACCATCTGAACTGAAGACATAGTTAAATATACTTACTTGATAAGTGTAATTTAACATTTATCCAATTTCCACCAGAATTTCATCTTTTCTCCAAATGATGAGTATTCTAGATGATTTTTTCATGCCTGGATCACAATTTTTTTTAAAAGGTCATGTAACCATAAAAGGGACAATAATCTATTCCACCTCCCCTTTGAAATTAACCAAAAACCAAATGGTTAGCACATGGTAATATAATTCCCAAAATGAGTAAACCTTTATATGATGAAATAATAAATTAATCTCAAAACTTCAATAGAATCACCCCAATTTTAAACTAAGACATTTCTAAAAAATATAAACATTAAAGAGTGTTTTAAACACAAGTTTTATTTCATACCTATCAAACTTCAATCCCAAAATATGGTGATATTTTTTTAATCACATAATCACAAAATCACTTTTCAATCTCATGGTTATCTATAAGATAAAACTTGTGTTCCCATAGTTACCTCAATATCTAAGATCATATAAACCCTAAAGGTTATCCATACCTTAAATATTGTTTCCACAAAATGTAAATGCATACTTCATGTTAAACCAAATATTGACATATACATAAACCTAATAAAACATATCCTAAAGTTTCATTGATCACTATAAGATCTCATCATTTTTAACCTCAAAAGGGATGTCTAAGACTTTAAACTTAAGATCATCCTTAATCCTATAGACCTATGATGGTATCAATAACTCTTAAGATAACCTAACATGAAAACATTATAATCTAAAAATTTATCTAAACTGACCTTTGATAAAAACTATAACAACCCCATACCCACACTCTCAGATCCAGTGATGAAATCATAAAAATTTCATTCTTGGATTTGACACTGATAATTGTGACCCAATTTTTTCATCCAAACCTTAAAACATCAAAAGTAAAAACTAGATCACTTACATTCTTAATGACCCTTTCCCTTTAGAGTTTTATAGACTTAGAAAAAAATCCTAAATAAAAAACCCTTGTTTTTAAATAATCATATCTACCACTTAAACCAACTTTGTTTATTTAACATTATGTCACCATCATTATCTATATGAAATCCCTTATCAACACGATTCATTCAACTAAATTCTTTATAAACTATGAAAGAGGAAACATAGGAAGGGTGAAATAAAAGGATCTGTAAGTGTAAACATAAACATTAAAATTTCAAAGTCATCAATGATAATAAGAAGTGCATAAGAGTATGATGACATAATCAGAGTGCATGAAAAAATCTTAAAATAACTCATACCCATCAATACCTGAATCTTCAATCATTTACCATGGAATAAGGCTTTAAAAAAAGGAAAGAGTCATAAAAATCAACGATCATGAGCTATATTATACAAATTTTGATCAAAGGAAACATTATAAACCCATGTAATATATATATATATATATATATATATATATATATATATATATATAATTTGTTAGTGTATTGGAACATCGTCATCATAGAACCCTTACAAAACCCTTAAAATTGTAAAAACCATATGGCTGAATTCCAAACGCTTTATTCACTTTAATATCCTATATAATGACATTATATTAATTAATTAAAAATTACAGAACATTTTATACATGAATACGGTTAATTATGGTTTCATTAAGTTCTTTTATGTGCCTTTGGATGAGTTATAGAGTTTAAATTCATTGTCCGAGAGTGTTCTTTTTCTAAGTTTTCATGAACGATTCACTTGTACACATGAATTGAAGTTCATGCAGAACAAGTATAAAAATAAAAAATTAATATTACATGATATTAATGATAATAAATGAGTTTAAAGTATCTTATAATGAATTTGGTTATATATCACGTGGATTAATCATTAGATAAAATTTAATGATGGTCATTTTAGGTTAATTTGGGCAGTTTTTGGATCACAACGAACATGTTTTGTTTTATCATTTAGTATTATGTATAAAAGTTATTTCCAAAACATAAAATGGGTTACAACATAAATATTACAATCTGTTTTCAATAATTCAATGGTTTTATCGATATCATTGAATGATTTGAAGGAAAATGGAAGTGCATCGCCCATGATGTAGGTAAATTAACACATCACGAGCGACGATTTAATTTTTATAAAAAGAGAGAGAGAGAGAGGAGTATAATAAAAAATATTCCATTAATATGATATCATAATAATATATAAATCATAATAGAGTTACCAGGAAATTGTTATAAGAAAATATGAGGATAATAGAAGTAAAGAAATGAAATTTGAAAGGAAATTGAAAGAAACAAGAGAGAGAAATTACCTCTTCAATATATCTTCCTTGAGAGCCTCTTTAGGGGAGCAGTTTTGGTATTTTTATGATACAAAGGGCTGATGGTAATGGGGTAGGATATTAATATTTGGGTATAATTTTATGTATGCATAAGGCTTGTGAGGTGTGAGGAAATGAGGTTGTGATGCGTGGTATTTATAGTGGAGGGGAGAGGGGTTTTCTCAATATTATATTAATTAGTTTATTATTTCTCCAAAATATAATAAATAATGATGATTACATGACTAAATATATTAAATTTAGAATTTTAGTTTTAAACAATAATTCTTATATTATCATAACATCATACATGACTCTATAATTCATGTATTTATCATTTATCGTAACTTATCATATTTTACTATTCACAAAAATTAAAGTATTTCATAAAAAGACCAAAAATTCACCCAACCATTTTTCAATATGTATAACTAATAAATGAACTCCATTTTATGAAAATAAATTTCTAAATATGATTAATATAATTTTTAATTAAAATCATAATTTACTTGAAAAATACAAATTTTAAAATTAAAACTACTTTTCTAACACTTGGAAAAATAATTAAGGTCTCATAAAATTATCGTATAATCATAAGATATAAAAATAGTATTTTATGAATACATTTTATGAAAATAAATTTTATTTTAAATTATTAAAATAATCATTAAATATTCATGACTTACAAAAATACCAACACTATAATATAATTATATGATATTGTCACTTATAGGATGAATTTTTTTTATTTATAATATAATTGGTAAGGTTACTATTCACTTAGCCAATTTACTTTTCATAAGGGTAAAATTACTATTCATAAGTGTATGTTACTATTCACTAAAAATTATGTTTATCCTATCGGACTCCAAACATCTTACTGACCGTAACTGTGTATGCGAGATTTTTGAAATTCAAATCATAGAAGTGGAAAAATTATGTTTAAAGGCCACATAGAATATAGTAGTTAATTTAAGAATGGTGTGTAATTGTGTTTCCTAATGTGATTTTATGTGATTATACTATATTAGACAATTATAAGAAGGGAATTCCATTGATAAAACTTTGGGTCGTTACATTCTTCCCCCCTTTTAAAATTTCACCCTCAAAATTTCGTTTTATATTAACAAGTGAGGGTACTTCTCCTTCATCACCTTATATGGTTCAAAAGTTGCTTATTCATACATAAGATTCATCCAAAACACTTTGATAAGGTGGGTTGTCTTGTTTCACGGAACCTTATTTCTCTGTTCTAGAATATTTACTAGTTACTCCTCATAAGAGAGATCATCTTCCAGCTATACTACCTTTGATTTTAGTACATGTGAGGGATCTAGTATGTACGTATTCATGAGTGATACATGAAACACATCATGAAATTGATCCATATTTGGTGGAAGTTCAATCCAATAGTCCATGAATCCTATGCGTTCAAGGATATCAAAGGGGCCAATGTACCTTGGGCCTATCTTTCCTTTCTTTCCAAACCACATGAGTCTCTTCCATAGTGATATTCGAAGGAAGGCTTTATCTCCAAAGTCGAACTTCAAGTCCCTTTAATGGTTTTTAGCATAGCTATTTTTCCTAATATGAGTAGATTTGATATTTTGTTGGATGAATTGATCTTCATTGTCATATCTTGCACAAGATCATGTCCAAGTAGCTTTCTTTCTCCAACTTCATCCCAATAGGTTGGAGTTTTACATCATTTTCCATATAGAGATTCATATGAAGCCATCTGAATACTCAATTTGAAGCTATTGTTGTATCAGAACTCAACCAATGTGATATTATAATCCAATACACCATTTAATTCTAGAGAGAAATCTCTGATCATATCTTCAATTGTCTGAATATTCCTTTCATATTTTCCATCAGTTTGGAAGTGATAGGTTATGCTGAAATTTAATTTAGTACTCAAAACATATTGGAGACTCCTCCAGAATTTAGATGTGAACCTTGGATCATGATTAGAGACAATTAAGAGTGTAACCCCATGCAATCTCACCACTTTCTTCACATATATCTTTGAAAGTTGTTCAATAGAGAGATCTTCCCGAATAAAAATAAAGTGGGTAGTCATGGTGAGTTGGTCCACCACAACCCATATCTCATTATTTCCTTTGGATGTCTTTGGGAGACCCATGAAAAATTACATAATGAAATTATCTTATTACCATATGGGTATAGGAAATGGTTACGTCATCCCTTTGGAAAAATTTCACTCTACTTTAACTTGATGACATATCAAGCACCTTGAGATATACTCAACAATCTTCTTCTTCATGTTTTCTCACCAGAAGTGTTATGGGAGATCATGGTACATCTTGGAGCTACCAGGATAGATAGATAAAGGTGACTTATGTGAATTATCAAATAGATACTTCTTTATCCCAAGTGATGAAGGCACATAAAGCCTCATTTCAAACCAAATCACACCATAATCGTGGATATGGAACTCTAGCAGCTTCCCTTCCTTTACTACATTTTCCTTCTTTTATAACTCCAGAAAACCCCTTTGTGCCTCCATAATATTTTCTTAGATAGATGGTTGAGCAATAATTTGGGTAAGGTAGGATGTATTCCCTATCATTATGATTTCCAGATCCATCCTTTTTATATCCATGAAGATAGGGTCTTTCTCAATCCGTATCATGAATAGAGAACCATGTTATTTTCTACTAAGAGCATCATCTACCTTATTATCCTTTCCATGATGATAGTGAATAGAGAAATCATATTCTTTTATTAGCTCCAACAATCTATCTTGATGAATATTGATATCCTTTTGTGTGAATATATACTTTAGTCTCTTGTAATCGGTATATACACCACACTTCTCAACATAGAGGTAGTGATACCATATTTTGAAGGAAAAAATAATAGCTGCTAGCTCCAGATCATGCATCAGGTAGTTCTTCACAAGGATCTTCAACTATCGTGATAGATAGGCTATCACATCATCATTTTCATGAGTAAACAACCCCATACTTTCTTGGAAGCATCACTGTATATCACAAAATTTTCTCCACTTTTCAGTAATGTGAGTATAGTTGTAGTGATCAGACTTCTCTTTAGCTCCTTGAATATTTCTTCACATTATTTCATCCAGATATACTTCACCCCTTTCCTTGTTAACTTAGTTATAGGGCTTAAAAATTGGGAGAAATTTCTCAAAAAACATTTGTAGTACCTATATAATCTACGAAAACCACATATTTCAATGACACTATAGGGTCAGGGCCATTCCTTAATCACCTTTGTTTTTAAGGGTCCATATAAATTCCTTCACTTGTGATCACATGACCAAAGAACATGAATTACTTCATCCAAAAGTCACACTTTCTAAACTTAGCATACAACTTCTCCTTTCTCAATGTTTCCAACATAATCTATAGATGTTCTTTATGTTCCTCCTTCTTCTTGGAGTAGATGATAATATCATCTATAAACACTACCATAAATTTTTCTAGGAAATGTCCAAAGACATTATTCATCAAATCTATGAAGATTTTAGGGGCATTAGTAATTCTGAAGGGAATCACAAGACACTCATAGTGCCCATAACTTGTACGAAAGGTAGTCTTCTAAATATGTTCCTTCTTCACCTTTAGCTAATGATATCCAGAACAAAGATCCACCTTTGGAAGTACTGAGATCCTCATAGCTGATCAAAAAAGTCTTCAATCCTTGGGAGATGATACTTGTTCTTTATGGTGATCTTTTTGAGTTCCCGATATTCGATACATAATTGAATTGATCCATACTTCTTCACAAAGGGCACCGATGCACCCTAAGGTGATGTACTAGGGCATATAAACCCTTTGTCCAAATTATATTGAAGATTCTTCTTTAACTCCTCCATTTTGATAGTAACCATCCTATAGGGACACTTTTAGATTGGATTATATTAAGGTATGAGTTCTATTGAGAACTCAACCTCATGATTCGGGAGTAGTCTGGGAAACTCTTCCAGAAATATATCACTTTATTCCCTCATGATGAGAATTTACACCAGGTTGATACCTTCCTTTGACTAAACCATTTGAGCGAGGTATGCTTATTCATAGAAAATCAACACCAAAACTGTAGAAGGATTATTCAAAGGAGATTCATGATGTTCCTTTCATTTTAAGAGAATCTTGGGATGGTTCATAATATGAAAAGATATTTCCTTTTCCTGATAGTTTATATGTTATCTATATAACGAGATCCAATACATTCCCATTGTAGTGTCAAATTCCACCAAAGGAAGTATCATGAGATTCGTTGGAAGAATCTTCCCACATACTCTAATAGGATAATATTCCAACACTTGGGTTACAATGATTGCACCACTAGGTTTTCTTATTGATATCTCTACTTCAAGGTTTTGGGGATTCAATTCAATAGTTCTAGAAAACTTATAGGATATAAAAAAATATATAGAAACAGAATAAAATATGAATTTTTTAATTATTGAGTGAACAAGAATTTTACCTTATATGACTTTATTTTCATACTCCACTTCCACACTAGGGAAGGAATAAGCCTTCCATTGTTCATTTGTATTAGGTGGCTACTGACATTGATTTCCCTTGAGGACTTGAGGTTAAGTGTACTGGATTTCATAGTGACCTTCCTCCCTACAGTTATAGCATTGGTCCATGGGTAGTGATCTCCTTTCCTCCCCCACATTCTCCTGCCTTCACATGTCTTTTCAAAATTCAAAAGATTAATGGGCTTCTTTTCCATAGTTGAATAATTTCCCTATCCCATTGAGGAAATTCCCAAGATGCTTCTTCCCACATTTTTTACATGTGGGTGGTTGATTTTTCTTTCCACCTTTATCATTAGATCCTATAGTATGAAACTCCATATTTTGTTTCTTATCACAATATCCATGGTACCATTATCCAAACTCCATTTCCACTTTGAGAGTACATCGAAAAACTTCTTCATAACTCCCAAAGTCTGGAATTGCAAGATCATATTGAAGGTGTGGTTTTAGTCTATTAAAGAATATATTAATTTTTCTATAATTATTTATAAAAAATTTCAAAGTGTTCCTTGAAAGACTTTTAAAATTTTTGTCATAGGCCGTGACATATTCTACTTATTTTTTGCTTCAGATCTATAAATTCTCTCTCCATCTTCATATGAAGAGTTTGTGATAAATACTTGTTAAGAAACATTATCTTAAAGTCTTTCCACTCTATATCTTCAATTTTGTCTCTCAACTTGGTGTTATAAATCAAATACCACCATTGTTTGACCCCTCTATTGAGATAATAAATGTCCAAAGTCACCTCTCTATCTCAGAACAATGAAGCACATAAAATATATTCTCTATTAAGTTTACCCACTGTTCCACAACATGTAGATTGAAAGATCAACTAAATGTTAGTGGTTTTTGCCACATAAAACACTCGACATCCAGTTTCTACCTCTTAGGTGAAGGAGGAAATTCCATATTATTCAAGATATTATTCATAAATTGAGACAACTAGGTAATCATCACCATAAAGTTTTGAACTCCACCTCCCAAATAATTGGGGATGTCATTTAGGTAATCACTGCATTGTCCCTCGCACGGGTTATTAGAATGGTTTCTTATAGTCCCCACCATTTTCTAAAATATAAAAGGTTAGAAGAAAACATAAGTCAACAAGTCATGAAAAAATAATTTATTTCTTTGTGAAATTAACACTAAAATAATATCTTATAGGATCCCCATGTTTAGAAAATCTTCTTGTGTGCTGACATATACTTAGTCTCATACTATGACTTTCACTAAGGTTCTCTAATCCTAATTACCAAATTAACTAAACCATGCCTCTAATACCAATTATAGAGGCTTTGATTTTATTACATTACTTTTACATAATTTTAATGGTAAAAAACATAAAAATATTACATAATGAGGATCCCAAGTTATAGTGTCTTGGGAAAACTAAGACCATACATAACTTGTACAACATAAAAAAATAAAGATTATTTAATTTATTATTCTCTAGATTCTTATTGGACCTTGAGTTATTCTTAATACATGTAATCTTATGAGGATATACATTAAAAAGGGGTGAGCTAAAATCCCAGTAAGAGCATAATAATATGAGACAATAAAACATGGGGTGAGTATAATCATTATCATTATAACATAAGCATAGGATCATAAACATGATAGGAAGAATTAATAAAAGGATTGAAAAGTGGAAATACATAAAAATGAAACCTTATGTCTTAGTGGTTAACTACCACATATATTTGTGAACAAATCTGGAATCATTTTTGTGAATATCTCACTTTACTCATGAGTTTCTTCATATAACCCAATTCATTGGAGCACTATATAATTCTGGGTGCACTCGTTACATCATAATGTTAACATTATCATGCATGCCACATAGAATGTATAACAATATTGGTCATACATAATACATGTAAAGGAATGGGTTTCATTTCATAAATCATACATTCATAAACTTTGGGTTCCCAAATAAAAGAGGGAATAACATACTTGATACAAGAACCATCATCCTTGAGTGAGTAGTAAAAGGAGAGTTTTTAAAAGAATAGTTATTTTAGAAAACATTATGTTTAAAATAAAATCTAATGTACATACTATAAAAGGTACTATAATGAAAAATAAATGATTTTTAGGGAATAACCATACTGAAAATGGAGTGAAATAGTGAAAACCTAAAGAAAGAAAGTTGGGTTCAAGAATTCCCCTTACCTTGTATCCAAATGATTTCTTCAATTTAATGTTCTGTATAATAACATTAGATTCATTAATTAATAATTACAGAAACTTTTATACATTTATATGGTTCATTATGGTTTCATTATGTTCTTTTATGGGCATTTGGACGAGTTGTAGAGTTTAAATTCATTGTTCCAGAGTGTTCTTTTTCTTAGTTTTCATGAAAAGTTCACTTGTTCACATGAATGGAAGTTCATGTAGGACATGCATAAACATCCAGAATTTCTATTACATTATATTAATGATATTATAGGATTTTAAATGATATTTAATTAATTTGGTTTTATACCATGTAGATGAATCATTAGATAAAATTTAATGATGATCATTTTAGGTTAATTTGGGCGGTTTTTGGATCACAACGAACATGTTTTATTTTATCATTTAGTATTATGTATAAAATTTCTTTTTAGAACAAAAAATGGGTTAAAAAATAAATATTAAAATATTTTTTCAACCATGTAATGGTTTTATTGATATACTTGAAGGCGTTAAAGTAAAATGGAAGTGCATCTTCCACGATGTAGGTAAATTAACACATCACAGGCGACGATTTCATTTTTATAAACAAAGAGAGAGGGGGGTGGGAGGAGTATAAGGAAAAATATTCCATTAACATGATATAATACCATTATATCAATCATATTGGAGTTCTCAAGATATTTTGATAAGAGTATATGAGGATAAGATAAGAAAAGAAATGAAATTTGAAAGGAAATTGAAAGAAAAGAGAGAGAGAGAAAATACCCCTTGAATATATCATCCTTGAGAGCCTCTTTAGGGGAGAGGTTTTGGTATTTTTTTGATACCAATGGATAATAGAAATTGCGGAGAACCTTGGTAAGATATTTGGGTAGATTTTGGATTAGTTATAATGCTTGAGATGTGTGAGGAATTGAGGTTGTGAGGGGTGGTATTTATAGTGGAGGGGAGAGGGGTTTTCTCAATATTATGTTCATTAATTTATTATTTCTCCACAAGAAAAGTAATAGAGATGAATCCATGACTAAATAAAGTATCTTGAGAATTTTATTTTGAATCAATGGTTCTTACATCTTCATAACTTCATCCATGACTCTATAATTAATGTATTTATCATTTATCGTAAATTATCATGTTTTATTTTTCACCAAAAATTAAAGTATTTCATAAAAATCCCAAAAATTCACCTTAACCATTTTTCAACATGTTGAATTCAAAAATAAACTCTATTTTATAAAAATAATTTTCTAAATATGAGTAATTTAATTTTTAATTAAAATTATAATTTACTTGAAAAATACAAATTTTAAAATTAAAATTGATTTTCTAACACTTTGAAAAATTAATTCAAGTATCATAAAATTATCATATAATTATAAGACATAAAAATAATTATTTATTAATACATTTTATGAAAATAAAATTTCTTTTAAAATTTTCGATTAATCATTAAATATTCATGACTTACAAAAATACAAACACTATAATATAATTATATCATATTACCACTTATAGGATGAAAATATTTTATTTATAGTATCATTGGTAAGGTTCATATTCACTTGGCTGATTTACTATTCATAAGGTTCATATTACTATTCATAAGGGTAACATTACTATTTATAAGAGTATGTTACTATTCAAAAAAAAATTAAGTTTTTCCTATCAGACTCTATAAATCTTACTGATCACAACCGTGTATATCAAATTTTCAAAATTTAAATCACAGAAGTGATAAAATTATGTTTAAAGGTCACATAGAATATAGTAGTTCATTTCAGAAGATGTGAAATTGTGTTTCCTAATGTGATTTTATGTTATTATAATATATGAGATAATTATTATAATGGAATTCCATTGATAAAACTTTAGGTCATTACATAACCCATTGAAAATAAATTTTTTCCATAAGAATTTCTTTAAAAAATGATTCACCCATGGAAAAGAAACAGGTTATATTACAGTCTCTTTAAAACAATTTTAATCCATCTAGAAAAGGAATCTGGATGGTATCAATAAGCAATATCCCAAGTGTAGTATAATTAAAAATAAGGGTTTTTAATTTTGATTAATACCAATAAAATATCATTAAATACATTCTTGAGGAAAATATACTTTTCATTTAGAAAATCACTTTTTAAAACATAAATAATTTTGAAAATCTTTTTCCTTGAAAATAGCTTTAATTTTTTTTCTCCAGAATATTAGGAAAATAAATATTTAAAAAAATATCTTTATAAACATGAAAAGTAATCTTCAATGAAATGGTGTTCATGTTGGTGGGTTATTTCATACCTTTCGTAAAGATAAAAAATATTCCTTTTGTACTATAACAGGGTTAGAATAATGCCTTGTTCAGAAAATGATAAGAAGATTCATTTAAAAATGTTATGTACAATGTAAAACATAGGTAGAAATTTCTTTAATAAATTATTTTTGAAAATTTTAAAACATTTTGGAATTTTTTTAGAAAACATGGGTTTTATGAAAAAAGAATTTCTGACTGAAGATAGAAATAATATCATATTTTCTTAAAAAACATTTATCAAAAAATTTAATTAACAATGAGTGTGATAATGGTAATATTAATTTAAAATATCATGAATAACTATAGGATAATAAAATTTATGATAATTATTTAGAGTTAGATCTTATGATTTAAACATTGGAGACTTAATCATGAATAATCCTAATAAATGATGAGATTTTAGCATAAAACTATTACCACTTTGGTAATGTTCAATCGTAAGACCCATGGAAGGATAAAATTGAATTAAACTTAAAATATAATGGACACTAATAAATTATTTATTTTAAATTTCAAATTTTTTGTATATACACCTCATAAAATAATATTTTGGTATAACATGACATAAGTCTTAGAGAAGGAAAAATTAGACAAAAATCTGTAACCGCTTTGGTAATATTTTGAATCATAATACTAAATAAATAATAAAATCAAATGAAAAATTAAATATCAATAAATTTATTATATTCATGATATAACATGTAAAGGGGGTATTATATACACCACATAAAATAAACTAGTGGTGAATTTTCATATGTCTCCCAGAAATAAAAGAGAGACTAGAAACCTCTTACTGCTTTAGAAATTTTTTGAATCGTAATCCCAAATAAATAATAACATAAATGGAAATATTAAATATCATTAATTTAATTTAATTTATAATATAAAATTTCAAGGTATTATTATATACACTACATAAAAGAAACGAGTGGTGAATTTTTATATATCTCCCTGAAATAAAAGAGAGACCAGAAATCCCTTACCTCACGCTTCCTTTTGGTTGATCATGATTTAACCCATTGTATAGTGGTTTTATAAATTTTATAAACATATAATTGAACCATATTAATATTTATAAAATCATATATTATCCTTTTATAAGATATTATAACTCATTTTATTATAATCATCCATTATTTTCATTACTTTGGGTGTTAATTTCCTTGTTTTGTCATTCATTTTTTTGTCATGAAAGTTATGATTCTTGTACATATTATATATATTTATAACCTTTAGAATAATAAAAATGTCATAATTACCATATTTTTACATAAATTTTACATTTAAAACCAATAAATAAATATGGTTATGAAAAATGAAGTACATTACAATCATTGAAACGATAGGTCATACATACGCATGAGTACGTTTCCATTTTCCAATGATCATTACCAAAAGAAGGTAAGAAATATATTATACTTACAAAATTATCATAATATAATAAATAAAATATTATTTCTTTAATTATACTTATATATATCATTCATGTGGTGTGGTGATGAAAAGATAGTCACATCACTTCATGAGGACGGTAGTCCACATGTACACAAACGATGTTATCATCTTTAAGTGAGTGAAAAGGTAAGAAATAATGTTATTATTTTAGAAAGATAAATATTTAATTAATATAATAATTATTTGATTTATATAATATATATATATATTAAATTTAACCTTATTACATTCCATGTATAGAATTATTAAAATACGAATCACATCGTTTCGTGAGGCAGTAATACCATGTACATATGGGTGATGTTATCATATCCCCTACATAATAGAAATTAAAAGAGTTATATATGAAAAAATGGATCTATAATTATAAATTTATTATAAATATAAATTATATAATTTATACCCATAATCATACCCAACAGTGAATGGTAGTAATGGAATAATAAATTATATCAGTTCATGATACTGTAGTATGCCGTACACACGACCAGTTATTTGATAAACCATTCAATGAAAGTGGATATGGTTTCATGTAATTAAATTATTATAAAAAATCATATTAAATGTAAGATAATTATATTATAAAATCATCATGGTTTTATAATAATTTAAATAGGTGGATAAATAAATTAAATAAATATGCTCGTTAAATAAAATTACCTATTCTTTGGGTATCCTCCTTTAGTTTTCAATAAAGCCTTCCTAGGTTAGATTTATGACAAAATAAGGATTTTAGGATGAAAGGGAGGTATTTAAGGAGTTATTTGGGAATTTATCATATGAAACAAATAGGTTTGATGGTGTGAAGAAGAGAGGATATGGGTGGCCTTTTATAAGTGCGGGAGACGACACACATAGTATTTTTGAAAAGAAATGTCTGCTCCTACATTTTTTATATGTTACAAGGGTCCAAAATGGTCCCATACCAAAAATATAAGATTTAATTTTGAAATGTATCCATACAATACTTTATATATAAGTTTATAGGTCATTTTTACAATTATCATTGTAGTTTAACCCCTCGTAAACCCATTTTTACCTTAAATAGTTGTAATTAATTTTTACTACGTTCACTATTCATTATGGACAAAAATTAATTTTACCTTATAGATAATATAAATTATTCTGATTAAAAATTTTAATACATTTTTATAAATTAAAATCACATATACTATAAAATTTAATTTAAAATTAATCATTCAAACGTGATGAAAAACAAGTTTTAAGGAGTAAAGGTTCAAAAGATTACAAAGTTTTTGTATCCAATTTCTATATAGAATTGGTTTCAATGAACTAAATTGGATTAATATATATATAATTTATCTAATTTTACTTTAAAACTATTTTAAAATAAAAATTTACCATATAAATATTTTAAACGAAAAGGTAGTTTTCAATTAAAATTCAATATTTTTCACTATTCATCAAAAAATAACATTTTCATAAAATTATCAAAAATTAACCATAATAAAATTTCTAAATTATGATTTCAAAAATAGAATTTATTTTTCCAATTAAATTCTCTAATGGTGTAAAATATTAAATTTAAAACAATACCCACAGATGTGATGGAAATGTGGGTTTACTAAAAGTGTATTTTTCAAGAATTAGATGATTTTATATTAACCATATTTCTTATAATAATCATTTTATATAGAAAAATTTATTTATATATAATATATAAATTTAATTTAAAACATTCCTCATTAGATATTATTTTAATTAATTAAAACTTAGAAACATTATGCACTTTAAAATAATTTTCAGAAAATAATCCTTTTTAATCCAAAAAATAAACTTACACTAAAATACAATATAAATTTGATTAAAAAGTAATTAAGTTGCTTAAATATAGACAAATACTAATTATTTTTATTTAAATAATATTCAAAAAATAATGTGAATTAAATTTCTTAATTTATTAAAAAAATGACATTTTAACAAAAAATTGTATTTTTCATTATTCATTGAAAAATTAATATTTTCAGAAAAATTCCAAAATTTCAACCAAACTAAAATTTCATATTACAATTAAAAAATTAATATAATTTTATCAAATACATTTTATAAAAGTTATAAAAATTTATTATAATATTTTTTCATGAAAATCAATGAAAAATCATTTTTTAAGAAAACATATTTTCGAAGAATAAAATCACTTTATAAAAAATTGATTGATTATGTACAAAAAATTTATCAATATTTTATATTGAGTAGGTAATATATATATATATATATATATATATTTCATAATGTATTTTATTCTATTTATACATTCCAATTTAATGGTAAGGTTTTAATGATTATATATATCTTGAGTTGTTTAAGCTCGCTGTTGCGTGTTGAATATGCCATCGAACATAAAAAATCATGGGGTTGTGTGTACCACATTATATTAAAGAGATTAAATTAATTTAAAATTGAAATAAATCATAATTTATTAGGATGTTACATTCTTATCTATGCTCAGTGTCACATGTTGTTTATGATATCAAACGTAATTTTATTCTTTTAAAATATCATATTGTTACATCCTCCCCCTTTAATGAATTACATCCTCATAGTTTGAAATTTATCTCAATAATTAAATGATTGAACTTTGAAAATACTTTTTTCAAAAACCCACATCATTAAAAGGATAAATAAAACATCTTATTAATCATATGGAAAGGCAAGTAAAAGGTCATATTGAATAACACATAATTAGGATTCCAAATGGTATATCAAAGGTCAGAATGGAATAAAAACATAAATAATTATAGATAGTGATAGAGGATATTGATCATAATTAATTGATTGATTAATAAAAAGTCAAGAGCCTAAAAACCATAAAACATTGATGATTTAAAAGGCCGTCCAATTCATCATATTTGAATGTAATAGGATAACATTTTTGCTTTAAGATCTTTTTCCTAAAGATGTGGAATTATTTCACCATCTAAATAAAATACATAGGTAAATATACTTACTTGACTTGTATAATTTCATCTTTATCCAATTTTCACTAGAATTTCATCTTTTTCTCAAAATAATGAGTATTCCAGATGATTTTTTCATCCCTAGGCACTAAAAAACAACTTTTAATGGATCATATAACCATAAAAGGGTTAACAATATATTCCACCTATCATTTGACATGAACAAAAAACCTAATTTTTATAAAATGGTAATATATTTTCCAAAATTATTAAACCTTCATATGATGAAATAATACATTAATCTCTAAAATTCAATAGTAACACCGAATGTTTAAACTAAATCATTCCTAAAAAAACTCAACATTAAATACTATTTTAACTACAAGTGTTGTATCATACCATTCAGTATTAAATCCCAAAATAAGGTTATGTTTTTTCAATCACATTCTCACCAATCACTTTTCAATCTCATGGTCAACTATATGATAAAAATTTTATTCCCATAATTACCTCAATATCAAAGATCATATAAACCCTAAAGGTTATTCGTACTACAAATATTTTGTCCAAAAAATGTAAACGCAAACTTCACGTTAAAAAATATATTTAAATATACATAAACCTAATAAAAAATATCCTAAAGTACCATTGATAACTTTAAGATATCATCACTTTAAACCTCAAACAGGGTGTCTAAGACTTTGAAATTATAATCACCTTTAATCTTATGGACCTATAATAGCATCCATGAATATTAAGATAACATCACATGAAAATATCCTAATCTCCAAATTTATCTAAACTGGCCTCCGATACAAACTATAACAACCCCAAACCCGCACTCTCGGATCTAGTGTTGAAATCATAAACTTTTCTTTCCTAGATTGGATACTGATAATTATGACCCAATTTTGTTTTTTCAAACCTTAAAACATTAAAGGAAAAAATAAGATCATTTAAATTATCAATGACCTTTAAGATTTATAGTTTTTGATAATTAGGAAAAACTCCTAAATAAACAATACCCATGTTTTTAAATGATAATTTCTACCACTTAACCCATATTTTGTCATTTCACATGAACTAACCATCATTATCCATATAAAATCACTTCTGGATAAAATTATTTTGACCACATTATTTAAAACCTAAGGAAAAGGAAACATATTAATTGTGATCTCAAATGCTCAGTAAGGTTAAACATAAGAATTAAAATTTCAAATTCATCAATGAGCATAAGAAGTGCATAAGGGTATGACTATTTAAGCAGTGTTCTTGAGTGAATAATAAAAGAACTCATACCCACAAGTACTAGAATAATAAATTATGAAGTATTGAATAAGGCTTTAAAAAAGGAAAGAGTACTAAAAATCAATAATCATAATCCATATGATGTCAATTTTGATCAAAGGAAACATTTTAAACCCTTGGAATGAATATATATATATATATATAACGTGTTAGTAACTTGGAAAATCATCATCGTAGAACCAATATAGAACCATTAAAATTTGAGTAACCATATGGAAAATATTTAATATAATTATTTGGATAACATTATCATTACACAATGCATTGGATCACTATATGGGTGCACTCATCGTTTAAGTTATAATGGGCTCACATGATGCTATCTGGGCTTCCCCCATCATATAAGCTGTAACGGGCTCAACGAATGATAATTAGGCCTCCCCATCATATAATTTATAATGGTCTCACCTAATTCTATATGGTATTATCTATCATATATAATATCCAACAACCACAAATAAAGTATATAGAGCTTATAAATCATCATAAAACTCCTAAAAACAAACATTATTCCTTTTATAACTTGATTAAGTCATGAAAGAGATATTCGTTACATAAAAATATCATTAGAACATAGTTAACCTGTAGAAAAGAAATGTTTTACATAGAAATATATTTAAAACATGATTAACCTGTGGAAAATAAACAAGTTCCACAACAATCTCTTTGAAACAGGCTTAATCCATCCAGAAAAATAATGTGGATAGAATCAATATAAAATATCCCCATTAGAGGATAAGTAACAATAATGGTTTTTTATTTTTATGAATACCATTAAAATATAATTAAAAAATACTTGAAGAAAAAATTATTTTCATTTTGAAAATCACTTTTTAAAACATGAACCATTTTAAAAATCATTTTCTATAAAAACCACTTTTAAGAAAATAAGAATTTATAGCATATTAGGGAAAAAAATTATTTGTAAAATTTCATTGTAAAATTGGAAAGTAATTTTCAATAAATGGTGGTTATGATGGTGGGTAATTCCATACATTTTGTATAAGTGTAAAAAAAATTAATTTTGCGATGTAAAAAGGTTTGAAAAGTTCCTTGTTCAGAATATGATAAGAAGGATCATTTCAAACCATAATATAAAAAGTAAAAAATTGGGTTAAAATTTCATCAATAAATAATTTTAATAATTTAAAAACATTTTGTAAAACATTTTTAGAAAACTTGGGTTTTGATGCAAAATGATTTCCGATCAAAGAGAGAAAAAATTTCAGGTTTTATTAAAAAAATATCAAAATTTTTAATTATAAAGAGTATAAAAATGGTACTATTACTTGAAAATATCATGAATTACTATAGGGTAATAATATTCATGGGAATTATTGAGATATAGATAATAGGATTTCAATATTGTAGACTTAATCATAAGTAATCCCGATAAAAGATGAGATTGTAACATAAAATTATCACCACTATGGTAACATTTAATCGTAATACCCATGAAAGGATAATGTTTAATGGAACATAAAATGACTTGATAATTAATATATTCATGAAAATACATGTCAAAGGGTCTGTATATACACCTTATAAAATAAGATCAGCGTATAACATGACATAAGTCTTAAAGAAGGAAAAATTAGAAAAAAATACCTTATCACTTTAGTAATATTTTGAATCATAATTCCAAATAAATAATAAAATAAAATAAAACATTAAATATTATAAAATTAATGGGATTAATGATATAACATGTCAAGGGGTTGTATATACACTACACAAAATAAATGAGTTGTTAATTTTCATATGTCTCCCAGAAATAAAAGAGATATTAGAAATCTATGATTAATTTAGTAATATTTTGAATCATAATACCCAATAAATAATAAAATAAAATAAAAAATAAAAAATTATTAAATAATTTAATTTTTAATAGAAAATTTTAAGGGATTAGTATACACACCACACAAAAAACGAGTAGTGAATTTTTATGTCTCCCAGAAATGAAATAAAGACTAGAAATACCTTACCACACACTTCCTTTTGGATGATCATTATCTATCCTTATTTATAGTGGTTTTAAACAAGTTATTTAATTATATTTTAACTATATTAATATTTATAATATCTTATATTAACCTTTCATAACATCTTATCACTCGTTCATTAATAATATCTCATTTTTTTATTGTTTTGTGTGTTAATTACCTTATTTTCTCATTTATTTTTTTGTCATGAAATTTCTAGTACTTGTACATATTATTTATATTAACAACATTTATAATAATAAAAATTTCATATCTATCATATTTTAATGTAAATTTTTATTTTAAAAGAAATAAATAAATATTCTTTTGAAAAATGAATTATGTGATGATCATGTAGATGATAGGTAGTATATAAGCATGAGTAACAACTACATTTTCCAATGATTATTACCAAAAGAGGGTAATTAATATATTATACTTCTAGAATTAAAATAATATAATATATAAAATATTATTTCTTTAAATATAATTAAATATATCATTCATGTGGTGTGGTGATGAAAAGAGAGTTGGATCTCTTCGCGAAGGCGGTAGTCCACACGTACACAAATGATGTTATCATCTTTAAGTGAGTGAAAAGGTGAGAATTTTTTTTATCACTTCATAATGATAAATATTTCATGAATATAATAATTATTTCATGTATATCAAAAATATTGATTAACTTTAACCATATTACAATCCATGTAAAGTGTTAGTGAAATACGAATCTCATCGCTTCACGAGGCATTAGTCTATCACACAGAAATGCAATGTTATCATATCCCATACGTAATGTAAAGTAAAAAGATATACATTATATAATGAATTAAGATTTATAAATATTAAATAAATATCATATATATATACTTTATATCCATCATCATACCCAATCGTGAATGGTGGTAATAGAATAATGAAAGACATTGGTTCGTTAGGTGGTAGTGTTTCGTACACATGAACGATGATTTTATAAACCATTCGATGGAAGTAGAGATGTTTTTGGGCAATTAAATTAATATAAAAACATCCTAGTATATAGAATATAATTATATTATTATTTAATTGGGGTTTATTAATAATTGAAATAGTTGGAGAAATAAATGAAATGAAGATGCTCATTGAAGAACATTACCTCTTCTTCTGGTATCCTCCTAAGGTTTGCACCAAATCCTTCCTAGGTTGAATTTATATCTAAAATAAGGATTATAGGATAATAGGATGTAATTTTATGATTGATCTGGGTTGTTAGCATATGAAACAAATAGTATATATGGTGTAAAGAAGAGAGGAGAGGGGTGGCCTTTTATAAGTGTGGGAGAGGACACACTTAGTATTTTTGAAAAGAAATGAGTGATCCCATGTTTTTCATATATAAAAAAGATCCAAAATGGATAATTATAGATCATAAAATATTTAAGGTAAAAATATATCCATAAAATAGTTTTTATACAAGTTTATAGGAAATTTTTAGAATTATCTTATTATTTTAACCCCTGGTAAACAAATTTTTACCTTAACTACAATGACTGATTTTTACTACATTCATAATTAATTTTGGTAAAAATTAAGTTTAAATTATTAGATAACATAAATTATTATAATTAAAAGTTTTTAATCCATTTTTATATATTAAAATCATAAAATTTATAAAATTTAATTTATAATTAATCTCACAGATGTGACGAAAATCGGATTTTTAAAGAGAAAAATTTCAACAGTTTACAAAGTTTTTAAATATAATTTCAATATAAAATTGGTTATAGTGACCTAAATTGTATAAATAGATATAAAATTTAACTAATTTTACTTTAAAATAAATTTAAAATATAATTTAACCTTATGAATATTTTAAATGAAAAGGCATTTTTCAATTAAAATTCAGTATTTTCACTATTCATAAAAAAATTTAACCTTTTCATAAAATATTGAAAAAATAAGAAAAATATAATTTAGAAATTATGATTTCAAAAATAAAATTTATTTTTCCAAATAAATTTTCCAAATTTTGAAAAAAATAAATTTAAAACCAAACCCATAGACGTAATGAAAATGTTGGTTTTCTAGAACTCTATTTTTCAAGAATAAGATGATTTTATATTCACTCTATGTCTTATAATAATAATTTTATGATTATATATTAAAATTTATTTATATATAATACATAAATTTAATTTAAAATATTTCTCATTATATATTATTTTAATTAATTAAAATGGGGAAATATTAAGTGCTTTAAAATAGTTTTCATAAAGAATCCTTTTTAAAACCCAAAAATAAAAATATACTAAAATAAAATATAAATTTGATTCAAAAAATTAAATTGGTTTGATATTAATAAATAATAGTTATGTTTCTTGAAATCATATTCAAAAAATAAAATGGCTTTTAAATTTATTAATTTATTTAAAAGAGGTTAAGTTTTTACAAAAAATTTGTATTTTCACTATTTACTAAAAAATAAATATTTGTAGAATAATTCCAAAATTTCAACCAAAGTAAAATTTCATTTTACAATTAAAAAAATTAAGTTAATTTTATCAAATAAAACTTCTAAAAGTTTCAAAATTTTATTATAATATTTTTTTCACGAAAATAAATATTTTTTTTGAAGAAAAAAGATTTTTGAAGAATAAAGTCACTTTTATAAGAAAATTATTGATTATTTTATAATAATTTATCAATAATTTATATTGAGTAATATATATATATATATATATATATTTCATAATATATTTAATACTATTCATACTCACCAATTTACTGACTAGGTTATGATAGTTGTATATATCATGGGTTGTTTAAGCTCAGTGTTTCATGTTGAATATGATATCAAACATAAAAAATATTAGGGTTGCATAAACCAAAATATATTTAAAAGATTAAATGTATTGAAAAATAAATATATCGTAAATTCTTGGTTGGTTAAATTCTCATCTAAGCTCATTTCTACATGACTTTTACCCTATCAAACATAATTATTTTCTTTTAAAATCTTGAGGTGTTACCTATAAAGTACATATAAAACTCTAAATTTCACCCCTATAATTATTAAAACTTACAAATTCAAGGAAAAAAAAATATAATTCAATAATAATAAAAGTAAAATAAAAAACATACCTATAAATTTTAAAGGTGTTATAATTTAATATGAAAAGGTCTAATTTATTGAAAATTATATTTATTTTAAAAACTTATATGGTAAAATTAGTGTAGATAAAGATAAATATAAATCAAGGGACATAGATAATGTTAAATATTAGCTAGAATGAAATATCTACTCAAGATAATATATCCTTTTTAAAAATACCAATATATTTTTTTACTTCCTTTGTGTACTACTACTATTGAATGAAATCATGAGTACTTATTTATAAATAAAAACATTTATAAATGGAAAGCATGAAGAAAAAATTCTACATGAATCCACTCTATGGATTCACTTAAAATATCAATCATATCTCTACATGCCTCTTGAATGAATATAATTATGGTTTTAAGAAATGTTTTTTCAAATGATATATGATATTTTATTCTTATATGATTAAAAATTACTTTATTAGATATTATTATGATATGAGTGTTTATTTTAAATAAGTCAAACATTTGATGATTTATTTTCTTCTTTGTGTAAATGATGTCTCTTTCCGACGCTTTTGATGGGGCACACATCCATTCTTTTGTAGGACATGCTAATTGTTGCCCCACATTCCCATTTTCCAAAGGTGGGTGACATCCATCAATTATTCCGAGACATTTGTTCCTTGATCAAAACATGATGATGGGATGTCGGTTCCTCCTTCCATGGATTCCTCCTCGGAACTCATTGCCTAGTCTGATTCTCCCTCGTAGACTTAAGACGTTGTTCGTGAAACACTTTCCAGTTCCATGTCTTCATGGATGATGGTTAATTACACTGCTCCTATCAGGACATTCTATGGGGTCCCGTTAAGGTAGTAACCTTCGGTAAGGGAAGTAGTCACGCTGGACATCACTGGCATGTATAGATACTGGAATACCGATGCATCTAGGTTTATTCCCCTTATGACAGGGCTTCTTGAGGGTGTGGAAGACTGATTCATCCCACGTTGAGTGCGGAGAATTATATGCCATAGGCATGTATCTGAGGTTTTCCTCAATTTCCCATGTTTAACATAGGGTATGCCATGAGTTTAACGTCTAGCGGAGATGGAACAGACTGATCAGAACACTGATAAGAGTGGATCAGATGGGTGAAACCCTTGGAGGGAACATTAATAATGGGGATAATGTGTGGTTAGTGACCCGATTGCTATTAGGAGTAGTGAGAAAGTGGGTGACATGATCTTATTGGGATGTAGTGGCCCGATAAAGAATTAGGATGGATATGGATGGTTGAGAGTTGATGGAGAATGAGATGGAACCAATGTGAGGATGATGGTGATGTTGGGATTGAGCCTCAAAGAGACTTCCTACGTATTCGTGTGGTAGGGAATAAAATTCTACATAGTTTGGTGGGGTGATGGGACACCTGAGGAGGTAAACCAGGTAAGAATCATGATGGATATGGATGGTTGATAGTGGATGGAGAATGAGATGGAACCGATGTGAGGACAATGATTATGTTGGGATTGAGCCTCTAAGAGACTTCCTACATATCCCTGTGGTAGGGAATCAAAGTCCACGTAATTCGGTGGGGTGATGGGAAACCTCAGGAGGCGGCCCGTGAGAATGGATGCATGTATTGGATCCAGAAGAAGTAGAACCTCTAGTTTGGGGCATGACCTTACCGAAACACATAGGCTTGATGGAGATACCATGATGAGACATGAGTGACGGTCTTGAACCTTAGGAAGGCATCCTACGTACCCCCTAGATAGGGAATCAAAGTCCACGTAGTTCAGAATGAGGGTATAGAATTGGGGTGTACACATAATATAGTGACCCGACGATATACTGGGGCTTACGTGTGGTTAGCAGCCCGGGTTGGTCTGACTCCACGGGGGTAGACCAGAGATTTGGGTCCCAGTGAAGGGGACTACAACAGCTTACCATTGATTTCATACTACAATAGCTTACCGCTGGATGGGGATACAATAACTTATCATTAGTTAGGGTTGACAAGAGCTTACTACTGACTAGGGTTATAACAGATTATCGCTAGTTGGGGTTTCAACGGCTTACCGCTGGTTGGGTAACCAATAGCTTACCGCTCGTTGGGGTTCCAACAACTTACCACTAGTTGGGATTGGACCTTAGGTAGGTTTCCTACATACCCTGTTTAGGAGACAAGGATCAAATACCATGTAGTTTGAATGGGTACAGTTTAACATCTTATAGGATGACAAGGGGTATACAGTTTAACATTATGCAGGACAAGGGTGGACCGACATGGAGTGGTCGGGATCGATGGGTGTTAGGCTTGAACCTCAAGGATTCTTTCTGCATACCTTTCCTAGGAGACAAGGATCAAATTACACATAGTTCGGATGGCGTATATAGTTTAACGTCATGTGGTAAGAAGGTGAACCAACGTGAAGGGGTTGGGATAAGTAGGTGTTGGGATTTAACCTCAGGAAGGCTTCCTACCTACCTTGCATGGAAGATAATGATCAATGTCCACGTAGTTTGAAATGGCTTGGGGCTTACACACTAAGGCATCCCAGAGATTATTTCATGGTCAATGCTTACTCTAACCCCACATGAGTCATGCTTGGTGTGAGAAACAAGATTCAACAATGACCTGAAAATCACGCTGTGAAAGGTGCATATGTGGGGAATGAAGTGGGGCTTACACATGGTTAGTAGCCCAAAGAGGAAACATGGGATTATGCATGGTTAGCATCCCAGGGATATGGATATTGGGACTTACTCTAGGATGGAGGCCTGATGGCGACAAAACCCATAGGGAGAGGGATGAGGTAACGAAGGTCTCGATGCCCATCTATCCTCTAGTCTTTGGCACTGAAGAAGAGATGAGGAGTAGGGATGATACCTCCTACAAGAAAGGCTAGGGGCTTACACCAAGATGGTTTCCCATCCTCATGGATAGATGCCACTCTAAGAAAGAGGATCTCATTCCATTTTAGGAAGATCTCACTCCTGTGGTAGAGAATGTCTGAGGTGGGGGCACCCAGTGAATAACGCATGGGGAGAGGCTATCGTTTAACATCATGTGATGATGATGATGGTGATTGGAAGTTTAACGTTCTACAGATCGGACAAGGTGGGTTCACTATGAACACTTAGGACTTACATAATTGATACCCACCCACCCTTGGGGAAGGGAAGGCATCCACAATGTCGTGGTGTGGGGGTGTTGGGGAGTGATCAATTGAGGGGCCCATGTTAGCGTGGCTATGAGAAAAAGCAATAGATGTTAGCGTGACTATGAAAAAAATCATGAGGCTAAGCAACGCAACATGAAGCACCACCTAAGGGACCTTGAAATCACTTCATACAAACCTGGAGAGTCATACGAGAGAAGGGTTTGCGAAGAAAATGGGTTCACGGGAAAGGACCTTGTAAAGCTCTGGTGCTCCACGTAGGGGAAGAACTTCACGAAGGGGTATGATTTGAGAAGTGGAGTGTCCTAGCTTGGTAATAGGGTATAGGTGCATAGGAAGGGTGATTCGTGAAGTAGAAATGATTTTGCAGAGTAGGACTTCACGAAGCAAGGGTACCTTTCAAAGAATAGTACTGTGAATCAATGCGCTTCACAAAGCACATTGACCCTACCGTAGCATGTGGTTCACATGTGCATGGAGGGTACTTCATGAAGCATGAGTTCTTTACAAATACCTGAGTCCCATTGGGGATATTCTTCCTTTGCGATGGCCTATGGGATCCGCGAAGGGAATCCCTGCTTGAAGAGGGGTTGTATTTGAGCTAAGGTAAGGGTACTTAGAAATGCTAAAGTACCTTTAATTGCTCATTTTTATCAAGGTTTCCCAGAGAAGAAGGTACTTTGCGATTTGAGAGCTGAGAAGGTGAAAGGTTAGAGTATCCATACTTTGGGCTCGATGGGAGCCTGATATTTATAGGTGATGGGTGGCGTGAAGTAGGGACTGCTGGTGCAAATCCAAGTGGCACTCTGTGATCATCCACGGTTTGCATCAAGTTTTTCGTAATCGCGAAGTTGACCTTCATCCCGTACTCAGTTCGGATCCCTCCTTGGTTCCCTCTGTGGCACTCTCAGAGGCTTCAGTCAAGTTCTAGGGGATCGCAGAAGTTGATCTGGTTCCCTCCATAGTGTGAAGATTCCAGTCAATTGCATTGTAACCGCAATGCCTACCACCTCTTTTACTTCAGGGAGACCACAGAGGGGGATGCGACTTCACACTATCCATGGTGCTAAAGGGATTCTTGAATGAGCTTCGCAAGGTAGCCCCTTTGGAATGGATTTCCTCTTTACTCCCTTTTCCTCTGCACATATTTTGGTACCCAAAAATTCCCCCCTCAGAATTAGAGCCAAGGAGAAGAAGTGGGTAAAAGTCTGAGGGAAGATCGCAAAAATTATAGGCGAATCGCAAATCTAGATCATGAAGCAGGGTCACGATGAAAAGTGGCAATACATGGGTTGGGAACACTACGAATCTCACTGCATTTAGGCATGCCACGAAGACAAGGGGTTCACCACCTATAAATAGGGGAGTTTGACCACTATTTTTTCCTTTCTCATCTTTGCATTTTGGAAATTATTCTCTATATTTTCAAAGCTCTACACACTCTGTTATTTCTCTATGAGAATCAAGACTTTATTCTCTACAACACACAACGATTCTTTCAACTCTGTGAGCACGTTATCCATGTATTGTGTCTTTGAGGTCTGTGGAAGGGCTCCACGATATCTTGCTATGGCTGAGCTCTATGACCATGCTCTGTGAACAAGCTCTTTGAACCGGAACAAAAAATCAAAAACTTTGAAGATTGAATGGATCACCAGGAAGATTCCAGGGGGTCCTTGAAAATTCTTCCCGAAGGGAAGAAATGGTGATTAACCTGAGTATCATGGAGTATGTACGGATCCATTCAGATCACGAGTCCCTAATGGATCTGCTGTCAGAGATTCATAATAACTACCCACTATGAAAAAGGCTACCTCTATATGGCTTTAGTTTGAGGGATAATGTTTTCATTCTTGAGGCGAGAAGAGATGATCCGACCTACAAGTTCAGGAGTACTTCGTGTCAGCGCCAATGGTTCAGGGCGGCCAACGGTCATACTTGGGAGGATTACACACCTTTCAATTTCGACTATTTTTATAACCATGTCAACAACGTTAATGGGAAGGAATTGTAACCAGAGGTATCTACCATGCTGTACCACACCATTCTGAAGGTGGAATTGGGGAACCTAGAGAAGGGGTGGGCTGATGAGTGGGATCTACGCTAGGGTGGAAACTTCATAGATGAATGGGCATGAGAATACTGGGTATGTTCCTCATGTGAGGAGTTCTGGGCGGAGCTGAGGCGAGTGGGCCTGTATGAGGCGACATGTGCCTCCCAATTCCATATCTACCAGCTGAAGCAGCTAATGCTGAAGTTGCTGAGCAGGTGGTCTTCATGGACCAACACTTTCCATTTGCACCATGGGGAGGTCTACATTTTCCTATGGGACCTATAAAAAATATCAGGGGTCCCGATACTGGGGGCAATGTATGATGAGTTACTTCCTACTAAGAATACATGGGAATACCCAAAGCCTATGTCGCTGCTAGAAAAGTCATTGATGGACCTAGTACTTGGGGAATATAAGAAGTCGGTGAGGTATATACACTTCAAGCAGTGGTTCAGTCGGTTCCTGAATTCCTCTATAGATGGAAAGTTTCCCGTGATGCCTCAAACCTACCCGAAGGGGGTTTAGCACAACAAGGAGAACTTTTATTGGTAACAATTGGAGGATATCCAATATAAGATAATGGGATTTAGTGTCAGTACTGAGTAGAAACCGATGGTTAGGTTGGCTGAATTCATCTCAACACTTATCTGTAGCTATATTCTGCCAGTAAGAGATAGGAACATGGGTGTGCGGCCGATCACATTCATCATGGAATCCATGTTGACGATGGGGGAGTGGGTCAACCTGGGAATCCCAATGATCGCTAAGTTGTATAAGGTGTTGCAACATATTAGAGAAGGGAAGAATCCATAGAGGATATGCGGGATATTTCATCTTATTTATGGGTGGATAAAGGCTCATATCATGGGAATATATGAATATACAAACCCTAATTCTGCTCTGGTATTGGATTTTTGACCAACCATTCTAAATGTGGTGGGGAGTTTTCCAACCAAGCTGACCCTGACCCTGCCGCTGGTGCTGAATCGGGTCTGGAAGGCGGACGAGTTCAACTTTCACCCATTCCCATTTCCAATAGGTGCGTTCACTAATGATGTCCAGGGAACGGAGGAGCATAGGTCCTACCTCCTGGATTTTCGAGGTGGAATCCTAGTGGCACAGGTTGACTGCGGGCCTCTCTGTGAGCCGTACACCCGACACCATTTTGAGAGGTAGTTTCAGTGCATCCATAGGCTCACCCCACAGGTCTACTTGGGATTGAACCATGAGGATCACCCATGTGTGATGAGGTAGATATGGATCATGTTCACATGGGAGGATGGGAAGATGCATAATGAGATGCCTCCACCCACAATTGTCTACAGGCAGGTGAAAAAGTATGCTAAGAGATGGGAGTTAGCCTACCTGGAGGTGATGCTGAAGTAGCAGACTATTCATACTAGTGATGGGGTGCCTCCTCAAACTCGATGTCAGGGCTAGAAGGCATCAATGACATATTGCGATGGCAGGGCTACATTGGTGGTGAGACCCACACCAATCGAGAGGTAGGCGACAACGGCAGACTCAGTGGTCATAGAGGAGCAAATATTTCCAGAGGGGAGGCCTCCCAAGGGGTTCCATAGGATACCCTCCTAGGCTCTGGGGATGTGGCTACACCACATAGAAATGTTTGAGAATGCTGTCTTCCTAGAGGGTTGGGAGACCTAGGATGGAAATAAACAATTTCTCAACCCATCCGAGATGTGGAAACATCTGAATCATCTCGGAATGAATTTTCCAAGGATTGGTACTGTTAGGGCTGGCTTTTCCATATCCCCGGAGGAGGGGGAGTAGTACCTTGTTGAGATGGGGGACTTTGTGCAATATCAGGGTGGTCCATGTCCAATGATGGATCGAGTGAAGGTGCTTCTCGATAAAAAAACCCCTCCACAATTGTCGGCTGCCAATTTAAGGGACCAATTCCCTTTATCAAAGGAATCAGAAGGGTCCTCCTAGGGGGAAGAAGCTAATGGAGGGATCCCTCTAGAGGAGGGTGAGGTCAGTAATTGAGACCCAGAGTTGGATGCATTTATGGAGGCCCTTGAGGTAAGACCCTAAACCACTTCCCTATAGTATTCATTCAGGTCATTTAGAAATTCTCAACTAACATTTGACTTGTACAAGAGGGCCTCATACGCAAAACCTACTCTCACTCAATAGTAGATGCATTTGTGGGAAATTTGGGATCTAAGCCTGCGGCTACGACGATTATCGTGCCTAGTAGGGCCGCAACACCCAGGGTGGTCCTCTTGGAGCCTTCGGATTTCCCGACCATATACGGAGGGCCACGCCTCAGGGTACAAATGAAAATAGATCAGGTGAGAGACCAACTATTTGATCTCTATAAGTATTCTTCACAGAATTTGTAACTACACTTCATTGATTAGGTTAACAGATGTTCGTGCAATTTTTATTGTATAAATAGTTCTTCAAATGGTGTGGGACGCCTTAGAGAGGTTGGTTAGAGCTCCTAGAATGAACTTTCCCTGGGGAACACCAGTGGTCATGGAAGAGGAAACTGCAACGCTCTCAATCACAGGTAGGACCGTCAGCAAGACCAATCCTGAAATCATTGAGGTTGAATTCGACGACAAGGATCAATCGGACGACATGGGTACTAAACTACTTGACCAAAAACTAGAAAAAGATCCTATCAATGATTTCTTGGAGTAATTCTCTGTATATGAACATACTAAACCCATAGACTGGGATAATATGGATTCTGATGAAGAGGATAGAAAAATACTCCATCGTCGATGATGGAATCTGATCAAGTGCTTCATCGAGGAGACCCCTCAAGATCAATGGAAAAACCATATGGGGAGTATTTTTTCCCATCTATGTGAATTATATGTCAGATGAGTGGATTCCCATTGTCCTCATATACTCATCCAAGACTTCATGGCGAAGAAGATTCAGGAGCATGATCATGGCCTTGGTGTGGGCTAGTAGTGGAGGAAATCAGTGAACATCAAGAGGCTTCAGGAGGCAAAAAATGATATTCAGCGATTATGGGGGTGGGTAAATGAGTACTCTTCTTTCCTCGATGCACAATCGGGGATCATGTCGTGCCTGAAGGCCCAACTAGTAGAGGTCAAAGAACTGATGAAGCGAGCTTGTGGGGAGATGGCTACCATCTGAATCGACAAGGAGGAGGCCCATATCACGACTGATGAACTATTCCCCATCGCCATCGAGGAGGAACGAGAGCTAAATAGGTGACAACAGATCTGGGATTCCACAAGCTAGAGGGTGGCAGAGCTAGAATTCTCTATCGAAGAGGTTAACCCATCCATGGGAGGGGCCAATCCTTGGGTATTTTAATGTGTGTAAACTCACAAACGTACTTTCTTGCTTGTTTATACTGGCTGCATGCATGAGTTTTGTTATTTATTTTGGCTTACTTAATGTCCATAACATTTTTGAAATATCCAACGATCAATCCCTAAGCTCACGTGGGTTGGGCCTGATGTGAGAAATAAGGGATGACCACCTCGTTATTCCATCCAAATATGTAAGTGTCAACCAAGATTCGGTCCTCCAGGGTTTGAACAACTGATCCAGATTTCTAGGGAAAAAAAGAGGGATGCCTAACTGGAGAATGAATCTCTCAGAATATTCAAATTTCCTTCTTCCCAAAGTTGTCTAGTGCACGAGTAGGGTAACTTCAGGGGAATTAGAATCAATCTGAACAAAAGGGAGTGAAAATAGTGAATCACAATACCCAAAATTCGAAACACTATAGGGGTGACATGATGATGAATGATAAATATTGATTGTGTTCAAAACAAAGTATCCCTATTGTGTTAGCCTGATATGGGGTAACAAATGAGGGCTGAAAGCTGACCATGTTCGAAAAATGGGGCCTAACTCAAAATGTCACCCTTTAGTCCTCCAGAATGTTATCCCAGGACAATAGGCGAGCTATAGACTGAGCATCCATACTGTTAGGGGGTTCCTTTAGACATGGAAGAGGATGATGATTCAAATAAAGGGCACACGAATCATGAAGGGTGGAGTGATGGGTTGTTCGAATGGAGTCTAACATGCTTGAATTTATTCCACCATGGTGGAAACACATTCGTTGGGTGCATCAGTATGATCAGTGATCATTCCTATTTCCAGATAGGAAATCTCTGGTGAGGACCTAGAGTGTATTATAGTTTTACATTGTACAGATGTAGACGATGAATGGAATAGTTTAACATCATATGACCAAGACATTGCACATAGTTCTTAAGGTCATACTGCCTGGACTGAGGCTAATAGTTTAAAGTCATGTAGCACAGACTATAGGCTCCTAGTTTAAGGTCATAGAGATTGGTCTGTAATCAAGACCAAGGGGATAGAAGGGTTAATTACCCTGGGGATGGGCCTGAGGTGAAAGGCCCGAACATCGCTACATATCCCATACAGATGAGAATCAATCCATACGTAGTTCTTAAGCATGACGTGGCCAGAAACCAATGTTGGTAGGGGAAATCTTCTATGGAAAGGAAGCTGATGCATCCCATAGTTTTTATGGGGAATCTTGAACTTGTTCAGGGTATAGATGCAGTTTAAAGTCATGCTTTGAGGACATGGTTACCCAGAACGGAAATGCGGGGTGCAGTGCATATCATGATGCGAACAAGGACATAAACAGTCTACACCACACCGTGTGATCTCTAGGGAAATCATAGGTCATAGAACCATATAGGGTGAAATTTGGGCTGGGCCTAAGACAAAGTATCCACACATTCCTAAATAACCCATTAGGATGACAATCAAGCCATACATAGTTCTGAGAGTGCAGTTTAATGTCATTCGGGATGAAAACCATGTGTGGTTCGGTTGTACCAATACACATTCGACCAAAACCACTAATCCCACATGAGTCGTGCTCGGTGTGGGAAATAAGGAATAATGATGGGATTTTCTTTCTTACTCAACAGACATAGATGCTCGGAGGGGTAAAACTGAGTGTTTTGGAATTCCACTTGAACATAAAGTAGTGGAAAGATGTGAATCATGGAACCCGAGATATGGACCGCAATAACGGTGGAGTGAAAATAAAGGATAACTGTTGAGCATGTTTAAAACACAGCATCCATTTCACATTATCCTGATATTGGGACAGACAAATGAGGGTCGACCATTGACCATATTCGAAACCTGGGAATTTTTGAAAAATGTCATCTGGGGTCTTTTGGGGCGTTGGACCAAGATGGTAGGTAAGCCAATGTGGCATGAGACATGATCGTAGAGGGGTTACCTTTAGATGTGGAAGAGGGTGATGATCCAATTAAAGGGATCATTAAGCATGGAAATGAAATGAGGGAATTTCTATGTGAAAACTCCACACTTTGGGTTCTTTTACACAATGTATTTGAGTACGCCAATAAGACGTTTCAAATAGATAATTTTGAATCCCTTTTCAAGGAAAAGGGTCCTGGGGTCACATGCTCCTAACTTAAGGTCATAGAGTGGACCATTTATAGGGGACCTGGTTTAATGGAATGTACGTAGGGTGGAAAAGTAGCCATGATCAATGCATAGCTCCCATAGGGAGATCACAGTTTAGGGTCAAGGAACCCAGACTAGGTTGGGAAGAGACATGGGAGACACATGGTACAATCATTGCAAAACCTGTTGTGAATGAGAACCCCATAGGTACTCAACACATCACATTCTCCCAAAAGAGTTCGGTCCAAGGGGTTGAAAACAAAGGGGTAGGATTTACGATTCCTAGGGATAGACCCAAAGATGAGATGCCCGAGCATTCCTACGTATCTCATGAGGATGGGAATCAAGCCACGCATTTTTTTTGGATAATGATGTACAGTTTGGCATCCTGTGACAAGGGCAGTTCGATCTTAGTTTAAAGGTCTTAGAGATCAGACCGGAAATGGAAAGGATGGGGGGATACATGTGGAGTGGTAATTACAAAACCTGACGTGAATAAATATAGTAGGAGTCCCTATCACACTATGTGCTTCCCAAGGAGGTTTTAGGTCGAGGGACCAAAAATGAAGGTTGGTTGGGCCCGAGGCAAAGTGCGTGGGCATTCTTACATACCCCATCATGATGGGGATCAAGACATACGTAGGTCTAGAAGTGGAATGGTAGGGTAACATTTCCAGGGACAACATTGTCGTCCGGGTCTGGCCCACACACCAACAAAGAAGCATTTGATAGATCTTGTTTGTCCTTTAGGATGGATGTATGTTTTTTTGTGAAATGATAAACCTAGGATGGAGAATCCAGGCATCGTTATAGGAATCAATCCATATACATGAATTGAAAAATTTTATGGTGGATAACCGCTACCAAACATGATGTCCCCTCGAGTGAGGACATCACAATGAGGTTTCGTTCTTCGTCGAGCGGCTAGGATGATAATGTCATAGTTTAGGGTCGTATGATAGGACCAACCCATTCATTTTAACTTATTTTAGTAAATATGTAACTGTTTAAAGTCATGTGGGACTAGGCAGTATAGTTTAAATTCATATGGATTGTACACATATAGAAGAAACGAGGTTTTAGGGGGGAATGCACATGGATTGATAAATCATACCCGACATGAATGAGGATGAGGCCCACACCACGTGCAATTATGGGGAAGAAAACTTGGGCTAAGGGAACAGAAAAGGTTAGATAATATGGGGTTTCACCCATGGACGAAACTTCTAGATGTTCCTACGTATCCCATGAGGATGAGAATCAAGATGTACATAGTTCTGAAGGTGTAGATTAACATTATGCAAGACAAAAGACATGGGAAACTAGCTCCTAGAAGGAGAGTACATGGTGAAACTATTTCAAAACCCAACGTGAATGAGGAAATAATCCCACACATTCCAAACCAGAAAATCCTTTGAAAGTTCGGTCCAAAAGGCTGAACAGAAGAGGTAATTAGTGTAACCTGAGCTAGACCTAAAGATGAGATGCCTAGGTGTTTCTATGTATCCCACAATGATGGGAATAAATATGTATGTAGTTCTAGGAGATTCAATTTTTATGACTTATGTAAAGTATGTAGAGAGATCTTAGTTTAAGGTCTTAGATCTTGGACCATAGAGAAGAGAGACTCTTCAAAATGAGTGAAAACCTCGACCAAATCCCTAATCCCACGTGAGCTATGATTGATGTGGGAAACAAGGGTGGATAAGGTCTTTGAAACATGTAGAATGCATGAAAAGGGTAAAATGGTGCATAGCCCGAATGAAACATCACCATAGATTTGTCCTCCTAATGCGCAAATGCGCACTGAGGGATAGCACCAAGAGTGTCAAAATTATAATTGGATATGATGGAGTAGAAAAGGATGTGAATCATGCACCCAATATATAGGTATTAATGGGGGTAGCATGATGATGGAGGATAACTGTTGATCGTGTTCAAAACACAGCATCCATATCATGTGACCTGAAATGGGAATAAAAAATGAACATCAACTGCTGACCATATTCGCAATGTGGGACATGTATTAATTTTTCATTCGAAATTCTTAGGGATGTTAGGCCAAGGTGGTAGGAGAGATCTGGGGCCTAGCATCCATGCCTTTTGGGGGTCCTTTTAAAAGTGAAAGATGATGAAAGCCCAAATGAAGGGGAAAATGAAGCATGAATATGGGCGATAACATGTCAATGTAAAATCCAACACTCTAGGTCCTAAACCAGAGTGCTCCTAGGCATATTGGTGAAATTCCAAAGAGGGATGAGGGGCCCATCTCAAGAGAAAATGACTCGAAAAGATGTGTGTAGAACATGGGGATGAAGAGCTCTCAAGAGGGAGAGGTACATGGAATGGTTTTTACAAACCCGATGTGAATGAAAAAATAAGTCCATACCACACCACATACCCCTCTCCTGGAAGAAATCAGGCCAGGGGGCTAGGAAGATAAAAAGGTTTCTAAGAAACATGGATAGAATTTAAGGCTAAATGAATGAGCAATCCTATGTATCCCATGAGAATGGGAATCAATCCACACATAGTTTTGGATGATAGAATGCAGTTTAATGTTGTGCGGTAAGGACAATGAATGAAAGAGGGACGTATCAAGGGGATATGTGTGGCGTGGAAAAAATAGCCCGACGTGAATGAGGACATAAGATCATTTCACACTGCACAATCCTAAATAAGAACTTGGGCCATGGGGACAAAAAGGTCAAGGGACCTAAGATGGAAAGTCCTAGCCAATTTTAAGTTTAATGTATTACAGTGAGGATGGTGAACGATCTTAGTTTAAGGTCATAGAGCTCGAACCATATGACCCTTTATATAGGCATTTCCTTACCAAATCTCCCAAGACCGCATGAGAAATGCTCGGTGTGGGAATAAAGAAATAATATTAGGCTCTCCCCAACATATAAGGGTACGAAAATGAGGGAAGGAGATTAGGCAGGGTCAACCTTGACCAGTCCAACACTCCTGCTTGAGGCAGATAGATTTTTGAATGGATAATAGGAAAAAATGAACCACTGCACCCAGTATTTGGGACATACAGGGGTGGTGCTAATGATGAGGGATGGCTGTTGACTATGTTCAAAATTCAACATCCACATCTTGTGACCTAAAATGAGAAAAAAATGAGTGTTGACCATTGAACATATTCACAATGTAGGAATGTATCAATTTTTCATTTGAGATCCTCAAGGATGTTGGATCAAAATGGTAGGAGAGCCATTGGTCCTATCGTCTATGCCATTCAGGGGTCCTTTTGGATGTGAAATATGATGAGGATGCAAATAAAGGGGATGTGTGAAGCATGAATATGCCCATGCAGTTTAACGTCATGCAGGACGACGGAAGAGGTGGAGATCTCCAAGGAGAGGGATATATGGTGTGGTCATGATTAACTCGATGTGAATGAAGGCAAAATCTTACACCACACCTTGTGTTTTTACCCAAGGTAAGATCTTGAAGTTTGGGGCTGGTCCTACAGACTAAATGTTTGGGCGTTCCTATGTATCACATAATGGTGGGAATCAAGCCATACGTAGTTCTGAAAGGGACATGTAGTTTAACGTCATGTGGTGAGGACGTGGGAGGATAGAAGAATGAGGAGGGGAACATGGTGCAATCATCATAACCCCGACATTATTGGGTCCAAATAAGTCTATGCTACACCATGTGGGATCCTCCAAGGAAACTACACCTAGAGGGTAGTAAAAGAGGAGAGTTTGGGGGATAGACTCTATGAAAAAGTGTTCGATCGTTCCTATATATCCCATGAGGATGGAAATCAATCCATACATAGTTCTTAAAGGTGTAGTTTAACATCTTATGGGATGATGGATACAGGGAGATCTTAGTTTAAGGTCTTATAGCTCAGACCATCTTGCAGTTTATTGTCATGCGAGATGAATTCATGGTAGTTTTATGTCCTTTAGCTCGGACGGATCACGCATTTTAATGTTGTGCTGTAAATACATCACAATTTATATTCATGTAGAACTATTTAATCATGAAAATTATTGGTTAAGAAATTTGGAATTGGTGGGAGGATTTATATACTCACCATCTATGGTAACTAGAAAGTATGCACCATTGGGGTAAACCTTGTGGATGATGTAAGGTTCTTCCCATTTGGGCTCTAGTTTGGGTGGTTTCTGACTGGGTATCATCAACATTCTCAGATCCAACACCATGTTACCTTGAAACAAATAGAAGAGGCTAAATTTCTTGTTGAAAGATCTGGCTATCTTGTTCTGATGCCTTTCTATATTGTGTAGGGCATAAATCCTATTCTCGTTGAGTGCTTCCAGTTCAGCCAGATAGACTTCAGATGCCTTATCTGGGGCTTAATGATCATAGATATCTATGCGTAATGAAGGCAACAGAATCTCGATGGGTAGGACTGACTCTATCTTGTACACCAGAGAGTATGGGGTCACCTGGGTGGAATTACTAGTCGTTGTATGATAAGCCCATAGGGTATTGGGGAGTTTTTCTGGACAAATTTTCATGTTTTGACCAACCATTTTCTGCAGGATGTTAGAGAGGGTTTTTTTTGAATGCCTCGATCTTCCCATTTTCCTGCACGTGATAGCAGGAGGTATGGTTTGAATGGATTTTGTACTTGGCATACAATTTCTTCAACTCGGCTGCCCGGAAGTTGGTGCCGTGATCATTGAGGACGACATGAGGGACTCCAAATCGAGAGATGATGTTGGAGCTCACAAATTCAACGATAGAATGGGACTTGACCTCCTTGAGTGAAACTGCCTATATCAACTTGGAAAATAAATCCATAGTGGTCAGGATGAACCTACATTATCGAGCTGTCACTGGTGGATATGGTCCCATGACATCGAGTCCTCAGACCACAAAGGGCCAAGAGTACTTAGTAGTATAGAGAGGCTATGATGGTCAATGCACAAAATTAGCATGGATTTGGTATGCATGGAACCTTTTTAAAAACTCGATACAGTCACAGATCATGGAGGGCCAAAAATACCCCAGTCTCTGGATCTGGTGAGATAGTTTTAGCCCAGTATGATGAGACCCATAGGAACTGGCATTAACCTCCTACATGACCTGAGAAATATCACCTCCTTGAATGTAATAGAAAAGGATTCCATCAAACCTGAATTTGTAGAGGATCCTCTCAATACTAGGACCACTCTAGAGGGTAAACTGTAATGCGTTATTTCGGACTCACTCGCACTCAGATCGATCTTCTGGGAGATTTCCATGTTGTAGGTACTCGATAAAGGGGGTCCTCTAGTTGGGAGTCACTTCCAATACTACATTAAGGGGACCTGGAGACCCTTGCGTCCAGTCACCAGTGGTAAGGTGTCTTACCTGTGGGCTATCCTCATCTTCCAGAGTGATGGGGGTGATGACTCTCCGGTGTGCCACATGGATTATAAAATCATTATGATCAGGCTCTACAAGAGATACAACTAGGATTTTAAAGGCATCAGATCGACTGTTCTGGGATCGAGGGACATGGGTAACATCTGGCTGAGACGGGAATTGGGCCATCAACTAGTGGGTACATTCCAACAGTGGTACACGTTCTGAATTCTCGATGACATAGTCACTGTTGATCTGTTTGATGACTAGTTCAGAGTCCCCTTTTACATGTAAGTGGGGGTACCTCAATCTCGAGGGTGATCTCGAGACCAATAATGAGGGTCTGATACTCTGCCTCATTGTTTATATAGACTTCTGACAATAGAAATGAATATGGCATAATATCTTGTGTCGGTATGATGAAGACGATACCCAAGCCCACCTTGTTGAGTCTGAGATCATTGAGTCTTCTACTGGTAGGACTTCAGGAAGCACCATCAAAGTGAATTTTACAACACATAATGGCCTAGTGTACTGAGATGATTGCCTCATTGGGAAAATCAAGATCTCGAGACTTAGTCCACAGGAGCTATATGGGAAGCAAGGAAGTCTGCCAATGCTTTCCCCTTAATGGCCTTATGGGGGATAAACCTGATGTTGAACCACTGGAGGATCATTACCCACCGAGTATATAGCTTATCAACATGGGGTGATTCAGGATTTACTTCAACAAATCCACTCAGGACACTAGATTCATCTCATGGTGCTGCAAGTAATTTCATAATTTTTGCACTACGAATACCAACAGAAAGAAAATTTTATAGATAGAGGAGTATCTGGTCTCCGTATCGAGGATCATGCAGCTGAGATAGTATATACTATTCTCTGTTCCCTCATTGTTCTTCTAGGTGAGAAGGGCACCGAGAGATCGTTCTAGGGGGTCACATAAAGGACCAGTGGCTTTCTGGAAATGGGTGGCATCAGGACGAGAGGCTATAACAGATACCACTTGATTTCCTCAAATGAAGTCTAATATTCCTCATCCCACTGATAGATAGTTCCTTTATTCATGAGATGAGAAAATAGATTACACTTTCTGACCAAATTCATAATGAATCAGTGTATATAGGCCAAGTGGCCTTGAAAGCCTCACAGCTCCCGAATGTTTCTCGGAGGAGACATCTAACTGATGGACTTAATCTTCTCCAGATCAATCTCGATGCCTCAATATCTAATAACAAAGTAGAGAAAATTTCCAGAGGTGACCTCAAAGGCACACTTCAATGGGTTCATCTTCAGATGGAGATAATGGAGGAAGCCAAATAAAATTTCAAGGTCTTTCAGATGGTCCTGACGTTAGTGAGATTTGACCCCCAGTTCATCCACATAGAATTCCACCAATTTCCTGAGGATCATCTTAAATATGTGATGCATGGAATTCTGATTGGTGGCACCTACATTCTTTAGATCGAAGGGAATTACCTGGTAGAAAAAAGTACATTGTGGTTTCCTAAAGGTTATAGACTCTTCTTCCTTGGGGACCATTCAAATTTGGTTATAACTGTAATACCCATCCATAAAGAAGAGAGCCTAGAACCCAGTGGTGGAATCAATAAACAGTTCTGTCATAGGAAGGGGAAAATAATCCTTCAAACAGTGAAAATTAAGATCTTGAAAGATGATACAGACCCTGATCTATCCATTCTTCTTCCTGAATGGAACAATGTTGGATAAACATCTAGGATACTGGACCTCCTTGATGAAATTGGTTTTGATGAGCTTATCAACCTCGAACTCGACCATGGCACCGTGAGAAGGATGCATCTTTCTGGGAGGCTGTTTAGACCCATGATGATTTGTTGGAAGATCGAGGCTGTGGACGGTGACTTGAGGATCTAGTCTGGGAATATCATTATAACTCTAGGAAAACATATCACGATGCTACTTCAGGAAGTCCACGTACTGCTGTTGATCTTTGGTAGGAATATTGGCACTAATAAATGTGGGTTTTGGATCCATCTCACTACCAAGATTTACCTGTACCAATTCATCAACTGTGGTGGAGACACCTTATTCAAAGGTGGGAATAGAGTCCTCTAAATCCTATTATTTATACATGGAGGAGGGATCCTCCATGGGAGGTGATTCCTCTAAATTGACAGATCCCTATGGGAAGCTGGTGTCATCCTAAGCCTCGGTGGACACCGCATCGGGGGGCTCCTATGCTACCGAAACCATAGCGATGAAGGTCGTTGACCCGATACCATCAGGTCTTCAGCCCAAAGGGCCACACTTGATGATATCAAATCAATAGTGGAATGTTGACCTGAGCTGATTTATCCTAGCTTGATGAAACAAGAAAGTATGACGTATTGTTGTTTCCATGGGGTAGACATCTCGATACCTTATAGGAATAGGGGGCTCTGGGATTACCCAAGCCTTATTTGTGTAAGAATACGATGCGATCTTCCGATGCCCCCTAGACTTGAGAATGTGCTTCACCCTCATTCCAGAAACAACAAAGCATTGCCCTATATCTGGTTTCATAGCCTCCAATCGGTGGATTAGAAAAATGTAGGCATCATCCAAAAATTTCCATGGGCCGGTTGCAGCCATAGCGTGTTCAAAATCATTAGCCTGAATTTACTTGTCCCTGATCTTGTAATAGTCGGCATTCAGGTAGCAGTCTTTACAAGAGGGAAAGGGAGACTCTTCACCTTGGAGTACGCCCACTCAACCATTAAGGGTGTACTTTAGGAACTGGTGATACGATGAAGGGACTGCCTCATGCAGGTGAATCTATGTCCTACCCGTCAACGTGTTGTAGGTGGTGTCCTAGGAGACAACCATGAACTCAGTGCCGGCTACCAGAACACCAAATTGGGTCTTCAGGTGGATCTTTCCAATTGATGTCTGTTCTTTCCTATCATAACCTTGAATTTTCAGGTCAGAGGGATTCAGATCATCCTCAGAGAACCCTATTTTTTGAAGTGTTTGGGTCGGGATTAGGTTGATCTTAGAGACTGTGTTGATAAGAAAGCGACAAACCTCCATGCCATTGAAATGGACAGTGATGTACAGTGCGTGGATGTGACCCTGTATGGGAGAGCCTTCATCTTCTTCTGAGAAAGAGATGATGGCTTGACATTCTGAGTGTTCAACTGCCTCAAAATGAAAGACTTCTATGACTACTACCTCTGCCTTAAACTAGAGGGGGATTCTTAAAGCCTTGGTGAGGGATTCACGCATATCCTTTGATATGAGAAGATCCTCAAGGATATAGAGACTCTCAGAAATGTAGGAAATATGCTTAATGATATCATACTTTCATGCCAAGTGTGAACTTCTGCTTATGGGAGGTCAATCTACAGTAAGGGGTATGAAGGTCCCTTCTAGCTAAACCGGCGGCTAACTGGTGTTGGGAATGTCCCGCTGCTCACTAGTCAAAGCTTGTGGAGTGAATACTATATGCGGGATAGATGAATGAAGCTAGTATATAATAGAGTGTGGATGATTGTGGTGCGATCGGGGTGGATATTCCTGATCAAGTAATACAAATGGCAGCGAAGGCGGACCTGATCACACTAGACGAGAAGGCTGTGCGTGCTGAGCTCTGCGCTAAGTCTGCTATCTAGTTTCGGCGGCATGTACAACCTGGATGGAAGTATTGCCTGAGAAATTCTAATGTCCCATATATCCATAGCTCCATCAACCCTGGAAATGACTAGGGATGTTGGGAGAATCTGTTTGGTGCTCATCGTCAGTATGAATCATGTAGGGGTTTACCAGCTCCACAGTGCTTACCAAATCATACCCTTAACTATCACTTAGAGAATCCTCCTCCACTGGATGGTTTTTTAGGGAAATAACCATCTATAGGGGTATAAATTCACCGAGATTATGGTATGGATATGACATCGATGGGAGAATTTGTTTTCCCTTACATTGTCGATGCTTTCTATTCTGAGAATAGGGAGGATGAGACGTCGATGTAGAAGTAGGGGCTGTGGGTGACCCAGCATCTTATGAAGGCTTAGGTCTATTTAGACATGCATGGATAATACCATGGGCATGGGTGACTACCTTATGAGCCATCCATTCATCATACTTTTGAGACTTGCAGTTAGGAACCTGATACCATTCACCTTCACCGTCATTACCACTGTCTGGATTCACGAATACACATACCACTTGTGCTGGAGCTAGGCCTAACTTGACTATGTTGTTATCAACCAGGTATTGAAGATAGTATTTAAATACATATAATTGTTTGAGGTTGTTCCCCAGGATCCTATGATAGGGGTAGTAGTTGGGGCAATTAGTGAGATCCGCCTCTTCGGGCCTCCTGCATTTGGGAAACCGTATAATTCCATATTCCAAGGAACTTCAGAAATAACCAAGGACCTGATCCTCATTGAATGAGTAGGTTTGATTTCTATTGTCTAGGGAGGGGGATATGAGATCCTATCTCTGATGAGGGGGTGGGGTAGCCTATCGAGGATGTGGAACCTAGTTATCTCACTTAGGCGGTGGTGGTGCGTTACGCAGAGGCGCCTGCCGATTCTGAGGTGGGAAATACTGGGACAAAGGCTACAACTGAGGTGGTGGGACACTATGAGGATATGGGGGTGGATCCACTGGTAAAAAATCTTACTGCCTGGGGCCTCTATCCGTGGTACCATGTATGGCTCATCCTTAGCGTCTCTTCTTGCAGGAATTACGGCAGGGAAAAGACGTGCCTTCTTGGCATGTTGCAAGGCTTACTCTAGACTCTGGGACTTATTAGAGAAATCCTTGAATCCACTAGGGTAATTATGAGCAATGAGAGAGGGGACTAGTTCAGTTTTTACATTCTCCACACACATTTTCAGCAGCGGTTCCTGAGTCAGCAGCATGTACAGGAAATAGTTAAGGCCTTTCCATTGGGTGACGAAGTCCACAACGTGCTCATCAGGCCTCTTATTGTACTTGAAGATGTATTTAATACGTGTCTTCTAAGTGGTATAGATGAAATGGTAAAGGAAATATATATAGATATCTTCCCAATTGGCGACTGACCCAATGGGTAACTGGTTGTACCAGACAAACACTGGCCTTTCCAATGTCTGTAAAAAACACCAGAGTTTGGCAACCTCTTACTGCGGAAGAGTTACCAACATGGGTCCAAACCTTAAGATGAAGTGGTCCAGATGCTACAGTGGATCACCTATCCCATTTAAAGGGAAAAAGGTGGGGTTTTTGAATCCTAGGGGGTGTTGGCATATCATCAACCCATTCCAGATATGGCTTTCCATCAAGTGGGATTGCCACATGTTGAGTTTCCAATTCCTAAAGGCGAGTAATGAGAGCCGCCATCGGATCATCTGGTCAGAGATTCTTGTCTTGAAGAGGGTCCCAGACCACCAATGCATTGGCAGGTTCTTAAACACGATAAGCAGGCCAAATGGCTCATGGAGTGGCTAGTGGGATGACCTGCAGAGTGGCTGGGGGAACCTGAGCTAGGTCCCAAGGATAATCACGCCACTTAGGTGGATTTTGTGACACATATTGTGATCACTTTCCATAAACTTCATCCTTTATCCTGTCTATGTGGGAAGGATGGTCAGGGTCACCCAGAGGAAACTCACTAAGGGAATGTTGTACCTGCCCCTACTTCCCCGGTCAATGATCATTATAGTTTGGCCACCGCTCTGCGGTACATTCAACAAGGAGGTCATCGACCATATTTCTAGGATCCATGAGCTATCGAAGAAATGCGGCCTTTTTGGGATCATCTTACATCTTCTTCATTGATCCAGATGGGTTAGAGGGTTTGACGGCCCCAAGATGCTCTTTGCCCTTATTGGGACTCCGGATGAGGACTAATGACTCGGTGGGAATGGGAAGACCTAGTAATTTTCTATTATGACGAGTAACCCTTCCCAGTGGATCCAATAGGTGTTGTACTCCCCCCGAGGGGTAATTTATCTCCAAGGAGCTCTATATTGGTCTCCTCCTCTGATAGATTGTCCATGTTAACCGCGACTCTACCTGAAGGCATATCCTCAATATCACCTGGTAAATCGGGATGGAGCCAAAAAGAACTGAAATGGATGGCATCATATTTCCCCAACCATGAACCTGAACATGGGGGGTAGAATCATTGATAATTTTGTAGATCACTTTAAATCTCTAAACGCATCATTGCTGGAATGTCTGGTGGCGACCATACGACTCAAGGCGCTGGGCCATATGGAGCGCAACCAAGTAGACTAAACGTCATTTCTAGTCAATATATTCAAAGTGTTCCTGATTCTTGGGGTAATAAACTTGCTAATAATGGATAAAAAAGTGTGTCATTAAGAGGGTTTGGAGAAAGCATGCGACTTCCTCCTGGGTAGGTGATTCCGGTTCACTGAAGTTCATGGTTGTGATTGGACAAAACATATCTAGGAAATGATCCACTACAAGGATGTCCCAAAATATCCTTGGATTAGACTTAGGATTTGGCCCTTGGTTACCCCACTCATCATCTGGGGGAGGCTGTGGGACTGGTAACAACACTAAATCAGACCAATGAGACGGTAAACTTGCTGGTGGAGAATACAACGAATGATCTAACAAGCCACCGCATCTTGGGCTGTCCTGTGATGAATGCAACGACTGAGACACCACATCCCATTAAGATGGACTGGAAACCACAGATTTCGGAATAGGTGTTTCAGTTACTAATGGTGGGACATACTATTTTTCATCCTTTATAGGTCCCTAGAATAACTCTTCATGATCTATAGTTGAGGTAGAGAATGACCATGTTGATGATATGGAGGATTGCATAGCCCGACCCTTGAAAGAGGCTAAATCTTCCTCCTCTTGGATGTATCTATGAATGGAGGTGGGAATTTTGTGGACCTCATATTTCATTAGGATGAGGCTGATATGACTCATTCCTGCCTTATCCCTCGACATAGAGGATCAAGGTGAGGGTTCCATTACCGAATCGCATTCCACCTCGGAATGTTAGAAGCATACGGGTTTAATTGCGGTCTGAATATTATCGGAAGTTTTTTATGGCATCTGAGACCCGCCCTCCTGCCCTGGGATAGATCATTAGGACAATGTAGGTTTTTTCCTTGAGTATGGAATTAAACCGAACTAATGTGGGGGCGGAGAGGACTTTTTCTTGGATGAGTTGGGGTGCGAGGAGCACCTGGACAAATGTCAAAGGGAACACAGGGAGGAACTCTGTGTCCACTAGCTGACGTGTGGAGGGAGTCTCCACGGGAAGTGATGGAGTGGGTAGGACCTCTGCTGAAGCTGGTAGGAGTATGGGTAGGGCCTCCATGCTTATTTCATTTGGAAGTGTCGGTATGAGGAGGGTCCTCATATTGGTCGAGCTGAACATAGGTAAAACCTTCGTGTTGGGAGCCCATGAAGTGAGGAAAACCTCCGATTCTATGATTATTGGGATGAGGAGGACCTTCGTCATTTTTTGTAAGGACATGATGAAGAACCCCACACTAATGGTTGACTGGGAATATAGCATATTCACAATGGAGAACTATGATAGGAGGAATGACTCCATACCAGAGGTCATGGGTGAAGAAGAGGCTTCCATACTGGGTGTCAATGTAGTGGGGAGGAACATCACTTGGATTGATGGTGGTATGGGGAGGACCTCCACGCTGAGCTTGGGAGTGGGGAGGACCTACACTCTCAATGGTGATGGTATGGGGGAAGAAATCTACATTCGATATCATTGCTGCGGGTTGGACCGTGATGGACACCAACTGTGTTGGCGACCAGGAGAGTCAACCCAACCTACCCATCAGGTCGTTGGGGCCTTGATCTGGGCCAGGCGTATGAGTTCCCCTACTCAGCATAAATAGGGGACTGATGGTATGCACTAGTGGTGTCACAAACCACAATATCCGTTGATGTTGACTCCCCTTAGCGGGTGTCCTCCTTAGCCTGTGCCCGATGCTAGCATATGGTTAACCGTACAAGGGACAGTGGTGTAGGTGCATAACTCACATACTCCTCAGCCCATGAGGCCAAGTGGCGGTGCTGACGCAGCCTAGTGGGAGCCCTCCTTGGTAACCCTTGGAATGGGATTCTAGCTGGGCTATCCTAGACATCCCTAACCTTATTAGCATAGGGGAGGGAGTCATCGAAGCGTTTCGGGGATAGTCTCCTGAAACGATTATACGTCGGAGTGGGGAGTAGTGGCTCCCTGCACGGCCCTTGAAGGTAGTGGTGATGATGAGGCACAAAAGCCTCTAGGTTATCTAAGGCCATATCCTGGGTTGAGATAATCCCCTCCTCCTCATATCATCGAACAAGATCATTAATTAACCTTATCTGAATAAATTCAGATGGGGAGATGGGGCATGGGCACATAGCAGCCTTGGACATGGAGGCTGTCGTGGGAGAGATGAGGCCACATGGGATTTCCGCGTTGACGTTGTCCCTAACCCCACGTCGGTGGGTGGGTGGTGATTGGGTTCCTATCACGACAGCTTGGGTCCTGCAAAGTAGGGAGGTTTATCAATTAATGCCGAAAGAAGGAAAGCGACGTCCAGTGCCCTAGCGCCATTCTGTCTTCTATGGTTGGTAAGAAGGATCCATGATGACAACATCAAAAAACCGGGATGTCCAATGTTCTACTTCCCCAATTTCATGATGAGTTTCATTCCAGGACAAATATTTTCTTGGTGGGACCTGGAACCGGATAACTGGATCCAGTGACACAATAATGCATTGATATCTCAAATGCTACTAATATCCACATTGAGGTGAATAATTTCACGTCGGGTTCACCATTTATGTTTTCGATGCTTTCACTGGGGTGAACATCCGTTCTTTTGGAGGACATGATGATTGTTTCCCCGCATTAACTCTTCCCAAAGGTGGGTGGAATTCATTGCTTATTCAGGGATGTTTTCTCCTTGATTGAAATGAGATGATGGGATGCCAGTTCCTCCTTCTGTGGATTCCTCCTTGGAACTTGTTTCATAGTCCGGGTCTCCCTTCTAGACTTAAGACGTTGTTTGTGAAACTCTTCCCAGTTCCATGTATTCATGGACACTGATTAATTAAACTGATCCTGTACAGACATTCCAAGGGGTCCAGTCAGGGCAGAAACCTTCAGTCGGGGGAGTAGTCACGTTGGAAATCACCGGCATGTCTAGATGCTGGAACACTGATGCATCTAGGGTTTCTACCCCTTATTATAGGGATTCTTGAGGGAGTTGAAATACGAGGCATCCCACATCAAGTGTGGGGAATTATATACCATAGACATGTCTCTGAGGTTTTCCTCAGCTTCCCATGTTTAACACCAGGTATGTCACAAGTTTAACATCTAGCATAGACAGATCAGACTGATTGGAACACTAATAATAGTGGATTAGATGGGTGAAACCCCATGAGGTAACATTGATACTGGGGATAACGTGTGATTAGTTACCCGATTGTTGCTGGTAGTAGTGATAAAGTGGGTGACATGATCTTATCGAGATGTGGCAGCCCAGGTAAGAATTAGGATGGATATGGATGGTTGAGAGTGGATGGAGACTGAGATGGAACTAACTTGAGGATGAAGGTGATGTTGGGCTTGAGCCTCAAAGATAATTCCTACACATCCCTATGGAAATGAATCAAATTCAACGTAGTTAGGTGTAGAGATGGGACACCTGAGGAGGAATCCTGTGAGAATGGATGCATGGATAAGATTCAGAGGAAGTAGGACCTCTAGGTTGGGGCATGACCTTACCAGAACATATAGTCTCGAGGGATAGACCACGATGGGACATGAGTGATGGGCTTGAACCTCGAGGCAGGGAATCAAAGTCCATGTAGTTTAGGTTGGGGGTATAGAATCAAGGTGTACACATAAGACAATTAACCAATGATATAATGGGGCTTACGCATGGTTAGAATCCTGGGTTGGTCTGATGCCATGGGGGTTGAGTAGAGATGTGGGTCCCAACGAAGGGGACTACAATAGCTTACCGTCGATTGTGGAATACAACGAATTACCACTGGATAGGGCTATAAAAACTTACTTCTTGTTGGGGTTGATAATGGCTTACTGCTGACTGGGGTTCCAACAGGTTACCACTGTTTGAGGTTCCAAAAGATTATCACTAGTTGGGGTTCCAATGGCTTACCACTGGTTGGGATTCTAATGGGTTACCGCGGGTTGGGGTTCCAACGGCTTACCCCTGGTTGGGATTGGATCTTAGGGAGGCTTCATACATAACCTATCTAGGAGACAAGGATCAAAGACCACATAGTTTGAATGGGTATAGTTTAACATCTTGAGGGATGAAAAGGAGCATACAGTTTAACTTCCTGCAGGATGAGGGTGGACTGACGTGGAGTGGTTGGGACCAATGGGTGTTGGGATTGAGCCTCAGGGAGGCTTCCTACATACCTTGAATAGGATAAAAGGATCAAAGTACACATAGTTCGGATGTGGGATATAGTTTAACTTCATGCGGGATGAAGGTGAATCGATGTGAAGGGGCCAGGATAAGTAGGTGTTGGGGTTTAACCTTAGGGAGGCTTCCTACATACCTTTCCTAGAAGACAAGGATCAAAGTACATGTAGTTTGGAATGGCTTGGGGCTTACACACTAAGGCATCCTAGAGAGGATGTCATGATCGATGCTTACTATAATACCATGTGAGTCATGCTCGGTGTGAGAAACAAGAGGCAACAAAGACCTGACGATCACATCATGAAAGGTGCGTATGCAGGGATGAAGTGGGGATTACACATGGTTACAGACCAAAGAGGAAACATGGGCTTATGTGTGGTCAGAGGCCCAAGGAGATGGATATTGGCACTTACTCCAGGATGGAGGCCCAATGGAGAAAAATCCCAGAGGGATAGGGATGGGGTAACGAAGGTCCCGATGCCCATCTATCCACTAGTCTTTAGCACGGAAGAAGAGAGGAGGATAATGGATGCTACCTCCCACAAGAAAGGCTAGGGGATTACACCAAGATGGTTTCCCTTCCCCGCGGATAGACGTTGTTCCAACAAATAGGATCTCATTCCATGTTAGGAAGATCTCACTCCTGTGGATATGAGTGGGCATGGAGAATGTCTATGGTGGGGGTACCCCCTGTATAGCACATGGGGATAGACCATAGTTTAACATCATGTGCTGAGGATGATGGTGCTTGGCAGTTTAATGTCCTACAGCTCGAACGAGGTGGGTTCACTCCACACCCCTAGAACATACATAACTGATACCCACCCACCCTTGGTGAAGGGAAGGAATCAGCAATGCTATGGTGTGGGGGTGTTTTGTAGTGATCCATTGAGGGGCCTACGTTTAATGGCTATGAGAAGAAGAAATAGCTGTTGGCATGCCTATGCGAAGAAGCATGAGGCTAAGCAACGCAACATGAAGCACCACCCTTGGGGCCTTTAAATCACTTCGTAGAAACCTAGAGGGATGTATGAGAGAAGGGTTTTCAAATAAAATGGGTTAACAAGAAAGGACCATGTGATGTTCTGGTGCCCCACGTAGGGGCGGAACTTCACGAAGGGGTATTCTTCGCGAAGTGGAGTGGAATATATTGGTAATAGGGTATAGTTTCATATGAAGGGTGCTTCATGAAGTAGAAAGGCTTTTGCAGAGTAGGACTTTGCGAAGAAAGTGTACCTTGTGAAGCATAGTACTGTGAATCAATGTGCTTCGCGAAGCACATTGACCCTACCTTAGCATGTGGTTAAAATGTTCATGGAGGGTACTTCATGAAGCATGAGTACTTTGTGAAGACCTGAGTCCCCTTGGGGATCTCTTTCCTTTGTGATGGACCATGGGATCCACAAAAGGAAATCCCTGATTAAAGAGGGGTTGTATTTGAGCTAAGGGAAGGGTTATTTTCATTTATCAAGTACCTTGAAGAGAACATTTTTCTCAAGGTTTTTTAGAGAAGAAGGTGCTTCATGATTTGAGAGCTGAGAAGGAAAAAGGTTGGAGTATCCATCCTTTGGGCTTAAGGGGAGAGAAATATTTATAGGCAAGGGTTGGCATGAATCAGGGGCTGCTCGGTGTGAAGCCACGTGGAACTTTGCGATCGGTCCCAGATTGCGTCAAGTTTGTCGTAACCACATAGTCGAACGTCATCCCATCCTCGGCATGGAGCCCTCCTTAGTTCCCTATGTGGTGCTCAAATAGTTTTCTGTCAAGTTCCAAGGGATCACGAAGGTTGATCTAGTTCCCTCCACGACATAAATATTCTAGTCAATTGCATCATAACTACGGATCCTCCCACCTATTTTACTCTGCGTCGACCGTAGAGGGGGATGTGGCTTTGTGCTGGCCGCAGTGTTGTGGGGATCTACAAATGAGATTTGTGAGGCAGCCCCTTTGGAATGGGTTTCCTCTTTGGACCCTTTTCCTATGCACATATTTTGGTGCCAACAATGTCCCTATTACATGTGAACATATCAAATTTATTAAATATGTTAATGGTTTATTTAACATATAATTTAAGATGAATTATTTGGTACCTATTAAATTATTCTAGGTATGATAATTTCCAAAAAATGATGAAATATTTTCCCTATGGTTTGTTGGTTGTGATATTTTTAAATGTATTTCAAACAAAACAATGAAACCAGATTATACTGCTCTTCATTAAAATTTAAGAATATTTTATCTCAATCCTAGTACTTTGAGTCTAAATATAATATTATAAATATAATTTTATTTCAACATATAGATTCAAATTTAATGTATACATTGATTTTTAGTCATCTTGATGTTGTTAAAAATATTATAAAATTTAAATGAAATGAGGTAATGGATCACTAATATTTTTATAAATGGGTTCTTATATATATCATTTATTATTAATATATTATATTATTTTATTATAATTTTCATAATTTTTATTACATCACCACTACATAAATGTAATTGGACTATATTTTCAATTTTTATACTTGAATGTTTGTTTCTAGTTTTATATTCTCTATATTTGGTGAACATGTTACCTAAAAATGATACATGTAACTGGTTTTCACTCTCATTCACACTAAAGTTGAATCCACTTGATTGAATCCATCAAAGTATCCCTATAGAAAAATTTATAATTATAGGATTAAAACTTTTTTTTTGAAAATTTAAAATTTATTGATATTAATAGATATTTACATTTATCCAATTATCATTTTTTTAATTATAAGTCTAGGAATATAGATATAATATTACATTTTTATTAAAATAAATAATTATTATTGTCATGTATGCATCAAAATGATACATAAGAGTGATAATTAGAAATAAAAAATATGTAAATAATTTCTTCACCATTTATATAATTTGAATATTTATAAAATTTAAATAACATAAGTCTCGTGATCTATCCAATAATTATATTCATGACTTTTAATTCATCTATGTGAGGGGGGATTATGGTTTATTGGGTTATATATCCCAAATATAATTTTATAATATAGTGACTAATCCCAAAAATTAGGTTTTTCTCTAGTGTGAGACTCTCTTATAGATTTATGAAACATTCAGGAAATACTTCCTCATAACAATACTAGTTTATTACATAACATACCACATTAGTGGGTAGAAAACCTTTTATGAAACGAATTTAATAACATAGATTTATTTTAATAGAAAATGTGTAAAATTCAATCATATCATACTTAGTGAACATGGAATATCATGATTTTTGTAAAAAGGAATGATTATTATGATATATATTAAAGTCATATGTGAAGATGATTATAAATTTATTTCATCTAATATGGTGTGAAGGTTACACTATATTTAAAATTCATAATTTAATTTATGAAGGTACACCACTATTTAAAGTTATTATGTAAGGTGTGAAAGGTTATATAATAGTTTCAAACCAAATAAGAATGAAAGAAAGGGAACATTTATGTTTGAAACTATATGGGAATGCATGAATGGTGAGTTGGAGTTTTTTTCCTTCCAGGAAGGTAAAATTTTTACACTAGGGAATTAAGTAGCCCAGGAGGGGGAATATATTATACTACATCTAAGAATATTAAAGGTTACACTTGTTTTTGGTGTCTTTTAGGAATACCAAGTGTTTATGTTGGAGTGTATTCTATCTAGGAAGTAGATAATATTATGTTTTAGGATAGTTTAATAAGATAATTACTAATTATTTAAGTAATATTTTGTATTATATATGAATATATAAAGTATTTTTTTAATATTATAAGGTTATTCAGAAAGGTAGAAGGGTTATACTTGAGTTTATGTTTTTTAAGAATATTTAAAGTGTTTACACTGTTGTTTTATTGAATCCAAGAAAGAAAAAGTATACACTATAGTTTAGTATCATCAAATAAGACAATATAATTTTACACTAGACTTTAATATTTTTGAGGAATACATATGGGTTTATCTTAGAGGCTATTATCATATATGGTGGTATAAGTTTTTGAAATGAGTTTGTGTTGACACCATGTTTAGATTGAACTTACAAATGAATTCTTATACATCCTCATAAATGAAATAAAAAGTAACATAGTTCAATACACTAGTTTAAATTTTATTAATAGGTAAAGACACTCATCCTTTATAAATGACACTTTTAATTTTAGGTATATTAATAATTCACAGCATACAGTTTAAATTTAGACATGAAATGTGGGAAACTTATCCATAAAATGACCCATATATATTAATTCTTTTTTAGTCATCATATAATGTATTTTAAAAACTTATGGGGAGGATTATATTTTATATAGTTTAAGGTCATGTGATAAGGATAAATTTCATAGAGTTTACAATCATACTATAAAGGACACTCCATGCATTTTAAGGTAATATAAAATATAAAAATATTATTCCTTTTAAGGATATTTGAAAATGAATAAATTCATTATATTTTAAGGTTATATGACTAATACTATTTATGGGGAAAAGGTAAGAATATACCTTGAAAGAACTCATGAACATATAATATCGGTACAAAGGAAGGTTGTTGGTTGGTTCTTATATGGGAGTATATGAATACATTTTTAGCCCTATAAAAAGTAGAGATCACTAGGTGAGAGTTTAAACATACACTGAACCTTCCATGGATAATGAATCTAATTAATAATTTTTTTACATGTCTATATTTTAAAATATGGTAGGTGTAAATGTAAAGTTTCTGAACATAATTTGATTGGGTCCTTATAGAATAGATACCTAAGATGTGTTAGAGCTCATGTAAATAGAAACGGGTGATAGGTAGCCATATTGGTAATGTGTATAATTTTAATGAGTCTCATACAAAAGTAGACCTGGTTTTTTCGTATTGATGAACTTGGGGAGGGTAGATAAACTTCTTTAAGGAATCATAAAATTACCTTGCTCCATTAAATATACACAAGGGTATAAGAAATCCCATTCAGGGAACCAAGGGTAGATTAATATCCCTTAATAAAGTGGATTATGTTAATGTGTGTAAGTTTGTAATAACACACAAGCTTTTCATCACCATCAACTCTTATAAAATTGATCCTCATTATGAATTAACCTAAAAATGGTCACATTACAAAATATTTATGCCTTCCATGAGTTATGTGACTTTTTCACATTTATAAAATCCATTATCAAGCATCATTATAATGAATAGATTATGTTAGTGTGTTAATCACCCATGTTTCATGATATTTAGATATATTTAGTGACCTATATGTAAGTATAAAATTTTGATTTATGTGTGAGGGACCTGATTGTAAGTCTAAATTTTGTAAATAAACACTTTATTTAGTCAACTTATACATCATTGGAAGTTAGATTTTGATTCAAAGTTACCCAGAGAAGTTATGGATAAACATTATAGGCCTATAAAATTTCATATTGTCTATTTATTCCTAAATTTTGTTGATCTTGTAACTATCAATCTAATAGGATATTGCAAGGAAAAAATTTAGTACATTCATTGCATGGGAACATAAATAGTGAATATGGAGAAACGAGTATAAAAAGTTTCACAATAATTAAATAATGTTTAATCCATGTTAATCATACAAAAATGAGTCATACATAGTAAATATAAAAATGAGAGTGATTGATGTGGGAAAGGAAGTATATTAGGTTTCATGTGTATAAATTTATTGATTAATTTAAAAATATTACCATTTATGTAAAATTCAATAAAAATATGATCTTATTATTTTTGTCTTAAATAATTTTTCACTTCAAATACATAACCCCTACCATCTAATTTATTTTTTTGGAATAAAAAGAATCTAATTATGAGGTAAACTAGAAATAATGTGCACTTGATTCCATATAAAATCACAAATAATAGTGAAGGGTCTCTTTCATCCATTTATATATGGTGACTACACCAAGTCCTGGATTCATGGACTTCTACAAATCTTAAAGTAAAAAAATTTCTCTTTGCATTAAATTCTTCTTCCATACACTATTTATTTGTGTAAATTTAACACTTTATCTTACTTTTATAACATTTATATTGAAAGTTAATTTTATGTGAATGATGAATCACATAAGGATTTCATATTCTCTAAACTAGAAGTTCCATGTGATAACTTCTAACTTTCCTTTACTCCAAAACATCAAAAAAATTACCACTTGCTCATGTTGCCCATTACTTTTCAAGATTCTAATGATTTCTTACATTTTTATCCATTTTTTATAAAAATTGAAAAATATTTTTCTCTCCACTCTTCATAATTACTTTATGAGGTTGAATTTTATGAAAAATAATTTCAATGAAAACTTCTGCCACCTGAATTACACCAAACACAGGAATATTATGGATCTTCTTATATGAGAGTTATAGAAAAATATATTATATAATAGGCCATATATATATATATATGGATTTTTCATGTTGAACTATGCATTAATCAATTCTTCTCTCCATGTATATAACTCTATCATTGGGATATAATAAAAAATAATTTTACAAAAAAGAAACTTCATGCATGAGGAGAATCCATGGGAAATAAAATTTTTATGGTATAAGCCTCAAATTATAGATGAAAAAATTCATAATTAGGAACATATAGTTCTCAACAACTCAACAATTATCATATTAATGATAATTAATTATAGGATAGGTTGGATCTTGTATAAGGATATTCTTCTTGGGGTACATTTCATGGATGAATGGGAATGGAATTTTTAAATACATCAGTGTTAAAGGTAATATGAACAACAAATAAGGTCAATTGTGTTCTATAAGGAAATTTGACCTCATAGTTTTCCATTTAAAACTAAAATGATCTTATCCTATAGTATATCAACCATTATTACCCTAATATTAATATATTCCACTAACTATATGGGGAAGTGGTCATTTATCTATGATATATTCAAAACAATAATGGAATTCTAATACCTAGAGACATGTATAGTGAATTCCACCAAGTGTCCAATATATGTGATGATGTTGAACATATATTGATATTGAGAAGTGTGGTTCTTGTGGATATCAGGGACATGTAGGGGGTATAAGTATAACACCTTTCATACATCCCATTCACATAATTGGATGAAATATTTATGGTTCCTCATTGACCAAAGCTAGGAGTGTGGATACTAATATATCATAGCAGTGGAAAGGATAGTGCATAATGGTCAATCATGGAGGGTTTTTTACACAATAAATGGGAGTTTAAAATCATTTTGGAAGTGATGTCACATTATTGGCTGGAAGTCTTATAGGATATACTACTTAGGGGATAATTACTGCTAATATGAGACTCTTTCAGGGTTGTTCTAACAAGAAAATATATTATGTTCATACACATTATATATGATAGGTTGATCAACCTAGTAATTCTATTTTTAGTTTTTATTTACTAGGTACTTGATAAAATCACTATAATTGAGACCTTATCTTAGCTATATGACCCACTTCATTTTTTTGTGGTTTTCAAGTGACACACATAATGGGATAAGAGTTGTATAACCAATAATTTTCCTCTTTAAAACATATAAGTTATAATCTTGAACATAGATATAATCTAATCAGTTTTAATAAAAACTAAATAGATTTATATCATATTATAGAATCAGGAAAAGATATTTTCATCCCATAAAAAGTAGAAAAAATATTATAGTGGATAATGGTAATGCCAATTATGAGAATTTATCATATATAAAGGCTATCAAAATGAGGCACTTATAATGAATATAAATTGGTCTATTATTTTTTATCTAGAAACCTCATTTTTAATTTATAAATATTTAAAAAAATTATAAATTATTAAATCATCACACAAATATAGAGTTTGAGATAAGAATTATCATATGATTATGCGGCAGTTATTATTGATTTTGTGATGTGAAGATAATAAAATATAGATTAATCTATCATTAGATGATAATATTTTATGTCTATTTTTGAGAAATTCTTAGAACTAGATAAATTTAATCCAAAATGTTGTTCTAAAATAGAAGGTGTTTTAGATTAGTGGGTGACCAATTACATTTGGGTCATCTACATCATATAAATATGCAGTGGAAGAAGAAGAGGACTCTTGAACATATACAAGTTCAATAGTCCTAGAGGGAGATGGATATACCAAAAATTACCTTGAAACTATAGGTAGATATTTGTAAAACTTTCATTTTCACATAATTTATAAATTCAATATCATGGATGATCTTCATTGGAAATTATTGAGAGTAAGTTCATAATTTGAGTGTCTTATAGTACAAGAGATCCTAGAAGAAAATGAGTGTCCTCAAAAGTTCCAAAGGGAGGATGATCCATTAGTTCTCCAATGAATTCCTAATAGTATGGAATTCATGGATTCAAGGGATGAAAAGGATACCTTATGGTTTAACTACCACCTTAAATCCATCAAGAATATTATATACTTCGAGGTCAACCTATCATGGATTATTCATTTAATTTTCTCAATGGATATTGAGTTCATCACACATCATGATAATATCAAGGCCTATATCCATGAAATAAAGTTCATGGTATGTTATTTATTTATTTACAGAGTATTCATATATTAAATAAAAGCACTACTTTAGAAGTGATCTAATGATATTGTTGAGATTTTAGTAATTTAAGAGGTTGAGGGGGTATTATAAAGACCAAATAGACAAACTGAATGAGGAAGAATAATACAAATATTGTGGAGAGGAATAAAAGACCTAGAAAATTTCCATTGATGAGGTAATTATACCTTTCATTAAATCATCTCCTATTAATTATAGCTAATTAATTTCATTTTTTAATAGGATTAATTTGATTTTCTAATTCTTAGGTGATTTCTAAAATATTTACCAAAAAAGAGGGGACTCAAACTAAAATATACTATTTGGAAACTGGTAATGGTATCCCTATTCTAGGTAAATTATTGATGACATTAACAATGATTAAAGAGTATTATAATCTATTTTTTTGATATGTATCTCATAGATAAGGTAATGGGACCATTCATTCAACTAATATCAAATTTACTAAGTTAGTGTAATACATATACCTACTTTTTCTGACTTCCTATCTAATTCCATGAAGGAATATTTTCTTATAAAAATATAGTGAGGGATATTATTTAATATTCTGCCACAATTTTGATTAACCCTCCATCTAACTAGGAAGGACATATTACCACCAAGAGTGGGAAAATAAAAAATATGACCAATAAATAATATCTACTTCATATCGTATTATTTTTTATATATCGTCAAAGATTTATAACTAGGTAAAGAGATAACCATTGAAACAATGTCATGATAAATTTTTAGCATAAATTTTCAATGTGGATATAATTACATATTATCTTAGTCCCTTATACTACTTCCCATAAGGTATTTTTTTGAGGTAATATCATGGAACTTTGTTTTCATTTTAGGTACCACACTAATCACATCCTAGATATTATCTTGAAAGAACTTTCCTATATAGATGAAGAAATGTATCATGATGAAGATATTGTAAACATTAAAGGTAAAAACCTATGTCCATTTTTATCAAGATACTTTTCTAAATTTTTATAAAGTAATCTCCTTCCTATGGGTGTTTACATTTCCTTTATCAGTTATGTTTAATATTTACCTTTCCTTCTAAAAATAATAGAACTACGTTCACTCGATCAAGGTATTTGATCACAAGAGTAGGATGAGGTGGTTGTCCTATTATCTAAGGTTTATTTAATCATCATACTTAACCATATATATAAAATATATGGAGCTACCACTTATAACTCTTCCTTACCTCATAACATGAGAATGTGATGATAGGGGTGAAGGTAAGAGACACTGATGGCCATAATATTAACCAATATAAAGGTTATTGAAATTATTGATATCCCCATGACTTTGAAATATCATTTAAGGTATAACTAAAAATTTAATGATTTTTTTATAATTAGAGAACCTACTATCCTTCTATGGAAAATTCCTATTATAAATTGAAAAGCAGAAAACTTCCCAATACATGATCATTATAGATCTAACTTTTCTAACTTCAAAATTTAACATAGATAATTCTATAAGTGATATAGTTCTAGACTATGTGTAAGTTCTAAAGGATGATGAATACTTTTTTTGAAACTGATTCTATAAATAAATGACTTATAAGAAAGAAATACTAACCTAATATGTATACTATGATCACCTAAAATCACTTAAAGGAGATGGGTGGAAAGGTGGACTATCTTTGTTAGGATGACGTAGTCTAACATATAGGATGAATTGATGACCATGTTCTCTATGATTTTTTTAAAATATATTCTAATTTTTAGGAGAAACTGGAAGTAGGATTGATGGATCACAATGAGGAAATAGTTATAACCTTGTATGATGAGTTTCTATAATAAGATGCATGGGAATTGAATAAATAGGGAAGGGAAGAATCTTAACTTCAGGATTTAATTATTTATAGAATGGTTGGGATGGAGTAACTTCAGCTGTATTTTATGGATTCTAAATTAATTCTTAATAATTTCTAAATGGTATGGTAGGAACTAATCATTATTCTAGGACTATTACATGAATAACCGAAATTGAATATTTCCAGCTAAATAGATCTGAAATAAAGGGTTGATTACTCATTCCAATTATTTATTAACATGGTACACTAAACAAACTTAATTTTATTACAGAAATATTATCCTTATTATCATGATTTAATATTGTATAAAGATTTTAAATAAAGGATCGTAATTATGGATATCCCTCTATTTTTAATATACTGAATGGAACTCCTTTAAAAAATAATTATTTAAATAATAAATGGATATCCCATACTATATTAATACACACCATCATATATTTCCAAAGAAGGGTTTGGTGGGAGGTTTCATTATATTACTTTGATAATGATCATGATTCATGAATATTCAATATCAATAGTGTTTCAATTGTTCTAAACATTAGAGCCATAGAAAAGGTAAATCATATCTTGAAGGTATTTAAGTCCAAATGGGAAATGTTCCTATGGGGCATGTTCCTATGCGGCATGTTCCCTAGAATGATTTTGCTTTACCATATACACTTATGAAACCACCATACCAAAAGTTAGCCTATTTTGAATTAATAGAATGTTACTATAGTGAATATACCCCAGATGGGTATTGACTAAAATATGTGTATATGACTTAATTATACCTAGTTTTATCCAATTTAGACATATAAATGAAAGGTTTAGTGAATCAAATACCAAAAGATATGAAATTATATTTATGGGTAAGGGATATTTAAGAAAATTTTAAGAACAATAAATGTTACACCATCATGTATTGATCACATTATCAAGGGGAACTATTATAACTTGTAATAATTTGGAAAGATACTCACTTGATATAGATAGACTTAAAAATAAAACCCTTGGAATACAAGCTCAAAGTACATTAAAGGGGGTAATGAAAATTTTAAAAGATATTGACCCAAAAGAGAAGCACTATTAATGTGAATAGGTGACCCCAAGTTTAATGTTATTAAAAATGGTGATGAAAATTCACATTTTAGGCTCATGTTAATAAAAAGAGATGTTGATCATCCAACCTTTCACTAGGATAATTAATTTAGTGATCATAACCTGAATTTTTCTTGTAAAAATGCTTATATTTGAAAATTTTACATTTTTATTTTTATAATATAATTTTTCTCTATTCTATAATGTTATAATATTAACAAGTGATGTCTTTAATTTTTCATTGGTATCTATCTTTAGGTTTTTAACCAAACAAGTTTTATGAATTTATATTTTTAGTTTTTGGTCTTTAAATTTCAACCGAATAGTGATTGTATTTTACAGTCATATAGCTTAGGCACATATAATTCCTTATAATTTAATTCCATCGATCCTATACTAAATGGTTACTACTAGATAATGTTCACACTGCTAGGAAAAAATGATGTTTCATAGTTTAATATCATAGATCCTGGTCTAAATTATGTCTTGTAGTTTACAGTCATACTGCTCAGACCAAAAGTGAAAATGTATAGTTTAAGTTAATATATTTTAGACTAGTTTTTCATGTAGTTTATAATCGTATGACATAGAGCACCACCAGTGGGAGTAAATTACAATCGATATGAGGTAATTTTTTTATTATTGACAAATCAATCACTAATAATATAAATATATAGTTTTGGTTGATGGGGAACTATACTTATAGTTTAAGGTCATAGATATCATAAAAAAATAATCCCTTTTAATATAATACCCTATATTTTAGATTATAGGGATAAAACTATTATTTTAAGGATATTGAGTTTAAACTTAAAGGATACGAATTTTTTTCTCTTGTGATAAGGAATAACGATTTAATTATAGGGTAATTAATCAGACATAAATTATGTTTAAAAATGTGAATAGATTATTGATTTCTAACCAACTCTATAATATATAGAAATATGAGAAAAATAAAGACTTGGGATTGTTAATGAAACCTGAATTAGTGGGAACATATTCTTATAGTTTATAATTTTATGTCTTAGTCCATTGAACATTTCATAGTTCAAGTCCATATATATTTAAATTTTTTTCTAAAAGTATATAATGTTTTGATGATGAATAATTCCATGAAAATTAATTCTATATGATAACGATGAATGAACTATGATGTGAAATTGGGTGGTAAGGATTCAAACTAATTTTTCCTAGTTTATTATAACAAGTTAATATAGTTCCACATTTTCTATTTATAGATATCATTCTCCATTTTCTTTGGGTATATTTGATTTTATTTTATAACATTTACCTAATACTTTAAGATGTGAGACTTAGTGAGTATCCACTCAACATTTGGTTAATATACCTTTTCACTAATGATTTTTGTGTATCTTTTATCACTTAATAGATTAAAATCAATATAAGAGTGGTATTATAAAATTTTTGGAAATGTAATTAGAACTATGTAATGCTTCATGGTTTAATAATATATTCAGTGAATTTAAATATTGTCTTAAGAATATGAACAAGGTGAACTAGGGAAGTGTTTGAATATATATTATTAATGTGTTGTATTTTTTTTAAATGCATAAATAATTTTCAAACTTAAGTGTTTCATGATGTTTCATTTGAGTTGAGATTCATTCCATGGTTTTGTAATGACTATAAAAATATAGAAATATTATTTTCATTTAAATGTGTTGTTGTAATATGTTTTTAGTGAATGTTACATCACCAATCTATGGTCATACATGAAATGGTAATTTAGATGGTATGGTAAGATAAAATGGAACAGGTACTAAAGAACCTAGAAATTTTGATATCTCTTTGTCTAAGGAAGGTTATTTGAAGACACTATGGTGCAATTAAGAACACAATACAGTAGGGAATCTAGGATATGATATATGTAATGGAAGTTTCAAAATTTATTTCAAATGAGAAATTTTACAATGGAAAATATGGAAAATTATATAAGATATTTTCAAATCTATAGTGGCCCACATGAAATGTTTTTAGATTTAGAAAATTTATTTTACAAGAGATAATATGTAAATGTCATATCTTTGATATGTAAAATTCTACATTTTTTCAATGAATGGGTAATTTTTTTGGGAAACAAAATAGTGAAGAACACAGTGTGGTTAAGAAATGGTGGCCATTTTGGGAATTCCATGATGTTTCAAGGAAAACATTCCTAGATAAGTGAAATGGATTTTATTTTATTAGAGGGTTGAAATAGGGATTCCTATATTCTGATATATTTTGGGGTGTGAGAGAAGGATTCATATCTGAAAAAAGTGGAGATAACACCATGGTATATTTCATAGTGAGAGTTTTTTCAAAGTAGTTAAAATAAGTTAAACTAAAATGGTCTAAAAAACATCATGGTGAATGTTGTGGTCAGTAGAGTTCCCTGTAAATAGAGTAAAATACACTATGGTGAATAATGATCAAGCTTTGGTAAAAAGAGGTTTAAATTTTGACTGTATCTAATAACATGGCTCAGTTTATGAATCAAGGGATACCCATACTTAGTATCTAAATTCATTCAGTATATAAAAGCTAATAAAGAGATATTTAATGATCTAATTTCTAAAAATTAAGAAAGAGTATTTGAAATGAAGATAATGGAAATTATATTTTGAATTTGAATTTAAAATTCATATTTGATGTGAAAGAGGAGTCTCTAGTCACGTGAGTCTAAATAGAATAGTGTTATTATAGGGAAAAATATTTTAATAAGAGAATAATAATAAGGTAAAGAATAGAATATGAAGTTTGTGTAAAGGAAATTTCATAGAATAAGAAGAAGAGTACACATTTTGTTGTGTTTGATCATCACACCCATGTTGTATGTTGAGGAAGAAGGAAGTTATGCCAACTCTATAGAGTGAAAAAGTGTGGGAGCACTATAATACTGTCTAGAGAAAATTATTATAGGATGAAGGATAATACTTAAATCATAAAAGTAAAAAAATTAGTGAAACATTACGGGAGACTTTTCAGAATACCACATTTTTGATAATATTATAACACGAGTTCCTTGGAATTATCTTCTCTTTATAGCCTTCATTATAATTCATGTGAATCGTATAGTCATATTCAATTCTATGTTATTCTAAATAATAACTACTTTTTTTTGAGTAGGGAACCTTGTATATCAATTTTCCTTTTTTTCTTAGGTTTTTTTGAGTTAAGGAGTGAGATCTCTCACTCTAACAAGTGGTGAAGCTGATTTTATAATAAATCGTAAAGGATAAAATAAATGAATTTTTCACTTATTCAACCCCACACACCCACCACCCAGTGAACTTACTATAACTAGGGCCACTAAAAGTGGTATTATATCAACACAAGTTTCACCTAAATATATATATGTTTAAATTTTTCTATAACAAATGTTATTGATATGAATAGGTGTTTGAGTTTTTTTTTACTTTTCAAAATCGATAAAATTCCCCCCCTTGTTAATTATTTGTTATCTGAATTTTTATTTTTAGCATGGAAAATACTAATTTAGTAAACATCATTGAAATTAACACTTAATATGGAAAAAATTACATATAGAAGGTTAAAATGATGATATATCTTTTCTCTATAAGTTTGACTTTATTGGTGGATTCCACCAATGGTTTTATTCCTCATGCTAAAGGTGGTGCTATAACATCAGTTGATAGGAAGAATGTGAATAATGATGGTATTTCTCATAATATCATTCCATAATCTCTTTTAGAGAAGGATTATCTAATGATTATGAGGTCCAATATAAAAAAATATATTTGGGATAAATTAGATAATTTTTTTGAATGGAATGAGAATGTGAAGAAAGTTAAGATACATGTTGTGAGGTTAAGACATGATTCTTTCACTATGAATAATGATAAAACAATGGATGATTTCTAAATTATATTAAATAAAAATTTAGGAACTATTAGAGGTTTTGGTGAGATTATGGATGATTATATGGTATTTGAGAAGATGCAATATATATTTCTAGAAAAATTTGATTCAAAGGTTTTAGAACTCAATGACCTAGATCTAGGAACAATTTCATTAGATAATTTTTATAAAATATTAATTTCTTATGAAATATGAAATTTAAGACTCTTCAAGATGAATAGAAAGAATGATATGAAAATTTCCTTAATGGATTTTAATAAATAAAAGTGTAAGAAAGTAGTTGATAAATATATGGAAGAATACGTTGATCAACAAGATCTTGAAATGAAATTTGAAAGACTTATTTCATTAATTTAGAGGAGTACGGAAAGAGGAAAAATAATTTATCAGTTGAAGCATCCAATTAGATTTATTGAGTTTTAAGATATTTTAAATTTTATGGTGAAATTTCCAAGGTTTAAAGAAAATAGAGATAAAGAGTGTGATGATGAGGATGATATGATAAGAATTTAGTCTAATAACAAAGAATACAAATATTATTCAAATAAGAAAGTTAAGAATTTATATAAATTAAATAAGAATAATTATTTATCTATTTATAAATACATTGGTAATTAATAGGATGATGTATAAATAAATAATTATAGTGAAGCTGGTGACATGATTCTAATTGAAAATGTTAGTGAAGAAAAATTCAAGTGATGAAAATAAAAATGATGAAAGTGAGGAATAGATAAAAATAGAGTTCATGATAAAGTTGTAACTTAAGGAATGTCACATTAAGATTTATAAATTATAAAATATTATTAATAGTTTTAATTAAGATTTATAATTATCTATTATAAATAAAAAATCTCACATTGAAAAACTATCAATGTTGAAAAATGAGATTGACATATTGGTAAAGCTTATTTATGAAGAGAAGAAGATAAATTTTGAAATGGAAATAAAGGAAAATTAAAAAAAATGTATCTTTAGATATTACAATAAAAATTTATTAACTCAAAAAATAAATCATACAAGAAAAATATAACTTTTTTATCTCTATTCATTAATTTAATGAAATCTCATATAAGAATATTATGGAAGGAGTTGATGTCTCATGGAATGATGAGATTAAAGTAGGCTAAAAGATATCAGATTTTGATATTGATAAATACATTGTAAGTGTTGGTGTAAATTATAATTCAAAGTGATGGGTGGATAATATTAGATTTATTAAAAAACAAGAGAATTATAAGGAATCTAGAAATTCTGGGAGGAAAATTTCAGAAGATAATTTTTTTATATAGTGATTTGAAAAAGTATGTAATAAAGTATATATTAGAGACAAAAGTATTGGGAGTCCATAAAAATTTTCAGAAAAATAACCCAAAATTGATGAACAAAATGTAGAATATTTCTAGGATTTATCATCCATATTGTTAGATGTTTCCAAAGAAAATTATACATTTTATGGAAATTGTTTGCATAATGGGGTCATTTTGTACTTAGGAATCTAATGTTGGTTTAATTATTAATATTAATATGAGTTCATAGTTGATGGTAGAAAAAAATATATGGGGATTCATCCCATATAAAAAATTAAAGTTTAGAAACAATTATAAAAATAATGATTGAAATTTGAGAAAAAGTTCCAACAACTAGAAGAGTATTAGGGAATATGTGATAAGACATGTCACCTTTTGAATATTTTTCATCATTTTACCTACACAATTAAATATGAATTAAAACAATCAAATTTATCATAAGAATAATGTTAAATGAAAGGAGAAGAAATTTATTTTTTAAATTTCACACAAATCATCACAAAAATAAAATTCCATGGATCTTTGGTAGTGGATCTTACTCACATATGATACAAAATTTTAAGATCTTTACATATATTTATAATTATTAGAAATGATTGGTGACCTTTGTAAATTATGTTAGGTTTTGGCGTGTAAACTATTTTTTGGTCCCGTATTGGGATGTTTTGGAATCCAAGTCTCACATATTCACTTAGTGGGACCATCTAGAGAAATTACACCTTCAACAAGGAATTTTAGTTTCTAGCCAATGGTATCCAACAAGATGATATCCCAATCAATGAAAATAAATTTAAGATATTTGATCAGAATTATTTGAGATGAATTCAGCTCAGCGGTAGAATTAGTGGCAGAACTAATGGTAGTGGAAGTGGTAGTGATCAAGTGGGGGAATACTGAATGAGGAATTTTTAGAATAATTCACTTGGGAGCCACTATATTCTAAAGTAATAAATAATTCATGTAGATTTTTATGTTCTAAATGTGACATAGAATGTATGAAATATATATATGTGGGCTGGCCCATATAAAGTTGGTACATCGAAAGGAGACCCATCAAAAAATGATTCCAGGTGAATAGAAATGTTGAGTCACAGAGGAATTTCTTAATCCAATAGTTTAGAGATGTTATAAATGGTATCTAGATAGATTTTTTAGGTTGATCTATTCTTTAATAATATAGAATAATTCCCACAGAGGTAGGAATAAAGTTTTACTCCCTCTATGAAGATTAGACAATAGTGAAATTAAATGTTATTAAATGAATAATATAGATATTATATATAAGATAGGACAATGAAATTTGTTTCATTAAATACTAACTAAAGAGTGAAGTTAATACATTGAACATAACTTTGATAGAGGGATGATGGTATTTCATATATTTGAGTAGGAAGTCATTGCATAGAGGTTCTTCAAGTAGGTTATCTATAAGAATAAATCTGAAAGGTTTCTTTATAACATAGGCTATGTAGGATTACTAGAAGATAGGGTTTCTTTATGAATTAGTTTGTCCCTTAATGAAGATACATTTTTTCCCTAGAGAGTATGACCAACATATGAACAACATAAATTACAAGTTTTGTGCCACTCTATTTATTTAGTGCATTATTATTTCATGTATATTGTCTAGTGAAGTTCTGGTGTAGGTTTGTTCTTGTTCAGTGTGGTGCAGTGGATTAGGTATGATAATTTTTATATTTTAAAACATAAAATTCATAGGTCACAATTTTAATTTTGTAGTTTTGGAAATTTATTCTACTTTATTTAAGATTCAATTGTATTATATTTGATCATAGAGGTGAGGTATATACAAAAAAGTGGTAATAGATCTTGGTTGGAAATCATTAGTTTACGAGACCCAAGATAAGGTGTTTCTAATCTATGTTTAGCAGTTCCATTCTATCCTTCTAATTTCAGAAAAATTTTGTAATATAGTCTTTATCCCTTATAATTTTTAAATTTTAGTGTATGTTAGTTTTTTTAGAGGATATCATTGTAATGGGTATATTATGGTTTGATGTTCGATGGTGGGTGATTTAAACATTACAGTTTTTTTTTTCTATCCATGGGGAGTTCATAAGTTCAATTGGTGGTGATTCATCTATAAGTAATATTTATAGTAGAATAGGAACCCCAATACAAAATCAAAAATATATGTTCTATATGGTCTAAACATAAACGATGTCACATGATCCAGAATGATGGAGAGTTTGGTGATAATTTCGATTGAAATATTTTTTATTAGATTAAGGTGCAGGTAGAATGATACAATTAAACTCTTTTTTTCCAATTTCCTCAACTGAAACTACAGAAGGAATGGTTGTGGAAGAAAAATACTAGGACTATAAGGTCTATTTTAGAATGCTAAATTATAAATTTCCCAACAAATATATTATTAAGATGGGGAGAGTTTATGATACTATTTTTTCACCATCCCACTTAAGTATAGTATTTTACTATTGGGTTCTCATAACACTTAACATCTAAGAATAAGAGTACGTGTTTCTTTACATAAGCATTATTTTAGAAGAAATAGAAACTATTAGAGAAGTTTTAGTTCTATGTTGATAATGAATGAAATTAAGGAGTGTATAATGATCCTAGAAAATCATAGCATGACTCTAATATTTAGCTAGAATATTTTTGGGGAAAGGGATCATGGTTTTCTCAAATTTTGGAAGATAAATCACTGCGTCCATATGAATTTTATAGAGAGGAGAATCAAATAATAGAAAAATATTGTTTCAAAATTTTTAGGTACCATAATAGATGTATTTCTCCTAAAAAATTTAGATTAAAAGGTGTTCTTATCATATAATTTGAGACATTAGTATACCAAAATTTTGTAAAGTTCCAATTATTTATGTAGATCCATTATACTCCATAAATTCTTAGATGATGAAGCATTGAAGATTATGCATTGTTTCCTCAAATTTTTTAAGGGTGTTTGATACCATCATTTTAAAGAACCACAATTTTGTGGTTATCAGATTATAATGGGAGTCTTGAAGACCGATATCCAAGGGATTGGAGATTTAAGAGAATGTGAGAGTTTCGAAAGGTATCCTTGGAGGGTTTCCTACAGTTTGAGGAGACTGAACCTAGAACACTGGAAGGTGTCACCGAGTAGATGATGACATTGTTTGGGGTAGTATCTTCTATAACTACTCTATATTTGGAAGTTGAAGTATTTTCTTCCGTCATCCAAATTGTAAATAAGAATATATCCAAGACCATTTTGATGTTGAAAGAAGGATAACCCAATGTCTCGGGCATTATTATTTATAAAGAAACTTAGATACAAAATTTAGTATTTATGACTCTATAGAAAGGACTTTTAAAAGTCTTTCAAAGTACCAAATATTACCTCTATGATGGGAGTTAATCCTTGAAGAATCAAGACTATGATGGAATATTGTGTGATCAAAGGGACAAGTCATTTCTTGGTTGCATTGAGAAATATTATTATGAGGTTATAAGTATGTTTTAGTGGTATTTAATCAGTTTTATGATTCTTGAAATTATAAAAGATAAAATTTCTATATGGATTTCAATATAAATGGTATTTATTGATTTTTTGTATTTTTCAGCTTAAATAAGTGTAAAATCTCGATGGAAGAGTCTTTATAAGAATAGGTTTTAGAATGAGTTGGCCCATGAAAAAGAAGCATGGAAAAGTATTCTTAATAAACATCAATATATTTCTAAGGAAGTTCAATATTATTTTTTTGGGAATAATTTCATTGAGGAATTCAAAAAGTTTTATGATTTCACTATAATAAGTGATTAGAATCCAAATTACTAGAGTAGATTTGTCTTATTGGGGTTTATATTATTACAACCATGGTAAAACTATAAAGGAAAAAAGAATGGTGGTTGACTGAAGAGACTTTAGGGAAATATGGAGAGTATACTTTGAGTGGGAGATTGTTAGACATTAATTATTAAAAAAATTGACATATTTTTAGGATTTGATGTGTAAAATTAGTATTGGTCCTGTGATTGGATTTATAAAATTTAAAACTATAAAAGATACAATTTTTTGAATTATATGAATATAGTATACCTTCACCATGGAAATATGGGTTTGTAATAATAGTAGAAAATGTGCAACTGATAGCCCATAATCTGTAGATTAGAATAATATAATTATGTTTGAGTAGTTGAGTAGAAGTCATCTCAATGGTAGAATTATGAGCAGTGGTATTAGAAATGGTAGTATTCATGTATGGTAATTCTAAAGGAGGGGTGTCTAAAATCATGAACTTGTTATCCATCATATTCTTTTTGAAGAAAAAATTTAGGTGGAAGGTGTATCATTTGTATATGGAAGATAAGGTCTAGATGATGTGCATGTTAGATGAAATATCAAAAGATGGTATGTTAGAAGGAGATACATCAAAGGATGAGTTTGGGGGAAGAAAATTATTGGGTTAAAAATAAAGACCCTATTTCTGATGTTTTTGGATATTATTATTATTAAAAAAATAAACTAGTAGTATTGTATATGTCCTTGGACCAATTGGAAAGATGTCCCTAGATATAGGATAATGTTTCACTCCCTCCACATTGATTAGATGTTGGTGTAATCATAATTTACCAAATGGTTGTTGTAGAGATCATCTATAATATGGTTTAGAGACCTTTATTCTATTAAATATTGACTAAATAGTAGAGTGAATAAAAATTCACATATCGTGTAAGGATTTTTGATGGGATTCCATATATCCCTATAGGATAATTCCCTAATAGAGTTATTATGTATGGAGGTTGATGTGGGAAGGTGTTTCTAAGGAGTTTCATTAACTAGAGTGTCTTGAAGGAGATTTAAATAAGGTGTCCCTTTAACTCATTCTGAGTATGATTACTAAAAGATATGTTTTCCTTATTACTCTATTTTATATTAATAATGATGCTGTTTTTCACCCTACAGAGTAGGACAGACATCTGAACCATGTAATTTTTATGTGTTAAACCTTTTTGTTTAGGTCATTCATATTTCTTTCTTGTTCACTGTCAAAGAAATTTATTTTCTAGGTTTATTTATGTGCACGGTGATATGGTTTCTTAGCTATGATTAATTATATGTTTTGGAACATAATATTCATGGGTCCCATTTTTATTTATTAATTCCAAAATTTAAATAGACTATATATAAATTTTTAGGGTTTTCATATGTACTTTTTTGGTGTATCGGATCCCAAAACATTTTGCATCACTCAAAATTAGGGGACTTGGTTTGACTATCATCGAAGAATGCGATCAATAATTGAGGAACACATTATTCGTTGATGGGTTGAAGCATACTTTATTGAATGAATATCAATTCCTTGATAAAGGTAATGAAGTGTTATTTCATAAAAATTAATGTGTTGTGAAGAATATGAAAGATGGATGTGTTTTAATGTTAGGACAATGAACATTGGGTAACCCATTACTAGTTGTTGAAATAGTGAAGAAGAATAATCCTCATAATAAGAATAAGAAATATGTTAAAATACATTAAATATTATTGACTCCAAAATGGGTGTTCAAACTTATTTATTAAAAATTAAGGCTAAAGAAGTGATCTCAAGTTGAGTATATCATAAAATGAATGATGAATAAGATGCTTCTATTTTAGGACAAATATATCAACATTCTAAAAATGAAGTTGAAGTAAATATTAAAAATAAGTAAAAATATTTTTCATGTTATATTTCTAATATAGATAAGTATATGACTTATCTCAAAATAAAATATGAGTTTAAGAATAAGTTGGATTATCAAAGTGGTTATTAGTTAGAGGGTAAATTGAATACTAAGACATAGAGGTAGAAGAATAAATTTCAACCTTCAATCATCAAAGGCTAAGATATGATGATTCCATCCACTATCTAATGTGATAATTAGATAATTTTTTTAAAAGGTTGATAAATAAAACATAAATACCAATATATTTAATCCTTTAATGTATTTACAAAGGTGTAGAAACACAATATCTATGGTATTTAAAGTTATTTTTCCATAATTTGAGATATATCTCTTATTTAAGGGGATAATGTATTTACAAGGAGTTTATAATATGGGTAAGATATGAAGTCATCATGTGTTTGTGTGAGTTATGAATTATTCTAAAAGGTTTTGTGAGATTGTATGTAGGGTCTTATTATACACAAGTTTAAAGGAATAATGTTTTTGTAAGTGATATAATTTTTTTGTTAAATAATTTTTTATGATCTTGTATCAAGTGGTATAAAAATATTTAGAGAATTGTATGTTAGTCAAATTATTGGAAAGCATGAATTTATTATTCAATTTTTTAGTACACCAAGTTAACCAACAAATATTACAATTATTAAATGATGGTTCATTTATAGGCGTGTTGAGTTTTAATATTGATTTATGATCAATGGTTTTTAAAAATACAAAAGGGGGATACTATTGAGACCATGAATGAAGAAGTTTTATTAAAAATATGAATAAAGTGAATCAGAGAAGTTTTCATTTTGATATGATTGTTTTATTTTATTTTCTTTTCAACACATAAATCTTGTTCAAACATGGGTCTATCATGGTGTTTCATTTGAGATAAAGTTTTTTCCATGGTTTCAAAATTACTAGAGGAACATTGAAGGGGTATTGAGGTTGAATAGTTGTGTTTAAAGATGTTTTAAGTATAGGTGACGTCACCACCATGAGGTCATACATGAAATGTTCATGGAGGTGTTCTTGTAAGAGATAAAAATAAAGATACTATAGGAATAAGAATTTTTATGAGTTCTTATCTAAAGAAAATGATTATACTATGTCATGGTTTAATAAAGAACATGATATATTAATGTAATGAGGATATAATCTATGAAATAATAATTTCATATTGCATTTCAGCTAAGAAAATTTCCCATTGGAAATTTATAGGTACATAAACATCATATTAAAAATTGAGGTGGATCACATGATATGTTGGGATATTTGGAAAAGTCCTCATAGAAGGGTTAATGCATAATAATATTATCCTTAATATGTTAGATACATTACTTTTTCAATGAATTATTTATTTTTATAGAATAAAAATAATTAAGAAGACACCATGGCTAAGAAATTATATCCATTTTGAGAATTAAATGATGTGTTGAGGATACTAGTCTTAGAGAAGTGAAATGACTTGAATACCATCAGAGGTTCAAAATTGGGAGTCCCGTATCATGATAGATATCATGGTGTGATAGAAATGTTTGTGCATACAGTGAAGAATGGAAAAATTTTCATTTTAAAGGGTATGTTGAGATTAGTTTCAAATTAGTTTATAGAAGTTGAACTAGAATAACATAAAATAGGACATCATGAAAGAAGTGTTCATTGAATAGTTCTATAAGTGATGTATAATACACAATGATGAAGAATGATCAATCCATGGTAAGTAGAGAGTTGTATATTTTTAGTGGATATGATTATTTAGATCAGTGAATTATTCAATAACTACCCATACTCAATCTCTAAAGTCTTTAATGACATTAATGATGACTACAAGTTATTAAATGATCCAAATTATAAAAAATAAAGTGAGAGTAATTGAGAAAAAATAGAATTATGTTATGATATTGAATTTGAATATTAAATTAAAATTTAAACCGAGAGAATATTTTATGGTCATAGAAGACTAAATTGAGAAGGGTTCTTATAGGGATTAAGAGTGGAAGAATATAGTACTATGATATGGAAGAAGATAAGAGGAAGATTTTGTAGTGTAAAGTGTATATAAGTAGAAGAAAATTACACACTTAGTTTTTTTATCATCACATCTATGTCATGTGTTAAGGAAGAAGGAAGTCAAAAATATTAAATAAATTAAATAAATTAAATAAATTAAGGACCACTATAATAATTTTAGGATAAAATCATCATAGGAATTATAAAAATTCATGCCTTATCAAAGTAAAAGACCATGATGCAACTAGTTGATAGAATTTTTTCTAAAAAACATTGAAAATAATTTTTAATATGTTTTCATGGATATTCTCGAAGAATTATTGTCAACATCAATGATTCTAGTGGGTGGTATGGTATCATGGGATTTCAGATCATTCCAAGGTCTGGTTACTCATTTTGAGCAGTGCACTCTATGCATAGATTGTTCTTTGTTTATTTCCTTAGTGTGTGTAAGTTATGTTTTGATGCCACTTTCTCTAAAATGAAATAGAGGTTGATTTTGTATGAAATAATAAAAGTTAAAATATAATAATTGTTCATTTATTCACACCCTCCCCCAGTTAACCTATAATTATTGGGCCCACCACATTAAAGACATATATCTTGGATAAAAGATGGATCGTGTTCTTGAGGGTCACAAAGTTTGGAATAGAATGATTCCTTATAGTATAATTTTATAGATATTGAAATAAAATGGTTCCTCATATTTTATGATCTTAATTATTTGACTAAAGGGATACTTCACTATTTATGGTCTTGTATTTTGGATCATTATTTTTCATTTTTTAATCTTTCACTAAAGAGTACTTTCAAAACAGGAAGGTTGGTCCCATGTAATGGGTTGAGTATAAACAACCATTAATATAGTAATAAATACGACATAATGGAGAATCAATGTTAATGATAAAAATGGGTAATATTAAATCATCATGAATACATAGGAAAACTATTCACCATGGTGTCATTGAGGTAGTGTTTAAGATATATAGAATTACTAGATCTGACATGTGAAAATCAGATTCCACTATACATCTTATATAGTAACAAGGAATAATTTCCCATGTAGTACTAGGAAAAGGAGGCACACCCTTTCATGGATATGGTTGATAAAACAAGATGTTAATTATTTCGAAAAAAACACAAGGATTGTGTAAATGATTAAAAGTAAACAATTTGAAACTGAAAGCCAAACCGGAATCAATATGATCATTATGTTCAAGAGTGGGATTGGGGTGTAATATAAAAAAAAGAGGTGATTGGGCCTTGGATAAGTAATCCAAGTGTAACTATATATCCTGCAAAGATAGTAACCAATCTATATATAATTTTGGAAACTAGAAAAAACCCTAGTGTAGAACTACTGTATAAAAAAATAATGTGACTTGGTGGGATCAAAACACCATTGTGGTATTAAATGGGTATAATATAGTATAGAAAATATGATATGAAACCATGTGAGATTGATCACTGAAGTTTTATATACATTTTTTCGAATTAATTAAATTTTCATTTATGTATTTAAATGTACTAAGTCAAACATTACTTTAACATGGAAGAAATTTTCATATGTTACATGGAAGAAAATCACTATATGATACACAGAACATCAACTCAGCATATGTTACATGGAACACCGACTTTGAATATGTTACATGTAACAATGATGATTCTACAAAACATCATTTTATTATTATACTTATTTAAACAAGATAATAGTAACCTAGATGTTAAAATTAGTTATATTAATAGTAATAATAAATTATAAAATAGTTTTTAGAATTTTTTTATATTAATAAAACATATTTATAACAAAAGATATATTTTTTGGTAAAGTCTTATATGTTTAAAAATACTATTTTCTCAAATAAACTACTTTTCATGACCTTATGTGAAAAGAAATCATATTAATTTTAGACCTATTTATAAATTTATTTTGATAAAATAAACTTTATTTTTGAATTTATAATGTCAAAATTATATTATCGTGAATTTTTGGTATTTTTCTAAGAAACTTCATTTTTTGATGAATAGTAAAAAATAACGGATTTCAATTCAAAACCGATTTTTCATCTAATTTATTTATAAGGTAAAATTATATTTTTATCAATTAGTCCAATTTAGGTAATTGGAATCAATTTAAAATTGATATTGTATATAAAAACATAGCAAACTTTCGATCAATTTTACTTTAAAAACCTACATTATCAACTTGAATGTGTGATTAATTTTTAAATTAATTTATGAAACTTCTATGATTGGAATTTGGAAAAATGGATTCCATATTTCTAATAAAAATAATTTTTAATTTCTAATGACATAAAATTATTTTTTGACAAAAAATATTATGGAAAGTTATTAAAATTAATTACATCGATTAAGGTAAAATTAAGCTTAACTAAAGACTAAGTCTTAAATTTACGACCCAAAACAACTTATAAACTTTCCCAAAACCCATTTTATGGAAATTATTCAGAAATTAACTTTAATTTTTTTTTGTTTTTTATGATTTTTTAATGTAAAAATGTGGGTACACCTAACTTGTTTTCCAAAAATGCCAAGTGTGCGCTTTCCCTTCCCAATAAAACGCTACCACCTCTCCCCATTTTCACACCTCTCAAACCACATAGGTTTGGAAAATATATACCCAATAAACTTCCCAAAATCCATTCCTTCCTATTTTAATCCTTCCTTTGTGAATAAATTCTTCCAAATAATCCTTTTGGCACAAACCAAAAGGAGTTACTTGATTAAGTGGCAACACCTTCTCTCAAAATCCTTTCTTTTATTTTTCTTCTCCAACTGATCTAATATATTTTTTTAGTGATTGTAAAAAAATAAAATTATAATAAATTTAATATTATTTTTTTATTCTAAGGTTTCAACCTACACTTACACACACATCCATCTAATAGGTAATGAACATACTATTTACATGTACGATGAACTACCGCCTCACTAAACGATGATTGCTCATTTTTACTTTACTGCCTCTAATGGTGGAAATTATGATGTAAAATATATTTTTAAATGTTATATATTATATTTATTATATCTTTAATTATGTTCAATCCTTTTACAACTCACATCTTTTTTAATTTCCATTTGATTTAAATATGATAACTTCGTTTGAGGAAATATGGACTACCGCCCCATCAAAGCAATGTGATTCATTCACACACTACATGGAATGTATTAAGGATTGGTTTAGTGAAATTATATGATATATATAAAATTATAATTATACTATAATGATATTATATAAATATATACATATGGTTCATTTTCTTTCTTTCTTTCAGTATGACAATAAAAATGGAAACAACGTTCATGAATATGTATGACTTACCGTCTCCATGAACAATGTATTCCATTTCACTATATATTATTATAATACAAATATAATATATATACATGATATTTATATCGTGTTTTATATTATATAATCATTATATAAGTATAAAGACCAACAATATAATAAATTAAGACACATGTGAAGAACAAAGCGAACATTATCTAATGCGAAACCTTAACATATGATGATTAACAAGAGGGTAACATAAGGTCATAATAAAACCATATATGGTATTATATATAATAATTAGTTTATTTTAAATATTTATTATAAATTTATATTTATTATACAGGTGGTTTGAAAGAGTACGATGAGATCCAAGACACAAGGTAAGGGGATTTTATCTCACTTTTTATTTATGTGAGATACATGATTTTTTTACTAGCCATTCCTTTTGTGTGGTGTGTATACTGAATATGGAAGTATTCAATGATAATTATAATAAAATTCATTGGTATTTACATGTCCATTATATGATATTTATTTCATTGGTTTAATGTTTTAAAATTTACCAAATTGGTAGAATAATTTTGTCTCAATTTTCCTTCTTTGAGGCTCATGGTTTGTTATAAACCTAAATTCTTTTTGAGGTGTATATACTTCAGTTTTACATATTATATAATGAATATCATTATTTTAATTATATTTTAAGCTTCATGTAATTTTATTTTCTTACATGTAGAGTATTATCCCAATATACCAAGTTAGAAGAGTTTATTGAAACAATCTCATCGCTTTTTGAGATAATTAATGATTATGATTATTTGATGAAATATTATGATCCATATATCAAGAAAACTCATAAATTTTATTATCCTCTAGTCATTCAAGATATCCTCATGTATTATAACCATTTACACTATTTGTTATATAAGATAATGTTTTAAGTAAAATCTGACTATCTCTCTATTCGATCAAAAATCTATTATATTCAAAAACTATGTTTTCAAAAACTGTTTTTGAAAGATATTTGAATGAAATTTTCAAGGAAAAATAACTTTAAAAATGTTTTTTAGTTTTCAATTATTCATTTAAAAGTTTTCAAATCTATTTTCAAAGGAAAAGGTTTTCAAAAGGTTTTATGTTTTAAAAATATTTTTTCAATGATGAAAGGATATTTTCCTCAAAGAATGTTTTTAAAAGATATTTCAAAATTATATCCCATATAAGATAAAATCCATTGGTGTTACTCATGCCTTTATAGGGAAATTATTCAATTTTTTGATTCATATTATTTATCTTAATGGGTTATGTTTTGATGACATGATGTTTATGAAACCTATTTCTCTTTTACAGATTATATGCTTTCGAAACCCACTTATTTTCATGGGTTATGTTTGTGATGAAATGATTATGAAACCTCTCACTTTCCACAAGTTATGATATGATTACATCTTTATAACACCCATTTCATATCATGGGTTATGATATGATTATTTATGATCTTTTGGAAAATGTATATATTATTTTATTTTGAGATGGGTGGGACCTATATAACCCTAAAACACATTGGGTAAAGATTTATATCTCAATAGATAGACTAATATGGTCTTGGTAATAAACCTTGACTACTAGGATAGACATGAAAGTGAACCATGACAACTAATATGGTATGAGGAGTGAACTCATGCTACTAATATGGCCATGGGAGTGAACCATGACTACCAAGATGGTATGGGGAGTTAACCCATACTATTAAGACGGTCTTGGAAGTTATGCCTTGGCTACTATGGAAACCATATTATATATACGTTTAACAAAATTCCATATTTTATTCATATTGTATGATTTCATGGATTATGTCATTTATTTTCTTATGATTCAAGTCTTATAAAATATTAGGATTTATTCCATGATTTATGTATATGATAATTGATATATAGGGCACGATCTTCTATATTCATGATCATGTTCTCATACCCCTATGCACATGATTATGCTTACATATCTCCTGTGTTTACTCTTACTAAAAATTTGAGATCACCAATTTTTAGGTTTCCTTCCCCTATTTTTGAAGATATGTATTATGTTTTATATGTATAATAATGGTTCTAGTCAATAATAACCTAGTGGGAGATAATGCATTTCACTTATGTATCAGTGTTTATGTTTCCATGTTTCCAAAGGCACTAGAATAGTATGGTCTTTGGGTGTTTTTTTATAATTTTTTAAGTATTCTGCAAAAATTATGAGATTTTAATGTAAAAAATTCAAGGGTCTCTATAGTTGGTATCAATGAAAATTTTTAGTTAACCTTTTGAAGATAGGATTAGAAAGCCTTAGTGATAACTCTAAGGAAGTGTATAGGGATAAGTCTAAGGATGATGAAAAGTATAGAAAAATGTCCTAGAATGTTGGTAAAGGATAGAGTGAGTAGTTTTCTAGAATTACATCCATTTATGGATACTACAAGTGGATGTGGCTCTGAAAAAGATGTACTTAGGGGTAACAACCCTAACAAGATGTTATGGGCCTGACTCGGGGTAATCTGGTACAAGACAATGGGAATATATGCTCACCTAGTTTGACACTCCCAGGGGATATTCTTTGGAAAATCACAAACTATTTATGAACCATCATGAAGGATTTATATAGATGTTTCATATTAATAACCAAGAAAAAACATATGGTGTCATAGAATAATTAAGGTGTCATGATTTAGACATCCTAAAAGTTACTTTTCATGATAATGTGGTTCCAAGATATGATAATTGTTTTCCACTCTATGCTTATGGTTTTAGTCAATGACCGGAACGTAATGTAACTACGTTAATGGTGATTACGATGGAAAATGTAGTGATTTTAATTCTGTGAAATCAAATGATATAGGAGATGTAATGAAAAACCTCATTATTATGCTCACAAAACTTTCTGAAGCTATGAATCATGGTGTACTTCCAAATGAGAAAAGTAAGGAACAACATTCTGTTGATCCTTTCATGAGGAAACATCCACCTTCTTTTAGAGGGTCTTCTGATCTACTTATTACTAAAATATGGATCAATAATACTGAAAATATATTCTCCATTATCTAGTGTTTAGAGCATAATAAATTCATTTTGTCTATCTATCGATTAAAAGGAAAACATACAAGTGGTGGAATCTAATCAAGAATACAAGACAAAAAGATGAGATTGAATCCATGGATTTTGAGTAGTTCAAGAACTTATTTTTCAATAATTAATTTCCAAATATTCTTTGTAACAATATGTATAAATAGTTACCTGAGTTTAATTAAATGAATTATGAATCTATTGGTACATATGATGCTAATTTTACAAGACTTGTGAGGTAAGATTCATGAATTATCATCCAATATGAAAGTAAAGTTGATAGGTTCATCAACAAATTAAAGCCATGTCTTAGAAGGTAATTGAACATAATAGAATTTTGTATCTATGAAGAGATTGTTTGTTATGAAATAAAGTTTTAAATAGAGGTTGGAATCACATATCAATATCATGGTTTTGACAATAACAAGAAGATGGAATTCAAAGTAAAATCTAAAAACTATGAAGAGAAGAAGATGAGATTCCCTTTATTCTATAAGCATGGGGAGAAGCATGGAGGAAATTTCCTTGAGGGGTCTAATAAAAGTTTTAAGTGTGGGAAGTAATGAGATCATACATTTTATTACTGAAGTGATGGTAATAATTTATCTAAGATTGAAAATGGGAAAACACCTACACAAAATACACCTCCCATGATTTAGTGATACAAGTGTATGGAGAATGAGCATTATGTCAACCACTGCCTAAATCCAAGGGCTAGTGAACATGATCGACATCAAAAACCACTTAAGCCAAGGTAAAAGGGAAAATATCATGCAATCACTATTTCTGATGAGGGATGTGATAATGACATGATGAAAGGTACACTTACCATCCACTCTAGAGATGATAATGTCATATTTGATTCTAGATCTACCCACTCTTTCATATCTAAAGAATTTTCTAAGGGTGTTAAGATTACACTAAAATAATTAGATGTGGAATTAGAAGTGAAAACCCAAAATGGTATGATGATTTCATCTAATGTATATTATTCCTATAAAGTTGAAGTTTTTGGGAATGTTCTTCCTTAAATCATTTTCATTCTTCCTTTTATTGAATTTGATGTTATCTTAGGAATGGGTTGGAATTTTCTATATAAATCCAAAAATCAATTATCGAGGAAGGTAAGTTAATTTTGATATTTCAAAACCTCATATGATCATCCATCAATGTGATGATATGTATAAACTTCTTATGGATATAACATCCATTGTATGGGTCTTAATTCCCATTCAAAAGGGTTGTTTATCTCAAATGGTTGGGGAGAAAATTGACATTGATGATATGCCTATTTTTTAGGATTTCATTGATGTCTTTATGAAATAGTTGCCTAGACTTCCACCAAAACATGAATTTGAGTTCTAAATAGAAATTACACCTAGATCAACACCAATATCAAAGTCTCCTTATAGAATGGATCTGATTAAGTTGCACGAATTGAATAAGAAAATCCAAGAAAAACTTGATAAGGGATTTATTTAGTCAAGTGTGTCACCTTGGGGTGAACTTATTCTTTTTGTGAAAAATGAAGATGTATTAACATAGTTTTGAATTGATTATCAAGAGTTGAACAAGATCACAATCAATAATAAGTTTCATCTCCCCCGTATTGATGACTTGTTTGATCGACTTCATGGATCCCAATACTTTTCCAAGATTGACCTTCGTTCTAGATATCATCAATTGAAGTTCAAAAAAGAGGATATAACTAAGAAGGAATTCCATACAGGGTATAGACACTATGAATATATAGTGATTTATTTTGGTCTTAATAATTCCCCTCCAATATTCAAGTATTTTATGAATATAGTCTTTAGAAATTACCTTGATCAGTTTGTGGTAGTCTTTATTGATGGTATTACTATCTATTAAAAGAGAAAGGATAAGTATAAATATCACTGGACAATTTTACTAAAGACCCTAAGGAAGGATAATCCATATGAAAATTTTAAAAATTGTGAATTTTTATTGAAAAATGTTTCATTTGTGGGTCAGATAATCTTAAGAGATGGTATAACAGTAGATCCATCAAAGACGGAGCCTATTGAATACCGGCCTAGAACAACCACGGTGACTGAGACCCATATATTTCATTATTTATCTGGATATTAGTGATGGTTTGTGGATAAGGTTTTATGAATATCTAATCATTTGACCAAGTTAAATCATATGTGTATCATGTTCCTCTAGACATATGAATGTAAGGAAGATTTCAAGGAACTGAAGAGAAGGTTAGTCAGTACACATATACTTACAATACCCTATAGTGGAGAAGGGTTTTTAATCTACAGTGATACATCCAAGAAGGATTTGGGATGCGTTCTTATGTAGAATAACATAGTTATAGCATATGACTTGTGAAAATTGAAGATTCATGAGAAAAATTATCCAACAAATGATTTGGAGTTAACAAGGGTAATTTTTCATTAAAGATATGGAGGAATTATATTTAAAGGGAAAAGTGTGATATATATACCAATTATAAAATTATGAAATATATATTCATAGAAAAAGAGTTTAACATTCTCTAGAGAAGATGGTTAAAGTTGATAAAGGATTATGACTACTCGATACATTACCACCTTGGGAAAGCGAACAAGGTGGCTGATGCTTTGAGTCGGAAGGATCATGCTAACTTATCCATGATAAGGATCCCAAAAGATCCAATATTTATGGATTTAAAAAGGATGGATCTAGAAATACTGAAGTAAGGAAAAAATATTTTCTTTCTTAAATGATTCTACAACCCTATATCCAAGTGAAGATTAAGGAGGTAAATAAGGAAGACATAGAGCTACAAAATAAATTTAGAAATTTTCCTGAGTTTATCCTTGATTAGAAAGGAATGAAAATGTTCAAGAACTGTGTACATCTTCCTTACATACTAAATTTGAAGATGGATCTATTATAGTAAGCTCATAGTTCTTCATTCTCTATTCAACCTAGAAGTACGAATATGTATAGGAACTTGAAAGAATAATTCTAGTGGGATGTCATGAAGAGAGATATCATAGAGTTTGTATCAGGATGCTTGGTATAACAAAAAGTTAAAGTTGAAAGACAAAATTCAAAGGGAATGTTGAATCAATTACCCATACCATAATGTAAATGGGAGAACATCAATATGGATTTTCTCGTTAGACTATCCAAAACCTCTAAAGGGTTTAATGATACATGGGTGGTAGTCTATCTCCTTACTAAGTCCACACACTTCATCACTATCAGAGAATACTTCTCTCTGGATCATATTTCTAGGATATACATTAAGGAAGTGGCAAGGTTTCATGGAGTACCATATTCGATTGTATCAGATCAGGATATGAGGTTCACCTCAAAGTTTTCATGAAGTCTTCAGAAATAACTTGATACCAAATTGATTTTCAGCACTTCTTATCATCCTAAAATCGATGGCCAGTCTGAAAGAACAATTTAGACCCTATAGGATATGTTTAGATCTTGTTATCTAGACTTTAAAGGTGGTTGGGATCAACACCTTCCTTTATTTTAGTTTTTTTATAACAATAGATTTTACTCAAGAATTCAGATGGCACCATATGAAGACCTCTAAGGGAATAAATATAGAGCTATGAAATTCTGTGATTATTTTAGAGAAATAAATCTATTGGGACCTAAGATTTATGAAAAAAATGGTAGATAAGGTTAGAACTATATAGCAGCATATCAAGGTAGCTCAAAGTCGGAAGAAATTTATGCTGATAACCGTTGAAGTGACCTAGAATTTTAAGTTGGTGAGAAGGTGTTTCAATGAATCTCACCCTAGAAGGAAGTTATGATATTTTGGAATAAAGGTAAAATAATCTCTAGGTATATAGGTCCCACTGAGATTCTTGATCGTATCGGGATGGTATCCCATCTCTTGGAAATTCCTCCAAATCTATATCAAGTCCATGATTTGTTCCATGTATCTCTCTTAATGAAGTAGATACCTGACCATTCACATGTACTGAACTCAGAGATCATACTATTGTAGCAGGATCTTTCTTATGATGAGTGAACTATTGAAATTCAGTATCGTACATAGAAAGTTGTACGAAACAAGAACACTCACCTGGTCAATGTTTTATGGACGAATCAGTAGTTAGATGAAGCTATGTGGGAACTTTAGTATATAATAAATATTATTTATCCTTATTTTTTTACCCAAGTGGAAAATTTGTATGGTGAAATTAATTTTAAGGGGGTATAATGTAACACCCCATGTTTTTATGGACCTTTTTTTCGAATAAATTAAAATTTCATTTGTTTATTCCAACGCACTAAGTCAAACATTACTTTTACATGGAATTGAATTTTCATACATTACACGATACCAAATTGATGTACAATACATGGAACATCGACTTGGCGTACATTACATGAAACACTATACTGACGTATGTTACATGCAAGACCGATGTTTCTACGAAACATCATTTTATTGTTATACATATTTAAATGAGATAATTATACACTATATGTTAAAAATAGTTATATGAATATTAATAAATAATTTTATAATATTTTTATATAAATAAAAAATATTGATAACAAAAGATATAATTTTTGGTAAAGTCCTTATATGTTTAAAAATACTATTTTCTCAAATAAAGTACTTTTCATGTCCATGTGTGAAAAACAATAAAATTAATTTTAGACCCATTTATAAATTTAATTGGATAAAATAAAATTTATTTTTTAATTTAAAATATTTAAATTATCTTATGGATTTTTTTGGGATTTTTTTGAGAAACTTCATTTTTGGATGAATAGTGAAAAATACAGGATTTCAATTCAAAACTGCTTTTCAAACTAATTTATTTATGATGTAAAATTATATTTTAGTTTTGTTTAAAAGTATAGTTATTTTATATTTTCATAAATAAATTAAATTTAGGTAATTTTAACCAATTTCACATTGAAATTGGATATAAAAACTCAGCTAACTTTTCATTATTTTTACTTTAAAACGCCGCATTATCGACCCGACTGTGGGATTAATTTTAAATTATTATTTTTTCATTTATATTAATTGAATTTGTAAAAATGGATTAAATATTCTAAATCATCATAATTTATAATTAAAAATAATTTAAACTTAGTTTTTGACCAAAAATATTCGTGAAAGTGATTAAAATTAATTACATCGATAAAGGTAAAATTAAACTTAACTAAGGACAAAACCTTACATTTAAGATCCAAAATGACATATAAACTTGTAAAAAACCCATTTAATGCCCATTATTCATCCATTAAACTTACTTTATGATTTTTTTTGTTTTGGTATGACTTTTTTTAGGTAAAAACGGGGGTACACCTAACTTGTTTTTAAAAATGCCAAGTGTATCCTTTCCCTTCCCTATAAAAAGAGACCACCTCTCCCCCTTCTTCACACATATCAAACCACTTATGTTTAGAAAAGATATTCCCAATACACTTTCCAACATATCTATATTCCTTCTTGAATCCTCCCGTTGTGCAGAAATTCTTCCAATGGATCTTTTGGCATAAACCCAAAGGAGTTACCCGATTAAGAGGTAACGCCTACTATCAAGACCGTTTCTTTTATTTTCCTTCTCCACCCCCTAAAATATTATTATTACATGATTGTATAAAAAAATTATACTCAATGTACTAGGATTTTTTTATTCTAATTTTTCAACCTACACTTACACACACCTCCATCTAATAGGTAAGAGAGATACTGTTTACATATATAGTGAACTACCGCCTCACTAAACGATGATTGTTCATTTTTACTTTACCGCCTCTCATGGTGAAAATTATAATGGACACACTATTTATATATTTTATATATTATATTATATATATATTTAATCTTATTTAATCCTTTTAAAACCCATATATTTTTACTTTCCATTTGGTGTAAATATGATAATTTTGTTTGAGGAAGTGCAGACTAACACCCCCTCAAAGCGAGGTGATTCGTTCACACACTACATGGAATTTATTATGGATGGGTTTAGTGAACTTATATGATATATATACAATTAAAATTAAAATTTACTGATATTATATACATATATAAAAATATTTTATTTTCTTTCTTTCTTTTAATACGATAATAAAAATGGAAACATAGTTCATGCGTGCGTATGACTTACAGTCTCCAAGAATGATGTATTCCATTTAATAATCCAAATTAAATAGATTATTATAATAAAAATATAAAGGATATACATTATATTTATACTATGTTTTAAATTTTCTAATCATGATATATGTATAAGTACCAACGATATATCAAATTAAGACACATGCGAAAAACAAAGCGAATATTATCTGAAGTAAAACCTTAACATAGGATGATTAACAAGAGGGTAATATAAGGTCATAATAAAACCATATATAGTATTATATATAATAATATAGTTCTATTAAATATATATAATAAATTTATATTTATTATACATGTGTTTTGAATGATTATTATGAGAGTCAAGGAACAAGGTTAGGGGATATCATCACACTTTATTTCCATGAGATACATGCTTTAATCACCATCCATTCCTTTTACGTGGTGTGTATACTTACCATTGAAGTATTAAATGATTATTATACTTAAATTCATGGTTATTTACATATCCATTATTTTATTTTAATCTCATGGGGTTAATTATTAAAAATATACCAATTTGGTAAAATAGTTTTGTCTCAATTTTCCTTCTTTGAGGCTCATGTTGTGTTATGCACCTAAATTATTTTTGAGGTGTATATACTTCCATTTTAAATTTTATATCATGAATATCATTATTTTAATTTTATTTTAAGTTTAATTTTATTTTATTTTATTACATGGAGAGTATGATCCCAAGATACCAAGTTATAAAAGTTTATTGAAACAATATCATCATTTTTTGAGATTGTTAATGATTATGATTATTTGATGAAATATTATGATACATATCTCAAGAAAACCCATGAATTTTCTTATACTCTAGTTATTCAAGATATCATCATGTATTAGTATTATTTTCCAACCTTTGGCACTTAAGATAACATTTTACGTAAAATTTGACCATCTCTCTCTTCGATCGAAAATCTATTGTATTCAAAAACCATGTTTTAAAAAAAAATCCAAAAATATTTTTGAAAGATCATTGAAGCCCATTTTCAAGTAAAAAGGATTTAAAAAACTTTTTTTATAGTTTTCAATGCTTCCTTTGTAAATTTTCAAAGCTATTTTCAAAGAAAAACTTTTCCAGAAGGTTTTATGTTTTAAAAAGTGTTTTTCAATGCATAAAGGATATTTTACTAAAGGAGTGTTTTTAAAATATCTTTCAAAACTATTTCCAATCTAAGATAACATAAACTAGTGTAGCTCATCAATTTTTGGGGAAATTATTTAGTTTTTCCATTCATATTATTTCTATAAAAATATTATGTTTTGATGGAATGATATTTATGAAACGTGTTTCTATTTCACATGTTATATGATTTCAAAACCCGCTTATTTTCAAGAGTTATGTTTATGATGAAATGATCACGAAACCTGTAATTTTACACAGGTTATGATATGATTATAGGTTTATAATACCAATTTCATTTCATGGGGTATGATATGATTATTTTTGATCTTTTGGCACATTTATGTATGATTTAATTTTGAGATGGGTGGGAGTTATATGTCCCTCAAATGCATTGGGTAAAGATTTATATCTCATGAGATAGACTAAGACGATCTTGGTAATGAACCTTCACTACTAATTTGGCCATGGGAGTGAAACATGACTACCAAGATGGTATGAGAAGTGAACTCATTCTATTAAGATGACCATGAGAGTAAACCTTGACTACCAAGATGGTATGGGGAGTGAACCCATACTACCAAGATGGTATTTGTAGCGATGTATTGGATACTATGGATATCATATTATATTTGATTATGTGTCTGCCGCAATTCCACATTTTATTCCTATGTTATGCTTCCATGGATTATGTTTTTTATTTACTTATGATTCATGTCTTCTGAATTAACAATATTTATTCCATGATTCATGTATATGATATTTTATATATAGGGTATGATCTTATATTTTCATGATCATGTTCTCATACCCTTATGATCAAGATTATTCTCACATATCTCCCTTATTTACCCTTACTAATCATTTGAGCTCACCCCTTTTTTTATGTTTGCTTCCCTAGGATATGAATATATGTATTATGTTTTATGTCTCTAGGAATTATTAAAGTAAATAAGAAACTAGTGTAAGATAATGTAGCTCACTTATGTATCAATGTTTATGTTTCCATGTTTATAAAGGCACTAGACTAGTATAGTCTTTGGGAATCTATTTGTATAATATTTTACGTATTCTGAAAAAGTTATGTAATATTAATATATGAAAAGTGAGGGGTGATATATTACACATATTTATAGAATTATATAACACCATATCATGAAATTTTCAATGAATTCATGTCACAGGTAAAGGAAAATGGTGGATCAATCTTAATATTTGTAAATCAAATCTATTTGAGGATCAAGATCATATACAAGATAATCAAATTTCTTGTGGGTTTGATCCATAAAAAGAATAATATAAACCTATATGTGAATTAATAGGATGATAACCATGTAAGTTTTGTGATTGGAAAAGGTATCTATGTATATAAGAATAATAAATGGGAAATGTGGGGTTTCTGAGTTTATGTCCATGAAATGAGGAAAATGTGTAATGCATTTTTAATTTCTTGTAATAAGGACCAATATATATAGTTTAACATCAGTAAATAAGAATGAAACCTCATGAAATTTATGGTCTACTAACAAAAAACTCAATCCATATAGTTTTGAGTCTTCTGAGGATGACCTCATGCCATTCAGTTTAGTGTGTTAAGATAATTATAATATTTCTTGTAATTTAAATACACGTGACAAAGGCCATATACATTATAGATTATGGTAATGTGGAAAGTACCATGATTACAATGTGAATTATCATGAGAATTATTTCTTAAAGAATCTCTCACTATTAGGAGGTCTAATGGGATCTCTATCCATGGTGGAAAGGGAATTTTATCCACTAGATTTTTCCATATGTAATATGTAAGTCCTCTCCCATTTGGGACCCTATTATAATGGATTTTTTATATTATCAGTGGTGTTTTCTTATGTATTATCATCTATATTTATGTAATTGATGATATGAATACATTCTTAAAATACACCGAGGTTACCCAATTTTGGTGAACCTCAAAGAAATGTTATGCTCATAACCTCGTTTTATAATGGTTTTATATATCATCTAGGAAAAATTATCACCATTAATATTTATTTAACTAGTCATAAAATTTCCATTGCGGTAATGTCAATTTTCTCTCAATGGGAAATAATTATTTTATTTTTTACATCAATAATATAGAGTTTTAGGGAATGGATATGTTTAATTGTAATATATTCCCATGAGTAATTAATTTTTTTTCAGTATATGAATTATTATCCTTATTCACCATATTTTATGGGATATTTGATAAGGTCTTGTTGAACATATTTAACTTCACATTTTTGGACACATGAAAATCAAGAGTGGTTGGAATAAATGATATATTTTGAATACATTATTCTTAACTCATGAAAATAGAATTTTTTTCTAATGGATATAAGAAAAATATGAAGTTATAAATATTAGTTGATAATATTCCATTTAGGTAAGGCGATAATAGTATTATTCTAACCACGTTTTAGTCCATTTCTCCATCTTATTTTGATTTTTTTTGGAAATAATGATGATGAACATGAACTGAAAAATTGTTACCGCCATTGAAATGTATTCCATTAATGGAAAAGATACATTATTACTTTATATCATGTTTCATATTTGGGGGTTAATGAATTTATTTTTCATGAATTTGGAATGAAGGACTCCACGTTGCCAACTCCATGTACTTGTGTTCCATTAAAGGCTAAAAAGTTCCCCCAAGCCTCTTTATATAGTAGGAGATATTTATTCACATTGGATGACCACCAAAATTTCCTACATGAAATTCATTAATTAAATAAGGTTTCTACCATACTTCAAATTATATAAGAAAAAAACCATTGAAACCTATCTTATAAATAATTTTCATGGAATTTAAATCATCATAGTGGATGAAATTGGATACTAAGTTTTGAATTTGTTCCCTTGTAGCCTATCTCTATGGAATGGATCTATTATAGATATATACCTTTATTTAAGGTACATAACTAAATATTTAATATACTAATATGGTTAGAAACTATTAATGGGGAAGTTTGGTGTAAATTTAATCCACTTATTTTTTATGATTATTGAATAAAGGGGTAACCAATATCCAATGTTACACATATATGATCATTTAATCATGATCTGTATTGGTAAGTATCACACATAAACCTTCAATTTCTATATTATTTAATTTATTTATTGGTTTTTACATGAGTTTTAGGTCAAATATGTATGAAATTGTTAAATTTTATAGTTTCAATGTAGGGTATAGGTCTATGGATGGATAGTACTAACCATTTAAAAACATGTGAAGGGAATGTAGTTTTCAATTGAGAAGTTTTAAATTATTGTAACATGGTCTATATAACCATGAATCCAATGAATGTGGGTTCCCAAGTGTGTCTAGTGGGTGGTAAATTATAGGTGCATGGTTTGGTAAATCATGCAGCAAAACCACATGTTCTTTCTAGACATTTTAAATCTTAAAATTTTTATTCTATTATTTTAAATTAAAACCCCATAATGGGTCACCCCTATCCCTATTCACATGAGATGGAATTAAGGAGTCTAGGAACACTCCCTATTTTATTTATCCACCTTTTATTTTATTATTTTATTTCTTAGTGTCCTTGTTGAGGTAAGGTTATTTTCTTCACTCTTCTTCCTTAAATTCTTGTTTTTCCTTCCTCTCTTGCCTTGGTGAATTTTTTACTAATCTATAAGGTGTGGTTCTAAAAGAATACTTTCTAATTCTTGATATTAGGATCCATGGATCATCTTTCAAGTTCATATCATTCCATATTTTTGGTTTTATCACTATTTACACTCTATTTGAGGAAGGTGGTTCTATAAATTTGACTTGTTTTGATGTACCATGTATGCATGGGTTTTTAAAATTGGTTACCCTTGAAAATTAATCTACTTTCATAAGTCCCTGATGTGTTTATAAAGAGTTCGATAAAAAATATTAAATTACCACATGATTTTATAATATTTTAAGTATCTTAGGTATATGATTATATAAAAAAATGGTTTTCTTAAGGTGTTTTCTTATTTACATGATATGTAAGACCTTTCCATGTTTCTGTGTGATTTTAATGATTGGATTTAGGTGTTTATTGATTTTTATTTCCCTATATTATGAATTTTTGTGGTTTTATATTTTGAAATAATCATTTTTTCATGTTTGATATAGGTTGGTGAACTCTTAGTTGTAATTTATTGTTATATTATTGGAATTTATTTAATATGGGTGGTGTTTTGATATAAATATTTTTTTTCTACAAATTAGAGGATGTTTTGTGAGAATAATTCATTTTAAAAATGTATTTCAGAAAGAATTTAAAAATTATATTACTAAATTAATAATCTAGGCCTATTCAACATATTAAAATAGATTTTAATATAATATTTATTTGGAAATAGTTTTTATAAGGACCCAGTCTTAAAAATTACATAATCCTAAGTTTTAGTCAAGAAATTACTTTATTTCAAATTAATGATCTTTTTAGGTTTATAGTTTTATAGAATTATTCCATAACTAATACATAGAAAAACCATAAAATACCATGTGTATACTTACAAACAATATCCATTTTTATCATAGACTATTTTTTTAAAAATAAATTATGAATTATTTTCATGTAAAATATCCAATACTTTCATATTGACTATCTCCTTTCCCTTACCCATCCTTAAACATTGTGATTTTTTTAAAAATCTGGGATGAAAACAAAAGCTTAGTAAGGGATACAAAAAATAAAGGAAACTATTAGTTTGGTAAAAACATGAAAACACATATAATGTTTACCTTAATCTTAAAAGTTGTTTGAGAATATAAAATAAAAAATTTTCACATGAATAACACACACAAAGTTTTCTCAATGAAAATCATTAAAACCCATATCAATCAATTGAACATATTTTGGCGACTTAGATCATCATATATATAAAACCCTTTCAAAACCCTTTTAATCGGAATAACCATAAGGTCAAATTCTAAAATTATTATTACTAAATGCATTTAAGTTCTATAATTGGTATCACCCTTCATATAATCTATATTGGGATCACCCATGATCAATAATGAGTCTCAATTGTTTATATAAGCTATATCGGGCTCACCCGTGAGCTATAATGGGGATCAAAACATCATATAAGCTGTATTTATCTCACCTATTTAATATAATTATCAAGTACCATACCAATAATAAAATAATCCCATTATTAAACCCTTTTAAAAAATATTTTTAACCAATAATACCGATATGAAAAATACTTTTGGATAAAAATATCATTTTCCTTTAAGAACCCATTTTTAATACCAAAACACCATTTTATTTGAAAAATAATTTTCAATACCAAATATAAAAAAGATAAATATATTTTTTCATTTTATTAAACACTGAATCTTTCAAATTAATCCAAAAATAAAATAATGATCACAGTAGTGGAAAAGTCATTGTAATCGTGTATATTAAGAATAAAACATTCCTTTTATCATTTATCAAAATGTTCCATATAAATCATGTAAAAAGATTATTTTTTTGAAAAAATTTGAATTAAATTAAAAATATAAATAAAATTTCCTTTATAATCCTTTTATATCCATATAAATAAATATGTACAATAATATCAAGAAAATTAAAAGGAAAGGATTACATCGTTACACACTCAAAGCATCTTATAACAATTTGAACATTTAAATCCTAACCCAAATGAAATTATAACATTTAACAAGGAATAAAATAAAATTATAATAGATAAAATATGGATATGGAATGTCAAAGGGGATTAATATACACTTTATAAAAGAATAAAGGTCCATATTATCATGAAAATTTTCAATGAAATGAGATTGAAATGAATCACCTTACAATTGTGGTAACATTTTAATTGGAAACCACAAAAGTAAAAATAATAAAATTAAAAATTTATATACCATTAATATAAAAAAATTCAGGATATAATATATCAATATGGGCATTATATACACCACATAGAATAAGTAGTGCTCCATATGACATTTATCTCACAGATGAAAAAAGTGAGAGGAAAAATCTATTACCTTGAGTCCGACTTTTCACATGTGTATTTATATTCCATATTAATAATAAAATGTTAATTATTTACTTGATTAATAGTATTTTTAAAGTTTATTAAAACTTTTATCTGTCTTATTACAATGTTGTAAACAACCACTTAAACAATTAAGTCTATGTTGGGTGTTTTGACCATATTCGGGTTCTGTTTCAAAAACAACCATGATAGCTCAACTATGGTCAAAGTGGTAATCATATAAAAATATATATAATAGTAATCATCAAATAATTATCATATTTATACATAAATTACACTTTAATAAAAAATCATGAAATATTGTTATGAAAAATGAACCCATGTTACAATCATGGAGACGGTAGGTCTTATGTGTGCATGAGTAACGTTCCCATTTTTCAATGATTGTTATGGAAAGAAGGTAAGTCAAATTTATATTTCCAAAATAATAATTATATAATATATTTATTTTTAATTAATAATATATATTTATACATATTATTATTTTTATGTAAAAGGAATCACATTGTGTGGAAGAGGTGGTATTCCACATATCCACAAACGATGTTATCACTTTTCCAGTGTGTGAAAGGGTAATGAAGAAAATGATATATTATATTTATAGAATGGTAATTATTTAATTAATATCATACATATTTTATTTTTTTCCACATATTTTTAATTAAACTCATATTTAATACATTCCATGTAATGTGTGAACGTATCACATCGCTTTGAGAAGGTAGTAGTCCACACGTCCACAAACGACGTTATCATATTTACAAAAAAAGAATCATATGAAGGTATGTGTATATAAAAATTACATAAGTAATATTAAATTATAAATATAATATATATATCATAAAAAATATTTTCCATCATAATTACCAGCCTTGAGTGGTTAAAAATGGAAAAAACAATGACATCATTACGTGTGGTGGTAGATTGTCATACATGATAGTAATTTCATTACCCATTTGATAGAAGTGTGTATAGGTGTAGGTAAAACCCTTAACATAAGAAAATATCAGTATATTGAGGATAATTATGTTTTTATATAATAATTTAATGATAATAAATTAATATAATAGGGAAAGAAATAATGTAAAAAATGCATGTTGAAGAAAGTTGCTTCTTCTTTGGGTAACTCCTTTTAGTTTTCACCAAAGGACTTATTGGTTATATTTATTCCCAAGGTTAGTAATATAAATTTAGGTAAGTAATTTTAGGATCTTATTTGGGTAGATTTTTTAAGTGCATAAGTGTATTTATATGTGTGAATAAATGGGAAGGATGAATGCCTTTTTATAGTGGATGAGAAGTGACATTCTTGTAAATATAAAAAGGTAAACACTATTGAGAGGTCTCCCTTACATAACCTGACTCCAATAATGATAAAAATTATATACAATAGTGTATATGGTCAAATAATTTCCATAAAATTGGTATTTTACAAGTTTACAGGTCATTTGGAATCTTAAGATTAAAGTTTAACCACTAAGTAAGCACAATTTTACATTAATTTCTATAATTAATTTTAATCACTTTCCCTAATAATTTTTGTGAAAAAAATAAGTTTAAATTTTTAGATATTATAAATTATTATTATTCAAAATATTGAATCCATTTTTTCAAGTTAAAATAATATAATTGGTGGAAATTAATTTAAAATTAATCCCACATACAAGATGATAAATCTAGTTTTTAAAGTAAACATGTTCAAAAGTTTGTTAAGTTTTATATCTATATTCAACGTGAAATTGATTCTAATGACCTAATTTGGTTTAAATGATATTAAATTCATATAATAATAATTTAATTATATAAATAAATTGTAAGAAAATGCAGTTTTGAATTAAAATTCAACATTATTCACAATTCATCAAAATATGAAAGTTATAAGAAAAATACCAAAAAAGAAAGAAAAGTAAATTTTTAAATCCAAATATAAAAAATGAAGTTTATTTTGTTGTATCAAAATTATTAAAGTTTCAAAAATTAGTTTTAATGGTGATAAAATCGCTTTTTATAAAAATGCCATTTTTTAGAGTAAAACTAGGTTTATTCTTATCATTTTCCTAAAAAATTTACTGTATGAAAGAATTTTTTTTTATAAACATGTGAAAATATAATATATTTATTCAAATTAATTCATACTAATAAAAAGGATATGATATAACTACCATGTTAAAAAATTATATTAATAGTATATTATTGTTTGGTTTAACGCAGTCTTGCGTGCAAAGCAAGATTTTGAAGAAACTCATTGTTGTATTCCAAGTACACTATTGGACATAGTGTCCCTCTTAATGTAAAATTACTATATAATTCATAAATATTAATAAATATGAAAAATAATTATTCTATCATTACTTGGTATGTTACATTCTTTATATTTAATTGATCATTATGTTTATTTATAATTAATTGGTAACCAATGGATTCATATTAAAAAACATGTGTAAACTATAATTTCATAATTTAGTTAGTCTATTTCATTCCCACCATGATAAAGTCTAGGTTAAAATTGTCATAATAATAATAATATTATATTATTTTCTAGTAATACTAGACATTTTCTGTAACATAAGTCATCAAAGGCATTCAATGTTATGTGCAACACATGATAAACTTGCTATTGCGTGTGATGAAAGATAAACTATGTATAGCATGTAACTAAAAAAATTAAATAATTTAAATTAATTTTAAAGAATATATTTCATAAAATCTCCGGATGTTACATCCTACCCCCTTAAATTGAATTTTCCCTCAAAATTCTTCTGGGTTATCAAATATTTAATACTTGATATTTCATTTCTTAGAAACCCAAGTGGTAAAAATGAATACTAAAACCTCATTTAAAAAAAGAATTTTGGAACCATAATAGCTACCCAAAGTAACTCATAATTGGGTTTCTACATAAGATAACATAGGTTGGGACTATAAATTGGACATTGAAGAAAAATAAAAATAATTATATAGAGTGATAAAGATCATTGATCACCAATAAGTGAATGATCAGTGGAAGTCTATGGTCCTCAAAACCATAAATATATAATGATTTATAAGACCATTAGTTCAATAAAAACTAGGAAATTAGGATAAATACTTTTCAATATCCTTTACTTAAATTTGATTAATTCTTTTACTATTTAAGAACATAAGGAAATATACTTACTTGATGAGTATAGATTTATTATTTTATCAAATTCCACCAAAACTCATATATTTCTCCAAAAAAATGATTATCAAATATAACTCTTTATTCTTGGGGAAATATAATCAACTTATAATGGATCACTTGATCCTAAAAAGTAAAACATTATATTTATCCTAACATTAGATATTAACCAAATCCAATATTTTTATTACATAGTAAGATAGTTCAAACATTCATGTTATGAGATAATGCATTAATCTCTAATGTTAAATAGTAATAACCAAAGTCAAAACCAAATCATTCCATAGATACGTGACCCTAATGTTCACCAAGAACATTAAACTTACATCCACACAAATAGAGGTATTATTTATCAAATAAATTTAAAACATATACCTCGTATATCTATAGAAACTCAATAAATTTCCCCAAAGTAATTTCATTATTTAAAACATTAAAATAGGGGTACTTAAGACATTGGGCTTATGATAAAAATTAAAAAAATATAGAACTCCATGTAGATTCCATCACTTCATAAGATATCCCAACATCAACTGTTGAAGTAGAAACTAATTTCACTATCCCTTTTTTCTTTTGATTATGATAATTTCCACCCTGAGTAAGTTTCTTCAGACACATGTTATCATAATGTCCCAAATCATTGTAGATAAAGCATATTATTGTTGACTGGATATCAATAATCTCATTTTTTGATTACTTATGGCCCTTTTACTTTCATTTATGAACCTTGTGACATATCTTACCACACTGGTAAAACTTTCCATATCCTGATATACATTCCAAAAAACGTATTTTTCCACACTTGGAACAAGTTTTTGGTTTACCGCCGAAATTCTTAGCTGGTTTCTTCTCTATTACTATAACCTTGACTATTTCTTTCTCTTTTCATCTTGTGGTAGGTATGTTTTGAAAAAAATCCATTTCAACCTTCTCAACACATCAGAACACTTTTTCAAAACTTTTAAATTCTTGAGAGACCAAATATATTCATAAAATTAGTTTCAATCCTGAGTAAAATCAATTAATTTTACTGTCAATGTCTCAAATAAAGTCTGACACATATCTAGAAAATCTTGTGATGTTTGATTCATATGTAGCCACAGAATCTTTATCTTTTTTTCTCATCTCTTGTAATTGTTTATCTATCCTGATCTAAACAACCTTATGGAAATATTTCTCAAGGAAAATAACATTTAATGTTTACCATTACATGGAATCCAGATCATCTTTCTCTATAGTATTCTTAACCAAAGTCCATCATCGAACATATTCACCTTTAAAATGATATATGTAATGAGTTATATTTTGAAATTATGAATATCCCATTACTTAAAATATATTATCTAGGGAATTGATTTATCCTTTGACTAATACTGGTTCAGATGATTCACTGAATGATGGGGGATGTTGTCTCATGAAATTCTCTACTATCAACATGTTCATTCATGGTATGTCAGATTCTTCTATAGAATAGATACCACCACCATTTATATTTTGTATCAATTGATACATCACTATAAAAAACTACTCAGTTCCAATTACTACAATCTCAGGATACCAATTTGGATGGATTTCTGTCCCTTAATTATATCCCATGATAACTTTATTGTTCCTTCTGGGGAAAACATTCTAGAAAAATATACTATAAATGAAGAAACATGGAAATATTAAATGTAATATCATTTTAAATTAACCATAAATCAAAATATTCTATTGGAATTCTGTTAACACTATATTAACTTCTAATGTTGTCTAAACCTCTCATTTGATACCAACTATAAGGAACAAACAATAACCATTACATAATTTTGAGTTTTAGAAAGAAATTTCTTTCTTTCACATTGAGGATCTTTTCAGTTTTATATTTTTAGAGAATTAGGCCATAACTCATATGTAAAAAACAATAAAATACAAAGTGGTCACTTTTGAACTACATCCATTTTTCCCATAATCTAAAACTTTTAAAATAAGGAATGGATTATTTTCATGTAAAATATACAATACATTCAACATGAATTATTACTTTCCTTTTAAAAATCCTTAAACCTTTTCAATACATTTTAAAAACTTAGGTGAGCATTAAATCTCAGTAGGTTATATAAAAATAAAGAAAACAATTAGTTTGGTAAAAACATGAAAAATCATATAATTTTTACCTTTATCTTAAAAGTTATTTGATAATATGAAATAAATAATTTTAAATTGAATATAACACACACATTTTTCTCATGTAAAATCATTAAAACCCATAGAAATAAATTATAACTCTTTTGGTGACTCAGAGAATCATATATATAAAACCCTTTCAAACCCCTTTTAATTTCAAAAACCATAAGTCTTACTTCCAACATTACAATTAACCAATGAATTGAATATCTATAATGGGGTTCAACCTTTGTATAAGATATATCGAGATCACCATATTCTCATGAGATACAATAGGGATATACCCTTTATATAAAAATTATTAGGCTTACCCATGAGAAATAATGGGGATAATCCCTTTGTATAAGATTTATCAATCTCCCCCATTTCATATAATACTCAAGTACCATATCAAGATTAAAACACTCTCATCGTTAAACCCTTTGAAAAACTATTTTTAACTATAAGTACGCAACCTTAAACCTTACTTAATCTTGAGTTATTACAAGATTACACATTGAGGATCTTTTCAGGTTTAGAGTTCTAGAGAATTAGATCATAAAACTTGCATTACATTCCACATTTAAACAAAGTGGTTACATAAAAGATAGTATTCATTTTTTTCCCATCAACAGAATTTTTTTATAATGAAACATGGATTCTTTATTGACACTTCCTTGACACTATCATCATATCATGTACCTTTCCCTTGACCTGTGAAAAACATTTCAAAAAAAATTGGGATGAGCATAAAAAGCTCAGTAAGGGTTATAAAAAAATATGGAAAGGAAACATGAGTTCATATATACATAAGAATGAAATCATACTTTACCCATAAAACATAGGCACTTTAACATACCTCATCAAATCATGAATAAATCATAGAAATCATAAGACATAAAAGGTAACTTGAGGCATTCATAATATTCTTACGTAGGGAGTAACCCTCTAGGTTACGTTTAGAATACCCATTACAGTATATTCCCTAAATCTCTTCGGATAAACCTTAATGTTTCACTCCTTCACGTTACCCAATGCATTGGAGAGCTATATCGGGCTCACCCACCCTTAGTTTATCACGGAACCACCCGTTCTTCATAACAATACCCAAGAACCATAACATAATCGTATCACATAAAACATGCATAAAGGAAACATAACATTTCCACATTTAAATCACAAGATATCAATAAATCAAATTGATATAAAAAACCTTATGAAAACCATTTTCAATACCAAAATAAAATAAAGGTAAAACATGGTATTTATTTTTCTTTTAAAAAGAAGGTATGGCTTGTAGAGGAAGCCGAAACTCAAATAATGGTCACGGTGGTGGAGAAGTCGTTGTCGCCGCATACGTATGACAAAAATATTCCCTTTTGTCGTTTTGTAAAACGCTTCGTATAAAAATATTCCTTTTGGATAAATGTAAAAGTCAAAGGGGTTTATACACCATACAAAATATGCCTCAATGAAAGGAGATTGAGACGAAGTCCCTTACAAAGACGATATCCTTGGTTTAAGGATAAATAAATTACATAATTATGTGTGACAAACGAATACACCAAATATAAGTGGATATTAAGTGTAAAAAAATCAGAGGATATTCACACATATTCATAGAACGACATATTCAAGGACTACATTTTTATCCCAAAGAATCAAATTTGGGATAAGAAGTTCCCTTGCAAAAATTTGACAGACTAACGGCGTCACTACAAAATTCAGAAAATGAGTTGATGAGAGATAAAAAGGGTATCTCATCACATGGACATAAAATTTAAATCAATAAGGATATACAAGGACATATCCCAACATAATAGTATGTGAATTAAAATACATAACAAAAGAAGTCTTTTAAAAAGAGAAGGGTGAAAGGTTCCCTTACCGACATGGGTATCTTTTGAAACATACGCCCCGTGAAAGAAGGACAATACAAAATTGATGTAAATAATCATAAATGAAAGTATATTACACAATGAGTAAAATAATGGGCAGTACATACACCACTAAAAGGAAATTGTGGCAAATGTAGCATAAATCTCACGGGAATAAAAGTGAGATGAAAAATCCCATACGAAAACTCGGCAGCCTAACGACGCCACTTAAAACTTCCAAAATGGATTGATGAGAGGAAATAGGGTCTCTCATAATATCAACATAAAGTTTAAAAAAAGATGAATATAAAAGAGCATCCCCCATCATAACAAATAGGAGCTTAAAAGAAGTGGCATAAAGGAGAGTACTTAAAAAGAAAGAGAGAGGTTAGATCTCTTACGAAAATTCAGCAGCCTAACGGCGCCGCTCAAAACTTCCAAAATGGATTGATGAGAGAGAATAGGGTATCTCATCATATGAACATAAAAATTACAGTAAGATTAATATAAAAGAACATCCCAATAATAAGAAAGATGTGATTTAAAAGGAATGACATAAAAGAGTTAACTTTAAAAGAAAGAGAGGAGTCAGATCCCTTACCTCAAGTCCGACTTGTCTTGTTCGTTTCTTTATATTCCTGAATAATAAACTTTGGTCAATTTATAATTGCTTAAGGACCTCCAATAATAATTATTATTCAGTTCATATCACATATTTTAATGTTATAATAATTGGTTAATAATATGAGTTCATATCAGACGTTTTTGTCGATGTTTGGTACATGAGTCAAAAATTGAACTTGTTGGAAAAAAGATTGCCCATGTAGTTATAAGTAAATAATTTCCAGAATAGTATTAATGATTAAAATATCATATATATCCATTAAATATTCATTTTATACTATTCCATATCATTTGGAGATAAAAAAACAAAAAGCACCGTTCATGGAGACGGTAGGCCGTACGTACGCATGAACGCTACTTTCATTTTTTTGTCATATTAATGGAATTAAAACAAAATGAGATATATATATATATATATATGTTATAATTCCATAATTATATCCATAATTTAGATGTAATATATTACATATATATCCATTATATATATGTACTTATAATATTACATAACATTTTGAGATAAGAAATGAAATGTACCGTTATGGAGATGGTAAGCCGTACGTACGCATGAACGCTACTTCCATTTCTATTTAATATTTAATGGAATTAAAACATAATGATACATAATAGTATTTTCATTCCAGTATGGTATAATATATAATATCATTAAATATGTCCTTTATACATACCACATATGGTATTAACGAATCAAATCACTTTGAGGGGGCGGTTGTCCGCACTTCCTTAAATGAAGATATCGCGTTTAACCATAATGGAAACCATAAAGGTATGCCATAAATGAAAAATACAGAATCTTTAGTAAAAAATAAACATATTAGATATCATATATAAATATAGTGTCATCTTAATGTCCACCTTTGAAGGTGTTAGACGAATGTTGAACAATCATCGTTTCGGGAGACAGAAATTCGCCATCCACGGAAACCGTATGTTATTTAACCATTAAATGTAGGTGTGTGTAAGTTTAGCTTGAATCCTTCTTATAAAAATATCCTAGTATATTGAAGATACTGGATTTGTTACAAAATAAAATAATAAAAAGAGTTTAGGGGGTTGGAGAAGTAAAATAAAACAAAAGGACTCAAGTGAAGACATTACCTTAAAATCGGGTAACTCCCTTTGGTTTGAGCTCAAAGGCTTCCTTGGGAAGACTTATGCCCAAAGTGAGGCTTCAAGGAGTAATAGAGGGAAGTGGAGAGACAAAATGGGCAGGTTTTGGCCGAGCCAAAGGCTTTGGGAGTATGGGTAAGGAGGTAGAGGTGGGGGCCTTTTATAAGAGGAGAGGAGGGGCACTCTTTTATAGTTACAAAATGTTACTTTATTTTCAAACGAGTTTCTGATTTTAAAGGTCCCACATTGATGTATTTCTAGGATAAGGTGATAATGGTTCGAAATACACTCATACAATAGGTTTTGGACATGTTTAGGTCTTAGATATTACATTATCGTTCCATTTTATTTAAATCGTTCAATAATGAGGTCATCGCTGCATCATCATGATGTCATAAATAATTTAATTTATTTAATGTCAAAAAATTATAAAAAAATACTATGATGTAGGAAAGATTTTTATCTTTCCAATATATATTTATAGTAAAAAATATGACTTGTATAACCCCATGTAAAAATTGTTTTAATAAAACATCTCATGTTTGTGTCATTTTTACTTTAACATTAAATAAAAAGATATTTATGTCATTTCCCAACCAAAGTGGCACCATGGGGTCCCCAAGTTGACCCATGGATTGTATTGTTCGTCCATGACATATCCAATGAGGGTAGGACATGTGTATAGGTCATTTCAGTTTATTAAAACATTATTCTTACCTTAAACTACACTAATTACCTCTAATCGCGATTAAAAACTTAATAAGTTACTATTCACCAAAAAATTATTTTTATCCCATTGAACCACATTTTACTTCTTAATGAAAACCATTTATGTCGGATTTTTGAAATTCAAAACACAAATATGGCAAAATTTCATTTAAACGGAAAAATCAGTTTTTATAAGTACCACTTATTGGTTTCACTATTCATAAAAAATTGAAGTTTTTCAGAAAAATCCCAAAAATTCACCGTAAGCTATATTTGATATTCCGAATTCAAAAATGAAGTCTATTTTAAAAAATTAAAAACATATAAGTCACATTAATTAATTTAATAATTAACTCCCGCTGTCAGAGCAAATAACGTGTTTTTATGAAACAATAAGTATCAAAAGATTGACACTAGTTTAAGTCTGATTTCAAAGTGAAATTAATTCCAATGACTACTATTGAATTTAATGGTAAAAATATATTCTAATTTCAATTTAAAACCAATTTAAAAGATAATCTAATCATATAAATAAATTAGATTAAAAATAGGTTTTAAATTAAAATACAACATTTTACACTATTCATTAAAAAAATGAACTTTATCGGAAAGATACCAAAAATTTACACAAAGTAAATTTTTATGTCCCAATTCTTAAGAAGAGTTTTATTTGGTCCAATAGAATATATAAGAGTGAACAAAACTATATTTATGATGGTTCGCCATCAAAAGGCGATAAGTGAACCTTTAGTGAAAACTAGGGCATATACGCCTAAAATTGAATTCTTTCCGTATTTTAAGCCTTTATCTTTTATTGGATAAATGTAAAAACATTTAAAAACATATATAATCATATTTTAGTTATTTCTATCCATTCCCACCAACACAACAACTACATGTTAACTACCATTTAAAATAATATTATTTTATTATTAGAGTGCAACGTAAGATTCCCAAGAAACTCGTTGTTGCGTGTTGGGTACGCCATCGAGCATAGCATCCCCTTTAAAGTCATATTAATATTTTATTAAAAAATATGGATAAATATGAAAATTTCATATTCTTTATTTACCTGGGGTGTTACATCCTTCCCCCCTTTTGGGAATTGCGTCCTCGCAAATTTTAAAATTGAGCTTGGAAACATCCTTGAAAGTCCCACATCGGAACAAGAGTCGGTAAAAAAATTACTTTAAAATAAAGGAAGATAAGTACAGAGGTCACCCGAGTTAACCCATACTAGGATTACATGTAGAAGAATATGGAAATGGAAGAAAAAGCAAAGGGTCATGTTCTTGAGGGAGAGTTATAGTAAACATGTCTAGGAGAAAGTTTACCATAAGAAAATCACAAACTTGTGATGGGTTAAACGATATTTGATTCCCCAGTAGAAAAATTTAATAGACAAAATTTTTGTTTTAAGTTAATTTTTATTGAGGAATTTATTCATAAGGAAACATAATCACTTATCATGTTGACTTTCAACTTTTACTAGATTCCTTAATCAAACTCATATTTTTTCCAAAAGACGAGTATTTAGGGAGACTTGTTCGCATTAAGAGTACTATAATCAACTTCTAGAGAGTCACCTAATACACAAAAAAGAACTATATACTTCCCATGTCTTTAGACTTTAACCAAAACCAAGACCAAAAAGGTTAGTACAAGATCCGATAATCCAGAAAAGGATAACCCTTTATAAAAAGAAAATCTATTCTTAATCTCCAAAATTTGTCCAACAAAACCCAAAGTTCAATGAGTACCATTCTATAATCAATTTTTCCATAAAATTATTCAAAGTAAACCAAACTAAGATTGAAACCCAAATATTTGAAGGATTTAGTCACATAGTCTTCCAAGTTAAATCGTAACATTTATCTCCAAACAACATCATTTGCTCCTAAAGTCTCGTATTGAAAAGTAATTAGCCTAATCACATATCCTCCATGATAGGTTAATAATTTTCATAAATAACCCAAAATCAACTTACTCTTAATTCATAAAATCATGTAACTAAAAAGAATCAGTCAAACTAACCAGGGACTTCACGTAGTCCAGTGGTAGGCGATAAATACCAGTCGCACTTTGGTTGTGGGTTCGATTCCCGCAGCTTTGTCCAACGCGACGGGTTGTCACACGGTCTGCGTGTTGTACTTTTTCCAAAACTATATAACTCTTAAAACATTCCCCAAAATGAGATAAAATCTTCAAAAAAAAATCATAACATATTTTAACCTCAAGTTTATCTCATGCCTTTCATTTTCCATCATATCATAGAGTAACCCATAATTACCTCAAAAGTAAGGATCATATAAACTCTAATGGTTACCTTTATAATTATTACCTGAACTTCCACATCGAGTTGGCCATCTCGTACATGATGCATTAGAGAACTCAACAAGGTTGAAGTGGTTGATCATGACTCCTTGATAGTTGGTTTAGAACAACCATGAGATTCCTCATTGAATCCTCCATTTTATCTAGTATCTTAATCAGAGAACCACCACAGTTTCCTTCAAACCTGTTGTCTCTTTGGTGCCTGATAGATCCATCCATTCACTAAAAATAGAAATGTCAGTGTGAGTATATCAACAGAACCATCATGTACTAATGAGGAAGATATACTTACTCATTCACTTTATCTAAAAACTATGACTCTTTTTTAAATCCTAACCATTATGGTAATGTCAATTATGCTTAAAGAATACCCTAACCTCTAAAGTTATCTAAACCGACCTTTGATACCAACTATAAGGCCCCAGCCTTAAACCTTACTTAATCATGAGTTATTACAAGATTACACATTGAGGATCTTTTCAGGTTTAGAGTTTTATAGAATTAGATCATAAAACTTTCATTACATTCCACATTTAAACAAAGTGGTTACATAAAAGATAGTATTCTTTTTTTCCCCATCAACAAAAACATATTTATAATGAATAATGGATTCTTTCTTGACAATTCCTTGACACTATCATCATATAATGTACCTTTCCATTGACCTTTGAAAAAAATTTCAAAAAAACTTGGGATGAGCATAAAAAGCTCAGTAAGGGTTATAAAAAAATATGGAAAGGAAACATGAGTTCATATATACATAACAATGAAATCAGAATTTACCCATAAAACATATGCACTTTAACATACCTCATCAAATCATGAATAAATCATAGAAATCATAAGACATAAAAGGTAACTTGAGGCATTCATAACATTCTTACGTAGGGAGTAACCCTCTTGGTTACGTTTGGAATACCCATCACAGTATATTCCCTAAATCTCTTCGGAGAAACCTTAATGTTTCACTCCTTCGCATTACCCAATGCATTGGAGATCTATATCGGGCTCACCTGCCCTTAGTTTATCATGGAACCACCCGTTCTTCATAAAAATGCCCAAGAACCATAACATAATCGTATCACATAAAACATGCATAAAGGAAACATAACATTTCCACATTTCAATCACAAGATATCAATAAAACACATTGATATAAAAAACCTTATGAAAACCATTTTCAATACAAAAATAAAATAAAGGTAAAACATGGTATTTATTTTTATTTTAAAAATAAGGTATGGCTTGTAGAGGAAGCCGAAACTCAAATAATGGTCACGGTGGTGGAGAAGTTATTGTCGCCGCATACGTATGACAAAAACATCCCCTTTTGTCGTTTTGTAAAATGCTTCGTATAAAAAGATTCCTTTTGGATAAACATAAAAGTAAAAGGGGTTTATACACCGTACAAAATATGCCTCAATGAAAGGAGATTGAGACGAAGTCCCCTACAAAGACGGTATCCTTGGTTTAAGGATAAATCAATTACATAATTATGTGTGACAAACGAATACACCAAATATAAGTGGATATTTAGTGTAAAACAATCAGAGGATATTCACACATATTCATATAACGACATATTCAAGGACTACATTTTTATCCCAAAGAATCTAATTTGGGATAAGAAGTTCCCTTGCAAAAATTTGACAGCCTAACGGCGTCACTACAAAATTCAGAAAATGAGTTGATAAGAGATAAAAAGGGTATCTAATCACATGGACATAAAATTTAAATCAATAAGGATATATAAGGACATATCCCAACATAATAGTATGTGAATTAAAATACATAACAAAATAATTCTTTTAAAAAGAGAAGGGTGAAAGGTTCCCTTACCGACATGGGTATCTTTCAAAACATACGCCCCGTAAAAGAAGGACAATACAACATTGATGTAAATACTCATAAATGAAAGTATATTACATAATGAGTAAAATAATGGGCAGTACATACACCACTCAAAGGAAATTGTGGCAAATGTAGCATAAATCTCACGGGAATAAAAGTGAGATGAAAAATCCCTTACGAAAACTCAGCAGCCTAACGATGCCACTTAAAACTTCCAAAATGGATTGATGAGAGGAAATAGGGTCTCTCATAATATCAACATAAAGTTTAAAAAAAGAGGAATATAAAAGAACATACCCCATCATAACAAATAGGAGCTTAAAATAAGTCCCATAAAGGAGAGTACTTAAAAAGAAAGAGAGAGGTTAGATCTCTTACGAAAATTCGGCAGTCTAACGGCGCCACTCAAAACGTCCAAAATAGATTGATAAGAGATAATAGAGTCTCTCATCATATGAACATAAAAATTACAGTAATATTAATATAAAATAACATCCCAATAACAAGAAAGATGTGATTTAAAAGGAATGACATAAAAGAGTTTACTTTAAAAGAAAGAGAGGAGTCAGATCCCTTACCTCAAGTCCGACTTGTCTTTTTCGTTTCTTTTTATTCCTGAATAATAAAATTTGGTCAATTTATAATTTCTTAAGGACCTCCTATAATGATTATTATTCAGTTCATATCACATATTTTAATGTTATAATAATTGGTTAATAATATGAGTTCATATCAGACGTTTTTGTCGATGTTTGGTACATGAGTAAAAAATTGAACTTGTTGGAAAAAAGATTGCCCATATAGTTATAAGTAAATAATTTCCAGAATAGTATTAATGATTAAAATATCATATATATCCAGTAAATATTCATTTTATACTATTCCATATCATTTGGAGATAAAAAAATGAAAAACACCATTCATGGAGACGGTAGGCCATACGTACGCATGAACGCTACTTTCATTTTTTTGTCATATTAATGGAATTAAAACAAAATGAGAGATATATATATATATGTGTGTTATAATTTCAGAAATATATCCATAATTTAGATGTAATATATTACATATATATCCATTATATATATGTACTTATAATGTTACATAACATTTTGAGATAAGAAATGAAATGTACCGTTCATGGAGACGGTAAGCCGTACGTACGCATGAACGATACTTCCATTTATATTTCATATTTAATGGAATTAAAACATAATGATACATAATAGTATTTTCATTCCAGTATGGTATCATATATAATATCATTAAATTTTTCCTTTATACGTACCACATATGGTATTAATGAATCAAATCACTTTGAGGGGGCGGTAGTCCGCACTTCCTTAAATGAAGATATCGCGTTTACCCATAATGGAAACCATAAAGGTATGCCATAAATGAAAAATACAGAAGCTTAAGTAAAACATAAACATATTATATATCATATATAAATATAGTGTCATCTCAATGGACACCTTTGAAGGTGTTAGAAGAATGTTGAACAATCATCGTTTCGGGAGGCAGAAATTCGCCATCCACAGAAACCGTATGTTCTTTAACCATTAGATGTAGGTGTGTGTAAGTGTAGCTCGAATCCTTCTTATAAAAAAATCCTAGTATATTGAAGATACTGGATTTGTTACAAATTAAAATAATAAAAATAGTTTAGGGGGTTGGATAAGTAAAATAAAACAAAAGGACTCAAGTGAAGACATTACCTTAAAATCGGGTAACTCCCTTTGGTTTGAGCTCAAAGGCTTCCTTGGGAAGACTTATTCCCAAAGTGAGGCTTCAAAGAGTAATATAGGTAAGTGGAGAGACAAAATGGGCAGGGGTTGGACGATCCAAAGGCTTTGGGAGTGTGGGTAAGGAGGTAGAGGTGGGGGCCTTTTATAAGTGGAGAGGAGGGGCACTCTTGTAAAGTTACAAAATGTTACTTTATTTTCAAATGAGTTTCGGATTTTAAAGGTCCCACATTGATGTATTTAAAGTATAAGGTGATAAGGGTTCGAAATCCACTCATACAATAGGTTTTGGACATGTTTAGGTCTTAGATATTACATTATCTTTCCATTTTATTTAAATCGTTAAATAATGAGGTCATCACTGCATCATCATGATGTCATAAACAATTTAATTTATTTAATGTCTAAAAATTATAAAAAAAATACTATGATGTAGGAAATCTCTTTAGATTTCCAATTACTATTTATAGTAAAAAATATTACTTGTATAACCCCATGTAAAAATTGTTTTAGTAAAACATCTTATGTTTGTGTCATTTTTACTTTAACATTAAATAAAAAGATATTTATGTCATTTCCCAACCAAAGTGGCACCATGGGGTCCCCAAGTTGACCCCTGGATTGTCTTGGTCGGCCATGACACATAAAATGAGGGCAGGACATGTGTCTAGGTCATTTCATTTTATTAAAACATTATTATTACCATAAACTACACTAATTACCTCTAATCGCGATTAAAAACTTAATAAGTTACTATTCACCAAATAATTATTTTTTTCCCATTGAACCACATTTTACTTCTTAATGAAAACCATGTATGTAGGATTTTTTAAATTCAAAACACAAAGATGGCAAAATTTCATTTAAACGGAAAAATCAGTTTTTATAAGTACCACTTAGTGGTTTCACTATTCATCAAAAATTGAAGTTTTTCAGAAAAATCCCAAAAATTCACCCCAAGATATATTTGATATTTAGAATTCAAAAATTAAGTCTATTTTAGAAAATTCAAAACATATAAGTCACATTAATTAATTTAATAATTAATTCCCACTGTCAGAGCAAATAGCGTGTTTTTATGAAACAATAAGTATCAAAAGATTGACACTAGTTTAAGTCTGATTTCAAAGTGAAATTAATTCCAACGACCACTATTGAATTTAATGGTAAAAATATATTCTAATTTTACTTTAAAACCAATTTAATAGATAATCTAATAATATAAATAAATTATATTAAAAAGAGGTTTTGAATTAAAATACAACATTTTACACTATTCATTAAAAAATGAACTTTATCAGAAAGATACCAAAAATTTACACAAAGTAAATTTTGATGTCCCAACTCTTAAGAAGAGTTTTATTTGGTCCAATAGAATATATAAGAGTGAAGAAAACTATATTTAATGACGGTTCGCCATCCAAAGGCGATAAGTGAACCTTTAGTGAAAACTAGCGCATATACGCCTAAAATTGAATTCTTTCCGTATTTTAAGCCTTTATATTTTATTGGATAAATGTAAAAACATTTAAAAACATATATAATCATATTTTAGTTATTTATATCCATTCCCGCCAATACAACGGCTACATGTTAACTACCATTTAAAATAATACTATTTTATTATTAGAGTGCAACGTAAGATTCCCAAGAAACTCGTTGTTGCGTGTTGGGTACGCCATTGAGCATAGCATCCCCTTTAAAGTAATATTAATATTTTATTCACAAATATGGATAAATATGAAAATGTCATATTATTTATTTACCTGGGGTGTTACGTTAACCAATATGAAAAACAATTTTGGATAAAAATACCTTTTTCCTTTAAGAAATAGTATTCAATACCAAAACAAAATTATCTTTGGAAAACCATTTTCAATAAAAAATAAACAAAAAGATAAAAATGGTTTTTCATTTTTGGAAACACAAAATATTTTAAAGGAATCCAAAAATAAAATAATGTCCATTATGGCAGAAAAGTCATTGTCAGTGTGTATATTAAGAATATAACATTCTTTTTGTCATTTGTAAAAACATTCCATATAAAACATATAAAAATATTCATTTTTTTGAAATAATTTGAATGAAATTAAAAAAATAAATTAAATTTCCTCTATAATCCTATTATATCTTTTTAAATAAATATATACAATAATATCAAGAATATTTAAAGGAAATGATTAAATCATTAAACATTCAAAGTGTATCATACAACTTTGAACATTTAAATCATAATCCCTATGAAATTGTAACATTTAAAAAGAAATTAAATTACATGTTAATAGATAAAATATGGATATTTAATTTTAAAGGGTATATATTACCGTTTATAAAAAAAGAAATGATCATATCATCAAGAAATTTCTGAATGTGAGGAGATTGAGATGAAATCCCTTACAACTGTGGTATTATTTGAATTAGAAACCCAAAAAGTAATAATAATAAATTGAAACATTTAAATACCATCGGTATAAAATAATTTATGATATAATATATCAATCTGGGCAGTATATATTCCACAAAAAAGAAGTAGTGGTGAATATGACATTTATCTCACATATGTAAAAAGTAAGAGAAAAAATACCTTACCTTGTCTGACTTGTCACGTGTGTCTATATCTTCCTGAATGACAACCTATGTTAATTATTTAGTTTATTGAGAATATTTTTCAACTTTATCATTAATTTTATTTCACTTATTAAAATCTTGTAAACAACTACTTAAATAATTATATCTATGTCAAGTGTTTTGACCATATTCGGTTTATGTGTCAAAAAGAACCTTAATAGGTCAAGTATGGTAAAAAGGGTAATTATATAAACATATACAGAATAATAATCATGAAACAATTATCATATTTATACAAAAATTACACTTTTATAACCAATCATGATATATTTTTTATAAAAATGAACCAATATTACAATCGTGGAGATAGTAGGTCATATGTATGCATGAGTAACATTCCCATTTTTCATTGATCATGATAGAAGGAAAGTAATTGAAATTATCTTTAAATAATAGTAATTACAAAATATATATAATTTTATTTAATAATATACACTTATATATTTAACTATTCTGTTGTAAAATGATTCACATCGCGCCGAGGAGGCGGTAGTCCACACGTCCATGAACAATGTTATCATTTTTTTCAGTGTGTGAAAGGATAATAAAGTAAATGATATATTATATTTACAAAAAGCTAATTTTTTCATTAATATAATATATATTTATTTTATTCCATGTATAATTAAATAAAAACATCCTTAATAAATTCCATGTAACTTGTGAACTTATCACGTCATTTTGAGGAGGCTGTAGTCCACACATCCACGAAAAACGTTACCGTATTTTCACAGAATTGAAAGTATGAAGGTATGTGTATATAAAAATTACATAAGGAAGATTAATTTATAAATAATATATATAGATATATTATATAAAAATATTTTTTCCATAATTATTCCCAACCTTTAGTGGTGGTATATTAAAAACGAACAACATTGTTACGTGAGGCAGTAGTTTTCCCTACACGAACGGTAATTTCGTTACCCATTTGATGGAAGTCTGTATAGGTGTAAGTATGAAACTTAACATAAAAAAATATAAGTATATTTATGATATTTATTTCATTATATAAACATGTAATAATAATAAATTAATTTAATGGAAAAGGAAACAAAGTAAAAAATGCATGTTGATGAAACATACCTCTTCTCCAGGTAACTCCATTTGGTTTTCACCAAAAGAATTCATGGTTGGATTTATTCCTAGGGTGAGACCGCTAGGGTGATTGAATGGATTTTTGGATATTACTTGGGAATATTTTTGACTATACAAAGTGTATTTAGAGGTTTGATGAAATGGTAATGGTAAGTACCATTTTATAATGGAGGGGGAGTGGCATTCTAGTAAATATAAAAAGGTAAACACTATTGAGAATTCCCCCTTACGTCATGTGAATCCAATAATTTTAGAAATTATATAAAAGAGAGTATATGGTATAATAATACCCATAAAATTGAATTTGGTAAAGTCTATAGGTCATTTGGACTCTTAAGATTATATTTTAACCACTTAGTAAACACAATTTTACATTAATCATTGTAATTAATTTAAATCAATTTCACTAATCCTTTTTTGTAAAAAAAAGTTGAACTTATTATAAATTATATTTTATAATTATTAAAAATATGGAATAAAATTTTCCAAATTCCAATAACATTAGTTGAAGAAATTAATTTAAAATTAATCCCGTAGACAGGATGACAAAACAGGATTTTAAAGTAAAAATGTTCAAAAGTTTGATATGTTTTTATATCTAAATTCAATGTAAAATTGCTTAAAATGACCTAAATTAGATTAAATTATAAAAAATTTATCTAATTATAATTTAAAATAAAATAAAATAATAATTTAACTATATAAAAAAATTGGAAGAAAATGCAATTTTGAACTTAAATTTAGTATTATTTACTATTCATCAAAATATGAAAGTTCTCAAAAAAATACCAAAAAAGACCCAAAGTAATTTTTTATATCCTAGTTTAAGAAATTAATTTTATTTTTACATTTAAAAATAATAAAAGTGTCAAAAATTATATTTAAAATAGGTGCACCATTAGAAGGCGGTAAAACTACATTTTAGAAACATATCATTTTTAAGCATTAAACTAGATTTATTCTTATATTTTTTCCTATAAAAATTAATAGAAGAAATTAAAAAACATTTTATAATTTTTTTAAAAAAAAATATTGTTATTAATATTAATTATCATTGATACAACATATATGAGATAACGTCCATATTAAATAATAATATTAATAGTATATTATTGTTTGATATAACTCAGTCATTCATGTAAAGAAAGATTTTTAAGAAATAATTATTTCATGTTGATATGATATTGTAAATATCATAAAATTTAAGGTAAAATTACTATATAATTCATAAGTATTAATTAATATGAAAAATAATTATTCTATCTTTACTTGGGATGTCATATCCTTTATACCCAATTAGTCATTATTTTCATTTATAATTAACTGGTAACCAATGGATTATCCTTATAAACATGTGTAAACTATAATTTCATAATTTATTTAATCTATTTAATTCCCTAAATTCTAATGTCTTTGTGATAACTATTATAATAATATTAATATTATATTATTTTCCAGTAAGACTTAGGCTTGTGTATAAAATAAGTTATCAAAGGGAGTCGATGTTTTGTACAATGCATGTGTGATTAATGATAAAATATGTATAGATTTTAACCAAATTCATTAAATAATTTAAATTAATTTGAAAAATATATTTCATAAAATCCCAGGATGTTACAATTTTTCAAAGGAATTTGAAAAGTGATTTATAGTTTTAAATCTTAATATCTAGTTGGAACTTTCTCAATGTTTTCATATAAATGTGATACAACATTAATGGAATCTTATACTATCATTGTAAGTGTGATATTTATGATTGATTTTATTTATTTTATTTTTATGGATTCATAGTAAGTGATTTGAATTAGTGAGTTTTGGGATGTGGGATGAGCCTGTGATTGTATATATTGATTACATATGAGATTTGATATTTGTTACTCACCTCATTTTTTATAAAAATGGGGATTCTAGGTGTCTTAGTGAGGGATTAAGAGGTGGTTATTTTCATATAAGGGTGATACAAACCGGATTCCCTATGATATTAAAGGATATAGGGGAGTTCTACCCATGATTCTAGTTTCAAACATCTTATCTGTTATAAACTAGGGATGAATTGTTAGGTCGATAGGTGATTCAACTTGAGTATGTCTAGGATCACCTCATGTGACTTTTAATAATTTATAGTGATAATGTAAACATAACTTTTCCCTCTATTTAATGTTTAATTTTTTAGCATAAATTAACTTTTTTTACTATTATTCCTTCTTTACATGTTTTACATGTCTTTATTTTACTCTATTTTTTATTGTGTTTGTTAACTTCAGATTATTAATTTATGCTTCTCCAAAACTTATATTTTTCCACATCTTGACAAATTATACTAATTAAATTCTATAACATATTTTTTTTTCACTTGGGTCAATTTACCTCTAGTTTTTTTAGATTTATAGTTACTGTATTTTTTAGGGTTGGTTTTGAAAAAGTTGAATTTCAAAGGGTGTTTTCTAAAAAGGATTATTGAACTATAGGTTTTAGATGTTTCTACAAAATAAAAGCCTTGTTTTTTAAAAACCATTTTCTATGAGAGCATTTTTTTTCAATTTAAAGGATAAGGACAAATTTTATAATTCTATTTTTAAACTAGGATTTATGTTTTAAAAAAAGGAAATACATAGAATCTCTGGTTATTTCCTATTAAATTATTAAAATCACACCCAAATAATTCTTCTCATCATTGGTAGACCATAGTTTTTTACATGATTAGATATAGTATTTATATTTCTCATAGAGAAAGATGGTTTTTATGGTTGATGGTGAACCTTATTTCACATAGAGATTGGGTTAGGTATTTTTGTATTTATTTTGGTATATTGATGTTTTGGACACGTCAAATATCTATATTTTGTATAGTGTCTCTATCAAACTACAGTTTTATACTAATCCATATCTCAGTCTGGGTATTTGTGGTTCTTCTTTGTTTGTTTTTTTTTCATCATACTTCTGTTTATGTTGGTGGTGTATTGATATATAATCGAATGAGTTCTCATTTCATACTTACTAGTAGAATATTCTTTTATTCTCTTTTTATAGTAAAAAATATTTCCTGATGTATATACATATATGACAAGGAACTAGTTTCTATCCCAGGGTGATCAGTAATGTGCATTAGGTTGTGTCATGGGTTGTCTTGGGTTCCCATTTTAGGGGTGTCCTAGACAAGTTCATGACGGTAAGAGTAAATTATTTGTTTTCCAATGCATAAAAATTATTGTTATTTAACCACAATATGTAAGAATATATTGGATAAGAGATAACATACAGATTATAATATCATACATGATCAAGTATGTGCACCGATTTCTTCACATCAATGGACTTCCTTAAATTGTTCGATTCCCAAATCTTAGTAACCATTGAAATTAAGTTAAGTGATATGGATTTCTAGGTCCAATTATTGAGCTATGATGTGAGAGTATTGTTTTAAGTCAATTTTAGTAAACCCTATTAGAGTAATAAATATTATGGAAGGATAACCTTTTCAAGAGAGACAAAGATAAATCTTATGTAAAACTAAATGAACCTAGGGTTCTCTATTCTTTTCCCAATTATATTTTTTTCTATGTCATAGAATTAAAACAACCATGTTTAAGAGTCTTAATTTCCATATAAAACTTTCTCATCAGTAAGATCTGATTCTTGGGGTAGTTACCCCAAAGTTAGATGGTTCATGTGAAAGAATACTAGCACATACCCTTTGGGTCCCTTCTAGGAGATAAAATGGATAATAAATAGCTAAAATATAATAGCACATCCGATGAATAAACTAGCTATCATGGGGGGGGGGGGGGGGTTGTTGATATAATTAAATGGATAAATGTGGGAGAATAAATGGACCTTGTGATATATTAAATAATGACATATATTTTATACTAAAAAGAACAATGTTAGTCTATTTTTCTAGAATTGGGTGTATATGGTCTTTGCCTACAACATTATCAAGATACGATAATACAAACTATTATATCTTATGCATCATTTTTTATCAAGTAATGAACTGAGGGATCATTCCAACCCTGGGATGCATCAATACCTCTTGATAAATAGGTATTACTTGAGGCCATAAAATGAACTTGTAATGTTCATATCACATTGATTGGTCTCACTATTATTTATTATCTTTATGAATAGTATAAACATTACAATGATGTTTTTAATGAATCTCTCTATGTATAAAAGGAATCCTTGGATTCCTATGAATTATTAAAGGCTCCATAGAGTGGGAATATCTATTATCACCCTAATCATTTCATGAAAACATTGATTCTTTAATAGTAAGTTATAAATTTAAATAATTTTCTATAAGTAACATTGAAAACATATTTCAATGGGTTCATCTTTAGGTTATGTCATCATATCTTGTAAAATAACACCTCAAGGTCAGTAAAATTTTTAGGAAGCTATCACGATTTTACTAATTTTTTATAAATATATAATTACACAGTCTTTCATTATAGGGGAATGAATATATATAACATAATTAAATATTAGGTGGATAAATTATTTTTTAAGATAGTGTGAATTACCTAGTATTCATACACACCTTAATGTTCCATAAATATTTTAGTTTCCTTATCCATGGGGTCATATAGAATTTATTTTATATAGAATACCCATACATGAAGAATTGGTATTGAAATACAGTTATAGTACTGATTAATAATTTTTTGAATGTGTTGGGAAAATGATCCTCAAGATAGCCGTGCTTGAGATCCTATTAGATTATAAAGACTTTGGTTTATCCATTTTTCTCCCTAACATGCACAATGATTTTTAACTATATTGTGTATTAAATGTTTGTAATAAACAACGATTTGATCAACATATACACTTTCACATATACCATGTAACTATAGAACAAATGCATATTTATTAATGGATATTTTTAATAGGTGTCGACACAGTCATGATGCAGGCTTGGTGATAAAGGAAGGATGATGGAGGCACGACATTACACTAAACCTTAAGACCATGTTCTTGGGCCACTTCTCTTTGTGAATACAAGCTATACAATGGGTATCCCTCTACCTAGATAGATTGGGGCCTTTTCTTTCATAATAAAAATAATATTTGACTAACAGTTTCTAAAAAAATCCATGAATTTTATTAATTTTGTGAAATTATAACATTTATTTTAATTTGAGAATAATTTAGACTAAATTTTAAAATGGATAAAATAAATTATTTTATTTTTTTTGAATTGTTTTGAATTAATATGTACAATAAATACTCATTATAAATTTATTTATTGAATATTTTAAGTGATTTCCAAGGTTGAGGATGATTAAAGTGAATTATAGGTGGTTATGTGATATTGAATCAAAAAATTTAATCCATTTGTGTTTAAAATAATTTAAATGTAAGAATTTTCCATTTTCACTTTCTACATAATAATAATCCCATGAAAAAATATATATACAATTACATTGTGGGGGAATTCCTTATGTGTGAATAAAATGGTCATTAAACACACTGTATAGGACTAAATAGAGATGGTCATAGATAATGAAATATTACATGATTCTTGAATAAAAATAAACATAGTTGGTAGTATCTATATATAATTATTTCCCTCAATCTAAGTTTCAAATCAGATTATTTGATGAATCCACTACCTCATGTATGAGTAACCAAAAGTGATACCATTTTTTTCATCATTATCACCTAAACATCCGAACCCTTAGAAAATTTCTCTAGAATATAAAATATATAGAATCAGTTATTCTAGATTATTATTTATATATTTGAATGTTCCATAATATTAAATAGGGAAAGTCCTTGTTTTTGGATAATGGAAAATGATGAAGATAAAAAGTGAATTTTTTGGAACATAAGTTATGGAAGCCTAAACTAATATCAAAGGGTATTATATCAAGAATAATAATAATAATAATAATATAACTAATATTCCATTAAATGTGTCCAAATCACTTCACAAAAATAAGAATAATCATGGAAATTATTTTGAGGTTGTGATATTGATTATATGTGCATGTTTCATGTTTTTAACAATTTATTTATGATAAATCAATTATCAAAGATTCATCCCTACCAAAAATATTTTTTATATCTTTATTTCATCAAGTATTTTAATCTAAAAATGAAGTAGGAAAATAGAATATAAATATTATAAATTATTTTAAAGAATTTTAGAAACATAAAGTGTAATAATTCAACATAGAAAAATATACTATTTGAGCCAATACCATGTGTAATTATCCCCATTAATGTCAATATTTACTTAATATCACCATATTTCCCTATTTGAATACCATATACAATCATTTTTAAATGATTATAGACTTCTGATCGTAGAATTATTCTAGTATTCATAATTATTTTTAATATTAATTTTAATAACATTAATTATGTGTTCATGTTTCTTTTTACCTAAATTCAGTTTTGTCATTGTGATATCCAATATGAACAATGGTAAAAATATAAATAGTGGGATATCTCTGGGGAAGAATACAATAGTGTACTAGAGACCCTGCTTAGTCATGTTTAATTACATATTCTCTAATTTTGGTTCTTATGAGGAAGACTAGTGGTGGGGATTTATAACATCATGCCCCTCCTCATTTAATTGAGAAGGCAGAAGGACTTCACTTGTCCTTAAGAGACACACCTAAGAGGAAAAATTCTATTAATAAATGCCAAGGTATTTATGAACATGTGGGGGGGGGGAATTTCCCCTTTAAAAATAAAAAAACCAACCAAAGATACCATAACTAGATAAACCACTACATGATTCATGATATAAATGAAAGATAAATCAAAGAGACTATTTATATCAATACCAACTACTAAAGAATACCACAATGGAAGACTACGAAACCAAATTACATAGTGAAAGACAAAACTAACAACTCAACAACAACCATATCACACCAAGCTCCAACATGCTCTATGCACCACAAAACAACACAAGTATCATGATGCACTACTAAATAAGTGTGATACTTTACCTTTTCCCATGTCTTTATGAACAATATCTGCCAAATCAATAAAGTTACAAAGAATGGGTTAGTACTAAACTCAGTAGGTTTTCCCCAATGAACTTCCTACTCACACCACTAGAATAAAACATGTTATCACATTTATATAAAACATTTTATATAAAAAATTTCTAAATATTTTATATGAGAATATAAAAAAGTGCCATAAACATGAAATTTTCATTAAAAAAATCATGTTCCAAGTAAAGAAACCAAACATTTCATTCCATCCATTTAATAAATTCACTTGGAAATACCCATTCCATATTACTTATCCACACACAATCACACACACCCACATAAAATCTTGGTGTTACCATTTACAGTGGAACATAATTTCCATAACCCATACACTTTGATGGTGGTACTTCACAACCAATATCCTTCCATTACACAAAAACATAACCATTTAATCCGATATCAATGCCAATACAACCATTTATAGTCAATTAAATCAATTCAATCAATTCAATAAAACCTCACTTTTTTTAAATCCATAACCACAATCCATTTCAATATAACCAACCATTTATTGAAGTCAATTTTTCAACAAAACATATCAATAAAACTTGTCCTTTATTGAAAACCATTTTCCACACATCAAAACCAAATCACCACTTTAAAATCATCATTTAAAAATCATGTTACCAAAATCACCTTTGTCCAAAGCACCCAATTTTTCAAAATTCCATAAACCATCGCCAAAGAAGGTTTCTAAGAATAATAGAACAACAATATCACAATCAATTTCACACAATACAACCAATTTTAAATCAATACTTCATGTTCTAAATATATGAGTTGAGAGTGAAGCCACCTACCTCAAGATTTTTGATGAAAAATAAAGAACGACACAGAGACGCCCATGAAAATGTGTTGAGTCCCCAAAAACCCACATTAGATCTCTTCCCCTATCATAAAAATTCCAATATCAACCTATTTTGTATCAAAAACCTTATATCTATCCAAATTGGAAGTAGATATAAGAAACCAAGAGATATTGAGAGGTAGATCTATGTAAAACCAAGCCAAACTATAATAAACAAAGTCTTAACATGATAGTTGGGATTCAACGTACCAATAAATGCCTCCTGATCGACTCCAAATTGATCGAGAGATGTTCTCCAACCTTTGAGAGGAAAAAAATATGGAGTTAGGGTCTTTTAAGAGAAAAAATGAGGGGTCAAACATTAATACTGACCTAGATCCACTTTTTTGGATCTAGTTTTAAAATGTGCATGATTAGTCACACAGTTAGGCAAACCATGCACTAACTATGCACTAACTATTACCTAAAGGGGGAGCCTCGCATGGTTGTCTCACACAGTTTGACAAACCACACACCAACCATTACAAATCTCACTATCTCAAAAAGAATGGTTTCTCTAAGGCGGCCACACGATTTGGACAAATGGTGTGCATTCCATGTGCCTTCTCCTTAGCCTCTATCTCAAAGTGAATTTTTTCCAAAACTGTGCACCGGTCATACATCCTTGGAAAATCCCCAAAATCATTCCAAACATCACCTTAACCTTTTAAATACATAAAAAATCATAAAATAAGGGTTAATTATTTGAAACTAGTGCTGCTAAATTCTACCCACCATTGGCCTTTCTGTCCTTAGAATATAGAAAACCAATGTTTCCCTACAAGAGTTTTGGCCATTTCTCTTTTATTTCCTTCTCACGTTCCCAAGTATCTTCCTGAATCTGACCATGTTTCCAGAAAACCCACTCTATACTGATGCTTTTTCTACATAATAATTTTTCTTTCATATACACAATCCACACTAGAATATGCACCAATGAATAATCTGGATCTTGGTTAATGTGATCCTATCTATTCACATGGTAAATATTAGATTGATACTTTTTAAACTATGATACATAAAATAAATTATGCCCCACACTAAACTATGGTGGCAATTCCAACTGATATTCCACATCAACAACCTATTATTTATCTCAAAGAGCCTATATATCAAGGAGAAAACTTTACCTTATTTACAAAATGATGATGTCCAAGTCTTGGAGAGATCCTCAAGAACACATGATCACTCAGCTTGAATGAAAACGGTCATATATGAAAATACATATATGATTCCTGAAGACTATGGGTCATATCTATCTATTTCTGGGTCAAAATAATCTTCTCCATTGTCTCTTGGACGTGGCTCGACCCAAATAGTGAATCCTCACATGTTTCCACCCAATAAAGTAGAGAACGAAAAGGATGCACATACAAGGCTTCAAAAGGATCCATATGTATCGAGGCTAGATAACTGTTCATATATAAGAACTCCAACAATAGCACGTGCTCTTCCCATGAGCCACCAAAATCCATTACACAAGCCCTCAACATGTCTTCTAAAGTTTGTATTATCCTTTTAGTTTACCTACCTTTCTAAGGATGATACATCATACACTTCATATAATAAGTCCCAAGGGATTTCTGTAAGGATTTATAGAAATTAGATGTCAACTTAAGATCTCTATATGACACAATCAACACTGGTACACCATGCCATTTTACCACTTCTTGGATATAGTTTTTTATAAGTCCTCCACCATTTTAGATTCCAAAATAGGGATGAAATGAGACAACATTGTGTGATGATCCACTATCACCCATATGGAATCATGTTTCCAAACCGTTTTTGGGGTACCTATTACAAAATCCATAGTTATCTACTCCCATTTACAAATAGGGATATGTAAAGACATCAAAATACATACTAGTCGATAATGCTTTGATTTAACATACTAACAAGATAAGCACCTTGAAAAAAATTCATCCACTTTTATTTTAATACAGACCCACCAAAATTGTGCTTTCAATTCCTTATACATCTTCTGTATTCCAGGATGAATATACCATATCAAATGGTGGTAATAATGAAGAAGTTTTTCTTGAAATGCCATAGGTATGACCATCAAGTTTCTAAACCACGACACTAAACTCTCATCCAACCTCTATCACTCTATGGTCTCCCCACCATTGAGTTTTGACCTCATAGAAACACATTATGAATCGTACATCTGTGCCTCTTTAAACTTCTCCCCCAAATCATGTACAATATAAACTGTAAATAATACCACAAATTCACCTCGGTATTCACATTCCAAGTGCATGTCGGCTATGTTCGACATCAACTACCACTCATCTGAAGATTATTTTTCCAACTAAGCACATAAATGTATGATTAATGCATCTACCACCAAATTTTATTTACCATGTGTATACATCAAGTAAAATTCAAACATGTGAAGATACTGCATACATATTCTTTGTCTTAGATTCAAAAACAGTTGTGAGAAAATATATTTGAAGTTCTTATGATTCATTAACACAGTAAATTTCTCACCAAAGAGGTAATGAAGCTAATTTTTCAAAACATGGACTACAATAGAAAAATACAAATCATGTATGGGGAATTTATTCTCATTAAATCACATATTCCTTGAATCATAATAAAAAAAATGATCTCCCTTCATGAGAACACATCCCTACTCTAATCCTGAAGAATCAAAATACACTATATACACTTTTACTAATTTCAAAAAAATCAAGATTGGTGATGATGTATGGTGAAATTTAATCTCTTAAAAGGACTTATGACATTCCTCATCCCATTAGAATGGAACACTGTTCATTGTTAATATTATCATAGGTTAAGCTAGTCATGATAATTCATAAACAAAGTGTTGGTAATAACCAGTTAGAAAAAGGAAATTTCATATCTCAAAGACATTATTTAGTGTCTTCCAAGAGATAACTACCTCTATCATTTCTGGATCTATAGAAACACCTATTTAAGATATTACATATCCAATAAATCATACCACTTATATCCAAAAATCACACTTTGATAGTTTTTCATACATATGATGATCTCTCAATATTCCCAACACAGTTGCCAAGTGTTTCTCATGATCATTTCTTGTCTTTTAATACACTAATATGTTATCTACAAACACCACCACAAAAGAATCCATATATCTATCAAATATTTGATTCATCAATTCCATAAAGAATATTGGTGCATTTGTAAGACTGAAAGGCATCACAACATATTTTTGGTGGTCATATCTACTCCTAAAAGATTTATTTTAAATATATTCCTTACAAACCCACAATTAGTGATATAATGATCACAAGTAAATCTTAGATAACCATTGAGCTCCCCTTAATTGATCGAATAAATCCTCAATTTGTGTAAGTGGATAAAAAGTCCTTATCATTATTTTGTTAAGATTAGGATAATCCATGCACTACTAAATAGTTCCATACGCCTTTTTGATAAATAGGCATGGTGTTTCTCATAGAGATTTTCTAGGAAGAATGAACCATTTTATTTACAGATATTATAGTTGTACCTTAAAATCCATTAATTATTTTGGTTCTATTTTTAAAGATGGAAGGGAAATAGAATTAGTCCCCAAAAGGAGATCAATCATAAAATACACTTCCATTATAGGTGGAAACCCTAAGTAACCATTAGGAATAAAATTTGGAAACTGATCAAACACTATTGGAAAACTTCCATCCTCAACCTATTCCATCGATGAAAAAGTCAAATCCATCAAATGGTATGAGATAATTCCAATAGTTGGTGCCAAAAATCCCATTACGCCAAAATTTATGCTCCTTTATCCTCTAAAGAGATGCTCGACGCCATCCTTAGAAATGAAACTAACTGTTCTATTATAAAAGTTAATTTGAGCCTTAAACATTGTCATCTTATCCATACCTAGTATTATATCATAAAAATCTATTTCCAACACAGGGAAACATCATATCATCTTATCTCCATAAATAGTTATAGAACATGCTCCACACACAAAGTATTGACATGCTCTTTGACCTAGAAGTGTTTGAAGTTTTAATACCTAGGGAATCATATCAACTTTTAAACTTAGAAAATCAACAGAATGAAAAGAAATAAATGAATGTGAGGCACCCATATCAAACAAAACTTTCATAAGGGTGGAATTCAAAATAATCATACCTTACACCAAAGATGTTCTAGACTGATCATCCATAATCACCTGATCAGATCCATATAATTGTTTACTAACTACAATTTGATCTCTATTTTCCTATTGAGATTAGACTACCTGAGGAGTAATGATATTCCTAGAATAACCATGTCAAGCTCTATTCTATATATAAGGATTTTTCTATAGTTTATATCCCATTGAATTATATGATGCCTATAACACCCAAAAAGTGTCTCAAACACCCGACCTTGGAGCACTACGACAATAGCACTGAAAATTCCCCATCTTATTGTAATTATGGAATGATCTAGGTTGTGTTGTACACTATAACTTCGTGTGGTTAATAGAACCACACTGGAAACATACTCTCTTGTTTTTTGGTCCTGGAGGTAGATTTACTGATCCAACCATCAGATTATGAGTCATGATCCCACCTTAGAAATAAGTGTCCCTATTCTACTTTCTCCCAACATTGGTGTTCCCACCATTTATCATAGGTATAAATATACTTATTCCTCCTATAGGTCCTGAGATTTATTGTTAAGATACCGTATATCTATTAACAATATCTTTATATTCTATAATATAGAGCACAAAAATCTTCAAGTGAATATTCTACATCAACCGTGATTCAAAGATGAACACCTTCAAGGATGTTCTAGAAGAAACATTGGGTGAAAAGTGTACTAAATTCATGAATTTAGAGATATACTCTATGATATAAAGATTTTACTTCTTCAATATGAATAAGTTCATCATTATTTTAATTATGAACATGTGAGGATAGAATTTATGTTTAAACGATTTTTAAAAATCCTCCAATGAATGTCCTTGATCTAATTTAGCCTAACAAAATAAATACCACCACTAGTGTAGAGACCCGAAGCTTGACGTACATAGACAATAAATTACTTTTTCGGAATACCAAGTACATAACAAAAACAGACACACAAGGACCGTAATAGTTTAGTGTCTTTGGAAACTTGGAACGTAATCTTCTAATCGTGGTGAAAGATCTTCAACATCTCCCATAAAGATCTTCCACTTTTTGTTTCCTGACCTAAAACCTTTATTTTAATCTTGGGGGAAAAGAAAACATAAAAAGGGTGAGCTCAAATGCTCAGTAAGGGTAATCATGGATGAAATAAAACATACAATATACATTTGAACTAAAAAATACATGAACATTAAAAATCTTGAGTAACGACATAAAACATGGAAGTACATAAGGCATAGATCATAATGGAACATAAATCATGATAAAATAGAATGGGAATAAAACATGTAATTTTGGCATCCATTAATCACATGTAATGATTTCCATAGTAGCCAAGACATTGGTGCCAAGACCATCTTAGTGGACAAAGTCCCTTTCTGAATCGAGTTCACTCCTCGTTTCAGTCCGGTTTTACTGAACCGGTTTAACCTGCCATTCCAGCCATGTCTATCTCATGAGATATAAATCTTTACCCAATGCATTGGAGGGATATATAGGTCCCACCCATCTCATAATTAAATCATTCTTACTTGTGCCACAAAATAAACATACATCATTCATAATAACCCAATAAACAAAATGGGTTTCATAAACATCATCCCATCATCACATAATCTATATAAAAGAAATGGATATCATAATAAGAAAAATGAAACCATGTAAATCATAGAGACATGATACTTGAAACATAAACATGTAAAATAATTCCATCTTAGATGAAAATGGTTATGATAAAACACTTGAAATGAATTCTTGAGGAAAATATCCTTTTTTCTTCAAAATAATTTTCTTTTCACAAAATGTCATCAAATTTTAGAAGAAAAGTTTTTTTTTGAAAATATTCATGAAATATTTTGGAGGAAGATTCATTAAAATAACTCTTTATAAAACCATAAAAATCTGTTCAAGCCGTATAAGTTAAAAATAACATTCTCCTCATACTTTTGTCGGAAATGTCAAAAAAGCACCTCGTAACGTAAACAAAAAAAATATTCCTTACATACCATGCAGTAAAAGTAAAAAATGGGTAAAAATGAATTTAAACATACATGAAAACAATTTTATAAAACATGGAGATGGATGATAGAAATAACCCCAGTAAAAACTTACGAATAAACAATCTCAGATAAAAACGAGATTGGAAAATTTATCCCTTACCTTATGTCCGATATGCTTCGTATGTATCCGAAACTCCTGTATAATGATTTAAATAATGTCATTGACTTATTAAAGAATAATATTCATTGTTATGATATCATATATGGTTCACTTATGATTTTATATTACCCGTTCTTTTGTAAATTCCATGTTAAAGAGTGTTTTGGGTAAAATCGTTTCATTTGTCGTCCGTGTTTTGACTTGTAATTATTCACATGATTACTTAGATCACGATTACATAATTCCAGAATATAAAACATTATTTATTTATAATATATATTCAGAATATACATATATATAATAGACTGATAAATGGAAAGAAATACACCATTCATGGAGACGGTAGGCCGTACGTACACATGAATGCTGTTTTCGTTTCCTTATTGAGTTGAATGGAATTAAGTAGATGAAATACATATATACATTAATCCAGTAGCTTTATAATGTAATATATTTCATTAATATTGGTTATATATACTTTATTGTCATTCTTAAATGGTTAACATGGAGAATGAATCTCATCACGTCGTGGAGACGGTAGTCCATACGTACGCACGAGTGATGATATCGTTTCCATAATTATTGAATTGAATTGGAGTGGATGATACAATATATCAGAATTATTATGATGTTATAATAACTATTTATAGTTATTCTTTACACCATTATACCCATCCATGTAATGTGTTGGTGGAAAAACAGATTACACTATGGTGTGGAGACGGTATTCCGTACGTACGCACGCGCGGTGATTTTGTTTTCCGTAGGATGGATAGAAGGTGAAATGGGGTTGTTTAATATTTATAATAACAAATAAGTATATTAGTGATACTGATGTTATTACTTTATAATGAAACAAAAAAATAAGAAGATGTTGAATAAGAAAGAAGATTGAAAGAATCGGGAGAAGAAATTACCTCTTCTTCGATACGCCTCTTTAAAACCTCCTCTTAGGGCACTAAGATTGGTCTTTAAAGTATACCAGAACCTCTAGGATGTTTGTAGGGAAGTGGAGAAGAAAATTTGGCAGGGGTTATCCGAGCTTGAAGGCTCAAATTGGTGTGAGGAGGAGAGGGAGGAGGTGCCCTTTTATAAGGGAGGAGAGGGGCACCTTTGGAATTCTTAAAAATATTAATTTATAATAAATCTAACCCCACTTAAAAACCTCCACAAATGACTAATATTATAAGATTAGATGAGATAGGGTTTTAATCACATAAACCAATCAAATTTAGACATGTTTGGATATTATTTTAAACCTTATCATTTTGATTTATCCTTATATAATCTATTTAAGTTTATTTGTGGTAATAATATTCTAAATTTTAAATTATAACAAATAATTACTTATTTGTTGTGAATTTTCCATAATTTTTTAATTTATAACATTATAGACCATATAAATATAAATTTATAATTTTTAAATATTTTTTGATTTTTAAACAATTTTATAATATGTTATTTTTATAAAATAACAATAGTGTCAATTTTGACACTATTCATTTATTTGAATTTAAATAAAATATATACAGAATATATGTTCGAAATAAGAGATTTAATAGATTCATAAAAGGTCATATGTATCTATAAAATTAGTGTATCACATTAAATAGTTCATATAATATTTATTTTATTATTTTTAAAACCATTTATTTGGTTTATCTCTTAATAAAATAATTACTACAACATTTTTGTATAATTATGCAATATACTGATTTTTTTGCATAAAAATTTAAAATAAAATCCTATGATTAAGATATATATATTACCTTTCACAATAATAATTTTACTCGAATTTAGCATCTTAAAATCACAATATTTAAATTGTTATATTTATTAAATTATGAAGGTGACAACTTTGGCATCATTTAAAATAAAATAATATAAGTGTCATAATAACTTTTATAAAGATCCAAACGGTTATATATTAGGTCCATGGATGATTAAGATGTATATATACACTAAAAATAAGTTTTGGTCAGGTTTGTGGGCCTTTTAATGGGTATTATTATTTCAATAAAAACTATATTACTTATTTTCCACTTAATAAATAATTTCTGTATCATTAATGTACCACCATTAATGACAATTATTTAATCCCTAAAAATTATAAAACAATTATCATGATGTATATAAATTTATTAGGTTTCTGGAGACTATTCATGTTTGAAGTTTTATGATGTTTATCACTAAATTAAAATTATTATACTTATAAGATTTAAGAGAGTGACATGTTGTCACTTTCTTTGGTTTTAATAATAATTAAATTATTTTCATGGTCAAAAGTACATAAAATGAATCTAATCTGGCCCTTAGTTTCTATGAGTTTAATTTTAGCCATCCAATAGAATTTTGGCATGTGTTAGGGTAATTTTATAATATTATATTTACCCTTAATTACCCGATTTACCTTTAACTATGGTAAATAAAATTTACCGTAGTTACTATTCATAATTCCCAAATATAAAAAGTAGCCTATTAACATAATTTGGACCCACTTATTCCAAATATGGAATCAATTTTTTCAAATTCAATACACAGAAGTTGCAGAAATTAAATTAAAATTAATCCCGTTGTCGAATGAAAACGAGTTTTTGTTTAAAACATTGCAAAAGATTGAATTGATTTAACCTACGAATTCAATGTAAAATCAATGCTAATGAAATACATTATATTAAATTGTAAAAATATATTCTATTTATACTTTAAAACCATTCAATATTATAATTTAACCATATAAAATATTACGATGAAAAAAATTGTTTTTCATTAAAATATAGCGTGTTTTTACAATTCATCAAAATATGAAAGTTACCAGAATAATATGAAAAATTTATCCAAAGCAAATTTTTATTTCTTGATTCCAAAGAAGAATTTTATTTTGTAAAATTTAACTTATAAACATGTCAAAAACTAGATTTAAAGTGGGTGTTCCATCAAAAGGCGGAAAAACTGCATTTTTTAAAAAATACTTATTTTACCCGAAAAATTTATTTTGTTCTTATACCATGTTCTAGAAAATGTGTAAGATGAATAATAATGTTATAAAATTCAAAATTTAGTTAATACTATTCATAACGGCTAGTTCATAATAATATTATAATAATATATCGTTGTTTAGTAAAACCCAGAATTGCGTACAACACACGCTATTGAGGAAGGTCGCGATTGCGTGTAATGCAAGCCAAGTCAGGGTTGCGTATTGTGAAAGAATACTTCATTGTTTCATATAACAGAATACAACCATATTTCATTTATACATTGAATATATATATATATATATACTCAATGTTGCGTAGAATAACTATTATCAAAATTGTGTGTAACACGATCCAAGAATAGTGTTGCATATACTACAAGCTAATACGGTGTTTCATATAGCGCAAGGTAATCTTGGTGTAGCATACAACACAAGACATTAATGAAATTAAAAGAATATTTTTCATAAAATCTCAGGGTGTTACATTCTACCCTCCTTAAAATGAATTTTGCCCTCGAAATTCATCGGGGTTATAAATGGTTTACTACTCGAAAGTTTGTTTAATAGAAACCCACATCGTAAAAAGGAATACCAAAACATGGATTTAAAAACTAAAGTATGAAATGTAACGGTTACCCAACTTAACTCATCACTAGGTTTCCACGTAGGAGAACATAGGTGAAAATATAGATATGGAAGAAAAATCTAACCATCAAGTTCTGATGGAGAGTGGTAGAGAACATGGCTATGAAAAAGCCAACAATCACAAAGCTATTTATTTGTGATAATCTAAGGTACCATCTGATTCATCGGATATAAGGGAACTAGGAAAACATTTTTGGTTTTCAAGATCATTTCCCTAAAGTTGATGAATTTAAATAAATACTTGCATGATTTTGGTACAATCTCACTGTTGTTCGTGAATTGAACAATTTACACTTCATCCCTTGAAGAAATGAAGTTGAATTTTTTATTCCTGATGTGTCAGTAGATCATGTGATAGAATGATGGGTCATTCCATCTCTTTCAAACAAAAGGTTAGCAAAATTTATAAGTCCATCTTATGGTTAGATTAATCGTATATGGTACAAAAAATGAACTTATACTTCATATATCATACCGCTTAATAAAATAAAACTAGTTTCTACTAACCAGGGACTTCCTGTAGGCCAGTGGTAGGCGATAAAGGACAGCCGTACTTCAATTGTGGGTTTGATTCCCACAGCCTTGTCCGACGCGATGGGCTGTCGCCCATCCTGTAGGTTGTCCTTTTTCTAAAACTACATTACTATATCATCCCATCAATAATATCAAAAAAGGTTCTCTCCTTAAACAATACTAACTTATGTACAACATAATCCATTCGAATCTTTAGGCTTATCCATAATATTGCAGTCCATTGTAATATTATAGTGAAAACGATTACCAGAGATTTCATATAAGAAGCATGTTAATACCATCGTTGATCCCCATATATCATTAGATATGTCTTGTTGCTCACATTACAAACGTTCTAAGGCCTTAATCATGTATTCTCTTGGAAAATGAATACCCATTGAACCTTAGTGAAAACATGAATGTAGTTAAAAGTTAACACTTTCCACATACCAAAATCCTCAAAATTCTATATACTCAAACCATGGTATCACTTAGTCCTTATATCAATCATGAGCTGATGAATACAATCAAACATCTCATTATCTTCTTATTCCTTCATTATGCGCATATCATCTACTTTACAAAAATATCTGAATAACATTCCATGGTTACTGGTACCATTCAACATATACTTTCAAATACTTTTAGGAAAAGCAATAGTGTAACAATCCTTAGATGATTCTTTATTACATAGTACCATTAACTATACAACATAACTCTCGATAATCATTCCACTACCTTCTAAAACAAACGACTGAGCTTCAACACTTCTTTCAGCTCATATATCATTTGCAGTCTCCTCATCATCATCAACATAAATACTACCCATACAAACGTACTGATTCTCTTCATGAGACTTTCCCTTAGGGCATTGGTTTGCATAATGCCCATATATTCCACATTTAAAACATTTAACCATTGTTGATGTCGTAGCAATATCATTATCCTCATCCATGGTGTTAACTGAACCTTTTCCTTTGCACTTACTTGCTTTGTGTCCTTCTTTTCCACACCCAAAGCATCTTCCAGTTCCTTTGAAACAATCTCCCTGATGCCTCTTCCCACATGATTTACATGAGGGAAATTGAACTTTCTTTCCTTTATGATCATCATGAAACTCCATCTTTCTATTATTATCTGAGTCGGGAAACTTACCAAAGTTGAGATTATTGATCATATTATGAGATTGCTGATTAGGCATAATAACAATGTTTGGACTTCGAGATCCCGTTTCATTTGGTTTCTCATGAAGAAAATCATTCCATTGTCCGTCATATCCTCCATTATCATGAATCTTACTATTTCCAGCCATTTTCTAAAACCCAAAAAGAATAGTGTGAGAGGAAAAAATCATGCTATGGAAAACAACATAGTAAAGGGGTAGCACCCTCAATATCTAACATCTTAGGTTAAATTCTAAGATCGTTACCGTAGTTCTAGGACTATATCCTATACATATTCTTATCCTTAGGTACATCCCTATACATACCTTAGAAATATCTCTAGGGATCTCACTAACGTTTTCGCATCCTAGTTTCCAAAGGTTGACTAAACCTTTCCTCTGATACCAACTGTAGAGACCCAAAGCTTGACATACATAGATAATACATTACTTTTGCGGAATACTTAGTATATAACAAAAACAGACACACAAGGACCGTAATAGTTTAGTGTCTTTGGAAACTTGGAACGTAATCTTATAATCGTGGTGAAAGATCTTCAACATCTCCCATAAAGATCTTCCACTTTTTGTTTCCTGTCCTAAAACCTTTGTTTTAATCTTGGGGGAAAAGAAAACATAAAAAGGGTGAGCTCAAATGCTCAGTAAGGGTAAGCATGGATAAAATAAAACATACCATATACATTTGAACTTAAGAAAAACATGAACATTAAAAATCTTGAGCAACGACATAAAACATGGAAGTACATAAGGCATAGATCATAATGGAACATAAACCGTGATAAAATAGAATGGGAATAAAACATGTAATTGTGGCATCCATTAAGCACATGTAATGATTTCCATAGTAGCCAAGACATTGCTGCCAAGACCATCTTAGTGGACAAAGTCCCTTTCTAAATCGAGTTCACTCCTCGTTTCAGTCCTGTTTTACTGAACCAGTTTAACCTGCCGTTCCAACCATGTCTATCTCATGAGATATAAATCTTTACCCAATGCATTGGAGGGAGATATAGGTCCCACCCATCTCATAATTAAATCATTTTTACTTGTGCCACAAAATAAACATACATCATTCATAATAACCCAATAAACAAAATGGGTTTCATAAACATCATCCCATCATCACATAATCTATATAAAAGAAATGGATATCATAATAAGAAAAGTGAAACCATCTAAATCATAGAGACATGATACTTGAAACATACACATGTAAAATAATTTCATCTTAGATGAAAATGGTTTTGATAAAACACTTGAAATGAATTCTTGAGGAAAATATCCTTTTTTCTTCAAAATCATTTTATTTTCACAAAATGTCATGAAATTTTAGAAGAAAAGGTTTTTTTTAAAATATTCATGAAATCTTTTGGAGTAAGATTCATTAAAATAACACTTTATAAAACCATAAAAATCTGTTCACGTCGTATAAGTTAAAAATAACATTCTCCTCGTACTTTTTTCGGAAAAGTCAAAAAAGTACCTCGTAACGTAAACAAAAGAAAGATTACTTACATAACATGTAGTAAAAGTAAAAAATGGGTAAAAATGAATTTAAACATACATGAAAACACTTTTATAAAACATGGACATGGATGATAGAAATAACCCCAGTAAATACTTACGAATAAACAATCTCGGATAAAAACAAGATTGGAAAATTTATCCCTTACCTTATGTCCGATATGCTTCATATGTATCTGAACCTCCTGTATAATGATTTATATAATGTCATTGACTTATTACAGAATCATATTCATTGTTATGATATCATATATGGTTCACTTATGACTTTATATTACCCGTTATTTTGTAAATTCCTTGTTAAGGAGTGTTTTGGGTAAAATCGTTTCATTTGTCGTCCGTGTTTTGACTTGTAATTATTCATATGATTACTTAGATCACGATTACATAATTCCAGAATATAAAACATTATTTATATATAATATATATTCAGAATATACATATATATAATAGATTTATAAATGTAAAGAAATACACCGTTCATGGAGACGGTAGGCCGTACGTACACATGAACGTTGTTTTCGTTTCCTTATTGAGTTGATGGAATTAAGTAGATTACATACATATATAAATTAATCCAGTATCTTTATAATGTCATATATTTCATTAATATTGCTTATATATACTTTATAGTCATTCTTAAATGGTTAACATGGAGAATGAATCTCATCGCGTCGTGGAGACAGTAGTCCATACGTAAGCACGAGCGATGATATTGTTTCCATAATTATTGAATTGAATTGGAGTGGATGATACAATATATCAGAATCAGTATTATGTTATAATAACTATGTATAGTTATTATTTACACCATTATACCCATCCATGTAAGGTGTTGGTGGAAGAACAGATTACACCACGGCGTGGAGATGGTATTCCGTACGTACGCACGCGCGGTGATTTTGTTTTCCGTAGGATGGATAGAAGGTGAAATGGGGTTGTTTCATATTTATAATAAAAAATCAGAATATTAGTGATACTAATGTTATTACTTTATAATGAAACAACTAAAGAATAATATGTTGAAGAAGAAAGAAGCTTGAAAGAATCGAGAGAAGAAATTACCTCTTCTTCGATACGCCTCTTTGAAACCTCCTCTTAGGGCACTAAGATTGGTCTTTAAAGTATACCAGAACCTCTAGAATGTTTTTAGGGAAGTGGAGAAGAAAATTTGGCAGGGGTTGGCCGAGCTTGAAGGCATGAATTGGTGTGAGGAGGAGAGGGAGGAGGTTCCCTTTTATAAGGGAGGAGAGGGGCACCTTTGGAATTCTTAAAAATATTAATTTATAATAAATCTAACCCCACTTGAAAACCTCCAAAAATGACTCATATTCGAAGCTTAGATGAGATAGGGTTTTAATATCATCAACAAAGCAAATTTAGACATGTTTGGATCTTATTTTAAACCTTATAATTTTGATTTATCCTTATTTAATCTATTTAAGTTTATTGGTGGTAATAAAATTCTAAATTTTAAATTATAACAAATAATTACTTATTTGTTGTGATTTTTCCATACTTGTTTAATTTATAACATTATAGACCATATAAATTTAATTTTATAATTTTTAAATATTTTTGTGATTTTTAAACAATTTTATAATATGTTATTTTTATAAAATAACAATAGTGTCAATTTTGACACTATTCATTTATTTGAATTTAAATAAAATATATACAGAAGATATGTTCGAACTAAGAGCTTTAATAGATTTACAAAAGGTCATATGTATCTATACAATTAGTTTATCACATTAAATAGTTCATATAATATTTATTTTATTATTTTTAAAACCATTTATTTGGTTTATCTCTTAATAAAATAATTACTACAACATTTTTGTATAATTATTTAATATACTGATTTGTTGCATAAAAATTTAAAATAAAGTCCTATTATTAATATATATCTATTACCTTTCACAATAATACTTTTACTCGAATTTAGCATCTTAAAATCACAATATTTAAATTGTTATATTTATTAAATTATGAAGGTGACAACTTTGGCATCATTTAAAATAAAATAATATAAGTGTCATAATCACTTTTATAAGGATACAAACGGTTATATATTAGGTCCTTGGATGATTAAGGTGTATATATACACTACCAATAAGTTTTGTTCAGGTTTGTGGGACTTTTAATGGGTATTATTATTTAAATAAAAAATATATTACTTATTTTCCTCTTAATAAATAATTTCTGTATCATTAATGTATCACCATTAATGACAATTATTTAATCCCTAAAAATTCTAAATAAATTATCATGACGTAGATAATTTTATTAGGTTTCTGTAGACTATTCATGTTTGAAGTTTTATGATGTTTATCACTAAATTAAAATTATTATACTTATAAGATTTAAGAGAGTGACCTGTTGTCACTTTCTTTGGTTTTAATAATAATTAAATTATTTTCATGGTCAAAAGTCCATATAATGAATCTAATACGACCCTTAGTTGATATGAGTTTACTTTTAGCCATCCAATAGAATTTTGGCATGTGTTAGGGTAATTTTATAATATTATATTTACCCTTAATTACCCGATTTACCTTTAACTATGGTAAATAAAATTTACCGTAGTTACTAATCATAATTCCCAAGAATAAAAAGTAGCCTATTAACATAATTTGGACCCACTGATTCAAAATATGGAATCCATTTTTTTAAATTCAATACACATAAGTTGCAGAAATTAAATTAAAATTAATCCCGTTGTCGAATGAAAATGAGTTTTTGTTCAAAACATTGCAAAAGATAGAATTGATTTGACCTACGAGTTTAATGTAATATCAATGCTAATTAAATAAATTATATTAAATGGTAAAAATATATTCTATTTATACTTTAAAACCATTCAATATTATAATTTAACCATATAAAATATTATGATGAAAAAAATTGTTTTTCATTAAAATATAGCATGTTTTTACTATTCATCAAAATATGAAAGTTACCAGAATAATACGAAAAATTTATACAAAATAAATTTTTATTTCTTGATTCCAAAGAAGAATTTTATTTTGTCAAATTGAACTTATAAACATGTCAAAAACTAGATTTAATGTGGGTGCGCCATCAAAAGGCGGCAAAACTGCATTTTTTGAAAAATACTTATTTTACCTGAAAAATTTATTTTGTTCTTATACAATGTTCTAGAAAATGTTTAAGATGAATAATAATGTTATAAAATTCAAAATTTAGTTAATACTATTCATAACGACTAGTTCATAATAATATTATAATAATATATCGTTGTTTAGTAAAACCCGGTATTGCGTACAACACACGCTATCGAGGAAGGTCGCGATTGCGTGTAATGCAAGTCAAGTCAGGGTTGCGTATTGTGAAAGAATCCTTCGCTATTTCGTATAACAGAATCCAACCATATTTCATTTATACATTGAATATATATATATATATATATATATACTCAATGTTGCGTAGAATAACTATTATCAAAATTGTGTGTAACACGATCCAAGAATAGTGTTGCGTATACTACAAGCTAATACGGTATTGCATATAACGCAAGGTAATCTTGGTGTAACATACAACACAAGACATTAATAAAATAAAAAGAATACTTTTCATAAAATCTCGGGGTGTTACATTCTACCCCCCTTAAAATGAATTTCTCCCTCGAAATTCATCGGGGTTATAAATGGTTTACTACTCGAAAGTTTGTTTAATAGAAACCCACATCGTAAAAAGGAATACCAAAACATGGCTTTAAAAACTAAAGTATGAAATGTAATGGTTACCCAAATTAACTCATCACTAGGTTTCCACGTAGAAGAACATAGGTGAAAATATAGATATAGAAGAAAAATCTAACCATCAAGTTCTGATGGAGAGTGGTAGAGAACATGGCTATGAAAAAGCCAACAATCACAAAGCTATTGATTTGTGATGATATAAGGTACCATCTGATTCATCGGATATAATGGAACTAGGACAACATTTTTGGTTTTCAAGATCATTTCCCTAAAGTTTATGAATTAAAAGAAAAACTTGCATGATTTTGGTACAATCTCACTATTCTTCGTGAATTGAAAAATTTACACTTCATCCCTTGAAGAAATGAAGTTGAATTTGTTATTCGTGATGTGTTAGCAGATCATGTGATAGAATTATGGGTCATTCCATCTCTTTCAAACAAAAGGTTAGGAAAAGTTATAAGTCCATCTTATGGTTAGATTAATCATATATGGTTCCAAAAATGAACTTATACTTCATATATCATACCGCTTAATAAAATAAAACTAGTTTCTACTAATCAGGGACTTCCTGTAGGCCAGTGGTAGGCGATAAAGGCCAGTCACACTTCGGTTGTGGGTTCAATTCCCACAGCCTTGTCCGACGCAATGGGTTGTCGCCCGTCCTGTAGGTTGTCCTTTTTCTAAAACTACATTACTATATCATCCCATCAATAATATCAAAAAAAGGTTCTATCCTTAAACAATACTAACTTATGTCCAACATAATCTATTCCAATATTTAGTCTTATCCATAATATTGCAGTCCATTGTCATATTATAGTGAAAACGATTACCAGAGATTTCATATAAGAAGCATGTTAATACCATCGTTAATCCCCATATATCATAAGATATGTCTTGTTGGTCACATTACAAATGTTCGAAGGCCTTAATCATGTATTCTCTTGAAAAATGAATACCCATTAAACCTTAGTGAAAACATGAATTCAGTTAAAAGTTAACACTTTCCACATACCAAAATCCTCAAAATTCTATATACTCAAACCATGATATCACTTAGTCCTTATATCAATCATGATCTCATGAATACAATCAAACATCTCATTATCTTCTTATTCCTTCATTATGCGCATATCATCTACTTTAAAAAAATATCTGAATAACATTCCATGGTTACTGGTACCATTCAACATATACTTTCAAATACTTTTAGGAAAAACAATAGTGTAACAATCCTCAGATGATTCTTTATTCCATAGTACCATTAACTATACAACATAACTCTCGATAATCATTCCACTACCATCTAAAAAAAATGACTGAGCTTGAACACTTATTTCAGCTCATATATCATTTGTAGTCTCCTCATCATCATCAACATAAATACTACCCATACAAACATACTGATTCTCTTCATGAGACTTTACCTTAGGGTATTGGTTTGCATAATGCCCATACATTCCACATTTAAAACATTTAACCATTGTTGATGTCGTAGCAATACCATTATCCTCATCCATGGTGTTAACTGAACCTTTTCCTTTGCACTTACTGGCTTTGTGTCCTTATTTTCCACACCTAAAGCATCTTCCAGTTCCTTTGAAACAATCTCACTGATGCCTCTTCCCACATGATTTACATGAGGGAAATTGAACTTTCTTTCCTTTATGATCATCATGAAACTCCATCTTTCTCTTATTATCTGAGTCTGGAAACTTACCAAAGTTGAGATTATTGATCATATTACGAGATTGCTGATTAGGAATAACAACGATGTTTGGACTTCCAGATCCCGTTTCATTTGGTTTCTCATGAAGAAAATAATTCCATTGTCCGTCATATCCTCCATTATCATGAATCTTCCTGTTTCCATCCATTTTCTAAAACCCCAAAAGAATAGTGTGAGAGGAAAAAATCATGCTATGGAGAACAACATAGTAAAGGGGGAGAACCCTCAATATCTAACATCTTAGGTTAAATTCTAAGATCGTTACCCTAGTTCTAGGACTATATCCTATACATATTCTTATCCTTAGGTACATCCCTAGACATACCTTAGAAATATCTCTAGGGATCTCACTAACGTTTTCGCATCCTAGTTTCCAAAGGTTGACTAAACCTTTCCTCTGATACCAACTGTAGAGACCCGAAGCTTGATGTACATAGACAATACATTACTTTTGCGAAATACTTAGTACATAATAAAAAAATACACATAAGGACCGTAATAGTTTAGTTTCTTTGGAAACTTGGAATGTAATCTTCTAATCGTGGTGAAAGATCTTCAACATCTCCCATAAATATCTTCCACTTTTTTTTTACTAACCTAAAACCTTTCTTTTAAACCTGGGGGAAAAGAAAACATAAAAAGGGCGATCTCAAATTCTCATTAAGGGTAAGCATGGATAAAATAAAACATACCATATACATTTTAACTTAAAAAAAACATGAACATTAAAAATCTTGAGCAACGACATAAAACATGGAAGTACATAAGGCATAGATCATAATGGAACATAAATCATGATAAAATAGTATGGGAATAAAACATGTAATTGTGACATCCATTAAGCACATGTAATGATTTCCATAGTATCCAAGACATTGCTGCCAAGACCATTTTAGTGGACAAAGTCCCTTTCTGAATCGAGTTCACTCCTCATTTTAGTCCTGTTTTACTGAACCGGTTTAACCTGCCGTTCCATCCATGTCTATCTCATGAGATATAAATCTTTACCCAATGCATTGGAGGGAGATATAGGTCCCACCCATCTCATAATAAAATCATTCTTACTTGTGCCACAAAATAAACATACATCATTCGTAATAACCCAATAAACAAAATGGGTTTAATAAACATCATCCCATCATCACATAATCTATATAAAATAAATGGATATCATAATAAGAAAAGTGAAACCATGTAAATCATAGAGACATGATACTTTAAACATACACATGTAAAATAATGTCATCTTAGATGAAAATGGTTTTGATAAAACACTTGAAATGAATTCTTGAGGAAAATATCCTTTTTTCTTCAAAATCATTTTCTTTTCATAAAATGTCATGAAATTTTAGAAGAAAAGTTTTTTTTTTGAAAAGATTCATGAAATATTTTGGAGGAAGATTCATTAAAATAAGGCTTTATAAAACCATAAAAATCTGTTCACGCCGTATAAGTTAAAAATAACATTCTCCTCATACTTTTGTCAGAAAAGTCAAAAAGTACCTCGTAACGTAAACAAAAGAAAGATTCCTTACATACCATGTAGTAAAAGTCAAAAATGGGTAAAAATGAATTTAAACGTACATGAAGACACTTTTATAAAACATGGAAATGGATGATAGAAATAACCCCAGTAAATACTTACGAATAAACAATCTCGAATAAAAACGAGATTGGAAAATTTATCCCTTACCTTATGTCCGATATGCTTCGTATGTATCCGAACCTCCTATATAATGATTTAAATAATGTAATTGACTTATTAAAGAATCATATTAATTGTTATGATATCATATATGGTTCACTTATGACTTTATATTACCCGTTCTTTTGTAAATTCCATGTTAAAGAGTGTTTTGGGTAAAATCGTTTCATTTGTAGTCCGTGTTTTGACTTGTAATTATTCACATGATTACTTAGATCACGATTAAATAATTACAGAATATAAAACATTATTTATATATAATATATATTCAGAATATACATATATATAATAGTTTGATAAATGGAAAGAAATACACCGTTCATGGAGACGGTAGGCCGTACGTACACATGAATGCTATTTTCGTTTCCTTATTGAGTTGAATGGAATTAAGTAGATGACATACATATATACATTAATCCAATATCTTTATAATGTCATATATTTCATTAATATTTATTATATATACTTTATAGTCATTCTTAAATGGTTGACATGGAGAATGAATCTCATCGCGTCGTGGAGATGGTAGTCCGTACGTACGCACGAGCGATGATATCGTTTCCATAATTATTGAATTGAATTGGAGTGGATGATACAATATATCAGAATCAGTATGATGTTATAATAACTATGTATAGTTATTATTTACACCATTATACCCATCCATGTAAGGTGTTGGTGGAAAAACTGATTACACCACGGCGTGGAGACGGTATTCCGTACGTACGCACGCGCGGTGATTTTTTTCCATAGGATGGATAGAAGGTGAAATGGGGTTGTTTCATATTTATAATTACAAATCAGTATATTAGTGATACTGATTATATTACTTTATAATGAAACAACTAAATAAGAAGATGTTGAAGAAGAAAGAAGCTTGAAAGAATCAGGAGAAGAAATTACCTCTTCTTCGATACGCCTCTTTGAAACCTCCTCTTAGGGCACTAATATTGGTCTTTAAATTATACCAGAACCTCTAGGATGTTTGTAGGGAAGTGGAGAAGAAAATTTTTCAGGGGTTGGCCGAGCTTGAAGGCTCAAATTGGTGTGAGGAGGAGAGGGAGGAGGTGCCCTTTTATAAGGGAGGAGAGGGCCACCTTTGGAATTCTTAAAAATATTAATTTATAATAAATCTAACCCCACTTAAAAACCTCCAAAAATGACTCATATTCGAAGATTATATGATATAGGGTTTTAATATCATCAAACCAATCAAATTTAGACATGTTTGGATCTTATTATAAACCTTATCATTTTGATTTATCCTTATTTAATCTATTTAAGTTTATTTGTGGTAATAAAATTCTAAATTTTAAATTATAACAAATAATTACTTATTTGTTGTGAATTTTCCATAATTGTTTAATTTATAACATTATAGACCATATAAATTTAAATTTATAATTTTTAAATATTTTTTTTTGATTTTTAAACAATTTTATAATATGTTATTTTTATAAAATAACAATAGTGTCAGTTTTGACACTATTTATTTATTTGAATTTAAATAAAATATATAAAGAAGATATGTTCAAAATAAGAGCTTTAATATATTAATAAAATGTCATATGTATCTATAAAATTAGTGGATCACATTAAATAGTTCATATAATATTTATTTTATTATTTTTAAAACCATTTATTTGGTTTATCTCTTAATAAAATAATTACTACAACATTTTTGTATAATTATTTAATATACTGATTTTTTGCATAAAAATTCAAAATAAAATCCTATGATTAAGATATATCTATTACCTTTCACAATAATACTTTTACTCAAATTTATCATCTTAAAATTACAATATTTAAATTGTTATATTTATTAAATTATGAAGGTGACAACTTTGGCATCATTTAAAATAAAATAATATAAGTGTCATAATCACTTTTATAAGGATACAAACGGTTATATATTAGGTCATTGGATGATTAAGGTGTATATATACACTACCAATAAATTTTGGTCAGGTTTGTGGGTCTTTTAATGGGTATTATTATTTCAATAAAAACTATATTACTTATTTTCCACTTAATAAATAATTTCTATATCATTAATGTATCACCATTAATGACAATTATTTAATCCCTAAAAATTCTAAATAAATTATCATGATGTAGATAATTTTATTAGATTTCTGGAGACTATTCATGTTTGAAGTTTTATGATGTTTATCACTAAATTAAAATTATTATACTTATAAGATTTAAGAGAGTGACATGTTGTCACTTTCTTTGGTTTTAATAATAATTAAATTATTTTCATGGTCAAAAGTCCATAAAATGAATCTAATCCGACCCTTAGTTTCTATGAGTTTACTTTTAACCATCCAATAAAATTTTGGCATGTGTTAGGGTAATTTTATAATATTACATTTACCCTTAATTACCCGATTTACCTTTAACTATGGTAAATAAAATTTACCGTGGTTACTATTCATAATTCCCAAAAATAAAAAGTAGCCTATTAACAAAATTTGGACCCACTGATTAAAAATATGGAATCCATTTTTTCAAATTCATTACATAGAAGTTTCAGAAATTAAATTAAAATTAATCCCATTGTCGAATGAAAACGGGTTTTCGTTTAAAACATTGCAAAAGATTGAATTGATTTACCCTACAAATTCAATGTAAAATCAATGCTAATTACATACATTATATTATATGGTAAAAATATATTATATTTATACTTTAAAACCATTCAATATTATAATTTAACCATATAAATTATTAAGATGAAAAAAATTGTTTTTCATTAAAATATAGCGTGTTTTTACTATTCATCAAAATATGAAAGTTACCAGAATAATACGAAAAATTTATCCAAAGTAAATTTTTATTTCTTGATTCCAAAGAATAATTTTATTTTGTCAAATTGAACTTATAAACATGTCAAAAACTAGATTTAATGTGGGTGCTCCATCAAAATGCGGCAAAACTGCATTTTTTGAAAAATACTTATTTTACCCGAAAAATTTATTTTGTTCTTATACCATGTTCTAGAAAATGTGTAAGATGAATAATAATGTTATAAAATTCAAAATTTATTTAATACTATTCATAATGGCTAGTTCATAATAATATTATAATAATATATCATTGTTTAGTAAAACCAGGTATTGCGTACAACACACGCTATCGAGGAAGGTCGCGATTGCGTGTAATGCAAGCCAAGTCAGGGTTGCATATTGTGAAAGAATCGTTCGTTGTTTCATATAACAGAATCCAACCATATTTCATTTATACATTGAATATATATATATATATATTCTCAATGTTGCGTAGAATAACTATTATCAAAATTGTGTGTAACACGATCCAAGAATAGTGTTGCGTATACTACAAGCTAATACGGTATTGTGTATAGCGCAAGGTAATATTGGTGTAGAATAAAACACAAGACAGTAATGAAATTAATAGAATATTTTTCATAAAATCTAAGGGTTTTATATTCTACCCCCCTTAAAATGAATTTTTCCCTCGAAATTCGTCAGGGTTATAAATGGTTTACTACTCGAAAGTTTGTTTAATAGAAACCCACATCGTAAAAAGGAATAGCAAAACATGGCTTTAAAAGCTAATGTATGAAATGTAACGATTACCCAAATTAACTCATCACTAGGTTTCCACTTAGGAGAACATAGGTGAAAATATAGATATGGAAGAAAAATCTAACCATCAAGTTCTGATGGAGAGTGGTAGAGAACATGGCTATGAAAAAGCCAAAAATCACAAAGCTATTGATTTGTGATGATCTATGGTACCATCTGATTCATCAGATATAAGGGAACTAGGACAACATTTTTGGTTTTCAATATCATTTCCCTAAAGTTGATGAATTAAAAGAAATACTTGCATGATTTTGGTACAATCTCACTGTTGTTCGTGAATTGAACAATTTACAGTTCATCCCTTGAAGAAATGAAGTTGAATTTGTTATTCCTGATGTGTTAGCAGATCATGTGATAGAATGATGGGTTATTCCATCTCTTTCAAACAAAAGGTTAGCAAAAGTTATAAGTCCATCTTATGGTTATATTAATCGTATATGGTTCCAAAAATGAACTTATACTTCATATATCATACGCTTAATAAAATAAAACTAGTTTCTACTAACCAGGGACTTCCGGTAGGCCAGTGGTAGGCGATAAAGGCTAGCCGTACTTCAGTTGTGGGTTCGATTCCCACAGCCTTGTCCGACGCGATGGGCTGTCGCCCATCCTGTAGGTTGTCCTTTTTCTAAAACTGCATTACTATATCATCCCATCAATAATATCAAAAAAAGGTTCTATCCTTAAACAATACTAAGTTATGTCCAACATAATCCATTCCAATCTTTAGGCTTATCCATAATATTGCAGTCCATTGTCATATTATAGTGAAAACGATTACCAGAGATTTCATATAAGAAATATGTTAATACCATCGTTGATCCCCATATATCATAAGATATGTCTTGTTTCTCACATTACAAACATTCGAAGGCCTTAATCATGTATTCTCTTGGAAAATGAATACCCATTGAACCTTAGTGAAAACATGAATGCAGTTAAAAGTTAACACTTTCCACATACCAAAATCCTCAAAATTCTATATACTCAAACCATGATATCACTTAGTCCTTATTTCAATCATGATCTCATGAATACAATCAAACATCTCATTATCTTCTTATTCCTTCATTATGCACATATCATCTACTTTACAGAAATATCTAAATAACATTCCATGGTTACTGGTACCATTCAACATATACTTTCAAATACTTTTAGGAAAAACAATAGTGTAACAATCCTTAGATGATTCTTTATTCCATAGTACCATTAACTATACAACATAACTATCGATAATCATTCCACTGCCTTCTAAAACAACCGACTGAGCTTCAACACTTCTTTCAGCTCATATATCATTTGTAGTCTCCTCATCATCATCAACATAAATACTACCCATACGACTGTACTGATTCTCTTCATGAGACTTTCCCTTAGGGAATTGGTTTGCATAATTCCCATACATTCAACATTTAAAACATTTAACCATTGTTGATGTCGTAGCAATACCATTATCCTCATCCATGGTGTTAACTGAACCTTTTCCTTTGCACTTACCGGCTTTGTGTCCTTCTTTTCCACACCCAAAGAATCTTCCATTCCCTTTGAAACAATATCCCTGATGCCTCTTCCCACATGATTTACATGAGGGAAATTGAACTTTCTTTCCTTTATGATCATCAGGAAACTCCATCTTTCTCTTATTATCTGAGTCGGGAAACTTACCAAAGTTGAGATTATTGATCAAATTATGAGATTGGTGATAAGGCATAATAACAATGTTTGGACTTCTAGATCCCGTTTCATTTGGTTTCTCATGAATAAAATCATTCAATTGTCCGTCATATCCTCCATTATGATGAATCTTCCTGTTTCCAGCCATTTTATAAAACCCAAAAAGAATAGTGTGAGAGGAAAAAATCATGCTATGGAAAAAAACATAGTAAAGGGGGAGCACCCTCAATATCTAACATCTTAGGTTAAATTCTATGATCATTACCATAGTTCTAGGACTATATCCTATACATATTATTATCCTTAGGTACATCCCTAGACATACCTTAGAAATATCTCTAGGGATCTCACTAACGTTTTCGCATCCTAGTTTCCAAAGGTTTAATAAACCATTCCTCTGATACCAACTGTAGAGACCCGAAGCTTGACGTACATAGACAATACATTACTTTTGCGAAATACTTAGTACATAACAAAAACAGACACACAAGGACCGTAATAGTTTAGTGTCTTTGGAAACTTGGAACGTAATCTTCTAATCGTGGTGAAAGATCTTCAACATCTCCCATAAAGATCTTCCACTTTTTGTTTCCTGACCTAAAACCTTTCTTTTAATCCTGGGGGAAAAGAAAACATAAAAAGGGTGAGCTCAAATGCTTAGTAAGGGTAAGCATGGATAAAATAAAACATACCATATACATTTGAACTTAAAAAAAACATGAACATTAAAAATCTTGAGCAACGACATAAAACATGGAAGTACATAAGGCATAGATCATAATGGAACATAAATCATGATAAAATAGCATGGGAATAAAACATGTAATTGTGCAATCCATTAATCACATGTAATGATTTCCATAGTAGCAAAGACATTGCTTCCAAGACCATCTTAGTGGACAAAGTCCCTTTCTGAATCGAGTTCACTCCTCGTTTCAGTCCTGTTTTACTGAACCGGTTTAACCTGCCGTTCCAGCCATGTCTATATCATGAGATATAAATCTTTACCCAATGCATTGGAGGGAGATATAGGTCCCACCCATATCATAATTTAATCATTCTTACTTGTTCCACAAAATAAACATACATCATTCATAATAACCCAATAAACAAAATGGGTTTCATAAACATCATCCCATCATCACATAATCTATATAAAATAAATGGATATCATAATAAGAAAAGTGAAACCATGTAAATCATAGAGACATGATACTTGAAACATACACATGTAAAATAATGTCATCTTAGATGAAAATGGTTTTGATAAAACACTTGAAATGAATTCTTGAGGAAAATATCCTTTTTTCTTCAAAATCATTTTCTTTTCACAAAATGTCATGAAATTTTAGAAGAAAAGGTTTTTTTTGAAAATATTCATTAAATGTTTTGGAGGAAGATTCATTAAAATAACTCTTTATAAAACCATAAAAATCTGTTCATGCCGTATAAGTTAAAAATAACATTCTCCTCATACTTTTGTCGGAAAAGTCAAAAAAGTACCTCTTAACGTAAACAAAAGAAAGATTCCTTACATGCCATGTAGTAAAAATCAAAAATGGGTAAAAATGAATTTAAACATACATGAAAACACTTTTATAAAACATGGACATGGATGATAGAAATAACCCCCAGTAAATACTTATGAATAAACAATCTCGGATAAAAACGAGATTGGAAAATTTATCCCTTACCTTATGTCTGATATGATTCGTATGTATCCGAACCTCCTGTATAATGATTTAAATAATGTCATTGAATTATTACAGAATCATATTCGTTGTTATGATATCATATATGGTTCACTTATGACTTTATATTACCCGTTCTTTTGTAAATTCCATGTTAAAGAGTGTTTTGGGTAAAATCGTTTCATTTGTCGTCCGTGTTTTGACTTGTAATTATTCAAATGATTACATGGATCACGATTACATAATTACAGAATATAAAACATGATTTATATATCATATATATTCAGAATATACATATATATAATAGATCTATTAATGGAAAGAAATACACCGTTCATGGAGACGGTAGGCCGTACGTACACATGAACGCTGTTTTCATTTCCTTATTGAGTTGAATGGAATTAAGTAGATGACATACATATATAAATTAATACAGTAGATTTATAATGTCATATATTTCATTATTATTTATTATATATACTTTATAATCATTCTTAAATGGTTAACATGGAGAATGAATCTCATCACGTCGTGGAGACGGTAGTCCGTACGTACGCACGAGTGATGATATCATTTCCATATTTGTTGAATTGAATTGGAGTGGATGATACAATATATCAGAATTAGTATGATGTTATAACAACTATTTATAGTTATTCTTTACAACATTATACCCATCCATGTAAGGTGTTGGTGGAAAAACAGATTACACCACGGCGTGGAGACAGTATTCCGTACGTACGCACATGCGGTGATTTTGTTTTCCGTAGGATGGATAGAATGTGAAATGGGGTTGTTTCATATTTATAATAACAAATCAGTATATTAGTGATACTGATGTTATTACTTTATAATGAAACAACTAAAGAAGAAGATGTTGAAGAAGAAAGAAGCTTGAAAGAATCAGGAGAAGAAATTACCTCTTCTTCGATACGCCTCTTTGAAACCTCCTCTTAGGGCACTAAGATTGGTATTTAAAGTATACCAGAACCTCTAGGATGTTTCTAGGGAAGTGGATAAGAAACTTTTGAAGGGTTTGGCCGAGCTTGAAGGCTCAAATTGGTGTGAGGAGGAGAGGGACGAGGTGCCCTTTTATAAGGGAGGAGAGGGGCACCTTTGGAATTCTTAAAAATATTAATTTATAATAAATCTAACCCCACTTAAAAACCTCCAAAAAATGACTCATATTCAAAGATTAGATGAGATATGGTTGTAATCGCATCAACCAATCAAATTTAGACATGTTTGGATCTTATTTTAAACCTCATAATTTTGATTTATCCTTATTTAATCTATTTAAGTTTATTTGTGGTAATAAAATTCTAAATTTTAAATTATAACAAATAATTACTTATTTGTTGTGAGTTTTCCATAATTGTTTAATTTATAACATTATAGACCATATAAATTTAAATTTATAATTTTTAAATATTTTTTTGATTTTTAAACAATTTTATAATATGTTATTTTTATAAAATAACAATAGTGTCAATTTTGACACTATTCATTTATTTGAATTTAAATAAAATATATACAGAAGATATGTTCGAAATAAAAGCTTTAATAGATTTATAAAAGTTCATATGTATCTATAAAATTAGTGGATCACATTAAATAGTTCATATAATATTTATTTTATTATTTTTAAAACTATTTATTTGGTTTATCTCTTAATAAAATAATTACTACAACATTTTTGTATAATTATTTAATATACTTATTTTTGCATAAATGTTTAAAATAAAATCCTATGATTAATATATATCTATTAACTTTCACAATAATACTTGTACTCGAATTTATCATCTTAAAATCACAATATTTAAATTGTTATATTTATTAAATTATGAAGGTGACAACTTTGGCATCATTTGAAATAAAATAATATAAGTGTCATAATCACATTTATAAGGATCCAAACGGTTATATATTAGGTAATTGGATGATTAAGGTGTATATATACACTAACAATAAGTTTTGGTTAGGTTTGTGGGCCTTTTAATGGGTATTATTATTTCAATAAAAACTATATTACTTATTTTCGACTTAATAAATAATTTCTGTATCATTAATGTATCACCCTTAATGAAAATTATTTAATCCCTAAATTTTTTAAATAAATTATCATGCTGTAGATAATTTTATTATATTTCTGGAGACTATTCATGTTCGAATTGTTATGATTTTTATCACTAAATTAAAATTATCATACTTATAAGATTTAAGAGAGTGACATGTTGTCACTTTCTTTGGTTTTAATAATAATTAAATTATTTTCATGGTCAAAAGTCCATAAAATGAATCTAATCCAACCCTTAGTTGATATGGGTTTACTTTTATCCATCTAATAGAATTTTGGAATGTGTTAGGATAATTTTATAATATTATATTTACCCTTAATTACCCGATTTACCTTTAACTAGGGTAAATAAAATTTACCGTAGTTACTATTCATAATTCCCAAAAATAAAACGTAGACTATTAACATAATTTGGACCCACTGATTCCAAATATGGAATCCATTTTTTCAAATTCAATACACAGAAGTTGCAGAAATTAAATTAAAATTAATCCTGTTGTCGAATGAAAACGGGTGTTTGTTTAAAACATTGCAAAAGATTGAATTGATTTAACCTACAAATTCAATGTAAAATCAATGCTAATGACATACATTATATTAAATGGTAAAAATATATTCTATTTATACTTTAAAACCATTCAATGTTATAATTTAACAATATAAATTATTACGCTGAAAAAAATTGTTTTTCATTAAAATATAGCATGTTTTTACTATTCATCAAAATAAAAAAGTTACCAGAATAATACGAAAAATTTATCCAAAGTAAATTTTTATTTCTTGATTCAAAAGAAGAATTTTATTTTGTCAAATTGAACTTATAAACATGTCAAAAACTAGATTTAAAGTGGGTGCGCCATCAAAAGGCGGCAAAACTGCATTTTTTGAAAAATACTTATTTTACCCGAAAAATTTATTTTGTTCTTATACCATGTTCTAGAAAATGTGTAAGATTAATAATAATGTTATAAAATTCAAAATTTATTTAATACTATTCATAACGGCTAGTTCATAATAATATTATAATAATATATCGTTGTTTAGTAAAACCCAGTATTGCGTACAACACACGTTATCGAGGAAGGTCACAATTGCGTGTAATGCAAGCCAAGTCAGGGTTGCGTGTTGTGAAAGAATACTTCATTTTTTCGTATAACAGAATCCAACCATATTTCATTTATACATTGAATATATATATATACACTCAATGTTGCGTAGAATAACTATTATCAAAATTGTGTGTAACACGATCCAAGAATAGTGTTGCGTATACTACAAGCTAATACGGTGTTGCGTATAGCGCAAGGTAATCTTGGTGTAGCATACGACACAAGACATTAATGAAATTAAAAGAATATTTTTCATAAAATCTCGGGGAGTTACAACTAGTTTTTAAGATCCTGCAACATTTACACCGCCATCTTGAAATTTATCTATTATGGTGTTTCAATTAAATCAGAGATTCGATCCATAATTTTCAACCACACATATGATTTCTCTGGTTTTGAATCATCCTGAAAGATGGGTGAATTCTGTTTATGGAACATGACTGAATGATCAACTTGTATTTTCTCATCCCTCATGTTCCCCATATCCACATATTGAAAAGTTTGACTATACTTTAAGCCAGGTGTTGGTTCACCTCTGGCTCAAGTGTAACCACATTCTCAGTAGCTTATTCTAGTTGGTTTCTATGACACCTACCGAGTTCCATTTTCTAAACCAACAAAAAACTCCATAAGTTTCACTCTTTATAAACTAAATGACTATCATTTCAAATTATACCACATCATTCTATCACACAAATAATTTCCAAAATCATCCTTTACCATGTTCAACCATTTAAAAAAAATTCCACTTAATTTTTTAAAATCAAACCATTTTCAAAATACCACAACCATTCCTTTTTAGTGACTATCATTTGGAAATAATTTCAACATTTTTCAAAAATCAACACATTGCATAAAATCATATATCATTACTCAAAATAAAATATGCATTATAAGTGATAATTAATTTTTTCTAATGCCTGTCATGCTATTCTCATTGGCTAAACCAATGATAATGAGATTTCAAATCCTATAAGTGTCTCCAAAATAGTTATGTACCCAACTAAATGGTGACATGAAGTTCTGCATAAAAAGGCTAGCTATGTCTTTTTAAGCTCTACATTTCATATCTCAATGATCCCACTACCTTCTACCAACCCGACATAACGAATATACTGAAATGAAGGACCAATAATGATACAACTTGTTACATCCCGCCCCACCTCATTTTCTTGATATGGAAGAAGGACATTACTAGTCCTTAAGAGACATACCCAAGACAAAAAAGTCTGGAAATAAATTCCAAGGTCTTCATGAACATGTGGCGGATGATTTTCCCTTTGAAAATAAAAACACCAACCAAAAATTCCATAACTAGATAAACCAATACATGATGCATGATATAAATTAATGAAAACTCAAATCAAAACCATTTATATCAATACCAACTATAAAATAGTACCAAAATGGAAGACTATAAATCCAAAGTATATAACAGAAGTCAAAACTAATAAATCAACAAAAACCATATTTCTCTAAGCTCCAACATGCTTCATAATCCAAAAAACAACCCATGTTTCCTGATGAACCACTGAATAAGTGTGATACTTTAACTTTTACTGTGTCTTGATGAACAACTTATGAAAAAGAACCAAAGTTCAAAATTAGGGGTGATTACTAAAACCATTTGGTTTTACCCAATATATTTCCTACTCACACCACTATAATTTAACATGTTATAACATTTATATAAAATAGTTTATATAAAACAATTTATAAAATTTTTATATTAGAATATAAACAAGTTCCATAACCATAAAATTTTCACAAAAAAATAAAGTTACAAGGAAATAAACCAAACATATCATTACATACTTTTAATGAATTCATTTGGAAATACCCATTACCCATTACTTATCCACACACTACAACACAAACTCACATGCACCCACACACTAATATGGTGTTTCCATTTATGGTGAAACTTCACATCCAAAACCTGTACCATTTACAATGGAACTTCTTAACCAATATCCATACATTATAGACATATATAACAATTTAATCTAATATCACATAACAATACAACCATTTAAAATCAATTCTTTTAAAACTCAATTTTATTGAAATCCCTTACTACAACCCATTTGAATAAAACAAACCCTTTATTGAAAACAATTTTCTGAAAAACCTTATCAATAAAACTCATCCTTTATTGAAAACCATTTCCCACAGATCAAACCAAAATCATAATTTTAAAATCATTAATTTAAAATAATGCTACCAAAATCACTATTGTCTAAAGAACCCAATTTTTCATAATTCCATAAACCATCACCAACGAAGGTTTCCAAAAATTATAGAACAAAAAGTATCACAATAAATTTTACACAAAAAACCAATTTGAAATCAATACCTCATTTTTTAAATATAGGAGTCAAGAGTGAAGCCACATACATTGGGTTTTTTGGAGAAAACAAAGAATGGCACTCAAATTCCCATGAAATCAGGTTGAGTATCTAAAACCCTGCCATAAATATCTTCCACTATCATCAATAAAGCCAAATATCTACCTATTTGGACTAAACTACATTATATTTATCTATAGTGGAAGTAGATATAAGAAACCAAGAGAGAGGGAGAGGTAGACATAAGAAAAACCAAGAAAAATGACTATAAACAAAGACTTACTATGATAGTTGTGCTTCAATGCACTAATAAACGCCTCTAGATTAGCTCTAAATTGAAGGGGGAGAGGATATCAAACCATTGAGAGGGAAAATATAGAGTTATTTATATTTATGAGAAAAATTATGTTCAAACCTCAATCCCAAACTAAATCCACCTTTTTTGGATCTAGTTATTAAACTATGCATGGTTAGTTATATAGTTAAGCAAACTATGCGCTAACCATGTGACAAATACTGCCTCAAGTGGGAACCTCACACGGTTGTCTCATATAGTTAGACAAATTGTGATCAAATTATTCCAAAGATCACCATCTCAAAATGCACGGTTTCTTCTAGGCAGTCGCATGGTTTGGAAAAATTGTGTTCCTACCCGCACACCTTATCCTTATCCCCTGTCTCAAAGTGCATTTTTTATAATAGGTTTCCATGGTTTTACCAAACCATTCACCAACTGTGAACCCTTAGAAAATCACCCAAAACATTCCAAACCCTATAAAACATCACCCTAAACTTTTACATACATAAAAATCATAAAATAAGGGAAACTTAATTGAAACTAGGGGTGCTACAGGATTGGTGAAAATGTCTTCATTGATGTAGTCTTAGGATAAACTTATGCTTCTATCACTATTTTCCCTCCCATAAATTTATCATCAGGCAATACAACGAAGCCATGATGGTTTATTTCTAAATATTTATGATCATATAACTAAAAGGTAGTTTATGAAATCCTCTCAATTCAGTAACCCTTTTCATACAAACCAAGGAGGAGGTACATGTGTGGTGTTCTTATAAAACAATATTTACACTATATATTCACACTAACGATTGAAGAGGATAATTAAAATAATGGAGGGTGATTATTGAAAACAAAACACTAGTACAAGACATCATTTGTAAATTAATTTATTTGTAACCAATGTTATAAATATATTTTTACATCATTTGTTTAATAAAAATCATAAAGAACTATTCCCTCATGATTTTTCAACATTTTATAAAATGAATATCATTGAAAATAAATTTTTTACATTGGTTATTATATATCCAACATAAATAAATTATTTTCTACATAAGTTATTATATAATTGACATAAAAAATTGATTTTTTACATTAGTTATTGTATTATAGAGATATAAAATCATTAAGATTGTTTAAATAATGGGTTTAACATGTTTTTTCTCTAATTTTCCCTCAATAAGAACCCCAAATCATCTTTCATAAGATTCTTATCCTAAAATATTCTTCAACAACCTCAATGAATTCCATCAGCCATCAACGTTATTATCTATCACCACTTTTTACCTATCTCTTCCTTCTCCTACTGTATTTTTCTATTATCCAATGCCTCTCAAGTTTTTTTATATTATTTAAGATTCTTTACTTGCATATTTGAATCTTGATAAATTTTCTACATAATTTTACATAACAGGTATAATGATTCAACATAAATAGATTTTTAAATCTCTATTAGCTCTACTGAATTTGTTCTGTCAACCCTTAGTATGAATGTTTTTATTCAGATATCAACAATGTCCTAGATTTCACATTTTCCCAAAATTTATCTATTTTAATTTAGAAAATCAGAACTCAACTTCAAACCCAATGTGAACTATACTATATCCATATCTTTTAATATTTTTAAATATTTTATAGCTAATATAAATCCTTGATATGGAATCTTATATAACTAAATTTTCTCCATCAAATATTATTTTACTCTTATAACACCCACCAACATATTTATATTTCCTTAACTATCACATTTTTTATTCTTACACATTATCTATTTTTTAATAGTCACTTATATGGATAGGGAAAACCTTTAAAAAAACATATATATTTTTCTCTTAGAAATTCCATGGGAATATTAAGTAGTTGAAATGACCCCTAATTAATCGTTCTTAAATAAATCTAAAAATAATTATACAAGCTAAATGAAATTATTCTTACAGGACCATTTAGATTATCCTTATGCATCATAATACAAAATTAAAATTCAAACATAGCCATAAAAATAAATTAAAATCCATTCTAATAAATCAATTAATAATAAAAAAGAAAAATATCTTACTTTTAGAAAAATAAATTGTAGATTCAATATAAATTTTTATATTCATGATTAATCATTTTCTAATATTATTCATTAAATTATAAAATAAATAAATATTTTTCTAATAATAATGTCCAATAAACCTAATTATTTTCTAAAATAGTTCAATCACCAAATTTATGAACAATTTATTTATCAATTTAAATTCATCTAAAAAATTCATGATATTATTCATAAATAATTTAAAAATTGAAATTCAAGGTAATAAGTAATTTAAATTCTATAATTATTATTTCCAATCAATAATTCAATTAATCATAAATTTCTACATAATTTTATAAAACAAAAAAATGAAGTTCAATCTAAAATAAAACAGTCATGAAATGATATGGAAAAATATATGGAAAATAAATAGAATTATATTAATAAGAAATAATATACACATAGAAACTATTAACTCAACCCCTAAAAAATAGTTCAATGGATTTTTAGTGATATGGTGGTATAATGCAAGGATATTTCATTCATAGGAACCGAAATGATGACACCGTAAATGGTAGTTTATATCCATGTGATTTCTTTGGTACATAAGAATAATGAAATAATTAGAATAATTTGTATTGTATATTTTCTTAATGTTTGGATATTGATATTATTTTGGCATTTTTTAATATTAATAATAATATTTTAGTTATCAATTATGAATGCCGTGTGGATTTTTTTTTTCTGTGTTTCTATTTTTGTATTGTTTTTAGGGAAACAATTTTTCATTATTTTGTTTGACTTTTTTGTTTACGATTTTTTTCATGATTTTTTTTCTAAAATATTTTCTTTTCTTATTTTAATTTTTATTCAAAGAATTAAATTTTTATTTAAATTTTAAAATAAAGTAACTAATATTCAAAACATAAAATTTGATATAGATGATAATGAATCGTAGTAAGATTACTACACATCAAACAAGTTTTTAATAGGATGTAGGGGATAATGATTTTTTAACAAAATTTAAAATAAAATATTCTAAATATTGACATATTTTTCTCCATGTACATGAAATTTTTAAAAATGAGGAAGTTATAGAATAGAGAAATCAATGATCGTTTAATTTTCATTAGTTTTAATCCATGTTACAGTCCTTGTATTTAGCATTATCAAATTTGGTAGAATTTAAGATCCAATGATGATGTAGATTTTAAAGATTATAATGGTAATAAAATTGAATAAATGATTTTGGATAATTAATTGGTTTCAATTGATAAAACACTAATAATGAAGAACTTATATGGTGTTGGTGAAAAACCATTGTATCCCAGTTTTATTAAATTTACATTTTTGTCAACTATGTCAAGATTAGTTAAATAAAAAGGAAATAATTGATGGAGTAAAAATAGTTTTATAGATATTCTATAGATATTGAAATACATACATCCAAAAGAAAACAATCTACCAGATTCACATTATAATATGAAAAAATATGCTTGATGGTATTGGTGTATAAAAAGACACATGTCTACCCCAATGGCCTTGTGATATATAAGATGAAATATAAAGACTTACCAAAGTTTCCTATATTTGGTATCTAAATTTATAAATTGAAATGGAAATAAAATATTCATTTAGATATTAATCTAAGAAACAAAAAACCTATAATGAAAATTTAGTATCTTCCTATAATTCATTTTCATGACCCAACCCTAATCGGGGCTCGATCTGCAACTACAACAATCCCACTTCCATAGGCCAGGGGGTGGAGATAATATCCAAAAGGCATAACCTAAATAGGAGGCCTTTTCCTAATGCACACATATGCACAAACACAACCATATCAATGAAAAATTTTAGAGGGATAATAATAAAAATATGTAGAATCCATAAAATAAAAAAAATGATAAAAATATATGGTGTATAAGAGTATGACAGTACAAATAGAAAATTAAAGGGGAAAAAAATAAATAGCCAACCAGAAATATGTCCCAACCTGAAAAAAACTAGAAAGTAATATTTTGAGAGAGACTGTATCCAAATATCAAAGCTACGACCACCATACATAGTCTCAGGAACCCATTACCCCTAAGATCCTTTGAAGTCACCATTGACCTATCTATCATCTTCATAAGACATGACAAATGTAGGAAAATCCCATGAAGGTGTGAGTATATACATACCCAATAAGACACCCTGAATATTGAAAGGGGAGTATTAATAGAAACAATAGGAAAGTAAATACTATTTATGGAAAATAGGATGCAACACAACCCAAAGTAAGAGAAATAGTAACCTTGTCCAAGCACACAGGGATAAACACAGTGTTTAGATGAACTACATATTAGGTCATTTCAACTCATAAGAGAAGAGTAAACTCATCTAACCATGAGAATATAAACCTAGAAAGCTTGTGGAATACCCTACATGTCTTCACATACCATGGAGGGAGAGTAACCAAACTCTAAGGTATAGATACAGATGTGTGTGTGTGTGTATCTTCTTAGTTAAAAGAATCCCAAATAAGAGAGAAAGGGAATCTACATCTCATTCCTCATCCTAGGAAAAAGAGTTTCCAACTATTTCAGAAGTCCAAAAATGATGCCCAACATCTCACGTGTCTATCTAGAAGAAACAATCCAAGTCAAGCAATACCTCATCACTATGTCACACAGTTAAGGGGCCACAATATCTAGGTAGAGGACCCAAGCCCTGGTACAATAGGAGGGTTCCACTTAGTGGTAGATAAAGGACCCATTCCCTATTCCAATGGTATAGGTAAACTCTAACGGTAAATATAAGACCCATGTCATGATTAGTAGTAGATTTCCACTTTTATGGTATAGAATACTTTCCCAAACCAGCTGGAGGATTCTACTCTAATAGTCAATTAAAGACCCATTATTTTCCCATGAGGAGGGTTCCAATCTGGTGGTAAATGAATCATGTCTAGGCCAACTAGAGGGTTCCACTCTTGGAGTATAGGGGAGCCATACCCAGAAAAGTTGGAGGGTTCCACTCTGGTGAAAGAGGACCCATGCCTGACATAGCTGGAGGGGTCCACTCTATGAGTCTGTAGAAGAACTATGCCTAGCCTAGTTGGAGGGTTCCACTATAGTCATCGAAGACCCATGCCCAACCTGGATGGAGGGTTCCCCTTAGAATGCCTCTAGTGATCAAGTGTGATCACTACCATCATCAAGAGTTTCCTAAACAATTACCATGGATCAAAACACCCCACTTCATATCCCAAAATCCACAATCGAGTGAACCATCATATTCTACATTAAAAAACACTTAGGATAGGAAACTCGTGGGTCAAAAATCTGAGTCCAAATGAAGGAGATACAGGATATTGAGGTTTTCTTAAAAGGAACCATAAGGTGCATGGTGTGTGAGGGAACCCAAATTGAATGTGGTCCTGCTTCATCACATGGTCATGTCCTTGGAGTTACATGGCTCACCAAACATATAGATATACATGACATTTATGGGATATACAATGTGTGCCCATGCCACTCGGGGTCCAACTCATGTGCTTAGTCATGTATGTGTATCCATCCCATGTATGTGTACATTATCTTATTCTCTAGTACTTTGGTACATATGTCTATGTGTAGAGAGTCTACACGACATTCCATCCTTATACATTTTTAAAATCCTAGCTGTCGCAGTTAGGGCCCAACATGATTCTTATTCAATCTCATATCCACTCTCCTTGCAACAGATCTAGATTTTTTCTTCATATATGGCCTCTTATTCACCCAAAATCATAATATCTAGTTTTTTTTATCATTTTCATCCATATGGGGGCCAGAAATATAATCCCATCAACACGTGGGGTTTCATCATATTCACCAGACGCCTCAGGTCCTTTTTTCCATTGATGATTCAATCACTGATCATTGAAACAACCTCCCATAACCCAAAAATAACCTAGATATATCCTTGATTCATTGTTCCACTCCTATCATGTGAATTCTTTGTGATTCTGAGGGTTATATCGGGCTTGGTACAGCCAGGAAATGTCGAACTAGGACTATGGGGTCAAGCCGGTTAAGAACACAAAGAAATTGTGGGGGGGGGGAGTGAAGGAACAAATGTTTATCAATTGATTCCAAGAATTCTTGTCCAAAAATCAATATTTGAGATATTTAAGGTTATAAATCCAAATATGTTTCAATTTAATTGGTAATTGGGCACATAAAAATGACACAATTACCAAAAATCATAGGAAAAGATCATTATGCTCAATAGGTTAAATCAAAATGGGGGTAATCCATAAATTGAAGGGTCCTACCTAGAGGTTGGATCATTATTCATTGAATAACATAGATGTTGATGAATGGAAGTGGTTGTTACGCTTGCTGCATTCTGACCTGCTCTGATCTAGAGATTCGTCACCAAGAGAGGTGATTCTTCCAATGGAAGGAGGGAAAGAAGATCTAGAATCCCTGCAGGGTTTAGAAGGATAACCCTAGATTATTCTTCATAGTGATATATTTATAGGCGATTCTAACAGGTTAAATTAATTAATTAATTAAATTAAATAATTAATTAATCCACTGAATGTACTACCAATGGGATAGATATCTGAATGCCCCACGCATACCTATTTTATGTTGGGCCTAGGGTAAACATTTCATTCTGGACTCAACTGTGGTCTCAGATTTCTAATCCAATATTATTTCTAAGAGTTACCTCATTTTATTTAAAAAATTGTGTGCACATAATATAAAATATATTTAATATTTTTTATGAAATTAATTCCAGGCACACCGGGTCTTGGAATCGCACGTAGTGTTAGTGCCTATATCTATAAATATTTGTAGAAATATTTCAAAATATAACAAGGAAAAAACTAGGTCTCTACATCATTCCATCCTTTAATCATTTCTTCCTCAAAAATCTAAACTAAGAAAACAACTTGGGATATTGAGCTTGCACTTGTCTCTCCTGCTCTTAGGAGATCTCAGGCACATTCTTGTGCTCCCACAACATGAAAACCAAGGGGATGGTCCATCCTTTCAGGGTCCCCTTCTATTGATCCTCGATCAACATAGGTGCTCCACAAAGATGGCTTCATCCTCAATGTCTATCTCTCCCTAGTCAATGATGTGTGTTGGGTCATACATGTATCTCCTCATTTACGACATGTGGAAGATGTCGTTAAGCTTCTCAAGTTTTGGGGGGTACGGTGAGGTGGTAAAAAACCTATCTAACCCTCTGCATGATCATGAATGGCCTAACGAACCTCAAGGATATCTTGTCTCCCTAACTAAAACTTCAAAATCCTTATTGTGGGATGACTCTGAAGAAATTTTGGTCTCCTTGATTTAACTCCAAGTGCCTACCATGGTGATTTGTGTAATATTTCTTCCTACTCTGAGCCATCCTCATCTTCTCATGGACGACCTGGACCTTCTCGGTCATCACCTACACTATCTCTAGACCCATAATATATGCCTCACTGATCTATTTCAACCACAAGGGTGACCTAAAGTTTCTCCTGTAAAGGCCCTAAAAAAGTTTCATGTTGATGGTAGAGTGGGTGCTATAGTTTTACAGAAACTCTGCAAGATAAAGTGACCCTCTCAGGTCTAGCTAAAGTCTAACACACAAGACCTTAGCATATCCTCCAATACCTAAATAGTGTTCTCAGTCTACCCATATTTTTGGGGGTGAAAGGTTGTACTCATCCCCATTTGGGTCTCGAATGGCTCTATTGGGCCACTTTAGAATTGTGACATAAACCACACATCACGATCAAAGAAATTCATTGAGGGAACCCTATGAAGGTGAACAATATCCCATACATACAACTGTCCCAAAATCTACACTGAACTCTACTACCTAATAGTAAGGAAGTTTTCAGATTTTGTGATTAAGTCAACTATCACCCAGATGGCTTCATAGCCCTTCACTGTCCATGGAATCCTATTGACAAAGTCCGTGGATATGTCATCCCACTTCCATGCCAAACCACCACAACTACCACTAAAGGTATATGTACATCTTCCCTATAATGGTATGTATAGATATGGGATAAGTTTTTAACTCTCACATCACCTACTCCCACACTGTGACTAGAATTACCATCCATACTTGGAAAATTATGACATGATTCCATCATTCAGAATATCCATCTGGTGAGTCCCCATGGATATCTAGTCGCGTGAGACCTCACAGTCAGTGTTTCCTAGATGGGACACTCTCACACACTAGATAAGTGAAGGAGTCGACACTATTAATTACATAAAATTTTTACCCTCCTCCTCTACTATTCATAGTTTTAAGGAAGGAAACTACTTAGAAACCACCTAAATCAAGGGATACTAGTACTTCCTACTAATGTAATATGCTATTGTATTTCCCTTCCCTGAAGTATAGACTATCTTAAAGTAATATTTCTTTAGAAACTCAAACAAGAATCATTGTCTCAGGTTCAGGTCTCTTTGTGTGAAGAAATACCTAAGGCTCGGATGGTTTGAGTATACCAAACAAGTGCTCTACCAGAAGATAGTACCTCTACATCCTCAAGGTGAACAGTACCGCTACCAGATCTAGGTCAAGAGTTTTATAGTTCTACTCATGGGGTCTCAACTGCCTTGACCGATATATAATAACCGCCTACCTCTAAATCAACATGTATCCAAGCCCAAATCTTGAGGCATAGTAATAAACTATTTACTCCACTCCCTCCTCTGGTTGTATTAACACAAGAGCACTCATCAGTATCATTCTCAACTACTTGAAGGCCCTATGTCACTTCTAAGTACAAGTAAATGGATATCTTCTTCATGTTGGGGTGGTTAAAAGTGTTTCAATCCTAGACAATTCTTCTAACAACCTCATATAGTACCCCTCTAAGACAATAAAACTCTACACCTTTGATGAATTATTGGGTGGATCCCATGTAAGAATTGTGTCGATCTTCATTGGGTCTATGGATAGACCATGCTCAAAAATGAAATTCCCCAGAAATTAAACCTTATAAATCTATAATTGGAACTTAGAGAGTTTTCCATAAAGCTGGATCTCTCAAATAAAATCTTAGACCCTCTTCATGTTCTCTACATGCTCCTCCTATGATATAGAGTAGATGAGTATGTTTTCTATGAAGATGACCAAAAAATGGTCCAAGTATGGCTAGAATATCTAGTTCATCCAAGCCATAAACACGATAGAGAAATTATTCATACAAAAAGGAATCACTAGGAACTCATAGTGTCTATAGAAACATTGGAATACTGGATTTGGAATATCAGCCTCGTGAACCCTCAACTGGTGGTATCCAGACCGAAGATTGATCCTTGAGAACTATCTCAAGCTTAAAAACTAATCAAAGAGGTTGTCAATAATTAGAAAAGGGTAATTTTTCTTTATCATGGCTTGGTTAAAGATATTATAATCCACAAAAATATACAAGATCTCATCTTTATTTTTACCTGAACAACACTGGAGATTCCCAGGAGGACACACTAGGCCTACTGAAACCCTAAACTCAAAGGCCCTATAACTGTAATAGAGATCTTGGAGCTCGATTGGGCCCATATGATATGTCATAGAGTATATTATTGCAGTCCTAGGATGCATGTAGATACAAAAATCCATCTCCCACCTTATAGGTTCTCTCGAAATTTCCTCAGTGAAGACTTCTAAATAATTCTTCAAAACTAAATAAATCTAGATGCCTTCACACTAATGCGATGAGATTCACCTTTATGGGTGAGAGAGATCTCATGGAAGGATGAGTGGGTTATTCGAGTAGGAAGATGTCATTAGTTCATGCTCCCTCACCTCGGTAAGGTGGGGATAAAAAAGGGAACCACACTGGCACAAATATCTCTATAGATTCCCTACTCAAAATTCTATGCTCATAATTATCCATCTCAAATCATGTTAAGGGAGTACCTGGTAAGGTCTACGAACCTCTTAGCATACTCATCCAAGTTCATCCCCCCATTTTTTACCTCTAGAAGATACTAAATCTAAACTGAGTGAAAAAGAAGGGGTATTTCTCCTCAAGTAACAGCTACTAAAATTTGGGTCATAAGCGTGTCAACTCATCATGAATTTGGGTAATAAGACTCCACCATCACCCAACTACTCTATGGAAAAGGTTATCTACTAGTGAAACTACATGATCCATCAGTTCCCATATGAGCCTGAAAACATGGACCACCAACTATAGACAATCTATTACTACCTAAGTATCTGGGTCACTATGGATCCTTAATAGACTCTGGCACTGGAACTCAAAGAGCACGTTAATACATTATGCATCATCAATCTCCTCTACTCGGACGATCTTCTGCTCAATAGATGGCGGTGGTGCTATATACCCACTTAGAGGAAGAATCTGATGGGATGGACCCTAAAATAAGGCATCATCACTCATCAGATCATTATCACGATCTATAACTAGTATCCTAGATATCTTTCATCATAGAGGCATCCTTAAATTTAATCAAGATATACCATGGTCAGTTGAGCATATATGTACATATAAAAATAGGGAGATAACTCTATAAGAACATTCAGAGACTCAATCATATATAATTCTTGTACCGTTTATCCCTGAAACCAATGTCTCAGTATGTTGAGTCAAAAGGTAGGTAGGCAAGGTCCTAGGGAATGGATACATTGGTCGCCAGTACCGTCACTATATTCCTTGGACTATGAACCACTCTAAAAACACATTGAAATTGTTTCCCTAATCCCAACCAAATACACTTAAGGGTACTTTATCAAATGACATCCCAAGGAATGAACTACTCTAAAACTAATCTGTCATGGCCTGAACATAACTGGGGATCGAGCCGCAACTACCCCAAGTCCACCTCCACAGTCCAAGGGGTGGAAAAAATAATCGAAATCATAACCTAAATGGGAGGAATTTTCCTAATGTACCTATATGCATACACCCAACCATCTCAATGAAAATATTCCGAGGTATAATAATAAAAATATTCAATAGATAGAAATTGAAACAAGAATGAAAAACCTCTAAGGTTTACAAGAGTACAATAGTAAAAACTAAAAAGTAATGGAAACAATATACACCCACCCAGAAATATGTCATATGCTCACAAAAACCGGATAGTAAATAATTTAGAGAGTCTAGATCCTGATATCCATGCTATGACCACTGTACATGGTCTCAAGAACCCAATATTTCTATGCTCCTCTGAAGTCACCACTGACATGTCTTTCATTTTCATAAGACATGAAACATATGGGTAATTCCCATATAGGGGTGAGTATGTACATACCTAGTACGATGCCTTGAAAGATGAAAGGGGGAGTTGCATGAGACATAGTAGGAAAGAAAAGGCTATAGATAAAAAACAAGATGCAACTCAACCCAAAGAAAGAGAAATAGTTACCCTATCCAAGAACAAGGGGCTCAACATAGTGCGTTGATAAACTACACATATAGTCTTTTCCACCCATTACAAGAGAGTAAACTCATCCAATCATGAGATTCTAAACATGAAAAGAATGTGGAATAAACTATGTATCTTCATAACCCATGGAAGGATAGTAACCAAATACAAAGGTATAGATACATATATATATATGTATTTTTAGTCAAAACAATCCCAAATGAGAGATAAATGGGATCTATATCTCACAGCTTAGCCCCAGAAAAATATTTTCCAACAGTTCCAAAATTCTAACAATGATACTCAGCATGTCACATGTCTACCTAGTAAAAACCATATAAGTTAGACCATGCCTCAATACAATGTATCATAGTTGAGGGGTCGCAATATCTAGGTAAAGGATCCATACCGTGGTACAAATAGAGGGTTCCAATTAGTGGATAGATAGTGAACCAATAAATAGTTCCAGCAAGAGGGTTCCACTCTAATGGTTTATAGAAGAACCATGCCCTACCCAGCAGGAGGGTTCCACTATGATAGTAGAAGACTTATAAACAGCCTCCTAGCTGGATGGTTCCACACTAATATTTGATAAAGTACTAATTATCTTTCTAGTAGGAGGGTTCCACTCTTCTGGTGGAGGACCCATGCCTGGCCCTTCCAGAGGGTTCCACTATAGGATTCTGTAGAGGGACCATGCCTTGCCTACCTGGAGGGTTACACTCTTGTAGTAAAGGACCCATATCAAGCCCAGATGGAGGGTTCCACTCTAGGCATTTGTAGATGAACCATTCCCAAACCAGCTGGAGGGTTCTACTCTAGTCATCGAGGACCAATGCCCATCCCAACTAGAGGGTTCAATTCATAATTCATCTAGCGATCTTGCACAATAACTATCATCTTCGAGCATCACCTATACTAGATCCATGCCTAGAAATATCTCACATCAAATCCCAAATTCCACATTAGGGGGAACCATCATGTTTTATATGAAGAAAACTTAGTATATTCTACTGATAGTCAAAAATAAAAGTCCAAATAAAGGAGATATGAGGGATTGAAGTTTCTTTAAAAGGAACCAAGGGGTACATGGCGTGTGAGGGGACCCACACGGTGTGTGGTCCTGATCCATAACCAAGTAATTTTTATTGAGGTATACAGATCCCCAACCGTGTAGATATACATGATATTTATGGGATATTCATGGTGTTCCCATGCCACTAGAGGTCCCACCCATGTGATTGGAAGTGTCTTTGTATCCAACTCATGTCCATGTACTTTACCCTCTATCTGTGTCCTTTGGTAAACAACCATATGTTTGACCATGTACTCTAACACATGGTCCTTCCTGTGTGCTCCGCCACAAGGTTCATCCACCCGGGAAAGTGATACATGAAATATAAGGAGTCTACATAGTGTTCCATCCTTATAAATTTCCAAAACTCTAATCGCCGCTGCTATCACTGACACTCCGTGTGTTCTTCGAACTGTATGACATGTATTTAGTATTTTTCTTAAATGTTAGATCCTCTTTCTACATGACAAATATGGTCTTTCTCTTTTATATCCAGCTTCTCCTTTTCCTAAAATCAGAATAACTAGACTTCGTTCATCATTTTCCTCTATCTAGTGGCTAAAAGTATGATCTCGTCGAATCGCGGGGTTCTGTCATAAGCACTACAAGCCTCAGGTCCTTCGTCCATTGATGACTCAACTAACAATCACTGAAAATATCTCCAATAACTTGAAAACAACCTAGATCTATCCCTGATTGTTCATTCATCCCCTCACACATGATGTTTTCAATATTCTGGGGTCTGATTGAGCTCGGTACATCCCATAAATCCCAAACCAAGACTATGGGGTCTAGCTGGTGAAGAACACAAAGATATATTTCAAGGAAAGCATAAGAACAAACATATATCAATTGTTTCCAAACTTTCTCAGCCAACGATCAAGAACAATATATCCATAGTTATAAAATCAAAAGATTAATCAATTTAATAGATACTTAGGTGCATGGAAAGGTCACAATTGGATCAGATCAAAAGAATAGATTGATCTTCTCAAATAGTTTAATCAAAATGGGAATTAACCAGAAATATACGAGTCATACCTGGAGATTAGATCATTTTTCATCAAATAAACATGTACACCAATGAATGTAAGAAGTCATTGAATTCATTGTGTTCTAATATACTCTAATCAAGAGATTCCTCATCGACCGAAGTGATTACACCAACAAAAGTAGGGGAAAATATCAAGAATTTATTAGGGTTTTTACAGCTAAATCGATAGGATTATACATTGCGATAAATTTTTAGGCGGTTCTATTAGGTTAAATTAATTAATTAATTAATTTAAATAATTAATTTATCCAATGATTGTACATCCAATAGGAGAGATATTTGGATGCCATGCGCCAACCAGGTTTAGGTCGAACCTAGGGTAAACATCACGTTTCGGACTCAACTATGGTTTTAGATTTATAATCTTAGCTTCCATCTAAGAGTTATCCCATTTTCTTTAAGAAAATACATGCGCGTGAAATAAAAAATATTAAATACTTTTATAAAATTAATTTTGGGTACACCAAGCCTCTGAATATCACTACGTCTCATCTACTGGATCTGGAAATATATGTAGAAATATTTCAATGGATTTCAAGGAAAAAACTATGTCTCTACATTAAATATCTAAAAAATTTATTTTCTAATTTAAATGATGTAAACAGGTTAAGATGGTTTGTAAATGAGAAGATATCTAATAGAAAATTATGTCATCCTACTTATTGTCCCTATCATAAGAAAATTGAACAAAAATTTTATACCTTTTGAAATAAATCTATAAATATCAAACTTGGACTGTGCATAGATGGAATGAATCCTTATCAACGCCTTATTAGAAATCTCAATTCATGGGCTATTTTTAGGTTATTCAAAAATTATATCTTGAATTATTTATGAATTAAAAATATATCAGGGTGGGTTTAATGATTTTGGGACAAAAAAATCTAGGTAAAATTATTGATGTTTACTTATCACCATTAATTGTTGATTTAAAAATTTTATGGGAGGAACATATCAGAGTATATGATTCTTATAAAATAGAATATTTCCAATTTTATGAAATTACTTCATTCACTATAAATGGATTCTCAACATATAATTTTTTTTTGGATAAAGTGTTAATTTGTATAAATATTGTCCAATTTTTAAATAAGGGACTTCGTTTTATCAGATGCAACATGGTACAAAAATAGTGCACATGGTTTATTAAATATTTTTTATATGGAATAATCTTATCAAATAATTAAAAATACATTAAATATCTCATACTAATTTTATATTTATTAAAATCATTTACTTAATAAATAGTATTTTGAGTGGGTTAGAAAAAACTATGTCACACTTAGAAGCACACAAATATTTGGTAGTGATAGATATGTGGGAGAAAATATCAATATTTTTTGAGATTCAATATTAGAAATATCTTGAGGATAAACATAAAATTTATATGATGCATGTTGAGAGGAATATTTAAGATAGTTTTATTAGAATAATGATGGATATTAGTGAAATTACTAAGGATAGTTTCAGTGCAAGATTAGACTTACTAACAGTGGGAATATATTTATAGTAAGCTTCTACTGTTAATGGAAAATGAAAATACTTGGACTCTATCTTATCTTAAATTATCCAAGAAGGATAAAATCAACTCTCTTAGTGAATCTATGTTATCAAGGTTCCTAAAAGGTTATTATTCAAATATAAAAAAGTGGGTCACTATAATAATTTTAGTTAATAGGTAAGAAACCTTATGATTTTCATCTTATGATGCAATAGTTCCTTCAATATTCATTCTGTGAAATAATACCCATATGTGTAAGATTTAATATCATTAAGTTGTGTTATTTTTTCAATTCCATATGTAACAAAGTTATGTATCTAAATTTATTAAATAATTTAGAGAATGATGTAGTTTGTATACTTGTTCATATGGAAGTGTACTTTCCACTAACTTTTTTTTAGTTTCAGGGTATATTTAATGCTTAATTTGGTTCAAGAAATAATTTTTTTATTAATTTATATCTATATTGGATATATTATTTTGAAATTTATATGAAATATTGAAGGGGTATGTTATTAATATATATCAACTATTAGCCTCTATTATTGAGATGTATATTTTTTTGAGGTGGTAGATTTTTTTATAGGCTACTCATTTGTACTGGGGCACATTAGTTTTCGTTCATCTCACCGTGAATGACTCATTTTTTGGGGAAATGGGATCTCTGGCCTAAAAATAAAATTTTTGACAGGTGAAAATTTAAAGTAGAAACTTGCATACATCTTACATAATAGATGAAGGTCATTCATATATAACATCACAAATAATTGTTTTTAAAATAATGTGTTTAAATAAGAAACTTATATGGGATTTAAATGAGTATAAAACAAAAATTCCCAAGGATTAATTTGATCATGCATGGTATATCAGATGCATAAAAAACATTGAAACAATTAGTGGGTTCCCTAAGTCTAAATGTTAGAACATGGTATAGGTATTTCATTAATGGTTATATATTTCATAAAATATTCTAGGACAACATAAGTGAAGTTTAAAATAGTAATTTATTTAGGTTTACTAAAGAAATTCATTTTGAGTGAAAAAGTAAAAAACTCATTCTCTATGTCAAGTGGAAATTATATAGTGAGTGTAGAAATATGAGATATTCATTACATTAAACTTTAAGTTCCTTTATTCAACTATAAATGGGATTTTGGTAATAACATTTTTAAACATGTGGAATTAATCATAAAACTAGTAAATGATTACATAAAGGAACCTTTTATCATGGTAAAACATCAAAAAAATATGATTTTCATTAAACAAATGTGCATTGGAATATCATTTTTCAAGTAAAAAATAATATTGGAAAATTTTACGAGGATACAGGATTATGTGAGATATCAACTACTATGAAATAATTATCAAAGGATATTGATGAACATGTAATAAACATGGGTTTATTAAATATAATATGATCATGAAAATTATTATGGGAAAACAATCCATTAGTAATCTCTTAATATTACAAGCACCATATATTTATTTTATGTTTAAAATTTTAATTTTTTTAAATTATTTGATATAATATTTATAATTTTATTTTATATTTAAGTAATAGAGTTTAGTAAATATAATATATTGTGATTTTTTACATCGTATTCCAATTACTAATTTTTATATATAATTTTTTTGTATAAATTGTTAATTAATAATTTTTTTCTTATATATATATCATTTCATGTATCATAAATACAGTTAGTATTATTTTATCATTATTGATAAATACTTAAATGAATGTGAGAATTATTTTTTTTAGTCTGTATGATTTTTTTAATTTAAATTCAATTTAATGTAAAAGGGTAAATTTTTAAAATCTTTACTAAAGTTTTTTTATTCTATCTATACCATTTCATGTATAAAAAATATTGTCATTATTTTTTTTAATTTTTTTGATAATCTAAAAAATAAAATAAAGTGTTTGTTTGCTATATTTTTGTTTTTTTATCATTTTCCAATTGTTAAATTTTATATATAATAGTTGGATATGTATAAATTTTACATAATTTTTATTTTCTTCTTTTTAGATTATTTCATTTCACATAAATATTATCAATATTTTTTTTTATTTTAGTTAAATAATTTAGTAAATATGATAGAAATGTTTTTTTATTTTTTTGGGTCATATTTCTATTTTTATTTAATTTTATATGTAATATTTTTATTTTTATAATATTTTTCTATTTTTTTATACATTTTATTTATATAATTACAACATATTAATGAGCTATTTCACCTCAAACATCTAATTTTGACCCTAACCGTACTACTACTAAGAAGCCTCATCTTTCCTCCATACATGATCCATATACTTCTACATACTGGGTTAGTAAATGTGGTAGATCAAATTTATATAAATTAATACTTTATTGTATCTAGGAATATTTTATATCTAGCATGTTTTATGGTAATTTTAATCTTAGGGTTCAAAATTCAAAAAATAGAAGTTTTGTGGATATAAAAGACTGAATGAAAGTATGAATTTTTATTTTTTATTGGAGAAGTTCTGAAATGAGGATACTATCTCAGTGGTGTGAGATCATTTTCATAAGCTCATTTATTATTATTTTATTTATCATGATATATTTTTACTAATATAAGTTATTTTTCTTTCTCAAAATAAGATAAATGATTGAACTAACACTAAAAATTTAAGAGTAGATACTTATATTTTTTATAGATGATGGAGGGATATTAAAAGAAAAATAACTATAAATTTAATTTTGAGTGAAAAAAATTCATGTGATATATATGCTTTTCTAGATGAAGATACATGAAATAAGTTTTCTTAAAGTAGATGGATATAATCTATTTGGGTAATTACAATGTATGATTTTAGAATTTTTCCTTATATGATCACTAAAAAAGATCATATTAATGATTTATTTTTACCTTAACTAACAAGAATTTCGAAGATATCATTAATAGATTCAATTAAAAAATGTAAACCCTCATACATTAACTCATATAGGGTTTATATTATTTGAAAAAGAAACGATGGATGAAAAAAATGAAAAATCAAGAGTTGAGTATTTAGGTAGAAAAAAGATTATCCCTCCCCCATCTGTACATAAAAAATAGAAAAGGGTCTAGATAAAGAAAAGGAGAACATGTCATAAAAAATAATTTAAGAATATAGTTGAATAGATTGTAAGATTTTATTTATGTAACATTTAAACTCTTCATATTTGATAATTAATTATTAAAATTTTCAAATATTCTATACCGGAAGAACTTAAGAAAAAATAGCATTAGGGACCTTCATACCCATGGGTTGGAAGGATATTTTAGCTTCTGTATTTGGAAATCACAAATAATTGAGTCATCTATGAGGAAACTATGAGGCATTATAAATTAAAAATTATTTATTCACTCTATAACTTTTTCAGTGTAATATTTATATAAAGGAAAAAATAAACTCTTTAGATGCTTATGTTCAAGACATGGGGGTGATGATAGATGATAAGATAATCTCATCAGTATAGTTGATGTTTGTAGCATACATAGACTATTTTGGTCTACATATCATACTAGTTCTATGTTTTCATATCCCACTCCCCCAACTTCACCTATAAATCCCATACAAACACCTCCTCCACCAAAATATTCCATCTACTTTGAGTTATATGTTGAGGATCCCCAATATCATATTATAACATTTTAAATTATATATTATATTGGGAATAATTTAAATTATAAGTAAATGGAGATGGATCAGATTAAGGTAATCATATAAGATATTATTGATGCATTATCTAGAGTATCATTCTCTATAGATGAGTTTACTGTAGTTTGACAATGTTTTTGACCTTTTCTACTTTGTCTCTTTAGACTTTTCCAAAAAAATACCACTTTGGTATGCATAGATTACATACATTAGTATATATTAGTGTTAATTGTTTTTAATATTTTAATATATGTGTACATATATAGGAAAGTTATACAATAAAGGTAAATACATTTTTCATAGAAAGAAAAAACATATTGACACCATTTCATCTTTCCTAATCCCTTTTTAACGTAATTTATAGATTATTAACATATGAATTTTTTTGGTTGGATTTTTATGATTATCCAAATAGTACTAAAATTTATGGAAAATATATTATTTTTATGGTTTTAAGAGATATATATTGGCGCTTTTAACTATAAATATATTGGGAATCAAAGTGATGCAAGTATTTTCCATCTGGGTGGATTATCATATTTCTTTACATTATTTAAATATGATTTAAATTAGTACCTATGTTTGTTTTTTCTAAAGTATATTTACAAAAATGTCATTCATTATGATATGAAATCAATGTATGGATTATCAGACCCACAATATATTTATGTAATAACAAAATCAATGAAGGATGATTAAATAATAGTATATATTTATGAATGATTCAATTGAATATTGAATGAATACTTATCTTGAAAAGTATGGAACATATATTACATAAAGTGTTATTTATCATAATTAAATAACCACCTAAATAATATTTTTTTATATATTGTCCATTGTATTTTTTGTGTTATTTTTTCTTTAAGAAAAGACATCTTACTAGTTATGCACCATAAATGGTTATGTTTGAGAAAACATTCGAGGAATATTAGGGGTGTAAGTTTGAATATTTTAATACTTATATATTATAATAAATTTTAATTTTATTTTATAATTACCAATTTAAAATAGTTATTAAAATAAATAAAACTATTCAGTTAGAAATAAGACAAAAAATATCAAATATAGGTGGGTAAAGGTGACTTAATTTATAAGTACAACAATTTAGAAAATAAAAAAATTATATTTTCAATTGATATCTTCTTTTGAAAACGAAATTTCATAATCTAATAGGAGTAATAAAATATGGATGTTATTCTATGAGATTTATTTATATGTAAACTAGGATATTTACAGAATTCAATAATATTGGATTTTATTATAATCTTTCCTTATATTTATCATATAAATATATTGAAAATTCATTTTGAATAATTTTTTTTAATTTTTTTATTTTTTTATGACCCTCTCCCTTATAATTAAAATTTCTTTTATAATTTATGAGAAATATTATAGAATTATTTTATAATTTTTATTTAGTTTTAGATTATCTATAATTTTAATATAGATTTTAAAATTTGAATTTGAAATTGTATACTTGGGGTAATTTGAACAATGTTGTGATGAGAATATTTTTATTGAGTTAAAATATTTTTTTTCTTATTGTTATTTTCTAATTTTTTATAGTTTTTCATCTATTATGGGTTTTCTAAACTATATATTGAAATTAATTTTTTAAAAATTATTTTGTTCACATCATTTTTTATATAACCAATGTAAAATAATAGATTTTACATTGATTATAAAATAACCTATAAAAAATTAAGTTTCATTAGTTGGTTATTTTAAAGAATTTATGTCAAAAAAGAATGATTTTACATCATGATTTTTATAACTTATGGAAGAAGTTTTCTGATTTTTCAATGTCTGTGGGTTTTCTATAGCATTTTTTAATATAAATGATATGAAAGTTTTTTATAATAGTTAAAATTACCAATATAAAAAACTTATTTATAGAATCTCTCACAATAATGACATTAATTAACCAACATTGAAAATAAAAATCATCATTGGAAACTTATTTTTGTATTAGTAAAGGAGACTAGAAAATATGTAATAGAGGTTCACTTAGGGAAATTCTTTTATGAGTATCACATTTCAAATTATTTTATTCTGAAAACAACTTACATGTACATGTTTATATTTTATTTTCTTTCTATTTAACACACCTCCCCCACCATTTTTCATATCTATTTGACTTATTAAAAATAATAAAAATATTAATAATCAAGAATAATAGAGAGAAATTGAAAAAAAAATCTCTTTCATAGATGAACCGGGTTAGACACTATATCGTAGTGGGAAAAAATAAATTCTATTTTCTCAGGAACCATAATTGGTGTGTGAAAAATATGACACTATTTTGACGGAGTTAATCAAAATTATTTATTTCATTCACATTTTTTAAATAATATTTATTTTTTATACAAAAACTTTAAAAAATCACACATCCTCCCACAATTTGTTTCAATGAAAATCATTTTTATGCATGAAATTAGTACTAATAGGTGAAATAAAGGAAAATTAAATTATTTATAAGTTACATATAATCAAATATGACATGTTGGAGGTTAGATAACAATTCTAATAACTCATTACCATGCTCCAAGAATAAAAATATCCTCCAACTTGTATTTATAAATAGAATCAGAACCAAAAACCTATACAAAATAATGGATCAGAGGATAAATTTAATTACAACCATGACATTATATGTTTTACTTACTAACCTGAAACCACTAAAAAAATGAAGATAAACTGATGAAATATAGAAATAAAAAGTTCAAACTCATAAAAAATAAAATTAAAGTGGTAGTGGGGTTGTTCTCACAAATTAATTTTATCTTCAAAGAGGTGCATGAAGAAAATATTCTCCAAAATGATACAATTAAGTGGGAAATATTTACTTTAAACTCATATTTTCATAATTTCATTGAAAAAAAAACTATATATTAAACCCCATTATATTGAAACTAAGGAACCAAATTCAATGAAAGGTTTATAATCCCTAGAATTTAATAATAAATAAAGAACCACCATAAAAGAGGTGATAATATTTTCTAAAAAACATTCACCTGATGATATACTATAGGAATAACTTCTAGTGTCTAGGAATACTGAGGCAACAATACTATAAGATAACAATTTATATTTATCATTCATAAAATTAACCCTAGAAACAAGTAAATAAGAATAATTGTGTGATGTGGTATTTATAGAAGTGGTTCCGTGTATTATCCTTTCAAAACCAACATAAATATTTATTTTCACTCTTCAAAGGGTGGATGAACATTTCTCATTTCAGTAAATAATAGATTTTTTTTGTTCAATAACATTTTAGAAAGTAACATATAGTTGTTTTTACCAAATAATCACATTCTACTTGTGGATTGGGTATAATATTTGTAACTGTCGATCAAGGGGATGTAAAAACCCCTAGTACCAAATTTGGGGTTCAAAACAAGTGTTTCTTCCAATTATCTTTATTTTTTACATTTTATTTCAATTTGTTTTTCAATATTTATTTGTTTTTATTGTATTGAGTGAAAAAGGTGGTATTGAGGAGCATAACTCAAGACACTATATATATAATAAAAACAAGGTTGTATTTATTTATATTATTAGGTTTACTACCTAATTATTAACTTTTTAACTTCATGGATGGATTGTAACATCTAAGTGTGAGGGTGTTAACTTACTTTTAGGATATTTATGGGGGTTTTCTCTCTCTTTTTTATGATTTTTTGGAAATTTTAGATTAAATCGATATGCATGATCATTTTTCACTCTTGAGTTTATTTTTTAATATTTTACTTGGTTATTGAAAAATGCATTTTTAATTGATTTTTTATTTATAAAATTCTCTTTGAATTTTATTTTCAAAACATTTTTAGGGTTTTATCTAATTTTTGAAATCTATGACCTTAAACACTAACAAAAAAAATTCTCATCCAAAGAGTTACTATAAAATGTTTTGACATAATATTCCCAAACACCATCATTTTTTATAGAAGATTAAAACTTATGGGAGAATAAGAACATGTGATAATTTTTATAAAATATTGAATTTCAAAAAAGGATTTTAATATGAATGGGTGACTTCTTTATATTGACACATATTTTAACTTAAGACCTAACTTTTACATAAATCCAAGTTTAGATCTTAGAAACCATGACTTAACATATATGTTTATTCCTAGATACAATATTATTACCCCATACCTACCATTACTCTTAATATATTTGTGTGATAATTTTATGTTTGAGTGTGGGGGATAGACATTTCATGTGTGTTTTTTAGGAATAATTTCATTGATAGGTGATGCAAGAGGTGTGTCTTTTTATTCCAATAATTTGAATGAGATAAATGGGGATTATCCATTATCATTTATTGAACTTCATTTATATCGACTAATTCTTCTAAAAAATGGAAAAAATAATAAAAAACAAAAAAATGGATATGAGATCAAAATATTCATTTATATTAATTATACAATGCATTAACCTAATAAATAAAGGGTTATTAATTATTATTCTTTCATTAAAATAATTTTTAATCTCATCCACTTAGAAAAAATAAAAAATAAAAAGTGGATAAAAAGGAATAAGTCATTTATTGTTCTTCATATTCATGATGCATGGTCTAGTTACATAGAGAATTTATTATTGTGTCACATATTATAATGATAATTGATTGAGTAATTTTCTATCATTTCACTTGAATATTCATATATTTTATTTGAGAGTTAAAATTCCACTATTTGGATTTAATTTTTAAATTATTTTTTCCATTAAAACTTGTCTACAAAAATCAACATGAAAATTCCTCAGGACAAAATACATTTTTATGTGTTACCTTTTAGAGAATTATTTTTTTCCAGACTATAGTAGTATACAATTTTTTTCATGTATGAGAATAAACACATATTAAATTTATCTTAAGTGAGGAGTGACATGAATTTAAATGTGAGGTAGGTTTTGATTGGGTCATGGATGGATTATAAAAATTAAATTAATTAAATTTGTGAAGAGAAAATAATATAAATATTTTTTATAAATGTGATAAGGTAAAAATTTATTTTCATAAGATATATAAAAATTACCTAGTTATTGAATTTTTTTCATTATTTATATGGATATATAATGATTTCCTGGGAGTAAAATATTTAGATTTGGGTGGATTAATAAAATGCATATTTTTAAATATTATTCACTATAATTAAATGACTTAATTTCCCTAAATTTCACTAATTTTTGGAAAATATAACATCTTTCTATAATTTAAAAATAATTTTTAATTAATTTGAAAATATATTAAAAATATATTATTTATTTTTAGAATTATTTTGAATCAATCAATACACAAATTTTTAGTTTTATATTGATTTTTTGTAGGTTTTGAGTGATATCCAAGTGTGTGGATGATTAAAAATAATTCTTCGGTGGTGCATTATATTAAAAAAAATATGAAGTTGATTTTTATTAAAAGGGTGTACAAGTATAATTAATAGGTCATTTTAAAATTATTTTTTAATAATAATACCACAAAAGTGAACTTTGTAAGATTAAATTCATGGTGAAGTACCTTATGTAAGAATAAATCGGTTATGAAAAATGCTATATAGTATTAAATGTGGTCTCACATAGCTATTTTAAGATTAAATGAATCACATGTCAAAATCAATGTGTATGGTAGTATACATGTATTATTAAACCCATATAGATGAGTCACACATTAAATTAATTAATGCATCCCCTGGCTCACTTATGGTTAACCTGTAGTGATTTTCTTTTCTCTTAGTACTCTCCCAATTATATATAACACCCAATTTTTTTTAATAAAATATAAAATATCTGGAAGTAGTGATTCTAGATGATAAAGAACACAAGTTATTGTCCTAAAATATTACATAGGAGAAGTTCTTGATTTTTAATGGTAGAAGAAGATAAAGAACAGAATTAGACATTCTAGTTGACTAGTTTTGGAAGCCTCAACTAATAAGAATGATTATTCTACTAAGAATATGTAAAAGAAAAATTCAATTGATCCTCTATAAAACCTTGGATAATCACTTCACAAATAATTTGAATATCAATACTAGTTATTTTGAGTTTGTTATATTAATCATCAGCAGACATAGAATGTTTGAAATTATCCTTTTTATGAGAACTAAATTATTGAAACAATTTCTCAACCAAAAAATATATTTCAACATCTTTTTTTGACTATTTTTTTTAATCCATGTGTGATTAAAGAATATATTATCCAAGGATTATTGATGATTTTAAATAATTAATGTTTGTAGAAAATAGAATCTTTTTATATAAAAAAAAACTAATGCCCAAGGAATTACCACATGTATTTATCCCCATGCACATCAATAAATATTGAATTTCACTATTTAATCCTATTTAAATCCCTCATAACCTCATTTATAAATGATTCTAGGTTATCAGTCTATATATTTGAGTAAGATTTATTGATTGTTTTCATAGTAATTTTAATTACTTCCATTCTATGTTTTTATTTCTTCATTCACCTCTCTTTCAATTCAACAATGTGACTGCTAATATTTATGATGTTAAAACCCAAACTCATGGGCTATCTTAATGGAATAATAAAATGATGAAACAAATTCCTTTCTTATTCATCTTAAATTTTCTCTACTTTTCTTTGGGCTCTTTTAAGGATGATCAATAGTGGGGATTATTGATAATGACCTTACTATGGTGGTATTAGGACGAAATTATTATTATAACACTATTTTCACTCCATTTACTTGATCATTAAGGTATATTATGGATCCATAATTATTGAGTGTTAAATTGATGTGATCGCATACTAGGATGGTGGTTTATGGCATGTTCTTGATTGAAGATATCATTATCTTTATAACCAAGGATAAGGTGGATGTGTTGTGTGCTTAGGGAATGTTAGGGATATTGTATATTAATAGAAGATGTATAGGAAGATTATCATACATATAATAGTGTTTTATCATTTAGTAATAAAGATACTAGAAAATAGGAAATGAAGACTCACTTAGGGTAATCCAACTAAGAGTATCTTTTATCACCTAAATTCATTATGCTTATATCCCATATGTATGAGTTAAAATTATTTTTTAATTTCTTTATACTCTCCTCCCCAACCATTTTTCATTTATGTTATAATTAGTATATACAAAAAATATATTAATAATTTATTGTAAGAGTGATTTGTTGATTAAAAGGATCCTTGAGAGATGACCCTGTTCAACTACTATGTTGCACTAAAAAAATATAATTTTATTTTTTTCATGCCACGTGATAGACATGTTTGGGTCTAATTCTATTATTTTGGAATATTTTATGTGAAAAAATCTCAATACTATTTTGGTAGTGTAATATTATTCAATAATTATACTAGGGGTATTATTTTACTGACCATCATTGGTCATAAGTATTCTTTATTAACCAGATTTACATATCTAAGCTCATATATTATAGTTGATATGACTTCTTAAAATATGATTAGAGTATTTACAAGATCTTGTTTAATATTATTGAGGAAAGTGTAGGATAGATGTACCTCCTCATCCCTATACTATTTCATGGTGTTATAACCTTATTCATCATATACTTGATTTATAGGGATATATAGTTGTTCCTTGTTCCATACTTAGACCATGAAAATATATTCTTAGGTTATCAATACTCTTGTATTTCTCTTGTTATTTCACTTAATGTCATTGAAAATTTTCAATTGGGTTATATGGGTTTTTATAAAACCTATGATATAATATGTTTGTACTAAGTAAGAGTTAATGTGTATGTTTTCTAAGTAACAAGACTTATTTTTATCTATATTTGATGATTGTTTGAGAGATGTGTTTGCTTATCCATTAAAGGACAGTCCAATTTTTTTTCATAATGTCATGGGTAAAAGTATAAAACTCTAATTGAAATTTTCTCAAGGGTTATACATAGAAACTTCTAATCAATTTCAAACTACCAAATATGTAATTTTATATATTTAAAGTCTCTTACCCTCTCTCTTATTATATCCAACATCAATATATCATATCTCATAGGAATAAAAAATAGAGATATCATAATGGAGTGATCTATCTTTTTAATTAATGAAGTAGATTAGACCTTAACAATATGTATAGGTCACAACCACATGTATGTGAAAAAAGAACTTACCTATTGGGGAATTGAACATCATAACCTATATGACTACCAAGAACTTAGTATCTTACCTGAGGTCCCAAAATTACTTCTTCATCCTAATATACATCATATTATTCTACTCAATTTTATCATAGATCTATATCATTAGGTAAAATAGATCCAATAATGTTATTTAAATCCATGGTGGTAGAGGATATATGAAAAAATGATGTCAACCCTAGATGAATTTTCTACAAAAAATAAGATGGATATCTATATCATTATCCTTTTTAGAAATATAGTATAACAACCCCAAATCTAGCTAAATGGACCCACCTATTGATTGTGACATTAGTATCTTCCAATTTAGAAATTTTATTAGTCTTAAGAGCCTAAATACATATTTAATCATTACATTACAATGGGAAAATAAATTATATAATAAAAGGTATTAAAATTTATTATTCCCTGATATATTATCTTTAGATCACATGTATGCTTCTTCTAGGTTTCATGAAGAAATGGGGAAATAATTGAAGGTGGTGAGATCAGGTTCTTAGTAAATGGTGGCATACAGTGAAATCCATTATATACTAGGCATAAAATACACAATAATTTTATAATAAAAACATACACTAATATCATATAATTGATTATGAAAATTACTGTATCTAAAATAATGAAAATAAATAATCATAAGGGTAAGAATAATAAATGTAATAATGATGAAATATATAATGTTGTAAATCATAACAATATCATCAAGTTCAAGACCAATACATCAAAAAATGGGAAGGAATACACTAAATACCAAAGCGTCTTTGTTTTGCGAAACCTACCAATTCATCTAGGGGATATATAATTTCGAGCCCCACCTATATCATAATAAGTCTAATGTGTCCATTGTATGAAAAAGAATATATTAAAAAATAATATAAAAAATAATGTTTTATAAGGAACATCGTACCTTAATATGAATATTTAATAAATTAATATATATTATTGAATAATTTATATATTCATTGTTAATATTTCCCTAGTAAAATAGATGATGAAACATTTAATGTAAACACCCTTTAATCCAATTTTTATAATATAGGGATTAAAACCACATATAGAAAATGATAAATAGTCAAGTCAAAAATATATAAAAATAGTTTAAATGATATATATTTCATCAATGGGATTATAGAACATGTAAATTAAGGAGAAAAATAAATCTAATAGATAAAGAGTGATAGTGAATAGAATCAAAACAAAATAAAGAGTGGGGAAACCTCATTATGGTCAATATAGGATTTGAACTATAAATTACTAAAGGAGGAAATTATACCATAAATTCATAATAAATGATGATAAATTATATATATATATATATATTCAAAACCATTTATATAATAATTAGAAGAGAATATATGGAATAGGTTAACTATACTTCAAAATAATAAACATTTATAAATAAACCCTTACCTTGAGTTTCAAATAATTTTAACTATCCTTTAACTTTATAAAAAATAAAATAAAATTAATGATTTAATTTACTTAATTTTTTTTTCATTTTAAACTAATTATTATTATTTATTTTAATTCAACTGTTATCATGTATTATTCATTTTTTAGATTAATTTTTCTTGCATCGGAAATTTAAAGACTGTTCAATTCAAAGTTCAAAAACTAGTTCAATGTAATGGTTATAATCAAAAATAATTGTAAAATTATTCTATGATCACTTTATGTTTCAAGGTATAGTTCTCATATCATTATATAATTGATAGTGTTAAATAGTTCAGAAAAAAGTTACAATTCATATAATCTTCCCCGGTAAGTTTGATTTTGACAACTATGATTGTTTACCTTTAATTTCATTAATATCATTTTTATTTTATCATTAAATAAAAATAAAAATGATATTGTATTATTATTCATTTTATATTAAATAATTAAACAAAATTTTATTAATATATATAAAATATATAAGTTAAAATAAATCCTCATTTCTCCCTTAGGTAGCGTAAAACCACCATGATGAGTGATGTTTTCTTACAGGATTTTTAAGGAAGGAAAACACTAATTAATATTTTATTTTTATAAAAAAACTATTTTATAATAAAAATAATATTTTTAAGTTACTTATGTTATTACTTATGTTATATAATGGGTAATAGGATAATAAAATAGAGATGGTATACATTTTAAAACCAAAACTTTAACATAATTAAAACTTATAAAAATGGTTTAATGATAGATAGTGATTAAAATATCATCAATAATAGATAAAAAGTATATTAATAATAAGATAATAGTGTAATGGAATAAAAATAAGTGGAGTTTTAATAGAGTCTCAAGGTAAGAGAATCAAAAATATGGATGACAACTAGAATTTTTTAAACCTTACTATGACATAATAATGACTTAAGAAAAGGGTTTGGTAAGAAGGAATGAGTGATATCTCATCAATAATTTATCATAATGATGATAATAGATTGTAACTATAATAATGAGAATATATAAATAATATGGTGAAAATATATTATAATAAAATAGTTTTTAAAGGAAGGTGTGGGATAAGGAACTCATACTATTCTCTTCGTGTCCCCACTTTTAGATTATGTCTAAGAACTTTGAAGGAGGGTATTTTGGCTATACTAGTGCCTTAGAGACATGTTTAGGTGAGTTTATCAAGGTATATTTGTAAATATTATAAAATATAAAGTATTTTATAAGTGAATAGAAAGTGGTGGAGGAGGGGAAGTTTTATAGCCAAGGGGGAGGTGAATTCTATTTATATTATGTTGTTAGGGGTACAATTACAAAAAAACATGCACACTAATCCACACTGCAGGTAAAACCCAATACATAGCCCCCAAACCCAAGGGTAGTCTAGAAAATCCTTGACCTTATATATATATATATTATGTGTGTAATCTATATATGATTCCCTTATTCACACCCACCCGCCCACACCCCTCGCTATCAAGTAGGGGTTCTTCCATAAGCTGGTCCATTCAGGATCATAGCATAGCAACACTGACTTATTTTATATATAGAAACATCACCACCCCTATCAAGGACACAAAAAACCTCACGCCGGAGTCAACTTATGCTGAATGAACATCCACACCACCACCTATCATTGGGTAGAGACACATACCTAACCAACAAATGCCTCCACGAGCCTCTAGTGTCTTGCCGACCCCACTATAGTTGGGGCATCAGGATCATCATACCACCCATCACCTTCATATCCATCATAAGAAGTCATTGAACACCCTGACCACCAATCCCTTGGCACCTTTATTCCACCATTATCCATCATTCCTAGACCAAGCAAAACTTCCAACCTCATCTGTCGGGTTTCAACCCTATCTTACCATGATGCAACTTGGGGAGGCGAATTTTTGAATATAAAGTATTGATCCCAATTATTGTGAATATTTTTCATTCATATGGATGTAATTAGTGTATTTATTTTATAAAATATTCTTATTTTATATTTTAGCACTCTTTAAACTGAAAGGAATCTCAAAATTATGTTATTCAAAGTAAAGAAATAATAATTTTTTTGTTAGAATGAAATAAAAATTATGTTTTAAAATTTATTTGTAGGTTTGTAAATTAAGTATATTATATTTAAATAAATTGTTTTACTCATTAAATATGTAATAATTTAAGAAAATAAATATAAATTTTGAGTCATATTTATATCATGATGATTTCATAAAACTTATCATATACGTAAAACATTATTTTTTATTTTTCACAAAATTTTAAATTTTTAATAAAAATACTAAAACTCACCATAAACTAATTTCTATATAATGATTCCAAAAATGAAGCCCAATTTATAAAATTTAAATCTTAACTATTATAAAATTAACATTTAATGAAATCATGATAATACATAGAAAAATAATTTGTTCAGAATAAAAACTAATTAATATGTTATGAGGGATTACATTCATATTTATTATTATTACTTAATTTTTATATTTTTTATAATCATTTTTATAAATATAAAATATAATATCCATTTTATGATATTTATCTTAAAATTAAGTGAAAATTATCATATAATTTAATGTTTATGGAAATAAGTTTGTTTTGATGAATAATATACATTATAGTAACAATGATATATTAATGAAAATATTGCTTTTATAATGGATAATATATGTAATGGTTATTTATATTTTCCAATAATATTTTTATAAATGGAAAATAATTTTTTTTAAAAAATATCACAAATAATTCATATTATTATTTACATGTAAAAAAAGTTACTAATTATTTTAAAATTAAATTCATTAAAAATCATAATATGAATAATATCCTTTAAAAATTGAAATAATTAATTTTTTAATTATAAAATCCCCAGAAAATAATATATTAGGTTAAAAATATTATTTAACCTTCTATTTTATCATATAAATTACATTAAATGATATATAACATTAAAATCTGTTACATTACTTTCAATAGAAATATGTTTCAATTATATGACTATTAAATAGGTATAATAATTTTTTGAAAAATATATTTAAATAAAAATTATTTTTAATGGAAATAGGAAAATAAAACTATCAATAGAGTAATTTAAATATAAAAACTATATATGTAAAAGGAATTTTAAATTTAATTAATTATATTATATAAAATATATTTAATAAATAATTTTTACTCATAAAATTCTTTTATACTGAAATTAATATTTTATAGAAAAATTAACAATTCAATAAGAAGTCATATTAAGTAATAAATATGTATATAAATTCCAGTATTATATCGTCATAAATAAAATAAGATAAATGTATTTAAAATTTCCATATATAACTGAAAGTATAATTTTAGGAAATGTACATTAGAATTATCAGATGTTACACATATAGATTTATAATATTCCCATATACCATTTCCCCTTAGTCTCGCATCATGAATGACATAATAATATTGAATTCTATAAGTTCTCTCTTAGCACGATAATCAATGGTGGTGACCAATTTGATCTCTAACTCTTATGGATATATTACGGCCTCAAAAAGAGATTATCTAATATCAAAGGAAAAATGAAGGACATCAAATATTGAGAAACACCCCATAATTATCGAAATACGTTTCACGAGGTTATATTTTTATCCTAGAAACCCTGTTGTCCAATTGTGAACATGTTCTTGATATTGAGGCATAAAAGGATAATATTATTTAGAGGGTTAATCCACTATATTTTTATATAATGGACACTCTAACACATCTTGTCTAAGGAAATTGATGCTTCTTGAATATTAAGGTTGAAAAGGTGTCTATAATTTAGATAAATGGTCCACCAATCAGATGGATGCTAGGTGAACACTGGATATATCTAGGTCAAAATTATTCTCTTATTAAACCTGTTAAATAATTTTTCTTATAGGTTTCCTAGCATAAATCATTTAACCAGGGTTAGATCCCTAAATTTGGGTCATTTACTAGGAATTTATTTGACTATTGAGAAAAAAATTCTATGATAGATACGCAGATAACTCAGTTTATGAAACCCACCTTACTTAGAACAGCTCCTGAATAGTCAGAAGAAATTATATAAGGAAATATACAGATCTTCATTAGATGATGGTTTTATTTAGTTATAAAATTTACATCATTCTAATTTTAGGGGCCTAAAATCCATGTTGGTTTGTACTATCTTATGAACCCATGTGGGTTTATATTTATACTCCTTACAATGTCAAAATCAATTGCATCAAATTTTAGGAGACTCAAAAGAATTGGGTGCCACTGTGGGGGAAGAAAAGGGAATTGGGTGTATGGATGGGTTATTTAGTCATATCAATATTAATGATTATATGTAGTAAAATGAATTATTACTAATGGATCTATCCAAATTTTATGTTCTCTTATTTAGAAATTCCTTCCATTCTATGTTTTCTTTAGGAATGGTGATAGATACACAAGTCATACCTACTTTTTATAGATAATAAATCATATAGTTGAGGTATTGGGGAAGATTTTTTTAGTAACCTACTTAGTTTGGTTGTTGGTTCTAGTATTATGACTATAATGAAAATGAAAATGTATAATTTTACATTCCTGGGAATCATTATTTTTTGGAATAGTTTCTTTCAGGATTTTATAATGGTTATGTGTATATATTCCTTTAGATATTTCATTTTTTAGGTGATATGTCATATCTTCTATGGTATTTTTGTAATATTAAAATCATCTATAACTCATTTTATATTTTTCCACACAAATTTCCTATTATTTCTGCATAGGGAGTTATATCTCTAGTGAATAGGTCAATACATTCCATTTAGAAATGAAATTTATAACTCTATCATTTAATAAATTTTGTAGTTGTAGAGATCAAAGATACTAATTTTTTTTATAATTGAGCTAAATTGGTAGTTTAATTATTAGCAAAGATTTTCCCAACTAGTGATGAATCATGAAAAGAAGTTATTATAAAAAATGAATGTTGGTCCTTACAATGATTATACAAACAATTAGAGCTTAGTTATTTCCAATAATTCAATGGTCCTTATAAATAGGTCATATTGGGAGGGAAAATAAATAATGTGATACTTTAGGTCACCTATTATATTAAAGGAATATACACCATGATTTCCAAAATTTGACTCTTGAGGAGTCAAATATACCCCCTATGTATATGGATTATTTTTTTAGTTGGGTTAGTGAATACTAAGAATTAATTGATTCATATAAAGTGATTAGTGATGATACACATAAGGAAAATATTCGTGTTTCAGTGGGTATGTACATAACTAAATAGTTTGATATTGTTTGGGTCCTATTAGATTTAAATGTTCAGTAATTTTAGTTCATGTTCTTTAATTTTATTAATGTGGATAAACTAGAAAAGTTTAAGCCACAACCTTAATTCTATCATCCTAATTTATATTCCCGCAGAATATATTGGAATTTATTTGTAAATTCTTATCAATTTATTATTTAAAATGTTTAATCTACTCATAAATTGAAATGGGTTCAATCATATCCAATGACTGAAGGAATAAGAATGTGTAAATTTATTTTCCCATTCCTATGTTGACCTATTCGCTAGGAAAATGGTAATGGATGGTCAAACAATGCTCATAATGATATATCTTACCTTTGAACCTAGGGATACATGCCATATTTATATGTTTTCATATGGGATATATTTTATAATAATTTTCATCCCCATCTAGTTATTTTATCCCATTTTCTAAGGCATCTACGAGTTCAATTTTTATGAAATTCATCAATTTAAACCCTACAAGAACCAAATCAACATCCACATTTATAAAGCATGGGGATTCATAGACCTTATAGTATTAATCTAGGATATCATCATTATATCTTTGATTACCATCCTATTAAAGGGACATACATATTTTCATCCATTATATCATTTGACCTTATGATTTTAATGCATCTTTCAAGATAAAATGAAATATTTCCCATGGAAGGTGATCCATATCAAATTGACTTTAACTTCCACCAAACATGTACAATGAGAATAATTCCGCTATTTGAATGGATATGGAGGTTCTCAAAGCCTTTTAAATAATAAATTCATTATATTTGGCAGAAAAATTATAAAATATACCTTTGGTCAGGTTGGCATCATAGGAGGTGGGGTTGGGATAAAAATACCCCCAATTATATGGAACACAGCTATCCCATTAATATTATAGTATTAACTACAACTCTTCATGCTTTTAAATCATGTATTAGAATGAGTACAAGATATATGGTATCTCACATTATAAGTTCCCATAGGTTATCTAATATTTTTTTTCTAGGAAAACACAATAGGTGGTGTTCTTATCTAGTTTTTACCTCTTTAGATTATAATCTATATTTTCTATGTGAACATATTCTTGGATGAGTTAGTAAATTTATCAATATCACTAGGTATAAATATTTTAATTCCTATATATATGTTCATTCTATTGATAAAATCGATTTATTAGGACTTACATAAAATTTTAGATACCATCAAGTGTTATTATAGTATATGTCATTTTGGATAATGACCCTCAAGTAATAGTCATGCTCTATATTTTGGAATCTCTCTATCAATAATTGAGAGGGTAAATGCGAACCATTGCATACAACCCCCAACCAATGATGCATATATGTGGGTAATCACTTTTGATAATTTAATTAATTTCATTGATGGTATCCATTATTTTTTAGAAACATGTGGTTTCTATTACACATAGGGTTAATTTTACAAGATGGATAACGAAGTTAATATAAAGACCAAAACCCTAGTATACTAGAGATGGTTCCTGAATTTATTTAATTGTCATAGATATAAGGCACATATCCCAAGGAATAAATCATTTTAGTAGTTTTGGAAACCAGATTATGTACATGAACTTTACAATACATCTAGAAAGAAAAATAACATAGAAACACCCTTGGAAACACCCAAAAACTCCTATATTATTCCTAAAACCCATTCATAGTATACATATTCACATCCTGAAAAAAAACATAAGAAATGGGTGAGCTAAAATTATCAGTAGGGGTAAGTAATACATTAGAATCATTAATAATAATTCATAGTGAATAAATAAAAGAATTAATGCCATTTTTTAACATAATATTGGGAGTAATATGGAAGGAATATAAGTTTAATTAATAATTCCATATAAATAATCACATGAAACTTTACCATGGATATTATACTAGTCGAATAATCACATGATTTATAAAATACTAATATCATAATGAGGGAATTAATAATATAAAACATCTAATACATATCATCAAGTCCTTGGCTAAGAAATATAAAAATAAATGGTTAAGCCTTTAGCCAAAACCATGTTGGGGCGCGGAGCCCGGCGTCGCAGTGGAAGTAGTCATTGCAGAAAACATAGGAGAAGATTTCACTCAAAGGCTTTTTATCATCCAAAGGAATTTTACATCACTCAAAGGAATTTTACACATCACACCCGAATGCCTTTTACAATGCACCCAAAGGATTTTTCACTCAACACATGACACCCATGAACATTACATTTTTGTCCGTACTTCCGATCATCACAACTGGGACATGCCACTTGATCTCCGCAACCAAGAGGACTTTTGATACATGGAACCATCATCGTCGTCGTCTTCAATCATCGTCGCTGACACACCATTGTTGTCGTGATCACCATCTTCACTTTTCACAGTTTTCTGAAAACGTGGAAACCCCTTCACCGCTCTCTCTTGGTGGCTACATCTTTGCTAGCCCACATTCTAAAACCTACTACCACAACTTCTTATATAGACACCACACCCATATCTCCATTAATGTGTTCAACATTCATTATTACATCAATTATTCCATCAATTATTCCATCAATTAATATTGAGATTAACTCTTCATAAATGTTGGAAGAAAATACTCCATTAATATTGAGAAAATCCCTCCATTAATATTTTCTCTCTCCTCATTATTTAAATTTTATATCAAAATATCCCAACAAACTATATCTGAAAATGGGCAAGGCCTTAACCAATTCCATACCTTTTTGTCTCATGAGACCTACCGATGCATCGAGGGGCTATAGTGGTATCCACCCATCACTTACTGATTCTAATGCATTTCTTATATTTCTAATAAAAATATATCTTTAAATAAAAGGGTCCCATAACTTCTAATCATAATAATATATGAATGTACTCTAACAAATTAATTGATAAATTATTTAGAAAACTAATCTTTAAATAATCCAAAATGTCCCATACCACTTTGAAACATTTAAATCATAATCCTTATGAAGTAATAACATTAAATGAAACATAGAATATCATATCAATAATAAGACTCATGATATAATATATAAAATGTTAGTACATACATCACATAAAAGGAATAATAATTGAACAAGGAATATATCTCACAAAAATAAAAGGGATATGAGAAAAACACCTTTTTTACTTCGGAAAGAAGAGTTATTTTGGAAAACCATTTGTATTTTTCATAAAATCATATTGTAAAAATGTATATTCTGGAAAATAAGATTGAATTACAATGAAATTATTTTTTAGGCATAAATAATGTCCAAATGTATTGAAAAAGTTTAAAAATAGTGTTTAATAATCTTTAAAAATGAGCCTCTTTAATTCGGTTTAAGAAAAATATAAGAGCCTTTAAAATGAAAAAATACATGATTGTTTGTCTAAAAAAAGAAATTAAAAAAGATTTTTTTCATGATAAAATGTGTTATTTTATAAAAAAAATATTTTTAGATTAAAACAAATTATAGGTGGTACTTGAAAATGTCTAAGAAATTGAGATGTTCCCTTTAATTAGGCTTGGGTATCAAGAAAAATTGAGAAGGGAACCTTATAAAATATGTAATTACCATAAATAAAAGATGAAATGATATGTATAAATGATTTGAGAATGTATAAAGATAATTTAGAAGAATTATATAAAAATAATGAATAATTAAATTGGTGTATAGTGGAAGAAATCATAACATGAAAGAAAATTAAGGTTCGGGAAGAAACCCTTACCTTATGTTTGAAAGTGTTCTGCGCTTGATATTAATGTACTGGATAATAAAATAAATTCCACTAATTAATTAATTCAGAATATTTTATAGTTGAATTTGATGCATTATATTTTTATTAGGACCATTTATTTCTTTTTTAATAAGTTACGAAGTTTAATTTCATTGTTCCGGTGTGTTCATTTTCTCAGTTTTCATGATCGGTTCGCTTATTTATAAGTAACGATGTTCAAGTAAAATGAGTACAATTATCCAGAATTATAATTATATGTTATTAATGAATATAAATAAGGTTAAATGGTTATATAACTCATTTGGGTATGTTGGGTGCGAATGAATCATTAGATAAGATATTATTAATAATCATTTAGATTATTTGCTGGTTTTTCGATCATCACAAATAGTTTTTTTATTAAATAACATCATGTTTATATAATAGTTATAGAAAATTAAATAGGATATAATACATATATTACTATTTTTCTTAACCATAAAAATGGTTTTATTACTAGCCTTTAAGGCATTAATGGAAAATGAAAATGTATTATCCATGATGTTGGTAAATTGACGCATCATGAGGAATGTTTTCATTTACAGAATAAGAGAGAGAGAGATAAATATAAAGGTTTTTGATGATGGATATTACATTATCATGATATTATTATAGTATATAAATTATTTTGGAGTTATCATGTCTCTTTGGATAGGGTACGTGAGGGAAGGATAAGAAAATAAAAGAAATTGAAAATAAAATAAAATAAAAGAAAGATGATTTTTACCTCTTGAAAACTCGGTGATAACCTCATTAAGGGAATCAGTTTGAGTATTTTGATAAGAAAAAATGATATTAGACATGGGCGGGAGGCTTTATAAGAGTATTGGGAAGAATTATTACATGTCTCAAATCTTGGAAGGTGGGAGGAGAAGATGTGGTGAGGTGTGATATTTATAGTGGAGGAGAGGGGTGTTTTTTGAATATTTTATTCATTTGTTTATTATGTTGGACCAAGACTATGAATAGTTTTGAAATTATCACTAAAAATACTAAAATAATGAAGTAAAATTTTATATTATTGGCTTACATCAGCCACACATCACCTATTACACAATAATTCACGTGTTTAACATTTATTATAAATTATCGTATTTTACTATTCACCAAAATTCAAGTATTTTAGAATAATACCAAAAATTAACCCTAACCATTTTTCAATGTGTAGAATTAAAAAATGAACTCAATTTTATGAAAATAATTTTTTAAATATGAGAAATTTATTTTTTAATTTAGAACACCATTTGCTAAAAAAATACAGATTTTAAATTTATAATTGATTTTATAACACTTTGAAAAATTAATCAGGGTGCCATAAAATTATAGTATAATCATATGACAACAAAATAATAATTTATGAAATGAAATTTTATTTTAAATAATTATACTAAAAATTAAATTTAAAATAAACATTTATGTTTATAAAAAACATCAACAATTAATTAATAACTTTTAAAACATTTATTTACTTATACTACGATATAATTATATCATACTACCACTTATAATATATATAATTTTTAAATAATTTCATAGGTGAGACTATTTTTCTAATGTCCACATTACTATTCCTAATGGTCATATTATTATTCCAACAGTTTCATTACTATTCATTAGAAACGAAACTTATTATAAAGAATCCAAATATTTAACAAAGATAAATTTTGATATTAATATTTCAAAAATAATGTTTATTTTGTAAAATATAATTTATAGAAGTGTCAAAATTTATATTTAAAACAATTTCTCCCTTAAACTGTGGTAGAAGTGTGTATAGAGAAATATAGCCTTTTATGTGTACAATTGGATTTATTCTTATCATATGCCTCTAAAAATATTTTGGATGAATGTAAATTTTTTTTACCAAATATATAATATTTCATTTATATATTATAGTAACAGTGATTAACTTAATTCATTAATATAAAATTTCATTGTAGGTATAAAAATAGTTTTTTATAAAAATACATCATTTATGTCCAAGTGGGTTTTATTTATAATTAATTGGTAACCTATGAATTAATTTTATAAACATGTGTAATATATATTTTCATAATTTACTTAATAAAATTCATTCCCATGATTCCCAATATCTAGAATATAACTATAATAATTAAATAGTAATATTTAAATCGATTTTAAGCTGGTAATTTATCGAAGAAGTTTGTCGTTGAATTCTACATTATGTGTAAGAACTTCGTGGTTGTTTCCATGAAGAGAACATTTATGGAGGAAAATGTGTTAATTTACATGAAGATGACCTATATATCAGTTTTTATCTCTCATGGGGATTTCATTATCTAGTAAGGCCACAAAAAATACCTAGAGAATGATTAGGGCCACCAAATTAATCTGCCTCTAAAGTATCCTTGAGTCATTATCTAGACAGGGAGAAAAACCTTGAGAGTACATGGAGTAGTAAAATAATTAGATTCCCCTTAGATTATAGAGTGTGTTTCCCCCTTGTAAGACCTCATTCTTAGTCATTTTTCATGATAAACTAGGGTAGGAGTTACTCCAATAATCATCTAGGTAATTTATGTCATATGAAATAAAAAAGAAAAATAATAGATAAGATATATCATGGAAAATTATAGTTTAAAAACTTAGGTGTACTTTCCATCCTCACCTACAACCTATAAATAAAAAAGGAAAGTGTTGTCTCACTTGAGATAAATACCCCCAAATAGGTTGGACATGATTATAGGGGTCATCGACCCCTTTCAAATCATTTAACTTGGTGTCAGCTTCTAGGACCTCATTTAAAAAAGTTATCCCTTATTTATAAGACTATTAGGACAATCTCTTCTAAACGTATTCATATTATATGAAATTATCCATCTAGAAATTGAGATTCTATTTTATGTTGAGTGGATGCTTATTTTATAGGGTTATGAAGGTTGTAATAGTAGTGGATGTATACATATATAAAATAGTGTCATGGTGGCCTCAAGTTTTAAATGCACTAGTGACCATAAAGATATCCATAATATAGATAGTGTCCACAAAAACTCGTTATCCACTTGAAAAAAAGACATGATTTATATTTTATAGCTGAAAAAAACAAAAATCCATTAGTGTGGTATCACAAGAAAAGATGCAAAGTAATACAATTTCATTCAATAGAAAACAATTTCATATCTAGATCACAATAGCTATTTATGTTTTTTTATCCAAAAAATCGCGATTCCTTGTCTTGAGTGGGGGATCATGGTCTATTGAGATGTATATGTCAAAACCAAGAGAGTTGGAGGCGTAACTATCCCCTAATAGAGCTTGATGTCTTGTCTATTAGTATCTCATATATTTAATACATTTTCATGAAATAAATATTTAAAAAATGTTGGTTTATTACATTGCTAGATTCTTTAGTAAGGAAAACCCAATAATTAAATTATTTAACTAAAAATAATTCATTTTAATAGACATTGTATAAAATTATTTTATATTTTTTAAAGGTTAAATGGAATCACATTATCATTTCATGAGAAAGGATGGGTACACTATAGTTTAAAGTAATATAGGTAGGATCACTATGATTTAAAGACAAAATAGAAGGAATGATGGTTATTACATAGTTTAAAGACATATTATAAGGCATGAAAGGTAAAAAAACATTTTAAATATCATCATATTACAAAAAAGGGAAAGTATTAATTTAAATCTAGACAGGAAGGAATAAAAGGGTATATCACACTTTAAAGCTAGTAAAGAATGAATAAAGGGTAGATAAGAGTTTAATGTCATCTAGGAAAATAAAACATTTATTATAAAGATTTATTCTATATATGAGGGTGAATATCTTATGCTTGAGTCGATATTCATTCAAGAAAACTAAATGTTTCATTGGTTTTTAAGGAAATCCAATAATACATAGTCTTTATACTGATTTTTTTTATCATCCATAAAGGTGAAAAGGTAAAAAAATATTTTGGTTCCATATTAAAAAAAATAAGGGTTTACATAATATATTCATTTTTTCTAAAATATAGAAATAGTTTTCACTAGATTTACTGTTGTACAGAAAGGAAAAATTTCTACATTGGTGTCTAAGGTCAACCCAGAAGACTTAAAGGATTGATGCTGGGGTTTTGTGTCATCCAAGAATTGTAAAGTTTATTTTGGATTTTAGTTTTATCCATTAATAAAAAAAGGATTTAAATTTATGTTTCAAGTCATAAAAGAATATGTAATGGTTAAAACTAGTGTTTATCAACATCTTAGAAGATATATTGTTTTGAAATTTTTGAGGTATTAATATAATGTTAGGATTAAAATAAATTAAGGATTCTTACATATACCTATAGTGGTAATAAAAAGCCTAAAATTTCAAGTTTATATTTTAAATCCATTTGATAGGGAGTGACACTCATTATTTATAAATAGGTATTATAATGTTGGACTGATCAATAAGGCATCACAAGTAGTTTAAAATCATGGATTTTGGGTTTGAAACTCATCCTTGATAATGATTCATGTAATATCAACTCATGTTATAAGGAATACCATATAGTTTAAATAAATATAGGTAGTTTAATAATTAATAAAAGTTAGGTTTTAAATTTAAGGATCAAAACCATATAGTTTTAGGACATTGGGTAAGGGAAAATCCATGCAGTTTAAGGTCATGTATGGAGGAACATTTTCATTAATTTTAAATTCCTATTGTAATGGGAATTTTTTTTATAGTTTAAGGTCATATAACTAGTAATATACATGGATATTAAATTATAAGATCCCTTGAAGCCACCCATTATCATATATAATTGAAAAAATGATGTTTTTTTGTTCATGACTTACATGAGAGCATCCAAATCCATTCTTGGATCCACAAAGTGTGGAGAAAAATGGGTGTTGGTGGGATTTACACTAATTTAGAACTAGATAAGGAATCCTATAAATGGAATAGATGAAGGTGTGGGAATTCTACTTTTAAAGGTGTGAAATAGACATAGGTTTTTGTAATATGATTGGACCTTATACTGAAGCTAACCAAGGTACATTAGAGATCATGTAGTAAGATGCAATCGATAATAGGATAGATGAGGAATACATATAAAATGAGTGGGGATTATAAATAATAATCTTTTTTGGGCTTATCTATGAACTTATAGAAGGAAAATAAACTTTTAAAAGTAAACCTAGAATCAACCTTTGTTTTATAAAGATAGAATGGGGTAGAAGAAACCCCATGGGGGGGACCTTAGCTAGGGGGAAATCCCTTTATAAAGGTACTTCTAGGAATGTATGGAAGTTTCGTCATACAAATTTGTGGAACATCATTATCAACACATATATGTATGATTCTTATTCAGAATTTTCATAAAAATAGACCCTTATCACATGTTCCATAGTTTCCTTAAGTCATAAGACTTGTGTGTATATATAGAATTTATCCTTGAGTATCATTAACGCTACTATATATAAGGCCTTTAACAACACTAAAATTGGCCCTTTTAGTGCAAAAAATGCTAAAAATTAGAGTGATTAAATTACCTAGGCCTTTATCATCCCAACCACTATCAGTGCTTCTTTAAGTGCTGATAAAGGACCCCTTTATTAGTACTTTTATTCAGTGTTGATTATATGTCCTTTTATCAACACTAAAAGTAGTACTGAAAAAGATGGTCCATTATTGGTGCTAGTTTAACACTGATAAAAGATCCCTTTATAAGCCCTCTTTACAGTTCTCCTAAAAGATCCCTTTATTATATCTTTTTCTAGCACTGATAAGGTGGAATACTGCTATAATTTATTGTTAAAATTATAGCACACCATGTCATAAAATACAGAAGAAAATAAATAATTTAATTAAAATAAAATTTACAAAAATAATACAAGATAAAACACTAAATTATATACATTTGAAACATTGGTTTTTACAATTACACGAGTAAGTAAATATTATCAGAGACATTAAAAAACATTAATGTTCCTTTTTTATTTATCCCCCAACCCCCAATCATGCAATTAATTGCTGAAAAAACCACCCTAACTCAAGAAAAATATTTAACCTATATAAGTAAATAATTATTATTCAATTAATACTATAAATTAATTAATTAAACACAAAATTTCAATTTTAAACAAAATACATATACTTCAAGTCACACCAAGAACACCGTGTATCATATTGAGTTATAGTTCATTCTTACACATCACACTATTTCATGTTATTATCAAAAGAATGTCCTCTTGAATTGGCTCTCAAATTTGGTGATAAAAACTCACTATAAATGGGAGATAATTCAAGATGACTTTTTTTTTGAGAAAAAGTCATAAAATATCACACCATTTCTTGTTTGTATTCAATAATTATCTATGTGAAAATTAACTAAAAATTATTGGAAAAAATAATAAGGGAATTAATTTTTTAATTGTAGATAAAATGATTAAAATACAATTTCATCTTATTTCCTCATTTTTGATGTTTTGATGCGGGTTTTAAACTAAAATGAAACTTATATTTAGAAATCATGTACACCGAGTCATAGTGACCACCTCACATGACAATGTGGGGTTAGTTTTTATATGTCACAAGTGAATTTTTGATCATTTGCTAAGGTTTGAAAATAATCAGTGCTAATTTTCTCAATTTAGGTTAGCGATATGTATTTTAAACTAAAATAAAACCTTTATATATAAAACACACACTTTGAGTAATATTGTTCAAATCGTATGTTTTATTGATCTTTACCCAATAACTACATGTCACAATTGAATTATGGATCATTTTCCTAAAGTTATAAAATAATACGATCTTGTTTGCTTGGTTTTGACTATTTGATATGTGTTTTAATATAAAATGACAATTTTTTATTGAAAATAAATACTTTGTGTCATATCGACCACATAGTGTTTTAGATTGGCATACCACAAAGTCCTACACATTAAAAATTAATTATGGATCATTTTATAATTTTTTAAAATAATATGAGCTCTTTTTCTCAGTTTTGGAAATGTGACACGCGTTATAAACTAAAATGAAATCATTCTTTAAAAAACATGAAATTTGGGTGACATCCATCATATATTGTGTTTGATTTATTTAAAATCAATTATTATATGTTAAAAATAAATTATGGACCACTTTCTATAGTTTGAAAACAATCAAATATCATTTTCTCAGTTTTGGATATTTGATGTGTGTTTTAAACTAAAATAACGCTTTTATGTTGAAAACATGCACTTTGATTTGTACCAACCACATTGGGGGTTAGACTAATGGGCGGTAAATTCTAACATATCATAAATAATTTATGGACCATTTTCCTAAGGTTTTAAAATAATCTGTGATCATTGCCTCAATTTAGGTTATGTGGTGTGTTTTAAACTAAAATGACACTTTTATATTCAAAAAATGTAATTTGAGTAATATCAACAAAATCATGTGTAATATTAGCATGCGGTCAATTCCTATATGTGAAAAATGAATTATGGACCATTTTCATAATGTTTGAAAAGAATACAAGGTCATTTTATTTGTTTTGGTGATGTGACCTGTGTTTTAAAATAAAATTCAACCTTTCTATTTAGAACATTCACTTTGAGTCATATCGGTCACATCACTTGTTAGATTGATGTTTGGTTGATTCTTATATATCAGAAATAAATTATGGACTATTTTCCTTATATTTGAAAACAATATGATCTTGTTTGCTTGGTTTTGGATATTTGATGCGTGTTTTAAACTAAAATGACACTTTTATTTTAAAAACATGCACTTCTATTCTTACCAAACACATATGATATTAGATTTATGTGTCGTTGATTTCTATAGGTCAAAAATGAATTATGGAATATTCTTATAAATGTTTAAAATAATCTAATATTGTTTTCTCAGTTTTGGATTTGTGATGTGTTTAAAACTAAAATGAAACTTTTATATTGAAAAAATATACTTTGAGTCATATCAACCACATCATGTGTCATATTAGAAATTGGTTAATTATTACATGTGAAAAATGAATTATGGGTCATTTTTTGATCATTTTCTCAGTTTAGGAGATGTGAGACACTTTTTAAACTAAAATGGTCTCTTTCTATAGAAAACACACACTTCATGTCATATCGATCACATCGTGTCTCATCTTGATGTGTGGTTAATTTATACGCATCAATAATGAATTATGGATTTTTTTGTAGTGTTAAAAAATAATCCAATCTCTTTTTCTCAGTTTTGGCTATTTTATGTGCATTTTAAACTAAAATGACACTTTTATATCGAAAACATTCATTTTGAGTCATATTAACTACATCAGGTGTTATATTGATGTGTGGTTGATTACTATTGGTTACAAATGAAATATGGACCATTATACCAATATTTAAGACAATTGGTGTTTGTTTTCTTTGTTTTGGATATGTGGTGTGTTTTAAACTAAAATGACACTTTTATATTGACAACACATACTTCATGTCACATTAGCCACATCACATGTCCGTTTGGCATGTAATCAATTCCAACACATGAAAAATTAATTATAGATAGTTTTACTAAAATTTAAAAACAATCTGAGTTCATTTTCTCAGTTTTGGTTATGTGACACGTGTTTTAAATTAAAATGACACTTTTATATCGAAAGCCCACACTTTTAGTCATAATGACCACATTGAGTGTCATATTGGAATTTAGTCGATTCCTACACATCAAAAATGGATTATTTATTATTTTTATAAATTTTGAAAAATAACTAAGATTTTTTATTGGATTTGGATACGTGACACACATTTTAATCTAAAATGGTACTTTTATATTGAAAACATACACTTTGAGTCATATCAACCACATCAGGTGTCAGATTTATGTGTGGTTGATTCCTATATTCCCCAAATGAATTGTAAATCATTTTTAATGTTTAAAAACAAAATGATATTATTTTATTGGTTTTGTAAATGTGACATTCATTTTGAACTAAAATGAAAATTATTTTGAAAACACGTACTTCGATTCATACTGACCACATCATGTGTCAGATTGTTGTGTGCTCGATTCTAATATATGAAAAGTAAATTATGGATTATTTTCCTAAATTTTTAAAACTATATGAGATCATTTTATTAGTTTTGATCATGTGATATATTTTTTGAACTAAAATGACACATTTATATTGAAGACATGTACTTAGAGTCATACCAACCACATAGGATGTCAGATTGACATGTGATCAAATCTTACATGTCACAAATGAATTATAAATCATTTCCCTAAAGTTTCAAAACAATTTTATCCTTTTTTATCAGTTTTAGCTATGTGACATGAATTTTAAACTAAAATGACACTAATATTGAAAATATAAACTTTAAGTTATACTGACTACATTGCATGTCGAATTGGTGTGAGGTCAATTCATATGCATGAAAAATAAATTATGGATTGATTTCCTAATGTTTAAAAACAATATGAGCTTCTTTTCTTTTATTTTTTGAGCATCTGATGTATGTTTTAAACTAAAATGACACTTTTATATTGAAAACACACACTTCAAGTCACACTGACCACATCAGGTGTCGTATTAATGTGAATTCAATTCCTACACATCAAAAATTAATTATATGTTTTTGTAATAATGTTTGAAGAAAAATATAAGATAATATGCTTAGTTTTTCCAATGTGACATGAATTTTAAACAAAAATGACACTATTGTATTGAAAACAAATACTTCAAGTCATACTGAACACACCATTTGTCTTATTGATCGGGGACCAATTCCAAAACATCACAAATGACTTATAGATCATTTCCCTAAATTATCAAAACTGTTTTTTTCTTATTTTTGGTCATGTGATGTGTGTTTTGAACTAATTTTTAAATATATAAAAATAAGTATCAGGTAAAAATGATAAAGAAATTAACTAAAAAAGAAGATAAAACTATGAGAAAATTAAGTAAATTAGTAGTTAGAGTTCACCAGTTCATGATATTTGTATAAATTAAAACACCGTGTATTCTTCCCATTTGTTTCTAAAGAAATGATTTCCTCAATTATACATCTCATTGATAAATAGATCAAATATAATATATAAGTAATCTGATACTAATGATTCACATCCCAATTATAAATCTAAGGTCATATCATATACTAGATCACAAAAAATAGTAGGTAATCACCTAAATTTGATTTTGGAAAACATTTTGACACCATGTATGCTTTCCACTCATCTCTAAACAAATATTATTCTTCTTTTGAGCAGATAGATTGTTAAAAATATTGTCAGAACTAGGAAAATATAGAAAAACAAAATGTTATGATTTTTTTATTAAAATGTTAATTGCCTTTTGAAATAACATGTTCAAGCATGCTAGTATTTTGATAGTATATGATATATTTCATAAATTTTAAAACATAATATCCACAATATTTGTTATTATATTGATTTAGAAGCTAGGGAAACATTGACCAGAATAACTAATGTTTTTTAAATATGTTTTTATTGTTAAATCAATATATGTATATATATATATATTTTTTTCCATTTTATATAATCCATAGGATTCTTATTTTCAGCCACTGACCTCATACTATGATTTTTCCTATATTTATCGATGTCCTTATCATAACAAAATTCTTGTTAAAACACAAATTGAAACATACAATTTGATTTTTATCTATAAAACTTTTATTACAGTGAATTAAAAATTCACAGTAAAAATAATGTGTGGTCGGTTTTATGGAAATTCATGTATTGGATCGAAAAAAAAATATCTGGGGTATCCAAATTGATTGTTACTAGCATCGATCCCTTCATAAAAAAATAAGTAATGAAAAAAATATAAATATATTTTATATGAATAAATTGTAGTGTTTTACCTCTATATTTTAGGCATCAAAAAGTATCTATCATCAGTTATTTTCTTCCCAAACACCTTGTTTAACTTTTATTTTTTCTAATCAATTTCTTTGAACTCCAAAGTAATTTTTTTGAAGAAACGATACAGAGATTAATGAATTCAAATAATTCTTAAATTTTTTTTACTTTATATCATAGTAATATAATCTTTTGTAAAAAATATTAATATTTATTAACTTTAATTAATATATTAGATCACTTTTTAGACATACGTATTTTGAAAAAGTACCCTATGTACATATTCACAACTGAGACTCCCATCCATTCAAAATTGAGAATATCATTTATACTCATGATATAAACTACATCTATAATGAAAATTCCAAATATTTCTTCTTTAAATTGAATATAGGATGCATCTCCATATTTAGGTGTAGTGTCTTCATGGAGTTGTTAAGATAATATATGGTGTAGTGGAACTAGTGGGGAGAAGGTACTCCCATAAGGACTTTTTTGTTTTCTATTGGATTGCCTTTAGAAAACCTTATGTTTCCCCATTATTTGATCCATCTATGATACCATACCTCACTTGATACCCTTTTCAAAAATTTTATAGGTTTTTCATTTGAGATTTTTTTTTAAATACATACCTCATAAATCTTAATAAGTTTATATGACCTTGCTATGAAAGTTTCAATATAATCATTGACCATTTTAATGTGCAGATCATAAAGTCGAATATGTAACTCTATTATCAAATTTGTGCCTAAAATCATTTCATCATATGATATGTATTTTCTTGCAGTTTATTCTTCTCAAAAGATGTTCGAGGAGACACTCCAAAAATTATACCTCTAACATGACCATATCATTCTAGCTGGTTCAAAGCTTCTGAAATTAATTTTTCTTCAGATACGGTCATTGTTGATTATTGTTTTTAAAACATATTAAAAACATATGAACATAAATTGATATTTTTTTTGTAATATTATTATAATGAACAAAGAATTTCTATTATTTCATACTCACACATTCCTCTCATACTTATTTTGTTTTTTATCATCTAGTTTACCCTTCCATATTTTCATGGGCCTCTTTCTATAACACATGATGTTGGATGGAAGTGTCTTCATATTTTGACTCATCAATATGAATATAAATGAAGGAACATATGTTGTTTCATATCACATAAAAAATTTATTATTTATTTAAAATACATAACATTTTCTTATCTAGTGATTCATACCCCATACTTACTTTTTGATTGAGGTACATTGGTTTTGATGTAGGTTGTTTATTTTCAAAACCAATTTTCCATTTCATAAATTATCAATTTTGAATCAAATTGGATAAATTAATAATTTTAAATAATAAATTATTGACATCAATGCACCTAAAATTTTTTATCATGAGGATAACTAATTAAATCATTCCATGTTTTCTATATTATAATTTGTGAATAAGTAACTGGCGGGAAGGGATTTACATTCCATTAACATACTTAAGATGAAACTTGGTAAGAAGAGTTTGGAAGCCTCTATTTACTTTTCTAGAATCTATTAAGATATATTTCTTATGAAAATCATCTGAAATAAATGAACCCTTCAAGAGATAATGAAAAATAAATCAATAATTTATTATATAATTTTTACATAAAATAGTGAATGTATATCATAACATTCCCTTAATATCTTCATAAAGGGTTTCATTAATTATAGGATAGACATGGACATGTAAATATATATCAATTTTCACATTCATTGTAATTTTGACCCAAACATAACTAATTTATATTTACTTATTAAAGTTAATAGGTTGGCTGTTTTGATTCTAGGAAACCTAAAATTTTATACCTTTACTTATTAACTTGATATTTTTAGTTAACATATATATGTTAAATCATTATTTCTTTTTTTCATTAACATTCTATTGATCCCCAAATAATTCAATAGTTTCAGCACCGGTTGGTTGTTCTTACCCGATAATGGTAAAATCATATTGTGAAGAAGTAATTATATGCACAAGAAGTCAAACATTTAATTTAGATTATTTTCATATTGTATAGAAGACATAATATTATGAGAAAAAGAACAGTATATTAAAATACACTTTACCCTACTCATTGAACTCTCTCTATTTTTTCTAAAGGTTGAAGGGATTTAGATCCCCTATCGAGAATTAAAACCCCCTCTTCATGGTCCCCTAAAATGTATAAGACATTATCTATATTGGGAGAACTATAAAATTATTGTGATCTCCTAATGAAAGGGCTATCCTCAATTGAATTTTCTTCTGACCCTACAATTGTGTTAATTTTCAACATAAAAATTAACCAATACTTTCTTCCTATATTGGATACATAACATACATGGAATACTTGTGATGCCATTATGAATGACTCATCCTTTTCCCCTTACACATTGAAATTTACCATCACAAATCCCATTTCATGGACTTTCACTACACTCATGTTTTAAACCCATTTTCAATGGAAAATCAGAACTTGAAATGTTGTATAATCCAAATCGTATATCAGTTTGATGATACATAAATATGAAATATTCACATAAATTGGATTTCTGTCCTTAGAACCAGATATGTGCATCACTTTATCCATAAGAATAACTCAATTTTCTTGAATCATACTATGGATATTGTGTTATTTTGTATAGAATTTATAACCATTAATTAAAATACCAGTATAAGATAAAAAAATCATTTGGTCCCCTATCTAGCAATTGAAATCATTTGGAAATTGAATTCATATTTTTAGATAACTCCTTATAAATATGATATTGGAAACATCCTATAAACTATTGATTATGTGTATTTAAAATCCATCCTTCAGCCGTTGATGAATTCATATGTCTAAGATTTTTTATTATGGAATTCAATGTATGGATCAACATCTTCACTATTAATGTAAAATGTGAAGGTGACCTTTCTCCCTATCTATGATGAAAATTGTAACATAATCTCTTCTAAAAATCCATTCACCCATAAGGCGTTTGATATGATGAGGATTTGGGATATTGATTCTATCAACATCTGATAGGTAATTGGTACAGAATTCGAAAGCTTATTCAATAATATATCATTATATAATACAACCTTCTGGCCAACTTTTATTCATGATTCACCCTTCCAAAATACTTATATATATTTCAATGGGGTATATCCATCTGTAATGGAAAGGACTACATAGTTGAACCTCTCTAACTAAATGAACCATCCGATAGACCATTATATCAAAGAAAGATGGTAGGATGAGAATTTCCAATTCACATAATAGGACTAAAACCTCCTTATTCATGATTGGAATATTTTTTGGGTCTATAAATTTACTTCATATGTCTTTGAAAAATAATTAGAGACTAGTTAATGTATATCATACATTTCTAGGAAGAATGAAACGTAAAGAGATGGGCATCAAATATTTCATCAAAACATGACAGTCAAGTGATTTTAGTCCCTATGACATCAAATTAGTCATTAACATGAAATTATTGATATTTAGTGAATAACTCTACAGAAATTTTAAACCATTAAAGAAAATTAAAAAAATGCAATTTATCTTATCAGGATAAAGTGTAAGCTATTGGAATTAGAAAAGACCAAATTTTACCCTTCACTAATGCCATCTGTTCCATTATCCCCATGGAAATAATTTCCAATATATACTTGATTCTATCTTTTGTTATTCTAGGAACATTTAGTAATGTTCCAATAACTGTATCAAATAAATTTATTTCTATAGTCATGAAATCAAGAAAATGTATGACATACAAAAAATTATAGTAAGATAATTCAAAAAAAATTGATCTCTTTTCCCAACCTGATTTTATAAGATTTTTATAACATGGTTTACCAATTTTTTTTTAATAAATTTAAATTTATTGAACATTTGATCACGTGTTAGTGGATATGATGTTGTACCTTGTTTGGTATTCCCATCAAATGTTTTTCTATAGGATTAGTATTTATGTTGTTGATGTAAAAATTTATAATTTCCTATAAAAATAGTCTTCAAGGAATTTTTTTCACCGAATTGAGTGGGTGTATTCTTTACAAATGGGAAACCCCAAAATTTCTTTAATTATATATCCTAACAAATTTACATAAGCATGAAATTCATTTATCATCTTGTACAACATAGCCCTCAATGTGATTTTTCCAATTCTATCTACATCATACATTATCACACATGTATCCAACATCAATTTCAAATCTTCGATCAATGGATCTAAATAGATATCAATATCAATATTTGGTTGTTTTGGTCTAGATATAAGTAGATACAACATAATGTATCTGTGCTTCATGCATAACTATTTCATAAAATTATAATTTACCAACATAACTAGACATGTTCTATGAAAACTACTCTATACACAAAAATATTTATTCCATCTATTGATAATACAAGATCGAAGTTTCTTGTCAAATTTCCCAATTAAGGATACTCATAATAAATTTTCATCCATTCAGGAGAGTATATTTGATGATGTAGTTTCCCATATTTAGTTCTTGTATTTGTGTTCCATGTCAATTGTCTTGTGTTTTCCTAACATATATGTAGTCTTATAAACCATGGAATGATAGGAATGTATCATACATATTTCAAATGAATTTATTCATATTTATTGTATCTATTTATGCCACACATAGGGCCTTTTATGATTGATTTATGATCCTTATGAAATAATATTTTTCTATTTGGACCAAAATGCATTTTTAGGAATCATTCCAATAGAATGTAGAATTTATTTAGCATTATATATTTGACACAAAAGTTCATTTTCATTTGGTAGAAAATCATTTAGGAGACCAATTAGTTCAGTAAATCTAGTGTTACTTTATGTGATGCCATATTTCTTAATATTTTACTTCAATATAGCTAATTGTTTTTATATTCAGTACAAATGGTATAAAATAGTCTCTTAGCACAACTATTTAACTTCTCAAACAACTTTGGAAAAGCACAAATTTCATCTTCAATTTAAATTTTCATTTCTTCCAAACAATCTTCATTATCATTTAAACTAGTATACATATAAAATGTCCCATAAAATGTAGTATCATCTCAATCGGAGTGCATATTTAGTCTCTCCCCATATTTAGTTCAAAATTTATTTCTTTGAACCATTATATGATAAATCAAAACCCCTTTCAACCCTCTTGAACTAATTTTTCTCAAATTCAAACAGCATAGAAACAGACAAAGGAGTTGAGATGGGTCTTATGTATTCTCTATTGGAAACTTGATGAACTCTATAAATCCATATCCACACTCTTTTATCGTAAAATTATCAAGCATCCATTTTTATTCATATTCACACTATTAGGTTAATAAAATATTTATTTCATTCAAAAAATAAATAAATACACATAAGATATTCATAATAAAAGGATAAAGTTATAGATAATTCTAATAAGGGGAACCCAAAATTTTAATGTTATCAGTTATATTCCTAAAAAGTTATCATTTTACATAAGGGTGGCATAAAAAGAAACAACCTGGGGTAAATATGCCATTCTTGGTCCAGGTTATTGATTTGATGTTACATGGGATAAAAATGTGGTAATTAATATTTTGGTAAAAAATATTATTTATTATTGAATGTAAGATTTATGTTGGAAATTATTGTTCTTTATTTTCACATAATTGTGACCTTACTTTCTAAAGTTTTTTAAAAATATATTTCCTCAGAAAAAACATGGCCATGTAATCACTAGATTTTTGAAATATGGTCAAGAATCTTGGGATTTCATGAATCAAATGGATGAAATTATTATTGATGAAAGAAGTGAAATTGGATTCCATGTTACTATATTTTTTTGTTGATTACTTTAGACCACATATTATAAGAATACCAAAAAATATATTTGAACTATAACCTGTTGAAGAACCCCGGTCTCAAAAATAGTAGAGTTATAAATGTTAAATATATTTCACATATCCTACAATATCTAAAACCTCTATTCAATTTCCTTAAAAAAACCAAAAATAATTTACATTAATAAAATTTCCAAAAAAATAAGTTAGGATGGATTTCACATCATTGAGATCCAAATCATTTTGATTCTACCTTTAATAATGACAATGATCACTATAATTTATCTCTCACATATACTATTCAAAACCTTTAAAGGTTTATCTGAAATTTTATAATAATTCTCAATAAAATCTATACCACATATATAGTTAGAGGGTATTATAATACACTATATAAAACTATTCCACTATCTTCTAATCGTGTATGTTTATAAGATAAATGTGTTTCAAATTAGAACTTTTTAAGGGTGACAGTCAAACAATTCCTAAGGATATGCAATCTATCAAAATAATATTAATATTTTCAACATGGATTAATCAAAATAAATAATGTAATCTAACCAATCCTTTTTTGAGAAAACCATGCATATACTATAAATACCCAGTTGATGCATATATTTCATAATTATATATTTCAACTTTCCTCAGCCACTTTACTCACTAAAACCCACCTATTATATGTGTGAATTTTCTTCTCAAAACATGTTCTAATGAGTTTTACTCATTTTATCACTTATTTCTTTATAAAACGTCTTAAATTTCATAGTAATTAAACAACTAAATATGCCATTTTCACAATTATTAAGAAAAATCAATCAAACCCATACTCTATATGTCCATTTATGTATGTTAAAAATTTTCCAAACCTAGATTATTAATTTTTAAATCCATATGACAATTGAAGCAATCAACACCCCTTAAACATCATATAACAAATTTAATATAAGAAAATCCATAATAAATTAAATAATAAAAATATTATAACAAAAATCTTCATCATACCTAATAGAAATCATTACCAAAACCAAACACTTTCATAATGAATAAAATAATAACCAAACCAATTTTCATATAACCAAACAAATCACAACCCAATTATATTAAACAAAAATAAAAGTGTTTAAACTTCTAATATCGTAAAATTACTTAAATATATATATATATATACTCACCCAAATAATAAATTACACCTAAAATGGGTTAAAAACTATAAAATTTGTTTCTTAAAATATAAGAAAACTCATTTATTTGCAATAAAATTTTTTAGAGCATAAAAAACCAAAAAATTTCGGCTTTAAAGTCCTTAAAACCTTTTTATTCTAAATAAAACTTCATAAACATGAATTTCAGCCATAAATTTAATTTATAAACAGTTAAATAATCATTCAAATATCGTATTAGATAAAAATTTATGTATATATAAAAATATTAATCATTCTAATTTAAGAAAATTTAAAATTATTAAATAATAATTACATTTCCTTACTTTAAAAAATAATTTATAAATTAAAAAAAGAAACAACCAACTTCAAATATTTCTTTAAAACATTTCATTTCATAATAAAATACATTTAATAAATAAGTTAAGTATATTTTATATTAAAAAGTATCAAATTTTTAAATCATTATACATGAAAATAAAAAAATAGATATATATATATATGAAAACATTAAATATACATTAATCAAAAAATTTTAAAATAAAAAACATGATAATAACTTAAACATTTCAATTATAATAGGTTTAAAAAATATTAATAGAAAAATTATGAATTCAATATTCTTAAAGTAATTCAAATATGTAAAGAAAACTTTAGAGTATACCCAAAACACTTTTACCTATATTTTTCATGATATATAGGATTATAAATCCTATATTATCAAATATATCCCTAAATTAAATCAATATCCATACGAAATCTGAATCATTCAAGCTAAATAACACTAATTTTTTTAGAAAAACATCATAACGAACCATAAAAAAATTATTGGAATTAAAAAATTCACATTAATATAAATTAAATGAAAAAATGACTTTTCATTCTAATACTTATTTTATAAAACAGAAAACATTTATTCAAAATGAATAATCTCAATATGTAAATACCTAAAAACCAAATTAAATGAAATAAAATCAAATCAGTTCTAAAAAATTGAAATGATACAAGTTATTATCTAGTTAATGAATCTTTAAATAAAAGTACACAAAATATCATGAAACCAATAAAAGTAGACAGAATGCATAAAATTGATAATAATTACCTATAATAAACCCATTCATACTAATTGGATAAAATATAATTATAAATTATTTACACAAACTATAAAATGATGTGTAAAACCATCACTAATTTGGATGCCAATATATCTAAAATTTTAATCAATGTTATGCAGGTAGAAGAGTGATACACTGAGGATGGAAGTGTTTGGGGCTCACTACACTAGTGGTATGACAAGTGCTACAATCTCTTGTAAGGGTGGAGCATGACTAGGTTGATGGTGCAATGAGAGTAGGGTGGTGTCATATAGTGAGTAGTGGATAATCATACGATGAAAAAAATCAATGAGGGAAAGTCCAAAAATTTTGATTAAAGAAGGGTATAAATAATTACATACCATAGATTTTGAGAGGATCGATTCATCCAAGATGGTTGAGGAAGAGTGGTAGTAGTGATTTTCTTCCACTAGACTAGGAATAGAATAAGCGAGGAAGACTCTGATAGGGTTCTATTTAAATGATCGGTAAGGCAATTATCATTGCATTAAAAAAATGTTAAAGAGTAGTTTTATCAGCACTAAAATAGTAAGCGTTGATAAAACATATATTTATCAACACTAAAATTCTAATGCTGATAAAGGACTAATTTTAATACTATAATTAATATAATTAAAAAAATTACATGTGTATAATTATAAATAATTATTTAAAAAATTAAACATATATTTTTTTTATAAATATAATTATAAAAAAATATTTATTATTTATTTATATTTATTATAATTTTATAATTATTTAAATAATTATTTATTTGTTTATAATTATAATTATAAACACATATATTTAAAAAAATTGTATCTTATTATAAATATATTTTTATAATTATATATATTTATATAATAATATATATTTATATAATAATATATATTTATATAATTATATATATTTATATAATTATATATATTAATATAAATATACATATAATTATATAGTTATATATATTTTAATAATTATATATTTTAATATAATTATATATATTTATATAATTATTCATATTTATATAATTATAAATATTTATAAAATTATATATATATATATAATTATAAAAATAATAAATATTTCTAATATTTTTTTTAATTATTCAAATATATATTTTCATGGTTTTGTATGGATTTCTAGATGATTGATCAAGACATCTTGAACAAAAAAAGAGCTTTGGCTTGTCCTTTTTGTTCAACTCATGGGCATGATGAAAACTCATGCACTAAGAAGTCTAGGCAAGTGAAATACTCAAATCATGCTGAGGATGTGAATATATGATAAGGGAATATGGAAGGTGGAAGAATGATTCCACAAAATTCAGAGGCAGTGATGATGGGAAGTGGGACTAGCTAATATTTATAAATGAAACAACAATTGGGGGTTTATGTGAGAGAAAAATTAAACTCTTGATAGAAGGAATCCCTCTCATAATAGGGAAAAGGCCTCTACCTTGCTAACAATCATTTCTTCATATGTGATTACTAGAGATGTGGGTGACAAGAATCATCATGGATCCTCCTCGACTCTGATCAAGAGATCATAGGATTACATTGCAGTAGAGGAGCGGGATATAGGATAACCATCACATGATGATGTTGATTTTGATTTTGATAATCATGAACAATCTTCTATTGATATTTCTTTTCAAAAGTAAGTGGATAGGGTATTGTAATAGGATAAATCTCTAGAAACTTTCAATAGGAAGGATAAATCCAATATGGTGGTGGTCTTATCCTAGTCATCCAAGCATACTACGGAGGGTAATACTAGTCTTTCTAAAATCTATCAACACCATTATTCTTTAACATTGTGTGGTATTCCAACTCTGGAAGGCAATAAATTGTTTTCATCTAACTCAGTGGGTGAAGAGGTATTTTAATAGATCCCGTTTAGTAAATCCATACTACATCATTCTGATATTGGAAAGCCTTCTTCTACTGACACATAAAGTGACATGTCCTTGAACCTTAGTGTTCAGCCACTTCAGATGGATCCTCCATCATGCATTACCACATAAATTTAGGTTGATTCTATCCTACCAGAAGTATCAAGTGACCCTGTAGTCTCCTTATAAATGTGCAAGGAATGGGAGACCAGAAAAAGTGTAGGAAGAATAGGTTCAAGTCGTGTCCATAAAGATGTTGTCTCAATACCCGGATCACATAAAAAAGGATTAAAAGGTATCTATATTTCCTAGTAAAGGCCCTGACTTTCCTTCCTCAATAGCTAGGTACTCTTTGGATGGGGGTGATTTAGAACCTAATGTTCAAGTATCATAGGAAAATCTATCCAAAGTGTAGGTGTCAACTCAATACATTTTTTTTGTGCTTGATTCTATTAATAATGCACAAGAAGGGGGAGTTTAGGTAACTGTGGTTTAGACCCCTATAGAGAAATGCATTTAATATATAATACTTGATGACCCTTCTAATAAGGAGGATGTTCAATCATATGTTGGGAGTATAAAATCAAAGGGAAGTGACATTGAAGGACTCTTGTAATAGGTGAAAACATGGAGAAGAGGTTTGTATCCTAGGGGTTGAGGCCATGGGAATAGATGAATTAATTGTAATTTTATACGTGATGAGGAGCGTGGAATTGTGGCTGAGATTAGGAAAAATTTAGGTCTTTGATTGCTTTATCAATGAGGGCATTATTGAACTGTCTAACCCCAAATCTCATTTTCAATATTTTATTTCTATTTAATAAACAGGAATCGATTGGGGGTTTGAGATGAGGGATTTGTGATAGTATCTATCTATAGTTCTTCATAGATATTAGGTCGATGACTCGATGAGATCACACATAGATTTCTTATTTTATCCTCATAAGGTGTTTGTTGGTCCTTCAAGGAAGGATGAATGTACAATGGAAGGTGTGGATCATTCTCTAGATCATGTGGTGGATGTTCCTACTAGATGTGAGGTTTAAAAAAATAAGGCATCTGATTTGACCAATAATCCAACCATTTTGAGAAGCAATATGTATTCCAATGTTACGAGATCTTCCAATTTCATATTTTTTTGTCAATTCCCAAGCTTAGGGAGAACAATGGCAGAATAAAATCACTAGGAATGGATCTATGGTATTCGTTGAAGCCAACCCTAAACTTTTTCAAGATTGGTGGTAGGATTTCAGTCACTTAAACATTGGGTGTTTGTATGCTCTTAACACGAGAAATGTTTGGAAGTTGTAAAATTTGAGAAATCAGCTTCACCAGATTTTGGGCTTCAATGAGTGGAGAATTGTATCAATTGGTATGGGAAGCTTTCATTTCATATTTATTTAACTAGATCTCAGGTTGAGGGCCTTGAGCTCTAGATTTATCTCTTTTAATCTAGGAACCCTAATGTTGCAGAACTGGTATTGTTGGTGTGACCTTGTTATATCTTGGAATCAACCATTCAAATCTGGATTTAGATTAGGGTATTGAAATGGTCTTTTGAGAACCCTCAGATCCTCTGGGATGATGCCTCAACAATTGGAGTCCCTATTAAATTTGATAAAGAGACTATGAGTGAAAAGTATGGGAATTCCACCAGAGATCTTGTGGAAATTTAGGTTTCTTCTCATCTTATTGAAACCATATTCCTGGAGACAGATAAATTTAAATTCCATCTATCCATTGAGTTTGAATATTTTCTAGAATTTTTTTTTTAAATTTTTATTACATTGGGAATATTACGGGAATATTTCCTTAATGTATTTAAGTGTGTCATGTTTAAGAAGAGTGGGAATAGGCCTGATAATTTTAAATTCAAATTTCCAATTGAGTCTGACTATAATAGGGAGTGTAGTCTTGATAAGGGGTCTGTTGCTAACCTGTTGAGTTCTTAGACTGCTGGAAATATTGATGGGATAGGTTTTTCTGCAAACCCTTTTCCATCCCTGGTTATGGAGGGAAGAGTATATTCATCTAGAACACCTCAATATAAACAGTAGTCCATTTCTAAGGTTTTTTATGGTTCTAAGGATGGTACTTATGGTTATTTACCTTTTTTCACCCCTGCTCTTGGGAATTCACAAAAGTCTTATACTCATCCTATGAAATGGGGGGATAAATGTGAAGGCAATGAGAATGTTGATCATAAGAGTGAAGCTAGAAAAGATATTGCTGAGAAAATTGAAGAGAAATATCTGTTTAGTGGTAAGATTGACTATTATACAAGAGATTATTATTTGAAACAAAAGAAGCGAAGCATTTATGTGGGAAAGTATATGGATATGAAATTAAAAGAATTAGATAGGAATGAGGGGCATATATCAAATAACAAGTTAGGTGTGGAGGATTTGTAGTGTATTGAGTTTACAGGTGGGGATTCACCACCTCATGTGTCTCCTACTAGGATGGAACCAGGATAGGGTAATACTATTCTAGGTCATTAATATATTCCATGTTCTGATGGAATTTAGGAGGATTCCAAGGAAGCTAATTTCCATCATATGACAGCTGGTATGGGTGTTGATTTTCAGGTTGTATCTTCTTACAAGGAAAGGTTGGGTGCTGAAATAGAGTAATGTGGTAGGAAGACTACCATGGCTTCTCTAAATTTCATCAAAATTATTGACTCTATTACCAACCATAATATTGGTATCTTCTATAAATTTTTTTTTAAGAATATCTAGGGAGTAACATTTAATTTTGAGGTGGTTGAGGGTGATAATAAGACATTATCTCATGAGATATCCATGTAAGGGCCTGCTATGGGGGTTTCCTAGTTGGATCCATAGATAAGTCAATTATTGAATCATAATGAAACTATTTTACAACAAGATATGGCAGTTTCACAAGAGTCTGTGTAGGTGCTGGAGGATTCTGTACATAAGGGTGCAAATTTATCAGTCACCTCAACCAAGGCCATTAATGCTGGAGATCAATCTTCTGACATGGATGAATGAGAGGTTGGGGCATCAAGTAGGATACTAAAAAGGATGATCAAGGTGTCCCATGGGTCACCCCAAAATGGAGGAGAGAGTGTTATCCTAGAGGTCATAGAAATGAAAGAAATGTGGGATATAAAGGTTAATGAAAATTTGTCATGTTGTTTTGTTCTCTTCTGTGAGATTGGTTTGTTATGTTGCTTTTGGTTTTGTGTGGAGTGTGACACAACGTTTTTGTCACAACTTTTTTCTTTTATATTTATCATTTTGAATAATAATTTTTTGGTTAATGGGATTCAACTATGGTTCACATTGTTTAGATTAATAAAAGGGCTTTGGTGAGGTGTTGATCAACATTCTGAGCGTCGACGATGGCTTTCAATGGAATGTGTAGTGCTAATGAGGAGTAGGTCGATATTGGGTCTACAGGCAGATGATGGGGACTACGTCAATGTGATTCAATGTAGCAGGGTATACAATTATGTGATGAAGGGCCTATAGGCTAGGTGATGGGTTTCATGTCCAATAGGCCTTCGAGACAAGAATATATAGTGTACTAAAGCAGCTGGTTGGGTGGGTTATCCCTTGGGGGGATATGACCTGCTTTTTCGACCTATGTGCGTGCAATGTGTGTATGTTTGACTGTAATTGTACCCCCAAGAACATAATGTGTGTATGTTTATATATATAATTATATAATTATATATATATATATATATATTAATATATAAATACATAGAATTGTAAATATAAAAATTATATTTGTTATTTAAATATATTTATTATAATTTTATAATTATATATATTTATATATATTTAATTTTAATTATATATAAAAAATATTTAAAAATATTTGTATATAATTATAAATATATTTATATAATTATATATATATATTCATATGTAAATATCTATAATTATAAATATAATAAATATATTTATAATTACTTTATAATTATTTAATTATATAATTATATAATTATAATTATCAATAAATATATATATATATAAATTTGTATATAATTAAAAATATATTTATATAATTATTTATATTAATACATGTACATATATATATAAATAATTATATATATAAATAATTATATATATATTTATTAATATATAATTATATATAATTATATATAATTATAAATATAATAAATATATTTATTATAATTTTAAAACTATTTAAATATAAATATAAATATATTTATTTATATTTATAATTAAAATATTTATATTTAAAATATATATATATATATATTAATATACAAATACAAATATAATTATAAATATAATAAATAAATATATTATTTAAATATATTTATTATTTTCCTGTAAACCCAAAGGCCTTATATTTCTATTAATTTTTGGATAAGTCCCATTTTAATGGTTGAGGGGGAACCCTTGGATAACCCTTTAGCAGAAGGATCGTACATGACCTAATGGCCCATAGGCATAAGGCCCAGACATGAGCTTTGAAGGGTCAAGACCAAACTACACTTTCGAACTGCCCCTCCCTAGCATCTGCATCTTTGAAGGTGTCTAGCTCCCCACCTCGCACGGATGATTGTCGGGAATTTCCCCATGTAGAGATTCACGATGCCTAGTTCCAATGGCAAATTTCATACCCTCCCATTCATCCAATCCTGTTAGCTCTGATCTGGTGGATACAACTTTCTCTGAATCCTCTTCTCAGACATGCTCCTGTGTGGTCTATCAAGGCTACTTCTTTGGTCTTTTTTATGGGCCAGAGGTCTAGTGGACTGAAGGTCATTGGTGGCCTGAAGTCCTTGTGGCCAAAAGGCCTTTAATGTCCCAATGTCCCTATGGCTCGAAAGCCTTGGTATCCCAAAGGCCTGGAGACCCAAAGTCCCAAGTCAGTGGCCCGAAGGCCCAAATCGGATGAATTGTTCCGTCTGGTACAGTACCACATAGTACCTGCTATAGCAACTGCTATAGTGCTTCTACCATAAATGTTATTTATATAAATTATAAACATATTGAAAATATTACATGTATATGTAATAAATATATATATAAATAAATATTACAAAACGGTTAAATATATTTTTAACATTATTAATGAATATATAATAAAAAATGAACAAAAAAATTAAATAAGTTAAGAAAATATTAAAAAGTGAATTCGTAACATTTAAGTGAATTAGAGATACATTAAAATTTAATAAACAAGAATAAATAGATTATATTAATTATAAAAATAACAAAATTTTATAAAATGAATTATAGTTACTATATAGAAATATTAATAAAAAATTAAATCAAATTCAATTAAATCAAATCAAATTAAACACACACAAACAAATATTAATTAAAATAAATTTATATTGAAAATAAATAAATATTAAAAATTAATAAATACAGAAAATAAAAAATATGGAAAGATATTAAAAGGATATAAATAATATTAAATCAATAAGTATACTGTCACACACACATACATGCACACATGAAATACATACATATATACACAGACACATCTAGAAACACCAACATAAACATACACACATATATACACATACAAATACATACAAATAGTAATAAATGCAAATATATTTTAAATTATTTAATATTAATATAAATATATATTTAAATAAATATATTCATTAATATACTAAAAAATTATTTAAATAAAATATTAAAATATTATATTCATATATGACATAGTAATTTATTTATAAAATAATGAATAAATATAAATAAATAATTAAAAGAATAAATTTCAAAAAATATTAAACAAATAAAAATTAAAAAAATAAATATTATGTAAATATTTTAATATATTAAATATAAATAAATATAAATATATTTTTACATATATCAATATATATTATTATATATGAAATAAGAATTTAATTACAAAAAATGAATAAATATTAAATATATATATACATATATAATATTCATATATATCAATATATATTTTTATATAAAAAAAGAATTTAATAATAAAAAATATATTATGTCAGTTGTCCCTCAACCTAAAGGGCTAGCTATTTAGGAAGCCCAATAAGAATGTTTTATTGAACATTGGGTGGGCTAAGGACCACATAGGTCTGTGCGTATAGGCACAAACCCATATAGGTGTGCGTGCAGAATATATGCAAGATCCCATCCCCACAACAAGCTTCTAGCATTGGGATGTTCCAGAATCATATATAAACAATCATCCAAACATCAAAAACATCTATGTGGGACTCACACCCATGGTTATGAACTTTATCATCGCTATAAATGCACTGATAGAGGTTTATGTTTATCAGTGCTAAAAAGAAAGCACTGATAAAGGGTACCTTTTTCCATTGATTTTTTAGCACTGAAAAAGGAAACCTTTATTAGTGATTTTCTATAGCATTGATAAAAACATCCTGGTTGCGCCCAAATTTTCATTTTAAACAAGAATTGTATTTTAAATGAGAAATGAAGTTCTATTTATATAATGCACTAAAAACAATGTTTATGGACTTTGGAACAATGAATTTAAAGATATTAACAATGAATATTAGCCACTTTCAGTGACTAATCACACCCCCAACTTGAGTTTTGCTAGTCCCGAGAAAAATAAATTACAAATATGATATTCAAATCCCCTTTTCCAAAAACATTTTAATACACATTTCTCACCCAAATATCTCATACCAAAAAAAATTATGGAACCCATAAAAATCATTTAAAACAAGCTAGGTCCATAAGCATATCCCAAGCCCAAGCCCATTCCTTTGTTCAAATTCATCGCCACATTTCATCCAATTTCAATTAAGCTTGATAAAGTGTTGTGCATCACAAAAGATATGGGGCCCATTTTATTGTTCACGGGGAAAAAATGGAAGCGCTAAGTGGTAATCACATTAAACCTTAATATGAGTATCCTTTTTTTATTTTTTTGATGATTTTTTATCCACAATAGATATGAAAAGACTAACTCTGGGTAAGACAACTATGGAGTCATGATCCCCAAGTGCCGGACGCCACACATATTGTCAATTCCATTCTCTACAATAGAGATATGAAGCCTAACTCTGGGCAATACAACTATAGAGTCACGATCCCCAAGTGCCGGACGCCACACATTTGGTCAAAACATTGCTCTATGTGGTCATTATTTTTTTTATAAATTTTTTTTTGTTTTTTTGAATACTCAAATTAAACTAAAAGTGACCCCAGAACCCTATGCCATAATAAAAGGGACCCAAGAACTCAAATTTACACCCATGATCCAGTAGACGTGCATTGTGGAATTTTTACTAAGTGGATGAAAATGTAAACTTTGAAAAATCACATCAGACAACTGCACTTTCCAAAAACTATGCTCAGGAACTTAAACTTTCATTAAAATCAGAATAAAGGCATGAAAAATTATTGGATATCCAATTTCAGAGTTTGAAATGTGTGTTATCATGTTCATGGTTAATGGAATTTTTCTTTCCATGCATGTTCTTATTAAAAAAAATCATTTTTTATTTTATCTCCCCCCAACATAGAATAACATTGTCCCCAGTGTTTAAAGAAAAGAAAAGATAGATGGGGGTAGGAGAGGAGTTCGAAGAAGAAATTTGAAAATGATAATCATGGAATGAAGTCACCTGGTGGTTGATGAAGAAATCGCATGCCAATGTCTCCCTTCAATCCTGGTTTCGAGTCTCAGTGGATTTGATGGTGGTGAATGGATTTTCCTTATGACTTTCGACATGTCCTTTTATTTTTTAACCTATAAAAATATAAAAATAAACAAAACAAAATAAACTGATGATACATTGTATTCTTTTTAGATTTCTGGGTAAGGTATTACTCAGAGATCACGCCACGTGACACGGATGAATATGGAACCCCCCTTTCATACCCATCCTTACTCATAAAAGAAGATTATGTCAACAGTCTATGGTAATTTATTATATGAAAAAAATGATTCAAAATGATTAGAAAGATGGAAACCATGGGTTGCCTCCCATGCAGTGCTTTTGTTTAACATCGTTGGCTCGACTTGTACCCCCCAACTTATCCAATTCCAACTTTCAACATTTTTAGGACCCCATTTTTTTCCACTTCAACTTGATTCAGATTGATTTTTTTATAATTTGATTCATGTAAAATCCCATGGTCAATAATGAGTTTGGAAGTCCAAGGAAATATGGTAATGGTTGATTCAGTTGAATTTCTAGTCTTTCCTAAGACATCAAGGACCATTCCAACATTATTGGATTCTTGAGAAGAATGAACTACAAATACAAGGCCTTTCTTATCTCCTATAGTTGGATTCTTGAGTTCAGAAGAATGTAAAATAATTTTGAGCTCGGTTTTATTGAAATTTCCTAAAGGAGATTGAAAAATTTAATCAAAATCAATTTCTTCTCCAAAACATTTAGAAAGAATTGGTTCATTTTGAAAATAATATTCATCTTGAAAATTTTCCAGTTGAATATCAGAAGTGTGTATGGGATCACTATTCGTTATATCTCTCAATGGTTCAATGATCGGTGATTCTAAAAAAAATTTATTGGAGAAATATTCCAAACACTCAATCCATGAAGACAAATTTTCCCCTTGTGAATCCAAAAAATTAATTTCCTCCTAATTTAAATACCCTTTAACATTTCCTTGATCTTGTTCAGTTATCCCATATCCAAAGGTTAGTTCTTTTTTCAATTCATGAGAGGTTTTTGGGATAAAAGATTCATCTATCAATGATGAGGAAAGAACATCTTGAGTGGGAATGGGTTCCTCAAAAGTCTTAAATCTTTGTAATTCTAATATGAAAGATTAAACTTCTGAATTCATTTTATCCATTTGTTCACACAATTGTTCAAGATTTTTTTCAGGATTAGGGTTGATATATGTTTGTACATCATGGACTTACTCATTATTTATCTTTTCAATCATTCTTGATAGGTATGGAAATTGATCTTTTAAAAATTTAGCATCCCATTGATTGTTCATGTTATCGGGTGTGGGGTAATCATTCAAGTGTTGATCAAAGTAATTTTCTATCTGAGGGGATTCCCATTGATGATTTTCCATTTGATTCCATCCCGAGTTTATGAAAGGAAATTGTTGATGATACTCCATTGGAGTTGAATGAAATGTGGATTTGGATTTTTTTGGACACACGAAAACAGAAAGGAGAAAAGAAAAGATAAATATAGGTGAGAAAAGAGAAGTTAGGTGAGAATAGAAGGTGGGTGTCTAAGAAAACTTACTTGGGTCCCCGACAATGACGCCCAAATTTGGTTGCGCCCAAATTTTCATTTTAAACAAGAATTCCATTTTAAATGAGAAATGAAGTTCTATTTATGTAATGCACTAAAAACAATGTTTATGGACTTTGGAACAATTAATTTAAAGATATTAACAAGGAATATTATCCAATTTCAATGACTAATCACATCCCTAAATAAACTCAAAACTATAGTACTGTATATTGGAGGTATTACAAGAGTGTATGTGTCATGCATGTTTCATGGTCCTTAAATAAGTGGAGTTTCTTCTATGTAAGTATGAAAATTTAACTTATGTGAGGGGGCCTTGAGTGTAAGTCTCATGTTAGGGACTTACATAAGGACCAATGTCATAAATAAAACCACATGTTTTGGTCAACTATACACATGTGGAAGTTATTTTTTGATTTTGAGTAATTAATAAATGTTATACACAAAATTCCCTCGCTCTCAATATTCTAGAGCTTCTCACTCCTCATCTAAGATTATAATTTTAAATTTTTTTTGTCTTTTTGGATACATATTGTAATTAATAAATCATATTTGTAGCATATAAATATACATAAATACTATAGAGTATCAGTCATGTGATCTGTAAAACCTATTTTCCTTCATCTTGAATAATATTTTATTTTCCTTTCCTTGACTAGTTTTATAACATTAATATATATTTTACGGTGTGTCATCATCATCCAAATATGTTTTATGGATTAATGGATATTTAAATTTTAAATTTTATAACTTGAATTATTTACCTCACAAGTTACCTTTTCATGTAATAAAGGACTTGAGGGTGGTATTATGTTGTAAGATGCACACTTACACCTCAAAAAATTTAGTTGCGGGGTGGGCTCAATGAGTTTTCATTGAAGCCATCCAGACATGTTCTCTATGTCGGTAATGATAGCTCTGAGACACTAGTCTTCAAATCATTATAAACCTTCAAAACACCATTACTAGGGGTGTTACGAGGTCCTCAATCATCAATCTTTAAGATAAGAGTCACATGGGGAACTCTCATCCAGGGTTGGGCTCGACCATCCCTATAAATCCCCTTTATCCCTCTCTTCATTCTAAAGAATTTCTGGCAGCTAGAAAAGCCACATAGAAGACCTCCCTTACCTTGCACTGTAGTCCCAAACTTCATCACCATTAAGACAATTACCTATGATATGGAGGCACACCCTAAACTATTTTTATGCTACATGGAATTGTTTTACATCGTAAGAAGCATGAGATGCTTTTTACACCCTAAGATATACACTAACATCATAAATGGTGTAACAAAAAATCTACCCCATAAGATAGTGGTTTATGTTGTAATTGGAGTTTTCTTCCAGTCTCGTTGGATTTTATTTGACCTCAAGATTAATTGGTGTGTGATATTTCTTTCAGTTGGTGTGTGCTATGGGTTTGGTGACAACAACCTTGTAAAATCTCAATGTAAACTTAAAAAACCATGAGGTAGGAGTCTTCTTACCATTATGGGTCATGTAAATATGATGTTATCATGACGTGATGTTTATGTTGGACTAACCCATACTGATATGTGTTGCATGTGGATGTTTGACTAGTTAGGGGATGTCATGTTTATAACCATGTGATATTGTGTGGCTCCTAACATTGATCTTGTTTTCCATTTCTTTCATTACTACTACATGTATTATTTATGTGTTTCATAGCCTATGGAATGGTTTTATAAGGGACTGAGATATTTTTGTGGAGCTTCAGGTTAGGAGTTATGTGGTTCTAATGTCCTTAAATGTGGGTATAGATACCCCTGTGGAGGGGAAACAATTAGTATACGATTACCAAATCTGATATAGTCCTAACATCCATAAAAGTGGGCATGGATATCCCTATATAGGGAAAATGATCAGTGACTAGATGGAAGATACCGTTCATGTATTTCTATATACTTGGACCATCAGTGATTAAAATAAAAAGTGGGTCAGGGATCAACCTGATAGAATATGCAGTGTTCCAGTGATAACCATCATCTTTGTGGGGTGATATGATTTACATGGTAGAACATATGGAATTATTGTGACATGCACTATTTGGGTGAGGTAAGATGTATTTACCTGATGGAGGTACTTGAATTCTTGAAAGCCTTACTAGAAATGAGCCGAAACAGGTGGGTCCAGGATTCATGGCAGTTTGGTCAACACATGATGACTAATCATATGTTGTGTGTTTATTTAGAATTTAATTATTTAATTTTATACACTGTTATATATACTGCGCATTTATTTTAAGGAAACATGGGTGGTTTCCTATTAAGTTTTGTACTCACACCCTACTCAGGCATTTCAGTGAGCTTGTAGATATTATGACCAAAGATCTGATGAAGGGAAATGGACCTATAGTGGATGGTTGACAAGTGATGATTAGTGTTAATGTGGAATGAGGAAGACTCTGGAGGACCAATTTTTTTTGTTAATTTAATTATCATTTTTCTATTATCTTTAGCTTATACTCTAGACAATCTTACCACTTTGGGATTTACTTATATATATATTTAATTTATTTAGTTTCTTTATTTTACACTAAATATTTATTTACTATTATTATGGGTAATTTATTATACTTCTCAATTACATGATGCAAAGGGTATAGTATCACTAGTATTGTACATAGACCCTCACTTCTATTCAGAAACCTCTTATATATAGGGATGTGTATATTATGTCACATATCACCCATCTCAAATTTAGTGGTTCGGGTGGGAAAGTTACAAAATGTTACAAGATGCCCAAGATTTACTAACTTTTCTTTTTTATTACCATGATTTGGGTCAGGATAAATAGGAGTTATTATGATTGGGACTCAATCATGTTAATTATGGTAGTTCATAGCCAACACTTCATAGTGGACCTTTATGTTAACATAAAGTGGGAATTTATATTTCACTGTTACAGTTCATTAAAATCACCTTGGGTGATAAAATTGATGTTGATATGTGATTTGTGATATTTCTCATATGTGCATAGGTTCAAATTTTGTATACATATATATACCAATTATTTCTCTAAATAGTAGTTATTTAAAAAAATTCTTTGTTTTATGCGATCTTTTCAGGATAGTTTTCTTAATTGTGTAACATATCTATTCTATGTGATATATATTTATTATAATTTATTAGTTGAACCGATCATACTTTTGTGTTGGTATATATATATGATGATTGTGACTAACACGTTGGGACATATACGGGGGTCAGTACTATTATAGTTATACCTTAGCTTGAGGTTAGACACCTTAAAAATCCTTTGTGTGATCCCATAGACTGGTTAGGACTTATTATGTTCCTAATGATCTTTATGATGTAGAGATTCCACCTTGGAGATGTTTGATGGGACTACCTCTTGTGATTTATAGGGATGTGCCACCGCCCATGGTATTAGAGTATGATCCCCAGCATGCTCTTGTACTAGCATAGATGATCCAGGTTTCATACCCCAATCAATTGGGACTCTTTTGGATAGTTCTCATTCAAGGTGGAGTCACTCAGAGGAATGTAGCTTACCATGGTTGATATTTTCATCTTTAACATCCTTTGACATTCTAGGGTTCTAGTGGCCTCCATGATGGAAAGTGTTGGCTAGAAATCATTGAGAGAATCTTCAAATAGGTCAAAAAATTAAGAGGATTAATGTGTTATTTTGATGACCTTTTTATTCCATGGACTCTATAGGAGATTGTGGATAGCTATGAGTTAGGATGGGATATGAGAGGGTCTTATTTTGATGACCTTAAAAGAGTTTTTTTCTCAAGTAGTAATTTATGGACACGATTAAGCTATACCATTCCCATGAGTTCATAGTGTTATGAAATAAATCTATGACTATCACTATATACTATATGTGTTTGTTGTATTTACATCACTTTTCTACTTTATTGGATATAAAAAAAGTGCAGAAGGCTCAAAAGTTTGATATAGACCTTCAGTCAGAGCTAAAATGTCAGATTATGGGCTTTGACCTGATGAAATATTCGAAGGTTCTTTTCAAGGCCCTAGAATTTGAGATGGGACTGGAAGAGGATAGAGTATAAAGACAACATTCAACTAAGGGAGGACCAATGATTGAGATTTCTCCCACTACCATAGGAGTTACTTATAATAGAAGGAAGAGAGTGGTAGACCCAGATTAGAAAATTGTTAGTTAGTTAGGACATAATTGGACTTATTTAGTATCCTCTTTATGATATGGGTTTTACAAATGTGGGTTAAGGGGGAATTATAGAATCACTTATAAAAATATATTAGTGGAGTGCCACTAGTAGGGAAAGGCTGGTCATCCTCAAATCATTTGGTGAAGGTCTCCCAGAAGGGTTTGAGGAGGTCAATACAATCAAGGATAGGAGGACCCCAGTAGAGGAAGGTGATTCCCCATATGGATATCACTATAGACCATGGTGAGAGAGTTGAGACAAGAAGTATCTATTCTATAGATCATGTTCTATTAGAAGATGGATATGAGTCTATCTACCGTTCTATGTACAGTTTTGATCACTTCCACTTTATCTAATTCTTTGTTCGATACCATTACTTCTTATTCCATTATAGATTCACAAGTATTTCCTGTACATGACTTACCAGTTAAGAAGACATCTGAGTTATTTTCCCATGAAAAACTTTTTTGAGCAAAATTGGACCATCTCCAGCCATTCCCAGATTGACCCATAATTGTTATTGGTGATAAAAATATGTGGAAGTTCATATTTCTAGATATGATGACCATCGATGTGATTCTTGGAATGTGTTGGCTGACTAGATTTTGAGTACACATAAGCTTCTATTAGAGATGTATGTTGATTAATCCATCAAAGGGGGAGAAGTTCATGAGGGCCAAAGAGTTGGGACTAGGAGAAGGTAGAGTTATATTGGGCTTGATTCAGATCTAGATGATTATAGCATGGATGGAAGGATTAAATCTCTTAACTGGATTAGTGGAAACCTCTAAATATTTCTCTCCAATTTTGGATCCTTATTTGGAATTTTTTTCTAAAATAATTCATAATAATCCCATAGAATATGATATTTTACTTTGATTTATAGATCGTACTAGGTGTGAAGCCCATTTTGATACCCCTACACTGTATAGAATCAACTGAGTTGAGGGAGATCCAAGAATAGTTGGATGAATTACATAGAAAGGTATTTATATGGTTGAGTACTTCATGGTGGGGTTTAACAATGTTTTTTCCAAGAAATCAGACATTTTCTGTTTACTTTTCATTGATTTCCAGAAGCTAAACTACATAATGTTGATGAAATCATATCCATTTCCAAGGATTAATGATCTTTTTTACCAGCTATGGGAAGCTTAGTGGTTCTCTAAGATTTATCTTTGATTTTTTATCACCAGTTCTTAGTTAGAGAGAAGGATATTCTAAATATAGTGTTTCAGAGGAGGTATGGACGATACGAGTACTTGGTAATGTCATTCAGGTTGAAAGAAATGTTATAAGTGTTTATGTACCTCATGACCATGATCCTCCAAACATACTTGGAATCATTATCTATAGTGTTCATTAATGGTTTCCTCATTTACTCATTGACACCAGAGTAGAATTCTTGGAACCTAGAGATAGTCCTAAGTAAGCTTTCTGCACATAGGATTTATGAAAAAAATTCAAAGTGTGACTTCTGGATTTGAGAGGTAATTTTCCTAGTACATGTGGTGTCTAAGGTAGGTATATATGTTGAATAAGAGAACATTTTAGCAGTTATATCCTATAAACATACCTAGAATGTGTTTGAGATCTTGGTCTTTTTAGGTTTCGTGGGATACTATTGTTAGTTTATCTAAGAATTATCTAAACTATCAGAACCCATGAAAGTGTTGATGAATAAGGGGGTTAAGTTCATGTGGTCATATTAGTTAAAAGACTTTTTGCTTAAGATGAAGAGGATATAGATGATAGCTCCAATACTAACACTACCTGAGCCTGGAATTGGGTATGTAGTGTACTATGACTTATTTGGTGTCAGCTTAAAAGAAATTCTATTGTAGTGAAATAAGGTGGAATCCTATGTGTCTCATCTGTTATAACACTAGGATCAGAACAACCCTACACATTACTTGGAGCTTGCGGCTATGGTACACACTCTAAAGTGTTGGTGACTCTATCTCTTTGATGAGATATTTGTTGTGTATATGAACCAAAACAGAATTTTCAATATATTAACATAGTGGGAACTAAACTTGAGACATATACACTGGATTTATTATCTATATATTTTCAATTTTGAGATGGAATACTCACCTTGTAAGGGTAACATCATAGTGTAATATTTTTTTTATGAGACACAGGAAGATAAGGAGTTGGTGATAATCCTTATGAAGAGTGGTGGTTCATAATGAGACTTTTGGATGGTTAGAGAATGGATACATATAAGGATCATGGATCTATGACCTATACTTCTTTGGTGATAATATTTTCACTTGTAGATTGGGTAAAGTTTAGACAAGAATTAAAACTAGATTGTGCTATCATGAGGAACAGTTGGATGAGGGTGACTCAATACCCTGATGGTCAATTAATGAGGATAATGTGATATTGGTTCATATGAGTGGTAGTACTTTATTCTATTTGAGAGGATATTATAAGAGATTACCATACATCTAGATGTGAATCACAACCTGGTTTGACCAAGATGTACCATGAATTTAGATAAATGTTCTTGTGGTCAAGAATGAACAGTGATATTAATAGTTTTATCTCACAAAGCCTTACCTGTCAGAACGTGAATACTGAGCATCAATAACCTGGTGGTTTGTTACAAACCATTAAAGTACCCATGTTGAAATAGGAATACATCATGATGTAATTTGCGATTGGGTTACCTAGGACCCCAAGGAGCCATGGGATTATTTGGGTTATTTCTTATCAGCTAAAGAAGACTTATAACTTGTTACCAATAAAATATGATAACCTAGTAGAGGATCTGGGTATCTTTATATTTTTGAGATAGTATGCCATCATGGAGTACCTGTGAGTATTATAGTGGATAGATATACATTTTTTACATCATTTTTTGGAAGGTATTACATAAATCCTTAGGGGCTCATCTAAGATTTATCATGGAATACCATCCCTACATAGATAGAAAAACTTAGTGAACTATATGAATATTAGAGGATATTATTTCATCCCAAACTTTGGAGAAGTGTGGGATGATCACCTAGCCTTGGATGATTTTTCATATAACAATAGTTACCATACTTCGATATAGATGGAACCTTATGAGGATCTATATGGGAGGTTGTGTTAATCAACACTTTGTTCGGATGAGGGGGTGAAGAAGTGGTTGAGGGCCCAAACATGGTTCAGGATACCTCTAAGAGATTGAATATTATTAAAAATAGATTTAATACCACTAATAGTAGACATATATCTTATGTAAATCATTAGAGGATACCATTGGAGTTTATTGTGTGTGATTAAGTTTTCTTGAGGGGTACTCCTCAATTAGGTCATTAGCCTTTGGGAAAGTCAAAAAAGATGGCACCATGTTTTTTGGGCCCTTAGAGATCACCAAGAGGGTGGGGACAGTGGTGTACTGTTTGAATCTCTCTCCCTAGTATCGAGGAATTTATGATGTGTTTCACATTTCTTGGGTTTGGAGGTTCATGCTCAATCCTATACATGTTATTGACTTTAGTGACATTTATTTGGAACCAATTGAATCATATAAGGATCATCCAATGCATATTATTGTCTGATGTGAGAAAATAATTTGAAGGAATATGGTGACACTTGTCCAAATTTAGTGGTGGAATGGGATGATATAGGAGGAGACTTGGGAGTGAGAGGCTAATTTTCACCCTCACTGGGATGAATTTTCTAATATATAACCCTAGATATGATTCTCAAGCCTAAGAAGTCTTTGATAGGGGATAATTTTAAAACCATATATTCCTTTTTCTAAAATGAAATATTTTCCCCCTATATTAGACTATTTTTCTAACATTAATGTATATTTTACAATCTAAAATTTTCTAATAAAGATATTTTATGGATTAATGGATATTTTCATCATGAATTTTATGCCCTGAAATAATTACACCACAGGTCATATTTTTATGTTGTAAGGGGTGTAAGGCTGTTATTACACTGTAAAATAAAAACTTATGCCATAATAAATTCGTCTATGAGGCTAGATCAGTGAGTTTATACTGAATCCATCAAGAAATGTTCCTCACATCAGTTATGATAGCTCTCAGTCTCTAGTCTTAGGATTATTATATGACTTAAAAAGTCCAATTCTGGGGGTATTATAAGGTCGTTTGTCAGTATTTAAGAGAGGAGTTACATGTGTTACTCTCATGTGAGGTTTGGATCGACCATTTCAATAAATACCCTATTTCCCTCTCTTTATTTAGAAAAAGTATTGACATCCTAGAAGATCCACATAGAATACGTCCCTCACTCTGTGTAGTAGGCCCAACCTTCAGCACCATGAAGCCATGACCATGCACCGTGGAGACACACCCTATAACTTTTTTATACTAAATGATTTTTTACACCTTAATAAGTGTAAGAAAAGTCTTCAAATTTAAGATAAGAACTTATTCTATAAAAGGTGTGACCTAGATCCTATGCCACAAGATAATGGTTTACTCCATAAGGGAAGAAGTCCTCTATTCTTCTATATTTTATTTGACCTTGAGATTTATTAGTGTGTGATATTTATTCCATTTGGTGTGTTACATGGGTTGGGTGAAGAAAACCTGGTAAAACATCAATGTTGAATTGAAAAAATGTGAGGTATGTGGTTCCTTACCAGTATGGACCTTGTGCATATGATGCTATCAAGATGTGTTGTTTATACTAGACTAATCCATATCTGATCCGATTTTTATGTGGGAGCATGTGTAGTTGTGGTCTTTCTTATTTATAATAATGTGATTTTGTGTTTCAACTAACATTTATCATGGTTTACCTTGTCATTCCTTACTATGACATGTGTTTTGTGTGTGTGTTATTGCCTATGTAATTATTCTACAAGGACATAGGATTCATTGGTAGATGGTAACCCAATACAATGTAGTATTTACATCCTTAAATTATTATGTGGGTATAACTATAGAGGTAAAAGAAGTATTTAATAGCTATAAAATATTGGTCATGTCTTCCTATAGACTCAAGCCATGGGTGATTAAAAGGATAAGTAGAATGGGGATCAACCTAGCAAAACATGCGGCATTCTGATAACAAACACCATCTGGGTGGGGGATATGAATGATAGAGAAAAACATGGGGAATTACTATGAAAACCACTAGTTGGGTGGGGTGTGTTAGCTAGCCTTGATGAAGGTAATTTACTTATTTGTATCCTTAGAGGAAATGTGCTAATGTACGTGAGGCTAGGAATCATGGTAGCTTGGTCAGCACATGATGAATTGGAATATATTGAGTGTTTATTGAGAATTTAAATATGTCATGATATAAACTATTAAATATATTATTCACTTATGGTATGGATGAATTGGGGGTGTCCTACTGAGTCTTGTACGCACAAACTACTCAAGAAATTTTGTGCTCTTGTAGATTTTATGACCAAAGATCTGATGAAGAGAAAGGGACCTATGGTGAATGGTTGAGTAATAGATCTTGGAGCTAGAGTAGACTATAGAAAACTTCATAGGACTATTGATGTTTTTCATTTAATTATCAATTATTTATTATATGTTTTTATACTCTGAAACTGCTTACCACTTTGGGAGATACTTTTATATTTATTTCACGTATTCAGTTTCTACATTTTACTCTTATTATTTATTTAATTTTATTATTTATTATTTATTATCATGTTCAATAACATGATATATAAGATATAATATCCCCATAATAAGACTTAGACCCTCATGGATAGTCGATATCCTATTACATACGGGGGGTGTGCAAGAGGTCACATAACACCCAACTTGGACCCAGTAGTTCAGGTTGGGACACTACATAAAGAGTGCATATATATAGTTTCATATGAATAGAATGATGAATGTGTTTATTATATCATGGAATAATTTTATTTATCTAGGAAAATGATCTCATGAATTCATAAAACAATCATAACATCAAAATTGGTCATGCATTCATATAAGTGTGTCAAGTTTGGAAAACATATTCCTTTTCCCAAAAAATTCAATAAAACTAGTCTTGATCTTTATGTTGGGATCATGAAAACCTTATCAGTGTTAACACATGATCATTTTGCAATTAAAGTAACATGAATTTTAACTTTTATCATATATATTTATTAAAAAATTAATATATGTATTTTAGATAAGTATTCCGAGTTAGTTTTAATTAATATTTATTGAATTTAATCCATGATTTTTCTCATTTGGGATTTGATTATTATTTTTTAAGATATTTTTTTCTATGTTAACTTCACTAATTTTTTTGGCCACCCTATATTGAGGTCAAGAATTATTATTATAGATTTATATAGTAGGAAAAGCGAGTTTAACTTTTTCAATGAATCTTGGGATGTTATATGGTTTATCCATTGATTTTTGGCTAAATCTAGAATATAACTTCATGTGTGGGGGATTTTTAAGAAAAATAAAGGAAACAATGCAAGGTCTGTAGACTCTAAAATCTAACCATACATTACTGTTTGTTGAGGTAGAGATTGATACATTGTTCAGAACATGGTTTGGGAGACAATGTGAGTAAACTATACAAGGTAAATGTTGAGGTATAGGTGATAACACAATTAGTGACATGGTAAAAGAGTCTTTTTGAGTTAATCATTATTTATTGGTTTAGTTTCATGGATAATGTTCATGATTATTAAAGCATGATATTTATTTTTTCATGTTGTATAAATTTACACAATTTGACTTTTATACCAACTAAATCATCAATTTAGTCTTCATAACAATTCATAACTGATTTGTATAGACATTAGAATGATTTTGCGGAGATTTATAAGGGTTTTATTCATTCTAAAATGGATTTATTTTACAATTGAATGAATTTTTCATTAGATAAAAGGTAAAAATCCCAATATTTATTTCCTTGTGGATGTTTTATGATTTATAATATATCTCACTTCCTCTGGGGAATTATTCATGAAATTTTATTAGTAAGATGGATTGTAATTATTTTTTGTTATGTATAGTAATGTTAAAATGATATATTATAAAACTTATTTTTTCATAAATTTTGGACATTAATAAGGTAGATGAATATAAAAATGTTTTTGTTATTTGAATTAGTATAATTTACTAATCTTTTGGTATTCAAATTTCTATAAATAATGAAATTCTAAAAATTTACTAGTTTTATAAGTTAAAGTATTGTTGAATTATTTCATGTTAACAAGTCTTTAAAATATACCAATTAATGATGATATAAAAAATTAAATTTGATGTATTAATGTATTTTTATAGGTTTATACATATTTGGATAAAACTAGAATAAAATGATGAAATATATTAGAAAAATTTTATAAGATGTTTTTAGGTTAAAATAATGATTTACTTATTCTTATATATTGAATTTAATTTAATAATTTGAATTATGATGTAGAAAAATATGATTCATTTTAAATTATTATGTTGTGTTGAACTTTAGGATAATAAAAATTAGTAGATCTGATGAGATCAAGAGGTAAAAAAATATATTATAATGAGATATTATGAGGGATTATATTGATAAAAAGGATTTGATAATATATGAAATACATGGATATGTACATGTTATGTTGATGATGATGATAAATTTATATGAGGTTCATAGTTGGGAAAGGGTTAAATCAATGGTAATTGAATAAATTCACTTAAAAAACGTTATTTAAATTAGAATTATCTTTTCTGATATTTAATCAATTATGATGATGTGAATTATTGACATCATCTTATAACATGGAAAATTATATTATGATAATATATTATATATTTTTGAGGTATTTAATTATGATTTTATGATATTATATATTTTAATGTGGTTATTGAATTGGTGATATGAAAGTGTTTTGGAAAAATTTTGATGAAACAATTTGATAATTGATTTTGAGATTGTTATCCCTAAGTGGTTTTTGTTATATTTTTATCTAATACACTCAGCGTGGTAAAATATATTTGAGAAGAAATTAAGTTGTTTGAGAATATTATTTAAATTAATTACAGTTTCTAAGGATGTTTGATGATATTTTGAAAAGAGCATAGTTGAGATATGGAAGTTTTAAGGTGAATATTTTGATGAATATTCAATATACTAATTTAAATAATATTAAAATATATTTTGAATAAACTATATGAGATTAACTCCAAATTTTTGAGGAATTTTTAAGAATTGTATCAGTTATTAAGGCAATTAATACATATCTTACAGTGGCAGAAACTAGAAAACTACTATCATGAATAAGAGTACACATATTCTTACACTATTATACATATGATTAACATAAAGTAGAATTATTAATTATCTGGTAATACATAATATTAAAACCAATTTTTCATAACTTGTGTAATATGAATATAAGGATATTTAAGATTAACCTGAAATTTTAAATGATTCATAAGATCCTTCAAGTGGTCACAAAGGATTAAATATGATGATACCATGTTGATCTACAATTGTTAAAAATTATGTTGATTTATGGTGATCATGATTCAAGAAGAGTTTTATTGTTATTTAATAAAGAATATGGAACATGATTAGTGGTGTTCATATGATCATACGGACATGGAAAAGAGATTTTATTTTTTTGGAAATTAAAATAAATGGAGAAGCTGATATTTGAGGAAGATTAAATGATATGATCATGGAGACGTGGGAGGATACTTGAATGATAAATATAGGGATTCAAAATAGATGATTTGTTTCTTTATTCTATTGAACAGATCTATAGGAATTTATAGTGATTATTTGATAAGTTTTAAATATAAAAATCATATAACTGATTTATAAGGGATATTCAAAAATTAAATATTAAAAAATATCATTTTGATCTATGTTGAGTGTTAAATATGGAAAAAAGATTGTTACTTGATGAATAGTGTGATTTATTCAATAATATTTTGAGAGAAGTAGTGATTTGATGATTATTGTACAACTAGAGAATAAGATCATATTTATCAAGTTAGTTAATATACATTATTTATATTGTGATCATTGTTCAAGGATTGTATTTTTATTATTTAATTCTAACAAGTTAGTTCATTTTTTTTGAATTGGTTAGTGCTAACACTATATCTAGTTTTGGGATATAACCTTGAATGTGGATTTATTTTTATCATTAATGATAGGTTATGTGTGATATATATAGAAATAACCATGCACCCGATACATAGTAATCCATATTATAGATAGACCTCATTCAAATATTTTTTTCTATCATTTTTTTCAACATCAAAGTGAGGTGTGATATCATTACTGAACAAGCATGGGAGAAGATGTTTTTGAAAGAGAAAAAATCTCAACACTTATTGACCTCTCCTTTCATTGTTGATTTTTACCAAAGTAATACAAATATTTTTCTAGATCCATGGTTTAATTTCAAATATCTCTCTTGGATAAAAACAATAAATCATCACAACCCAGTAAAAAATAAAGGGGTTCCAACTTTTTATGGTAAGGTTTTTTATATATAGAATGAATGAATGTTACCCCTTCTTCTATCTATTGGTCTTGATGTTCATGAGTCTTCTCTATATGATTTTATAATAAAAATGAGATTATTTTCTACTTCTAATCAAATATGAATAATGTTGAGTGTGATGGGGGGGGGAATACATTACTATCTTCATTAACTTTGAAATAATGAACAAAAATTATAGGATTTAAAACTACTAAGTATTTTTGGACAAAAATCAAGAATATTTATGATAGAGATAAAATATATAAAGAATATAAATCAGTATTATATAGTTTTAAGATGTGATAATTAAGGAAGATGAATATTTTCATGAGTTTTTTACCAAATTAAATATCATTTTTAATATAATAAAGAGATATAGAGAAACTATTGAAGACTCTATAATGGTGAAGAAACTTATGAAAATTATCCAAAATAATTTTAATTCCAATATATCAACAATTTATGATAGATATATTTAAAATTTCATAACTCATAAATTTCACAGAATTTTAGTTTACTATGAGATGAAAATATGATTTCCTTAAAAATAAAGTCTAAGAAAAAAAAAATATTTTTTAAAAAATATATCAAAAATATGAAGATTAAATATTTTTATAATTCTAATGATGAATGTGATAAAATTAAAGGTTCTAATGACATCCTATATTTTTTATCAAGAAATTGTGAAATAGATAAATTTAACAATTATTGTATGTTTTATTTTAAAATTTTCAATTTTGGTAAAAATGGTTACTTTTCTACCAAGTTTTCTTTGAGAATCAATGATGATAATTATGATAATTATGAAACCAAAGGATACCCCAAGGAAATAGATTCATTTAAGAGAAATTGACCTCGGTCAAATAGAAAATAGAATATTTCATCAATGTTTTTCAAAAGAATCATTATTTCTATTTTAGATTTTGTTTGATAGTGAAGAGGGAAGTTATGATGAGAAGATCCCCAATAAAAATAGCATGTAAAGTTATTATAGATCAAGAACATGGGGAAATTTTATCCAAAAAGGATGTTATTAAACTTTATAGTGAGTTTACTATTGAAGAAGGTGAATCCTCCCATGATTAAACAATGAGAATTGAGATAAATATGTTCCAAATAGAGATTGAAGATATGAAAACATGCATCTCAAAGAAAAAAATGATAAAAATAAACAAATACATATTCAAAAAGTAGATATGGTCAAGGAAATTAAGGAGATAAGGATTTATATTATTGAGTGTAATAAAATCATTGATGAAATTACCTCCAATACCATCCTTAGATATGAAGGTATTGATAGGCTGTAGGTGAAGACTTTTGAAAATGAGTAGTTTATGGATAAAATAATGATTTATTATAACAAGGCCATTTCAGAAAGTTATAAATGATCAAAATTACATGTGAATAAAATAAAGACCTAAAAATAGTTAAATGATTATATAAATAAATAATTATCAAGTGTCCTTACAACACAAGTACATGTATATGATGGAGGAGTTATACTATTGAAACCTATCAATGAAATATTATTTTTACGGGTGAATCAAATAAAAAACAAATTATTGCTATAGGTGAGAAGTCAAAAGAGAAGCTAAAATCCACTCACATCTAGATTAAAAAAATCTAGAATTTGTTTTGACAACCTGAAATGTCCAAAAAATATTCTAAATTTTTTTGTTGTTAAAAACATCATATTAGAGGGTTTAATTCTAGTTTTAATGAAAACATAAAATCTTCATCATCTTCATGTAATAAGTTGATCGGTTTTTCAAATTACTAAAAAATTAAAAAATTTGGGTAACAGAATTATAGATTGTATGAAATATAGTTAGCATAGTAGAAATTAAGATATCATCATTTTAAATATTACCAATGAAAGAGTTAACATAATGAAAACCTAGTAATAAAATTTGATGTATTAGTTAGAAATAAAATACTCTTTTAAATAGATACTATTAAAACTAAAATTTTAAAATAAAGTGTAAGGTGGATCTATCAATCAATTCCAAGCTATCCATGACTTTAAACCTACCATATGGTAACCCTAATTTTTTACCTATAGGAAGGTCGATTTTCCAATCCCCAGAATCCCTTGGAAAAAATTGTCAGTACAAACTCACTTCCACACACCAAAAGTACTTGATCTATTTATTACCAACCACAGAATCCCTCATTCCAGATGATTAGAAATTTCTTTTTATTCTTATAATAGAAATCCCAAAAACATGTAGGATTTAAAGAATAAAAATTATAATAATTTTTTTTTAATATTTTCACAATTAAAACATTGTAATGGTATCTATTAATAGAAAAACTCATAAAAATATGATTTCCCTGTTCAGAAGTTCTCTTACTAATAAAAAATTAAAAATCTTAAAAATGAACAAAAACATTCAGAATCATTGGTCATGATTTTCATTTATACACTTTCATATAATTCTAATACTCTAGGTGTGGATTTCTTATATAGGCATCATTATAACAAAATCCAATGGTTAGATTCTATAGAACTCAAAATTCATCATAACTGCATACGCAAAATATTTTTTATCTACCAATGAACTTATCATATTTCTTCATATATTGATGAGTTAGATTAGCACTACTAAAATACTTATAAATCCTATGAATGTAATTTCACATGAAATTTCAAATCAGAATATTTTCATAAAACATAATTAGTTCTCTTGAATTTTAATTATCAAAAGTTCTTTGTCTAGAAGAATAAAGAGTTAAACAAAAACTAAATTCATTTTATTTTCAGATAAATTATATTTTAGTTTTCAAAATTTAAAAAAATAATTGATTCATTGACTCAAAAATGTCACCCTTTTAAAGAAAATAGGATACACAATAATAATTTAAAAGAAGAACTGAAATTAAAAAGAAAGGTCACTATATAATTCATGATATAAAACTTCATAATTTCTCATAATATTTTTTGAAATAAAAATTAAAAAACTTCATTATAAAAATATATACTTCCCCTTTGAAATAGTTTGAAAAATAATCATTGAAATTGAATATACAAGATATAAAATAAAAAAAAATATTAAATTTCTTCCCTTTGTGATTTTCCAAAATAAATAAAAAAATAAAATTATAAATTTAATTCATTTTGATATTTATCTGATCATAGTTTTTAGTTACTTCTAAAACTTCTTTTTCTCTTCAAGTATTTAAGAAATATCCTTTTAGTATGGTTTATGTGATTGAATTTTTCTACATTAATTAAATTTTGACCACTCTTTACTTTTTGACAATATATTCTTATAATGTAATTTCAAGTTGAATTTCACTTTATCCATAAATCTTAATGATCTCATTAGGAATATCCATTTAATAGCAGACATGATTCTACATTATCAAAATTTAAATATCAACTTATTAAACAATTATTAGAGATAGTTATTTAGATATATCTGACTCTCTTACCACTTTGGAAATAAAAACATTGATATTTAATAATAGTATTCTATGCTTCTTTAGATAAACTTGTTTAAATATACTATCAATGTAAAACATTTTTTCATAGAAAAGAGAAGATATAATGAAAAATGAATGTAAAGAAACCTTGAGATTATAGCCTTATATATGAATTTGATATTTTTATCATCAAAGAAGATGCCCTTTATTATATGAGTGGTTTTTAATGACGTAGACAAAAATGAAAGCCTAAAACATATGTGACACTAATTCTTTTATGAAATAATTTTAAAATTTATTTTAATAGGAAAAAAATGTTATTATTTTGAGATGTAATAAAAAATTTCTTTTTAAAAAGAAATTATGATTTTTTTTGAATTTTTAATATTTACCCAATGTTAAATAATAATAGTACGGAATATTAAATAACATAGTTGAAAATATTAAACCACCCTGGTGTTATCTTCCCAAAACAATGGATGATTATAAACTTTTAAGAATGATCCAAGGAATTATTTCTATAAAAATTATAAATCTTATAAAGGAAAAAATTAATTGTAAAGATAGAAAAAATGATAAGTTTGAAAAAAAATATAATTTTAAACATGATTGAAAAATTGATACTTTTGAAAAAAATAATAAATAGATAATTTTAAACTTTATAAAACAAATACTTTGGAAAAACCAAAAAAAAATATCCCTTTTTTTACAAGAGTATTTTTTTAATTTAAATTGATATATTAAATAAGAAGTATATTAATTTTCATTTAAGATTTATCATTCCCAAATTATGTCTAATAAATTCAAACTTATAAGAAGTTAGGGGTTTTTTAAAAATATCAGTATGGCGATTTTACATTCAGATAAAGTTAAAAAATAATATCTTATTTTTTGGGTGACCTCTAATGAAATGGTGTCTTAAATTTTATTTACTTTTTTCATGTGTTAAGTGATGGGTTTATAAATAATGAAACACAACATGTATTATTGTAAATAATTGTACTTTGAGTAGAACTCAAACCAAAATATGTTAGTGTGTGTTGCATAAAAAACACTCAATCACAAGAACTTATGGTGATTAAATATTCTACTCTAGCGGTAGGAAGTGTTATTGAATGTTGGTTCTTGATAGAACATGAGACTAAATATTCTCCTAATAATTAAAATGTTCCCAAAATTAGTTTTTAAATCTAACTTACAACCTATAAATTAAATATTTGGGTGACATTTTAGAACATAATCATTTATGAAAGAATAAAATAATACAAGTTCAAAAGTACCTTTAGGGTATTTGAAAACCCATTTTACCACTTTCAAATAATATTATTTTGTATTATCAACATATATCATACATAAACATATTAAAAACATTTTGTGTGTTTGAATTTCAATAATATATAGTTAAATTTATATCCTAATTATATAATGTTTTCGATCAATCGATTTATCAGTTTCATCATGATCAAGTTTGATAAAATTTTCCACTAAAGTACATATTTTTTATGAATAATCAAAACCAAAATGATTGAGTAAATATTTAATATATTTATCAAGGGTTAAAATATTTCCTTCCAATTAATAAATTTTTTTAAAACCAATGAAAAAATTTATGTTCACACCTCATGCTAATCTAAAACTCATTTTTCATAAGTTCATAAAAACTGTCAAAAATATATTTTTTAGTCGAACCAAAAAAAATTCATTAGTATTACTTTAACAAAAATTTTGGATTTTTAAATTCTAATTATGAAATAGTTTGGATCAACAATTCATCTAAAAAACATTTTGAACCAAATATATGGCACATATATCATACCATGCTCTTAGGGCTTATTTAAGTCCATAGAGTACTTTTATAAGTCCAAATGCATTGTTTATAAATTTAATATATTCAAAACCATGATTATAGTAACCCAGGACTTAAACACAATTTTTTATAAATGTTTCACATATATTTCCAAAAAATAAAAACCAATGATCTAGAGGTTTAGTGACTTTGGGTGATTAAATACATAAATACATCATAATAAACATAAAAACATATTTATTTAAAACTCTACATATTAATCCTAACAACCATAGATATTATAAAACTTCATATGATACCCAAATAAAAATACATAAAGGAAATTGTAAAAAAGATATCCCCTTAATGGAATAAACATGTCAATAAATCATAATATGAGAATCAAGAGTCATGACATGATAACATAAAGAAAATTATCATAAGCATGGAAACATGGAAAAACTGAATTAAATAATAAGATCATGGAATAATATAATACATGTAAACAAAATAATTCATGAAATCATAAATATAATTCAAGGTTCACTCCCAACACCATCATAATAAAGTGGATAAATCTCGTGGTGGATTATGTTCACTCCCCAATCCATTACCTAGAGTCTCTAGAGATATAAAACTTTTCCCATTTCATTGGAGGTCTATATAATTTTGTGGCACCTAATCACATAATAAAAATCATACATATTAATTCTAAATGAAGAAAATAAACTATACATAAATCATAACCATGATCAAACACATTAGAAGGAAGTGGGTTTCATATTTAGGATTCAAGGCATAACTAAAAGCTAAATTATAAGGATTCAAAAAAAAAAGAAGGAACTAAATCTTTTTGGACTTTAATTATTGAAAAATTGATATATATCATGAATATAGAGTTCAATTATATAAAATTCATGAGAAATATTGGGATAATAAATAATAAAAAATGAACCACATGGGTGGTGCTTTATAAAATAACTACATGATATTTTAAAGAAGGAAAGACCTTATTGTTTTCCATAAAAACAAAATCATAACAAGGGGGTTCTACATGAAATAATGAGGGTTTAAAAATCTAATCATGGTTTAAAAACATTTTATGTGCGGATTCTTGTCATAATATAAGAAATATGAAATTTTTCTTACATCATGTTTATATTAAAGTCATTATTTCGAAGCGAACTAAAAACTTTTATAAATCTCGAAATGAATAGGATATTTAAGTTGGTATATATTTAATGTACATATATAAAAAATATAATATTTTTATGAGGATAATATTTCTTAAAAGGGATAAAAAAATATAATTCATAACTAACAAGCATCGAGGGTGGTAAGGAACATCCATTACTTCATGTCCTAAATTAATCTGCACTTATGCTAAATATACAGAATAATTAAATTAATTTCATTAAATATATACATAAAAACCATATTCCTATATATTTAATTTTATAAGGTCCATTTAGGCTCTTTTTTTATTTATATTTAAAATAGTATCTTCTTTCATATTACTCGGGGTTGTTCAGTTAATTTCTTCAAAGCACTTTTGGTTTTTGACCATGGTAAAATGTGTTGTAAAATAACTACATGATCACCTTAATTTGGGGGCTTTTATATAAATTATTATTCCATTATATAAAAACTTACATATTTTCAAATGATATCCAAAAATAGATGCAAAATTAGGGAAGGTTCCTTAATAAGTCCATTTAAGGTGGTTAAAGTTACTAGAAGTTTTTCTTCTTAATAAAAAAATAGAATTACCAATAATATCCATAAAATTTTTAATGGTATAATAAATATAATTTTTACATAATAAATACATTTTTAAATCTGTCTATATTATATGGTCATGGAAAACAAAACATTCCATTTCGTTGAGGCGGTAGTCCCCAAGTATGTATAGATGACACATTAATTTTAAATGGAATGTGAGGGGTAGTAAATGAAATAATTATCATTTTATAATTATAATCAGGTTATAAATAACATATTTTTTAATTAAATTTGACTTTTTATCCATCTATTTAATGAATTGATGAAACATTATACATGTTGTTCAAGGAGGTGGTAGTCAGTATAGACGAATGATGGAATTTTCATTATTCACAATGATTTTAGAGGAATATATAAAATTTATATTACATTAGTATAATAAAAATAAATAATATTAAAAATAATATTTTTATTATACCTTTATGTATAGAGGGGAATCAGTAGTTTTAGATGAATAAAAGTATTATAAAATTTGGGTTCAGAGTATTACATCTCCCTTGGAATTTCTCCCTTAGGTAACACTTTAAGGATCTTTAGCTTGGTCTTTCATGAGAATAAGGATTATTGTTTATAAGGAGGATTTAGAGGAGATGATTCGGGATATTTTTAGTTAATATCTATCTTTTAAATTCATGTAAAATTGGGAGGTGGTGATATTTTTGTTCAAGTAAATAAAGTGACATTTTCATAAAATCTTGTTACTTTTCAATAATTTCATTCCATTATTCAAGTCCAAATACTCCAAAAAATGGCGAATAATGGTTTTTGGAAAGATATAAGTCTGATATACTATACATCATCTGATATAATATATGGTTTTCAATTTTTTTATCCTTTTTCACTTTGTTAAACCACTTTTACCTTAATTTACCCTTAACATGGAAACTCCGCTTTGACCCTCTGTAAAAACATTTAATGAAGAAAATTTAAACTAAAATTATTTAATAATTTTTAAATTATAATTTCATATATGGAAATAATTTTAAAAAATAAAATTTCAAATATTTAGTAAATTTAATTTTAGTACTAGCGAATATAATGTGTAAAAACTATTTCTCTAAAAAAGTTCATTTTATGTTTAAAGTTTAATTGTGGGACAAGATTATATATTTATTTGGTTTTCGAGGAAAAAAAAGTTAAATTATAAAAAATTGTTTTTTTTCTTCTAGAAAAATCTAAAACACAATTTCATAAAAATAATATTTAATTTAAAGTAAACGCCAAGAATTTTTTTATTATAACTAAATATTTCTTAAGTCTAAAAATTTTAAGCGTGTGATTTCTAAGTTCAATACAATATTTTATAATATATAACTATTATTCCTTAAATAAGTATTTAATTTTATAAATTTCCAAGTTAATATTATCTTTTTAAAATATCCTAAAAAATATGGTTTTAGTAAAAATAGTATTTTTAAATATTCACCCAACAAATCAATTTTTTTGAAAAATATTAATAAAATTAATCCTAAGCTCACTTACACCTGAATAATATAAAAATGGAAGTAATTTTAATATAATGAAATCATATAATTGAAATAATTATTTTTAGATATAAGTAATTAAAACTAAATATTTTTTTTAAAAGTTATTTTAAAGTATGAAATATATCTATAAACATATTATGTTACAGATTAATGGTAAAGTGGAATTAGTTTTTATCATATATATTACCTTATATGAAATAATTATATATTTATAATGTAATATTCAATATATAATTTCTAGTTTTTTACATTCTTCCCCCTTAATAAATTTCACCCTTGAAACTACATTCCATGCACTAGAGTGAAAACATATATAGGTGTTTTTATTTCATTGTCTCATCAGTTTTTCATGTCACCTATTCATACATATGATTTATCTAAAGTACATTGACTTAGTGATTTGTCTTTTTGTGTGGAAATTTGTCTCTATGGTATAATATATTCTCTCACTACTCCTCATATGAGAGATCATCCTCAAACTATACCACCTCTAGATTCAGTGCACGTGTTGGATCTAGTATGTACTTCCTCAAGAGGGATACATGGAAGAAATCATGTACTAGAGATAGGTTTAGTGGAATATCAAGATAATATTTCACCAATATGACATGATCAAGATTCTTAAAAGGGCCAATGTATCTAGGACTAATGTTACCCTTCTTCCCAAACCACATGATTATATTTCATTGAGATATATAAAGGAACACTTTTTTCACTTACCTTAAACCGCATCTCTTTTCGATAGTTATTATCCTAAATCTTCTATCAAGTTTGAGATAACCTAATGTGAAACTAAAATTCTTGACCTTTTATACCATTTCATCAACTATCTTAGGTCTTAGAAAATTTTATTCACCAAATTCATCTTAGCATATAAGTGTTCTACATCTCTTCCCATAGAGGGATTCATATTGGGAAATTTGAATACTCAAGTGGAAATTGTTTTTTATGAGAACTCAACCAATGAAAGATGTCAGTCTCATCCTCCCTTAAAGTCCATAGAGAAATATCTCAACATATCCTCAAGTTTGTGGATAGTTCATTAAGATTTCCATTAGTATAGGGTGATAGGATGTAGTAAAGTTTAACTCTTTGTTTAGAGTGTGATAAAGGATCATCCATAACTTGGTGGTGATCATCGAATTTTAATTATATACAATAGATAATGGTGTTTTATATAGCCTTACCACTTCTTAAATGTATATTTTCAAGTTTATTGAGTTATAAGTCCTCTCAAATGTAAATAATGTGAGAATATTTTATAATATTGTCCACCATAAACCATATAGAATTTTTTCTTTGCAATTTATATGAAAGACCCATGAAAAATTCCATAGTGATGTTTCCCTATTTCCATGTATGTATGTAAAATGGTTTCATGAACAATTTTTTTAATCATTCACCCATTGAAACATCAATAACTTTTTTGTACATTATGAAATATCCATATTTTTACTATCTCACACGTAGTGTTCTTATAGATATCTATATATATACATGTCTCTAGGGTGGGTGGATAAATTTGAGTAATAAGCATCACTCATTAGATCTTTTTTTATCTCTGGCTATAATATAATGTAAATTTATTTCCCAAATCTCCCAACTTAATAATCATAAATGTTGAAATATGATGATTTTTTTCATATATCATTCAACTTCTCATATATCTCTAAATTACTCCTTTTATATTTCTTAATTTTCTCTAGAAGCGATGGTTGAGAAAACATTTCAGAAAGGAAGGATGGTGTTCCATTATTTAGTATGGTCATGTCCATCATTTTCATATCCCTGAAGATTAGATCCATCTCAATCCTCATCATAAATAAGGTTGAAATGCCTTTTATACTTAGAACATTTTCAACTTTATTCATCTTTCCAGGAAGGTATCAAATTAAGTAGTCATAATCCATGATTATATCTAACAATATTTATTGGATCATATTGGTCTCCTTCTATTGGAACATATATTTTATGTTCTTATGGTCATTATATATATCTGTTTCAGCCTCCGAGGTGGTGCATTCGTAGTTTTGGTAAAATGAAAAGAATGATCAGACAGGTAACGAGCATTCATTCGTTATTAAAGAGACTTTAATGGAGGATTATATTGACCCCACAGGTACTAGGAAGTTTATCCCTTCTGCATTACGAAGTAGGTGCCACAGTCAAATGGTCCTAGATAGCGATTTCATGGGGTCAAGTATATGTGTAATCATACATATTAGGATATAACTTCCTTAGATGGTATCACATGGGTATATTCATGGAGCTAAAAACACCCAAAAACCCTGGTATCTGTAATTCATAGACCTACTTTCCAATGTTAGGTGCTTGTTGGATGAAGATTTAGCCAACGACACTTAATAACTCTATTGGTCATGATTATGGGAGGTCGGACACATCACACCCTATTGGGGAAAATTATTTCCTATTCCGGGACTCTCTTATAGATTTAAGTCATGTTCATATGTCATGAATCCTTGGTTCACTCCTAAAGAGTGTATCCACGGGCTACCCCTGGTTTGCATGATCATCATAAAAATACATGGATTTGATGCTACATAGGTAATATTGTCTTAATCCCTATAATAAGGTGATTTATAGTTTATCATCATCCAAGGCGGACGGAAGATGGCTTGACATTGGGATCAGACCCATAAGATGGGCTTTCTACATATCCTTGGGGGAGGAATCCTAGCCCATGTAGTTTAGGAAACTTGGGTCTTATGCATGGGAGCTTCCCATTTGAGGGGACATGATTGAGTGAACCCTTTTGGAAGGGTACCCCTTTTGATATTGGTCCTTCAAGAAGATGTTCGGCGTATCCTGTTTTGACCAGAAATCAGAGTTATCATAGTTTAGGAACAATTGGTTTTGTGGATGTTGTCATTATCAAAAATCTCTAAGCCCACATGCGTCATACTATATGTGATAAACAAGAGGATGTGAGAGATCCAACTAACCACATACCTCCTATCTCACTGATGGGAGAGGGTGGGCTGATGATGGAAGAAGCTAAGACAATGGTGGGGGAGGGCATAGAGCAATGGACCCTTTAATGTGGGATGACATTAGGGGTCATGCAGATTGGCCCTTGAAATTTTAGGGACTTAACTCAATGAGGGTGCCCCAAAATGAGTTCTAGGAAAGGAAAGGAATGTTTCCTCTCATCAAAAGAAGGAACAAATATGATTCCTTCAAATGATCACCATTCCTCATTTAATGGAAAAGCAAGTGATCACCCTTAATCCCTAGAATGGAGAGTTTCATGTTAGTGTCCCAAGGTTGGACTCTGGGTTACCATGTGAATGTAGACATACATTCATCCCTGTATTCTAAACTATTCTAGGGAGAGCCTCTGTGACTCCACTTACCATGGGTATATAGACTCAAAAGGGCGTGCTGATGCACCCGATGATCTGATCATACTGATATGGTGGTCTTAGAAGTGGCTTTGGCCTAATGTCGGGGGACTAGTTTGTGGAGGGGCTATGGAGGACTGGATGGAACCAGAGAGGCAATATTAGAGATAAAGGTCAGTACAACCGAATATTCCCCATTCTACATACTATTTTCTCATACAGTATGGGGGAGCTCTGCATACCATATTGGTATGCAGGTAGATGGGTCATATGTGTACCGAAGCAGTATGCAGGATTGGTCATGGACCACCACACACCATAGTGGTACGCAGTCCTGGATATGGTCTTCTATGATGCTTCGGGTTCCATGCACGTACTGATGCAGTACACGATGCAAGTTTCAATCTACATAGAGATACACAATGCAAAACATAGTATTGATGGAGGGTCCCGGAACCTATCGTTCATAGGGATTTAATCAGTGAGGAATGTGTGGTTCACGATTACACCAATTAGGTTCATGGTTTTACCATTATTATGATGTTTCTTCTTTTTATGGTTTTGGATGGTTATACCTACAGAAATATGGTTTGCAATTTGATCTTCATTGATGATTTGAAACCAAATCTGGAATCCCCTGTGAATTTTTCTTCCAACCTCTAGGGTCTCCTCCAATTTTTCTTCATTCGTCCCTTTATTCTTCCACAAGTGATCCTTTTATATAGAACTAAGGAAATCACATCTATGGGCATTCAGAACAATTTTCAAAAGACCATGAAGAGACATCTCGATCAGAAGAAGACTCGGTCAACTAGGATTTACAGAGGCTATGGTTTGTGAGTCATGGTTTGAAGAACCCTATTGATTTTGTTCATCTACAAACCACTGAGATCATGAGATGGTATGCGGATGGCCTTCATGGGTTCTATGGTTTGTTGGCCATCACTCCATGGGCCAGCGCCTCGCAGGTCCTTATGCGTACTAGTTGTTCGTGGTTCATGCATTCCATGAACCATTCTTAGTGATGTTATGCTGGTCACTTAAAACTCTTTGAGAAATTCAATTTATTTAAGTTTATTCAAAATATTTCAACTGAATTTGCATCCCTTTTCTTTACTGGACCTATAGGAATTCTTGATTCCTTCTGAAAATTGATTGGGGGAGTATTTTCTTCTCTTTGAGAAGTTTTCAGGACCTTAAAAATTCCCCAATCATAATGGGGTTTGTTTAGAATGAAGAGACTATTCTAATGTAGAAATGGTCCTAAACTGAATTAGTTTGAAGTAAAACATATTGGTCTGGTAGGAGGGGACCACACATATATATATGAGAGAAGTTTATTTTTATTTTACCATTTCTTGTGTAGAAAAGTATTCTCGACTCTCCCTAGGCTCTCTCTACATCTGTGTATCTTCTCTTTTGTGAAATCTGTATTCACAAACCACTTTTGGTTCTACCTGCGAACTAGATTTTGGGTTCTGAAAACTGTGTTTTGGAATTTAGAACTAAAATTCAGACCATCTTATAAGATAATGCTATGTAGTTTGCATATCCCACACACCAAAATTAAACCATAGAACTTATCTTTAAGCCTTAATAATCCGAAATTAAACTCTTAAATAGAAACTTTGAGTATCAGCATGGTGAGGCCTTGGTTTGTAGTTTCTTATTTCCATGAACCCTCCCACTTTCTGGCCAACACTCTGTGGGATATCACCTCATGGGACATTCTCATACTATGTCTATACATGATATAAAGTTTCCATGCACTGTAGTAGTATGTAGGGATTTCATCTGTGTATCATGCATTATGTGGGTAATGGTTGTCGCATACCGTTTCTGGGATCAGTACATGGAGTCCCATGCAGCCACTCATTTACATACTTTAGACATTTTTTTGTGGCCTTTATCCAATAATTTTCACATTGTACAAACATTTTGTGGAATTGTTTGGATCTTCCTATGCAGGCTGTAATGTCTCTTTCACAGACTGTAGCTGACTTCACTGTTCCTTCTACGACTACCCCTATTGCCCCTCTTTCTATTGCTGACGAAATATTGAAGAACATGATGGATTTGGTTGATGAAAAAATTATGGTCATTCCATTAAATCAATCTATATAAAATCTTCTTACGGCGAGCCAAAGTAAATTCTTGGATTTAGAGAGGCTTCCATCTTATGGGTTTGGTCTATTGTCTGATACAATGATTCCGGTGCCAAATCCAATCGAGTATCCAGCTGTTTGGATAAATAACACCACTATTCTGAAGGCCTTGATTTCTTCCAAGGGATGGTACCTTCAGAGAGATGTTTCCCCTGGGTCGCTACTGATTTACAAACATCGAACTTTAGAGGAGGCGCAACAGAAACAAGATAAGATGACCCATTGCTACCAGAGCATTGTATGGAAAGCTACAACGAACAAGCAACACAGTTGGTCATCCAGTCAGGATCTTTACTCTAGAGGTTTGTTTGGTTTAGATTGGGGGTGGAGATTTTGGGTTTTCCAGAGTTGCAAATAATTTTGTGCTGAACTGTAGTTCATGGGACTATACAAGGCTGATTGGGTATCTCAGACATACAATCACCATCATACCGCCCTTATTTCACAGCTCCTAATCAGGTGGATCCCAAACACTAATACCATTCATTTAACCTATGGAGAGGTCAACAATAGTCTTTGGGACATCCGACTAATTTAAGGAATCCATTTTTTCAGGGATATGTATGATGAATTCCAACCTAATTCCTCTGTTTGGGACGATGATGAAAGGACCCCTACTTTGGACAAGAAACTCATTATTCAAGAGAAGGAACTTTTGAAGGAAATCGATCCTTGTCCAAAGAATGATTTTCCTTTTGATGATTGGTTTGGTTCCTTTGTTAAACATATTGTTCAAGAGACCAATCAACACAGATCCAGGGAATGTCCTACCAAAACAACCTGGAGGCAAGCAGGTACCTATTGGCCCACCTTGGAAAGGGAGACATTTCATGAGTGGGGATGGGGGATCGTCCCTGATGCTAACTGATTATTTTGACTATTGGCCTTCTTGGCCATGTTTTTCAGCATGTGACTCTTACCAATACAAGAATCTGGTGGTGTGAAAACCTCAACTATCATCATGGACGCTTAGCTGGCCACCAGAAAATGCATCAATTTAGCTATCCCCGTGTTGGCCAAGATTTATGGCCTACTGAGTCAGATTAGAAAAGGGGCCCCACCTTACCAGATGATTGGGCCATTCCAAATTATTTGGGGCTATATAGGAGCCCACATAAGAGTTTATACCTTTTTCAATTCCTTAAAAATTCCACATTCCACCTTCTGTCTGTATATTCAGAGTACTAGTTGTGTTATTACAACGGTTTAGGCCTCGAATGATAAGCAGGAGGAGCAGACCGAAATGAATGAGCAAGACTTAATGGATTATCTCAATGTCTAGGAACAATTATCTTATCATCCTTCTAATTCCCATGCTCGTACTATTACTAATAATGTATCTCAAAGCTTTATCAACCGAATAATTTTTTTTCTTTAATAGAAGTAATCTTGGTTTCCCTCATCAGATGAGAGCTTATTTGTGAGGGATATTCACCTTGTAGATTTAGTCATTAATTTAACTTTGCCTAAAAGACGTCTACTCCAGATCTCAACAGTGCCCATCAATCAAAGAAGCTGATGATATCCCATCAACTATGGGTGATGTACACCTGGGAGGAAATCCTATTTCAGGTCAGACTTCCTAACTCTAGGGATTTTGAACCGTTCCTCACAAGAAGCTATGTTGAGGCCTAGGTTAAATCATATCTCGATGGCCAATTAGATGATCTGGTTCCTATCGTGACAACTTCCAAGGCATCCAGGGATAAGGGGAAGGCGATGAAAAAGAGAGTTGTTAGACACTCACAACCAGGAAAAGTCCTTAGAAAGCCTCTCCCCCCCCCCCCCCCCGAGGAAAGTTGTGAAAGATGAGGTCATGACCTCACAAGCGGCCAAACGAACTTCTAAAGACACTATTGGGAGACCACTATCCATCCCCCCCCCCCCCCCCCCGAGGATGATTTCCCAGTGGTCTGGAGGAAATGGGATCTTTTGAGAGGCCATCCATCCACTCACGTCCGGTCCCCTCGTGCTTTATTACAGCTCCTCCGAACTAGGGAAGTTACTCTTACTTTCATTGGTTATATTTCAGCACCATCTGATGTTTATTTTGATGAGGATCCTAATAAGGTGGGTCATTAGTTTAGGTACCTCGAGACCCTCATCCATTCCCTATGTGGTCCCCATAAATACTCACATCAGGTACTTTCCATGCTACAACCAAAAACTGATGACGAGGATGATGACATTGCTGGCTCTCCTATTGCAGATATGACGAGAAAAGATTATTACTTGATCCTAATGTCTCATAAGAGTTCATCTCCTTACGGTCCTGAGTTTGTAGGAACCTCTAGGAAACATTTTCAGCTGTCAAAACCTGCTATGCTCCCCTGCACTAACCTTCCCTCATTGGCCATCCTAGCCATGGATGCATTTTCAGATGCCTAGAAGGTCTAGGTTGAACTGAAGGAGAACACTTTCAATAAAGATATACGGGGGATTCTTCAGTGAGGACATTTCGACCTTCTACTTTTTGGGGGATCCATTTCTCCCACTAGTATTTCAGTTAAATAAGATCATGATGAGGTGGCTTCCTACTTGAATGAAATGTAAAAATGTCTCCCCACCCCCACATACAAGCATTACAGGTTTGACCGTGTGGAATTGATGGAAGTAATCTCACGGTCAGTGGTCATCGAGGGAGTGGTGGTTCTATCTACAACCCCTAGATTTAAATTACTTTGTTTGAGAGATTATAATAGGTCCATTCCCTTATTTTTTTATAGGATCCCACAGGGTCTCGGGAAATGTTTCATTCCCCAATTTATTCCCCCGTGGGCACTGTAGCTGGGGAGTGTGCCCTACTGATTTTGGGGTGGTGATGCAGAAGGATCCCTTGAAGACCAAGAAAACATGGAAGCAGTCATCAAGGACCCTTCAAGGTAATTTCCCCTCCATCTCCTCTGGGTGCTCTTATTCAGGATCCATCTATCTGAAAATAAAAGAAATGCCAGCAGGCCTCCCAACTATGAATACACATTATGAGGGGAATCAAAAGTAATTGTCTTTTAACCAGATGGTTGAAATGAGTATCCTTGTCTTTTTGAATCACTATTGCGTGTGTGTATTTTCACGTAGGTTCTATTTGTAACTAGATGGCGGTTTCTCAGGCATCTATGGATCTCGTTCCCTTCATAGTAGAGGAAGGGTCGCTAGCAATTGTGATTGACCAAGGAAGAGGAACGTGGCCAACCAAGGAGGGTGGGGGTACTGTCGACCCTTCAAGAATGCTTGATCATGCTCAAACGAACTCTGTTTCAAGAGTGAATGAACATCCAAGAGTTGATGGCTCATTTGACCATGTTGTGCCAGTCCCCATGGAGAGAGAGAGGGTAACCTTTATAGAATGGGAGGAATATAGGGGAAAACCCCAAGACCTGTTGGATTTTGGAGGGGTGTTAAATATTAAGGAACCAATCAATCCTGATTAAATGGTATTTACCCCCATTGAGGGAGTCCCTTTGGATATTGATACTCTTCTTGCACATGATGACTCTACATAAGTCACAATCACCAGGGATGCTGATTTACTAGCCCTTGAAAATTTGAAGTGGGCTAGTATACCTTTTTCTCCAATTATGAGAGAAGTTGTTTTTTTGGCCCCCATTATCTCAAGACTAGTACCCTTCTCTAGACCAACCATCCCTACAAGCCTGATATCAATAAGAAACCTTTTGAGGGTTTCCTTGGGGATTATTGTTTCGGTTCAGTATGGCACTAGGCTATCAGTGCACCTGAGCAACCACAAGGATAAAATGATGGTTGAATATGTGGTTCCACCTTTTCTAGGTAGAAATAATTATGTATAGGTTGGGGTTACTGAATCCATCTCTTTTCTATTCCTAGAATTAAAACCACAAGTATTAAAAATAGCAGTAGCCTCTCCCACTATTTCCTCTATTTTAATTACCAAATGTGAGGCTGTTTTTGGGCCGAGTCATTCTGTAGCCACTGAGTCGAGAACATATCTTGTGACGTTTGTCCCTAACTATATTTCATCATCAGGGAGTGACTCCGAGACTGACCAAGAAGGCCTGGTCGATCTTCGTCCCATCCATCCTAAAGCATGGAGGAACTTTTGGAGATTAATCTATCAAACCCAATTGGTTGAGATTCCAACAAAGTTTCCAAAATTAAACTATTAGTTTGTGGTCTTGGGTTTTGGTGGATTAGACTATTATGGAATCCATGATATAGTGAGGAAGGTGGTCCTTGCTCGAGAAGCAACTGGTACTCTTGAGTCTCAACTTTCTGTGGCAGAGTCAATGACTCGTCTTATTGCTACACAACACAATTCTTATTGACGAATCTTCCAATCAAGATGGAGCAGTTTCACGTTTGAAAAATGATCTCTTGAAGAAAGAGTTTTTTGTTGTACAACTCGACCAAGAAGTGGAGAAATAGAGCTGTAAGTTGGAGAGGATTAAATAGGAGTAGGCCCGGGCCGCGACCTCCATTGAGGAGGGGTGATGGCAGATGACAGAAGGAGAAAGGACTGGCCTCAAAGCTCTTAGGGATACAGAGGCACTGTAGGCACACAGGGAGTTCGATACTACGAATTTATAAAAAAATTTCCAACTAGTGAGGAGTCTCATCAATTGTTGATGCAACTTTGTGATTCTTCCGAACATATCTTGTAACGATTGTGTCCCACTTTCGAGGAGAGGATCCAAGATATGGATTCCCTCTATATATTTATGAAATATGATAGAATTATTATACCCTCCAAATATTCTTATTTTTTTTCCATTCTTGTCTATTAATAAAAATCAACCATATAAAAATTATTTTGATCAGGTATTAGTTTTAAACCATGATTCGAAAGCAGTAAATTGAAACAATCAAATCAGGACCTAATATTTTCCTGATCTATGGGATGCAGTAATAATAGTTTGACTATTGCTGGGATTTCATGGAAAACCTCATGAAATTTTGTGTCGTTTTTATTATCACCCTAATTTTTTCCTAAGCTTGTTTGATAAGGGATTAGCAGGCATAACTAGACTTTTGACTAGGCCTCCCTTTGTGGGTTCTCAACCTAACAAGATTTATGTCTCTTTTGAGTTTTTGATAGCTCAACACATATTTTTTCCTTTTTCAAACCATACACATTATAGGTTTAACGTGCTAATATTCGACTTCAATCGAGGGTTTCCATTTGTGGGCTTTCACTCTAGCAAGTATTGCATCTCTTTCGCTAGAAGTTTATAGTCCAACCAATCGGACTTATTACTAATGCTTTAGGTCGAACGGTTTTCACCAAACTTGGTAGGGAAAGAGCCCAAATTTTGGATTAATAAGCCGAAAATGTCCTAATAACTTTCAGAAATGAATGAGTGATTTTTATTGACCCTGAATTTTTGAGGTTTGAATGTATATGAGGCCTGAGAACCATTTTAGGCATACAGAGGCATGAGAGGACTCTCCTGGGGGGGGGGGAATTTTCTTTTGGTTGTTGGCCTTTTTGTAGGCTACATATACAGATCCACCAGGGCATGATGTGCATAGTCAAACAAAGGTGTCCATATGACACTGACCTTCTATCTCCGATGACCATGGGGAATTCAAAACACTTCAGGTTTGTTTTGAGGTTAGGGGCTATAGTGGGTGGCCTATCTAAGGAATGATGTCTGAAAGTATTAGGGTCATCTTTGTTGGATTTGAATGGGAACCCACTCCCACACAAATTTTACTTGTGTAAGGGAGTGTCAGTGAATGGTACAGTTTAACATCATAAAACCAAGGAAACACGACACCTATTATGGGAGATCATTCTGCTATAACCAAAGGAGAGTAAATGATTCATCAATTCAATTAGAAATACCTTTCGTGTTTGTAAATTCAGAAAAGGAAAGATATGTAAACCATTATCAATGCGGGTTTTCTAAATCCAAGGAGTGAGATGGGCCATAAATGTCATGCGAGCATACAAAAACTGGAAAGGACTCTCCTAAAGACTAATTTTCCTTTTATTGAGGGCCATTTTGTAGGAAACATATGTAGAGCCACCAGGTCATGATGTGAATCGTCAAACAAAGGTGTCCATAGGATACTAGGCTTATATCTCTGATGGCCATAAAGGATTATGGAGATTGAGTCATTTTGGAACACAACATTTGGCCTCTAAAAAGGGGTGCACCTAAGCATGTAAGGGGAAATTTCTTCGGATGAAATTTTCCAGGAAACCTATAAATAAGTAAAGGAATATTCAATTCATATTTGGATAAACTTCATGCATATGGATGAGGTATATTTATTTTATTGAAGCCTCAAGAGAGACCAGAAGTGAAACAGGACAGAATGTTCTGATATACCTAGGATGTGGGTAGGAAAGATAATGTGAACCATGAAAGTGAGGAATCTTGAATCAGGAGGTATGTCATGAGGCTTAAAATCCATTATGCGTATTGTGGTAGGAGAGGAAAATCTTGAGGATGAAATTGCCTTTGGTTGATGGTTGTTTTTTAGGTGACATATCACTACTGGAAATGAAAGGTATACAAACGATTGAAAATCGTTGGTATATGGTAGAGAACTGTTGGTATAAATTATACCAACAATTTTAGAAACCGTAGCCTAGTAAGCCTTGAAAATAGACATATACCAACGGTTTGAGATAAAATGTTGGTATATGTGAAGAAATATACTCTATACAAATGGTTTTATGTAAACTGTTGGTATAGTGAACTTGTACAACACATATGCCAACAGTTTCAAAACCGTTGGAAGTCTTCCATTCAACCCTATACCAATGGTTTAAACCATTGGTAATGGTTTTTTTACCAATGGTTCTGAACCATTGGTAAAATAAATACATACAGAACCTATACCAATGGTTTAAAAACGTTGGTATAAGCTTTGTTGTACAATTCACACAGTAGCCTTCTCTGTGTGATGCTATGTGAATTGTACAATAGTAAATGTAGAATACAATACAATACATAATAATTATACATAATTAAAAACTGATTATTATAAGGATACATAATTTAATAATCAATTATTAATACAATACATTAAAAATTGAATACGTAATTATATGTCATACAGAATTAAGAATACATACAAAATTGTATTTTTTATAACACATACACGATTGAATTCAGAAATTAGAAGCTACAAACCCAAAATAAGGAAATGAATAAATGAATTCAATGAAACACAAATATAATGTCCCATGGTTTGGGGCGGGTTCCTTTGAACTTAGTGATGATCATAATGGGTGTGTATCAATGAGATTGTGCGACTTAGGGAATATAGTTGTCCTTTCCATATTAAATGTAATGTTTTTTAGAATAGGGGGAGAAGTTCCTCACATGAGAAGTGGATTGTGTGAGGCTGGACCATGGATCGTTGTACTAAAGTATCAACACAAGCCGAATATGTTTGGTCAGTTTTCCATATGCCAGTTCTTTTTACTTAAAATGACGTTCATTTTAAACAAAAGAGAGACAGTTATAGTGATACCGGCCACACAATGCCTTGGATTGAGGTAGGGTTGACTCGTAGACATCACATATGACACATGGATCATTGTTCTAAAGTATCAATATAATCTGAATGCGTTTGGTTGCTTTTCCGTATGCCAGTTGTTGTTTTCACTTAAAATTTTGTCCATTTCAAATAAAAGTGAGACACTTTGAGTGGTACCAGCCACACCGAGCCTTAGATTGAGTCTCGGTTGAATCGTACATGTCATAAATGACCCAAGGATTTTTTTTTTCTAAAATATCAAAACAATCTGAATACGTTTGGTCGGTTTTCTATATGTCAGTTGTTTTTACTTAAAATAGTGTCTATTTTAAACAAAAGAGAGAAACTTAGAGCGCTACCGGCCACACCGTGCCTCAGATTTAGGAAGGATTTACTCGTACACATCAATAATGACCAATGGATTGTTTTCATAATGTATCAACACAATCCAAATGTGTTTGGTCGGTTTTCCATATGCTAGTTGTTGTTTTCATTTAAAATGTTGATCATTTCAAATAAAGGTGAGAAACTTTGAGTGGTACCGGCCACACTGCACCTCGGATTGAGGTGGGGTTGACTTGTAAACATCAAAAATGACTCATGGATCGTTTTTTTAAATTATCAATAGAATCCAAATACGTTTGGTCCATTTTCCATATGTTAGTTGTTGTTTTCACTTAAAATGATGTCCATTTTAAACAAAAGAGAGACATTTAGAGTGGTATCAGCCACACCATGCCTCAGATTGATTAGGGGTTGACTCGTCCACATCAAAAATGTCCCATGGATAGTTTTCCTATAGTATAAACACAATAATAATGCATTTGGTTGGTTTTTTGTATGCCAGTTGTTGTTTTCACTTAAAATGATGTCCATTTCAAATAAAAGTGAGACACTTTGAGTGGTACCGGATACACCACACCTTATATTAATTCAATCTTGAGTCATAAACATCACATATGACCAAATTATTAATTTACTAAAGTATTAAAACAATCCTAATACGTTTGGTTTTCATATGCCAGTTGTTTTTACTTAAAACAGTGTCTATTTTAAACAAAAGAGAGACACTTTGAGTGATACCAGCCACACCCTACCTCAGATTGAGGCAGTGTTGACTTGTAAAAATCACATATAACTCATGGATAGTTTTCCTATGGTATAAACACAATATTAGTGCATTTTTTTGGTTTTCCGTATGGCCGTTGTTGTTTTCACTTAGAATGATGTCCATTTTAAACAAAAGAGAGACATTTAGAGTGGTACCGGCCACACCATGCCTTAGATTGATGTTGGTTGACACGTACACGTCAAAAATGTTTCATGGATCATTTTCCTAAAGTATCAACACAATCCAAATTCATTTGGTTCGTTTTTCGTATGCCATTTGTTGTTTTCACTTAAAACGATGTCCATTTTAAACAAAAGAGAGAAATTTAGAGTGGTACCGACAACACCATGCCTTGGATTTATGTGGGGTTGACTCCTACACATTAAAAATGTCCCATGGATAATTTTACTAAAGTATCAACACAATACAAAAAATTTTGGTCTATTTTCTATATGTTAGTTATTTTTACTTAAAACATTGTCCATTTAAAAAAAAGAGACACTTAGAGTGGTGTCGGTCACACCGTGCCTCAGATTGATGCGAGGTTGACTCGTACACATAAAAAATGTCCCATGGATAATTTTCCTAAAGTATCAACACAATATGAATGTGTTTGGTTGGTTTTCCGTATGCTAGTTGTTGTTTTCAATTAAAATGTTGTTCATTTCAAATAAAGGTGAGACACTTTGAGTGGTACCAGCCACACCATGCCTCATATTGATGTGGGGTTGACTGATACATGTCAAAAATTTTCCATATATCATTGTGAAAAAGTATCAATAGAATCCAAATACGTTTGGTCTATTTTCTGTATGTTAGTTGTTGTTTTCACTTAAAATGTTCTCCATTTCAAATAAAAGTGAGACACTTTGAGTGGTACTGGCCACACTGGGCCACGTATTGAGGCGGGGTTGAGTCTTACACATCCCATATGACCCATGGATCATTTTCCTAAAGTATCAACACAATCCAAAAACATTTGGTTGGTTTTCCGTATGCCAGTTGTATTTACATAAAAGGGTGTCCATTTTAAACAAAAGAGAGACACTTTGAGTGATACCAGCCACATCGTGCCTCAGATTGAGGTGGGGTTGACTCATAAACGTCACATATGACTCATGGATCATTTTACTAAATTATAAACACAATATGAATACTTTTGGTTAGTTTTCCATTTGTTATTTGTTTTTTACTTAAAAGGGTTTCCATTTTAAACAAAAGAGAGACACTTTGAGTGATACCGGCCACGCCATGCCTCTTATTGAGGCTAGGTTGACTTGTAAACATCATATATGACTCATGGATCGTTTTTATAAAGTATCAACACAATAATATTGTGTTTGGTCGGTTTCCCGTATGCTAGTTAGGAAAATCATGCAATAAAAGTGATAATATCTTATACTAAAACTATAGACATTGTTCATGATGTGTACCCCCTAGTGAATGGTTAGTTAAAATCATGCACATTTCTTCTAAAATATATCCCTATTTGGTTGGTATATACCTTGTGGTATGGACTTAAATTTTTTACTAACCGTGAGGCATAGTGTTTTTCTACGCCGACCGGGGTTCCGAACTTCAAATATGCCCTAGAAGCCCCATAAACCATTATAACATCATTAGGCTTCCATATTTGGTAAAAAATAAATATCTATACTAAATTAAAAAATATACTTACCATAGTGAAAAACGAGTTTCTCATAGTCTTCCCATTTAAAGGAACTCATCCTGAAGTTCACATTCAATGGGTGTAAAAATTTTATTTGAGAACAATTCTGTCTGGGGGGTTGCCTAGGGTTGAGGGGGGCTATTGGGGGGGGGGGGTTGTCTGGGGGGATGTCTGGGGGGCTGTCCAGGGTCCAGTGAGGTGGGTGGGGGAGGGGGGCTGTCTGAGGGGGCTATACGGGGTCTAAAGAGGAGGGTGGGGGCTATCCGGGGGGTTGTCCGGGGTCTAGGGTGGAGGGTGGGGGTGCTTTCCAGGGAGCTCTCTAGGGGGTTGTTCGAGGGGCTATCTGGTGGGATATCTAGGGTCCAAGGAGGAGGGTGGGGGTGGGTGTGATGGGTGTGTGCAAGGTGTGATAGTATTTGGAGTAGAATGAAACATCCATATTAAATCAAAAATAAAATGTCCTAAATATTAGTCAAAAATGTAATGGATCAATCTTCTCCTGATCACTATCACCATCACCATCACCACTATCATCACCAGCCTCATACTCACCATTATCTCTGTCCTTTTATTCATCCTCATCATCTTCCCCATGCCCATCCTCGTCCCCATCCTCACCCTCCTCCTCATCCTCATCCTCTTCCTTTCCCTCACCTTCATCCTCACCCTTGATCTCAGCATCATCATCATCCCCAACATATTCCTTTTCAATATCCTCGTCATCACCAGGAACATCATCATCTCAACCACCACAAGAACTACCACCTGGTTTATTGGATAATTCACCCATCGATAACATATATGGATAACAAGCCACGCTGGCCTCTGGTGGAAGTGATGAAGATAAAGCTTTGATCAGTTTCATAAATTCATTCTCCCTCATTTGAACCTATTCTTCCAACTCTGTGACCCTTTTATCAGACTTTCTTTCATTCTCCTTGACCTGTTCTAACTCGGTGGTACTATAATGGATACTTGGAGAGAACCAATACCTCATCAAGAATATATTCTTACCAGGTCGGTAGTGTACTCGACCAGAGTGATCATCTCCCAAAACCTGATATAAATGATCGTGTGGCCCAAAATTTTCAGGATCTTGGGAATAAAGGGACTCTAAAGTAACTTGTTAAAAATATTAATAGATTAATAAATTTAAAAATAGATATTAAACTTTGAAATAAATAAATTAAAACTTACAATCTTTTCTTGTATCGGTTCATTAACTGCATTTCCATATTTTTTCCCTTCTACTCGAGCTAAACAATTTTTCTCAAGGGAGACGTCCTTAAATATTCAATTTGTGCTTCTATGAGGAAATTTAAACAATATAAAGTGCAAGTATAATTATATATTGAATATTCAATAAATCACATAATTTAAGTAGGAAATAATAAAAGGGCATGTCCTAGATAAAAATAATAAACAACTATATCGTACCAGCTGCCTCTCATGATCTGACATAGTAGTGCACCCCAAAGTATATAGGTATTTCTTTGAATCAATGTTTTTTGGCTTTTTTCATAATATTACTAAATAATGTTTAATAATAAATAAGATAACATTAATGAAAAATATGAAAACTGTCATTTAAATACCTCAAATGGGATTAATACCCTAAATTTGGCAGTCCCCCAATGGGTAATCATTTGGCGATATTGCTCTATCGGGCAGTCATCCATGATAGGTACTGTCTCTAACTACGTGCCCACTATATCACACCAGCTAACATATAACTCATGCTTATAATCTCTCCAAATCTCTCCTAGCTCCTTTAAACATGCTGGTTGTGCATGCTCACCCTCAGGGATGTTAAACCGAAGCTAACACCCAATAGATTAATTTATATAAATAAAAAAAATATCGTAAATCCGATAGATTTTTTACCCATATTTGTTCCCATGCATTATCCTTGACTTCATGTTGAAGATTTCTCCAAGAGAGAGGGCTGACCTGAATGTTGTCGGAGTATTTGGATAGCATCACCAAAAAACCCCAACATTGCTACCCAGGTTTATCAATCATTTGTCCATCATCATTGTATTCAACCATCAACTGTGTCTAGCAGTTCCATACCACATGCAAGTGAGTACACCCCCTCCTCTTCCTCCTATCAGTAGATGAATATGTTATTAAAGAAAAAAACATTAGTACAAGTTATAATAAAAATAAATTTTGGTATAATTTTTTTAGAGTTATATAAATATACCTGTGGTAGTCAGATCAATGAGAGTCACTGGATGTGCATAAGCTGAAGGAATATCCTATACAGGTGGAGTCTCCCTCAGTGTACGCTCCTCATCCACATACTGTGTCGGAGTAGGATTCAAAGAAGGTGGAATATAATAGCTCGGAGATAATGAACCAGAAGCCAAAGATGATGGCACAGACGTCTTGCCAACTGGTAGTGTAAACATCAGAGGCCTAAATATCCTGTGTGTCCCTAAAGACACGCTAGTATAAAAATGGGGCATAGAAGATACGTCTATGGTAGGGGAATAGTCCAATAGAGTACGACTAGTGGATCATTTAACTATCACACCACGAGCCCTCATACCACCAGCCTTAGTACCGGGACCACTAGATGATCGTCTAACTCTGACACCACCCCCTCCTACCACCAGCCTCTATACTCTGAGAAATATCAGGCACCTTGTCGGATATCCCTCGTCTAGGGGGTTATTTCTGAAAAAAAGTTTAACACAAAAGTAAACACATGATATTATAAGTTATTGAAATATATATTTGAAATAAAATACTCACAACAGGGATGAGTGGATGAACACCCATCTGTGTCATGCGACGATTATTTTATGTCATCTTTTTTCACTGTATCTCTTCAATTCGGGTCATTTCATGCAATGAAAACAAATATGGAAGTAATTATAAACAGATACCTAATGTGTAACCCAAAAAAAAATATAAAAAAACCATTCTCGTAAAAAAAACATAAATAAACAAAAGATTTATGGTGGTTTAATGGTAAGTTCTAGGATACACACTCTGAATGATGTAGGTGAAACATTTAGCTGAAAACATGACTGTATGATTCTATATATTTCCCACCACAACTTCGGGTTCACAATCAACTCTGACAATTGAGCTATTGGAGTCATCATAAGTAATAAACGGATTACTTCCAATTTTAGTAGGGATAGTGTCAACTTCCTCATCACCATCATCAAAAACATGTAATGGATTTAGTTAAATAATTAAACTGAATATAGGATGACGATGATCTTTGACATAAAAAACTTGTTTCACCATTGATGCCAATACATATGGTTCATCGGTGGCAAGAGTGTGAGTCATGTCAATAACTCGAAATCCACAATCATTAATAAAGGTGCCTTGCCTCATCATTGAATCAAACCATTGACATTTCATCATCATGACTCGACCATGCGAGTAATAATCCAAAATTATTATTTTCTCCACGACTCCATAATAAACTACATTTTCAGAACGAGGTCTATTATCCGATGAACTAGTGTAACAGTATATTATGGCAGTTAGCATAACACCATCATGTTGTGTTCTCATGATCCTTTCTCGTTCAATGATAATAAATTTATATCCATTGATCACAAGTGATTTACAAGCACGAACCATGGTATTATGACCAAAAACCAAAGCTCTTATTTCCTCAGAAATAGAGTCTGCAGGAAAACTCAATACCTGAAATATAAACAAATAGTAAACTTAATTAAATATTATATTTATTTAGTTATTACAAAAATATTTTTACCTTCAATTTCAACTAAGAAGAAAACCCTTTTCTATGAAAAGTATTTTTCCTTCTCAATGATAATGAACAATTCTTTCTATATATCAATTATTTATGTCCCTTTAGATAAAAATAATAATAGTTTAACAAATATTTAAAATTATAAGAGATAAGATAAGAGATACATGTATAATTTACTTACTTGATATAATCATCGAACAAATCAAAATTGAACAACACTATGCGATGTGCCATCTCTCACTCTTCTAGGATTAATGTCTTCAATGTATATTGATCCCGAAATTCCTCCTGTCTGAGGAAGTGATGGAAAACTGGGTTCAATTTTCTCATAGTGTTATTCTTCATTTCTAATTGGTCTGTTTATTCTCTTAGTAAGAACATACAAATACATTGAGAATAAATCCATACATTCTTGAGCCAAGTAACTGTTCACAATCGAACCTTCGAGATAATTCATGTTCCGAACATATGATTTCAATGTGTACATGTTTTTTTTCAGTTGGATACATCCAATGGAAAGCAACGGGTCCTCCAAGAAGTATTTCAGTCGGAATATGGATAGTCAGTTGCAACATGAATGTAAAAAATGATGGAGGGAATATTTTCTCTAACTCACACAAAATTAATGGTGTCTCTGCCAACATTTTTTGCAAGAATTATTTGGAAAGCTTCTTAGCACAAACATCTCTAAACAAATAGAGTAACTGAATAACTGAGACTCTTACATCATTGGACAAGAGATGACAGATTTATATTGAAATCAACTCATGCAAAAGGATGTGATAATCATGAGTCTTCAAAGATTTCAGCTTCAACTCTTTTCTATTGACCCGTTTTGATATATTGCTTGAATAGCCATCACGAACTTTAGTAGTCTCTAGCACCTCCAAAAATTTATTTTTTTCAGCAGGTGTCATCACATAATAAGCACATGGAACTTTCCATTTATTTTCACTGATACAGATAGGATACAATTCTGGTCTGATCCCCCAATCTATCAAGTCACGTTGAGATCGTAAATCATCTTTTTTCTTCCCCTGGACATTTAGAAGAATCAAAATCAATATTTCACATATATTCTTTTCAATGTGCATTATGTCTAAGCAATGACGTAACAAGTTGGTTGACGAATACGACAACTCAAAGAATATACTCTTCCTCTTCCAATTGTAACAGGTATCATTGGAAGCATTTTTTCCTCTTTCTAGATTTCATTACACCCTTCTCAATTGAATAATTGAAATCATTCAATTCATTAAGCAAATTAGTTCTAAACAAACACTGAGGTGGATCATCATTCTCCATGGTATTGTCAAATATTCGACGATTGTTTCTATATGGATGGTTCATTGGAAATAATCATCGATGTCCCATAAAACTAAAACTATGATGATATTTTAGTCTTCTCCATCTAGTATACATCAGACAAACAGAATGTGACAATTTTCTTTTTGTGATCCATCCAGACATCATTTCATAAGCATGAAAAATCATTGACCATCCACATAAGCGCATCACGCATATGAAATATGTCTTTCAAACATGCATCATATATGGGCACACCAACATCCCAAAGAAGTTTCAAATATTTTATTAAAAGTTTCATGTATACATCTATATCATTTCCGGGATCAGAAGGGCCAGATATCAGTATAATCAAGAAAGTGTAAGGATTTTTCATACACAACCATGGGGGAAGGTTATAAATGTGTATGAAAACCAGCCATGTGCTGTGCAAAGTAATCATCTACCCAAATGGATTAAAACTGTCACATGAAAGGACCAGTCTCACATTACGCACGTCGGATGCAAATTCAAGATATCGAGCATCAAATCTCTGCCATGAAAATCCATCTGCATGGTGAACCAACTCTTCATTATTCTTTTTTCTATCGGTGTCATGCCATCGAATTTTTACTGATATTTAATCAAACATGAAAAGGTTCTATAATATGGGGATCAATAGAAAGTGCCACATTACTTTTTGTGGCACACGAGATGGTGTTCCGTCATATTTTGGCTTCCATCGGGAGGTTCCATATTTTATAAAATCATTTCCTCTAGCAGTTTCCTCCCAAAATAAGCAGCAATCATTCAGGAAAGCATGATGTTTTTTGAGAATCCAATTCATCAAATAACTTCCATTCCATATAGTGGTTTGAGGTAATATCTGCATCATCTGTAAGTAAGTCCTTCAAGAAGGTAAGAATATAATCGATTTCATTATTTGAAATCCCATACATATTTTTCCCATGAAACAATCAGATTAAAAATTCCAACCTTTTCATTTTACCACATTGCCGATATACTAGAGTCATCGCAGCATCATTCAATTTTTCACCCTATCAACATCATCATTTTCATTGGACGCATCATGAGTGCTTGTATAGAAATCTTGTTGGTTGGACATCCTTTCCTTCTTGTGATGCCGAATAAATGGAAACCGATCATATATCAAACTCTCCAATTCAGTCTTATCATTTGGATCATCAACATTTTGAGATTCCATTTTCTCTCTATTGTGATACCACACATAATAGTTTGTTTGGAAACCATATTTGGTTATATGATAGAAAACTGCTTCAAGACTCAACCAAGGTCTTCCAACATAATTAGAACACGGGCAGTGTATGCGACCACTATTTGAATCCTTTTCAAATGCAAGATCTAAAAAGCTGTTCAAATTATTTTGAAAATCGGTTGAAATATGATCAGTTTCGTACATCCAACTTCTATCCATTCTATAAACAAATTGTAATAAGTCATTTCAAAGCAATTAAATAATATTGAAGTTCAATCAAACAAATATTTAGGTAAATGAAAATTGATTAATTTATATAAAGTCATAATGGAAACATTACTCTATATGAGAATCATATTATAAAACACAACAAAATACAGTGAATATAAGAAAATAAGATACATAATTTTTAATGCTTATATTCAAGGATTTCCGAGTAAGATATTGGAAGTGGATCAAGGAATAAATAATCCTTAAGGGTCTTATTGGGATTACATGAGTTTTATACTTTAACTTCTTCAAGGATATGAGGATGAGGAGTAGGATGAGGATCACATCAAAAGTATTTATGTCCTCATCATGTTTCACCTTAACAATGGATTATAGGATCCTATCATTGGGGCCATAGATCATAGGTTGGTAGGGTGTATTCATTGAATCATGTCCCAATTGATTTTGGAGAGAGACCTTTCATAGTTATAGGTATGGATTTTATTAGAAACACTTATAAAAATGATATCTAGGAATTGTGACATACCAAACTAGGATGCCACTCATTAGTGACACGAACTTAGATAGCCACAAGGCCTCAAGCACATCTACCAAAATTCCAAATGTTATTGACTAATAGTGCGAGGCTTTGGTGTGTCTGGGGGAGACTATTCCCTCATTACCTAAATTGCACAATTTTAATATTATCAGTTAAAAAGTGGAAGAAAGATAACAATGGGAAAATATTGGAAATGGATGAAAATAACAAAATTAGTAATACCAACTAATAACAGAATCATAAACCGAATGATGGTAATGTATGTCATGTATCAAGAAGAAAAACATAGTTACAACTAGTAAGAAGTAGTACTATATAAGAGGCTCAATAAATTCTAAAATTTGACCATGTTTCTTGAGCTACAACCCAATCATCTTCTACATGCTCCATTCTATGTCATGTGAGTATTCATGCATTTGTAAAATGGTGATTCCCATTATATAAACATATAATCATGTAGTTTATATGGGTAACCAATAGAATCTCGAACAATGTGTGAGATACAATTCATGTAGGTGACAACCGAGAGGTCTATAACTATCAGTCTATTTATATAACATTTTAATATAATGATATGATAAATAAAAGCGACAACTAAAAAATCTAAAAGTGTTTTCTATGGTTCTAGAGAAAAAATCTAAAAGGGTTTTCTGTGAATTAGTTTCATGAAGATGGAAGAAGCACTACATGGGAGAAGGAGAGGTCCCACCGAGAGTTCTATTTGTAGATATCTTATTCATAAAGAACATTGGATTGTATGGTTAAGTATTTCTTGTTTCTTCTATGAAAAATAATTAGGGACCACATACTATTTTTCAAAGTTGAAGAAGATACTCCATATGTTCTATTTTAAAAAGGATAAGTGAACAGTGTGTCATTTTATATATATAAAGATTTTGATAGAAACATGATACATACTTGTTATGTAACACACATAGTGTACAAAAATAAAGATGAATAAGATCTTCCTATTTGACATGATCTTAATGAAAGGAGTGATTTTCATTAAATACTATGAATAAATATTACAAACAATTTCTTATGAGTTTATATACAAGAAGCTATAATATTTGGAGCATTGATATTAAAAAAAGAACTATGAATCTTTAAAATTAGAACACAAGAAAGATACCAGGCCCTTATAAATGTATATGTGTAATGAAAACATTAATTAGACAATTTGTACATTAATGTAGTGATTTGAGTACACAATTCGTGAAGGGAGTAGTGAATCATAAAATTTTCCAAAATCCCTAGAAATAGGGAAAAACGATGTGATCTTTATAAATAGTGAAATAAATGGAGAAATGTTGAGAATAGAAGGATATCCTTAGCTAATATGAGAATAGTTTGAAGGAGTCTAACCTAAATGGGGGAGTTGCATCTGATCAGATGGAAGAGGTTCACCTGGGTGGGCACTTCTGGGAGTTGGGGGAATGTGCTTCTGGAAATTGGGTGCTTTTGGGAGTCGGGGGAATGTGGTTCTGTTTTAGTGAATTTGGGGGGCGGGGGGTGGGATTTTCCCAATGGTTATTAAAAACCAGTGGTAAAAGCATGGATTTCACAATGGCTTCTTTAAACTGTTGCGAAATACTTCCCTAACCACACCTTTACCAATGGTTTATTAAAACCGTTGGTAAAAGAAACCTATACCAATGGTTCTTTTGAACCATTGGTATAAAAGTGTTGGGAAGGATAGCCTTTCCAGTATTGTATGCATAGCCACCGGGGAATGATGTGCATAGTAAAACAAAGGTGTCCACATGACACTGGAATTCCATCTCTGATGGCCAGAGAAGATTATAGAGATTCAAGATTACTCAAAGCATGGAGTTCGATGTATGGAAGGAGTGTATCCAGATACATTAGAAACATTTGGGCTATGATTCACTCATGGGATCGAGTAATTCCCTATATATAACTGTCTCATATGTAGGGTGAGGAATTCATCACATATTTGGAGTACCCTATAGTTTAACGTCATACAGTTAGGACACGTGGTTCCTTATGGGGAAGGGAACCATGACATACCTTTTAGGGTCATGCTCTTGGACCAAACTCCTGGACTGATTTTCCATGATGTCTTGGTGGATCTCTCGCAGAGGTACCTAAGATCACATTAGTTATTCTCAGTGTGAAAAATAATGGATTACGAGGATTTTAGATTAACACTTTAGAAATGGTAGGGAGAATTTTATGCTTAAATCTATGCTATGCAGTTTAACGCCATGAAATCAGGACACTTCTAGCCTTGCAGTTTAGCATCGTGTTGTGAGGATGTTTTGTTGTGAAGTTTAGAGTTATGTGGTGAGGACATTAGGGTGTGTAGTTTAGAGTCATGTCGCGAGGAAATTATGCGGTGTAGTTTAGAGTCATGCAGTCAGGACATTATGCTATGCAGTTTAGAGCCATGCAGCAAGGACATTATGTAGTGCAGTTTAGAGTCATGCAGTGATAACATTATGTTGTTAAATTTAGATTCATCCAGCGATGACATTATACTATATAGCTTAGATTCATGCAGTGAGGATAATATGATGTCACAAATACCATAAATAGGTTTGAGTTGATCGTGGTCGGGATATTATTGCATTCTTTATACATGAGGAATTATAGAAGTTATAAACTATAGTCTCAGAGGTAAACTTGGGTCAGAAATAATGACATGGGGCTTAGAATCCATTGGGCTTACTGAGGTAGGAGAGTAATCTCCTAAGGGAATTTTTTCCTTTGGTTGACAACCATTTTTGAAGGTGTTATATGCAGAGCCACTAGGGCGTGATGTGTATTGTCAAAAAGAGGTTTCCATAGGGCACTGGCCTTCCATCTTTGATGGCAATGAATGATTATGGAGATCCAAGCGTTCTTAGTGTATAGAGTTTGAAAAATGGGTAAGATGTGTCTGGGAATGTAGAAAATATCTAGACCCTGATCAGCCATGAACTACTGAAGTTTCTATATAGATCTAACTAATATGTAGGGGAAGCATGATCCTTTGACTCATTATGAGTGTCAGAATTCAAATTTGGAATTTCCATCATCTCTTTGAATTTGTTGTGTAGGAAATTGGGGGCATGTTCGAGATCTCGTAATGTTGAGAATCGAGCTGCAGATGACTCTTGAGGAACCTTGAAGTTTAATGTCGTGCGGTTAGGACCTTTCATGGATTCCCCTATACAAGTCTGACCTATGCATGAAGTAAGGGGAAATCTTTTATTGGTGGATGGGTCGGGATGTCAAATTCAGGCATCACTACATATCCTACAAGGGAAATAATCAAGCCATACATAGTTCTAAATGTTCCCTACAAAGGTCCAGTCCACATGTAGGGACATGATAGGGCACTTTTTTATGGTGGATGGGCCCAGATGTTAAATCTAGGTGTCACTACGTATCCTGTAAGGGCATAAATCAAGCCATACATAGTTCTAAATGTTCCTTATATCGATTTGACTCAGACATAGGAGCAGGGAAATTTTGGTTTCATCCGTTATGGGTTTTGGGTCTATCATACTCCTCTATAGTTTGTTTACATAAGGTAATCCTTACCACCATGTGAGTTATACTTTATGTGAGAAATGAGGAGTTAAAAGAATTTCCCTCAAAATATGGGGAGGTAAAGGTTACAATAGAGTCATTTTTTCATGTGGGGATGGGCCAAGATCGAGGGTCAAGGCGTCACTACGTATACCACTGATGAATGGGACTAAAATTGTATGTAGTTCTTTGGGGATCATGAATTTTATTTTCATGCGATTAGGATGATTTGTGCTATGTAGTTTAACATCTTGCAGCTAGGATAATATGCTATGAAATTTAGAGTCAAGCAGTGAGGACATTAGAAACATAGTTAATGTTGTGCTGTAAGAACTAACACCATACTATTTAATGTCATGTGGTCAGGATGGCGACTCATAATTTAGGGTCAAAGATTTTGGACCATAGGTGTCATTTTTACATCAATTAATTCTTTAGATACATTTAATTGGTGGGAGCCATGATGAGTTGACAATCTATTGATATCAAGTTGTATACTCCATTGGAATATTCCCTATGTAAGAAATATGGTCCCTCCCACTTTGACTCAATATTTTGGGGCTTATTTCTGAGTATTATCGGGGTTCTAAGGACCAACACCATCTCTCCTTTGAGGAAAGACCAAAGGAAAACCTTTTTGTCTAAGGCTCATGCGATCCGATTTTGGTAAACTTCTAAATGGTGTAAAGTGTGCATCCTTTTCTCATCCAACTACTCCAACTCATCAAAATGTCTATAGGATTTCTCATCCATGGATAGTTGATCATAAATGGCCACACAGAGTAACGATACTTAAATTTCAATAATCAAAATCGCCTCTGTCCCGTATACTAGTGAATACATGGTTTCCTAGGGGCAGTGCAGGTTGTGGTCTTATAAGCCCATAAAGCATGAAGGATATTATCTGGACATGATTTATTATCCTTATCTACCATATTTTGGGGTATGTTGGATATATTCTTGTTTAAATACTCTATCTACTTGTTGGAAATTTCTTGGTAGTTGGATGGATGGTTGGATTTGATTCCATACTCCTGGTATAACTTTTCCAACTCAGCAGAGTAGAAGTTTTTGTAGTTGTCTATTACTATTTTATGAGGGACACAAAATCTATTAATGATGTTGGCCTTTACAAAGCTAACAATGATTTTCTCCCTAACTTCTTTAAGGGAAATTTATTCGGACCATTTGGAAAAGAAGTTGGTTGTTGTGAGAATGAACTTGAATTGTCTGGCTATGGCGGGGGGATATGGTCCCACAACAACCATCCCCAGGTCGTAAATGACCATAAGTACTTAGCTGTGTGAAATAACTCCAGGGTTCGGTGAATAAAATTGGAATGAAATTGGTTGTAATGACACTTCTTGGGGAATATGAAAAAATATTGTATCATAGTGGGAAAATATTATCCAAGCCATCAAATTTGATGGGAAGTTCTTGGTCGTTGATTGGTGTGCTCCACAAACTCTGGCGTGCAATTCTTTCACGATGGAACCAGTATCTTGTCCATTGATGAAACTGTGAAGTACTCCATCAAGGCCTTGTTTGTAGATAACCTTTTCATAGATTATTCCACTGTACAAGACAAAGTTGACTGCCTATCTATTGATCTGTTCTCTTCTAGCCCTATATTGTGGGAGTTCCACCCTCCGAAGGTAATTTTTAATGTGATTCATCCAGCCAGTGGTGTGGCTATAAGGCTTAGAAATGAGTCTAATATTATCTATTTCCTCCGTATTGTTTTGAATAAATCGCAAGATCATTTGATGGTGGGAAATTCTAATAACCATCTCATCCCGATCTGGATCATATAGGGTTGTAGCAGCATTTTCCAATGCATCAGCTTAATCATTTTGTGACTGGGGGACATAGGCCAGCATTAGTTCTGATATTAATTCTTCCATTAGTTCCTGAAAATGGTTCATCAAGGGTAGAAATACTTCTTTATTAATGGAATAATCACCATTGATCGTCTTGATGACCAGCTCTAAATCATGTTTTATCTTCAAGTGTTCATCTCGTGCATGAGGTTCCAGCTTAAGCCTTCAATGAGGGCCTAGTATTATCCTTCATTATTTGTGAATCCCTCTAAAATCATGAAGGAGTAAGAAAAGGTGACCCTCTCATGGGATATGAGTATAACTCCCAGTCCTACTTTATTGAGGTTGGGATCCTCTATCCTTTTTTTGATCGGGATTCTGGAAGCACCTTCGATGTACATTTTCCATGTATGGGGGTCTTCATAGATGGAGAACACATCTTTATCTGAAAGTTAAACATACAATAGGGTTGTTTCTTCTAAGGGGTGCTCTGCCAGGAAGTCTTCTAATGCATGGACTTTGGTGGAATTCTAGGGAATGTAATGTATGTAAAACTATTGTAGTATGAATTCCCACCATGATATGCGTCCAGTTATCATGGTATGGCTAAGGATATATTTGAGTGGGTTGAAGCAGGAGACCATATGGGCCCCGTGGTCCTACAGGTAATGCCTGAATTTTGGAACTACAAAGATTAGTTCTAGGAAATTCTTTTAGATTATTGAATATCTGGTCTCAGAATAAATAATTTTTCGGATGAGGTAATAGAGACTGTTCTCAATTCTGGTGTCATTCTTCTACACAAGGAAAGCACCTAATGATCATTCTATGGAGGTTATGTACAAAATTAGTGTTCTCCCCGCAATTGGTGGCATCAACACCGATGGGCTTAGGAGATATCTTTTGAGATTGTTGAATTCTTATTGAAAATCATTATCCCACAAATACGTAACCTGTTTCTTCATTAAATAGGTTAAAGGAAAACATTTACCCTGAAGGTTGGCTCTGAAGAACCGGATATAGGCCAGGTGCCCCTAGAGACACCTAAACTCAGTTAGGTTGCAAGGTGGAGACATTCCAAGGATGGATTTTGTCTTCTTAGGGTTGAATTCGATTTCATGATGGCGTACAACGAAGCCAAGGAATTTCCTAGAGGTAATACCAAAGGAACACTTTAGGGGATTGAACTTTAAATTGTATTGTCGTGGTTTGTTGAAGACTTTTTGAATATATTTTATATGGTTTGAGCACTATGCTGATTTAACCACCAAATCATCGATGTTGGACTCGACAAAATTTCCCAGGAAGGACTTGAAAATGGAACGCATGGTGCATTAACATATAGTGACGATAGTTTATAGACCAAAGGGCATCACCTTATAATAGAACACTCACTGAGGGGCCCTGAAAGCAGTATCTTATTCATCTCCCCTGGCCATTTGTATCTGGTTGTATCTAGAATAACCATCCTTGGAAGAGAGGTCCTCATATCTGATAGTCAAATCGATCAATAATTCTCTAATCGGGACTGTAAATTCATCTTTTGGGCAGTGCTAATTGAGGCCCCTGACGCTGATGCAGACTCTATGTTGTCCATTCTTCTTTTTGACAGGGACTATATTTGTCATCCAGACAAGATATTGGACTTTCCGAGTAAATTTAGCTTTGCTTATATTTTCAAATTCAAAACTCTATTTTGGCATCATTGTTTGGTGGGTCCTTCTAGATAACTTCTTGTAGCCACAATGGTCTTTTGGAATACCCAGATGATGAGTGGCGACCTCAGGATCGAGGCCTGGAATTTTTTTGTAGTTCAGGAAAACACATCTTGATTCATTTTTAAAAAAATAACTTATATGCCCCTTTCTCCTAGAAAGGCCTATCCATACTAATCAGAGTGGGCAAAAGGTCTTCTTAGGTGCTCAGGTTTATTTCCCTAAGTTCATTAATTATGGTGGATACACCTTCTTCGAATGCAGGAGGGGCATCTTGGAGGTCTTCTTCTTCTTATTCGTCTTCATCATCATCATCCTCTTCATCATATTCTTCTTTTTTTGATAGAGAGGGGATTATCGGGATGTACTCTCCAATATTGGGAGATAAATTATCTTTTTAATTAGTGAGTAATGCCGAAACAGTCTGGGGTCTCAAGGACAGGCCGAGAGCATCTTTGTTTGGGCCTTCCCTAACATCATAAGGGCCAACCCGCTCTTCAGCATCTTTGGACTTGGAGGCCATAATAGAAATCATAAATAGGATTTAGTTTATATCCAATATTGAACTTATGAATTCAACTTGGTTGATGGGTAATACATACACTTCCCTAATTTATTGGAGGGGATCAACATGGTCCATTTCTAATCCATTTGGGGTAGTGATCTAGTTAATTTCTTGGTCCAACGACTGTTTCTCTTTTGGTTTATAGATCCCCTCAACAATGTAATGATAATCACATGATTCAAATGAGTATTTATCGGTGTGTAATTTACTATTTTTTCTATTAGCATAATATTTTATGCATTGATGGTATGATGATAGAATTGTAGCGTGATGATGTAGCTAGGGCCTCCCTAATAGGACGTTGAAGGCCATACATTTCCGAACAACTAAAAACTCTGAATCAAACACGAGGTCTTTAAGCCATGTTTTAAGCTTGATTCATCCAAACTACTTCTTCTCACTTTTGTCATATCCCAATAGAGTCATAGTTTAGGGTGTTAAACTGTCATCATCATAGCCCAAATGATGAAGTGTTTGCAGTGGGAGGAGGTTGAATCTAGAGACATTGTTGATGAAAATTCTTGGAACATCAATGTATTTTATCTTTTTGGACACATATAAGGGTTTGATATTCCCTTGAATGATGGAATCTTCATCCTTGTCTGTGAATGAGATGACGGTGTGGAATTATTTGGGATTGGTCTCTGTCTGATAGAATTTGTCTACTGCTACTTCGACCTCATATTTTTGGGGACTTAGTAAGGCTTCGATGAGTGCCTCCCTAAGGTCTGCAAACAAACTCAAGGAATCCATGATTGATAGTTTCACAGGTACTGAAGCTAACTGATTTAGAATATCATATTTATTGCTCTAATGGTTGGAACTTCTCATATTAAGGATTCTATTTCTTGGAAACTTTAGGGGCTTGATCTTTTGTTGTAGATGGTCCTGCCTCTATGACAGGAGCTGGTGGTGCGGTGGTACTTTCTGAGTTCTACCGAACTAGTCTGCATGTATGCCTTGGGTTCTTGGATATCAATTATTCCTATGATGAATACTCCTGGTGAGGGTGGAGGAACATTCCATTTCATGTTGTGTCTACCAGAGGGTCCTTCTATGAGTTTCCACAATGTTAACAGTTTGAGCTAAGGTGTTGTCGATAGTTTGACTCTTTCCACGATCATGCCTTCCTGGAAATCCTCAGCATCTACGGCCTATTCCTTTAGCTCTCTGATTGGATGTAGGTAATTTGGTTTTGTAGACATAATATCCATTATATAAGGGGTCCATTAAGTAAATTACATTAATAGATCCAAAGATCAGTTCTTGATCCAACAATTCTTCTGGCTGACTTCCTTTTTCTTATGGTACCATTTGGTGGGGCGGTACCAGTTGTACCATTTGGCGGGGTGACGCCTGTTGTACCAAGTCTACTGGCATGAAGTCTGAATGTTTCAAGAATAGATTTTCCTTTAATTACAACTCATCTTCTTGCACCTACTTTCTGTCCTTCTGGCCCTCATAGGGCAGCAGGGCTAAGGATGACGATTGTGTTGCATTAGTAACTATTGGGGGCATGATTGGTTGCATTAACTATTCCTTTAATATGCCATGAGATTAGCTGACTATTTTCGATGTCATACAACTATAAAATTTTCCCCATTTTTCTAGTTACTACATTCCACTCATCTTCCTCTCTTGGTTCTAATATGGAGACATAAGCCACTTTTGCTGGTGGAAGACACAACTTGACTTGTTCAAAATGCACCATATTTTATAGAAGATCCTTAAAGATGAAGCACTCTTAGATGGTGTTCCTTAGTATCCAGTGACAGGGACAATAATTTGGATGGTCGTTGAGACCCACATTATTGGATCACATTAGCTCTAGTATCTAGATCAAGTTTCAATTCATGGAGGCTATGAAGTAGCTACAGACTTGGTCATCTCAGAACGATTTGAAATTATTTCTTTGTTCCTTGACCTGATTTATTTTTTCACCCCTTAGCTCATCTTGTATATGTGGAGGTAGTTTTTGGCATCTAGGGGGTCTGACATGGTTTGGTGTAGGCCTCACAATTAGATTTGGTGACAGTGGTGGCTTAAGCATGAAAAAATCTGCTTTATATTTTCCTGCTCTTTTTCCAACGGCTGATGGGACTGCCCAAGACATGATATTGGACCACTACAAGGATTCTTCTAACCTTTGGGAAATGACAGAGACACACTTATGTAATTCAAAAGGATTAGTTGTTTTCACAATTCATCGTGGAGGTTATCGATGCACATAGAGAGCATTTCCTCTTGGGGGAGTGGCTGGTTCAGGGAATAAGTGAGGCATTTCAATCTGGCAATGAAGTCTGAAACTCTTTTATTCTCTTGCTGCTTGAAGTTCATGAGATCACTGGCCATTGTATCAGGAAATGTCAAAATAAACTTGAAGAGAAAATATCACTGGAGTTCCTACCAATCCATGATTCAGTTAGATGGAAAGCTAGTATAACATACGATGGATGAACCCTCTAGGGTTCACCCGAAACACCTGAGTTTTACTACTTATTGCTTCTCTGGAGTTCCCATCATGGGATCATAGTAAGAAGTGTAGTGCATTAGATGTTTTTACGGGTCTCCTGAACCATTGAACATTGGGAATAAGAGGTTTCTAAATTTTGGTGATGGTGGAACGTTTCTCACCGAATCGGGGTAGGGTTTGTGATCTGGTAGTATCAGAGCACACCTCCCTTCCATGGCTTCTAGTCAAGATGTAAGTTTCTCTACGGTATTCAAGATCCCTTGATACATATCCTACTGGACTTGATCTTGGGAGTGTGCAGAATGGGACAAAGAATTATGTGTTGGTGCTGCTGGAATTTGGGATGCATACCCAGCTAGGGTATCCTTTGTGGGTTTTCTTGAATATACCCAGGCTACATTCCAAGTGGATGGAAGTTATAATGTCCTTCTAGGGATATATTTAAGTACGTTGATGGTCCTACTACTGAAGAGCATCCGAGATTGACTTCATTTACCGGGATGAGTACCTATTGCAAGGGAACCTCTTCTAGTAACACGTGTGGATGTTCTGTAGGGGGAACGAATCTGGTAAGATAGCTCCCTCGATGCAGCTTGGCATTAATTCTCTTGAGCACTTTCATTTCTTCCTCCTACTTGGTGAATATTTCCTTGATATTGATGGACACAATACTAGGGGGAGGAGGTGGTGGGTAATATATGACATGGGATTTATTCTTCTCCTTGTTGGGGTTTTGTGAGGGTGGTAATGACAGATTAATTGAGGGGGTGCCCAAATTTCAGACCTCTCTCTAGTTCTGGGTATGCACACCATCAAGCTCGGTGTGGGATGACTTTAGGAGGGAACCATATTCTCTTTTATCCTCTCTCTTTGATTCATTTCTTGTGAGATCCGTGGGGTTGATTTTTACCACGTTCATTAATGCATACTACATTGGGGGTGGTGTACCTAGTGCTGAATGCTAGGAAAGATTTTCATACCTTTATTGGACTTCCTACTTCCATTATGCAGTATTCTCCATGTTTATTGGAAACAATTTATTCGAAGGGAGACCAGATCTGACCTCATAGTGTGACTTCATTTCAGAGGGTATTAAGAACAAGATGGGGTGGAATGGGTGGCCTCTTTGCTAATCATTCTTTCCATATGGGAGAAGACAAACGTTCGTTGTGTGGGAAATTGAGGTAAAAATGCCCCCAACCCTACGGGTTGGGGTTTCTCCCTTTCTTCTATTGATTCACTAAGGCCTAGATTTTTTGGTTTTACAGGGGTATTTTGAGTAAAAAATGTCCCCATCCCTGCGATCTAGGTCTATTTGTGCATTGATACGGTAGTCACTGTTATTTCCACCTTTTTAATTTAACACACTCTTATGCGGGTGTGAGATGAGTATGACACTGAACCCTTATAAGATTTATGGGATTTTGAATACCTAAGAATTTATTACTGGTTGGATTCCCTTAGGTGGGAATACTACTGGATGTTCTCGGTTTCCTGGATCAGAAGATTTTCAGTGGATTTATATTATTGGTCCTAATGCTTTTGAGACTTACTCCGGAGCATTTTTTGTTGAGTATTCCATCTTTCATGAGAAGGGATTTCATTTGTTTGATGTATTTGGGTAATAAAATTACAAGATTTCATTTCCAATGAGTTCTGTTTGATCGGAAGTGGGGTGAAGTGAAGAGCTCCTTGTTCTTCCCATCCCCGAATATGAAATCTATTCGGGGCATCACCAATGAGGCAACACAACTCGTGCGGTGTGTGGAGGAAAGCCAATTCAAGGTTTATCTTACTCCTTTCTAAAAGTGGCTTCCATGCAGATGAGAGGGATTCCAGGTTGATTAGATAGAAAAGCTCCCCAAATATGTTGACATGGTCTACATACCCTTCATAGGGAAAGAAATTTTATTTTATCTGGTGAAGAGTCCTCCACATATTGAGGTGGATGTCATGTATACATTCTTCAGAAAAATACCTTGTTAGGTCAAAGTGAGAAGTGGTTGTGGGCCAATAAATCACTTGTATATTATCCTTAACTAGTCATCTTATCATTAGTAACATATCCTGCTATTGTACTTCTAGGGACTCCTCTACTTGATATGCACAACTTTATTACTTCTCAATAATTTCGTTCCAAGCAGCCGAGTTAGTGGGATCCTCCTTAATATGTGAACGACACGGGGGTGGCTCAGAAGATGAGTGTTGCCCCAGACCATCCTATGGTTGAGAAATGATATCACTCATCATAGATGAAGTTTTAAATATGTACGAATCCATATTTATGAGTGCCTCATCATAGGATGGCTTTCCCACATTTGTCCCGACAGGGGGAGTTACTTTTAGCTACTATTAATTTTGATTGTGGGGAGGACCTTCGCAATCTGTGCTAAAATTGTGAGGGATACCATTGAAACTTGATTCCCAGCCTTGGGGAGTGTCCCTATAGTGTAAACCCTAGGGAGGACCTTTAGGGTAGGATACAATGAGAGGACAACCTTCTTACTGCTTAATTTCACTAAGGGGGGGTACCTTCTTGATGACTGCTATGATGGAGAGGACTACTATCACAACATAATATCTGGTTGTAGGGAGAATTTTTGTTGTGTATATCCCAGGGAGGGCCTTGAGGATGCACTACAATGAGGGGAGGACCTTCATGTTTCTTGATGTTACCATGGGGGGACTTCACATCAACTACTATTACGGGGAGGTCCTAATTAATGACTATCATCATTGCGAGGTATACCATCCTAACTCGATGTTCAAATACAGGGAGAAGCCTATCTATAGCGTATACCCTGGGGAGGACCTTCAGGGTGGACAACAGTAAGGGGAGGTCCATTTTGTTATCTAATCTTCAGGTCAAGGGAAGGGTTACCTTGACATGCATCAGAAGATATGCTCTCATGATAGATCATTCTTGGCCCATGAAGTAAGACCTTGTGGGTGCTCTGGGGAGGACCTTTAGAGATGATATTAGAAGCGTTACAGGGAGGGCATTCACAACTACTACTGCCACTTCCATAATTTCGTAATGGACTGATAGGGTCTTTAGCATTTATTGATATATGTTCGAGGGTGTCAAGAACTCCTACTTCCAGTGGAGCAGGATTATGTATGTGCTCTTCATTTTCTGGTTTCCTTTGGTGAATTTCATTTTTGGGCGCTCTCTGGAAGGTAATCTGGGTTGTCTGCTATTTGTAATGGCCTTCATACACAGCTCCCTGTGTTTTTGGATCCCGTGATTTCTCCGGGATACGCCAACATGAATCTTGAGGTTTGGTAGGGATATATTCCTTCCCTGGAGAGGCCACCACATTGGACCAGTGTCCCCCAGTTAAAATGGGTATTTGTTCCCAATCCAGTTGTCTGTGTATCACCAAATATTTCCATAGAATCCCATGGATTGGAGCAGGGATTCATAACTACTTTAGAGTGACTAACCCATTTTGCGAGTAGGTTATTCTATTCGAATAAAACCAGGTAATGGGCTTGGTTCCTTTACTTTGCTGCCGATGCAATGATATCATAACATATTTAGAGGATATGGTATGGAATCAATGTCTGATATTCTATCATTTCATGGATGTGTTGTGATACATCTTTGGCTTTAAGGGGTATAAAGACCTATTTCAATGTCAGAGTAGAAGATTGGGCTTGCTTGGGTCCTCCATTATTTTCCATTAGATATTGGTAGTTCCCCTATGCTAGGATAGAAGAACGAGTCTTCCATCAGTTGTCTTCTCTGATTTCCATTGTATTTGACTGGTGGGTTTATATTCATGAGAGGGAATTTTCATCTACTTTCTTGCTACTGTATTTGTCTCACGGGCTTTGTATGCATCTGAAGGAATTTGACTATGTTCATATTTTCTTGCTACCCTATTTAGATGATAGGCTTGATACACATCAGCATGTATTCGTACCTTCCTATATCTAGTTTCCGTCCTATTTGGATGATGGGCTTGATACGCATCAACAGGTATTTGTGGTTGACTATTCCTAGTTGCTATCCTATTTGGAAGATAGGATTCATACGCATCAGTTGGTATTTTGTGTCTACCTATAGCTAGTTACCATCCTATTTGGATGACGAGCATATTGTTCATAGGTATATATCTACATCTACTTATAATTTTCTGCTCTTTCTGCACAACAGGACCAACGAGCACCAGCAGGAACATGCACATGCTCGTATTGTGCCACTCTATTTCTGTGGTGGGATTGAGTGGATGGGGAAGAGTTATATGTATGCCTGTTGAATGCTTCCATGTTTGAATGGAGGATTTACTTATTAAGAACTGGGTGATAGCATGTTTCTAATTATATATTTTCCTCCCTCGGTAGGTATCCTGAGGGCCCCAGGTCTTCTAGACTTCAGCAGGTTCCCTCAGCATAAGGTCCTCTTCAGTGTGTGGAGACTTGGTTTCCTGGTGTCAGCAACAATACTCTATGGTAGGAGACTATTATTAGGACCCCTATGTATTTTATACGAAGTCATCCGCATCAACTTCATCTGCCTCCCTAAGATAAGGGAGGTACTTTTTTTCACATTCTGGGGATAGGCTCCCGAAACGGTTTGAGACGACCACTGGGGCCACCTTGTGTTGAAGTTCCAACCACAGATGATGTGATTTCTCAAACTAGAGGGATCATATTTCATCCTCTACTATTGGTAGAATACCATTTCGGTGGAAATATTTGATTATTGTGTTGGAAACCCATCATTGAAGACCCTGGGTTAGCGATGGAGTCCTGCTCTTTATCGATGCCATGGCTACTTGTGGGATCATTGAGGTGCATGTCTGCACTGCTGGTCAAGATTTCATTTGGATTGAAGGTTTCTTTGCAGAAACCTGCAATATATATATATATATATATATATATATGACATATATACACAATAAAACCCCATCAAAGTAGCATGTCTTGAAAATATTCATATTTGAAAATTCAGCTTCCCCCATTACCTTTTTTTGTTGTGAATCAAATGGGATTGAGTGGATTAAAAACACCACCTTGGTTAAGGATTCATGTCGGGTTGACCATTTATCTTTTGGCCTCTGATGCGGTGTATTCTCAAGTTTTGAAAAAATGAAAAGAATGGTCTGACGGGTGATGAGAATTCATCCGTTATTATAGATAATTTCCAATCACCATCTTTTTTATGACCAAATCTATGTCATTATCCATTAATGGGGGATTGGATTGATCCTGTGGGGACTGGGCAGTTTATCCCTTCATCATTATGAACGAGGTTCCACAGTCAAATGGTCCCATTGAGCGATTGCATGGGGTCAAGTATTTGTGCAATTGGTCCTCTTAGGATATAACTTCCTTGGATGGTCTTCAATGGGTTTATTAACAGATCCAGAAACACCAAATAGCCCTAGTATCCATGATTCATGGACCTTCTTTCCAAAGATAGGTGCTTGTTAGATGATGATTTGGCCAACGACACTTAAGGCCTCTATTGGTCGAGAGGATGAGAGGTCGGTCTGATCGCACCCTTTTGGGGGGAATTATTTTCTATTCCGAAATTGTCTTATATATTTAAGTCATGTTCATATGTTAGTGAATCCTTGGTTCATTCAAAAAGATTTTATCCATGGAATACCCCTAGTTTGAAAGATTGTCATAGTAATACATTGATTTGATGCTACAAAGGCAATGTTGACTTAAGCCCTATAATAAGGTGATCTAGAGTTTATCATCATCCAAGGTGGACAAAAGATGGATTGATTTTGGTATTAGTCCCAAAATATATTCTTCTTACATATCCTCAGTAGAGGAATCAGAGCCCACGTAGTTCAGGAAACTTGGGGCTTACACATGGGATCTACCCATTTGAGGGGACATGATTTGGTGAAACCTTTTGGAAGGGAACCCCTTTTGAGCTTGGCCTTTCAAGAAGGCATCCTACGTATTCTGGTTTGACTAGGAATTAGAGTTCTCATGGTTTAGTATGGGTTGGTTGTGTGGATGTTGTGATCATCACAAATCTCTAAGCCCATGTAAGTCATACTTGGTCTAAGAAACAAAAGAATTTGTGAGATCCAACCAACCACACACCTCTCTCACTAATGAGAGAGGGCGGGCCTGTGGAAGAAGAAGCCGAGGTGACAGTGGGTGAGGGTGCCAAACAATGAACAATTAAATTTGGGATGATATTAGGCATCATGTAGCTCGGTCCTTGAAAGTTTAGGGACTTATGTTAGTGAGAGTTCCCTAAAACACGTTCTGGGAAAGGGGAGGAATGTCACCTCTCGTCAAAAGGAGGAGCAAATATTATTCCTTTGATTGATCACCATTCCTCATTGAATAGAAAAGGCAGTGATCACCCTTAATCCCTAAAACGGGGAGGTTCACGTCAAAATCCCATGGTTGGACTTAGGGTTACCATTGGAATGTAAACTTACATACATCCTTGGAGTTTGAACTATTGTGGGGAGAGCCTTTGTGAATCTGCTTAACATGGCGAGTAGACACAAAGGGGCACGTTGATGCACCCAACGATATGATCATGTGGGTCTGGTCGCTTTAGAGGAGGCTTTGGAAGGATACCAGGGTACTGGTTCATAGAGGGGTTATGGAAGACTGGATGGCAATGAAGGGGCGATATTGAAGCTGGAGGTAAGGACACCCAAAGATTCCCCATTCCACATACTATTTTCTCATGCGGGATGGGGGGATCTCTGCATACCATAGTGGTATGCGGATAGTGGGGTCCCCCACATACCGAAGAAGTATGTGGGATTGGGAATAGACCAAGGAACACCACATTGGTATGAGGTCTGCCACACGGCTTCAGGTTCCATCTGCGTACTAATGTAGTACGCGACACAGGGTTTAATCTGCATAGTCATACACTATGTGGAACACCATATTGAAGGAGGGTTCTAGAACCAATCGTTCATGGGGAGTTCATCCACAAGGAATGTGTGGTTCGTGATCACACCTATTAGGTTCACGATTTTCCCATTATTATTAATTTCTTTATTTTTATGGTTTGCATATGGTTATACCTATGGAAATATGGTTCGCGATTTTAATTTCATCTATGATTCGAAACTGAAGTCAGAATCCTCTCCGAATTCTTTCTTCCAACCTCTGGGGTCTCCTCCATGCTTTCTTCATCCGTCCCTTTCTTCTTTCTCCTTTTCTCCTTTTATAGAGCACTGGAGAAATCATATCTATGGGCAAATGACACTATTTTCGGAATCCCATGAATTGACATCTCGATACGCGGAGGACTCGGTCAACCAGGGTTTGCGAAGGCTATGGTTCACAAGTTATGGTTCACAAAACCCTGCCTATTTTCTTTGTCCTTGAACCTCTGATTTCGCAAGATGGTATGTGGATGGCCTTTTCGGGTTCCTGGGTTCATTGTCCATCACTATGCGGGCTAGTGCCTTGCAGGTCCTTCTGCATACTGGTGGTTCGCGGTTCATGCATTTCGCAAACCCTTCCTGGTGATGGTACTTGGGTCACATAAAAATCATTGAGAAATTCAATTTCATCAAGATTCTTCCAAAATTTGCAACTCAACTTGTATCCCTTCACATTACTGGACCTATAAAAACCCTTTATTCCATCTGAAAAGTTGTTGTGGGAGTATTTTCTTCTCTTTGTAAAGTTTTCTGGTCTATAAAATATCACACTTCTCTCCCTAGAGATTATGCCTCAATATATTTAGTGTAAATCTTACCGCAACCAACTGTAGATCATTTTTCAGATAAATTTTCTTAAACACCTTCAATTCTCATGTGGAGTAGGTAATAAATTCATCATTATTCATAATTAAATAACCTAAACCCTTCTTTGAATAATGAATATAAATGAAAAATACTTCCCCAGTTATGGGTAGTGTGATTACATGTTCATTGGTTAGCCTCTTCTTCAGATCCATGTAGCTCTCTTCATATTTACTTTTCCAGACATACTTCGCTCCATTCCAAGTTAGTCTCGTTAAGGTGTTTGAAAATATTGAGAGTTTTCTCATAATTCATTGATAGTACCCATCTAATACATATGAAACTATTTATTTTTATAATATATGTTTTTTTAGGTCATCCCTCAATCACTTTAGTCTTCAAAGGGTCTATAGATATCCCTTTGTTTGTGATATTTTTCCCCAAAAATGATACTCACTCTATCTTGAACTCACATTTATTATATTTTTCAAATAATTTATATTTCCTCAAAGTTTTCAGTGCAGTACTCAAATTATCCTCATGTACCTCATTTATTATAGTGTATATAAGAATATCATTGATAAATACTACCAAATATTTTTGACATGATCTCTAAAGATTCTATTTATTAAGTCTAGGAAGCTTTCTTGAGAATTCAGGAGTCTAAATTTCATGAATATGAACTCGAAGTGTTCATACCTCATATGAAAAGAATTATTAGGAATATCCTTCTTCTTAACCCTTAACACATGATATCCTAGTTGATGGTACAATTTAGAGAAGTATTGAACTTCGAATAAATGATAGAAAAAATCATCAGTACTTATAAGGGGATAATTTTTCATTATTTTTATCTTGATGATTTGAATATAATCAATACATAGATGCACCAACCCATCCTTCTTCTTGACAAAGAGAACCACATCACACCATAATAAAGCACTAGGTTGAATGAAACCCTTTATCTAGATTCTCTTTTAGTTTTTCATTCAATTATTCTAGTACAATGATGGTTATTTTATAAAGAGTCTTGGATATCAGTAGATATCTAGGTATAAGTTTAATTGAGAACTCATGTAACAACCCCAGTACTTATAAAATAATTTTTCTTCATTTTGGAATTAAAAAGTCAAATTCATTAAAAATGTATAATGAAATAAATGGTATTTATATAAATTAAGGAATCTATTGAAAAAGAATAGTAACCTAACCTATTGAAGTATAAATAAAATTTATGTATCTTATAATTGAAAATATAATACGTTTATATCATGTAATAATTAAATAAATGTTTTGAAAATGATAAATTAAGTGTTGGTATTTTTGTGATGCATAAATTTTTATTTACTATTTTATAATTAATATAATGTTTTAAAATAAAATTTATTTTATAAAATAGATTCAAAAATTAATATTTTGTTTCTTATGATTAAAATATAATTTTATGAGACTTTTATTAATTTTTCAAAGTGTTTTAAAATCAGTTGTAATTTTAAAATCAGTATTTTTTTAATAAATGATGATTTTAATTAAAAATAAAATTTCTCATTTTTAAAAATATTATTTCATAAAATGAGTTAATTTTTGAATTATACACTTAAAAATTGTTACGGTGAATTTTTGATAATTTTCTAAACTTTTAAAAAAAAATTAAGAATAGTGGAATACAATGATTTACAATATTTAACAAATTCAGTATTATTGAGTTGTAGATTTTTTATGGATGACATAAGAAAAAAAATATCAAACACTCAATCATTATTTTAATATATTTATTGATAATTATAAAACTATTCATAGTCTTGAGCCAAAATAATAAACTAATGAATTAAATAATGATAAAACACCCCCTCCTCCACTATAAATACCACTCTTCACCACCTCTTCTACTCACAACTCAAATCATTGTATATTTCTTAATTTCAAACCAATTCACTACCCAATAAAATAACCCATTTCTAAGACCTTATGGTCTCACTAAAAGGAAAAAATCAAGTTATTTAAGGAGGTTCTCAAGGAGGATAATTCAAGAGGTAAAATCCTCTTTCAGTTTCTGTTATTTTATTTTTAATTTGTTTTATTTTATAATTATCTCATCACATACCCTATCCAAAGTGACATGTTAACTCTAGTATATTACATATACTTTAATTTTATTATGTTAATTTAATATTTATTATCAAACTTCTCCTCTTCTTCTCTTATTCAAAAAAAATGAAAACAATGTTCTGGATGTGTCAATTTACAATCATCATGGATGATGTGTTTTTATTTCCCTATCAACACATTCAATGATGGTCATAAAACCATTATTATCGTAAAATGAGATTTTGTTATAAATATTATAATTTATATAATGTTCTATAACCAATATATAAAAACGATATTATAAAAAATGATATGAGTTCGTGAAGGTAGTAAAAACTTCCAAAACAAATTAAATCATTTTCATTAAAAATTTATCAAATGAATCATCCTACCGTCATAAAACAAAATGATATATGGTATAATTTAAAATTATGGAAACATATTGAAACCAATTCAGTCCACTTCTAGTGTTTTTATTCCATTTGACCAAAAAATCTATAATAAACCAACCATGGAAAAAATGAAATAAATGCACCTAAAACAATTAAAATTACAAAATATTATTGATAAATTGGTGTAAGTATGTTATAAAAATATCATATAAGGTATTATAAATATGAATATAGTTTTTAAATATTTTAATAACACTCATTAAACCATTATAAAAAAGGTTTGAATGCATTTTAATTAAGGAAAACCGAAGGTAATGCAATTTTCATTAAAAACCCTCTTTTAAATTTCTATACATACAAAATTCAAAGGAATGTTTTTATGATGAAAGTATTCATGTTTTTTTATTATTTAATGGTCATTGGAAAATTTTTATGTTGAAGGGTGGGACCTATATCTCCCTTCAATTAATTGGGTATTTTTATGTTAGAGGTTGACTGTAATGGTTATTCCAAATATAACTGTGATGGTTACACCATAAGGTAGTAATGAGGGTTACATCATATGGTACCCATGAGTGTTACAATTTAAGGTAGTCATGAGGGTTAAAAATAATATGTTATCCATGAGGGTTGAAATCAGAAGTAAGTATTTCCCTAAGATACCTAAATAGTTTTTTTATGTTTTTAATGTTTTTTGTAAATCAATTGATTCTACAAAGTATATGATACTTTATGGGTGATAAGTATATCTTTGTGAAAATAATTTCATATGTTTATAAGTATTCATGGACTAAAGGTTCCTTTATTTTATGTCTCTTGCTAAGCTTGTTGTGCCCATCCCCTGTTTTAAAATGTTCTTTATAGGGTTTAAGGATGGGTAATAGAAAATAATAATTCAGGCTAAATGTTGTGAAGATTTTTCATGAAAAATATCTCATTTTTTTAAAAACAAATATATATTAATGATGAAATGGATACTATTTTAGTACTAAAAAATTTTTATGCTTAAAGAATAATATGTATGAATTGTGTATTGATTCTATAAAACTGTAAACTAAAAACATATTTGGGAATATAAGAAAGTAAATTATAAAGGAATTTACAAGTTTATGTAATGTTTAAGGTTGGTACCTTATAAATCAACCTCTCAATAATGAATAATACCATGAAAATCATTGGGGAATAAATATTCATGTTCCATTATAGTTGGAACATATTAAGACTGATCTCTCCTTTATTTCGATAATTTTTTCCAGATATTCTTTCTTATTAGGAAACAACATCTATTTTGGTGATGAAGTTTCCAAATGGTATTCATCCTCCACCTTACACTTGTATTGAATAGGAGGATGATTCAAGATATGTAAAGTGATTTCCTTATCTTGGATATCAGTGGGGAATTTATATAAAGATATCCGGTTCATTCCTAGTATATCATAAAATTTTAATATATGGAGTATGACAATGATTGTTAGATGATTCATCACATATAGATTTACTAGAGAGGAATTTCATACTTGAGATGCAACAATTTCACCATTTTCCTTCTTTAACTATAATTCAATCTCCATGACTTTTAGTTGTGTTTAAATAGTTATACTAAATTACAAAGTTATGAAAGAATGTGTATAAATAGAATCAAATAGTATGTTCATTATTCTTGAATAAATAACCAGTGTACATGTCACCACATGGTTTTTTTGATCCACCTCTAGAATAATGATAGAGAAATATGACCCTTTCTCTCTCGTAATTGGGGGTTTAATTGTAGGTTACCTTAGACAACCCTTTAGTTTGAATATTTTTCCAAATTATTTATAGTTGAAACATTGTAAAATGGGATGAAGATTGATTTGGAAACTGTTTTATTTAGTCAAATTCAAGTGATTATTTATATCACTTCTACATGAACTTGATTGGTGTACCTCTGTTCAACATATGAAACATTTCATTTACCCATTCAGGTAGTTCTCATGATTCTTCTTTCTACACTTTTTTCATATGGGGTTTCAGATTTTCTTACCACCATGAGTTTTTTCAGATGATCCCACAAAGTTAAAGCCTATTATTTTTTCTTATATATATTCTAATGAGACCATTGAGAATCACCAGTTTCCATCTCAATATTTAGGGAACATTAGACAACTTCATCAAAGATTTCAAAGTCTTTAATTTTCAAAGATCTTCATAGACATGGATTTATCACATTAAAGAAGCATAAAATCTTAATTTTAGTTTTGACGACAAATCCAGAGGCATACATTGTGAGACTTTTGAATTTATAATAATAATATTCGATTGATTCATCCTTCTTATACTGGAGTTCAAGGAACCCCATCTCATTTTTAAGATCGAGATGATGAAGGAAATACTTATTTATAAATAAATTCCTGAATTAATCTAACTCCATAGATTCTATTTCTTACTTCGTATTTATATTCTCGACTAGTTTCTACAACTGACTGGCTTCTCCCTCAGAGTGTTAAACAACCAATACAACCTTCTCCTTTTTAGAGCACTAAAGGACATGGAATATCTTCTAAATTAAGATAATTGATTGGATAGAGTATATGAATTGCAACACCAAGATTATAAGAGAATGTAACACCCTAATAATTTAGGTTAAATTTAATTTTAAATAAATTAAATCTCTTTGATGGCTTGTAATGCACAAAACAACAATTTCATATAAAATATGATACTCAATTAATATATTATTACATAAACATGACTAATATAAACTAGCCATTAATTTGAAAGATATGAATTTGAGTATCTAATATATGAAAATTATATGGTTTACACATTTATAAAAAAATAAAATGGTTATCTATTGATTATATATAAAATAAGAACCTTTTGATAAAAAAGAAATGTTTTTTTGAAAAAAAATGTATTTTTTCTAAATTTCAGTTTAGTCGCGCTTTTCACATATAATTTAAAATAAATTTCTACCAAATTTAGAAAATTATTAGAAAAAATTTAATTTTTTAAATAAACATATCAATATTAAACTTGGGGTGAAATTTTTGGATTTTTTTGGAAAATATTAAGATTTTAGTGAATAGTGAAAAATACTAATTTTATAAAAGTATCATTTCTTTATAATAAATTAGGTATCATTATTATTTTAATTTGATTTAAAATTAGAATAATTATTATTTATTTATATTAAATCCAATTAATTTCACATAATTATTCTTTATTGTAGATTTAATTATTTTATTATTTTTTGTGTTTAAAACGAATTTTTCAAAATATTATTTTAAAGTGTATAATTTTTATCCATTTTAAATAATTAAAATAAACCCAAATTAGGAATGAATTAAATGAAATGTATATATTATATATCTATAAATATGATTTTAAATTCATATAGTTATTATTAATTTCCATATAGTTAATATGACATCATATTTTCGTTAAAAATGCATTTCTTGAAACACCTTTTTTTCGAAACGTCAACGAGATTAATTTCAAATAATATATTTCCACTTATATGTTTTGAATTTCTAAAAAATGGATTTCATGTTTTTAATGTTAATAATTTATGTTATCTAATAATTTCAACTTAAATATTGACCATAATGAATAGTGAAAATAATAAAAAATATTTAATGTGGTTAAGGTAAAAATAGGTTTACTAAAGGATTAAACTAAAAGGATAAGGGTTAAAAATGAACCAAAAATTGTCTAATTTATATTTTTTGGTAATATTTAGAACTTATAACATATAAGTTTCTAAAATACTCTATTTTGGGTCCTTGTTTCATGAGAAAAATGTGTGTGAAATTCTTTCATTTCATAAATTCTAATTGTGTCATCTCCCTAACTTATAAAAGGTCACCCCCTCTACTATCATATTCACACTTCCAAAAATCATGTGTTTTTATAAGAACTAACTAAATAAAAAACCTAATTACCTTCACTCGTCCTTTAATCATTATTTTTTACATAAATCCAACCTATGAAGTGTTTCAGTGCATAACAAAAGAAGTTATCGGGACAAGAGATAATGTCATTAACTGAGAAATTTATTTTATTTTTTACTCCACAACCTTAAAATCAAATTAAAATATAATGAACTTTCCTTAAACATTAAATAACCTTGTGTTAATTCTATAATTTTACTATAATTCTCATTTAGGGTCATTTCAAGTTTAGATATTGAGAGAATTTGGCCATAATTCACACATAACATATACATATATTACAAAGTAGACACTTCAACTCACTATCTATTTTTTTCAAAAGATAAAAATCATTAAAAAATGGATTTTTATTGATATAAATCTTCATAAAATTGATCTTTACTTATTAATTTCTCTTACCCATCTTTATACCCTATGGAAAACATTTCAAAAACATGGGATGAGAAGAAAAAGATCAGTAAGGGATATAAAATAGGGAATGAAACTATTAGTCCTTGAATATATTGAACTCATGAAAACATTTTCAAAAAATCATAATTTTAAACCATAAAACATAAACCCTTTATATTACCTCATGAATTAAAAATATTTCTATAAACCCCATATAAATCATAAATCATAAAGGTAACGTGTGGCACCCATATCATACTTACATTGTAGATTTCATAGCTACATATAGAGTAACCTTCATGGTAACATTTGGAATACCAATCATAGTATAATCCCTAAATATCTAAGGATAAAACATGTAGATTAACTAAGTGTCATTACCCAATTCATTGTAGAGCAATGACGGGCTCACCTACCCTTGTTTTATCACAGAACCACATGTATACATAAGCATTTCCTAAGATCCAAAACATAAGCACAACACCAACATCATGCATAAAATGAAAATAACATTTCCACATTTCATTCAAAAGATATCATCTAAAGATATTGATATAATAAATCCATTCTCAAAATCATTTTTAATACCAAAATAACTAAAAAGTGAACATGTAAATTATTTTTCTTTTAGAAAACATTACAGCTTGTAAAGGAAGCCAAATATCAAATAATTGTCACGATAATGGAAAAGTTTTTATCACTGTATACATTAAAAAAAATTCCTTTGGTATTTTAGTAAACTTATTTGTATAAAAATAATAATTTTTAAGTCATTTTAATGAAATTAAAAGACAAAGGGGTCGATTATACACCGTATAAAAGGTGGTGTATAACATCAAAATATGCCTCAATGAAAGGATATTGGGACGAAGTCCCTTACCTCGGGTCTGAATTATCTCATTCGTTACTTATATTCATAAATAATAAAGTTAGTTTAATTTATAATTTTTTGAGATCCTTTTTAAAGTTTATTATTCTGTTTGTATTACTTACTTATAATTTTATAACAATTACTAAATTATTTAAGTTTAAATCAGATGTTTTGTATATATTTGGTACATGAGTTCAAAAATGAACTTGGTATGATGTAAATTATTCCATGTGTTCATAAGTACATCATCTCCAGAATAATATTCATGAAATAATGATCACTTTATTACATTAATTATTTTTTTGAATCAAACCATTAATTATGGTTATGAAAAATAAACAATGTTATAATCATGAAGATGGTAGGTCGTACGTATGCATGAGTAAATTTTTCATTTTTCATTGATCATTATGGAAATAAGGTAATTATTATTTTGGTTTTATAGAATGTTAATAACATAATTAATATAATTTTAATAATTTAAATATAATTATATAAATCATTCAAGTGATTTTGTGAATAAAAACGAATCACAACGCTTTTTGGAGGTGATAGTTCAAACATATGCATGAATGATGTTATCATTTTTATGTATAAGGAAAGTAAGAACATAATTGATATATTATTATCTTATAATGATTAATATGTCATGAATATCACATATTAACACTAATTTAATCAATATAACTATTCATGAGAGACGTTTATGGAAAAGTATTTATATCGGTTCGTGGACGTGATAGTTTAGGTGTTCTCAAGAACGATTAATTACTTTCCCATTTTATGGAAGTGGAGATGGATTTAGGTGTTTATATTAACATTATAAAATCATAGTATATTTATTATACCGTGTTTATTATCTTATCTTTTGGGAGGAGATTTTAAGTAAGTAGAAGAAGAAATAAAATAAAAACACTTAAATAAAAACATTACTTTTCCTTCGGATGATCACGTTTCTTAACACCTTAACACCTATATTAAGGGTTTAATACCTAAAATAAGGACTCAAAAATGTGGGTATAAAATCTAGTAAGGTTTTGAGGAAGATCTTGGACCAACCAAAAGGTTTTTTAAGTGTAAGTAATAGAGAATAAGAGTGCCTCTTTATAGGAGAGGGCAGGATCACTCTTGGAATTATTAAAAGTATTAAATTAATATAGATTAATTTTATATTTAAATTTGATCCAAGTTGATTTAGTTAGAATATAGGATGAATATAGGTATAAATAAATTCATCCAATAATAATTTGACATGTTCTGGATAATTTTTAATTCTTATATTTATGTTTTAACCCTTTTAACTCTTATCTTTTAATTAAGTAATTTACAATTTGAGAGTTAAAATAATTTCCATAACATTTTAAACGACAAAATAATGAGTATTTAATTAAATTTAGATACTTAAAAAAATATTTTTATAAATATTGTATTTTTATAAATTTTAATTCATTTAATTAAATATTTGTTATTTTAAAATATGAATTATATCAATTTTGACATTATTCATTACTTGACATATTAAAAAATCACAACAAATTTATTTCATGGAAAAAACTGGTCTAAATCATCAATAAAATGTATAATTAATCTATAAAAAATTTTATGACATGAAATATTTTAATTTTTTTTTAATATTATTAAATTCATTTATTTGATTATTCCTTTAATAAATTTATTACCGCATCATCATTACATCATAATTAAATTTAATTATTTGATGTCTAAAATTTATAAATAAATAATCATGATATTGGTAATATTTTTATATTCATAAGGACCATTTATAGTGGAATATATCACTTATAAAATCCCATACTAAAATTGTGTTAGTAATAAGAGACATGTTTATGACATCTTTGTTTTCACTTTAAATAAAATGTTATTAATGTCGTAATCACACCCAAGTGGATCCCAAAGGCCGTAATTTAATCCCAAATATTTTCTTGATCATAACTAACTCATATAATAAGATTATTACAGGTGTTAGGGTAGTTTTATATTATTATAATATAATTTTTACCTTTAATTACCTGATTTACCTTTAAGAGTGGTAAATAAAATACTAAACTTAATATTCCAAAAAAAATATTTTGATCCTATTAGATCAAATTTTTCATACTTATTACAAACATTTTTGTTCATTTTTTAAAATTTAATTCACAAATGGGACTAAAATTAATTTAACAATTAATCCCATCGACAGATTAAGGAAACAAGTTTTTAAAATGAAAACGTTAAAAAGTTCACAAAGTTTTTATATCCAATTTTAATTTGAAATTAATTCCAATTGTAATGCCCCAACCCCAGAAGCCCAGAGTCAGTGCATTATTATTTATCATTATCAAGATCACAAAAGATCAAGTCTCGAAAGACTGATTAGTTTAGTATCCATGGAAGTACTAGATACATTCATAAGGTTTACATTACATCATAAAATGGAAAACTACAACAATATTGTTTCTATAGACAACACTGAGATCCCATAGACTATCCCTGCTGGTCGGTCATAATATACTTCTTCGCAACCTGAGAAAAATAAAACATAGAAATGGATGAGCTGAGATGCTCAGAATGATAACAATATAGCGGAAACTTTCATAAATAAGCATAAACATTTAAGGAAATGTATAGAACTAAAACAAAAGACTTTTAAACATAAAATTCATCATAATATGGAAAATATAAATCAAAATAATGCCATTTACTTACTCACATGTATTTTCTACTAGTTGAATAATCACATTCAATATAAATAGCCGCTTTCATAATGATGGAACACATAATGCCAGACTTTCATAACCACATAGTCAAGGCCTTGTGCCATGACTACAAATAAGATTTTTTCAAGGCCTTTTGCCAAGACACTAGTTTGTCTCATGAGACCTACCGATGCATCGAGGATCTACAGTGGGCTCCATCCATCACTTACTAATTCCAATGCAGTCCTCATATGAAAGGGTTTAAACATAACATAAGCATTCGTATTTAAACTAGCATACGAAATGTCAATACTTTATCCATAAACCATGAATGGTATAAAGATAGCAGATCCAAAATAAAAAATATCACAAAACCTTCAATAAAATATGTAAGTTTTGTATCATAATAAATCAACTTCAAATAAGCTTACAATCTATCAAAGGTTGTTGGCATAGATGAAATAAAAACATTTTTTGAGAAACACGTCTTTATATTTTGAAATCATTTAAAATTCATATAATTATAAAAGAAAAAATTTATTTTTAAAATATTCTTATAATCTTTTAAGGGAAGCTTCGATGATGTTAAAACAGCGGAAAATAGCCGCACCCTCCGTATAAGTTAAAAAAACATTCTTACCTTAATTTTGTTGAAAAGTTCAAAAAGTACCTTGTTTGGAAAATGAAAAAAATATTCCTTTAAAAAACATATAAGGTAAAATAAGGGTATAAATTAATTTAACCCATTGTCTTTTAAATAGTAAATTGTTTTTGAAATTCATTTTTAAGAAACATGGATGTGGATGATAAAGAGGTCACAACAGATACTTACATAAAAACAACCTCATATAATAAAGAGATTTTGAAATTAACCCTTAACTTGTACTTTTCCTTGGTTGAGGGTAGGTTAACCTCTTGTATAATGGTGAAATAATTTTTATTAAATTATATAATAATAATATAAATTAATATGATGTCATATATAGTCTTTTAACATTGCTTTGTTAATAATATCTTAGTATTATCATCGTTTCAGGTGTTAACTGATTCATTTTCCATTATATGATTTGTTACATAAGTAATGTTTGTTACAGATAGGATGTATCTTATTCATATTCAGAATAATATTAAGTCTTTATTTATTATTTTTAATCATCTAATGAAAATTAGTCTTGAATGGATACAATGGGGAATGAATCTCATCGCGTTTGTGGAGACGGTAATCCGTACGTACGCATGAGCGACAATATCGTCATTTTATATCAAAATAATATATAATTAGATGTTATATAATATATAAAGAATCATTATCATGTTATATTTATTATTTACATCAATTACACATCATTATTATACTCATGCATATAATAATGTATTGAATAACAATTACACCACGACGTGGAGACGGTAAGCCGTACGTACGCATATATGGTGACATGTCATTCAAATGATAGATAGAATAATGAATATGGTTGTACCATATTTATAATAACATAATAGTATATAGAATATACTGGATTTATTATTTTATAATGGAAACAACAAAGAAATAGGAAGTGGAAGAAGAAAGTAACTCGGAAGAGGTGATGAAATATTTACCTCTTCTTTGGGTTCTTCTTTTTGATTTGATTAAAAGGGATCCTTAGGATGGATTTATTACTAAATGAAGTCCTCCAGGATTAAGAGAGGACAATTGATAGGGTATTTGGGAAGGTTTTGGTCGAGCCAAATGGCTTTCAAGGTGTGAATTAGAGAGAAGAGGGAGTGACCTTTTATAAGAGGGGTGAGGGGCACCTTAGGAAAAGCTAGAAATATTATTTTATAATAAAATAATTTTCAGTTTCCAATGGTTACAAAATGAATTATTTAAATCCTAAGGTAGGGATGGGTCTAAAAACACTCAACCAATAGGTTTTAGACAGGTTTCGATTACTATATTAACTTTATCTTTTAGATTTAACTCTTAGTTAAATAGTTTAACATTTACCATGTCTCTTTGTATTTTTATGTTATATGTATAATAAACTTACCATAAAATTCCAAGAGAACCCCAAGTGGTTAATTAATTATACACCTATCATTATATATGTATTTTTGCCAAACCATAGATATTTAGGAATAGAATATCAATTAATAATATAATATTTGTTTTAAAAACTCTTTCATGTCAATTTTGACACTATTTGGTATTTTGTTTTTTCTAAATTCATAAAAGCATTATTACTTAGAAAATAATTCATCTAACCAACCCTAACATGTTATATTAACCTATAAAATTAGTGGGATTCATAAAAAGTCTCAAATTAAATTTATTTGGATATTTATAATATCAATTATTTGAATAATTCATTAAATAGGTAATTACTGCATCATCATTGTGTCATAAATAAATTTAATTATTTAATTTATAAAAATTATAAATAAAATACCATTATGTAGAAAATATTTTTATATTTATAATGAATATTTATAGTCGAATTTATCGTATGTGTAACCCTATATTAAAAATGGTTTAGTTATTAAACTTTAAATTTAACACCTTTAACTCTTCTTTGAATTAAATAATAATAAATGTCCTAATCTAATCCAAGTGGACCTAAAGAATAATATTTTATTCCTAAGGTTTTTTTTTTACAAATTATACCTGTCCAATAAAATTAGGAAATGTGTTAGGTAATAATAATATCATTTTTACCCTTAATTACCACATCTACTTTTAACTGTGGTAAATAAAAGTAAAAAGTTACTATTCACCAAAAATTATTTTCATCTTATTGAACCACATTTTACTTACTGATATCAACCGTTTCTCTTGGATTTTTGAAATTGAACTCACAGAAGTGGTAAAATTAAGTTTTATGTATATTTTCAAATGCTCCATGGAGGTGGGTAAAAGACGGTAAAAAGTTCAATAAAAATAGTATATGTCTAAAATTATTATAAACTGAATCAAATGAATTACACTGAACTTATATAATTATTATGTATCTATTTTGACCTAAAATAAATTTAAATAAAATAAATAATTATTTAAATAAAAATTCAGTTTTAAACAATAACCCAGTGTTTTTCACTATTCATCAAAAAATGAATGTTTTCAGAAAAATACCAAAAATTCACCATAAGATAATTTTGATATTCCGAATCCAAAAATAAAGTCCATTTTGAATGATAAATTTTATAAAATTTCAAAAAGTGGGTATTACTATTCATAATGCCAAGTTTGATTGGTTGTGGTGTGTTAGAACTCAAAGTTGCGTACAAAAAACACTATTGTGTTATTCAAAGAGAAGCTTACCACGAAAGCTTGGGGTGTTACATTTTACCCTCCTTAAAATAATTTCATCATTGAAATTTCTAGAATATTATTTCATAAAATGACTTAAGTGGTTCTTCATCATATGTTCCTCAGGTTCCCACATTGCCTCTTCTATCTTATGGTTTCTCCATAGAACTTTTACCAGATGAGTCGTCAGGTTTCTCAACACTTGTTCTCTTGTATCAAGAAGCTTGACATGATATTCGCAATAAGACAGATCGGGTTCCAGTTCTAATTTCCCATAGGTAAGTACATGCTTTGGGTCAGGCATGTATTTTCTCAACAGTGATACATGGAACACATTGTGAACTTTGGAGAGACTTGGCAACGCAGCCAAACGGTAAGCTACAGCCCCAATACGTTCTAGAATTTCAAAAGGTCTGATGTACCTGGGACTCAATTTTCCCTTCATACCAAAACTTATAACACCCTTTCATGGAGATACCTTCAAGAAAATATGATCTCCTACCTAAAATTCCAAATCCTTACTTCAGTTATCGACATAGCTCTTCTGCCTACTTTGAGCTGCTTTGATGTGGGTTTGGATGACCTTCACCTTTTCCATCCTTTCCTCCACAAGTTCTGGGCCTACGAGTTTTCTTTCACCAACATCATTCCAACAGGTTGGTGTGCGACATCTCTTTCTGTATAACGCTTTATATGGTTCCATCTGAATACTTGAATGGAAACTATTGTTAAAGGAAAATTCTACCAGAGGTAAATATTGATCCCACATACCTTGAAAGTCAAGTGAGCATGATCTCAACATGTCTTCTAAGGTTTGAATAGTCTGTTCTGATTTTCCATCAGTTTGGGGGTGGTAGGCAGTGCTCAAATAAAGTTCAGTATCCAGGTCTTTCTGAAGACTTTTGCAAAATATTGATATAAAACGGGGATCACGGTCAGAAACAATCAATAAGGGTACACCATGAAGTCTCAAAACTTCATTAATATATAGTCTTGCTAGATGTTCAAGTGGTAAATCTTCCCTTATAGCAAGAAAATGTGCTGACTTGGTAAGACGATCAACAATGATCTATATTGCATCATTCCTTCTATGAGTATTTGGTATCCCCATGAAAAATTCCATCAGGATATCATCCCATTCCATTCAGGTATGGGAAGAGGTTGCATGACTCCTCCAGGCTGTTTGCTTCCAGATTCACTTGCTGAAAAACAATACATTTTGACACAAAATCAGCAATCTCCCTTTTCATGTTGTCCCACAAAAAATGTTCCTTCAAATCTCCATACATTTTAGTTCTCCCAAGGTGTATAGAGAAATTGTAACTATGAGAATCATCCAACATTTCCCTTTTTAGATCAAGTATATCAGGAACACAATGTCGCTTCCCAAATTTCAAAATTCCATATTCATACACAAAGTCAATAAATCTACCATCATTCACAGCTTTAATCTTCTTTTGAAACTATTCATCCCCGATCTTAGAACTCTTTATCCTTTCTAGTAAAGATAGTTTGGAAACCATTTGAAATAGTATTGATGTTTCACCTTCCATGGTGATTCCCATATTCATCTTTACTTGATCCATGTATATTGGATCCTTTTCAACTCTCATCTTGTTCAAAACTTCATGATCCATCTACTCAAAGCATCTTCCACCTTATTTTCCTTCCTTGGGTGGTAGTGTATAGTGAAATCATAATCCTTGGGTAGTTCAAACCATCTCTTTTTCCTCATGTTGAGTTCTTTCTGTGAGAAAATATACTTCAAACTCTTGTGATCAGTATATATCTCACATTTTCACCATAGAGATAGTGTCTTCAAATAATAAAAGAAAATATTACAGCTTCTAACTCAAGATCATGAGTAGTATAGTTTTTCTCATGAATTTTTAGCTGTCATGATGCATAGGCAATAACCCTATCATTTTGTATAAGGACACAACCAAGTCCTTTCTTTGAAGCATCACTATTAATAACAAAGCCATCATTACCCGATGGTAGAGTCAAGATAAGATCATTGAATAATATTCTCTTAATTTCTTCAAAACATTCTTCACACTCTTTCTTCCAAACAAATTTAACCCCCTTTCGTGTGAGCTTTGTTAATGGGTTTGTCAACCAAGCAAAATTTTGTACAAAACATCGATAATAACCTGATAAACCAATAAAACTACATATCTAAATTACACTTGTCGGTTCTGGCCATTCTTGGATTAACTTGGTCTTATAAGGATCAATAGATATTCCATACTTAGAGACAATATGGCCAAGAAAAGAAATCTCCTAAAGCCAAAATTCACACATGCTAAACTTCCCATATAATTCATGTCTTCTAAGATTCTTCAGGATAATGCGCAAGTGATTTTCATGATCTTCGTAGATTTTGGAGAATACCAAGATATCATTAATAAATAACACTACTAAGTCATCAAGATATTCCTTGAAAACTCTATTCATTAGATCCATGAAGACAACAGGTGCATTAGTCAACTCAAAAGGCATTACTGTAAACTCGTAATGCATGTACCTGGTTCTAAATGCTATTTTTGGAATGTCTTCCTTCTTCACACACAACTGATGATATCCAGATTGAAGGTCAATCTTTGAAAAGTATTGAGTCCCATGAATTTGGTCAAATAAATCATCAATACGAGGTATGGGATACTTTTTCTTTATTGTTATAGCATTGATCTCCCTGTAGTTAATGCACAACCTCATAGATCCATCTTTCTTCTTAACAAAAAGGATAGTGGCTCCCCATGGAGAAATACTAGGGAAAATAAATACCTTATTACTCAATTCCTCTATCTGTTTCTTTAGTTCCAATAATTATACAACGACCATTCTATAAGGGGTCTTCGATATGTGCCTTGATCCAGGAATTAAATCAATGGAAAACTCAATTTCTCGTTCAGGAGGATGTCCAGGTAAATCTTCATGAAACACATCAACATATTCTTTCAAAATAGGTACATCCTCTATTTGAACATTTATTTCCTCACCCACAGTTATTTCATTCTCTTCCTCACCAATAATTGAATTTAGTTGAGCTACTGGGGGTGGATCTGGATAAGAATTAGGTGGTGACGATTCTGCTCTAAATATATGGTGTTCTTTATCATCATCATCAAAAATAGTAACCACCTTCTTCTTATAATAATTTTTTTTCATCATGGTCCGAAATCAAATCCATAACGAGGATTATATCAAATTAAATCATGGGTATGACGATGAGATCAGTAGATAAAGAACATTTATATACTCTAATGGGAATTGATTCACAAAACTTTGTAGCATTGATAATTCCATTATGAGTATTGACTGACAACACCCTTGTTAAATCAAATTGTGAATATCTAATTTTCTTAGAAAACTGGGAAGATATGAAATAATGCAATGATCCAGAATCAAATAAAGCATAGGCTAATTTAGAAGAAACCATTAAATTACCTACCACCACGTCTTTCGGAGCTTCAACCTCAGCAATAATGATAACATAATCTTGGCCTTGATCCCCTTGCCTTTTATGAGGTAAGTTCCCCTGATTCTTAAGACATTCATTTGCATAATGCCCCCTTTCTCTATAATTGTAGTATTTAACATCGATAGCCTCTTTCGTCCCGTTACAATCACGAGCTTGGTGGAATTTTTCACCACACTTGTAATAGACTCACATTCCCTTCAGGCAAGTCCTAGGGTGTTTTTTCCCACATTTACTGTAGGTTGGATATTCAAATTTTCCCTTCTTCCCCTTATTTCCATTTCTAGAGTGTTCAGAAGATCTCTTCTTCACTTGATTTGCTTTAAATTCGTAAGACTTAGAGAATTATTTTTCTGTTTTTATAGCACTTGAGAAAATATCTCCGTATGATGACAAGGATTGTGAGACTAATGATCGACGGAGAAATGGGTTTAACCATTCAAAGAAATGATAAATCTTACTTCTTGGTTTACGTATATAATATGCAGCATTCCGTGCTAACCTTGTAAAGTTAGATTCATACTTCGTGACATTCTCATCCTCCTTTTGCATCAATCTTAGAAAATTCCTTTCCATATCTTCTCGATGGTCATGAGGAAATTATTTTTCTAGGAAAATTTCTTTAAACTCCCTCAATTGAATATTTTATACTTTATAATCTTCCATTGTGTTTTGAATAAATGACCACCACTGGTCAGCATCTCCAGTGAGGCGGTAAACTACCATGATAAAATTTTCCCTTTCGCTACTCCCCAAGGTGTGGAAGATTTTCTCTAAGGAATTTATACATTTCTCAGCTACTAGTGGATTTGTACCCCCACTGAATTTTGCTGGTTGTTGCCTCATGAATCAATCTAACATTGATCCTCAATTCTATGGATCAAGGTGCTCCATATGGGAAAGGCTTTTATTCATAACCTGAGTGGGTTGTCCCAGTATGGTGATTAGCTGATCAACAATGGTTGCATCATCAGCTCCACTATAATTATCTTGAGCATGAGGGAAATCCCTACATAGATTGTGAGCATTGATACGATTTCCATTCCTTCCACTAGGCACCATTTCTAAACAATGGCACAAACAAGATTTGTTTACGAATCGAGATACATAATTCCAAACATGTAAAACAGTTAACATAAATTGAACAGTTTATGGATATAATCTATAATCATAAAAAATATTTTCTTTGAGTAAGTATATAATAATAAACCCTTCATAATGGTTTGTAAATAAAATTAGAATCATCCTAAGCATATCCCCTGGGAGTGTCGTAACTAAGAGTGCAGCAAGGCCCGTTGTCGATCACCAGTTCACATTCGAGTCTAGCTCAAAGCGGTGTTTTTGGGTTTTACCCCTAGGTACATATGTGCCAGAGCTGCTTCTACCTCCTCATATCTACATAGGGATGTATTTGCTTGGAAAACTCCCAAAAGACTCCACAGTACCAAAATTCTATGAATTTCTTCTATACTAATCATCAAAGTCTATCTTAGGGATATGTGCTCTAATCAGAGTTTATCTTAATCTAGTTTCCAAGTTTTGTACTAAACTTCCTCTGATACCAACTGTAATACCCCAACCCCAGAAGCCCAGATTCGGTTCATTATTACGTATCATTGGCATGATCACAAAATATCATGTCTCAAATGACCGATTAGTTTAGTAGCCTTGAAAGTACTAGATACATTAATAAGGTTTACATTACATCATAAAATGAAAAAATACAACAAAATTGTTTCCATAGACAACACTGAGATCCCATAGACTATCCATGCAGCTTAATCATAATATACTTCTTTACAACCTGGGAAAAATAAAACATAGAAAGGGGTGATCTCAGATGCTCAGTAAGGATAACGATATAGCAGAAAATTTCATAAATAAGCATAAACATTTAAGGCAATGTATAGAACTAAAACAAAAGCCTTTTCAACATTTACTTCATCATAATATGGAAAATATAAATCAAAATAATTCCATTTACTTACTTGCAAGGATTTTCTACTAGTCTAATAATCACAAGCAATATCAATAGCCACTTTCATAATGATGGAATGCATAATGCCAGACTTTCATAACCACATATTCAGGGCCTTGTGACAAGACTACAAATAAGATTTTGTCAAGGCCTTGTGCCGAGACACTAGTTTGTCTCATGAGACCTACTGATCCATCAAGGAGATATAGAGGGCTCCACTCACCACTTACTATGTCCAATTCCTATCTCATATCAAAAGGTTTAAACATAACATAAACATTCATATTAAAACTAGCATACGAAATTTAAATACATTATCCATAAACCATGAATGGTATAAAAATAGAACATCCATATTCAAACATATCACAAAACCTTAAATACAATATTTATGTTTTGTATCATAATAAATCAACTTCAAATAATCTTACAATCTATAAAAGGATATTGACATAGATGAAATCAAAACATTTTTCAAGGAATATCTCTTTCTATTTTGAAATCATTTAAAAGTAATATAATTACAAAAGAAAACATTTATTTTGAAAATATTCTTATAATATTGTAAGGGAAGCATTGATGATGTTAAAACAGAGTAAAATAGCCACACCTGCTGTATAAGTAAAAAAATGTTCTTACCTTAATTTTATCGAAAAGGTCAAAAAGTACCTTGTTTGAAAAATGACAAAAAGATTTCTCTAAAAAACATATAAGGTAAAATTACGGTATAAATTACTTTAAAAAATTGTCTTTTAAATAGTAAAAATGTTTTGAAATACATTTTTAAGAAACATGGATGTGGATGATAAAGAGGTCCCATCATATACTTACATAAAAACAACCTCGGATAATAAAGAGATTGTGAAATTAACCCTTACCTTGTACTTTTACTTGGTCGAGGGTAGGTTAACCTCATGTATAATGGTGAAATAATTGTTATTAAATTATAAGAGAATCATATACATTAATATTATATCATATATGGTCTTTTAACATTTCTTTGTTAATAATATCTTAGTATTATGGTCTTTTCAGGTGTTAACTGATTCTTTTACCTTTATATGATTTGTTACATAAGCCATGTTTGTTATGAATAGAATATATCTTATTCATATTAAGAATGATATTATGTATTTATATATTATTTTTAATCATCTAATGAAAATTAGCCTTGAATGGATACGATGGGGAATGAATCTCATCACGTTTGTGAAGACGGTAATCCGTACTTATGTACGAGCGACAATATCATTATTTGATATTAAAATATTATATATCTGTATGTTATATAATATATACAGAATCATTATCATGTTATATTTATTATTTACAGCAATTACACATCATTATTATACCCATCCAAATTAAAATGTATTGAATAACAATTACACCACGACATGGAGACGGTAAGCCGTACGTACACACGTATGGTGACATGCCATTCAAAGGGTGGATACAATAACGAATATGGTTATACCATATTTATAATAAAATCATAGCATATAAAATATACTATAGTTATTATTTTATAATGTAAACAACAAAGATAGAGGGAGTGGAAGAAGAAAAGAACTTGAAAGAAGTGATGAAATATTTACCTCTTCTTCGAGTTCTTCCTTTTGATTTGATCAAAAGTGCTCCTTAAGTTGGATTTATGACTAATATAAGGCCTTTAGGATGAACTTAGTATAGGTTATAGGGTATTTTGGCAGGGTTTGGATGATCAAAATGGATTTGAAGGTGTGAATTACAGAGAAGGGGGAGTGCCCTTTTATAAGAGGGGTGAGGGGCACCTTAGGAAAAGCTAGAAATATTATTTTATAATAAAATAATTTTCAGTTTATAATGGTTCCAAAATGAATTATTTAAAGTATAAGGTGGTTAAGGGTCGAAAACCACTCAAACAATAGGTTTTATATAGGTTTGGGTCACTATATTAACTTTATCTTTTATATTTAACTCTTAGTTAAATAGTTTAACATTTACCATGTCTCTTTGTATTTTTATATTATATGGTTAATAAACATACTATAAACTTCCAAGAGAACCCGAATTGGTTAATTAATGATAAAAATATCATTATATAAGTTATTTGGATGATCCTTCTATTTTTATGAATAGAATATCAATTAATAATATAATATATTTTTTTAAAACTCTTTTATGTCAATTTGGACAGTATTTGGTATTTTGTTTTTTCTCAATTAATAACAGCACTATTACTTTGAAAAAAATTCATCGAACCAACCATAACATGTCATATTACCCTATAAAATTATTTTAATTCATAAAAAGTCTCAAATTACATTTATTTGGATATTTATAATATCAATTATTTTAATATTTCATTAATTAGGTAATTACTGCATCATCATTGTGTCATAAATAAATTTAATTATTTAATTTATAAGAATTATAAATAAAATAAAATTAAGTAGGAAATCTTTTTATATTTATAATGATTATTTATAGTCGAATTTATCTTATGTTTAAACCTATATTAAAAATGGTTTAGTTTTTAAACATTGAATTTAACACTTTTAACTCTTCTTCGAATTAAATAATAATATATGTCCTAATCTAATCCAAGTGGACCTAAAGTATCATATTTTACTCCTAATGGTTTTTATGGTCTAATTATACCTATCAAATATAATTAGAACATGTGTTAGAGTAATAATAATATCATTCTTACCCTTAATTGCCCTATCTACTTTTAACCGTGGTAAATAAAAGTAAAAAGTTAATATTCACCAAAAATTATTTTCATCTTATTGAACCACATTTTAATTAATTACATAAACCTTGTCTCTCATATTTTTGAAATTCAAATCACAGAAGCTGTAAAATTATGTTCTATGTATATTTTCAAATGCTCCTAGGAGGTGGGTAAAAGACGGTAAAAAGTTCAATAAATTTTTATATATCTAAAATTATTATAAACTAACTCCAATGAATTACATTGAACTTATATAGGTATTTTTTATCTATTTTTAACTAAAATCAATTTAAATAAAATAAATAATTATTTAAATAAAAATTCAGTTTTAAACAATAACTTAGCGTTTTTCACTATTCATCAAAAATTGAAGGTTTTAAGAAAAATACCAAAAATTCACCCTAAGCTAATATCTATATTCTGAATCCAAAAATGATGTCCATTTTGAAAGATAAAATTTATAAAATTTCAAAAATTGGGTATTACTATTCATAACGGTTGGTTTGATTGGTTGTGGTGTGTTAGAACTCGAAGTTGCGTACAACACATGCTATTGTATTATTCAAAGAGAAGCGTACCATGGAAGCTTGGGGTGTTACACCAATGACCTAAATTGGATTGAATGGTAACAAGTTTATTTAATTATATTTTAAAAACAATTAAAATTATAACCTCACTATATAAAAAATTAGACAAGAAATCAACGTTTAAGTAAAACACAGTATTTTTTACTATTCATTAAAATATGAAATTTATTAGAAAAAAACAAAAAAACAAAAAATAAATAAATTTTGTTGTCCCTATTCTAAATAAGATTTTTATTTTTTCATATATAACATATAAAAGTTTCAAAAACTATATTTAAAATAGGTGCACCATCAAAAGATAGTAAAAATGCCCTTTTCAAAAAATACTCATTTTCTACATAAAAATGAATTTATTCTTATATCATGTCTACAAAACATATAAGATGAATTTTAAATATCAAATTGAATTTATATATGTAACTAACCAATGTTTTATCAATGAAATTACTTTATTATAATTATTACTTATAGTATAATCACATTAGGAAGCATAGGGACCTATAATGATACTAAATACTATGCGACCATTAAACATAATTTTTCCACTTCTATGTTTTGAATTTTGAAAATATGACATACATGGTTGCGATTAGTAAGATGTTTGGAGTTTGATAGGACAAACTTAATTTTTGGTGAATATTATCCTACCCTTATGAATATTAACCTACCTTGATGAATACTAGTATGACCCTTATAGTAAATCGTCAAAAATAATAGTTACCTTACCCATGAGTGATTAAATAAAATTTAGGCAGCTTATAAGTGGAAATTTCACCATAGTAAAAGTATTGGTATTTTTATAAGTTATAAATAATTAATTACATAATTTAATGTATTTTCTTAAAATGTGTTCATAAGTTAACAATTATATGTCTTTAGGTTTTAATATAATTTTATAAGACCTTATGTAATTTTTTAAAGCATTATAAAATCAGTTTTATTTTTAAAATTTATATTTTTCAGGTAAATTATGATTTTAATTAAATATTAAATTAATTATAATTATCAAATTAATTTTAAAAAATTGACTTTATTTTTGGATTCTACACGTCAAAAATGGTTAGGGTGATTTTTTGGGATTTTTCTAAAATATTGAATTTTGGTGAATAGTAAAATACCTTAATTTACTGTATAAATACATTATAAATTAAATCCACTATTCCTAACATCACAAGTGATGTAAGCACCCAAATATCGAATTCAAAATAGATATTTACTATTCTTGGTCATGGAATCATAACTTTTTCTTATCTTTTTGGAAATTAATAAACTAATGATTATAATATTAAGAGATCCCCTCTTCCCCCCGCTATAAATACCACCTTTCGCACCATGATTTCTTCACAACTCTCAAGATTCAAGAATTATCTAAACTCTACCCAAACATATTCCCTAGCCCCTACCATAAATCTAAGATCTTCTAGTCTCATCAAAATACCAAGCCTAGGTTTCATAAGGAGGATCTCAAGAGGAGGATTCAAGAGGTAATTCCCCTCTCCCTCTTTTCCTTTAATTTCCTTTAAATCTCATGTTCTAATATTAATCTCTCCCCACCTATCCTCATCCACATGGTATGGTAAATCAACTATCTCACAAATACTGTAATTTTATGATACCAATGGGACAATATATCATCCAACCCCTTCCCATCTTCTTTTTATTTTAGAAAAGAAAACGTTGTTTGTGATGTGATAATTTATCACCTTCAAGAATGACATGTTTTATTTTTTCCTTTACCACCTTAAGATCTGGTCATGATACCATTTTTATGGGTAAAACATATTATTTTATATTTATTATATATTAATTAAATTTCAATAACTAACTTATGTATTTATTACTAAATTATTAAACAAAATAAGTTCGTTGTGGTTGAAAAACCGCCCGAATTAACCCAAACGATCATTATTAAATTCTTATCTAGTGATTCATCCACATGATATATAACATAATTCATTATAGTATCATTTTAAAAATTCTTTAATATCTTTAATAACATGAAATATCAGTTCTGGATATTTATCCATGTTCTACATGAACTTTTATTTATGAATACAAGTGAACTGCTCAAGAAAACCATAAAAACAAACATTCTTGAAAAATGAATTTAAACCCTATAACTCACCCAAATCCCATAAATTAACTTAATAAAACTTTAATCGGTCTTATTAATGTATAAAATAATTTTTAATTTTTAATTAATGAATATAATGTCATTATACAAGACATTAATGTGAAGAAAGCGTTCAGATACGATGTAAGGGAAAATTCTGAAACCCAACTTTCTTTCTGCGGGTTCTCCCTATTTCACTTCATATTTAGTATGGGTTCTCATTAAAACCCATTTATTAACAATTATCTAACCTTTTCTGAGATATACATGTTATCTCATTGATTTTATTAAAAAACCAATGTTTTCCATAAGAACTCTTCTTTCAAATAAACACACCCTTTTTACTTCTTGAATATTGTTTCAATCTTCGCTCATGGTTAATGAATTTATGTGAAGAATGATATTCCCTCTTTATTTTGGGGACCATATGTTTAAGAAAGTTTGATTTATTATGTGAACCCATTTCTTTCCATGGGTTATGTTATGTTCAATTTTTACATATTTTAATGTGGCATGCATGATAATGTAAATATTTTGATGTGACGGGTGCACCTGGAATTATATAGCTCAATAAGAATGTTTGAATGTGACAGGTGCTCCCAAAATTATACAGCGCTCTAATGAATTGGCTAAAATGATGAATCTAATGAGAAAAATGGAAATTATTCATGAACATGATGCTATCATTGTTCACAATTATGTGTGGTTGTTTACCCCTAAGACATGATGTTTCATTTTTATGCATTGCCACATTTCAAGTATTTTATTAATGATTAATCTCATTTTTATGATCCTTTTCCTATGTTTTGATTGTTCTCAACAATTTTTATATTGTCCATATATATCCACTTACTGGGCTTTTATATCACTCCTTTTTTATGTATATCCACAGGTGACTACATGTACTAAGGAGATGTCAAGAGCCAATAAGAAGCTAGAGTAGAAATAAATAAATAAATGTTTATTCTTGGTGTTGTAAATGTGATTTTTGGTCCTAGATTTCCAAAGAAACTAAACCTTTGGATCCTCATGGTGTAATACTTTTATGTTTTTTTTCGTTATAATTTTGTAATAGTAATGTAAGAAAAGGCTAGGTCACTATAGTTGGATCAGAGCCAAGGTTTAGTTAATTTGGGAATTAGGATTACTGAACCCTAGAGAAAACCTCCAGTATTAGACTAAGTACAAAAATGAACACAAGAATATTTACATAGGGATCCCATATGTTATGATTTTGGTGAAAATTTTACAAGTGAATAAGTTATTTATTCATGAATAATTGACTTATGTTTTTTTCTAACCTATTATATTTTAGAAAATGGTGGGGACTAGGAGAAACCAGGCCAACAACCTGTGCGACATATAATGCAGTGATTTCCTGAATGACATCCCCAATGCTTTGGGAGGCAGAGTTAAACACTTTATGGAGATGCTTACCCAACTATCTCAGGTGATGAAAAATATCAATAATAATGGATAATTTTCTCCTTCACCAAAGAAGGATCAACTTACTATCGAATGTTTTATACGGAAAAAAACCACATAAGTTTAGTGGGTCTCGAGATCCACTAGTTGTGGAATAGTGGGTCAAATCCGTAGAGAAGATCTTTCTTGTGATTCACTGTTCTGAGATAGAGATGGTGATTCTGGCCATTTATCGTCTAGATGGAGAGGTTGATCAATGGTGGTATTTGATTAAGAACACCAATTCAGATGACAAAATTAAAGAGATGGAATGAGAAGACTTTAAGATCATGTTTCTTAACAAGTATTTCCCAAGATCGCTTTGCATGAAGATGGAGAGAGAATTCCTAGAGCTCAAGAAAAAGGAATTAGAATCTATCACAACCAAAAAAGAGAATTTTACAAGGATCGAAAGGTGTTCTTTAGGATTTTTTATCTACAATGATAGAAAATTGATATATAATTTTGTGGTTTAAAACAACACCTTCAAAAGGCTCTTAAAATTTGTGACTTTTGAAGTTATGAATAAATTGTTTTGTGTTCCCTAAAAGTGGAGATGGAGTTTGGAGAATGGTCCGTTGTCTATGGTGATAAGAAACGAAAGATGGAGTTTCAAGCCGAAGGACCAAATGATAAAGGTGGGAAGAAAACTCAATGACCCACATGTCGAAAATGTGGGAAGTTTCATCATGGGAACTACATCAAAGGGATGGGGAAATGATTCAAATGTGGGAAAGAATTCCACCATACTCAAGAGTGTATAAAAGACATGAGAAGTAAGGAGAATGTAGTGGAAGAAAGGGGAACCCCACCCATGGTCCAATGCTATAACTGTAGGGAGAAAGGTCACAATAAAATCCAGTGCACTAAACCTTGAGTCCTCGAGGGTAATCAGCATTAGAATCCACTGAATCCAAAGTAATAAGGGAAGGCTTATTCCATCACTACTGTGAAATTAGAGCAAGATAATGAAGTCATACAAGGTACACTTCTTATTCACTAAAGAATTGGAAAAGTCTTATTTTATTCTGGTTTTAGGCACTCTATTATATCTAGCAAGTTTGTTAGAACTATATAATCAAATCCCTGAAAACATGAAGTATATATATCTATAAAAACACTAAGGGGTTCAATCATTATAACTCAGGTGTTTGAATTTTCTCCTATTGGTGTATGTGGGAAGATTCATCCAATGAATCTATTAATACTTCCCTTGGTGGAATTTGACACTATAATGGGAATGGATTGTCTCTTATTATATAGAGAATATATCAACAGTCGATAAAAGGAAATATCTTTTCATATTCAAAACCATTCTATTATCCTAAAAAATACAAGGAAGATCATGAATCTCCTTTGAAAAATCCTTCAATGATGTGGGTGTTGATTCCCTATGAATAATCATACCTCGCTTAAATGGTTGAGTCAATGGAAGGTTCTAACCTTGTGAAAATTCCCATCATGAGAGAACACTATGATGTATTTCCCAAAGAGTTACCCAGATTTCTCCCAGATCATGTAGTAGAGTTCTCAATATAACTCATACCCGGAGCTACTCCTATCTCAAAGTGTCCCTGGCTCCTATCGAACTAGAGGAGTTGAATAAAATGAAAGATCATTTGGACAAAGGGTTAATATTCCCTAGTGCATCACCTTGGGGTGAGCCAGTTCTCTTCGTTATGAAGATGGATGGATCAATGTGGTTGTATATTGATTATTGGGAACTCAACAAGATCACCGAAAAAGAACAAGTGTCCTCTTATAAGGATTGATGACTTGTTAGATCAGTTAAGGGGAGCTAAATACTTCTCAAAGTTGGATCTTCATTATAGATATCATCAAATTAAGGTGAGAAAGGAAGATATTCAAAATAATTACTTCCATATAAGTTATGGGAACTATGAGTTTCCAGTGATTCCCTTTAGACTTAAAATTCCCATGAAATCTTCATGGATATGATGAATAGAGTCTTTAGACATTACCTTGACATATTTTTGGTTGTATTTATCAATGGTATTCTCATATACTCCAAGAGAAAGGAAGAACAAAAATAACATCTAAGACTTGTGTTGGCGACATTGAGAAATGAGAAGCTATATGTCATGTTTATAAAGTGCAACTTTTGGATGAATCAAGTCACATTCTTGGGACATGTGATCATAAGAGAGGTAATTTATGTGGACCCTTAAAAAACAAAAGCGATTGAGGAATAGACCAGGCCCTCTAGTGTCACATAAATCCATAGTTTTCTTGGATTATTTGGGTACTACCGAGATTTTGTGAGAAATTTATCCCAATTGTCAAGCCCACTAACTATGTTAACAAGGAAAGGGGTAAAGTATTTCTGGGCATAAGAATGTGAGGGAAGCTTCAAGGAACTAAAGAGAAGGCTGATAATGGCACTTGTACTCATATTTATGAAAAGTGGAGAAAGTTTTGTGATATATAGTGACGCTTCAAAGAAAGGCTTGGGTTGTGTACTCATACAAAATTATAATGTGATACCCTACGCCTCATGGAATTTGAAGATCCATGATCAGAACTACCCTACAAATTATCTAGAGTTAGCAGCTATGATTCTTGCCTTGAAAATATGGTGGTACAACCTTTATGATGAGAATTATTACATATACACCGACCTTAAGAGCCAAAACTATATATTCACATAAAAGGAGATCAATATGCCTAAAATGAGAAGGTTAGAGATAATCAAGGTCTATGATTGGTATATTCAGTATCATCCAAAAAACATGAGCAAGGTAGATGATTCTCTAAGCAGAAAAGAACATGTTCCTCTATCGATATTACAAATTGAGAAAGACCCTATATTCTAGGATATTCAAAGGATGCATTTGGAAATCATAAGGGTAGGGGATACATCCTACCTTGACCAAATGATTGTGCAACCATCAATATAAGAGATGATTATGGAGGTACAAAGGGATGATCTGGAGTTACAAAACAATGTGAAAGTAGTAAAGGGAGGGAAACTACATGAGTTCTATATCGATGATGATGGTGTGATTCAGTTTGGAATGTGGATTTGTGTGCCTTCATCACCCAGGATAAAGAAATATCTATTGTAAAATGAACATATATCAAAAATCTATATCCATCCTTATTGCACTAAGATGTACCAAGATCTTTGAGAACACTTCTGGTAGGATAACATGAGGAAAGTGATTGTGGATTATATCTAAAGGTGCTTAGTATGTCAGTAAGTTAAAGCAGAGTGATAAAAGTCCAAAGGGATGATGAAACCATTTCCTATACCCATGTGGAAAAGGGAGAATGTCACTGTGGAATTTTTGATGGGTATCCTAAAGATGTCGAAGAGAAATAATGCAATATGGGTTGTGGCTGACTAACTCACCAAGACTACCCATTTTATCTCTATTTGGGAAGATCTCTTGATTGAACAACTTGAAAAGATATATGTGAAGGAAGTGGTGAGACTGTTTGGTGTACCACTCTCAATTGTATCTGATCATGATCTAAGGTTCACATATAAATTCTATAGGGGACTTTAACATGATTTGAGTAATGAATTAAATTTCAGCATGACCTATCACCCCCAAACTGATGGCCAATCTTAATGGATTATTCAGATTCTTTAAGACATGTTAAGATCCTAAACTTTGGAATTCAAAGGTGGATGATATCATCATCTATCATTAGTTGAGTTCTCATATAATAATATCTTCCACTGGAGTATTATGATGGCTCCATATGAAGCTTTGTATCGGAAGTGATGTAGAAATCCAACCTGTTGGGATGAAGTTGGAGAAAGAAAGCTACTTGGACTCCATCTTGTTCAAGAGATGACAGAGAAGGTTCAGGTCATCCAGAAACACATCAAAGCTACTCAGAGTCAGCAAAAGAGCTATGATGAAAACCATCGAAGAGACTTGGAGTTCGATGTTAGAGATAAATTCTTCCTTTGAATATTACCATGGAAGAGAGTCATTCATTTTGGAAAGAAAGGGAAGCTAAGTCCAAAGTACATTGGCCCCTTTGATATCTTTGAATTCTTAGTAGCTATAGACTGTTGACTTGGACTTTCACCGAATATGGCTTAAGTTCATGATGTGTTTCACGTATCACTCCCTAGGATGTACATACCAGACCCCTCACATGTACTGAACTCAAAGGTTGTACAGCTGTAAGGTGATTTTATCTATGAGGAGCAGCCAGTAAAGAGTCTAGAATAGAGAGTTAAGGTTATAAGAAACAATACAACCCACCTTTTTAAAGTGTTGTGGAAGAACTGTATTTTTGAAGAAGAAACTTGCGAACCAGATGAGGCGATGAAGGAGAAGTACCCTCACCTGTTTGTGTAAAACGAAATTTCAAGGGTGAAATTTCATAAGGGAGGAAGAATGTAACGACCCAATGTTTTATCAATTGAATTTAATTCTTATAATTATGACTTATAGTATAATAAAATTAGGAAGCACAATTAAATATAATGATTCTAAATACTATGAGACCATTAATCATAATTTTTCAACTTATATGTTTTGAATTTCAAAAATCTGACATACATGGTTGAGATTAGTAAGATGTTTGGAGTCCAATAGGAAAAACTTAATTTATGGTGAATATTAATCTACCCTAATGAATAGTAACATATCCTTATTAATAATAGTATGACCATTATGCTAAATAGTCCAAAATTATAGTAACCTTACCCATTAATGATTAAATAAAATTTAGGCATCTTATAAGTGATAATTTGACCATAGTAAAAATATTGGTATTTTTGTAAGTCATAAATAAATAATTATAATTAATTAATTAATTGACAATAAAATGTATTTTCCTCAAATTTTTTATAAATTAACAATTATATGTCTTCTGGTTTTAATAAAATTTTATAAGACCTTATGTCATTTTTTAAAACATTATAAAACTAGTTTTAATTTTAAAAACTGTATTTTTCAAGTAAATTATGAATTTAATTAAAAATTAAATTAATCATATTTATAAAATTATTTTGGAAAAATGGAATTTATTTTTGGATTCTACGCATTGAAAAATGGTTAGGTTAAACTTTTGGGATTTTTCATAAATACATAAATTTTTGGTGAATAATAAAATACATTAATTTACTGTATAAATACATTATAAAATAAATCCACTATTCTTGGAATCACAAGTGATGTAAGAACCAAAATATAAAACTCACATTCCCTCTTTACTATTATTGGTCATGGAATTATCGCTATTTCTTATCTTGGTGGGAATTAATAAACTGATGATTAAAATATTAAGAGAACCCCACTCCCCTCCACTATAAATACCACCTTTCACAACCTCATTTCCTCACACATATCAAGATTCAAGAATTTTATAAACATTTCCCAAACATCTTCCCTAGAACCTCTCTCATGTTCAAAATATTCTGGTCACATAAAAATACCATGTCTAGGTTCCTTAAGGAGGATCTCAATAGAAGGATTCAAGAGGTAATCCCCCCCTCTCTTTTCTTTTAACTTCCTTTCAATTTCAAGTTCTTTTATTAATCTCTCCCCAACTATCATCATCCACATGGTATGGTAAATCAATTATCTCACATATAATGTAACTTTATGATACTAATTGGATAATATATCATCCAACCCCTTTCCCCTCTTCTTTGTTATTTTAGAAAAGAAAACGTTGTTCGTGGGGTGCTAATTTATCACCTTCAAGAAAGGCATGTTTTATTTTTTCTTTTACCACCTTAAGATATGGTCATAAAACCATTTTTATTGTTTTAAAAGATTATTTTATATGTATTATATCCTAATTAATGTCCTGGAACTAACTTACGTACATATTAATAAATTATTAAACAAAAAAAGTTTGTTGTAGTTGAAAACCCGCCCGAATTAACCCAAACGATCATCATTAAATTCTTATCTAATGATTCAACCACATGATATATAATATAATTCAATATAAAATAATTTAAAATCTTTTAATATCATTAATAAAATGAAATATCATTTCTTTATTTTTATCCATGTTCTATATGAACTTTCATTTATGAATACAAGTGAACCGCTCAAGAAAACCATAAAAACGAACATTCCCGAACAATGAATTTAAACTCAATAACTCATCCACAATACCATAAATGAACTTAATAAAACCTTAATGAATATTATTAATGTATAAATAGATCTTTAATTGTTAATTAATGAATATAATTTCTTTATACAGGACATTAAAGTGAAGAAATCATTCAAACACTCGGTAAGGGAAAATTATCAAACCCAACTTTCTTTCTTCAGGTTGTCTCTCTTTCACTCCATGTTTGGTATGGGTTCTCCTTAACAATACTTTATTCATCATTATATTAACTTTTAATGGATATACATTATCTATAGTTGATTTTATGAAAATCCCAATGTTTTCCAAAATAACTCTTCTTTCAAATAAACACACCTTTTTTACTTCTTGAACATTGTTTCACACTTCACTCATGGTTAATGGCACTATTTAAAGAATGATATTCCCCATTAATTTTGGGGACCAAATGGTTATTCTAGTATGATTTATTATTTTAAACTCATTTCTTTCCATGGGTTATGTTAATTTTAAGTTTTACATATTTTTATGTGCCATTCATGATAATGTAAATATTACGATATGACGGGTGCACCCAGAATTATATAGCACAATATGAAAATTTGAATGTGACGGGTGCACCCGGAATTATACAGTGCTCAAATAAATTTTGTAAAGTGATTAATCTCATGAGTAAAAGGTAAATAATGTTTGAACATGATTCTAGAATTCTTCACAATTATGTGGGTTAGCTGACCACCAAGATATGATGTTTCATTTTTATGCATTGCCACTTTTCAAGTATTTTATTAATACTTCCTCTCATGTTCATGATCCTTTGCCTATGTTTTGATTTTTCTAACCCATTTTTATATTGTTCATATGTAACCTCTTACTGGGATTTTAGCTTACCCCTTTTTGATGTATATCCTCTGGTGACTACATGTACTAAGGAGAGGTCAAGAGACAATAAAAAGCTAAAGAATAAGTCATTAAATAAATGTTTCTTCTTGGTGTTGTAAATGTTATGTTTGGTCCTAGTTTTCCCAAGACACTAAACCTATGGATCCTTGTAGTGTAATACTATTATGTTGTTTATATTTATAATTATGTAATATTAATGTAAGAAAAGGTTGAGTCACTATAATATCTCATTAATATAATCCCACAAGAGTGATTTGATTATTTTATAAACACAATTATTCGCACTTAAATATTATTTCCATAAAAACACATCCTTTATATTCAATTGGTTTTTATTTTCATTTCTAATTAATTTTATAACCAAAAAATAAATATATAGACATATGTAAACAATATTTTAATAATTATGTTTACATTCTTTATTCCCGCTAATCTAACTGCTAGGAATTAACTACCACTTAAACTTAGAATATTACAACATATTATTTTTTTCAATATAAATTAGTCTTGTGTGAAGCTTAAGATTTCAGAGAAACTCATTGATTTGTTTCGGGTATGCTATTATACATAGCGCCCCATTAAGGTAAAATTACTATCTAATTCATAAATATTAATAATTATGAAAAATTATTATTCTATAATTAATTGGGATGTTACATCCTTCCCCAATTTTGGAAATTTTGTCCTCTTAATTTTAAATTAGGTCTTGATAACTAAGGTTTCACTTTTCAAAATTACTTCATTAAAATCCAACATTAGAAAAATAGTTAATAAACATCCACTTTAAACTAAATAAAGTGTAGTACAAAGGTCACCCAAGATAATAAATACTAGGGTTCCATATAAGAAAACATGGATATGGAAGAGAAAAATAACAATTAGGTTCTGATGGATAGTGATATAAAACATTTTCTGGAGAATTTTAACAATCACAAAACTATAAATTTGTGATTGGATAAAAGTTCATTGATTTATTCTTAAGAACAATAAACAGTTAAATTTTTTGTTTCAAAATCATTTTCATAGATTTGAGGAATTATTTTACTTATTAGACTAATAAAATAAAGAAACATAATTACTTGAAAATTATAGTATCATCCTTTAGTCAACTTCCACAATAAACTCATATTTTTCATAAAATGATGAATTTTCAAGATGATTTTTTCATCCCTGAGCACCAGAATTAATTTCTAGAGAATCACACAATCCTAATAATAATAAATTTTTATATATCGTGTCTTAAAAAATTAACCAAAAACGATATTTTTAGGATAATATAAAGAAATTATCCAAAAAGAATAAACTTTATATGATAGAAAACTACTTTCAATCTCCAAAATTCAATAGTAATACCCAAAGATCAACATAAACCATTCAATAAATAACCTTCCTTAAAATTCCTCAAAATAATCCAAATTAAGATTTAAACTGAAAATTTAGAAGGATTTTATAAAATATTCTTCAAAGATAAATTTTAACATTCATATATAAATAACATCATCCACTCTTAATGTCTCATAAAAAAAATTAATTAACCTAATCACATATTCTCCATGATAGATTAATCATTTTCATAAATAACATGAATCACCATGACTCCAAAATTAAAATAATCTATTCTTCAAAAATATAGTTAAACCATTACTCCTCAATTAAAATCCCATAGTATTCTAATTACCTTAATCATACAAATTTTAAAAAACAGTGAACGTCTTGCAAAATAACATTGATCACTTAATCCCCAAATCATTTTACAATACCAAGGATATTAATTTCATTCAAAATAAGTTCAATCAATCAAAATATCTTTATTTAATCAACTCATTTGACTAAAAATAAAAAGTCTTACTAACTAGGGACTTAATGTAGGCTAGTGGTAGGTAATAAATCCTTGTCTCCATTTGGTTGTGGGTTTGATTCCTATATCCTGGTCTGACATGACATGTTTTTACCCTTCTTGTGGGTTTTCCTTTTTCTAAAACTATATAATTCTTATGAAATTCCAATAAATGAGATTAAATACTAAAAAATAACAATAACATGTTTTGACCTTAAAGGTGATTTCCTACCTCCCATTTTGCATCCCAAAAAATAATAACCCATAATTAACTCAAAGGTTAATGTCTCCAAAAATACCATTAATAAACATAAAATTACATAAGATATATACTCAAAAGGGATTGTAAGACATTAAACTTTTAATCAATCTTAATATTATAAACTCATGATGATATCCCTAACTCTTTAGAAAACATTCTAATCTCTAAAGTTTTCTAAACCATCATATGATACCAACTATAAGGACCCATCCTTAAACATTACATCTTCCTATGTTAAGTATATAATTTTAATTTAATTATAATTGAGGATCTTTAAAAGTTTATAGATTTAGATAATTATTCCATAATTAATACATAACAAATAAATATATTACTAATTAGAAAATTCTACTCACTATCCATTTTTCTCAACAGATAAAACTCTTTAAAAAAAGATTTTTTTTTCTTGATAAAAATCTCCATAACATTCATATTTTTATATTAATTTCTCTTACACATCCATATAAACTATTTAAAACACTTAAAAACATGGGATGAGGACAAAAATCTTAGTAAGAGATATAAAATAAGGAATGAATCCATTAGTCCATGAAATATTTTAACTCATGAAAACATTTTAAAAAAATCATGCTTTTCACCCATAAAATAAAAAACATTTGGCTTGCCTCATTAAATCATAATATTACTATAAAACTCAATGAAATCATAAATCATAATGGTAACTTGTGGCATCCATATCATACTAAAAATGTTTCTTTCACATCTACGTATGAAACAACCTTCATGGTTACCTTTAGAATAATCATCATAGTATATTCCCAAAATATCTTAGTGTTAATCTTATGATTTAACTTTGTCTCGTTATTCAATGAATTGGAGAGCTATCACAGGCTCACTTTCCCCCAATTTATCATGAAACCACCCATATACATAATCAATTCCAAAGAACCAAAACATAATCACAATATTTAAATTAAGCATAATGTAAAAAAAAAATTCCACATTTCATTCACTAGTTTTCATCTCAAGATATTTTTTATGATAAATAAATTATAAAAAACATTTCTATTACCAAAATATATTAAAAGTTATTATGGTAGTTATTTTTATTTAAAAAAAAGTATGACTTGTAAAGGAAACCAACTATCAAATAATGTTCACAGTGGCGGAAAATTCATTGCCACCGTATAAGTTAAGAAAAAATTTATTCAGACATTTAGTAAAATTATTTATATAAAATTGTTCCTTTTGAATAAATTTGAATGAAATTAATTTTGAAAGGGGTTGATTATAAACCGTATAAAAGAAGACGGTTCATAACATAAAAATTTGACTCAATGAATTAAGATTGAGACAAAGTCCCTCACTTTGAGTCTGGCTTGTATCGTGCGTTCTTTATATTCTGGAATAATAATCGTAGTTAAATTTTTACTTCCTTTAGAACCTTTTTTATGTTTATTATTTCTTTATATCACTTATTTATAATTTTATAACAATTAATTAATTACATAAGTTCACGTCAGAAATTTTGTGTATATTCGGTACCTGTGTTCAAAAATGAACTTGGTATGATGTAAATTTTTCCATGTGTTCATAAGTCCATCATCTACAGAAAAATATTCATGAAATAGTGATAACTTTATTACATTAATTATACTTTTTAATCAAACCATTAATCACGATTATAAAAAATGAACAATGTTATAATCATGGAGACGGTAGGTCGTACGTACGCATGAGTAGCGTTTTCATTTTTCATTGATCATTATAGAAATAAGTTAATTATTATTTTATTTTCCTAAAAGGATCAAAACATAATTAATATCATATTAAGAAATTAAATATATTTCTATATATCATACAAGTGATATAGTGAATAAAAAGGAATCAAATCGCTTTGTGGAGGTGATAGTTCACACGTACTCAAGAACGATGTTATCATTTTTATGTTCTTGGACACTAAGAACAGAATTGATATATTATTATCTCATAAAGATTAATATTTAATTATTATAACACATGAAAATTAATTCCATCATTATGACCAGTCATGATATATGGTTATGGAAATGAATTATATCGGTTCGTGGAGGTTATAGTTCACACGTACACACGAACGACTAATTACTTTCCCATTTGATGGAAATAGCGATGGATTTATGTGATGATATTAATATAATAATATATCCGTGTATTTTGGATAATATAGTTATTATAACATCATGGTTGGAGTAGATTTTATGGAAGTGTAAGAATAAATAAAATAGAAACACTTAAATAAAAATATTACCTTTCCTTCCGATGAAAACCGTTTTTAACACCTTAACACCTCCAATAAAGGTTTTATGCCTAAAATAATGAATAAATAATGTGGGTATGAAATCTAGGAAGGTTTTTGGGAGTATATTTTCCAATAAAAAATGGGTTTTCAAGTATACGTAATATAGAAGAAGAGTTACTTTTTATAGGAGAGGGGAGGGGTACTCTTAGAGTTATCAAAAGTATTAAATTTATATAAACTCATTTTTTGTTTAAAATTATTCCAAGTTGATTTATTTCGAATATTGGATGAGTATAGGTATAAATCCATTCATAAAATAAAAACTATAAATTTTTTGGAAATTTTTTAATCCTAATATTTATGTTTTAACCCTTGTAACTCTTACCATTATATTAAGTAATTTACGCTTTGAGAGTTAAAATAATTACCATAACTTATCAAAAGACCAATTAATAACATTTGGAGACTAAAAAAATTATTTGAAAAATATTTTATTTTTATAAATTTTAATTCATATAATTAAATATTCTAAATTTTAAAATATGAATTATGTCAATTTTGACACTATTCATTACTTTGCTTTTAAAAAAAATCATAAATACATTATCACATAGAAAATAATAGTTTAAATCATCAATATAATGTCTAATTAAACTATAAAACTCATTTATGGTGTCAAATATTTGAATTTATATTTATTTTAATATTTTTAATATCATTTATTTGATTCTTCCTTTAACAAATGTATAATTTCATCATCATTATTTCATATTTAAATTTAATAATTTAAGGTATAAAATTTATAAATGAATTTTCATGATGTATTTAATATTATTATATGTTAAATTACTATTTATTTTTTATTATATCACTTATATAACCTCATATTAATTTTTTTAGTAATTAGAGACATGTTTATAACATCTTTGTTTTTACTTTAAATAAAATGTTATTAATGTCATAATCACACCTAAGTGGCTTCCAAAGGCCACAATTTCAGCCCAATTATTTTCTCGGTCAAAAATAACTCATCCAATATGATTGGTACATGTGTTAGTGTAGTTTTATATTATCATAATATTATTTTCACCTTTAATTACTCGATTTACCTTTAATCTTGGTAAATAAAATACTGAAGTTACTGTTCAAAATAATTATTTTGATCCTATTAGATAAATTTTTTTCATAATTATTAAAACCATGTATGTGAATTTTTTAAAATTAAATTCAAAAAAGTGAAAAAAATTAATTTAAAAATTAATCCTCTTGAGGGATTGAGGAAACAAGTTTTTAAAGTAAAAATGTTCAATCTTTCACAAAGTTTTTATATCTAATTTCAATTTGAAATTGATTCCAATGACATAAATTGTATTAAATGATAAAAATTTTATTTAATTACACTTTAAAACCAATTAAAATAATAACCTAACTATATAAATAAATTATAAAAAAATTCAGTTATGAATTAAAACGCTTTATTTTTCACAATTCATTAAAATATAAAATTTATCAGAAAAATGCCAAAAATTCAACCAAAGTCAATTTTGACGACCCAATTCCAAAGAAAAATTTTATTTTGTTTTACATAACTTATAAAGGATTCAAAAACTATATTTAAAATAGGTGTTCCATCAAACGGTGGTAAGAATGCTCATTTTGAAAAATACCCCTTTTATGTATAAAATTTAATTTGTTCTTATATCATGCCCAAAAAACATATATGATAAGTTTTATATATTAGATTGAATTTATATTTCATTAATATAATACAAAAAATTTATTGGATTATTTTATAAACACAATTATTTTCACTTAGATGGTTATTTTAAAAAAAAACACATCCTTTCTATTCATTTGGTTTTTATTTTCATTTCTAATTAATTTTTTAACCAATGAAACAATATATAAACATGTGTAGATGATATTTTAATAATTTAGTTAACATTTTTCATTCCATCCATTCGAATATCTAGAAGATAAATACCACATAAAATAGTAATATTACAATATATTATTTTTTCAGTATAACTCAGTCTTGCGTGAAACGTAGGATTTCAGAGAAACTAAATGGTGCATGTCAGGTACACTATCGAACATAGTGTCCCATTAAGGTAAAATTATTATCTAATTCATAAATATAAATAAATAGTAAAAGGTATTATTGTATAATTACCTAGGATGATACATAAAACTTGATGATATAATAACCAAATTATATTCCATATACATATATTTTGTTATGTTAACACCATGACCTACAAAGACCACATCCTCTCTAAAATGGGAAATGAAACCTTTCATCGTGTGTATGGTGGACTACTGCCTAGCGAACTACCATAATTATTTTTCCATCAACAGTTCTCATAGATGGATATAATGATGTATATAATTTTTATATATGATTTAAAGTATAAAATTATACTTCTTTAATTATATTATCATATATACCTTCTTAATTTACATTCTATATAGAATATGATAACATATCTCATGTGTACAGTGGACAACCACCTCGCGTAGCGATTTCATTAATTTTAAACATATTTATTACATAGAAGATAATAAATATTAATTTGATGCTGATATATGGTATTAATGACATATTAATAATTCTATAAAAAAATGTCATATAATTTCTTACCTTACCATCCATTGAATAAATTATAGAATCATTTGTGTGTATAGCAAACTACCACCTCACGAAACGATGTGGTTCGTTTTTCACTAATTATTTACATGGAAGGTAAAAAAGGATAAATCAAATTAATATTTTTAATATATATCAAATTATTAATATTTTGGAAAATTAATATACAATAAAATTCCTTACTCATTCACCTGTTAATGAAATGATAATGTTGCGCCTGTGTATGTACAACCTACCATCTCCACAAAGTGATGTGATTCATTCTTCGTGTTCCAAATTCAATAAGGATTATATAGATGTATCTAATAAAAAAATATATTTATAACATTAATATCATTCTAGATATGATTTAACTATAACATATGTTCAATATTTAGAACTTTCATGATGAAACTTGCAGAAGAAAATAAGGCAATTAACACCTAAAAAAATAATGATAATGAAATATTATTAATGAATGGGTAAAAAAATGTGATAAAAGGATAATATATGATATTATAAATAATATAATTATTATATTATAATTTAATAAAATGTTTTAAACTATTATACTAGAGGTTAAAGATCACTCAACTAAATGGAAGTGCAAGATAAGGGGTTTTTTAAATAAATTTCCATTCATTGGGTTATACAACAAATTTTTTTAATATATTATACAAAAATTATATGTGAAATTAATTTTTATTGATTAATGTGTTATTTAAAATTTAATTTGGGTGGATACAATTTTTTCACATTATAACCACATTTATTAACTCTCACATCAATGATATGAACTTTTTAATTTATTTTTCTCAAACTTCTATCTTTGAGACACATGTTATTTTATGTACCTAATTTATTTTGAATGTTTTCTATATGTCTCATTTACATAATATAACATGAATCCTTTAAAATCATAGGATTTTAAGTTAAAATTCATTTACTTCATTTAATGGATGTTATTATTCAAAATTTATTAAAGTGATAATGATTAATGTTTCAATATCATTTTAATCAGAAAAAATTATGCTTGAATTTCAATTAAATGAAATTATTTGATCATTGTATAATAAAAAAATTCCATTTTATTAACCTCTATTTATTTAGTAATTTTTCAAGTAATAGTACAATTTTTTACTCTTTGATAATTATAACTATTCAGAATATATTTTTAATAATATACAACTTCCTTTCTCTCTTTGGTTGAAAATCCATTTTCTTCATATTCCATGATTTCTACAAAAAATTAAAAATGATTTTCTATGATCGCTAAAAGTAATTTTTAACCATAATTTAATTTTTAATAAATTTTTTAAAAGGTATCTTCTTGTTTTTTAATAAGGTACTTTTTAACTTTTCTTATAAAAATTTGAAAGGATTATTTTTTTAACATATTTAGCATGAACAAAACACTTATAACATCATGACCACAAAATATTTTAATGATTCGATTTTAATTTTCATATTTTATTATCAAAAAAATATTTTTTCTTGAATTTTTAGAATTTTCTATATTTTAAATAAGATTTTTCACAATGGAAATGATATTTTCCGCAAAAAATATTCAACGTTTTCTTTTCAGAATCTTTTTCAATCTAATATGACATCCATTAATGTTACTCAAAGTGAAAAGGTTATTTTTAATCAAGAATGTTTTTAATATTTTCAAAATTATTTTCAACAATCCCAATAACCTTTTAAGTTATAGATTTCTTCTAAAGTATGTATATATGTCTCTCACATATATACCTAACTTACTTTCCCTTGCTTTGATGGGGTAATACATGACTTATTATCATTTATAAAATTCCATAATGATAAAATTTACTATTGTTATGATATGAGAAAATATTATAAAACCCATTTTCCATCTAGGGGTAATTATTATATTATGTTTTATGATTGACTTCCCTTTTTTGGAATGCATAGATCAAGAACATGTTATGATAGGTGCAACCAGATAGCAATCCAATGCATTGGGTAATGTTATAGTAACATGAGGAATCATGTATGGGGTTAATTTGTAAACCTAATCCATTATGGGACACTGTCCTCATCCATAAGATATTTTCGAGGTAGTTATCCCTAAATCATGTTTATGTAATGTTATATATTGTTTACACATTTCCTATGATGCCATAATCTTGTGATATCATATTTATTATATTATTATTTTATGTTATTACTCAAGTTCCTTCCCTTTTATGATGTCATGTTATATATATATATATGAATCATATTTTATTTTTTCTTACTATTTTATTATTTTTGGGACCAATCCCCTTTTGATTATGAATGAAAAGACATATTTCTACCTGGGTAGGAGGTGACCATTATATAGCTTATAGGAAAAAGTCCAAGGGGCCCATGAACATGGGTTTTAATTAATGAATGATTATTCTATGAATTATGTCATAATTTGTGTAAAGGGACTGGGTCACCATAGTTGGTATCAGAGAAAATTTTTAGTTAACCTTCAGAACTAGGATAATAAAATTTTAGTGAGAAACCTAGGTATTGTCTAAGGATTAGACTAAGTATATAAAAATATTTTGGAATATTGGTGAAGTGTAGAGAGAGTGGTTTACAAGAAATTATATCCCTATCTAGATACTATAAGTATTCATGGTTATGGAATAGATGTTCCTAGGGGTAATAACTACAAAGACGAAACATTGGTCCTCACTCGATCATTATCTAGTACACGACAATGGGCCTTACTGTGAACCGTGTTTGACCATCTTGGAGTATATATTTTGGAAATTCACAAACTCTTTATGTTACATCATGAAGTATTTGAATAGACAATGATCATGGATGTCCTAGTTTAAATCTATGTTTACGTAGATTTAAAATAAGGTGTAATTATTTAGTTTCATACGATGTATTATGATTCATTTTCTCCAAAGTTACTAGGCCTCTAGATCTTTGGGTTGTAATTAATGGATGATTATATTAATAATTATGTAATAATATGTGTAAAAGGCTTGGATCACTATAGTTGGTATTAGACAAAAGGTATAGTTAACCTTTGTAACTATGATGAGAAAACGTTTTTGAGAACCCCATGGGTAATTATAAGGATAATACTTAGTATATAAAATATTTTGGATTCTTAGTGAAGTATAGAGTGAGTGGTTTCCAAGAAATTACATTATTTTCTAGATACTAAAAGTTGAGATGTTTCTGGAATATATGTATCTGGGTGTAATAATTCTATAAAAGGTGTTTTAGTCTTGAATCGAGCATTACCTAGTAAATGAAAACTGGCCTTACTATGCACTTATTTTGACACTCTCGAGGGATATACTCTATAAATTCACACTCTTTACAAATCATCATGAATGATTTGAATAGATGATTATCATTCTTGGATTATGTTAAACATAAGGTGTATTATATTGAAATGAAAGTGTCATGATTTAGATATATTATACATAATCTTACATGACTATGTCATTTCCTGATATGAATATTTTTCTCAAACTATTCTTTATGGTTTTAGTCAATGGAGGTAACCAAAAGGAACTAGGTAATTTTTTACTATGATAGACAATGTGTTAATGAGAAACCAAATGGGATGATGATTGGAGTGAAGGATATTGTGATTATTCATAATTAGTTATCCTGATATATGATTAGAAACCATTATCTTAACCAAATATGATACTCACCAAAGAATAAAAGAATATATTTTATTTAGATTTCAAGTGGTGGAGACAATGGAGGAAATAATATTCAGTTTAATATATGTTCATAATGTTGGAATAATCACTAAAGGGAATGTCTCAAAGGAATAAAAAGTTGTTTTATATATGGACAAGAATGGAACAAAGTAGGTAATTTCTGAGGAAAAATTAAAATTCCCGTTAATGTAATGGGTGAGAATAATTTTTTCACTAAGGAATCATCAATGATATAATATATTTAACTTGGAAAGTATGGGAATTATGAAAAATGAAATCCTAAGATCAATAAGGTTGTACGAGTAAGGGTTTTTCTATTGATTATGAAGAGACAATAAAGGATGTATGAAATTAAGGAGGTATTGATGAATAATATTATGAAGACTAGTTAATGGTTTACGAATGGAGTGGAATGATTTAAATGTTTATGTAATGGAATTCAAGAATTATGTAAGTCATGATATATATATATATAAGGATTTTTCTATAGAATTTCTGCATTAAGGATTTTCATGAATATATTGAATGGTACTAATGACATTGGAATGTGATTTAATGGTAAGGGTAAACTCTATAATTGAGGGAAAATAACATTGGATATGTACATGATGTTTAGGTCATTCGTTTATTTGGTGGAAAAAAGAATTTTATATAAAACCTTGGGGGTTAACAAAATTATTTGATGACTAATGTATTTTTGAAAAAGTTCATCATATTCTTAAGAATTTTATAGGATCGTGGAAAATTATGAATATGATTATCATATAATTTTTTTCATAGTTTTAGAAAAAGGACTACCTATAAGATGGCTGACAACCCATTATATCCAAGAAGGTCATAGCGATAAAACCCACAACCGAAGGATGATAATGGTACAATTCATACCACTATCCTACATGATGTACTAAAAGAATGACATTGATTTTTCTTAAAATATTGGATAAATAAATACTTATTTGATCAAATATTTTTTAGGCGATTAATGATATTTCAAGAGACTTTTTATTACGTATAAGAATTAATAACCATGATGTTTAACTTAAAATATTATTTGGGATGAATGATATTTTGGTTTTGGAGATGTTTGATGAAGGGTTTTAAGGATATATACTTATGGAATGGATTAATTTGAAATTTGAGAGACACTATTGAGGTATTAGAGATAAATTTATGGGAAAACTCATACTAACTATTTTGGTTTTATAAAATATTAGAGGAATAACTTTATTTTATTTTATAGAATATATAATTACTGGGTCATGAAAAATCTGCATGAAATATAATAATTCTTTCCTAAAATTTGTAAGGTAAAATAATAAACCTAAAAAATATTTTTAAGAAATTGTAGAAGATTATTGGAAGAAGAAAAAGAGGGAAAGGGTCTACTTAGAAAAACTCTCTATGCGTACTGCCGCTCTGTAGGGAATTATGCCACTCTATGAGAAATCTCATGAACAGAATCATTCGTGGGATGAGACGATACTGTCGGCACTCGTGAATGAAATCAAATCATTTGAGGGGTTGGGAAGTGATTTATACTCCCAAGAATGATCCCCTTCCACAAATGATAAGTTGTCTACGGGTGAAGATAGTGTTTTTTGTTCCCTATGAACTATATCATTCATGGGCCTAGGCATCCTTCCTATACATGATAAAAAGAAATCCCCACATCCCATTGTAGATTCACGAACATCCCTCTAGCCATTTAGTGCACTCATCTATAAAATCATAGTGGATCTGGAAGAAAAAAAGTACACAAGAGCCGAAAATAGAGGAAAATTGGAAGAAGGTGCGAGAGACATTGATTACCAGAAGTTAAACCCAACGCATAACATTAAGGAAGAAAACTAATTCACTCAGACATTCGAAAACCCAATACTCTATTATAGACATCATTCCACGAAGCATAGAGGGTGTCCCTATTACGGTCCATCACCCCACATAGAAAAAAGATATGTGGAGTGATTATAACACCCCAAACATTTTATGGAATGATTCTATTAAATAATTTCAATTCAGCCTATATTTCATAAAGCACTGTGTATCTTTGAAAAAAAACTTGGTTATTTAGGATACATTCATAACCTATCCATTAACCATAAATTCTCTACTTTTTTGTTTTGAATTTCCAAAAATGGACATACACGGTTGTGATTAAGGTGATATTTGGAGTCTGATAGAATCAATCTAATTTTTGGTGAATAGTAACTTACCATTATGAATAGTAACAAAACCTTATGAATAGTAACCTACCCTAATGAATAGTAATATGACCCTTATGAATTTTAACCTAACTTGTGATGGTTTAAATAAAATCTAGGCACCCTAAAAATGATGATGAATATTTTAAGTGTTGGTATTTTTTGATTAAATGATAATTTTAATTAAAAATTAAATTTCAAATATTTAAAAAATTATTTTTAAAAAATGGAGATTATTTTTTGATTCTACACATCGAATAATGGTTCAGGTGAATTTTGGGGATTTTTCTAAAATACTTGAATTTTTGTGAATAGTAAAATTTGATAAGTTATGAAACATGATAAATAAAAAAAATTTCTACATCATGATTGAGTCATGGATGATGTAAATGACCATTATTTCAAAATCACATGCACTTATTACTATTATTCATCACAATAATCAATAATATTAATTTTATTTAGAAAAAATAATAAACTAATGATTAAAATATTAATAAAATCCTCCTCTCCACTATATAAACCACCCCTCACCCCCTCTTCCTCTCACACCACTAAAGATTTGATCCATTCCCAAGTTAATACAAATACACTTCCCAATCCCCCCTATCCCACATCCAATACTTAATAGTCTCAAAAAAAGGACAAAAACAAAGGCCTTAAAGATATTCTCAAGGTGGAGTACTCAAGAGCTGAAACTCTCTTCCTTTTTCTTTCAACTTCTTGTACAAGTTCCATTATTTTGTTTCTCTCTACTTTCCTACACTCATAAAAATTATATTATAATTATATTAACTTACACTAAATTTAATTTTATTTTTCTAATGGAACATTTTATCATCATCTCTCTTTTCCCCCTCCTGATGTAATAAAAATGAAAACACCTTCCGAGATGTGTTAATTTATCACATTCAAGGACGTCATGTTTTCAATTTCTATTACCATATTCAATTATGTTCATAAAGAAAATTTATGGTTAAACCAGATCATAATATATTTATTTCATCTTATTTAATGTTTTTTAATCCTTACACACTCTTAATATAAAATCATAATACAAAACAAGTTCATTATGCAGAAGACCGCAAAGTTAATCCAAGATTTTATCATTAACTTTTATCTAATGATTCATCCTCATGGTATATAACCAAAATCATTATAATATTATTTATATCTATTTAATTTCAATAATAATTTATATTAATATTTTTGGATGTTTATCCACATTTCAAATGAACTTCCATTCAAGAATACAAGTAAATTGATCATGAAAACCAAGGAAGAAAATGCATTCAAAACAGTAAAATTGAACCACTTAAACCAATAAAAAATCCATTAATATACCAAATAAGGTTATAATAAATCAATTAAATATATAGGAGGTTATGAAATTATTAATTAACAAATATAAATTTTATTATTCAGGTCATTAAGATCAATCGAAGAACACATTCGGGCATAAGGTATGGGTTTTCGCAGCTCAATTTTAATTCGGTGAGTCTTCCATTGTTCGCCACTTGTTTCCTTCATGTGGTTTATGTGTACTTCAATTTGATATATAATATCATGATTATATTTATATTCATGGTATTATGTGATTCTTTTGGTGACTATTAATTTTTGGTTGTGTGACTAGATTGACTACAACGTGGTATGGGACTTTGTCTCAATTTTTATTTCATTAAGAATTACTAGGCATTGTGCATCTAATATTTATTATGTGGTGTATCCTCTACCAATTTGAGATCATTTTCATTTAAAATTAAAATTTTGTTAAATATTAATTTTCTTGTATCATGGATATGATTATTTCCTTAAGTTGTATACAATTTCATATACGGTGTTTATTTTGAATTCTACTTTAATGACAAAAATATTGATGAATATGTTTCTTATACTCAATACAGATATTTAAAAGGTTTATTGATCATGTATTAAATATATTTATAAATAAATATTTGGATTTTCAGTGATGGGTGGGGCCCACTATAGCCCCTCGATGCATCGATGGGTCTCATGAGACAAATTAGCTGGCAGCAAACCCTTTGAGTTTGTTTTCAAAAATCAGAGAGGCTTATACACAAATACTTAAATAGTCTTGAAGGTATAATGGTTCATGTTACAGATACATGACATCTAAATTATAATCATTCCCTTTATTCATTATTCAGTTATTAATATCCATGTCGTTTTCACCATGAAAAAATCTATGGATGCATTTTTATTCTTAGCTTATTGATGACAAGTGTTTTCATTTATTCATTCTGCCATATTAGTCATGTCTAATTGATTATGATTCAATTATTATTGATTCATGATTACACTACATGTAACCCTTAAAAACAATTTGTTCTCACCCTTATTAAGTTTCATTTCCCCAGGTTATGAAGAATAGAACATTGAATAAGTTTTCAAGGAGGCATTTTAATTCTATTTATTATTTATCGTGTTGTATTTTCTATCTTTCTAAACGTACTTTGGGTATATTGTGGGTAATCTAGTCTTCAAAAATTGATAAACTAATAATTCCTTCAGAATTGAATTCTTATATTCATTCCAATATAATTAAATAACGCACCGGCTCCGGTCATTGGGGTTCGGGGCATTATAGTTGGTATCAAAGGGAGATTTAGCAGCAACTTAGTAAGTAGATTTAGGAAACACCGTTTAGAAGAGATAAACCAAATATAGAATTCGAAGATAATTATAGAGTAACATCCTAGAACTTTGGTGCGGTAGATACTATGTGGATCTTACTATAAAATACATCCCTGTCTTAATACTATAAGTGGATGTGGTTCTGGAACAAATGTTCCTAGGAGTAACAACTCCGACAAGGAGTTTCAGGATTGACCTGGGGTATCCTGGTACATGAAAGTGGGTCTTACTGCGCACTTGGTTTCACACTCCCAGGGGACAATCTTAGGATAATTCACATTTTATTTACAAACCACTATGAAGGATTTAAATTAAATAGAAACAATGTTTATGATTATGAGATAACTTAAGCATAAATTTTCAGATTATGTTAAGTGTTTTCTAGTTAGAAAATATGAATTATGAGCTAATTTAGTGTATTCCATTTTTTAGTGATGGAACCTAATAGAAGAAGGGGAATCAATACACACAGACAATTTAGGGATTTCCCCACTAAGAAAGTCAACACATTCAGTGTTGTAGAGGATTAGATCATGACCATATTGGGACAAAGTACTTAGGTTGTGATAAATAACCATTCTACACCTATGTTGGATATTTTCATACTATAGAAGCCCCCATATTTTAGTGGAAATACTAACCTAGTGATATCTGAGTAGTGGATTGAGTCCCTTGAAAAGATATTCTTAGCATTAAGATTCAATGAAAACAAAAAGTTGGTGTTGGAAGTATATTGTCTTATGGGTGATACTAATCAATGGTGGCCCTTGATCCAGAATACCATGGGGGAAAAAGAAATAGAATATATGGAATGGAGATTTTTTAAGGAATTTTTCTTTGAAAAATATTTCCCTCCTTAGAAAATAACTGAAATGAAGAGGAAATTCCTTAGCCTAATGAAAAGGGAAGAAGAGAGTGTTGCAGAGTATGAGGCTACCTTCACAAGATTAGCCAGCTATGCTATAGATTACGTATTTGATTCAGAATACAAGATTGATAATTTCTGTGAAGGTATTACGCTAAGTATTCTAAGGGTACTGTCAACTTAAACATTTTCATCATATGATTAAATCATATTAAGTGCCATGAAAATGGAGAAGGAATTTTCTAGATAAATTTTTTTCAAGGGAAACCAAGATAAGAAGCAATAATCTGGAAACCATGGAAAAGTTGAAGTGCCAAAGAAGAAGAAGGTAATGAAGGAATTCCAATTATGTGAGAACTGTGGAAGGAATCATCTTGGGTAATGCTTGAAAGACATGGTAGTTTGCTATAGGCGTGGAGAAAAAGGTCATAGATCTAATGAATGTAAGGGGAAAAATCAATTCAATGATGTTTAATGCTATAACTGTAGAGATATGGGACACTATGAAAATGAGTGTCTTAAGAACCAAGGAAACTTGCCTCAGAAAATCCCACGAGAGTAAGTGAAATAACATGTGATTACAACCGTGGAGTTTGAAGTTCCTAATGATGTGGTGGCTGGTACTTTAATTGTTTCCACAAACTTAGCCAATGCTTTATTTGATTCTAGATCATTCCATTCATTTGTATCCTCTTAGTTTTCCAATAAAATTAGACATATCCAATTTGATATAATAAATGATTTGTCAGTCAAAACTCTCAGGGGATGTATCATTTCAACAAATATGTGTCGATCAGACCCCCTCATAACACATGAATGTGCTTTAGTTTCTAACCTTATCAAGATAACCATGATCGACTTTGATATAATTCTCAGTATTAATTGGATATCAAATTAGGATGGGAAGATCTATTTGAAGAATAATCAAGTTAATATTTTTGAGAATTGTGTAGAATCCCTTATCTTTAGGGACAAAACCTTTCCATCTAGTTATTATCTAGATCCACCCAAGTAGTTCTACTAAATGAAATTATTAGGTAGGAATAGAACACAACATCTATGGTTGATTAAATAAATCTTCAAATTTAATACATTCCTATTATGCAAGAATACATTGATGTATTTACAAAGGATTTACCTAGACATCCTCCAAAGTAGGAAGTTGAGTTCTCTATTGATTTAATTCTTGGTACAAGAACTATATCAAAGAATCTCTATAGAATGTACACTGTGGAATTAGTGTAGATAAAGAAACAAATAGAGGAATTGAGTGACAACTGATGTATTCAACCTAGTGTTTCTCTATAGGGATCCCAAGTCCTCTTTGTCAAGAAAAAGGTTGGATCCAAGAGGTTATGCCTTGGTTATAGGGAAATCAATGCTATTACAATAAAGAACAAGTATCCTCTACCATGCATTGATGATTTATTTGATCAAATTCATGGATCCCAATATTTTTTAAAGATTGACCTTCGATCTAGATATCATCATGTGTGTGTGAGGACGGAAGATATTCCTAAGACAACATTTTGATCCAAGTATGGGCATTAAGAGTTTACAGTAATTCCTTTTGGACGGACTAATTCACCCTTATTTTACATGGATCTAATGAATAGGGTTTTTAAAGGAATATCTTGATGAATTTTTTATGGTATTTATCAATGATATCCTGTTATACTCCAATATATACAAAAACCATGAGAATCAATTGTTATTCATTTTGAAAACTCTTAGAAGAAATGAATTATATGGATGTTTAGAAAGTTTAAATTTTGGCTTCAATTAGTTTCTTTTCTTAGACATATTATCTCTAAGGATGGAATCTTAGTTGATCCTATGAAGACAAAGGCAATACAAGAATGACCCACAACAATGAACATAATCAAGGTACATAGTTTTATTGGCTTAGCTGGTTACTATCGGCATTTCATTCATAATTTTACCCGACTGGCTAACCCACTAACCAAGATCACATGTAAAGGGTTTAAGCTTGTATGGATGAAAGAATGTATATAATTATTTGATTAATTGAAAATAACATTGATTAATGCTCCAATTTTGACTCTTCCCTATGGAAATGATGGATTTTTGATAAACAATGATGCAATAAAGAATGGAATGGGTTGCATACTTATGGAAAATGATTAACTTATTGCTTATGCATCAAGACAATTGAAGACACATGATTTTTTTTTCCAACTCATGATCTTGAGTTATCATCCATAAACCTTTCTCTAAAAATATATAGACACAATCTATATGGTGAAAGATGTGAGATATATATAGATCACAAGAGTTTGAAATAAATTTTTACATAGAAATAAATAAACATGAGACAAAGGAGATGGTTCAAGTTACTCAAAGATTATTATTTTTCAATACACAACCACCTAGGAAGGGAAAATAAGGTGGTTGATACATTAAGTATGAAAGATCATGGACTTTTAAACCAAATAATTACTGAGAGAGATCCTATATTTATGGATCTTCTAAATACGGATATGGTAATTTTTAAGGCTGGGGAAAAATATTTTCCCTTTCAAATGATTTCTAGACTATAATTACTAGATAAGATAAAAATCTCTCAATTTGATGATGAGAATCTACAAAAATAAATTAAATCTGTTAAGGATGGAAGATTTGATGACTTTGTGTATGAGGATGGACTTCTAAAATTTGGGAAGAGTTTATGTGTTCCATCAGTACCTAAGCTAAAAAAGGAACTATTAAATTATTCTCATAGCTCAAATTTCTCTATACACCCTGGTATCCCCAATATGTATAGAGATATGAAAGAATGTTTTTGGTGGGACAAGATGAAGTGATAAATTATTGACTATATGTCAAGGTGTCTAGTTTGTAAATAATTAAACGTTGTGAGAACAAATACTAGAGGGTTCATGAAACATCTACCTATTCCTATGTGTATGTGGGATGACATTATGATAGAATTTTGCCTAGGACAACCGAGGACTCCTGTAATGAATGATGCAACATGGAGAATTATTGATCATCTCACAAAATCAGCACATTTCCTTACCATAAGAGAGGATTTTCCACTTGAGCACCTACAAAGGATTTATATTAATGAATTTATAAGACATTATGGTGAACCTCTATCAATTGTGTCTGCTCAAGATCCCAGATTCAAATCAAAATTTTGGAAAAGTCTCTAGATGGCTTTGGATACTAAGATTCATATGAGTACTTCTTATCACCCTCAAACTAACAGACAGTTTGAAAGGATTATTCAAACACTTAAAGACATGTTGAGATCATAATCTCTTGACTTTCAAGGTATGTGGGATCAATACATGCCTTTGGTGGAATTTTCCTAAAATAATTTTTTTTATTCTAGTATTCAAATCATACCATATAAATCATTATATGGTAAGAGGTGTCGAACTCCGACTTGTTAGGATGAAGTTGGGGAGAGGAAACTTATAAGACTAGAACTTATCAAAGAGACACCTTCAAAGGTAAAGAAAGTTAAGGCCAAAATTAAAATATCCCAAATTAGAAAAAAGAGTTATGATGAAAACCAGATAAAGGATTTGGAATTTCAAGTGGTAGGACATGTCTTTCTAAAAGTATCTCTATTGGTGGTTGTCTTAAAGTTTGGTAAGAAAGTGAAACTAAACCTCAGGTACATCGAACCGTTCAAAATTCTATAAAGAATTGGAGCTGTAGAATTCCATTTATAAATGACACCAAGTCTATCCAAATTTCATAAAATGTTCCACATGTAATTTTTAAAGAAATACATTCCATGGCCACTGCATGTACTCACCTATGAAGAAATAGAATTGGAACGTGATTTTTCATACTATGAAGATCCTATCGAGAATCTTGACACAAGCGAGAAGGTATTGAGAAATCATACAACTCAACTTGTAATGGTTTTTTAGAGGGACCATAAAATAGAGAAAGCAACATGGGAACCTAAGGATGTTATGAGGAAGAATCGCCCACATCATTTTAAATGGGTTTATACATGAATAATTTCGAGGACCAAATTTTCAAAGGTGGAAAAAATTTAACACCCCAACCATTTTATGGTATGTTTATATTAAATACTCTCAATTTATCCAATATTTCATAAACCACTGGGTATATTTGAAAACAAACTTGGTTATTTAGGAGATATTCATAACCTATCCATTTAACATAAACTTTCCACTTCTGTGTTTTCAATTTTGAAAAAAGGACATACACAGCTGCGATCAGGGTGATATCTGGATTTTGATAGAATCAAGTTAATTTTTGGTGAATAGTAACATACCCTTATGAAAAGTAACATACCCTTATGAATAGTAACATACCCTTATTAATAGTAACATACCATTATGAATATTAACCTACCCTAATGAATAGAAATATGGCCCTTATTAATGGTAACCTTACCCATGAAAGTGTAAATAAAATCTTGGAACCTTAAAAATAAAGATGAATATTTCAAGTGTTTGTATTTTTTTTGATTAAATGATAATTATAATTAAAAATTAAATTTATCATATTTAGAAAATCATTTTTTAAAAATGGAGTTTTTTTTATTCTACACATAAAAAAATGATTAGGGTGAATTTTTGGGATTTTTCTGAAATATTTAATTTTTTGGTTAATAGTAAAAATTGATAATTTATGAATTATGCTAAATAAATGAATTTATGCATCATTATTGAGTCATGGATGATGTAAATGAACATTATTTAGAGCTCAGATGCACATATTATTGTTCTTGGTCACAATAATCAATACTATTTCTTGTCTTAGGGAAAAATAATAAACTAATTATTAAAATATTAAGAAACCCCTCCTATCCTCCACTATATAAACTACCCCTCACCCCCTCTTCATCTCACACAAATAAAGCTTTGATCCTAGACCTAGTTCCAAAAAATACACTTCCAAATCCCACCCCCTACATCCAAGACCTGTTGGTCTCACCAGAAGGACAAAAACAAAGTCCTTAAAGAGATTCTCAAGGAGGAGTACTCAGGAGGTGAAACTCTCTTCCTTTTTCTTTCAACTTCTTTTATAAGTTCCATTATTTTATTGATCTATCCTCACCTCCCCTTATTCAAATGATATTATAATTATATTAATTTAAATGAAATATAATTTTATTAATCTGATTCAATATTTCATCATCATATCTTTTTCCCCTTCCTCTTATACTAAAAATGAAAATACCATCCAAGATGTGTTAATTTATCACATACAAGGACTACATGTTTTAAATTTATATTACCATCTTAAATTCTTGTCATGGAACAATTTTTATGGTTGAAAAATATCATAATATATTTATTTCATATTATTTAATGTTCTGTAATTCTTACACACTCATAATATAAACTAATAATTCAAAACAAGTTCATTATGCACAAGACCGCCAAGTCAATCCAAGCATTTACAAATAAGTTTTATCTAATGAGTCGTACTCATGGTATATGACCAAAATCATTATAATATAATTTATATCTATTTAATTTCACTAATAATATATATTAAAAATTCTGGATGTTTAACCACATTCCAAACAAACTACAATTCATGAATATAAGTAAACTGATCATGAAAACCAAGGAATAAAATTCTTCCAAAACAATAAAAGTATACCACTTAAACGCATAAAAATTTCCATGACTGAACCTAATAAGGTTATAATAAATCAATTACATGTATATGAGGTTATGAAATTATTAATTAATTAATCTAAATTTGATTATTCGGGTCATTAAGATCAACCAAAGGACACATTTGGGAATAAGGTAATGGTTTTCTCATCTAACTTTTAATTCCGTGATATTTGCATTGTTCTCCACTTATTTATTGCATGTTGTGTATGTGTAATGATATTTGATATATAATATCATGATAATATTTATATTCATGGTATTTTGTGATTCATTTTGTGATTATTAATTTTTGTTCATACAACTAGATTGATTACCGCGTGGTAAGGGACTTTCTCTCAATTTCCATTTCATTGAGACTTACTTGGTATTGTGCACCTAATCTTTCTTATGTGTTGTATCCACTTCCTATTTGAGATAATTTTTCAATTTAAATTATAATTCTAGTAAATATCCATTTTCTTGTATCATAGATATAATTATTTCCTTAAGTTGTATACTATTTCAAATATGGTGTTTATTTTGAATGCTACTATAACTATGGAAATATTGATGAATCTGTATCATCTACTAAATATGGATATTTAAAAGGTATATTGATATTGTATTAAATATATGTATAAAAAATTATTTGGACTAGATGTTATGGGAGGGGCCCGCTTTTACCCCTCAATGCATCGACAGGTCTCATGAGACAAATCAGTCGGTGGAAAACCCTTCGAGTTTATTTCTAAAAATCAGATGGGTTTCAACCCACAGAATTAAACCATCTCGATGGTATAATGGTTCATGCTCTAGATAAATGACATCAAAATAATAATAATTTCCTTTATTCATTATTCTATTATTACTATCCATGAGGTTTTCACTATGAAAAAATATATGGATGCAGTTTTATTCTTATCTTATTGATGGAAAGTGTTTTCATTTATTCATCATTCCATATTAGTCATGTTTAATTGATTATTATTCACTTATTATTGATTCATGATTCCACTATATATAACCCTTAATCCTAATTTGAGCTTACCCTTATTATGTTTCCTTTCCTCATGTTATGAAGAAGTGAACATTGAATAAGTTTTCAAGGAGGCAGTTTATTTCAGTTTATTATGTATCATGTTGTATTTTCAATCTTTCTGAATGCACTTTGGGTATAATGTATGTAATTTGGTCTTCCAAAACTGCTAAACCAATCAGTCCTTCATGATTTACTTCTTATATTCATGCCAATATAAATAAATAATTCACCAGCTCTGGGCTTCGGGGTTCGGGGTGTTACAGAGATCCATGACCCATATAGAAAAATGTTGCACAGGTGGAACCCTACCACTAATAGGAAAACACTACATGAGAGAAACCTAAACTCATGTAGAAAAACACTATGTAGAAATAACTCAAGTCAACATAGAAAAATTCTATGTGGACATCACCCTTACCATCATAGTAACATGCTACACATAGGGAACCCCATAATGCATAAGAATAGGCTATACTGAATAGGGAATTCTAGGGTTTCATACTCTCTAGATCCCATCTCTTCTTTCTTTTGTTCCATCGGGCTCCACATTGGCCCCTATGAGAACCATTCTAATGAAATTATACCAAGGAATTTTCTGAATCCACCCAATATATATGATCAAATCATTGGACACATCAACATGTCCTCTAACATCTACATACCAATGGTAAGTGGAGTCCTGTTAGTAACCTCATTGACACGGGGCACATAATGTCATCAAGTATACATTCCCATTTTAATTAGGGTCATAGCCTTGTAGATTCTCATGTGGACCTATCTTTTCTAGGTTGGGAGGGGAGGATCACACTATCCTTTCCCTTTGAGGTGTGGCCTGTTATACTCTTATCTTTCCCAAGAACCAGTAAGGCATCCCTCTTGGAGTAAGGACTTGGTCTTTCTTGCTGGAGGAGGCACTTTTTATCCTTTTCATCAGTCTATGTTACAATGATTGGAAGATATGGGTATCAAATACCTCTCTCATTACCTCATCCTTTGGGTCCAAACCTTTTCCACAAGTAGAGAAGCAAGATTGTGGATTTTTCTGATCTACTTATTCCTCTTTCTTCCCACGCTAAGCATGACTCATGAGGGCATAGAGGTGTGTTAAAATCATGACATACAAAAAAACCCTAGAACATGGGCCTCCTATATAGGTGTAATCCCTAAAAAACCAAAAATAGGCCTCCTCTATGGGTTTAATATCCAAAAAAACCAAACCATGGGCCTCTTATTTGGTATAAGGCCTAACCTTTCTCTAAACATGTGAATCCTCCTAAGTGTAAGCCCCAATAAAAACATCCAAATCACTAGGAGTCAAGAATTTCCTCATGGTTTCCAAAACATGGGAATCCTCTTAGGTGTAATCCCCAACCCTTATGAACTATGGGGGATTTCATTAGTGTCCAAACATGATATGTATGAAGCCTCCCTGAGGTCCAAACCCATTACCCCAAATTCACTCTAATCTTATATGGGCCATATTTCTAGTAGGGTCACATACAACTCCGAGGGCCATATTCATTATGATCCCCTTTTATCACTATCCTTATTGGTCAATATTCCCAATAATATCATACCCTACCTGAAATACTACACCCCTTTCAGGTTTTTTATGCTCTTTTAGTGTAATTCCCACACCATACTTTGACTAGGAACCTTCCACTTAGATGTCTTTATCTTATGATGTTAAACTGTATAGTTTGGTCCTTATTACATGACCTTAAAAGATATTACATGACCTATTAAGTTGTACCAAAATATGTGGGTTCAAATTCCTTTCAAAAGGATATGTAGAAAGCCCATTTTCTTATGGGTTCTGTCTTAACATCAAAATAGATCTCATCTCCCTAGATGAAGAAATGTTCTAGAGTGATCCACTACAAGGATTAAAACCTGTATCATAATATTAAACAACACATGGATATCTAGTCACATGTACCATTGATAGATAACCTCATATACATACATATCCCTCCATTGAAGAAGAACCTCAGATGCATATAGATGATTCCAAATTCATGCCTTCTAATAATTGATTGTTAACTAAAGGGTAAACCACATCATACTTGGGAATAAAGAGAGGATTCATGAACATATCTTAAAAATATAATAGAGTTATAGAGCTTGTAATAATTCCCGCAAAAGGTTGTGATGATCTCAACCTCCCATCCTATTGATTAGTGTGAGTTCTTAAGTATCTTCATCCAAGATACCCAAAAATGCCTATCTTTGGAAAGTAGGTTCATGAGTTATCATGGATTTAAGATCCATTGGGTGTTTCCAGGTCCATAAACACAACCCATTGGAGACTATCCAGAAATGCTAAAAATGACATGAATGATTGTTTAGCATTAAAACCCCCCACAATGAAGCTATCTGGCATAATCAATATGCCAAACATTTCCATCATAAATAAAAATAGGGAAACTGATGTGAAATCACTTAACTTTGGAATTTACCTCATAAGATAAAATGAATAGACTGCCAAGTTCTCATTATACTACTTTGTTTTTTACACATGTGGGATTACCAAGACACAATAACATTTTCGTTAGAAAAAAATGGTAAACCCAATGTAAAATCATTAAACTATGGAACCTCCCTCAAAAATATAAAAAGGATAGAATTCCTAGTTCTTATCAAACTAGTTTTTTTATCACATGGGTGATTACCAAAATAATACAACATTTCCTTTGGAAATAAAAATGGTGAACCCAACATGAATTATTAACCAAGTTGATTGTGTCATCCATATAATAAACCCATTTTGCATATAAAATTAAATAGGTCCAAATGAGACAATCAATTATGAATGTGTTCATAGGTATTCTAATTTTATGGGGGGTTTACTCGTGTTTGTCAAAAATAAAGTAGGAAACCTTCACTAGAACTCTCTTCAGTCAAAATGGTATCTCACCAGTTCATGCAGAAATGTGCATCAGCCAATGCCTAGGTTGGGTCCCCAACCAAATAAAGGACACAATATCCTACCTAGAATCTTCAATGCTGGGTCTCAAAATCATCGGTACGATAGTACCACCAAAATAGTACTCTCTCATCCTTGGAGGTATATTGATAGGCCCTCCATCTCATGAAGCTTTTCCAGTCAACCGCTCAACTATAGTTGGTGGTCCGGAACCAAAAAACACTAATAGTCATCTCAAATCATTTCAGGAGTCTGTACTCAAGATGAGGTAATGAGTTCCACCCTTACCTTAGGTAATATGATGATGTTTCCCTGAGAAACTTCATCTCATTGATAAAGGGGTCCAACATGGGGATCCTTCCATCATTCACTGTCACCAACACCATGTAGCTTGCATCCTCACCATAAATAGACCTCACGATCCCCGACCAAAGTAAAATAGACCCAAGTCCCCATAGTGGCACATAGAGGGTGATGTCCAAACAATATAGAAAATTACATCATTCTTATTCCTGTTAAAGAATCCCTCTAGGTAAATATGTTGGAAACCCATGAGCAGATGAAAATCTCAACTCACTCTTATCTAGCCAATCAGTCAAATACGATGGAACACAATGAGAAGATGAAAATACCTGATCACGCATATCAAGACCATCAGTCAAATACGGTGGAACAAAATGAGTAGATGTAAATCCATGCTCATTCATATGAATCCCATCAGTCAAATATAGAGGCACATAATGAGAAAATTCAAATCCCTGCATATCCATATCAACCCCATCAGTCAAATATGGAAGCACACAATGTGCAGATGCAAATCCCTTATCATGCATATCAAGCTTGTTAGTCCAATACGGTGGCACAAAATGAGAATTTGCAAATCTCTTCTACATTCATATCAATATTTCTAGTCAAAAACTATGGAACATAATGAGCATATGAAAATCTTTTCTCATGCATATCAAGCATGTCGGTCAAATACTGTGGCACATAATGAGTATATTCATTTACATGCTCATTCATTTCAATTCCATTTTTCAAAATATAGTAGCACACAATGAGTAGATGAAAATTCACGCTCATGCATATTAATATTGTCAGTAACATATGGAAGCACACAATAAGAAGTATAAAATTCATACTCATTCATATCAAGACCATCAATCATATACAGTTCCAAACAATGAGCAGATGAAAATCCCTAATCATGCATATCAATTCCATCAGTCAAATATGGAAGCACAGAACAAGAAAATGAAAATACCTACTCATGAATATCAAGCATGTCAGCCAAATATGGTGGCACAAAATGAGCATCTGCAAATCCCTACTCATTCATATCAATCTTGTCAGTAAAATACGATAGCACACAATGAGCATATGAAAATCCATGGTCATGAATATCAAGACTTTCAGTCAAATACAATAACACACAATAAGAAGATTCAAATCCATGCTCATGCATATCAAGCATGTTATTCAAATACAGTGGCATGCGATGTGTAGATAAAAATCTAAGCTCATGTGTATGAATCATGTCAGGAAAATAGGATGGAAATAGGGGACCTGGTCTATGTACCTCTTCTATAAATCAAGGGCAGACTCATATTCTATCCCCAAAACAAGAATGGGTATACATACCCATTTACACTAAGGAATTTTCTCAAAACATCCTAGAAATCATGGGAGGTCAACCATCAATTCCTAACCACATACTTCAAGCCTTCCAAGGCATAATATCATCAATGGAAACTACTAGGAGCTTGGCCTATGACCCAAACTCCTCACATAGTGTGACACATCCGCACAATGGGCATGTCACTTAGGAGAAGACATACATTTATGTTCCAATATAATAGGGTCATTGGCAAAAATCTACAATAAATTGAAAACCAAATCGGGCACAAATACTTATTCCAACTAGGGATTATCGACCCCTTTGGGGTGGCAATTCAGATCAGAAATATATCCCTAATAAGATTCTAGAAATGTGTCGGAATACCCCAACACCAACACAGCAGTCTACAGAACCCATTCCCACACATGGGAATCTCCATTCACAAATTATGATTCCAGCTACCAGTGGGAGAGCATCAGAAATGCAATCACACTCGTGGTAGTTTAAAATTTCAAAGCACACTCACAACACAGCTATGATACAAGTTTGAGTCTTTAGGTCCATCAAAGAACTATTAATGGTAGCCTAGGACCCTAATGGTCCATTACCAAATTATAAAAGTGGTATTAGCTATCACGAAGACCCTCCTTGCAGCATGGATACCAATAGTTCTGGAGGTCCTCTCTATGATGATTACCATAAAAAAATTTCACATAGAAATAATATGATTTATCATGAGAGTGCATCTCATTATGAGCATTAGAGAAGTCCTACTCATGGCCATAAAGTCATCCAATGAAATGATCCTCCCCTTACCAGATCAAATGTGATAAGGCCCTCATATTTTGAGGCACTTAATAAAATGGGTTATTTCATGTCTGAAAAACATTCAATGAAAGAGACATACTTTCTCTTTAATAATATATTACGAGTCAATGGTCATCCTCTAATTGACCTAAAGACTATTTTCATGCCAATGAAACATCTACTAGCCCTGGTATCTTTGAAAAACAGTCAGGAATCACTTAAGTTTTGTTTATTAAGGAGAGGAATCTCTAGGAGAAGAACAAAAAAATAATAGAGGACATGTGGACAAAGATAATATACCCACCATGTTTTGTCCCTGGTCCACTTCTCAGTCCATCATTCCAGAGATATTGTCAGAATAGTGCATTCAAAACACTCATATGAATATTTAAAAATCTCTCATATGGTTGGGAGAACATGGAACCTTGCATTTTCACCACCTTCCCTGGTCAGTATAATTCACCATAGGGGACATCCAGTAATGTCATTTCTCCAAGGAGACTACCATACAATACCCCCACTCAAAGAGAATGGCACACTAAGAAATAATTGGCCCCGAAAAAGCCACAAAACTGTGAGACTCGGTGAGAGAATACCATTGAAAAACTCTTGAGCTAGGTTACCCAGAATAACAAATAGAAATCTCATTTAAGGAAATTCAATCATTAAACACTACAAATATCTTCAAAAGAAAGCGATTCGAGAACAGATCAGGTTTTTCACCCAAATCTCACTCAAACAAGGATGCATTAGGTCAATAAGGATTTGGTTGTAGTGGTCATAGCTGAAATACATGATCATCTATAGCCTATAGGTCTGGGGGAATTTTAATACAAAAATCACCTTAAATATAACATGTTCATCCCAAGGCATAAAAGTGAAAGAATTGGAGAAACCCCTGACCTGGGGCTGGGGATATTTTTACATTATCCCTATCCTCAATAGAAATAAATCTTTTCTCAATTGGTATGAACATCAAAAAATGAGGTCTCCCAGTTCATCATATCCCATGACCCATGTATCTTAGAAGGGACACGTACGATAATGTTGTGGGGGGGGGGGGGGGTTCCCTCTAGGTCTCTCTTCACCAAGAATCTTGAATAGGTTTTATAAAGGTATAAATAATACCAGTAAGTGTCGCAAATAAACCTCTTATCATTCAAAAATAAATACTATGCCGATAATTCCTTATGTGGTAGTGAAATTTGTGGTTTTTTATCCTACAGATAGTTCTAAAGATGGATCCAATTCTGAGGATCAAGGATAGGATATTTCCACGCAAAATGTAGTCCACACTAAGACAAATAAAGGAGGTGTGTGTACTTGGAACTAGACAGTTTCCCTAAATTTGGGGGTCCCCTTGATCAATCCATTACTTCCTCCTCAAATAATATATTCCAAAGAAAAGGGTAAAAACATGGCCTTAAATAATCTACCTACTGAAGAGTTTTAATCCCTCACACTCAAAGAATTATTTTCTTGGTAGGAGGAATATGTAAAAGTGTTAAGAAGATTAAATGAATAATTTCTCCATGGAAAACTTCCTATAGAGTATGATCCACTTAAAGATCCTCAAACTGTACTTCCAACCAATGTATCTCAACAATGAGGATTCACCCTAGTGACTGAAGTAGGTCTACTACATTCTCCCAACTTTGTGCCCATACCATAAGTTAACTTGAATCTGATCATGAATAAATATCACTATTTCCTTCCACTAGGAAAATAACTAGAAATGATTTAGGTGGACCCTCAAAAGATGTCCCCTTCTAGATATCAACATCAAATATTGACACATCCTACATGCTAAGACCTCCCTTTTTCCTCCCTTATTCAGTATTATATTCAAAAAAATATTCCTCAAGGGATTATCGACACCATCAATTCATTTGAAGCTTGATTGGAATCCGTAATAGAATGGAATGCACCAGTACAACTAGAACGAAAACCTTTCCCCAAATGAGTGATAGATATACCACCCCCACTAAATTTTAGGAATCCAATGTTTTCAATATTCAATGGATCGAGTGACCCAAAGCAGTATCTAACACATTTTTTTTCTCATTCCGATCCCATGATGGGAACCCCCTAAGTAGCAAGAATTAGTGAATCTCATATGATTTGTGTAGACCTTTCAGGGGTTCACCATCATATGGTATGCCAGTTTACCAGTATGGTCAATCATGAGATGGGAAGACATTCATCGTAAGTTTCTCTTCCAATTCAGCTCAACACTATAGAAGATAATGATCCTTGACCTCTCAAACTATAAAAAACAGTAGAATTTGAATGTATCATATTTCATTGTGATATGGAAGGGATTGAACTACTCCTTGAACCAATAGCTTCTACATGAATATTTTATTTCTCTGTTTACAGAGAAACATGATAACAAGTTGTGAATTTTGCTCTTCCTGGTAATATATACAGGAAGGTTTTAGGATCTCACTGCAATCGCTCAAGGAATATAAGATTTCATATAGTGCACTAAGCTCAAGTCCCAAATTGTATCATCAGCCCCATGAAAGATAACTGAAAAGAAGAGTTTGTATCTATCACACTTAAGACATCTTATTCACTAAATCTATCTATAAAGCCAATACCATGCCATGTGGAACTCTCTAGGAATCATCTGCAGCCTCCACCTCATTAGAATGAGTGAAGGGAACCCATTACAAATAAATTTGAGGGGTAAAGAAATAAATTTTAATCATTCTAAGATGATAAAGTCTATATTTACTTTGTACTAGCATAGACAATGACTTACTCCATCTGCCAGAGCCTAAAAGGCCTGAGCATGTGGGTCTTGATGACTAACTAGATTATTTCCCCTTTCACCAGACACTGGGGTAAACCATTTAGTATTTCTTCAAATTCAATGACATCTAGTAGAAAATGGTAGAATTCGGGAAAGTGAAGATAGGAAAACTGCCAATCCAGATATCTTCCATATCCAATACATCTCTAGATAATTTTTTTTAATGAAAATAAGTTTCTAAAAATGGTGTAAAGAATTTTGGTGATAGAAATAATCTAAAGATGATCAACTGAACTCATTCTATCCTCTAGGAATAGTTGAAGAAACCAAATATTCCCCCATCCACTCCCACTATGACACAACTAACTCCATCAGCATCACATTCCTCCAAAATACAGTCTTCTAGGAAACAACATGACTAGAAGGAAAAAAAAGAAAATATAAAGAGATGAAACTATAGGGAGGTCAAAATTTTCATTGGTGCCCTCAAACTTTATGCACCCAATTTCGGAACAATGAGCACTACCCCGCCAAACGGTACCACCATAAATTGTTAGACTGAAAAAATCCTTATCACATGAGGAATTTTTTTATTACATCAATACCATCCATTTAATGGACCCCTTATCTAATGATGAATATGTCTATAATCCCAAGTTCGCCACATCTAATTGGTGAATCAAAAAGGGTAAAGGGGAATACATAGTTGCGATAGAATTAGAAATTCTAGCCACGCCCCTACACAAACTGACAGTGTTATAGAAACTAATAGAACATCCCTTTAGTGATTCTAACAAGCTAAAGAGAATTCCCTTGTATATTCCAAATTATTCCATAACATAATCATTCTATAATGTCAATAAAAATAGGAACAGGTTTCTGATCTCTCTTGGTAGCTATGCAGGCCATCTGGGTCCAACCCACCAGGAGCAGGAGCACCCCCAATTCCAATTTAAAGGAATAATCCATCAACATCCAGATATCCATTTCCTAAAGTGATTATGGAATAGAATCCATATATATGGAATAATTAACTTTTAAGACATAAGTATGACATCTTGAATCAATTATCCTTAGTGATGGACAAACATTTGATCTTGGATGCCCTAAGTTTGTCAAAAGACCTTAGAGAAGAACTCATAGAGTATTTCCTAACCCCTCTAGAGTTTGAAATTGAAGTTTCCACTGCTAAATTATATTTAATAGATACCAATCCAGTATAATTTCATGTATTTATCTCATTTATATATCAAGATAAATATGTCTTTATACAGGGACACATTAGATAGTTGTATGTATCTGGAAGGATAAATGGAGTTGATGTCAAAATGGGTTTAATTAACAATGTTTTAGGGGTTATTCTCATTCTAGTACGGACACTTTACTGTCTAGGATATAGAGAGGATAACATATCACCATCCACCCTAATATTATAAGGCTATGAAAAGATAGAAAAAAAATCCACTAGGCCAAATCATTCTAAAAAAATCAGTTTGGAGACCTCGTATCTGACTTGGAATTTCTAGGTTTTCGACAATATATGGCCTTAAATGCTTTTCTATCATGGTCTTGGATGCATCAATAGGTGGAAATCATCTCTTAATACCATAAATTCATCAAATACTATATTAATGTAAAAAATTTGTAAGTTTCATAGAGATAAGGCCCCATTATAAGCATATGAATCACACTATATTGTTGCAAGATTTTATCAGAGGGAAGGGAAACAGACCATGGTTGATGGTGTCACTTGAGTCACTACCTTAAATAGTCTGTAAATAATCTCATATATATTATTTAAAAATATTGGTAATTCTTATGTGTTTAACATCAACCAAATCGAGGACATGAGTCTATGTTTGGATTTATATCACACAATCCTCATGATATAGGCCGTGACAATTGATCCCATAAGTGATGAAAATACCATTGAATCTCTAGCTAGGGGTAAAAGATTGAATGAAAATTCCCTCATTCTATCCCTGTAATTCTGAGAAATTCCCACCTCATCATCGGAGTTAGAAAAATTCATCAAGTCACTAGGAGAAGGAAATGATATTCATTATTTTTCCCTCTTCTCTCCTATAAAATTTCAATGAAACCCTACATCATATGTTGGGTCAAAAAAAATTTCTTCATCTTATAGATGTCAAGATATTGACACCTATATTAACTATGTAGAATTATATCTATTGTATACTCTAATGTAATAGTAGGAAGGTGAGGAAGAAAAATAGGAGGGGGATGAAGACCTCAAGGATTCCCCTCCATCATTTTAAGAGGTTGTCTCTACCCTAATTAATGAACTCGAAGAGTTAAATTTGGGTGAGGAAGAAGACCAAAAACATACTTTGATTGGTGTATCCACATTTTTTGAAGAAAATATGTAAATTCCTCCTTTTAAAAGAAACATCATGATGTGTTCTCCTAGAACTATACAGAAGCATTGGGATAAGATCTTGAGGGGGCTACCCATCACCTAGGCCTACCAAAAGACCAAAAGGGCTATAAGCAGGCATCTAGAAAGAAACATCTGACTCATTCCACCAAAATTGAAACTGAATTTGACAATATTTATAAGGGTAAAATCATTTTGGAGGTCCAATATCTAGAATAGATGGACAATATAGTCCCTCTAAATAATAAGAATTGGAAAATCAGTATCTATATCAACTTAAGAGATCTCCATAGGAACTATATGAAGGATGACTTCCCAGTTTCAATCATAGAGTTACTAATCTATATAATAATAGGATATCAAGGCCTATAATTCATGGATAGTTATTTAAGGTAAAATGAAATGTAAATGGCCCTAGAAGATGAAGAATTCACTTCCTTTAAGACCCCTTATGGAATGATTTTCTACTAGTTAATTCCCGTTGGCTTGAAAAATATTGGTGCTATGTACCAACATTCCATGCATCAAATATTCAAAACCCTTCCTAGATAAGTTTTTATAATGTTATATCGGTGAAATTGTAGTTAAATATCAACAATTGTTTGACCACCTAGATGATCTTGATACAATATTCAACAAATTAAGATAGCATAGCCTAAAATTGAACCTATTGAAATGTGATTTTGACATTAATTTAATGAAATTTCTCCACTATTTCATATGCCATCATGGAATCAAAGTTAAACATGAGAATAAAAAGGATATAGTTGGATTGTATCTACTTAAAACCTCAAAGGTTTCATAGTATATCAAGGACACCAGGCCAGAATATGACACATTATAGCTAACCTTGTAGAAAAATGTTTTCCCTTCACTAGTTTGATGAAGAAGGGTGTTACATACTAGTGGACTGATGACAGTCAGTAAGAATTTTAGAGTCTCATGAAATATCTTTTAAGACCCGCAGTGTTAATTCTAACTATCAAAGCAACATAACTCATGTTGTATGTAGCATCCTTATAGTAGTCAGTGGGGTTCTTCATAGCATAAAAGAATGATGTTGGGAGAGAAAACAACCCTTATTATCTCATCTAAACCATGATCAATGTTTATACTCAATATTAAGATATAGATAAGGGTTTTATGGAACTAATATTTTTAGTCTATAAATTGAGGCATTAACTGCAGCATCACAAGTTCATTTTTTTTTCTCACACCAACCCACTCAAGTACATTATCAGTAATTTGCGGTTGATTGGGTGTCTATCATAGCGGGAAGTGATCCTATTGCAATTTGATATTAAATTCATACTGCAAAATCTGTAAAAGGATAGGAATTGGGGGACTTCCTTATAGAGCATCGCTTGGAAGAAATAAAGTCATTCGATACTGAACTACCCGATGAGGAGATATTATCTCTTCAAGAGGTCCCCTAGATATGGGAAATTTATTTTTATGGTGCATCCATAATCCCAATAGATGAGAGGATGGAAGACCCTGAGTTAAAAAAAAGTTGGGTGAGGATTCATGATCATTTATCTAGTAAGGGTAGTCATACCTTACTCCTTCCTTCTATCATAAGGATTAACAATGAATGAGGTGGAAAAGAAATCCCTCATTATAGGGCTAGAGATGAAACTTTAGGTATAGGAAAATCACTTTAAGATAAAATGTGATTTATAAATGGTCATCCAGTAGGTCGATGGTGATTATAACATTAAAAAATAAGAGATAAACCACCTATAAACCATGTCTAGGGACTAATTTTAGAATTAGCTTTATAAAAAACATTTACTCATGTCACATGATTGCAAAATGTCTTGGCTGACACCCAGGAAAATGTAGCAACATCACTATAAGATCTATGTCATGATGTAACATTCGTCATCATTGTGCATCGCCAAATGGTCTCACCTTATTTTAAAGTCAGAATGTAAGAGATCTATGAAGTAATTCATGTCCTTTAACCTTTGGACCTACCATTAGATGGATGATACTCATTATGGACTACCTTTAAAATTGAGTACTCCCATCAGATAGATATGGGAAAGAGAAAATACAAAGATGGGAAATTAACCTTATTCTATATGATGACGAAAATAATAAAAAGGTCATCTCTAATGGAGCCCTTTATGGGGTCCTTATCCGGTGAATTTATGGGGAGTTGACTACTAATATTATGAAATAAGTGCACACTGGAGATTGAAGTGCCCACCAGTCAGTGTTCAAGCTTTCCCATCAAATCTGGTGGCTTGGGTACTAATGGACCAGTATGATATAGGATTCCACAAAAGTTTTCAAATAGTGACACTTCATCCAGGTTCATACCAACCACATTCATAAACCTCTCTAGTTTCTTCACACATCCAAATATTACTATCCGTTTTTTATATGGGGAATGGATGTCATGGGACCATAACATCTTGCCACATCCAAGAAGTTCAAATACATTCTCACTACAAAAAATCTATTCTCCATGTGGTTCAAATCTATACCCCTCAAGAATTTGGGGAAGAAAATATCATCTATTTCTTAAAATAAAACATAATTACATGGTTTGGTGTCCCTTATAAAATACTGATAGAAAAAGGCACCAATTTCATTTCTACTAAGTTGGAGAAGCTATATCGAGAGAGTAACATGAAGTCCATCCAATCATCCTGTTATCATGAACCAGAAAATGGACACATATAGGTCTTAAATAAGAACCAATCAAATATAATACAAAATATGGTAGATAAGGATAAATATTATTAGCCATATAAGCTTTTACATGCCTTGTGGGAATACCAGACCACAAACCACACCACCAGATAGATGACCCCATACTCATTGGTATATAGGATATAGGTGGTCTTTCCCATGAAAGTTCAATTAACCTCACTTCACATTTCCATATAAGAGCAGTTTTCAATGGGTGAGAAATCACCTAAATTGATGGATGAAATGGAGTGAATCTATGAGAAGAAGTTGGATACCTTGTATCATTTTTAAGTCCACCAAAACTATGTTCCATGAGCCTTTAACAATTTTTTTTGGCTCCATTCATTCCTCAAGGGAGAGATGGTATTGGTCCCCAAGAATCCAATGATACAAGGAATGAAATATCAAAATATGTAACCAAAGTAGGGGGAACTTATGTCATACAAAAACTCTACTTCAATGGAGATTGTTATTTGATCTCGATGGATAGACAACTCACCATAGCCCCCACCAATGCAGGGCTTCCCAAGAAATACTTTTAATGATCAAAACACTTAGTTCGTGCTATGAGACCTTAAATTATGTGGCGTAATGTCTTTACCATGTGAATTAAAAATACATGATTACATACATCATAGTTACATGAAATTAAACTATATTGAAAAAATATTCAAGACTGATGACATTAAAATTCACGGTTGATGTACTTTTCAAGACATGAAACTGCACATCATTGTGGACCTCCCCTGAGAGGACCATTACCCTTTGTTTCAGTCTCCCACCACACCTCCACTTCAACAACTATTTTTGGATTTATTCTCATATTTTTGGGATGTGTAGAGATTCCCAGATACTATATCTTGGCCCAACCACCACATATTACAAAAATTCAACTCCTTATGTATGGACCATACCTACATAGGGAAATTCCACTAAATAACTATATATGGATTGATTCATGTAATCATATGATATATTGTTACACCTAGAAATATTTTTTTAGGCCCAAGAAAAAATTTCCCCCATTCAAAAGATAATTGTCCCTGGCCTTTGGCCTCAAGGCCTCTTTCCACATCTTTTTCTAGCTAGTTCACAAAATAATCATTCCCTTAACTGTATAGAATTATCATCTTGACCACATGATGTTAATACATGAAAAGTTTTCCTTACCACATTACTTTAAACTTTATGTGGATCATAATCTCACATATCAATCATTGTACATGAGCTATATTTGTGTGAAACAAATAGAAAATTACCTTGTCCCAGTGTGAGAATGAGGTCCACACATGAAATCTCATTCAAGAACTACATAAGGGTTGATTCTTATCATTACAAGATAAGTAGTGATGCCAAAATTTCTAATCCTCAATCCAACCACAATATTCAAGGGGAACAATTCCCCCCTCTATGTTTGGGTCATACCTGAGTTGAGAGTTTCTCATTCAATAACTATGTATTTCTTGATTACTATCATTATAGGATACATAATGACACCTAAATCTCTAATTCCCAGTCCATACACAACAAAGGAAAATTCACTACCTCCCTATGTATGGTTCAAACCTATATAAGGATCCTTTCTGGGAAATATGTACAACTTGATTCTCACTCTAATGAGATATGTAGTGATGCCTATATCTTAATTTTGGTTCCCTAATTCATGTGTCCATCAGGTAAACAAAAATTCCCTCTCTATATATGAGTTAGATCTATGGAAGAATTTTCACAATCTAAGGCCAGTATTATTCTGAATTCTTCTTATGTACTCCAACACACTCTTTACACATATTATACTTTATATAATATAAAATTTCAGATCACCATAATCTTTGTCTGTCTATTTTTAATGTGATTTTAGTGTCCTCAGGACACTTTTTTTACTATTCATGATACACCCAATCTATCTTTTCATAAGTCACCCCCAAAAAGGTCTCACCAACCATAGAAAAAATCATCCCCAGGAGAGGCCTCTTATATATCCATAAGTCCCAATGAAATTTTTTCCCATATCATTTCTATTGATCCAGAAACACCCATAATCATGGTTTACATTTTCCCTCTTCATGTATGAGGCAACTTAAAATATCTTATTCCGATGTGCCTTTCATTACCCATAGTTTCCATTAAATATGATCTTAGTTTTATTACCAAAAACTGCATGAACCCATATCATCATAGTCACATGAAGTTAAACTATACAGAAATTTCTTCATTACATGATTCTAAAATGTATTCTTACCCTATGAACCAATCATAGGATTCACTGAGCAGCTGGATCAGGAAGCCTCATATCCCAAATGAGGGATTCCTCTTATAAAGTGATTCCCAAAATTCACAAATAAAATTTATGGGGGTTTTTGATTTATTTTCACAATGATTAACCTTTGTACTTAATGAATGATGTTAAACAACATGGTTGATTTCCTCATTACATGACACTAAACTGCATTATTATCAAGAACTATGTATGGATTGGTTCTCATTGTGACAAGATACGTAGTCATGCCCGAGACTTATATTTGGGCCTAGCCAAAACCACAAAAACAAAATTCCTCCACTCCTATGTATGACCCAGATCTACCTTGGAGGGTCTAATATGGGTTCTCACCCTAATTGTGTGCCCGTATTCAGAAATAAATTCTCCCTCTCGACATAATAATTAGATTAATGTAAATAATTTACATAGAAAAACATATGTATTGATTTTCACTATAACATGATACATACTTCCACCAAAACATGATGTCTTAGGGCTAGACATAAAAAATAAAAAAACCCTCCTTTCCAGCCTATGGATCATACCTACATGGGAAAATTATTTATACCAAAACCTAGTTAATTTTGATATGATGTGATCCTTTTATATTTAGGTACATTCCTTACACAAACCAAACTCAATGTTTGGGGTAGTCCAAATCTCCAAAATATTTCTCTGGCCATTAAAAATTTATGTTTGATGTCCTGGGGACACCTTTTTTTTTACTATGCATGATACTTCCTTGTTTTATTTTAATTAATCCCCCAAAAATTGTCTATCAATCAATAGGAAATTCAAACTTAGGAGGGATCACTTTTATCTCTGTAATTACCAATGAAGTTTTCGTCCCATTCCACTACTCAGATTTGGAAACCCCTTAGAGTAAATATTACAACATTCCCCATTCATACCTAAAGATGACAAAACATTCTCATTCAAATCACCAAGGAATGGTAAAATATTTACCAGATAGTAATAGCTAAACGACCTTAAAATTTTATCCCCTAACATCCTTATCATAATATGATAAACTGAATGGTATGTCCTTGTCATAAAATATTAAACTACATGTTTGCGGTCCTAGTCACATGACATTAACCTTCACTAAGCTTTAACCTTCCTTTACAAAAGCCAAATTCATGTAGGAATGGTTTCTCCTGCATGGACATCACCAATAGAGAAGCCATTATCATTCTTAGAACTCTTCCATTGATAAACCACCCTTCGTGGTTATAGGATATTTGGATATTCATAGACTACCCGACCATTGGAAAAATATGGTCAGTATCCTAAGGACACCTTTGTTTGACTATGCATGATATGACCAAGTTTTATTTTCATAAATGTCCCAAAAAAAAGGTCTGTCAACCAGAGAAAAATTCTTCTTCGATAGATACAAATTCTATATTTGTGGTCCTTGAATACATCACACTAGAAACCTTCTTTAAAATATGTTCTATAGCTACCCCTTATGTACTTTTTTGACATCGTACTTCAAATCCTAAAATTATGAAACCATGAAAAAAAATTCCACCATATTTCAGAAGAATATTGGGACATTCTCATCCAACAAGCCCTAGGGTCATCACACCATAATTCATGGTCAAAAACGATCAACCTAAAACATCATTTACATTATTTTAGCTTTAAATACTCTAAACCATCCATAAAAAGTTACTCAATACTCACCAGGATGAAAACCTACAAAGGGAACCCAAGGTAAAAGTTGAGCCTCAGTTCTCTAGATTTATTTTTTCATGGTTTAGATAAAACAGTTGAGAAATTAAAATAAAAAGGCACAAAACTAGTTAGGTAAAAGAACCAAAATTTGATTCCTAAGAAAAATTTAGTTCACGCCCGCTAAGTTCACACCATAGTGGACTTAAAAAAATCACATTGGTAAAAGAAGAGATGAATATTTTTTAGGGATTTCTATATAGATGTAGAAATAGTAAAATTATGCTCACACTGTCTCTTGTCTTAGGAAAAAATTAGATAGTTACATGATTAATTCAACTCCAGAAAAATTTGTAGAAGGAAAAAATGGAATGAAGAGATAGATGATTGAGAATCTAAAAACTTTAATTCAATGGTAAAGTTTAGGAAGAACATCCACAGCCTAGAGTCCCCCTATATGGATAAAACATTATAGATAAAACTTACACTCAATAGATTCATAAATTTGGATGTTTGTTTGATATAAATCCTCTATACCTCAGTGGAACATGGGAAACGTTATAGTTTCAGCATTAGCACCAACCCACAGTTCTTCCTCCCTTTCAGGAGCATCCAATTCTGCATTATCATTATCTTCCACAAGTCATTTCCATTCCTCAATGGCTTCCTAACCAAGAGTTTATTCTTTATTGATCCACTCAAACTCTAGGAGATGTCTCTATGAATCTTGAAAAATTCTCCCCATTAAGGCTCCCTTCTCCGAAATTTGAACCTGTCACCTTGCATCCACACCAACATGCTAGGAATATTTTTTTATGAGGATATTAGTGGTTGTGTCAGGGTGGGTTATGGATTATTTAGTTCTAAGATGAAACTGGAGAAAATTGGCCCTCTCAATTATTTCAATCACTTATTTGAAAATGTTGTGTATGGAATAATAATCAAACGCCCCACACCCGAGAAATGATAACTTGTGGTGTAATTTACATAGCATCACTAGTTTGTTTATTTTGGGGTTATGAGAAATAAACTTTTGGATATTATTTTATGAAATTTGATGGGTGATACGATGGTTATAAAGAGCCTCATGATCTACTTAATAATATCTCTTAGATGGAAAAATATATTCAGAAATTAGTACCACCAAAGAGGGTCCTGACTCAGCATCTTTAGCATGACTTGACTCTACAGTAACTATCTCCCTTGTAATCCTAGTAGGTTGAAATGTTAGATAATCGACTGAAACTATAAAGTCTTGTGACCTTAATTATTAAATCATAAGAAATAAATAGTTAATACCTAAATTCTAAAAAAATACAAGGCTATAAGTTTATAGAACACATTATCACTTCACAAAACATTAGAATCCCTGACCACCATTGTCCCAATATTAGTAAAAATGGGTGTGGAATCCTACATATACAGGATGACTAGAGATACTTCCAAATAAACCCATGGTTAAGGATCATTCCCATCCAAATCGGTGGCCTCTAGAAGGTCACTCATTGATACTGATCTCGTAGGGATAACCATTACGGAACTTGGGGTGACATTTAAGCCCAAATATTCTTGATCTTGATTCACCACCCCTTCTGTAGTTGTACACTCCATAGGGGAAAATCAATATGAATAACTAAAGAATCAACCCCTAAAGACTTCCCTCCTACTAGGGAAAAAGTCACTTGATTAGGAAGGGACAACCCCCTAGGGCTTGTAATATTCATCATGCCCTTTGTTGTTCTAGGTTCCTCATTTGGATCAGCTACAAACATCGATGTTATCAAGACCACCCCCAAAGAAGATGGGGTTATATACCCATGGGCGATAGACATATATTAGTGCATTGGACCTACACCAATTTATATGCGAGATAATCAATGTTAATATAGAAATTAACAACATAATGGTGAATTAAAGAGAATAAATAGCCACATGTTATCCCAGATCCAATACAGATCATCAACTTTCGCGCTTTTCGACATGTCATGGTGTTCCGTGGAGATGATCCTCTAAAAGGAACAACAGGTGATGTTGGGGGTCGAAATGATCCTATAGAATTTGTGTAACACCCAAATATTTTTATGAAAAATATATTCTTAAATTAATTCAACTTCTTTGATAACTTACACTGTATGCATCACCATTATATGTTTACTCTACACATAATAATGAGTTGGCTTGCATTGCATGCAAGGCTGAGTTTTACTGAACAACAATATATTATTAAAATATTATTATTTAATATAATAATATATAACATGAAAAAGATTTTGGAAGTTATAAATAGTATTAACTAACTTATGAAAATATATTGTTGAATTTATTGGTTACAAATTAATAAGAAATGAATATATGAACCAACTAAATATATAAGAAATGTTTTTAAAAAGAACTATTTTTATGATCAAAAATTGAATTTATCCTAATAAATTAAATTAATTACATTAAGTGAATTATATTAGTGATATATATATGTTATAAATAAAATAAAATGTTTTTTAAATACATCCAATATATTTGAAAGACATAAGAAAATAATAAACCCAATATTAAATATAAAAACCAATATTTTTATAAAAGTAGTTTTACAACCTTTTAGAGGAGAACCTATTTTTAATCCAATTTTGACACTTTTATATATTCTATTTTAAAAAATAAACTTCATTTTGAAGTGTAATATAAAGATTTACTTTGGGTGAATTTTTTTTATTTTTCAGAGAAGTTTTATTTTTTGATGAATAGTGAAAAAAAACTATATTTCAGTTCAAAAATTTCTATTAGTTTAAATAATTATTAATGTTAAATTATATTTTACATTTGTTTTTAAAGTAAAAATAGATAAATTATAAATATATTAATCAAATTTAGTTCATTTGAATTTTTTAATTTTGAAATTGGATATAAAAACTTATTAAAATTTTGAACATTTATTACTTTAACTCGCTTTCTCGCCATGTCTCCAGGATTAGCATTAAACATTATTTTTACACTTTTTTAATTTAATTTTGAAAAAAATACATAAAATTTTGCAATTAGTATAAAATTTGTGGTCCAATAAGAACAACTTAATTTTTTTGAATTGTAACTTTAGTATTTGTTTTTACCACAAGTAAGGGTAAATCGGATAATTAAGAGTAAAAATAATATTATAAACATTATAAAATTACCCTAATACATATCCTAATTTAGTAATTTGGCATAATTTGAAACCAATTGGATCCAATTAGATGAATTTAATATATTTATAATATTATATTTAATGAAAATCCAATTTTTCTACACTTTTGTTTTTGACAGTAAAATATTTTTAATATAGGCTTATACAAAAGATAAATTAAACAATAAATTTTAATTTTAAAGATAAAATGTTTATATATATCATGTTAATTTATTTATAATTTTTATGTAAGTAATAATTAAATTAACTTCTTTCATACTGATGATGTAGTAATTGTTTAATGAATGGAAATATCAAATAAATGATATTAAAAATATTAAAATAAATATAATTTGAGTTAACTAGTGACATAAAAGAATTTTTTATATTACTTTGGAATATTGGGGGTATTTTAAAATATTTTTTTCAAAGATAACTTGAAGTTATGATGTTTTTAAAAATTCAAGTAATTAATAGTGTCAAAATTGACATTAATGGTATTGTAAAATAAATAATATATTATTAAATGATATAAAATTTATAAAAATATAACATTAGGCCAAATTATTGGGATAAGGTTAAAATTTTCATCAATTATACATTTGGTGTTATTTTTTCATTTTTTATTAACTATATTAATCCATAAAAGGTAAAATTCATATTATCACAGTAAGAGTCAAAGGGTTTAACTAAATGTTAAAGCCAAAAGATAAGGGTCATAATGTGATGTAAAATTATCAAAAAAATATTGAGATTATTTAGACCCATAATCATCTTATATTATAAATAACTAACTTTTATCTACTTTGAAGTGAAAATGAATTTATATGAATTTAATTGATTTTGAGTTTCCAAAAATTCCCCTCACCTTCATTATAAAAGTGCACCTCATCACTCAGTTATTTACACCACTTTTAGCCTTCTATATCAACCAAAACCCACCAAAATAAGCTCAAAAATTCCCTCCCTCATCCTAGAATCCTTAATTTTGTTATAAATCCAATCAATGATGCCTTTTGGTATAAACAAAAAGTATTTACCCGAAAATGAGGTAACTTCCCCAATGATCGCTTTAGTATTATTTATTTCCCCACTCCTTAATTTATTATTATTACATGAATATATAAAACATAAGTATCCTTAATATAATGAGTTTTATTTATGATAAGTGTTTGACGTACACTAACATACACTACCATATAATGGGTCATGAATATACTATTTATGAGTATTGTGAGCGACAACCTCATGAAACAATGATTGTTTGTTGTTCTTTTACCACCTCTTATGGTTGTTCATTTTGCTGGACATGATATTTTTATATGATATATATATATATATATTATTTATTTACTTATTCTTATTTAATTATTTTATTACACATACATTTATACTTTCCTTTTTGTGAAATTATGATAAAATTTTTCATGGAAGTGAGGACAGTCGCCTCCTCAAAGTGACATGATTCATTCACACTATAATGGAACATATAAAGGAATGTTTTATTAAAAATTTGATATATATATATATATATATGAAATATATATGATACTAGAATTATAATATACATATATATATCATTGAACTTTAATTATTTTTAATATGAAAAAGAAATGAAAGTAGAGTTCATGCGTACATACGGCAAACTGTCAAAATGAACAGAGCATTTTATTTCCTATCTTCGAATTTTAGGGACAATTATAAATATATATATTTATTTAATATTTATGATATTGACATAATTTTTTAAATTCTAGAGATTATTAAATCATGATCTACGTAATTTTAACAAAAATAAAAAGTCAACACTTACTAGAGAAACTAGGTAATTAACACCTAAAATAGTGAAAATATTGAAAGATTACTAACAAACAGGTAATAAGATATTTTAAGATAATCATATATAATATCATAAATATTAATATGGTTATGGAATAAATTATTAACATTCTTAAAAACATTATACAGGAGGATAAAGAATGATCTCTCAAAATGAAATGCAAGGTAAGGGATTTCTGTCTCCCTTTTATTTTCCATGAGATACAAGCCATGTTCACCACAAATTTGTCATTGGTCGGGTATTTTATTTTCCAATTTATGTATTTTATGAGTCTTATCATGAATATTATAGTGTTATCATGTCTATATAATTTCATTTCATGCATTTGGAACACGATTTTACTAATTATAAAGTGGTAAAAGTTTATTTCAAAATCTCTTCGTTATTTGAGATTGTTTTTATTTAAGTCTCCAAAGGGAAATATTTATATTACATATTAATGTTTAATAAAAATGATTCAAAAAATATTTTTAATATTATGAATTTATTTATTAAAATATTTTTTACCGCTTTTTTATTTTTTAGGAAATCATTTTAAAGAAATCTTCTAGTCATTTTCCAAAACAAGGTGTTTTTTATATAAAAGTAAAAGGAATGTTTTTTAACTTATACGATATGGATGAAATTTTACGTCATCATGAAGTCCAAATTTTTTAAATCATCATTTAAAAGTCTAAAAGTTTCTTTTAAAATAAAATATGTTCATTTATAAATGTGTATCTATTTTAAATAAATAATTACAAGGTGGTAAGGGATTTTGTCTCCATTTCATTCCATTGGATCATATTGTAATGTTTTGCACTTAGACTCTCCTTTAGTCTCGTTTTTTACCATCAAAACAGCGAGTCATGGTTCCCATCACTGTGACCGACCACTTCCACTACATCATCCCCACCGCTAAGGTGTTCAACATCGTGGCCTGCGATGGTGACAAGATCTTCCACATCATGGCCCCCGAACACATCACCAACATCCAGACCCTCCAGGGCGAAGGTGGCCCGGGCACCATCCGCCACACCATGTTTTTCGACGGCACCTACGTGAAGAGCTAGGTGGATGTCTTGGACAAGTCGAGGCTTCTCCACAAGTAGACCTTCATAGAGGGGTACGTGCTTAAGGCCAAGAACCTGGAGTCTGTGACCTTCATGGTGAAGTTGGAGGACAACCCCAATGGTAAGTGCAAGGGAACTGAGACCGCCACCTTCTGCCCTAAGTTCAGTGCCACCTTCAAGGAGGAGTAAGTCAAGGAGGAGAAGGCCAAGAACAAGTCCATTTTTCAGAAGATTGAAGCCTACCTCCTGGCTCAACCCTGAGTTCTCCAGACCACCCATAAAATAATCTACTTCTGTCGTTCTACTTCCCTTCCTTTGTTGTCTCCTTCACTAGTGGGCTTGTTATTCCCATCGTAATGTTTTTCACTTAGTTTCTTTTATATGGTGTATATACTATATTTTAATATTTTATATCACGAATCTACTTATTATTATGATAGTCTATGTTTCATTTATTGTTTCTCCTTCATGGTGATTATGATTCAAATGTTTCAAAGTGGTATGGGACACTTTGGAATGTTTAAAGATTATTTTCCTCAAACATGTTCTAATGAGCATTCAATGGTATTTCCTTTCATCAACATTAATAACTATTGTGGTTACTTATCCTCCATAGAGGAATTATTGAAAAAAATCTATAATTTATTCAATGTGGATATTTGATAAGGCATATTGTTTATTAGTGTAATAAATTATTCGATATGAGGAATGATTTGGATAGGAACGACATAGGTGGGCCCAGTTATAGATAAACCCATCAATGCATCGATAGTCTCATGAAAAGAAATAGTTGGCCAAAATATATGGGTTTCTACCTGATATTCTAAACCATCTTGTGAAAGGGCTTGATGGTAAAGGTTCCATGTACCTATGAAATATGGCGTCCCATAATTATCTCACTCATTTAGACACAGTTAATATTTTTCCATGATATTTTTCATCTTCATATCTATGAATGCATTATATTCTTAGTTTATTGATTTATATGTAATATGTTTCAGTTATTTATATTTCCTTATAGATTATTCCATGACTTGTTTTCTGTAATTCACCTTTTCATGTTGATTTATTATCATTAATTAATTAATGATTATATTTTAATTAACCTTACTTAGAATTTGATCTCACCCTTATTTTTTTCCTTAACCATGTATCCACGAAGTGTACTATAAAATATATTCAATGATACTCTATATAGAAAAAATTTATCTTCAAAAGAAAAAAAATTAAGTTCTTATTAGGGAACTTATTTGTAATATGAGACTCATGTACGTATCTGGTTTACCATGACTACTAAACTGACTAATCCTCCATGATTTGATTCCCTGTAATCATTAAAATGAAATAAAACAATGTACTGGCTCCAGTATTATATGGTTGGGGCGTTATGGTAGGTATCAAATGGAGTTTAGTTGAAATATTGGGAACTCAATTCAAGAAAACATAGACTAGGTAACACAACACATTGGTTTATTATGTATGAAAATGTTATTTAAGTAACAATGGATTTTCATTTTTTGGAGATATGTTTAAAGGTAAGGATAACCATTTTGTTTAATATGATATTTTAATCTAAGTTAATAATGGTTATTCATATTATTGGGAAAACAAAATGAAACATAAGATATAACCTTTGTGGTTAAAATATTTCATTAATTTTGAGTAAATTTAGGTTATTTTTAAAGATACTTATCAAATGTTTTGGATAATATAAATATAGTTTTGGAAAAGGGACAACTTTTAGGCAAGGTGATAACCCATCTCATTCGAAAAGGCTGTGAGGTTTGAACCCACAAATGAAGGGCGATAAGGGTGAAATGATCCCTACTAGCCAATGTGATGTCACAGATTGCATTTTTTTAGTTAAAATATATAATTGATAAAGGTTATATTTATTTTAGGGACATTTTTTTTATAAAATAGATAGTATCGGGATTAGAAAATGATTTGGTGATTATGTAATTAATGTTATATGGGAAAAAGTTCACTATTTTTGGAATTATATAAGATTAATATAAATAGAATGAATTGTATTTTGGAGTAAAATATGATTTTATTATGGGATTATGGTGATTAAGGTTATTTATTTAAATGATTAAAAAATCTTGTAAATTATGAGATTTAGGCAATTAATTTTTTTGGTCTAAGATATTAAGATTCATTGATGTTACTTGGAAGACTATACGACCCAGTCATTCTGATGTTTGGGTTTCAATATTAGTATATATTATTATTAAGAAGGATAGTGATTTGTTCAATGATCTTTGTTTAACTATTGGTTTTACAATTTTATACTAGATATTTTTTGGTGAATTGTCTTATATTATTCTAACCATTTTGGTTTTGGTTAATGTACAAAGATATAAGGAATATATAGTTATACTTTTGTGGATTTTGTGATCCTTAGAAGTTGATTAGAAATATTTAGGCATGAAAAATACATATTAAATACTCATCGCTTGGAGAAAAAATGAGTTTGTGGTGGAAATTGATTAAAGGATGCAACTCTTAGTGTTAAGTAAGTATGTTTCCTTATGTTCTTAGTCTAGAAAGTAAATTGATTCTTCTACTCTAGGGAAAAGATATTGACACCGAAAAATGTTTTCCTAGTACCTTGTTTTCTGATTAATAAAACACGCCCTTATATAAACACAAATTTATGGGCATCTGATTGTTAACTTTCTCCTGACCATGTTATCTATCACTCTCCATCAGAACTTGATGGTTAGATTTTTATTTCATGTAAATTTTTTCCTACATGGAACCCTAGTATGTGTTATATTTGGTGATATTCATACTTCAATTAAATTATTTTAAATTTGATGTCTCATTAATCCTTTTTTTGATGGGGGATTTCAATAAAGATATTTTGGAAAATAAACCCCTAGTTTTATTCGGAGTTTAAATTACGAGGACGAAACTTAATGAAGGAGGCGAGAATGTAACACACCAATATTTTTATGGAACTTCAATTACTAAATAAATTAAATTTCATTGATAGATTACGTTATACAAAACACTATCATAATCTTACTCTACACACAACAATGAGTAGTCCTGCATTGCACAAAAAAGATGAGTTTTACCAAACCACAATATATTATTAAAATATTATTATTTAATATAATAAGATGTAACATAGAAGTTAAGTTGTAATTTATGTACAATATTGAATAAATTATGAAAATATATGTATTAATTCATTAATTCAAAATTAATTAGAAATTAATATAGGAACCAACTGAATATATAAGAAATATTTTTATAAAAAGAAAATTTTGCTATCACAAAGTCATTTTTACTAATAAATTAAATAAATTACTATTAGTGAATGATATTAATGAAATATATTTTTTAAATATAAAATAAAAAAAATTATATTCATCAAATATATTTGAAATACATAAGATAAGAATAAACCCAATATTACACATAAAAACCAATTTTTTTATAAAATCAGTTTTACTATCTTTTAATGTAAAACATATTTTAAATACAATTTTTGAAAATTTTATATATAAAATTTGAAAAAATTAAATTATTCTTTTAAATATGAATATAAAAATCTACTTTGGGTGAATTTTTAATATCTTTCTAAGAAGTTTCATTTTTTGATTAATAGGGAAAGATACTGCATTTTAGTTCAAAACTGTCTATTCGTTTAAATATTTATTAATGTTTAATTAAATTTTAAAATAGTTTTAAATTTCAAAATAGATAAAATATACATATATTAATCCAATTTATGTCATTTTAATCTTTTATATTGAAATTGGATATAAAAATTTATTGAACTTTTGAACATTTTTACTTTGACCTTCTTTCTCGCCATGTCTGCAGGATTAGCATTAAACATAATTTTGTCACTTTTGTGAAATGAATTTTCAAAAATCGAAATACACTATAGTAATTAGTATTAATTTTTTTTCAAATAGGCACACCTTAATTTTTGGTGAATAGTAACTTTAGTATTTTTTTACCATAGTAAAGTGTAAATTGTTTAATTAAAGTTAAAAATAATATTATAGGAATTATAAAATTACCCTAACACTTGTCCTAATTTAATTCGATGAGTTTTTTTAGACCAAAAACATACTTGGGTAGATTTTGGGACCACTTGAACCCACTTTGATGACTTTAATATATTTATAATATTATATTTAAAGAAAATTTAATTTTGTTAGGATTTTGTTTGTAAAAATGAAACATTTCTAATAGAAGGATATAAAAAAGATAAATTAGACAAAAAATATTATTTATAGAGATAAAATATTTAGATACATCATGTTAATTTATTTATAATTTTTAGGGAGTTAATAATTGAAATAAATTCTTATTAAATGATTATGTAGTACTCTTTAATGAATGGAAATATTAAATAAATTATATTAAAAATATTAAAATAAATATAATTTGAGATAATTATTGTTATCCATAAATTTTCTAGATTCCATTGGAATATTGGGAATATTTTAAAAGATTTTTTTCTAAGATAATTTGTAGTTATGATATTTTTAAGAATTCAAGTAAATAATAGTGTCAAAATTGATATTAATGATATTTTAAAATAAAAAATATTTTATTAAATGATAAAAAAATATAAAAATATAAAATTATTCCAACTGATTGCGATAAGTTTAATATTTTCATAAATGATCCATTTGAGTTTTTTTTGAAATTTTATAGTAACTATATTAACCCTTAAAAAGTAAAAGTTATCTTGTCACGGTTAGAGTCAAAGGGTTTAACTAAGGGTTGATGCTAAAGGATATGGGTTATAATGTGACCTAAATGTGTAAAAAATTATTATTTTTTATATTATTTATACACATAATCATATTATATTTTAAATTACTCAATTTTTATCAATTCTTAATAGAAAATTAATTTATATTAATTTAATATTTTAGGAGTTTCCAAAAATGAGCTTCATCTTTATTATAAAAGGGAACCTCCTCCCTCACTTCCTCACCCCACTTTGCGCATTCTAGATCGACCAAAACCTACCCATATAAGCTCATAACTTCCCTCCCCTCATCATAAAATCTTTAATTTTGGAATAAATGCAACCAAGGAATTCATTTGGTAGAAACCAAAAGGAGTTACCTAAAAAAAGATAACATTCTTCGATGATCGCTTTAATTTTATTTCTTTCCACTCTCCTTAAATTATTATTATTATATAATTATATAAAAACACTATTATACTCATAATACTAATATTTTTTATTATTATATTTATACCTACACTCACACACACTTCCATATAAAGGGTAACAAATATATTGTTTATGTGTACGGTGAACTAGCGCCTCACAAAATGATAATAGATTGTTTTTCCTTTACCACCTCTCAGGGTTTATCATTATGATGGACACACTATTTTATATGATATTTATATAATATTTATGTCTTTATGCTTCTATAATTATTTTATAACACAAAACTTTATACTTTCCATTTTGTGAAAGTATGATAACATCATTTGTGGAAGTGTGGACTACCACCACCTCAAAGAGGCGTGATTCATTCACACTATACATGGAACGTATAAAAGATGGTTTTAATAAAAATATGTGATATATATAGGACATATATATGATTATAGAATTATAATATATATATATCATTTAATTTTCAAAATTTTAATACATTAAAGAAATTAAAGTAGCGTTCATGCGTACGTATGGCCTATCGTCTCCATGAATGGTGCATTTCATTTCCTATCTCTAAATATTATATATTATTATAAATATATATATATAATTAATATATATGATATTTAAATCATGGTTAACATTATTTATATGATTAAATAAATATTTAAGTTAAATTAACAACAAATAACAAGTCAAACCTTACTCGAGAAACTAGGCAAATAACACCTGGAATAGTGAAAGTAATGAAAGATTGCTAACAAATGGATATTAAAATATTTTAATAGGATCATATATGATATATTAAATATAAATATTTTTTTAATAATTTATTAACATTACTAAAACTATTATATAGTATGATAAAGTACGATCACCCAAAACAAAATGCAAGGTAAGAGATTTTTGTCTCATTGTTATCTTATGTGAGATACAAGCTATGTTCAACACCTATTTCTCATATATGGTGTATTTATTTTTCCATGGTTGTATTTTATGAGTTTTATCCTGAATATTATGGTATTATCATGTATATATAATTTATTTTCATTCATGGGGTATATGATTCAACTGATTATATAGTGGTAAAGGTTTATTTCACAATCCCATTGTTATTCAGAGTTATTTTTTTTTTCAAGTCTCCACTCGAGAATTTTTTTCTTCCATGTCAATGTTTTATAAAAATCTTTTGAATTATTTTTTACTATTCTCTATTTATTTTTAAAAATTATTTTTACCCCTTTTGAATTTTTAGAAAATTCTTTAAAAGTAATCTTCCTATCATTTTCCAAAACATGGTACTTTTCATACAAAAGTAAAAGGATGGTTTTATTAAATTATACAGAATGAACGAAATTTTCCACTATCATAACATCCAAAAGTTTTGAAGATTCTTTTACAAGTCTACAATGTAATTTTAAAATAAAATATTTTCTTTTATAATTGTGCAACAATTTTAAATAAATAATTACAAATTGGTAATGGATTTCATCTCAAATAAATTTTATTGAGAAATATTGTAATTTTATGCACCAAGTTTCTTTTAAATAGTCTATATACTATCTTTTTCTATTTTATATCATGAATATCCTTATTCTAATTATATTATAAGTTTCATTTAATTTTATTCCATCATGGGGATTATGATTCAAATGTTTTAAAGTGGTATGTGACACTTTAAAATGTTTAAATATTATTTCCCTCAAACATGTTTTAATGATATTTCAATGGTATTTACATTCATCAACATTAACAACCCATGTTGTTACTTATCCTCTATAGGGGAATTATTGAAAAATTTGTATCCTTTATTCAATATTAATATTGGATAAGGAATATTGTTTATTATTTGAATCAATTATTCGATATGAGTAACAATTTGGATGGGTATGACATGGGTGGGCCTAGTTATAGATAGCCCCTCAAGGAATCAAAAGTATCATGAGATGAAATAGTTGGCCAAAATAGATGGGATTTTACCCAATATACTAAATTATCTTTTAAAAGGACTCAATAGTAATGTTTCTATATACCCAGGAAACATGGTGTCCAATAATTAAGAATCTCCCTCATTTAGACTCATATTTTATTTATACATGAGATATTGCATCAAAGTATCTATGGTTTCATTATAATCTCATTTTATTTATTCATAGGCCATGTATTTTAGTTATTTAAATTTACTTGTTGATCAATCCTTATCTAGTTATTTAAATTTCATGTGTTATCAGCTATTTACCTTTATGTGTTTATTTACTCTTGTAAATTCATTATTGCTTATGTTTTACTTACCCTTACTGAGAATTTAAGCTCACCCTTATTTTTTTTCTTCCCCCAAGAATATAAGAAGTGTATTAGGAAATACATTCAAGGATACGCTCAATGAAATAAAGTTATTTTCAAAATAAAATGATTATGTTGTAATTAGATAATTTAATTATAACACAAGACTCATATATATATATATATATATATCTAGTTTACCAATACAACAAAACTGATTGGTCCTTCAGAATTTTATTCCTTCTAATCATTCAAATGTAATAAAATAATGAATTGGATCTATGAAACTATGGTTGGGGTCTTATAATTTTCATGAACTGCCTCCATATGCTCCGTCACCCCGAGAGATCCTTCTATGGTGGCTCCCACACCTAAGGAGATTTTCTCCCCAATAATGATACCCCCTTTTGTATAATTCATGGAAGGGATAGTGATCAAATCTCCCTAGGATTCTATAAGTATGAGGAATAGGGTTTAAGGGTCACACCAATGACATGAAGGGGAGTTGATATAAACAACCATGTTACTTGTTTATCGGCATCATCCCACCTCACTAGGGCTATCACCATACCATTTACTCGGTTGGACTAGTAAATGTTTTCTTTGAAAGAATGAATGCAGTTATCCATATCTTTTAGGTGTATGTAATCTTACTAAGAGTACTCCTAGAAGCATACTCCCATGGGATCGATGATCATCCCAAATACTATGTTCTCTTCTTGAATTGTTTCCCAGATTTCTTCAGTAGAGGTGTTCTCCCTCCAAGCATACCATTTCTTACAAGCCTATAGGAAGGTTGTAGTAATTGTAATGGATATTGATAGAGGGTATGAATTGGTAAGTGGTGTGGGTTCAATAGGTCACAGTTGTTTTCATTTGTGCCTCATCCACTCTAGCACCCCTGGGGTCGAGCACTTACGAGACCCTGGTCGAGAAGGGGGAGGATTGTTCCCATACATTGTTATAGTAGTTGGTGTAGCCTCTTCAACGCCCTCATAAGTGAAAATATCATCCTCTTCAATCTCTCTAACCTCAGTCCTCACCATTAAAATTACTCGCCTAGAATATTTACAATGTTTCCATAGTGGATGAATAAATTCCTTGAGATCACAAAGATAGACCTCCAGTGTCCAAGGTTCATTGAGGTAAGAGATAGTGTAAGGTTCTAACAAGTATCCATATCCACATAATTCATCATCCTTCTCTTAAAGAAGGTTCCATAGATCACTAATTATCATATTATTCTTCAATGTATCCCACTACCTCTAAGATATTAGATAAGTGACCTCAGGGCGGGTGGGCAGTAGAGATTGAGAAGCAGCACCGACAACATGGGAAGTTGAACCCTAGAACCTTGACATCTTCCTCAGAGGTTCAGAGATAAGATATTTCCATAGTTTCTTAATAGGCGAAGAATGTCGAACTATTTTCTTTTTCTCACATTCAGGCTTAGGATCTGGTTGACCTTTGACAATAGAAACCAGTTTTTGCAATTGATCGTCATGGTGTGATTGGTTCTAGGATTCAAAATAAGACCTGGTGAGTGAAAACTAATGACTTACATGAGGATGTCTCCCTATCGATCATGGTGTGTCCTCGTAAGTGAACATTATCGAAACCTACCAAGCCCCCATTAATTTTTTTTGGCATGCACAAATGATGGTCAAGGGAAACCTTATTTGAATGTAGTAAAATTGACATGAAAACCTATAGGGTGAATACTATTGACATATAAAATCCTCATCAATATTGGACACTAATATATCATATCTCAAGGAAATGAGATACCCTCGCCTGGTATGGTCCCTAGATGAATTATTTAACAAAGTACCAGTGGAGGTGTAAGGAGTATAGGTGAATCAATAGTGGTAGTTAATTTGATCCATTGGTTTGTTCTCTTTCTAGTCTAATGGGTTAACCCACTTATGATCTAAATATATAGGTGGAAACTAGCATATGGGATCTCTTAAATATAAATAAATTTTTAACCTTCCATATGGGCTATTACCCATCCCTAGATAACCTAAAAGGGGACCACAAATTGGTATAGTGACTTCCCCCCATTGATACACATAAAAATGTTAAATCTTAACTAGTATTGGGATAAAGAGGTTAATGCACCATCCAATGGAAAATTGGGCCACTAGTAAAAATCTGGTGTCTCTAACCCTTGTTCCAAAGTCACATACCAAGAGTAACCAACCAATGAGAAATAGTGAAATAAAGGATGCCAATTAAATCTATCAATCAATTCTAGAGAAAATATACCAACCCCACTCATTAAAATAAACCTACTAAAACATTTTCCAATAGACGCCAATGTGCCTTTGGGTTTCAAGATTTGGTCACATCCTTGGACTTCTTGTGTTATGTTCCTAGCTACTTGGGGTAATAAAATCCTGGATCAAGTTAAAGAATAGAATGTTCTGCTTCGAATGATGGTTACCCTTCAGAATATCCTTCACCTTGTCGATTAGATTATAAGAATGAAAGGGGGTTCTATCCATGAATTCCCAAGATTATGAGGGCGGAAAAAACTCACCATATATGTCACTCATGATTGGAGCTCCTGATATTATATGCACGTCCCATAGGCTAATGCCAACCCCGTCCCATGCACAAAATGGAAGGTGTTAGTGTTTGAGATCCATCTTCTAAGAAGCTATAAGATAATGGTTTGGGTGCGGTGATATTAAGTATACGACACCCAAACATACTTTTATAAACCCATGGACTTCAACTTTTTAAAAAAAATCATCACAACTCTAGCAGACCCAAAAAGTCCACCCCCAGTCTAGACCAATTGAGATCCTGAGTCGAAGGTCCCATATTGAAGAATACCTTAGATGCTCACTTATAATGGCATTCCATTCAATGCTATAATAGCGATGGACATATTTATCTATCACCTTCATGGTTTCTTTCAGTGATAGAGGAGCATAATTCCAAAGAAATATGGTCGAGGTGGTGACCCAAAGAAATGACCCCTTTGCAAAGATTTTGGCTTGAGGAATGTTTTTATTTTTTATTATCCAGGTCATGGGTTGATTTACTTGGTCTAGTGTTGGGATTTAAAAAACCAATGGTTTCCTGAATTTGAAAAGAGAAATCCCCTCAAAAACTTAATATCCTCATTTACTTGTACGCAGAAGTCCCACCAGAGATTGATGGAGCGAGTTAATGTTCATTTTGGCATTGTTGTAAACAAAATCAATCATGGAATTCCTCCTCTGATCAGTAGTGTAGAAATCAGAATCAGTAATATATTACAAAGTATCGATCCTTCATATTTTCTACAATAAAATAAGAATATTGGGTTAGACTTCATGGAAACAACAAAGTATTCACAACCCGCAAACTATTGCCCCATGGACTGTTTTTCCATGAGGTGTTGGTCTGTGAAGACTTATCCCATGAAGCGTCAATACAATATGTAGATGAAACTTATCACTATGAATATAAGTACAATATAATTTCATGTGTGAGAACCTTTCAGTTTGTAGAAATTTCATCCGCAAAGAATAACACTATGTGAAAGAGATTCAATGGTGGAGAGTTCATGGAAAGCTTAGTTAAAAACGAGACTCGATAAAGGACAAATGATTCAATTCCCCATATTTTAAATGTGTGTTACCCTCTATTATTCTACATGCATACCACAAACCAGTTCAAAATTGGACCAGTATCTTCATTTAAATATCCTCTTCTTCCTCTTGATCAGAACACATTTTGATGGGTTTCATCTGTTAGGTCCTGAAAACTCTTTATGGAAGATAAGAATACTTTCAAGAAATTTTTAAGAGATAATAATAAACCTCAATAATATTTATAGGAAAATTTTAATGAGGGTAGGAGTCCACAAATGAGGGTGAGGGTCCTCATAGAAAAACTCACTATGCAGACCGCCACACCGCATTTAGTTCCACTGCTCTACATGGTATTCTGCCACTCTATGCGGAGTCCCATGAACGAATTTTTTTTGGATGAGATGGAACTGCTGATGCCTGTAAATAAAATAAAATCATTTTTTGGGGCTAGGAAGTGATTTTTGACCCTGTGAATGACCGTCCCTCATAAAAGATAAGTTGTTTTTTATCAAAGACAATGTTTTCAATCCTTATTTAATAAAATTGTTCGTAAACATGGTCGTCCTTATTGGGATCCCACAAACGAAAGTCCCACAGACCACCAAGGAGTACCAACTATCATTATAGCTCATTACCTCAATCCTCTATAAAATCATAGGGGATATGGAAGAAAACATAGGAAATAAGAGTTGAATCACTAATGAAAATTGGGAGAGAGGTGTGAGAGCCATCGATTCACAGTAGATAAAACCAAGAAATAACATTGAGATTGAAAAATAATTCACCTGACCATAGAAAATCCAAATAACCCTATGTAGACACCATTCCTTGAATAAAATTGGATGGCCACTTTGTGATCCATCACCCCAAATATTAAAAATCTACATGGAGATCCCTACCCCTCTTAGAAAAATGATATGTGGGGTGAACCCAGTCCCACTTATAAAAACACTACACGGGTGAAACCTAGCCCTATATAGAAAAATTCTACGTGAGTAGAACTCAGGTCTATGTAGAAAAATGGTTCCCATATGGCACTCTTACTCACATAGAAACATTCTATACAGAGTGAACCCTATCCCACATAACAATAAGCAATAGAAAATAAGGAATCATAGGGTGTCCTACTCTCGAACTCCCATCGCTTCCCTTTGTTGTACCATTGGCCCCCACTTTGGCCCCTCTATGAACCATTCTAATGGAATCAGGACCAAACCTCTTCCAAATCCACCTGATATGTATGATAAAATCATTAGACATATCAGATTGTCTTCTTGATTAAACATACCCATGGTAAGAGGAATCCTATTAGTAACTTTATTAATATGGGGGATCCTTGGAATGTTATCAAGTCTATATTACCATGTTAACAGGGGTACCATCCTTGGGGGTTATCATGTGGGACTATTCATTCCAATAAGGGAGGTAAAGGATCACACTTTCCATTCCCTTTGAGGCATGGTTCATTGTACTCCTCTCTTCCCTAGGAACCAGAAAGGGAATCACTACTGGATTATGCACCTAGTCTTTCTTGCGGGAGTCGACAATATTACTCTTCTTTTCTGGACAAGGGTTTAGCGATGGGAAGATATGGGTATCAAATCCATCTCTCATTCCATCTTCCTTTGGTTCCAAACTTCATCTGCCAATGGAAAAGAAAGATTGTGTGGTTTTCAGATCTACCACTTCCTGTTGTTTCTCACACCAAGCATGACTCACATAGTATTAGAGGTAAGTTGCAATCGTGACATATGAAAACAAAACAAAACATGGGCTTCTTGCATATTTTTAATCCCCAAAAAAACATTTAACTACTTCATAGGTGTAATACCCAACAAAACCCTAACCATGGGCCACTTATTTGGTATAATCCCTAACCTTACTCCAAATATGGCCATCCTCCTAAGTTCCAGCCTCAATAAAAACCTCAAAATCACTATGAGTCTAGAATTTCCTCACGATTACAGAAACATGGGTATCCTCTTAGGTGTAAGTCCCAACCCTTTTGAACTATGGGTATTTTGATTCTTATCCAAACTGGATAGGTAGGATTCCTCCCTAATGTAAAAATACAGTACCCCAAATTCATCCTAATCTTCTCTAGGCCATATTCCAAGCGGGGTCACATCCAACTCATAGGGGCATATTCATTTAGATCCCATCTCATAACTACACTTATTAGGAAATATTATCAATGATATCATACCATAACTATGAGACCACACCCCTTTGAATTATTTCGAGATGCTTCAGTGTAAGTCCCACACTAAACTTCGAACAGGCACCTTCCTCTTAGACATCCTTGTCACATGATGTTAAAATACATGGTTTGGTCCTTATAAAATGACCTTAAAAGGTATGATGTTTCCTATTAAGTGTCATCAACTATGTGGGTTCTGATTCTTTTCACAAGGATACATAAGAATCTAAATTTCTTATGGGTTTGATCCAAACATAAAAATACCTCCCATCTCCCTAAATGATGATAAGTTTCAGAGTGCCCCACTACATGAATTAAAACCAATATCATAATAATAATCAGTACAAGGATATCTAGTCCATAGGTTCTATTAGTGTATAACCTTTGATACATACATATCCGTCCATTTAAGGATACCTCAGATACATACAGATGATCCAAAATTTATGCATGCTAATAATTGATTTTTAACTAAAGGGTGACACACATAACACAAGGGAATAAACAAAAGATTCATGAAAATATCCTAAATCTATAATAGAGTTCTGAATTATGTAATTATTCCCCCCAAAATGGTATAGTGACCTTGAACTTCTATCCACTCGACTAGTGTGAGTTATTAAGTATCATTAGCCAAGTAACCCAATGAAATCATACCTTTGTAAATTAGTTCCATGAGTTATCACAGATGTATGATCCATTGGGTGTTTTTGGATCCATGAACACTACTCATTTTAGACCATCTAATAATTATGAAAATGATATGATTGATTTTACAATATTAAAACCCCTGGAATCAAGACATCAATCATAATCAACATGAGACACATTTCCATTAGAAACAAAAATTGTGAACCTAATGTGAAATCATTTAAATATATAATCTCACTCAGAAGATAAAAAGGATAGATTTCCCAGTTCTATTAGGACCATTTTTTTTCAACATGTGTGTGATTACCAAAATATGAAAACATTTCCATCGGAGACAAGAATAGTGAACCCAGTGAGAAATCATTTAACTATGGCATCTTCCTCATAAGATAAAAAGGATATACTTTCCAGTTCTCATCGCACTAGTTTGTTTTCGACATGTGGGTGATTAAAATAACATTAAAAAAATTATCAAAAAAATGATCCATTAGAATTTTATTTTATTTATTTGTGAATGAAAAAATCATTGTGAATACTCACTGATTGGATAAAAACATGATATTTTGGTGGAAATTTTATAATGTATTAAATTTTACTTATCAAGTAAGTGTATTTCCTTTTTTCATAATCTAGATAGAAAAAGGATCCCTCAAATATAAGAAAAGGATCTTGAATGAAAAAAATTATCATTTTACCTTCATGTCTAATGAATCACCAGTTTTTTATCTCATCGGATATATATGGTTTTTAAGACCTTAAATTTACCTTTATCATTTAATTTCTTAGGATTAATGACCACTATCACTCCCCATAATTATGTAAAATTTTCTTCCATGTCCATATATTTAAATTTACACCAATGTTACCTATTGTGGAAACATAGTTATGAGGTGAATTTTAAATTTACCTTTCACTCTTTTTATTAGAAAGTCTTATTAACCCTTTTTATGAGGCGTTGTTTTCTAAAAATAAATTTTCAAATTTCAAACCCTTGATTTATGATATCATTCTTAAATTTTAAGAATAAAATTTATTTAAGGGGGTAGAATGTAACACCTAGGGATTTTAAAAGAGATAAATAATATTGGATAACATATATGTCACACAACACTAAGATTATAGGATAATGTAACACCCTAATACTTTATGATATATTTATTTTTAAATAATTTCAATCTCTTAGATATCTTGAAATACACGCAACACCAGGTTTAAATAAAATGTGATATCCTATTAAAATATTATTATTTAAATATTACTATTACAACCTAGCCATTAATTTTGAAAAACTTAATAGGAATTAAAAATTTATTAGAATTATATGGTTTACAAGTGTATAAAATAAACGTAATGGTTACCTATTTATTAAAAATAAAATAATAACCATTTGAAACAAAAATAAATGTTTTTCGAAAAAAATTATTTTTTTTAAAAAAAAATAATCATATTGATATTAAATTAAGGTAAAATTTGGTGATTTTTCAAAAAATATTTATTTTTCAGTGAATGGTGAAAATACTGAGTTTTATAATTTCATTATAATAAATTAAGTCACATTATTATTTTAATTTGATTTAAAATCAAAATAATAATTATTTAGTAATATTAAATACAATTAATTTAATTTAAATCATATATATAATATATTTTAGTATAAGTTTATTTTAGGCTTTAAAACACATTTTTTCTGAAAACCGTTTTTAAGTGAATAATGTTTATCCCTTATAAATAATAAAAATAAACCCTAATTAGGAATGATTTAAATGAAATTAATATATTACATATCTATAAATATTAATTTAGATTTATATAGTTATTAATAATTTTTATAAAGTTAATAATATATCATATTTTCCTTAAAAATACATTCTCGGAAACCTATCTTCTCAACACATCTACATTTTTAATTTAAAATTAAATTCTTCCACTTCTATGAGTTAGATTTGGAAAAATGGATTTAATATTATAAATAAAAATAGTTTATATTATTTAATTAGTTAAACTTAATTTTTTTACCATAATTAATAGTAAAAATTATTTACTATAGTTAAGGTTAAAACGAGTTTACCAAGGGGTTAAACTAAAAATATAAGGGTTAAAAATGTCTAAAGACTTATAAAATTATATTTTAGGGTACTATTTAGACTTTATATCTTTTAAGGTTCTAATATGGTCCATTTTTAGACTTTCTTAATTAAATAAATTTGTTTGGAATTATTCCTTTCAAAAAAAATCAAGTGCATCTTCTCCCCCACTTATAAAAGGTCCCCCACTCACCTATCCACTTGAAACATCCAAAACCCATTTATTTGGACCATAAATACCCAAATAACATACCAAATTACCTAATTATATCATATAATATTTTTTGGGTCATAAATCCAAACTAGGAAGGATTTTTGTTCATACCAGAAGATGTTTCCTAAAGAAGAGGTAACATCCTTAACCGAGTGTTTTATTTTATTCCTTACTCCACCATATTAATATCTTAATAAAACCTGATGATAAAATAGCCATAGTATTATAAATATAATTATATATTGTTATTTTAATATCATGGCCTATAAACACTTCCTCCTCTTTCAGATTGGATACAAAATTGTTGATCATGTGTACGACAGACTACCGCCTCACAAACCGACATAATTCATTTTCAATCACCGCTTATCATGGATGGATATAATGATGTGTATAATTTTTATTTACAATATTTATGATAAAATTATAATTATTTAATTATAATACCATATATTTATTCTTTCTTTCAATTATGTATAGAATATGATTTCTTCACTCATGTGTACAACAAACTACCACCTTGCGTAGTGATGTGATTCATTTTTCACATAAGATTTACATGGAAGGTAATAAGGATGAATTAGATTTTGATATAGTATATTAATGAAATATTAATAATTATTAAAATTAAATATATCATATACTTTATAACCTTATAATTGGATGAATAAATGATAACTTCATTCGTATGTATACCGGACTAGCACCTCACAAAGAGATGTGATTCATTTTTCACGAGCATGTTACATATAAGGTAACAAAGGATATATTTAATTAATATATGATAAATATATTAAATGATTCTAATTTTTGAAAATAATAATACAATCAACTTCCATATCCATTCACCCATTAATGAAATGATAATGTCACTTTTGCGCATGTACATCCCTCCGTCTCAACAAAGTGATGTGATTCATTCTCCATGTTTGAAATTCATTAATGATTTTATAGATGTATATAAGGAAAAAAATTATATTTAAAAAATTTATATAATTATATATAATGGTTTAAATATAACCTATGTTCAAGATCTATAACTTTCATGATGAAACATATAGGATAAAATAAGACAATTAACACCTAAAACAATAGTGATAGTGAATGATCACTAATGAACAGGTAATAATATGTCATAAAGGATAATATATGATATTATAAATAATAATATGATTATTTTATAAGTTATTAACAAGTTTAAAATCACTATAAATGAGTTTAATGCTCACACAACTAAAGGTAAGTGCAATGTAAGGGTTATCTTAACTCAATTTCCATTCATTGGGTTATATGACAACTTCATTGATTATATTATATGAAAATTATGTGTGACATTAATTTTAATTTTTTAATGAAATATTACTTATGTTTATATACATTTTTTACACATAATTAACCCATTTATGAACTCTTACCTTAACAATACAATGTTTTTAGGGGTTTCATCTCAAATATCATTCTTCGAGACATATGTTCTTTTATGCACCTATATTCTTTTGAATGGTGTATATATTGTCCATTTAAAATTATATGATGAATCCTTAAAAATAATGATATTTTTAGTTAAAAATAATCTACTTAATTCATTTTAATTTATGATTAAAAAGATACCAAAGCAGTAAGGGTTTATGTTTCAATCTCATTTTAATTGGGATTGCTTATGCTTGAATTTATAATGAATTAAATTATATGATAATTATATAACAAACCATTTTAATTTTATTATACTATATTAACTAATTAATTTTTCAAGTAATAGCACCATTTTCCCGTATTTGGTACATAAAATTATTGAGAAAACATTTTTAAGAAAATCCAACTTTATTTATCTATTCAGTCGAAAATATTTTTTCTTCCAAATCCATGTTTTCTAAAAAAAAGTAAAAAAAATAATATGATTATTTAAATTTAGTTTTACTTATAATTATATTTTTAAATTTTTTTAAAATTAATCTTCCATTCATTTTATGAACGAGGTAATTTTTGACTTTTCTTAAAAAATGTAAGGAATGTTTGTTTATTAATGTATTCAGCATGAAGAGGCCTCTTAAACCATCATGTCCACTCAATGTTTTAAAGTTTCCATTTTAAATTTCAAAAGTTTATTTAAAAAAAAAAAAAATCTTTACTATTTGAGAAATTTTTAGTTTTTAAATAAGTGTTTTCAAAATAGAAAAGATATTTTTTTTAAGAAATGTTCAAAGTGGTTTTTTCAAAATCATTTTCCATATTAGATAACTTACATTGATGTTACTCAAAGTGAAAAGATTATTCTAATAAATATTGTTTTAAATCATTCAAATATTATTTTCATCGATGAAAACAACCTTTTATGTTATATATTTCTTTTAAATTATGTATACATGTCTCTGACATATATACTTTGATTATTGTCCCTTCCTTTTATGGGGTAATACATGTCTTGTGTTCATTTATCAAATTCCATCATTATATAATTTTACTTTATTATGATATGATACAAGATTATGAAACCCATTTTATTTCCATGGGAAATTAAAATGTTATTCTTTTTGACTGACTTCCCTTGTGTGGCACACATATATCATAGAAATGTTATTATAGGTGTGCCCATTTCAAGATCCAATGAATTGGGCGATGTTATGGTCTCCTAAAGTTTCATTTATGGGATTAGGGAATAAACCTAATACATTATAATACTTTTCAATCCATGTTAATTTTTCTAGGAAGTTGTCAATGTCTAATGTTTATGTCATACTATATATTGTTTCCACAATTGTTATGATGCCACAATCTTATGATATCATGTTCTTTATATTATGATTCCATGTGATTACTCATATGAATTCTATTTTATGATATAATTTTATATCTATAACTCACATGCTATGTTTTCTTCTAATTTTTATTACCTTATTGGAATTTCTATCTCACCCCTTTCTTCTATGTATTCTCTAGGTTATTTTATGCGGTTTTAGGATTTTAAATCGAGTTACTAACTCACTAAGAGAATGAAAAAAATAAGAATGGAATATTTTAGTTTACTATGATGTATTATGATCCTATTTTTCTAAAGATACTAGTACTCATGAACTTTGTGTTCTAATTAATGGATGATAATGTTTTCAATTATTTATTAAAATGTTTAAAAATATTGGGTCTCCATACCAATGTATTAATTTTTCTAGATGATTTTGGAGAAAGTTTTATAATGGATATTAAATTAGTATAACCAAGATTCATCATATTAAAAATTAAAGAATTATTATAAATTAATAGATAAGTGAAACTTGACGTGTTTAGAGGAAGAAAATGGCTAGAAAAGTTGGGTTGAGAGTATTACCTCCCTCTTAGAAGTTCTCCTTTAGGTAACTCTTTAAGGATCCTTATCCTAGTCTTTTGGTGAAACCAAGGATTGAAGGGTAAGGGTATAGTATTGTAGAGACCCTAGAAAAGAGTTTTGTTTGATCCAAAACTTTTTAATGGGCAGAGAAATGGGGAGGAGGTGACCTATTGTTATTAGTAAAGAAGGTGTCATTTTTGAAAAATATCATCACTTTTCAATACTTTCATACAATTATTCAATTCCAAATGCACAGAAAAATGAGAAATAATGGTGTGATGAAGGATATAAGGTTGATCCTCTATCCACCATCTGATATTACACTTTTTCACATTTTTTAACCTTTTTCACTATGTTAAATAGCTTCTACACTAATTTACCCTTACTGCGACAACTCCAATTTCACCCTTAGTAACTAATTTTAATGAAAAAAATTTAAATTGATTTAATTTACTAATTTTGACATGATGATTTAAAATATGTAAATAATTTTATAAATTAATATTTATAAGAGTTATAAATTTTTTTTATTATAACTATATATGATGCATAAAAATCATTTCTTAGAAAAAAACTCATTTTAAGGTTAAAATTTAAGTGCGAGATTGTTAATCGATGTATTTTTTTATAGAAGAATTTTATTATAAAAAATTATTTTTTTAGAAAAAAACAAAACCAAATTTTATAAATATAAAATTAAATTTTAAGTAAAGATAAAAATATTGTTTTTATTAGAAATAAATATTACTTATGTCTCAAAATGCAGACTATATGATTTCTAAGTTCAAAAAAAATATTTTAGAATTAATAAATTTTATTACATAAATACAAATTCAATGATTATAAATTTTCAATTTTATCTTATCTTATGAAAATATCATTAAAAAACATTGTTAAAAATAGTATTTTTCACTACTCACCCTAAAAATAAACTATTTTAGAATAATACCAAACATTAATCCTAAGCTCATTTTCAAATGTTGAATCTAAAAATTGAATTCATTTTACTATATTCAGATTATATAATTGATAAAAATAGTTTCATATGTAAGTTTATAAAACATAATACTAAATATATTTTTTGAAAATGAATTTTAAAGCATAAAATATATTTATAAACATGATATTTTATGAATTAATTATAAGGTATCATTGTATATAATAATTTATATTGCCTTATATGATATATGAATATGTTCATAAGGTAAATATTTATTCATAATTTATAGGGTTTTTACAAGGATATTGTTTATCAAAAACATCTTCTTGAACATAACTGTTAAGAAAATATCTTTTTACATCCTTGTTAAATAAAGAAAAATTCATATTAGATGAAAAATATAATAAGATCCTCATAAATTATAATATTTATATATATAAAATAAATTCACCATAGTCTATTACTTATTCATGAAAATAGATATTAGTAATAAGTCTTTCTGTTTTCTAATAATAATTCCATTTTCATTATATTTGATTCTAAAAACCTATTTCACTCAAATTACAATTAGATCAATAAAACATTAAACCAAGTTTCAAACATGGTTTCATTAAAACTAATTAGTCTATTCTTACAAGGACTTTATTCAACATTCATCACATGATTCATCATTTACAATTTTATGTTCAAATTTTCATTAGAATCTATGATTCTCTCATTGATTTCTTAGAGAAATTATTGTTTAAATTAGTTGACTTACATCACTAATAATTTAATAATAATGATAATTCCTTATGATTTATTATATTTTGGGTAATGTGGAAATTTTATCTTCAACTAAATAATGTAAATGTTTTTTTAAAGTGATTTTCATATATTGAAAATATGATGGGAATACTTCTGAATGATTAAGTATCTATAGTTTTAAATTATCTTATTTTAAACTAATAAGATGATTTTTTTAGATATCGTTAGAATTATGATTTTTTATGGTTTTACAAAATCAAAAGGACCATATTAATAAAATTTTACATGAAATATTTCCTAAAAAATATTGGTTCTCTTATTGAAAACCTTATAAGCCATACTATTTGTAGAAAACCCTATAAAAATTTCAAAATTATTTTCTATAAAACATTTATGTTTCAGTAATTTTTTATTTAGGATAAATATTTACACCCAAAAAATATTAAGTAACATATTGTTGGATTTATTTTAGTACACGAATCATAAATAGTTTTTTAGGAAAAATCCTAAGTAAAACTGAAAACATTATCTCAAAAATGTCGAGCAATATAATAATCACCTAATAATGTTCATTTAATTTTCAAAGAAATTTTATTTGTTTTTTAAACTACACCATTTTATTATATTGTTCATGGTGTAGAATTACTTTGAGTAATACATTTTTATTATAAAAAGTTTCAATATATGAAGTAAAAAAACTTATCACCAGGATAACTCTGGATAGTAAAAAGGTATATTTTTCTCATTTTTAACATAATAATGGAATACCTTAAAATGATATAGAGAATTTGAGTTTTAATTAAGAAAATGGAACCATATAAATATTTTTTAATAATCAACCAATACATATATATATGGTATTTTCCAGCAATGCTTCCTGGCTGTGTAGGAAAAAATAAATCCATGTGTGTTAGTTGTAAATATTTGGAAGCTGATAATTAACATTTATATTTATAACTTGACTTATATTTATTACCAAATTGATAATGATAATTTTATTTGGTTAAATTAATCTTATTTTTATATAGATCCCTAACATTTTTTTGTATAATGTTTAGATAAATTCCCAAATATCCAATTCTATAAAAAAAATCTTTACTTTCGCTTAAAAAACTCAAATTCCAAGGACTTAATTATTTTAAGCCAAGTGTATAAACAATTTTCATACATATCAGTGGATATAATAAAATTAACTTCTAAATTTTAAATTTTAAATTTCCTATTACTAAAGTTCAAAATATATTCCTCATCACATAACAATCTAATATTGATAAGGTAATTATTAAGTATTAAATATATAAAAAATTTCATACTAATGTTTTTCAAAGAAAACAAACATCACTGATTACTACGATTTTACCACATGAATTATCTCTAAAAGTGACATGTCCTCCTTTTAATTTATTTAAATTTAAGAATTTGGATTTATCATTGTTCATATTTCCAGATCAAATACTATCCATATACCACATTTTTTACTATTGGTACTCAACTTCTTTTCCCGAAAAAGATAAAATTAAGTTCACGGTACCCACATATGCCTGGGTATTGTCAAATAAGAAAATAAAATTTGAGGAACCCCCATCTTTCCAACTCTTTTATGTTGTATAGATTCTTGTTATTTTTAATTTTTAATTTTTTGGAAACCAAAATGCACAACTCTTTTTAGAGAACAACACTTAGGTAAAAAATATTTTGATTGAAACTATGGTTTATCACAAATATAACAAATTCCATTTGAATTTATAGAGAGTCTCATTTTTTTATTCATCAAAATTATCCTTACTAGAAGTAAAGTTAGATAAATTTTTATTTAAAAAACACAATTCATATTTACGTTGAATGATAAAATTTTGATTATCTAAATTTTGAGTAAGGTATTTAGATTATAAACCTAATTTAGTTGAAAGTTTTGAAATTTATGATATTAATTTCAAAAAAACTTATTATCCTTAAAATTCTTTACTTTAGTAAACTCGTAGTTTTTTTAGTTTATTATTTTCTAGATTTTTAATAGTTACATATCGTTCCATTTCAAATATAGGTGGTAATATTTCTTCATATTTCAATGAATTTACTTTTCCACCATCCAATGAATTATCTTTTTCATCTTCTAAGTAATTTGAATAATAATATTTGGTATTATAATTGAATTTAAAATATAGTTATAAATTTTTATGGGATTATTAAATTACATATTACATGTACTATTTTTCATTTCGTGGACTATGTGAATGGAATAGAAAATTTTTTTAGCTTTATTTTCTATTATCTTTTAATTAATTATTTGAATACGTGTCACTATAAATATTTCACCATTTATCCAAATATTTTAAGATTTTACTTTTATTTTAGAATACCTTATTAGATTATTATTTTTATTCTTTATTTTTAGAAAATTGAGACTCACATGATGTCCCTTCTTACATTTATACAAAATAAGTTTTCAATATTCCATATTGTCTTTCCCTTGTTTTGTTCCCTTCTCATGAATATTTAGGAAATTTCAATTTCCAAAAATATTATCCATTCTTGTTGTAATTTGATCTATTTTATTTTTACTATCATCGGAATCACATTGATTTGAACGATTACAATACTTTTTGAAACAATTTATTTAGAAATATTATAAAAAGTATCAAATGTACCGTAATTAAGGTTACTGTAATTATAAGTGAGTGATATTGTATTTTTTCTTTTCTATTTTTAAAAATCTCATCTACATATACTTTTATTTTTCATTAGAGTTTCTATTAATGCAACCACACATAACTTTTTCAAATATTTAGTATCTTCAATTTTTGTCCTCTTGGACTCCCATTCTTTAGGAATAATATCAATAATTTTTTCTATGATTTAATATTACAATAAAAATATTTACATGATTAATGTAAACTTTTTACTGTAGTTATAAATATTAGACACATCTGAGTTACTATTTCTCAAGGTATAATTTCAAAGGCTTGATAATCAACACTTAGTATAGCTCTGTGAGTTTCTAAAGTTTTTTAATTTACAAAATTTGTAATATCCAACTTATTTTATATTCCACTTATATTTTCACGTGATTATAACAAGATATTTAAGTTCAAGGCCATAGAACATAATAAAGTATTATAAATGTTATGTTTCACTTGATACTTTAGTTTTTCATAAGGAGAGAATTGAACAATTTTATAATAAAAAATATTATAGTTTCTTATCAGAATGATTAATTTTTTGAATCAGGTATTAATGATTTCTTAAGATAATTCTAGTAATAATACATAGCATCATAAAATATATTTGGTCTGGTTAAATTTACTTTTTCAAGTGTTTTAACAAGTATTTTGGCCATTACATATATCTTTCTTCTACCAAAATAGTTAGTGTAAGGACACTGAGTTGAAAATCTAATAAACTAATGAAAATACAATATAAAGTAAGAAATTTATATGAAATATTAGAATTAAGGTAAATACATTCTTTGATAAAATAATTTGTCTCTAGTTATGATGGAAAATAAAATAAAATAGGGGGATGAATTGTATTTTTAAATCCAACTTACAAATTTTGTCCTCTTTATGAATTAATTTGATCAGTTTTTTAAATTACAAAAAAATAATAAAATCATAGTAATGAGATTTTAAAATGTGTGAAATATTGTTTTCATAGTGAAAATAATGTGATTTTTATTTTAACTATTTCTAATGAAAGAGTTAACACAATGGAAATTCAAAAACAAAATACAGAGTATTAGTTAGGAAACTAGATAGTCTATTAAAAGGATATTATTAAAACCCTAAACCAATGTGTAAGGTGGATCTTTTAACTAGATACAAGGTATCTAGGAATTTAAAACTATCATAAGGTATCCCTAATTTTCTAAGTATTGGATATTCTATCTTCTAATCCCTATAAGACATATATTAAACCTATTATTAGAAGCTTACTTCCAAACACTGAAAGTATGTGAGCTCTATCTTCCTAGTCATAAAATCCATAAATACAAATGATAATAAATTATTCTATATTCCAATCCATAATATCCATAAATCACCCAATATAAAAAGAATAAAAATTACAATATAAATTCTTAAGAGCTTTATAATTAAATTCTTAGAACAATAGATATTAACAGAAACACTTAGACAAAAAAAGAGTACACTGATCGAAATTTCTCTATATAATAAGAAATTTCAAATCGTAAAAATGAATATAAACGTTGGAAATTATTGATCCAAATGTTCATTAATATAATTTCATGTACTTATACTGATCTAGTTTTATATTTATTTTTATTCATTTTTGTAGCAAACTCTAATTGTCAAATTTCATAAAACTCAAATTCAGTTGTAAATATGTTGGAAAAAGATTCTTTATATACTAATAAACTTAAATAGTTGGTTCATCTACTGATAAGTTAAATTTACCCCACTATTTTTCATCTAAATCTAATATATATAACATGGAAATAATCTTTAGATCATCAAATTTTAATAAGATATATTTTTTCTCTAGTATTTTAGCTACCAAAATTTTATTCCATGTATAATGACTTAAAATAACCAAGTTATATTATTTTCATATAAAGTGTATTTTTATTTTCAAATTTAATAAATAAACTAATTCATTAACTCAAAAATGATGTTATATTCAAGAAATTTAATTTTATAATGAATATATATAAATATATAGTAGTAATAGAAAAATATATGAGAACTCCTGGAAGTCTATTTTAGGTTGGATAAGATAAAAATAATTTTTACATGTGTTTGGAGATTAAAAAATCCTATATCATAGAATAATTGGTAATATTATATAAAATATATTTAGAAGGATAAAAAAGATAATTCTATTAGAAATATTCCACTCTTAAATGTAGACACACCCATAATCTACAAAATATGTCAAAAGCGAGTGATTGTAAATTTGAGTCTCAAGTGATTTGAGATTCAATACCAAAGTTAACCAAAGTTGGTCTATTATTGTGTTTATGGTCCCATGAAAAAAAATATCAAGTATAGATAAATATTTAACCAAATTCATTGATTATTATAATATAATATAATTTATTATTTTTATTCCTCATACATCACAATCCACGAAAATATTTAAATGTATAGTAAGACTTACTAAGTACAAAACCATTTATGCTCTAAATAGGATGAGGTATGATAATGAGAGTGTGTATTATAAAAAATTAATTTAGAATATCTTAAAAAAATCAAAATAAATGGTTTAATTGAAACATATTATCCAAATAAAAATTGAGTTACTAAAAGAAAAGTGAAAGATGTATCTTGATATAGATTGAAACATGATAAATAAGCTTGATAATATAAGGTAATTCTAGATACCATCAACTGAAACAAGTGTAATTATTCAAAATAGGTGTTTATTAAGGCTAAAAATAGATATAAATTCATATGAATTTTTTTCCAATAATAATCCTAATTTAAATAACTTCAGAGTGTTTGAAATTCATGTTTGATCAAGAATAAAGTAAAAAAGTGGTGCAATGTTTGATGAGAAAGAAGAGTATGGATTGTTTATTTGTTTCATTCCAAATAGAAGTTATAATGAGTGTTATAATAAAGAAAAACTAAAAGGATATTTGATTGTGATGATGTAACAATCCTATAAGATGATTATGACCACAAAAAATAGTGATGGATGATGATGAAGATTATGTTCCCACTACTAAACCTACATTAAAGACTAAAAAATACATTAGTTCTGGATATTGATATATATTTCACTTATATAGGTGATGATACTAGATAATTAAGGACCAAAAGAGTAAATAGAGGATTAAGAAAGCATCTTGATGTCACAAACATCACTAGAAATCAAAATAAAGGGGTATAAACTATAAGAAAATTTTAAAAAAACTAGTCACAATAGCCTATTTTCAGATGTTAAACCCCAAATTATTAATGAAGATTTCATGAATAAAAAATGGATAAAAGACATCAATGAAGATCTAAACAATATTCAATAGACTAAAACATGGTATCTTTTACCCAATATTATGGAAAATAATACCACTGGTATAAAATGTTCTTTTAAAAATATGTTAAATGAAAAAATGATGTTTTAAGAAATGAATCCAAGATATAGTACAAAATGTATTCTTAAATTGAAGGAATAAATTTTAATTATTTTTTTCCCAATATATATATGTGAGAACACTACAATTTACTTTTACATTATTATAAAAAGAGACTATAAATTCCATAAAATGATTGTGAAGACTTCATTATTAAATGAATAATTGAATTAATAAGTGTACATTGAACATATAGATGGATTTATGCTTGATGAAGATGGAAGTAAGGTATGAATGTTGAAAGATGATATTTATGGGTTCAATCAATCTATTTGGGGAAACATGAAATCACCCATTATGATTATATATGTTCATGATATTATCTTTCAAGGAGATAAAGGAAAATTGTGTGGAGATTTGGAAACACAAATAATCATAAAATTTGAGATGTCCCTACCTTGTGAGATGATTTTTTTCTTGGTTTTAGAAATTCCAAAAACTGAGGATCATGTTTTTATCTATCCAGAAACGTATTCCAAGGATATATTGAAAATATTTGAAATTAAATAATCAATAGGTGTGTCAACACCAATTCAATGATTAATGGAAACTTATCAATGAGAGAGAGATAAGAAAGTTGATAGGTATCCTATTTTATTTGACTTCTTCAAGGATAAAAAAATCTTTTTTCAAACTATGTGATAGATATAAATAAAATTATAAATTTCAAACCTAATAGAAGCAAAGATGATTATGATATATAAAAAAAATATCCAATCATTACCTTTTTATGAAAATAAATTTGGTCCTGTACACTTGGGATTCATAGATGCGAACAGGTTTAGTCATGTTACAGATAAAAATTCCACATCTAAGGGTTCATTTTTCATTGGTAGAAGATATGTGGTCTATAATTATAAGAATAATTCCTCTATAATTTTCATTATCACTAAGGATTATTATTTCTTTGCATCATAAGATGATATATAAATTAATTAGATGAAGAATAATCTTGAAGATATAAAAGTTATTATTAAATATTCACTATTTATTGGGTTTTATAATAAAATTTTCACAAATATATCCAATAATCTTGTGCGAAATGTTGGGGGGTTTTTTGTTAATAAATAACTTATTTAATTATTTTGGAAATCATAATACACTTTAAATGAAAAGTATTTAACATGATGTTTTTTAGGTTGTTATGCTTATGTAGAATGAACTTCTTATAAAATGAAATACTAAAACTCTAAAATAATTTATGAAAATCTAGTGATTTGAAGTTCCAACATCATATTACATTCATCAGACATAGATGCATGCTAGTGGTGCTGAAACAAAAAATCCATAGAAATAAAAATATAATAATTCCATCAAAAAATGAACAGTGATAAATTTTTAATTATGCTTCAACTGATTGGAAGTTTTTCTAAATTTGGTTGTTAGAGTTTGTTACAACATTGCCTAAAAATAAATTTGTACCTATATAATTAGAAGATATGAATTTATGAGAATCAATTATTCTAAAATTTATTATTATTTTTTGAATCATTTTAAATTATTTTTTCTAATAATTCTTTATTTTAGTGTAATTTTTCATTCTTATTATTTCTATAAAGATTTACCATTGTGTTAGGTTATCATTGTAAAGATATTAGTATTTACATTGTAATAATTCTACTTCAAATCCTCTATGATAAAAGTATTAATATGATATTAAAAATTAAAATATGATTATATGATCAAGGGGATCCATAGTTAAAATGATATAAATTATGTACTTATTATAATTATAAGTGAGATGCAACTGACAGATATAGTTGAAAGATTTTGAGGATAGGAATATATAACTTCTGATAGGTATAAAATCAGGGATACCTTACAAAATGTTTAAATCCATGGAAACCTCATATCAGGTATACAGATCATCCATTCACTTTGGTATAAAAGTGAGGTTTTAAAAAATATCCATTTAATGGAGTATTTAGTTTTATATAAATACTCTATTTTTTTTAAAATTATTTGTATTATTTTTTGAATTCCATTTTTTATAATTTAAATAGTTTAATGTTCTAGTAATTTTAATTTTCATCAGAAAAATTAAATATTGATCACTTTATTTTCATCATGAAAACTGTATTTAAATGTAGTATATAATACATTTACTTGGATCTTTGAATTCATCAGTATTTGGAAAATCATATCAATCTTTGAAATTAACTATATTTCAACAAACCAATAAACCTAATACTTTAGTGGTTGAAAATTTTAAATTTGGTTTTAAAATACAATTGACCCCCCACCCACACACCTATTATATTCTATTTACCACCACACCTCAAAAAAATTGGTATCAAAGGTATTATTTACCTTGATTTTGAGATTTCCCAAATTTAATTTTGTATTTATTTTAGTTGATCGAAATTTTAATTCATTTTCCTTACTCTTACTATGTTGGTAGGCAAAAGATTTTTTTGTGATGATAAGAGTACTTCTTGGAACACTTGAAACATTAAATCTGATAAGACCACCTATTTTAATTGATATGATAATTATAATTGGTGTGATCATATAAAATCCTATATCATCAAAACTATATTTGACAAATTTATCTTGTTGATTAGAAAATATAATGTTTTGGATAAGGATATCATTCAATTATCTCATAAAGAAAAACAAAAATATCAGGTAAAACATAAATTTCATAATATATAATTATCTTCTATGACCAAGAACATCTATAGATAGATATCTCTATGTGAAATATAAAATTAATTTTAGAACATACTTGAGATAATAAATTTTCAAATATATAATGTTTTAGAAACTAACAGAGTTATGCTTAGATATGACTATCAAGATATTAATTTTCAACATAGAAAAACTATAACAAAAATGAATCAATTATTCATGATAAAATTAAGTAGTTTAAAATATTTAGGTGAAAAATATTTATCAGAATATGAGATCATTAAAAATATCATTGAAATTATTCCAAAAGTGTGGTAATCCAAGAGGATAATAATTGATTATTTTAAGTATCTAAAATTTTTTAAGTTTGGATGAATTAATTTGAACATTAATTTTGTATAAGAGTAGGATGAAATGAGATTTTTAAGAATAGAAAATAAAAAATGGACTAGAATTTTATTATATTTTAGGTAATCCAAATTTTTGTACTTTTAATGTTTGTACAAACAATTCTAAATATATTATTTCGAAAAGATAGTATAATTATTCAGATTCAAGTGATTTGAAATATAGTAACAATAAAATTTATCAAATTTCAATAAAAATGAATAAAATTTTAGGAAATGTAAACTTATGAAATATTAATTATAAATAAATAAAACAAAATAAATAAATGAAGGAATATTTGGAAGATATATGTTATGAAAGTAAAAAAGTAAGGTCATATAAAACCAAATTTTCTTAAACTAAATAACAAAAAAAATAAAATAATAAGTTCTAATTTAAAAGAAAATAAGGTCTTAAAATATATAGATACATGGAGATCTAGTGAAAGTGATAAATATTCACAAAATTCATTAAAATAAGTGGTATAAAAAGTTAGAAAATAGTTGATTTCTATTCAAACATTATGAGGAATAGAAACTTATTTTTGGGAAAGTGAGAAAAAGAATCTCTTAAAAATTTATGTCTTCATTCAAAATTTTATTAAAATACTAAATATGATTATTCAATTTCATTATAATATAAAAAAGATAATCCATCAAAATTTGAAAAAGTTTATTCCCCAAAAAATGAAGATACTTTACCCATAATAGATAAAAAGTCTTGATGTGTTACTCTTAAGAATCCATAAATTACTAAATTGAAACTTACAAATGAGTATTATAAATAAAAAGATATTAAATATAATAAAATAATTTTAAAATTATCTTTAATATTTTCAAAACTTTTAACTGAATTAGATTCAAAAACTTATTATTTTGATATGATTTTTTATCGTAAATCTGATTAATACGATAAAATTTTGTTGTTCAACATAAATCTGGAATTTTTTTCAAATAAAAATTAATCTAACTTTAATTTATTAAAATAAAATTTTGATAAAATGTATAATAAAATAAGTCTCTCTAGAACTTTAAGCGGAATAGGTTTTAATTCTAAGAAACCTTATTTTCAATTAAACTTTTATGTACCTAAAAGTAAACCTTTTTGTACTGTATATAAAAGTGGTGGTTAATATAGTCAATTTTTTTAAATAAATTTCAATATTTAAGTTTTAAAAAATATTTTATTTCATAATAACTATAATCTTTACAAAATAAAACATTTAGAAAAATGAGGGATCCTAAATTTTTTTTATACATATGTAATTGGACCCAAACATATATGTGTACCAATAACATAATTTTATTTTTTATAGAAAATATTTTGAGTAACTTATATTAGGGAAAATGGTACATTGTAAGTGGTTGTTCTTGGTATATGATATGATACAATTTAAAATCTTGAAATTCAAATAAATTTAAAGGAGGAAGAGTTACTTTTTATAAAAATTCACAAGTTGAAATCTTTTTAATCAGAGATATTTATTTTCTTATAAAATCTCCTATATCAGATGTTTTATATGTTTTATTTCTTAATCATAGCCTTATCAACATAGTTCAGTTATATGGTGAGGTATACATTATGAATTTAGGAATAAAAATAAAATGTTGAATGTTTAGAAGGTAATTTCATTTTATTTCTTTATAGGAAGGAAAAGTTTTACATACTCGACTTAGAAGATTCAAGTATTCATAATTTTACTTTATTAAGTAAAGATAAAGACATATATTGATTATAAAATAGGGTTCTAGGAAACTATAACTTCCATATGTTAATTAAAATTTCTATGAAATGATATGTGAGGGATCTACCAGAACATAACTTTAATTTAACCAGGGTATATGATCCCTGTCAATTTGGTAAGAAACATAATCAAGTATTAAATATAAAATTAAAGTCACAACAATCAAATATATATATTTAGTGAACATGGATCTATTTTTTCCTACAAAAATTGGAATAATTATAGAAAAATTCTATGTATATGTCTTGGTTTATTATTACACTATATTTACTGAGGTCTAAATTCTCACTTAAAAATATAAAGCATTTAATTATTTTAAAGAATTTTTTTCAACTATTAAAAATAAGAAAAATATACCTCTAGTTACAATTTTTAGTGATCACGTTGGTGAGTTTGTTAATTCTTATTTTGAAACTTTTTGTAGAAAAAAGGTATTACCTGTAATTTTTATTTACCAACAATAACATAAAAATGGAAAAGTTGAATAATGATTTAGAATTATTCAATAAATTATTTGAACTTAGCTATGTGATTATTCTATTTTGAGACATTTTTGGGTTGAAGATGTGAGAATAACTTTTTATATATAATTCAATTTTTATTCGTACCTTTTCTCAAGAAATACCTGTATGTGTTGTGGACCATATGAAATCCAAAACTTTATTACTTAATAGTTTTTTGATATAAAATATTGATCAAGAATATAAAATATCAGCTATATAAATTTGATCCTAAAACTGGTGAATGATGTTTTAAATGTTATTCTGAAACTATTAAGTCTTATATAGTTTTTAGTAAAAAACTAATATTGTTAAGAAAATGGTTTGTATAAATTCTAAGGAATCTTATCCTTTTTTTGTTGTAAAACCATCAAAAATTCATAATTCCAATGATACATTCCAAAATAAATATGTAAACAAAATGAAATATAATTAACAATAATCAATTATAAATCCATGAGAGTATGAGTAATGGATTTTCAATATCAGAAAGTTACTTCATCAAAAGATGTATTTATATCAGTTGAAGATCATATTACCATTATAACCAAAAGTTAGTTGATCTAAAATAATAATCTTTCCAATTATATCATTGGAGATATATGTAAACCAATAAAAACTATAATTTCCCAAATAAATCATTGTCATCATCATTCCTTCCTATAAAAATTTGAACCTAAATTAATAGATAGTGCTTTAGGTGATGAAAGTTGGAGAAGGGCCATGCGTGAAGATCTTAATCTGTTTGAAGTGATTCTAGTTTTTACCTTAGAAAAATGTCTCTAGATCCATCAGTAATTTTTGTAAAATTTGAGTTTAGAAACAAATATGATTAAAATGGAATCATTATTAGAAATATAGAAAAATTTATAGAAAAAGTTTATTTTTGAAAATAAGGAATAGATTATAGGGAAACTTTTTCACCAGTTTCTAGATTGGAATCTATAAGAATCATATTAGCATTTAAAAAATAATTTAATTTTAATTTTTATGAAATGGATGGATAAAGTGATTTCTCTAATAACCCAATTTTTGCTATAGAAGACTTTGGAATATTCTTGATGTTATTTGGGAGCAGTGCCTTCAGACGGCGTGCGATTCCGAGCCTCAGTGTGGTCGGAATTAAATTTTCAGTGCGTTCACACTGGGCACGCCAAATAAATGGGATAACTCTTAAATGGTATCTCAGATGGGAAACTGAGGGTATCATTGAGTCTGAAGCGTTCTGTTTACCCTACGAGGGGTGTAATTTTTGTGGGTGTAGGTCTTCTGTGAAAAACGTCACTAGGGGCGTTTTCGTATTTTAGCAGCCCCAGGCGTTGAATTTATAGCTTTCAAACGGAAACTCAGAATAAAATTATAAGACTTCCATTGTGCTCAAGAGGTAGTATTTACCCTAGGGGCGGTTTAATCTCAACCCCGTTGGGAGTTTCAGACGTGGGTCTTTTCATAGGTGATTAAAAGTTAAATAAGAATTTATAAAAATTATTTATTTAAACCTGAACTCACCCCTCCCCTTACCTTGTTCTTTATCTGGAAGAATAATCCCCAACAAGATCCCATATCCCTTCATCAAGCTCTCCTCCCCTCTTCTCTAAGGAGGATGCAGATCCGGCAAAGGCGGATCGCTTGTGAAGCCTCGGGCTACGCCCAACAAGGTAGGATCCTGCGTTCTTCTTTTTAAAGTTCCGTACCTACTTGGATCTTGATTCATAGCATCAAAATGTATTCTAATTTTATATCAAACCCACTAATTCATATCATATGTTATGAGCTTTCCGGCGCATATTTTGGACTTGAATTTTGAGTCCCGAGGTGTACGCAGCTGTCTGACGAAGATCTGGGTGTGTTTAGGTGTTTTCCGGCGGCTTCAGCAGGTTCTGCTGGCGGTCCGGCCATCCCAGGAGGTGGCGTGGTACCTACATATGGTGGTTCAGAGTGGTCTGATGGCGGCTTCAGTGCGGCAGGCGGCCGGGTGAGCGAGCGCGGGAGGCGATCGTGGGTCACGACAGTCGAGCGGAGGCGGTACGGGCGTCAGCGGGTCAGCGGGGCGGTCGGAGCGCGAGCGGAAGAACAGGGTCAACGAACCTAGATGGCGGACCGTGACCCACAAAGGGTGGTTCTCTATGGAAAGTGAGCTCGACAAACTTAATCCGTTCTTGGAGAGGCGGGTCGGCCCGCGCGGTGAACCGCTGGCCAGTTCAGGCAGGGTGGGCCGGCCGAACCGGCCCAACCCACCTCGTTTCGTCCGTTGAAACTTAAAATGCCCCAAAAGTTCAAAATAGGTGTAATATTCACCTGAAGTCTATGGTGACACATTCCTTGGATCTAGAAAAAGATTTTTAGATGCTCTTGGGGATTTTTATTCCCGAGACGAGGGTCTCGGTGACGCGACACCCTTGTAAAAGGGGATTAGTGGTTTTCCGAGAATCTTGTTTTGGATAGCACGGGTACATCCGATGTCTGATTTGAGCACCATCAGTGGCATCGAGACCCTGGAGTCAAGGTGGGTTTTCCATGGTGGTTTCAGGCATTGAAACTGGAGTTGAGGCATGGGCCCCACGGCCCGTCTTTTAAGCTGTGAGCGGCGTTTTGTAGCTTTTTCATCGGATGTCCGTTCGAGGTCTGTGAGCAGTCGATTCAGAGTGTTTTTCCAAGGGCATTGCAATGGCTCAATATGACCACTCTAATTCATCATGGTGGTGTGGGACCCACTAGTTTCTTTTTGGGCGTTGATGGCAAATTCCATCTTCTTCACCGGGTATCCGTTTCGGACGAGAGATTAGTCAATCTTGTGTAATTTTTTGAGAGGATCGCAACGGTGCGATCCGCTCGTAGTGCTTCAGGACCGGTATGCAGGTCCCACATAGCACCACTCATGTGCGGAATGAAGAAATGAATATTTTTCTCCGGATATCTGTTCCGCTCAAGAGATCATTCCTTTTGACATGTTTTTTGATGGGATCGCAATGGTGCAATGTGCTTGACCGTTTTCAGGACCGAGACTCAGGATCATGGGACAATGTTCAGGCGTAAAGCAGTGTTGGCGACTTTTCCATCAGATATCTTTCTGAGGTGAGTAAATAATCTAACTCACGTTTTTTTCTGTGAGGATTACAATGGTGTGATCCGTTTGGATGTGAGGAGCCTCATTTGAGATCTCATTAAATGTGGAAGCATGAAAGATGTACCAGTGGTGGTTCTTCCTACGGTGTTTGGAGGGAACCCTTGGCATGTAATCTTGTTCACTCCCATGTGAGTGAAGTATATGTTTAAAGAGATTTATTTGGCCGTTCTAGGGCCGTGGAGAAGCAGGTTGGCAAAATTGTGTTTTTTCTCTTCGCGTTGATGTTGGGTTCCATGGGCACGATAGCCTTTGGGCTGGAAATGTGGTATACTTTGGGAGTATACAGGAATTATTGGAGGTACATGTTTTAGTTTGTACCTGAGAACGGTTGTGTGCTTGGTTTAGAGATGAGTTAGGGTCATACGTCGTGTGGGCCCCATGTGCGCGTCATGTTATACTTTACGTACCTTTGACCTCTCACGACATATAGGTTCCTTCCATTGGAGACGTTTAGACCATATGGGTTGAGTGGGTCCCCCTGGTCCTGTTTCTCGATGGTTTGAGTGGCATACTTGTTTGGGTTTTCCCGTTTCTTCAGCTGTGAGGGGTTTCAGTATCACGTCCATTTGTGTACCCTGGTAGGGTTCTTGCGGAACCTGTGTGACCAATACATTATGTGGGCACTGATCCTCTACCCAGGAGGTTGTTTCCAGTAGGTTACGGAGCCCTAGTGAGTCTGGGCATAGATTCCATAGTCGAGTATCGAGATCATATCCTCCTTCTGTGATCTACTGTGACGTGTTTCCCTAGGCAGAACTCCAAGTATTAGCATGACCCAAACTACACGAGCGTTGAACCTCTACTAGGTGGATTGTTCTAGAGTTGGGTGGTTGCGCGATACCCACTCTGTGTTCTGTTGGCCAGTGTTGTACCATCCAGTAGGGATGGCCATAGAAGTTTCAGGTTTACCCTCTAGCGGGGCTGGGTAGTGGGTTACCTGACAACCTCTTAGGGTTTACCCTCCAGCAGAGACTAGGCAGTGGGTTACCCGACGACCTCTTAGGGTTTACCCTCCAGCAAAGACTGGGCAGTGGGTTACCTGATGACCTCTTAGGGTTTACCCTCCAGCAGAGACTGGGTAGTGGGTTACCTGACGACCTCTTAGGGTTTACCCTCCAACAGAGACTGGGTATTGGGTTACCGGATGACTTCTTTCAGACTCAGTCCTTTCTTTTAGGCTAGTCTGTGGATTTTCTCCATGACTACCGGAGCGGGACCCTTGGTTGTACGGGTCAGCGATGTGACAACTTCGAATTTGAGAAGACCTCCTGACTGTGTGATAGTGACGAGGTGTGGTTTGACTTTCCCCAGAACTCTCAAGTATGAGGGGTGATTTCCCAACCAATATGCATCCTTTTAATGCGACCTAAAACCGTGCGGGTGAGTCAGCACCGCCCAAAGTAGTTAGTGTCAACATGCGGTGATTTTAGCCCCTTGACTTGCAGTTCGGGGCAGACGGGTACGATGTTGGGCATCAATGATGTTTACTTTTGGGACTGTTGTCTACTCACTTTCTTGGGATGAGCTATGGGATGGAGATCCCCTTAAGATCTTGTTCGTGTTTCTTGACAGAGCACATATATATATATATATATATGTGTGTGTGTGTGTGTGTGTGTGTGTATACCTTGTTCCAGTACCCACTCCTTGGGTTTTGGGTACTCTCCTTCCAGGAGAGGCAAAGATGCACGGAGTATGCCACATGATTTCTGTTTCTAGCTCATGGTGTTTGGACGAGTCTACTTCCTTTTTATTTTTGGGATGAGTTGGACTCTCTACTGTTAATCTACTACCCTCACTGTTGTACTTCTTTACTATTCCCTGTTCGATCTACTTATCACCTCTTTAGTACCACCCTTATTTCTACCTCGAGCCTTCGGGGCATCCTACTGAGTATTTTTATACTCACCCCTACATGGGATTTTCCCGCACTTGGTGTGCCCTTACAGATGACAGACAGGTTGGTCATGACTTCAGCGGAGCTTAGGAGTTTGGGAACTTGGACCGTGTGCGGTGGTCGTAGTTGGGTTCCAGGTGTGGGACTCTCCCAGCTATTTACTTTTGTTTACATGTTGTTGAGTTCTGGCACTTTTCTGGTTGGGTGCGTGTTTTCCCCTTTTCTTTTTAGTTTACCTTCAGTACTTAATTTGTACTGTTTAAAGTTCGATGCACTTTTTGTGGTTGTTTATAGTAGTTGGTACTTTAATTTCTCTTTTACTCTTCCTGATTTCATTGAGTGGGATGCGTGTCTGTGTGTATAGGTACTTAGGCAAAGGCATACCTGAGTTGTTTAGCATTCGACGCTGGTCGCCAGCCCCTGGACTATGGAGCCGGGCTTCGGGTAGTTGCAGCTCAAGCCCGGGTAGGGTTGGGTCCTGAAAAAGTGGTATTAGAGGTGGTTCATTCTTGGGGATGTTGTTCGGACGTCTCTAATGGAATTGGATGTGATCTAGGGCAATAGTGTCAACGTCTCTCGAGAGCGTCTCTCAGGCCAGGGAGTACAGTGACGGTGCAGTGGCCGACGTATCCATTCATCAAGACCCTGATAACCCCCTTGTCGACTCGGCATGATGAGACACTCATTGTAGGGAAATTGGTTTGTGAATCACATAGGATTGAGTCTTAACTGTCCTTCTTGAGTTAGCTCCCCATTGTTGTTACTGTTATATACATATATTCTCATCTGACCATGGTACTCCTTGATAATATTCAGGATGTTTCCGCAAAGACAACTAGCCAGAATACCATCATTGGTTCATGATGATGATTCTGTGATCGATGAGGCCTCAGTCCAGGACCCGTCATGCAAGTACCTATCTCTGGGTGGGCCGGTAGCAGCACCCCCACCTGGTGAGAAACAGATATCTCCAGCAGAGTAGACAGAGCTTGAGGGAAGGTTGAGCACACTCCATGAGTTCCAGTGACAGAGACCTCCGAGGTTCAATGGTGATCCAGACCCTCAGGCAGCATAGGTTTGGCCCGAGACAGTGGTTTGCCTCTTTAGGCTTGCGCAGACACTGGTAGATCAGAGGGTGGCTTTGGCAGCCATACTTTTCCACAAAGCAGCTGGGTGTTGGTGGAGTCTGGTGACTCAATTAATTGATGAGTCGTCACTTTCATGGGGATACTTTTAGCTGCTATTTCGTGAGGAGTTTTAACCCTCCTTCTTACGCTCCGTTCAGATCCAGGAGGTCATGCAGTTTCAGCAGGGAGGGATGACGGTGACTAAGTACGCAACTAGTTTCCCAGACCGTGCACATTTTTACCCGGACTTGGTCCATGATGGCAACTTCCGAGTGTGGATGTTTGATCAGGGTCTCTGCAGAGAGATTTGTGTTATCATAGTACCCTTGGGCATTCCCACCTCTGCCGAGGTGCTAGAGAAGGCGTTGGTGACAGAGAGCTTCTTTTCACGCTTTACGATTGGTGGTGGTAGTAGGCGCGATGGGGCCGAGATGTCTGTCGCAGCTAGCAGGCCTCAGCAGACCAAACCTCAATGTAGTTTTCCTTCCCACTATCGGTTTCGGAGACGAGTTCATGTACCACTATAGAGGAAAAGCACAAGGTCTCGACTGAGGATACCTTTTTGTGAGCGGACCCAGGGGAAGGGTCGTACACTGTAGTAGTGTTGGAGGGTACCAGGGAAGCCCAGAGAGTGCTAGTGATATGATTTCGATGGACAAGGTCACTTGGAATAGGACTACCTAACCAAGTATGCTAAGGACTTCGGGTAGGCAGCAAGTGCGCCACCACGACAGAGGCAGCACCGTGATCGAAGTGGTACCCAGAGAGTTGGTGCTCGCAGAGGATCTGGAGCAACTGGAAGCAGGGGATGACATTATGAGGTCTTTCCATAACCACCAGGCAGTCCATGTCATGCCCCGGGAGCTGACAGTTGGGATTGGGGATAGCCGTAAGCTTTGAATGTTTATGATCCTGTAGAGCATAAAGTGACAAGAGGTACGCTTTACAGCTCTTCTACTTTTTATAGTAGAATTGTTAGACTTTGTGTGTGAATTTTTTTTCTCCCTGCTCCTTGCTTGAGTTGTTACCAGGGTGACGCGGTGCGTCGGTGTAACCCTGTTTTAGTGAAATAGAAGGCTTGGAACATTTCTCTTTAGTTGATGGTGGTGACTTCTTTTCCTTTCGAGCGTGTAAGAGAGTCTTGGTCATGGGACATCGACTGTGAAATCTTGTGTGACCAGATATCCTTGGGTGTTTCATCACATGGATATTCAGAAGGAGGGAATCACCAAGATTTTTCCCTGGTCCAAATGGTGATTCCAGTCACAGCATGCGACGTAGAGGTGCGACCGGGGAGGTGAGCTACCCCTGAGGTCCTTCGGGCCGTTTGAGACCGTGGAAAGGGATGGCGAGGTCCCCACAACCTTGCCCTAAACCCAAAGGATGGTTTGGGTGCATAACATCTCCCACGTGAATCACCTAAGAAGAAGTGTGCGTGCACATTTGCACATCATCTATGAGGGTAGGCCCCATGTGAAAAGAGCAATTCCTTTAGTCTATGCGCGGTGACGCAGAACTGTGTAAGAGTCTTCTAGGTACGGGAGAACCAGGTGTGGGCTTCATACCCTGAGTTGTTCCCCTAGTTTTGCTTTTCAGGGATGAAAATCTTTAAGTAGGGAATGATGTCAGAACCTTGTTTTTTCTATAAAATACTTTAGAATATTCTTGATGTTATTCCGGAGCAGCGCCTTCAGACGGAGTGCGATTCCAAGCCCCGATGTGGCTAGAATTAAATTTTCAGTGCGTTCACAGTGGGTACGCCAAATAAATGGGATAAATCCTAAATGGTAGCTTGGATGAAAAAATTGAGGGCATCATTGAGTCTGGAGCATGCCATTTACCTTAGGAGGGGTGTAATTTTTGTAGGCGCATACATTCTGTGAAAAACGTCACCAGGGGCGTTTTCATGATTTAGCGGCCCCAGGTGTTGAATTTATAACTTTCAAACGGAAGCTAGGAATGAAATTCCAAGACCTTCATTATGCTCGGGATGTGGTATGTACCCTAGGGACGAGTTAATCTCAACCATGTTAAGAGTTTTGAATGTGGGTCTTTTCGTGGGCGATTAAAAGTTAAATAAGAATTTATAAAAATTCTTTATTTAAACCTAACTCCCCCTCCCCTTCCCTTGTTCTTTCTCTGGAAAAAGAAGCCCCAACAAGAGCCCCTCTCCCTTCATCAAGCTATCCTCCCCTCCAATCCAAGTCGGTTGCAGATCCAGCGAAGGCGGATCGATTGCGAAGCCTCGGGTTACGCCCAACAAGGTAGGATCGTGCGTTCTTCTTTTTAAAGTTCTGCACCTACTTGTATCTTGATTCATAGCATCAAAATGTCGTCGAATTTTAGAGAAAATCCCATGAATGCGTATAATATGTTATGATATTTCCAAAACATATTTCGGACTTGAATTTCAAGTCCCGACGTGTCTGCAGTTGTCCGATGAAGATCTGGGTGTGTTTAGGTGTTTTCCAGCGGCTTCATCAGGTTCCGGCAGTGGTCCGACCATCCCAGGCGGTAGCGCGGTGGCTGTGGATGGTGGCTCGGAGCGAGCCAGAGGTGGCTTCAGCATAGAAGGCAGCCGGGCGAGCGAGCGCGGGAGGCGGCTGTGAGCAACAGCGGTCGAGCAGAGGCAGTCTGGGCGTCAGCGGGTCAGCAGGGCGGTCGACGCGCGAGCGGAGGAACGGGGTCAGCGACCCCGGCTGGCAGACTGCGACCCAAAAAGTGCAGGTCTCCATGGAAGTCAAGCTGGACCGGCTCAAGCTGGTCCGGGCGAGGCAGGAAGGCCAGCTTAGTGAACTGCATGCCAGTTCAAGCAAGGTGGGCCGGACGAACTGGCCCGGCCCACATAGTTTCGTCCGTTGAAAATTAAAATGCCCATAAAGTTCAAACTAGGTGTCGGATTCACGTGCCGTCTACGGCGACATGTTCCTTCGATCGAGACGAACATTTTGAGATGGTCTTGGGGGTTTTAAATTCTCGAGACATGGGGCTCAGTGACACGACACACTCGTTAAAGTGGATTAGTGTTTTTCCGAGAATCTTGTTTTGGATGGCGCAGGTACATATGATGTCTGATTTGAGCGATGTCAGGCGCGTTGGGACCCTGGCGTCAAAGCGGGTTTTCCAGAGTGGATTCAGGCATTTACACCGGAGTTGACGCATAGGCCCCACGACCCGTCTTTTAAGCTATGAGTAGCGTTTTGTAACTTTTTCATCGGACATCCATTTGGGGCATGCGAGTAGTCGATTCTGAGTGTTTTTTCAAGGGCATTGCAATGGAATAATCCACCCGCTCTAATTCAGCATGGTGGTGTGGGCCCCAAGAGGGTCGTTTTGGGAGTTGATGGTAAATTTCATCTTCTTCACCAGGTGTCCGTTTCAGATGAGTGATTAGTCAATCTTGTGTACTTTTTCGAGAGGATCACAACGGTGCAATACGCTCGTAGCGCTTTAGGACCAGGATGTGGGTCCCATGTAGCACCAATCGTGTGAGAAATGATGAAATCCATCTTTTTCTCTGGATATCCATTCCACTCAAGTGATAAATTCTTTTGACGTGTTTTGTCAAGGGGATCACAATGGTTCGATGCACTTGACCATTTTCGGGAGAGAGACTCGGGATCATGGGAAGATGTTCGGGCGTAAAGCGGTGTTGGCGAATTTTCCGTCGGATATCCTTCTGAGGCGAGTAAATAGTCTAACTCGCGTGTTTTTCCATGAGGATTACAATGGTGTAATATGTTTGTATGTGAGGAGACTCATTCAAGATCTCATTAAATGTGGAAGCATAAAATATGTACCGGTGGTGGTTCTTCCTGCGGTGTTTGTAGGAAACCCTTGGAATGTAATCATGTTCACTCACATGTGAGTGAAGTAGATGTTTAAAGTGATGTGTTTTTCCATGATAGGGACATGGAGGAAGCAGGTTGGCGAAATTGTGTGTTTCCCTTACGTTTATGTTTGGTGCCATGTGCATGATATCCTTTGAGATGGAAATGTGGTATACTCTGGGAGTATACGGGAATTGTGGGAGGAACATGTTGTAGTTTGTACCTGAGAATGTTTGTATTCTTTGTTCGGAGTTAGGTCCATACATCGTGTGGGCACCATGTGTGTGTTGTGTTCTACATTACGTACCTTTGACCTCTCGCGATGTAGAGGTTCCTTCCGTTAGCAACGTTTAGACCAGCAGGGTTGAGTGCGTCCCACTGGTCCTATTTCTCGATGGTTTGACAGGCAGAGTTGTTTGGGTTTTCCTGTTTCTTCAGCTATGAGGGGTTTTAGTATCACGTCCCTTTGTGTACCCTGGTAGGGTTATTATGGAACCAGTGTGACTAATATATTACGTGGGAACCAATCCTCTACCCAGGAGGATGTTTCCGGAATGGTACGGAGCCCCAGTGAGCTTGGGCACAGATTACCTAACTGAGTATTGAGATCATATCCTCCTCCTGTGATCTACCATGACGTGTTTAACTAGGTAGAACTCCAGGTATCAGCGTGACCCACACTACACGGGCGTTGAACCATTACTAGGTGGATTTTTCTAGTGTTGGGTGGTTGCGCGATACCCACTTTGTGTTCAGCTGGATAGTGTTGTACCATCCAGTAGGGATGGCCAGAGCAGTTCCGGGTATACCCTCTAGTAGGGCTAGGAAATGGGTAACCGGATGACCTCTTAGGGTTTACCCTCCAGCAGAGACTGGGCAGTGGGTTACCCGACGACCTTTTAGGGTTTACCCTCCAGCAGAGATCGGACAGTGGGTTACCCGATGACCTCTTAGGGTTTACCCTCCAGCAGAGACTAGGCAGTGGGTTACCTGATGACGTCTTAGGGTTTACCATCCAGCAGAGACTCGGCAGTGGGTTACCTGACGACCTCTTAGGGTTTACCCTCCAACAGAGACTGAGTAGTGGGTTACCCGAAAACTTCTTTCAGACTCAGTCATTTATTCTAGGCTAGTCTGTGGATTTTCTCCATGACTACTGGAGCGGTACCCTTGGTTGTACGAGTCAGCGATGTGACAACATTGACTTTGAGAAGACCTCTCGACTGTGTGATAGTGACAAGGTGTGGTTTGACTTTCCCAGAACTCTCAAGTGCGAGGGGTGATTTCACCACCAAGACACGTCCTTGAGATGCGACCTAAAACTGTGCAGTCGAGTCAGCACCGCCCAAAGAGGATAGTGTCAAGGTGAGGTGATTTAACCCCCTTGACTTGCAGTTCGGGGCAGATGGGTAGGATGTTGGGCATCGATGGTGTTTACTTTTGGGACTGTTGGCTACTCACTTTCTTGGGCTGAGTTACGGGATGGATATCCCCTTACGATCTTGTTCGGGTTTCTTGACAGAGCATATATATATATATATGTATACCTTGTTCCAGTACCCACTCCTTGGGTTTTGGTTACTCTCATTCCAGAAGAGGCGAAGACGTGCGAGGTATGCCACGTGATTTCTGTTTCTATCTCCTGGTGTTTGGATGAGCCTACTTCCTTTCTCTTGTTGGGATGATATTGACTCTCTTCTCTTACTCTACTTCCCTCTCTATTGTACTTCTTTACTGTTCCCTGTTCAATATACTTCTCACCTCTTCAGTACCTCCTTTGTTGCTCCCTCAAGCCTTCAGGGCATCCTACTGAGTATTTTTATACTCACCCCAGGTTGGGCTTTTCCCGTAATTGGTGTTCCCATGCAGACAACGGACAAGTTGGCCATGAATTTAGTAGATCTTAGGAGTTTGGGAACTTGGACCGTGTGCGGTGGTCGAAGTAGGGTTCCAGGTGTGGGACTCTCCCAGCAGTTTACTTTTGTTTACTTGTTGTCGGGTTGTGGCATTTTTCTGGTTGGGCGCTTGTTTGCCCCTTTTCTTTTCAGTTTACCTTCAGCACTTACTTTTTACTATTTAGAGGTCGATGCACTTTTTTTGGTTGTTTATAGCAGTTGGTACTTTACTTTCTTTTTTACTCTGCACGATTGCATTGAATGGGTTGCGTGTTTGTGTACAGGTACTTAGGCAAAAGCCTCCTCGAGTTGTTTAGCCTTCGACGCTTGTCGCCAGCCCCTGGCCTACGGAGGCGGGCTTGGGGTAGTTGTGGTTCGATCCCAAGTAGGGTCGAGTCGTGACAATTTCATTGATGGTTTTATTTAATATTATGTTTATATTGAACAAATGCCTATTTTTGAATAAAATAAACTTCCAAAAAAAATATTTAAACTTACTAAATAACTCTATAGACTTAAAAAATCCCAAGGATTTTTCTATGAAATATATATAATATATTTTCTTCAAAATAATTTTTTTAAAATATTTTATGATCCAAATCACTTCAAAAAGATATATTTTTAAAAACACTATTTATTTTCACCTCTATATTGGTTGAAGTATTTTTGAATCAACTCATAAATCTCTTTTAGATAATACGATCTCATCAAAAAAGGGGATTAAAATAAGAATGATGGTAGAACTCAAATTCTTTCCTCTCTTTTGAAATTTTTCAAAAATTGAATGGAAATATTTTAAATCAATATAATTATATTAAATAATTAACCAATTTTTTTAGTATTAATAGTGGATCAAACATTTTTACTCCTATTGCAAAGTATATAAAACTAGTTCATGATGAAGCCAATAAATCGGTAGAACAAAAACATTATATAAGCATGATAAAAATTTTAGTATATCTTACAAGAATTTTGAACAAAACAAAACCCTTCGGTATAAATATTTGAAATATTTCAATATAATCTAAAATAATATCCTTTTAAATTATTAAAACACATTTTTAGATACATTAAAGGTAATTCAAAACATAGATTATATTATTTTTCTGTAAATGGTTTTGTTTTAGAAATCTACTCATATACTGACTCTAGAGGTTTTTGGATAGGTATAAAATCAACATCTTATACATGTAATGTATTAAAAGATGATTTAGACTCTTGGTTCAATAATAAACATCATTCAGTATCATATTACACTACTATAGTAGAATATGTAGTGGTAAAAAAAATTTATTCTCAAGTGTTATTGATGAAACATACAGTCATGGATTTTGGATTGAGTTTCCCTCAACCTCCAATCCTTTTCAATAATAATAGTTCCATTTTTTATCTAGAAAACCAGAACATCACTGAAAATATAAAAAATATTTAAGATACCATTACCTTAGATATAAACACTAAAATGGGATATCATTTTTGATATTATCGAAATAGGAAATCAGCTCACTGATACTTTCACTAAACTACTTACTTCTAATAGATTTGAATTCATCAAACAAAATATGATAATGGTGGATCATAATTATTCTTCAATCCACTTATTATTTAATCTATCACCTTATGTTAAAAACACTTCTAGAAAATTATGGAGAAAATATTTTCAAGTTTATTTTTTTCAAACTTAATTTACTGAAAACTAATCTAATTTTTAAACTCATCTGATTTTAAAATCTATCTGATTTTAAAACTGATCTGATTTTAGAATCAAACATAATTTTTAAAGTGATCTGATTTCCTAATATATCTAATTTTTCAACTAATCTATATTTAAAATTATTTATATTTCCAAACTATTATACTTTTAAAATTTATCTATTTTCCAAGTTTATATTTTTCTTATAAAATATTAAAAAATATATATTAGTGTACTGTACTATAAAGAGAATGATCGTAAAATATTTTTGGAAGATAACTTCAATATGTTTTAAATTTTTAATTTTGTATTTTACTATTTCCTTACTGTTACTAATTAATATAACAGCCCAAAATATGCACATCCAAATCCAATGTTAAAAAAATAAGCATTACATTCCTAAATTTCATACTAATAAATGTGACCTAATTTTTTCCAATAAAACATACAATATAGAAAGGAAATATTGGATCAATCACATACCCAAAGACCCTTTAGGTTTAGAGTTTTAGAGAAATATGACAGACTCTTAACAACTTGGGTTCAAGAAAAATTGGCTCATAAAGATCAATATTTTCTCCCACTATACCCAACTTTCACAATAGATCATCAACATAATCCATGTGAAATACTTCTAGTCCTATTTTATTTAACGTATTTCCTTATATCCTGGGGAAAAGAAAACATAATAAGGGTGATTTTAGAATCTCATTAAGGGTAAACATAAGAGTAATAAAACCATGATCGTATTAAAGAATAATATGATCATAAGGGTAGGTTTTTTTAAAAGGTAAAGGGGGAAAGCCCCCGTTTATTGAAAAATAAAGAAACTCCTTTTGAAGGGAAGAAGGAGAAACCCATTATAGAGACAGATGAAATACATCTTAATAGAACAGGAAAAATGGCCAACATGGATCAAAAAGCCAAAAGGAAACAAAAATCAGAGCAGGAACAGTCCAGAAAGTCTCATCACCCCCCGTAACCAAAAATTCCACAGCGAAATCCACCTAGATGATGTTTCACTCCCTATACGATGAAATGTGTCATTCTGGAAACACATATAAAGTGGAGAACTCCTCCAAATCATACAGAAATATGAGAGGAGGACTAGATGATAGGTGCCAACACACCTATCTCTCTTTTGAGCCACCCCCCCGATGGTGCGAATGAAAGACTCACTGAACCATCAACCTGATGCGCCGCAACATCCAAGAGAGAACACCATGAAAGTTCATTCCGGGTGCCCATCCATCCAAAAGAACAGACGGCTGAATGATGGGTGCCAAGACACCCATCCCTCCTTCGAGGTCGCCCACCCGATGCAATCTTCAGGACAGAAAACACCATCCAAATGAAATGAGAACAACAGCAAGTGCCTACCCCAACAATTTCTTCCAAGTGACAGATCGATCCAGTAAACACAGCAATGAGAGAAAACAGAGAAAAGGAACAGATCAGAAACATCCCAAAACTGCAAATAACACTCCTTCATCCACCTCAGTAATCACCACCACCATCAGAACAATGTCGAACTTCGCATGATCCAAAAAGAGGATCGTCACACGAGCTTGAATAAGAAACCTCCAAGGACACCACTGTCTGAGCTCCCAAATCCTACAAGGGAGTACTATGAAGGTCCGCGGCTGAAGAAGAAGAAGGAACTGGCCGAGGTAGAGAGCATTGGACAAGAGGAAGGATGAAAAAATGAAACCAGCAAGCCCAAAAACCATCATCCATCACTGCCTAGACAAGACCAGAACCGCAACCAAAACAAGAGATTGCAGATCAAGACAACACACCAGAACCTGAAATCAGGAACCCAAAAACCTCGCAATCATCCACCAAAGCTTCCGACGATACATCGTAATTAGACGCAGACCTCCACACGAACCGGATGAAGAACATCTGAATCCACCGTAAACCCCGCAATCTCGACTCGCACCTCCCCCAAAGAAGCTAGAACCTGCCATCCTCACCCATCCCCATTCAAAGAGCCATGATGAAGTAGGGAGAACCAGATCGAAGATGATCTAAAGAAAAGGCATCCCGTAGAGGAATCTGAAGAAGAAGAAGACCGCGAGAAATCAGAGGTGGAGAGGACAACGAGGTGGAAGTCCCGATCTCAAACCGAAGCCGTGAGAGGGGGATTAGCAAGCCACCACCACGAGGGGTGGAGGAAGCAGGTCATGCCGCCGAGCGGGGGAAGGAAACCCTAGTAGGGAATGCGTCGGGATATTGCGGCTCCATCCTTCATTTAATTCTACATCTTACCATAAGGGTATGTGATCATGAACATAACATTGGAAATATATTCCCAGCACATCAAAGGTAAAAAACTCCGAGCCAAGAAATAAAACAAGGATGTTCATTAGACATGAGTTAAAAAATAAGAAGAGAACATGATCCATGTGAGTATAACATAAAACATTTAATTTTGGAAATAATATATAACACGACGTAAACATGAGTCAAGTCTAACTACTATGAATATGTCACATGGTGGATAAATTCCTATAAAAGAATTAAGTTTACTCCTTATCCCAACATGATGTCTCATGAGACTAAAACATTACCCAATGCATTTGAGAGATATCTAGGAACACCCATTATAACATGATCTTTCCTATGTGTTCCCAATAAAGAATCAATATAATGAATAATCATAAGCGTTACTCATGGAATGGAATATGTATTTTTATATTCTCATGAAGTGTAACCAAAGGAATTATAACAATGTTATCAAAATAGTACATCCCTAGTCAAAATAATCATAAACCATATAATAAAATATTTAATATGTTTCCATAAGAGATTAATTTTAAAAAATTGTAGGATTAAACATATTATATTTACATAGATGAAAATACTTTAAATGATATAACTGAAAATTTATTTTAGAAAATACCATTTTTCACTTTGAAAATTACATAGGTTTAAAACACAGCATAATTATAAAATAAATATTTTATTTTAATATAAAATTTTAAACTTGTAAATTATACTTCAAAACATTAGGGATTCATGATATAGAAAAACTCTACTCAGACCATATAAGATAAAAAACATTATTTTCATATTTTTTTCAGAAATGTCTTACAGATCCTTTTTTAGAAAATGGGAAATATACTTTTCAAAAAAATTTTAAAAAATTAAAACAAGAGTAAAAATGTATATAATAAACATGGTATAACATTAAAAACATTTTTATAAACAATTTTAGAAAACATGAACATGGAAGAAAAGTGATTTTTAATGGAAACTTCAAAAAGATACTTTTTAAAAAGAAAGTCCCATTTAAATTGGAGTGAAATTAATCAAATGAATAAAATATTTTTATTCTATGTAAATCCACAAAAAAGAGTGGAAATATGACATAAGATATTAGAAATTAATTTCAGAGAAACTTTTGGTATGACATAATTAAGGAAGTATAATTTTTATCAAATGAATGGAAGTTGGGTTAAGAATTATCTAATCACTTTGTAATCAGTTGAATCATATTATACAAAAAAGTAATAATTATATAATGAGACATTAAATACCGTGAATATAATTATATTCTTGGTATTATAAATAAAATTCTATAACATATACACCACACACAAGAAATAGTGGTGAATAAAACATATAACTCACATAAGTAAAAAAGTGAGATGATAAACCCTTATATCATGGTTCCCTTTAGTTTTGCATACTTAAACCTCCTGTATAATGTTTTAAATAATGTTGTTAATTTATTAAATAACCATATTCACGTTTATAATATATTATATTATGTTTTTATAACATCTTATGACCCTTTCATTAATAATGTTTCATTATTTTTATTTTTTGGGGTGCATTTGTTTAATGGTTTCATGATAGGTTCTCTTCAGTATAATTTTGGATGTTCTTGTAAATTGGAATCACAACTATATAATTGGAATGAAATATTATTAATGATCCTATAAAATTATTAATGGTCCCATATTTTATTTTTATTTCTTACATGAGGATGATTCATTAGATAAAATATTGTTGGTAATGTTTAGTTTATTTTGGCGGTTTTTCCAAACATCACAGACTAGTTCTATTTAATTTACTATTATGAGTATATATTAGTTTTAAAACATGAAATAGGATATAATATACCTATTAAAATCTTATTTAACCATAATAATAGTTTTATTACCATCCATGAAGTTTTTAATGGAAAACAAACAAAATCATTATTCATGAAGATGATAAACTGGTATAATTTGAACAATAACTTCGTTTATTTAAATAAGAGGTTATAATAAAATGGATGGATATAATATATAAAAAATAAAAAAATAAAAATACATTAGATAAATTATTCTGAAGTTATCATGACTTTATGTATTATGTATCTGAGGAGAAAGTAGAAAAAGGAAATAAATGAAGAGAGGTGTTTTTATAAAATTACCACTTGAATATCACCTCCTTGAGAGACCCTTGAGGACCTTAGATTTGGTATTCTGGTTATAAAAAATGCAATTATATATAGGTAGAGTGAGGAATATAGTTTTTTGGAAGATATTTGAGAAGCCTAAATGTTTTTCATTAGAAATGGGGTCAGAAGGGGTGTTATTTATACTTGAGTAGAGGTGGGTTTAAATGATTAAAATAATAGTAATAATATATTTAAATCCAACCACATTGCGGTGGAGTTAATTTAATTTAATTATATTGTATATTAATATTGTATATTATTTTTATGCTCAATATATACCTCAATCATAAATTAAATATTTTAATTTTTTATTATGTTAAGTGTTTACATTTTAATTTTAACTCTTGTCACTATTTAACTTATACTATAGTAAATAATTATTTTACCATGGTAAAATTTTTATATACAAAAATTAAATTGACATTAAAAAATAATTTTTTCCATATGTTTCCAAATAATGAATCTATTTTAAAAAAAATAATTCACATAATAGACAAAAATATATTTAAAATTAATTCCACATACACAATAAAAAAGTGGGTTTTTAATGTGAAAAGTTCCAAACTTCTAAATATTTTTAAATTCACTTTCAATGTGAAATTGATTAAAATGAAATAAATTGGATTTATTGATGTCTAATTGAAATAATTATACTTTAAAACCAATTTGAAGTATAATTTAACTCTATCAATAAATTAGATAAAAAAGTTGTTTTCAATTAAAATGCAGTATTTTACACTATTCATCAAAAAATTAAACTTGTTAGAAAAACAAAAAATTCTCCCTAATATATTTTTGATATCATGATTTATAAAATGAAGTATATTTTATCATAAAAAATTTATAAAATTGTCAAAATTTAGTTTTAAAAGTGGTATGATATTAAAAGGTGACAAAATTGTTTTTTCAAAAATTTATCTTTTATGCTCAAAATAGAATATTTTTTTAAAGGGTGGGGTCGAAGCATCATTTTATTATTAAATAAAATACATATATTTTGTATGCGTATAGGGAGACCCATTACATATTCCAAAGGACCAACGCCAAGTGGCCTGAATACAAGGCTTGAAAGCCCATTTTTTGGCCCAAAGGGCCATTCAGGGAACAATAATGCTACAGTACCTGGAATGCTACAGTACCCACTACAGTGCCTCCTCTACTACAGTTCCTGAATATTACTGAATATAAAATGTAGTTATGGGAATAGAAATAGTTTTTAAAAAAAACACAACATATATATTTAATTTTTTTATTGTCATTTATAATTAATTGGTAACCAGTAAATTCAATTAATAAAAATATTTAAACTATATTTTCATAAGCTAGTTAACCTCATTTATTCCATCTATTCCAACATATAGGCAATAAATGTCACATTTATATAACAATATTTAGTTTTTTAAGCTTTATGTGGTTTATTTTTTATGGTATTGAGCATGGTGTTGCTTTTAAAATCTTAGGGTCTTAGACCCCCCCCCCCTTAATAAAATTTTTCCTTCTAATTTTGACTTGGGGTCAAAAAACTAGGGGTTTGAATTTTTAAAATACATTTTTTGAAATTAAACATTATAGAAAGGGTCAATAAAACATCCACTAAATAAGAGAGAAAAGAAACTACAAAGGTCACCAGAGATAATACATACGAGGATTCCATGTAAGAAAACATGGATATAGAAGAGAAAACTAAGTAGACATTTTTGATGGAGAGTGATAGAGAACATGGTCATGAGAAATTTAACAATCAAAAAACCATAAATAAATGATCATTTAAAAGGACCTCACTTTATTAGAATGAAAATTAAAAATATAAAATTTTACTTTCAAAATACGTTTCCTAGAGTCGAGTAATTCCTTTACTTCCTAGACTAATAACAGAAGTAAACATACTTACTTGAAAACTAGAGCTTTTTCATTTAATCAATTTATACCAAAATCCCATCTTTTGTCTAATATATGAGTCTTCAATATTGATTTTCGTACCTAAATCATCATAATCAATTCCTATGGATCAAAAAATCCCTAAAATTATAAGTATTTTTTCCTCCTATCTTTATTAATTAACCAAAACTAAAATGGTTAGTATAGGATAAATATTTCAAAAAAACCTTTATATGGATAAAAACTAATTTAATCTCCAAAATTCAACATTAATACCAAAATTTCAACATATATCATTCAAGAAATAATTACCATTAAAATTCCTCAAAATATCTCGGACTAAAATTGAAACCCAAAAATCGGAAGGATTTGATCATATGTCTTCCAAGATAAATTTAATATTTATCTTTAAATAATATCAATCACTATTAAATTATTATACCAAAAATTAATATTCTTAATCACATAATCTTCAATACATTCTAATCACTTCCATAAATAACCTAAATCATCTTAAATCATATATGTTTCCGAAAGACAACTCATCCATTATTTCTCGACTAAAATCACTTAGTATTTTTTTACCTTAATCATATACGGTTCCTAAAATTGTGAACATATTCTTAAATAATATTAAATACTTAATCACTAAATCATTTTCTAATCCCATGGTTATTAAAACGATAATAATATACTCCCAAAATTAACTTATCCTTTATCTATTAGATAGTTTTAAAAAATAATTTTATACTAACCAGGACATCAAGTAGGTTAGTGGTAGGAGATGCACCCTTTTCAACCTTTGGTTGTTGGTTCGATCTCCATGGCCTTATCGGATGTGACGGGTTGTCACCCATCATATGTGTTATCTTTTTTCCAAAAACTATATTATTATAATCCTTATAAAATTCCTTTAATGTGTGTAAAATCCTATAAAATAAACCTAATATGTTTTAACCTCAAATATTATATCATACCTTTCATTTTACATCACAAAATGTAATAACCCATAATTCACTCCAAATTGAATGTCTCTAAAAATATATTTATTCACCTTAAATTTCATAACTAAAAGGCTCAAAAGGGGTTTATATGACACTGAAATTCTGAGCAAACTGAAAATCGTAAACCCATGATGATATCTATAACTCTTAAGAATACCAAAAAATAAAACATCAAAATCTCTAAAGTTTTATAAACCCTGTTTTAATAACTACTATAAAAATCAAAATTCCATTTGTATCTGGTGCTAAGAAACATAAACATGATATTCCTGACATTGATACTGATAAATGTGACCCATTTTTTTCCAACAAAACTTACAATGTAAAAAGAAAATATTGGATCACTAACATACCCAAGGGAATTTTAAGTTTATAGTTTTAGAGAATTAGTAAAAACTCTTAAAAAATTGGGTTCATAAAAATTGGCTAATAAAGACCAATATTATTTCCCTCTATACCCAACTTTCGCAACAGGTCAACAATATCATCTAAGTAAAATCCTTATAGAAATAGTTCATTTAATATATTTCCTCATAACCTGGGAAAAATAAAACATAAGAAGGCTAAGATCAGATACTCAGTAAGGTTAAACATAATAGTAATCAAACCATTATCATATGGAATTATAAGATGATCACAAGAGTATGTGATCATGAACATCACATTTTAAAATTATACCTTGCATATCAAAGGTCAAAATCTTGAGTCAAGAAATAAAACATGGATGTTCATAAGATATGAGCTAAAAAAATTAAAGAATGTGATCCATTAGAAGAAAAACATAAAACAAGGAATTTTTTCAATAATAATTAATAATAAATAAACCTGAGTCAAAGATAACTAACAAGACTATATCACATGGTGGACAAAGTCCCATTGAGGAATTAGGTTTAATCCTTATCTCAACATGATGTATCATAAGAAAAAAACATTAACCAATGTATTAGATTACTATATAGGTGCACCCATTACAGAATAATCATACATATTTGTTCCATATAAAGAATAAATCAAAAGTAATAATCATAAGGATTAATCAGGGAATGGAATGTATATTGTAATATCGCCATAAAGTGTCACCAAAAGAAATATAAAAATGGTATTAAAATAGTACATCCCAAGTTGAACTGATCATAAACTGTATAATAAAATATGGAAGATTCTATCATAATAGATCAACTTAAATGAAGTATAAGATTAAAAAAGGATGCTAACGTGGATGAAAATACTTTAAATGAGATTATTGAAAAATAATTTAGAAAAATACCCTTTTCATAATGAAAATTAAAGAGAAATAAAATTCTATGAAATTATAAAAGAAATTTTTTTATTCAAATATATACTTGTAAAATTTTAAATTATGCCTTAAAAAAGGCTTCATAATGGCAGAAAATACTGCTCGATCCGTATAAGTTAAAAAACATTACTTTCATATTTTGTTCAGAAAAGTATCAAAGAACATTGTTTATAAAATGACGAAATATACTTTTCAAAATATTTTTAAAAAATTAAAACATGAGTAAAAATTTCTTTAAATACCATGGTAGAATAGTAAAATCGTTTGTAGAAACAATTTTAGAAAACACAGACATAGAAGAAAAGTGAGTTTTAAGGAAAACTTTAAAAAGGTATTTTTTAAAAGAATGTCCCTTATAAATTGAAGTGATAATTAATTAAATGAATAAAATATGTGTATTATATGTAAATAAACATAGAAATATTTGAAATAAAACATAATATATTAAAAATTCATTTCACAAATAATCTTGGTATGACAAAACCAAGGAAGTAGAGGTTTAATCCAAGGAAAGGAAATTGGGTTAAAAATTCCCTTATTACTTTGTAATTAATCAAATTGTATTCCCCAAAAAAGAAATAATTATCAAATGAAATAATGAATACCATGAATATAATTATATTCAAGGTAATATAGATCAAATTTCAGTATATATACACCACACACAAAAAATAGTGTGTCAATAAGACATATATCTCACAGAAGTAAAAAGTGATATAAAAACCCATTACCTCACACTTTACTTTAGTTTTGTGTAATTAAAAAACTGTTATTATGTTTTAAATAATTTAATTAATTCATTAAAGAACCATATTCATGTTTATAATACCTTATATTATGTTTTTACATCATCTTAAGACCCTTTCATTAATAATATTTCATGATTTTCATTATTTTGGGTGTGTTCATTTGATGGTTTATTGTTTGGTTATCTTGAATATAATTATGGATGTTCCTATAAAATGGAATTAAAACTAAATGAGTGGAATGAAATATTATTAATGGTTCTAAATAAGAATTAATGGTCTCATATTTTGTTCTTTTTTTTTTATACATTATGATGATTCATTAGATGAAACATTAATGATAAATGTTTATTTTTTTAGCGGCTTTTCCGAACATCACAAACTAGTTTCTTTTTTATTTACTATTATGAGTATATATCAATACCAGAACATTAAAAAGTATATAATATAAAAACTAAAATATTTTTATGACCATCCAAGAATGCGGTAATATAAAACAAACAAAATAATTATTCATAGAGATAATTAATCAGCATAATTTGAATAATAGTTTTGTTTCTTTGAATAAGAGGAGGTAATAAAAGGGATGGATATAATATATCCCATTAAAAAAATAAAACTACAGTATATAAATGATCCAAGATTTATTATTATTTTATGGATGAATTAGGTGTGGATAAAGTAGAAAAAGAAAATAAATTAAGAGAGGTGTTTTGAGAAGATTATCTCTTGAATATCACCTCCTTGAGATACCCTTGAGGACCTTTGATTTGGTGTTATGGTGAGACCAGGATAACTTTTAAATAGGGAGAGCAAGGAGGATATTTTTTTCAGATATTTTAGGAAATTAATGTCTTTTGAGTTGAAATGTTGTGGTGAGGGTTGGTATTTATATTTAAGAAGAGGTGGGTTTAAGTGATTAAAATAACAATTGTTTTATATTTAAATCCAACCACATTGAGGTGGGATTAATTTAAAATAATTATATTGTTAATTAATGTTTTATAGGATGTATATGCTCAATAAATACCTCAACCAACCATTAAATTTTGTATATAGGTATGTTAAGAATTTACCTTTTAACTTTAACCCTTGTCACAATTTTACTTATACTGTGGTAAATATTTTTTTACCGTAGTAAATGTTTTATACCTAAAACTAAAATTGAACTTAAAAACTAATTTTTACTATATGATTCCAAATATTCGTTCTATTTTTTCAAATTCAACATAAATACTTTGAAAATTTAGATCTAAAATTAATATCGCAGACATAATGAAAAACCGGGGTTTTAAGTGAAAAGTTCAAAAGTTATAAATATTTTTCTATGAAACTTCATTGTGAAATTGATTCCACTAACATATATTGGATTTATTGGTGTATTATTTAAATAATTATACTTTAAAATCAATTTCAAGTACAATTTAACTACATAAATAAATTAGATTAAAAATCTATTTTTGATTAAAATGAAATTGTATTCACTATTCATCAAAAAATAAAACTTATCAGAAACAAAATAAAATTTACCCTAATACAATTTATATATCCAATTTTCAATAATTAACATTATTTTTTCATATAAAATTTATTAAAGTGTAAAAAAAATTAAAAAGGTGAGTCGTTAAAAGGAGGCAAAATTGTTTTTAGAAAAATATAGCTTTCATGCTCAAAATTGAATTTATTCTTATCTGAAGAATATCAAAATTATTAGGTGAATTTTAAAAAATTATTGGATATAAAACATATAATTTCTTTTATATATATCACTAATATTGATAAACTTAATTTATCAATATAAAATGTGATTATGGTCATAAAAATATTTTTTTAATAAAAACACATCCTTTATTTTCAATTGGTATTTGTTTTAATTTATAATTAATTGGTAACTAGTGAATTAATTTTATAAACATGTGTAAACTATATTTTTCATAATTTAGTTAATCTCATTCATTACTTCTATTCTAATGGATATGTGATAACTATCACATTTAAATAATAATTTTTAGTTATTTCTTTAAGGTTGATGTGGAGTATCTTGTATGGTATTGAGAATAATGTTTACTTTAAAAATCATATGGTGTTACAATTAATTCAGGGTGATAAATTTACTATTTAATAATTTTTTAATTAATTTTTATAATATTATTTTTTTATTATTTCTCAAAAAAATTACTTTTTATTTTTAATTTAATGAAATTTAAATTTAAATTCTTAATAAAATATGTACCACATATGTTTTTCCCTTTCATTTTATAAGAAATAATTTAAGAAAAAATCAAAAATCATAGGAAATATTTTGGATAAAAGAAATTTTAAAGTCCTATTTAAGGACTATAATCCAAAGAGTTGATCTAAACTATCATTCTATCTTTTATTTCCTGGTGAAATGTTTCTCATCATAAGTATATTTTTAAAAGTCTATCTAAAGAATATCATAAGACCATCCATGAATCTTAAATATTTTCTTTCTAAATAAATTAGAGTATCAAATATATCTCAAACTTTCTCTCTAATTATTGGTAAATAAGTTGAAGTTCAAAGTGTGATAATATGGAATCGTAGATTTTATTATGTAGATATTCTTGATAAGATCCATAACAATGGTGAAGAAAGTGATGTTCCACATGAATTAATTTTATGAGAATATATTTTCAGATAGGAAATAATGATTCAAATAGAGTTGATTCAGATAAATTTGATTGCATCAATCAATGCTAAAATGATTTTTCTTGAAGGACTCAAGAGATATAGAAATTCCAAAAGCATCCAGAACACATGTTTGTACAACTTTCAAACTGAACTAAATTTCAAATTTATAATTAGATTTGTTTCATCATTTTCTTCTATACATTTCATTTTGAAAATCAAAAAGGGGGATAATAATAAGAAAATTATTTTTAGATTATTTTTCTATCAATTATTTATTGCTAATTATCATATTAATTTTTTTATCTTGTAAATTTAAGGGAGATAAATTTTTGTCTTGTTATAAAATTTAATTAACTATATTTTATCAAATATATATTTCTTATTTTATTGTTGGGAAAATATTTTTTGGGATATTTTTATTTTTTTTCTTTAATAAGTTTTGTTTATTTTTTGTATAAAAAAATGGGGGAGAAACTTTCTATCAAAAAGACTATAGAGAGTTTTATTTTTAAAATCTAGTTCCTCTATTAAAACTTTCTTACATCTTTTGTTTATTCCAAAAAGGCAGAGAATTTTGTGGATTTTATTGTGAATAAATCAATTCATTATTTATTTTGAAAATCACAATAATTTTTTTATAAAAATGATATAACTTGAATTTTTTTATGTTGTTATGTTTATGCTGAATGCACTTTTGGGAAAATGAAATACCAAAACTCTAAACTGATTTATGAAAATCTGGTGAACCAAAGTTCCAACATCAGATTACTTATATAAGATTTATTAGCATTTTATAATTATAAATATATGAATTGGTAGATATAAAAACATGTAAATCCCATAAAAAGATGAATATCGATTTTCTATCATTGTAATCATAATTGATCCCATGTTTTTTGGAATTCAACAAATAGAGGTTTTTACAAGATTATGTATAAATAAAGAGACACCCTGAACACCAGAAGCTATTAATTTAAAATAAACTATTATCCTAATTTTTTTTACTCATTTTAATGCTTTGTATTTTTATTTTTATGAGAGTTATTCTAATCTGTACAATTTGTTTCTAAGTTTTTCTACCCTGGATTCCTCTCTCGATCATCCACCCACTTATCTAGGGTTTTGAACCTTATTGGAAGTATATCCTCTTCTTTCCCCCCATTTCTTGTCTTCTCCATCTCTCAGTTTCTCTAGTTCAAATACATTTTATCAGGGACCCTACTCATTGGATAAAGCCTTTTTCTCTCTTTGGTATGGTGTTGATATGGGAAATGACTTACATAAAGTTCTATGAATGACTACATGATTTTCTTACTGGGGTAATTTTACCCTTTAGTTCTCCTTCATATGATCCTCTTTGGACGGTCCTCCCAAAAATTTCATTTTTCCCCTTTCACATTATGTTCTATTTTGTGTTTTCATTTTCATCGGTGATGGATGTTTATAACTATACTAATGGAGGTGGTTTTGAGGAAGGGTTAGATATTCTATGATGCAAGATGCTCAGTGATAGGGTGATTGATGGTATTCATTGATACTGCCTAGTGAATATGTTGTTTTTCTTTAGTAGTGTGATTATAAAAAAGAGATGGTGTAGATTTGGTAGTGTTAGGGGATTGAAAAGACATTACCTAGGGTTGTCACACCTTATTTTGTGCAACATGTTCCCTCATTGTAATTTACACATGGATTGATGTGAAGTTTCCATCCTCATTTTCCTCCCATGTTTTGAATTTTCAGTCTATTGTTTCTCAAATTTGAATTTCATGTTTTGAATTTTGAAATTAATTTTAAAACAATATAGTTTTTTTGTTGGGTTTTTAGTTTGTTTTAGATTTGTCTTGAATCGGGTCAAATATTGAAGGGTTTTCTCTAAAAAAAGTGAATTTATTTTAAAAAAATTATTTGATAGTGTTTCTACTACGAGATACCATTGTTTGAGGTTTTTCATGTAAATATATTAGTTTTTCCATTGAATTTATTCTACTTACAATGTGATCAAGGTCTTCTAGGGAATGAAAGAAATAAAATCTATACTTTTTATTGAGGGATTATATGGATATGAATATCAATTTTAGGTACTTATAGTTATTTGAAGTGATATAATATGAAAATTTATAGTCGATGGTTTTGAGGAAAAGGAAGATAGACATTCCAATAGTTATAAAATTAGGGATACCTTACAACAGGTGGAAAGTCATGGATGCCTTAGATCAGGTCTATAGATATACCTTTAAATTTGGTTTAAAAATGTGGTTTAATTAAATATCTTTTCAATGAATTTTTTATTTTTTAAACAATACTCCACATTTTATTTAAAAATTTAGTTCTATTCTTTTCTAAATTTCAGTTTCTATAATTCATATAGTGTAATATTCCACTACTTTAACTTTTTCATCGGTAATATAAAATTTCGATCACTTTATTTCCATTATTCTAATAATATTTAAATAAATAATATAATATTGTTTATATAATATTTTATTTCATCAGTATTTGTGTCTTGGGACTTTGGTAATTCCCCCCAGGACATTCAGCATCATCCCTTGGAGTGTAGGAAAGTGGAGGAAATTGATTCTCATCTACCTGTAAAGGGCCTAAAATTTTCTTTTTAAAAGCAATAAGATCATCCCCTATGGATCTACGAGTATTGAAACATAATTATCACGAATAACTTGATGAAATAAAATAAAAGGTGACCACTCATAAAAATTATGGAGTATTTAATTCTCTTAATGAAGAAATGGAAGGTATAGAGAATGTTGGTTGTAAGGCATGTGTAGTATTAGAAACTCTCTCTAAAGAAGATACTCAACTAAATGAGAATAATAACCTCATAATAAATATTAGGTCACATTTATTGAGGAATCTTTTAATAAGGTGGAGGTTTGGGTAGATATTTGGGTATTTGACTCGAAGTATAGTAACATTGAGGGAATATAGAAAAAAGTAAAAACTTGAAGAAGAGGTCATCATCTCAAAGTTCAAGGACATGGGTCTAGGGGAACCAATTGGAATTCTATGAGTGATGAGGAATGTAGTATTGGGTCTTTTATTAGTAAAATCCTAGGTTTATTCTTATTTTATTGATGAGGGATGTATTGTTATGTCTAACCCCATATTTCATTTTCTCTATTTTATTTCTTATAATAAAATGTCTTTGACCCTACCTTTTCAAAAAAATATGAAACTTTTATGTTTTTTTTAACACAAATTCACTAACTATTATATTTTATTTACCATAATACCTCCAATAAAAAAATTCATGAGAAATGTCTAAATATATCAAATATCATTTCTCAAAATTGAAGGCCGACAAAGACACATTAAGGTTAGAATTTGTTCCTTCTAAGAATAAATACTCTAAAATTATCACGAAACCTGTCCAAACTAAGAATTATTTGAGGTTGAGATTGTAAATAGTTTTTTATACTATTACTTATCAACAAATATGTATGATTTTAATAATTTTACCCACATTCAATTACGATCTCACTGATCCAAAGTGGGGATATAATCTGTATAGGGAAACACATACTTGTGTATGAATTCTTTTAATCTATTTATTGATATTATTTAAGGAACCATCATGAAAATATGACTAACATTCTTAAAAATGATTTTCTTTAAGTGGTATCACATAAAAAAATTGTTTTAGGGATAGCTTCTATGTATAATTCGATATCTATTATTTTCTATACCAAGCTATATTATATGTACATAGAGTTAATTGGTTCCAAACTAATTTCTTTTAGAAGGGAGGTACCTCCCCTCTCAAAAGAAACCTTTAATTTATTATCAATAAGGGGTATAAAATAATAATTAAAATTAAAATTTTAATAATTGATGGAGATATGAGATGATTTTAGTTTAGGTATATGTGATAATTCATTATGAGATCATAGAAGATGACTTGGAACTAAAATGTATTTATCATTGGAAATAAATCCAAAGAGGGAGATTAATAGTCCCATGATTATGATGTTCTATATTTTATCAATACATTGAGTGAGGTTAAATTAATTTGAGAATAAATTAAGGTGTTTGAGAATGTTCTCCAGATTAATTGAGGCTTCTAAATATGTTTTGAGATATTTTGAAATGGTTAGAGTTGAGTTATAGAAGTTTTGATGTGACACCATTAGAGATTTTTCAACATATTGAGTTACATAGGATTAATCTATATATTGAAAATACTTTATAACATTATCTTCAATGTTATAAAGCATATATAATAGTAGTTTAGTGAAAAAAGAAATATGATTAATATTTAAGTAGTGGAAACTAGTAAAGTATTAGGACATATAAGAGTAAAAATATGCTTATATTGTGATACATCAAGTGAACTGAGAGTACATGTAATAATAATTTTTTATATGTAAGATAAACTCTAAATCCTGATAGTTTATGAAATAATACTATGAGGATACATAAAATTAACTTGATATTCCAAAGGATATGTAAGATCCTTCAAGTAGTCATGTAATACTAAATCTGATGAAGCCATACTAATATTCTTATGTCAAACATCATGATGATTTAAAGTGATTTTGATTCAATCTGAGGTGTATTCATACTATGAAAAATAATATGTCTTGTTAGTAGTGGAGTGAAAGTGATCATGAAGATGTTGAAATGAATTCTGTGTTTTGTAGAAATTCAAATGAATAGAGAATATGATATTTAAGAAAAAATAAATCATAATATCAAGAATATCTGATATGAAACATGAATTGTAATTATGGGGATAAAAAAAAGAATATTTTCTCCATACTCTATAGATTAAATTTGGATGCATTTATATTGATTTTATTACTACTTTCAAATATAAATATAATGTGTATTATTTTCATGTGAATTTATAAAATTAAATTTTATAAAATATACACATGAAATATGATGAGTTTTAAATAGATAAAAAGAGGGTAATATGATAAATAAATATTTCTATATGTAAATATTGATAAAGAGTAAGTTATAAGAATATTACGGCACAAATTATGAAGATAATCATATTTATCCAGCCCATTACAGACTCGTGCTTTATTTGATGATAATTCTATAAGGATTCCCATTTTTCTTTCATTGAAACAACTTGATGATTGCTTTAAAATTGTTAGTGCTGATGCTAAATCAAGTTCCAGGATATACCATTGCTTTTCGATTCATCGTGATAATAATAGAGAAGTTTTTTGGGGGGGGGGGATAACAATAATCATACACTGGGGATATAGTCATCCATATTATGGATGAAACTCATTAAAATCATCACTTATATAATTTTTTTTTCATCAAAGTATTTTGAGAGGTTATTTATGAACAAGAATGAGATATTTTATGATTTAAATAGAAAAGGTTATCAAAATTGATTCACCCTTCCACCCAACTAAGTGTTGATCATCAACTCAAGTGATCTTAAAAGTAATAAATGCTTAAGAGTGGTTAATTTTATTTTTCATTAATGTGTGGTGTTATATGTTTCTATTTTTATTGAAGAGATAATGGTAGTGGATGGGGAATAAAAAATATGTGATTGTTATTGTTATATCCATAATATATATGGTTGTTAGGGTTATAGATTTAAATATGTAGTTATAATTTCTATATATATGATAATGGGTTGTTTTGTGGTTTTAATTACATCATTATAGATTTCTGAAGGATGCGATATGGATGATGTCAAATGGGTGACGCGATCTTGATGATGTGATGTGAATGATGTTGGGGATTTATGAAGTGTTGTGGATGGAATGAATAGTGTATTATAAGTTGTGGTTTTTAGGATATAAATGTTCACTAAAGTTGAAACCATAGAATAGTCATATTAACCATGTCATGGTTTATACTGGTCAAAACCACATCATAGTAGAGGTCACAACACTATCATTCCATGCATGGTATTACATTATTTTTAAAGTAATTCATTATAACCCTTTTTCTTCTCTTTGAAATAAATCATGATCGGTTATAAACATTATTTGATATTGTTTCTCCCCAATCCACTTTTCAATTTTATTAAAATACTGTTAAAAGGGATGTGGTCAAAAAAAGACAAGTAAGATTCCAAGTAAGAGGATATATTTCCCTTCATTATAAATTATAATAACTATTAGAAAATTATAATTCCATGAAATATTTAAATTTTTATACAAGGAATGGGTCTCAAATAAATCCAAAGATGATGTAAAATAATATTTTGCAATCTTATTCTTCTTATCTCCCATTTAATTCTTCCTTGTCTAGTCTTTCTGGGAATATTTATTAGATTTTACTTTCTCCTCTTCTTCTCTGACTAGGTTAAATTATTTTCTGACATTTATAACCTTATATGGTATTACTACTGGTTTCAAAATTCATTTCAAATATTCATTTATATTTTGTTATTATGTCACACATGGGTATATTTTTTACACTGAATTATGAAAATAATTAAATACTTATATTGATTTAAAAAATGATTGGAAAATTTCATACTTATTGTTTTACCACTTAGAACATGTGTCGCTTATTTTTCAACACCTTGTACAACAGAAGAAAATGATACTTGAGTTTCCTCATATTTATCCTTCTCAGATCATTTATGTAAAACTATTGGTGAAAAGATATTAAGCCTTCCTCCATTACTAAAAAACGAGTTTTGTGCTACAAATAAAACATTTACCTTATTTTCATTTTTCTTTTCCATAATCATGGATTTTCCACTAAAATTTCATCAGTGATAACGTAATTTGTATAATTTTTAATAATCTATTTGTTCTTAGTATCACATGTTTAACTATTTCTAAAAAATCTCTATAAAATTGTTAGTGAATAGGAATTATAACCACCACATGTCTATATCAATTAATGGGTGACTCCCTATTCAAAAATTGCATGATCATAAAATATTTTCCTTTATTTCATATAGTAGTGGAATTGTTCATCAAACTAAATATCCATATTCTATAATTTTCAATATCATTGAATCATAGTTTTAATTTTAGGTGCAGTCCTAATTAAAAGGGTATGTAGTTACATATCATTTTTCTTCCTAAAGGTGATCACCCACATTGAGGTTCCTCATCGATGATATGTATACCACCTTCAAATCATTGATTAAATAGGTTTGAATCATAAAAATAAAATTTTATGGAAGGAATATAGTTAATATATAATCATAAATATCTCCATCGTTAGTATAATCTATTTATTCTTCCTAGATAATACCAAATAGAGGATGAACTAGAATAATATTGGATTTCTCACTTATGACACATTGATTTAATGGATTTCCTAGACAAAAATAATAAATTATAGTATCAAATTTTGGACTCAATAATAATAAATTGTCTGTAATTTTATTCACCTATGTCGTCAATCTAGATGAAATTCTAAGTGGGATATGATATTTCGATCTCATCATAGATCTAATACATGATAGTTTGTTTCAATGTTTGAGTATGATCATCAGGGAAAAGATAATGGTCGACCAAATTACCTAAAAACCTTAGGAGAGAATAATTCTGTAAAGGAAGGACGAAAATAAATCATACCCCCATGGTTTATGTGGTGGGTATTTCTATATATTAATATTAAATAACCATCTAGTAGAAAGAAATCAAAAATACTTGAAGAAATGAGTAAAATGAGACCAAGAAAATATGGAATCATCATTATCAACCAACTATATGTGAATATTATATGATTAAAAAAGATTTAACACCTTGGGAATAAAAAATCCCTACTCTCCATAGATATAAATTTCAAAATAATGCATTGAAGGTTAAGGATGTTCAAAATGAGAAATTAGTGAGCAATAAAACGACTATAAAGCCTTGTTAAAATCCCAATATAAGATCCTTGCCACTATTTTTCCATCAAAAACCCTACTAAAGATTTAAACAACATTTATAGAAAGATAAGTTGGTATTTTTCATCAAATTTGTAATTATAATTGAATTTTTTAGAAGAACAGTTGGAGGATGCCCCTTCCCCCATAATGGGGGAGGGGACTCCACAATTGGCATATCGTAGATCAAGGCTTAAATTCCATCATGATATATTGTTTCATTGATATATAAACCCTTTATAATTGGGTTAATAGTTTTTTTATTTTTTAAATAAATTTCTTAGGATTAGTGAATACTTGACGTTTTTCGATATATTTCATTATTAAGAGGTTTCTAAATTGAAACATCAAATAGTGAAAGGAATACCATTATCACTAGTCAATGGCCTCAGGTTCCATTGAATGTTATTTTAAAAAATTATAATTTTTAGGTTCTTAACATTTCATTCTTTTTTTGGTCAAACGTTATAAATTTATTGTAACATAGGTTTCCTAGTTAAAACTTCTTTATGATTAGAATGATGAAACACAAAAAAAATCAAAAATCTTTATCATTACACAGTCATCTTAGAGTGTCTTTAAAACATATGAATTGATTTTGAAACCATGATATGGTGTATAATATCTCTTCTATGAAAAAATATTTGAACCAAAGCTCTCATTATCTATTCTTTATAATAATTATTTTGGAAGACTATGAGGAAGTGTTAATTATTCACAAATATTAGGATATTTATAACAGCCTTTGGATAACTCCGGAGAAAATATTCACTCGGTTTCTTCTTTATGATTTTCATAAAATATATTAAAGAAGAATAAGGTTTGAAAACCTATATTTAAATAAAAATTAATTTGGGATTTATTACATAAAAATACACTTCATATAACCCTGTAATATTATGAGGCCTAGTGAATTTTGTAAATTAGGTACATAGCATGGCAACTTGGAATAAAAATACAAAGGAATAAGCAAAAACTCCATAAAAGACCTTAAATTTCTTTAATATTCTAAAATGTCATGGGATAACCTGGGGACATACATAAGAAAGGGTGAGCTATAATGTTATGTCTCGACCAAGGTTCCACATACCAATGCCTCAATCTAGTTTTTCATGTGACGTCATGTATCACCCCCAGTTTCTAGTAAGTAACCCTTTTTATGCATTTTAAGTATGTAAAGTATATGGATTAATTTTGGGAAAGTTTAGAGAAATTTTGGATAGGTTTTGGGGGTTTTCTATAGGTGAACGATTGCAACATGATTTAATAAAACCATGAAACACCTACAGGAAACCGTGAACAGGGAGACAGGGGTAAAAGGGAAGGTGTGCGAGCAGTGCATGGTTTTCCCAAACCATGTGTCCACCATATAGAAACCATTAAATTTGTAAAATTGGTTGTGAATTTTTTAGACAGTGACTTTGGAATGGTTGGTGCATGGTTTGGAAAATGTTTGAGATGACCATGTGAGGTCCACCCTTAAGATAGTGGTTAATTCATGTTTAGTGCATGGTTTTCCAAACCATGAAACTAACCAAGGATGGGTCAAAAGTGAGATCCTAAAATTGGGGATATCACTCATTTTACCATCTAACTCCATTGTTTTTATCCTATATGACCCTAACTCAATATTCTATCTTTCCAAAGTGCAAATAATTTTATTCCATTGATTTGGAGGTGATTAAATGGATTCCCATTATGATTTGAAGATTGATTATTGGGGTATGTGGTTGTTCTTGATAATTATTGATAGCGTTTCTTAGATCTTCTTCGTCCTCTCTCTCGGTTTCTTAGATATACACCCATTTTGGGTAGATCAAAGGTTTTATATGCCAAGAATGTTGAAATTTAGTCTTTTTTTATAGGGGAATATATCTAAGGTGAGTGTTTGGAGATTTAACATGGTTTCGTGAACTTTCTCCATGTTATTCTTTGTTTTCATTAGAAAACTTTAGGTAGGTGGCTTCACACTCAACTCCTCTATTTAGAACATAAAGGATTGGTTTCAAATTGGTTTAATTGCTCTATTTTGATTGTGAAATTGTGGTTCAAAGCCTGTTATGAATCCAATTTAGTGACGATTTATGGTTTTTGGTAAAATTTTGGAATCATGAAAATTAGTTGTGCAAAGTTATTTAATTTATTGATTTTAAAAGGTTGTTTTTAAAATATTTCCTGGTTTAATTTTTGAAAATTGTTGTTTAAGGGTTTTCGATAAAAGAGTGTTTTTAATTAAAAAGATTAAATTGGTTGTTTTTAAATGGTTTTAGCCGACATGGTTTTCATGTGAGTTCATGTTTGGCATGCCCCTGAATAAGGGATGTGTACCTGTGGGGTATAGGGGATGTGAACCTTTATTGAGGGAATTTTTCAGTGGAACACAAGGTGACTAGACATAAAACCACCAATGCATATGGAACTGTCATACACGAATGCATGTGTGGGTGTTTTTTGAATCATGGATGAGTATTCCAAAAAGTAATGTTAAATAATTTAAGTAATTTTTTTGTTCTTTCCTTGGAAAATTGTTCTTATTAGAACTTCTTTTATTTGATTTAAATTGTGAAACTGGTTGAATGTTTTTTATATAAACTATTTTTATATGAATTCTTATAACATATTTTATCCTAGTGGTGTGAGTAGGGAATTCATTGGGGAAACCTACTAAGTTTTAGTACTCACCCATGATTTGGTACATTGGTGATTTTGCATATATCATCTATTGAGTTATGGGAAAGGGTAAAGTATCACACATATTTAGTACTAATTTGCGATACTTGGGTTGTTGGTGGAATTTGATAATGGATCTTGTTAGATCCTTGGATTTGTAATTGTCATTGAATCTTGTTGGTTTTATTGTTTCTGATATTTACTTTGATGTTAGATTGTATTCCATTATGGTACTATTTAGTTGGATTTGATATAATTAGAATGTGTGAGTTTTCCTTCATTTTTATCATGAAACATGTTGTGTTTTATTTGTCTATGGTTTTTGGTTGGTTGTTTTATCTTCAAAGAGAAAATCATCCCCCAAATAGTAATTGAATCCCTTTGGGATTTATTTTTAGCCTTTAGCATCATAGGGATGTCGCTTAAGTCCAAATAATGTCTCACTATTTTCTCAATATAATGATAAGGGGAAATATGTTACAAGTTGTATTTTCTTGTTTTGTCCATGATAAATAAGTAGTCATCAGTTATGTCAGTCTTGGTGTTGAATTTATTACTTTATTTTCCATGAGTTGGGATCATAGAAATGTGTAGGATTACCAGGGATTGTAATATAAAGCCTAAAAATATGTATATAACCTTTTTATGTTGAACTTCAAGTTACTAGGGAGTTGGGTACATAAGTTCTTCAGAGACACTTATAGGATTTTTAATCTCATTTTCATGGGTTTAGACAATGAGATGAGCCTGAAATGTATTATAAAATGACATACCACATGGATTGAAAACTTCATTTGAGTAATGATTTATGAATTTAAAGTGAAAATGTTGATTTTTAAAAAATGTTGAATTTTTTTCCAATGAATGATTTTGGAAAAGAGCATGGTTTTGGTATTTTTAAAATGGTTTGATTTTCAAAAGAAAGTTCAAATTTTTCAATAGTGGTTGATCATGGTAATGTTTAAATTATAGAAAGAATGTTTAGATATAATTTGAAAATGGGAATCCTCCAGCTAATAGAGAGTGTGACTTATAATGTTTCATTGTGTTTATAGAAAATGTAACTTGGTAGATTTTATAGGAAATAATTGGAATAGGTTGTTGAGAATGTAGTTTCACCTAATCCACAAGTGAACCAACAGTCAGTTCAAATAATCTCTTAGGATTTTCAAACCATTGAGTCAATAATGCAACCATATACTCTTTTTATTATATTTTCACTACTGGAAATTCAAGTGGAGAAATCACAATTGTCTTCATGAGAGGAGGTGAGAGCTCTAGAACTAAGAGAAAAATGAAGAGGACACCTATTCTCAAAGAGGTGGAACACATTGGAATTGGACTAAAGGATAAAGTAATCTTCCTCCAAGACCCAAAAAAAAGCATGGATGTTTTCAGTGTGGTTCACTGATTCACATCAAGAAAAAGTGATCTACACCACTGAGATCATACCACAATTAAAAAAATGGGTCATATTCAGTACTATTGTCATAGTGCTCTAAGGTCGGGTGTTTGGAAAAATCCCCTTATGTCACAGACGTCGTATGATTTAACAGAATGAGAATTCTTTTCAATAGAACAACCATTGTGATTTTAGGAATTCCATAACTCCTCAATAAGGGAAATATAAACAGGTAAATAAAGAACAAAGTGTAGTGATGAAGAAATTATATGGAGTTGAGTGTGTGATTTTGGATGATCATCATGTAACTTCTACAGTTTAAGGTACGATTATTTGGAATTATACCCTTATGAGATATTTGTTTGAAATGAGTGAATCTCATTATTTATTACTTCTTATATTGTTGATTTTATGCATTTAAAAGTTGAGATGATGCCTTCTGTGATAAAACATAAAACTCATCTTGGGAAATGAGAGCATTGATCCCTTGTGAGTAGATCATTTTACATAATAGTTGATGGATCTAATCTAAAAAGGGATTACTTTGTGTTGGAGATATATTTATGTGATGTAATCTCGGGTATGGTTTGGTTGAAAACATTCAATTCTCACATCAACTGTTATATATGAACAGTTAGTTTCATGACTAAGGACGACATCAATCATCTCTTTAGAGGACAAAGGAATGTAAATGTTGGTGAAAAATGATTTTTTGAACCATTAGTTGGAATTATATCTTACTAGTTTGTGTCTTTGACTTTGGAATCAATGGAAGAGACTAATAAAAATAGTTTTCCTGCAGTTGTGGACTAGTTTTCAACTGTGTTTCCTGAAAATTTTTATGCATTGTCACGGGAAATGGAAGTGGAGTTTATAATTAATCTCCTCCAAGGGACCAATCCTATATCACTTCCTTCTTATCTAATGGTAACAATAGAATTAAGGGACTTGAAAGTGTAGTTTGAAGAGTTTGAAAGTAGGGGTTTCATTTGGACAAGTACGCCTTTGTGGGTAGCATCAGTCCTGTTCATTAAGAAGGTATATAGAACACTAAGGTTATATGGTGATTATCATAAGCTTAAAAAAGTTGTGATAAAGAATATATATCCTCTTACACACATTTATGATCCATTTGATAAACAAAGGAGATATCATTGGTTCTACAATATTAACATGCAATCAAGATATCACCAATTATGAGTTTGGAAGGAGGATATTCCAAAAACGACTTTTAAAAGAAGATATGTCCATCATGAATATATGGTAATGCCTTTTGGTTTTATAAATGCACCATTGATCTTTATGGAATTGATGAATTAAATATTTTAGTGATATTTAGATTCTTTTTTATGGTGTTTTTGGATCGCATATTGGTGTATTCAAGGAAAAGGGATGAGCATGAGCAACACATCGAAATAGTGTTGGTAGTTTTGAGGGATCATTGGTTTTATACTAAATTATCAATGTGTGATTTTTTTATACAATAGGTATTCTTTCTTGGCCACGTAGTTTTTTAAAGAGGTGTTTTAGTTGATCAGAAGAAGATAGAAGTTGTTGTCTCTTGGAAACCACCTAAGAATTTCTTTGAGATATGGTGTTTTCTTTGTCTAGTTGGTTATTACTGATGCTTAGTTTGTGATTTTTCATGACTAGCTTCACCTATGAAATCTTTTAAAAATAAGTATGGTCAATTTAAATAGAATAAATCTATAACTATTTTCAAGAGTTGAAATTTCATCTTACATCTTCACTTATCTTGATTTTTCCAGAATCATGATAATGGTACGTAGTGTGTTGTGATACTTTGAGACCGTGGTTATGATGTGTTCTCATGCAAGGAGATCTTGTTTTTTCTTATGGTTTAAGGTAGTTATGAGTACATGATGAGAACTAACCAACACATTATTTGGAGTTAGTTGTAGTCATCCATGCATTGAAAACTTGGTGTCATTACCTCTTTGGTGATAAATTTACTATATTTATAGATTATAACAGCTTGAAACATATTTTATAACAAAGTTATTTGAATAGAAGACAAATATTATGGATGGAGTGTCTCCAAATGTTTGAATTTGACTTGATGTATACATCGGGGAATATAAATATGGTGGTATATGCATTAAGTAGGAATTCATATACTCAGTAGGAAAAATAGGATTCAAATGAGTGGTAGTTGATGTCAGTGTTAACTGACATGAGTTTGGAATGTGAGTACTATGGTGATGTTGTGGTTTTATTTCCAATTTCTTTGATTCCTGATCTGGTGAATATGCTTAAAGAGGCACAAATGTCTAATTTTTAATGTGTTATAATAAGGACAAAACCCAATGGTGGGAAGACCATTGAGTGATGAAATCTAGATGGGGGTTTCGTTTTTTGGTTCAGAAATCAGATGGTTTTTGCCTATGTATTTTCAAGAAAAAAATCTTAATAGTTACCAACATTCAAGATGGGTTTTCTATCTAGGAATACAAAATATGTATAATTCATTGAAAGTAGATTTTTGGTGGATCATCAATAAAAAAAGGTTCCTGAGTTTGTTTCAAAGTGCTTAACTTTTCCACAAGTTAGGAAGAGCATCAGAAACTAGATGGTATGTTGTATTATTTACCTATCCCTATTCGGAAATGGGAGTATATGGCTATAGATTTTCTAAAAAGTCTCCCAATAATGATTCAGAAACATGATTCCACATGGGTGATAGTGGATTTTCTTACCAAGTTGGCTCATTTTATCCCTATTCATGGATCTCATATGGTGGGGGACTTATCAAAGATCTATTTATGATAAGTGGTAATGAGACATGGCGTACCGGTTTTAATAGTGTGAGACATAGATTTGAGGTTCACACATCTTTTCTATAAATCCTTATAGAAATACCTTGGTAATCAGTTGACTATGAGTAAGACGTATCATCCTCATGTAGATAGGCAATCTAAAATAATGATATAAAAACTGAAAGACATGTTGCAAGTTTGTGTAGTGGATTTTGGGGGCTCATGAGAAGATCACATACCATTAGTGGAGTTCTCATATAACAACAGTTATCATGACATGATACATATGGCTCCTTTTAAGCATTGTATGAGTTTCCTTTCTATTCTCTAATTTTTTGGGTGGAAATAAGTGACACTTCACTAGTTGGGAAAAGTTGTGTCCAAGAAAAAATGGAGAATATTAAGTTGGTCTGAAAATGGATGGAGACGAATCAGAGTTATCAAATATTGTATAAATATCATCATCAAAGATCATTATTATTATCAATAAGTGATCATGTGTTCTCGAGGATCTCTCCAAGGCTATGACATCGATGTTTTGGGAAGAATAGAAAGTTATCTCATTGATATATATGACCTTTTAATATATTTGAATGGGTTGGAGAGGTGGAATATCAACTGTAATTTACACTATGGTTCATTGTGGTGCATAATTTTTTCCATATATATCCATTGAAAAAGTATCAGCCTGATCTAGGCCATGTGATCAGATGGGATCACATGGACCTAGAGCTGCATGCTTCATTGATTTACATGCCAGTACAGATTGTGAATAGGAAAGAGAAAGTATTGCATAGAAAAATCATTGGTCTAGTGAGAGTTTTGTGGCAACATGGTTAGATCTAATAAGATACTTGGGAACATGGTAATAAAATAAAAGAGTAATGGATGAAACTAATTCATGGAATTAATGGTTTTCTACTTTCCAAGGATGGAAAGACCAATGGTGGGAAGAATGTATCACCCTCATTTTCATTTAAATAATCCTTTATTTATGATTTTAAGTAAGTGATGTATATGGATAAAGTTTGGGAGAGTTTGGAGAACTTATGGAGTGGTTTTGGTGATTTTCTACAATTCCACAGCTGATGCACTTTTTGGTAAAACAATGCAACACCTGCAGGAAACCGTGCATAGGGAGATAGGGGAAAAGGGAAGGTGTATGGGTGGTGAATGTTTTTCCCAAGCCATGCATCCACCAAGTATAAACATTTCTCTTTGTAAAAGTGGTTGTGGATTTTTTGAGATAGTGGATTCAGAATGGTTGTCTTATGGTTTGGAAACCATTTGAGAAAATCATGTGAGGTCAACCCTTGAGGAAATGTCTAATGCTTGATTATCACATGGTTTGTCTAACCGTGGAACTAAACATGCATGGGTCAAAAGTGAGATCATAAAATTATAAATCTCACTCATTTTACCCTCTAACTCTCTTTTTCATCCTATGCAGACCTAAATCAATATTCTCTCCTCCCAAAGGACATAGAAGGTTCTCCCATCGATCTGAAGGCAATCCAAAGTCTTCCCTTGGTGATTTAAAGGTAGATTCTTATAGTATGTGATCGTTCTAGGTAGTGTTTCATAGATATTCTACACCCTCTCTCTTGGTTTCTTATATATACACCCGATGTGGGTATATCTAAGGTTTTGGATGAAAAATATGTTGAGATTTGGTATTTTTTATAGCGTATGTGATCTAAGGTGGGTTTTTGGAGATTCAACCCAGTTTTGTGGATGTTCTTCATGTCATTATTTATTTTCTTCACAAAACCCATGGTAGGTTGCTTTACTCTCAACTCCTCTATTTATAACTTGAAGGATTAGCTTCAAATTTGTTTAATTGATAGATTTTTATTGTGAAATTATGGTGAAAATCTTGTAATAAATCCACTCTAGTGACAATTTATTTTTTTATGGAGAAATTGTGGAATCATAGAAATTGGTTGTGCAAATTACTTTGGTTTATTGATTTTATATAGTACATTTTAAAATGTGACATGGTTGAATTTATATAAATGGTCATTTAAAGGTTTTCAATAAAATAACAGTGTTATTAAAATGGATAAAATTTGTTGTTTTAAAATGGTTTTGGCCTACATGGTTTTCATGTAAGTTCATGTTCCCCATGCCCCTAAATAAGGTACATGTACTAGTGGGGTACAAGGGATGGGACCCAGGATTAGGGGTGTGTGTCAGTGGGACACAAGGTGATTGGAAAAGAAATTTCTCATGGGTATGTAACTTTCAAACAAGCATGCATGTGTGGGTGTGTTTTAAATCATGGATGAGTATTCCAAAAAGGAATGTTAAATGATTTAAAGAATTATTTTTCTGCTTTCCTCAAAAAAATTGTTTTTATGGGAATATATTTTCTTTTATTTAAATTGTGAAATTGGTTGAAATTTTTTTATATAAAATATTTATATATATATATATTGCTAACATGTTTTATCCTAGTGGTGTGAGTAGGGAAGTCATTAGGGGGAACCTACTGAGTTTTAGTAATCACTTTATCTTTGGAACATTAGTGATTTTAAAAATATCATCTATAGAGATACAAGAAAAGATAAAGTATCAAACATATATAGTAGTACTTCAAGATACTTGGTTTGTTGATAGAATTGGAGCATGGATCTTGTTTGATCCTTTGAGTTATGGTTTTCATTGAGTCTTATAGGTTTTATCATTTCTGTTGTTTACTTTAGTTTGTCTTATTTTATGGAACTCTTTGGTTGGTATTGATATAAATGGAATGTGTAAGTTGTCTTTTATTTTTATCATGCAACATGTAGTGTTTTATTTTTCTATGGTTTTTGGATGATTGTTTGATCTTCAAAGGGAAAATTTTCCCCCATATTTTAATTTAATCCCTTTGGAATTTATTCTCATCCTTTAGCATCTTGTGTATGTTGCTTAAGGCCAAGTAATGTCTCATCTCCCTCTCAATCCAATGAGAAGGGGTAGAATGTTACAACTCAGACATGCCTCCCCATACGCTAGAGGCTTCTGACTAGTATCAAGGGTCTAATATATAATGTGGTTGGACTATACAATCTTTATCAAAGAAACACAATAGTTGAAATCAATAAAAAATATCGAAATGATAACAAAAATAAACCAAGATAATACCATAATCAATAATCATCTAACATTACATGATGAATCCAAAATAGAAAAACAACATCCAAACCCAAATAGTAAATATATCGTGCCATATCAGTGTAAAATGTCTAAAAAACCCAAAATAAAGATACACTAACAACTCCCAGTCGGTTACCAACATCATGTCTGGTTCCCTAATCTGTTCTCTATCCTAAATCCCAACTCAACCATCTAACAGAGGACACTTCTCCCTAACTTATCCTATAAACATGAAGTCTATTCAGGTATCGATCAGGAAGCCTAAGTAGGGTGTGAGTAAACCTCAGTAGGCCACAACCAATTGTGTCTAAAACGATATCTAGTCTATAATAGTGTATGCAGTTGTATAAAAAATAAAGTACAAGTGATAAAGTAAATAATTCTCACATTTAATATTTTTAATTAACCTCATAGTCATTTGGGTTCACGGAGACACTCGAACCAATCATACATACTTTGGATCATTCTAGAGTCTGAACCATACATCATAGGAATATCACAAATCATTATTTCATGGTCTTTCATTATCTATTTAATTCTAATTTCACAAAAAATACATTGGGTGCCTAGAGAAACAATCTTCCACCCCATGTGTATTGGGAGTAACATTCCTTATCTCACAAATCAATGATCACATGAAACAAATATATATATGTTGGGGGATTAGCGATGTAATATAGAACTCCATGGGTATTTGGAGTAGTAGTCTCTATCCCACAACTCGTTGTTCTCATCATTCTCATATGTCAAAAAACGTGGTTCCACATTTATAACCCATTTAACAACCATTTCTATAGCCCATTATTCAACCAAATTCATTATCCCATTTATCAGCCATTTTCATAATCCATTTTTCAACTAAATTAATAATCCCATAAATCATCATTTTAAATGTATTTTCCCACCCCATGGTTTTCTATTCATGTCTGATATCAATATCATCAATGGGTCCAATAGGATCCATAAAGGGTTTCACAATCTCAATGGATTAAATTAATTAAATAAATTTGAAATGAAATTTCCTAATGTGGAAATTAAAATTTCACAATTAAATAATTACAATTATAAACAATACTATAGGAATTTTAAATTATACCACCTACCTCAAGATATCATTGATGGACTCTCTTCAAATCATAGACCTAAAATTAGTGTAAAATGATTGAAATAACAATGGTAGAGAAAATATAGGATAAAAAATTTGGGAAGAATATCCAAATAAACTAGATTCATCAAAACCTATATCTAAACCATTGAAAATTAGGGAAAAATAGTCCCTTCTAAAGGGAAAAAAACAAGAGATAAAGGAACCCAATGAGGAAGAACTTACAAACTAGATAGGTGAAGATTTTTTACTCCAAATATTTGATTCACATAGAAATATGTTTGATAGGACTTTTAATCCACCTAATAGTCTCTAAAATCATGGTAAATAGGGTTAGTATAAGTGGGGATTAATGGGAATAAAAACTAGCGGGTTTGAAAAAAAATTATAAAAAAATTGGTGGTTTAATTTGTACATCCATGGTTTCCTAAGAAGAGGCACATGGTTTTACAAATTGTGCACCTTAACCATGTGCCCCTACTTATGGGGTGAACTATTTCTCCAAAATGGAACATGATTGGACAAACCATATTGAATCCATAAAATTCCCCTCTGTCTTGGATTCTTGGTTTTCTGGGGGTAGGTGCATGGTTTGCGCAAACTGTCTAGCAACCATGAACTTCCCAAAATCCCTCTAAAAGTTCCCAAAACTCACATGAACACACCTGAGACAAAATACAACCAGAAAATGATCAAAAGAAGGATAAATTCATATGTAAATGAGTTAAAGATAACTCTATAAAGTTTGTGATCTTATAATCTCCCCATATTATAACAACTCATCCTCGAGTTTTACTCCCAAGCATCGCTAAGATTCAAAGGTAAAAAGGTTAGGCCATTGGGCCTACATATTTGTTTCCCACTCCTCTTTTTCCTTATAAAAATGGTCATGTTACCAAAATAATCAAAATAGAAGAATGGTATTTCCCCACAACACTTTATCACTACAATCCACAATATGAATCAGATACTCCTCAAAGGATACTTCAGCCTCAATCTCAACATCATCAACACCAATCTCATGAGAAGGGTTAGGGTGATACTGTTGAAGCTAAGACATGTGTAAAAAATCATTCATATCCCAATACCTCTATGTAATATCCAATAAGTATTCTGTTAACCAAATTATCTCTACAATATCAAATGGTCCAACATTTCTTGGTGCCAAATTTCCCTATTTATGAACCCTATAATGATCCAACCTTGACGATACCTGAAGGAATACATGATCACCCACTGTAAAATCAAGGGGTAAAAAATGTCAAATATCGAATGCATTTTTAATACAATAATCCATAACCATGAATTTACAAATCATATGAGTCTGTTTTGACATCTCTTACATGAGACTCGATTCCAACAACTCTGACTCACCCACCAATATCTAGAATAGAGGTGATATGCAAGCCCTTCCAAAAAGTTCCTCATAAGGTGTCATATAAATAGTCACCTAATAATTTTTTTTATATGAGAACTCAAATATTTTTATGTGCCTCTCTCACTTTCCACCAAAATCAAGGATGCATGCTCTCTATATATCCTCCATCACATATATAGTACGCTCTGATTTCATGTCTATCTGTGAGTGGAAATCCATACTCAAAAACTCATGTGTACCCAATGCCTTCTGTAATCCTTCGAAGAAGTGAAAAGTAAAATGTGATTATTGTTATGAACCTATGCTCTATAGAACCCCATGAAAATATACTATCTCCCAAACATACATATCACCCAATTGGTCCATGGTAAAAGTTTATTAGATATGGATGAAATGGGAAACCTTTTTTAACTATTCTATAATCTCCCAAATTGTATCATTCTTTTGAGGTATCCACAAAAATACCACCACAAAGTCCATGATAACATCATCCCACTTCCATTATAGAATGGTAAATGGTTGTAAAAAACTACTAGTTCATTGATTCTTAGCATTCACCTATAGACAGTTGTGTAATCATGTCACAAAACCTATAATCTCCCTTTTCATTCTTGGCCAACAAAACTATCAATGTAGGTCAAAGTACATTTTTTTTAAACTATGATTCACCTCCCACTTCATGGCATGAAACTCATTCATCACCTTATCATGCATACTCATAGGCACAAAAACCTGGTCTTAAACCTACATAATCGCACCCTCATCTAGTGTCCAATTGGAAGGTGACTCCCCACCATCAAGGATTTCCCACAAAGATAAACACTTTGGATCATTGTACTAAACCACCCTATTATGGATCATAAGTGTGGGCTCACATAATAAGGATAAAATGGTTATCTTCTTGGACTTTGGAACTGCTCGAGTCTGTGTCTTTCTGCTCAAATCATCAGAAACACTATTTCCATTTCTTAGTGTATATGATAGCTTAAAATAAAACAATTTTATATAATCAACCCATATCCAGTACCATATGGTCAAATATCATTGTGAAAATATATACTTTACAGTTTTTTGGTTGGTATACACTATAAACTTTTCACCCAACAAGTAATGTCACCAACATTTTAAGGCATAAACCACCAGAACTAACTAGAGGTTTTTCATAGGGTAATTCCAATAATGTGACCTCAAATATCATGATCCATACACAAAAACACAATCTCATTCCATAAATACTAGTTCAATTCTGATCTCTGATGCATCACAAAACATTTTATACTCCTCACCCATCTCGAGTAGGGTCAAAATTGGTGTGGTTGTCAAATTATTCTTAAACTCCATAAAAGAATTATCACATGATCCATACCATTAATACTTGATCTCCTTCTTGGTCAAGCCTAAAATTGGTTATACCAAATGGGAAAAGACTTGAATAAACCTCTAATAATAACCCACCAAACCCAACAATCTTCATATATCAAAAACATTCTTGTGTTGCTCCTAATAAACCACTTCCCGCACCATATCTGGGTCCACTGGTACACCTTACTAGAAGATGATGTTACCTAAGAAATGTATCCTATAGATCTAGAATTGGCACCAAGATAGCTTGACGTATAGAAAATTATTTCAATGTACTCAAGATGGCCTTAAGATGTTGGGAATGATCATCATCAGTCTGGGAGTACACCAAGACTTCTTCCACACAAAAACCAAAAATGATCCAGGTATAGGTGGAAAATTTGGTTCATCAAGGCCATAAACATATCTAAAGTGTCCATCGGCCTAAATGGCATCACAACGAACACATATAGACCATAGCCTCTTCTAAAAACAGTCCATGTTATATCAAAAGTTCTAACTCAAAACTAATGGTACCCTGATCTCAAGTCAATATTATAGAAAAAACAAGATCCTATCAACTGTTCAAATAGATCATCGATATGTAGAAGATGATACTAAATACTTATTGTCATCTGGTTCAACTTATAGTAATCAACACATAAGTGCAACATACCATTAGACTTATTAGCAAAAAAATAGGATAACTCCAAGGCGACGTACATAGATAGATAAATACCATATCCATCAATTATTTTAGTTGATTATTAATATCTTGAATCTCTTTTGGGTCCATTCTATAAGGTGGAATGGAAACTATTTTAGCTCTAAGAATGACCTCAATTGTAAACTCAACATCTCTCTCAGGTGGAAGCCCTGAGAAGTATTCAGAAAGCATGTCCTGGTATCGGTCTATTATGGGTGGAAAGACATTGTGCTTCATACCCCCATCACCCAGAAAAAGAATTGAAACCAAGGTGGTGATCTTTACTAGCTACAAAAGAAATGGCCCTGCACGACCTTCCTAGATATCCCATTATCCACAATGAACATAAATGTCACCCACAGGAGACGTAAAGGTCACCCTCCAGTGGTAAAAATATATGTGGGATCAGTATGATACCAACTAGTACATAACCAAAAATCAATTCAAAACCAGACATGTCAAGTATGTAAATATCCCAACAGAAATGAAACTCCCCAATCTTGAGAGAACACCCCTTACATAAACAGATTTATCTCAACGATACTCCCAATGGTGTATCGATCATTATAACTTCACTATAAAATTAAAATGTTATACTCAAAGTATTCAAAATTTGAATAGATATAAAATAATTTGAGGATATTGTGTCAAAAAATGAACTAAAAATTGTAGAAGTTATAAGAATAGTACCTCTAACTATCAATGGTTCAGCTTTTTATCCACAAGTGCATGATGAAATTCATAAAATGGTTATCTCCTTCTATAGTAGCCTCATCTCCTGCCCATGCTGGAATAAAGAACTGAAAATATATGAAATAAAAAGAATATTTTATTAGGAATATACTCCCCTAGTTCAACCACACAAACACTACTTATCTCTCATTCCTAAGCACATCTGGGTAAAAGTGTTCCATGAACTTATCCTGAAAGTCTTTCCATGCCATATTTTATAGCTACTTATCAAGAGTCAAAATATCCCTTTAGTGTTTCACTAATCTCCACAAAATATAGGTATCCAATATTACTCAATTCTCTACAGGAGTCTCTAAATAGTCAAGGATCATCTAGATAGACTCAATACAAAACTTAGCTGCTGAAGTGCATTGTGTTGCATTTGTTGTCAATGAGGCATGAAGTTGTCTTGGAATGAATGGATGTCAAGGAGTCAAGATGTGAATGTCAAAGGATGTGATGGTGATGGAGATGAAGGAGAATGGCCATGGTACTAAGATGCATGTCACTTAGGAGATTCACTAAGTGGTATTGGAAATTGTGGTTTAAACATTCTCCATGGACATCTGACGATTGCTGAGCTGCTCTTAAAGTTCCAAGAACTTGTATCAACTGGATACAATGTCACAACATGATTAGAAGACCATGCATTGTAGTGACAATGCATGAGGAGTTGAAGAAGCAAGATGATCCATCCACAACCACTGAGTGGATGAAGTGGATTTAAAGAAGTCCATGTACTAACTCTTAGTGCATGTGAATTGGAAGTGATCCAGTTGATCTCTAATTGGATCAATGAAGCACATTGAAGAAATCTTTGATTCAGGAGCATCGGTTGATGGAAGATCCTTCAAGAATTCCATTCTTAAATGATGATTATATGTTGAAGAAGGATGATGAATTCTAATGAAGAAGAAGAAATAAAGAAGATGAAGAAGATGGCTTGGAATGTGGCATTTGGCTTTAACTTATGGAAGAACTTTGTATTTGACAAAGTATTATTCTTTGCCTTAGCCAAAAAAATTGGCCAGCCAAGGCACCTTGAGGGTTCAACCCCAAGGCATGGGCACTAGGGCACCACGCCCGGGGGAACCTGTGGGGCGAGCCAGGGCGGCAGGGCGCACACCCAAGACACCGCATGGGCGCCTGGGGCACGCCCGGAGGAGCGCGGCAGGGGCGCATGAGCGCACCCGCGAGTGTCAGTGTGCATAGTGGGCGCTAGGAGCGCGCCCGCAGGAGGCGTGAGTGGGCGCAGAGCGCGCCCGCAGAGAGAACCCGGTGCGGGGCGGCACCGGGAGGGGAGAAGTTCAACTGGCGTGTGGTGGAGAGCGTCAGGGTAATAAACCGCGTGAAAATCGCGGGCCGTTTCGATGTGGGACGCGTATTTTTCACCGGGATTGAATCTGAGCCGCTCGATTGATCGCGCGCTTGATCTGCGCCGCACGATCCATCCGCGGCGCCACGATCTAATCCAGGCCATTGAAGATCTGATCCGACGGCCCCGGCTTCGTCCTCAACCTCGAGCCATGCCGAAGCCTCCCCGCGAGCCTCCGTCGAACCAGGAGCAACCCGACGACGGTTTTTGAGCTCCCGGCCACCTCTGAGTAAACTGAAGCCACCCTCGTGGTCGTCTGGCCATAACGAACAGGATCATGCCTAAAAATGACCATGCATGCAATGTTTGGAGGATTTCGGTTGAGGCCGAGGCAAGAGAAGCTGCCGAGGCCACGTGGTTGGTGTTCTTGCATGGGATGAGCCTAAACCGAAGGCTGTGCATGCGTTATGAGTCGCATGCACGTAGAGGAACAAAAAATAAAGGGAACCCGCATGAAACCGAGAATAAAAAACAAGATTTGGAAATATTTTTGAAGATCCGAAGATCTCGGGTGTTTGAAGTTATTTCACGCGGATAGAACCGCCTCTCCTCTGCCTATATAAATGAGGCCGAGCCCTCGAGAATGCTTGCTGAAGTTTTGTTGAAGACCTGTCGTCCCGCGTGTGCTCTGCCTCGCGAAGTAGAAGCCCTGCGCGCACCACTTGCGCGGCAGCAGCCCAGAGCCATCCCTTGGCTCTGTGTGTTCCTTTTGCGCACCTCTTGCGCGAAAGAAGAGAAAGGGAGAGTCCCCTGTGCGCCTTCCTTGCGTGACAGGAAGACCCGTGGCCGCATCTTTGCGCGCCCGTGGTTGCATTCTTCTCTGCCCGCGGACTTGCGCGGCAGGAAGTGTTTGCGCGACCCTGTGCACCTTGAGGACTTGCGCGCCGCATTTGAAGACAGTAGAGGCTTGCACCTTGTGTGTGCAAGTAAAGGCCGTAGCCTTGGGTGTGTGTGAAACAAGAAGACCACCACAACTTGGGTGTGTGCAAGTAGAGGCCGAGACCACACCTTGTGTGAGTGCCAAATTGAAGAACACACTTTGTGTGCCAAGTGAAGTGGAAGGCCGTAGCCTTGTGTGGGTGAAGTGAAGACCACACCTCATTTGAGTGTGTGTGTGTGCAAATTGGAGAGGAACACCCTACGGCCATTTAAGTGTGTGCAACAAGAAGAGGAGGAGGCCAACTCATGTGTGTGCTAAAGTGAAACAAGTGTGTGCTAAGAGACAAGGAGGCTGAAGCCTAAGTTTGTGCAAAGTGGTTGTGCACACTTAGAAGAAGAAGGACATCCACACTAAAGTAGAACACACTCTAAGTGTGTAAACAAATTGGATAAAGTGTGTGAAGGAGGAACAAGGTGTGTGCTTAAAGATACTACACCCTTTGAGGGTTTATTGCACCAAGAGGAAGAAAGGAGAGTGCATGCATACATGCATGCACGTGCACACGTGAACAAAGATAAATCTGGCTGTGTGCATTTGAGTTGTCCAAGACCAGTGGTTCTTGAAGAATTGAGAAGGCCATGTAGTCAGTGCATGAGGAAGCAGAGTTGCCATGCACTCAGTGCATGAAGTTGAATTGATGTGAGACTGGACCAGAATGAAGTTAAAGACATCAGTTGTCTGAGCATTCAGTAGTTGAAAAGAGTGAAGACAGGTAATCCTGAAGAAGGAGATAAAGCCTGAGCTGGACGAGAAGCCCTGATCAACCACAAGTTATCAGAAGAGAAGAGCAAGGCCAGTAGCCTTTATCCCAGGCTGCTGAAGTTACTTGAAGAACTTAAAGTGAAGAATAGCTACTCGTGTGACTCGAGGAGCCAGGAGAAGACCCTGTGGGACTCAGGGAGAAGAAGTCTTCAGTGGGATTCTGGAGCAGGCCAGTGGGACTCTGGTAACACTGTGGGACGCAGTATAAAGACCCTCCTGTGGGACTTAGGAGAGATACAGTGGGACTCTGTATCGACCATTGTAATTCTAACAAGTTATAATGGGAGAATCCATGCTGGGAGAGCATGGCAAGTATGTAGGCCTTTGGTGCCGAACCTTGTAAATCCTTGTGTCCAGTGCCTTTACATTTACTGCATCATTCGTGGAAAGGTGAGAGATACAAGAAGAGTGGATCAAGGCTTTAACCAGCCATAGAGGTTTAATTGATAAAGAATCAATTAGTAAAAAGTTTTAAGGGATCACTGATTCACCCCCTCCCCCTCTCAGTGATTCACACTGATCTGGGCACTTCAATTGGTATCAGAGAGAGGTTACCTCTAAAAGATCCAAGGGAGTCTTTATGAAGTGCAGATTTGAGGAAATGAGTGACCAGCCTCAAATGGAGATATCTTCCAAGACTCAGAAAAATAGAAAGAAGAAACAGGCCAAGAAGATGAAGAAAGCCTGTCCTAGCTATGATGAAGTTGAAACAATGAATGATCTTCAGAGTGCACTCAAATATCTTCAGAAGACAGTTCCCATGGAAGTGGCAAAGTGTATAGCTACAGGCATCCATGATCTTCCTGAAGAAAAATCACAGTTAGAAGAAGAAGCCAATGCAATGGAAGATCAATTGGAAAAAAGGGTTGGCATAACCAACACTCTCAGAAAGCTGGTGAAGGCTAAAGATGAAACAGTATCTCTTTGCAATGAAAGATATGAAGACACTGCTGAAGAATTGCAAAGAAGCCTTTCTGAGAATGAATTCTTTAAGATAATGGTCAAAGAAGTGTTCCATGCACTGGAGAAGCTGCACAGAGTCTCAATGATTGTCAAAGATGCTCAACTAGAAGATAAAGTCAAAAGGGTGAAGGAGCTTGACAACTCAATGCAAGAAATGAAGAAGGTGCATGAAGACCAGATGAAACAGGTGGAAGAAAGTTGGGAAGGAAATCTAAGAGCTGTTGAGGATGAGAAGAACTCGCTTAACATGAAGTGCTTAGAACTGGAGGTGATATTGACAAATCTGCAATCACCCAAAGCTGAAACCTCCCAGTCAGCTGGTAGAAGACATGTTGCTACCCAAGTATGCTTTGAGCAGGATGATTCTAAGAGAAAGACATCCTCTAATGAAAGTGCAACATCTTCTAAGAAGAAGGTTCCATCCATCTGGATGTGGAAGGTGAAGAAGCAGAGCTCTCCTGAAACAACACAACTTGTCAAGAAAAGTACCCAGCAATCAGAAGTACACAAGAGGTCAAGATTTGTGGGTCAGTGTTGGTGTTGTAACAAGTATGGGCATTGTGCAAAGGATTGTTGGTACAATCCACTGAATGCCAAAGCACAGAGGAAGCCCATGCCTAGGGGGAGCAAGCCAGAGGAAAAGAAGTAGCATCCACAGGTCCAGAGACATCTGTTTACTGCAAATAGATTTGGATTACTTGACAACATCTGGGATGATTGCAAAAGTGGTCAAAAAGATACATGTCAATCTCCAACTGTATCCAGAGCTCAAAAGAAGAAAAGATCACAGAACCTGGCTCAGAAAGAATCCTTGGGAAGCAAGCATAAGAAATTGGAAGATGCTCCCAAGAAGATTATGAAAAAGGAAGAGAAGTCCTTGGATTCTAAATCCAAGAAGGGTGAGTCATCCAGAAGGACCACCAAGAAGAAATGATTCTACTGTGGAAGGAATGGTCATGCCATGGATCTTTGTAAAGAAGCCATGAAATTCAATAGAAGCCAACTGGACTCAAAAAGACAATCAATCCAGAAGAAGAAGAAGGGATTGATTGAAAACAAGTTGCCTAAGAGAGGTAGCTTGACAGTATCAAAAGAACCATGTGGAATTTCCAAAACTGAGGCCTCACTTCCAAATGACATGTTTGTCATATGGCCAAATCAGTTGCAACTTGCCAAAGATCTACAGAGAGCTGAAGATGAAGTTCTGGCAATTGCTAAGGCAAAAGGGAAGAAGAAAATTTCACATAAAGATGTATTGAGATCCACACCAGCACAATCATCAATGAAAATCAAATGTGCAAGTGTGAAGACTGGTGAAAATGGGACATCTCGGTTGAGAGAATCTTCTCAACCTTGTTGTTCACATTGATGAACCAAGGAGGTTCCATCTTATTCCCTTATACACTGGTATTTACATGTGCTAACATTGCAGGGAATTGAAGATGATGATCATTTCTCAGCTGGAGAATGGTTTGGACAAAATGGAGTGCACCCCTTGAGGGGGATCCAATCTGAAGAAGATGGCATTCTTAGATTAATACCATCTTGAGAAAAGTGAAGGTATTCCAATCATAATTTCATCCCTTGTTTCTTAATTGAGTTTATCTTGTCAATTAAGGGGGAGTATGGATTGAATACAAATGGATGAAAGGGGGAGCTTTATCTTTGCACCTGAACTTTCTAATGAGTTTTGTGAAGCATGTGCAGGATTTAGCAAATTCATTGTTATATCTGAAAAATTTCAAGCCCCTAAGCATGATCTCACATGTGTAGAGAATTGTGGACAGCATTGAGTTCCTTGGTTACATCACTCTTGTTTTCTACACCGGGTTAGCCCAAGTAGACTTAGAGTTGATTTACAAAAGGTTCTTTGCTAAAGAAGAACATGTGGCATCATCCCTCTCTTAGTGATTTTCAAGAAGATGCTATTCAAAGGGAGGAAGATATTTTTGAAAGAGAACCACACCACACCTTTGCATTTGATTGCCAATAAGGGGGAGAAAATATTGGCACACATATTGACCCGTTCATATGTGCTGAAGGAGTGTATTGACAACAAATACAAAGGGGGAGATTGAAGTGCATTGTGTTGCATTTGTTGTCAATGAGGCATGAAGTTGTCTTGGAATGAATGGATGTCAAGGAGTCAAGATGTGAATGTCAAAGGATGTGATGGTGATGGAGATGAAGGAGAATGGCCATGGTACTAAGATGCATGTCACTTAGGAGATTCACTAAGTGGTATTGGAAATTGTGGTTGAAACATTCTCCATGGACATCTGACGATTGCTGAGCTGCTCTTAAAGTTCCAAGAACTTGTATCAACTGGATACAATGTCACAACATGATTAGAAGACCATGCATTGTAGTGACAATGCATGAGGAGTTGAAGAAGCAAGATGATCCATCCACAACCACTGAGTGGATGAAGTGGATTTAAAGAAGTCCATGTACTAACTCTTAGTGCATGTGAATTGGAAGTGATCCAATTGATCTCTAATTGGATCAATGAAGCACATTGAAGAAATCTTTGATTCAGGAGCATCGGTTGATGGAAGATCCTTCAATAATTCCATTCTTAAATGATGATTATATGTTGAAGAAGGATGATGAATTCTAATGAAGAAGAAGAAATAAAGAAGATGAAGAATATGGCTTGGAATGTGGCATTTGGCTTTAACTTATGGAAGAACTTTGTATTTGACAAAGTATTATTCTTTGCCTTAGCCAAAAAAATTTGCCAGCCAAGGCACCTTGAGGGTTCAACCCCAAGGCATGGGCACTAGGGCACCACGCCCGGGGGAACCCGTGGGGCGAGCCAGGGCGGCAGGGCGCACACCCAAGACACCGCATGGGCGCCTGGGGCACGCCCGGAGGAGCGCGGCAGGGGCGCATGAGCGCACCCGCGAGTGTCAGTGTGCATAGTGGGCGCTAGGAGCGCGCCCGCAGGAGGCGTGAGTGGGCGCAGAGCGCGCCCGCAGAGAGAACCCGGTGCGGGGCGGCACCGGGAGGGGAAAAGTTCAACTGGCGTGTGGTGGAGAGCGCCAGGGTAATAAACCACGTGAAAATCGCGGGCCGTTTCGATGTGGGATGCGTATTTTTCACCGGGATTGAATCTGAGCCGCTCGATTGATCGCGCGCTTGATCTGCGCCGCCCGATCCATCCGCGGCGCCGCGATCTAATCCAGGCCGTTGAAGATCTGATCCGATGGCCACGGCTTCGTCCTCAACCTCGAGCCATGCCGAAGCCTCCCCGCGAGCCTCCGTCGAACCAGGAGCAACCCGACGACGGTTTTTGAGCTCCCGGCCACCTCTGAGTAAACCGAAGCCACCCTCGTTCTCGTCTGGCCATAACGAACAGGATCATGCCTAAAAATGACCATGCATGCAATGTTTAGAGGATTTCGGTTGAGGCCGAGGCAAGAGAAGCTGCCGAGGCCACGTGGTTGGTGTTATTGCATGGGATGAGCCTAAACCGAAGGCTGTGCATGCGTTATGAGTCGCATGCACGTAGAGGAACAAAAAATAAAGGGATCCCGCGTGAAACCGAGAATAAAAAACAAGATTTGGAAATATTTTTGAAGATCCGAAGATCTCGGGTGTTTGAAGTTATTTCACGCGGATAGAACCGCCTCTCCTATGCCTATATAAATGAGGCCGAGCCCTCGAGAATGCTTGCTGAAGTTTTGTTGAAGACCTGTCGTCCCGCGTGTGCTCTGCCTCGCGAAGTAGAAGCCCTGCGCGCACCAATTGCGCGGCAGCAGCCCGGAGCCATCCCTTGGCTCTGTGTGTTCCTTTTGCGCACCTCTTGCGCGAAAGAAGAGAAAGGGAGAGTCCCCTGTGCGCCTTCCTTGCGCGACAGGAAGACCCGTGGCCACATCTTTGCGCGCCCGTGGTTGCATTCTTCTCTGCCCGCGGACTTGCGCGGCAGGAAGTGTTTGCGCGACCCTGTGCACCTTGAGGACTTGCGCGCGGCATTTGAAGACAGTAGAGGCTTGCACCTTGTGTGTGCAAGTAAAGGCCGTAGCCTTGGGTGTGTGTGAAACAAGAAGACCACCACAACTTGGGTGTGTGCAAGTAGAGGCCGAGACCACACCTTGTGTGAGTGCCAAATTGAAGAACACACTTTGTGTGCCAAGTGAAGTGGAAGGCCGTAGCCTTGTGTGGGTGAAGTGAAGACCACACCTCATTTGAGTGTGTGTGTGTGCAAATTGGAGAGGAACACCCTACGGCCATTTAAGTGTGTGCAACAAGAAGAGGAGGAGGCCAACTCATGTGTGTGCTAAAGTGAAACAAGTGTGTGCTAAGAGACAAGGAGGCCGAAGCCTATGTTTGTGCAAAGTGGTTGTGCACACTTAGAAGAAGAAGGACATCCACACTAAAGTAGAACACACTCTAAGTGTGTAATCAAATTGGATAAAGTGTGTGAAGGAGGAACAAGGTGTGTGCTTAAAGATACTACACCCTTTGAGGGTTTATTGCACCAAGAGGAAGAAAGGAGAGTGCATGCATACATGCATGCACGTGCACACGTGAACAAAGATAAATCTGGATGTGTGCATTTGAGTTGTCCAAGACCAGTGGTTCTTGAAGAATTGAGAAGGCCATGCAGTCAGTGCATGAGGAAGCAGAGTTTCCATGCACTCAGTGCATGAAGTTGAATTGATGTGAGACTGGACCAGACTGAAGTTAAAGACATCAGTTGTCTGAGCATTCAGTAGTTGAAAAGAGTGAAGACAGGTAATCCTGAAGAAGGAGATAAAGCCTGAGCTGGACGAGAAGCCCTGATCAACCACAAGTGATCAGAAGAGAAGAGAAAGGCCAGTAGCCTTTATCCCAGGCTGCTGAAGTTACTTGAAGAACTTAAAGTGAAGAAGAGCTACTCGTGTGACTCGAGGAGCCAGGAGAAGACCCTGTGGGACTCAGGGAGAAGAAGTCTTCAGTGGGATTCTGGAGCAGGCCAGTGGGACTCTGGTAACACTGTGGGACGCAGTATAAAGACCCTCCTGTGGGACTTAGGAGAGATACAGTGGGACTCTGTATCGACCATTGTAATTCTAACAAGTTATAATGGGAGAATCCATGCTGGGAGAGCATGGAAAGGATGTAGGCCTTTGGTGCCGAACCTTGTAAATCCTTGTGTCCAGTGCCTTTACATTTACTGCATCATTCGTGGAAATTTGAGAGATACAAGAAGAGTGGATCGAGGCTTTAACCAGCCATAGAGGTTTAATTGATAAAGAATCAATTAGTAAAAAGTTTTAAGGGATCACTGATTCACCCCCTCCCCCTCTCAGTGATTCACACTGATCTGGGCACTTCAATTGGTATCAGAGCGAGGTTACCTCTAAAAGATCCAAGGGAGTCTTTATGAAGTGCAGATTTGAGGAAATGAGTGACCAGCCTCAAATGGAGATATCTTCCAAGACTCAGAAAAATAGAAAGAAGAAACATGCCAAGAAGATGAAGAAAGCCTGTCCTAGCTGTGATGAAGTTGAAACAATGAATGATCTTCAGAGTGCACTCAAATATTTTCAGAAGACAGTTCCCATGGAAGTGGCAAAGTGTATAGCTACAGGCATCCATGATCTTCATGAAGAAAAATCACAGTTAGAAGAAGAAGCCAATGCAATGGAAGATCAATTGGCAAAAAGGGTTGGCATAACCAACACTCTCAGAAAGCTGGTGAAGGCTAAAGATGAAACAGTATCTCTTTGCAATGAATGATATGAATACACTGCTGAAGAATTGCAAAGAAGCCTTTCTGAGAATGAATTCTTTAAGATAATGGTCAAAGAAGTGTTCCATGCACTGGAGAAGCTGCACAGAGTCTCAATGATTGTCAAAGATGCTCAACTAGAAGATAAAGTCAAAAGGGTGAAGGAGCTTGACAACTCAATGCAAGAAATGAAGAAGGTGCATGAAGACCAGATGAAACAGCTGGAAGAAAGTTGGGAAGGAAATCTAAGAGCTTTTGAGGATGAGAAGAACTCCCTTAACATGAAGTGCTTAGAACTGGAGGTGATATTGACAAATCTGCAATCACCCAAAGCTGAAACCTCCCAGTCAGCTGGTAGAAGACATGTTGCTACCCAAGTATGCTTTGAACAGGATGATTCTAAGAGAAAGACATCCTCTAATGAAAGTGAAACATCTTCTAAGAAGAAGGTTCCATGCATCTGGATGTGGAAGGTGAAGAAGAAGAGCTCTCCTGAAACAACACAACTTGTCAAGAAAAGTACCCAGCAATCAGAAGTACACAAGAGGTCAAGATTTGTGGGCCAGTGTTGGTGTTGTAACAAGTATGGGCATTGTGCAAAGGATTGTTGGTACAATCCACTGAATGCCAAAGCACAGAGGAAGCCCATGCCTAGGGGGAGCAAGCCAGAGGAAAAGAAGCAGCATACACAGGTCCAGAGACATCTGTTTACTGCAAATAGATTTAGATTACTTGAAAACATCTGGGATGATTGCAAAAGTGGTCAAAAAGATACATGTCAATCTCCAACTGTATCCAGAGCTCAAAAGAAGAAAAGATCACAGAACCTGGCTCAGAAAGAATCCTTGGGAAGCAAGCATAAGAAATTGGAAGATGCTCCCAAGAAGATTATGAAAAAGGAAGAGAAGTCCTTGGATTCTAAATCCAAGAAGGGTGAGTCATCCAGAAGGACAACCAAGAAGAAATGCTTCTACTGTGGAAGGAATGGTCATACCATGGATCTTTGTAAAGAAGCCATGAAATTCAATAGAAGCCAACTGGACTCAAAAAGACAATCAATCCAGAAGAAGAAGAAGGGATTGATTGAAAAAAAGTTGCCTAAGAGAGGTAGCTTGACAGTATCAAAAGAACCATGTGGAATTTCCAAAACTGAGGCCTCACTTCCAAATGACATGTTTGTCATATGGCCAAATCAGTTGCAACTTTCCAAAGATCTACAGAGAGCTGAAGATGAAGTTCTGGCAATTGCTAAGGCAAAAGGGAAGAAGAAAATTTCACATGAAGATGTATTGAGATCCACACCATCACAATCATCAATGAAGATCAAATGTGCAAGTGTGAAGACTGGTGAAAATGGGACATCTCGGTTGAGAGAATCTTCTCAACCTTGTTGTTCACATTGATGAACCAAGGAGGTTCCATCTTATTCCCTTATACATTGGTATTTACATGTGCTAACATTGCAGGGAATTGAAGATGATGATCATTTCTCAGCTGGAGAATGGTTTGGACAAAATGGAGTGCACCCCTTGAGGGGGATCCAATCTGATGAAGATGGCATTCTTAGATTAATACCATCTTGAGAAAAGTGAAGGTATTCCAATCATACTTTCATCCCTTGTTTCTTAATTGAGTTTATCTTGTCAATTAAGGGGGAGTATGGATTGAAGACAAATGGATGAAAGGGGGAGCTTTATCTTTGCACCTGAACTTTCTAATGAGTTTTGTGAAGCATGTGCAGGATTTAGCAAATTCATTGTTATATCTGAAAAATTTCAAGCCCCTAAGCATGATCTCACATGTGTAGAGAATTGTGGACAGCATTGAGTTCCTTGGTTACATCACTCTTGTTTTCTACACCGGGTTAGCCCAAGCAGACTTAGAGTTGATTTACTAAAGGTTCTTTGCTAAAGAAGAACATGTGGCATCATCCCTCTCTTAGTGATTTTCAAGAAGATGCTATTCAAAGGGAGGAAGATATTTTTGAAAGAGAACCACACCACACCTTTTCATTTGATTGCCAATAAGGGGGAGAAAATATTGGCACACATATTGACCCGTTCATATGTGCTGAAGGAGTGTATTGACAACAAATACAAAGGGGGAGATTGAAGTGCATTGTGTTGCATTTGTTGTCAATGAGGCATGAAGTTGTCTTGGAATGAATGGATGTCAAGGAGTCAAGATGTGAATGTCAAAGGATGTGATGGTGATGGAGATGAAGGAGAATGGCCATGGTACTAAGATGCATGTCACTTAGGAGATTCACTAAGTGGTATTGGAAATTGTGGTTGAAACATTCCCCATGGACATCTGACGATTGCTGAGCTGCTCTTAAAGTTACAAGAACTTGTATCAACTGGATACAATGTCACAACATGATTAGAAGACCATGCATTGTAGTGACAATGCATGAGGAGTTGAAGAAGCAAGATGATCCATCCACAACCACTGAGTGGATTAAGTGGATTTAAAGAAGTCCATGTACTAACTCTTAGTGCATGTGAATTGGAAGTGATCCAATTGATCTCTAATTGGATCAATGAAGCACATTGAAGAAATCTTTGATTCAGGAGCATCGGTTGATGGAAGATCCTTCAATAATTCCATTCTTAAATGATGATTATATGTTGAAGAAGGATGATGAATTCTAATGAAGAAGAAGAAATAAAGAAGATGAAGAATATGGCTTGGAATGTGGCATTTGGCTTTAACTTATGGAAGAACTTTGTATTTGACAAAGTATTATTCTTTGCCTTAGCCAAAAAAATTGGCCAGCCAAGGCACCTTGAGGGTTCAACCCCAAGGCATGGGCACTAGGGCACCATGCCCGGGGGAACCCGTGGGGCGAGCCAGGGCGGCAGGGCGCACACCCAAGACACCGCATGGGCGCCTGGGGCACGCCCGGAGGAGCGCGGCAGGGGCGCATGAGCGCACCCGCGAGTGTCAGTGTGCATAGTGGGCGCTAGGAGCGCGCCCGCAGGAGGCGTGAGTGGGCGCAGAGCGCGCCCGCAGAGAGAACCCAGTGCGGGGCGGCACCGGGAGGGGAGAAGTTCAACTGGCGTGTGGTGGAGAGCGCCAGGGTAATAAACCGCGTGAAAATCGCGGGCCGTTTCGATGTGGGACGCGTATTTTTCACTGGGATTGAATCTGACCCGCTCGATTGATCGCGCGCTTGATCTGCGCCGCACGATCCATCCGCAGCGCCACGATCTAATCCAGGCCGTTGAAGATCTGATCCGACGGCCACGGCTTCGTCCTCAACCTCGAGCCATGCCGAAGCCTCCCCGCGAGCCTCCGTCGAACCAGGAGCAACCCGACGACGGTTTTTGAGCTCCCGGCCACCTCTGAGTAAACCGAAGCCACCCTCATGCTCGTCTGGCCATAACGAACAGGATCATGCCTAAAAATGACCATGCATGCAATGTTTGGAGGATTTCGGTTGAGGCCGAGGCAAGAGAAGCTTCCGAGGCCACGTGGTTGGTGTTCTTGCATGGGATGAGCCTAAACCGAAGGCTGTGCATGCGTTATGAGTCGCATGCACGTAGAGGAACAAAAAATAAAGGGAACCCGCGTGAAATTGAGAATAAAAAACAAGATTTGGAAATATTTTTGAAGATCCGAAGATCTCGGGTGTTTGAAGTTATTTCACGCGGATAGAACCGCCTCTCCTATGCCTATATAAATGAGGCCGAGCCCTCGAGAATGCTTGCTGAAGTTTTGTTGAAGACCTGTCATCCCGCGTGTGCTCTGCCTCGCGAAGTAGAAGCCCTGCGCGCACCACTTGCGCGGCAGCAGCCCGGAGCCATCCCTTGGCTCTGTGTGTTCCTATTGCGCACCTCTTGCGCGAAAGAAGAGAAAGGGAGAGTCCCCTGTGCACCTTCCTTGCGCGACAGGAAGACCCGTGGCCGCATCTTTGCGCGCCCGTGGTTGCATTCTTCTCTGCCCGCGGACTTGCGCGGCAGGAAGTGTTTGCGCGACCCTGTGCACCTTGAGGACTTGCGCGCGGCATTTGAAGACAGTAGAGGCTTGCACCTTGTGTGTGCAAGTAAAGGCCGTAGCCTTGGGTGTGTGTGAAACAAGAAGACCACCACAACTTGGGTGTGTGCAAGTAGAGGCCGAGACCACACCTTGTGTGAGTGCCAAATTGAAGAACACACTTTGTGTGCCAAGTGAAGTGGAAGGCCGTAGCCTTGTGTGGGTGAAGTGAAGACCACACCTCATTTGAGTGTGTGTGTGTACAAATTGGAGAGGAACACCCTACGGCCATTTAAGTGTGTGCAACAAGAAGAGGAGGAGGCCAACTCATGTGTGTGCTAAAGTGAAACAAGTGTGTGCTAAGAGACAAGGAGGCCGAAGCCTATGTTTGTGCAAAGTGGTTGTGCACACTTAGAAGAAGAAGGACATCCACACTAAAGTAGAACACACTCTAAGTGTGTAAACAAATTGGATAAAGTGTGTGAAGGAGGAACAAGGTGTGTGCTTAAAGATACTACACCCTTTGAGGGTTTATTGCACCAAGAGGAAGAAAGGAGAGTGCATGCATACATGCATGCACGTGCACACGTGAACAAAGCTAAATCTGGCTGTGAGCATTTGAGTTGTCCAATACCAGTGGTTCTTGAAGAATTGAGAAGGCCATGCAGTCAGTGCATGAGGAAGCAGAGTTGCCATGCACTCAGTGCATGAAGTTGAATTGATGTGAGACTGGACCAGACTGAAGTTAAAGACATCAGTTGTCTGAGCATTCAGTAGTTTAAAAGAGTGAAGCCAGGTAATCCTGAAGAAGGAGATAAAGCCTGAGCTGGACGAGAAGCCCTGATCAACCACAAGTGATCAGAAGAGAAGAGCAAGGCCAGCAGCCTTTATCCCAGGCTGCTGAAGTTACTTGAAGAACTTAAAGTGAAGAAGAGCTACTCGTGTGACTCGAGGAGCCAGGAGAAGACCCTGTGGGACTCAGGGAGAAGAAGTCTTCAGTGGGATTCTGGAGCAGGCCAGTGGGACTCTGGTAACACTGTGGGACGCAGTATAAAGACCCTCCTGTGGGACTCAGGAGAGATACAGTGGGACTCTGTATCGACCATTGTAATTCTAACAAGTTATAATGGGAGAATCCATGCTGGGAGAGCATGGCAAGGATGTAGGCCTTTGGTGCCGAACCTTGTAAATCCTTGTGTCCAGTGCCTTTACATTTACTGCATCATTCGTGGAAAGGTGAGAGATAAAAGAAGAGTGGATCGAGGATTTAACCAGCCATAGAGGTTTAATTGATAAAGAATCAATTAGTAAAAAGTTTTAAGGGATCACTGATTCACCCCTTCCCCCTCTCAGTGATTCACACTGATCTGGGAACTTCAGCTGCTACATGTCCACCCTCTCTGATGAAGGTAATAGTGTGTTGAAAATAGAACTCCTATGTCAGGTCAAACATATTCTCTAAAACGTAACCTAGGTTTCCTTCTAATAATTATATAAAGATTTCAATGTTCTCATAGAACTTCTCTCTGGATCCTTCACCCAGAACTATTGGAGCCTTTGGATCCACTAATAGAACCACATTTCCAACCACGTCCTTCTTTCATCCTACCAATAAACATCACTATGGAGGAATGTATTTACAATTAAAAACACATGTATTAGGACACATAACACATCATTAACAAATTTTAACAAGATGTATTCCCAAAAATATATAACAATTCATCCCTCAAACAACGCCACATGGTCGAAATTCAGGCACTAACACTACTGTCAACCATCCCTCATGGAGGTCATAACTAACATAGGGTAAAATAGTAAAATATTTTAGGTTTTAAATTAGAAAATAAATTTATATGTTTTAAATTTACCTCATTTAAAATAATTTACAAATATAAATTCCTTTTTAGGTTCCATTTCATTTAAAAAATACTCAAATAAAAAAATCATTTTCATTTTCCATACCAAACTCATAACTTGATTTTTTGTGCATGTATAAAGTGAAGCATGTGATGTGAAATAATATGTACGTTGAATTATGCATGTATACCCAAATCACATTCCATAACAGGACATGAGTGAAATATTGTAAAATATAACATCACACAACATGTGTATCACCCAAGGAGAAATATAATTCAACTGAAATAGTATACATCAATAAAAATAGTCCCAACCAGGGTACTTAGGTTTTCCCCCACACATGGGTTAGTTACTCCCATGAATGAGCTCATGACCAATTACCAACTCATTATAGTATATTTTATACCTTCACTAAATATTAAATCAAATGAAAGGGAAATAAACCCGCTATGATACCACTTTGTGACGTCCTGATCAGGGTACCACATACTGATTCCCCAAGATGGTTCATTATGTGACCTCAAGAGTTCCTCTCCATATTTTAGATGATGAAAAAAGAATATAAGGTCTAATATGTAATATGGGTTGACTATACCCACTTTATCAAAGAATAAAAATAGTCACTAGTGCCAAAAATGTTTAACACGTCGTCCTTTTTCACATCAGTTCTATATAACCGATGTGAAAAGCTGGAAAAATTGTTTTATCACGTCGGTTATTTTATAACCGACGTGATAAATCAAGGAGAATAGATTTTTTACTTTTGTTATAAAATAATCGATGTAAAAAATACTGAGATTAGATTTATCACATCGCTTATTTTATAACCGATGTGACAGATCGAATCTGGGCATTTTATCGTGTCAGTTATAAAATAATCGACGTGATGAATCAAATATCAGTGATTTATCACATTAGTTATAAAATAACCAACATGATAAAACAATTTCTACATCGGTTATTAAATAACTGATGCTATAAACATAAAAAGAATAGTTTATCACATTTTTCATTAAATAACATATGAGATAAATCTTTTAAATGATTTGTTTTGTCCTATATTTTTTCATTATTTTTTCTTCGATCCGGAAACCTACGACTCATCTCTCTCACCCGAAAAATCAATAAATGATTCTTCGAAGTTGTTCCCTCCAACCTGGTTTTTTTAAAATCATTCATCATCTTTATTATCACCATATCTATCAGGTCAACTCACAATACTCAAGTATACCTCACATGCCTCGGTTTCATTTTTTATTTTTTGTGATGCCCTAAACTTATGTTTTGAGATGTTATTTTTCTTTTTTTGTTCTTGTTATCATGGAAAGTTTCATAGTGTTCTTTTATACCACGCTAAATTATTTTCTGGTAAAATAAACCATGGTAGTGATATCATGAAAAATCTATGATTTTTTTTCTACCATGTGTGTTTTATCATGTGTGTGTGTGGGCGGTGTCCAGGGGGTGGGGGTGTCTGGGGGGGGATGTCCAGGAGTGGGGGGGGGGGGGGGGGGGGTTGTCCAAGGGGGTGGTGGTGTCTAGGGGGTTTCCAAGGGGGGGTGTCCAGGGGGTGAGGGGGCTTTCCAATTGGGGTAGGGGTGTCTAAGGGGTGGGGGTGGTGTCCAAGGGGCGAAGGGGTTGTCCAAGGTGGTATGGGGTGGGGGTGTCTAGGGGGTGGGGGTTGTCTAGCAGGTTGGGGGCTATTCAGGGGGTTGGGGGGCTGTCCATGGGGGTGGGGGTGTCTAGGGGGTGGGGGTTGTCTAGGGTGGTGGGGGTGTCTAGTGGGGCGGGGGGCTATCCAAGGGAGTGGGGGTGTCCAGGGGTATCCAAGTGGGAGGAGGTGTCTAGGGGGTGAGGGGTTGTTCAATGGGGTAGGGGTGTCTAGGGGGTGGGGGTGGTGTCTAGGGGGTGAGGGGCATGTCCAATGGGGTAGGGGTGTGTCACATACATGACTTAGTTTGAGGTTAAATTTTATTTATTTTCCATTCATTCTTTGTTTTGAAGGGTTTCCAAAGGTTTTATGGAGGAATAGATGAGTTTTTATGAATTGGACCACACCGTGAGCCCAATTCTAGATTTAAAAATAAATATTGTTTATTTTATAAATTTTTCATTTTTTTATATTTTTCACCCATTATAATTCCTAAATGGTCTCTTCTGACCTATTAACACCAAAATATAAATTTGGAGCCTTTATAAATCCATAATCATGGAGGATTTGGGTTTTTATTTAAGAATTGGGCCAACCCGAAAGCTCATTTTACAGTTTTAAAATGTTTCTTTAATTTTTTAATATATTATTAAATATAATGTATTTTTCGGTGATTCCACCTCCCTCTCGACCCTAAGAAACCCAGGCACGCTCCCATTGCCTTTACCCCTTCTTGGAGCTCTTTGAAATCTCTAATTAGGGCTGATCTTCATAGGGTGTCTCAAATCGTCCAGAATTGAAGAGGTAAATTAATCCCTTCTTAACTCTCTCAATTCTTACTCCTTTCCCCCCATTCCAGTTCCTAAATTACCTCATAAATCTTGTTCTAAAAATCCCTGAATTTTGGCTGTTTTAAATTTCAGAAACTATTGTTTTTGGAGTGATTAATTCAGGATACTTCAAGTAGGTGAGTCTATTTCCTTCCTCTTTCAAATTACTTAGGGTTTCTTCCCTAATTCTTGAATTATAAAAATTATAGAAGTTAGGGTTCGTGCCTAGGTTCTAAATTACTGTATTTTGGGTGAAATATTGAGGTTTTAGGTTTCTTTTAACTTCCTCGAGGTGCGGAAGTCACGTGGTTGATGTTTCGCCCCAATATTTGAGGGTTTCGACACATTCGGTAAGTGATTCCGTGGGTAACCATTTAATGATGAGTTAGTTTGCTTGATTAAATAATTTTTCATGTTCCTTATATGTTTTTTATTATGCAAAAACCATTTTTGGTAGCAATAGTAAAACATTTGGTATTAAAGTTACATTTTTGTTTGAAGTATGTATTTTTCAAATGTATTTCTTGAGTTATCTCTTGTAGTAGTTTTGTAAAACGTGGAAGTGATTTATTATTTAATGAACGGGGATTCCAATTTTGTTTGGGTAATAATATAGTGTCATGTGGGCCTAAAAATGAGGGTATTTTAATGGGTTTTATGTGTGTAACCTTGTTATACTCTTTGGAAGTGTTTTATGGATTTGTGTGTTCGCATGGGTATCTTTTGCGATATTGTTCAAAGTGATTATAGAACATTTTAAAGTGGATTATTACATGTTTATTGGGATTCCAATTCTGTTTTGGTATGATATTGGTATGATTTTGGCTAAAAAATAGGTTTTTGAAATGGGTTTTTTGTGCAAGACATATTTGCACCACTTGGGTTCTTTTTATGAAAATTGTAAATGTTTTAGTTGGTTAAACAAAGTGGGAAAAGGGTGCATATGTACTGTTTGGTATATATTTTCACATATTATGGGGTTTTTAAAGGTGAAGTGATGTTTTAAGATTTCAAATATTTTTAGAATTTTTTGTAAATTTCTGTAATGTTTTATTAAATTGTGATGTTGGAGCGAAACTTGTTTGTGGGCTCTTTCATGTAAGTTTAATGATAAAATGATTTTGAAGGTAAAAGGGGTGTTATGTAACAAGTGAGTGGGATGTTATGAGATTTGTAATTTATTGGATTGGTTTTATAAAATTTTTTAACGAATTTGTTGAAGTATTAAAGAAATGTGAAATGTGTTGTGGGCTATTTTGGTGTGAGTCAGATTTCAAAATCAATTTGAATGAAAAGGTGGACTTTTGTGACTTGTATTGTATACATTTGGGATGTTTGGTGAATTTATGATATGGAAATATTATTTTCTTGTGAATATTATATTCATTTACTTGTTTAACTTGTTTGAGCACAAAGGGAAAACCCGGGTATCTAGGTGGGTGGACGTGTACTAGTATGCTAGTGAATCCATGGGGTTTGGCCTCAGTTTCACTTAGCAATATTGACGCTTACAACTCTAACTAAATTATGATGATGATGATTGGGGACCACTGGGTTATGGGTATGTAACCTACTAGTGGCTCGTGCATGAGAATGGATATTTGTGATGGTTACTCTCACCGAGATACGGGGTACTTGAGACCCACAACTAGCTAGTGCCTAGGGGTTATTTCCCATTGCTTGTGCTCACTAGATATTTTGTGCTTATCATCGGCATACGGTATGAGTGGCTGGAAAATTCAGTAGCCTTGGTATTTATTTTAAAAGTTTTTATTCTTTAAATTAGCCCACTTGAAAACTGATTTTTTTAAGTTGTATCTTTTAGAAATTGTAACTAGAAATTTCATGTTTTTGAAAACTTGCATGCTTTTTATCTTTGAATGTTTACTGCAAGGAATCTCTTAGTGGTGGTATCCTAATGGGAATTGTCTCACACCCTACTTACACCTTTGGGTGTAAGTAGACTGGGTTATTTTTTTTGTCGCAGGTTGGGTACAATTTTTTTTGTTCCAGTGGTTCGGGTTTCTAGCAGGTCCTTGGTGGTGAAGTCTTGCGGAGATGGCTTGAGGGCGGTGCCCCATGCCATGAGGGTTCTTGGGCTATTTCATTTTGGTTTTTTACCTTTGGTATAGTCTTTTTTTATTTGTTTTAAGCTATTTAATTCAGTTCTGAATTTTTGTAAATGATTGTTTGGTTTGAAAAATCCAGATTCGTTTTATTGGATTCTTTTGTTGTTTTAAGGTTATAAACTCGGGTAAATCGTTCCCAATTCTCATTTTATGATACTCGGGCACTTTTTCCAGCCCGTGGGGATCGGGAACGCCCTTTGGGCCTTGTCATGGGCCAAGTTTGGCACTATGTTCGGTGGTGACCAGATTTGGTTCGTGACAGGGTGTCTAGAGGGTGGGGGTGTCCGGGGGGTGGGGTGTTGTTCAGGTGGTTAGGGTGTATGGTGGTGGGGGATGTCCAAGGGGGTGGGGGTGTCCAGGGGTGTCCAAGGGGGTGGGGGTGGTGTCTAGGGGGTGAGGGTTTTCCAAGTGGGCAGGGGTGTGTTGGGGGTGGTGTCCAGGGGGTGAGGGGGATGTCCAAGGGGGTAAGGGTATTTAGGGGGTTGTGTGTCTAGGGGGTGGGGGTGACCAGGGGGTGTCCAAGGTGTGTGGGGGAGTACAAGGGTGGGGCTTTCTAAGGGGGTAGAGGTGTCCAGGGTTGGGGTGGTGTCCAGGGGGTGAGGGGGTTGTCCAAGGGGGTAGGGGTGTCCATGGGTGGGGTTGTCCAGGGGGTGGGGGCTGTCCAGGGGGTTGGGGGGTCTACCCATGGGGGTGGGGGTGTCCAGGGGGTTGGGGTGTCCAGGGGGTGGAGGCTATCTAGGGGGTGGGTTTGTCTAGGGGGTGGGGGTAGTCCAAGGGGGTGGGCTGTCCAATGGGTGTCCAAGGGGGTGGGGGTATCCAGGGGTTAGGGGGTTGTCCAAGGGGGTAGGGGTGTCTAGGGGGGTGTGTGGTGTCCAGGGGGTGAGGGGGTTATCCAAGGAGGTATGGGGTGTCCAGGGGGTTGGGGGTTTCTAGGGGTTGATGGGTTTTCCAAGGGTGTGTGGGTGTCCAGGGTTTGGGGGTTGGGTGTCTAGGGGGTGAGGGGTTGTCCATGGGGGTATGGGGTGTCCAGGGGGCGGGGGTGTCAAGTGGGGTGGGGTTTCTGGGGGTGGGGTGGGGCTATCCACGAGGTCGGGGGGCTTATCCATGGGGGTGGGGGTGTCCTAGGGGGGTGTACAGTGGGTGGAGTCTATCCAGGGGGTGGGGGTTTCCATGGGGGTGGGGGTGTCCAGGGGTGGGGACTGTCCAAGGGGTTATGGGGTTGGACATCCCCCTCTCTCCCCTAGACACCACCCCCACCCCCAAGACACCCCTACCCCCTTGTTCAGCCTGTTTATACCAATAGATCTTATCCCAGTGGTTTAAAATTTTTGGGATAGGTGTAATTTTTAGTAGTGAGTGTATACATATTTTAATATGTATACTTCATAATTCTTGTTTACGGAATGGTGAATTTGGTATCTAGTTGCACCAAGATGTATTCCTTGTGTACCTTAAGAAAAAGGATTCAAGATGAATTTATATTATTATATCATGATCCATATGAGAGAGATGTAATCCTAAAATTATTTTCATATAAATATTAATATTTTATATCTAACTATATTTTCTTTTTAAAATCATTTTCATGTATTTCTTTTTCAAATATGCTTATTTTTGTTTTATATTTCAGAATTGTTTTACATTAGATTTATGATATTTTTCATATAAATATAAAATTGGCTTATATTCACAAGATTTATAATTTTGATATTTTTTGTTGGTAATAATGAGTCGAAGTTGGATTAAAACACATTGAATGAGCAATGAATATGAAAAATGTGTTTATGCCTTTTTGGAATTTTTTAAATGAAATGTTCCAAGGAGCGAAATTTTTTCTATCTATGCCTGAAATGTTTGAATATGAAGAAGTTGAAAAGTATATAGATCAATGATCATCTAATTTTTCATGGTTTTAATCTGAGTTACATCCCTTGGATTTGGCATGGTGAAACTCGAAAAAATGTCAGATCTACTGATGATGATGGTTTGCAAGATGGTAACTCCGATGGAATTGAAGAAATTATTTGTGATATTACAGAAAAAGAAATTGAGATAGAACTGACAGTTGTGCATCTATATAGTGATGTTGAAAACCCATTGTATCCTGGTTTTATGGAATTTTTGGTTTTTTCGGTGGTGTTAAGATTGATTAACCTGAAGTTGAATCATGGATGGAGTGATAGAAGTTTTACAAAGCTACTACAATTATTGAAATACATTCTTCCAAAAGACATAGATCCTCTAGATTCACATTATCAGGACAAAAAAATATTATGCTTGATGGTATTGGGATACAAGAAAATACATGCATGACCGAATGAATTTATGATATATAGAAAGAAATATGAATTTTTGTCAGAGTGTCCTAAATTTGGGACATCACGGTATAAGTTGGAAGAAAAATCATAGGCTGATGTAGAGATTATAGAGATCCCAGCCAATGTATTTTGGTATCCTCTTATAAATCATAGTTTGAAACAATTATTTGCTAATTCACATGATACAAAAATTTTAAGATGGAATTCTGATGAGCGGATATGTGATGGAAAAATATGTCATCCAGCTGATTGTCCACAATGGAAGAAAATCGAGGAATTGTATCCTACATTTGGAAATGAAATTAGAAATCTCATACTTGGGTTGTTCATAGATGGAATGAATCCATACTGAACCCTCAGTAGCACACATAGTTCATGTCCTATTTTATTGGTAATTTTCAACCTCTCTCCTAAAGTTTGTATGAAGTGAAAATATATCGTGTTGAGTATAATGATCTCTGGTCTGAAGCAACCTAGAAATTATATTGATGTTTTTTGTCACCATTGATCGATAATTTTAATCTTATATGGGAGGATGTAATTACGGTGTATGATTCTTAGAAAATGGAATATTTTCAACTACATGTAGTGCTTATGTTTACTATAAATGACTTCCCAGCATATGAAAATTTGTCTGGATACAGTGTTATGGGGTATAAATCATGTTCAATTTGTGAACAATAGACATTATATTTTCAATTTTATTAAGGGAGGTAAACAGTATACATGGTTCATCGAAAGCTTTATCCTATGGATCATTCCTATAGAAGACTAAAAAAAGGCATTCAATGGCTCACAAGAATTTTATATTACTCCAAAACCATTATCCCTTTATTTATATTTTGAGAGGGTGAAAACCCTTGATGTGACATTTGTAAAGAAACATAAATCTCATAATAACAAACATATTTGGAAGAAAAGGTTAATATTTTTTGAGCTACCATATTGGAGATATCATGAAGTAAAATATAATATGGATGTCATGCATGTGGAGAAGAATATATGTGATATATTGATTGAAATATTTTTAGATATTAAAGGAAATACTAAAGTAGCATTGACTACAAGATTGGACTTAAAATCAATGGTAATACGTTTGGAGTTATCTCCCACTCATAAAGGAAGATGAACATTTCTTCCCCTAGCTTGTCATACACTATCTAAGAGAGATAAAATTAGATTTTTTCAGTGTCTTAATGATATCAAAGTGACACAAGGTTATTCTTCAAATGTAAAAAAATTATCTTTGAAGTATTTGAAGTAGATAGGTATGAAATCTCATGATTTTCACATCATGCTGCAAAAACTTCTACCAGTTTCTTTGCATGGAATATTGCTCATCCGTGTTAGAAAGACTATAATGATGTTGTGTTATTTTTTCAATTCAATTTGTAATAATGTGATTTATTTGAATGCTTTGAAAATTTTGAAAACGGATGAAATTTATATACTTTGTCAATAGAAAATGCATTTTCCTCCATATTGTTTTGATATAATGGTGCATTTAATGGTTCATCTGGTTTGATAAATAAATCTTTGTGGACCTATATATATTCATTGGGTGTATCCTTTTGAAATGTATATGAAAATATTGAATGGGTATGTTAATAATCTATATCAACCTGAAGCCTCCATTATTGAAAAGTATATTTCTAAGGAGGTTTCAAAGTTTTGTATGAGCTACTTGGCTATGGAGGAGAAAATATGTTTGCCTCTATCTTTCCATGAACGAGTTAATATTGATAGAAAGGGGATTTGTGTCTTGAAATTCAAATCAATTTTAGTTTAACAGATGAATAAATTAGAATTATACATCTTGAATAACATAGTTGATTCCCAACCATATATCACATTGCATATTAATGAGTTGAAACAATGTCATCCAAAGAATAAAGAAATGTGGATTTTTAATGAGAACAACAACAAAAATTCCTTGGGTTAAAAAGACCTATCTTGGTAGATCATATGTATCAGATACATTAAGATGGTTAGTGGGTGGTCCAAGTTTAAATGTGATAACATGGTCTGGGTATGACATCAATGGCTATACATTTCATACGAAAGATTAGGACAATAGAAGTGCAATTCAGAATAGTGATGTATTGTTGTTTGCAGAAGAAATTCATTTTTTGAGTTCCAAATAAAAAACCCAATTTCTACATCAAATGAATATTATGGAGTCATTAAAGAAATATGGGAGGTTGATTACTATAAAATTAAAGTTCATGTTTTTAACTGAAAATGGGTTATAAATAACAATAGTGTCAGACATGATGAATTTCGAATGACAGTTGTTAATCTGAATAGATTAGAAGGGACAATATATTATTTTATAATGGAAACATATGAAAAACATATTTTCTATGTAGTTGATCAATTATATATAAAGTGGTCTATTGTTTTACAAGGTAAAAAACATTATGTTGGTGATGATCAACTTGATGAAGATGCTGATTTACGTGAGATCCATACTTCCATGGAAATATTAGCAAAAAATAATGATGAGCATGTTAAAGACATGGTTTGCGCCAGAAGGAACAGTCATGAAGAAGGAATCTGGGATAACAATCCATTTATACATTCCTAATATTACAGGTAACATATGCTTATTTCTTGTTTACATTTATTATTTTCATAAAATGTTAGAAATTTTGGTTTATTTAAATTTTGATTGCTTTGGTTTATCATGTTTACCATTACGTAACTTAGATATCTATTGATTTTGTTAACGGACAATTACTTTACCATTTTTACCATGTTTACCATGTTTACCATGTTTACCATGTTTACCATGTTTACCATGTTTACCATGTTTACCATGTTTACCATGTTTACCATGTTTACCATGTTTACCATGTTTACCATGTTTACCATGTTTACCATATTTACTATGTTTACCGTGTTTACCATGTTTACCATGTTTACAATGCTTACCATGTTTATCATGGTTACCATGTTTACCATAGTTTTCCATAGTTTACCCTTACGTAACATATATATTTATTGATTTTGTTGAATGAAAATTACACTACCATGTTTACCATCTTTACCATTGTTTAACATGCTTACCATATTTACCATGTTTACTATTACATAACTTAGTTAAGTTTTCCATTTTTTTAAATTAGTATTGTAATATTTGAATTTTTATATTTCTAAAATAATGTTTTCTTTTTTGATTTGAAGTATAACGACAGATCAATCAGTTGGTCAACCACATGATTCTGAAGATGAGCATCATTATCATACCTCTAGAGAGGAACATTCACATGCTCCTCTTTATGTTCTCTAATATTCCTCATGTGATCACATAATGAAAAATAACAGTTCAAGAGTTGGTAAATGTGGTTGCACATGTTTACCAAAATTATCACTTTCCCATAGCTAGGACTAGAGGATACTCATTCATTATGATGAGAATGATATTCCTAGAGGTCCAAATGAAAAAGATTTTATGAGTTTTGTATCAAATCAGGGTAAAAGTAATGTAAGAATTTTTTATTATGATTTGAGAAGTGTGTAAAACATGAGAATATCTCAGTTGTGGGAGACAATTTTGTTAAGATATTTTTCTTTTATTTGACTAATCTTTAAATGTTTCTAGTATAATATGTTTTACCACTTCTTTATCAGATGTAATTTCATATTCCTAACACTGGAGGAGTCAGGAGGAAATGTTTATCGATGGCTGCAAGGAGATGGAGAGATTTCAAATCAAACCTCACATATAATTTCATTTTTGGTCTTAGGAATCATGAAATTCCATGTCATATATATCTTTTCATATATGAATACACATAGAGACAAATTTTTCAAATTTGAAGAAAAGATTCATTTTTGGTTAGGGAAATGTAAACTTTTATAATATTTCTTATATAAATGATCTTATTAATGTTTTTTTTATTATTTCTTATTCTTAATTTATAGAAAACAAGGACATATCATCAGGAGATCAAAACTAAAAATGTATACCCTCATTGTATATCTATGGGAGGGTATACATGTTTGGAAGAACAAATGATGGAAGAAAAATTACAAAAAACTAAGGGCTCAGTATTCAAGCTCTGGAGAGGTTTCCCCTCTATCCCCTCCATCTAGACATGAATAATGGAAGAGAGCTCAGATGGGAAAAAAGGGACAATATCTTTCAGATGAATCAAGAATCGTAACTAAGAGGATTGTAATATATTTATTTTATTTATTTAAGATAATTATATTCTTTATATAATCTGAATCAATATAGAAATGATCAATTAATTTAAAAAGGATTCTTTTGAGGAGAAGAAATCATAGGGGGTATTTATAGTTGCTGGGAGGCAAGATATTTTATATATAGCATTGGGAAAGCATGGATACCCCAGTCATGTACGAGGATATCTGATGGATGTATCGACAAGAAAAGTGTTGTCACATTCTTCAACTTCTTCCATTGAGGGTGTTTATCAAAAAATATAATCCTTGGAAGTTGAAGTTCATAATATTAATGTGATGATGGAGGAAAATATTAGAGTGTTGGTACATTCTATGTTTGCAGACATGAAAAGACAATTTTAGACTGTAGCTCCCACTCCTACACCTCCCCCTACAGACCCCATTATTTATCATCCACCTCCACCAGTAGCTCCCACTCCCCCACCTCAGCTTGTGGATCCTATTTTTTATCAAACTCCTCTGCCACAACTTCTTACTTATTGTGATTTATATGTTGATGATCCTCACCAAAATATAGTTTCATATGGGATGGTATATTGTATAGGAGATACATTTCATCATCAATAGTTAGAGGTAGAGTATCATAGAGTCACTGTACAGTATATTATAGATAGCTTATCTTGAGTACCATTACCTATAGATGAGGTGACAATAGTTGGACATAGTATCAGCCACTTTATAGTTTGGACATCCAGACTTGCGACTTATTACCATAGAGGTATGTATGTTATATATTTTATTTTATTTTTTATTAAAGATGTTTTAATATTTGAAAACTAATACATTTTTCTATTTATTTTTACAAGAATACTTCAATGGTAGAGAAATACTATATAGAAAACGACAATGAAAAATGTCTATGACATCAGAGACATATTCTAGTAGTCTTGATAAATTTTCATGATATTCAAATCTGTTGGAGGATCATTATGAGTTTCTGATGGAATATCATGTTTTTGGATGTGCAATAAATGTGGGGATTGTGAAAAATGATATCATGGAGCTTGTTACAGAAGATAAGTTGGGAATCAAGGTGGTATACATTTTTTTCAATGTAAGTCTTAACACTTTTCCCTGCATTATATTTTTTAAAAATGTATACTTATGTCTGTTTTTTATTAGGTATCTTTAAAACATGTGTTAGAAGAATGATCAGATAGATGTATATAGATTCATGGACCCACATTTTATTTCCCCTGTAGCACATGTATTGGATGAGGAACAAATAACACTTTATATTTTTGAATGATTTGAACAGAATATAATCACATAGTGTTGGATGATGCCTTTTTGTGAGAGTTATGAAACATATATCTGGTAATGTGTTCATTATCTTTTAACATAAAAACCCACTAACCTTAAATTTTCTTTTATATCAGTGATCATTGGATGTTAGGTGTTTTTTTTCAAGGGATAAAATACTTTATTGAATATTCTCTATCCATGGCGATGTGTGGGGAAGTTCTAAGAATATGTTGGAAAAGAAAGTTTATATTTCTTAATAGTTGTTTATATTATAATGAATTTTAAATTTATCCCATTCGTGTTATTTTCTAACAGGGTATTGGTCTAATTTCAAAAAAACACAAAGAAAAAGAGTGCCAAGATCAAATATTTAAAAGTAAAGGTAAATATACATTTATAATTTTTACTTTTCGATGTATTATATAAAAATGATATTTTTAATTGACACTCATTTAAACAGAATTTTCATGAACAGTAAGGCATTGTCTAATGGGGATATTATATGTTATGATTTATGTATGAAATAATTACAACTGGAATAATTGTGAAGTTTTACCTGGTAATATTTCCTTATAAACATTTTCATAATATTTCATTTGCTTTATTCATTATACATGTTAACTACTATCCTTTTAAATTGTAGCTATTTTATGGCCCTCAACCCTATAGTGTTCAAGAGTTCAAACACTTACAATTGGAATTGTCAAATTATTTTATAGGTTTGATTGGATTTTAGTTTTTTTGTAGTAAAAAATTTAATTTTGAATATTGAAATTATAATTGTGTATTTGGTAGTTTTTTTTGTTGGATTTAGATTTTTTAGTTGACATTTTATGTTTTGAATGTTATATATGTGAATGTTTAATTTTGATCTGGTTCTTGTTTTGTTCTAGTTATGATGTATTTTTTGTATGAATTTTGGTCTAGTTTTGGTGTGCTTTTTGTCTTGTTTCTGCTTGTTTCATACTTTGGCAGAGCATAGTATTGGTTTCATGGGTGTGGGGGTGTTCGAGGGGGGTTATCCAAGGGGTAGGGGGTGTCTAGAGGGGTGTGGTGTCCAGGGGGTAGGGGCTTGTCCATGGGGGGTGGGGGTGGTGTCTAGGGGGTGGGAGGGTGTCCAAGGGTATAGGGTGGTGGGAGATTGTCTAGGGGGTTGGGGGATGTCCAGTGGGGTGGGGTGGTGTATAGGGTTGGGGGGTTGTTCAGGGGTGGGGGCCTGTCCAAGGGGTTGGGGTTTCTAGGAGGTTGGGGGTGTCTAGGGGTGGAGGTTTTCCATGGGGGGGGGGGCTGTCCATTGGAGGTGGGGTGGTGTCTAGGGGGTGGGGATGAGAGGGTATTCAAGGTGGTGGGGTGGGAGGGTGTCCGGGGGGTGGGGTTGTCCTGTGGGGTGGGGGTTGCCCCAGGGGGTGGGGGTGGGAGGGTGTCCACGGGGGTGGGGGCTGTCCATGGGGGTGGGGTGTCCAGGGGGTGGTGTCTAGGGGGTGGGGGTTGTCCAATGGTGGCGGTGTCTAGGGGGTGTGCGGGTGTCCAGTGGGGTGGGAGGGTGTCTAGGTGGGTTGTCCAGTGGGGTGGGGTCATGTGTAGGGGTTTGGTCCTGTACAAGGGGGTGAGAGGGAGGTCTAGGGGGTGGGTGTGTCCAGGGGTAGGGGTGTCCAGTGGGTGGGGGTGTCTTGGGGATGGGGAGTGTCCAGGGGGTGGGGGTTGTCCATGGGGTGGAGGGGCTGTCTAGGGGGGTTGGGTGTCTGAGGGGTGGGAGGGTGTCCAGGGGGTGGGGGCTGTCCTTGGGGGGGGGAGGGGGTGTCCACGGGTGGGGGCTATCCAAGGGGGTAAGGGGGTGTCTAGGGGGTGGGAGGTGTCCATCGGGTGGGATGATGTCCAGTGGGTGGGGGATGTCCAGGCGGTGGGGGTTGTCTAGGGGGTGGGGGCAGTCTAGGGGGTGGGGGTGTCTAGGGGTGGGCAGGTGTCCAGGGCTGGGGGCCGTCCAGTGGGGTGAGGTGGTGTCCAGTGGGTGGGAGGGTGTCCTGGGGGGTGGGGGTTGTCCAGGGGTGGGAGGGTGTACATGGGGTAGGATTTTTCAGGGGGTGTGGGCTATCTAGGTTGGTAGGGGGTGTCCAGGGGGTGGGGGTTTCCTTGGGGGTGGGGGTGTTCAGGTGGTGGGGGCCTTTCTGAGGGGTGAGTGGGTGTCTAGGGGTGGGGGTTGTCCAAGGGTGGGGGCCTATCCGAGGGGGTTGGGGGTGTCTAGGGGGTGGGCGGGTGACTAGGGGGTGGGGGGCTCTCCAGTGGGGTGGGGTGGTGTTCAGTGGTTGGGAGGGTGTCCTGGGGGTGGGGGCGGTCCAGGGGTGGGAGGGTGTCCAGGGGGTAGGGGTCTCCAAGGGGGTGGGGGCTGTCCCGGAGGGTGTCCAGGGGGTGGGCAGGTGTCCTGGGGGGTGGGGGTTGTCCAGTGGGGTGGTGAGGCTGTCCATGGGGGTAGGGGTTGTCCAAGGGGTTTTAGTAGTTTATTTATTTGACATTGTACGTTTTAAATGTTATCTATCTGAATGTTTAATTTTGATTTGGTTCTTGATTTAGTCTAGTTCTGATGTTTTTCTAGTATGTATTCTGGTCTATTTTTGGTCTGGTTTTGGTCTGTTTTTTGCTTGTTTCAGGTCTTCTTTGGCGGAGAATAGTAATGGTTGAACAGTTTTGTTATAAAAAAATTGGTTTTTACGTCGGTTATTTTATAACCAATGTAATAAATTCATGGGAATGGTTTTACATTGGTTATTTAATAACCGACGTAGTATATATGTTTTCATGTCGGTTAAAGAATAACTGACGTGACAAATGCTTCATAGACTAGTTTTTACGTCATTTATTTTATAACTGATGTAATAAATGCATAAGAATTGTTTTTTACATTGTTTATTTAATAAACGAAATAGTATATATGTTTTCAGGTCAGTTAAATAATAATCGATGTGAAAAAAATGAATCACAGACTGGTTTATCAAATCGGTTATGAAAATAACCAATGTAATAAACTTGTTTTCACATCGGTTTTTTAATAACTAACGTGAAAATTTCTTCGTAGGCACAGATTATTACTTTGGTTATTATAAAACTGATGTAATAAACTATATACCATGTCAGTTATTTAAAACCGACATAATAAATCACGACTCTAAAGCATTTTCCACATCATTTTTATAGGGACTGATGTGAAAAAAGCTTTGGATTTATGTTTTTACATCAGTTTTAAAATAACCGACACAAAAAACAATATTTATAACATATCTTGTAATAACGTCAGCCAAAAACAGACATAAAAAAACAACTGATGTAAAAAATGTTTTCTGCAATAGTGAGTATAAATTAATAAATAATATCCAAATGATAGTAAATAAAAAAAATATAATACCAGAATCAATAATAATTCAACATCACGTGATCAATCCAAAACAATAAAACAACATCCAAAACCAATGATTAAATATGTCATGTCATATTAGTGTAAAGTGTCTAAAGAAAAACTAGAATAAAGACACATTGAAAACCCCCTGGAGGGTCTAGACAACATGTCTGGTTCCCTTAATTGTGCTCCACCCCAAATCCCAACTCAACCATCTAACATAGGTCTCCTGACCTTATCCTATCTTGCAAACAGAAATTCTACTCATGTAATGATTAGGAAACTTGAGTAGGGTGTGAGTACAACTCAATATTTCACCACCAGCGGCATCTAAATAAATATCCAGTCTATAATAGTGTATGCAACTGATTAAAGAATAAATTCTAAATTATAAATTAATAGTTATATAATTTAATATAATTTATTTAAACACATAGGCATTCTAGTTAATGATGAAACAAAAACCAATCATACATACTTAGGCCCATTCCAATGTCTGGACCATACAACATAGGTATAACATGAATAATTATTTCTTGAGTTTTAATATCCATTTAATACTAATTTTACAAAAAATATATTTTGGTCCAAGAATAAATTTCTGAAACCCCGTGGGTATCTAGAGAAATATTATATATCCCACAAGTCAGTGATCATTTGCAATAAATATATATATCAGGGGTCCTAGAGTAGTATTAATTCATCCCATGGGTATTCATAGTATAAGTCCATTTCTCACAACTCATTATTCACGTCATTATAAGATCTCAAAAAACATTGTTCCACGTTTATAACCCATTTAACAACTATTTCCATAACTCATTATTCAACCAAATTAAATATCCCATTTATCAACAATTTTCATAATCCATTATTCAACCAAATTCATAATATGATAAATCATCATTTTAAGTGTATTGGATCACCCCATAGGTTTACATTAAAGCCTGGTCTCAATATCATCAATGGGTCCAATGGGATCCATAAAGGATTTCGCATTCTCATGGGAATCAATTAATTAAGTCAGTTTAAAATTATATTGCACAAAGTGTAAATTAAAAATTCACAATTATATACTCATAATTATAATCAATACTATGGTAAATGGAAATTATACCACCTACCTCAAGATCATTGATGGATTCCAGCCAAATCGTAACCCTAAAATTGGCATAGAATGATCAAAATCACAATAGTAGTGGAGATCTAGACTCAAAAACCTAGGACCAATATCCAAAGAAATCATATTCATAAAAAAATAGATCTAAAACCTAGAAAACATTGTAAAAATAATTCCTTTACAAAGATAAAGAAATATGGGATAGTGAGGGACCCAATTAGGATGAAAATACATACCAGATAGGTGCATATTTCTTCCACAGGATATTTGGTTTGCATCAAAAGAGGTTTTAGAATCATTGGAATCCTCTCAAGTTCCTCTAAAATTGAGGGAAATAGGGTTAGGTTTTGTGGGGGTGAATTGTAATAAAAATTGGGGGGTTTAGAAATTTTTATAAAAAAATTGGGTGCTTAATTTCCACATGCACGGTTTCCTGGGTAGAAGAACATTATTTGAAAAATTATGCACCTTAATTGTATAACCCTACTTATGGGGTGCACGATTTCTCTTAATTGGTGCATGGTTATATAAAACAAGAACCAACCATGAAATTAACCTATTTATAGGATGTATATTTTTATAGGGGTAGGTGAATAGTTTGGGTAAATCATGTGCCAACCATGCACCAACCAAAACCCCTCCAAAAGTTTCCAAAACTCACCAAAACTCACCCAAGACAAGATCCAACCAAAAAAATGACCAAAAGAAAGATAAAGGATGCTTGAAAATGATTAATAGATAACTATATAAAGTATTATATCTCACACATAAATCCTAATAAGTGAATAATCAAAGTATAAGATGATGAAAGTAATACATGTGAGTCAATAACAATGTCAAGGTAACATAATAGGCATGAGAATAATAAACTTGAACATCGATGCTTAATATTAAATGATAACATAAATAAAACATGGGAATTTGTAAACAACATAATACATGACATCATAAACACAATTCAAGACTAACAATTGAGACATCATAACATATTGTTCTTAGGATAACATCACATGTACCATGCATGGAATCTCATGAGATAAAAACATTACCCAATGAATATTTCATCACATTTAATCTTGATAATAATTATTGTGTGTTAAATACATGTAATTAACCAGTAAATTAATTATTTTAACATCTATACTAATACCATTTAGTGGAAATGGGTATGGGTATTCACTACACAATTGTTTAGCATGAAAATCACAGAATATCTTTAGCAGTATAACATGGGTATATAAAGATTTATATAAGGTATTAATGAGAGTGAAAGGGGTCTATAATAACTCAAAAATAATAATTATAGTAATAGGGATGTGTAATAACATATACCAAAATAAAAAATTGGAAATTAAATGTCATAATATAAATAAGATTCCTGAATAAAGAGTAGTAGGGGATCACATACCTTGAAAGGGTGCTTCTTAAAGCTTGGGAGAGATCATTAAGAGCATGGGAGGATCTTTATAGGGATATAGAGGGGTAAGGGAAGATTAAATTCATTCTAAATGAGTTTTTATGAAACAAAAATGGGAGGTTGAGTGGGTTTTGATAGAAAAAGATAGGGGAATTCTTTATTAATTTTCAAACATAGGTTTTGGACTCTCTATGATTAATTAATCAAAACTACAAAAAATTTTAGGGTTTTTTTCATGGTTTCTATAAAAGAGGATTGTATATAATTATATTATAAATCTTGGAACTTCAATCATTAAAATAATACCCTATGTGATCTATAAGTGAGTCTTGTTTATAACTAATTGATTTTAAAACATTAAAATATAATATAAATTTTGGAGGATTCATTAAGGATTTAAAAAATTAATAAAATATTTTTAAAAATATTTTTTTTAAATCTAAACATATATTTACTCATTTATACCTATTATGATATATATTAAATCATTTTTTTTAATTATGATGTCATAACACACACTTTATATTTATAGTGTATAATATTTTTACCCAAAAAAATTGACTTTCTCATAAAATTAAAAAAAATCACCATTGGATAATATCAACATCATAATTTAAAAAAAAAAAATATTTAATCAAAATAATTCTCTAAATATGATAATTTACACTTTTAAATAAAAAATACCAATTTATTAAAAAATATTGGGGTTTTACAATAACAGTATTTAAACTCTTATAAAAATTGTATTTGAATTCATAAAATTATATTATAATTTATATTTAATAAATATTATTTAATAATAACATTTTATTAAAATATCATTTATTTCAAAAGTTATTGAATTTGTGAAAAGGGTGTCTTTTTTGAAACTATATATTTCAAAAAATACTATTTTTGTTTAATTGTATCAAAGTCTAGTTTTTATCAAAGTTATTATTTAATCATTATAAAGTATTAAAATATAAATATAATCATTATTTTATTGAAAATATAAATATAAAAAATCAAATTTTTGTGTTCAAGATATATAACCCCTTATTACACGAGTGTATGGATGGAGATTAAGGTGTGTGATGGTGAGATTTTCTTAGAGTGGTTCGGTGAAAATGGTTTGGTTTGTGGTCAATATAAGCTTGAAGTTATCTCATAAATGGTTTCCCACATGATTTAATTATTGAATATCGGCTTGGTCTTGGTCTAGGAAAAATCCTAGTGATGTTATCTCCCTCATAATCTCTAATAAATGTGATTCATAGGGTATGATCCTACTAATTGAGGTCATCGCTCCTTTCATCTATGTCAATGGGACTTTATCATAAAGATTAATATACTAGTCATAATTTTCACTATCTAATGGATATATTATCAATTATTATAGTGGATAATGTTATTTTAAATCCAATAGACTATAACTATCCAAAATAGAAAATGTATTGAAAGTGTTTTCTATAACTACATTACTTGATAAGGAATATATTCATTAAAAAGGGGATTTCATTTATAAAAGTTCTTGTCATTTAATTCTTCCCTCATTCATAAATTTCACCATCAAAATTTTCATTCCATACACTAATATATATAATGGTTTATATATTTCATTGCCTCTTCTATTTCTTGTGTTTATTCCTAAAACTTGTGGTTCCACCACAAGACTTTGACCAGATGATTTTTCTTATTTCGTATAACTTTGTATCTATGGTCTAAGATCTTTATCATCTTCTCCTCATATGAAATATTTTTTCCAAAAGTACCACCAATAGATTCATTACATGTGAGAGATCTGATATCTACTTCCTCAAGAGGAATACATGTAACACATCATGTACTTTAGATGGTTCATGTGGGAGTTATAGAGAATAGGTCATGGATTTGGTGAAATCAAGGTTCTCAAGTTGGATGATGTATCTTGGACTAAGTTTTCCATTATTCTGAAACCTCATGACTTTCTTCCATGATTTTATATAAAGGAACACTTCATCTCTAACCTCAAACTTTAGGTCTTATCAATGATTGTATTATTAGATTTTCTTTTGACTTTGTGTGGATTTCATATGTTTTTGAATGGTTTTAACCTTATCTATCAAAACATGGATAATATTGGGTCCCATCATCTACATCTATCTAACTTCCTCCTAATATGTCGAAGTCTGAAACCTATTCCCATAATAAGCCTCATAAGGAGTCATTTAAAAACAAAAATGGAAATAGTTTTTATATGAAAACTTCACTAGGGGAAGGCGTTGATCCAAACATCTATATAAATCCATTAAAAAAGATCTTATTATATCCTATTGAGTTTGAATGATTCTTTCAGATTATCAGTCCATATGAGGGTGATAATCTATGATAAAACATTGTTCTATATCAAACAATTCTTGAAGGATTCCAGAAAACATCAATTTAAACCTCAGATCTCTATTTGATAAAATAAAGAGTGGAACTCCATTCAGTCTTACCACTTACCTTATATATATCTTGTTTATTTGGTTAAGAGAGAAATCTTCCTTGATAGAAATTAAATGCATTGACTTGGAAAGTTTAAAAACTACCAAACAATTTTTTTTATTTCCTTTAGGGGTCTTGGGGAGTTGTATGATGGAATCAATGGTTATGTTTTCACATTTTTATACTTGTATGGGAAATGGTTTCATCATACCCTAAGAGATATTTCATTTTTACTTAACTTGTTGTCGTACTAATCCTTAAGATAAAAAATCCATAATCTTCATATTCATGTTATCCCACCCAATGTTTTGATTTAAATTTCTATACATCTTAGTGATTGATGGATGAATATAGAAGAAGGAGCTATACGCATCATACAGAGGATCCAAATTTAGTTCTGGTTTTGATGGGATAAATATCTAGGTTTCCGACCTTATAACTCCATTTTAGAAAAATTGAACTCTAGAATATTAACCTCATAATCCTTTTGGGCCTCCTTGATCCTATCAAGAATGGATAGTTGATAAGTTATTTGATACATATAGGATAAATATCCTTTTATTATTCCCAATACCATCCTTTTCTTGTCCAAGAAGATTGCATCCCTTACAATCCTCATCATGGATAGGGTTGTCTGATCATTTCTACTCAGAGAATCCTCCACTTTATTCACCTTCCCATGATGGCAATTGATTGAACAATAATAATCCATGATTTTCTCTAACTACCTTTATTTTTTCATATTAATATCTTTTAGTGTGAATATATACTTGTGGATTTTATTATCCATATATATTTATATATCACACTTCTCCCCATAGAGATAATTTCACAAAATTTTCAACATGAAGATAAAAACATCCAATTCTATATCATGTATTGGGTGGTTATTATCATGCATATTTAATTGGGTTGAGGCATTGTCTATCACTTTTTCATTTTTCATGAGTAACAAACCCAAAATATTTTTGGACACATCATTGTAGATCAAAAATACTTCCCCACTAGTGGGTAAAGTGTGAACAGGTGCAGTAATTAGTCTCCTCTTCATATCTTTAAGGATTTACTTTCATTAATCATTCCATAAAAATGTAACCCCTTTCTGAGTTAGATTGGTTTTGGGCTTTATAGTCATGATAATTTTCACACAAATTAAAATAGTACCCAAATAATCTATGGAAACTATGGATTTATGTCATAGATATTGGTCTCAATTATCCTTTAATCTCCTCTTTTTTTAAGTATATAGAGATATCTCTTTGTTGGTGAAAACATTCCCCATAAAGGTTACTTTCTCCATCAAAAAATCTTCCTTACTTTACTTCAAAAATAAATTTTCCTTCTATAAAGTCTTCTGTATATAATTTAAATTCCCCTCATGTTCCTCCTTTCTTTTGGTGTGGATAAGAACATCATATATAAATTCTACCAATATTTTTTCTAGTTAATCCCTAAAGACACTATTTATCAATTCCTTGAATATTGATGGGGAATTATTAAGTCCAAATGGAATCACTATGAACTCATAGTGCCTTTACCTTGTACAAAAAAAGTAGTCTTGGTGATATCCTCCTTCATAACCATTACATGATAATATCCTGACAAAATATGCACCTTATAAATGTATTGACCTCTAAATAGCTGATTGAATAGAACATTTATCCACGAAAGAGGATACTTTTTCATTGTCATGATCTTATTGAGATCGTGATAATCAATACAGAGGTGTATTGACCCATAATTCTTCTTAAAGAAAAGGACTGATGCACCCCATGGTGAATCACTTTGGTGTATAAACCCTTTATCCATATTTTATTTGAAGGTTAAACCAAATAGTCTCAGAAAATACTTACATCATATGTATTAGAGAGAAATGATGGAATAATATATTAATCAAATTTATAAGAACATCACTTTGTATTTGGTTCCACATCTCAAATACAATAATGTGATCATGATGAAGTGGGTTTTTATTAATAAATTAATGATAAATGCATGTTCACACAAAAAATAGCTCATTTTATTTACAATGGGTACCTTAAAATTGATTCTATTAATTTTGATGTGACATTTACTCCTTTTATAAGGCATTAAATGATTTAAATATTCTTTATGATACATTCTTAATGTAATTACAAATTTTTATAAATTGATGTGAAGATAAAAAATTTTAATGGATAATAGGAGGAAGAGGTAAACATTTAAAAAATAGAAGTTTTTATATTTAATAGTGATGGTTCATTAGATTTCTATCTAAATAAGGTCTTCTATAGGTTCAAATAAGTATCCTAGGAATGGTATTCAAATTTTTAAAGTAGATTAAATTCATGAAACTCCAAAAAAATAAAGGTGGGTATTAATATATAATTTAATAGAGACAATGAAAATTCTCTTATAGTGATCATGTATGTCAATGGGATAATTTTTTCCAAAAATAAAGAGTATTCTTGTGATGTATTTTCAACTCAAATAATGAAGAAAATTGAAATGTAAATGTTTGGATAGATGAATTATGGTTTATTTATTCACGTCACAAATTATATCCAATTACATATATCTCTCACAAAAAAATAATGCTCACGAATGTATCCCGACCTATAAAACTGGTGATAGTACACTTGAGTACTACTCTGAATAACTGATCATTCTCCCTGGCCACTGCTTTTTACATTTCCCTAGTTTAAATTATCATATAAATTCTTTCTACTCTTGAAAGACTTATCTCATGTTCATCCATCAAAAACCTCCTAAAGTCCACTATAATCTTCATTCATTTACCCCTCATAAATGAGTTCTTAATTCACCACCTCATAAAAATTCTTTCATCCAAATATGTTAACCTAGGAATTAATCACACATTTAAGTCTTTCTTGAAAATATATCTCTCCAGTAGACTCATCTCCTTATAATGTTGCAAAAAATCACGACTAATCAATAAAATTACCAGAATAGCCCATCAGGGATATACTCCTCATGTTTAACTACATAAACAGTGCTTCTTTATCATTCCTGAGTATATCGGGGTAAAAGTGTATGAGGAAATTCTCCTAAAATTATATCCACACCATATTCTCTAGCTGTGTATCCTGAGTTTGAATATTCCATCAGCATTTCACTGATCCACACAACATACAGGGTATTAATTTGACTCTATTATCTATAGGAGTCTCTAAATGGACAAGGATCATCTAGATAGACTCAATGAAAAACTCATCTAACTCGGTTCCACTCTCTATCATGATGTTAAGAGGGTACTAAAATTGGAACTCACGTGCCAGGTAAAATAAATTATAAACAACCCACCCTAGCTATCTTTCAATTAACTACATAAAGAGATCAAATTTCTCATGGAATTTCTCTCTGGGTCCTTCTCCCTGAACTATTGGAACCTCAGGTTCCACTGTTGGAGGTGTATTTCCAACCATGTCCTCCCATCATCCTACCAATAAACATCATCATGGAAGCATGTATTTACAATTCCAAACACATTTCTTAGGACAAAAAACACATAATTAACATATTTTAACAAGATGGATTCATAAAAATACATAATAATTCATCCCTCATACAGCACCACATAGTCAAAACTGGGGAACTAACAATACTCTCAACCATCTCCCACCTAGGTCATAGCTAACATATAGTAACACTAACATATTTAAAGTTTTCCATTCAAAACCCATTTTATCTATTTTAAATTTAAATCATTTAGAATAATTTACAAATATAAATTCATTATTAGGTTTCAATACATTTAAAAAAATACTCAAATTAAGAAAATCTTTTCCATTTTCTATAAACCACTCATAACTTGATTTTCTATGAATTCCTAAAATGATGCATGTGACATGAAATCCCAAGTGCCTTGAATGATGCATGTATACCCAACTCTCGTTCTATACCATTACATGAGTAAAATATCAAAAAACAATAACATAACAAAACATGTTTATCACCCAAGGTGAAATAGAATTTAACTATAACAAAAAACACCAAGAATAACAATCCCACCAAGGGTACGTGGGTATTCCCCCACCCATGGATTAGCTAATCCCATGCATGAGATCATGAACATGTCCTGACTCATTCTAGAATATTTTATAACTTCCCTAAATCGTAATAAAAATTAATGAAAAGTAAACTAGCTCTGATACCACTTTGTGGTTTCCCGATCTGGGTGTCGCATACCGATGCCCTGAACTGGTTCCTCACATGACCTCAAGTGTGCCTCCCCATATGCCAGAGGTTTTTTACTAGAGTTGAGGGTTAATATGTAATATGGGGAGACTATAAAAACTTTATAAAATTATAAAAATAGTATAAATTAATAAACAAAATTCAAATGATAATAAAACACAACCAATATAATACCAAAATCAATAATCATCCAACATCACATGATGAAACCAAAAAATGTAAACAATAACCAAAACTAAACAATAAATATGTCATGTCCTACCAGTGTAAAGTGTCTAAAAAAATAGAGAATAAAGACACAATGAAAACTCCCAGATGGGTCCCTACATCATGTCCAGTTAACTCAACCATGCTCCATCCCAAATCCTTACCCAACCATCTAACATAGGGAACTTTCCCTTATCTTGTCCTACAATCATGAAGTCTATTTGGGTACCGATTAGGAAGTATGAGTATGGTGTGATTAAAACTCAATAGTCCACCACAAATGGCATCCAAATAAATATCTAGTTTATAATAGTGTATGAAGTTATATAAATAATAAATTCCAAGTGATAAATTAAATATTTCTCAAATTTAATATAATTTAATTAACCACATAGGCTTTCGAGTTCACGATGACACCCAACTAATCATACCTTCTTCAGCCTATTCTAGAGTCTAAACCATACACTATAAGAATATCATAAATCATTCTTTCATGAGTTTCCATTATCCATTTAATTCCAATTTCACATAAATATATTGGGGGCTAATAGATAAGTCTTCTTTGATAGAAATGAAATGCATAGACTTGGTAAAGAGATCGACTAATACATAGATTTTTGTTGGGAAAAAATCCCTCAATGTATCATTGAAGCATTTTTGAGGTGATTGTGTTTGTTGAAAAAGTGGACAACTGTGTTGTGATTGTTGACAATGCAAACCATGACATACAAATTTGTTGACAAAGGGTATTTCTTGGTAGAATGTTGAGTTCAAGAGCTGTGTTCAACGATCCATATTTGATTCAAGAACATCAATAAAGGAATGGATGATCTGGAGGCCACATAAAAAGAACAGATCCAAGGTGGCGTTGTTTTCCAGTGTTTTCCAAATTTTTGGGCCTGAAAATCGACAAATTAAGAAAAGTGTTTTTGGAAGAGGGACTTGCACACCGAGGTCTTGGAGGATAGGAAACTTGTGAACCATATGTTTTTCAAGATCAGATCATCAAAGTATGGAAAAGGGATAAGTGTCATGCAAGTATTGGTGATGTCGCGCAAGTGACTTGCGCGCCGTGAAAGAGACTTGTGTGCTGATGCATTGGAAGCTTGAGAACTTGCGCACCTAAGGTTTTTCAAGATCAAAAGATAAAAATATGGGAAAGGAAAGAGGTTCATGCATGTTTGGAAGTGGGTCACGCAAGTGACTTGCAGGGGAAGAGACCTGTGTGCCAAGACTTGCACGCCGAGGGTTGACTTGCGCGGCGTCGCACAGGGTTGTCAAATTGTCTATAAATACTGGACCACCCCTCCTCATTTCTCACTGGAGTTAAACATTTTGATGATTCTGAGCTCTCATCGCGCAGGTGTGGTGGTCGCGCAAGTGGTGGTGTTTCGCGCAAGTGGGACTTGTGCGCCAGTGTAGGAAGTTGCGCACCAAGTGTTAGTTGCGCCCCTGAGGTGGTTTAGGCGAGGAAGGAAGTGAGTCGCGTAGGTTTGGAGTTAGAGAATCTTGTGTCGCGCAAGTGGTAGAGGAAGACTTGCGCACCAGTTGTGAATTGCGCACCGATACTTTCATGCCAAGATAGACTTGCACACCAAGTAAGGTTGATTTTCCAGCAGTGTTTTCATGCTACGTGGAAGCTGGAAGTTTTCCCGATACCTTTGGTGCAAAGAGAGATTCATCTATGGATGAAAGTTGGTCTTCAACAGAATATCTAAATACAGAGGAAGATGCATTATTTCATGAAAATGAAGAGACCTATAGGTCTATAAACTGTGATTGGATCCTTTCCATATCAGTGAGTGAAGGAAGAGGAAGAAGGTGATCCTCTCCACCGACAGTGAGCCAGAGAGAGAGAAATAGGGAGTGAACATTGGGAAAGAAGTGAGCTTACTCTAAACCTTGTAAAGGCAGTGTTCTTGGGACAGAGTGACTATGCCAGAACCTTGTAATCCATAGATAGTGAAATTTAGTGGAATTTGGTACGACCAGAAAATTTTCGGCGTATGCTCCTTGGACGTAGCCCTTAGCGGTGAACCATGTAAAATTGTTGTGTCCTGTACTTGCTTTAATTTCAGTTTATATTGTGCAACAGGAAAGAGAGAGAAGAGTGTTTTTCTTAACATCGAAACAAGATCAGAACAGGCTTTAATTTTAGATTATTCATACCCTGATTCACCCCCCCATCAGGGTATTCAGCCTTGTGGACCTAACAATTTTGTTATTTTTAGGGGTATTAGGGAGTCCTGTAACAAAATCAATGGTTATTTTTTCACATTTCTATACAGTTATATAAAATGGTTACATCATACCCTTAGAATTTTTCCATTCTGCCTTGAATTTTTGTCATATCAAACATTGATATATAAACACCATAATCTTTATCTTTATGTTACCCCACCAAATTTTTTTCTTTGAATCTCTATACATCTTAGTGATTATTGATGAATAGAGGAGAAGTATCTATACACATCATACAAAACTTACCACTTTAGTTCTGGTTTTTGTGGGATGTATATCTAGGTTCCAAACCGTATAAAACAATTTTAGAAAATTTTAACTCCAGAATATTCACCTCATCATCTTTATAGGCCTCCTTGATCCTCTCAATAATGGATGGTTTAGAATTTATTTGATAAATATAGGATAAATATCCTTTTATTATTCACATCCCCATCCTTTTCATATTTGACAAGATTGGATCCCTTGAAATCCTCATCATCGATAAGGTCACATGATCATTTTACTCAGATCATCTTCCACTTTGTTCTCCATCCAAGGATGGAAATGGATTGAACAGTAATAATTCATGATCAGCATTATCCACCTTCATTGGTGTATATTAAGCTCCTTTGGTGTGGATATGTACTTTTGGATTTTATTATCCATATATATATATCACAATTCTCCCCATAGATATAATGTCACAAAATCTTAAACATGAATATCCAATTATATATCATGTGTTATGTAGTTCTTATCATGCATATTTAATTTGAGGGAGGCACTGGGTTTTACTTTTTCATTTTTATGAGAAAAAACCCAATAGTTTTTTAGACACATCAATGGAGATCAAAAATCCTCCCTTGTTTTTGGGTAATGTGAGAATAGGTGAAGTAACTTTCTTTCTCTTTAGATCTTTAAGTATTTCCTTTCATTCATAATTCCTAAAAAACTTCACCCCCTTCTGAGTTATCTTGGTTTATGGGATTGATAGTCATGATAATTTTCTCAAACATTGACAATAGAACCCAAATAATCCATGGAAACTATGGATTTACATCATATAGGTTGGTCTGTGATATCCTTAAGTTGCATCTATTTTTGAAGGATCAACATATATCTTTGTGTTGGTGATTACATGCCTTAGAAAGGTTACTTTCTATATAAAAAAACCCATTACTATACTTCACATATAACTTTTCATTATATAAAGTCTTCCATATAGAATTAAAATTATCCTCAACTTCCTCTTTTATTTTTAATTGGATAAGAACAACATCTATAAATACTGACAAACTTTTGTCTATGTAATCCCTAAAGACAATATTCATCAAGTCCTTGAAGATTCATGGATCATTATTGAGTCTAAATGGAATCCATATGAACTCATAGTGCCTTTACCTTGTATGAAAAATAATTCTTGGGGATATCCTCCTTATTCACCATTACTTGAAAATATACTGATAGAAGATCCACCTTGTATAAGTATTGGTATCCACATATCTCATAAGATAATTCATCTATCCATGGAAGTGGATACTTTTCTTTATCATGATCTTGTTGAGCTCATGATAATCAATGAATAGGCCTATTGACCAATACTTCTTCTTAACAAAAAGGACTGATACACCCACAGTGAAGTACTTGGGCTTATAAACCCTTTATCTGGATTCACTAACAATTTCTTCATTATATATTCCAATTAAACAACAACCATTATATATAGAGTCTTAGATATTGGAAATAATCAAGGTATAACCTGGATTTATAACTCAACCCCACATCTAGAAAGAATACTAGACACTTATTTTGGAAACACATCAATATATTACCTTTAAATGGGAATATATTAAAGGATTATCTTTTACACAGTTTCAATAATTTGAGCTAGATACACTCGCTGATTAAGAAATAATTTCCACTATTGAGATAATGATGAAAAAAGAGATTAATCCTCCACCTTGTACATGTATAGAATTAAAGAGTGATTTTTGATACGAAGGGTGATTACCTTCATTCAACAATCTATATTGGCTCTATACATGTAAATGGAATCCATGTCCAAAATAAAATCAAATTCCATTAAAGGGGGTATCACAGGTTCCCTGTTTTTCATTTTCACTGATAACTTGACATCCAAGTTTTTAGTTGGTTGAATGGTTCTTCTAAACTTACATGATATGATAGAATGAGTAGAAATACAATAAAATAGTTTCTTCACTATTCTTTAATTAATAACTAGTGTAACTATCACCACTTATTTTTTGGGATCAACCTCATTAGTTGTTATGGAATAAGATCTCCCTTGCTCTCTAGTCCTTAGAGGTTGTTGGCATTAATTTACATTAACAAACCTTGGATTAGTGAATTTATCCTCATAGTTTCTTTGTTCCTTCAGGTTAAAAAATTGTAAAATGGGTCGAGGTTTGAATATAGAAATCCATTATTCCTTCACATTAGTGGGTTTCTCTCATCAACAATCACTACCTAGGTTCCCTTCTTTCCAGCACCCAAATTATTTCCTCAAACCCTTCATAAAATTCCAAATCTATTTATTCCCACACTTTTTACAAGTGTGATGTTTTAATTTCATAACACCTTTATACTTCTCCATTTTAACACTATAATTAAACTCTATTTTCCCATTTTTATCCCCTTTAGAACCTTGAGATTCACTGACCTCCATTTCAACTTTGACGTCACATCGGAAAATTTCCTCATAGTTTTTGATGTCTAAAACAATCAATGATTTTTATAGATTCATAATTAGACTACCAATGAAGAAATAAAATTTACTTTTAGGGGTAATAAAAAATTTAGATTCATATCGTGAAATTATTGTGAAGTTTTCCTTATAGCCCTCAATGTATTTTTCATCCTTTTTCTTGACACTAAGAAAATACCTCTCTATTTTAAGTCAGAGAGTGCAAGGAAAATATTTATTGAAAAACATTTTTTGTAATTCCTTCCACTCAATCACCTTGATATCCTTCTTAGAATTCAAATTTTTAACCAATGTACACCATTGATCATTATCTCCCTCTATATGATAAAAAATTAATATTACCTTTTCTTTCTCATATAATTGAAGGATAATGAATATTTTTTTAAATAGATTTGATCCATTTCTCCTTTTTTAAGGTGTCAGAAGATTCACAAAAAATTAGAGTCCTTTATCACTTAAAGGTATTAATTGAATCTTATTCTTTATTAGGGGGGGGGGGTTAATTCCTCCTAGTTCAAGTTTATATTCATAACATGATTCAATAAAGAAATTATTGTCTTGAAGTTCATGGTTCCTAATCCCATTAAGTTGGGAATCCCATTTGGTATGTCATCACATTTCCATCCACATTGGATTTTGACTCAATTCCTCTAACTTCTATCCACTGACTAGAATAAAGGTAAAATTAGGGTTGAGTATTTTGAAACTATTAAACACATAAATGGAAAACCATGAACATTAAAGGGATAACTCATAAATGATATATATTACTGAACATATGAATTTATAGGTTTCAATCCTAGTTATCCATGATCTATTTCCAAGTATAAAATCTTATGGGAATTTTTGTTCCCTTCATAATGGTTCAAAAAAAGCTTATGAATTTACAAATTAATATAACTAAGGAGTTTCAACCCAAGTATATAGAAATACCATTTTTTCACACCAAGTGATGATAGATTATATCTCAATGTGACCTTTTTGGGGCTATTACCTCTAGGTAAAATTGTTCCAAAGCCACATCCACTTGTTGTATCCAAATTGTTATGCATTTTCATTGAAACCAATTTCTATATACATTAAATTTTTTTGGTATTTTTCCTATGTTTATTCTTATACTGAGGGATTTCATAAGATTTTTCTAATCTTGATCCATAAAAATAACTATACTTTTATTTGATACTAACTATGAAAACCTATGTTTTAATACACTTTAAATCAGGATTTATTACATAAAGATACACTTGATATAACCCCAATAGATCATGAGGCCTAATGTCTTTGGGTAATATGGTATATAGTATAACAACAGAGAATAGAAATACAAATACATAAACTAAAACTCCATAACAAGCCCTTAAATTTACTTGAACTACTAATACTACACAGGGTAACATGGGGATATACATAAGAAAGGGGTGACCTATAAATATCAATAAGATAATAATCAACGAATAACATGATTAAAGTAATACATGTGAGTAAATAGGTATATCATGTTAATATAACAGGGGTAAGAATCATAAACATGAACATAAAATTATGATATAAGATGAGAACATAAAGGCATCATTGGAATTTTGAAACAACATAAAAAATGTTATCATAAGCATAAGTCAAGGATAAACATTGAGAAATCATAACATAGTGTGTTTAGGATATCCTCTCATGCACCATAAATGGAATATCATAAGATTAAAACATTACCCAATGTATTCAAGAGCTATATAATTCTAGGACCACCCATGACATTCATATTATATATATATATACATAAGTGTGCCAAATAGATCAATAAACATAGGATCATATTTTATAACATTTAATCCCATTATCAAGGAGTATGGGTTATATAAATGGAATTCACCAATCAAAAATGACAGGAAAATCTAGGTGAATACAATTGAGAGGAAATGGAGATGGGTATTCACTACATAATTTTTTGGCAAGAAAAATCAAATGATAATTTCAGAAGCATAACTATGGTCCATAATGATTCATAGAAGGTCTTAATGAGACTGAAGGGGTCCTATAATCACATGTACACCATAAGGAAAATATGAGGTATTTGTAAGAACAAATCTCAACAAGTATAATTGGAAATTAAAAGGTATAATATAATGAAGGTTCATGAATAAAGAGAAGATGAAGTGGGTCCCTTACATTTAGAGGGTACTAATTAATGCTTGGGGAGATTCGTAATAGATTAGTGGAACCTTGTGAGAAATATATACAGGGAGGGTAATATTAAATTCATGATCTATGAGTTTTGAGTGAAGAGGATTGGGATGTTGCCACATTTTTTAAAGAAAAAGATAAGGTAATTCTTTATTAATTTCCAAAACTTAGGCTTAGGACTCTATATGATAAAGTAATCAAAATAAAAAAAAAATTAAAATATAATATAAATTTTGGAGAATTTATTAAGGCTTTAAAAAATTAATTAGATAAATTCAAAAAAATATTATTTTAAAGGGGAAAAAAATATATGGTCATGGATATCTTTTATGGCATATATTACATCACATTTGGGTCAATTTGATTTCATAATACACATTGTATATTTATACCAGGAAAGTCTGGGATCTGAGAAAATATGATCCCGCAAAGGTTGTTAAATAAAAGTAATATATATTAAATGCTACAAATAGTTTTACATAGATATGAGTGAATAAATCCCTACATATCATCATCTAATATTGGTTCATAGTAGTCTAGGGCTCTGAAAGACCACATTATGTTCATTTCCATAATCGCTTCCTTTGGCAAGGCATTCGCCACTTGATTTTCCTCCCTATAATCATGTGAGAAAACCAAGTTAAGGTGTTGGACCAGGTTCATAAATTTAATCCAATATTGTAGAATCCTCTAAGGAACGTCTCTTTTTTTCCTATTAAATCTCTCAATATAGTTTCAGAATCAGACTTCATCCATAATTAAATACAATTATGTTTGACATCCTATTTAATAACATCCACTATATCCCAAAATTCATCATCATATTTAGTTACAATGACAATATAATTATGAAAACAAAATTTCACAAAGCCGCGATGGGTGCAGAAAACCCCTCCACATCCAGAGGGCTGTATATTTATACCTTATTTTATATTTACCCAAAAATTATACTATCTTAGAAAATTATAAAAAATTAACCATTAGATAATTTCAAAATTATGAATTAAAATTTAATATTTATTTTTCAAAAATAATTATCTAAATATGAGAATTTTTTCTTTTAAATAAAAAACCCATTTATTAAAAACTTCTGGGTTTTTAACAATAATAGTTTTTTTTTGAAACTTATATAAATTTCATTTTACTTCATAAAATTATGTAATAACTTATATTAATTAAATATTATTAACTAATAATATTTTATTCAAATTTAATTTATTTAAAATATTCATAAATTCATGAAAATAGTGTCTTGATTGATACTATATATTTCAGAAAATACAATTTTTGTTTCATTATATCAAAATCTATTTTTTATCAAACTTATTATTTAATAATTATAAATTAAAAAAATATAAATATAATAATTATTTTATTCAAAATAAAAAATATAGAAATATATATTGTTATGGTCGAGATACATAACCCCTTATTATACCAGTATATTACCTATGAGTAATGTTTGTGATGGTGAGATTTTATTAGGGTGGTTCGGCAAACAAAGTTGGGTTGTGATCTTGATGACTTTGAACTTCTCTCATAAATGTTTTTAGTCGTGATTTAGTTACTAAATATCAACTCGGAAATGTTAAAGGGAAAATTATAGTGATGTTATCTCCCTTAATGTTCTGATAAATGGTATTTATAGGGTATGATCCTACTAGTCGAGGCCATCACTCCTGTCTATGCCAATTGGACTTTATCACAACCCTTAATATACTAGTCAGAATGGTCACTATAAAATGGTTATATTATCAATGGTTATGATTCATAATGGTATTTTAAATCCAATGGACTATGACTATATAAAATATCCAAATTATATGCTTTCTATACCTACATTACATGATAATGCATTTTTTCATTCAAAAAGATAATTTCATTTATAAAATTTTGTGTTGTTACATAAGGATCCTCGTATCATCAGAGAAATTTTATATTAATAATGTATTATTTTTTAATTCAAATGAATGATTTAATATTATTTGAAAAGGTTTATTAATATTATATTTCTATTGAATTTAAAAATGGTATTCTGAAAAAAAATCAAAAAGTTATATTATAGATACTTTAATTATGCTTCGATTTATTTTTTGAATATATAAATAGTATATAGAAATGAGTTTTTCAAAGAGAACTAAATGTTTTATGAAAAATTATATGTATTATGAATTGTTTCATATAAAAAATTATATTTTAATAAAAATGTGCATGGTTTAAAATAATTATAATACTACATCTTTGTTTCATAAAACATGTCTTGGAAATAGTTTCTTAAAAATATCTCATCATAAAAATATGATTTCTGTTATGTTTTTTTTTTCTATGTTGGTCATGGTTTGTATGGGAAATATATTTCTATAATAAACCCATGAAATGGATGAAAAAAACTAAGAAATAGTTTCAAAATTATTAATTTTAAAGGCTCTACTATAAATGGCTTCACCAAAGATATAAGTTTTTTGAAATCCATGAAGTCATATTTGGAATTGGTTTCATCCTATTAAGACTTCATTAGATTATGATTTTTATAGACTTTTGAGTCATTAAATACTACCTCTATTTTAGATTTTACTTTTTTCATTAGGTAATACCATATTCTAATCTCAAAATAAATCAATATGTTGTTTAGTTTTTAGTTGGATTATTTATCTATTTATTCTTCATCTAGGGTAGAAATCATATATTTAGGAGGATTATCATTTTATTATCCACCATGTTAGAATATTTGGAAACATATCCACAGCTATGAATCAATTTTAAAATTTTGTTCACCAAAATAAAGAATTTTTATCTCATTTCACATCATCCCATATGAATATCTTCAAATTTATCCAAGAATTATTATAAAATAGTATCATTTACCTTCTTATATCCCTCATAGATATCCTAGTGTTTTCTCCAAATCACATTCACTTTTTTTCCAATAACTCGTATTATATTCTTCTCTAATAGGGAAGAGGGTAATGTAGTGTGTGCTCTCCCATATGCTTCAATATTCTTTTTATCCAATGGAGTATAGGTTATCTCATCCTTTATATGATGTTATCCACTCTAGGTGATTATGAGAATGTCGAAGATGATTGAAAAATATTATAGAACTATATTTTCCCTCTCTCTCTCTCTCTCTATAAATGGAATCCCCTTTCATAGAATATAGAAAGTAATTTTTTATTAAATTTTTTCATTGACTCTATAGATTTCATCAATAAAATATATAATAAGTGAAAAATGAAATCATTTTTATAGGAATACCAAAAACTTTTTCAAAAATGATTTGATACCAAATGATAGGAATATGAGAGAGTAAACCACAACTAATAGTGGGTGAAACAACAGTTTACCTAAAACACAAACAATAAAAAAAATTCCCATCATCAGTTAGTGCATTTGGATATCGACAAGGACCATGCGATGATAAGTGAGAAAAAACACATAACATGAGGGTGAATAAATTGTTTTCCAACTCTTATTGTCATCTATATAATACCTAGTGTGTAATGGTTGTAATCCCAAAACCCACATTCCTATTTTATTATCAATAAGAATAAGGAATAGAGCGGGGAGTGGAACCTAAACTCTTAAGTACTTAATAGAACAACAAGAGTCAATAATTCAATCAATTTCCACTTCCCTGATCTCCAATGCCTCTATAATTTATGTCACATATTAACCCTTTTTATGTTACCTAAATTTTTGTCAAAACCTCCTTTTAACACTCACTATAATGAATGGTAAGATAACTTAAAGGTTTCATCATAATCCCAGACACATTATTTTGAGTGAGAAACCCTTCTATTTATAGAATAGACATGCATTGTTTAATGATTTCTTTCCTCATGACATGAATCCGGGATCTAAAAGATATAGAAACTAAATATTAAAGATCTTATACCACCATTTCAATTTGGAAAATTATTTAATGTCATGAGCACCATATCTAAACATATCTACCTATATCATTGTAAGAAATTTTATGTAGTGTCTATAGTTTTTAAGGCCAAAGGACCTTGACCTATTATTATAGTGAAATAGATAAATCTCATGGTATACCTACTACAATGTGATCTGCACGTTTTCAACTTGGATCATTATGTTGTGGAATGAGACCTTTTGGATTCTAAACCAACACAACACTACTAGTTTTTCATTAGTTAGGAAAAACAGTGAATTTAGCATCATAAAATCCCTCATATACATCCTTCATAGTTCAATTTATCTAACTATGGAATGGATATACTCTATCTCAACTCCTTTATAACGAAAAAAACCAAGATACAATGTGATATTCTTAATTAGAATGACATATTTCATCAACAATACTTCCATCATGGTGTAAGCACATACTTTGCATCATGATGAACTTTGACTCAAGAAAATAAAATTCATTTACATATTCTCTAAACTCCGAAGAGCCAACAATTAATCCATGAGAATATTATAAATTAAAAGACATGAAAAACCCATAAAACCTATAACTAAAATTCCCTATAAAACTAATAAATTCATGCATACAATGTAAAGGTTATATACACACTACCCCAAATGATAGAAGGGTATTTTTTAGAGTACTCCTTCTCTAATTGTAATATTACTCCCACTTTGACCATGTAATAGTTGAGATTAACTCATGGATCCTCTTTCTCAATTTACTTCAGGAGGAGCTTCTGTAAAATCTAAGAGTCCTCAACTACACCTGGTCATAAAATACTCTTTAATATCTCAATGTAGTTTCCATATCCCCCTACAGAATCTTTGTAAATAAAGAAAAACAATTAAAGAGGATGTATTTAGCTGCAAGCACCAAAATTCCCCCACCCAGTATACCCCTTTATCATCACTTGTAAAAAAATTAATTAAAGTATCTCCCCCTATGAAAGAAGAACTCTTTTTCTATTCCCCCCATTATTAAAAAATGCGAAGGAATGAAATTGTGAAAAAACAACCAAGAAAATTTATAGATATTTTTGGAGTTAATTACTCACAACAACACTATCAAGTACTATAATGTGTTCTATTTTAGGGGATTAATCAATAGAGACAAAACTATATCCTTGGTTGAAACACATTCCAATGAAATCTCACAACACTATGCCTTCTCCTTGATGAAGTGGTACTTGATATAAATAGGCTTTGACCATGAATATTTTAGATTATTCTTTAACAAGTTTACTGTTATTTTATTTTCATTCCTAATCATCAATTGGTATGAAAAATTTACCCCCTGTTTATTTGATGTACAAAAATTTGATTGTACTTTGAGTGTCACACACAATAATAAATGGGTATGATACATTTACCATCATGTATTTGAGCAATGAATTTATCCACATCATTTCTATCATGGATTTATTTTTTGAAACATATTCAAATTTTATTATACTTAGAGTTATAGAAATTTTCTTCTTGGGGTGTCATGAAATTCATATTTATTTAACAAATAATGCACCTCTAGAAGTGGAAATCTGTTATCCCACATATTTGGACCAATAAAAATTTAAATAACCATAAATATAAAATTATTGTTTATTATTATATCTCGAATTTAAATAAAGATTCCCTTTGATACAAAGAAATATCTATTTTACTTCTACAAGATATTACTCATGAGGGTTGTTTTGGAATTGTACACAATGTGTAATAGAAAATATGATGTTGGGTATAGACACCATCAAATAAAGTAGGCTACCAATAAGCCCCTAAATCATATTATGATCTACACTCTTCAATTCATCATCACTAAAAACATTTATCCCATGTGAAATAGGTGTAGAGATCTCTCTCGATTCTTTTATTCCTAACATATTCATGAGAATAAATTTCTTATGATAGATATATGGAATAGGCTATGTTTGTGACTTGAATTCCAAAAAAATGATTCATTTAGCCAAACATTGAAATTTCAAAGTTCTTCATTATTTGGGATACAAATACATCATTATACTACTATTTATTTTCCGAAAAAATTATTTCATCGACATACATGATCACTATAAGGTATTTTTTTGTCTCTATTGAATTGTATATTGGAACCCACCTTGATTTTTTTGATTTTCATGAATTTTAATATAATTTAAAAATTTTAACACCATGCTTAGGATACTTATTTGAACTCATATAAGACCTTAATTATCTAGTAATCTGGTGAACCATCTCTATTAAAGACAAACACTTCTATTTATTAAATTTTTACCTCTTCCTAAAGTTATTCATTCAAAAATGTTAGCATCACATACATTTAGAAAACTTTGTAATTACATTGAGAATGTATCATAAGAAATATTTAAATAATTTCAAACCTTCTAACATGAGTAAATATCACATCAAAATAAATCCACTTAATTTGAGGGTACCCATTTCAAATCAAATAAACTTTGTTTTGTGTGAACTCACATTTATCATTGAGTTTATTAATGAAAAACCACTTCTTCATTATAAAATTCTCGTATTTTGGATATGGAACAAAATCCCAAGAGTTGTTAATATGAATTTGATTCATATATTCTGCATTGGCCTTTTGGCAAATAACCTATGCTGGATAGTTGAGAAGAGGAGCTTGGAGCTAATAGTAGACCCAGACAAAATCAATAGGATACAATATTTATTTATTTACTTTATGTGATTTATTTCCTTTGGACATGCTTTCCACTTTTGGGAAATACTTTATTTTTATTACATGTATGTCTTATTTACTTTTCCTCATTTTTACTCTGTTTATTTATTATAATGTTTATTGTTGATTATTGATCCCATGACATGATATTGAGGGTATAGTATCCTCACTGATGAACTCAGACCCTCATTTCTAATTGAAAGCCTCTTTCATATGAGGATATGCGCATAAGGTAAAATTTAATTCCTGCTCTAATTTGGTAATTAAGGTTGGGATGTTACAAAATAAACCTATCTCAACCCAACATAAGAGAAGAAATATGTTAGTGGGTCTTGAAGCACCTCATGATGTAAATCATTTTTGAGACTCTTTGGTTTAACCTACTAACGAAGGCTGGTGTGATTGGGATTTCTCAAACACCTCCATATCTAAAAACATTTATACTATATACAAGGATATTCTCATTTTCTAGATTATTCCTTAGTCTTGAGAAAATAGTTTCCCTTTTCTCAAGGATTTCCTCATCACTAAAAATTTGCAAAATATACTTTCTCTTCTAGAATATTCCCATTTTTTCATCATTTTCTACAAGATCTTAATCAACTTCATCATTAATAGTTAGTAATGTTTTTGAAGTATTTTTATTTTCTAATATAATTAAATCAAATATATAAATGTTTTTCCTTATATTATTTTTTGTTGTATAGGAAAATGCACCGATCAAGTCTATATCTAATAAATATAACTTCATTGGATCTCCTATAAAATAATCCTAAATTTTTACATTTAATAATGATCTAATAATTTTTTTTGCAACAACTTCATGAATCTAAAACAATTATTGTAAGGACCTAGACTTAAACATTACATAATATTGAGTTAAGTCAAAAATTTGACTTTATTTCACATTAAGGATCTTTTTATGTTTATAGATCTATAGAATTAGTCTATAACTCATACATAACAAAACCATAAAAATACAAAGTGGACACTTTGAACAGTATCCATTTTATCTACAAAACAGAAAATTTTAAAATGAAACATGGTTTATCTTCATTTTTAATCATCATAAATTTTCTTTGATACTGTCCTTGACTATATTATCCCTTAAATTCTATGAAAAACATTTCAAACCCTTATCATAATCATAAAAATCTTATTAAGGGATAGAAAAAAATAATGAAACCATTGTTCTAGGAATATTTTAAAATCATGAAAACATTTTCACAAAATCATACTTTTAACCCATGAAACATAAGCTCTTTATATTAACTCATGAAATAGTAAGATTCCTATAAGAATTCATATAAATCATAAAACATAAAGGTAACTTATGGAATCCATATCATACTTACATTTTAGCTTTCACAACTACATAGGGAGTAACCTTCATGGTTACATTTGGAATACCCATCACAGTATATTCCATAAATCTCTTTGAAGAAACCTTATCGTTTAACTCTTTCTCATTACCCAATTAATGGGAGAGATACCATGGACTCATACTCCCAATATTTATCATGTAATAACCCATATACTTAAACAATTCTCAATAAACATAACATAATCATAACACATAAAACATTCATAAAAAAAATAACATTTTCACTTTGAAATCACATTTCATATTTACAAGTCACGCACTCATAAATTAAAACTATTTTTTTAAAATAAAATGGTAAACTTGTAAAGTAGACATAAATACATTATATAAACATTAAATAGAGAAATTAAATTCATTTAATATATGTTAAAAAATTCCAAGTTATTAAAATAATAAATCAATTTTTAAAACACTATTAAAACATTTAAAAAGAATATTTTTGAGTCAAAGTCTCTCATACCACTGTTAAAATTTTGAAAGGAATTAAAATTTTAAATCATTCATGTACATATAAATAAACCCTTAAAACCATTTTCAAATTTATACATTAATAAGAAATATTTATAAGAGTCGATATTTAAAACATTTAAAATGATTTTATAGTTAAAGAGTCCCTTACCACTTAAGAAACACTTGAATAAAAATAATTAAATAATAAAAGTAAGAAAAAAATTAAATATAATGAGAGTAATAAGTCATGATATAACATTTCAAAATTATTTAATACACAAATTATAGGAAAATAAAGGTTTATAATAATAAGATATGCCTTAATGAAAAGATATCGATAAGAAATCCCTTACCTTGAGTCCGACTCGTCACGTAAAATATTTATAAACCTAAATAATAAAATTAAGTTAATTTATAATTGATTTAAAACCTTTTTAATGTTTATTATTACTTTTATTTAACTTATTAACATGTTATAACAATTATATATTTATTTATGTTCATATCGTATGTTTTGTTGTTATTCGGTACATGAGTCAAAAATGAACTTGGTAAGATGTCAATATTACATGGGTTCATAAGTACATCATCTACAGAAAAATATTTATGACATAAAGATAAATTTTATACATCCATTACTTTAAAATAAAACCATTAATTAGGGTGATGAAAATGAACAATGTTTTAATCGTGAAGATAGTAAGTCGTACGTACACATGAGTAACATTTTCATTTTTCATTGATCATTATGGAAAGAAGGTAAGAACTGTTTGATCATTAAAAATGATCATAATATCATTAATATCATATTTATAATTTAAATATACTTATATATATCATAAAAGTGATGTAGTGAATAAAAATGAATCTCATTTCTTCGTGGAGGTGATAGTTCATGCATACGCACGAACGACGTTATCATTTTTATGTGCATGGAAATTAAGAATGTAATTGATATATTATTATCTTATAATGATTAATGATTCATTAATATAACATATGAAAATTAATTACATTATTATAAACAGTCATTATAGATGGTTAAGGAAAATGAAATAGATCGGTTCGTGGAGGTGATAGTTTACAAGTACACACGAATGATTAATTCCTTTCCCATTTAATGGAAGTGAAGATAGATTTAGGTTATGATAGTAAAATAATAACATATCAGTATCTTTAGAAAATTGGATTAATTATTTCATCATGGTTGGAGAATATTTTAAGGAATTGAAATAAGAAATAAAATAGACGCACTTAAATAAAAACATTACCCTTCATTCGAATGATCATATTTCTTAACACCTTAACACCTATAAAAAGGACGTTATCCCTAATTTACAGCCCCATGAATGTGGGTAGAGATTATAAAATGGTATTTTGGTATCTTTTTTTAGAACCAAATGGTTTTGGAAGTGTTATAAATAGAGTGGTATGGGTGTCATTTTATAGGATAGGGGAGGGGCACCCTTGCACATGAGCCTTAGCCCGGTTGGTAAGGACTCCGTAAGTGCATCCAAGTGACCCGGGATCAAATACAGGCGGAGGAAGAATTTTCAGGTACTGTAGCAGTATAGTAGAAGTACTGTGGCAGGTACTGTAGCAGTACTGTAGCAGGTACTGTAGTGGGAAATGTGCAGTACTGTAGCAGGTACTGTAGCGGGAATCGTAGCAGGTACTGTTTGGCACTGTAGCAGCTGGGAATATGCCCCCGTTTGGGCCTTAGGGACACCAATTTGGTACTCGAGTCCTTTAAGGCCTTTGTCCCACATAGGCCTTCTGGTCAGTAAGGCCTTCGGGCCACCTCAAGGCCTTCAGGCCACCTTAAGTGCAGATGCAGACCAGACAACCTACAAGGAACAAGCTCTACTAGGAGGATGAGCAAGGAGCATTTACCATAGCAGAAGCTAAATGGATTGAAATAATGAGAGGGTATGGAACCTGCCATCGGGAGAAGCCTGTGCATGCATTGGAATTCCCATCCGAACAACCATGCGAAGGTGGAGAGCTGATTTCATGATGAAGATGCTGGGGAGGAGCAGTTTCGAGTGTTAGTTTGGGTCGTATGTAATGTTTGAAGCCTACAGGAAATGAATTCCTCTAAGGAATATGGGCCATCTAATGCTTATGCCTACAGGCCTTTTAAGGGTTCCACCTCATCCCTTGAAAGGTGGATTATCAAAATCAATAAAAAGTGAAGGCCTTCGGGCCATTCAATGGATGGAGGGGAACCATTGGAATTATTAAAAGTATTAAATTAATATAAATTCAATTTCGATTCCAAATAGTCCCAAAATAATTTATTTATAGGATAATAGGATTTTGGGTCTAATACTCATAATAAAATTAAAATTATACATGTTTTTAATATTTTTTAATCCTTATCTTTTTGTTTTAACCCATATTTTACCCTTTTTAATCTTATTGTGATGTCATGTTATTTACACTTTATGGGTCAATCTAATTATCATAACATGTAAAAAAATACACAAAAGTGTCATTTATGACATATTAGTACTTATCCTAACCATTTTTAGGAATCTCATATTTTTAATAATTTTATAGCATTTAATAAACTATTTTATATTTAAAAATACCAATAGTGTCAATTCTGACACTATTCAATTGTCGACTTTTTAAAAATATCATAACAGCAAGATAAGTTGAAAAAAACTCGTTTATATTATCTCCAACATGTTAAATATATCCATAAAATTATTTTATGGCATAAATTATGTAATATAATATTTATTTTAATATTTAATTTAATATTTATAACATCATTTATTTGATTCTATCATCAATTAAGAAATTATTACATCATCTTTCTGTCATAATTATATTTAATTATTTAATTCATAAAAATTATAAATAAATTACCATGATTTATGTAATCTTTTTATATTTTCAATTACTATTTATAGTAAAAAATAACCCCTTAATAACTCCATATTAAAATACTTCACACTTAAAAAACAAAACTATAACAAAAATCCCTAATTATTGAATATAATATTATAAATGCATTAAAGTCATCAAAGTGTCTTTAAGTGGTCTTAAAATTGATCCAATTATGATAATGGTCTGAATAAAATAATCCAATTAAATTATTACAAGTGTTAATATAGTTATATACTATTATAATATTGTTTTTACTTTAAATTACCTGATTTACCTTCAACCATCCTAATAAAAATAATTACTAAAGTTACTATTCATAATATCTAAAAATAAAAGAGACTTATTTAAATAATTTGGACCTTATAATTATAAATATGGAATTAATTTTTCCAAATTCAAAATACAAAAATTGCAAAAATAAATTTAAAATTAACCCCTGTCGTCAAAATGAGAAAAAAAAAATTAAATTAAAAAACATCAAAAGATTCACATGTGTTTATATCTAATTTCAATGTCAAATTACTTACAATGACCAATGTTGGACTAAAATATAAAATATTAATCTAATTATACTTTAAAACCAATTAAAAAATATAATATACAATATAAATAAATTAGAGGAAATGGCTGTTCTGAATTAAAATACAGTATTTTTCATTATTCATTAAAATGTAAATTTTCTAAGAAAAATACCAAAATATCAACCAAATTAAATTTTGATATACCTATTACAATTATAAGTTTATTTTTTAAAATATTACATTTAAAATTCTCAAAAAATATATTTAATATGGGTTTTCCATCAAAAGTGGTAAAACTGTATTTTTAGAAAAACACTCATTTTATCCATAAAATTGTATTTATTCTTATATAATTTCTAGAAAACACATAAGATTAATTCTAATCATTATATTTAATTAATATTTCATTAATATAATCCAAAAATAGTTATTTTATTATTTTATAAACAAATTATTCACATTTAAATAACTTTTCACAAAAATATATCTTTTATATTCAATTGGTTTTTAGTTTCATTTTAAGTTAATTTGGTGACCAATAAATTATTATATAAACATGTTCAAACCATGTTTTAATAATTCATTTTACACTATTCATTCCATACATTATAATTAGTATGTGATAACTACCATATTAAATAATAATATTTAGTTGCTTGTTTAAGCTCGATGTGGTGTATCATGTATGCTATCAAAAATTGTGTTTCCTTTAAAAAACTTAACATGTCACATACCCCCCCACCTTTGGAAATTTCATCCTCAAAATTTGAATTTGGGTTCAGTAACTAAGGTATGATTCTTCAAAATACCATTATTGTATTCCCACATCGGGAAAAAAGAGTAATAAAACTTCCACTTTAAAAGAGAGAAAGGACAATATGTAGGTCACCATAGATAACACATACTAGGATTCCATGTAAGAAAACATGGATATTAAATAAGAACTAACCATTGTTCCCTTATGTAGAGTGACATAAAACATTGTCAGTAAAAAGTTAACAATCACAAAGCTATAAATTTGTGATGGGTTAAGTGGTATTTGACTTATTAGTAGAAAAAGTAAACAAAAACTCTTTTTTATGATCATTTTCATAAATTTGAGGAATAATTTTACTTCCTTGAATAAAAACATAAGGAAACATACTTATTTGACAAGAAGAGTTTCAACTTTTAATAAAATTTCACTAAAAACTCATCTTTTCCTATAAACGTTGAGTATTCAAGATGAATCAACTTCAATAGAATCATATAATCCACAAAAAATTAATTATACATTTCTAATATCTTGAAACATTAATAAAAACAAATATGGTTAGGATAAGATAATATAATTACCCAAAAATAATATTCTTTTATAATAAGAAAGACTATTTTTAATCTCCAAAATTCAACAACAATACCCAAAGTTCCAAACATACCATTCAAAAAATAACTATCATTAAAATTCTTAAAAATAATCCAAACTATGATTCAAACCCAAAATTAAAAAGTATTTGATAAAATAGTCTTCCAGGATAAATTTTAGCATTTTTCTCAAAATAACATAAATCAAAATTAATGACTCATACCAAAAATAAATTAACCTAATAAAATATTCTCTAAGATAGTTTAATCCTTTTAATAAATTACCCAATTCCCCATAAGTCCATAAATGAAATTTTAGGATCATCCAAAATATAATTCAACCACTACACCTCAATTAAAATAGCATAGGATTTTATTTATCTTAATCATATAATGTTCTCAAATTACTGAAAATATTCCAAAATAACATTTATCACTTAATTCACAAATAATTTTCTAATACCAAGGATATCCATTGGATAAAACATAATTTCCCAAAATCAAATTATTCTTATTTCATAAACTCATTTAACAAAAAGAAAAATTCATATTAACCAAGGACTTCATAGAGGCTATTGATTGGTGAAAAATCCTTATTGCACTTTAGTTGTGGGTTCGATTCTGGTATCCTTGTCAGACACAACATGTTTCCACCCTTCCTACGGGTTGTCCTTTTTCTAAAACGATATAATTCTTATAACAATCTCAAAATGAGATAAAATCCTTAAAAATATATATAACATATTCTAACCTCAAGGTTTGTCTTAGTCCTTTCATTTTTCATCCAAAAATGTAATAACTCATAATTACCTCAAAAATAAATATATCCAAAAATACCATTAATCACTTTAAAATTTAGGAACATAAAGCCTAAAAATGTATTTTAAAGACTTTTAACTTCTAATAAACATAAAAATTATTAACTCATGATGATATCTCTAACTATTTAGAAAACATCATAATCTACAAAGTTATCTAAATCATCATCTGATACCAACTGTATGACGTCATCCTTAAGCCTTACATAATATTTGACTTTATTTCACATTGAGGATATTTTCGAGTTTGTATCTCTAAATAATTATTCCATAGCTCATACATAACAAAACTATAGAAATACAAAGTGTACACATCCAAAAGTGTCCATTTCTTCTATAAATAAGAAATTTTAAAATGAATCATGGTTTCTTTTCATGTCTAATCATCATAAAATTTCTCTGATCCCATCCTTGACTCTATTCTCTATTAAATACTAAAAAATTTCAAAAACATGGGATTATCACAAAAATCGGATTAAGGGATATAAAATAAGGAATTAAACCATTAGTCAAGAAATATTTTAAAATCATGAAAACATTTTCAAAAAAATATAATTTTCAGATATAAAACATAAATTGTTTTTCTTACCTCATGAAATCATAATATTTCTTTAAAAAATCATATAATTCATAAAAATATAAAGGTAACTTGTGGAATCTATAGAATACATAAATTGTAGCTTTCACAGCTACATAGGGAGTAACCTTCATGGATACATTGAGAATACCCATCACATTATATTCCCTAAATCTATTAAGAGAAACCTTATCATTTAACACTATCTCATTACCCAATGCATTTGAGAGATATCATGGGCTCATCCACCCTTGTTTTATAAATTAGTTAACCTTATACTTAATAAATTCCCAAGAACCATAACATAATCATAACACATAAAATATTTATAAAATAAAAAAATAAATTTTCACTTCACAATCACATTTAATCTTTATAAGTCATGTACTCATAAATGAAAACACATTTTTTTAAAAAAAATTGTAAAATTTTAAATTAAACATCAATACATGATAGATACATGAAATCAATAAATTCCATTCATGGAGTATATATTCAAAAAAAATTCCATGTTATTTAAATTAGAAATCCATTTTTTTTTAAAAAATAAAACATTTAAAAAGAATATTTTTGAATCAAAGTGTCCCATAACACTATAAATGTTTTGAAAGGAATTATCAATTTAAAACACTCATGTACACATAAATAAGCCCTTAAAAAAAATTCAAACATGGACATTAATGATAAATATTTAGAAGCATAGACATTTAAAACATTAAAATGGTGTTTTAGTTAGAGAGTCCCCTACCATTTGAGAAACACTTGAATAAAAAAATTAAAGAATAAGATTAAAAAAATTAAATAAAATAAGATTATTAATTCATGGTATAACATGTCAAAAGTGTTGTATATATACCTTATAGGATAATAAAGGTTCATAGCTTCAAGATATGCCTCAATGAAAGGAGATTGAGATGAAATCAATTACCTTGAGTCTGACTCATCACATACAATATTTATAATAATGAATAATAAAATTAGTTTAATTTATACTTGATTGAAAATTTTTTCATGTTTATTATTCCTATTATTTCACTTATTACCATGTTATAATAATTACATAATTATTTAATTTCATATATGAAATTTTGTCATTAGTTGGTACTTGATTTGAAAATGAACATAGAACAATGTCAACAGTACATGTGTTCATAATCCCATAATATTCAGATAATATTAATGAAATAATGATAACTTTTATACATATATTATAAATTTAAATCAAACCATTAATTATGGTTATGAAAAATGAACAACGTTATAATCATGGACATCGTAAGTTGTGTATACGCATGAGTAACATCTTCATTTTTCATTGATAGTTATGGAAAGAATGTGAGTATTATTTTATATTTAAAAAATGAACATAACATAATTTATATCATATTAATCATTAAAATATACTTATATATCATACAAGTTATGTAGTGAATAAAAACGGACTGCATTACTTTGTGGAGGTGGTAGTTCACATGTATGCATGAACAATGTTATCAGTTTTATGTGCATGGAAAGTAATAACGTAATTGATTTATTATTATTTTATAATGATTAATTTTTCATGAATATCACAAATTAAAATTAATTACATCATTATAAAAATACATAATATATGGTTATGGAAAACAAATTAGATCGGTTCGTGGAGGTGATAGTTCACACGTACACACGAATGATTAATTACTTTCTCATTTAATGGAAGTGAAGATGAATTTAAGAGATGATATTTACATAATAATATATCATTATATTTATAATAATTGAGTATTTATCTCATCATGGTTGAAGAAGACTTGAAGGAAGTGGAAGAAGAAATAAAATAGAAACCCATAAATAGAAACATTACCATTCCTTCAGATGATCACATTTGTTACCACATTAACACCTCTAAGAAGGGTTTTATGCCTAATTTAAGGCATAAATAATGTGTTTAGGGATTCTAGGATGTGATTTGGGTATATTTTGGCCGAAACAAAAGGTTTTTAAAGCATGTTTAATAGAGTGGTATGGGTGTCTTTTATAGGAGAGAGAAGGAGCACCCATGAAATTATTAAAAGTATAAAATTAACATAAATTCAATTTAGATTCAAAATGGTCCAAAAATAATTTATTTGTAATATTATATAATTTATGGTCTAATAAACATTATAAAATTAAAATTAGATATGTTTTAAATATTTTTTAATCCTTATATTTTTGTTTTAACCCTTATTTTACCTCTGTTAATCTTATCACGATGTCATGTTATTTATACTTTGTGCATTAATATAATTATCATAACATGTAAAAAGATCCAATAAATTTTCATTTTGATATATTATAACTTATTTGAAACATTTTTATAAATCTTATAGTTTTCAGAATTTTATAGCACTTAATAAACTATTTTATATTAAAAAATAACAGTAGTGTCAATTCTGACCCTATTCATTAGTGGACTTTTCAAAAATATCATAAAAGCATGATAAGTTCCAAAAAAACTCCTTTAAATCATTTACATAATGTCAAATATATCCATAAAATTATTTTATGGCATAAATTAGGTAAAATAATATTTATTTTAATATTTATAATATCATTTATTTGATTCTTTCATCAATTAAGAAATTGTTACATCATCGTTGAGTCATAAATAAATTTAATTATTTAATTTTTAAAAATTATAAATAAAGTACCATGATTTAGGTAAACATTATATCTTTCCAATGAATATTTATAGTCCAATTTATACCTTGTATAACATCATATTAAAATACATTACTCTTTAAAAACAAAACTATAAAAAATGCCTATTCATTGAATATAACATTATAAATGGATTTAAGTCATCCCTGTGGCTTCAAGTGGTCCCAAAATCTACCCAAGGATTCTCATGGACGTAATAAACTCATACAATTAATTTAAGACTGGTTTCAGGGTAGTTTTATATTATTATAATATTATTTTTACCTTCAATTACCTGAGATACCTTCAACTGTGATAATAAAAATAATTACTAAAGTTACTATTCATAATGCCTAAAAAGTAAAGGGGACCTATTTAAATAATTTTAACCTTATGATTCTAAATATGGAATAAATTTTTCCAAATTCAAAATACCTAAGTTTTAGTAATTAATTTAAAATTAACCCCCATCGTTAAAATGAGAAAATTGGTTTTTTTAAAAGTAAAAACCATTAAAAGATTGACATGTGTTTATATCTAATTTCAATGTGAAATTACTTAAAATGAACAAAATTTGATTAAATTTTAAAAACATAATCTAATTATAAATTAAAACCAATTAAAAAAATAATCTAACAATATAAATAAATTAGATTAAAAGGCAGTTTTGAATTAAAATGTAGTATTTTTTATTATTCATTAAAATATGAATTTTATGAGAAAAATACGGAAATTTCAAAAAAATTAAATTTTGATGTCCATATTCTAAATAATAAGTTTATTTTTTAAATATAATAGAAAAAATCCTTTAAAACTATATTTAAAATTGGTTCGACGTCAAAATGCAATAAAACTGTATTTTTAGAAAAACACTCATTTTATCTGTACAATTATATGTACTCTTATATAATGTAGATAAAACACATAAGATTAATTTTAAAAAAACATATTGAATTAATATTTCATGAATATAATATAAAAAGATTGATTTTATTATTTTATAATCACAATTATTCATATTTAAATAGTTTTACATAAAAATACATCATTTATATTCAATTGGTTTTTAATTTATTTTCAAGTAAATTTGGACACTAATGAATCATTATATAAACATGTGTTAACCATGTTTTCATAATTCGGTTAACACTTTTCATTCCCTCCATTATAACAGCTAGATAATAACTACCATATTAAATAATAATATTTAGTTGTTTGTTTAAGCTCGGTGTGGTGTATCATATACGCTACTGAACATTGTGTTTCCTTTTAAAAAAATAGAATGTTACATTCTCCCCCCCACCAACCATTTGTAAATTGTGTCCTCTAAATTTCAATTTGGGTTCAGTCACTAAGGTATGACTGTTCAAAATACCTTTATTTCATTCCCACATTGGAAAAAAATATTAATAAAACATCCACGTTAATAAAAGAAAGGACAGCACGTAAGTCACCTGTGATAACACATACTAGGATTACATTTATTAAAACATGGATACTGAAAAAAAATAACCATCATGTTTTTATGAAGAGTGACAGAAAACATTTTCAAGAAAAAGTTTACAATCACAAAGCTATAAATTTGTGATGGGTTAAATGGTCTTTGACTTCGTAATAGGAAAAGTAAACAAAAAACGTTTTTGTTTTAAGAACCTTTTCATAAAGTTGGAGAATTATTTTACTTCCTTAACTATAAACATAAGTAAACATACTTATTTGATAAGTACATTTTCATACATTAATCAATTTTCACCACAAACTCATATTTTTCTCCAAAAGATGAGTATTCAAGATGAATCAACTTCTACATAATCACATGATCCACAAAATATTAACTATCCATTTATCCTATATTGAAACATTAACCGAAACCAATATGGTTAAGATAAGATATGATAATTCCAAAAAAATAAAATTCTTTTATAATATGAAAGACTACTTTTAATCTCTAAAATTCAACAGTAATACCCAAAGTTCCAAATAGATAATTTAGCAAATAACAATCATTAAAATTCAACAAAATAATCCAAAATAATATTGAAAACTAAAACTTTGAAGTATTTGATCTCATATTCTTCCAAGATAAATTTTAGCATTTTTCTCCAAATAACATAAATCACAATTAATGTCTCATACCAAAAAGTAATTAACCTAATCACATATTCTCTAAGATAGGTTAATCATTTCCATAAATAACCTAATACCCCATAACTCCACAAATTAAAGAATAAATTCTTTCAAAATATAATTCAACCACTACTCCTTAAAATAGAATTGTATTATATTTATATTAACCATATAAAGTTCCAAAATCTGTGAACTAATTCTAATATAACATTTATCACTTAATTTACAAATCATTTTCTAATACCAAGGATATCAATTTTATAAAATATAAGTTCCATAAATTAAATAATTATTATTTCATCAACTTTTTTAACTAAAAATATAAATTCATACTAACCATGGACTTCACGGAGGCAAGTGGTTAGCGATAAAGCTTTTGCACCTCGGTTATGAGTTTGATTCCTACAGCCTTGTATGACGTGATAGGTTTTTACCCTTCTTGAGGGTTTTCCTTTTTCTAAAATTGTATAATTTTTATAAAATTACCAAAATGAGATAAAATAATTAAAAATAACCATAATATATTATAACCTCAAGGTTTATCTCATTCCTTTCATTTTTCATCCCAAAATGTAATAACCCATAACTACCTCAAAAATAAATGTATCCAAAATACCGTTAATAACCTAAAATCTTGGAACACAAACCCTTAAAAGGGATTTTAAATACATTAAACTTTTAATAAACCTTAAAATTATAAACTCATTATTATATCTAAAACTCTTTAGAAAACATCCTAATCCCCAAAGTTGTCTGAACCATCCTCTGATACCAACTAAAAGGCCCCAACCTTAAATGTTACGTAATACTGAGTTAAGTCAACAATTTTACTTTATTTCACATCAAGGATATTTTACATTTTAGAGATCTATATAATTAATCCATAACTAATACATAATAAAACCATATAAATTCAAAGTGGAAACTTCCAAAAGTTTCAATTTCTTCCATAAAATAGAAACTCTTTAAATGAATTTTGGTTTTTTTCATGTTTAATCGTTATAACATTTTCCTAATCCCATACCCAACTCTATTGTCTTTCAAATCTTGTGAAAAACATTTTAAAAACTTGGGATGATCACAAAAAGATAAGTAAGGGATATAAAATAAGGAATGAAACCATTAGTCTGTGAATATTTTAAAAGCATGAAAACATTTTCAAAAAATCAAACTTTTCACCCATAAAACATAAAATCTTTAGCTTACCTCATGAAATCATAATATTTTTATAAAACTTCATAGAATAAATAAAAAATAAAGGTAACTTGTGGCATCCATAATATACTTACTTGTAGATTTCACAACTACATAGGGAGTAACCTTGATGGTTATGTTTAGAATACCCATCACAGTATATTACCTAAATATCTTAAGAGATACCTTATTTCTTAATTCGATCTCATTACCCAGTGCATTAAAGAGATATCATGGGATCACCCACCCTTGTTTTATCATGGAACTATTTGTATAATTAAATAATTCTTATGAACCATAACATAGTCATAACACATAAAACATGCATAAAGGAAAAAATAATGTTTTTACTTTGCAATCGCATTTCATCTTTACAAGACACACACTCATAAATGAAAACAATTTTTTTTTTAAATAAAATGGTCAACTTGTAAAGTAAACATAAATACATGATAGAGACAAGAAAGTTATAAATTCCATTCATGGAATATATTTTAAAAAACATTCCAAGTTATTGAAATTATCAGTCCATTTTAGAAACCCAATTAAAACATTTAAAAATAATATTTTTGAATCAAAGTGTCCCACAACACTAAGAAATTTTTTAAAGGAATTAATATTTTAAAACATTAATTTCCATATAAATAACCCATTAAAACAATTTTTCAAACATGGACATTAATGATACGGATTTATAAGAATAAATATTTAAAACATTTAAAATGATGTTTTAGTTAGAGAGTCCATGACAACTTGAGAAACACTTGAATAAAAATAATTAATAAATAACATTAAAAAAATTTAAATATCATGAGATTAGTAATTAATTATGTAACATGTACAAAATGTTGTATATCTACCTTTTATGATAATAAATGTTCATAACATCAAGATATGCCTCAATGAAAGCAGATTCAGATGAAATCCCTTACCTTGAGTCTGACTCATTAAATACAATATTTATAATAATGAATAATAAAATTATTTTAATTTATAATTTCTTTAGAAAATTTTTATTTTTTATTATTCTTTTTATATCACTTATTACTATGTTATAACAATTATATATTTATTTAAGTCCATATAAAAGATTTTGTCGTTATTCGGTACTTAAGTCGAAAATGAACTTAGAATAATGTCAATAGTCCATATGGTCATAATTACATCATATATAGAATAATATTCATGAAATACGGATAAATTTTATACATATTTTATAATATTAAATCAAACCATTAATTGTGGTTATGAAAAATGAACAACCTTATAGTCATGGACATAGTAAGTCGTGCATACGCATGAGTAATGTCTTCATTTTTTATTGATTGTTATGAAAAGAAGTAAAGTATAGTTTTATATTTACAAAGTAATAATAACATAATTAATATAAGATTAATCATTTAAATATACTTATATATATCATACATGTTATGTAGTGAATAAAAACGAATCACATCACTTCGTGGAGGTGATAGTTTACACGTACGCACGAACGACATTATTATTTTTATGTAAATGGAATGTAACAAAACAATTGATACTTTTTTATATTCTATTGATTAATATGTCATTAATATAATATATGGACATTAATTCCATTTTTATAACCAGTGATGAGATACGGTTATGGAAAATGAATTATATCGGTTCGTGGAGGTGATATTTCACACGTACGCACGAGCGATTAATTCCTTTCCCATTTAATGGAAGTGGAGATGGATTTAGGAGATGAAATTAATATAATAAAATCCCATTATATTTAGAATACTGGATTTATTATTTCATCATTTTTGGATAATATTTTAAGGAAATGGATGAATAAATTAAATAGAAACATTTAAATAAAAACAGTACCTTTTCTTCGGATGATCAACTTTCTTAACACCATAACACCTCTAAGAGTGGTATTCTACATAATATAATGCCTAAATAATGTGCTAAGTGCTTATATGAATTGATTTGGTTAGAAATTGACCAAACCAAATGGTTTTAGAAGTGTGATTAATAGAGATTTATGGGTGCCTTTTTATAAAAGAGGGGAGGGGCACCCTTAGAATTATTAAAAGTGTTAAATTAATATATATTAAATTTAAATTTAAAAAATGGTTCAAACTGATATATTTAGAAGTTAAGATGATTTTGGGGAGAATATGAATCATAAAATTAAAATTATGCATGTTTTTAATATCTTTTAATCCTTGTATTTCGGTTTTAACCCTTATTTTATCATTTTTAATCTTATCATGATATCATGTCATTTAGACTTCTTGGGTTAATGTAATTATCATAACATGTCAAAAGATCCAAAAAAGGTTTATTAATGAAATATTAGGGGTTACTCTAACCATTTGGATGAATATTATATTTTTAAGAATTTTATAACATTTAAACAATTATTTTATGTTTTAAAATACTAATAATATCAATTCTGACACTATTCATTATGTGACTTTTAAAAAATATCACAATAGAAAGATAAGTTTGAACCAACTCCTTTAAATAATAAAAAAATTTAAAATATATCCAAAAAAATTTGATGGAATAAATTATCTCAAATAATATTTATTTTAATATTTATAAAATCATTTATTTGATTCTTTCATTAATTAAGAAGTTACTTCTTCATATTTGTGTCATAATTAAATTTAATTATTTAATTTCTAAAAATAATAAATAAATTACCATTATGTAGGTAATAGTTTTATATTTCCAATGAATATTTATAGTCAATTAGATCCTATGTACAACTCCATATTAATATACTTTACTCTTTAAAAACAAAGGTGTAACAAAAATGACTATTCATTGAATATAATATTATAAATGAATTAAAGTCATCCAAGTGGCGTAAAGTGGTCCTAAAATTAACCCTAGTATTCTCATGGTTGGAATATACTCATATAATTAAATTAATACACATGTTAGAGTGGTTTTATACTATAATAATATTATTCTTATCTTTAATTAACAGATTTACCTTCAACCGTGGTAATAAAAATAATTACTAAAGTTACTATTCATTATGTCTAAAAATAAAGGGGACTTATTTAAATAATATAGACCTTCTGATTCAAAATATGAAATCCATTTTTCTAAATTCAAAAAATAGAATTTACAGTAAATATTTTAAAAATATTCCTCATCCTCAAAATGAGAAAATGGGTTTTTTAAGTAAAAACCATCAAAAGATTGACATGCGTTTATATCTAATTTCATCATGAAACTACTTAAAATGAACAAAATTGGATTAAATTATAAAATAATAATATAATTATACTTTGAAACTAATTAAAAATATAATCTAACAATATAAATAAATCAGACGAAAGGCCAGTTTTGAATTAAAACACAGTATATTCATTATACATTAAAATATGATTCTTACGAGAAAAATACCAAAAATTCAACCAAAATAAATTTTTATGTCCCTATTCCAAATAATAATTTTAATTTATCAAATATAATTTATAGAAGTGTCAAAAAATAGATTTAAAATTGGTTCTCTATCAAAAGGTGGTAAAACTGTATGTTTTAAAAAACACTCATTTTATCCGTGAAATTGTATTTTTTTCATATATAATGTATATAAAATTAATAATATGAATTTAAATAATATAATTAATTAATATTTCATTAAAAAATCTAAAAAAATGATTTTATTATTTTATAAACAAAATTATTTACATTTAAATATTTTTTCATAAAAATACATCCTTTATATTAAATTGGTTTTTAGTTTTATTTCAAGTTAATTTGGTAACTAATGAATCATTATATAAACATGTTTAAACCATATTTTCCTAATTCAGTTAAAAATATTCATTACCTCCATTCAAATGGCTATGTGATAACTACCATACTAAATAATAATATTTAGTTATTTATTAAAGCTCGATGTGGTGTATCATGTATGATATCAAAAATTGTGTTTCCTTTTAAAAATTAAAGATGTAATATCCCCCCCTTTAATATTTCTTCCTAAAAATTTTAATTTGGTTTCGGTGAGTATGGTATGACTCTTCAAAATACCTTTATTGCATTCCCACATCGGAAAAAGGATTAATAAAACTTCCAATTTAAAAGAAACAAAGCACAATACGAAGGTCGCCTGAGATAAAACATACTAGGATTCCATGTAGGAAAACATGGATATGGAAGAAAAACTAAACATAATGTTCTGATGTAGGGTGATAGAAAACATGGTCAAGAAAAATTTAACAATCAAAAAGCTATAAATTTGTGATGGGTTAAACAGTGGTTGACTTCATAGAAGGAAAACTAAACAATAAACGTTTTTGTTTTAAGATCCTTTTCATAAAGTTAATGAATTATTTTACTTCATTAACTAATAAAATTAGGAAACATACTTACTTGACAATTATAGTTTCATCATTTTATCAATTTTCACCACAAACTCATATTTTTTCCAAAATGATGAGTATTCAATATGAATCTACTTTTATAGAATCACATAATCCACAAAAGTTTAACTATCCATTTCTCTTATCTTGAAACATCAGAAAAAATAAATATGGTTAGGATAAGATAATATAATTCCCCAAAAATAATATTCCATTATAAGAAGAAATACTAATTTTAATCTCCAAAATTCAATAGTAATACCCAAAGTTTCAAATAGACCGTTCAACAAATAACTATCATTAAAATTCCTCAAAATAATAGAATCTAAGATTGAAACCCAAAATTCAGAAGGATTTGATCATATAATCTTCCAGGATTAATTTTAACATTTTTATCTAGATAGAATAAATCACTATTAATGTCTCATGGTAAAAATTAATTAATCTAATCACATATTATCTTGGATAGATTAATCATTTCCATAAATAACATAATTTCTCATAATTCCAAAATTGAAATCATAGATTCTTATGATATATAATTAAACCACCACTCCATAATTAAAATCTCATAGTATTCTATTTACCTTAATCATATAATGTTCCCAAATTAGTGAATATCTTCCAAAATAACATTTATCACTTAATTCCCAAATAATTTATTAATACCAAGGATATGAATTTGATAAAAAAATAAGTTACCAAAATCTACTTATTCTTATTTCATCAACTTTTTTGACTAAAAATATAGATTCATACTAACCAGGGACTTTACACATTCCAGTGGTTAGTGATAAATCCTTGTCGTACTTCAGTTGTGGGTTCATTTCCTCCAGCCTTTTCTAACATGACTGGTTGTCACCCTTCCTGTGGGATTTCCTTTTTCTAAAACTATATAATTCTTATAAAATTCTAAAAATGAAATAATCTCCTCAAAAATAACCATAACATATTCTATCCTCAAGGTTTATCTCACGCTTTTCATTTTGCATACCAAAATGTAATAACCCAAAATTACCTCAAAAATAAACGTCTCAAAAAATATCGTTAATCACTCTAAAATTTTAGAACATAAAACCTCAAAAGGGATTTTTAAGAAATTAAACTTATAATCAACCTTAAAATTATAAACTCACGATGATATCCCTAAATCTTTAGAAAATATCATAATCTCTAAAGTTTTTTAAACCATCATCTAATACAAACTATAAGGCCCCATCTATAAACATTGCATAATATTGAATTAAGTCAATAATTTGAATCTATTTCACGTTTAGGATCATTTCAAGTTATATCTCACGAAAATTAGGCTATAAATCAAACATAAAAAAATCAGATAAATACAAAGTGGACACTTCCAACAGTATCCATTTCTTCCATAAAATGAAAACTTTTAAAATAAAATGTGGTTTCTTTTCATGTTTAATCATCATAATATTTCTATGATCCCATACATGACATTATTCTCCCTTAAATACTATGAAAAACATTTCAAAAACATGTTATTGAACAAAAAACCTTATAAGGGATATAAAATAATGAATGAAACTATTAGTGCATGAATATTTTAAAATCGTGAAAACATTTTCACAAAGTCATACTTTTCACCCATAAAACATAAATTATTTAGCATACCTCATGAAATAATAATATTACTATAAAACTTTAAAGAAATAATAAACCATAAAGGTATCTTTTGGCAGACATATCATACTTACATTGTAGCTTTCGCATCTACATAGAGAGTTACCTTCATTATTATGTTTGGAATACCCATCACAATATATTCCATAAATATTTTAGGAGAAACCTTATCATTTAACTCTATCTCTTTACCCAATGAATTAGAGAGATATCATGTGGTCACCCACCCTTTTTTATCACAGGACCATATATATACTTAAACAATTCCCAAGAATCATAACATAATCATAAAACATAAAACATGCATAAAGGAAAAATAACATTTTTACTTTGAAATCACATTTCATCTTTACAAGATGCGCACTCATAAATTAAAACACATTTTTTAAAATAAAATGGTAAACCTATAAAGTAAACATAAATACATGATAATGATATTAAAGTGATAAATTCCATTCATGGTGTATATGTTAAAAAACATTCCACGTTATTGAAATAATCAATCCATTTTTAAAACACAATTAAAACATTTAAAAAAAATATTTTTCAATCAAAGTATCCTATACCACTATGAAACTTTTGAAATGAATTATAATTTTGAAACATTTATATCAATATAAATAAACCCTTAAAACCATTTTCCAAACATGGATATTAATGAGAAATATTTATAAGAATAAATATTTAAAACACTTAAATGATGTTTTAGTTAAAGAGTCCCTTACCACTTAAGAAACACTTGAATAAACATAATTAAATAATAACATTAAACAAATTTATATAATTATAGTATTAAATCATGATATAAAATATCAAAATGGTTGTATATACACCATATAGTATAACAAAGGTTCATAACATCAAGATATGCCTTAATGAAGGGAGATTGAAACGAAATCCCTTACCTTGAGTCTGACTCGTCGCATACAATATTTATAATCATGAATAATAAAATTAGTTTAATTTATACTTGATTGATAACCTTTTTCATGTTTATTATTCCTTTTATATAGCTTATTACCAATTTATAATAATTATATATTTATTTAAGTTCGTATTGGACATTTTGTCATTATTCGGTACATGAGTTGAAATGAACTTGGTACGATGTAAAAAGTCCATGTGGTCATAAGTCCATCATCTTCAGAATAAAATTAATGACATAATGATTCATTTTATACATTTATTATACTTTTAAATAAAACCATTAATTATGGTTATTAAAATGAACAACGTTATAATCATGAAGATGGTAAGTCATACGCACGCATGGGTAACGTCTTCATTTTTCATTGATTGTTATGGAAAGAAGGTTAGTATAGTTTTATCCTTAAAAAATTATCATAAAATTATTAATATCATACTAATAATTTAAATATACTTATATATATCATAAAAGTGATGTAGTGAATAAAAACGAATCACATCGCTTTGTGGAGATGCTAGTTCACACATACGCACAAACGACATTATCATTTTTATGTGCATGGAAAGTAAGAACATAATTGATATATTATTATATTGTTATGATTTATATGTCATTAATATCACATTTTAAAACTAATTACATTATTATAACCAGTCATGAGAGATGATTATGGAGAATTAATTAAATATGTTAGTGGAGATGATAGTTCATACGTACGCACGAACGATTAATTTCATTACCAATTAATATAAGTGGAGAAGGATTTAGGTGATGATATTAAAATAATAAAATCTCAGTATCTTGATAATATTGAATTTTTTATTTCATAATTTTTTGATAATATTTAAGGAATTGGAAGAAGAAATAAAACAAAAACACTTAAATAAAAACATTATCTTTCCTTCGGATGATCACATTTATAAAACCCTATCACCTCTAAGAAGGGTGGAATGCCTAATATAATGCATAAATAATGAATTTGGGGATTATAGAAAGGTATTTTGGTTGATATTTTTACAAAAAAATGGTTTTTTATGTGTTATTAATAGAGAGGTATGGGTGTATTTTTATAGAAGATGGGAGGGGTACCTTTGGAATTATTAAAATTATTAAATTAATATAAATTAAATTTAAATTAAAAATTGTCCCAAAATAATTTATTTAGAATATAATATGATTTTGGGTAGAATACCCATCACCTAGTTAAAATAAGACAAGTTTTGAATATTTCTTAATCATTATCATTTTGTTTTAACCCTTATTTTACACTTTTTAATCTTACCGTGATATCATATTATTTACACTATGGGAGTTAATCTAATTACCATAATTAGTAAAAATATCAAATAAAGTGTAATTTATGAAATATTATGAATTATACTAACCATTTTAATGAATCTTAGATTTTTAGTAATTTTATTACATTTAATAAACTATTTTATACTTTAAAATACCAATAGTATCAATTCTAACACTATTCATTAGTTGACTTTTAAAATATATCATAACAACAAGATAAGTTCAAAAAAACTAGGTAAAATGATCAAATACATGTCAAATATATCCATACAATTCTTTTAGGGCATAAATTATGTCAAAAAATATTTATTTTAAAATTTATAATATCATTTATTTGAGTCTTTCATTAATTAAGAAATTACTACATCATCTTTATATCCTAATTAAATTTAATTATTTAATTTATAAAAATTATAAATAAATTACCATGATATAGGAAATATTTTTAGGTGTCTAATGAATATTTATAGTTCAAGATATCCCCTGTATAACTCTATATTAAAATACTTTACTCTTTAAAAACAAAAGTGTAACAAAAATGACAATTCATTGAATATAATATTATAAATGCATTAAAGTCATCTATGTGGTCCTAAAATATACCAAAATATGATTATAACCATAATACACTAAAAAATTTAAATTAGGACAAGTGTTAGGTTATTTGTATACTATTATAATATTATTTTTACCTTTAATTACTCGATTTATCTTCAACCGTGGTAATAAAAATAATTCCTAAAGTTACTATTCATAATGTCTAAAAATAAAATGGAATACATACATAATTTTTACCTTATTATTCCAAATAATGAAGTAATTTTTCTAAATTCAAAATATACATGTTTCAATAATTAGTTTAAAATTAGACCCCATTGTCAAAATGATAAAACGAGTTTTTAAAAGTAAAAGCCATCAAAATATTGACATGCGTTTATATCTAATTTCAATATAAAATTACTTAAAATGGAAATTTTTTGATTATATAATAAAAAGTAAATCTAATTAAACTTTAAAACCAATTCAAAATATAATATAAAAATATAAATAAATTAGATGAAAGGAGGTTTTGAATTAAAATGCAGTATTTTTTACTATTTATTAAAATATGATTTTTATGATAAAAATACCAAAATTTCAACCAAAGAAAATTTTGATGCCCTTATTCAAAATAATAATTTTATTTTTTTCAAATATAACATATAAAATTTTAAAAAATGAGATTTAAAATCGTTTCTCCATCAAAAGGCTGTAAAATTATATTTTTAGAAAAATACTCATTTTATATATAAAATTGTATTTGTTCATATATAATGTCTATAAAACACATAAGATGAATTTTGAACTTTATATTGAATTAATATTTTATTAATATAATCCCATATCAATGATTTTATTATTTTATAAACACAATTATTCACATTTAAATAGTTTTTCATAAAAATACATCCTTTATATATTAAATTGTTTTTTTGTTTTATTTATAGTTAATTTGGTAACCAATGAATCATTATATAAACATGTGTAAACTATTTTTATAATTTAGTTAATACTATTCAATTCCTCAATTCTAAAGGTTGGGTGATAACTACCGTATTAAATAATAATATTTAGTTGTTCGTTTAAGCTCAATGTGGTGTATCATATACGTTATCGAACCTTGTGTTTCCTTTTAAAAACTCAGGATGTTACAATTATTCTTTAAACACTGTAATTCATATGGGTTTTAGACTAAATTTAGTTAATATAGATGTGGGTTGATAATTTATACAGTTTCAATTATGGATTTTCTCCAAATTAATTTTGATTTTCCATGCTTCAATAGAATTGTTCATTTAATTTCTAACAAGATCTAGTTCTTCCTCTTAGATAATCCATTTAGTTGGGGTTTTATGCATCACTGTATTAATGAAATGCAATAATATTATCAAGATATTCCTCAAAGTATTTTTTTCTATAGATCCTTTATTGGACTGAAATATTTTGATATCATACCAAATTTTATTCTCATTAATTCTCCTAAACAATTTAAATCACTCAAGATATTTTGACATACTTCAAAAAATAACCACATGTTTTGTGAGTAAAGATAAAGGTTACATTTACTTGATGTCGCACCCATAAATATGTAGTAAGTTTTAATTTTATTTTATAATTTTTATTGGCTTTAAATTTTCTTTATTGAGGTGTGGGCCGAACCCACTAAGAGTTTTTGTGTTTCGCTCATAAGTGAGTGTTTTGGAATGGTAATGTCTGGCACATGTGTAAGGCATGGTTGAAGCCATGTGTCTTTTCCAGAACACCATGTGGATTTCCCTGTGTGTGGATAATTAATTTTTTGATCGGATAAAAATTTAAGTGAATGCTAAAGATACAATTATTTTAAAACTGTCTAAAATAATATTATTAATAATAATAGGATTAAGGTAATTATTATTATTATTATTATTATTATTATTATTATTATTATCATGGTTAACAATTAAATTTGGTTTTTAAAATATATTTTTCCATAATTATAAAATTTTTAGCATGTTATTATTATTATTATTATTAATTTTAATTGGTTTAGTTTTTTTTAGGTTTTATTTTTTTTATTTTCTTTATTTTCTTTTTTCTTTTTTTCTTATTTCTCTCCTCATGCACCCTCTCTTTCCATCATGAAAGACCTCCCCCCACCCCCTTGTTTTTACATAGAAAATCCTCCGAACCCAAGCAGTCGCACCACATCTCTATGGCCACACTACCCCCTTCCCTTCACCTCCTCACCGGGCTGCTCTTGCTCATGTCCGGTGTCAACCCGCCGCTCTCACTCCTGTCACATTTTTATTGTCCCCCTCCCTTCAGTCCATCACACTACACACCCCATACAACCCTAGAGCGGTGCTCCCCCATCCTTTAGCTTCTTCTGGTTGGTCGCCCTCCATCCTCTCCAACAAACCAGACCAACGCACACCTGGACTGGCACCCTTCCTCTCTACTCGCTGCCTCAAACCACCCTACAGCGCGCCCCGCACCAAACTAGTGGCTCCCCACTACCTCTCACCACCCAGACACACCCTACTCCTCCCTTCTAGTGGGTTTTCCAGTGCGGTGTAGCTCCAGTGGTCTTCCCCTTGCTCAGTTGGCCATCTGCAACATTGTTGCGAGTGCGTCTCACTCCGATTGGGTAATTTATTCCGTTTGAGGTTTTGTGCGATTAGGGTTTATATTGTTTTTTGGTATAATTATTGATGAAATCATGCATAGTTTTGTTTTTGGGGGTCTATATTGTTGATTCTGGTTAAAATGTTTTAATTAGAGTCAAATTGAGGTTGCTCGTAGTGTGATTGTCGTGCCGCGGGAGTTTTGCACCAAATAGTGAAGTTAATCTACACTGAGGTAGTTGGTTCCATGTATATTTATTATTCGAAAAATTAATTTGTGATTTTGGTCAGTTTATCACATTTATTTATTAGTTTTCCTACTATGAATTTGGTTTTTTGGGATCTAATGCGCATTTGATATTAGTAACATGCTTATGCTATATGTGGGTGATTCTTTTTGTGGAAAACCCATGCTGAATTATTTAATAGTGTTTTATAAATTTTGTAAATATTTTTTTAGGATGTGAAAATGGTGTGAACAGTGTTTTGGCTTAGCGTCCAAATTCATCGTGTCATAAATTAACATTTGAGTGGATTTTTGGTGTTCAAATTTGGGCGGCAAATTTTGAAATGGTTTGGTAAATTTTTATGATGGTTGGTTTAACCATAGAAATGACCCCTCTTTTTAACTGTGGGTTGGTTTAGTGAGTAAATTGGTGTCATGATACTTAAAATTTATTCATGAAAAATTATAAATGTTGGTTTAAATAATTATTAAGGGTGGAAAATGGTTTTGGCTGAGTTTTGAAATGGTTTTTGGTGTTTAAAGTCATGAGACATGTGTTGAAATTGTTTAATAAAGTCTCTTAATGTTGTGTCTGATGATTAAATTTATTTTTTTACTGTGTAGTCATTTTAATTGGTTGTTTAAGGGATGCAGATCTAGTTTTTGGATATTTTTAGTGTGATTCTTATTTAAAATAGATTTTGTGTGTGAAAATTGTGGTTTTTGTGTGCATATTATCTTGTTTGGTTTGGGTATGTGATTATGACATATGAATTGAACTCTAAACCACTTGAGCACAAACGGGAAGCCTAGGTACCAGGTGGGCAGACTTGGACTAATGTGCTAGTGATACGGAAGTGGCGTTGGCCCAGTTTCACTTAGCTGGATTAGAGACTACAACACTAACTAAACTTTTGGATGATATTTGGAGACCACTAGGTTATGGATATGTTGCCCTACTAGTGGCTTGTGCACAAGAATGTATATTGTTATGTTTTTATACCATTATTCACTAAGAAACGATGTTCTAGGGTCCCACTTCTCGCTAGTATCTTTAGGTCCTCTCCCATGTTTTGTGCTCATCTTTTTATTTGCACTCACTGTCAGCATACGGTGTGATGTTAGGGTTACCAAGAAAGTGTGTGTGTGGGTGTGTGTTTGTGTGTGTGTGTGTGTGTTAATTTAAGTTTGTTTCCTTTTAGAGTAGTTTTCCCTTAAAAATTGTTTTCATTAAAAATTTTTACGCACTTATTTTTTTTTATTCCGTTAAATTGAAAATGTATTTGTCATTTAAAAATTATGCATGGAACCTTTTCCCGGTGGCATCCTACTAGGCTTTTAGATCACACCCTACATACACCTTTTGGTGTATGTAGATCATGTTTCTTCTACATTCTAGGTTGAGGCATCGAGCATAGCATTGGTGGTTCAGGTTTTCAGTCGCATCCTAATGTTGGTTTGGTGATAGTGGCTTGGGGATGTGACTTCTCATGTCGCACGGAGGTTTGTGTTAAAGTTTTGGTTTTCCCTTGACGTAGTCTCTTTTAGGTTTTTAGTTCAAGTTGTTAACTTTAAATCTGAACTTGGTATAAGGGTATGTTTGGTTGCCTGATTTTAGTTTCAATTTATTCAGCTTGTTGTTTGTTTTATATTTATTTATTCGGGTAAATCGTTCCCATGTTTTATTTTTCATACCCGGGCACTTGTGCTAGCCCATGGGGATCGGGAATTCCCTTTGGGCCTTGTCGTGGACAGGGACGTGCACCGGGTCAGATAACAACCCGTACTAGTTCATCAAAAAAGGGTATCAAAGGATTTTGTTCTTGATATTTGGGGTGTCAAGTAGATCGGAGATAGGATTGCCGATACTCGAGTGGTAGTTGCAGGAAGAGTGTCAAGAACTATTGCTCTTTCCGATCCTCAAGTAACCAAGAATAGTCCGAGATTTATGTTTTTTTGCTTTGGTATGTATGGATGGGAGATGACAATAGGAGTAAACAGGTACTGTGTATGGTCTCACATGGAGTAGCGACCCATGTGATGCCTGAGAGTACGGTTCAACACTCCTAGTGGTTGGTTATTGTCTAGGGAATGGTATGATAAACCATGTAGCCGGGTTAGACATGACCACTAGTCCTCCTCCTAGCTGCTTTAGTGTTTATGATATCTTGCTTTTGATTTGGTTTGGCGCAAAGGTGTTTTTTAAAGGAAATCGGACTTTGGCGTTTCTCTTATTTTATTTTTGTGTGTGTTTGACATTATTTTTGGGGTACATTTTTCTTGGACCTTGTTTTTTTAAATTTGGCGTTTGATTTGGAGAAATTGAATTTCTAAAAGAATTTCTTGGGTTATTATAAATTTAAGTGAGTTATTTTGGAAATGGAAATCATTTTGAAAAAATTTCCTTAAATTTTTGAAATGGGTTTGGAAAAAAAATGTATTTTCGGATATTGAGAATGTTTTGTTTTGAAAGCGGAGTAGCCTTGTTTCTTTCCATTTTGTATTCCTATGGGTGATCGCATATGCATGTGGATGTGATTAATGGACAGTTGGTGGATCATGCAGATGGGTGTCTGAGTGGCATGAAAATGAATACTTACGAGGAACCATGGAATATCAGTGGGGATTGATTGATTTATAAGGCTTCTTCTTATTTCCTAGAAAGTGGGATTTTTTTTCTAAAATGAGTTTTTGTGCTCAAATGGTTTCAGAAATTAGAAAATGAAAATGTGTTTAGAGTGAAGACAGTTTTTTTTCAAAAGTGCTTTTGGGAATATTGTGTGGTGATTTTTTTTTCAAGTGAGTGTTTTTCCTTAATAATGAATTGATGTTTTAAATTGAAATTGTTGGATTTGTGTCCGGTATATGGATTTTTTTTATGATGTGTTTGGATTTTTGGAAGGTTGTTTTGTGTTTCTTGTTTGGGATATGCCCCGTAGAAATGTATCATGGGTTTCTAGAGGGTCTCTCAGTTCTTGGATAATCCTAGACTCCCATTGGAGTGGCGGAAATGGGTTTTTCTCATGTGTGTTGACTATTTGTAGATATCGAGGTCGGTTGAATATCGTTGAGTGTTTTGGAAATATTTCATGTGTCTTTGGTCTTTGGAGGAACTCCAAAAGTTTTATGGTGTAAGTTGTATCGAGTATGCCTGGTGGAGCAACACTAAACAAATAAATGGTGATCTCTAAGTTTTTTTTGCTAATAGGGATGTCTTGAGCGTTCCTTAAGACTAACCTCATCCAACAGTTGTACCTAAGGAAGTGAAGGTTCCTCATCCGATAAGGAGTGTGAACTGAAGGGGCCTATTCTTGGATTTCTCCTTCCATCAGTTCGTGTTGCGTTTCAGACAGACCGCTCAATCTCCTATCTCTAGTGTGGTCAGTCAGACACTCTAAGTCGTTCGTTGCAATTCCCAGTTGGTATGTTGACGGAGTAGCCACTTGGGACATGAGGGGAAGTATGCATGTTTCTTTTTCAATGAAGGAAGTTCTAGTGAGAGGTGGTCAGCTTATGATTGTGAGGCGGTAGATGCTTCAGACATCAGGGCCCCAGCCATAGGTCTTAGGGTGAAGCTTGTGCACAGTCAAAATTCATCAGACGTGGGATTGGCTTGGTCCAACATAAGTCCACAGTGATGGATGGAGACAAATTAAATTTCCTTATTGTGGTATTCCCTCTGAAGGATTCATTTTTGATGTGATGGGTATGAAGGTCGTGTATCCTTGTTGCAGTCTTAGTTTGTGGGAGTTCTTCTTGGGCCTTAAAGAGGTCTGGAGAATCAGTGTTCTTGTAAAGCCTGCAGGCATGCTCCATGAACCTTCTTGTGGTCGGTTATGGATCAGAATTGTACTCATCTAGGAAATGATTTTGTCTTGTGGGATTAACGCGCACCTGTCTAGTTTTCTGCTAGGTTAGGAGTTTCCGCTATCAAAACCATCTCATGTGGTGGAGTGTTGTTCACTGTGGAAAGTTTTCGTGCAATCAGCTCGTGTTGGTGGGTTCATGATGAAGGGTTCAGTCAGTATTGCTCAAGTGAACTAGGAATGTCTATGCAGGTGTCGCGGTGTTAGGAAAATTCTAAAACGGTGGGGAGACCCATTACGGGTCTCGTTGGTGTCTCCTCTTGTGCTGGTTTGGTTTAACTTAGGGATCTTGGAGGGTCAAGCAAGTGTTAAAGGTTTTACTGGGATTGTGAGTTGTTTTGGTTTGGAGAACCAATGTTGGACAAGAATCATAATATGGTGGGGAGACCACCATAGGGAGAACTTGTGGAAGACTCTGCCTGACCTTGAACATGGTAATTGGTTAGCTTGGGTAGTGGGTCACTTGACGAGCGTTCTTGGAGATATCGAGTGGTCCCAGTGATCCCTAAGATGGGCGATGTGTTGTTCCATGTTGTAGTTATGCCTGAGGGGAAACCCTTATTGTTGGTTGTTTTTTTGGTGATTATGGTTTTGAGATCCTTGGAGTTTCAGGTCATGGGTGTTTTGAATGCCCGGTCTTCGGGCGATTGAGGTTTTATTTGAAGTGTCTCCATGGTCTCGCTTGGAACCCTTGGTTGACCTAGTCTTTTCAAACTTTCTAGGGGAAAAAAGTGTCATAGTGGAGATAATTGTCACACCCAGACATCTATAGTAATTTTTATTTTCATTTTATAATTTTTATTGGATTTAAATTTGCTTTGTTGAGGTATGGGCCGAACCTGTTGAGAGTTTTTGTATTTCGCTAATAAGCAATTGTTTTGGCATGGTAATGTATGGCATATGCACAAGGCACGGTCAAAGTCACGTGGCTTCATCAGACCATCGTGTGGCTTTCCTGGTGCGTGGCTAATTAATTTTTTGATCGAATAAAAATTTAAGTGAATGTTAAAGATACAATTATTTTAGAACTGTCCAAAATAATATTAATAATAATAGGATTAAGGTTACTATTATTATTATTAATATTATTATTATACTTTTTAACAATTAAATTTGGTTCTTAAAATATATTTTTCCACAATTATAATATTTTTAGCATGTTATTATTATTATTATTATTATTGTTATTAATTTTAATTAGTTTTGTTTTTTAGGTTTTATTTTATTTTGTTTTATTTTATTTTTATTTTATTTTCTTCTTCATATTTATCTCCTCCCTAACACTCTCTTTCCATTGCACAAGACCTCCCCCCACCCCATGGTTTTTGCGCAGCAGCTCCTCCGAACCCTAGCGTCCACACTACATCACCATGGCCACACTACCCCCTTCCCTTTACCTCCTCGTCAGACTTCTCCTGCTCTTATTCGCTGTCGACCCACCGCTCTCACTCCCATCGTATTTTTATTTTCCCACTCCCTTCAGTCCATCATGTTGCACACCCCCTACAACCCCAAAGTGGCGCTCCCCCTTCCTCCTGCTCCTTCCAGTCGGCCTCCCTCCATCCTCTCTGGCGAACCAGACCAACGCACAACCGGACCGGCGCCCTTCCTCTCTACCCACTAACTCACGCCACCCTACAGCACGCACCGCACTAAACCAGCAGCTTCCTGCTACCTCGAACCACCTAGAAACACACCACCCTTCCCTACTGGCTAGTTTTCTAGTGTGGTGCACATCTGGTGGTCTTCCCCTTGCTCGGTTGTCCATCTGCAACATCGCTGCGAGTACGTCTCACTCTGATTGGATAATTTCTTCCTTTGGCGATTTTGTGTGATTAGGGTTTATATTGTTTTTTGTATAATCATTAATGAAATTATGAAGTGTTTTTTGGGGTCTATATTGATGATTCTGGTTAAGATTTTTTTAATTAGAGTCAAATTGAGGTTGCTCATAGTGAAATTGTCATGTCACATGAGTTTTGAGCCAAATGGTGAAGTTGGTCTATAACGAGGAAGGTGGTTCCATGTATATTTATTGTTTGAAAAATTAATTTTTGAGTTTGATTAGTTTAGAACATTTATTTATTAGCTTTCCTGTTCTGAATTTGGTTTTTGTTGGGATCTAATGCGCATTTTATTTGGTAGTAACATGCTTATTCTATATGTGGGTAATTCGTTTTGTGGAAAACCCATGCTGAACTATTTAATAGTGTTTTATAAATTGCGAAAATTATTTTTTAGGATATGAAAAGGGTGTAAATGGTATTTTGGCTTAGCGTCCATATGTGTTGTGTCATAAATAAAAATTTGAATAGATTTTTTGTGTTCGAATTTGGGCATCGTATTTTTAAATGGTTTGGTAAATTTTTCTAACAGCGAGTTTAACCATAGAAATGACCCTTTTTATTAACTGTAGGTTGGTTTGGTGAGTAAAGTGGCGACATTATCCTTGAAATTTATTCATGAAAAATTATAAATGCTTATTTAAATAATTATTAAGGGTGAAAAATTGTTTTGGTTGAGTTGTGAAATGTTTTTTGGTGTTTAAAGTCATGTGAAGTGTATTGAAATTGTTTAATAAAGTATTTTACTAGTGTGTCTGATGATGAAATTGATTATTTGACTATGAAGTTGTTTTAATTGGTTGTGTTAGGGAAACATATTTAATTTTGGGATATTATTAGTGTGCTTCTTATTTTAAATGGATTTTGTGTGTGAAAATAGTGGTTTTGGTGTGTGTAGTGTATTGTTTGGTTTGAGTATGTGATTATAATATATGACTTGAACATTGAACCAATTGAGAATAAACAGGAAGCCTGGGAACTAGGTGGGCAGACTAGGACTAGTGTGTTAGTAATAAAAAAGTGGCATCGGCTCAGTTTCACTTAGCTGGAATGACAACTACAACACTAACTAAACGTTTTGATGGTGTTTGGAGACCACTAGGTTATGGATGTGTTTCCCTACTAGTGGCTCATGCACGAAAACGTATATTGTTGTGTTTCTATACCATTGTTCACCGAGACATGATGTTATGGGGTCCCACTTCTCGTTAGTATCTTTAGGGCCTCTCCCATGTCTTGTGCTCCTCTTTTGGTTTGCGCTCACCATCGGCATATGGTGTGATGTTGGGGTTACCAAGAAAGTGTGTGTGTGAGTGTGTGTTAATTTAAGTTTTTTTCCTTTTAGATTAATTTTCCCTTTAAAAACTACTTTCATTAAAAAAAATTAAACACTTATTTATTTTTATTCGGTTAAATTTCAAATGTATTTGTCTTTTAATAATTATGAGTGGAACCTTCTCTCGGTGGCATCCTACTAGGATTTTAGCTCACACCCTATATACAACTTTGGGTATATGTAAATCCTAATTCTTATACATTCCAGGTTGAGGCATTGAGCATAACATTGGTGTTTTGTGTTGTCAGTGGCATCCTCGTGTTGGATTGGTGGCGGTGGCTTGGGGATGTGACTTCACATGTCACACGAAGGTTTTTGTTGGAGTTCTAGTTTTCCCTTGAGGTAGTCTCTTTTGGGTTTTTAGTTTAAGTTGTTAACTTTAAATCTGAACTTGATATAAGGGTATGTTTGGTTGTCTGATTTTAGTTTCAATTTATTCAGTTTGTTGTTTGTTTTATATTTATTTTTTTGGGTAAGTTGTTTCCAAATTTACTTTTGACACACGAGCACATATGTCAGCCTCTGGGGATTGGGAATTCCCTTTGGGCCTTTCCATGGACCGAGTCGGTCATTGGGTCGGATGACAACCCGACCTAGTTTGTGACACTTGATCTCTACCTTCTTGAGGATCTTGTTCACTATTTTTCCATTGTGAAATGTATCAAAAGTGTTGATCCTTTCATGATGTTTCCCAGGTATATTTCTCATATAATCATACATGATGAACATATTTATTCTCTTTTGACCCAAATAACCAAGTATCATATGCTATAATTTTTTCCACCTTCACACTCATGAAGTAAATATATTGATCTTTATAAATTTGAAATAGATTATTTCTTATTCATTATACCTTCATCAAGATTGTGACATAATTCAACATTCTTTTGACACATCCATCCTTGAGTTATATAAACTTTTTCCACTATCACAATACTGATAAACACTTAGGATATTGTGGTTTAGATCATCAATAAAGAGAATTTTCTATATTTACCCTAACCATTCTTGATGAATCCAACTCATTTTCCATTGAGGGACTTGTCATTGTCAAAAGAAACATATCCTTCACTATACCATTGGATATCATTAAATAGAGTTTTTTCCATTCACGTGTGATAAAAACCACTATCTAGTATCCAATCCCTTTATAATTTTATATATTTATAAGAAACCTCACCACTATTTATTCTACTTTATTACTCCACTTATTAATAGATTTTAAATCCACTTTATTCTTTAGTTTTTCTAGTATAATTATGATACTTAAGTTGGTGGAATTTCTATATTGATCAAACATCCCACAATTTTCTTTAAGATAATTGAATAAATTATCTAATTGTTCCATCCCTTTTGGATGTTTTCTTGACTGGCCAAAAACAATTTCAAGTTGACTCCACCTTGACTTATAGGGTCTCTTTGACTAATGAAGTGAAAAATTATACAATCAGAAATATAATTTGTGTCCATAGATTTTGTAGCACCGATATATTTCATAAAATTGGTATTTATTTAGGTAATATATAAATCCTTCAAAATCAACTTGTTGATTTTCTCTTCGAATTAAATTTGTTCCTTCTTCTCAATATTCTCATTCTTAGAAGCTTTCTTCTTCACCTTAACCTTCATTATTGTATTAGCTTTATCATTATTCTTCTCTCACGCCACATTTATTTTAAAATTTTCATATTTATTATAAAATTTAAAAATAGGACTGTTCACCTTCTCAGGTTATGTGATAATTTTTTTGTAATTGTTCCTAAATTATATATCTTACAGATCCTTCATTTGGTGAATAAAAAATAAATTCTTTATTTGAGTTATGTTAACTTGTAGTATGTTTTTATGTATATACAGAATTTATCTTTGTATTAACTATGTTCTAGAAAAAATAATTATAAACATTATTATTCTGGAACATTATGAAGTCACATAAACCAATATAAAAATAAAATATCATAGTAAATATTTTGATTTTATTATAAGTGATAGTGGTTCCCTAAAATTACTAGAGACTTCGTTACAAGTTGGTTACATTCGTCACCTATAAATAGGATACCAAATACTTGGGGACCATATTGTAACAACCCAAGTAATGTTAATATTAAATAAATTTCATAACTAACTAATATTCATTAATTATATTTTATAAATTCATATTAATTTTAACAATAATAATTAATTTTTCAATTGTAAAGGAAATAGTTTTATACTTCTTAAATTCTTTTTATGTATTATAATGTTTTATTAAAAATATTAATTTATAAATTTTATAATTTAAATATAAAAAAATAACTTCATTTTTAAAACTATCACATAAAAAATATCTTAGAATTAAATTTTAGGATTTTTCAGAAAAGTTGGATTTTCCAGGGAATAGTAAAAAAGTATAGTATTTATGAAATGTGGAATCTTTTATGATAATATCACGAAATAATTTGGTATAAAAATTTATTAAACTTATATAAAGACTAATATATGATGATATTATACAAATATCATACAAAAATATTTCAAAATATATAAATTAGAATTTATTTCAGGATAAATATGAAAGTCATTTTCAATGTCAACATAGTGCTTGCGCGACATTAGAAAATACAAATTTGGTGTCCTAAAGATTATATTAAAAAAATTAAGTAGAATTTTATCAACTTATTTAAAAAATATGAATTATTATTGATTATTTGGATGGATATATATGAATTTTTTATTTATATAACGAGTGACTTTTCTAAATTCCTGAACAATGTGAGAAAAGTAAAAATAACATATTAAATAAGTTTTCATGACATATATGTGAGAAAATATACATATTTAATGGATATAAAACATTAAATTGAACTAAATATTTATTTAATGGTTATAAATAATTTTAATTTTTAGTTATGAAAAAATTACCATAAATCCTTACGCAACGCCGACACAATGCTTGTGTAAGCAATAGAAAAATAAAGTAAATGATTTTAAAAGCTCTAGAAGTAATTTTATTTTAGTGAGATATATTTTACAATTAATTTTATTAATAAATATAACATATTAGGGATTTTTAGAAGTTTTTTATTAGAATTAAACTATTATCATAATGACTTTAAAGTCAATGTAAATGAATAGTTCTAAAAATAATATTAATGATACTTTATAAAAAATAGTATTTTAGTAAATGGTTTAAAAATAATAAAAATCATATATTTGGAAACATTAATGGGATAGGGAATATAATTACAACCATGGTCCATTTAGGGTCCATTTTTCCTTTTTATCAACTTTCGTACTTTCTATAGTGTAAACAATTTTGACATCACGATAATCCTCAAAAGGATTAATAGGGGTTAAAATAAGGAGATAAGGGTGAAAAATCACATATGCATGTATAAATTTCATTATATTTGGATATTTAAACTTAACATAATCCCATATATTAAATATATAAATTTGTTCCCATTTTATTATGAAAATTAATTTATATTAATTTAATAATTTATATAATTTAAATAATACCCCTCCCCTTACTAATAAAAGGGAACTACTTCTCCCATCTTACACAAACCATTTTAGCACTATAGTTTGGCCAATACTAGCCCAAATTCCTCCCTTATATCACTCCCCATGAATTAGATTCCCAATTTTTATTGAAAAACAATTTTATAAAGGATTTATATTTAAACATAAAGTGGTTGTCTGAAAAAGTTGTATAGTTCTTAACCAAGAATTTTTATTTAATTTCTTATTATATATCCTTAAAATATTCTTAAAAAATGTGGAAATAATAAAACTAGTATCTTAAATATACTAAGATATTTTTATATTAAATTAATAATATATATCCTTCTTATTCTTCTATAAAATGGGAAATGTTACCATCGTTTGTGTGTACGACAAACTACTACCTCACAAACCAGTGAAATTTGTTTCCAATCACATACTCTCATAGCTGGTTATAATGATAGATTAAATGTATTTATATGATATTAATTACATATTTATAATTTTTTAAAATATAATATATCATTTAATTTCTTAACTTTACATCCACTGGAAAAGGGAAACTTTACACAAGCATACATACAGACTACCGTCTCCATGTTGTAACTTAAATAATTTTTCATAACCATATTTCATGGTTAGTTTTAAATGTATAATTAATATATAAAAATAATAATTATATCATGATTTTTATTTTATAAGATTATTGAATAATAACCTTTTCGACCAAGTCAACTTACCAAAGTCATTTTAGATATACAAGATGAATTTCATCAAAACATTCGACGTGAGATTAATTTAGTAAGTAATTTTAATTAATATCTTAATAAATAAAATAAATGGAGTAATAAAATTGAAAAAGTATCTTAAATAAGTAAAAAATTACTATAAGTTTTTTATTCAGTAAGATAAATAATGAATGTGATGATTTGAACTGGAGGAAAAGAACATTTTCCATAAAAACCACATTAAATGTTTTAAAGACTTATCTTAGAAATATTTTCTTTCAATGTCCAAATTCTTAAAAAAATATATGTACTTATATGGGAATAAATGACTAATAAAATAAATTTAATGTCTCTTTTAACTTTATTTTAAAGTTTATATAAATGAAACCTTTTACATATTTTATACAAAACATTTTGACAAAAAAAAAAGAAAGAATATTCTATTTTAACGTATACAACATTAAATGTTTTTCCCACTACCATAACCATTATTTGATGTTTCGATTCCTTTATGTTATCTAATTTTTTATTTGAATAAAAATCCTCTATCCCTTTTTTTGGGTATTTTAAAAAATCATTAAATGAAAGGGATATTTCAATATCCATAAATTTTTTATAATGTGTGAAAAGAATTTTTCTATGAGTATAATGATGAAAATTAAATCATTCATGTGTTTTGATTATGTGATTGAATTTCTTAGGGTTATATGATGGGTTGATATATCTCATGATAATGGGATCACCTAATACATATCTCCAATTCCACTGGGTAAAGGGATAGAATTAATTATATAGGTTTATTATAAGACATTATTATAATTTATATATTTGGTTATTACATATGTATGAGTGATATGAAAATTATTTCTCAGGTTAACTACATGATTTATCTATGATATTTATGGGTTTTCATGGAAATATTACAATTTCTAAATTTAATATAATGAGCTTAAGTTTAAAAGGTAAGTTTATGCTACTTCTTAAGGGTGGAATGCATAGCTTTTTGAAAAAGAATTAATGAGTTTTCATGATTGAAAGGAAAATTTCATATGTTTTATTTTTACTTTATGATTTATTATGAAATATTTGATAAAAATATTTGGGTATAGAATTTTATTTCTTTGGTAATAGAATGTTTATTTCAATCTTAAAGTTTATTTTGAAAAATGATTTTTTTAATGAGTATTCATAGACTAACGAGTTTCTTTCTTTCTTTTTATATGTACCTTGATAGTTTTTTTGGACTCATCCCACTTTTTTAAATATTTTTCATAGGGTTTTAAGGATGAGTAGGGATAGGGATGAGGTAAAGATACAAATTATGAAGATATGTCATGAAAATAACACTTGTTATATCTTAATTTTTTTTATTGTGGAAAATGCATACTTATTAGAAGTTTCCACTTTGTAATGTAATATTTATTTTTTTTATGGGTGATGAGCTAATTATTTAAAATTTAAAAACTAAAATTTCACCAAGAATGAAAGAAAACGAATTCATTTCTAAATAATCAATTTTATGGATTGTTTCTGGCCGGTTCCATACGGTTTTTTTCAAAATAATGGTTTATATAATTTTAGATGTTAAGATAGTGTAATTAAGTACCCTTAATACATTCTAATTTATGGTTATCATGATATAAAATTTTAAGATTACCATGTCTCTTCATTTTATCTATCTCTTTTCAGAATAATTTTACTTATACAAAACAAGGAATCTCAAGTATTAAGGAACCAAGAAGACAATATCCTTACAAACTAATAAATTAGAATGTTTTTTATTAGAAAAAAGAATTATTTTTTGTAATGGATAAGTTCACATAGGCAATAAATGGTTTTGGCATCCATTTTAGAGATTCGTAACATAGGAATATGTCGATAGTATATCTTTTTTGAGACAACACCCTCTGGAATTCAATGTATATTCTAACTCAATGGTAGCTAATGGATGGATTAAATCTCTAGAAAGGGTACTTTAAGTCATTGTTTTTTCATATCATTAACATGTATCACTTTATATTTACCATTTTTAAGGTGAAGCTAGTCAATTGTAAAGAATACTAGTGAAAGATAAGATAATAATGCCATGGAATGGGACACATTTAATAATTTTTTCCTTGAGAAATATTTTATTAAGGTTATTTAACTTAATATGGAAAATAAATTCATGGAATTGAGGCTAGAGGATGATGATTTAGTAGTATTATATGAATAAAACATTACCCAATTGGCAATGTATGCACCAAATTTTATCCAAGACCATGATAGTAAAATTAATCAGTTTTACTAAATATTAAAGACAATATATCAACAAGAATTGGATTCTCATGAGTTCACAAGTTATGGAAAACTTGTTTGATTTGTCAAGAAGGTAGAAATAGAGTTTTGGGAATATTATTTATTCCATGACGAAAAGAAAAAAAATTCCATATAAAAGGTAATGGGAAAGTATCTATTAAATAAATCCAAATGTATGAAAATAATGTTTTCATAGTTTTATAGGTGTGGTCAAAAAAAACATGGAGAATGTTTTAAGAAATATTTAAGTGCTTCTAAAGTAGCAAATTTGGAAATGTCGCACATGATTATAAATAAAAATATCTTGGTAGTGGTAAGAAAATTTTTGATAAGTATACAGGGAAGTGTTTCAAATATAATGAGATGGTTCATTATGTGGATTCATATCTTAGGAAGATCAAGAATGATGGGAAAGAATAAAACTATAAGCGTAAGGGTGTGGTGAAATCCTTTGAAACTGCTTCAGAATATGTTGGTCCATAGAATGAAGTGGTAACACGTAAATTACTTATTTATTCAGATTATTATAATGTATTATTTTATTTCGGGTCTAAAAAATCATTCGTTTATTATAAATTTAATGGTAAAAGGAAAATTTTATCTCAAGAAATGAAGTTAGGACTTTTGGTAAAAACACATGGGGGGTATTTAAGCAGTAAGAATTTATAAAGATCTTCATATTACCATCCATGGAAGTATTTTGTCTAAAATATTTGTTGTGTTTCTAATTATATAGTTTGATGTTATTCTAGGTATGGATTTTCTATTAGATTATCTTAAAAATATTTATTTCATGTCCAAAAAAAATATTTTCTAAAATGAGTTTTAGTTTGTATATAAGAATAAATTTATACCTTTGATATTATATCATGAAGATAGAAAACTATTAAAAGATTGAAATGAATGTTATCTTTTTAATGTTTTTGAAATGAAATAAATTATTCATATTAATGATTTTGTGGTAGTATAAGAATATCTAGATGTTATTCTTGAAGATTTCCCCAATGTTATTCCAGATCAGGAGGATGGGTTTACTATTTAATTAGTGACTGATGTTAAGATAAATTCAAAAACCCCTTATTGAATGTCTCAAGTAGAACTTATATGATTGAAAACATATTTACAATAATTTCTTAATAAATGTTAAATTTGTCTGAGAACTTCTACATGGGGTGCCTCTATTTTATTTGTTAAAAATAAAGATGGTTCCGTGAGGATTTTCATTGATTATAGAGAATTGAATAACATCACTATTAAGAATAATTATATATTTCCTTATATAAGAGACTTGTTTGATCTTCTCTACGGAGATTATTATTGTTTAAAGGTTGATATAAGGTCCAAGTATATTTATCTAATAGTAAAGGAGGATGACATCCCTAAGATAGTGATTCATATAAAATATGGGACCATAAGTTTGTGATTATTCCATTGGAGTTTACAAATCGTCCAACTATATTTATGGAACTTATTAAAATGTTTTTATATGAGTTTTTGGACAAGTTTTTGGTTGTTTTTATATATAATATCCTGATATATTATAAAATTTATGATCATCATAAGAAATATTTGAGTGTTTTTTTGAAAACCATGAAATAAAAGAAGTTATGTGGGAAGTTTAGTAAATTTCAATTCCGTTTATAATATATTTTATTCTTTGGTATTATCATAAATAAATTTGGAATAACTTTTCACCTTATTAAAACAAAAGTTCTTGATGAATATGCAAGACCTATATATGTTAATCATATTTTCTGTTTTATTTAATTTGAAGGATATTACAGATGGTTAGTTGAAAAATTTTTATAGTTATTAAACCTAAAAACCATGTTAAAAAAAGGATCTATGTCCATCTGGACAAAGGAATGTGATTATTTTTTCAAGGAATGGAAAAGAAGATTAGTTAATGCTCAATTTTTTGCCTTTCCATCTAGAAATGAAGACTTTTTTACGTACAATGGTCCTTATTTAAGGGGTTTGGATTGTGTTTTAATGTAGAATGATTAGGTAATTACTTATGATTCACATAAATAAATATCCCATGAGAAAATAACCCTACACATTACCTTGAGTTGTAACTTGTAGAATATGATTTAAAATTTAAGAAATATCATTTATATGGATTAAAAATTTAAATATATACTACTCTTAAGGATTTGAAGTATATATTCACTCAGAAATAGTTAACCATGAAACAACAGAGATATCTATAATTGATAAAGGATTGTGATTTCATAATTCATTACCTTCTAGGTAAAAAAAATAATGTAGTTGATTCTTTGAGTTATAAAGATAATGTTATATTAACCATGTTACATTTGGAACCTAAAACTTGGTTAATGATTTGATAAATTTTGTATTTAATAATTATTCATGTATAATCTCCCTCCATTTTGTTTCAGGTGTTAGTGAAATCATCTTTATATGACAGAATTTAGCAATCTCATAAGGGAGTTAGGTTTTATAGAAAATTTATAATCTATTATGAAGGGTAAATTATTAGAGTTTAATATTGATGAAGAAGGTGTTATAATATTTAGAAAGAGGTTGTGTGTGTAAAGTTATTTCTAGTTAAAGAAATATATATTGATTGAAGTTCATAGATCCTCATTTTCCATTCATCCTAGAATCACTATGATGTATAGAGACATTAGAGAGTATTATTTGTGGGATGTAATGAAAAGAGATATCATTGAATTTACCATTAAATTTTTGAATTATCAATATGTTAAAGTATACTGAAAATTACAAAAGGAGATTCTTCATCCTTTACTAGTTCTACAGTGGAAATAGGAAAATATATCCACAGATTTTTGGGGGGAATTTCCAAAGACAACTTGAGGTAATGACATGATTTAGGTTATTGTTGATCAATTAACTAAATCTATGGATTTCCTTGCTATATGAGATACTATGTCTATAGATAATATTTATCAAATATATCTCAAGGAGATAATCAGGTTGAATAGAGTTCTTATATCCATTATATCTGATAGTGATCCTTGGTTTAATTCTAATTTTTTGGAAAATCATTAGAATTATTTGGGAACTGAATTAAATTTCATTACACATTTTCATCCTCAATATGATGGATAGTTAAAGATAACAATTCAGACCTTGGAATACATGCTTTGAGCTTTTTCAATTGATTACTAGAGAATTTTGGATCATAGTATTTTATTAATGTAATCGTCTTATAATGATAATTTTTATTCTAGTATTCAAATGACACATTTTGAGGTATTATATGGAAAGTAGTGTTATACCATATCTTTTTGGGATGCAGATTGGGTAATAAATCTTTTGGGAATCACAAACTGGAATGAAGATAAATTATCCCCACTTGATTAATTAATAAATAAAATTATTAGGATGCAACTTCTAATAAGGTAGGATAATGAAAAAACTCATGTAATATTAATAGTAAATAAATTTCATAACTTATCAATATTCATCCATTAGATTTTATATATTCGTATTCATTATAAGATTATTAAGTAATTTTTCAATTAGAAAGGAAATAGTTTTATTCTGATTAAATTTATTTTCAGTTATTATAATGTTTTATTTAAAATATTATTTTCAAAAAAATAATAATTCAAAAAAAGTGACATTTATTTTTTAGCCAAAAAATAAAAAATAGCTTAGGGTGTAATTTTTGGATTTTTCTAAAATGAATGATGTTTCGTTAAATAGTAAAAAATACATTGTATATGAAATAGGGTAAACTTTATTATGTCTCCAATACATAAATATGTTATAAAATTTATTAAAATTAATAAATGTCTAATTTATTAAAATTTACTAAAAATTACATAATAAATAATTTAAAGAATATAAATTATAATTTATTTCATTATAAATATGAAAATCATTTTTAGTGCTGACACAATGCATTTGTGGCACTAGAAAAGCCAAATTTGGTGTCCTAATGATAATATTTGAGAAGTAATAAGAATTTTATCAACTTGGTTAATAAATATAAATTATTATTGATTATTTATATATATTTAATAATTTTTTAGATATATAAGAATTGATGTGTTCAAATACTTGTGTAATGCTTTTGTAAAGCTATAAAATTAAAAAAACATATTAAATAAGTATTCATGACATAGATGTGGGTAAATATACATATTGAATGAATATAAAATTATATATTGAACTTTATAAATTTACATTAATGATTCTAATTTCTTTTATTTTTTAGTGCTAATATAATTACCTTAAATGCTTATGCAACGCCAACATAGTGCTTTTGTATGTAGTAAAAAAATCAAGTAAATAATTTTAAAAGTTCTAAAGGTAATTTTTTTGGGAAAGTTATAGTATCACAATAATTTTATAGATAAATATAATGAATTAGGGATGTTATAAATTTTTATATTCAAATATGATTTTTATCTTTCTGAATTCAAAGTCAAAGTAAAATAATAGTTCCAAAAATGAAAGTAATTATATTTTATAACAAATAATATTTTATTAAATGATTTAAAATTCATAAAAAACATATATTCATCCAATTGAATTTTATATGGTTTATAATATCAAAAATGGTCCATTTATGGTAAAATGTTTCTTTTATAGTTACTTTATTGTCTCATATAGTTTAAAAATCATTGATATTGTGATAATTGTCAAAAGGGTCAACATGGGTTAAAACTAAAAGATAAGGCTAAAAACATCACCAAAAATGTAAAAATTTTATTAGATGAGTGTATAAAAAATAATCATCATACTATACTATATATATTTTAATTTAGTTCCATTTTACTGATAAAATTAAAAATATTTATTTAACACTTTAAGTGATTACTAGAGCTTGACTCCCCTCACTTATAAAAGGACAGCTCCTCTCCACTCTTACTTACACATTTTGAGCACTCTAGTTTTTAAAAACCCAACCAAAATACATTCATTACATACCTCCCCATTTAATATAGTCCCTTTATTGATTATAAAACCATCCAACAAAGGATTTAGGTATGAACCTAAAGAGGTTTTCTAAAAAGGATATATAGTTCTTAACCGAGCATTTTCATTTTATTTATTATTATACCTCATTGAAATCATCTTCAAATATGATAAAATAATAAATTCAGTATATTACATATACTAAGAAGTTTCTATATTAATTTAATAAAATATATCCATTTCCTTCTTCTACCAAATGGGAAATAAAACATAGTTCTTATGGACATCGGATTACTGCCTTGTGAACTGATGTAATTAGTTTTCCATCCTTGCATCTCATGTCTAGTTATAATTATAGATTTAACATAAATATATATATATATATATATATGATATTCATGAAATATTTATCATTACATAAATATAATATATAATCTACTTTCTTATCTTTCTATCCTTTGAAAAATCTAAATGTTACTCATGCGTACGCACTGACTATCATCTTTATATTGTAACATAATTATTTTTTCTTAACCATCATTCATTGTTATTTTTAAAAGTATAATTAATGGATAAAAATGATAATTATTTCATTATTATTATTCTATATATGATAGAAAAATGACCACATTTAACATAGTCAACTTACCGATGTCATTTTGGATATATGAACCAAATATTATCAAAACATCTGATGTGAACTTAATTGATTAAGTAATAATATTTAACAAGGTAATTAAAAATAAAACTAACAATAAAAATGAAAAAATTTATTATGAAAGTAAAAAAATTAGCATAATTTATTATTCATAAATATAAATAAATAACGTGATGAGTCAGAATCAAGGTAAGGGACACTACCTTAAAAACCTCATTAAATGTTTTAAAGAATTATTTTATAAATATTTTTATTCCATGTATATATTCATGAAAATAATTTTTATATGAAAATAAATTAATTATAAATTAAATTTTATGACTCTTTTTACTTTATTTTAATGTTTTTCAAAATTAATATTTTTATATATTTTATACGAAACTTCTTAAAAAAAGGTAAAAGGAATTTTCTATTTTTACAGATACAGTGTCAATGGTTTTTTCCGCCATCATAAACATTATTTTATATTTTTCTTTATTAAAAAAATTTAATTCATTCTTCAAATAAAAACCCTTTTTACCTTTATTCTATGTTTTTTCGAAAAATGTTTTAAATGAAATAGATATTCTGATACTTAGAAATTTTTCATTATGGGTGAAAATCATATTTTTACGAATATAATGATAAAAATGATACATTTCATGTGTTATGATTATGTTATGGTTATTTGTAATTTTTTAAGATGATAGGTGAACCTGATATAGCTCATTATGATGGTTTATCCTGATATAACTCTCTAGTGAATTAGGTAAATGGTGTGAGTTTTCCGGTTAGGTTTCTCTGAATATGTTATTTGAATTTATTAGGTAGTTTATTCCATTTTTAAAAGTGATTATAATAGTTATATGAAAATGATGACCCAAGTTACCTATATTATTAATCTATGATTTCAATAGGTTTTCATAAAAATATTTTGATTTCATAAGGTTTTCTAATTTGATTAATTTTAAAGGGATATTAATGATACTTATTATGTGTGGAATGTATAACTTTTTTTAAAAGTTTTCTTGAGTTTTTCATGATTTAAGAGAAAGATTTATGAGTTTTATTTTGCTTTTAATATTTTATATAAATTTTTTTATGAAAATATTTGGGAATATAAGTTGATTTATTAGGTATGAAAATGGTTTTTTAGCTCAATTTTTATTTTGAAAACAGAATTTTTTTTTGAAATGCACTAACATGTTTCTTTATTTATTTTTATATGTACATTACTTATATTTTTAGGCTAAACCTGTGTTCTAAAAAATCAGAGGGTTGTAAGGATTTTTAAAGACAGTAAATAGGTCAATGTAAAACTTATAAATATATTTCATCAAAATAAAACTTATTATATCTTAAAAAATTATTGAGGGCAAAATGGATACTAAGTGGAAGTATCCACTCTATGATATAATATTTATTTCTGTAAGGGTGGTGAAATAATTCTAAAAAACTCTAAACCAAAAATATATCCAAGAATGTAATAAAATGAATTCTTGTCTAAGGAATAAATTTTATAGATTGCTTATGGTTGAGTCTTTATAATATGTTACTTTATGTAGAATCATATTGATTGATAAACGTTAAATAGTTATTCACTACCTAAAAATTCAATATTTCTTGATAGTTTTAATTTTCAGAGTGATAAAATTAATTTTTTAAGTGAGGTTTCATTGTAAAAGAAATGAATTTCCTCTTGGGATAATTTTCTTCAGATCCTGTATAATCAAAGAAACTATTGGGATCAAAATTTCAGTTTCTATTATTACTGATAATAGGATTATGAGGATATGAATTACTTATGAACATTATCAAAGAATCTATAAGGATAAGAGATTAAGAATGTGATCATTGACTATTAAATTTTTTAGGTATAGGAACATGGTTATGGAACCCCATTATTTTTTATCTTGGTTTGAAAAATCATGAAGATACCATGGTTCATGGTGAGTATGGGTCGCTATATTTTTTGACAACCTTACCTAAGGAACTCAAAATTTGGTTATTTCTTGATCTAGTTTGGATGGAATTATATATCATGGAATAAAGTTTCATGATGCAATAAAGTATTTCTAAGAAAGGATGGAGGTCTACTAAATTAGTTTTTTTTATTTTGAGTGAATTATAGATCCGCGTTGTTGGATTTTTGAAGAGAAATCCATATAGACAAATTCGTGAAGTTTAAATTCAGATATCCCATTCATCTATCCATGTATTCTATGATATTGAATCATGTTTCTGATTTAATTATTTAATTTAATGCATCATGTATCCAATTGATTGACATAGATTATTTTCAAACTCATGTAATCATTTTTAGGGACAAAGATGAATGAGACATGTAACATAATATGAAGATAAATGAAATAGATGATTGATGAAATCATTGAATTCAAAATCATATAGGTGAATATTTTGTATTGATAATTACTATTGAGAACCACAAATTTTATTATTACCTAGTTGATCTCTCTCCACGTATCTATTTTGGATTTTTTTCTATGTATGGTTTGGTTTTAGGAAAGTTTCCATAGTAAAAAAATTTAGAAGATAATTAATTATAAATATTCAAAAATGGTTTTCAATTCTACCATAATCATAGGTTTTAGTTTTTAATACATGATTCTACCATGCTTTGAAGCAGTATTCATTATTTCTTAAGAAATTTTAAATGGTGATTTTATTATACTACAAAATCACTTTGGCACATGATGCATAAATGTTCTCTTTTAGTTTTTATAGAGATCGTGGGATGATAAAAATATGAAAATAGAGCATAAACTCTATGGTGTAATAGAGGAGAGATAGTGGAGATCATGGGGAGTATCCCCATTTTTATAAAAAAAAGTAGAGATGGTATCATCATAAAAATATATATAACATTGAAGAGATATAGAAAAAAGGATTTATAGAAATAATTATTGATGATATACTTTCCTATTTGAGAAAAGAGAATAAGAAGATAAGTCTAAATATAAGGTTGGTTTTTTGGTCATCAACATCTGATGAACCTATGTCTTTGGGATATTGGATTTGAGTTTGAGAATATATATAAAGTTCATTTCAATACTAAATTGTGTTATATTCTTTCTTTCATATTCTAAAGGCTCATAGAAGTGTATTTTCATTTTTTTTATTGAATAAATTTGGTTTTTATAGTGATCTTCTTGATTTTGTAATCATCTTTTGTACTACAGCATGTAGCTATGATTTTTGGTGTGACTAATAACATATGTGGTGGGATTTAGCATGATTCATTTTAAGATGATTTCACTTGAGGATATAGTGAAAATAATTCATGGTTAGGTGGAGTAACCAGCCATGGAAAGGAGTAGGACTCTATAATAGATCAAGACCTTGTAAAATCTATGTATTCCTTGCTCTTTCTTTTTCTACATGATACAAGGAAGAAATTTTTTTGTTATGAATGGGTCATACACTAATAAGTCATAGAAGTTTATATATATTGAAAATAAATTTTAAAAACTTCCCTCTAATTATTTAATTCCCCATCTCAATAGAGAAAACTGATCCTGATAGTCACTTAAATGATTATGAAAGTATGTTCTATCCATAGGATACAAATAATTATCCATTTATACATTGATAATATCAAATTAGTTAATATTATGGGTTCAACTACGTTCAAAGTCAGCAATTATCATAGTTTTAAAAATAAAATTTTTCCATATATTTTTTCTATAGTTTTCTAAGTTTATAATGCAGAAAAAGTGGGCTTTCAACCATTTGTAAATGATGGTAAAATTTCATTTTATGACAATGGTAATATGTAAGTGGATGGAAAATTGAAAAATTATATTCTCATGTCATTATCTGTAAAGACATGGAATTTCCGTTTAAATTTTTTTTCTTAAATACAATGGAATTTTACGAGTCTGCGAAAATTGATGGCGTATGATTTCGAGGCCCGATGTGCCCGGAATCAATTTCTGAAGTTTTGTTTGGGTACGTTCAGTAAACTTATGAGTGGGATTTTATAACTTTTGAACCAGTTCTTGGAACTAAATTCTGAGGGTATCGTTGAACTCGCAGCACCAGTATTAAATTAAGAAGACTTTCACCTCGACGACAGATGGTCGGGAATAAAAGATAGTTTTTGGGTTTTATGTGGAATAATAAAATAAAATAAGTGCATGGATTATTTTATTTTATTTTTGTTATAACCACCATGTAGAGGTTAGAGGCGGGGACCGCCACACTTTAACCCCCCATGAAAGGTTATGGTGGTGGGGCCCATCTGAACTCAACCTCTCTTGTGAGGATTATTTTGGTGGGACCACCTGAGTTGGAAGCCTCTAGAACTCCCCTCACTAATGAGGGGGAGCCTCTTGATCTCTTCTACATTTAATGGTGCCAACCCACCCCATTTAATTAATTAAGACATATTTATTTAGTTAAATGCCTCATTTTGAATATATGTCGACGAACAAAATAGATCACATAATATATTATTTTGGGGGGGGGGCTATTAAATTATTGGAAATGAGGATTGAGGGGAAGAGGAGCTCTTGGAGATAGAACGCCAACGAACAAAGGCTCTCTGATGAAGAACGCCAACGAAGAACGCTGACCTTCTTCACCCTTTTTCCTAAGGATTTCCTCCCAAAGTGGGACATCCTCACCAATGATGAACGATGTCCATACTTCCTCCTCTTCACCGCTAACGAAATATATGAGGTAGGGGTTCAATCTTGCTAATTATTGTGTGTCCTTCATTTTCCATCGTGGTTTAGAATTCGAATCCGCTGTATATCACCCTAATGCGGAGGGCACGGGCCGAACAAACATGGCCCGAACCATCTGTATTCTTTGTGGATTTTGACGCTAATAGTGGCATGAGACTGGAATGTGAGACTCTCATCAATGATGACTGAGAATCGAAGGCAATGACCTGAGGAGAGTGTGACTTCTTCCAGAATGATAATTGGGCCACCAGAGATCGTCCGATGACCCGCGGAAATATCATCAGAGGATGGAACCGACGTGTGTCAACGTGTGGCGGTGGCAGCGCAACCACGCCGCCGAAGGAGAAGTCACGGCCCCTGGCCGTGGCGGTGCAGCATCAGACGGCGTAGGGCCAGCCGTGAAAGAAACCGGCAGCTCAAGCCACCGGGTTGACTGGGAAGGCGCGACGCAACTCGCGCCGCGCAGTGGATCGAAGGAGGGCTGTGGCCCCTTCCACGACAGTGCAGCAACGACTGGCTTGAGCCCGGCCACGAAGAGTTCTGGCAGCCAGAGTCGCCGGGTTTCCAGAGGAGGCGCGGTACATCCGGCGCCGCGCGGGAGTTGGCAGGCCGCTCGGCCAGCCGGGAGGAGTGGGACCCACTGTGGGTCTTGCGTGATGCGGACCGGTGCCACCTAGTGCCGGTTTTACTCCCACCCGAATGGATATTTCATTAGGGTTACCAATGGGTGTGCATCCTCCCCCCTGGACGTGGCTAGGGTGGACCCCACGGGCCACCGGGCCACCAGCCGCGTGGGCCGCCAGCTGCGCGGGCCGCCACCGCTGGCCGCAGGGCCGGACCTAGCGCGGGTCGGTCCGTGCCACCCCCACGGACCGAGACGGACCCGTGTACCTAGTCAGACCCATGTACCTGGTAAGACCCGCAGACCAGGTCGGACCACAGCCTGGACCCGGGTTGGTCCGACTGGGTCGGACCGGACCCGGACCCATTATGGCATGTTTTCACCATTTCGCTCATAACTTGGGCTACGGGTGTCCGATTGATGAACCGTCTACGGTGATGTAAATCTTGGAGAGAGACGGTTATTTTGGAATACCCCATGTGTGGTTTAGATGTAGTTGGTGTATGGTCAGGTTGGATTGATTCTAAATCCAACCGAGACCTCGGAACGGAAATGTTAATAACTCTCAGATCGGGCGTCCGATTGACGCATCATCAATCCCGTTGTGTTTCTTTTGATGAGATGGAACATTGGGATACATCAACTTGGGTCTATGAGGAAGTTGATTTGTCGACACTTGGCTTGAGGAGCGGACCCTCCCAGAATCTAGTGTGCTTTGTTGAAACTCTGTGGTCGGTTGTGCACTAACAACTGTTCCTGGATCATGTGTTGGAACGACAGTTCTGAATTCTGTTCCTAGATCATGTGTTGGTCCGACAGAATAGCTGGTCCTAGATCATGTGTTGGTCTGATAGCTCTGACTACTGTTCCTAGATCCTATGTGGATTCGACAGTTCTGATTTCTGTTCTTGGATCATCTGTTGGTCCGATAGAATAGCTGGTCCTGGATCATGTGTTGGTCCGACAACTCCAACTAATGTTCCTGGATCCTGTGTGGGTTTGAAAGTTCTAACTACTAGTCCTGGATCCTGTGTGGGTCTGATATCTTAGATGATTTAGTTGTTATATCTGATCATCTCTATCTCTCTACATAAACTATATACCTGTGTGAGCTGAGTCAGTAACTCTTGTGTTTCCTCATGATTGAGATGGATTACTATATAATTTAGATATATGTATGTTTATATACCTAAGTGGGGTTATCTGTTGATTTCATACTTTGTGGTTTATCCTTGTTGGATTTTGTGAGACCTTGAGGGTCTCAGGGTCCCTACTGTGTATTGATATACTCACCCATGCACGGGATATGCCCGCACCTCGTTTTGTTGGATGCAGACCACGGACAGTGCTGACTGAGGCTGAGTAGCAGGGTTGGACGGTACCCGGAGGTGTAATTTATGACAAGTCGGTGCACGGAGGAGACTGATGAATGTGCAGTGCTGAGGAGGCCATCTGCACCTACCCTTCAGGTAGGAACCTCGGAGGACAACCCTGTGGATGCTTTACTTTGCTTCAGTTGTACTTTCTTTTCAGTTGTACTTGTACTATCCTATTGGGATTGAATTTTCGGCCCCTTTTACTTTTTCAGCACTCTTTTGTATACAGCTTTACTGAGTGTTTTTCTTTTAGATCGTACTCTATTATTTGAGGTTACTCAATATAAAGAAATTTCATTCCCATTTTTAGGGAATTACGCCTTTTGTGCTAGTTGTCATTTACTGGCCTATGGAAGGTGAGCTTGGGGTAGTCACGACACAGGCCCTGGGGGACAGGTCGTGAAAAATTGGTATCAGAGGAGTCTGTTCTACCACAGAACATAGGACTCTAATCTTTCTTTTCTGTGAAGAAATAGTGTTAAGTATAGTGAATGTGGTTTTGAGTTTAGGGAGTCCAGTGTTTGTGCAGCGGCCGATGTATCCATACACAAGGACCCTGACTTCTGATTTCTGACTCAGTGCACGAAAACACTGATTGCATGTGTGTTTCAAGAGTTTTATTTGTGATCTCTTTGAGTCAGCTCACCAAGTATAACTTATTGATAGTGGTGCACCTGTATCTTTTCAAGATGGCCCCACACAGGAAACTAGCTAGGGTTCCAAGAGTTGTATGTACAGACAGCCCACCGAGCGACGAGGCCTCGGTGCAGGGCCCTATCATAACAGAGGCACAAGCGATACCACTACCACTTGGGCCAACAATACCACCAGACGCAGCAGCAGAGAGTGCACACCTCTTGAGCGTGTTTCACGAGTTCTAGTGCCAAAGGCCACCCAGGTTCAGGGGTGAGATGGACTCGCAGGCTACTAAGGATTCGATGGAGGTTGTGGTGAGAGTCTTCAGACTAGTAGGGACACCAGTCGATCTTATAGTGATCATTGTCATGAGTCTTATTCAGGTAGCAGCAGACAGATGCTGGAGCCTGATGCTCCAGATGCATGAAGAGGTGACACTACTCTGGGCAGACATTGAGAGCCTGTTTCGGGTGGAATTTGTCCCATCCACCCTACGTGAAGAGCGGATATAGGAGATACTTAATCTGCAGCAGGGCAGTATGACTATAGCTCAGTACTCAGCAAGGTTCACTGAACTCTCGCACTACTCCATAGATATGGTGTGGCACCCATTCTTCAGGGCCCGGACCATCGAGCAGGGGATCAGGTGAGAGATCAGAGCTTCAATGTTCTCCCTCAGCATCCCAATTTAGGCGGGGGTGTTAGAGAGAGCCCTCCTAGTGGAAAGTTTCCATTCTGAGCAGTCACCGGTAGTGAGACCCATCACTAGTCGGCATGTAGCGTAGTCTTCTGCAGGTGGAATTAGACAGATGTCGCAGAGGTCCAAGTGTACCAGGCCATCCAGGGTACGACCTCAGGATACAGGTTTAGTTGTGTGGGGAGCACGAGACAGTTCCGGTCATGCCAGGAGCAGGAAATGCTACTCTTGTGGCAGGAAGGGTCACATGGCTCATGAATGACTGACCCGCCATACTGATGATCAGTAGACCGTCAAAGGACTGCTGAGGAAGAGACAGATATTTGATTGAGGCGGACCACAGGGAGTAGGCAGATGTGGTAGAGGAGCTGGTCGTACACCTGGTGGTGGATGACGATTTGAGGTGTTACCGCCACCACCACTAGGAGTTCCACCCCAACCATAGGGAATAAGTGGACAGGGGAGAGCTCTGCTCCAAGCAGCTGAGTCATATGACCATGGCACTCCAGAGATGATTCGAGGTACGATCTGTGTCTACTCCATATTAGATTCAGTTCTTATAGACATAGGTGCTAGTCACTCTTTCATTGCCACTGCCCTTGTTCAGAGCTCGAAGATTTTGATAGAGTTGTTGGCTTGATCCTTATAGCTAAATACTCATATGGTAGTAGACTCGATGATTATACACTAGTGCCAGTAGCGTGAGCTTACTCTAGGGGGCGAGAGCTTCGGCTGGGACCTCCTCATAGCGGTGTCGAGGCCTTATAACGTCATCTTGGTTATGGACTAGTTATCTATAGTTCATGCTCAGATTGATTGTATTAGGTGCAAAGTGTGGTGTGTTCACACAGATGGGACAAGGTTCACCTTCACCGATGAGAAGAGAGCCTTTGCAGTGTAGGACGGACTTACTCGGAGGAGGGTTTAGTCAGTCAATCATCAGTTGGCCTACCTTAACCTCGGAGCAGTAGATGTGGAAAGTCCAAGCTATCCTGTAGTGGTGGACTAGTACCCGGATGTTTTTCCTGATGATGTCTCAGGTCTACCTCCTCATAGAGAGGTGGACTTCTATATTGACCTGTACCCCGGGATGACACCGATATCTACTCTAGCAAACAGTATGGCTCTCGCTGAACTTCGTAAGCTACGAGTACAGCTGGAGGACTTATAGGGGAAGGGATTCATTTGGCCCAGTGTTTCTCCCTGGGCAGCCCCAATTCTGTTTGCCAAGAAGGCGAATGGGATCTTGAGGCTCTCTGTTGACTACCATCACCTGAATCAGGTGACTGTGAAGAACAAGTACCCACTCTCAAGGACCGGCGACCTCTTTGATCAGCTGAAGGGATCACGGTGGTTCTCGAAGATAGACCTCAGATCAGGTTATCACCATCTCAGAGTTCGAGATGAGGATGTGAAGAATATGGCCTTCACATGTCGGTATAGCGATTACATGTACTTGGTTATGCCCTTCGGCATAACCAACGCTCCAGCAGTGTTCATGGGACTCATGAACAGGATATTCCAGCCTTACCTCAATCACTTTGTCATAGTCTTCATCAACAACATACTGATCTACTCGACTACTATGGAGGAACATGCCTACCATTTGCGGGTAGTACTATACACACTCCGAGAGCACCACCTTTATAGTAAGCTCTTGAAGTTCCAGTTTTAGATCTGAGAGGTTCACTTATTGGGACACGCCATCGAGTAGGCTGGAGTTTCAGTAGATCTAGAGAATATTGAAGCGGTACTTTCTTGGGCGCCACCCAGGAGTGTGACGGAGGTACGGATTTTCCTGGGTTTGGCAAGTTACTACCGGAGGGTCGTATCAGATTTCTCCAGAGTTGCAGCACCACTATCAGCCTTGATGAAGAAGGGGAAAACCTTTGTGTGGTTGGAGAGATGCCAACATAGATTTCATGAGCTGAGGTAGAGGATAACTAGTGCCCCTATCTTGAGGCTTCTAGAGGAGAGAGTAGGGTACGTAGTTTACTGCAACACATCAGGGACCAGACTCGGGTGTGTCCTGATGCAGGAGCGAGCAGTGATTGCATATAGTTCTCGGCAACTGAGATAGTATGAGATGAACTACGCTACCCATGACCTGGATTTAGCAGCAATGGTCTTCACATTGAAGTTGCGGTGATACTATCTGAAGGGAGAACGTTTTACCGTGTACTCTGATCACAATAGTAAAAGGTATATCTTCTCTCTAAGGACCTGAACATGAGACAACGGTAATGGCTTGAGTTCCTCCAGAACAATGACTTCGAGATAGTCTATACTCTTGGGAAGGGGAACATTGTAGCATATTCTTTCAGCAGAAGATCTAGTATACAGCTGCTAGGTGAGGCAACAGACCAGTTGGCCTCTTTGCAGATATCCTTTGCGGATAGAGATGGAGCAGCTTTTTTCAGTCCCTTACAGTCACTCTCCCACTTCTTCAGCAAGTCAGGGAGGCACAGCATGGGGACGCTGACTGCGAGACACAACATGCTCATATATCTACAGAGTAGGAACCTGATGGATTTTCTGAAGGTGGGGATCACTTCATCCTCTTCAGAGGACGTACCTTGTTAATAATGGCACTTCATGATGAAGTGTTGAGGGAGTTCCACACTTCCCCTCTAGCGGTACATCCAGGAGTGGCAAAGATGTATCAGGATCTCTTACGACAGCATTGGTGGCCAGATATGAAGAAAGCAGTTTCGGAGTTTTTTTCTCGATACCTCACTTGTCAGCAAGTGAAGGTGGAGCATCAGGTACTAGTAGGCTTGGTACAGCCTTTAGAGGTCCCAGAGTGGAAGTGGGATGGTATATCCATGGACTTCATGACGAGTCTTCCACATACATCCAGGTTTCATGACTCGAATTGGGTGATCTTCGACCGACTCACCAAGTCAGCCCACTTTATACCGATCAGAGAGTAGGGTTCAGTAGAGATCTTGGGACGCCTCTACATGCAGGAGATTATGTGGCTAAATGTAGTACCTTCTTCTATTGTCTCCGATAGTGACACACAGTTTACTTCTTGTCTATGGAAGGGGACGCAGGAGGCTTTCGAGATGCAGCTTCGCCTGAGCACCGCCTTCCATCCTCAAACAGATGGTCAGACTGTGCAGACCATTCAAACCCTCGAGGACATGCTCCGTGCTTGTTTCCTCGACTTCGGTCGCAGTTGGTAGGATCACTTACCTTTGGTGGAGTTTTCATACAACAACAGTTATCACTCAACCATAGGGATGGCACCTTTAGAGACGTTGTATGAACGACCTTGTAGATCACCCTTGCACTGGACTGACCAAGGGGAGTCAGCACTAGTGGGACCTATGATGGTATGGGATACCATGAATATGGTGCAGATCATCCAGGAGTGGATGAAGACTACACAGAGCAGACAGAACTCATATGCTGAGAGGAGATGGAGACCTCTTGAGTTAGAGGATGGCGACCACGTCTTTCTATGGGTCTCACCTCAAAAAGGTATACAGAGATTTTTCTGAGGTGGAAAGTTATCTCCAAGGTTCATCAGACCTTTCCAGGTCCTCAGTAGAGTTTTCGAGGTGGCATACCGTTTATCTCTTCCACCTCAGTTGCACCGGGTGCATGACGTCTTCCGCGTATCTCAGCTGAGGAGATACGTGCACAAACCTTCTCACATCATCGACCATAGAGAGATGGACGTCGATGATGAAATGACTTTTATGGAGGTTCTAATGGATATTGAGGATCGACAGGAGTGGGTCCTTTGTGGATGGTCGATACCTCTTGTGCGCGTTCACTGGCAGCATGGTAACCTCCAGGAGAGCACATGGGAGCAGGAGGCTCATATGCGTGCTCAGTACCCCCATTTGTTCCCTCAGTTTGAGTTGTAGCTTATGAAGACGTAAAGCCCTAAGGTGGGGAGAATGTAAAGACTCAGAATTTCCATGGAATTTTTTTTTCTTAAATACATGGGAATTTTATGAGTCCATGAAAACTGATGGCGTATGATTCTGAGGCCCGGTGTGCCCGGAATCAATTTCTGAAGTTTGTTTGGTTACATTTATTAAACATACGAGTGGGATTTTATAACATTTGAACTAGTGCTCGGAACTAAAATCTAAGGGCACTGTTGAACTCGCAGCGCCGGTATTCTCTTAAGAAAACTTTCACCTCGATGGCAGATGGTTGGGAATAAAAATAGTTTTTGGGTTTTACGTGTAATAATAAAATAAAATAAGTGCATGAATTATTTTCTTTTATTTTTTTTATAACCACCATGTACAGGTTAGAGGAGGGGACTGCCACACCTTAACCATCCATGAGAGGTTATGGTGGTGGGGCCCACCTGAACTCAACCTCCCTTGTGAGGATTATTTTGGTGGGGACCACCCGAGTTGGAATCATCTAGAACTCCCTTCATTAATGAGGGGGAGCCTCTTGATATCCTCTACACTTAATGGTTCCAACCCACCCCATTTAATTAATTAAGCCCCATTTAATTAATTAAATGCCTCATTTTGAATTTATTCCAATGAACATAATAGACCACATAATCTATTATTTTGTGGGGGCTATTCATTTGTTGTAAAGGAGGATTGAGGGGAATAAGAGCTCTTGGAGATAGAACGCCAATGAGGAAAGGCTCTCCGACGAAGAACATCAATGAAGAACGTCAGCCTTCTTTTCACTTTTTCCTCAGGATTTCCTCCAAAAGTGGTACATCCTCACCTATGAAGAATGACGTCCATACCTCCTCCTCATCACCGCCAACAAACGATGCGAGTTATGGTTTAAAGCTTGCAAATTGTTGTGTGTCCTTCATTTTCCATCGTGGTTTAGAATTCGAAGCTGCTTGATATCACCCTAACACAAAGAGAATGGGTTGAACAAACACAGCCTAGCCCCTCCGCATTCTTTGTGGATTTTGATGCTAATCACGGCATCAGACCAGAATGTGCGACTCTTGTCAATGATGACTGTGGATCAAAGGCAACGACCCGAGGAGAGCATGACTTCTTCCATAACGAGAATCGGGCCACTGAAGCTCATTCGGTGACCCGCAGAAAGATCATGGGAGAATGGAACCGATGTGTGTCAATGTGTGGTGGCGGCACTGCAATCGCACCGCCGGAGGAAAAGCCACAGCCCCTGGTTGTGGAGGTGCAATGGCGGCTGGTGAAAGGCCAGCTGCAAAAGAAACTGGCTGCTCAATCCGCCAGGTCGACTGGGAAGGTGTTGCGCAACTGGCACCACACGGTGGATCGAAGGAGGGCTGCCTCCCCTGGTCGCGGCGATGCAGCAATGGCTAGCTTGAGCTCGACCATGAAGAGGTTCGGCGACCCAAGAAGCTGGGTCACCATAGGAGGCACGACACATCTGGCACCACGCGGGAGTTGGTTGGCCGCTTGGCCAGCCGGGACGAGCGAGACCCACCGCGGGTCCCACGTGACACGGACCGACGCCACCTGGCACCAGTTTTCTTCCCACTCGAATGGCTATGCCATTCGGGTTACTAGGGGGTGTTCGACCTCCCCCTTGGATGCAGCAAGGGAGGACCCCACGTGCTGTCGGGCCGCCAGCTGCATGGGCCCCCAGCGTGGGCCGTCGGGCGGGACCCAGCACGGGTCGGGCCGCCCTCGCGGGTCGGGCCGCCCTCACGGGTCGGGCCGCCCTCACGGGTCGGGCCACCCCTACGGGCCGAGTCAAACCCCAGTACAGACCTTGGTCGGGCCGGGTCAGCCTGACTGGGTCAGACCGAACCCAGACCCATTTTGGCCTGTTTTTTACCTTTTTTCCCATAACTTGGGCTATGGGTGTCCAATTGACGAACCATCTACGACAACGAAAATCTTGGAGAGAGATGGTTCTTTTGAAATTCCCCACTTGAGTTTTACATGCATTTGTGGTATAGTTGGGTTGGATTCAACCTAATTCCAACCGGGCCCTCGGAACATAAATGCCAATAACTCTCAGACCGGGCTTCCAATTGACGCACCGTCTATCGCGTTGTGTTGCTTTTGAAGAGATGGAACTTTGGGATACATCAACATGGGTATGTGAGGCATTTGATGTATTGACACTTGGATTGAGGAGAGGAACCTCCAAGAATCAAGCATGATTTGTGGAAACTCTGTGGCTGGTTGTGCACTAACGACAGTTCCTGGATCATGTGTTGGTCTGACAGTTCTGACTTCTGTTCCTGGATCATGTGTTGGTCCGATAGAACAACTGGTCCTGGATCCCGTGTTTGTCGGACAGCTCTGACTAAGGTTCCTGGATCCTATGTGGGTCCGATATTTCTTACTTCTATTCCTGGATCATGTGTTGGTCTGATAGAATAGCTGGTCTTGGATCATGTGTTGGTCTGACAGCTCCAACTATTATTCCTGGATCCTATGTGGGTCTGACAGTTCTAACTGCTAGTCTTGGATCATGTGTGTGTCTGACATCTTAGATGATTTAGTGGCTATATCTGATCATCTCTATCTCTCTATATAAGTTTTCAACATATGTGAGATGAGTCAGTAACTCTTGTGTTTCCTCATGATTGAGATGGATTGCTAGATAACTTAGGTATATGTATGGGCATATACCTAAGTGAAGTTATCTGTTGATTTCATACATTGTGGTTTATCCTTGTTGGATTTTTGTGATACCTTGAGGGTCTTGGGGTCCCTACTGAGTATTGATATACTCACCCCTGCACAGGCTATGCCTGCACCTTATTGTGTTGGATGCAGATGACGGACAGCACTGACTGAGGTTGAGTAGCAGGACTGGATGGTACCCTTATGTGGACCTTATGATGAGTCGGTGCACGGAGGAGACTGAAAAACGTGGAGTGTTGAAGAGTCCATATGTACCTACCCTTCAGGTAGTAACCCCAGAGGATGACCATGCGGCTACTTTACTTTTCTTCAGTTGTACTTTCTTTTCAGTTGTACTTGTACTTTTTTGTTGGGAAAGTATTTTCGGCCCGCTTTACTTTTTCAGCACTCTTTTGTATACACCTTTACTTAGTGTTTTGCTTTCAACTCATACTCTGTTATGTGAGGTTACTCAATATAAAGGAAATATCTTCCCAGTTTTAGGGAATTACGCCTTTGGTGCTAGTCGCCAGCCCCTGGCCTATGGAAGGTGGGATTGGGGTAGTCACAAAAAGGGCCCCGGGGGACGGGTCATGACATTATAAAATAATTTGTACATAAATTTTATGGGCCTACAAAATATAAAGTTAATATGGGATAAGTTATAGAGCATTTATGAAGGTAATTTAAAGTCAAAGAGGCAAACCTGTAGATATGGAGAATAAAATTTTAAGATGTTAAAATAGAATAATATGAATGTGTTGATGAATTATTTAATCATTTCAATGAAATCGTAATTAATATTTGAGGATTTGGTGAGAAGCTTGATGATTTAAAAATTATAAATAAATTGATGAGAAATTTTCTAGATATATTTGATCCTAAAATTTTAGCTCTGAAAGATATAGAAGATCTCTCTCTTAATAAGATTCATAATATTCTAATTGCTTATGAAATAAAAAAATTTACATTCCAAAAGAAATAGAAATATTATATCTCTTTTGAATCCATGATAAATATGAAATTATTTAATAATGAAAATGTTGCTGAAAAAATTCATTATGATAATAAAGGATAATATCAAAGAGTTATTATATTAATTTTAGAAAAAAAAATTGAAGGGAAAAAATAAATAAAAGAGTAACATTCTTTGGTAGATGTTATAATTACAATGTTCTAGAAAATTACAAAATCAATTTTCCAAAGAATAAAGGAGAATATTATGAATCTGAAAATGATTAAAAGACTCAAGTAATAAAGTGGAGAAAATTATCAAATAAGTATGAAGGGATATTTTAAAAAATGAATATAAAAAAAAGAACCAAAAGAAGAAATATGATGAGTAGAAAAGAGGAAAATTATATTATCTATTGTAGTGATTATGACAATGAGACATAAGAAAAAATTACAAATTTTATAGATCATGTTTTTTTGACTGTTGATTCATCTAGTGGTGATAAATATGATTCAGGAACAAAACATTATGAATACATTCTCAAATATAAACATGAGGAATCAATTAAAAAAACACAAATCTCAATAAATATAAGAATATTATTGTAATATATAATGGAAAACTAGTTGATGAAAAAGGTAACCAACATAAAAGAGATACATATCTTGTGTAATAAAATAAAAATATCATATTTAAAGTTTTTTAATGGGAGAAGATAATCAATGAACTTGAATAAAACTATCATTGTAGGAGGATAAATTATATATGACACAATAAAAATTTCTTAAATATAAGAAAAGTATAATAAATATAAATAATTAATTCAAAATTTCTATTGAATTCAAGGGAGAATCCATTGGAGATTCTAAAAAAATATAGTAAAGTCCCTATCCAAAAAATATATTTCTAAAACTATTGAAATTTAAAATGATGGTTAAATTATTAATTCTAGTAAAATTTACATCAAGAAAAATATAGATAAATTTCTGGAAAATTTTCTTGGTGAAAAAAGAATATTTAATAAAACTTATTTTCCAAATCTGAGATAAAAGAAAACTCAAATATCCCCCTAGATGTCAAATATTGGATAGAATTTTTTTTGATACAACTATTGATTTTCAAGAAAATTCAGATTCCAGGGTTATTAATAGGGTTGTGTAATGATCAATCATAAATAATATACATATTGTTATAACATTTCATTATTAGGGACAAGGAAAGAAACTAGGGGGATAAATTTTTATAATAAGAAAGATGATTCTATAAGAATTCTAGTTGAGAAAAAAATTGGTTTCAAGGTAACAACACAATATTGGTTTGATTGTCTTGAAAAGATATGTGGAAGATTTGATAAAAAGGGAAATAGATAAGTGAACTACATGATGATCTTACCCAGTCATTTCAACCTCAAGGATAAAGTTAATATAGTTCAAGTATATAATAAATAAAAGTTATGCTTTAAATAAGTTTCTTTTAAAGAAAGAAAGAAGATAAAGTCAAGGATACTTGATGGTGAGTGTTCGTCTCATATGATCGATAATGATAAAATTCAGAAGAACTTTAAAAAATATTAAGGAGATATAGTAACCTTCGGTAATGACTATTCCTTGAAAATCATAGGCATTGTAATATCACAAATTAAGAATGATAATTAGAAATCAGATTATATTCTTTATATTGAAGGGATAAAACACAACTTGTTAAGTTGTAGCCAATTTTTTGATAGTGGTCATGAAGTAACATTCAATAGAAACCCATGTGTCATAAAAGGAACAAGTGACAGAAGAAAAATATCTCAAGGTAGAAGAAAAAAATGGAAACTGATTCTTGATTGGTGATCCTTCCAATATATGTTACATGAGCATGAATGATGAGAATATATTATGGAACAAAAGACTTGGGAATATTTTCCAAATAATTTTAAGAAATATTTTGAAACATGAAGTGGTAAATCAATAATACAACATGAAAATAGATCAATATAGAATCTTTTTAACTGATCGAAAGGGAAAGATAACTCATAAGACTCATAAGAAGGTGGATATTACTTATAAAAGTCCATTGTAATTGGTCTACACCGATCATTGTGCACCCATGAGACATAATTCTACCAAATTTAGTCTCTATTTCATTACTTTCATAGATTAATTCACTCGTATTACTAATATTATCTTAGTAAAGACCAAGTATAAGGTTGTTAGAAGGTTAAAAATGTATATAAGAAAAGTCGGTCAAGATCTTAGTATGTGTGTCAAAAAACCAAGATCTGATGATGGGAAATAATGCACATGTGATGCATTCAAAACATATATCATAGAAAATAGAATAAAACATCAGTATTTAACGACTTATGCACCACAACAAAATGGTTTTTGCAAAGAGGAATAATATGAGAATTGTATAAATTGGCAGAAAAATGTTGGATAAGAATAATATTTCAAAATATTTTTGGAGAGAAGTAGTTTATATTCAAAATAGATTTCTTTTGAGACCAAAGACATAGGTTACACCCTATGAGATTTGGTATTAAAATAATCATTTAGTAAAATATTTTTGAGGAATTTGGAATCCCTTGTTATATTAAAATCAAAGGAAGTGGGCTAGGAATTTTTGAAGAAAAGGGCGATGATGGAGACTTTATATGATATTTATCAAATGGAAATGGATATAAATTCTCAAATAAGATATTTCAAAAAAAATTGACTGTTTAAATGTGATTATAGATGAAAATATAGACAAAAAATTCCGCATATTAAATAATATTTTGAGTTTCCTACAAAAAACAATGAGCATATTTCTGAAGAAATAATTGAAAAATTTACTAAAATCAGACCGAGAAAAGTTTATTTTAATTTAGAATGTTACAATTATGATAAATAACGTTTTTTGGTGATAGAAATAAATTTTAGAGGATTAAGTAACATGTAGACACCGATAATATCATTGGAAATCAAAGTACACCAGTTTGGACTAGAAGGGGACTATATTTGGGAACCGAACACCAAGCGTATCACAAGTTGAACCTAAAATGGTGAATGATGCTATTAAATGTGATTAATGGGTTAAATTTAAAAATAAAAAACTCAATAAAATTGTGAGTCACCTTACATGGTAACTTTTTCTAAGACTAAAAACTAAAAATATGATTGATACAAATGGGTTTTTAGGAACACAATTACTGAGAAAGGTGAAGTCACACTGAACAAGGATAGACTTGTTTGCAAAGGTTATTCTCATATAGAATGCATTTAATTTGAATAAACTTTTGAATCATTTTTAGATGAGAGATTATAATAATTTTCCTAAAAGTGGCAGCTCATAACTATTACAAATTTTATCAAAAGGATGTAAAGTTTCTGTCTCAAAATGGTGAGCATGAAGAATAAGTTTTTTATTTAAAAAAACATAAGTATTCATTCGTGAAAGTGAATGAATAATAGTCTATATATTAATTAAATTGTTTTACACCCTAAAATAGGATCCAATGGCGTGGAATTCTAAACTCGAGGACTGTTTGAAGAAAATTGGATTTGTTAAAGGCATTGTTGATAAAAAATTATACCTAAAAAGGATTCCTCAAACATAGTGGTGGTGGTTGTAAATGTGGAAGAAATATTTTTTCCCAATATTAATAGTTACTTAGGTGGTGAATTCATAACAAATATGTAGAAGAAGTTTGATAAATCCATGTTGGGATAATTAAATTAATTTTGGGCTTGCAGATTGAGAAGAACTATAAGTTTTTATTTATTTATGAAGATAAGTATGCCAAATAAATTATGAGAAAGTTTGGCATGGAAGGTTTTTAATAGGTTTAAACACCTATATGTATTTTAAAAAATTTATGTAAAGATGAAAAAGGTTGAAATGTTAATCAGAATAAATTTAGAAGCATGATTAAAAGTTATTTTTATCTTACAGCCTCCGCACGAAATATTACCTATGTAGTGACTCTATGTGCAAGGTATCAAAGGTAACTAAATGTTTTACACATTTATATAGATAACATAATTTTTATTAATGTAAAAGGAACAATGGATTATGGTTTACTATTCAAATTTAGTGAATATTTGTACTTTCTTGTTAACACTGACGCAGATTGGGAAGGTGACTGTACAAATTGTAGATCCACATCAGGTGGAGTGTTCTTAATTTTTAAAGGTTTTATTATCTGTTATAGTAAGAATTATAGTTGAGTAACTCTGAGTATATAATAATTAAAGTATGTGGTGGATATAAATGAAGCTACACTGGTATTATATATTAAAGTTCAACTAGAAGATATATGGGTTGATGTATAGAGAGTATTGAAGATTATTTGTGACAATAAATGTGCAATTGATATATCAAAAAATACTCTTTAGTAATCTTAGTCTAAAAATATTAACTTTAATTATCATTTCATCAATGAGATGGTGGATTTGGGTTAAATCAATCTTTCATATATTTTCACCAAAGATCAGCTTGGAGACATCTTTACAAAAGTTTTTCCAAGTGAGATGTTTTTTTTAATTGTAGATGATATTTCATGTTCATTATTCCCTATACACTAGAATTTATATTTCTTTGAGATCCCCCCCCAATGATCCCTTAGATTTTGTTTTAAAATGGAGAGAGAAGTCTACGGTGAAGGATGAGTGTATATTATAGGGGTGTTTATTTTAATTTATCAATGCTAAATATGTTTACTTAATGATGATAAATCATATAAGGAGATCATAATTAAGGTAGTGAGGAAGTATTTTACCCACCAAAGTTGAAGCAGTGGTATTCAAATAATTCTTCTCAGATATGGTAAAGGAAGTTACCCACCAGATTTGAAGAAGTGGTCTTAAAATAATTTTCATTAGAGAGAGTAGAGGCAATAGCCCATTATATTTGAAGTAATGGTCTCTAATAATTCACCTTGGATATGATGAAATGGTTTTTTTTCTTTAAGAACCAAGTGTTTCTTTGAGGTATAGTGAGTCAGTGGGATTCCAATTTATTTTCAATAAATCCAAAGGGGAGTATTGAAGAACCCCATGGTGTTGTTTCTTGCTTTGAGAAAGCTAGGGTATCTCATTGTAAGGACAAATCATTAAACATTACATATAATAGTTTTTTAAAATAGAATTTATAGTCAAGGATCTTTTCAGTTTAGAGTTTTATAGAATTAGGACAAACTCATACAATGTAAACTGAATCATTACAAGTGGATACTTATACTCTGTATCTATTTTTTCAACAAAGAAAATCCTTTTAAAATAAAAGATTCTTTATTTTCCAGATATATCATTAATTCTTTCACTATGATATATTCTTTTTTTCTTACCAATATTAATACCTATGAAAATAATTTTTAAAACTTGGGATGAGCACAAAATCATAGTTTGGGATATACAAATAAAATAATCCATTAGTTTAGTAAAAACATGAAAACTCATATAACATTTAACTTTATATTTAATGTTCTTTAAGAATATAAAACATTTTTTTACATGAAAAAACACACATTTTACTCAATGAAAATCATTAAATCCCATAGCATACAATTAAAACTCTTTTAGGTGAAATAAATCATCATATACATAAAACCCATTCAAAACCATTTCAATGGGAATAACCATATGGATAACTTCATATTAAACTATTACAGTCTTACCTAGCACTATCTAGTAAACACTATGTTACATTATAAATGGATTTCTCGGTGCTATCTGGGCCACCCCATGTTAATATATAATGGGATTTTCCAATGCTATATGGTCCACCCCATATTAAGCTATAACGTTCTTACTCGGTGTCATCTAAGAGACCCCATGTATAAAAAATATTGGGATCACTTGTTCCTATAATTCTAACGAACTATATCATTAATAAAACTCTTTCAACATAAAACCCTTTGAAAAACTATTTTAATCCAATATGAAAAATACTGTCGTATAAAAATACCATTTTCTTTTAAAACAACACTTTTAATACCAAAACACCATTTTCATTAAAAACCCATTTTCAATACCAAAATACCCAAAAAGATAAATATGTTTTCTCATTTAAGTAAACATGGAATCTCTCAAAGGAATCAAAAATTAAAATAATGGCCAAAATGGCAGAAAATTCATTATCTCCATACATGTTAAGAATAGAACATTCTTTTTGTCATTTATCAAAAAGTTCCATATAAAAACACGTAAAAATATTCCTTCTTGAAAGAATTTGAATGAAATTAAAAATTGAAATAAAATTTCATTTATAATAATTTTATATCTATATATATAAATATGTAAGACAATATCAAGAATATTGACATGGATAAAAATATTTTATAATTAAATATTTAAACATTCAAGGTGTCCCATAACAATTTGAACATTTAAATCATAATCTCCATGAAATAATACATTTACCAAAACATTAAATAACATGATTATAAATAAAATATGGATATTCACTTACATAGTAGTAGTATATAAACCTTATAAAAGAATAAAGGTAAAAATTATCAAGAAATTCCTCAATGAAAAGGGATTGAGATGAAATATATTACCATGAGTCTGACTCATCACATACATTATTTATATTCTTGAATAATAAACATAGTTTAATTATTTAAATTATTTATAAACTTTTAAATTTTTATTATTTATTTTATATCACTTGTTACCATGTTATAATAATTACTTAATTATTTAAGTTCATGTCGGATTATTTGACGATATTCGGCACTTGAGTCCAAAATAACATTGGTATGATGTCAATAGTCAAAGTGGTAATTAGTAAATAATATCTAGAATAATATTAATTAAATAGTAATAAATTTTATATATAAATTATACTTTTAAATCCATTCATTAAAAATGGATATAAAAAATGAACTATGTTACAATTATGGTGATGGTAAAACGTACATGCGCATGAGTAATGTTTTCATATTTCAATGATCATTATGGAAAGAAGGTAAGTATTATTTATATTTATAGACTGAAAATAATATCATTAATATTATATTAATAATTGAAATATACTTATATATATCATTCAAGTTATGTGGTGATGAAAACGAATCACATCACTTCGTAGAGGTGATAGTTTCACACATACATTGGAACAACATTATCATTTTTATGTGCATTGAATGGTAAAAAAGTAAATGATATATAATCATTTATTAATTATAAATTTCTCATTAATATCATATAAAAATATTAAATTCACCATTATAACTATTCTTGAGATATGGTGACGGAAAACGAATCATATTAGTTCATGAGGCGGTAGTTCCCCGTAAACACGAACGATAATTGTTTTCCAATTTGATGGAAGTGGAGATGGATTTAAGTGATGATATTAACATAATAACGTATAATTAAATTTAAGATACTATATTTATTATTTAATCATGGTTTAATAATATTTTAAATAAGTTTAATAAGAAATAAAATAGAAACACATAATTAAAAACAATACCTCTTCTTCGAACGACCTCCTTTGATTAACACCTTAACACATCTACGGTGGGTGTTCTACCTAAACTAAGGGATCTAGAATGTGAGTATGGATTATACGAAGATATTTAGTTTGATATATTTCAAACCAAATAGTTTTTTAAGTGTATTGAAATGATAAGAATGGGTTCCATTTTATAAGAGAGGAGAGGGGGGCTCTTGAAATTCTTCAAAATATTAATTTAATATAAATTTATTTTCTATTAAAAATGGTTCAAGAGTTATTTATTTAAAATAAAGGATTATTATGGGTTGAATATTTTTCAACCAATGAAAATTAGATATGTTTGGACTATTTTTTAATCCATGTCATATTATTTTAACCCTTATTTTAATTTTTATCTTGATATTATGTAATTTACACTTTGAGGGTAAATATAATTACAATAAAATGAAAACCAAATCCAATAAATGAGTAATTTATAACACTTTTAGACATATCCAAACCATTTTTCTTAATTTTATATTTTCATAAATTTTATAACCTTTAATAAAATATAACTTTTTTAAAAATATTAATAATGTCAATTTTTACACTATTTATTACATGAATTTTTAAAAATATCATAAAAAGAATAAAAATTCAAACCAATACTTTTAAAAAATCACTAACATGTCAAATTCATCTAAAAGTTCTTGTATGACATCAATCATCTCAAATTATATTTATTTTATTATTTTTAATATCATTTATTTGATATATCCTTTAATTAAACAATTATTCCATAATCATTGTGAAAGATTTTAATTGATTTATCTATTATCTAAAAAATAGAAATAAATTATAAAGATAAATATAAACATTTTAGATTTCAAAATAATTTTTTACCCTTAAATGACCCATTTACCTTTAACCGTGTTAATAAAAAAATTACTAATGTTACTATTCATATTTTCTAAAAATAAAAGGGACCTATTTACAAGATTTTGATCTTATTATTTCAAATATGGAATCAATTTCCGCAAATTCAAAACACATAATTGGTAGAAACTAATTAAATATTAATATCATTGATGAAATGAGAAAATTTGTTTTTAAAGAAAAAATATTCAAAAGATTGAAATGTTTTTATATACAAATTAAATGTAAAATATATTATAATGACCTAAATTTGATTAACTAATAAAAAATTGATCTAATTATAATTTAAAACCATTAAAAATATAATTTAGAATTATAAATAAATTTGATAAAATATAGTTTCCAATTAAAAAGTAATATTTTTTCACTATTCATCAAAACATGAAACTTATCATAAAAATACTAAAAATTAAACCAAAGTAAATTTTGATACTCATATTTAAAATAAGAAGTTTATTTTTTCAAATAGGACTTATAAAAGTATAAGAAACACGATTTAAGACAAGTGTGCCATTAAAAGGTGGAAAAGTGTCTCTTTTGAGAAATACTTCTTTTATTCATAAAATTGGATATGTTATTATATCATGTCTAAAAAACACATAAAATGAATGTTAAAAATTAAATTAAATATTATATATATATCGTTAATATAATCCAATAAGAGTGATTTATCAATTTATTGGTATAAAACAAACTATTGCACATTTAAATAGTTTTTTTAAAACATTTCCTTTTATTTAAAAAAGGATTTTATTTTAATTTATAATTAATTGGTCACCAAATAATTAATTATATATACATATATAAACCATATTTTTATAATTCAGTTAATCCTATTCATTCATTCTATTCTAACAGCTATGTTATAATAATATTTATTTGTTTTTTTGAGCTTGATGTGGCATATCATGCATACTATCAAATATAGTGTTTCTTTCTTAAAATCGTGAGATTTTACATTCTCCCCACCTTTAATAAAAAAAATTCACAATTTTAACTCAAGATTTAAAATTAGGGGTTTTAATTTTTAAAACTCTTTGTTTAAATCCCACATCAAAAAAGGATTGATGAAACTTCAACTCTAAAATAAAGAAAGGTAAGTACGACGGTCACCTGAGATAACAAATAGGAGGTTTCCAGGTAGGAAAACATGGATATAGAAGAAAAAATAATGATCAAGTTCTGATAAAAAGTGATATAGAACATGGCCATGAGAAAGTTAACAATCACAAAACCATAAATATGTGGTAGGTTAAAATGCAACATCCCATTACTCTTATTATAGGTACAGTATGAAACTTTTCATGGTTTTTATTTTTCATTAACTAGGTAGGGTTGAGAAGGAAATAGGAGGATACCTGTGATGGTGAATTCAAGTATTTATTGGAAGTTATAGTATTAATTATGCCTATTCAATAACATGTTAGTTAATTACACACCATGTAATATGTTTTCACGATGTGTAAATATTAAATGAAAATAAATCTTATTTTTATCAAAAGGTGATGGGTTTTTTGAAGATTATGTGACTTATCAATTACATTAAGTTTAATTTGGTTACACATCTTGTAACATCCTGATGATTGTGTTTAAATAGTAAATCTGGTTAATTTATCTTTTTTTACTTCCTCTAGACTTCCTTGATCTTGACCTAGAGCTTTCTTTAAGCGATTTTAGGAGCCTCCAACCCCTCTGAACCTTTTAATTCGGCAATTGATCATTTTAGTGATCACGATATGTATTTTTAGATAAGCATTTTTCATGCCTCTTCATCTTTTTCTCTTTTTCTTCCTTAGATTTTGATGGATCGTCTTTATTTTAAGGGATTTAAGCCCTATTTTGGTGAATCTAGTTTCTAGATTGAGTTCCTAGATCTATTTCACCTTTATTCATATTGGTGGGTTTTGTTGCGGGCATTGTGTTTCCGTGGGGAAGGTAGATGGTTCCTTATTTGGTTGCCAATTTAATTAACCTATAACTACCTGATTTCAATTTAGTTTGATTTAAAATAGAATTTTTATAAATTGAATAAATTTATTTCAATCATTTTATTAAAAACCTAATTCTAGTGAATTGTGGTTTTTGTTCATTTTGGCATGAAATTGGAGAACCCCCAATTCCATTGAACTAGGATTTGTTTATGGGAAAATGATAAATTTAAATTTTCTACTTTGAATTGTGAATTTGATGAAAATTTGTGAAAAACCCCAATTCAATTGAATTTGGGGTTTGTGATGATATTGATGAAATTTTATAAAAAACTAAATTGTTGGATTTAATTGTTAAATGGATTGTGAAATTTCATGAATTGGTTTCAAATCCTTATTTATGAAAAATGGATTAAAAATGGTTTTGATGGAATCCCAATGGTTTCAAACTTTCTAAAAGGCATGTTTTTTATTGAAAATCCGTATATGGAATTAAAATATAATTTGGAATATTTTAAATGGAGAATGGAATTTAATTGTATTTTAATCAGTCTTAAAATAAATTTCTCATTGTTGTTTTGTACTTTAGCATATGAAAACCATAGGCAGGTAGTGAGTTATTTTGGGAGGCACTTTAATATTTACAACATTCTAAAACATCATAATAGGAAATCCCATTCCTTAGGCGATGGTTATGTGTCCCCTTTTCCTTGGGCCCAAAGGGGCATATGTACATAATTTTTTTATACTGTTGGGTCCCTATAGCCCCAAACTTTTTTACATATTTGGAACATGACCATGATGCTTTCTTGTTTCTATTTAAAATTTATATTCCATTGTTATAAACTTCTTTACATGACCTATAAATTTATTTAAACTATATTATATAAAAGTGTTTATTTAATACATTTTGTGAAAAGATCCATTTGTAGAAATAACCCTTTGTTTAAAGTTAAATTCCATCATTTGAGAAGTAAATAATGGATTGTTTTAATTATTATTTTTATATGAGAGACCTTTTATTTTAAAATTGAAATAACATTCTTGGTTAATTTGATATTGGTATATTATTATGGAATCTTTGGTGAAATTATAATGGTTTTTATCTCACACCCAACTTATGCCTTTGGTTTTTTGAAGATTATCTCCTTCTAGGTTCGAGCAATGGAAAGTGGTCTCTTAGTGGTAAATTTGGTCATTGAACCTTGGACATGGTTAGTTGAATCCTTAGATACTTGGGTTGTTCTCCCTGCTTTGGTTTTTGGTTATAGTACTTTGAGATTTATTTATTTGTTGACTTCAGGTACATTACTCTTAGAAGAGTTTCTTTTGATAATTATATTGTCCTGTTTCTTTTACAAATGCATTGTTAGTGGGAAATCATTCGTGGTTTCAGTTTATATGATATCAAGTGTTAGTCGTCGACCCATGGAGAATGGGAAGACCCATCAGGCAATGTCAGTTCTGGCTTAGTTATCAGATTACCAGGGTACCTGGGCCAGTTTGTGACAAAGTGGTATTAGAGCTCTAAGTTTATCTTCTTTTCTTGGAGTCAGTATACATTTGTGAAATCGTGTTGGGAATTAATAGGTAGTTCATATTGAGTGCCTTTCTAGATCTCGATGAAATAAACCTTAACTCCCTGAAGGTGGTTATGGAAATACATCTTGTTAATTAATTCTTTTTTCCATGTTTTTATGTGGATAGAGTGAAATCCAAATATTAGTTATTCTATATGTTGGGATTAATTTCCCTTACTACTCTATTTGAGTGTAAATCTGATGTCTTCCTTTTTGTCTAATAATGTTATGTAGCATCATGCCTCCAAGAAGATGTGTGAATCAGATCTAGTGGAAATATGCTACTGAACCTCAGCGAGAAGATCCTCTTGTGGACCCGAATCTAGTAGAGGTGATCGTGCGCCCTGTCCAAGATCTAGGGCAGGCACCACCTCCAATTCTCGTTCACACTCCAACTATGGATCCTAAAATGGATGTTCACGAGATTTTTTCTCAAGAGTTCCTTTTCCAAAATCCATAACCATTCAAGGGATCAAATGATCCTTAAGAGGCTCAGGAATGTTTGAGTAGAATCGAACATTTTTTGGGTTCTTTGACACACTTGATGAAATTAGAGTGAAGTGTGTCATCTTCAGACTAGAATAACCAAGAAGGAGATGGTGGGACACTATGGTAATGAAAAAGAAGCATGAGGGATTAGAGTGTAAAGTCTTTAAAGTTGTTTTCACTGACTAGATCTACCTAGAATCAATGATATTGTCCATGTCTGTAGAGTTTTTCAAACATGATCTAGCTGATAGGACCGTGACAGAGTATGAAAATTGTTTTGCTGAGCTCATTCATTTTTCACCTGAGATAATATCGAATGAGTGGATAAAGGCTCAAAGGTTTGAGTTTGTACTTAATCAGGATATTCATTCTCAGGAATTCTTACTGAAGCTACCGTCTTATAATAATGTACTAGATAGATCACTTATGGTTGAAATGGACCTGGTTGACAAGTCAGGATTAGCAAAAGTTTTTTCTCCCCCACTGGCAGTAGGAGTTCCTTCTGAGAAAAATTTAAGCATGATGTTTCCGGAAAGAAACTCCATTCTTGAACTTCTATAGTACCTAGAATAGGTCCATTGGTTTGCTACCAGTGTGGGACGGTAGGACATTTGAAGAGGATTTTCACTAAGTCACCCAAGTACTGTGGATCTTGCGAACATTCAGGGCACTTAAAATAATTATTCCATATTTATTCCACTCTATAGTGTGGAATGGGATCATCATCTCCTCTTAAAACTGTAGGTAAATCAGATGCTTCACATAAAAAAGGGATCCAATGACAAGCATCTGGGATAAATATTCTTCATACAGTGGAGGAGTCTCTAGAGGAAGTGGATACAGGTCCAGTGACAATGAGAGGAACCATTACTATAGATTCATCGTTAGTGACTAATCTATTTGATACTGGTGCATCTCATTCATTTATTCCAACCCATATAGTTAATCTGATTAATATTCCTCTTAGACTTTTATCCTATGCAATGGATATTACTAAACCCCTTGGTATAAAGAGAGATCAGGGTCTCTATAATCCGTATTGTGTTTTCTCTCTATAATATGTTGAGATTACCTAGAAATTTATAGTTCTCAACAATAAATCTCTTAATTTTATTTTTTGGAAGGATTGGAAAATTTACAATAAATCCAAGAGTGTTTTTTTATCATCGACGAGTCTCCTTTACCACAACCAGTTGTGTGTGTCGTGTCTTTCAAGGAGAATGGGACCTAAGGTTGAGCATAGTCGGGCCTTCTTATATGTAGTTTGGGGGAGTGATATATGTGTTTGATTTTGATCTTGAGTGGGAATATTTATATGGTGATCTCCCTCCAGTTTTCATCGAGTTTCCTGATGTGTTTCCATCTTACTTCTATAGTTTTACACCAGTTAGGGAGGTGGAGTTTTCCATTGATGTGATGCATGGTACTCAAATAGTTTCTATTCCCTCTTACCACATGGAACCAGATGAAATGAAATAGATGAAGTACAAGTTAAATGATATCCTTGAGAAAGTCTTTATATGCCTAAGTGTGTTGCCTTAAGTAGCATTGGTTCTCTTTGCCAAAAAATCTGATGGTTCACTTTGCCTATGTGTTGATTACTGCAAGCTCAATCGAGTGATGGTAAAGAAAAAGTATCTCTTACCAAGAATTAATGATCTATTTTATCATTTTAAAGGGTAGAAGTGGTTCTTTAAAATTTATCTTCTCTGTGGTTATCATCAGTTAAGGGTAAAATAATCTAACATTCATAAAACCACATTTCTGAATAGGTACAGTCATTATAATTACATTTTCATTCTCTTTGTTCTACCCAATTCTCCTATAGTTGTCATGTGTTTGATGAAAAGTATTTTCCATGATTACCTAGATACTTTCATGGTAGTATTTTTGGATGATATCCTCATTTACTCTATGTTTGATAAGGATCATGTGAATCATCTGATAATAGTTCAGAGTTTGTTGAGAAATCACCGATTTTAAGCTAAGCTTTCAAAATATGATTTCTGGAATCAGTAAGTGAAATTCTTGGGACATGTATTGTATAAATAGGGAATATTAGTTGATCTTAAGAAGGTGAGGTATGTTATGAACTGGGTACAACCACAAAATGACTTTGAGATTTGGAGCTTCTTAGGCTTAGCTGGATATTATCATTGGTTCGTGAAAGACTTATCAAAGTTTTATTCTCTGATGACTACACTAACTCGGAATGGGGTAAAGTTTTTTTGCGATCATAAATGTCATAATTATTTGGTTGAGCTAAAATTTCTTTTGACTACTATGTCGGTGTTGACTCTGGAAAATGTCGGGCAGGGCTATGCATTCTTTTGTGATGCATTGGGTTCAGGATTGGGATGCATTCTTATACAGGATAATCATATCGTTTCTTATGGATATCATCAACTTAGGTCGCATGAGAATAATTATCCGAACCAGAACCTTGTAATTACAGCTATGATGAATTATTTTAAGAGTTGGTTAAAATACCTTTATAGATAAAGGTTTACCATTTATTCTGACCACAAGAGTTTGAGCTATTTCTTATCTCAAAAATATTTGAATCCCCGTTAGAGCCATTGGGTAGAATACCTAAAATTTTTCAACTTTGAAATCACCTATACCCTAGGGAAAGGGAATTTCACTGTAGATGATTTTTATAGAAAAATTATGACCCGAAAATCAAAATAATCATCTTAAGAGTGGAATTTTATTGCTCTCTTTATGTAGTTTCATATTGGAGTTCAAGAGAAAGGGGCTAAAGTTTCTTTAGCAGACATTCAGTTGACATCTTCTCTTCTTGACATGATTATTCATGATCAATAGCGTGATGATGAATTTATTAGAATTTGATACACTTTTTATGGTGGGGAGACAATTTCTCAATGGTTGTCCTCCAAAGAGGGTATTCTATGCTATCGTAATCGTTTTTTGGTATTATCTTTGATAAGGAAAACTGTGATGGGGTATTTTTATAGTTCCTAATCGGAAGTGCACCTAGGAACGATAGAGATGTTCTATGATATGCGTTGGTAGTTCTAGTGCCTAGATATGAGGTGAGGAATTTTTATCTTGTTTCTCATTATTATAGAAGAGAATTGGTTAAAGAAGAGCACCAGAAACCTTTAGGTTTGCTACAATCACTTCTAGTCCCTACTTGAAAGTGGGATAAAATATTTATGGACTTTTTGGTTGATTTTCCATATACCCAGAGAAAGAATAAAGTGGTAAGGTTTAACATTGATATTTTGAAAAAATCATCTCACTTCTTACCCATTCGTGATGTAACCATAGTTGAGGAGTTGGGAAATCTCTATGTGAACTAGATTGTTTGTTTTCACGGAGTTCCCTCTACTATAGTCTCTGATAGGGATCCTCAGTTCACTTATCTCTTTTGGAGCGGTATTTAGGATGCACTAGGATCTCATGTACATTTGAGTATGACATATCATCCATATTCGGAGGTCCATATAGAAATATCTATACATATTCTTGAGGATATGATTCACGCTTGTGTTCTAAACATTGGTAGAGCATGGAACGATATGGGATTGTTTATATTTATTATAACAATAATTACTAGTCCATGATCAATATGGATCCTTTTAAGGCCCTATATTGATAGCCTTGTAAAACTCTGTTGTGTTGTTAGAAGATTGGTGAAAGTTCCCTAGTTAGACCACGCTTGGTCCAAGAGATAACAGAAAAGATTTAGTTGATTTGTCATAGGATGTTTACACCATAGATTCGATATAAATCTTATATTGATAATCATTATAGAAATTTATAATTCTCAGTTAGTGACCAGGTGTTCTTGAAGGTTTCACCTCGGTTGGGTCATCGATATCTTGGGTGGAAAGAGAAACTTTCTCCTAGTTTTGTGAGACCTTTTGAGGTAGTTAATCGGATGGGGAAAGTTACTTATAATATTTCACTACCACTGCATTTAATTTCGATACAAAATTTATTTAATGTATCTCAACTTAGAATGTATCTTTCTGATCTATCTCAAGTTCTAAGCTGGATTGATCTTTAAGTTGAACCTAATTTACCCATGACTGAACATCCAGTCAGGATAGTTGAATCTAAAACAAAGGTACTTCATGGGAGTATGATGCATGGGGATTGTGTTCTATTGTAGTATAGTTCTAATTCTCATGATAAGTGGGAGAGGGAGGCATTGATGAGAGATTAGTGGCTTCATATTTTTGGCATGGAAGCTTATTCATAGGCTTCCTAGAGATATAATTTTTTTATGGTGGGGAGGTTGTAACAAATCGTTACTCTTTTGACATGTATGTTTTAAAAAAATAATGGTTTTTTCGTTGATTGGGTATGGTCGAGAAGTAAATTAGAGGATATTTGTGAGGGTGAAGTTAGGTATTTAATGGAATTTATGGCATGAATTATTCACATTCTACAACCTTCTAGAGAATTATATGCCATTTAATAAGGTTTAACGATGTGTAAATATTAAATGAAAATAAATCTAATTTTTATCAAAAGGTGATAGGTCTTTTGGTGATATGAGACTTATCAATTACATGACCTTTAATTAGGTTTCACATTATGTAGCATCCCAATGATTATTTTTAAACATGAATCCTTACTAATTTCTCTTTTTTTATCCCTCCAGACTTCCTTTCTCACAATATATAGACTTCTCTATAAAAATTTGGGAGCCTCCAACCCCTCTAGACCTTTTTTGTTTGGTGGTTGATCATTGTGGAAATCACAGTGTGTCTTTCTGGGTAAGAATTATTTATTCCTCTCAATCTCTTTCTATATTCCTTCCATGGAGTTTAATGAATCATCTTAATTTTGATGGATCTAAGCCCCGTGTTGTTGAATCTTGTTTTTAGGTTGAGTTCATAGAACTTATGTACATTAATTATTATTGGTGGGTTTTGTTCTGGGAATTATGTTTTTGTAAGGAAGGTAGGTGTTTCCATCATTGGTTTCCAATTTAATTAACCAATAATTACATGATTTATATTCAATTTGATTTAAAATGCAATTTTCTTAATTTGAATAAACTATTTTCAATCGTTTTATTAAAAAACCAAGTCTAGTGAATTGGGGTTTTGGTTCCTTTTGGAATGAAATTGGAAAACCCCCAATTCCATTGAATTGTGGTGTGTTTATGGTAAATTGAGAAATTTAAATTGTTTACTTTAAATTGTGAATTTGATAGAAAATTGAGAAAACCCCCAATTCCATTAAATTAGGGGTTTGTGGTGAAATTGATAGAATTTTATGAAAAATTAAATTGTTGGATTTAATTTTGCAATGGATTTTGAAATTTCATGAATTTGTTTCCAAACCTTATTTCTAAAAATTAGATTAAATGATTTTGATGGAAACCCAGTGCTTTTATCCTGTCAAAAAGGAATAATTTTTATTAGAACCCCATATATGGTTCTTAGATATTATTTTTAATATTTAAAATGGAGAATGATATTTAATTTTATTTTAATCAGTCTTAAAATAAATTTCCCATCGTTGTTTTGTACATGATCACATATAATCCTTAGGTAATTAGTGAGTTATTTTGGGGGGAACTTTATGATTTAAAATGTTCTAAAACATAATATCATCACATCCCATTCTTTAGGTGATGGTGATGAGTCTTCTTTTCCTTAGTCCTAATGGGGAATATGTAAATACCAGTCATTTCTTAGTGTTGGGTCCCTATAGAATGGAAATTCCATACCTATTTGGAACATGACCATGTTACTCGCTTATTTGTATTACAAATATATATGTCATTGTTGTAAAATGATTTACATGCCTTGTAAATTTATATAAACTATTTTATATAAAAGTGTTTATTTAATCCATTTTTTGAAAAGTTCCATTTGTGTAAAGAACCCTTTGTTTAAAGGTAAATTCCATCATTTGAAATGTATTTCCATCATTTTAAAAGTAAATCCTGACTTTTTATAATTATGCTTTAGATATGCCAAACTTGTTGTTTTAAAAATGAAAGAAAATTATTGGTTAAATTGATATTGGCATCTTGTTATGTAATATTTGGTTAAATCATACTAAACTTTGATGCATTCCCTACTTGTGCCTTTGGGTTTTTTTATATTATATACTTCCAGGTTCGAGCAAGAGAAAGGGATATCTTGGAGATAGATCTAGTTGTTGAACTTTTTATTGGTGAGTTGCTTCCTTAATTAGTCGGGGTTTTTTCCCTATTTTCATTCTTTGGTTGTATTACTTTGGGATTTGTTGCCTTTTTGACTTCTGGTACATTACTCCCAGTGGATTTTCTTTAGAAATTCATGTTATCTTGTTTATTTTACTCTTTCATTGTTAGTGGAAAAAATAGTTCCCACTTTTAGTTTATGTGATGAAAGTGTTTTTTTTCACCAACCCATGGGGATTAGGAACGCCCTTCGGGCTATTTTAGGTTCGGTTTAGTTATTGGGTTACCAAGGTACCCGGGATGGTTCATGACATAAAAGATCACTGATTTCTTGGTAAGAAAAGAAAACAAATAATTTTTATATTTTAAGATCCTTCCCATTGTGTTGAGGAATTATTTTACAACCTGGGTTAATAAAATAAGTAAATATACGTAATTGAGAAGTATATTTTCATCCTTTCCTAAATTTACACCACAAACTCATCCTTTTCTCCAAATAATGTGTATTCAAGATGAATTTTTAATTCCTGGATCACTATAATCAACTTCTAAAGAATCAAATAATCCAAAAAATATTAACTATCTATTTCTCCTATATTTAAATATTAACCAAAACCAAAATGCTTAGTAAAAGATGAGATAATTCCCAAAAATAATAAACCTAATATGATAAAAGCTAATTCAATATCTAATATTCAATAGAGATGCCCAAATTTCTATATAGATCGTTAAAAAAAACTATCCTTAAAATTCCTTAAAAATATTTTAGAATTATATTGAAACCCAAAATCATAAGGATGTGATCACATAGTCTTCTAAGAAAAAAATTTAATATTTATCTCCAAATAACATCAATTACTCCTAAAGTCTCATACAAAAAATAATTTCTATAATAATATTAATGACACGCAAACTATTTCCATAAATTACATGAATCACTATAAGTCCACAATAAAATCATAGATTCATCCAAAATATAATTAAACCTTTATTCCTAAAATAAAATCTCATTTTATTCTATTTACCTTAATTAAAGTTCCCCAAATAGTGAAAGTATTTTGAAAAAAATTAATCACTTAACCAAAATATCATTTTCTAGTCCCATTGTTATATATTCAATAAAACATATGTTCCCAAAATAATAATATTATTAATCCATCAACTTGTTCAACTAAAAAGAAAAATCATACTGACCATGACTTCACATAGGACAGTGGTAGGTGATACACACTTATTGGCCTTCAGTTGTGGGTTCAAAACTCACATCCTTTCCAGACGTGACGAGTTATAAAAAAGCCTGTGGGTAGTCTTTTTCTATGACTATAGAAGTCTGATGTCATTCCTAAAATATTATAAAGTCCTAAAAATAGAAATAACATGTTTTAACCTCAACTTTTATCTCATACCTTTCATTTTTCATTCAAAAAATTAATAATTTATAATTAACTAGAAAAATGTCTTTAAAAATACCATTAATCAACTTAAAATTTCATAACTTAAAGTCTAATAGGGTTTATAAGACACTAAACTTATGATCAATCAGAAAATTATAAACCCATGATGATATCCATAACTCTTAATAAAGGATCCTAATCTAAATTTTTTTTATAACCATCCTCTGATACCAACTATAAGGAATCATCCTTAAACATTACTTATCCAAGTGTTTTTAACTAAAATTCACATTTGAGGATCCTCTAAGTTTAGTGTTTTATAAAATTAGGAAAAACACTTATATTATAAACTGAAGCATTACAAGTGGATACTTATACTCAGTATCCATATTTTCACAAAAGGAAATCCTTTTTAAATAAAACATGATTTCTTTTCAAGATACATTTCTAATTATTTCACTGTGACATATTTTTTGTCCTTACCAATCTTAAGACCTATGAAAAACATTTTTAAAACTTGGGATGAGCAAAGAATCTCGGTAAGGGGTATAAGAATAAATAACACTATTAGTTTAGTAAAAACATGAAAACTTATATAACATTTACCTTTATCTACAAAGTTCTTTAATAATATAAAAAACATGCAAAAAAACACATTTTACTCAAAGAAAATTATTAAATACCATAGCATGCAATTAAAAATCCATTATGTGACTTAGAGAATAATATACATTAAACCCTTTTAAGAACCTTTCAAAACCCTTTCAATTGGAATAACCATATGGTTGAATTGCAATTAAGATATTACGGTCTAACCAAGGGATATCTAGGTCAACTCATGTTAATCTATAAAGGTCTTTCCCGATGCTATCTAGGCAACCCCAAGTTAAGCTATAGCGGGCTTTATTAGAACTATCTCGGCCACCCTGTGTTATGTTATAATAGGCTTACCCGATGATATATGGGCAAAAACATGTATAAAATTTATCAGGATCACCCATTTCCTATAATTCTCAAGTACCACATCATTGATAAAATGCTTTTATCATAAAACCCTTTAAAAAACTCTTTTAATCCCTTATGAAAAACACTTTCATAAAAAATTCCATTTTTTTTAAAACTCCACTTTAAATTACAAAACACCCTTTTCCCTGAAAACCCATTCTCAATACTAAAATAATAAAAAATAAAAAATGGTTTTTCATTTAATTAAACATGTAATCTTTAAAGGGATAAAAAATTAAAATAATTTCTACAATGACATAGAAGCCATTGCCATCATAGACGTTAAGAATAGAACATTCTTTTTTAATTTATAAAAATGTTTCATATAAAAACACATAAAAAGATTCCTTTTTGAAAACCATTGAATGAAATTTAAAATAGACATAAAATTTCCATTATAATACTTTTATACGAATTTAAATAAATCAGTTTATTAACATCAAAAATATTGACATGGAGAAAAATATTTGACAATTAAGTCTTTAAACATTCAAGGTGTCCCATAACAATTTGAACATTTAAATCATAATCTAAAGGAAATAATACATTTATAAATTATTAAATAACATAGTTATTGATAAAATATTGATATGGAATGTAATATTAGCTCTATATATACCTTATAAAAGAATAAAGGTGCATGTCATCAAGAAATGCCTCAATGAAAGGAGATTGAGAAGAAATCCCTTATCTTGAGTCTGAATCATCGCATGTGTTATTTATCTTAATAAATACTAAAATTAGGTTAATTATTTACATTCATGATAACGTTTTTAATTTTTATTATTTATTTTATATAACTTTTCACCATGTTATAACAATTTTTTAATTATTTAATTTCATGTCGGATGATTTGATGGTATTTGGTAATTGAGCCCAAAATGGATTTGGTGGGATGTCAATAGTCAAAGTGGTCATTATTAAATCATATATAGAATAATATTCATGAAATCATAATCACTTTTATACATAAATTATACTTTTAAATCCATTCATTAAATATGGATATGAAAAATGAACTATGTAACAATCATGGAGATGGTAAGCCATACATACGCATGAGTAACATTTTCATTTTTAAATGATCATTATAGAAAGAAGTTAAGTATTATTTATCATTAATTAATTATAATAATACCATCAATATTATATTAATAATTTAAATATACTTATATATATAGAATTAAAGTGACGTGGTGATGAAAAATGAATCACATCGCTTTGTGGAGGTGGTAGTTCACACGTACGCGCAGACAACGTTATCATTTTTATGTGTATAGAAAGGTAAGAATTTAAATGATATATTATCCTTTAAGAATGATAAATATGACATGAATATCATATATAAACATTCATTCTATCATTATAACTAGTATTGAGATATGGTGATGGAAATAAAATTATGTCAGTTCATGATGATGTAGTTCACCGTAAACACGAATGATAATTGTTTTACCATTTAATGAAAGTGGAGAAGGACTTAGGTGATGATATTAACATAATAAAATATCAAAATATTTAGGAAACTATAATTTTTATTTCATCTTGGTTTAATAATATTTTAAGTAATTGGAAGAAGAAATAAAATAGAAACACATCATTAAAAACAACACCTCTTCTTTGAATGATCTCCTTTGATTAACACCTATAAAGAGGGTGTTATGCCTAAAATAAAGCCTATATAATGTGGATAAGGATTATAGGAAGGTATTTTGGTATATACTGGCTGAGAAAATATTTTTTTAATTTTATTTAAATTATAATAAGGGTATCCTTTTATGGAGGATGGGAGGGGAACTGTTGGAATTATTCAAAATATTGATTTAATATAAATTAATTTTCTATTAAAAATGGGTCCAAAGTGATTTATTTAAATGATAGGATGATTACGGGTTAAATAACCTTAATTTAATTAAAATTATAAAGTTTTTACTATTTTTAATCCTTATATTATTATTTTAACCCATATTTAACCTTTTAAATTCTTACCGTGATATCATATAATTTACCCTGTGAGGGTTAATATAATTATAATAAAATAAAAAAGAACCAATAAATGAATCATTGGTGAAAAATTTATACCCATCCCAATTATTTTTCCAAATCATATATTTTTATTAATTTTATATCATTTAAGAAATTATTATTTATTTTAAAATATCAATAATGTAAATTTAGACACTATTCATTATATGAATTTTTAAAAATATCATAAAAGCAAGAAAATTTCAAAAAAATACTTCTAAAACATCAATAACATGCCAAAGTAATCTAAAAAAAAATCATGTATCACATTAATAATCTAAAATTATATTTATTTTTTATCATTAATGTCATTTATTTGATATTCCCTTTTGATTCAACAAGTACTACATCATTATTACGAAAGACGTTAATTAATTTATTTCTTCTATAATAAATAAAAATAAATTAAAAAGATAAATATAAAAATTCTAGTTTTCAGAATAATATTTATAGTTGAAGATATCCCATTTATAACCCCATATTAAATATATTTCACTAGTTAAAAATAAAAGTGCGACAAAATTGACTTTTCTTTTAAATATAATATTATAAATGTCATAATATCATCCAATTATATTCAAAAGGTTATAATTTTGGCCCCAATATGGTTTTTTTCAAAACAAACTCGTCCAATGAAATTAGTACAAATTTTAGTGTAGTTTTATAATATTTATGACAATATTTTTACCCTTAATTTCCTGATTTACCTTTAACCTTATTAAAAAAATTGTTAAAGTTACTATTCATATTGTACAAAAATAAAAGGGACCTTTTTAAATAATTTGGAAATTATGATTCCAAATATGTAATCCATTTTTACAAATTCAAAACACATAATTGGTAGAAAATATTTAAAAATTAATCTGATTGACGGAATGTTAAAACGGGTTTTTAAGTAAATATGTTCAAAAGATTGAAATTTTTATATAAAAAATTTCAATGTAAAATTTATCAAAATGTCTTAAATTGAATTATATGATTAAAACATGATCTAATTATACTTTGAAATCATTCAAAAATATAATTTAACACTATAAATTAATTTTATGAAAAAACAGTTTCCAATTAAATGGCAATATTTTTTCACTATTCATAAAAACATGAATCTTATCATAAAAAAACCAAAAATTAAATCAATGTAAATTTTGATACTAAAAATTCAATAAATAAGTTTATTTTTTCAAATATAACTTATAAAATTATCAATATCTAGATTTAAAACTAGTGTTTCATCAAAAGGCGGTAAAACTACCTTTTTTGAAAAATACTTCTTTTATTTGTAAAATTAGATGTGTTCTTATATCATGTATAGAAAAAAAATAATATAGATGTTAAATATTCAATTAAATATATTATATATATTTCATTAATATAATGAACAAGAGTGGTGCATTAATTTATTGGTATAAAACACAATTGTGAACATTTAAATATTTTTTCGGAAAAAAACATTCCTTTTATTTTAAAAAGGATTTTATTTTCATGTATAATTAATTGGTCACCAGAGAATTAATTATATATATATGGGTTTAAATTATGTGTTCATAATTTATTTAATCATGTTCTTTCCTATTATTCTAACAGCTTGGTTATAATAATATTTAGTTATTCTTTTAAGCTTGATGTTGTGTATAATGTATGGTATTGAACATGATGTTTCTTTATTAAAATCTTGGGATGTTATACTCATGGTTCTAAGTGAGTAGGGGTTGTTTTATTTGTTAACAGCCTTACCTGAGGAACCCATTATTTTGGTGTTACTTTATCTGGTTTGTATGGAATTATATATCATAGAAAAAGTTTCATTATTCGAGTATTTTTTTATAAGTGGTGAAGATAGATTGAATCAGTTATGTTTGAGTTTGTGTGAATTTTGGATCCACATATCTAAATTATTGAAGGTAAGACCCACATAGCTGAATTTTTTTAGTGAAAATTCATGTATCCAATTAACATATCCATTTTTTATATGTAGGAAAATCATGTAGTTGATTAAGTCATGTAACTAAATATATCATGTAGCCAAATGATCAACAAAGTTGATTTTGGAATACATGTAATAGTTTTCAATGGAATATCCAAATGAGTCATGTAGCTAAATTATAAAGTAAATTATTTAATTTATTGATGATATAGTTGGATATTGAATCACATAGGTTAATATACTATATAGATGATTCTGTTTGAGAATTACATATCCAATTTCTACATAGACGATTTCTCTCCATGTATCCATTTTAGTTTTTTATCTTTATATGATTTATTTTTCTACAAGTTTATAGAATTAAAATATTCTGAAGAGAATTAATTATGATAATACTTGAACGGTTTTAAACTCTTCAATAATCATAGGATTCAGTTTTTAATCCATGATTGTAGCATGATTTGAATGAGTATGTAGTGGTTATTAAAAATAATTAAACATGTATTTTATTACACTATAAAATCAGCTTGGTACATGATGTAGATATATACCTTTTCAGACATCATAAATATTTGGTAGTGATAAAAATTATAGATATCATGGGGCATGATCTATACAATTTAATAGAAGAACGAGAGTAAAGATCATGGGGGTTGGTCCCTCTGTCGTAATAAAAAGAAGAGAGGATATATTAAGAGAAAAATATATATATATATATATAATAAAATATAGAGAGAAACAATGATTGATTATATATTATGTTATGTGGGGAAAGATGAGAATAAGAGAATTCTAAATATAGGGTTGGTTCTTCAATAATCAACAACTAATGAAACTTATTTATTTATGAGATTGTATTTGAGTCTGAGAATATTTTTTTAGTGTCTTTCAAGACTTCACTATGGGATATTATTTCTTTCATATTCTGAAGTCTCGTCTAAGTGGATATTTATTCTTGGTTTCCAAAGAAAACTAGTTTTTATAGTGATCTTCTTTAGTTTGTAATCATTTTTTACTCTAGCATGAAACTTTGATGTTGGGTGTGACTCCTAAAATGTTTAGTGATATTCCACACGATTTCTTGTAAGAATATTCACATGGGGATGTAGTGAAAATATTTTATGTTTGGGGGGGATTAACCAGCCCTGGAAAGGAGTAAGATTCTATGTTAGATCCAATACTTGTAAAATTTGTGTGTTACTTACTCTTTATTTTTATGCATGGTCATGTAAATATGAGTTATTTATTTTTTGAGTGGATATTATTCTAAAAAATCACAGAGGTTTATATATATTGAAAATAAATTGTAAAAACTTCCCTTCAGTGATTCAACCTATGAGAGCCCAAAACCTGCAGTCCTAGATCTGGTGATAAAAGCATGTGTATATTTTTTTTCTAAAAGTAACTGAAAAATATAAATTACTTTACATACCTGAGGATATATTCTATCTAGGTTTTATAGGATTAGAAAAAACCTTACATTATATTGAAGTCTTATAAAAATGTTACAAACATCTATATATATTCACACAAGCTAGATTCTTAAAGTAGAACAAATCACCTTTTGATCTTCTAATGAGCCTGTGAAAAACAATTTAAAACCTATGGTGAGCATAAAACTACCTAGTAAGGGGTTTTAAAAAACAATGTTAAAATAATTTTATAAATAACACAAAAACTATTTGAAAACATTTTATAAAATATAAAAAAATTATATGTTACATACTTTACCAAAATATTTCTTTAGGGTTTTCAAAATATAACATAGGAAACCTATAAAAATACATATCTCTTTGAAAACCATTATAATTTCAAAATATAAAAAACTTTTAAAATACTTGTATTTATCCACAAAAACATTAAAAAATATTTACTTTAAAAATAATAATTTTCTTCTGGAATATAAAGATACTTGTAAAACCTTAAGAAATCCATGAGTCCACTTTGCAGTATCACTATTAAGATAATGTTCCACTGAGGTAAATGAATCAATCCATTCCTAATCATCATATAAGATAACCAAGTGTCGAATTTTTATAAAATGTTTTTATAAAGATTGTGTTTCTGCTTTATAATCCATTAAAACACCCTTTCAAAAAATACATAAATTATTTTCTAGAGAAAATAATTTAATATCACATAAACTTTAGAAAAATATATTTTTAAGAAAACATCATTCTTTTATAAATATTTGGATAAATCTATAATTTATAAAACAATACTTGAAAATAATACCTATAAAAGAATAATTTAACTTATATAATCAATTGTGCACAAAGATTCAATAATATTTATAGTGTATGGACAAACATATGATCATGTATAATATTCAAAAAATTTAAAGAATATTTTATAAATAAAATTATAATATAAACACTTTAAAACTAACATGTGAATTTTGTATGTAAAATTCTTGAAAATGAAATTTTCAAAAAGTAGATTTGAAAATAAAACACTTTCTTCTATAACTAGGGTTTTAAAATCTATAAAACAATAGATTTTAAAAATAAATCACCCTTACAAACATGGTTTTTTTTAAGACAAAATAAGGGTTTTTATAAAAAAATAATTCTCTTACAAAAGGTTTTTCAATAAATAATCAATCCATTTAAAAATATAATTATCTATTACATAAAATAGTGATTTTTAAAATATCAACCCCTTATAAAAAGTGTTTTTAAGAAGAAATAGAAGTTTAAAAAATCAAAAGATAAATTTTAAAAATAAATATCTCTTACCTTGAAACATTTTAGAAAATATTCTTCTCAATGGAAACCAGACTCTCTATCTCTATTCTTCACTTTTTCTCACACACCCTAAATAGGTAACTTATAGATAAGTATTCCAAGTTAACGGCCTCATAAGAATCCATCCTTTATATAGTCATATTTTCACTATTCATTCATATCAAAGTAATATGAATCCACAATGTTCAATCCTCATTCAAGTATAATCAATGTTTTGAAGAAATATAAATGCAATAACGCTTATATAAAATATATTTTTTAAGATTGCATTAATATTTTATCTATTTAATAATCTATAAGAATCTAATTCCAAAGATTAAAGGTGCTATAGTTTCCATTAGCTTATAAAGAAAGGTTCTAGAGTTTTCCATTAACATATAAAGAAAGATGGAAATGTAAATACACACATATATATATACACAATTTATAGAAAAAACAGTGAATGTAGTTTTTAATGAGCCAAAAAAATTGACATTTGATTTTGTTAAAGGATATCTAAGTGATGAGATTTGTTTCATGAAAAATAATATATAATTTATAAATATAAATTTGTTTTCATATACTTGTAATAATTGATCAAAAATCCATCGTAAAGGTCGGGGAGAATATAGTGATATTTTTAATCCCTTTTTATGGTTCCTAGAGAATCAGTGGGTCAATAAACGATTAAAAATGCAATCTCATAGCACGATTTTTACATATACAAAAATATATATAAGTGATTTCATGATAATAGTGAAAAATGGGTTTGAAAAAATAGGGTTTATATAGAAGGTAAAAGATGAAACCATAATTTGATCAGATGGCCCAGGTTTATCTGATCATATGGATGTCATATAAACCTAAGTTTTTAACACAGGTGAAAATTACCCACATCAAAAGTTTGACTGGTTGAGTGATTGTATTTATAAAAACTACTCCCTTTCAAACACCATGCCATGGAACTGGTGGATTGGTACTCGAAACGCTCTCACAGATTCCCCTCACCGATCATGTCTTTAATGGGTGGCACACTTTAAGCATTCCCTATGTGTGCTATGCGTACACAACGTTCACCTGATGTGTGGTCCTGTGGGCACTATGTTTTCATAGTCACTCACAATTTCCACCATGCAGATAGAAAATTTTAGTTCCCACATATGGGTTGATCTTTCTCCCCGCATGTTAATAGATGAGCTAGGTAGGCTAGCTTGCAATGGTTGGCCATTTTTTATATATCAAATTATAAAATAACTAAAAATAACTCAATTGTACATATAATATATGCTGTAATTATTTAATATGTACACCTTAAATTATTTTGGTCAAATAATATATTAGGTTCATTCGTTTTATAAATAAATACACTTGAAATTATAATTACAACATTACTTCTTATAAGTTTTATCAAATTAATATTTTAATAAGAATATTATAAAACATCATCAAGTACTTTCACATTACATAAAAAAGGGGGAATTAATTAATATCATACATTTTTTATAACATCTCATTGTTGATAAAAAATTATAATTTAATTAAATAATCGATAATTTTATAATAAATTATTTCCAAATTAATAGCATAATATTTTTAATACTATAATTTTTCATATTAAAATATACTTAGTTTTAATTAATCACTTGTATATTTTAGTAAAAAAGACTATATATTATGAGATAAGTTTAAAAGTTATTATTATGTAAAATTGACATATTAAATCGTGTATTTTCAAAATATCAACTTCAAAAATATTTCATATAGTTTAAATTATAATATTTATTTAAATAAAATAAATTAAAATAAATTAATATATTTCCATTAAAATTGAATTTATATTTTTTAATAAAAAATTATCCTTAAATTGAATATTTTAACTTTATTTATGCTCAAAATTAAAATTGACTATAGAAAAACATCTAATTTTTTACTAAATCATATGTTATTTTCTTTTAATTATGGAACAAACCATTTAATTCAAATTTATTATAAAGAAAATACGCTTAAAATTTTTAGGATGTTACATTCTCCCTCCATCCCAAAGGAATTTCACCCACACAATTCTTTCGTCATACAAAAATAAATTCTATGTCATATTTCTTTGAATTTAGGAAAAATAAGGTCACAAAATTTCTATACTGTTAATAAACGTCTACCATTTAATTTTCCTAGAACCCAGAAATAAAAATTTAAATTCCTAAATTATCCTCAAATGAAAACTTCTTAATCTCTAAATTTTTCTAAACCATTCCTTTGATACTAAATGTCACAACCTGAGTCCTGAACTCCGGAATATAGTGCTAAAAACATATGTATATTTTTTTATAAAAATTAACTAAAATATATATAGTCCTTTACATACATGAGGATATTTTTTATAAGTTTTGTAGGATTAGGAAAATCCTTACATTATATCATTGTTTTACAAAAAATATAAACATCTATGTGGCTTCACTCAAGCTAGATCCTTAAAACATAACCAAACACCATTGTAACTTCTAATGAGCCTATGAAAACAAATTTAAAATGTAAGATGAGAATAAAATTTCATAGTACAGGGTTTTAAAAATGACGGTTAAAATCATTTAATAAATAACATAAAAACTCTTTTAAAACATTTTATTGAATATAAAAAATTTGATATAATACATAGTTTTTTGAAATAAAGCATTAATGTTTTCAAATATAACATATTAAATATTTTTAGAAACCTTAAAAAATATATATATCTTTAAAACCCATTTAATTTCAAAATATAAAAACCTTTGAAAATACAAAGATTTATTTTTGAAAACTTCTAAAAATATTTACTTTGAAAATAATAATTTCTTTATAGAATATAATGATACATTGAGAACCTTGAGAAATTCGTGAGTCCACTTAGCAAAATCACCTTTAGGAAAAATTATTCTTCAATTCATGGAATCACTTCATTCCACATCATCAAAAATAATACCCAATATCTAACTTTTTATAATTATTTTTTGTAAAGATTTCCTTTATAATTTATTATCCATTAAAAAATTCTTTCAAAAACTACATAAATTATTTTCGAGAGAAAATAATTTTAAATCGCATAAACTTTAGAAAAATCTATATTTAAGAAAACACTATTCTCTCATAAATATTTGGATAAATATCTAATTTATAAAACAATACCAAAAAATAATCTCTATAAAGGAATATGTAATGACCCGGAATTTCCATGTAAATTGTTTTTAATTATGTGGGAATATTACAAGTCTGCGAAAATTGAAGGCGTGTGATTCTGAGGCCCGATGTGCCCAGAATCAATTTCTAAATTTTTTTTGGTACATTTACTAAACGTGCGAATGGGTTTTTGTATCTTTTGAATGGGTGATTGGAATTAAAATATGAGGACAATGTTGAACTCGCAGTGCCGATATTCACTTAACGAGACCTTCACCTCGACTGCAGTTGGACGAGGATGAAAGTTAGTTTTCATGTTTTTTTGTGAAAATAAAATAAAGAACAAGTTTAATTTTATTTTTAATAAAACCTCTCAATATGAGTTATGGAGGTGGGGACCACCTGAACTAGAAAAACCCCAATTTGAATTCTAGTGGTAGGGACCACCCGAACCCTCTTTAATGTGGGTAAGACCCTTGAAATCCTCCCATTTAATTTTGCTAATTCAATACAATTAATTGTTCCAACTTTATTTTTTTCCAAAGTAAATTAATTTGTTAAAATTAATTTAATTTATATTGGCTCTACTTCACCTTTGAGAGGATTGGTTGGGAAAGGGGAATTGGGGGAGAACTTTGGAGTAACTCTTCTTCTCTAAGGAAGAATGTTTCCCCAGTGATGAATGCATCTCCAACGAAGAACGAGGAACTAGCCCCAAGCCCGGATCGGAAGCACCTAGCGGAAGCAAAAAATTCCAACATTCTTCAATGACTATATATTCGATCTCTCAACACCTCCAACGAACAATAAGGTAGGATTTATTGTTGTTTTGAATCCCCCTTACTCATTCTTAATGATCTTCATGATTAAAGAACAAATAAGCCGATTGTTATAGTTCTAATACGGAGAGAGTGGGCCAAATGAACACGGCCCAAACTCTTCACAACCTTTGTGAATTTTGATGGGCTTGAAACGATGGTGACATCCTGAGACATGTGCTGAAATATTCAGAATGAAGAATGTGCCACTAGGGCGCGCTCGCTGACCCGAGGAACGTCACCGGTGGGAATCGCAAGCGGCGACCGGCACTCCGGCCAGCCGTGATGAAGGTGGTGGCGCGATCACACCGTCGGAGAAGGGCCACAACCCATCTTCCGCGGCAGAGCAAGGGTGGTGGCCGGCCCTCCGTCCGGCTGCGTGAAGGGGACGGCAGCATGCGTCCATGCAACCCACTGTACAGGAGCCATGGCCTTGTGCCGCAGTGGCAAAGGGAGGGAAGCCGGCCGAGCCCGCCGCCGGTTATGGCGTGGCGCACGACCGTGCCGCACGGAGGAGGCTGGACTTTTGGCCAGCCAGCGGGCTACCGCACCACGTGCCGCCACACTACGGGCCACCCCCCATGTGTTTCCGCACCACGGGCCACCCCACCACGGGCCACCGTACCGCGGGCCGCCCAGCGGGTCGGGTCGACCCGAACTGGTTCGGGTCGGACCGGACCAGGACCAATTACGTCCCTTTCCACTTTTTCAGCCATATCTCGAGTTAAGGGCTTCCATTTGACGAACCATCTATGGAACCGGAAACCTTGGATCGAGACGGTTCTTTTTATATACCCCACTTCAGTTTTGGATAAGGTTGGGGTAGGTCCAGTTTAGATCAAACACGAATCCAATCGGGCCCTCGGTACTAAAAGGTCAATAACTTACAGATCGGGCATCTGATCGACGCACTGGATGTTGCGTTGATACCCCTAATGTGTGGTGGTCCTTTGCAATACTTCTTTGTAGGACTTAATTTCACTTAGATTATTGAAATATGGGTTGAGGAGCGTACATTCCCATAATCAAGAGATCTTAGTGGGTGAACCCTGTAGAAGGTTAGATAATGAGAAAGGGATCCTATGTGGGTCTATGCTTTGGGATCCTACATGGGTCTATGTTCGAGGACCCCACTTGGATCCTCTCTAGGAACTCCATGTGGGACTACTCTAGGATCCTATTTGGGTCTTATATACTAAGATCCTACGTGGGTCTATTTCACTAGGATCCTATATTGGTCTGATGATTTAGGATCCTCCATGGGTCTAATGATGTAGGATCCTACGTGGCTCTACCTCTCAACAGAGTATGTTGATTCAGTAGTTACATCTAATCATCTTTACTATCGTACCTAATTTATACTTGGTGTGAGATAAGTCTTTACCTTTGTGGTAATATTCTGTGTGACATACCTTTGTGGTACTTTCCTTCATGGTGATACCTTTGTGGTAATCTTCTGTGTGGCATACCTTTGTGGTACTTGCCTTCGTGGTGATACCTTTGTGGTAATCTTATGTTTAGCGTACCTTTTTGGTACTTACCTTCACAGTGATACCTTTTTGGTATTCTTCTTTTTCGCTTTACCTTTGTGGTACATACCTTTGTAGTGTTACCTTTGTGGTGTTCTTTCCTTCATTGGGTAGTTTAACTTTGGGCTTCTGAGTTGGGCCTTATGTTTCCTCATGATTGAGATGGGTTTACTTGATCACTTAGGTATATGTATGGCCATATACCTAAGTAGGGTTGACTATTGTTTCTATGATTTGTGGTTTATCCTTTGTGGATTTTTTGAGACCTTCGAGGGTCTCGGGGTCCCTACAGAGTATCGTTATACTCACCCCTACACGGGCTATGCCCGCACCATATTGTGTTTCGTGAAGACGATGGATATCACTGACTAAGGAAGAGAGTAGCAGGACTAGAGGTAGCTCGGAGGTGGTCATTAGACGAGGTGTACCACAGAGACGAGTTTTAGAGATCTACCTACCCTTCAGGTAGGATCCTTGGCAGGTGTTCACATTAGATGTTCCAATTAACTTTTACTTTCCATTTTTCTTATACTTTCCAGTTGGGCTTGTATTCTGGCCCCTTTTTCTTACTGTACACACTCTTTTACTATACATTTTACTTGTGTTCGTATCTTCTTGTGCACTTGGTTGTGTTTTTCTATAGGTTATAAAGGCAATGCCTTCCCAGTTTTAGGGAAAACGCCTTTTGGTGATAGTTGCCAGCCTCTGGCCTATGGAAGGCGGGCTTGGGGTAGTCACAGCATGGGCCCAGGGGGAAGGGTCATGACAAATTGGTATCAGAGGAGTCGGTTCTACCATAGAACATTGGACTATGATCTTTTCTTTTAATGGAAATAGTGTTAAGTGTAGTGAGTGTGGTTATCAGTTTAGGGAATCCAGTGTTGGTGTGGAGGCCGACGTATCCATACACCAGGACCCTGACTTCTGATTTCTGACTCAGTGCACAAAAACACTGATTGCGTGTGTGTTTCGAAAAGTTTTTTATGTGATATTTTTGAGTTATCTCACCAGGTATAACTTATTGACTGTGGCGCACCTATTTCTTTTTAGGATACCTTTGCGCAGACAGCCAGCTAGGGTTATTAGTATAGTACATGATGATATCCCACTGAGCGATGAGGCCTCGATGTAGGGCCCTCTTTTAGTAGAGGCACCAGCGGTACCATTACCCGTTGGGCCACTGATGCCACCATCCCTAGAATAGAGATTGCACGCCTCAGGAGTGCATTGCATGAGTTCCAGGGCCAAAGGCCACCTAGGTTCAGGGTTGAGATGGTCCCATAGGTGGTTGAGGATTGGTTGTAGGTCATAGTGAGAGTCTTCCGACTGGTAGGGACACCGGCTGATCTCATGGTGATCCTTGTCGTCAGTCTTCTATAAGAAGCATCAAGTAGATGGTGGAGCTTAATGCTTGAGGTTCACAACAAGGTTTCACTTCTTTGTGCAGACTTTGAGAGCCTGTATCAGGAAGATTTTGTCCTAGCGACCCTTCGCACTGTGTACATACAGAAGCTTTTTCATCTATAGTAGGGTAGCATGACAGTGGCTCAGTACTCAGCGAGGTTCACTGACCACACATGCTACTCCACTGGAATGGTGTGAGACCCATTATTCAGGTCCTGGACCTTTGATCAGAGACTCAGGCGGGAGATCAGGGCTTTGATGATTTCTCTCAGCATCCTGATGTAGGCGGGGGTGTTAGACCGATCCATCTTGGTGGAGAGTTTTCTTACTGAGCAGTCACCAGCAGTGAGACCTACCAACAGGCGTCATGTGGCACAATCTTTTGCATCTAGCAGCAGACATATGTCATAGAGGTCCAAGAGGACTATACCTATAGGTGGACGACCACAGGATTCAGGGTAGGTTGTATGGGGCACTAGAGATAGAGCCAGTCATGTGAGGAGTAGGCAATGTTACGCATGTGGCGGGCAGGGTCACATGGATCGTGACTGCCCGACCCGACGTACGTATGATCAGCAGGCGGTCTAAGGACCTCCCAAAAATAGATAGTGGTTTGACCGAGGAGGTCTGCAGGGAGTAGGTAGATGTGGAAGAGGAGTTTCTGTGCAGCTGGCGGTGGGCGAAAATTCGAGATGTTATCGCCACTACTACGAGTTGGTCCACCCCAACCGTAGGGAGCAGGTGGATAGGGACGAGCTCAGCTCCAGGAAGATAAGGCCTATGATCACGGTGCTCTGGAGAAGATATGAGGTACAATCTGTGTCTACTCCACCTTAGCTGCAGTACTTATGGACACATGTTCCAGTCATTATTTTATTTCCACTACCCTCATTCGGAGCTCAGAGATTATGGAAGATCCATTGGCTCGATCCTTACAGCTAGAGACTTCTACAGGATAGGATTCGACAATTACACATTGGTTCCAGTAGTGTGAGCTTACTCTAGGAGGTGAGAGCTTCGGCTAGGATCTTCTCATGGCGGCGTCAAGGCCTTACGATGTCATCTTGGGTGTGGAGTGGTTATCTACAGTCTATGCTCAGATTGAATATATTAGGCGCAAAGTGAAGTGTGTTCACAAGGATGGGACCAGATTTACCTTAACTGGCGAGAAGGGATCCTTTTCGGCACAAAATGGACTTTCCTGGAGGGTAGTGTTGCTTATCACTCATCAGTTGGCTAGCCTTACCCTCAGAGCAGTTGATGTGGAGGGTCCGAGCTATCTTGTAGTGGTGGACCAGTACGCGGATGTCTTCTCTGATGATGTTCCAAGTCTACCTCTTCACAGAGAGGTGGACTTTCACATTGACTTTTACCCCAGGACGGCACCAATATCAACACCATCGTATCAGATGGATCTCATGGAGCTTCGTGAGCTGTGGGTATAGGTAGAGGACTTACAAGGAAAGGGGTTCGTCCGGCCTAGTGTTTCTCCTTGGGTAGCCTTGATTTTTTTCACCAAGAAGGCGGATGGGAGCTTGAGACTTTGTGTTGACTATCGGCGCCTGAACCATGTGACCATGAAGAACAAGTACCCACTCCCAAGGATTGACGACCTCTTTGATCGGTTGAAGGGAGAACGGTGGTTCTGTAAGATAGACCTCAGATCAGGCTATCACCAGCTGAGAGTGCGAGATGAGGATGTGTAGAAGATAGCTTTCAGATGTCGGTATGGCCACTATGAGTTCTTGGTTATGCCATTTGGCATGACCAAAGCTCCAGTAGTGTTCATGGGACTCATGAACCAGATCTCTCAGTCATACCTTGATATATTTGTAGTAGTCTTCGTCGACGACATTCTGATCTACTCAGATACCGAGGAGGAACATGCCTATCATTTATAGATAGTTATGAACACACTCCGAGAGCACCATCTTTATGGTAATATCTCGAAGTGCTAGTTCTGTATCCGAGAGGTTCACTTCCTGGGACATGTCATCTTGGAGGCCAGAGTTGTGGTGGATCGAGCAAAGATTGAGGCGGTACATACTTGGGAGCCACCTAGGAGTGTGATGGAGGTACAGAGTTTCCTGGGTTTGGTCGGATACTACCGGAGGTTTGTGACAGATTTATCCAGAGTTGAAGCACCTTTATCAGCGTTGACGAAGAAGTGGAAACCCTTCGTGTGGTCGGAGAAATGCCAGCAGAGATTTCAGGAGCTGAGGCAGAGGCTAACTAGTGCCCCCCCCATCTTGAGGCTTCTTGAGGAGGGTGTTGGGTACGTAGTATACTGCGATGAATTAGGGACCAGGCTCAGATGTTTCTTGATGCTGGAGCGAGCAGTTATCACATATGGTTCTTGACAACTGATACAACATGAGCAGAAATATACTACCCATGACCTAGAGTTATCAACAGTGGTATTTTTCTTGAAGATGTGGCGACATTACTTGATGGGAGAGCATTTTACGGTTTACTCTGATCACAAGAGTCTCAGGTATATCTTCCCTCAGAAGGACCTAAACCTGATACAACAACATTGTCTTGAGTTCCTATAGGAATATGACTTTGAGATAGTCTATAATCCTGGGAAGGGGAATGTTGTAGTAGATGCACTCAACAAGAGATCTAGTATACAGCTGCTAGGTGAGGCGACGGAGCAGCTGGCTACTTTGCAGATATTCTTTGTGGATCGAGATGGAGAATCTTTTCTTTAGTCTCTTACAGTCACTACCCCACTTCTTTAGAGATTCAGGGAGGTGCAGCGTAGGGACACTGACTGCGAGGCTTGGCATGCTCAGATTTCCACAAAACTGGCACCTGATGTATTTTCTAAAGGTGGGGAGCATGTCATCCTTTTCTGAGGACGTACCATGGTACCAGTGTCACTTCGGGAGGAAGTGTTGAGGTAGTTTCACACATCCTCTTTATCGGTACATCTAGGAGTAGTGAAGATGTACCAGGACCTCCGACAATTGCACTGGTGGCCGGGAATGAAGAAAGTGGTAGCAGAGTTTGTCTCTCGGTGCCTCACTTGTCAGCAAATGAAGGCATAGCATCAGGTACCAGCGGGATTAGTTCAACCTTTAGAGGTCCCAAAGTGGAAGTGGGATGGGATATCCATGAACTTTGTGATAGGACTTCCACTTACATAAAGGGTTCATGATTCTATATGGGTGATCATCGACCGACTCACCAAGTCGGCCCACTTCCTACTGATCAAAGAGTAGGGTTAAGTAGAGATCTTGGGATGCCTCTCTGTGAAAAATATTGTGTGGATATATAGAGTACCCTCAACGATTGTCTCCGATTGTGATGTACGTTTCACTTCCCGGCTATGGAAGGGTTTACAGTAGGCTTTCGGGATGTATCTTCGTTTGAGAATCGCCTTCCATCCTCAGACGGATAGCCAGACTGAGCAGAAAATTTTGACCCTCGAGGACATGTTACATGCTTGCATCCTTGACTTCGGTCATAGCTAGGAGGATCACTTGCCTTTGGTAGAGTTTTCATTCAACAACAGATATCACTCCACCATTGGGATGGCACCATTTGAGGCTCTCTACAGCCGACCTTGTAGATCGCCTTTATGTTGGACCGACCCAGGGGAGTCATCACTCATGGGAATAGATATGGTATGGGCTACCACAGAGAAGGTGAAGATCATCTAGGAGTAGATAAAGACTGCAAAGAGCAGGCAGAAGCCTTATACCGATAGGATATAAAGACCTCTGAAGTTTGAGGATGGCGACCATGTCTTTCTATGGGTCTCACCACGATGAGGTTTGCGGAGATTTGGTCAGGGAGACAAGTTATCTCTGAGGTTCATTGGACCCTTTTAGGTCCTCAGTAGAGTTGGCGAGGTGTCTTACCGCTTAGCTCTTCCACCTCAGTTGCACTGGGTGCATGACATTTTCTACGTATCCTAGTTGAGGAGATACGTGCATGGACCATCTCACGTCATCGACAACGGTGAGTTGGACATCGACGATGGGGTGACATTTATGAAGGTTATAGTGGAGATTGAGGATCGATAGGAGAGGGTCCTTCGTGGGTGGTCAATAACTTTAGTGTGTGTATGTTGGAAGCACAGGAACCTCCAGAAGAGTACATGGGAGCGGGAGGCTCAGATTCGTGCTCATTACCCCCCACTTGTTTTCCTAGTTTTTGATATGTGGATTTTGGGTACACAAATCCCTGAGGTGGGGAGAATATAAAGACCCGAATTTTCCATGTAATTTTTTTTAATTATGTTGGAATATTAAAATTCTTTGGAAATTGGCGGCGTTTGATTTTGAGGCCCGGTGAGCCCAGAATCAATTTTTGAACTTTTTTTAGGTACGTTCAGTAAATGTGCGAGTGGGTTTTTGTAACTTTTGAACTAGTGATCAGAATTGAAATATGAGGCCATCGTTGAACTCACAGTGTTGGTATTCGCTTAAGGAGACCTTCACCTCGACCTTAGTAGGTCAAGGGTGAAAGTTAGTTTTTGGGTTTTTCGTGGAAATAAAAAAATAAAATAAAAGAACAAGTTTTATTTTATTTTTAATGAAACCTCTCTATATGAGTTATAGAGGTGGGGACCACACGAACTAGAAAACCCCCAATTTGAATTATAGTGGTAGGGACCACCCATACCCTCTTTAATGTGGGGAAGACCCTCGGAATCTTCCCATTTAATTATGCCAACGCAATACAATTAATTGTGCCAAATTTATTTTTTTTCCAATGTAAATTAATTTGTTAAACTTAATTTAATTTATATTGGATCCCCTTCACCATTGAGAGGATTGGTTGGAAAAGGGGAATTGGGGGAGAACTTTGGAGGAAGTCTTCTTCTCCAATGAAGAATGCTTTTCCAATCAAGAACGCCTCTCTAACGAAGAACGAGGAACTGACCCCAAGCCTGGATCGGAAGCACCTAGCGGAAGAAACAAATCCCGATATTCTTCATTGACTTAATCTTCTATCTCTCGACACCTCCAACGAACTAAAAGGTATGTTTTATTGTTGTTTTGAATCCACCTTACCCATTTTTAATGTTCTTCATTATTCAAGAACAAATAAGCTGATTAATATCGTTCTAACATGGAGGGAGAAGGCCAAACGAACACGACCCGACCGCTCCATAACCTTTATATATTTTGATGGGCTTGAAATGATGGGGACATCCCAAGACAAGTTTTGAAATATTCAAAATAAATAATGGGCCACCGGGGCACGCCTGGTGCCCGAGGAACGTCACCGATGGGACTCGGGAGCGGCGGTCGACACTCCAATCAGTCGCGACGAAGGAGGCGACGCGACCGTGGTGGATCAAGGGCTGCATCCGGCCCTCTAGCCGGCCATGGGAAGTGGACGGAGGCACTCGACTACACTGCTTGGCGTATAGGAGTCTTGGCCTTGTGTCATAGCGGCGAAGGGAGAGTGGTCGGTCGAGCCGGCTACCGGCAAAGGCACGGTGCACGACCGTTCCGTGTGGAGGAGGCTGGACATCTGGCTAGCCAGGGAGCCCAGTGGGCCGCCGCACTATTGGCCGCCCCACCGTGGGCCGCCCAGCGGGTTGGGCCATGCCGGCTAGCCGGGACGGACCCGGTGGGTCAGACCAGACCCGGCAGGCCGGACCCAACGGGCCAGGTCGGACCCAGGGTTGGACCCAGGGTCGGACCGGACCTGGACCAGTTACGACCCTTTCCACTTTTTCGACCATATCATGAGCTACAGGCTTCTGTTTGACGAACCATCTATGGAGCTGGAAACATTGGATCGAGAAGGTCCTTTCGGTATACCCCACATGAGTTTGGGATAACGTTGGGGTATGACAAGGTTAGATCGAACACAAATCCAACCAGGCCCTCAAGACTAAAAGGCCAATAACTTACAGACCGGGCATCCGATCGACACACCATTTATTACGTTGAGACCCCTATTTCATGGAGGTTCTTTGAGATACATATTCGTGGGACTTCATGGAAGTTTGAGTATCAACCTATGGCTTGAGGATCAGACCTTACCAGAATCAACTGAGCTAAGTGCGTCAACCCTGTAGCTGGCTGTATCATGAGAAAGGGATCCTATGTGGGTCTATGCTTTGGGATCCTACATGGGTCTGTGTTCGAGGGTCCCACTTGGTTCTTCTCTAAGAACTCTATGTGGGACTACTCTAGGATCCTATGTGAGTCTGTCATTCTAGGATCTTATGTGGGTCTGCTGTACTAGGATTCTACGTGGGTCTGATGATTTAGGATCCTATTTGGGTATAATGATGTAGGATCCTATGTGGGTCTGCCTCTCAACAGAGTAAGATGATTCAATAGTTACATATAATCATCTTTAATATCATACCTAAGTTATACCTGGTGTGAGATAAGTCTTTACCTTTGTGGTAATCTTTTGTGTGACGTACCTTTGTGGTACTTACCTTCATGGTGATACCTTTGTGGTAATATTCTTTGTGGCGTACCTTTGTGGTACATACCTTCATAGTGATACCTTTTTGTTAATCTTCTGTGTGGCGTACCTTTGTGGTACTTACCTTCATTGTGATACCTTTTTGGTATTCTTTTGTGTGGATTTACTTTTATGGTGATCTTTCCTTCGTGGGACAGTTGATATTTGGGCTTCTGAGTTGGGCCTTGTGTTTCCTCAAGATTGATATCGATTTACTTGATCACTTAGGTATATGTATGGGAATATACCTAAGTAGGGTTGACTGTTGTTTCCATGATTTGTGGTTTATCCTTTTTTGGTTTTGTGCGGCCTTATAGGGTCTCGGGGTCCCTACAGATCATTGTTATACTCACCCCTACATGGGCTACACCTGCTCTCTATTGTGTTTGGTGCAGACGACGAACAACGCTGACTAAGGAAGAGAGTACCAGGACTGGAGGTAGCTCGGAGGTGGGAATTAGGCGAGGCGTACCACATAGATGAGTTCAAGAGATGTACCTACCCTTCAGGTAGGATCCTTGGCAGGTGTCCACAGGAGTTGTTCCAATTTACTTGTACTTTTCAGTTTTCTTGTACTTTCCAGTTTTCTTGTACTTTCCAGTTGGGCTTGTATTTTGGCCCCATTTTATTACTATACACACTCTTTTACTATGCGGTTTACTTGTGTTAGTATCTTTCTATGAACTTGGTTGTGTGTCTTTACAGGTTATAAAGGCAATGTCTTCCCAGTTTTAGGGAAAATGCCTTTCAGTGCTAGTCGCCAGCCCCTGGCCTAAGGAAGGCGTGCTTAGGGTAGTCACGACACGGGCCCTGAGGGATGATTCGTAATAGAATAATTTAACTTATAAATAATATTATTCATGAAGTTTCATGAATAATTATAGTGTATGGAATTTCAAATGATCATGTAGGATATAAATAATTTTTAAAGAAAATTTTATGAATAAAATGATAATATAAACAATTTAAAACTAACTTGTGAATTTTGTAAGAAAATTCTTGAAAATAAACTTTTCCTGAAAGAGGATTTAAAAATAAAAAACTTTCTCCCATAACTAGGGTTTTTAAAAAAATAAAAAATATATTCTAAAAAATAAATCCCCCTTTCCAAAAAGGGTTTTTCAAAAAAAAACATGAAATAGGGGTTTTTAAACAAACAGTAATTCCCTTAAAAAATGTTTTTTAAGAAAATAATCAAGTCGTTTGAAAATATAAATTCAGCTAACATAAAATAGTAATTTTAAAAACAAAACTCCATGATAAAAATTATGAAATAGAAGTTTAAAAATTTTGAAAATAAAAAATTTAAAAATAAATCACCCTTACCTTGAAACATTACTGAAAAATTTATTCTCAATGAAAACTATACTCTCTATCTCTCTTCCTCACATTCTCACTCTTGTCCTAGAATAAAATATATAATTTAGTTTTATAAATGAATAAACCCTCAAGGAGTCATCTTTTATATTGAAATTTGTTCACTATTCATTTATATTAAAATAATATGAATGTACATGGATGAATATTCATATGAGTATAATCAGATACTTGAATAAATCTATATATAATGATACTTACACAAAATATAGTTTTTAAGGTTTATTTTATATTTTATCTATTTAATAATCTATAAGAATCTAATTTTGAAACTTCAATGTTCTTGGGTTTCCACTAGCTTACAGAGCATGTTGGAAATATTTACATATATTTTTTCTATTTTCATAAAAACAACAATGAAGGTAGTATTTAAGAGCCACAAAAATTGACATTTTATCTTTTTCAAATTATATCTATGTGATATGATATGGGTATTGGATAATAATATATAATGTATATATATAAATTCATTTGCATATAATTTTAAAACAATATAGAAAATCCATCATGAAGTTTGGGGGGAAGATGGTGATATTGTTCAAGACATATTTATGGTTCCTAGAAAATTGGTGAGTTGATCCTTGATTAAAAACAAAGTCTCATAGCATAATTTTTATATATACATATATATTATTAGGTTCTAAAATGATACGGTTTATTTTGGAGGTAGAAGATGAATCCTTGGTTTCATCGGACAGCTCTGGTTCATCTGATCAAATGGATAAAATTTAAATGCCAGTTTTTATCTTTGGTGGACAGTGACTGTATTTCTAATCCCATATAGAAATTTTTGTTGGATATTCACTTATAATTATAAAAAACACTCCATTTCACATATTGTTTCAAGGAATGAGGGGATCAGCACCCAGAACACTCTCACACACACCCCTCACTAGTTGTACCTCACTTATGTGACCCACTTCAAGAACCCCATGTATGTGCTATTCTTTCACCATGTGAACCCTATGTATGATCTCGTAGGCACTATATGTATCCATTCACCCACACTTACCACCATGATGGGTTTTCATGCTATCTCCCATGCATGGGTTGAGATTTATCCCCACATGTGGGTGGTTGATCTAGCTAGGCTAGATTTCAATGGTTGGCCATTTTTTATATATCCAATTTTAAAATAAATAAAAAAGAACACTAATTTATATATATAATACATACTTTATTTATTTAACATGTATTCTTTGAATTTTTTTCTTAGGAAATATATTATTTTCATTCTTTTTATGAATAAAAAAACTTCACATTATAATGACTACATTAATTAATATAAGTTATATCAAATTAATATTTTACTAACCATATTATATAACCCCATAAAATAATTATACTTTCCTTAAAACAATAAGAATTAATTAATATCATTCATTATTCATGGAATCTCTTAGTTTATAACAAAAAATTATAATTTAATTAATTTAACTCTTATTTCAGGAGAATTATAAATTATTTCAAAAGTAGTAGTATAAGATTTTGAAAACTATAAATTTTCATTTCAAAATACAAGTAATTTAAATTAATCACTTGTATTTTTTATTCAATTGAGTTATATATTATGAAACATGTATTAAATGGATTATTATGAAAAATTAACATATTAAATCATATTCTCAAAATATATGCTTCAAACATATTTCATCTTATTTAAATCATAACATTTATTTAAAGGACATAAATATAAAAAAATTAATATATTTTCATTAAAATTTAATTTATATTTTTTTAAAAAAAGTATTATTCGTAAATTGAATATCTTAACTTAATTTATACTGAAAATTGAAATTGAATATAAAAAACTTATATTTTTTTACTAAATCATAATTTTAGTTGTTTTAATTATAAAACAAACCATTAAATTAATATTTATTAAAAATAAGATATGTTTAAAATTCTTGGGGTGTTACATAAACCCACCCCTATTAGTGTAAGAAACTGATACTAATAGGCACTTTATTGGTGTTATTTGTAATTGATTAAAGAATTATAGGGACAATCATTGTTGCTTCTATTATTTTATATCAAAGAAGATCTAGGGATGGGAACATAGTATTTATTGGATCTGGTTATTGATCCTCTTACTTATTTGGATAAAAATGAATAATTTAAAAGGATATAAACTTTTTTATATTCTTTAATAATATTTTTTAAGGCTTTATGAATTTTTATCCTAAACATCATTTTTTATTTATTAAATTTTATTTCCCTATTAAATTTACTCTACTTAATTCAGTTAAGTTGTATCTTATGAATTTTTTACCTTACACTACATTTACTTTTTTGGAATCAAATATATTCTCTACTTTATTTCCATATACTAATGTATAAGTAAAAAAATGTTTTTTTCTATGTGTAGGTTTAACTTTTAAAGCATTAAAAAATTAAAATCCAATTAAAACCCCATTTTTATAGAAATTATTATGAATATTAAAGAGATAGAATAAAGGATTTAAATATTGATACTAGTATGGATAAATATCGGATGACGGTACGAAACTTAAATATTTTAAAAAAGAAAATTCAAAATTTTAATAGAGAAGATAAAAATGAATATTAATCTAGCTATAAAGTCCATAATACACTTTTATGATCTATGAATGAAAACATATATAATCAGATCTTTTATTATAAGACAGCCAATGGAATTCATATAAATTTTGAGATTATTTATTATGAAACATTGAATATTTTGGAGTGTATGAAAGAAATGTTTCATATATATTATCAAGTTTATTATTTTATTTTAGTATAATAAGTTTCTCAAATGAAAAAAATATTTATGAATGTGGTGAATTATTTACAAACAGTTTGAGAGAATAAATTTTTAGATGATCATTGGTTGAAATTATTTTTGAGACACTTATAAAATAATAAGAATAAAATGGAATATATATCAATAATACCATGAATTTTATGAAGTTATGTTTCGATGGTCACATCAAAAAATTAATGTAATATAGGAAAAGATTGAAGAAATATTCTCATATAGAGAAACAGGTGAATGGATTTTAATTTGCTATAAAAACTTATGAAACCTCAAATCTGTCTACTTCAAGGTATACTTCCAAAAACTATTATTTAGATAATAAAAATAAATATCTTAATGATGAAGAATTAACTAAAATATTGAGACATATGAATATAATTTTTGAGAAAAATACCCAAAAAAACTAATATGATAAGTCCATAAATAGAGAATATTCCTTGGATGTTATTTATGATGAACATAAGAAACCTGGACACATAAATATAGATTTTACAACTTTAGAGAAGAAGGAAAGGGAATCTGGGAAATACCTAAAGTATAAAAGAAATAATTTTTTGAAAACTATGGATACCTAGAGAATTATTGAAGATCTATCTACAATTATAGGATCATACAATGATGGTGATTGGAAGATCACTGAATTATATGCTATTAATATTCATAAAGAAACTATTATTAAATGAATAGTTGCTGATGAATCCCTTTCCACTATGACATTAGATTATACTTATAATTGTTTTTTGGATGATGAAGATGATACTATATTATTTGAGAAAATAGATGAATATTTTACTAACCTAGAGAAAAAACATAATAAGGATTTAAAGAATGGTGATGTGGATATGGTAAAACTTTCTAAAGATAATTATAGTATTTCAACACTTAATTTTGAGTTTAAAGATAAATACATTTCTATTTGAATATATTCTAATTATCATAATTATGTTATAAAACTAAATATTGAAAGTATTAAAAATATACTATCAAATTTTACATTCAAAAGAGAAAACTCTCAAAATGATCAAGAATATTCAAGACCATATAATTCAAGATACAATGTTATACAGACTTCTACTCCTAATTTACATTTTTAATATTGTTATTTTTTTTAAAGTTCCCCCATTTTTACTAAATTTGAAATTGGATGCCACTAGAAGAGTAAATGTTTTTTATAGAATAAGTAGTCTTTCATAAAATCTAGAGTTTTATTTCCAAAGTTCTTTAATCAATTAAACACTAAAGGGTCAGATAGATATTGGTACCTAGCCTATTATTTAATACTATTTATAAACCCAAACAATTATAGGTACCAAACATTTAGTTTCATTCATTTAGGTAGAAAGGGATAAGTATGAACAACTATAAAATTTTCTACATGGAAAGAATTTGTTCTTTATACATGACCAAAAACAAGCCTTATTTCCCAAACATCCAAAAAGTGAAAGGGTTGGAATGTTACTTTTGGATACAACATGAAATGTTAGATTATTTAGAATATGTGATATATAAATCCCTAGTGAGATATTAATTTAAAAAATTAATTATATTTTAAAAAATATGATAAATCGTATTATCATAACACAATTTTATTATGAGTGTTTATTCATGATCTTTGAAAATGAAAAATGTACCATCACTAGTTCAAAATAAGATCACATATTATAAGATTATGGGCATGATAATGTACTCACTATTGACTTAGAAAACATTAATTTATATAATTTTTCATACCTTAGTGAAATAGATGATAAGTCTTGGATTTTGGATAAAATTTAAGGACACTACAATGTTCAAAACTTCACTAAAATTTCTAAGAAGGGAATTATGATGGACCTTCTAGAACTATAATTTAATTTTTCAAGAGTTTGTGACCCTTGCTAATATGGTATGAAACATGAGTCTAGAATTATAACTATTGGTGATGAATTATATTTTTGTTCTCCATAGTTAGTGTATATGGATCCTTTTTATCCAATGAAAAATGTAATTATCAAAGGAAAATACTTTTTATATATCTTACTTGATTATTACACTATATTTACTTCGGTTTATTTAATTTAATATAAATTGAAATTGCTATTGTTGTTTGATTTTTTTTTTCATGTTTAAAATGTGAAATAACTTTCCATTATCACTATCTCAAGGGATCAAATTAAAGAATTTTAGAATTCATGTTTTGAAACAGTTTTTAATGGAAAACAATAATTAAGCATGACTTATCGGCCCTAAGAATCCCATAAAAAATAGAGTAGTTGGAATGATGAATCAAAAACTCAAAGAAAATGTGCAGTATATATTTTTTGAATATATTCTTACTAAATATTTTTGGGATGAATCTATTTATACTACTTGTTATAGTATAAATTTAGTTTTAATTTATCTGATTTTAGATAAAATGTCTTATGAATTTTAGAATGGAATAAATATAAAATTTTGTAACTTAAGAGTTTTTGGAAGCATAGTATTCATTCTAAATACTAAATATAATATTTATAAATTTGATCTAAATGTTGGTGAAGAGATTTTTCTTGGTTACTCCACCACTAGTAAGGGTTATCATGTTTTTAACAGATAGATACATATAATTTAGAAAATGGTACATTTTAAGATTGATGAGATCAAATCATTTTCATAATATGACATCCAAATTCTGAAAATAATACATATTGTGTTTTTAACCCCCCCCCCCATTAATTTAATTTTGATAGTTGAAACACATACACTAAATATTATTATTCTAGAATAAAGTGTTATAGATGACACTAATCTGGTAGATACGGAACAACCTAATCTTTTTCCTTGAAACCAAATAGTGTTGAGGAGTTTTCCTAGTGAAAATATAAACTATATTGTAGATCAACCAGTTATAAATTAAAATTCATTATAGAATTAATGTGATAATCATGTGTTCTTATCCAAATTTAAACCTAAAATGGTTGAAGATTCAATGGGTGAGTATAGTTACATAATTATTATAAAAGAAGATCTTAATCAACTTTAATGGAATATGGTTTAGACCTTAATTTAAAATCCTGAAAAAATAAAATAATAAGAGTTAAATGGGTCTTCCAAAATAATTGTGATGAAAATGGAACGATAGTTAAATAAGGTCAAACTTGTCCCAAAATGATATACTCAGAAACATGGCCTATATTGTGGATAAAAATTTTATGTGGTAGCTAGAATTTAATCCATCCAAATTCTATTAGCCTTCAATACTCATCGGAATTTTACTCTATTCCAAATTGATATATATAGTGAATTCCTTGATGGATATATTTAGAATGAGGATTATGTTGAAGAACCTCTTTGATTTAAAGATACTAATTTTCTACAACATGTTTATAAACTTAACATTATGGACTTACAAAAGACCTAAGATGTATGATAAATTTTCTAGATTCTTATTTCAAAACAAATATTCTAAAGGAATTGAATATCTCTCTCTTTTTATTAAGTAATATCTTAAAGAAAAAAATCATATAAATCTATATTGATGATATAATTTTTAATTATAACTAAAAATCACTAGAAGATAGTTTATCAAAACTTATGAAAAGTAAATTTAATATGCAAATGATGGTTGAACTTACCTTCTTTCATGGTTCCAAATATCTTATAAACTAGAAGGAATAAGTTTAACTCAATATGTGTATATCATAGATCTACTTAAATGGTTTGATTTTTTCCTAAAGAGGATTAGATGAAGACTCAATATGCGGGGAGAATTAATTCCATTAAAGTATTGTAAATTTAAAGTCACATCTTGATTATTAAAATTTATCTTTTCTTTAATCATAATATTAAATTAAAATATAATTAAAATAAAGGATATGATACAATGATGTAGCTCAAGCCTTTTCCTTTGAAAAATAGTAGTAATATAATAATAAATAATTTTCCACTGGGTAACTTCCTATTATTCTTTCAAACTATGATAGAATAACAAATATACCGAGTATTTTGATTATACCTCTCAAAAGTGTTGTAAAATAGATGTGATGGTCAAAGTAATGAAGTGCTTCTATTTTTATTTCCCTATACACACTTCTTCTTCTTCTTTAAACCAATCAGACAAAATATAAATATATTTTTTTCTATCTGTTGAACTTTCTCTACCTAATAAAATTAAATAATAAATATCCAACAAAAATTATTTAAATTATACATCATAAATGAATCTTCCTAATGTAAATTATTCATGGGAAATATATTTTCAAAAATAATTTAATATTTAATCTGAAAATAATTTATTGAAAATACCAACATTGAAAATATTATTCATTCATGAAAATAGACCTTTTGATATAGCTTTGTTTCCTTAAAACCAACAGTCTCAAACATCTCTTAAATTTATGAATTCAAATAGGTCAAATAATAATATAGATAAACCATATTTTATTCTTCCCATAAACTCATTAATTATAAACATCTCCTTCAAAAATATCACACTTTTAAATATATCATAAATACTGACATTGACATGGTCATGGTTGAATAATTATTCAACAAAATTGTCAAAACCATTTCTCATTTATTATTTTGAATAAAAAATTTAATATTGACCTGATAAACTATCATAAATAAATCATATGTCGTTGTAGTAATTAAAATTATGAAACTAATAGAAAAATAAATCATTTAACATCTTCTTATTATTTTAATTTCAAATATACTGAAACTATAAATTTTAATATGTTCAAACCATAATCATAACATCATCCATAAACTATAATATCATACTATGAGAATCATATATTCCCATATTTTGAAGTCTTAAAACACATTTATGAATACATAAATTGTGCATTGGGTTTCTGCATGTGGTAAATGCATTTTTCTTCTTATAGATAATGTCATGTGATCCAGTCCATTTTCATATCATCATTTATTCTTCATGGAAGGAATTTATATAAAAATTATGAATTCACTCACCAAGATTATCTTTAACCGATATTTTTTATGTCATGTATCCATTATTTTCATCATTTAATGAAGGTTACCATCATACATATCATGGAAACACCTAAATGGTATGCTTTTTGCATGCATAGATTCTCTATTTTCATGTATATCATATATTGTATGAGACCCATATTCCTAGTGACTGCAGTATTTACTATATGTTTTTTATTCTATTATCTTCCAAAATACCAACTTTGGAGAAGTCTTTCTACCCATACGTGAATCATTACTTAGTAAAATCTATATAATCCATTTTCATGAAGTCTTTATTCAATTACATAACCATTATTCATGTAAGAAAATAACAACATAAAGGAATGCCTATAAACATATTACAACATATGAAAAATATCTATGGAACCCAATTAACATACTTGAAATTCATGTAAGAGAATTTACCAAATAGGAAAATAGACTAATGTATCTATATTGCCTCACATTTCCAAATTCATATATAACATAATTCATATATTTTAAATTCCTACATAACTAAATTGCCTCACATAAGAGAATTGACATAGCTTAATCCTATATATAGCTAAATTCCTTGGTAGCTTATTTCACAAAGGTGAATATCCTCATGTTTATAGAATTCTTACATAGCCAAATTTTAATATCATTATCTTCATAGTGTCTTATGAATTTTTGAATTTTTAGACCCTCTATATAACAAAATTTGATTTTGGTTCTTTTTTACATTCATTTATATAATTACATAATATTTAAATATCATTAATAAACACTTAAATATAAAATTTTTAGATTAATATATCATTTAAAAACTATAAGTAAAATGATCTAAAATCTACCAAAAATATATCTGAAATATTAAAAATATTTCGGTCAATTTTTAGAGAAACAAAATGACCATTTCAGCATTCCTCATAGTAAAATGAAATGTAGATAAACTTTTTATATTTCCAAAAAAACAACTGGTGTTCAATTAAAAGAACTATAGCTTGATCTATAATCCAAAAATAGTATCAAATGAAATCTAAATATTCATCACATAGTTAAAATGGAAAGAAAATAATAAAAAAATTAAATATATATAATTTGAAGAGGGTGAAATAATTATCAAAACATAAATGATGAATGGAAAATATATAATCAATATTTTCTTTATTTTTGTTAATTATATAACCCATACTCACTCTAGTCCTTTCTATAAGGAACAAAATGAAAGATAATGAATATTATACCCTATAAAATAACACAAAATATTATCCCTTATTAAAATGAATAAAAAAGATAGAACAACGGTCATAAAAATAAATTTTTCATGTCATTATCATAATCTTACTTCCATTAAATTATGAAAAATAGTAATATCATGTTCTCAACTAATAAAATAGTGAATAAACATGCTTCAGTAGAATATATTCTCCCCCTTTAAAAAAATAGGCATGCTGAAATTTCATAAAAAGAACTAGCATTCTCTCCCTTAAAATAATAAAAAGTAAAGAATGATCAATAAATTATAGATTTAACACGATTAGTGATAAATCATATTCTTCTTGAAAAAATAATCTCTATAAAAACACAAGGATATAAATCTCTTCCATTAAACCCTAAATTAGGCATGTTCCTAATGATAAAATAAATTTTACCTCCTTATTCAATTTAAAAACAAATAGAATAAATATCATGCTCTATTAGTTTTAAGAGATGTAAAAAAATGTAAGAAAATAAATTAATAAACTATTTTAAAATATTATTTATTTTAAAAATATAAATCATTTAACAAAAATAAGCAATGAAAACTCATGAAAATATTTTCAAGGATTGATTAAGATTTTCAAAGAATTGAGTAAATTGTTTTGACATAAATATAACAATTTGTAAAAATGTATTAAAAATGTAAGTCATCCAAATGATAAAACCTTAATTATTTGCTTACAAATGAGATATAAACCTTAAATTTATAAAATTATGACATACCATTAGATAATACATTAAAATACAATCATTTTGTCCATGAATTGAGATTTCGGTACTAAACACAGTTTATAAAGATAAAAAAAATTTAAAAATGCACATATGTAGGTATAGAATTAAAAAATCATATAATTTAGATTATCTCCTATATTTAAAATAACTAATTTACTCTAAAAAGATATTATAATTAAAACAGAAATGAAATACTTCCCATTTTACAGTTTCAGCTTCATGGATTTCCCTTTTAGAAAACAAACTACTTCAAAATCTATTTGAAATGTTTCCATTTAATAAGAACCCACCACTTGATATAACATGGAAACTTATAGATATAGTCTTGTGAAAATTTAAAACACAAGTACCTTTTGTTACCCATGTACTTTTGGGTTAGGAAATGTTATCAATAAGTTATTCAAGTAACAAAATCTGATTACATTGACAATAAATTATTCATATAAATTTAGATAAATATTTTGAAAAATAAACAAGTTTTATACCAAAAATATGAGAAGTTTTAAAATGATAATCATTTTCATAGTGACCATTTATTTCAAAATAAAATATTTTAACAAAATACATCCATTTATTTTTAGAACCTGGTTAAAAATAATTTCTATAATATTTTGGTTCTTTTCATTTACTAATAATACCAAAATCTTTCTTTATTTACTTTATTATTTATAGGGATTTTTCTTAAATAATTATTTGATTTTATAAATATAATATCAACTTGTTTCAAAGATTCAACCTCATCCAACAAATATTTAATTTTATTATCTTGCAAAGCAAAAAAATTTATACTAAAATTTTATCTTAAATCAGAAATTTTTTTAGATAAATTTTCCTTTTCAATAAAAATTGCATCATAAGATTTCTTTAAAGATATGAGAATTTTTTTAACTTCAAATTTTTCATCAAGAATAAAATGGTGTTCATTCATTTTATTAAAATAAAAAATTTCATAACTTTACTTTTCAAAATAAATGGATGATTGTACCTCCTCATCTTGAGCTAGAAGACATATTTTTCTTTTGATTTTCATGCTCATCTACAAAGTTAGAAGTATATTCACTACTAGACTTCTCATAGGCACTCCAAGTATCCTTGATAATTTTATTTCTTTTTCTATTATACCCAGATATCCTCTAAGATTTATTTAAAGTCATTTAGGTCTTAAAAGGATTTTATTATTTCATTCATATAACTTTACTTCATTCTTATCATTTTTCCTTTTTTATTTTCAAATTTTATATAGACTCCTAAATTTTCTAGAAATATTAGATAATTCATCATTTGAAAATGAATTACTAGGGTGAGAATCAAAATATTCTCCCTTTTAATCTTTAAGAGAAACTTTAACTATTTTTATGATAACTTTATTTTCAGTCTCATTTGGAATCTTAGCCTCATATATCATGAGGGTCTCAATAAAATATTTTATCTTAAAACCTTTAACTCGTGTAGACTATGAGATAGTATCATAAATTTAATTCCACTTAGAGCAAATATATTTAAACACTTTTAATGCCTGTTAGAATTCTAGAATTTAAGTTCATGAGGTAAAAACATAATTTACCAACTTAGTTGACCTCTCATTCATTTGAGTAATTATTTCCTATTCAAAAATTATAAAAGTGTCCAAATTTGATATTTGAAATATTGTACCTCATTTTTCGAACAATATTTGTACCTTTATATATAAAAAAAATATCTCACACATTTCATTAGTAGTTGTGCATTGAGAAACTAAATTAAACTCATTTATGCCAATAACAAAAATGATAGAATTTGTAGCTCTTGAATCTAATACTTGCTCAACTTTATTAGTACCAATCCATGTATTGGGTTCTATAATAGAAATATAATATAGCATCACCACTTTTAAATAAACTTTCATTTCAAAAAAATCAAGCATATAACCACGTGAGTTTTCCAACAGTCATAATTATCACTATTAAAATAAGGATCCAAAATCACAGACATGACTTATTTAAGATCAACCATTTAAAATAGCCTTCATCAAATGAATTTACCTTCAATATTTTTAAGTCTAAAATAAATATTCAATAATATCCAAAAGGGATTTGAGGATCATATAAAATGTCTTTTTTGGTGGAAATATCAGTATATCGTTAAATATATAAAAAATGAGAGCCACTTCTCTGATACCAATTATTGGTATCAGAAAAAATTACAAAATGACTTCAATCAGTAATGTTAATGATCGACCAAGATATATCAATATGGCCTAAGTTATGATTTCAATTTTTTTATAGATGAGTAGATGAAGACTCGAGAGGGGTGATTTTAGTTTTTTATAAAATCTTGTAAATTTAACTACCCCTTTTGATTTTTAAAAATATCATTTAATCAGATTATGTAATGGAAATATAATGCAATTAAAGGAAATGACACAACGATGTAACTCAGGCCTCTTCCTTTGAAAAAAATAAAATAATAATAAAAAAACAATATCAAACAGGCTAACTTATTTTTGTTCTTTAGAATAGTGAGAGAGAAACAAATATAAATAATACTTTGATTATCTCTATCAGAAGTTTTTTGAAGTATATTTGATGATACAAATGATGTAGAACTTATATTTTTCTTTCCCTATACAAACTTCTTATTCTATATTTTGAACTAGCTAGAGAAAATACATATAGATGTATTTTTTTCAATGAAATGTATCTCTCTTTGAAAATTAGATAATAAAAATCCAATACTTTAAATTTTCCAAAATAAAAACATATTCTTACCATAAATGATCCTAATGATATAGATATTCAAAAATATTTGAATATTTAATCCCTAAATAATTCTTTGAAAAGGTAATCCTTAAAAATCTTCATCTTTCAAGAAAATATACTTATTTATATAATTGGGTTTCCTTGAAACTAACTACCTCAAATATCTCCTCAATTTTATAATTTAAACAATTAAAATACTAATAAATATAAAGAATATTTTATTATTCCCAAAAAAAATTTAATGGTAAAAATCTCCTTCAAAAATATCTCACTTTTAAATTTATCACAAAGTCTAATTTCAACATATTCATGGTTAAATAAGTGTTCATCAAACTCTTCATAACCACTTATAATAGCTTTGATAAAATATAATATTTAATATTGAATTGATAAACAATCATAAATAAACCATATATAATTATAGTAAATAAAAGTATGAAACTATTAGAAAAATATAGCATTTCATATATCCTCATTATTATAATATCAGAAAAGATGAAATAGTGACTTCTGATATATTTAAACCATAACCATAAATTTATCCATAAATGATAATCTCATATGATGAGGATTATTTTATCATAAATTATCAAGTCATAAGACTCATTTATGAATATAGGAATTGTGTAGATATGTTCTATATTTGGTAACTACATTTTTATTCGTACAAAAAATGCCATTCAATCCAGTTTATTTATAGATCATTGGTTCTTCTTCATGGAAGGTGTTTAACTCGAAATTATTAATAAAGAAAAATCAATTTTCTCTAAGATATATCTTTCTATGAATCATATCCTTCTTATTCATTATGCAGTGTAGGTTAACCTTATACATATCCTAATAGTACCTGCACAACATGATACTCACATGCATAGATTATCCATTTTTAGGTTTATAGTTTACTATATGAGTCCCATATTTATAATGATTTTATTATCTTCTACATGTTGTGTTTTATGTTATCCTCAAAAATCGCAGTTTCAAAATAGTATTTCATCCTATAAGTGAATCATCATATAGGTAAATCTATGTAATCCTTTTTCACAAAGTCATTATTCATATACATAACCATTATTCACATAATAAAATAACCACATAAGGAAATCCAGGTAATCAAATTAATACATATGAAAAATCACCATGTAACCCAATTCACGTAACTGAAATTTACATAAATGAATTTTCCACATAGGATAATGGACTCATGTAGCTAAATTTATTCATGTAGCCAAATTATTGTATAATATAATCCATGTATGAAAAATACCTACATAACTTAAATGATTCACATAAGATAATTGAATTAAACAAATTATTTTTGTATCCAAATTTTTATGTAGCTAATTTCACATAGGTGAATGTCCTAATGTATGATAATTCTCACTTATAATAAAATTTTTACATATAAAAATCTGAAATTATTTATATGATTGACATATTAAGATTTTGTGAATTTTTAGTGCCTCCAAATTGTAGATAAATCCTTCTATAATTTTGATATATATTTACATAATTCCATAAGATTTACAATTCATAAATAAACACTTCAATCTAATATCCTTATCTTAATATGTCTTCTAAAAATAGTAATGAAAATCCTCTATAATCTGTAGAAAATATAAATATAATATTACATAGATTTTTTCCATTTATTAGATCACACAAATGAACATGTTAGCCTTCCTCGTATTTGAATTAAATGTAGGTAAAATTATTATATTTATAACCCAATAAGTGGTGTGAAATTATGAGAACTATATCTTGATATATAATCAATAAATATTAGAGAATGAAATCTATGTATTCATCAAAAAGCGAAATAGGAAACAAAATAATAAATAAAATAAATATTGATAAAAAATTAAATTAAAAAAAATAATTTTAATTGGTTAAATTAATTATCAAAAATAAATGATGAATGGTAAGGATTCAATCAACATTCTCCCCATTTTTATAATTAGAAAACCTAGACTCTCTCTCCCACTTTTTGTAAGTATCTAAATGAAATGAAAATGAATATTATACCTTACAAAATAACACAACATATTCTCCCCCATTAAAATGAATAATAAATAAAGAACTATTATTATGAAAATAAATTTTATATGTGAGTTTACACACTCATCCTTTTATTAAATGGAAACAACAGTAATATCATGATTTAAATTAATAAAATAATGAAAAAACATGATTCAATAGAATATAAATTCTCACCCTTTAATAAAGAAAATATAAATATTGTAAATTTATAAAAATAACAGTAATTATATCACTTTAAATACAAAAAAGTCATAAACAATAAATAAATTCTAGATTTAACATGATCAGTCATAAATCAAAATCTTCACAGAAAAATAATTTCCAAAAAAATAGAAGGATTACAATCTCTACCATTAAACCCTAAATTAAGAAAATTTATAATGATAAAATAAATGTAACATTATTCATAAAATTCAAAATGAATAGAATACTTATCACCCTCAATAATTTTTAAGAAATTTAACAACATTAATAAAATTAAGTAATAAACTCTTTTAAAACATTATTCCTTTTAAAAAGATAAATCAGTTAACCATAAGAATCCATGAGAACACATGAAAATAATTTCAAGGAATGACAAATATTTTCAAAGAATTAAGTAAATTTTTAAATATAAATAGAATAGTTTTGTAAGATAGTTTTTCATGTGCAAGTATGAAAAATGATAAAGTATTAAGTACATTCTTAAAAAAACATGTAATTTTAGCACATGCCAACATATCATTTGATAAAACTTTTAAATACATGCATGATGGCCGTGAATTAATATTTATATACTAAACATAGTTTGGAATAAAGAAAAATAAGAAAAAATTAATATAAATTGTACAATAATCCCATGATTTAAATAATATATCTAATAGCATTCGCACTATTTAAGGACTGAAAGGTTTACTGTCATGGAAATTAGTTATATAAACATCTTATTGTTTTACACTTGTGAACATTTATCCATAATCATTATCCTATAGACCCTTTTCTATATATCTCACATGATATAATCACCTTTATAACCTGGTTATTTGGAACATAATAAATGGGTGAGCTTAGATACTTGGTAAGGGAAAAATAACATAACATGAAGGAAAACATGATAATAAAATAAATATCATAATAAATGATCAAGATACCTTATATGATAATCATAAAACATGTTATAGTAACATAATATCTTAAAAATATGATTAATGAATCATAAAAGATATGACCAATAGAAAAACACATCTCAATATTCATATAACATGTGAGCAAGATATAAAAATGCAGAATACTTTAAAAAATAAGGAATCGTCATGAAAACATGGAATTCAACATAAATTAAAAACATATTGAAATTTTTTCATAACATAATGAAAAACATGGAAATATTGAACAACTATAAGCATAGAAGAACCAATGTGAGAAAACTCATTATCACTATGTTTATGTGAATAAACTCATTATGTCCACATATGAAAATGTGACAAAAACAATCATGCCCATGCTTATGTGAATAAACTCATTATGTCCACGTATGAAAATGTGACAAAAACAATCATGCCCATGCTTATGTGAAAAATCACTTTATGTATTGTATTGAATATATCATGATATATAAACTTAAACTAATGAATTTAATGGTGATATAGGACCCACCCATCATCATCCATACATATGTGTGTCTTTTAAAATCAATTATAAACATATCTTAATAAGCCCATTGAAAAATGGGTTTTCACATAACATGATCTTAAGTATTCATGGATAAAAAAATATTATATTACAAAAGGAATCACAAAATGATAAAAAAATAATGGGTGATAAAAGGATCACATCATGTGCAATAAACCCTGAAGGAAAAAAATAAGTGGAAATGCTAAATTTTTCACAAAAACTTTTAAACATTGTTATAAAAGATGAAGGGTAAATTACATTCAAAATCAAATTTTAGAATGGAGAGAGAAATTTTTTTGAAAACTATATTATAAAAAGTTATAAATAAAATTTATTTGAAAATAAATATATTTTTTCAAAAAAAAATTGGAGTGGAAAATAAAATATTTAATTTTTTAAAAGGTGTAAAACACTTTTTCTATGATATTTTGAAACACTATTTTTTGAAAAACCACATTGTTAAAAAGATTATTAAATTTTACTTATAAAAAGGGAAAATATAATTATAATAATCATAGAATATTATACATGTTATCTTTACAAAAATTATAGTATAAAATTGAATTGAATAAAAAAAATATATATGGAAGAAAAAACCATTAAAAGAAATGTGAATTATTCTTAAAAAATGAATTTTAACAAAAAAATAGAGTCACTGAGGAAGAATAATTTAGTTTTAAACATTATTTTTACCATAAAATATGGTTTAAATACAACATTTCATCATAATATGTTAGAATATATCAATATTTAAAGATAATAATCAAAGAGTAGTGATTACGACCTAAGGAAAAGATTTGAGTCATGAAAACCCCTTACCTTTTCCCTCAATTTGCATGGAAATGATTTAAACTCTTGTATAATAATTATAAACATATTAATTACCTATTTAAAAACAATATTGTTATATATATATATATATTCTTCATTAATTACAATTTGGTTCATATAAAATATTGTTGTGATCTATTTTCATCATTCAGTGTTAATAATCTTAACCGTTTTGAACTTAGTTCATAAAAGTGGTGTTGATATTACTTTTTCCCCAAAATATACTCATTTAAAAACCATTAAATGTTCTATAATTTATGTTTTATAAATAATTATAATGTTATAATTTCATTACATTGTAGTTTTATTCACATTTAATGAAAATGAGAATGGTGGTAAACTAGTGTTGGGTTTTTTTATCGATATCAATGGATTAAATTATAACAATAATTACATTTTTTTTACTAAAAAAGAACTATATTGATGATATATATTAATTATAAATATCATATATACATATAAAATATAAACTAAAACTATCCATATTTAGATGTGAAGTAAAATAAAGCACGTTTATTCATGGATGTGGTAGTCCACACAATGAATGATTTATGTTTTCATTTTTATTAATGGAAAAGGGGAGTGTGGTAAATTATTGTTACATAATTATAAAAAAAATATGGTATAATAATGATACTAATTTTATTATTTTATTATTTTGAAATGAAATATGGGTAAGTAGAAAATCATATAAATAAATAGAAAAGGAAAGATAGGTTTTAGAACATAGACCTCACTTCTTGCATTATCTCCTTTTGAAAATTGATTAAACATTTTAGGGATGGTATTTTGAGAAGTAAAAAACATACTTAATGTTTATAGGAGTGGGTACTAGGGGTTTGGGTAGAGGTTTGGATTAACTTCAAAGGTTTTGGTATGAGGGGAAGTGATAAACTTGATTGAACACATTAATTCCAATACCACTAATGATATCATTCATAGATTAATAATTGAGGCCATACTCATCTGCATTGATATCACTCCATATCTCACATTGTCCAATATTAATATTATACAGCTTCACCACTTTCAAATATAATTTCAGTCCAAGATTCTTCATGTATATAACTATACAAGTTTTCCCGCAACTATAATTATTTCCATTAAAACAGGGAACACGAATCATAGACATACCTTAATTAAGATCAACCATTGAAAATAGTCTTCATAAAATGATCTTCCCCTCAATATTGTAAAGGAAAAAAAGATTCAATAATATCCAAAAGAGATTAAGGGATGATATCAAATGTTTGTGTTAGGAAGAAATGATAGTATATCTTTAAGGATCTCTATAAGGAGGTCCACTACTCTGATACCAATTGATATTATCAAACAAATATATAAATTGACTTTAATATAAAACTTCAATCATAAAACAAAATACATCAAGAGATCCCAATCATTGATACTAGTTGTTTTCTTATATAGGATTACACAAATACTCAAAAGGGGGATGAATTGAGACCATTAAAAATATTTTAAATTTAATGATCCCTATTGATTATTAAAACTATCATTTACTTTAATAAGATTATGTAATGGAAATATAATGAAAATAAAGGATAATAAAAAATTATGTAGCTCATGACTCTTCTATCGCAAAATAGTAGCAAGAAAACAGTAAATAATGTCACGTAGGCTAACTTCTTCTTCTTCTTTCAAACTGTGAGAGGGGAATATATATTTAGAGTATTTTGAATTTCTATATTAAAATTATTAAGCAATAAATATGGAGATCAAAATGATGTAGCACTTCTATTTTTATTTCCCTATACAAACTTATTACTATTATTCAAACCATCTAGAGAAAATATATTAATATATATTTTCTATCCATTAAACTTTCTATCTATTCAAAAAAATTATAATAAAAATCCATAAAAATTCCTTAAAATTATATATAAGAAATGAATTTTATTACTATAAATGATCCTCATGAAATAGATATTCAAATATATTTTAATATTTAATCTCGTGATAATTCATTTAAATTAGCAGTGTTGACAATCTTCTTCGTTCATGAAAATATACCTACTAATATATATGGGTTTCCTTAAAATAAAAAGCCTTATATAACACCTAAATATATTAATTTAAACAATTAAAATATTGATACTAATAAATAAGCTTAAATTCTTCCCACAAAATCAATAATGGTAAACATTACCTTCAAAAATATCTCACTCTAAAATATATCAAAAAGTATGACTTCGACATGGTTATGTTTGAATAATTATTCACCAAACTCTTAAAAAAACACTTATCATGGATTCATTTAATATATTACTAAATATTTAACTGATAAACCATCATAAATAAACCATATATCATTGCCGTAAATAATTATATGAAACGAATAAAAAAATTACATTAGATATATTCTCGTTATTGTAATGTCAAATAAGATGAAATCATAACTATTGATATGTTCAAATCATATTTATAACATCATTATTATATTGTAATATCATACTATGATGATCATAAATTCCCATATAATGAAGTATTAAAACTCATTTTTGAATATAGATATTGTGCAGTGTGGTTCTATATATGGTAACTATATTTTTATTATTCTAAATAATTTCTTGTGATCCAGCTCATTTTCAAATCACTAGTTATTATTTATAGTGGGTTTTTAAGTCACAATGATGAAATTATACACATCATGTTTCTTTAAACTATATGTTTTGATGTCATATATCCTTCATATTAATCATTTACTGTAGGTTACCCACATACATATTGTAGAAGCACCTATAAAACATGTGCTCGCATTAAAATATTTTCCATTCTAATATATATCACATATTATATGAGATCCCCATTCCATGTTCTTAGAGAATCTTCTATAGTTTTTTTATCAACCAAGATTGTAGCTTCTGAATCCATTTTTTTGTTATCATCCAAGATTGTAGCTTCAAAGGGGTCTTTCAGACCAGATGAAAATCATTATGTAGGAAAATAAATGTAATCCTTTTTCATGAATTTGTTATTCATGAACATAACCAATATTCAAGTAAGTGAATAACCAATTTAGGAAATCCATCTAAAAATATAATGGTGTATGTAATATCTCCATGGTTCCCAATTCACATACTCAAAATTTATATAAGTGAATTTATCATGTAGACGAATGGGATCACGTAACCAAATTCATATGTAATAGAATCCATGTTTATGAAATCCCTACATAACTGAATTTCCACATGTAATAAAATTAACATTGAAAAATTCTTTAGGTATCCAAAATATTATGTAGCTGATTTCGTGTAAGAAAATATCCTCATGTAATAGAATTATCACGTAAGAGAATTATTATATATCCAAATATGAAAATATTTATCTGCTTGACATCTTAAGATTCAGTGAATTTTTAGTGCCACTAAATAGCCGATCTAGACGTTGGTATTTAAGATTTATATTTAGAAAATTACATAATCATTCTAATGAATCAAGAAAAACATTAATATAAAATTAGTGTCTTCAGATATCATCAAAAAAATGGTTATAAAATTTATTTTAAATCTACAAAAAATACAACTGAAATATTATAGAGATCTTGGTCAATTTTTAGAGCACACAAATGACTATTTTATCCTTACTCTTATTTGAATTATATGTAAATAAATGACTTATATTTTCAACATAATAAGTGGGTACCTCATATAAATTTGAATAGGGTGAAGTGATTATCAAAAAATAAATCATTAATGACAAGGATCTACTAAAAAAATTTGACAATGCTTCTAGAATTAGTACTCTAGTGGGTACCTCATATAAATTTGAACTTAAAATACCAAAAATTAGTGTTTCAAAAAATTTAAAGATGTATGATCAAAATTTTTCTTTACTTGATAACAAGTTAACCATGAATTATTTTCTCTGTTTTATTATGTGTGATATTCCAATGAATTCTAAGAGAATCCCATCTTAACTTAGTAAAACCATCTTATGTTATCTTAATGAAACTTCAAAATATAGACTATTTTATTCTTCTGGATCTTAGTTTATTCTTAAAGTTATTTGAACAATGGTTTTATAGGTTATAAATTGAATGTTAAAATTAATTCATGAAGCTTTCATTTCTTCGGTGAATATTTGTTTTCTTATTCCAGCATAAAAAAATATTCATTATCATTTTTCACTGTCAACTCTGAATATGTAGCAGCTAGAAGTTGTTTCCCCCAATTATTGGGGATTCACCACACACTAACTGATTTCAGAATTATTTTTCCACAAACTCTTATTCTTTATGATATTACTAGTTTAAATTATTCGTTTAATAATTTGACACATCACTCACATGAATATATATATATATATAATACACCACTTCCTTCAAGATCACACACAAAAAATAGATATTATCCTTGAATTTATTGGAACTGAAGATAATTTTTATAATTTATTTACAAAACATTTGCATTCAATAAGATCAAAATAAATTAAACAAAATATTGGTATGATTATTGTTAAGTGTTCATCTTTTATTTTATATTAAACATTATTCTAACATTTTGAAACTTCTCAAGAAATAGGGAATGTATTTCATTATCATATAAAATCATTCTAAATATTTATATAGATTAAACATATATTCCAAAATATATTGAAATAGAATTTAAATATATATTTATCACCTCTTACAAAACTAATCTTTTCTGAATCATATTACTTAATGACATTTTTGGTAGATACATTCTGGAAGGAATTTTTTTATAAAATTTTTATCTTAAATAATCCTTCAATTTATGTACTTAATTTTTTATGATTGTTTTTAATCTTACACAGATTCTATATTAATCTGACATAATACATAAACCCTACAAGTTAATTTTATTCACACTTTATAAATTTGGTTCTTTTCTTTCATATACCATTTGTTATTATGATGTTAAATTCAATTTTTTTTTACTTTTTTCTGAAGATTACTCTTATATAATTCAACTTTCACTCTAGCATGGATCTTACACATGACTATGGTTTTATTCACCCTATTTATCACCTATCTCAATCACTTATTTTTAATTTTTGAAAAAAAAACTTTATAGGGTTTAGTGGGAATCAACCATCTGATCTAATACTATAAACAAAATTACCACATTATTGCAACATAGTTCACCCAAAAAATAAAATGAGCAACAACACTAGCAAACAATAACTAAATAAAACCAAATAAAAAACAATTAAACCAACAAACTAAAACTCATTCAACCTTTATTATGTGAAAAACATACTTTCTTATATTTATGTCATTTCTACATATAAGAAAAACTTATAATTAACTTATCTATATTCATCTCACAAGTCATTAGTTACTCCCCATTCAACCTATTTATTATTATTCTTTTTCAATTCTAGATGGTTATTTTTGAAAATTAAAAGGGGAGAGAAATTAGTATGGTAAGATTAATCGTATCACAAAGGGGGATAATTTTTAGTGAAATAAAAATAGGGTGAAATTGTTATAATCTTGGGTGAAAAGTGTTCTTAGGATATGTAATTTAGGTAAGAGGAAATTTTCAATTTATATACTTGCATATTCTTGTGGGAGTAAGTTGGATTATTTTGGTTTTTTTTTCAAAAGAAAGGAAATCTCTACATTACACTTATTTTAATTAAACATTTCTTTTTATAATGTTTTTTGAAAACTAAAAATGGATATATTGGTGATTAATTTTCCTAAATAACATATATTCAGAATTTTTTGTCTCTATAAATCACAAATACACTATATATTTTAGTTATGTTAACATGTAGTATATTTTCAAGGGAATGTGGATTATATCATCTGATTAACTATGTTTTAGACCAACTGATTATGAATATTCTCATTCTAGGACATTGTGAACTCACCCAAAATAATATACAAATGGAATATCATGTTGAATATTATGAGTTTATTATAAGTAAAAGTGATTCCATGAAGTTCTCTAAGAATATATTAGATTTTAATTATATCCATAGACTATAAATAGGATATCGAGGACTTGTTGAATATATGATTTATCATGATGAATCATGTTGATTAATAAACTTCTAAGAGTTGTTAACTGCCTCAATGATTTGAGGGATTCTAAAAGTTTTAGTAGCCAGTGTGATAAAAGTATTATCATTTATGTGAGGTTTCATTATAAAAGAACTTAATTTCTTATTTCAATAATTTTCTTCTAATCATACATGATCAAGAAAAATACATGGATAAGAACATGTGATTTAGATCTTTTTGGTCGAATAATTATTGGAAATGGAATTGTTGTTGACCTTTTTCAAACAATATATTGGGATAAAAGCCTTTTATTTTGATCCCAAATGATTGAATAAGTTTCTGGGATAAAAACTTTTTATTATTGATCGTTAATCAAAAACTTTTATGGATATGACTTGTGTATTGTGATATTTTTTATAAAATAAGTTTGAGAGATAGGAAATTGATATCCTTTGGATATGGGTATTAATACTCCTAAAACTTTTGATCAAAATTAATGAAGTTTCATAGATATGAACTTATTTATTTAATTTAATAATATTATTTAGGGGTTTATGAATTGTTATCCTAAACCACATTTATTTTTTTTTGTTATGTTATATTTACTTATTTCATTTACTTTACTTAATTTGGTTAAGTTTTATTTTCCAAAATTTTTACTTTCTGGTGCATTTACATTTTTATTACTCTGAATATGTTTGTTACTTATATATCTCAGACATTACATTATATTAGTATGTAAAAAAATTAAATTTGAAAAAACTTCAATTCACCCCTATTGAAGATTCCAAACTCGAATAACAACAACCATATTCTTCCGTTAAATGTTGCTTCCATCATTTTTACTACAATTCTAGGTGTCTAAAACATTAGATCTTTGTTCCATTAAACAATAACCACATTTGGAATTTTTATTTCATCTAAAATTACCTCAATAAAATTTAATTATTCACTATTTGTATATATATTTATTTGTGTTAATCTCAAACATCTTACCCCTAGCTTCAAGTATTGAATTTAGATCTCCCATATTTCATGTGAACAACACTTTCATCTTGGTAATGTATTTGAATTTTTACTCACTATAAAATTTACTCAATGAAATATTCTCATATTTCAGTGATTTATTTTCTCTCTCAATCATTTTATCCCCCCTCAATCATAAAAAACCAATATTAAATGAAACACCTTTGGTTTTTTCTTTTCATTACTTTTTTCCACTTCACTACAACTTTCTTCCACATCACTTATTTTGACTTTTGAATAATTTGATTTATCCATAAAAAAGTATTGTCCCTTAATCCTCTAATTCATTTTACTCTATACTAAATTCCTAATTTACATATGTGGCATCATATTTTAAAAAAAAATATTCTTTGAGGTATTCAAATTTCCTTTACCTTTGAAGTATTTTCTATGGGTTCTGAGTGCAACAGAAGCGGTGGATGGGGCATGCCCAACTCTACTTTTTTTCATGACTGATGATTAATCTAAGATTTACATGATGATAAACATTGTGAACAAAGGTATTTAATCAAAAAATATAGACAGTAGATAAATAATAGAACCAAATCACATGATCATCACATATTATTTATAATTAATATAAGTAATAAAAGAATTACCTTGTAAAAAATTCTTACTTTGTTGATGGATCTGAATATTTATCTACGTCAGACTATAATTGCATTGTAGGAATCAAGAATAGATCCCTCTAATAATGATCCACACATGTTCCATGAACCCTCGAATGACACTATAGGAATCTATGGTTTCTAGCATAGAAAATCATAACGCTTGTGCCATTAACCTTTGATCACCTTAAGAACCTCTTCAAGGAAGGGTTATATTTGATCTCTCGATGCTTGAGGGTAGTGGTGGAGGAGGATCTCTCTCCATTCTTGAGAGTGTTCATAGAGAGGGATCTATCTAGTACTTTGAGAGTATTGTCTCTAGATCTTTTTATGCACAACACAAAATGAATTTTCTCTCTAGAAAAATAATAGAATTTGGTTTATATACTACTTGGGTTAGAAAATAATAATTTCACACACACCCTTATTATTTTTTAATCCCTCTGAAACTCAATGTATATAATAATATTATTATTATTATTTCTTGACATGCACTAAACTCACGAATTAAATTAAATATTATTTATTAAATAATATTCAATATATATTATTTCTCACTAGACCATTAAACTCATTCTTCCATTCTTCCATAAAATTTATAATGCCTTGAATAATGACTATTTATTTAATAAATAAATATCACTATATTATTCATTAATAAATAAATAAATATTATATTCACTTAATAATAAATAAATATTTATTAAATATTCTACCCACATAATATTATCTCGAATAACTGGTGACAGAATATATGCGATCAAGAAAACATGAATAATTATTAAACCACATATTGGAATAATATTTATTCAACTTGTTAAATAATAAATAATAATATATTATTTAACATAGATTCTCGATACACTTAGTGTGTAACCCTTTAGGCCCCTTTATCAGGGACCTTTGGTGAAGCAGCCTAAAGTCCAAGGTAAGCATCTAGAAACATGCCAAGAAACCCACAGAGAAAGAAGTTAATATCATGACAACATAATACATCATATAGAAACTTTATATATAATATAATTTCTTTATCATGACATCACTAATTAAGAAGGTTGCATGTTGGTGTCATCAAACTATGTGCTTGATGTCTCTTTCTTTAACTTTCCGGAAATTGAACTTTTTTATAGAACAACAAAGACATGGATTTATTTAGTCTATATAATTTCCATAAAATTTTCTAAGATATAAACTTCTGTTAATGAAAAGAAGGGAAAAATCCTTTCTTGCATTATTCAATAATGAAATATTACTCAGGATACACCCAATGTATCCTACCTCACCAAAAATATATAACGTCACAGTTTTCATCAATAAATCAAAGTACATGACTTATTATACTCATTAATAATAATAGTAAATTCTAAGGATCTATACACATATCCCAAAATAGGAACGTCCAATGAAGTATAAAAAAGTGGACTTCCTACTAGTGAGTCTTATTCCCATAATATCATACACTGAATATTATCAAGGACGTACACTATGAAAAGGTGCCTAAAATTACTATGAGTATCCACCCCTAATAGACTATATAATTTGTATCCCTCAAATGATTTAATCTATCTATAAAACATATATTTATGAATATTTTCATGCAACTTCTGGGTTCTCATCATAGCAGGGAAATGCAATGAATTTTCAATGTGATGGTTCCTCTTAGGACATTATCACATACTATATCATATAGAAGAACAGTCATGATGTGATAAGAAATTTATTGATATTAAATAAAATGAATATAGGTTATCATAAAGTACACAAAAGTTGGTCCTGGGGCACCAACTCCAATATAATCCCACTCACACTAGATCCAACTTCTAACAACCTTCAGTATGCTAGCTCTCATATGATACTCATGCTTCAGCTGAGATATGCATTTAGTCAAGTGGTCCACCATGTTTTCTTTTGTGGGAACTATTATTACTAAAACTTCACCCCTCTGAGAAAAATACCTAAAAAGATGATACTTCCATAGTATGTGATTTATCCATGGGTGTGGCCTTACCTCTTTTATAAGAGCCACCGCTGATGTATTATCATAATACAATGTGATAGGGTATTTACTTTCAGGTACCAAATCAAGCTCCTAGGATAATTTTCATATCCAAATGGATTACTTGGCAACATCAGAATCCACTATATACACATAATTATCTATAAAACTAGAGACAACATGATTCTTTGAACTCTTCTAGCTCATAGCTCCTTCATTAAGATAAAAACATATCTTGACTATGAATTAAATCATTATGATCGATTTGAAAACTAACATCAGTATAACCCTTGATGACTAGATCATTTTCTCCTCCATACACCAGAAACATATCCATAGTTCTTCTGAGATACATAAGGATAAAATTAACATTAGACCAATGTTATTATTCTAAATCAGCTTTTAATCTTACTACCATGCTCAATGTGTAGGAAACATCAAGTATAATACATAACATGACATACATGTTTGATCATTTCTGTAAAGAATATGAGATCTTACTCATTATCTATTTATCTTATTATTTTTTAGGACACATTTTATTAGAAAGTTGTAAACATGTGACACTAGAACTAATACCCTCTTGTATTTTTCTTTTAAAATGATTTAGTATCTGGTAAATGCATATAATTTTAATTATTCCAAGCAGCCTCTTGGATCTATCATGAATGATCTCGATCCCTATAATATAGGATGTTTAACCTATGGCCTTCATGGAGAAACACTTGTATAACTAGTCTTTAAAAAACTATAAGACTGGTATTTAATTTCTAATAAGTAATATGTCAACAATATATACTACTAGGATAATGACCACATTCCCACTAATCCTCTTGTAAATACATGGATCACATTCATTACTCGTGAAACCAAATTCTTTTATAGCATCATCAAATCAAATGTTCCATGACCTAGATGCTTTCTTCAATCTATAAATGGGTCTCTCTAACTTCCATATCCTTTTGGAATCACCTAGAGTCACAAACCCTTCTAGTTGTATCATATAGACATATTCTTGAAGTTTCCCATTAAGAAAAGTTGTTTTGACATCCATCTACTAAATTTCACAATCATGGTAAGCTATTACAGAAAATAGAATTTTTATAGATTTAAACATGATAAATGGTGAAATTTTGTCATCATAGTGAATTCCTTAACACTATTTAAACCCTTTAGTCACTAGCCTTGATTTATAGGTATTTACTTTATCTTACATATAAAATTTTCTCTTGAATACCCATTTTAACCCTGTGGAATTTATATCACGTAATATCTCATGTTTTTCTAGGTATTTCCTAATTTGAGTTTTTCATTAAACATCTTTCATTGGGTTTTCCATTATCTTTGAACCTTATTGGTTGAGTCTTGTTCAGAGATAAAGATTCTTTATTGTGAAAAATGACCTAGAGTTCAAAGATGTATATATTTTTTAATTAAAGGAGTCTATGTATAAACATGTTAGATTGGATTACGAGGGTTTCCCATGGGTTTAGAAGGCTTCGAAAGCGATTCAGGAATTTTCTATAGAAATAGGGCCCAAATATATCTTTGTGGAATTTACATTCCATGTACTAGTTACACAACACATAACAACTTCTAGACACATGTCATGAATTTGTTCATGACATGAATTGGTTACACTTTGTGAACATAGTTCACATCATGTAAATGTCAGGCAGGGTTAATATTAAGGTGAGGAGATGGGTTTTTCAGTGTAACTCATAAGTAAGGATTATTGCAATGTAATATACTTACACTCTATGTAAATTGTGGGATGAATGGTTTTAAGGATGTGTAGTGCTTATGTTTTTCATTCATCTGCTACATCCCTTCCTCCTCCCAAAACCTATGTGAATTCCAAATGTTTTTTGGAGACCTTTCCCCCATTTCAGACATCCCAATCATGCATTTAATCCCTTGTGAGTGTTTTTGATTAGTTATCTCTTATCTTCCATCATTAATTGTTATGGTGGTAGAATATTTTGACTGTGATTTGTTTTGGGTTTTGATCTTGACCTGGGTTGATCTAGGTTTTACTTGGTGTTTTTAGTTAGAAGTGTTCCTTAATCATCAGATAAAGGTATGGGGTCTAAACCAAACCCTATGGTCTGTTTAATCGCCAAGTCTATAAAATATTTATATTTTTTCAACGTAACGTGAACTCTAATTAATTAATTTTTTAATTAATGTTAAATCATGGATTAAAATATTGGTTGGATCCCTTTGGATTCAATTGTTGATGTGACTTGGCTTATAGCTACCCATGGGTGAGTGAACCATTCAATAATAAGAACATGGATAATGGTTTAAATTATGTTTATCAAGACCTAATATTTTAGTTGATTGCTTAATATATAACCACTTTGGTAATAGATTATGGTTATTCATATGGCTATTAATAAATTGACATATAAATGAAATTATAATTGAAAGACAAATTATATTTTTCATAATTAACCATTGAATCTTATGATGTGATATTATGATATCCTTTCTGTTATGAATTGTTGGGTTTATGCTGAAATGCTTATATATAGGGATTTTCCAAGAGTCTAAAATGATTATATAGTAGTCTTGGCCTAGTAATACATGATGAAATGATAATATAGTAGACTTGGTCTAGTGATACATTTTGAAATGGTTATATAGCGGGCTTGGACCAGTTGATGCTGAAATACTTGTATATATGGATATTCAAGAAGTCCGGAATTCTTATATAGAAGGATCTACCTAGTTGTTTTATTATACCATGGTTTATGGATATGGTTTTAATGGTTGTGATATATGATTCAATCATGGTGTTGAAGAAGGTTGATCTATGTATTGTATTAATTGATTAATTAATAAACTTGTTTATTTCTTTATTGTATACACTTATTATTGTACTAGTTTTGTTTAGACATGGTGGTGTTGACATTACTCACACCCTATTCAGGTCATAGTTTGGTTTTTGGGAAGATTACATGGATTTAGGTTTAGAAAAGGTAAAGGGACCTTGTTGCTAATTTTTAATTGTTGGTTGGGATGGTGTTTAGATACGAGACTGACAAGGGGTTTGGGACTCAGGTCTTTTGTGATTAGTCATGTCATCTAATTATTTTATTTGAAATTATTCAATTTTACATTTAGATACATCTCATATTATCGTTAAATTATTATTCAATATTGGTTTGTTGATTCCTCCTTTTATTTCCCTGTTTCATCTTGTACTATTTTTGTTATGTCCATTACTCTAATTATATTTATTTATATTATTTATTTTGACTACTATGTAACTCCATAACAAGGGGTATATTATCCAGACTATATCATGACACCCCCACTAATAGTATGAAGCCTCTAGAATATGGGTAGGCATACTTGCGGTCCTATAACCAACCCAATATGGCCACATGAGAGGGTTTCAAATCATGGGATATTATAAAGTGGTATTAGAGGCAAAGGATTTTCTTTTCTCTTACTTTACTATTTGTAAATGTAGAAAGGAGACTATGTTGTATAACGTCTTGGTAATGAGCTTTTTCATGGGATTAGAAAACCCATGCATGGGTGGGAATCTGAGTTCCCAAGGATGGGATTGTTGTTCATGATGTTCACTTGTTTCGAATGATGTTAGTTCACCTAGATTGATTGATAGAGCAAATTTATGTGCATATTTTTAATCAAATAATGAATATTTTTTTACTTTTTTTCCAAGATAAACCCCATGTATTTAAATTTTTTATTAAAATAATGGTTATTTTGAATTATAGAATTAAAATGGACTAAATTTTGAAAACTGCATAATTCTATATTTTTTACTCATTTTTACATCAAGGGTATTTTGGTCATTTAATAAAAATATAATTCCAAATCTAGTGATTATTTTTTTTAGAATCCTTATTTTATTTCCTTCAACTTTGTATTTTGGATCAGGAGCTGATTCAGGCATCTAGAGGCCTTGAAAATCAATGAAGTTAATGATTTTTTTGGGCAAACAACTAGGACCCCACCACTGTAATGAAATCATATCTCGGCCTAAACACCTTCAATGGATGTGATTCCACTTGGAATATAACTATGAAACATAGTCTTTTTTCTTTAATTAATTTTAAAGAGTTTTGAATTCATTATGGTTTCCATTAGATGTTATAATTTTGGAGAAATCTTCATAGAACCTTCATCCAGACAAAGAAACCTCCAAGGAAAAAATTATAACTCATACATCTAGTGGCTAAATGAGTTGAAATTTTTAGGGTGAATGACAAAAACATTTATTAAAAACTTTCATGAAGGTGTACACATGTTAATTGGATATTTAATAGTCCAAAAACATGAAACTTTTCAGAGGAAGAATTCTTCCTATAAAAGGAGGCCCTCGCCTCCTTCCCAAATCATCAGCTCGACACCCACAGCCAAAGAGGGATCCTACCGGGGCATGGGCTGCTGATGCTCTTATATTTCCCCCACATTACTACTTTTTATTTTATTTTTATTTTATTTTTGTTTTATTTTTAATTTAAATGGTAATTTTAATTTATTTTAAATAAATCCATGTATTTTTATTTTGGTTTCCACCATTTAATAACTTCTATAATTATAATAATAATAATAATAATAATTGAAAACTATTATTATTATTAACATTATTATTATTATTATTTATAATATCTCAATCTTAATTTCAAATTATTTTAATTTATTTCTCTCTCTTATTTCAAAAACTATCTTCTTAAATAATAATAATAATAATAATAATTATTATTATTATTATTATTATTATTATCACATTAATTATAAATTATGTATCTCTCTCTCTCCTCTCTATATCTATCTCCTCTCATCCATCCACATTTGTTATCTCATACTCTCATAAATGAGAGGCTAACCCTGAGACTTGGCCTAGGGGGAGGTCAAGGTGTTCTTGAATTTCCCTTAAAATTTATTCTAAATTTGTGATAGACTTGAGTAGTATTCTTGGGAGAGGAAAATTCCCCTGATTGGGTGATGGTCCCCAACAACATGCGGCTCAAGCTATTTCTATTCTGGAAAAGAATAGTGATTCAAAAATTATATTCTATGTTTGAGTTATCAAACTATAATCAAACATATAAAGAAGAATATTGATTGAACCAAAGACTAGACCCCAAATCAAGTATTTTTTCCCTAACTCCATTCTATTTAGACTTGCATCTTAGTATAAATTTAGAATTCTTTCTTTACATTTCATTTTTTTAAATAATCAAAAAAACCCAAAAAGGGATAGTCTATGTGATATAGAAGAAGTATGTGAACTACATTGAGAAGGCTCCTCAAGAGAGATGACCCTGGTCATCCATAGTGATGCACTAGGAAAAATATCATTGCTTTTTTCCACGCCCCGTGACAGGCGTGTGTCAAAACTGGTTTCATTTTTGGGGATCCAATCAATAGTTCATTTACTTTTTATATTTTTACATCTTAGTTAGATTTAAATTCTTTTTATAAAAAACTGAAAAAAATATTTCTATGATGTACTCAAATTCATATTATTCTGCATGGGCTGACAATTACTCATAGGTGCAACAACAAAAACAAGAAGAAGATTTTAGAAGGTCTCAGGTGCAAGAACATAGAGAGATCGTTGAACAACTAATAAGAGAAATATGAAAGAATGTTTGATTAGGTTTGTGAATTAATGGAAAAACCCAACCTTAATTCGGATCAAGAACATGAGGTGGAAAATGAGGAAGAATTACCTGTGTAGCAACAAGTTAGAGATCAACAAATATTTGATGAATTATTGATTAGATGTGAGGAACTACCTCATATCCCCCATACAATACAAAGAAGAAGATATGACACCATTAAAGGAAGAAACAACCCAAGTGGTTGAATCTGAAGTCAAGATGGAGGAGCCTGACTACCTACCTTCATCCTTAGAGAGTCTACTCCAAGAGGCACTTACCACTGAGGTAGAGATTGAAGCTAAACCGAATCATGGATTTAAACCATTATTTGACTCTATCTCTTATAATTTTATTGAATCTGAATTCTACATCAATCCTTGTAGTTTTGATTATACAAAATCAAGAAAACTTAGCTATGCCTTGGAGGATGAAGAAGAACCTGGATATACACCTTATAAGGAACAAATGGAGCTCCCTAGACACATTTAATATTAGTTAAAGGAAGTTCATGAAGAGATGATAGTGGATTTCCTTAAGGAAATTGTGAAAAAGGATTCTTAATTTGATAGGTAATAATTTGATCTTGATACTACATGTTTTAATTTTATGGAAATATAATTACACTCTGACTTTCCCATTGACTACTGTTTTGATGCAGCATACCTTGAGGAACCACTAGACAGAGAATAAGAGGTTGAAAAAGTAGCAACCAATAATAATAATGATTCATACTTCATCCTACCCCCACCATGAAAGATATACCCCATTGTGAATGTGTGGGATATTGTGTATTATATACATGGATCATCCCTCAGGAACAAGGATAAATCACATGATAGGAAAATATACATGTGGTGGTTCAAATCAAAGAAGCTTCATCCACCATTTGACTTTGGATAACAGCTAGTACTTCCCTCTGGAGGAAGTAAAAAATTAAGTTCCCACTTGGGGTATCATACCAAGATTTATATTTACTTACTTTCTCAGAATTTAGATGTTACTTTCTTTTCATAGAAGTTTTGTAGCATGCAGGCCACTCCCTCTATCATTTTTGAACTTAAATGACATGATTCTTATACTTAATTGAGGTGTTTTCTTTTATAGGTTCATAATGTTAGAAGGCAGCCTCATATAGTGAAGGGGGCAGCCTAAGTTTCATGGAAAAGGGGATTTCACTTTTAGTGTTTTATATTTTAACCTCACTACTTTTTTTCCTCAATATTTGTTGAGATTTAAAGATAAAATTATAGCCCACACTTTAATTATTCTTTACTTGACTAATCTAGGAGACATGAGTATCTTAGGAACTCAATGATGTCATGTCCTAGATTTCAATGCTGATATGATTAAATGATTTAATTAGAGAATTTAATTTTTAAATATGAAGCATAGATATTGAAATGATAACCCATGATTTGAAGGAATTAATTGATTCATATAAATGAAATTCCCAAACCATATTTCTTACTTTGAATTTCTAAAACTCATGCGAATTGATTTATTATTGTTAATCATGTCTTGATTGATTTTCTCATATCATATATCTCATTCCTAAGAGTATTTCTAGACCACGTACTTTCTATTTATTCTTGAACATATTTCTTGAGTGATCTTGGGACATGTAACTAGCTAGAACTTATATTGAAACTTGTCAAAGCTATGAATGTGAAAAAACACATTTAAAATGATTTAGGCATCCTTTTAAAAGCTACTTTTCCTTAAAAGACCACCTTTACATAAATCCCAATGTTATCCCATAGAGACCATGAATTACCATTATAGGGATGACCTATGTTTCAATCCATTTTTATCCATTCCTACCCTCCTCTTAGTATTTTCATGATATTCTAAAGTTGAAGTGTAGGGGTAAATGGAATCATAGTGGGTAGGATGATATAAATTGTAAGGAAGAAGTGTGTGGTATTATTGTGGGAATTATAAAAGGTTGTGGAATCATTCATTATACTCTATTGTTTTCCCCTCTTGAATTAAAAAAATTACAAAAATGACAAAAATATCCAAAAAAGAGAAAAATGGGTTGTGATTTGGGAGAACCAAAAATTACTATTTTCTAGACTGACGATCTTTTGATCATATGTGGTTAAGTGAAATATGTGAGGTTTTATCTAATAATAAATTTCAAAAAAAGTAAAATAAAAGTACAAAAGTAAAAAAAATATATTCAATAGGGTGAAAAAACCATTCATTATGCATAATTTGATCATGACCTTACTTTGAGTTTTGGGGAAGTGGGTGTTGAAACTTTGAAGGGGATAATTTCATTGCGGTTTTTGATATAATGCATTGTACATAAGAGATAAACCTTCTCCTTGAGCCTTAATTTTTAAAGCATCATATCCTCCCAATATTAATTCTTATAGTCATTTGAACCATTATTGCAAGTCCTCGTGATTTTATGTGTCTTATTTCTTTAAAAAGTAGAGAATGTAGTTCACTTACAAGCCTATGGATAAAGAGCATGTTCTCATGATATGAGAATAACTTTACTTAAATTTTATCACGAGTGATTAGATAAAATAGTCAAAAGTGAGGTAAATCGCGACTTGGAATGTTTAATAATAATGAATCAAGGATTTTTAATGAATGAAAGGAGAAGTTCCATCAATTTTCAAGGGGGAAAGTTAAATATCTAAATTATTTGTTTCTTTGAAAAATGGGAAATTAAACTAATATTTTTTGAATATTTTTAAAATTTTGATTTCATGTTGAAAATTGTTTGAGTTTATTGCATTAAAATGTGAAAATTGGTAACATTTGTTTCCTCTGATTTCCATGTTAAGATTTTATGCTTGAGGACAAGCATGGTTTAAGTGTGAGGGTATTTGACAAAGAAAATTTATGTGCATATTTTTAATTAAATAATGAATATTTTTTAGTGTTTTTAAATAATAAAACCCATGTATTTAAATGTTTTATTAAAATAATGAGTATTTTGAATTGTAGAATGAAAATGGTCTAAATTTTGAAAAGTGCATAATTCTGGATTTTTGAATCATTTTTACATAAAGGGTATTTTGGTCATTTAATAAAAAATATAATTCAAAATTTAGTGATTCATTTTTTTAGAATAATTATTTTATTTCATTTAACTTTTTCTTCTGTGATAGAAGCGGATTTGGGTATCTATAGGGCTTAAAAAATCAATGAAGTTAAAGATTTTTCTGGGCAGATATTGTGGATCCCACCACCATAACGAAACCATATCTTGGAATAAACACCTTAAATGGATGTTATTACACTTTGAATAGAACAAGAACACATACTTGTCTTTTTTAATTAATTTTATGGAGTTTTGAAGTCATTAAGGTTGTCATTGGATGTTATACTTTTGGAGGAAGCTTCCTAGAACCTTCATCTAGAAAAAGAAACCATTGATGAAAAAATAATAACTCATACATATGGTTTCCAAATTATTTGAAATTTTGAGGGAGAATGACCAACACATTTTTGAATAACATTCATGAAGGGTATGCTGTGTGAATCAGCCATTTAATGGACCAAAAACACTCAAATATTCATAGGAATAATTATTACTATAAAAGGAGGTCCTTGCCTCCTTCCCAAATCATCAGCTCAATACCCACACCCAAGGAGAAATCCCACCGGGGAACGGGGAACTGATGCTCCTCTCTTCCTCTATCATTTCTTATTTTTATTTTATTTTTATTTTGTTTTTGTTTTTGTTTTAATTTAAATTATAATTTGAATTTATTTTAAATAAATCCGTGCATTTTTATTTTGGTTTCCACCATTTCATATCTTCTATAATTATAATAATAATAATAATAATTGAAAACTATTATTATTATTATTAACATTATTATTATTATTATTATTATTTATAATAACTCAATCTTAATTTCAAATTATTTTACATTCTTTCTCTCTCCTATTTCAAAAACTATTTTCTTAAATAATAATAATAATTATTAATATTAATATTATTATTATTGTTATTATTATTATCACATTCATTATAAATTATTTATCAATCTCTATCTCTCCTCTCTCTATCTCTCTCCTCTCATACATCCACCATTGTGATCTCATACTCTTAGAAATGAGAGGCTAACCCTGAGACTTGGCTCGGGAGGAGGTCAAGGGGTTCTTGAATTTCCCTTAAAATTTATTCTAAATATGTGATAGACTTGAGTAGTATGCTTAGGCGAGGTGAATATCCTCAATTGGGTAAAGGTCCCCAATGACATGTGACTCAATCTATTTCAAGGATGGAAAAGAATAGTTATTCAAACATGAGATTTCATGTTTGAGTTATTAAACTAGAATCAAACATATAAAGGATAATAATGATTGAACCCAAGACTGAACCCCAAAACCAAGTCCTTTTTTCCAAACATCATTCTGTTTAGACTTGCATATTAGAATAAAATTATAATTATTTCTTTACATGTCAGTGTTTTAAATAATAAAAAACACACAAAAATAGATATTCTAGGTGATATAGAAGATGTAGGTGAGCTACATTGAGAAGGCTCCTCAAGAGAGACAACCCTGGTCAACCACTGTGTTTCACTAGAAAAAATATTATTTCGTTTTTCTACACCTCTAGATAGGTGTGCATCAGGGATTCACATGGTGTGTGATGTTATTGTTTCTTGATATTTACACTTGTGGCCCATTATGATGTGATATGGGTATTCATGCATCATGATAGCAACATAGGGATATATATTGACAATTATTGTTCATTATTGGTACATATTTATTACATGTGTTATATACATGCCTATATGAACTATGAAATTATAGATATATTATATCTTATAATTGAAATTAATTGAACTAACATGTCAAGATAGAACACTTGTAAAACATGTTTAGAGAGAATGGGAGCAGTGGTTCTCTATTTTTGTCACTTGATGAGGTTGACCTTGTTTTCTAGCCATTTTTCTAGAAAGTGTGTTTATTTTGTACAGAAAATTCGTCCTTGTAATCTTTATGTTGAGAATCATGAGAGTGATAATAAATGTGCTTCCAAAACTGTAGATCCAGAGCATCGTGTAGCTCTTGAGGATCAGATGGATTTCTATCTTTACAATAACTTCTTGAGGGTCATGTGATCCATGGAAACAGAGAATGTTCACACCATGACTTTAATGTTTGAGTTGAATAAAGAGTTTAGCTACAACATCTACCATTGTTTAATGGAGAGGTATTCTCCTAGGTATCCTATGTCTAGATTTATTTGGTCTAGATGGTCTTCAAGAACCTTGAGACACATGTAGATATGAGGGTGAATCTTTCTATGTACATGGTTCATAGACTTACCAAGCATTGGTGGGATATTCTAGAGTAGGCTGGGCAGCAAGAGGATTTATCTTAGAATGAATTTTTGGTAAAGTTCATGAACCAATTCAATATAGATATGTTTAGGGATGATAAGGCTCACAATTTCATGCATCCGACATAGGAAATCATGTTAGTGATGGACTACACTGAATGTGTCACTGACCTATAGTTTGTTCTATATTTATTTGTTGATGAGATCTCTAGGGCAAGGAATTTTCAATATGGGATTCACTATGAGATCAGGTCACAAGATAACATTTTTCAAACGGAGTATTTTTTTTAGATGTGATGAACCAGACATTCATCATGGAAGGGGATCTGATAGAGGCCTCAAGTAGTGGCCAGGTTGTTTCTGTAGGGTAGACTTAGAGCTCTTCTTCTGGTGGAAATAAGCGCTGAAATGTTAGTTTTTTCTAAGGAAATAGTGAGTATAGAAATAAGGGTAGTGGGTATCCATCTCAAGAATGTGTTCCATTATAGTGATATCAATGTGGAAAGTTGGTCCACAAGTATACTTATTGTCTGTACCTTTCTTTGGAGTGCCATTCTTGCAGTAGGATGACCTATATTTAGAATTTTTATATGATCTTATCATAAAAGAGAAGTGGTAGGGGGTTAGGATAGGTACCAGATTCTAGTAGGGACTAAACTACTCCTCAAAAGATAGGTATTGAATTTACACATGATGTTTAGGTCGAGGTCTGGTATTTGGTATCCCATTATAGGATAAGTAGTACTAGATAGAGGAGATAGCTCATGGGAGTTAGGCTAGAGATCAGGGCAGAGGGGTGAGTTAGCTGCTCTCAATACTGGCTACTTTGGCTATTGTGGATATAGGACCTTCTACTGTAAGAGGGATGATTCTTGTATCGTCTACCCTTGATTTTATTTTGTTTGATATAAGAGGATTGTATTACTTTCTATATTTTCTTTTGGAAAATAGTTTGAGCTTGTTTATGGAAATCTTGGATGGTGCTTAGAATATCGACACCCCATTGAGAGTATGATCAGAGAATATCAAACATTGAAAGGTGTGTTCTCTAGAGATCTATGGTTACCATTTATTATGGGAATTGTTTGTGTTTGAAATGACAATTTTTTATTTGATTCTTGGTGTGGATTTTCTAGTTCTATACCAAGATCATATCGACTATTACCTATGTATATTTACCTTTTTATATCCAGAATGAGGCATATATTCTCACCATTGTGAGTGGGATCTTTAGGCTGGTTGTACAGGACCAATACAGTGCGGATTGGATTGTATCATGACTTATATAAAAAAATTTGTTCTAGATGATAGTGTGATGTAGTAGGATTCTTTTACTCTAGTGGAAAACCCTTTTCAGGTTGATTTTTTCTTAATGATTTCTATGTCTTACCACCCAAGAATGATATCGAGTTCACAATAAAGTTAGTGTTAGGATTAGAGTCAGCTTCTATCCATCCTTATAGAATGGAACCAGTAGAGCTTTGGGAGTTGAAAGTATAGTTGGAAGATATAGAATCTAAAGGTTTAATATGGACTAGTACATCTTCATGGGGTTATTTAAAGGCGTTGTTGTGGGCGCTCTCAAATGAAGTGTGATTTTTTTGGGTACTTGGTGCAGTAGAATGGATAACCAAGGTCGTTTCTCAATGGAGAAAGTAAATTAAAATATCTTCTTAAAAGTATTATAAAAATAAAATAAACGAGAATAAAAACACTACTTGAAATGATGGGGGTTTTTTATCGTTTATAAAACTTGAAGAAGTTTGCTGTAAGAAGATTTCAATTTTTGTTTTTAATTTTTAAATGAAGTTCGATTAAAAATACGCAACAAAAAGATGTTTTTTTAGAAAATATTTTAAAAGGGGTAATCGAACTTATTATACCTATTCACTCAATTATTTACCATTATCATTTAAATTAAGATTCACTTAATTATGATCCCTTAATTTTTTAAATCCCAAACCCTATTAGAATTAACTTTACCACAAAGATGATGTGAATTTAACACTAGGCTAACTTCGAAATATGCAATTGCAGCACCTTGCTTTGATTGATGTTATAAGGTTATATTATGGTCAGTGGTAAATTAATGAACATTTTATCTTTGAAAATTAGAATTAATTCAGTATAGGGATTATATTTTAACACTGCAAATTGATCTCATATGGTTTTTTATTACCGATTAAGTTCGCTCTCTCACAATTTACACAAAATCTCATCCTCGCGTGTTTTTGTGTTAATTGTTCAATTTCATACTTAGTTTCAATTAAATTAAAAACTAAATTAATTTATCATATTATGTTAATTAAATTATATAATTAATTAAAAATAAATTAATTAATAAGGATATAAGTCGATCGATTATTAAAAAAACTACTCTTCCATGGGCTGTATAATCATCATAGAAACATTATGCAAGTGCAAAGGTTTAGAAAGGGTATAACCCAATCTTTTTTATACTCTTGAATTCTAGCCAAAAGAGTAAGATTAATATAAGAATAAAATTTAAAATAACATAAGAAGTGGAAGATAAACTAAGAGTTTATTGAAAGAACAACAACATTGCAACAAAGAATTGGAAAAGAAGGGCATTTTGGAGGAGATCCTAACTTGAAAGATTCCCTCCTCCAATGGTTAATTTAAATGGAAAAGAACCAATTCACCTCTACTCACAATCCTATAAGGCATGTTCCAAACCCTACAAATTAGAAAACACTAATTTATAGAGTGGAGGGGAGGCTAGGTTTAAAGAGGTTTCAAGTGTGAAGGGAGAATCTCGGCCAAATATTTTAATCTAACTTTCACTGCCCATTTGACCACAAAAATGCATGGACCAGCTATTATTATAGAATAATTATTTGTGAATAATTTAGTTGGTGAGGTCCTCTCAAAATTTGGGCCCAATCTAAGCTCGTATTAAGAATTTATAGTCTAAATATAGAACCCATATCTAATCTAGATGGTCAAGCCCACATTTGATTTCACTATCCATTTAGTCCAAACAAATATACATTTTAGCTCCAATGTCCTGAACAAAAGTTGTATCCCATTAAGTCAAGAACACATTTACCGAATTTTAATTTCAAATAATAAATATTAAAATATTTATCTTTGAAATACTATAGTGCGCTATAAACAGTAAAACTGGAATTTACATCAAATTTTCAAATTATTGATCTAATCCAAAATATTTTATAAATAAACATATTTAACACAATGTGAGGAAATTTTATAATTTATTACCAATAAAATATTCAATAAAAATGTGTTTTATCAGTTATCTTGTTCTTTTCTCCAATAAGGATGATGGAAACTTGTGATTATGTGTGGATTATCATAAATTGAACTAGATAACAGTCAAGAACTGGTATCCCCTTATGTGTATTGATGATATCTCCAACTAGTTGAAAGGTGATAAGATATTTTCTAAGATCAATTTGATATTAGGATAGCACTATTTTTGGATGATACCATCAGACATTCCTTGGTCTACTTTTAGGAGTAGGTATAGATTGTATGAGTTATTAAATATTCTATTTGGTTTGAAGAATTAACTAGAGGTATTCATTGTCTTGATGAATCAGATATTTCATCCTTTTCTGGACCAGTTTGTAGTGTTTCTTTCAAGGAAATCTTAGTGTACTCCCAGTCAGTAGATGATCATTCCCAATATCTTAACATCATCTTGAGTACATTGAGAGAGGACTAAATTTACACCAAGATAACAAAATTTAGTTTCTAAACTAATAAAGTGAAATTTTTGGGTCATTTCATTGTAAAGGAAGGAGTGTTAGTGGACCCATAGAATGTTACAGTCATGGTATCTTCGGAGCATCCAAATAATGACTTTCACATTTAGAGATTTCTGGGTTTACTAGGTTATTATTGGGTTTTTATCCTATACTTATACCATCTAGAATCAGTGATTTCTAGGATAACCAAGAAATGGGTGGAGTTTTTTTGGTCGGATGTGTTGGGAAAAAATGCCTCAAGGTATCATTGAAGCATTTTTGAGGTGATTGTGTTTGTTGACAAAGTGGGCCTCAATGTTGTGTTTGTTCACAAAGCAGACCACGATGCATAATTTGTTGACAAAAGGGGTTTACATGGTGATTTTTCAGGTTCAAGAGATGTTGTTGGATATCCATGTTTGATTGAAGAACCTAGACAAAGGAATGGATGATCTAGATGCGGTACAAAAAGAGCAGATACAAGGTGGCACCATTTTCCAGTGTTTGCCAAATTTTTGGGATTGAAAATTAGAAAATGGAGAGATGTGTTTTTAGAAAAGAGGTGTGCGTGAAATAGTATTGTGGTGCACGAAATATTTGTGTGGCGCATCAAAAAAGATTTTCGGGCGAGAAATATTTGTGTGGTGCGTGAAAAAGGATTGTGGTGTGTGAAATATTTGTGTGGTGCACAAAAAAGGAAAGTGGTGCATGAAATATTAGGATGGTGTGTGAAATAGAGGATTGGTGTTTCTTTGCGCGAAAGTTGTTTCAATATCAGAAGCTCGAAAATTGGAAAAGGCATGATGTGCACGAAAAATTAGAGTATGGTGTAAAATACGGTGTTGCGCGAAAGATGTGTTTTTCGAACTCAATGACAATTACGCACAGAAGGAGGGTTTTTTGTATAGGGGTCGATTTTGCCTATAAATAAGAAGTGACCCCCTTATTCGAAACAACTCAAGACATAGAGATTATCTGAGCTCTGGCGTGTGAAATTGGAGTGCACAAGAGAGTTGCGTGAAAACAAAATGATTGCACGTAAAAGAACTGTTTGCGCACAAATCAGAGGTTGCGTGGAAAAGAGGATTGTTGCATGAGAAGTGGATTATGCGCAAAAGTATAAAATTACGCGTAAGGAAGTGTAGAGGTTGCGCGTAAAAGAAGTGGTTTCACATAAAATAAGTAGTTTCATGTAAACGAGGTGTTGTGTGAAAATTGTATTTCGCGCAAGGCAAGGAAATTATGTGCAATGTGCAGTAAGTCCTAGTCGTAAAAATTGGATTTTCCCAGTACACCTGGTGTAAAGAGAGATTCATATGCGGGTGAAAGTTGGGCGTCAACAGAGAATCTATCAACAGTTAAGGATGCAGAATTAATTAGAGATAGTGAAGAGACCTAGAGGTCTATAAACTATGAGTGGATATTCTGATGAAGTAGTGAGCTCACTTCAGTTGAGAGAGCAGTGAGTTCTCAAATTGTGAGTGGTTGTAAACCAGAAGGGAAAGTGAGTCTGCTCCAAACTTGTAAACAGCAGTGCACTTATAGTGGAATTGGTACATCGGCACACTGCCAGTGTATGGTCTTTGTATGTAGCCTAGTGAGGGTGAACCAAGTAAAAATTTATGTGTCCTTTGCATGCTTTAAGGTTTATTCTTACTCTAAAACGGGAAGGATATAGAATATGGTTTTGTCTAACAGCAAAACAAGATCACAAGGGGAAGTTGTTTAATATATCATACTCTGATTCACCACCACCACCCCCCCCTCAGGGTATCTATCCTAGTGGACCAAATAGGATGCTTATGAGAGATATTTTTAGGAGAAAAAAGGTAGGATAACCTCATCACCTATCCTTACTTCAACTATGTTGGGTAAAGTTTATACGATGTACAATGATGCATCTGGAGTTTCTCATGGAGAATTTATGATGTAGGAGGATCAATTGGTGGATTATGGATCCAGATAGATGAGACCGCTTGAGTGGAATTACCCTACTCATGATCTGAAGTTAGTTGTGGTGGTACTTTCCCTATGATTTAGGGGATGCTGCCATATGGGTGAGATATTTTTTGTGTGCATGGACCATAATAGCATTAGGTACATATTTTATTAGTGGGAATTTAACCTTTAGTAGAGGATGTGGGTCGAGTATCTATAGTATTTTTATTTCGAGTTGTCTTATATACCATGAAAGGTAAATGTTGTTTCTGATTCCTTGAGCCAAAAGACGCAAATAGAGGCAGTGTGGGAGTCCTGAGATGAGTGTCAAATGATTTCACTCTTTGCAGACATACATCTAGATGTTCAAGAGTCCCATGGATGAGTATCTATGACTATGAAATCTATTATACTCATGCTTTTGGACTAAATTAAGATAGAGTAGTTATCTGATCTAGAGGACTTAGTTCTAATAGATAGCTTATATGGTGCAGAGACACCATTAGGATGGTCTCTTGGAAGGAGAAATTCTCTTCTTTTTTATGGCCTAATATGGGTTCTTATGTCCTTTTTTGAGGAGCTTATGAGAGAGCTTCATACTTCTATATGGTTGGTACATCCTTGTATAACAAATTTTTATCATGATCTCCATAAATAGTAACAGTGGTTAGGAATGAAGATAGAGGTAGTGGGATTTATGGAGAGATGTTTCACCTATTAGTAGGTGAAAATCGAGCATTAAAGGTTAGCTAACATGTAGCATCCTCTTCCTATTCTAGAGTGGAATTGGGATGATGTAACTATGGATTTGTTTTATAGAATTACCCATGAAACCTTGTAAGAATGATGTAGTACGGGTGATCATGGATCAACTAACAAAGGTATTCCACTTATTACCTATCAGGGAGACATCTGTAGTCAAAGGTCTGGGTAGTCTATATGTTTTAAAGAGAGTTTAGTTCCATAATGATTTGAGGAGTATCATTTTAGAAAGATATACTCCTTTCACATTGTGATTCTGGAAGGGTCTTCAAAAGGCTATGGGATCACCAGTTCTTCTAAGCACAACATATCATCCATAGATTAACAGTCAATCTAAGTGAACTATTTATATTTTGTAGGATATGTTACAATCCTATGTTTTGGATTTAGATGGTTCATGGGAAAAACATATGAAACTCATGGACTTTTCATATAATAAAAAATTGGAGGCATCGATCTAGATGTAGCCTTTTGAGGATTTGTATGGTAGGCCATGTTGTTCACCACTTTATTGGTTGGAGGCAGGTGAGTCGGCAATTATTAGTCTTAGTCTCCTATAGGAAATTTTTGAGCATGTTCAGAAGATTAGGAGGTGGTTCTTGACTACATAGATTAGGCATAAATAATATGTTGAACATCTAATATGACCACTTGAGTTTGAAGTTGGTCATTGGTTTTTTCTTCAGGTGTAACCTAGGTTGGGGAAACACCATATCAGAAAACAAGGTAAGATAACACCTAGGTTTATCATGCCATTTGAGATAGTGGTTATGGTTATTCTAGTGTAATAATTATTAAACCTTCTATAGCGCTATAGTTCTTATGCATGACATGTTTCACGTATCATGACTTCAAAGATATTATAGTGACCCTTCTCATGTGGAAGATGTCGAGGACGTTGAGCTTAGTACTGATTCATCCTTTAAGTATAATACTATATAGTTTGTGGATCATGGTGATAAGTATCTATGGGGTAGGACTACACCTCTGGTTGAGTGTAGTGGTAGTATGGGCATGTTCAGGAGGAGAACTAGGATAGGGAGTCTGATATGCGAGCAAAATGGAAAAACTTGTTCACCCAAACCCCACAGTGATACTTGGAGTGCCTTGGGGATGATCTATTCTATGGTGGGGAGGTTATAAGATCCCATATTTTTTTAGGTATGTCCCTCTTTGAATTTTTCATTAAATGTATTTCATTGGGTCTTCCTTTGTCTTTAAACCTTGGTGGATGAGTCCTGTTAGGAGGTTGAAAGTCTTTTTGGAAAAAATGACCTAAATTTTAGGAATGTATGTTTTTTTAAATTAATGGAGTCCATGTATGAACATGATAAATGGGACTATGAGGGTTTCCCATGGGTTCGAAAGGCTTTAGAGATGATTCATGATTTTTCTATGGAAATAAGGCATGAATCTATATTTAGGGAATTTATACACTGTGTACTTGTTACATGATGTGTAACTTCCTCCAAGACACATATCATGAACTAGGTCATGATGTAAAGTGGTTACATGTTGTGAACCTAGTTCACATCATGTAAATGTCAGATAGGGTTAATATAAATCTGATGAGATTTCATTTTTCAGAATAACTCATAAGTAAGAATTACACACTATGTAATGTACTTACATGCCATGTAAGTCATGGTGTGGTAAATTTTAAGGATGTGCAGTTCTTATGTTTCTCATTCATCCACTACATACCTTCCACTTCTCAAGCGCTAGGTGAATTCCAAGCATTTTTTAAGACATTTCCTCCATTACAGACATCCTGATCATGCTTCTGATCCCTAGTGTGTGTTTCTACTTAAGCCTCCTTTCTCTTTCGTCATTCCTTACTATGGTGGTGGAATCTTTTAACCATGGTTTGTTTTGGGTTTTGATCTTTACCTAGGTTGATCTAGTTTATTTTTGGAGATTCTGGTTGTAATTTCTTTTAATCATCAAATAAAGTAAGGGGGTCTAAACCTAACCCTATGGTCTGTTTAATTCTCAATTATATTCAATATTATGATTGTGCTGACATAATGTGCATTCTAATTAATTTTTTCATTGATTAATTGTAAATCATGGATTTTAATATTTTTTGGATCTATTTGGATTCAATTGTTTATGTGACCAAGATTATGGTTACCCATTGGTTAGTAAACCTTTGAATAATAAGAACTTGGATAATGGTTTAAAGTGTGTTTAGAATGACATGAGATTGTAGATGATTGCATAATATAAAATCATTTTGGTAATATATTATGGTTATTGATATGGTTTTGATAAACTTATATATAAATTAAAGTGTAATTGAAAGACAATTGGTAGTTTTCATCATTAACCACTGAGGCTTGTGATGTGATATTGTGATACCCTTAATGTTATGACTTATTGATTTGTTGTTGAAATGATTATATATAAGGATTTTCCTGGATGTTTAAATGGTTATATAGTAGGATTAGCCCAGTGATACATTCCAAAATTATTATATAGAGGGTTATTCCCAGTTGATGTTGAAATGGTTATATATAGGGATTTTCTCGAAGTCTAAAATGCTTATACATAGGGATCTTCCTGATTGTTTGATTATTACATGGTTAATGATTATGGTTTTCATGGTTGTGCTATATACTCGGATCCATTCTAGCATGGTTCCAATGTATTTTGATTTAGGTAATGTATTAATTGACCAGTTAATACACCTATTTATTGCTTTATTGCATGCACTTATTATCAAACTGGTTTTTTTAGACACGATTGTGTCACAATACTGATTTTTATCACACAATATTTGGGATATAATTTGGTACCCAATAAGGTCACATGGATGTATGTTTGTACACGGGTAAGGGACCTTATTTCTGATTGTTAAATACTACTCATGATGGTGTTTAGAGATAGTAACGACATGGTGTTTGGGATCAGGGTATTTTGAGATTATTCATTTCAATTAATTATTTTATTTTTATTATTTTCAGTTTGATATTTAGATATATCTCATCTTGTCATTACATGATTCTATATTATTAGTTTATTGATTCCTCATTTTACTTCCTAGTTGCATGTTTTACTATTTCTGTTATGTCCATTACTTTGATTATATTTATTTCTATTGCTTATTTCTATTGTTTTAACTCCATACAAGGGGGTATAGTCTCTACCCTATATAATTACACCCTCTCTACCAGTCTAAATCCTCTTTTATATAGGTAGGCTTGTTGGAGGTCCCGTAACCAACCAGGTTTGTCCGTGTGAGAGGGTTCCGGATCAGGGGATGTTACATATCAACTATTTCATCAACTAAAACCCAAACTCGATTCTGATATGTGGAATCTATTTTAGAATTCATGGATTTTTTCTATCATTTAGATTATGAGATCTTTACTGCCTCTTTATAGGAGATAGTTTCATCAATGTCTGTTAATAATGAGTTCCCATCTTTGGTGACTATAAAACCATATATCTCTAGTTATCTTAAATATATGGTTCTCATACATTATACTTGTGTTTTAGGAATTAATTATTCCATGGGTATCTTTAGAATTTGTTCATGTATCAAATATTGTGTATCTTTATAATAAACTTCATCAAATTCAATATTTCTCCCACTCTCCTTTTTTAGGATGTTCTCCCTCTCAATAATGATATCTTATCTGGAGATAGTCTTTTTCTTGTCTAAGGAGTTGTATAGGTAGTATCCTTTTGTTTCATTATGATAGCATATAAAGATACACTTTTTCCCTGGGGTGCTAGTTTTCTTCTTGATAAGACCTTAACAAATTCCTCACAACCCCATACACATGTATGAGAAAAAACAGGTTTCTTTCTACTCCATAACTCAAAGGGAATTTTTTTCTACTTTATTTGGTACTCGTATTAGTGTATATGATGTAGTTTGTAATTAATGTACCCAAAATGATAATGTAAGATCTACATGACTCATCATTGACCTTACCATTTATAAAAAGTTACGGTTCCTCCTTTAACTAACACCATTCCACTATGGTGTGTAAGGTTGAGTGAATTGAGATAGAATCTCAAACTCTCGTAAAAATTTGATAAACTCATGGTTAAGATATTCACCACCTCAATCCAATTGAATATTCTTTATCTTATTTACAAACTAATTCTCCACTTCATTCTTGAATTATTTGAATTTTTCAATGTAATCGGACTTATAACTCATCAAGTAGACATATCCATATCTACTTAAGTCATCATTAAAAGTTATGATGTAATAATAATCACCTATATATTCTACTATAAACGGTCAAAACACATCAGTGTGTACCAATCCTAAAATATTTATGTCCCTTTAACCATACCCACTAAAGGGTAATTTGGTCATTTCCCTTGTAAACAAGCATGAAATATTTCAAGTTGTTTTAGCTAAAAAGAGTCTAAATAATAATCTTAAATAAATTTATCAAAATTTTCTCATTTATATGACCAAGATGGTGATTCCATATCTAGTTTTTATATGAGTCACATGAACATGATTCATTATCTATTTTCAATACTTGGTTTTTGTAATGTAATACATAAATACTATTATTTAAATGTTCCATACCATAACATATGAAATCTTTATAAAATAAATAACTTTTGTTTCCAAATTTTAAAATAAAACCATCTTCATCTAGGAATGATATAGAAATTATGTTATTAGTAACAGTTGGTACATAATAAAAATCGCTTAAAACCAATATCATTCTTGTTGGAAATGAAAGGTGGTAGTCACCAATGTCTAGAGCATCTGTCCTTACACCGTTGGAAGATCACAAATCCACCTCTCCTCTAGAAATCTTTTGAAATCTACTTGGTTCCTATATTTGGATACAGATGTGAGCATGAAAATCTATATCTAATATCCAATGTATAGATATTGAAATAGTACACTCAATTGTGAATGAAAAATTATATTCCCATTGCTTCTGGATGAAGTCCCTCTTCCAGTTTCCTTACTTTCCACATACAAAACATACTACTTCCTTTTCATTTCCCTGCCTCTAGATCTTCCTATTCTTGGAAGGATGGTGCTCATGAGGTTTGAACTTGTTATGAGTCTTGGGCCCCATATTCTTATTCATCCTTTTCTTATTCACCATAAGGACCATTATTTTTTCATACCCCATGTCCTAATCTACTTTTTGGATCATAGTAAGAAATTCTGAAATCCTCTTCTCGTTATTGCTCATGTTATAATTAACAATAAAATTAGAGGACTTGGGTAGTGGGGAACATAAGATATTTTTGCACAAATCATCTGGGAATTTAATCCCTAATATGTATAAGTATTTAATATAGAAAATAATATTTACTACATGAGGTCCAGTTGGCACCAACTCTCCAAGCTTAGTTGTAAACATAGAATTGGAGATCTCATATCTATATTTCCTTGCCTTCTCTTGATAGAGATCTCAAAGGTGAGACATCATTATATATTCATCCTTATCATCATGTTTCTTTAAAATATCATTGGTTATAGATGATAGAATGAAACACGGGAAATATATAGAATCATTTAAATGATTCCCATAGAAAAATAGCACTTCCTCGCTAGCTTCATGACCAAATGATTCAAGAATATGTTCTTCCATCACATATAATTTCTTTTCATGGTGTAGGATAACATGTAAGTACCTTTTCCACTCTTAGAAATTTGTGTTAGTGTGAAGGTTATCTTTTTCATGTATGGATCGTAGTAATATGTTTTATGTCATGTTTATTTCCATTTATAAAAATAAGATGATAATAGTTTTAGTACTTTATATGATAAAATGTTAAAAAATAAATAAATATTTTATTTATTAATCTCTTACTATTTTATCAAAACCCAATATCCCTCACAATTAGCTTTGGAATATATTATTTCATGGACATTCTAGTGTCAAGGATCCATATTCCCCTTCTCATCACCATGACATTGGATGGTCAAGCAATTTGAAGGGATTTAGGTATGCATTCAAAATTATAACTATATTAACTCATAGTTTCTTGATCTATTGAGTAGACTCCCAAATCCTTAAATCCTTAAATTGGATTTTATAAACCCTTGACTATCAGTTGCACCAAGTCCTTATTTGGAAATAATTGAAATCACCCCAACTTTGGTTGGTTATGAACTTTAAACAATGGTTTGATCTTAACAAAAGTAGTAGAACACTAAATCAAATTACTATATATAATTGAGGGATTTTATATTTTATGCATAAATTTCAAATTATTATTTTTATTATATGATTTTTAATGTTATTTGGGTTTACTTAAGTGATTATCCTTGTATTAGATAATGCTTACACATAAGTCAATTTATTTTAGTTCTATCTTTCATACTTGTTAATTTATTAATTCATATGATCACAACAAAACATCCATAATGAAATAACCGTTCAACTTTATAGAAATAAAAAAATAAATTTGTAGGATTATGATCTTTTATTAATGGTTATTTTATCTAGAAGATGATAAACTAACAGTCAAACTAAGGGGAAATCAACTTGAATAATTTATGGTTTGTGTTTTAGATTTCTACCTGTCCACTTATGTATCTCTCTTAGATTGGTATCACCTTGAATCCAAAACATAAACCACCTCCACTAGCTTGGGATCCCCATCCATTAAATATTATTTTATTCACTTATAGGTAATGGTAACTAATGTATTGGTTAAGGGGTTTACATAAAATAAACCATGGGCACGTAGGACCTTACATAATAAGAGGATGGATGAAATGTGGAAAAACAATTTAATTTAATGAAAAAATAAAAGAAAGCAATCACATGTAAAGGTCTTGTCTAGGATCATGATGACAGAAATACATTCAACGAATTATCCATTTAATAAAATTAGAATTCAATTATAATCATTCTTATTTAAGATAAATCATGATTGAATCGATTAATTATATTCTTTAACTAATAAATTCTTTTATCTTAATTCTCATTTGAAGTTTCTTTATATTCTCATCCATCATAATTTTAAAAAAAATTATTTAAAATTAAGTATTTGAAAAATATATATATACCTTGGAGGAAACACAGTGAGTACATGTCTGAACAACCCAAGGTGTATTATACTCGTATACTGTTTACATTTACAACATGTGGCAATAAATTACTTATCATGTAATTTCATGGCGTATACTATCAACTTAATGAACACATGAAACACATGGTATTTACATAGCATGTCATGCTTTATTTCATGTATAGTAATAACTATAATATGACTTATAAACGATATGTAGATTCAAACATTATGTAGAAATTAATTAGACATTTATATATATATATATAACCCATCAAACGGAATGTGTTATCAACTTAATGGCCACATGGAACACATGTTGATATGTTTTGAATAGTATAATAAATTAATTTTTAATTATGCATAATTTGGTAAAAGTGCATAGTGTTTACATTGAAGCTACATGGAATGTATTATTCTCATCATATGTCTGCAACACATTCCTAGGGACTCAACATGTAACTATTCCTTGGAAAATTATGGTGTGCACATCGTGTACATGGGTTACATGGTGTGTGGTCTCCGAGTTACATGGTTTCTAGTCATGTAGGACATGTAATAGGATACACAACCCTTCTCTTACTAATGGACAAAACCTCATGTATGGAAGTTACACGGCGTGTACTCTGGATAACCATGCACCAGGCTAACCCATTTAACACATGGTTTATAATTAAATTCATCGTATGTAATAAACGCACATGGATTGAATTAATTATGAATTAATTAAAGGTGTATTAAACACTAGTACATGACATGTACCTCTGGGTTACATGACATTTAATCTTATGTTTTTCAGCCAGATTCCTCAGCACCTCCGATGATATCTTTGAATTTATTTAATTCATAAAATTAATCTATTTGATTATATTTATTAGAAATGAAGAGGAAAAATGAATATCCCATAATTAAAATTAAATAAAAAGTATACTGGAATTGAAAACTAATGAAAAATGAATAAATCAATCAATGATATTTAAATAATTATAAATAATTATGTGACCCCTCTAATAACACTTGTAGATTCTGGGTGCAGCGGAAGTGGTGGATGGGGCATAACTAACTCTATTTTTTTCATGGTCGATGATTAATATGATATTTACATGATGATAAATGACATGATCAATGGTATTGAATCAAACAATATAGAAAATAGATAAACACCATAACCAAAGAATGGGATCATGACATACAATTTATAATTAATCTAACCAATTAAAGAATTACATTGAGAGAAATTCTTACTTCGTTGATAGATCTAACAACATATCTATGTCATACCATCATTGTATTATAAAAATAAAGATTGGATTCCCTTCAAAGGTGATCCACAGGTGTTCCAAAAACTTCCAAATATCATCATGGGAATTTTTAGGGGCTATCATAGAAGATCCTAATTCTTACGTCATTCACCTTTGATTGCCCGGAGAATCTCTTCAAGGAAGGGTTCTCTTTGATATCTCTAGACTTGATAGTGTTGGTGGTGGAGGATCGATCTCCATTATTAAGAGTATTCTTGGCGGGGGATCTCCCTATAACTTTGAGAGGATTATCTCTATATTTCATTGGCAGAACATAAAAATGAATTGGATAGCTAGAAAAATAATATAATTGGGTTTATATACCACTAGGTTTAGAAAATAATAATTTTACATACAGCCTTATTATTTCTGCAATCCCTATGGAACCCCATGTCTATATTATTATTATTATTATTATTCTTTATATGCACTAAACTCACAAATTAAATTAAATAATATTTATTAAAATAATATTCAATATATATTATTTCTCACTATACCATTTAACTCGATCTGTCATTCCTCCACAATATTTATCAAGACTTGAATAATGAATATTTATTTAATAAAAAAATATCACTACATTATTTTACAATAAATAAAAAAATATTATATTCAGTAAATAGAAAATAAATATTTATGAAATATTATGATCACATAATATTATCTCGAATAATTGGAAAAAATGTATAAGATCAAGAAAACAAGAAAAAATATTAAACCTCATGTGGGAATAATATTTATTCAATATGTTTAATAATAAATAATAATATATTATTTAACCAATATTCTATATACACTTAGTGTGTGAACCTCTAGGCATATTTCTCAGTGGCATTAGGAGAAGCAGCCTAAAGTTCAAGGTTAGCATCTAGAAACATGGAAAGGCGCCCATAGATAAATAATTTAATGTCACAATGACATAATACCTCATACAAATGATTTTTTTAATATAATACTTTTTTCATGATATCTCTAATCAAGTAGGTTGCATACCAGTGTCATCAACCTATGTGATTGATGTCTCTTTATTTAAATTTTCATAAATTGAACTTACCTATAGAACACCGTGTACATGGATTTATTTAGGCTATATCATTTACATCAACGGTACTATGATATCAAATTCAATTAAATAACCAAAGGTAAAATCCATTCCCACATTATTCATTCATGAAATATTACTTGTGACTCACCCAATTTATCCAACCTCATCACAAACATATTTCATCACAATTTTCATCAAAACATCAATGTATGTGACTTATAATACTCATTAATAATAATATTATAGTTAAATTATTAATCAACATGCCCATATATATGAACATCTAATGACATGTATATATGTTGATTTGTTACTAGTGGGTTTCATTATCATAATATACTTCACTGGATATTACCAAGGGAATACACCATGATAAGGTGCCTCAAAATCCAAGGAGTACCCACCCCTGATATCATGTATGATTTATGTCCCTCAAATGATTTCATCTGAATATATAAAAAATATTTAAAAATACTTTCATGGAACTTTTGGGTTCTCATCATAGCGGGGAACTACTATGACATTTCTATGCAATAGCTACTCTTAGGACATTATCACATACTATGTAGTGCAAAAAAACAATCATGATGTGATAAGTAGTTTATTTATATTTAATAAAATGAATATAACATATCATAAAGTATATAGAATTTGGTTCTAGGGAACCAACTCTAACATTTTATCCCACAATGGAAACTTTCCACTATGTTTCTTTTTGAAAACCTTTGTGATTGTTCATCATATTTATCTTCTTGGTGTTTATGGGAGAAATTTTCTAAAAAGTTCCAAATATTTACATAATTAAAAAACTTAAAAATAATTTTAGTTTTTATTTACCTTTTCCACATTGAAAACCCTTTGAAAATGTAGATATATTTTCATTTCAATATATGGAATCATAATTGGCATTGGTTTCCTTCACATGAGACTTCATTGGTTCATGTTTTTTAGCCTTTTATCTCTAATTAACCTTTTTCCTTAAGGCCAACCCTCATCTCATCTCATAAATAATAAATAATTTGTTTAGTTTTTTGATGGTCCAATCATCAAAGTCCTGATCCACTAGGGAATAAATCTCGAGTAAAATTTATTCTAGAGGATTCTCATTAGCTTCTTCGACATTATAGAATCTTAATAACTTCTCCATAGAATTTAATCCAAATCGCAATTTGGCTCACCAGAATGAATAATTCATCCACCATTTCATATTCTCCCATTTTTATATATTTGAATGTAGCTCAGTATATTTTTTACAAATACACATTTACCTTCTTATCTCTCTCATGGATATCATGAAGTCTATTATATATCCCATTTAAAACAATTATCCCTATAAGTAGTGCCAGCACCTTCTCCTAGAGGGTTTAGAACAACATATTGATCATTCTCACATCAGCTTCAATATTATTGTGGTCCAATAGAGTATAGTTTTTCTTTACTTCAGGAAGATTTACATCATACTCAGTGACATCAAGAGTGTCCAAGCTGAGGGATAGAAGATATAGAAGTATCCTCTATCTCCATAGATAGAATCCCTTACCATGTAATATAGGGAATCCTTTTTAGTTTAATTTTTTATTGACTTAGTATATTTCTTCAATCAATGATATATGTAGTGAAAAATAAACTAAAATCCATGGGAATACCTAAAATCATTTCGAAAATTCTATAATACAAACTAATAGGCCAAGGAAAAATTATAAAACCACTAAGGGTGGGAGTGAATTAGTGATTGACCTAAAATAGAAACTCTAAAATAATGATTTATAATCACTATTGAGTATATATGGATCATGATGATGACGATATAAAGAGAGAAAAATAACACACAAAACAAAAGGGAGAATAAAAGGTTCCACATCCCTTGTTATCATGTAACTATTACCCAGTGTGCATTGGTTGTGGTGCCTCTTCCCACCTTCCCAATTTACTATCCATAAGAATAAGTAAATGAGTTGGGAGATAGCACCAAACACATGATTAAAATATATAACAACAAGAATAAATAAGTTGATCAATATCTATATCCTCAACCTCATATTACTATAGATTTTGGATCATCTGTGCACTCTTTTTCTTCTCACAAAATCTCAATCAATTCCTCCTTGGAACTATCCTTAGAATGAATGGTATGTTAAAACAATGAGTCATCATGATCGATCACTCATTGGTTCGGGTGAGAAAACCTTATATTTATAGATCACACATACATTATGGGTTGACTATTTACCTCATGACATGACTCTTATATTCAATAGATATTGAAAATAAATCCCAATGATCTATGAAAACCATTACAACGTGGTGAAATTTATTATGGCGTGATCAACATATCTACTCATGTTTACATATATCAATAAAAGACATTTTTGAAATTTATATAATTCTAGAGACTAATAATATTGACTTATTACTCCAGTGTGACATAGAAATATCATGCCATATCTATTGTATCATTATTTGACCCTTTGGGGCATGAGTCATTATGTTGCAGTATGAGACTATTTAACTTCTTAACCAACGTAGCATTGATTTTACATGGGCTTGGAATCACTGTATTTTCATCTTCCCATAATCCCTTAGATACATCCTTCACAATTTAATTTATATAACTAAAGCATGGCTTGCCTCCATTTCAACTCCTTCATGGAATAACCAACCCATTTACGGTTTCAGATTCTACATCAGAATATCACTCTTCAACAACAACAATCCCATCATGGTGTAACCATATAGCTCATGTTACAATTCCCTTTATTTCACATACATGACATATTTTAAAGGTATTTTTTATTTAATTTACATTATTTCTTTGTTTTTTGGGTTTTCCATGCATTTTTGAAGGAAATTGTGGGTTTCCAAAATTTGGGCCAACCCGAGAGCCCATTTCTAGTTTTGAAAATAAATTTTGTTTCTTTAATAACTCCTTTTTTCATCCTTTTTCACCGATTAAACTTCAAAAATGACCTTCATTTAACTATTCAAACCACCAAAGAAATTTGGGCCCCTTAAAAATTCATTAGCATCTTGTATTTGGGTGATCAAATTAGGTATTGGTCCAACCCGAAAGCCCATTTCCAGTTTTAAAAAAATTTAATTCTTTCATAAAATATTCATTTTTTATTATTTTTAGGGGATTCTACCTCTCACTTTCTCCCACTGTACCTATCCGCACCCCCAGCTTCGTTTCCTCCTCTTTGGAGATCGTATCAGTCAATAATTTGGGCCAAAATTCTCAGGTTTCTAAAATCGTCCAGATTTCTCAAGTAAGTGAATATCCTTCTAAGTTCCTTCCATTTCCTTAAGATTTATCCCTTTTTTATTAAATCCCCAAATGTACATAAGCTAGGTATTAGTACCTAGGGTTTCAGTTCGAGTTTCTTGTTCCAATCCTCTAGTTTTAGGTTTGATCTCACTCCCCTGTGGTGCGGTGGTGGTGTGGTTGAAGTTCCGCACTAGGATGTGTGGTTCTTGACTCTTCTGGTAGGTGATTCCATTGTGAATGCAATTTTTGTGAATTAGATTTCTGTTTTTATGGTTTTTTAATGTTTATATCATTTTAATTTTTCTGAAAAAATTGTTTTTAGTGGCATTTATAAATCAAATGAATTTTAAGTGCCAATTTTTGGTTAAATTGGGGGTTTTTCATACAAATCTTTTATTGGATCATTTGGGGTTTTCATTTAATTACATATTTGATTTTATTGAATTGTATTAGGACTAGAAAATCATGTTGTTAATGTTTATTCTTTTTAGTTGTTTCTGTGAAAGTTTTTTTAAATGGTGTTTGGGAAGAAAATGGGCATAAAGTGTCGTGTTTGTGTGAAAATGGGGGTTTTTAATGGATATAACTTCTTGGTTCACATGGGGATTCCCCATAACTGAATTTTTTGTTTCATTAAAGGGAATTTAACTGAAATTTTGTTTTTTTGACTTAAAAGTGTATCCATAGTGTGCAAAGTAGATATTTCAAATAATTTTGGGTGCAAAACAATGTTAGATTTTGAGAGGTTGTTTTATTAAAAATCTAAGTGTTTTGTTGGGTGTTTTAAGTGGTATAAAATGTGATAGATACTGTATTGGTTGTGTTTTACCAGTAATGATGTTTTATATGAATATTGATTTATGTTTCATGCTTAAATTGATTTATCACAAAAGGGGATGCTCGGGTACCTAGGTGGGGCAGATTTGTACTAGTACGGCTAGTGGAACAGATGGGTTTTGTCCCTGTTTCACTTAGCATTTGGATAATGAAAACTCTAACTAAACTATGTGGATGATTATTGGGGACCACTAGGTTATGGGTATGTTCCCTACTAGTGTCTCGTGCATGAGAACATATTTTTCTATGGTTACTTTACACCAAGGTACGAGGTACATAGGGACCAAGACAATCTAGTGCCTAGGGGTGTTCCCAATGTTGTTGCTCATTGGATTTTTAGTATTTACCCATGTCTTAGGGTGTGTTTGGAATTAAATTAAAGTAGCTAAAATTTATATTTAAATGTTTGAACATTCTGAAAATTTTGGATTGAAAACTATTTTCAAAAGAAAGTTACATTTCTTGGAATTTTAACACTGCTTTTCCTTGCCTATTAAAACTGCTTGCTTTTTCACATTGTATTGCATGATATTTGGAATAATTGGGTGGTATCCTAATTGGATTAGTCTCAGACCCTACTTACACCCCTTGTGTGTAATTATACTTGGTTATGTTTGACTAAGGTAAGGGAAAGGCTAAGGGTGATGGCGGTTGAGGGTGTTAGTTCACATCCTTAGTGCGGAGTTGTGGAGACAACTTGTGGGTGATTACCCCTTGTCATGTGGAGTCCTTGGGGATATCCCGATGCTGTATTTATTTGTATTTGGACCACTTTTATTGTATTTAATAAAATGTATTCAGTTCTGGTTTTTGGTTAATATTTGTTTGGCTCGAAAATTTCATATTTATATTATGGATTGTTTTAATGTGTTATGCTTTCATACTCAGGTAAATTGTTCCCAAACCTAAATTAATGATACCTGGGCACTTGTGACAGCCCATGGGGATAGGGAATGCTCTTTGGGCCTTGCCATGAGCTGGGTTTGGTGTCGGTTTGATGGTGAACAGATTCGGTTCGTGACAAAATGGTATCAGAGGAGGTTAAAGTTTTTGGGGTTATATTGATATTTTGGGACGAGTCGGGATAGACAAAATCTAGGACTGTCGGAGCTTAGGGTTTTGGTTGTGAGTAGGGTTTTTGGCCTGCACCTCTCATGGAAGACCTTGAGTCACCAGGGGATGATTGAATTTACAGATTGACTTCACTTCCAGGTGAGACGTGTGGGCTGCAGACCACATGTGGACATCAGGCGGATGTAGAGTAGTTGTTTCATTTTTAATAAAATGTGTTTAGTTTATTTACATTTTATGTATTTTATTACAATTTTCAGAATTGTGGTATTGACTATTGTTTTGTTACTGTTGCATTTTGTAGCAACATGCCTCCCCAGAAAGCTCCCACGCACCCACAAGAGGAAGCTGGAGAGAGTTCTCCCACACCGATTGATCAGAGGCTCATGGAGGTTGTGGATCAGGCTATCCAAGATTTGGGACAAGGACCATCTCCTACTCCTATTCCTGTTAGGGAAGAAGAGAAATGTCCTAGAAGAGATAAAGCACAAGAGTTTCTAAAAAACAAGCCTCCTACCTTCGGAGGTAGCTCAGAACCCCAGGAAGTAGAAGAATAGCTCGAGAAGATCGAGCATATGTCTGAGTTCCTGGAAACACCCGAGGTGCTCAGGGTGAAGTTTTCCTCCTTTATGTTGGAGGTTCCCAGCCGTATGTGGTGGGAGTCGGTGCTTCAGGCTAGGAAGAATGAGCAGATGCGCTGGGGAGATTTCAAGGTTGTCTTCAATGAACAGTACTACCCTGAGGTGTTGGCTTATGCTAGGTCTAGAGAGTCCATGGAACTTGTTCAGGGGAATCTATCTGTGATGGAGTATGGGAACTGTTTCACTGAGTTGGTTCGGTATGCTCCACAAATTGTCTCTAATGATCAAGCGAAGGCCCATAGGTTTGAGAAAGGCTTGCGACCAGAGATATACTCCCAGGTGTTCTTGTTTAAGTTGAGGACCTATGCTAAGGTTGTTGATCGAGCGTGCATGGTGGAGATTGATAGGAAAGGCAGGGAGAGTTTCTATGGTTCTGTATCAACAATGGGAAGTGGCATCTCCTCATAGAAGAAAAGGAAGTGGGATGATCATGTGAAGAAAGGAGGTGGCAGTTCAGGCCACTCTTCTAGGCAGTTTTCTTCTGCGACTTCTGATGCAAGATCGGTCATGTGCCACCAATGTGGGAAGCCCTGGCACATCCAACCAGCTTGTCCACTTCCTCTGAATCCTTATTACTAGTGTGGAGGTATGTGGAATTTGTAGTGTTTCTGTGGTGTGGCACGTCCACTTCCGAGTGGGGATGGGTTAGTGGCTTCAAGAGGAGTGCTAGCACAATATAAGCCGTCGAGGACTGGGGGATCTCAATTTTCAATCCATGGTGGTAGGGTTGGGTCATCTTATGGGCAGAGCTAGTTTCTGGAACATCCATAGACTAGAGTTCGTCTTCAGTCAGAGACCGGACATCTCCATGCGGTGGATCAGGCACCAGCAGGATCAGAGGTGGGACCGTCGATAGTTCGAGGTACCGTTTTGATCGCATCTTCTATAGCTGCTGCTCTTTTTGATACTGGTGCCTCTGTTTCATTCATTTCTGCCCATTTTGTGGACATGCTGAATTTTCCAACTAATTTGATGTCTTTCTCGATGGAGTTTGTGACACTGCTGGGAAAGAAGAAGGACCAGGGTCTCAGGTTCCCATCGTGTGCGCTTTCTATACCAGGGGTCAAGATGGAGTGGGACCTCTTGGTCTTAGATATGGACCTCTTTGATGTCATAATCGGGATAGATTGTCTTGTACACTTCCAGGCACACATTGATTGCTACAGAAGGCGTGTGGGTTTCACAGATCCTAAAGGGATTCGTCAGGTTTTTCATGGAGAATGGGATCCTCGGTCAGGTCGCGCAGGACCTCCACTCCCGGATTTGGGAATTGTTATCTTCCAGTTATCTTCACTCATGCTAGAGGATGGTATTTCCCCTGATGGTTCACTACCTCATGTAGTGAATGTGTTTCTGGAGGTATTCCGAGATGATTTTTCAGGTTTTCCCTCGGAGCGGGATGTGGAGTTTTCGATTGATCTGGCCTCAGGAACACAGCTTATATCTCTTCCCTCTTATCGCATGGTCCCCACCGAGCTGATGGAATTAAAGATACAGCTGGACGACTTAGAATCCAAAGGATTCATTCACCCGAGCGTCTCTCCTTGGGCTGCTTCTGTGTTGTTCGCGAAAAAGGCTGATGGATCCCTCCAGTTGTGCATTGACTATCGAAAGAAGAATAAGGTAACTATTAAGAATAAATAACCTTTACCCAGAATATATTATTTGTTCGATCAGTTGAAGGGGGAAAAGTGGTTCTCAAAGATAGACTTGTGTTCAGGGTATCATCAACTTCGGGTGAAAGATTCAGATATCCCAAAGATATCCTTTCGAAGCAAGTATAGCCAATTTGAGTATTTGGTCATGCCCTTCAGATTGGCCAATGCTCCAGTGGTCTTTATGGAACTCATGAACAGTGTGTTTCATCAGTATATCAATTCCTTTGTTGTGGTTTTCATGGATGACATTCTGGTATACTCTAGCTCTGAGGAGGAACACGAACATCACTTGAGGATCATTTTGGGTACATTATAGGATCATAGCCTCTATGAAAAGTTTTCAAAGTGCACTTTATGGATCAGGGAGGTGAGATTTTTGGGGCATGTGATCTCAGAGCACAGAGTTTCAATGGACCCCGAGAAAATTAGTGCGGTCATGTCGTGGGAGTAACCAAATAATGTGTTTGAGATCAGGAGTTTCCTTGGCTTGGCTGGTTATTACAGGCGATTCGTTTGGGATTTCTCTCAGCTTTCTTCACTGATGACCTCCCTCACCCAGAAAGGGGTGAAGTTTGTATGGGGTCTAGAATGCCAGGCATCGTTCGAGGAGATGAAGAGGTAGTTGACTACCACCCCCGTGCTGATTTTTCCAGAGGATGGAAAGGGATATGTGATCTATTTTGATGCTTCAGGTATGTGTCTTGGGTGAGTGCTTATGTAGGATGATCACGTGGTCACGTATGGCTCTCGCCAACTTTGACCACATGAAAATAAATACCCAACCCATGACTTGGAGATGGCATCAGTGATGCATGATTTGAAGACATGGCGTCACTACCTCTTTGGGGAGAAGTTTGTGGTCTACTCTGGTCACAAAATCTTGGCTTATATCTTCTCACAGAAGGACCTCAACTTGAGGAAGCGTCGCTGGATCGAGTACTTACAGGGCTTTGACTTTGAAATTGTCTATACCCCAGGAAAGGGTAATGTAGTGGCCGACGCCTTGAGCAGAAGGGTTCCAGTGCAGGCTTTGAGGAAGTCCAGTGATGAGTGGACATTGATGGGGCTCTTTTCTTAGATGCATGTGGAGACCAGGGAACACAGTGGAGGGGAATTCTTGGAGAGCGTCTAGTTGACTCCTTCTCTGTTGGAGTTGATTCAGTGGGAACAGCCCAGTGATGAGCTTTGTCAACAGTCAAAGTAGTTTCTTCATGGTGGGGAGACATCCTCTGATTAGTCGTCATCTCCCAACGACATCTTGTGCTTCAAGGGACGTTCAGTAGTGTCATTATCTCTATCGAAGGTGGTGATGCAGGATAGCCACCAGTCTCAGTGAGCTGTCCACCGAGGTGCCACTAAGATGTATTATGATGTCTGTCGGTAGTTTTGGTGGCCTGGTATGAGACGGGACATATAGGACTTTGTTTTGAGATACTACACATGCTAGTAGGTGAATGCAGAGCACCAAAGGCCCTCCGGTTTTCTCCATCCATTACCCATTCCTACCTAAAAGTGGGAAGAGGTCTCCATGGACTTCATTATTGGATTACCACATACACCTAGGGGTAATAATTCCATTTGGGTGGTGATTTATCGTCTGACCAAATCATCCCACTTCATTCTAATCAGGGATACATCTAAAGTGGATGAGTTGGGCCGTTTGTATCTTTAGGAGGTGGTGAGACTCCATGGTGATACATCAGTAGTTGTATTAGATAGAGACCCTTGTTTCACTTCTCAGTTCTTGGAAGGCCTTCAGAAGGCCTTGGGGTCTCAGATTAAGATGAGCACGGCATACCATCCTCAGACGGATGGTCAGACAGAGCGGGCAAATAAGATTTTGGAGGACATGATTTGTGCGTGTGTATTGGACTTTGGAGGTTCCTAGGATAGCCATTTGGGGTTGGTTGAGTTTTCTTATAATAAAAGTTACCAATCCTCGATTCAAATGGATCCTTTTGAGGCGCTCAATGGTCGGTCGTGTTGTTCCCCCTGTGTTGGGCTGAGGTAGGTGAGACCTCACTACTGGGGATGAGTCTGGTGCAGGAGAAGTTTGAGAGGGTCAAGTTGATTAGGAAGCATTTATTGATAGCTCAGAGTCACCATAAATCATATGCTGATCAAAGGCGTCGTGACCTAGTGTTTTCTGTGGGTGATAGGGTATTCTTGAAAGTGGCCCCTCGTCTGGGCCATCATCGATTGGGGAAGCTGACACCGCGGTATGTTAAGCCATTTGAGATCATCGAGTGTATTGGAAAGGTGTCATACAGTTTGTCCATACCTTCTCAGTTGACGTCCATTCATGATTTCTTCCATGTCTCTCAGTTGATGAAATACAACCCACATCTGTTCCATGTGTTGAGTTGGGAAGAACTGGAGATAGAGCCTGACTCGTCTATTGTTGAGTGGCTGGTGAAAATAGTGGAATCCCAAGAGAAGATACTTTGAGGGAAGTTTATTACATTAGTCTGGGTTCTATGGCAGTATGGGAATGATACACATGAGACATTGGAGCGAAAGTCATGGGTCGAGGAAGAGTACCCGTTCTTATTTTCCAATCAAGCTTCATGTTGACTTTCCGGGGTAGAAAGTCCTTAATGGTGGGGAGAATTGTCACATACATGACATATTTTAAAGTTATTTTTCATTTAATTTACATTCTTGCTTTATTTTTGGGGTTTTCCATGCATTTTTGAAGGAAATGGTGGGTTTCCAAAATTTGGGCCATCCTGAGAGCTCATTTCCAGTTTTGAAAATAAATTTTGTTTCTTTAATAACTCATTAGTTTTTCAACCTTTTTCACCAATTAAACATCCAAAATGACCTTAATTTAACTATTAAAACCACCAAATAAATTTTTTTCCCTTAAAAATTAATTATCATCTTGGATTTGGGTGATCAAATTAGGTATTGGGCCAACCCGAAATCTCATTTCCAGTTTTAAATGTTTTTTTAATTCTTTCATAAAATATTCATTTTTTATTATTTTTCGGGGATTCCACCTCTCAACTTCTCCCACTATACCAAGAAGCACCCCCATATTAGTTTCCCCCTATTTGTAGATTTTATCTGTTGATAATTAGGGCCGAACATCTCAGGTTGCAAAAATCATCCAGATTTCTCAAGTAAGTGACTATCATTCTAAGTTCCTTCCTTTTCCTTAAGCTTTATCCTTTTTTTCTTGAATCCACAAATGTTCAGAATCTAGGGATTCGTACCTAGGGTTTTATTTTGAGTTTCTTGGTCCAATACTCTAGTTTTAAGTTTGATCTCACTCCCTTGTGGTGCGGTGGTGGTGTGGTTGAAGTTCCGCACTAGGATTTGCGGTTCTTGACTCTTTTGGTAGGTGATTCCACTGTGCATGAAATTTTTGTGACTTAGCTTGCTGTGTTTATGGTATTTTCATGTTTATTTTATTTTAATGTTTCTGTAAAAATTAGTTTTAGTGTAATTTATAATGCAAATGAATTTTAAGTGCCAATGTTTGGTGAAATTGGGGGTTTTCATACAAATATTCTATTGGTTCATTTGGGGTTGTCCTTTAATTACATAGTTGATTTTATTGAATTGTATTAAGACTGGAAAATCATGTTGTTAATGTTTATTCTTTTTTTTGTTGCTTCGAAAGTTTGTTTAAATGGTATTTGGGAAGCAAATGGGCTTAAAGTGTCATGTTTGTGTGAAAATAGGGGTTTTTAAGGGATATAACTTCTTGGCTCACATGGGGCTGCCCCATAACTGAATTTTTGGTTTCATTAAAGGGTATTGAACTTAAATTTTGTTTTTTTAACTTAAAAGTGTGCACATAGTGTGCAAAGTGGATATTTCAAATAATTTTGGGTGCATAACAGTGTGAGATTTTGAGAGGTTGTTTTATTAAAAATCTATGTGTTTTGTTGTGTGTTTTAAGTGGTATAAAATGTGATAGCTACTGTATTGGTTGTGTTTTACTAGTAATGATTTTTTATATGATAATTGATTTATTTTCCATGCTGAAATTGATTGAGCACAAAAGGGGAAGCCCGGGTACCTAGGTGGGGCGGATTTGTACTAGTACGTCTAGTGGACCGGATGGGTTTTGTCCCTATTTCACTTAGCATTTGGATAATGACAACTCTAAATAAACTATGTGGATGATTATTGGGGACCACTAGGTTATGTTTATTTTACCTACTAGTGGCTCCTGCATGAGAACTGATTTTTCTATGGTTACTTTACACCGAGGTATGAGGTACATAGGGCCCAAGACAACCTAGTGCCTAGGGGTGTTCCCAATGTTGTTTCTCATTGGATTTTTAGTATTTACCCATGTATTAGGGTGTGTTCAGAAGTAAATTAAAGTATATAACATTTCTATTTAAATTTGTGAACATTCTAAAAATTTTGTATTGAAAACTGTTTTCAAATGAAAGTTACATTTCTTGAAATTTTAACACTACTTTTCCTTGCCTGTTAAAACTACTTGCTTTTTCACATTGTATTGAATGATATTTGGAATCATTGGGTGGTATCCTATTGGGATTAGTATCAAACCCTACTTAAAACCCTTGGGTGTAAGTATACTTTGTTATGTTTGACTCAGGTAAAGTAAAGGCTAAGGGTGATGGCAGTTGAGGGTGTTAGTTCTCATCCTTGGTGTGGAGTTGTAGAGATGGCTTGTGGGTGATTACCCCTTATCATGTGGAGTCCTTGGGGATGTCCTGGTGTTGTCTTTATTTGTATTTGGACCTATTTTATTGTCTTTAATCCAATGTATTCATTTCTTGTTTTTGGTTAAGACTTTTTTGGCTCTAAAATTTCAGATTTATATTATGTATTATTTTACTATGTTCTGCTTTCATACTGAGGTAAATCATTTACAAAACTAAATTAATGATACCCGGAAACTTGTGCCAACCCATGGGGATAGGGAACACCCTTCGGGCCTTTCTATGAGCCGGGTTTGGTTCTGGTTTGATGGCGACCAGATTCGGTTCGTGACACTTTAACTCAAAAAAACTTGATTCCTTTGAGTCTTCTCCCAACTCTAGAGAGCCTCCGACACATCCATGAGTATGTTGTTAATGAATAAAACATGAAAAAACTTATAAAACCCATGAATTAATAGTCTAAATAATCTATTTATAAAACACCTCCAATGTTAATGTTATCTACACACCACACCACTGTTGGATAGAATGGTGTTTGCAAGAGTACTCAATCTCTCGATGTAATATCAATTACACTTTGACCATGCCTCGATTAAGATAAACTAAAATATCCCATTTATTTATTCATTTTGTGAGAGGATTATAAAAACTCAAAAACTCATCAATTAACCCCAATTATCATGTAATATTCAATATTTCTATGGAATGTTATGTTTATAAAGTGATTGGTTGTTTTTTGTATTTGAAAAACAGATGTGATTTTATAACCCTGATGCTAGTCTCCACCCCTTGACCTAGTGGAAGTGGGCTTTAAGGTATCACTATTTATATTCTTACTAGTTTAAGAGGGGTCTTCATAGGTTTGTAGAACCCTATGTTTCTCTATGATTCAATGTATTATTTATTCTATGCCCTTATCATTTCCAATTATTTTTGCCTATTTTTTACCTCAATTCATACCATACCACAAAATTTAATCTCATTCATTAAAAACACTTGATCTGGAAGTGAATGTTCCCTCCCAATTTTTTTGTTGGTGTTTTTATTTTCCCTTAGATAAGGCATGATACTTTTGTGTATTATAGTAGATAATACATTGATTTTATATGTCCCTAAAGTTGATCATATGCCATTTACTGATTTATTTATCTCAAATGGATGAATTTATTTGAGTTCTTTGATTTCCTTGGAGATCTCTACTTTTAATTTCCTACATTTACTCACATCAATTCCCCATTTCACTGATTTGCTCATTTGAACTATGGTTTTTAAGGTCGATTCTCTTGATGGTCATTGGTTTGTAGTGGTTTCTTCTTATCTATGAGTATAGTGAAAATTTTCACATAATGATCCTTGTTGTGATGAGTAATCCTATGTTGTTTCATGAACATTTTCCAGAAAGAAGTTCTTTTTATTTTAGCGAAGTTATTGAGCTATGTTGTCAGATCCCAACTCTATAAGCATTATACTTTATTTTCTATCTTTATCTATTGCTTATTTTAAAGTATTATTATGTAGTATAGTTCTCTCCTATTGAATATAAATGTTACCTCCCCAGGATACAGTGTGGGATTTTATCATACTTTAGAGAGGGAATCATATTGGGCACGTTAATTACACTCTTCAAGTATTTTTATTATTTTTTACTCATTAGTAAATATAAATTCATTTTTGGTATTTTTATCATCCATTTAGGCTCAAATCAAATTAAAACACATAAATTATCTATGTTCATTTCATATATTTATTTCATATTTCCATTAATTTATAATATTGATTTGATTATTTTATTTCATATGTTAACATTCATATGGTTTTTATTAATTAGTACGATAAATTTCAACTATGAGTTTTTGGGATTTCTTATTCTTTTGATATCCTTCTCCTAACACATTTATTTAATACAACATTTTTTAAATAATGTAAACATGTATAAAATTAAAACCAAGAGAAGTATATACTTTTAATAAACAATTATGATTTATACACTACAAAAAACCAGTTGTTAGAAATACTTTATTAGCGGCGATTATAATAACTTCTGAAAAATAGATTTTATTAAAAAAATATAATATAGTGACAGTTTAATAAAACCACTGCTATATTTTTTATTTTAACAATTAGCTGTGGTTTTATTTAAAAGTTGGTAAATATTTTAAAAAAAATCCTAATTTTGATGCCTCCCCTATCTCCTTCACCCCAACTCACCCCACCCCTTCCCTCTCCCCTCAACGATGACCTCGAACCTAACCCCCCCCCCCCCCATACACACTTTCCACTCCCCACTACAGTGACTCCTGACCCTGACCCCCACCCCACTTCCCACTCCCCTTGGTGACCCCCGAACCTGACTCCCCTTGCTCCCAACAATGACCATCATGACCCCGACCCCCTTCCAGCAACCACCCTAACCCCAACCCCCTTCCAGTGACCTTCATCACCATGAACCCCCTACTAGATACTTTTGTGACCCCGACCCCTTATCGGTGACTACTGTGACCCTGACCCCCTGTTGGTGACAAGCATGAACCCGACCCTCCTTGTCATCTATTTTTGTGACTCAAATCCCATTTTTGATGACCGTCGTGACCCTGAACCCTTTTCAGCTACTTTTGTGACCCCGATCTCCCTTACTGGTTACCATCATGACCCTAACCCCAACCTCCCCTTCCAGTGACCACCGTGACCCTGAATCCCCCCTTCTCCTCGATGGAGACCCCCAAAGGCTTCTCTTTCCATTTTTTCAGTGATTGTGGCCTCCGACATCATTGAAGGTAAAATTGATTGAATTTATCTAATATTTTTAATTAAATTATATATTTTTTTTTGTGATATAGTGTTATTTATGTTTTTAATGTTGTATTAAATAATTTCTATGTTGAATTTTTGTTATGTCAAATCAAGACCCTACCCTGGTCAATGGCGAGGTTGAGTGATGTTTAATTTTGATTGTACATGTTTGATTTAACATTTATATCTTTATATTTGAATGTACAGTGAGAATAAATTCCAAAAACTATGAATAAAAGTTATATTAATTTACCTCAAATCACACCTCGATATCCAAAGGGTTTAGAAGAATTTTTAGATTATACAATTGCAAAACTGATCGGTGGATGGTAGAATAAAATGTTTGTATCCTGATTGTAAATTAAAGTGATGGTTGAATAAAAACAAAGTATATGAGAATTTAATATTGAAATAGTTTTATTCTCAATATGTATGTTGGATTTGGAATTGTGGATTGAATTTTATGTAAATTCAAAACAATGACAATACTATCAATGAAACAGAATGTGGCCCATCAAAGAAGAATTCAATTCAAAATTTGTTAAATGATGCATTTGGGTTTGAAGAATGCAATTTCCTAGATTTTAATATATCTGAAGAACCATCAGTTTATCTTGATAAAGTTAATATTGCTTGGAACATCAATGACCAGAAAAATAATTACTATGAATTAGTTGAAGACGGGCAGCAAGGAATATATGAAGGGTGTTCCAAGTATTCGAAGTTGTATTTTCTACTAAAGTTGTATCATATCAAGTGTCTCTGTGGAATTATTGAAAAAGAAATTCCCATGATTTTAGAGTTTATTCATGATTAATTTAGTGAATATATAATCCCTACATCATTATATGAGATGAATAAATTCATCAACAAACTTGGACTTGATTATACAAAGATACATGCATGCCCTGATGATTGCATACTTTACTAGGGAGAAGATTATGATAAAGAAGGATGCATAAGATTTCATAAAATAAGATAGAATTCAATGAATAACAATGAGAGTATAAATCAATTCAACCCTAGGAATCAACAGAATAATAAAACTCCTACATAGGTATTATGTTACTTTCCTTTGAAACCATGCTTGCAAAGATTATTCATGTCGTCTAAAACTGCATATAGCGTGAAGTGGCATGCTTAGGATAGTAATTATGGCTTGATGATACATCCAAAATATTTATCAGCATGAAATTTTTTGATTCTTTATATATGGATTTTTATTGATATCATAGAAATTTACATTTGGGATTAGCTTTTTATGGTTTTATCCCTTTTGGTAATTTAAGTACTAATTATAGCATTTGGCCAGTTTTTTTGATCTCCTATAATCTACCTCCATGGATGTGTATGAAGAAGACTTATTTCATTATTTTTTTTATTATTCATGGAAAGAAAATTCCTAGAAATGACATTGATGTATACCTTTGACCTATAATGAATGAATTGTGAGAATTATGGGATGATGGCATAGAAACATATGATGATTCAATGAGAAAACTATTCAAAATTCACAATGCTTTAATGTGGAAAATTAGTGACTTTCTTAGAATAGGAAATTTATCTATTTGGAACACTAATAATGTTTTGGCTTGTCTGGTTTGTAATTTTGATTTTGAACCTCAACAATTTCCTCATAGTAGAAAATTGTGTTTTATATGTCATTGTTGATTTCTTAATGATTATCATAAATTAAGGTTTAATAAGACATGATTCAATGGAGATGTTGAATTTAGAAATCCACCAAATGTATTATATGGTTTTGAAATTTTGGGACAATTAATGAATTTCATTAAATAATTTAGAAAAAGGAATCAGTTTAAAGAAGGGGGAGGGTATGAGTTATAGTATCTGAAGCATTTGGAACACAAAAATGGAAGGAAAATATTATATTTTTCAAAATTATTTAATTGGAGTTTTATTTGATACGTCATAATATTGACATAATTCATATTGAGAAGAATTTATATGAAAATGTAATTTTTACACTGCTTAATGGGGAGGGTAAATAAAAGGATCTCTTTAATACTCATATGGATTTGGAGTCAATGAATATAAATCATGGTTTTTCAAAAAATGATAATGGAAAGTATCCTTAGGCTATTTTTACAGTGAAAAATTATGAGAAATACATATTCCTTTGAAATTTAAAGAATGTAAAAGTTCCATATAGATATTCAAGTAACATATCAAGGTACATTGACTTAAAACATCAAAAGTTACATGGATTTAAAATTCATGACACACATATTCTGATGAAGTAATTATTGTCGTTGGAATTTCATAATATGTTACCTAAAAAAGTAATTTTGGTTTTAGTTGAGTTTTGTACCTTTTTTAGATAGCTTTTTAGAAGAACTCTGAATCCAAATGATCTTGATAAACATCAAGAAGAAAAAATTGGACACTTTTTCATTTGGAGAAGTTATTTTCCCCTTCATTCTCCACATTCATGATTCATTTGACTGTTCATTTGGTTGAAGAAGATAAAATTGGTGGAACGATACACTATTGATGGATGTATCTAATTAAGAGGTATGTTGATATTATTTTTATTTTCATTAGTGAATTTGATTTTATCAAATCATTGTGCAAATTTTTTAATATTTTTTTTATTTCTTTCATTAGGTACTTAGGTCATTTGAAATCATATGTGAGGAATAAAACTCAACTAGAAAATCAATTTTTGAAGGTTACATAGCTGAAGAGTGCCTAACCTTATATTATAGGTTTTTGGATGGAATTGATACTATATTAAATAATTCTAGACATGTTGATGACATATTAACAAATTCTCATTCTGAAAACCAATCATCATTATTTCCAACTATTGGATGACCAATTGGAAATGGGTAAAATTTTACACTGGCTGAATTGGAGTTGCTACAAGCACATAGATATATAATACTCGATAGTCTTATTACAGACCCATTTATTGAATAATTATTATTGCGAACAAAGATGTGACTAAGGGGTCGAGCTCGAAATGAACTGAAATTGAAAAAATATATTAAAACGGAGATTTTATATTGGTTCACCCATCATGTAATTATATACTCATATTCATATTATTAACTTTTATTTATTTTTTCTATTTTAAAAATAAAACCTTATATCATTTTTTTCTAGATAATTAATATTGATAATTGGTATGAAATATCAAATGATTTGAAGTTTTTGGCTCAAGTTCCTCTAAGAAAGGATAATATATTCACTATTAACAATATTCATGGCTTCAATTTTCATATAAATTATTGTGAAGAAGACTTGAAAACTCAAAATAGTGGTGTATTTACAATTTTAAAGGTTGGATACTATATAAATATGAATGGTATATTTGAATTAAACTATCATGGTGAGTTTTCAATTGTCTTATTCAAATGAAAGTGGGTCAACATTGATAGGTTTATAATGAGAGATTCATTACATTTTACTTATGTTGACTTCTCTCACTTGATCCATACCAGTGAGCATGCAGAGCATTATCTATTTATCATGGATTCACAAGAAAAGATAGTTTATTATATGGATTATGAAACACATGAATGTTATAGTGTTATTGTACACTTAAAGTAGAGAGACTTATATTATATGGGTGATGAAGATGAAATGGTAATTTATAATAGTGAACCTCATCAACCAAGAAACATTGAATGATTTTTTTAAAAATATTGAAACAATAAAACTTTCAAGAGAGAGTGAAAACAAAAGACTCATCACAATGGAATTTGTTAATAATTAAGACAATAAAGATGAAGTTAATTGAATTTAAAAATTTATAATGAAAGTATATTAAAATTTCTCATTGATAAATGTTTCGTGCATATATACATTGTTCTAGTTTTTTTTTCTTTTTTATAAAATCTTTTAGTTTTACATTTTTTATACATTTAATATACCTAAACCATTTGAATTATAGTAATGTAGAGAACAAAAAAATTAGTATCCTAGCCAATAAACATCTTAGAGAACTCCACCACTACTATCATCTTTAGTGGATCTGAGTGATTCTGTTATAACTAAGACTACTAGCAAGCCAACTACTTCCCCAGATGTTGTTGGTAGCCCGCCACCCGATTCACCTTTAGAAATGGAGTGGTTAGTCACCCCTTCATCTATGGGGTATTAGAGAGTTATCGTTTCTAGTATGCATGACATTGAAAAAAAACTATATATTTTATTAATTGTTTAATAATTTTTCTAAATAGATAAAGACAACTATATAAGGGATACAAATATGAACATGAAAGATGTATGGGAACTGAAGGACATCAAGATTATCATTTCATTTAATGATTTTAGGGTTCCTATTAGTGATTCTACTAGAATTTATTGGAATATTCTTAGGCATCTTTCTTTAGAGATGGTGAGCTTTCCCATTAATTATAATTATTGGAGATATGTTCCTAGATCGTGGGAAAATGAGTTCTTTGATACTTAAGTAAAGTTAGTATTAATTTAATATTCCCTGATAACTAATTTAGAAGACATGAGTAAAATTTTGTAATATACTTATAAAGTGTTATGCTTTTTATTTCTAGATTTTTTTCATTTTGGTGTCCCTAAATCCATTTCATGCCCATGGAATTTGAAAATATTGGGCATGAAATAGAGATTATGGAATGGTTTAATGACACATCTCTGAGCTCACAACAGATGTATGAGAAAGTGTCTGAAGGCATTTCTCATGAGTAATAAGAGCTCTTTATCGATATTACTAAAGATTCATCTCATTAGTTAATTAAATATTTTATAGTATATAAATAACAAAAACAAAATAAAATTATAATTTTTATTAATGATGATATTTTTTGTAGGAATTATCTAAAAAAATACTATGAATCATGAGAAACATGTCATTCCTCACGTCACTAATTCTAAGAGTTTTTTAAGAAAAAGAACAATTTTGATTTGTATTTTATTCATTATTATTTATATCATTTTATTATAAGTCATGTTTTTTAACCGTTTTATAATTTTTTATAAAGGCTAATAAATTAGGTCATTTTGTTGTCCAAACAGAGATGTGGTTTAAAGTATATAAGAAATATGATGGCATATTTGTAAATGAACCTACAAAAGACATTGGAGTAAGTACTTTTCATTATCATTTCTTGTTATTTCAATTATATAAAAACATAATAATGAAAAATATATCATAAAAACTAAAAACCTTAAATACAATTAAATGGGTTTGGCTACATGGATCAAGCGATGCCAATTTGGATTTATTTGATACATCTAGTTGGCCCCAATTAATTGGATTTAAGTATTTTTTTTTGTTATATTTTTTTCAATATTTTTTATAGTAATGAAATAGAAATAAATAGCAATGAAAAATTATTTAATTAGATAATATTATGAAGTTCAAATATTTTAAAAAATCATTGTTGATATTGTATTATTAATAGGTTAAACTTCAAGAAGTCTGGGATACGAACCCTTCACAATCATCATCGGTTTCCCAGAATGATGCAGTTGCAATCATTTTTGGGAAGGAGCATCCTAAACATGTATGGGGTATGGATTATGGGCCTACTCTATCATCTATCTTTGGTAGATCATCGCCATCCATTACTGCTACACCTGATGGGGGTTGGAGTAGTGACGTTAATTGGGAATCACAAAGAGAAATTGGAATATTGAAAGAAAACGTGAAAGAACAAGACTCTTATGGGGAAGCACATGATTAGTTGTGGTCAAATATGGAAAATGCTTTAGTTTTTATATTTCAGTGGATTACCGACATGATCCCCAAGGAAATTTCCAATCTTATAGCTTATCTGGTTGAGGTAAATTCTAAATTCCATAGATCATTCACACATTTTCAAAGAACACATAAAACTTTCATAAATAAATCTAAAATGAAACTTTTATATAGAAAACATAAACTTTGACTCATACTGACCATATCTTGTTTCTGATTGACATGTGGCTGATTCCTACACATCAAAAATGAATTATAGATCATTATCCTTATGTTTGATAACAATCCGAGCTCGTTTTCTCCGTTTTGACTTGGTAAACACTTTTTAAAGGTACAAAAGCCTTTAAAAATATGTTGGGGGTCAAAAACAGTAAAATGATATCATATTATACTAAAATTATATGATAATGACCGCAGATTTATTTTTGAAATGTTGGAATTGACGAAACATCATTCCGAGTTACGGTTTTCCCAGGATAGTTGTAAACAGGTTTTTAGTGTTTTAAAACACTAAAATGTGCATGTAATAGTCCAAACCATAAAAAATACCTCATATTAACATCAAATAATAGGAAAAAACTTTTGAGTAATTTTTTACGTGTATGCACATACGACATGTTAATCCGACATGTGGTTTGGTCGAAATAACTCGGTAAACAATTTTTAAAGGTACCAAAGCCTTTAGAAACATGTATTGGGGAGTAAAAACCAAGAAAAAGACATTATATTGCACTGAAATCAGAGTACAATGACCATAGATTGATTTTTGAAATAAAGGAATTCATGGAACATCATTCTGAGTTACAGTTTTCCTAAGATGGACATAAATGCATTTTTAGTGTTTTAAAACAAGAAAACATTCATGTAACAATCAAAAAACATATAAAAAGATCTCATATTAACATGAAATCATAGTAAAAATATCATTGAATTATTTTTTACTTGTACGCACAGACAAAACGTCAATACAATGTGCAGTGTTGTCATAATGACTCGGTAAACACTTTTTAAAGGTATCAAAGCCTTTGAAAACATGTGTTAGGGGGTAAAATTAAGAAAAATATGTTGGATTTCCCTAAAATAAGAGGACAATGATAGTAGATTGATTTTGGAAATGTATAAACCGACATCATTTCATTCCAAGTTACGATTTTCCCGAGATGGGAATAAATCTGTTTTTAGTGTTTTAAAACACTAAAACATTCATGTAATAGTCAAAACAATAGAAAATGACCTCATGTTGATGTTAAATCATGGTAAAACCAAATTTGAGTTATTTTTTACTTATATGCACAGACAACACATCAATATGATGTGTGGTGTGGTCGAAATGTCTCAGTAAACACTTTTTAAAGGCACCAAAGCTTTTAAAAACATGTTTCAGGGGGTCAAAACCAAAATAATGATGTCGGATTTCCCTGAAATTAAAGTAAAATGACCATAGATTTATTTTTAAAATGTAGGAACTGATGTAATGTTATTCTGAGTTACGGTTTTCTCGGGATGGCCTTAAATATATTTTTAGAGTTTTAAAACACAGAAATGTACATGTGATGGTCAAAACCATAGAAAACAATCTCGTATTGACATGATATCATGAGACAATCACCATTGAGTTATTTTTTACATGTACACATAGAAAAAATGTCAATCTAATGTGTGGTGTGGTCTGAATGACTCAGTGAACACATTTTAAAGGTACGAAAGCCTTTAAAAACATGTATCGGGGGTCAAAACAAGTAAAACAACATCACATTGCCAAAAAATAAGAGTAAAATGACCATAGATTTATTTTTGAAATTTAGGAACAGATGAAGCATCATTTTGAAGTTACGGTTTTCCTAGGATGCCAGTAACTGATTTTTTAGTGTTTTAAAACACTATAACGTGCATGTAACAGTCAAACACCATAGAAAACAACCTCAAATTGATGTGAAATCAAGGGAAAATCATTGTTAAGTTATTTTTGATGTATAAACCCAGAGAACACATCAATTCGATATGTGATGTGGTTTGAATGACTTGGTAAACACTTTTTAAATGTACCAAAGGCATTAAAAATATGTGTTGTAAGGTTAAAACTAGGAAAATGACTTCGGATTTCCCTAAAATCATTTGAAAACATCCATAGATTAATTTTTAAAATTTAGGAACTCACATAATTTCATTTAGAGTTACGATTTTCCTAGGATGGTTGTAAATGCATTTTTAGTGTTTTAAAACACTAAAACATGCATGTAATGGTCAAAAGCATAGAAAATGACCTCATATTGACGTTAAATCATGGGATAAGCACATTTGAGTTATTTTCTATGTGTACACATAGACAACACATCAATTAAACACGTGGTGTAGTCGAAATGACTCGATAAACACTCTTTAAATGTGCTAAATCCTTTAAAAACATGTGTTGAGGGATCAAAACTAGAAAAATGATATCAGATTACAATGAAATTAGAGTACAATTTCCATATATTTATTTTTGAAATATAGGAACCTACATCACATAAACACATTTTTCGTGTTTTAAAACATTAAAATGTTCATGTAATGAACAAAAACATAGAAAACAATATCGAATTGACATGAAATCATGGAAAAACTATCCTTGAGTTATTGTTGACTTGTACGCACAAACAACATGTCAGTATAACATGCAGTGTGGAATAAATGACTTGGTAAACAGTTTATAAAGGTACTAAAGCCTTTAAAAACGTGTTTTGGGGGGTCAAAACTAGGAAAACAACATTGGATTTCCCTAAAATCATAGGATAATGGTCATAGATTGATTTGTGAAATGTTGGAACTGACAGCACATCATTTCGAGTTACATTTTTCTCGGGATGTCCATAAACACATTTTTAGTGTCTTAAAACACTAAAATGTTCATGTAATGGTCAAAACCCAAAGAAAAAGACCTCAAATTTATGTGAAATCATGGTAAAACCATTATTGAGTTATTTTTTACTTGTATGCATAGACAACACATCAATCTGATGTGCAGTGTGGTAGGAATGACTCGGTAAACACTTTTTAAAGTTACCAAAGCCTTTAAAAACATGTGTTTGGGGGTCAGAACCATAAAAATGATGTTATATTTCCTTGAAATAAAATGAAAATTACCATAGATTTATTTTTGAAAAGTAAGAACCAGCAGAATGTCATTCCAAGTTACGGTTTGTCTGGGATGGTCGTAAATGCGTTTTTAGTATTTTAAAATACTAAAATGTGCATATAATAGTCAAAACCATAGAAAAAAACCTCAGATTGATGTAAAATCATGGTACAATCACCATTGAGTTATTTTTGACATGTACGCATAGAAAAAACGTCAATCAGATGTGTGGTGTGGTTGGAAAGACTCAGTAAGCATTTTTTAATGGTACCAAAGTCTTTGAAAACATGTGTCAGGGGTTAAAACTAGGAAAACAAAGTCATATAGCCATAAAATAAGATGAAAATAACCTTAGATTTATTTTTGAAATGTATGAACTGACGAAATATCATTCTGAGTTATGGTTTTCCTGGGATGCTGGTAAACACGTTTTCAGTGTTTTAAAATGCTATAACGTGTGTGTAACTGTCAAAACCATAAAAAATGACCTGATTTTGATGTGAAAACAAGGTACATCCACTGTTGAGTTATTTTTGACATGTAATCACAGAGAAAACATCAATATGTTGTGTAGTGTGGTCGGAATGACTCAATAAATACTTTTTAAAGGTACCAAAGCCTTTAAAAACATGTGTCGTGGGTTCAAAATTAGTAAAATGACTTCAGATTTCCCTAAAATCATATTAAAATGACTGTAGATTAATTTTTAAAATATAGGAACAGAAAGAATGTCATTCTGAGTTATGATTTTCCTAGGATGGCTGTAAAGGCGTTTTTAGGGTTTTAAAACACTAAAACTTGCATGTAATGGTCATAACCATGGAAAATGACCTCATATTGACATTAAAGCATGGGAAACCCACTGATGAGTTATTTTTTATGTGTACACTTAGACAACACATCAATCCGATGTGTGATGTGGTCGGAATGACTCGGTAAATACACTTTAAAGGTACCAAAGCCTTTAAAAACATGTGGCAAGACGTCAAAACTAGGAAAATGAAATTGGAATACAATGAAATCAGAGTATAATGACCATAGATTGATTTTTGAAATTTAGTAACAGAAGGCACATCATTTTGAGTTACAGTTTTCCTGGGATTCCCATAAATATATTTTTAGTGTTTTAAAACACTAAAATGTGTGTGTGATGGTCAAAACTATAGAACACGGCCTCATATTGATGTGAAATCAAGGGACAACCTCCATTGAGTTAGTTTTAATGTGTACACATAGATAACATGTCAATTTGACATGCGATAAGGTAGAAATGACTCGGTAAACCCTTTTTAAAGGTACTAAAACCTTTAAAAACATATGACATTGGGTCAAAACCAAGAAAACAATGTTGGGTGGACTTGAAATCAAATAATAATGAACGTATATTGATTTTTGAGAAGTAGGAACTTACCTCACATCATTCCGACTTACGGTTTTTCCAAGATGGATGTAAATGTGGTTTTAGTGTTTTAAAACATTAAAATGTGTGTGTAACGGTAAAACCCATAGAAAAAATCCTACGATTGATGTGAAAAAATTATACAACCACTGTTGAGTTTTTTTTGACATGTACGTGTAGAAAACACACCAATCTGACATGTGGTGTGGTCGGAATGACTCAGTAAATACTTTTTAAAGGTACAAAGCCTTTAAAATCGTGAGTTGGGATGTCAAAACTAAGAAAACGATGTCAGATTTCGATGAAATCATAGGAAAACAAGTGTGAATTGAATTTTGAAATGTAAGAACTGACGTCACATCATTCCAAGCTGCGATTTGTCTGGGATGGCTGTAAACACGTTTTTAGTGTTTTAAAACACAAAAATGTGTGTGTTACAGTCAAAATAATAAAAATGGCCTCATATTGACGAGAAATCAATAGAAAACCACCGTTGAGTTATTTTTTATGTGTATGCGCATACAAAACGTCAATCTAGTGAGCGGTGTGGTCAGAATAACTCAATAAACACTTTTTAAAGGTACCAAAGCCTTTAAAAACACGTGTCGGGGGGGTAAAAACATACAAACAAATTCAGATTGCCCTAAAATCATATGAAAATGATCGTAGATTGGTTTTTGAAATGTAACAACTGAAAAAACGTCATTTTGAGTTGTGGTTTTCCTGAGATGCCCGTAAACACGTTTTTAGTGTTTTAAAACACTAAAATGTGCATATAACAGTCATAAACCTAGAAAATAACCGCATATTGATGTGAAATCATGGGATATCCACCGTTGAATTGTTTTTGACACGCACGTGCAAACAACACATGAATCCAATGTGTGGTGTGGTCAAAATGACTCGGTAAACATCTTTTTAAAGGTACCAAAACCTTTAAAAACTTGTGTTGAGGGGTCAAAAAGTAAAATGAAATTAGATTACTCTGAAATCATAGGAAAACGACTATATATTTATTTTTTAAATATATGAACTGACGACACGTCATTCTGAGTTATGGTTTTCTTATGATGGATGTAAATGTGTTTTTGGTGGTTTAAAACACTAAAACGTGCATGTAACTTTCAAAACCCTAGAAAATAACCTCATATTGATGTGAAATCATGAGACAACTACCGTTGAGTTATTTTGGATGTGTACGTATGGACAACATGTCAATCTGATGTGTGGTGTGGTCGAAATGACTTGGTAAACACTTTTTAAAGGTACCAAAGCCTTTAAAAACATATGTCATGGGATCAAAACTAGGAAAACGACATTAGATTACCATAAAATCAGAGTACAATAACCTTCGATTGATTTTTGAAATGTAGGAATCGACACAACATCATTCCGAGTTACGGTTTTCCTGGGATATCCGTAAACGTGTTTTTAGTGTTTTAAAACACTATAATGTGCGTGTAATAGTCAAAACCATAGAAAAAGACCTTAGGTTGATGTGAAATCAAATAACATCCACCGTTGAGTTATTTTTTATGTGTATGCATAGAGAACATGTCAATCTGACATGAATTATGGTTGGAATGACTCGGTAAACACTTTTTAAAGATACCAAAGCCTTTAAAAACATGTATTATGGGGTCAAAACAAGGAAAACAACATAATATTGCTAAAAAATTATAGAAAAACGATCATAGAACAATTTTTGAAATATAGGAACAAACGACAAATCATTCCGAGTTACGGTTTTCCTGGGATGGTCGTAAAAGTGTTTTTAGTGTTTTAAAACACTAAAAAGTGCATGTAATGGTCAAAAATCTAGAAAAATATTGGATTGATATGAAATCATGGGAAAACTATCGTTGAGTTATTTTTGATGAGTAAACACAGACAACACGTCAATATAACATGCGGTGTGGTCAGAATGACTTGGTATACACATTTTAAAGGTACCAAAGCCTTTAAAAACATGTGTTGGGGAGTCAAAATCAGGAAAATAATGTTGGATTGTCATGAAATCAGAGTAAAATGGCCATAGTTTGATTTGTAAAATGTAGGAATTAACAACATGTTATTTTGAGTTATGATTTTCCCGAGATGCGTGTAAACACGTTTTTAGTGTTTTAAAACACTAAAATGTCCACATAACAGTCAAAATCATAGAAAACGACCTCAGATTGATGTGAAATCAAGAGAAATCCACTATTGAGTTAGTTCTGACATGTACACAGAGACGACACATCAATCTGATTTGCGGTGTGGTCGGAATGACTCGGTAAACACTTTTTAAATGTACTAAAGCCTTGAAAAACACGTGTTATTGGATCAAAACTAGGAAAATGATGTCGGATTACCCTGAAATCATATGAAAACTACCATAGATTGATTTTTGAAATGTAGGAACTGGTGTTACGTCATTCTGAGTTACAGTTTTCCCGATATGGTTGTAAATGTGTTTTTAGTGTTTTAAAACACTAAAACATGCGTGTAATGGTCAAAACCATAGTAAATGACCTCAAATCAACGTGAAATCATGGAACAACCACCGTTGATTTACTTTTGATGTGTATGTGCTGAAAACATGTCAATCCTACATGTGGTGTGGTCAAAATGACTCAGTAAATGCTTTTTAAAGTTATAAAGCCTTTAAAAACATGAGTTGGGGTCGAAACCAGGAAAATGACATCGAATTTCCATGAAATAAGAGGAAAATAAGTGTAAATTGATTTATGAAATGTAAGAACCAAAGTCCCATCATTCCAAGTTACGGTTTTCTTAGGATGGCTGTAAACACATTTTTAGTGTTTTAAAACACTAAAATGTTCATGTAACAGTCAAAATCACAGCAAACGCTTTCATATTGACGTAAAATCAAGGGAAAACCACCATTGAGTTATTTTTGATGTGTATGCACAAACAACACATCAATCCAACGTGTGGAGTGGTCGAAATGACTTGTTAAAGACATTTTAAAGGTACCAAAGCCTTTCAAAACATGTGTCGGGTGGGTCAAAATCAGGAAAACAACGTCGAATTTCCCTGAAATCATAAGAAAATTACTTTATATTGATTTGTGAAATGTAGAAACTGACGATGCATCATTCCGAGTTGTGGTATGCCCGAGATGGTCATAAACATGTTTTTAGTGTTTTAAAATACTAAAACATGTGTGTAATAGTTAAAACCATAGCAAACGACCTCAGATTGACGTGAAAATCTTTAGACAACCACCATTGAGTTGTTTTTGATATGTAGGCGCAAAAAACACGTTAACCCAACATGTGATGTGCTTGGTAAATACTTTTTAAAGGTATCAAAACCATTAAAAACTTGGGTCAGGGGGTCAAAACAAGGAAAACAACGTCAGATTGCCCTGAAATCATAGGACAACGATCGTAGATTGATTTTTGAACTATAGGAACTGATCACACGTCATTACGAGTTACGATTTTCTCGAGATGACCATAAATGCGTTTTTAGTGTTTTAAAACACTAAAACATGTGTGTAATAGTCAAAACCATAAAAAATGGCCTCAGGTTGATGCGAAATCATGGGGCAACCACTGTTGAGTTATTTTTGATGTGTACGCGTTGACAACACGTCAATCCAACATGTGGTGTTGTTGGAATGACTCAGTAAACATTTTTTAAAGGTACCAAAGCATTTAAAAACATGTGCTGGGAGTTCTAAACCATGCAAACGACATTAAATTGCGATGAAATCAGAGGACAACAGTCGTAGATTGATTTTTGAAATGTATGAACTAAAGACACGTTATTCTGAGCTACAGTTTGGCCGGGATGGCCATAAACGCGTTTTCAGTGTTTAGAACACTAAAATTTTCGTGTAACGGTCAAAATCATGGAAAACAATCTCAGATTGATGTGAAATCATGAGACTACCACCGTTGAGTTATTTTTGAAATATAGGACATGTTGTCATATCAAAGTCTTTAAAATTTGTTTATTAAGTAAATTTCAAGGACACCGCATGTCGATTTAAAAATTAATTAGAATATTTACTTATTTCTTTTCAGTTTCAAGTGTTGAATCATATCTTAAAAAGAAAAGTTGACGTTTTAAAGCGTTTTTCATGATAAATTATTTGTTTTATGTTAAAATGACTTCTATTTGATTAAAAAACAACAAATTTTATGTATAACATTATGAATATATTATGTGTCTTTTCTTTTTTGCATTTTGTTAAATGTTCTGGTTTTTATTATAGATGACAGATGACGACAGTAGGTTGGAGGTGGACCGTTATGATTTACGACGTTGTTTAGAAGACAGTCATGAAGGATCTTAGTTTTCGTGGTATGTTTAAATTTTATCAATGATTTTACTGCAATTATGATTTATTATGTTTAGTTTTAATTTCTGCTTTCTTTTTTGTCACAGTTGATGAGATGACGTGGTTGGTTTCAGTTGATGAGATGATGTGGAGAAGACATATGTAGTGGAGGTCATGGGGTTGATGTATATTAGACAGGAGTTGTTATTGGACATATTTTATATGTATATATAGATGACTAAGGTATGAGTCGATTAAGGTATGAGTTGACTAAGTTATATGTTGACTGAGGTTATGGTGACATATGAATATGGATGTATGATGTGTGTATATGATAGGTTTATCATACATTTTTTTTAGTTTATTACATGTTGCGTTTTTTATATTTACATTTTTTTATTTAATATTTAAAAAATAAATAAATTTTAATAGTAACATTTAGTGTCCGTTATGTTCATTTTATCAATTTTATTTTTGTTTTTTTAAAAACACCTCTAAATAAAACCGAAACTGAAGCGAAATGTCCAAAAAACAACACATCAATAAACTACTGCAAAATTAAAGAAACCGCCTCGAAATGACTGGCAACCGTACAATACGTGGTGATTTTAATAACTGCCGCTATATTATTAGGAGGCGGTTTAAACTGGTTCTAGTTCAATAAATAACTGCCGCTAATGCTCTTTTTTGTAGTGATATTTTCAATTCATGTAAAGCCTTAAATAGCTTAGCAATAATGCATGTACGATGACATAATGAGATGGAATAGATTTGTGGGGGCATAATTTAAGATGCATCCTCATGTATAAAATTTGGGATCAATGAAGGGGTGGGAATATAAAATGAGCCATCCACTAATATATTTTATCGACAACATGGAAAAGGGGAAGTATCGAGTAAGATGTGAAATGTTTTTATCTTACTTTCATGGTAAGGTGTTGATTTTTTTTAGATTACTCTATTATTATTCATGACACGTACCTTGAATGGTTTTTGAGATTTTTCATATAAAATGTTTGGAGTTTATTATTAATATTTTAATTATTCATTATACCATAACCTACATGCGGCACTTTTCATCATTTGTAACAAGTGTTTATATAGATGTTTTTTAGTTATGTATTCAAAATAAGTTTTTTCAGCAAAAAATTTATGTTTTTTCTTTTCTTTTAAGTGTATTTATCTATTTTAAAAATGAAGCAATCCTCATTTATATTCAAAACTAATTATCATAATTGATAATTATTATAATTTTATTCTTAAAAATATGCCGACGAGAAAACCATTTCTGGTGGGAGGACATTTCCTTTCTCTTTCCTAAAATACGATAATATTAGACATGAATCCTCACGTTTTTATGGATTTTCAAAGTCTCCCCCAAGAGTCAATTGTCGGCCACGCGGGGTTAGGATGAGTGTTTGTACATTTTCTGAAAGAGTTAAAACATGGAAAAATCTATCTAATTATTTTAATTAAAACCGATACTCAATCAATTCTCTTTTCAAACATTTAAAAACTCACTGACTGCAAATTCAATTCATGTTAAATACCATACATTTGTTAATGAAAAAAAATTTCTAAATATAAATACTTTTGTAAATTATTTAAAATTCATTTGTAAATACAATGGAGTAGAATTTTAATTTTGTTTAAACATTTTTATGTAACCCTTAAAATAACATTACAATTAAATTTCATTTCATTTATAATTATATCGTCTATTTTTTAGATCTGAAATTGTATTATCCTAATTTTTTTATAAATATATAACTTCTAAACCATTTACAACTTTATTTTATTACAAAAGTGAAATATTTCACATATGAAATATTCTATGTGAGTTGAATGAGTTCATTATTATTATCTAAAGGGGGCTCTAATAATGTTACTCTCTAATTTTCATGGGGTTTCAATCATTTAAATCGTTAAGTGTGTGAATAGGAATCAATGGTTTGTATTGGAAAGGGGGAGATAAGTATTTTTCAATAAAAGGGACATATACATTTCTTTATTCCTCTATATTTCACTGAAATCATGATGTACTATTATGTGTTGGAGTCCATTCACTATTTATAAGAATGTGTTTTAAATGTGGGTGGAGATGCAAACCAACCATAATCAATAGATCAATTTTGATGGGAATATGTCGTCAACCCAATATAAATTATATGATGTTTTTGGTAATATCTTCAGGTGTAATATATGATATGTAGGACACTATAGGAATTCTAGACAGTAGCAACAATTTTTTTGTATACGTGGAAGTTTAAAGATGTTAACAAATGTGCAACAGTTTCTTAAATTGCTGTGTTTAGTGTTTTCGGCAAATTAAAAGTGGCTACTTATTTTTATTGGTGTCAGTTCATAAAACCTACGAAACTGATAATTGAAAACAGTTTGAACCACCGCTAAAAAATATATTTTATGGAAATTAAAACCATTGCAAATAAGGGTAAAATATATTATAATTTTCACTATAATTTGTGGTCGTTATAACTATCGAGAATTCTTTTCACATCGATTCATCATATACCATATCAATTAGTGGTGATTTATCAGTACATCACAATAGTTTTAACCGCCATGTGTAATAAATGTGACAGTTTACCCAAATTAGCCACAATTTAAAACATCGATAACAATAAAAAAAATGAAAAAAAGAGAAATTCTTACAATGCGACCTACTATACCCGAGAAATTCAAAAAACAAAGCTACTAAAAAATATTACAAAAATAAATTAATTATCATTATAAAAACAACTCAAACTAGATTACAACATGTCATAAATATACTTAATGTAACATCAATCATATGAGTATTAAAGCGACCTATTATTTCAAAATAATTTCAAACAAACATGGGATGCATAGAAATAAAAACTTGTGATGCATTAGACCCTTAGGCATAGCATCTACATCACTGTAGTTGTCTCAAGATGATAGACATTCCCCATTATCATTACTACTTTCAACATCCGGTGCCTACAATTAATGATCTTAAAAACATAAATTAGATTATATTAAACAATGATGTAAATAAAAATATAAAAAAGAATCATTTGTACCTAGTGAGACTGTTGATTAATGGATGCAATCATCCATAGAACTATCTTCGTCGTGTCTTGAAATAATATAACCAAAGCATCCCCCACAGCACCAAACTGCTCATCCTGAGCTCTCATGCAGGACTCCTGCTCCTGTGTTTTGGTCTCCAATATCACAATTGTTTACTATGATGCTGGATCATGAAAACTACTAGCGTCAGAGGCAGGAGAAGGTGTCACAATAAATGATGTCAGGAACCACCCAAAGGCTCATGATGGGGATAGTCCAGAACCTATCCGGATGCTCATTGCCCAAAACCCGAGCAATACCACTTCTATGGGAAATCAATGATCGTTGTGAGATATTTTCATATGAGTCCCCCTTAATTATAGCTCACACAATGATGAATATAAAATAATAAATATATTCATCAAAATCAAGTAATAATTAAATTAGTTTTCCCTTATTCTCTAAGTAGGTTCGTTCACGTAACTCTCGTCTGACTTTGTATGCACATTGAACCACATCTCGATCCTCCCAACCCGATGACCAACCTCTAAATCTTATATCAATTAATTAGAAAATTCACAATTATAAAATCTTAATTACATAAAATTTAACACACACATATATTATAATGATTAAAATATTTCCTTCCTTAATCTTCTCCTTGCAAATCACTTCAACCCTACTGTGTGTGAGATTATATAATTCTCTCTAGTTAGTTTCATTTTTCATTAAAATTTCCAAAACAAATAAATATATATTAATTTGAAGTGTAATATAATTTAGAAAGGAAACAAAGTTATATGATTATGAAATTCATAGCAAGCTAATATCACATTTTGAAATACCACGTACAAATCAATAGACAACCCATACACCATCAACTATCATTGCTCTCTTGGTATCCCCTTCGAAATCTTTCATGTAACGACCCAAAGTTTTTCAATGGAAAATTCCCTTCTTATATTTATGTCATAAAATTACCTGAAAACACAAAATAATGAACTACTAAGTGATAAGTGACCGTTAAACATAAGTCTGCCACTCCTATGTTTGAAATTTTGAAAATCTGACATACACGGTTGTGTTCAAGATGATTTTTGGAGTCTAATGAAACAAAAATAATTTTTGGTGAATAGTAACATACCCTTAGGAATAGTAATATACCCTTATGAGTAGTAATATGACCCTTATAAATATTAAATCATCCAACATAAGAGTAACATTACCTATGAATAATAAAATAAAATTTAGACATCTTAGAAAGTGATAATTTGACCTTAGTAAACGTTTTTGGTATTTTATAAGTCATAAATAATTAATTATAATTAATTAATTTAAAATAATATTTATTTCCTTGAAATTTCTTCATAAATTATTGAATCAATGTCTAATAGTTTTTAGATAATTTTATAAGGCCCTACGTAATTTTTGAAAGAACTATAAAAATTGTTTTAATCTTAAAAACTGTTTTTTAAGTAAATTATGATTTTAATTAAATATTAAATTAATAATATTTAGAAAATTATTTTTGAAAAATGGACTTCATTTTTGGATTCTACACGTCGAAAAATGGTTGGGGTAAATTTTTGGGAATTTTCTGAGATACTTGAATTTTTGATGAATAATAGAATCCGATAATTCATAATAAATGCTAAATAATGTATTAATTGAGTCATCGATGATGCTCTGCTGATGTAACCCAACTTGGTTCGGGATTACATTATAAAATTACTGTTCTTGGTCGTTCATGACTCACTATTCCTTGTCTTGTGGGGAAATAATAAACTAATGAATTTTATATTAAGGAAACCCCTCTCCCCTCCACTATAAAAGCCACCCTTCACTCCCTCATTTCCTAACACCTCTCAAGCTCCAAACCTTCTCTAAACTCTGCCCAATCATCTTCCCCAGAACCTCCCCCATGTCCAAACGATTCTGGTCTCATCAAAAGACCAAGACTAGCTTCCTTAAGGAGTATCTCAAGAGGAAGATTTAAGAGGCAATTTCTCTCCCTCTTCTCCTTTAATTTCCTTTCAAGTTCAAGTTCATTTCTTGATCTCTTCTCACCTATATTCATCCAAATTTTTTTTAACTCCAGTATTATACATATAATGTAATTTTATTATTCTAATGGGATATTATATCACCACATAACCTTTCCCTCTTCCTTTTATTTTATTAAAGAGAACGTTGTTCATGAGGTGTTAATTTATCACCTTCAAAAACGACATGCTCCCTTCTTCCATTTCTACCTTCAGATCTGGTCATGAAACCATTTTTATGGTTGAACCAGAATATTTTATATGTATTGTGTCCTATTTAATGTTCTGTAACTGACTTATGAAAATATTACTAAGGGATAAATTAAAACAAGTTCTTTGTGATCGAAAAACTGCTCAAATTAACCCACACAATCTTCGTTTGATTCTAATATAATGATTCATCCACATGGATATAATGAGTTTCATTATAAGATCATTAAAACTCATGTAATATAATTAATAACATGTAATATCAGTTCTGTATGTTTACTCATGTTCTACCCAAACTTTAATTTTAGAATACAAGTGAACCACCCAAGAAAAACCATAAAAATGAACATCCCCGAACAATGTTTTTAAACTCTATAAGTCATCCAAAGGAACATAAAATGACATAATGAAACCAGAATGAACACTATTAATGTAAACATGGTTCTTTATTTCTAATTAATTAATATAATTTCATTATATAGGACATTAAAGATAAGGAATCATTCGGGTACAAGGTAAGGGGAAATCTCGAACCTAATTTTCTTCCTTCGGGTTCTCCCTCTTTCACTCCATTTTTGATATGGTTACTCCTCAAAGATCATTTTTTCATAATTTACATTACTTTTCTGGGATATACATGTTTTTCACTGATTTTTATTTCCATCAAAATGTTTTCCAAAAGAACTCTTCTTTTAAGAACACCCCTTTTACTTCTCACTCAAGGTGGACGGTTCTTGTAACATGTGTGTTATTCCCTCTTTCTTTTGGGAACCCAAAGCTTATGAATGTGTTATTATGAGATGAAACCCATTCCTTTTCATGGGTTCATTATGTTGATTTATGTTATATGTTCATTGTGGCATGCATGATAAATGATAATGTTATGATGTGACGGGTGCGCCCGAAATTATATAGCGCAATATGAATGTTTAAATGTGACGGGTGCACCCAGAATTATATAGTGCTCCAATGCATTGGGTAAAGTGATGAATCTCTTGAGTAAATGTGAAATTATGTGTTAACAATATGCTAGCTTGGCTCACTAGTATGTGTGGTAGTTAACCACTAAGACATGATGTTTCATTTTTATGCATTGCCACATTTCAAGTCTATTATTTATGATCCTCTCATGTTCATGATCTTTTGCCTATGTTATGATTATGCTCACCCCATGATATATATTGTTTTTATCTATCCTCTTAATGGGCTTCTAGCTCACCCCTTTTGATGTATATCCTTAGGTGGCTACATGTACTAGGGAGAGGACAAGTGCCAATAAGAAGCTAGAGAAGAAGAAATTAAATAAATGTTTATGCTTGATGTTGTATTTGCTATGTGTGGTCCTAGTTTTCCCAAGACACTAAAACATTGAATCCTCTATGTGTAATACTGTTATGTTGTTTATATTTGATATGATGTAATAGTAATGTAAGAAAAGGCTGGGATGCTATAGTTGGTATCAGAGGAGGAACCCAGCCTTAAGTGCGGTGCACTGCCTGGGTTGAGATGTAGGGCCCACAACGAGGGCGTTGTGCTCTAAAGGGGGGGGGGGTGATTGTAACATTCCCAAATGATACAGGGTTAAATGACTAAATGACATGACTCATGTCAACAAGGTGCACCTTCCTTTCTGGGAGCCTGTCTGATTAGAACTCCACAGTTAAGTGTGCTTGGCCTGGAGTAGTGATCAAGATGGGTGACATTCTGGGAAGTTTGTGTGTGTGAGTGAGGAAAAAGCACACTGAAAAGGACATGTGTTGTGGCCTGTGGGAACATTCATTAGTCAGATGACCCGTTCAGGTATGTGGGTGGACCCTAGGGTGGGCCCCACGTGTCTACGGGGGCAACTGGTGGTACCTGGTGGGCCCGGACCCGACAACCATGTTAAGGCGGGGTGGTTGTGCTGTCACCAGGACCCGGTTGTCACATTTGGTATCAGAGGAAATGTTTAGTTAATTTGGGAATTAGGATTAGTGAACCCTAGAGAAAACCTACAACATGAGACTAAGTAAAAATATGCACATAAGAATATTTACCTAGGGATCCAATATGTTATTTTTTTGGTATAATTGTTTAAATGAATAAGTTATTCATGACTTGTTTACTTATGTTTTGTTATAACCTTTTCTATTTTAGAAAATGGTGGGAACCAGGAGAAATCAGGCCAACAACTCATGCGAGGGCCAATGCAACGATTGCCCGAATGATATCCCCAATGATTTGGGAGGTGGAGTTCAAAACTTCATGGTGATTCTTACCCAATTATCTCAGGTTATGAACAATAACCATAATAATGGGGAACGCCCTCCTTCACCAAAGAGGGAGAAACTGGCTATTGAATTTTTTATGCGGCAACGACCACCGACGTTTAGTGGATCTTCCGATCCACTAGTTGTGGAATAGTGGGTCAACTCCATAGAAAAGATCTTTTCTGTTCTTCACTGTTCTGAGACGGAGAAGGTGACTCTAGCCGTTTATCATCTAGATGGAAAAGCCGATCAATTGTGGGCTTTGATTAAGAACACCATGCCGAGGGAGGAAATTGAAGAGTTGGAATGAGAAGACTTTAAGGTAATGTTTCTTAATAAGTACTTCCCACGAACTCTTCGCATGAAGATAGAGAGAGAATTCATATAGCTCAAGAAAAAAGAAGGAGAATCTGTCACCACCTATGAAGCGAATTTCACAAGGCTTGCAAGGTACACTTCGGGCTTTGTTATCAACAATGATAGCAAAATTGATATATTCTTTAGTGGATTAAAACCACACCTTCGAAAGGCTCTTGCAATTCAAGACTTTGGGAGTTATGAAGAAGTTGTTCAGTGTGCTCTCAAAGTGGAGATGGAGTTTTAATAATGGTCCCATGGCTATGGCGATAATAAAAGAAAGATGGAGTTTCAAGCTGGTGGATCTAATGATAATGGTGGGAAGAAAAATCAACGACCCACATGCCAAAAATGTGGGAAGTTTCACAATGGGAACTGCCTCAAAGGGACGGGGAAATGATTCATGTGTGGGAAAGAAGGTCACCATACTCAAGAGTGTCGAAAAGACATGAAAAGTAAGGAGAATGTAGCAGATGAAAGGAGAGAACCACCCATGGTTCAATGCTACAACTGCAGGGAGCTAGGGCGCTATGCAAACCAGTGCACTAAACCTCGAGCTCTCGAGGGTAATCAGCGTCAGCAGCCACCAAAGCCAAAGGAACATGGGAAGGCTTATGCCATCACTACTGCGGAGGTGGAGCATGATAATGAAGGCGTACAAGGTACACTTACTATTCACTCAAGAATGGAAGAAGTCTTATTTGATTCTGGTTCTATGCATTCCTTTATATCATGCATGTTTGCTAGAACTATAGAATCAAAGCCCCGAAACCTTGAAGTAGAGATACCTATAAAAACACCAAGTGGTGCAATCATTGCAACCCAAGTGTTTGACTCTTCTCCTATTGGCGTATGTGGGAAGATTCTTCCAGAAAATCACATAATAATTCCCTTGGTGGAATTCAACGCTATAATGGGTATGGACTGGCTCTCTTCATATAGAGCACATATCAACTATCGGGAAAACAAAATATCTTTTCATATTCCGAACCGTCCCATGATCCTATACAAATGCAAGGAAGATCATGAATCTCCTTTGAAAAATCCCTCAATGGTGTGGGTGTTGATTCCCTATGAAGAAACATACCTTTCCCAAATGGTTGAGTTGAAGGAAAGTTCCAACCTTGAGGAAATTCCCATCATGAGGGAATATGGCGATGTATTTCCTGAAGAGTTACGCGGAATTCCCCCGAATCATGAGGTAGAGTTCTCAATTGAACTCATACCCGAAGCTACTCCTATCTCAAAGTTTCCCTATAGGATGGATCCTATTGAACTGGAGGAGTTAAAGAAGCAGCTACAAGAGAATCTGGACAAAGGGTTCATACGCCCTAGTGCATCACCTTGGGGTGCGCCAGTGCTCTTTGTGAAGAAGAAGGATGGAACCATGAAGCTGTGTATCGATTATCAGGAACTCAACAAGATCACCATAAAGAACAAGTATCCTCTCCCAAGGATTGATGACTTGTTAGACCAGTTAAGAGGAGATCAATACTTCTCAAAGGTGGATCTTCGTTCTGGATATCATCAGGTAAAGGTGAAGAAGGAAGATATTCAGAATACTGCCTTTCGTACAAGGTATGGGAACTATGAGTTTTTTGTGATTCCCTTTGGACTTACTAATTCCCCTGCAATCTTCATGGATTTGATGAATAGAGTATTTACACATTACCTTGAAAAATTTGTGGTAGTGTTTATCGATGATATTCTCATCTACTCCAAGTGCAAAGAGGAACATGAAGAGCATCTAAGACTTGTGTTGGAGACATTGAGAAAGAAGAAGTTGTATGCCAAGTTCAGAAAGTGTGTCTTTTGGAAGAATCAAGTCACGTTCTTGGTAAATGTGATTACAAGTGAGGGAATTTATGTGGATCCTTCAAAGACAAAGGCAATTGAGGAATGGCCCATGCCCTCTAGTGTCACAGAAATCCGTAGTTTTCTTGTATTAGCTGGGTACTACTGACATTTTGTGAGAAAATTCTCACGATTATCAAGCCCACTAACTAATTTAACAAGGAAAGGGGTAAAGTATGTCTGGATGGAAGAATGTGAGGGAAGCTTCAAAGAGCTAAAGAGAAGGCTGATCACTGCACCTATACTCACACTACCGAAAAGTGGAGAAAGTTTTGTGATATACAACGATGCTTCAAAGAAAGGCTTGGGTTGTGTACTCATGAAAAATGATAATGTGATAGCCTATGCCTCACGACAGTTGAAGATCCATGAGCAAAACTACCCAACGCATGATCTAGAGCTGGCAGCCGTGATTTTTGCCTTGAAAATCTGGCGGCACTACCTTTATGGAGAGAAGTGTGACATATACACTAACCACAAGATCCTAAATTATATATTCACACAAAAGGATCTCAACATGCATCAAAGAAGATGGTTAGAGATAATCAAGGATTATTATTTATCTATTCACTATCATCCTGGAAAGGAAAACAAGGTAGCTGATGCTCTAAGTATAAAATAACCTGCTACTCTATCCATGTTGCGGATTGAGAAAGACCATATCTTCTTGGATATGCAAAGAATGTATTTGAAAATCATAAGGGCATGGGATACATCCTACCTTGCCCAAATTATTGCGCAACCATCCATCCAAGAGAAGATTAAAGAAGCACAAAGGGATGATGTGGAGATACAAAAGACGGTGAATGTAGTAAAGGAAGGGAAGCTGCAAGACTTCCATATTGACAATGATGGTGTGATTCAGTTTGTAATGCGGCTTTGTGTGACTTCATCACCCGAGATAAATAAGGAGCTATTGGATAATGCACATAGCTCAACTTTCTCTATCCATCCTGCGAGTACCAAGATGTACCGTGATCTCCGAGAACACTTCTGGTGGTATAACATGAAGAAGTAGACTGCGGAATATATATCAAGGTGCTTGGTATGTCAGCAAGTTAAAGATGAGCGACAAAAGTCCAAAGGTATGATGCAGTCATTGCCTATACCCATGAGGAAATGAGAAAATGTTATTATGGACTTTTTCACAGGTCTCCCGAAGACGTCAAAGGGAAATAATTTGATATGGGTTGTGGTTGACTGACTCACCAAGACTACCCATGTTATCTCTATTCGGGAAGACCTCTCGCTTGAAAAACATTCAAAGATATATGTGAAGGAAGTGGTGAGACTACACGGTGTTCCACTCTCAATTGTCTCTGACCGTGATCCAAGGTTCACATATAAATTTTGGAGGAGCCTTCAACATGCTTTGAGTATTGAATTAAATTTTAGCATGGCCTATCACCCCCAAATTGATGTCCAGTCTGAAAGGACTATTCAGATGCTTGACGATATGCTAAGAGCCTGCTCTCTTGAATTCAAAGGTGTTTGGGATCAGCATCTCCCATTGGCTGAGTTATCATACAAAAATAGCTTCCACTTGAGTATTCAGATGGCTCCGTATGAAGCTCTTTATGGGAACCGATGTAGAACTCCAACCTGTTGGGATGAAGTTGGAGAAAGAAAGCTTCTTGGACCCGATCTTGTTCAAGAGATGACAGAGAAGGTTCAAGTCATCCAGAAACACATCCAAACTGCTCAAAGTAGGTAAAAGATCTATGCTGACAACCATCGAAGGGACTTGGAGTTTGACGTTGGAGATAAAGTTTTCCTTCGAATATCTCCATGGAAGAGAGTCATGCAATTCAGGAAGAAAGGGAAGCTAATCCCTAGGTATATTGGCCCCTTTGAGATCCTTGACCGCATAGGATCCGTGGCCTATCGTCTTGCACTTCCACCGAATATGGCTCAAGTTCATGATGTGTTTCATGTATCACTACTGAGGAAGTACATACCAGACCCCTCACATGTACTAAACTCATAGGTGGTGCAGCTGGAAGATGATCTCTCCTATGAGGAGCAGCCAGTAATGATTCTGGACCGAAGTGAAAAGGTTCTATGCAACAAGACAACCCATCTTGTCAAAGTGTTGTGGAGGAACAATAAGTTTGAGGAAGCAACTTGGGAACCAGAAGAGGCAATGAAGGAGAAGTACCCTCACCTGTTTGTTTAAAGTGAAATTTCAAGGGCGAAGTTTCTTAAGGGGGGAAGAATGTAACTACCCAAAGTTTTTCAATGGAAATTTCACTTCATATATTTATGTCATAAAATAACATGAAAACACAAAATAATAAACTACTAAGTGATAAGTGACCTTTAAACATAATTTTTTCACTCCTATGTTTGGAATTTGGAAAATCTGACATACACGGTTGTGTTCAAGATGATTTTTGGAGTCTAATGAAACAAAAATAATTTTTGGTGAATAGTAACGTACCCTTAGAAATAGTAACATACCCTTATGAATAGTAATATGACCCTTATGAATATTAAATCATCCAACATAAGAGTAACATTACTTATGAATAATAAAATTAAATTTAGACATCTTAGAAAGTGACAATTTGACCTTAGTAAACGTTTTTGGTATTTTATAAGTCATAAATAATTAATTATAATTAATTAATTTAAAAGAATATTTATTTCCCTGAAATTTATTCATAAATTATTTAATCAATGTCTAATAGTTTTTAGACAATTTTATAAGACCCTACGTAATTTTTGAAAGAACTATAAAATCAGTTTTAATCTTAAAAACTATTTTTTAAGTAAATTGTGATTTTAATTAAATAATAAATTTATAATATTTAAAAAAATATTTTTGAAAAATGGACTTCATTTTTGGATTATACACATTGAAAAATGGTTGGGGTAAATTTTTGGGATTTTTCTGAGACACTTGAATTTTTGATGAATAGTAGAATCCGATAATTCACAGTAAATGCTAAATAATGTATTTATTGAGTCATCAATGATTCTTTGATGATGTAAGCACACTTGGTTCGGGATTAAATTATAAAATTACTGTTATTGGTTGTTCAAGAATCACTATTCCTTGTCTTGTGGGGAAATAATAAACTAATGAATTTTATATTAAGGAAACCCCTCTCCCCTCCACTATAAAAGCCACCCTTCACTCCCTCATTACCTCACACCTCTCAAGATCCAATCCTTCTCTAAACACTACCCAAACATCTTCCCTAGAAGCTCCCCCACATCCAAAAGCTTTTGGTCTCATCAAAAGACCAAGACTAGATTCATTAAGGAGGATCTCAAGAGGAAGATTTAAGAGGCAATTTCTCTCCCTCTTCTCCTTTAATTTCCTTTCAAGTTCAAGTTCATTTCTTGATCTCTCCCCACCTATATTCATTCAAATTGATTTCTAACTCCAGTATTATACATAAAATGTAATTTTATGATTCTAATTGGATATTATATCACCCCACACCCTTTCCCTCTTCCTTTTATTTTATTAAAGAGAACGTTGTTCATGAGGTGTTAATTTATCACCTTCAAAAACGACATGCTCTCTTCTTCCATTTCTACCTTCAGATCTGGTCATTAAACCATTTTTATGGTTGAAACAGAATATATTATATGTATTATGTCCTATTTAATGTTCTGGAACTGACTTATGAACATATTACTAAGGGATAAATTAAAACAAGTTCTTTGTGATCGAAAAACCCTTCATATTAACCCACACAATCTTCGTTTGATTCTTATCTAATGATTCATCCACATGGATATAATGTGATTAATTAGAAGATAATTAAAACTCTTGTAATCTCATTAATAAAATGTAATATCAGTTCTGGAAGTTTACTCATGTTCTATCCAAACTTCAATTTAAGAATACATGTGAACCATCTAAGAAAAACCATAAAAATGAACATCCCCGAACAATGTTTTTAAACTCTATATGTCATAAAAAGGAACATAATATGACATAATGAAACCAGAATGAACCCTATTAATGTACAAATGGTTATGGATTTCTAATTAATGAATATATTGTCATTATATTGGACATTAAAGAGAAGGAAGCATTTGGGTACAAGGTAAGTGGAAATCTCAAACCCCATTTTCTTCCTTCGGGTTCTCCCTCTTTCACTCCATTTTGGATATGGTTACTCCTCAAAGATCATTTTTTCATCATTACCTTTACTTTTCGGGGATATACATGTTTTTCACTGCTTTTTATGTCCATCAAAATATTTTCCAAAAGAACTCTTCTTTTAAGAACACCCCTTTTACTTCTCACTCAAGGTGGACGGTTCTTGTAACATGTGTGTCATTCCCTCTTTCTTTTGGGAACCCAAAGCTTATGAATGTGTTATTATAAGATGAAACCCATTCCTTTTCATGGTTTCATTATGTTGATTTATGTTATATGTTCATTGTGGCATGCATGATAAATGATAATGTTATGATGTGACGGGTGTGCCCAGAATTATATAGTGCAATATGAATGTTTAAATGTGATGGGTGCGCTCGGAATTATATAGCGCTCCAATGGATTAGGTAAAGTGATGAATCTCATGAGTAAATTTTAAATGATGTGTGAAAAAGATGCTAGCTTGGTTCACAATTATGTGTGGTAGTTAACCACTAAGACATGATGTTTCATTTTTATGCATTGCGACATTTCAAGTCTATTATTTATACTCCTCTCATGTCCATAATCTTTTTCATATGTTATGATTATGCTCACCCCATGATATATATTGTTTTTATCTATCCTCTTACTGGGATTCTATATCTCCCCTTTTGATTAATATCCTCAGGTGGCTACATGTACTAAGGAGAGGATAAGTGCCAATAAGAAGCAAGAGAAGAAGAAATTAAATAAATGTTTATGCTTGATGTTGTATTTGTTATGTTGAGTCCTAGTTTTCCCAAGACACTAAAACTTTGGATCCTATATGTGTAATACTATTATGGTATTTATATTTGAAATGATGTAATAGTAATGTATGAAAAGGCCGGGATGCTATATTACATCTTTCGAAGTCTTAATGAGATTCCATTGAACTCGTAACGTAATTTGTAGTTGAAATCTTTCAATTTCCTTAAGATTTTCAAAATTCACTCACACAGAATGGAATCAACCACCTCAAAATAGAAAACTGCCTACAAATAATAAATTTAAAAATAATTATAACTATACACAACTGAAAATTCACTCTATACCAATGGTTTTATGTTACGACCCAAACATTTACTAATAAAATTCGTATTGATCTAATTAAATGTCTAATTAGGTAAAATGGTTATATAAAATATTCAATTCTTTGATTTTATATTTTTGGATTTCAAAATACCTTTATGAATTGTTACCATTGATAATATAGCCATTGAAAAATGACCAATTAATTAGTATAAATTTAGGGCTTTAACACATTCAGTTTACTCAGATAAAGGACGCGATGACCTCTTCCAGTAGAATTGCTCTGTATGATTCACATTAGTGAGAGCTCAAAAATGAGGTGGCGTCACTGGGATTTGCTCTTGACCAAGCCCAAGCCGAGCTTCAACACATTATGATTGAACGGAACCACCTACAATAGAAAATGAAGTTGATAGAGATTACCACTCGAGCGATGTTATCCGAGCCACCCCAAGAGTCTATCACCATCGCACACCTTACCCTTAGGTCTTATGCAGGTGTTATAAGAGGTTATGTAACAAGATCTTAGCACTAAGATTATGTGCATTATTTTTGTATATAATAAAGAATATACATTCATTTTATCATTGGTAAATTTGTAAATAGTTTTTAAAGCACAAATAGTATTTTTAGTTAATATTCAATTAAGAAATCTATTTTGAGGAATTAATGGTTTTTTAATTAAATAATATATTAATAATTTTTTTTTACTAAATTAATTTTTATTAAATATAAATGATCATATAATTTTTATAATATAATTGTGATTTTTAGTAAGGTTTGAAAGCCGTTTTTTTCAAAACCCATGAATTTTCGATAAATGTCAGTTTTTATTTTAAAAGTAAAAATTCACATATTTAGAAAATTATTTAGATAAAATTAATATTATATTTGGAATCAGGATGTCGAAATTATCCAATGGTGAATTTTTCATAATTTTCTGAGACAGTCGAATTTTTGGGTAAAAATTAAATACCGTTTAATTGTATAATGTGTTTTATGTCATCATAATGACCCAATAGTGATGTAATAAAATTCTATAAACGATATTTTTGGCCAATATATGTTTTAACATTAAAATAATGTTCTTATAGGTCTGTTTATTTATTTTACAAAGCTTTAGTGGACCCTCCAAGACTTATAAAACATTTCAACTTTTTAAAATGATTTTTTTGAGTATGTGGCTCACCTCTACATAATAAAGACTAATATTTTAATAATTTCAGCCATCTAACTTATAAAATAATGTTTTTCACCCCCCTTTGTCAAAAACTATGAGCAAAAACCATGATATGGCACTATTCACCTTGGGCCACCGGTTTGGGCTTGGAGTCCTTAAGGATTTCGGGCCACCCAGGACTTCGGGTCAGTAGGGATTTCAGGCCACCTTTAAGGCCTTTGGGCCACCTCAAGGCCTTCGGGCCACAGGCAGTTTCCCCAGATAGACTCTATATAAAAGGAGCAGCCCCATAAGAGGATTCAGAGGAGGTGCACTCACCAGAGTAGATCCAAATGGATTTGTCGGAATGAGAGGGTATGACTATGCCATCGGGACTAGCCTGTGCTTGCACGGGAAGCCTAGCCAGATGGCCATGCAAAGGTGGAGAGCTACTATCACGATGCAGATGCTGGGGAGGGGCAGTTCCTTGTAGATAGTCTGGTTAAATTCCCTAAGACCTTCGGGTCATGTAATCTCCTAAGCCTATGGGCCATGTAATCTGTGAGCCTACGGGCCTTTTAAGGGTTCTCCCTCATCTCTTTAAAGGGGGGTTATCAAAAGTCAATAAAAATTAAGACCTTTGGTCCATTCAGGACAATACCTAAATAATAAAGAATTCACTCTCTTTTCCTATATAAACCCACCCATGCTCCCACTTCCTCTTCACTCAAAACCTTTGGAGCTCTACGAACCTATACCCACATCTTTATATAATCCTCCCAAGGCACCCATGCTCTTAATAAGCCTCCCTCAAGCCTCTCCCAAGCCTTTGGGATCACACTTCCAAGTAAGATATTTTTTCCTTTCTCAATTTTGTCCAAATTTATTTATATTTTTATACCATTTTCATTTCAATTAAAAATGTTGGGGTATGATTTCGTACCTCCCCCATACTGACCTCCTTATGTTTGAATGATTATAGACCCATTTCTCTCTCATAAATGCCCCCATGTACACCCATTACCATGCTGAAATTCTGTAAGGGATTTCTCTCTCCACATTTACATTCAAGCAATTTGTTTTGTATTATGAATCTAAATTCCATTACATATGTTGGGACATGTTTATATTTGACCCATTACTACCCATTTAATGTACATATTATGAGACACACTGTTCTCTCTCGTAAACCATTTTTTATGAATTCTTATGTCGCGACGTTATGCTGCCGAAATTGCATCGTAATTTTCCAAGCCAAAGTCATTGTGTAGTGAATACCATGACCATATATCTATCAAGGTTAATCACCTTCACACACATCTAATTATTGATTATAGAGTCTCATGTATGTATTTCATATTCCTTTATCGTGGAATAAATGATGGTGTTGATTGATTCCATGTTGTATGATCCATGTGGCACACTTCTGCATGAAATGAAATGATTAAGAAGAGTGTTCCCTAATAGCGCTCCAATGAATTGTGTAAATATTAGTATCATGATACGTCAAGTGTAATGAGGGTTTACTCATTCTAATTCAAGTTCAATTAGGGTTTAATCATTCTCCACGTGCAATGAGCCTTGGCTCATGCTAATATCATGTTAAATTTTTTTGCCACATTTCCATGTTATGATAATCATGCTATATCATTCCTTTATGTTCATGTTTCTCATATGCTCCATTGATATGAGTATTTACTAAAATTTATTATATTCTTCAGGTTATGAATTTTTAACTCCCGTACTGGTCTTTATAGCTCACCCTTTTCTTATGCATGTTCTCAGGTTATCCAATGAAATTCTAAGTACGAAGGAATGTTGTGGTCATGTAAAACAAGTTTTCAAAAAAGATATTGTTTTTTATGTTCTAAGTTGTTATGTAATGTTCCTAAGCCCCAAATACACTAGACCTCTCGATATTCTATCTTGTATCAAGTGAATGTTTTATGTAATAAATTATGTTTAAGTGTGAAATAAAGAGCAGAGTTGTTATAGTTGGTATCAGAGGATAGGTTTAGTTATTTTTGGGATTAGGATTAGAAAATCCTAGTTAAAGCCTTAGGGATAAGACTAAGTATTATCAAAACAACCCTAAATTTTGGTGAGTATTAAGTAAGTGGTTTATCAAGAAAATACATCATTGTATGGATACGAGTAGGTAGAGGTGGCTCTAACACAGATGTATCTAGGGGTAAAACATGAAAACACCACTTTGAGCTAAAATCGAATGAGAACTGCTGCACAAAAATGAGCCCTGATGCACTCTTGGTTATGACACTCAAAGGAGATATGATTTGGTAAATTCACAAGCTTAGTATGAACCACTATTAAGGGGATAAAATGCCCCTAAGAATATATGTTGGGAAGTAGATCATGGATAAAATAAATTGAAGCCCATAAATTCATAAGTTAATGAAATAAAAGTAATTTATAAGTTATCCCCTTTTTTCTTTGGATTACCCTTTTTTGTGTTTCCCCTAACTTTCCTTTTATTCTATCCAATGGCCGGTAATAGGAGGATTCATGCTAACAACCAATGCATAGATCAATGGGATGACTGTTCTAATGAGATTATCAATCTGATGGGAGCAGGAATCACAAACTTTGTCATGATAGTGTCTTAGTTAACTCATGTTTTGAATAGAAACATGGCTCAAGAGGAACGTTCACCCCCCCAATAAAGAACAAGTTGCAATCGAGAGCTTAATGAGATAAAGGCCTCCTAATTTTAATGGAGCATCTAATCCCTCAATCGCCGAACAATGGATCAAATCCATTGAAAAGATATTCTCCATCAATCAATGTTACAAACAAGAGAAGGATTTTTTGGCTGCTTATCATATGGAGGGTGAGGCTGGTTAATGGTAGAAATTGATAAAAAATACGAACCTTGAGGAAGATATCGAGGCATTGAAATGAAACGATTTCTAGAAAATGTTTTCTCGATAAATTTTTTCCGTGCACCCTCCAACATAAAATGGAAAGGGACTTTCTTTCCCCAAAGAAAAAAGATTACAAATCAATTGGAGCATACTAGGCAGATATCACAAGGCTTTCACGATATGCCTTCGGCTTTTTCATTACCCTCGAATGAAAGGTTTAATGATTCTTTAGTGGGCTATAACCTAGCCTCTGGAAGGCTCTGGTGATCCGTGACATCGATAGCTATGAGAAAATTGTTCAATGTTCCCTCAAAGTCAAAATGGAGATCCAAAAATCTCAAGGGAATCATGGGGATAAAAATCATAAGGTGGACTTTAATTCTAGTGGTCCGATGGATAAATCCAACAATGCTAAGAAAATACAATACCCCACTTTATAAAGGTGCAGAAAGAAGCTCCCTGAAAATATCCTGAAGGGGATGAGGAAATGCTTTAAGTGTGGAAGAAATGGGCACTTAGCCATTAATTACAGACAGGAAAAACCCACGGCTGTGATAGAGGAGAGGAACGCTCCGTTCGACCCTCAACGTGTTATTCATTACTTCAATAGAAAAGAACTAGGGAACTTTGCAAACCATTTCCCTATGACAAGGGTTTTCAGACGCAACGAAAAACCTCTAACGAATCATAGGATATCTTTTCTCATCACTACTGCTGAAGTGAACCCCAAAAACGATGTGGTGATAGGTACACTAGTTATTCATTTAATAATAGTGAACACACTTTTTGATTATGTATCTACACATTATTTTATTTCATGAATGTTTAGTAGAACAATCCCAAACCACAAAAAATCATGGAAGTAATGATTTGGTGAGAACGAAAAATGGGGAAATCATTTCATCCCATGAATATAACTCCTCCCATATCATAATTTGTGGATTGAACTTCCCAAAAAACCTCATCATACTCCCTCTGGTAGAATTTGATGCAATTCTTGGCATGGATTGACTTTAATTAAATAGAGCTAACATAAATTGACGTGATAGGGAAATCACTCTCCATATAGAGAATCGACCTCGAATTCTGTATAAGTGCAAGTAAAAGGATAAATATTATTTAGCACGATCATCTCGAGTGTGGATATTATAGGCCTATGAGAATGAATATCATTCTCATATGATTGAGTCTAACGAAGAAACCATCCTTGAATACATGCCTATTGTGTGGGAATTCACTGAAGTGTTTACCGAGGAATTTTCTGGTCTTACACCTATAAGATATGTTGAATTCTCAATTGATCTTATACCTAGGGCATTACCAATATCCAATACTCTATATTGAATGTCTGTTGTGGAGCATGAGGAGCTAAAGAAACAAATATAGGAGAATCTGGATAAAGGGTTTATATTCCCAAGTGCTTCACCATGGGGTAAACCAGTCCTCTTCGTCAAGAAGAATGATGGGTCAATGTGCCTTTGTATTGATTATCATGATCTCAACAAAATCACAATAAAGAAAAAGTATCATCTTCCATGAATTTATGACTTGTTCGATCAGCTATGTGGAGCACAATACTTCTACAAGGTGGATTTTCAGTCGGGATATTACCATGTAAGGGTGAAGAAAAAGGATATCCCAAAGACTGATTTTCATACCAGATATAGTCACTATGAATTCATAGTAATGCCTTTCAGACTCACTAATGATCTATAAATATTCCTGTACTTGATGAATAGAGTCTTTAGGGATTATCTCAAAAAATTTGTGGTAGTATTTATAGAATATATTCTGATATACTCTAAAACATAGGGGAAGCATGAGGAGCATCTGATAACTGTACTAGAGACCTTGAGAAAAGAGAAACTCTATGAAAAGTAAATCAAGTGTGACTTCTGGTTGAAGGAGGTCTCATTCTTGGGTCATATCATCACAAGCAATGGGATATCTATGGATCCCTCCGAGACAATTGTAATTGAGGGATGACTGAGGTTAACATCTATAACGAATATCCGTAGCTTCCTAGGTTTAGTTGGATATTATCATCGATTTGTGAGAAATTTCTCACGATTTTCCAACCTTCTTACCAAGATGACTCGGAAGGGAGTAATGTTTTCATGGAGCGATGAATGTGAAGATAGATTCAAGGAGTTGCAAAGGAGTCTTATCATTACGCCCATTCTCACACAACCCACAAGTGGAATTTTTTTTGTGGTATTTAATGATGCTTCGAAGAAGGGTATGGGATGTGTGTTGATGCAAAATGACATTTTCATTGCTTATTATTCAAATAAATTGAATGTTCATGAGAAAAACTATCCAATACATGATCTGGAGTTGGCTGTAGTAATCTTCACTTTAAAATTTGGGAAACTTTACCTCTTTGTGGAGAAGTGTTAAATATATAAGAATCACAAAATCCTCAAGTATATATTCACATAGAAAGAGTTGAACATGAACCAACGATGATGGTTATAGCTTATCAAATACTATGACTGCTCAATCCATTACCACCTTGGGGAAGTGAACAAGGTGGAACATGATCTAAGTAGAAAGAACCTAGAGATTCTATCATTGATGAGAATTGAAAAGGATCCAATCTTCTTAGATTTTATGAAGACGGAAATTAGAATCATAAATAAAGGAACATCATCAATCCATTCACAAATGATTGCTCAACCGTCTCTTTTGGAAAGATTAAAGGATTCTCAAAAGGATGATGTTGGAATTCAGAAGAAAGTGGAAACTATCAGAAAAGTTAAATCCTCGGAGTTCAATGTTCATGAAGAAAGAATCGTGAGATTTGGGTGAAGACTATGTGTTCCATCAAATATGGAGTTGAAGAAAGAACTTTTGGATGATGCACATAGTTTGAATTTCTCTATTTATCCAAGAAACAGAAAGATGTATCGAGATCTATGAGAGCATTATTGGTGGGATAACATGAAGATAAAGATCACTGAGTATACATCAATGTGTCCGGTATATCAGCAAGTGAAGTATGAGAGGTAGAAGTCTAAGGGGATGATGCAACCATTACCCATACCAGCATGGAAATAAGTGAAAATCACCATGGACTTTATCACCGAACTTCTGCAGACATACAAAGAAAACAATTCTATCTGGGTTGTTGTGGATCATCTTAGAAAGACTGCACACATCATTACAATACAAGATGATTTCTCATTAGATCAAATGGTAAAAATATATATTTGATAATTGGTAAGGCTGCATAGAGTACCACTATCTATTGTATTCGATCGAGATACAAGACTCACCTCTAAGTTTTGGAAGAGTCTCCAACAAGCTCTAGATACTGATATGAACTTTCGTACATCTTATCATCCTCAAACTGATGGCCAATCTGAGAAAACTATCCAAACACTTGAGTACATGTTGAGAGCATGCTCAATGGACTTTAAAGAAGGATGGGATCAAAATATTCACCTAGTTGAGTTCTCTCACATAAACAATTTACACTCAAGCATCCAATTGGATTATTATAAATCCCTTTATGGGAAGAGGTGTAGAACACAGACATATTAGGATGATGTTGGGGAGAAAAAACTCACAGGTCTAAAAATGGTCAACGAAATGGTGAAGAAGGTTAAGACTATCTAGCAACACATTTAATCTTTTAAGAGTCGACAAAAGAGCTATGATGATAATCATCAATGAGAACTAGAGTTGGATGTCAGAGACATGGTATTCCTAAACATATCACCATGGAAGAGAGTTATGATATTTGGGAAGAAGGGAAATCGTAGTCTAAGGTACATCAGCCCTTTTGAGATCCTTGATCCCATTGTAGTATTGGCCTATCAACTAGCACTCCCACTGAACCTATCTCAAGTACATGATATATTCCATGTATCACTCTTGAAGAAGAACATACCTAACCCATAACATGTACTCAATCAAAGGTGGTACCATTGGCGAATGACCTCTTCTATGAAGAGAAGCCAGTGAAGATCTTATATCATAGAGAGAAAGTTTTACAAAATAAGACAATGCCTCTCGTCAAGGTGTTGTGGTGAAACCACAAGTTTCAAGAGGCAACATGGGAATTAGAGGAAGCGGTGAAGCAGAGTTACCAACATCTTTTTTAGTGTGGGAAAATGAAATTTTGAGGGAAAACATTCTTAAGGGTAGACGATTTTAACGACCAAAACTTTTACTAATGAAAATTCATCTTGACCTATTTAAATATCTTATTATGTATAATGGTTATATAAAAAATTCACTTGCTTGGTTTTATGTTTTTGGATTTCAAAATACCATTAAGAATTGTTACTGTTGTTAATATAGACATTGAACAGTGATCAATTGATTAGTATAAATACAAGGCTTTAACAAATCCAACTTACTTAGACAAAGGAAGCGATGGCCTCATCCAATAAAATTTCTTCCTAAAAAGCCCATTTTTCAAATCTCGGAAAGAAAGTGGCATCATTAGGCTTCACTCTTGACCAAGACCAAGCCAAGATTCAACACGTTAAACTTAAACATAACTGCCTATGGGAGAAAGGGAAGTTGATAGAGATTACCACCTAAGAAATGTTATCTGATCCACCCCAAGAGTCTATCACCACCACACAACTTACCCTTAGGTCTTATACAGGTGTTATAAGGGGTTATACAAAAATACCTTATCACTATGATTATGTGCATTGTTTTTGTATATAATAATGAATATACATTCATTTTATTATTGTTACTTTGTAAATAGTTTTTAAATCAGAAATAGTATTTTTAGTTAATATTCAATTAAGAAATATATTTTTATGAATTAATGTATTTTTTAATTAAATATTATTTTAATGAAATATTATTACTAAATTAATTTTTATTAAATATAAATTTTTGTATAATTTTTATAATACAATTGTGATTTATATTAAGGTTTGAAATCCATTTTTGTCAAAGCCCATGAATTTTTGATAAATTTCGGTTATTATTTTAAAAGTAAAAATTCATATATTTAGAAAATTATTTAGATTAAATGAATATTATTTTGGGAATTAGGATGTCGAAATTATCCAAAGGTGAATTTTTCATAATTTTCTGAGACAATCAAATTTTTGGGTAAAAATTAAATATTGTTTAATTATGTAATGTGTTTTATGACATCATAATGGCCAAATAGTGATGTAATAAAATACTATAAATGTGATGTTAAGACAATATATGTTTTACCATTAAAATAATGCGATTTTAGGTTTGTTTTATTTATTTTACAAAGCTTTAGTGGACCCTCCATGACTTATAAAACATTTTAACATTTTTAAAATGATTTCATTGAGTGTGTGACTCATCTCCACATAAGAAAGACAAATATTTTAATAATTTCGTCCATTGGCCTTATAATATAACGTTTTCCACTCCCCTTTGGCAAATACCATAGAAAAAACCATGGGTTTTTTTGTGGTTTGGATTAGTTTAATGTGTAGTATGCAAAACCTATATAATAAAGAATCCACTCTCTTTTCCTATATGAACCTACCCAAGATCCCACTTCCTCTTTACTCAAAACCTTTGGAGCTCTAAAAACCTCTTCCCTCCTTTCTCTAGAATCCTACCAAGGCACCCAATCTCTAAATAATCCTCCTTCAAGCCTCTCCCAATCCTTTGGGATCACACTTCCATGTAAGAGATTCCTTCCTTTCTCATTTTTTTCCAAATTTCATTATGTTGTTATACTATTTTTTTAATTAAAAAAGTTGGGGTATGATTTATCACCTCCCCCATACTTACCTACTTATGTTTTGATGATTATATAACCCTTTCTCTCTCATTAATTCCTCCCATGTACACCTGTTACCAAACCGAAATTCTGTATGGGATTTCTCTCTCCTTATTTACATTCAAGCAATTATTTTGTATTATGAATATGAATTCCATTACATATATTGAGACATGTTTCTATATGACCCCCTTAATTTCAATTTCATTTCCATATTATGAGACACCCCTTTCTCTCTCATCAATAATTTTTTATGAATTCTTATGCCACGCTGTTATGTTGCCGAAATTGCACCGTGATTTTCCATGAAAAAGTCATTGTGTAGTGAATACCATGCCCATTTCTCTATCAATGGTATTAAAATTTACACACATTTACATATTTATTATAGAGTTTCATGTATGTATTCTTTATACTTTTATCGTTTAATAAATGATGGTGTTTAATGATTCCTTGTTGTATGATCCATGTGACACACTTATGCATGAAATGAAATGATTGAGAAGGGTGCGCCCTGATAGCACTCCAATTCATTGGGTAAATATTAATATCATTATATGTCAAGTGAAATGAGGGTTTACTCATTCTAATTCAAGTTCAACGAGGGTTTACTCATGCTCCATGTGCAATGACCCTTGGTTCATGATAATATCATGTTAAATGTTGTTGCCACATTTCCATGTTATGATAGTCATGCTATATCATGCCTTTATGTTCATGTTTCTTTTATGATCCGTTGATATTCCTATTGCCTAAAATTTACTATATTCTTCATGTTATGCCCTGTTTAATCCCTTACAGGGTTTTATAACTCACCCTTTTCTTATGCATGTCCTCTGGTTATCCCATACAATGCTAAGTCTGAAGGAATGTTGTGGTCATGTAAATGAATTTTTCAATAACGATGTTTTGTTTTATGTTATAAGTTGTTTTGTAATGTTTATAATCCCCAAATACACTAGAAATATCGATAATATATCTTGTATCAAGTGAAGATTTTATATAATAAATTATGTTTAAGTGTGAAATAAAGATCATGGTTGTTATATTTTAAAGCGCTGGTAAAGCCCATGGAACTATTGGTATATGATATACCAACGGTTTCCCAAACCATTGGATTATTTTTTGTGGGAATAACCCTATACCAATGGTTTTTATAAAACCATTTGGTATAGGTTTTTTGGATTTACCCTATACTAACCGTTCCTTGAAACTGTTGGTATATACAATGGTTAATTAGAATACCCACAGTTTTGAGTGAACTGTTAGTATACATCTATACCTACACTTCATAAAATTGTGGGTATAACTTCATGTCCAATAGAGATGTTTAACAAAGGTTTATAGAATCATTGGTATAGATTCCTCTCCATATTAACCAGAGAAAACCCATCAAGCACCTCTGCCAAAACCTGTAAACATAAAACAAACCACAGTGCACATTTAATGAAGTACCTATATTGTATATTTATCATTTAACCAAATTCTTATCAATAGTTTTAAAACTATTTATAATACTATAACATATATATACAATCCAAACAATCAATTATATTTAGTCATTAAACACCATCCACACATATATCTCTTTACTGTCAACTAAAAAATGCCGGAGATTAATGTCACGACCTGAACCAACGGGACCCTGACCACAACTCCCCTATCCTACCTCCAATAGGTTAAGGGATGACGACTATCCCTGAGAAGGAATATCACTAACATAGGAGGCATTTTCTATGTACCTGTATGCATGCACACATTTCCAAGCTCACAAAATACCAAAATGTAAAAACCAAAAGCAACTAATTCATGCATACATCTATATCCCACAATCAAATTACAATAGAATTACTAGAAGAAAAAGAAGGGAAAAACAATGTCCACCAAAGAAAATTGTAAAATCATACAACCTACTCAGAAGGAGGGGATCACTGTCAACTACAACTATTGAAAATACTTCTCAACCCAACTCTAGTAAAAACCTTAGTCTGTCTATCTCACTAAGCTCCGCTTGCCTTGGGTCCTCCATGGACTCCGTAGAAAGGCCTATGGTCTGCACAAGGCACAAAACATGTGTGGGAAAATCCCTTGTAGATTGAGTATAAAAATATTCAGTAAGAGCCCCAAAAAACCCAAAAGAAAAAGAGAGTAACTAAAAGGCAACATTCTACTTGACCTAGCCAGACGGAACCCCAATTGAGAGAGAAAATCTATCTCGGACCATCCTAAGTTGTACATGATAAGTTAGCTTGGTCTACAAGGCTTGTCAAACCCGCCATGTTGCAACACTTCAAGGACTCCCAGAAATCACCCATACATACTCATCTTAGACTCCAAGTTTCATGAGGTTCCAACCTCATAGCCGGTAACATGATTTATACCTGAGGCTCTAAAGGTAGATCCTAAAATCAATAGAATACACCCCATAAGCTCAGTCATCCTAGATATCCCTCTTATGAGAGATGCACTCCATTGAGACCAAATATACCATTCTTAATGGTACTGTTTCGCACGGAATCTGGGGATGACCTCCTGGACGGGAGATTCAAACGTTCCGATCGGTTTCTAACGGGTTTGTTTGTAGAACCGGAAACATCCAATGATTCCACATCCATTTGGACCTAATTTCCAAAGGAAGGTTCACATTAGCTTGTGGACTGATGAGGCTTAGGAATTTGCATTGGTCGAGAGGATGGGAGGTCGGACTCATCACACCTTTTTGATGGGAATTATTATCTACCCCGGGACTCTCTTTATAGATTTAAGTTATGTTCGTGAATCCTTATTACATTACCAAGTATAAAATGAGTTTTCCTTCATTTTAACAATCAATGATTAAATATGTAAGAAATTTAGAGAATATTTTATATGTATTCGAGGTTCTTCATCAATAGAGAATCATCTGTGTCTATTTAGAGATTCTTGGTCAATGGTATCCTTCAAAACATTTATATAAAAGTCTCTTGGTCATTATGATGACCAGGATTGTTTTAAAGCCACTCAGTGGGGCACTTGAAGTTTATCTTCATTCAGAAGGACAATGAATTACTTCAGAGTTGGGATCGAACCCATAGATGGGATACCTACGTATCCTTTATTTTGAAAAAGGAATAAGAACCCACGTAGTTCGAATAAGGGTATGATGTTTATGATTGATGGCTCAAAGCAGGATGTCACAATTACTTTTACACTCTAAGATCACGTGAGTCATGCTCGGTGTGAGAAAGAAGAGGTATTAGTAAAATTTAGACAATTGTGCCATGAAATATGCAATCATAAGAAATGTTTTGGGGCTTATGTATGTATGACTGCCCAGAGGATTTACTTTAGGGAGAAAATCCAGGAACAGGGTCCATAATGGTATATGTGCTTCATGGAGATTTGAATACTCTAATCATGGGGCTTACTCCTAAGGAGGATTCCCAAGTTAGGAGGGTACTTATGATTGGGTTTTACTCCTAAAAAGGAAACCCAAATCAAGGGTAAATTAGGACCGGTTAAAGAGAAATTAGGGGTCTTGGGGCTTACTCCTGAAAAGGAAACCCAAGATTATAACTGGGACTTATTCCTGAAAAGGAAGCCTAGGTTAGGGGTTAAGGTTTGGGGCTTACTCCTAAGGAGGATGCCCAGATTAATGGATTATGATTGGGGCTTACTCCTAATAAGGATGCCCATATTAGAGATTGGGGCTTACTCTTGAGGGGGATGCCCAGATTAAAGGATTATGATTGGGGCTTACTCCTAAGAAGGATGCCCATATTTGAGATTGGGGATTACTCCTGAGGGGGATGCCCATATTAAAGGATTATGATTGGGTATTACTCCTAATAAGGATGCCCAAGTTAAGGAATTAAGGTTTGGGGCTTACTCCTAAGGGGGATTCCCAGGTTAGGGAACTTTAAGAATTTGGGGCTTACTCCTAAGGAAGATGCCCAGATTAAAGGACTTATAACTGGGGATTATTCCTGAAAAGGAGACCCAAGTTAAGGATTCTCTCATCTTAAAGGATGAGGTTGAATGAATGAACACTCCATATTTAATGACATAAGGATATTTAAATCACTAGGTTTTGAGAGATATTCCATAGAATTCCTTTCAGATAAGGAGGTCAAATCAAGAAATCATGCCATAAATGGCTTTGAAGAGTGTCTTGAAGACTGAATCATGAAAAGGAAAGGTGTAATGGCTTAAGAGGGGTAAAATGGGCAAGATGGGCACCCAAAAAGGTAGGGGCGCGCAAGTCTTGAAAGGCGCGCAAGTATTGCAGCGGCGCACAAGTATTGGTCGCGCAAGTATATTTGCGCGACATGAGGGGTACTTGCGTGATTTTTAACCAGCATTAGAATACATGAGTGACTCTTTATTAATCACTTTAGAATCCTCTTGAGGTTCTTCCGGAAAATGGACGCGCATGTTCTATTGAAGGAAATAAGGCGGCGCGCAAGTGTTGATGAGTTTCAACACTTAGGCCTTCCTTCTTCCCTTTAGATCTTCCGTTCTAGGTAAGAAATTACCTTAGAAGTGTTCCGGAAGCTTTTAGAAGAGACTTGGGCGTCGGGAGCTTCAATCTGAGTTTCTGGAAAAAAATCCTCCTCGAATGGGGGGCCCACAGGGTCTATTTATAGGCAAAAGAAGGCCCTGGGTAGTTACCGGGCGGTTATCACTTAGGTCGCGCAAGTCACTTGCGCGACCAAGGGCGTCGTGCAAGTGTACTTGCGCGATATTGATATAACTTGCGCGGTGCAGCTGCTTTTGGTCCTTTGTTCATGCCTTTGTCGATTTTTGATGTTTTCTCCAAAGGTTGAATCACTTTGAACTCAGATATTCCCCTTTTCTGATCTTTAGATTCTGTGACGAAAGGAGCGTCAACAAAAGTCCCCCCCTCAGAGTTGGATCCGGAAAGAAATGAGGATTTGACTCTGAGGAAATCGAATCCATCCAAAGGAAAAGGGGGCGCGCAAGTCTTCAGGGCACAAAGGGAGGCACGCAAGTTTGTGTCGCGTAGGCCTTGAGCGCACTGGTTACGGCGCGCAGATACACCTCCTGGCCTATAAATACATGGCTTTTGGCCGTGTGTAGCATCTGATCCCGAATTTCTCGAGCTCTCGCCGCGCAAGTATTCCTCGCCGCACAAGTCTCTTTTTCCACTGTTCCCTCGCTGTCTCGCTACTGTAAAGGTAATAGGGCTTGCGTGGAGATACATGCGCGACAGAAACTTGCGCGACACATGTAACACTTGCGCAACATCTCCATACTTGCGCACCTTAATGCCTTAGCCAATTTTTGATTTATTTCACAAATTTTGTGAAAAATTAATTCATTTATAAATTAATTTATTCATCTCTTTGTGCAGAATTAATGGCTCTTAGACCCAGATTAATTGATGAACTGGCTAGTAAGCGGATAGATGATATGATGAACATAATTTCCCCTGATTACTATACTGTCAAAGAGAGTACACTTCCATATTTGGCTAAGTATCTGAAGAAATATCATCGTAACTTTCCTCATTGCACTTATCTACCTTTGTTAGGCCATGGTCATCTACAAGAAGTCATTATTCCATAAGTAAAGAATTATCTTCCATTTTCGTGGTTTCAGAATTATACCAACTTTACTTCAGCAAATATCTCAGGTGGAGGAGTATTTCAAACTGCTGGAACAGTGGAGAAGGCTTATGTGATGCATCATAACCCTTGCACACCAGATCTGAAAAATCATACACCTGAGCTTCAACCACATTGTCATCCTTAAATCTTTCGAAATGATCAGATGGATCAATCCAAAGGCTAGAAGAAAAGTTGTGATTTTTGTCCTGGGGGAGGTGTGAAGCCAACTTGGATGTGGGAATACTGGGTGTGACAGACTTGCGCAGAGTTTATCGAGGACTTGAAGAGAGATGCAATATATGAGGCTGTCTGGGTTGGGCAAACATATGTTTACAGACATGATAACGTCGTGCCAGAAATACTCAGCCACTGGATCCCAACAACTAATTGTTTCCATTTGACTCATGGAGAAGTAGGTATCAGTTTGTGGGATGTCCACAAGATTTCAGGGGCTCCAATTTTGGGCAATATGTATGATGAATTAATTCCTCCCAAAGTGACTTGGAATGATTCATAGAATACTCCTGCTTTAGCTCGAGAATTATTTAAAATATTCCACAGGCTCAAAAGTTCAGAGACCTCATTAACTCATTTTAGAAATGATATTCATCCGGAAGAATGGATGAATGTGTTTCTTACTGAGAAGAAAGGGATGGAGCCAAAAGAAAAAGGATTCAAGAAAAATAAATCCAAGGATACCAGGCCCAGACGTCCTACCACTTGTCCAAAACCTGAGAAGAGAGGAGCTCCTGGCACATTCTGGCCAACTCTAGAAGCAGGAGTGTTTGAAAAGTGGGGATATGAAGTGAATCAAAGAATTCCAAAGAAAACTCGTCTGGAGGGTTTCTTGGAAATGTGGCTCAGTGTTTATCTCTTACCGGTCAGGGATTCTATGAGAGGCGTTAGGACAGAGACCTTCGTCATTGCGGAAAAGTTGGATGAGGGAAAAATGGTTGGGTTAGATACCCCCATTTTAGCAAAGATTCACAGGAGTTTACTTCATGTCTTCCAGGGTAAATCTCCTTTAAGAATAGTGGGACCATTCCAGGTTTTGTGTGGATGGATCGCCACTCACTTCAGGACTTACAATGTACAGAATGGATTACAAATTCCTAGAATCTCTTTCAGACCGTCAGTGCAAGCATTCTCTGGAATTGCTCCATTAGATGTTAATGGTTATGACATGAAAGTAAGGCTGAGCATGTTTAAGGAATTCAACTTCTTTCCCTATAGAAGTCCGCCATCCGGGCGGTTTGTTGATGATGGGACAACCCATTTAGATTTGAGGGCATACATGCTAGCTTGCAGGGATGGCGTGTTAGTAGCCAGGATTGATGGAGAAATCATATGTGAGGCCTATGCTCCATATAGATTTGCACGCCAATTCAAATGTTTGAAATAGATTGTTGTATCCCCTCCGGTACACATCAGGTTAGAGAAACATCCGATGGATGCTTGACAACTATGGCTGCTGACATCAAGAGAGAAGACTGGGGCAGTATTTGATCTACCAGTTGAAAAAGCGGCACATAATTTGACTACATTTTATGCCGAAAACTGGATAGCATCATACCCCAAAGGGATATTGAATCACCCAGTATATCAAGTGGGAAAGAGGAAGAGGACTATAGAGAAAGAAACCCTTCCTCATGAAGGTGATTCTTCTCCACCTGAAATAGGTTCAACAGACTCCTCTTCTAGAACTGATTCATCGGATTATCATGATGGGGATGATGAGGCACAACCGGCAGCAAAGAGGTTTCGTGCCCGATATAATACTCCGGCCAGAATTAAAAGACCCACTCCATCAACTCCTAGTGAGTTATTTCATTGTAGTAATTTCAACCACTGGTACTTTATAAAGTAATAAGTCTTACTTTCTTATTCACTATCTGTAGTTGCAAGAGTTGGGAAGAAATTAAAATCAAAAATTGTAGGACCTTCCTCACAGCCTTTATATCTAAGACCAGAGGCTGTTCAGCTATGGAAGATCTTATACTGTGGTACTGAGACCGCCTGGCTAGATTTGTGTGAGGGCCTACAACTTCCTGGAATAGGAAATCTTGTAGCTTCTAAAAATATTCAATACAGAGATAACCCCAATGAAGTGCGAGCTTACATCAGAGAGCTGGAAATGCTCATATATGCCACTGATGACTCGGTTCCTATCACCAGGCGGGTGAATGAAATGATTGATCGTGGCGCCACTGAGGGGGCTGGTGGTTCTGGAGATGAAGAATGGAAAGAGTACGTGGCTCCTGAAGATGTAAGTTTTCTTTCCTTATTTTCTTTTCAACTTGATTTCAGTTGAATCTTTGTTACTTAAGGAAGTTATTTTCTTCATCTTGCAGCTTGCAAATAAAGGAACTGGGGTTCCTTCGCCACAGTATATCCCTGGTGGTATTGCTATCAGGGCTACTACTAATTCTCCTCACGAACCAGGCGAGATATCTCTAGGCCAACAGGCCATGAATGAGGCGCTGGACATAGCCTTCCATTCGCCAATCCAGGTGCCAATAAGGGAGACCACTGATACTCCAAAAAAAAAGAAGCAAAGGCAACAAAAGAGGAAATCCATATCTAAACGTTTCATTAGCAGCGGTAAGTACTTCGAACAATCATGAGCTTATACCCATAATCATATGGTTACTCATATTTCTGAGGATTGCAGGGGCTTCTTCAATTTCCCCCTTGAGGGAAGGGACTGACCCTCCTTCAAAGGCCGTGGAGGGTGCTGTAGAACAATCACAGACCCAATATGACTTGGGTGGTCCTGGAGAAGAGCTACCATCCATTCCCAGTATCCCTCCTACTGCTGAAGATGTTGTCCAGGGTCAGGGGTTGCAGGACATAAGTCGACAAGAAGATGTAGCAAACGCTCCCACTGGTGAGTCTAATCAGGATTCTGAAGTATCCTTGGATGAAATGATGAATCAAGGAATGACTTATGAATAATTTTATGATCATGCTAAGTTGTCATGTGATTTAGAAGACCTTGGGCGTGAGTGCTACCCTTCGCCCAAATTTTTTTAAAAAATTTATACTTCTAACCATGATGGAAAACAATATGCAGTTTCTTCCGTAGAAGCCGCTGAACTGACAATGCCTGAAGAGGGTGTGGACATTGATGTCAACCCTACCATTGCAGAAACATTAACTCAAGTAGAGATAAACCCAATAAACCCTCCTAAGACCCATCTTGAAAATCCTGTTGACACCGGGAAAGATGGGGAGAAGTCTTCTCAGGTTGCTAAACCACCCTTGGGTAAGGGATAACAATATTTGTGATTGTACATTATTTTCAAGACAATCCATTATTTTGTTATCCTTTGATGCTAACTAAATCTTTCATTTAATCATGCAGGACCATCAACTGCAATGACTAGATCCAGAGGTGAGGCCTCAGCCTCTGTCCCAACAGGAATTGAAAGTGAAGAAGCACAAATCAGGGAGGAAAAAGCAGGACATGGCACTTCTTTAAGTGCACTAATTCTAGATTACATACCCCCCTCCGACGATGATGTTGAATCAGATCCAGATATGCTTAAAGCGTTCAGCTTTTCACGACGTAAGGCATGGAACAACATATGGAACATTATATCTGGGGCGCCTTTAGAAGAGCTACCATTGAAAATTCCCCGATTGTCATCCCAATTTGTTATACTAGGACTTGGTGGTTTTGGGTATGAAAAGATCCATGCCGCGGTGAAACAGATCATTTTCAGGAGGGAGAAAGCGCAGACAAGTTGCGAAGATTTGACCAGAGTGAAATTTTCAGTCAACATAGGCGAATTTGAGGCTGCGGTATCCCAAGATGAAGCTGATTATGCTGCCAAGATGAAGGATCTGAAGCAAAAAATCAACGAAAAGGTCGTCCAGTAGGTGCAACTCCAGCAACAGTTAGATGCTGTTACTGGGGAACTTGATCAGCTTAATAAATCATTGGATGAAACTCATATGAATGGAATGAAAGCCATCGCAGATGCTAAGAAGGCACTTCAGCAAGCTGAAAAGAGTGAAGCTGGTCAAGTTCACGATCTTCAAGTAACTTCTGATAAGGCTCAGGATGCTATACATCAAATGAAGACTTTTGTTGACAATCTTCTGTAATTCATGAAAAAGAGAAGAGACTCCAGTCTGTGGATGTCTTTCTATCTCCTGTTTATCAATGAAAAACACTTTCGTCTTCAATCATTTGTACCTAAATTCTTTCATTACCTGCTTCAAATTTACTTAAGCCAATGGGCCTAGTAAGCATAGTTTGATTTTTACTAGGATTATTACAAATAACCCTACAAACTTTAAATCTTTTAATTGCTCAATATTACCTAAATCATACAAAAATGTATATTTAGTGAGATGGAACTTGACTTTTATTCAGAGTTCCTTTGTCTTTTGTGGGCAGTTTAAAGTCATGCATGCCGGACATAAAGGGGCTAATGTTTAAGGTCAAAATAGCTTTGACCAAAATGGATAAAAATTGATTCAATTCCTTGACAATTTATCTGAAAAAATATTACCATACTCAACTATGAGAGAAAATATGTAAACTATGTCTTAAGAATATTTGAATCCGAGGAATGATATGAAAAAGAGCTAAAAGGCATTAGAAGAAGTAGTTTCCATGAATGAAGTTACTATTATTTAACAAAACCAGTTAGGGGGTTGAAAATATGTAGGGACACCTATGGGAATTGGCTTCATGGTCAAATAAATACTATCTTTCGGCTGACAAGTCTGTTATGTGGACACTTTATGCAAGGCCACCTATGGGCACGTGCTGCATAGTCAGGCGAAAGAACTCTCAAAAATTTACTTTCCTAGTGATAAAAGCCAATGAATGTTTATGGAGATTCAAATTTTCTAAAGTATAGAGGTTGTTGTATGGAAAGAGGTACTTGAATATAGAGAAGATATTTTCATACAAGATTATCGAAGAACTAGCTGAATATCACTCCTACGAAGGTATGACCCAAACGTAGGGAAGACGAATAAACCACAGACTTGAATACTTTTAGATCATGAAAAAGGATATGGGACAAGTATGTTAAGGATGGATATTTTTTGCGGATCCCTACATACTGTCCTTTAAGAAAAATAAGGACAAAAGTGGCATTCTTCCCAAGAATGAAGTTACCATTATTGAACAAACCCGTTATGGGGTTGAAATATGTAGGGCCACCTAAGGGCATTGGCTGCATGGTCAAATAAATAGCATCTTTTGGCTGGCAAGTCTGTTATGTGGACTGTTTATACAAGGCCACCTATGGGCACGTGCTGCATAGTCAAGAAAAAGAATTCTCAGAAGTTTGAAATTTTTGTGACTAGAAGTCATGAAAAGGGTTATAAAGATCTGAAAATGTTTAAGGTTAGGATTATAACACATAAAGATGGGTGTTGTCCAATGTATATAGAGATACACAGGTCAATGATAACCATAATCATGTTGTGGCTGGGTCCTGAATTGAAATTTTGGACTTCACTACGTATCTCATAAGAATGAGAATCAAGCCATACGTAGTTCTTGAAATGCAGTTTAATGTTGTGCAGGACGAAAGTATGAGAGATCATAGTTTAGGGTCATAGAATTCGGACCATAATAATGAATACATAGTGTGTGTTTTCATAAGGACTTTTCAGCCAAGGGACTGAAAGTGAAATTTGGGGTTACGCCCAAAAGACTTGGGACTGGATTCGAGGGATACTCGAATGTTACTACGTATCCCATAAGGATGGGAATCAAGTCCACGTAGTTCTAGAACTACCCTTTGTACAAATTTGGTTCGTACATGTGAAGGGTGAAAGGGGACTATAGTGAAATGATGGTTTAACCTCAGATAAAAAGTTTAGGCATTACCATGTATGCATGTAGTCTTTTGAAATGAAACATGATTTTAAAAAAAATCAATGTCAATAATGGTTCCTTCTCAAATGAGGAAATCAAAGAATATTGTAGTTTATTGTCGTACCAGACAAAAGTGTTGAATAGTTTAATGTCATATAACAAGGACGAATGTGAATCAATGTAAAGATTTTGATTCTAGGTGCGGTTTCACGAATCAACATCATATGAGATGGTGGTGAACCGATGTGAAGAGATTGTTTTTTGGGATTGAACCCTGGGAGGTTGCCTACACACCTAGCCTAGAGGGCAAGGATCAAAGTACATGTAGTTCAATTAAAGAATGAATTAATGATCAAGTTGTTCTTGGGGAAAATGATCTAATAAAAAATGTTGTTGGGACTTACACATGGTTAGGGGACCAAAGAGAGTGTTATGGTTGAGGTTTTCTCTAAGCTCACTTGAGTCATACTCGGTGTGAGAAACAAGAGGTAACAACACCCTTAACGATGCACAGTTTAATGTCATGTAGGACATATCCAGGGACTATACAGTTTAAAGTCTTGCAGTTAGGACTATTGGTGCTGCATAGTTTAGTGTCATGTAGCAGGGACAAAATAACAGTTTAATGTCATGTAGGACATATCAAGGATTTTCTGTACAGTTTAGCGTCATGTAGTTAGGACGATGGGGAAAATACAGTTTAACGTCATATTGGATGAAAGTGGGATTGTGCAGTTTAATGTCATGACGTAAGGAGAAAAGAGTGTACCATTTTAACGTCATGTCGGACAAAAGTGCGAATAGTTTAAGGTCATATACATGGACCGTGAATGGTGCAGTTTAATGTCATGCTGGACCTTTGAGATTATATAGTTTAACGTCTTTCCTGACATAAGGGACTTTTATACAGTTTAGCGTCATGTAGTTAGGACGTCACAGTTTAACGTCTTGCTGGACATAAGGGAGTTGCAAATAGTTTATGGTCATATGCATGGACCAAGGATGATGCAGTTTAAGGTCATGCTGGACGGTTTAGGGAACTTTTTCATATTTTAATGTCATGTTAGACGAAGTTGCAGTTTAAGGTCATACTGGACCATGGATGATGATGCTGTTTAAAGTCATACTGGACTATTAAGTGCTTATGTAGTTTAACGTCATTCCGGACGTAAGGGACTTTCCTACAGTTTAACGTCATGTTGGACGTTGTTGCAGTTTAAGGTCATACTGGACCATTACTGATGCAGTTTAAAGTCATACTAGACTATTAAGTGCTTATGTAGTTTAACGTCTTTCCGGACGTTAGGGACTTTCCTACAGTTTAACGTCATGTTGGACATTGTTGCAGTTTAAGGTCATACTGGACCATTACTGATGCAGTTTAAAGTAATACTGGACTAAAGGTTGTATGAACCACTTGTAAGAATCTTGGTTCTGGGGACCATATTTTTTGTTTATACAAAATATTTCTTCAGAAATCTGGCATTGGATGGAGTCGTGATGAGTTCTCCATCCATTGAGATTAATGAATAAGCTCCATTAGAGTAAACCCTATGTATTGAATAAGGTCCTTCCCATTTTGGTTCAAGCTTGGGAGGCTTCTTTCCTGGTATCATTGGTGTTCTGAGAACTAATACCAATTCTCCCTGAATGAATGAACGAAGACGAACTTTTTTGTTAAAAGCTCGTGCTATTTGATTCTGATATATTTCCAAGTGGTGCAAAGTGCACAATCTTTTCTCATCTAACTGTTCCAATTCATTCAATCGCTTTTGGGATTGCTCATCTGTAGATAACTGATCACAAATGGCTACTCTAAGTGAGGGCAATTGAACTTCAATTGGAAAGACTGCTTCTATTCCATATACCAACGAATATGGAGTTGACCGCGTTGCATTGCGGGTGGTAGTCCGATAAGCCCATAAAGCATGAAAGAGTTTATCAGGCCATGACCTCTTATCTTTATCCACCATATTTTGCAGTATATTTGAAAGAGTCTTGTTAAAGGCTTCTATTTGGCCATTGGCCGCCTCATGATACCGAGATGAATGATTGGATTTAATGTTGTATTCTTGATACAATTTATTCACCTCAAAAGAACAGAAGTTGGTGCCGTTGTCCGTCAATATGGTATGAGGGAAACCAAATCTAGTAATGATGTTATACTTAATGAAGCTAACAATGCATTTAGAACTGACTTCTTTGAGAGGTACTGCCTCTGCCCATTTGGAAAAGAAATCAGTAGCAGTAAAAATGTACTTAAACTGCTTGGCCGTAGCTGAAGGGTAAGGTCCCACCACATCCATTCCCCATGTGGGAAATGTCCATGAGTATTTAGCTGTATGAAGAAACTCTAGAGGTTGATGAATGAAGTTGGCATGTACTTGACATGAATGACACTTCTTTGTGAAATCAACAAAATCTTTTATTATTGAAGGCCAAAAGTATCCAAGCCTTTGAATTTGATCAGACAATCTATGTCCAGACTGGTGGGCACCACAGACTCCTGCATGCACTTCTTTCATGACAGCCATTGTCTCTTCACCATCAATGCATCTGAAGATAACTCCATCAAAACCACGTTTGTAGAGAATTTTCTCTAGGTTGATAGGACTATCATAAAGAGTAAAATTGACCACACGTCGCCAGATTTGTTCTTTCTCGGCTCAATCAGGTGGAAGTGTTCCATTTTGAAGGTATTCCCTGATAGGTGAAATCCATCCTGTAGTATGACCATACGGTTCAGGAATGGGACTAATTTTATTAATTTCCTCTGTTCTGGCTTGAACATAAGGTGAAATTGCACGACTATGGGAAATACTGATGGTTGTCTCATCCCGATTTGGATCTGCTAGAGCTGTGGCTATATTAGCCAGTGCATCAGCTTGAGCATTTTGTGATCTTGGGACATAAGAAAATGTCGGTTCTGAAGGAAATTCCGCCATTAACTCTCTGACGTAATCATACAAAGGGATTAATTCTTTTTTTTCTGATGGCATAATCCCCATTGACTTGTTTGATTACCAGGTCTGAATCACCTTTCACCTTTAAGTGATTCACTCGTGCTTGGAGCGCTAACTCCAAGCCTGTAATAAGAGCTTGGTATTCAGCTTCATTATTAGTAAAACCTTCCCACAATAAAAATGAATAAGGTAACAATGCCTTATCTTGAGAAATGAGTACAATTCCTAAACCAACTTTGTTGAATTTAGGATTTTCCATTTTCTTCCCTGTTGGACTTCTGGAAGCACCATCAAAATACATTTCCCATGTTTGAGGACTCTCATGAATAGAGAAAACTTCCTCATCAGGGAGTTCAATATCTGAAGAAGTGTCTTCCATGGAAGGATGTTCAGCCAGGAAATCAGACAGAGCTTGGCCCTTAATTGCCTTTTGAGATACATACTTAATGTCGAACTGCTGCAAAATAACTTCCCACCTTGCTAGACGTCCTGTAAGCATTGGACGACTAAGGATGAATTTGGGCGGATTATTGCGAGATACCAATTGGACCTCGTGATGTTGCAGGTAGTGTCTCAGTTTCTGAACTGCAAAGATTAATGCTAGGCAGCACTTCTCAATACTTGAATACCGGGTTTCTGCTTCAAGCATAGTTCTACTGAGATAGTAGAGGCTATTTTCATTCCCAACATCATTCTTTTGAGCGAGAAAGACACCCAATGATCTCTCTAGAGCTTTCAAATAGAGGATAAGTGGTCTACCTTCGACAGGTGGCATGAATACTGGTGGACTCAAGAGGTATTTCTTGAGAACATCAAATGCTTCTTGACATTCTTCAGTCCACTGGTAAGTGACTCCTTTTTTCAATAATTTGGTAAAGGGTAAACTTTTGCTTGCCAAATTGGCGATGAAACGCCGAATATAGGCTAAGTGTCCTTGAATTCCTCTTAATTCTTTCAAATTCTGAGGAGGTGACATACCAAGGATTGATTTGGTCTTCTCAGGATCGACTTCAATACCACGATGGCGTACAAAAAAGCCGAGGAATTTTCCTGAGGTTACCCCAAAAGCACATTTTAAGGGGTTCATCTTCAAATTATGTTGTCGAAGTTTGTGGAATATGACTTCCAAATCAGCCAAGTGATTAGAACGTTGTTTGGATTTAACTACCAAATCATCCACATAGCACTCAACAAACTTCCCTAAGAAAGGTTTGAAGATACGATACATGGCGCGTTGATATGTTTCACCTGCATTCTTTAAACCAAAGGGCATCACCCGGTAACAAAACACACCTTGAGGGGATCTGAAGGCTATAGATTCCTCATCTTCTGGGGCCATTCGGATCTGATTATATCCGGAATATCTATCCATGAAGGAAAATACTTCATAACCATCCGTCACATCAATTAGGAGTTCTCTAATCGGAACTGGGAAATCATTTTTAGGACAATACCGATTAAGATCTCTGAAATCGATGCAAACCCTAATTTGTCCGTTCTTTTTCTTTACAGGGACAATATTAGCCAACCACTTGGGATACTGAACTTCTATGACGATGTTATCTTTGATCAGCTTATCCACTTCAACTTCAATTTTGGAAGCATAAGTTGGGTGTGTTCTTCTCGTGGCTTGCTTAAATCCTCGATTTTCTTTTGGTAAACCCAAATGATGAGTAGCAATATCAGGATCAAGCCCAGGCATTTCTATATAGTTCCAAGAGAAAATATCTTTATTTTGTTTTAGAAAAGAAATATACATATCTTGATCTTCAAGGGTCATGGCCGCACTAATTAAAGTGGGGCGTGGATCTTTCTTTGTACCCAGATTTATTTCTCTGAGTTCATCCACAGTGGTAGAGATACCCTCTTAAAATATTGGAGGAGCATCTCTATGATATACCTCTTCCTCTTCATCATGTGCTATTTCTTCCATTTCTACTTGCATAGTAGATGAAAAAATGAAATTTTCAGGATCATAAGAGATATCAAAATTTTCACATTTTGAAGAAGAAGCTTCCATTTCCGACCCTATTAATGATAAAGGGCCTTCTTTGGGAAATAAAGAGGAGATGATGGATTGAGAATAGACATCATTATTCACCTTTAGTGTTGCTCTAACTTCTTTTGGCCTGATTGGCGAAGTATAGACTTGTTGGACTTCAGCAGATGAAATGAAAACGTTAACACTTATGCTTTCATCACCGCTTGGTAGGTTACCAATTTCTCCCATGTTGTCTGGGTCAATTGCCGTAATTGACATTATGGATCTTTCCATAAGAGTATTTTGATTTGGGCCTATTTTGTCGATTTTACTGATAGGTAACACATAATCTATACTCACATGTGTAAATGGATTTATTGGAATTTTCTCCAAACCATATGGAGAATTAATTTTGGTAATTTCCTTCATTATATATTTTTTTCTTCCCTTCATGTGATAAAATTCTGCCTCAATGTATTGAGACTCACATGTCTTGAACGGGGCCTTATCACCATACAATGTTCCAACTTGACCATTGAAACAGTATTTGAGACATTGATGGTATGATGAAGGAATAGCTGCATGCTGATGTAGCCAGGGTCATCCAAGCAAGACGTTGAAAGCTGAGTCTTGATCAACAATCATGAAATCCGAATTGGATACAAGATCTCCAAACTGGGTTCTGAGTGTAACATCGCCCAGTGGTTCTTGTTCATTTTTATCATATCCTTGTAACATCTTGGTAGAAGGAGATAAATCAAATTCCATGAGGCCCAATCGACGAAGTGTACGAATGGGCATGAGGTTGACTCCTGAACCATTGTCAATGAAAACTCTTCAGTTATCTACACCATTGACTTTTCCAGATAAGTACAATGGTTTTATGTGCCCATGCACAACATCATCTTCATCTTTATCAGTAAAAGATATCACTGCATGGCATTCTGCAGGATTATTCTCTATATGATAGACTTCAGCTGCAGCAATTTCAGCTTCAAACTCCTGAGGACTTGACAAAGCTTCGATGAGTGCTTCCCGAAGATCTTTTGACAGATTCAAAGCATCAAAAATTGATAACTTGGCTGGTACTTGGGACAAGTGTTTCAATATATCATACTTTTGATCTAGAGGTCTACGTTTCCCAACAGGAATATGCGGTTTAGCAGGTACCTTGGAAGCAGATGATTTGGAAGCTGATGCATCTTGTATTGGGATTGAAGTTGGAAACATCCTTGGTTTTGGAAGATTAGACTGATTAGATCCATTTACATGCTGAGATAAAGAAGATGGAACCTTTATTCGGTCTTCCAAAATAACTGTGCCAAAACTAAGTTGGCCATTGGCAGAAGAACTTGCTTTTTCTTTTTGAGCTCGCTGAAGGGCTCTACCACGAGTTTCTGCTGCATACACAGTGCTAGCAGGGGTAGAATTGGAGTAGTGTCTTCGGAAAGATCCACGTCTTCCCCTGTATCCTGAACCTCTAGAAATTCCTCGGATTCCCTTATTTGATACAGGAAATTCATGCTCATCAAGACTGGAATATGGATCTGTTAATTGAATCATATTATCAGAACCGAAGATTAACTCTTCGTCCGATAAAGACCCTGCCTGACTAGCCTGTTTAGGCTTTTCCGTTTGATGGGGTGGTGCCCGTTGCTTTGAAGTAGATGGCATAAAATCTTCCAGAGTCAAAGACAACTTAGGCCTCGATATATACTCATCTTCTTCTGATTCCTCTTTCTTCTTTGAATTGCGCTTCCCTTTTGAGGATTTGTCTTTTGATGGAGGCTTCACTGTAGCTTTTGTAGGAGACACAACTGGCTTCTTCAATTGTGTTCTGAAAATGGAATGGGTCTGATTGATTGTCTTTCTGACCATCCAATCATCATATTTTTGCGCAGTTTTGCTTCTGACTTCCTGCCACTCGTCTCCTTCCTCTGGATCTGTAGCGGTAACACACGCTACATGAGCTGAAGAACCCTTCAATCTGACTTGTCCCAAGTCGACCATCTTTTGCAGGAGGTCTTTAAAGACAAAACACACCTTGATGGGATGCCCCAACATTTGATTAAAGGGACAATAATTGGTACGGTCTTCATCTCTTTCCTTGTTTGGCCTCTTGGGCACTGGTAATTGAACCAAATTATTTTCCAGAGCTAGAATGAAGTAACTAGGAACTTGCTCACTTCGGAAAGAGTATGTTTTACTCTTCATCTCCTCAAATTGTTTTCGTCGTTGATCTCTTTGATCATTTGGACGAAACAGCCTTTTTTGTTGGCGTTCAGGAGGTGGAGTCCTTCGAGAAGATAAAGGTTTTGAAGTAGAAATAGGTACAGGTGCTTGTTTAAGCATAACTATAGCAGTTTCTGCTTTACCCATTCTTCTTCCTGGAGTAGATGGAATTACACGAGATTTTACCTTAGCCTGTATAAGGGAATCTTCAATCAGCTGAGTGATTGAAGTAAGGTCTCGAAACCCTCCTGTGTATTTCACAGGGATCAATGGCGTGCGTAATTCATCACGCAAATTTTCCACACAGATTGACAACAGTTCTTCCTGAGGGAGTGCTAAACTCAGGGAATACGTTAATCCCTTCCAGCAAGCAATGAAATCAGAGACTCTTTCATTCTCCCTTTGCTTGCAGTTTGTAAGATCGAAAACTGTCATTTTTGGAAAAGTTGAGCTGAACTGAAGAAGGAATTTTTGACGAAGATACTCCCATCCGATGATTGGCCGGGATTGCAAGCTTGTATACCAGACAAAAGCTGATCCTTGCAAGGTTCGCACGAAGCATCTGAGTTTCACTGCTTCTTGCTGCTCTGGAGTTCCCATCATAGGATCACAACAAGACACGTAATGCGTCAAATGTTGTTCAGGGTCACCTGATCCATTGAAAGTACGGAAAACAAGGTTTCCAAAACTGGATGGAGGAGAAATTGAATCTACCCATTTAGGGTAAACTTTCTTTTCAGGTTGAACTTGCACCCGTTTCCCTTCCATAGTTTCTAACCGAGCTGTTAATGACTCAATAGTAGTTATTAACTTTTGAGAAACATCAGGTTGAACTTGGATTTGGGTAGGTGCAATGAATAGAGCTTGGACGGACGTGGTGGTTGGTGCTGCAACTGATGGTAGCACTGCCAACTGTTGATGCGCTTGACCCATGGGATTAGACCTCTGAGGGTGTACTGATAAAGGAGGATATTCTTGATCCATCTCAGTAACAGCAACAAATTCTTTCGGCTGTCGAACTTCAGCATTCTTAAGAAGAAGACTACTCTGAAGTAGTTCTGCATTCATTCTTTTTAATTCTTTCATTTCTTCCTCCTGTTGTGCAAACCTTTGTTCTAATGAGAGCGACTGACCTTCTCCAAAGGAAGGATATGTAACCTGATTTTTTCCCTTCCCTTTGTTTGATACCTTTTGGAGGGAGGGAAGTGGATTACCTAGTTTCTGAGTAATTCTTTGACTTCGTGTACGTACACCTTCTTCATTTGTATCGGTGCACACATTTTCTTGAGCAGGACGCTCTTCATCTGAGTCCCCTGAGTGAGTCTCCTCTGGTGGATTAACAACAACGACATTGATGACATTGATTGATGCATAATGCATCGCATCCCTTCTATCAACATTTCTGTGATATTTTCTTCTTTCATATCGTTGATGAGACATTGCCTTTTGTTGATTCAATCCTTTATGAATTTCTTGACGAGCTATAATTTGGAGGGAATCTCCTGATAATTTGGCTCTTCGTTCCTCTTGGGGCTTCTTCCCCAATCAAGAAAAGACCGATATTCTCTGAGAAGGGGATTGATGATTTGAAAGAGTCCCCAGTCTCGTGAACTGGGGATGTTCCTGCTGATTCTGCTCAACTCCTCGAATCCCATTTGTTGACTCTGAGGGTTGGGTTAGAGAAGTCACTAGTATGACAAGATGGGGTGGCTCTTGACATTCTACGTCTGAGATCTTCTTAAAAGATCTCTTGATCTTGCGAATCTTATTTCGGAAATTAGCTGGATGCATTAACCTGTATCCACTTTTATCACTTGGTTCAACAGACCGTTGGATGATTTCGGAGACTTCTGTCATTTGATGACGTGTTTGCTCCATACGAGAGGCTTGTCCAATATTCTCGCCTGCTTGATGTAGGACGAATTCAACAACTTGTTCTCTATATGCTTGATTTTGAGAGGAACTTGTTGAAGCCTGTTCTTGGGGAAGCTTTTGATTATGAACAAAGCCTATTGACTGTGGCCAGCCATGGGCAAGAGCATTGCATGAGACCATTTTCGGCGGGCTTTGCTGACTGGAATGCACTGTGAAATGTAGTGCTCCGTGAACACCCCATCCTCTGATATAAACATCAGATGGAGCATTGGCAATTAACTGACACAATTTTCTTAGTGCGCCAAGGCATGAACGTTGAAGGGTTCTCTGTTGTTTTTCAGCCTTCAGATACCGAAAGACTGATAGAGATGCCAAATCAATCTGACGTTGTAGCCCTTCTATTATCTTAAGATGATTTTCATATTCATCATAAGATAATACCTTCTTCTTTAATTGACAAAGAGTTTTCCATATGTTGAGACGAATATCATGGATTCCATCATCCGTCAACATCTTTGGAATGTCGTACTGGGAGTCAGCCAAAGGCCCAAACATGACTGGTACTTCACCTTTTTCCAGTTTTTTCCTCATGTTTAGCATTTCCTCTTTATCATTAAATGAAGATTCTTCTACCTGTTTTGACCAGAGTTGGTGTTTCCTTGTTGCTTCATCGGATTCAACAAGATTGGTAGAGATATCATTGGTCAAACTAGAAGATGCATGACTTAGGGGTGGTTAGGAGAATGACCTACACCCTGGGCTATCTTCTGATTGAGAAAGTAATTCACTTGTTAGCGATAAAGCATCAGACATGACTGGTTTCGCATTTGCAAGTGCCTCAAGATAAGAGGGCTTTCTCGTCACTACATTGTCCACTGGAGTATTTTCCAGGCAATGTGAATCACTACTGCGGAGAGGACTTTCGCAGCGAAATTCATCATCATGGGGATGGCCACCATAATGGGTTACAACAAAAGATGAGATCTCTTGCTCCTTGGTCTTCTGACCACACAGAGGGTTCCTGTGGCTCTCATCTGAAGAAGAAACTTCAAGATTGACTGAATTTTCATGAAGAAAGCCTTCATGAAGAAGTGTCTGTTGAAGACCTTCAGAATTAATGTTCCCGTTATTGGGAACTGAGGGAGTAGAATCTTGAATTCTGATAGATAAATGTCTGAGGGCTTCAAGAACTCCAGCATCGAGCAATGCCTTGTTATAGATTGGCCTTTGATCTCCTGACTGTGCTGGGCAGATATTTTTCTTAGATGCCTTCTTACTCGCTTTAGAAACCACTTGTTGACGAAAGTGGTTACTCTGAGCAGGTGTATGTGCCTGATCAGGAAATATGGTCAGGTTAGGCTGACGATCTTCACTCAAATCAGGTGTATGTGCCTGACTTGGTTGTCCGTATGATATGGGAAAGTATGCCCCATGACCCTCTTGGACTGGAACAGATGTGTGTGTCTGTTCCGGAGTGAATCGTTGATGTGTCACTCCACTACTAGGGATAGATTTATGTGTATGTCCCTGAGATGATGCTGAAGCTGTTATGATATCCTGGCAAGCATCCAGAATATGAGCAGGAATTTGCTTCTGCTCTTTCACCATTGATAAAATATGTTTGGTGACTTCAGCTGCCGGAATGGGGATATACGTCCATTCCGTGTTTGGAGTAGGTGTATGTGCCTGCTCCTGTCCTCCTTTTCCTGTCAGTGAATCCTGACAGTACTCATGTGTGGAGGCAGAGAGTTGAGTCTGCCTCCTGTTTGTCGTCAGGGCTTTCCGACTGACTTCTCCGTGCGCTACCAAGAGAGACTCTTGGTAGGCTTGATTAGTATTAGCAGGTGTATGTGCCTGCTAATTACACTTCGCCAAACGCGGTTGACGAGATCCATCATATGTAGTCAGACGAGCCTGCTGAATAACTGGTGATGTATAAGCAGGTTTATGTTCCTGCCTATAGTACTCCGCCGGAATTGCATGGAGGGATTGGCGTGATGCTGCCAGACGAATCTGCCAGACATCGGAATTAAAACGGACAGGTGATTGTGCCTGCTCGTTATTTTCCACCATGTTAGGTTGGTGGACTTCTCCGGAGATGGCAGGGATGAAAACCTGCCCATTGTTAACCGGATTCTATCTCTGGCGGTTCATCTTGCCTGCTCGGGTTCGAGGAACCTGAGTTGAATGCCTGGAGTCGGTACCCTCATCATGTTGAGGGCGCACTACCGCACGAGTCTGGCGGCGATTGTTAATGGGAGCCCTCGGGAAGGACTCCTGTCTTTTTGAATTAAGGCCCTGAGGGACCTGCTCATTCACTTCCTCAGATTAAGGGAGTGAATGGAAATTGCGTTCCGGGGATAACGACTCGAAACGGTTGGAGATGGTAGTCAGCACCGCCTGCTTCTTGATCACTGGCCGCCGTTGTCCGGACGACCAGGTAGAGTTGTTAACTTGGAGGGCTTGACGAGCGGCCTCCAGAGTTGGGATAGTACCTTTGCGACGGTACTCCTTAACCAGTGCATTAGAAACCCAGCGTTGAAGATGCTGAGTTGGTGATGTCATCCTCAGAGCGGACGACGTTCCAGCAGGAGTAGCAGCATTGGTTTTCATAGCAGTAGACCTCACAGTAGAGGTGTTTACAGCAGCAGTATTCACAGAGGTGAATTTAAGGAAAGCCATTTTGCAGAAGATCTTGAAAAAAGAGTGCCTGTTCCATATAACAGACATAATCAAGATGAATCCGGCCACTGCGTCTTTTGGATGAGCACATGTCAATGATTGCTTTGTTGGACCAAGGGGCCTAACAAATAATAAGAACATCACTTTAACTTGGTTAAGGATTCACGTCGGGTTCACCATTTTTTGTTTTGCACGGAATCCGGGGATGACCTCCTGGACGGGAGATTCAAACGTTCCGATCGGTTTCTAACGGGTTTTTTCGTATAATCGGAAACATCCAATGATTCCACATCTGTTTGGACCTACGTTCCAAAGGTAGGCGCTCATTAGCTTGTGGACTGATGAGGCTTAGGAATTGGCATTGGTCAAGAGGATGGGAGGTCGGACTCATCACACCTTTTTGAGGGGAATTATTGTCTACTCTGGGACTCTCTTTATAGATTTAAGTTATGTTCGTGAATCCTTATTACATTACCAAGTATAAAATGAGCTTTCCCTCATTTTAACAATCAATGATTAAATATTTAAGAAATTTAGAGAATCTTTTATATGTATTCGAGGTTCTTCATCAATAGAGAATCATCTGTATCTATTTAGAGATTCTTGGTCAATGGTATCCTTCAAAACATTTATATAAAAGTCTCTTGGTCATTATGATGACCAGGCTGGATTTAAAGCCACTCAGTGGGGCACTTGAAGTTTATCATCATTCAGAAGGACAATGAATTACTTCAGAGTTGGGATCGAACCCATAGATGAGCTACCTACGTATCCTTTATTTTGAAAAAGGAATCAGAACCCACATAGTTCGAATAAGGGTATGATGTTTATGATTGATGGCTGAAAGCAGGATGTCACAATTACTTTTACAGTCTAAGCTCACGTGAGTCATGCTCGGTGTGAGAAACAAGAGGTATTATTAAAATTTAGACAATTGTACCATGAAAGATGCAATCATAAGAAATGGTTTGGGGCTTATGTATGTATGACTGCCTAGAGGATTTACTTTAGGGAGAAAATCCAGGAACATGGTCCATAAAGGTATATGTGCTTCATGGAGATTTGAATACTCTTATCTTGGGGCTTACTCCTAAGGAGGATGCCCAAGTTAGGAGGGGACTTATGAATGAGTTTTACTCCCAAAAAGGAAACCCAAATCAAGGGGAAATTAGGACTGGTTAAAGAGAAATTAGGGGACTTGGGGCTTACTCCTGAAAAGGAAACCCAAGATTATAACTGGGACTTATTCCTGAAAAGGAAGCCCAGGTTAGGGGTTAAGGTTTGGGGCTTACTCCTAAGGAGGATGCCCAGATTAAAGGATTATGATTGGGGCTTACTCCTAAGAAGGATGCCCATATTTGAGATTGGGGCTTACTCCTGAGGGGGATGCCCAGATTAAAGGATTATGATTGGGGCTTACTCCTAAGAAGGATTCCCATATTTGAGATTGGGGCTTACTCCTGAGGGGGATGCCCATATTAAAGGATTATGATTGGGGCTTACTCCTAAGAAGGATGCCCAAGTTAAGGAATTAAGGTTTGGGGCTTACTCCTGAGGGGGATGCCCAAGTTAGAGAAATTTAAGAATTTGGGGCTTACTCCTAAGGAAGATGCCCATATTAAAGGACTTATAATTGGGGATTATTCCTGAAAAGGAGACCCAAGTTAAGGATTCTCTCATCTTAAAGGATGAGGTTGAATGAATGAACACTCCATATTTAGTGACATAAGGATATTTAAATCACTAGGTTTTGAGAGATATTCCACAGAATTCCTTTCTGATAAGGAAGTGAAATCAAGAAATCATGCCATAAATGGATTTGAAGAGTGTCTTGAAGACTGAATCTTGAAAAGGAAAGGTGTAATTGCTTGAGAGGGGTAAAATGGGTGCGATGGGCACCCAAAAAGGTAGGGGCGCGCAAGTCTTGAAAGGCGCGCAAGTATTGCGGCGGTGCGCAAGTATTGGTCGCGCAAGTATATTTGCGCGACATGAGGGGTACTTGCGCGATTTTTAACCAGCATTAGAATACTTGAGCGACTCTTTATTAATCACTTTAGAATCCTCTTGAGGTTCTTCCAGAAAAGGGACGTGCAAGTTCTATTGAAGGAAATAAGGTGGCGCACAAGTGTTGATGAGTTTCAACACTTAGGCCTTCCTTCTTCTCTTTAGATCTTCCGTTCTAGGTAAGAAATTACCTTAGAAGTGTTCCGGAAGCTTTGAGAAGAGACTTGGGCGTCGGGAGCTTCAATCTGAGTTTCTGGAAAAAATACTCCTCGAATGGGGGGCCCACAAGGTCTATTTATAGGCAAAAGAAGGCCCTGGGCGGTTATCACTTAGGTCGCACAAGTCACTTGCGCGACCAAGGGCGTCATGCAAGTGTACTTGCGCGATAGTGATATAACTTGTGTGGTGCAGCTGCTTTTGATCCTTTGTTCATGACTTTGTCGATTTTTGATGTTTTCTTCAAAGGTTGAATCACTTTGAGCTCAGATATTCCCCATTTTCCGATCTTTAGATTCTGTGACGAAAGGAGCGTCAACAGGTACGTACATGAGAACGTGCTCCATCGAGAACATCTCACTAGGTTCATCTCTAGTTCCCAGCACCATAGGTCCTATCTTCATTACCTTGCATTTGATGTAAGCTAAAGAATCCCAGGTGAAGAGGCCTACCCCTCACCACCACACACAGTCAAGGGATCACTTCTCCTAACTAACCTAAGAAACCTTTGTCACTTTTTTATGGAGTGGCCTAAACCTCAGTCCATCGAGGGAGAACTAAATCCTATTTAGGTATCGTTTATATCAAGTGGAGGGGTCCACTCCTCGTAACTGTACTCCACAGCTGAGGGAGTTCCAAATATAATGGAGGACCCGCTCCCTGCTACTACTCAGAGATGGGAGAGTATTACTCCATAAGTAAGGACCAGCACCCCGATCCAACAGAGGAGTACTACTTAGAGAATGGAGGACCAGCACCCTAATATGATAGGGTATTACCACTTCATGGATCGAGGACCCGCAACCTAACTTGCTAGGGGATTACAACTCAGTGGCTAGAGTACCCTCACCCTAGTAGGATATGGTAGTACCGACTCTTTCAACTCGTTTACTATGGGGGACCCACTCCCTGACACAATAGGGGAGTAAACCAACCCAAGGATAGAGGACCCACTCCGTGACATGATAGGGGAGTACCGACTCTGCCAAAACAACATGTGTGGAGGACCCGTGCCCTGGAATGACAGGGGAGTACTGACTCCTAGGATAGGGTATCCATTCCCTAACATGATAAGGGAGTACCAACTCTATCTATACATCATATATAAAGTACCCGCACCCTGGAATGATAAAGGAGTACTTTCCATCTTCACGAACATCATGGGAAAACCCACACCCTAGTTCACCATGGGAGTAACACCCCCAGAAGAAACTACCCAAAGGTAACAAACCCATACCCATGATGTTGGGAGTCCTGTCTCTACCTAAGTAGAGAGGTAAGGGAAACCCGCACCCTAGTCCATCAGGGGAGTACCAGTCCCAATGTCTCTCTACACGAACCACATCAATCTCTAACATAGGTTGAGTATAGATTCACAAGAATATTTCTTGATTTATGCCACCTCATATCTCGTAAACTGTAATGGAGTACAACTTTGTGTTCTATGTAGAAATCCACTCAGGATAGACTACTCACAAGCCTGAATCTGAGTACCATAGGCCCTAATAGAAAAATACCCTATACAAACAGTTTGGAGGACCATTGGCTGGTTTGGAATTGGGATAGGACTATACCAACGGTTTTGGGAAAATTGTTGGTATAGGTCATATGAAAAAGCTATACCAACAACTTCACAAAACCATTGGTATAGGTAATTCAAAACTCCCTGGCTTGGTTTGATCCCAACACCTCCCGTTTATAATCCGACGATCTAACCACTAATCTAACATGACTTTTGTGAACATAATTTCATAAAAATATATATTTACATTCATAGGTATTTTAACTTTTGATTTATTTAATGTTATTTTACAAAATATTTCATAAAAATATGTGTACCTATACCAATGGTTTTGAGAACCGTTGGTATAAGTTCTTTGATTTTCTGAGATATACCAATAGTTTTGGTGAAATCTTTGGAATAGGGTGGACCTATACCAATGGTTTGGCCAATACAATTGGTATAGGGTCTCTATAATGGACCTATACCAATGGTTTTGTCCAAACTGTTGGTATAGGTCCATATAAGTGACCTATACCAATAGTTTTGGCCAAAACATTGGTATTTGTCCAAATTAGTGACCTATACCAATGGTTTTGGCCAAACTGTTGGTATATGTACTATTTCTAGTAGTGATAAAAATATGATATGGAAGGCAGAGGATCTCCTAGGAGTCCATAATGTGAACCAGGACACATGTGGCATGTGAGCCCACCCATGCACCTAGTCATGTATTCTTTCTACACAGTTTACCAACCCATGTACGGGTACACAATGTGTAAAGAGGTACTCCCTCGGTCCCTCATCACTCAGCCACTAGTCGTGTTCCTCTTCTACATGGACCGACTGACCGTGTCCATCACATGTTGTGTATCCCATTCTACATGGAGTATTTAGGATAAACAACCACCTACCCATGTAGTTTTCCTGTATCTGTGTATCAGACCCCGTGTCTGAGTACCTTGGTCATGTGTTAGTGCATGACCATGTAGTTTCACATGGCTAACCCAAGCCATGTCCCATGATTACACGGTTTAGGGAACTACATGGCATGTAACCCCTGTACACGATGTGTAGTCCCGAAATCTCATATTCCCCAAATAGGAAGAGCTACATGGTGTGTGTCACTGAACTAAATGTTTCATAGATGGTGATTCTAGTCAGAAATCACCTCCAAACCACCTATATTTGTCCCGTTCATTCCCAAAACTCACAGATCTACCTAATAGGGATCACCACAATTCGTATTTGGGATCTACAAACAAAAAACAATGTGTAAACAAGGAGATTAGGACCAAAACGCAAATCTTACTACCTCATTAGAAAAACAATGATGATTTGGATGATGAACAATTCCTGGATCGTTCTAATTCTTGATATGATGATCATCTACATCAGAAATGGAGATTGGTAGAACCTTGATTCATCAAATTGGCGTTGATTCCATTTGTCTCCAATGGAGAGAAGAGAACAGGGGAGGAGGAGTTTTCCCCCTTTGGTGTCTAGTGTGACCAACATAAAATGGGAGGGGGATATTAGGTTTAGAATTTAAATTAATTAATTAAACTTTCATTTAATCGATTAATTTACCTTGCATCACCACACCAACTCACCTCCATCCAAAACTCTCAGCGTGGACGACATTATGTCACGCCTTGGGTAAAAAAGAAATTATAGACTCAATTGCAGTATCAGAAATCCAATCTGAGAATCCACACCGGATTTATTTACATTTCAAGTGAAATAGCATGCACAAAAAAATAATATTTACTATTTTTAATATCATCGCACAAAGGCTCCTTGGGTCCCAACTTCCCGCACCGACTTAGTGCATGGGTTTAGAAATATTCTTCAATATATTCCTAAGTGTTTTGGGTCAAAAACTGAGCCATTATATTCTCCCCACCTTAGGTATTTTCATCCCTGAAAAGAGAAAGCCTAAGTATAAGGGAAGAAAATGAGCTCCCCACTGGACTCCCACTCTAACGAGCTCACAAAGGGTTCTTGTGTTGTATACAAGAACACACACAGAATAACCACCAAGATCAAACCACTATTATTTCCAGATTCTACCAGGAAATCATTGTGAAATAACGGGCACATGTATCCTTAGTTTCTATAGGTAGGAAAGCACCAAGAACCACAGTCTATATGTAGTCATGGGGTTGAACGACACACCACCTCGTTAACCCGACACAGACATGATCAAAAACCTACAGTTCACATCCACCCCTGGTTGGAATATACAATATAATCCTCAAGAGTCTTTCATTAAAGGTTAATGTTGAACACGTGAAGGTATTTACAAATTAAATAGTGCTACCCAAGAGTAAACACTGGGTCTTACTATGTCCTTCATCAACAAACCTCTAGCTGTAACACATCTCGGCCAAATAGAAACACTTACACAGCCACTGGTGGAATCCTAGTTGATCATGGATGGCAGGAAACCAAGAAAAACATTAGAAACATCATAGGGTCTAAATATTACTCTACGAAATGATTCTATGAAAGGATATCCCTCTCCGAGGGCCGCCATGCTAAAGGGGTCAAGCAGAGAAACTCCGATAGAAAATCCTATACCTACTCCAACACTTCATCACATTACCTATACCTAAACCAAAAAGTATAAGGAACTAATCCACCACACATAAATAATGTCCTCTTTGGGTGGAACTAACTTGCCTACACAGTTTTGGTCGCATCACAAAAATGCATCATGATGGGGAAATCAGCCCCCTTCCCCATGAGTTCAAAGCTACGTCAAACTACACCACATCCTCATCCAACATGCAATGTAAAAAGCTGAAACAAAACACATGAGGGTACTAATGAAGAAATAAAGGGCTTCCCAAACACACACTGGGTCTTACTGGGCCCACTATCACAGCTACCAATACATGGTTCTACCGACACCCCGCACCACCCTAGTTAAACATCAAGCATAATTAGAATGAAAAGAGTACCAAAAATAGTGTCTAATAATTACCACTACAGAAAGTATAAAGGACATAAGGTTTACCTCTATTAATCCTTAGAGCATCCAAGTCAAAGGCCTCTATGGCTCGAAACATTCCTCACCCACGTACTCTAGCTCCCTGATCCTGGAATTGACCACTTAGGGGTGGTGGTGGTAACACCTCAAACTACATGCCACCTCCTACTACTCTTCCAGCTCCTCTGCCTCATTTTATACCTCAAAAAACTCCTTGCTCCAATTATTGTCTCTTCCAAGTCATCTCGTCATCTGGATCCCTCTCATCAGCACAGCGGGTCAGACAATCTCTAGTGATATTCCCCCGACCATTGCAAGCGAAACACTACCTCTCTTGTGGCTGAACTGATCCTCAATGATGCTCTTATGCTACATGACCATCTTTCTGAGTCTGTTCACATGTATTCCTCCTACACCATGATCATGTCACCTATTTTTTTCTTGATCTTATAAAATACTCAACCTTGTGACCACTTCTACGAGTCACATCCACCAATTCCTCAACTAGAAAAATATACACCAATAGAGCTTTCTCTAACACTCCAGCAAAGGTGGTAATGCACAACGGAATCACAGATGCCCTCATCACCCGAGGCAAGCCCTATTCGAAGGTCTATGATCTGAAAAACAGATCTCGGACTACATCTAGGGTGTATCATGAAAAATCTGTGAACTTCAACAAAAAATCATCCACTGTCATGCTACCCTGCCAAAGTTGCAAAATCTCTTGGATACACATTGATCTCAACTTTGCTGGGTAAAACTCTTCCCTGAAGAGTTGCTCCAACTCCACCCAAGTGAGTGTCACCTCATCATGGTAAAGTATAAAAAAATCCCACCATCAACCAGTTGAACCCTGAAAAAGTATCATCACTAGGACTACCATTTGATCAATAGATGTCCACACTAAGCAAAAAACTCGCATGACTGCCTCAAGAGAGTCATCTGCTTCTTGGGGGTATGAATCACCTTGGTACCTCCAAATTCACTGCCTCTAGAACTCGTGTAGTGCACTTATCTTGTGAACATCCTTGTCCTGAACTATCAGTAAAACCTTCTACTCAACAGGTGGTGGTACTACTAGCAGAAAACCTAGAGGAAATGCCACAGAATCTGGGCCCTGAACTGAATCCTCATCATGGGGAATATTTTCATCACAGTCACATTGTGGAATCCTGTCTAGCTGTTGTTGTGTAGGCATACTGAAATAAAATCAAGACACACCATGTTCAAAGAGTATATCTGGGGAGCCGAGTCAAGAAGGAAAAGAAAAACCAAAAACCCAGTCCTATTTGATTCATGTACCATTTATTTTCCAATGACCATTGTCCTGATGTATTGAGTAAAAAATTAGGTTATCAGATTCCTAATGAATGGATATATCGGATGTTGCACCAACACTAGAACCTCTTGTCTGGGATCCGAAATTGAAACATCATAACACTATCTATATGAAACCCAAACCAAACTCATGACACTACTTCCCCAAAGTGGAACCAACCTACTTTAATACCACTCTATCATGATCCAACCCGATGGGGCCTAGGCCACAACTCCCCAAGACCACCTCGAATAGGCCAAGGGCTGGCGACTAGTGCTGAGTAGGCATATCACTAACATGGGTGGCATTTCAAATATAACTGTATGCACACACACATCTCCAAACTCACAAAATGATAAAATAAAATATCCAAAAGAAACCAATGCATGCATACATCTATATCCCACAACCAGATTACAATATAAGTACAGAAAGTGAAAGAAGGAAACAATTCCCACTAAAGAAAACTGTAAAAGAAGACAACCTATATAGAAGGAGGGGATCACTGTCAACTTCAACTTCTGAAAAGATACTCATCCCAACTATGTTAAACACCTCGGTCTGTCTAGCTAACTAAGCTCTACCGACCTCAGGTCCTCTATGGACTCCGTTGAAAGGCCTATGGTCTGCACAAGACACAAAACATATGCGAGAGAAGACCATGTAGGGGTGAGTATAAAAATGCTCAATAGGTTCTGCAAAAACCCAAAAAGAAAAAGGGAGAAACTGAAAGGCAACAGTCCACTTGACCTAGCCATAGGGAACCCCAATCGAGAGATAAAGTCCTTCTCAAACAATCCTCAGTTGTACATGACAACTCAGCTTGATCTATAAGGGGTGTCAACCCCAACATGTGACAACACCACAAATACTGCTAAAAATCATTTAGATATACTCATATCTAACTCCAAGTATCATGAGGTTCCAACCTCATATCTAGTAATAGGATTTCTATACGAGGAACTAAAGGGAGCACATAAAACCAAGATAACACACTCCTTGAGTTCATCCATCTCAGATGGCAGTCGTCTGAGATATGAACTCCATCAGGAACAAATCTACCATTATTAATGGTATATTTTAGAGAACATGCTCCATCGGGAATATATTACTAGGTCCATCTCTAGTTCCTAGCACAAGAGGCCCTGTCATCATTACCTTATGCTCGACACAAGCTATAGAAACCCAAGAGAAGAGGCCTTCCCCTCATCACTACACAAAATCGAGGGAGCACTACTCCTAACTAACCCGCAAAACCTCTGTCGCTCCTATATGGAGTGGGATGCACCTCATTACATCGAGGGAGAACTAACTCTTATCTAGGTATCGTTCATATAAAGTGGAGAGGACTGATCCTTGTAACGGTATCCCACTCTGAGGGATCTCCAACTCCAATGGAGGACCCGCTCCCCGCTGCTACTTGACGATGGGGGGGCACTGCACTGTAAGTGAGGACCCACACCCTAATACAATAGGGGAGTAATACTCAGATAATGGAGGACTCACACCCTAATATGATAGGGGAGTACCACTTTGTAGATCAGGGACCCACACCATAACCTGGTAGGGGAGTACCAATCTGTAGATAGAGGACCCACAACCTGGTGGGATAAAGGGTACCAACTTTTCTAGCTAATTTATAATGGGGGACTCACACCCCGACATGGAAGGAGAGTACCATCCCTAGTCTAGAGGACCCGCTCCTTGGTATGGTAGGGGAGTACCGACTATGCCAGAACAATACGTACGTAGGACCTGCACCCTAGAATGACAGGGAAGTACTGACTCCTAGGATAAAGGACTCATTCCCTAACATGGTAGGGGAGTAAAAAATCTACCTATACATAATATATGGGGGACCCTCAACCTAGAATGATAGGTGATTACTGTACATATTTATGAACATCACGGGGAAACCCACACCCTAGTCTATCAGGGGAGTAACAACCTCAGAGGAAACTACCCAAAGGTAAAAAACCGGTGAAAATGACATGGGGAGTCCCATATATACCTATGTAGAGAGGTAATGGAAACCTGCACCCCAATCCATCAGGGAAGTACCAGTGCTAGCGTCTCTCTATATGAACCACACATATCTCCAACATCAGATCAGTAAATCTTCACATGCATCTTGTTCAATTTGCACCACCTCGTATCTAATAATCCATAAAAGAGGCCACCATCACGTTCTAAAAAACCCACTTAGGATAGACTACTTACAAGCCTTAATCTGAGTCCTAGAGAAGAAGAAGATATGGAAGCTGAAAGATCCCATTAGAATATCCTATGAGTACACAGTGTGCACCGGGACACACATAGTGTGTGGTCCCACCTGAGCACCTGGCCATGCATCCTGTCTACATAGTTTACCAAACCATGTATGATTACATGATGTGTAAGGAGGTACATTCCATGTCCCTCATCACTTGTCCCCTGGTCATGTTCCACTTTTACACAGATCGGCCAAATGTTTCCATCACACACCATGTATCCCTTACTACACAGTGTGTTTAGGCTAAACATCCACTTAACCATGTATTTTTCCCATGTCTATGTACCATACCCCATGTCTGAGTACCTTTTCCATGTGTACGTGCACAACCATGTAGTTTCACAGAGCTAACCTAATACATTTCCCAATATTACATGGTTTAGAGCACTACACGGCATGTAACCACTATACATGGAATGTAGTCCCAAGAGATCATCTTCCCTGAACAGGAAGAGATACACAGTTTGTGTCACTAAACTACACGCCTAATAGATGGTGATTCCAATCGAGAATCCCCTCCAAACCACCTTGATCCATCCCTTTATTTCCCAAAACTCGTAGATCTACCTTGCAGAGATGAACAATATTTATATTTGGGATCTAGAACCTTAAAAAAATGCGTAAACAAGGGGATCATGACCAAAAATAAAATACTCCTACCTATTTGGTGAAGCATAGAATATTTGGATGATGAACAATGATCAGATTATGATAATCCTCGATCTGATGATAATTTGTGTCAGAAATGGAGATCAACAACACCTTGCTTCGTCGATTTGGCATTGATTCTGTTCATCATCGATGACGAGAAGAGAAGGGAGGGGGGGTCGCTCTACCTTTAGTGTGTTGTGTGCCCAATATGATAGGGGAGTGGGATATTAGGTTTAGGTTTTAAATTAATTAATTAAACTTTCATTTAATCAATTAATTCACATAGCATCACCCTGCCAACTCACCTCCATCCAAAACTCCCAACGCAGATGACTTTAGGTCACACCTAGGGTAAAAACGATGTTCCAGATTGAACTGAAGTCTCAAAAATCCAATTTAAGACTCAACATAAGAGTTATTTACATTTAAAATGAAACTAAGTGTGCTCAAAAAAATATATTTAATATTTTTAGTATCACCGCGAGGAGGCTCCTCGGGCCTCGACTTCCCACACCGACTCAGCGACCGACTTCAAAAATATTCTCTGAAATATTCTAAAGTCTTTTAGGTCAAAACCTAAGCCATTAAAATCAATATATCCCTCGTCATCATCATCATCACCATCATACTCATCCTCACCATTATTTTCATTGCCATCATCATCACCATCATCCTCACTATCGCCATCTACAACGCCATCGCCAAGAACGTCATCATCCTAACCACCTCAAGGACCATCACCACCATCACCCAATGCATCATATAATGAAAAAATCTTTGAAATGTATATATAAAAAACTTTTGGTGGTATCTGGTGAAAGTGATGGATATAAGGATGCCATAACTTTCCTAAATTTCTCATTGTCCTTTTGACTCTGTTTGTGCTCCTATAAGGCCATTTTATTGGACTCTTCTGACTATGTATGAGAATGTGTTGCCTCAACATGAGTGATTTCAAACTTGATGCTACTAGAACTGGCACCAGAAGTGGGCTAATATATATTGGGGACAATACTATTACCTGGTTGGTAGCTTACTCTCCTATGGTACTCATCTCCTAATACTTGGTTCAAATGATCATTTGACCAAAAGTTGTGAGCTTCCTGATCATCAAGAGCATCTAAAGAAAATTGTTTCAATTAAAAATGAATTATTTAGTTACAAAATAGATATTAAAATTTGAAATCAACAAAATGAAACTTAAAATATGCTGTTGTGTTTTTTTGTTTACCAAGCTTCCATCTTTCTTCTTTCTACTTGAGCACAACTATTTTACATGATCCACACATCCTACAATATTCAATACCTCCCTCTGTAATGACATTGAATTTAGAAAACCATTATTCAATAATACTATGCAAAACTATAACCAAAATTATTGTAGAGTAGAGATAAGAATATATAACCCTACAAAATTATATGTCAAATGGGAAGATAATTAAATGAAATTGTAACATCCTATGTTTTTTTAAGGAAACACTGTGTTCAAAATTGTACATGATATGTCCCATCAATATTAAGCGAACAACTAATTAATATTTAAATGTTACCATTAAAATGTAACCGTTTGAATAGAGGGAAAAACCATATTAACTAAATATAATTTACACATGTACATATAATTAATTATTTGCTGAACAATTAATTTTAAATGAATGTAAAAACCTTTTTAAAATAAAAAGAAATATTTTAAAAAAAAACTATATAAATGTTCACAATTTTGTTTTATAAATAACAAAATCACCATTGTTTGATTATATTGATGATATATATATATAATATTCAAATATAACGTTTAAAATTAATCATATGTGTTTTCTAGTCATGATATAATAATAAATCCAATTTTATAAATAAAATAAGTATTTTTCAAAAAAGGCAGTTTTTCCACTTTTTGATGGAACCCCAAATATAAATATTTTTTTTTCAATTTTATAATTTCTACCAAATAAAATAAACTTCTTATTTTTAATCAAGACATAAAAATTTACATTGGTTAAATTTTTGGTATTTTTCTGATAAGATTCATTATTTGATGAATAATGAAAAAAATAATGCATTTTAATTGAAAACTCATTTTTCATCAAATATATTTATAGTGTTAAATACTATTTTTGAATTATTTTAAAGTATAATAAGAACATTCAATTTTCATTTAATCCAACTAAAGTCACTGAAATTAATTTCACATTGAAATTGGATATAAAAACTTGGTGAACATTTCAATATTTTTTATTTTAAAAACCCATTTTCTCATTTCGTTAACATGATTAGTTTTCAATTATTTTCTACAAATTATGTGTTTTGAATTTGAAAAAATTGATTCTAAATTTGGAATCATAAGGTCCATATTATGTAAATATGTCTCTTTTATTTTTTTACATTATGAATAGTAACTTTAGTAATAAATTTTATTACCATGGTTAAAGGTAAATCGGATAAGTAAATGTAAACATTATATTATAAAAATATCGAATTACTCTAAAACATTTCTTAATTTAATTATTTTAGTGTGTTACAACTAATATAATCCTTGGTTTTATTTTAGGATCACATGGATCCACTTGTATGACTTTAATTCATTTAAAAAAATTTATTCAATGAGAAGTCATTTTTGTTACACTTTTGTTTTTAATAAGTAAATTATTTTTATTATGAGGTTAAAGAAGAGATATATTTGACTATAAATAGTTTTTAAAAATCTAAATAAATTAACTAAATAGTTTTGATTTTTTATAATTTTAGTAAGTAAAAAAAAATTAAATGGTGACACAATGATGATGCAAGAATTGCTTCACTAATGAAAGAATCAAATAAATAATATTAAAAATATTATAATAAATATAATTTTATATAATTTATCTAATAAAAAAATTTTAAGGATGAATTGTACATGTTAGTGACGTTTTAAAAGAGTTTTTTTACTATATCAAGGTGTTATGACATTTTTTAAAAATTTAAGAAATGAATATTGTCAAAATTGACAATAATGGTATTTTAAAATATAAAATATTTTATTAAATGATATAAAATTTCAAAAAATAAAAACATCAACCTAATATTTGGGATATGTCATAAAAGATCATAAATGAATATTTTATTAGTCTTTTGGCATGTTATGATAATTATTTTGACCATTAAAATGTAAATTACTTAATAAAATGGTAAGAGCTAAAAGGGTTAAAACAAAAAGATAAGGATTAAAAAAATATTCAAAACTTGTCTAATATTCATTGGATGAGTATATTTGGACCCATAATATTCATATATTCTAAATAAAAATCATTGTAACCATTTTTAATAGAAAATTAATTTATAATAATTTAATATTTTGAAGAATTCCAAGATTCCCCCGCCCCTCTCCTATAAAAGGGCACTACTTCCTATCACTTCTTCACACTTGAAAACCATTTTGATTCAGCCATGATCTGACAAAATACATTACTAGAATCCATACCCACATTCTTGAGGCCTTATTTTAGGCAGAATACTCTTCTTAGAGGTGTTAAGGAGTTAATCAAAGGTAATTGTCCAAAGGAAAGGTATCATTTTTGATCATGTATTTCTGTTTTATTTCATCTTCCAATTCGTTCAAATATTATTCATCTACGATGAAATAATAACTCAAGTATCCTAAATATACTTATATTTTTTTATTTTAATATCATCACTTAAATCCATCTCCACTTCCATAAAATGGGAAAATAATTAATTGTTCATGCGTACGTGTGAACTATCACCTCCACGAAGCGATATAATTTGTTTTCCATTACCATCTCTCAAGACTGGTTATAATGATAGATTTAATGTTTATATTTGATATTAATGAAATATTTATAATTACAAGAGAATATTATATCAATTATATTCTCACTTTCCATGCACATAAAAATGATAACGTCGTTTATGCGTACATGTGAACTTTCACCTCCATGAAGCGATATAATTTGTTTTCCATAACCATCTCTCAAGACTGGTTATAATGATAAAGTAAATGTTTACATTTGATATTAATGACATATTTATAATTACAAGATAATATTATATTAATTATATTCTCACTTTATATGCAAATAAAAATGATAACATCGTTCATGCGTACGTGTGAACTATCACCTCCACAAAGCGTTGTGATTCATTTTTAATCACCACATCACTTAGATAATATATATAAGTATATTTCAATTATTAATATGATATTAATTATGTTATGATAATTTTTTAACGATAAAATAATACTTACCTTCTTTCCATAAAGATCAATGAAAAATGGAAAATGTTACTCATGTGTACGTACGGCTTACCATCTCCATGATTGTAACATAGTTCATTTTTCATATCCATATGGAATGGATGGATTTAAAAATGTAATTCATGTATAAAAGTAATTTTTATTTCATGAATATTATTATGTATATTATGTAATAATTATCACTTTCTACTATAGACAACATACCAAATCCATTTTGGACTCATATACTGAATATCATCAAAACATCCAATGTGAAATTAAATAATTAAATAATTATTATAACATGGTAATAAGTCATATAAAAAAATAATAAACTTTAAAAAAGTTCTCAACAAATTAAATAATTAGCCTACGTTTATTATTTAGGAAGATAAAGAACATATGTGATGAATCAGGCTCAAGGTAAAGGACTTCATCTCAATATTCTTTCACTGAGGCAAATTTTGATGTTATATACCACCTTATTTTATGAGGTGTATAAACAAACCCTTTGAATTTTAATTTCATTAATTTTTTTTAAAATAAATATTACTATATGGAGTTTTTTACTTTCCTTACAAACAAAAAAAGGAATGTTTTTTAACATACACGGTGACAATGACTTCTTCACTATTGTGACCATTATTTGATATTTGGATTCCTATACAAGCCTTAATGTTTTTTAAAAGAAAAAGAAATCACTTATTCCATTTTATAGTTATTTTGGTATTGAAAATGGTTTTCAAAATGAAATTATTATTTCAATATCTTGAAATTATTTCGTTTGATTGCAAATGAAATTTTATGAGTGAAATGATGAAAATTGAAATCTTTTATGTGTTATGATTATATATTGGTACTTGTACATTTGATGGGTGGTTACATGATAAACCAAAGAATATTGTTTCTGTGATAAACCATGAATGGGTGGTTATATTATAACCTCCAATGTATTGGGTATGAAAGTCGGCCGTATGACTATTCCATTTGTAAGAGTGACATGTCTGGAAGTCACCCGAATAGTTATTCCATTTAAGTATAATTATGTCCCAAGTTAAATTTATGTATTTTATATGATTTATATGGGTTTTATGGTAATATATGGATTTCAAAAATGGTATTTAATGAGATTATTTTCAAGAGAAAGTACATAGTACTTATAATGGGTGAAAAGTATTACTTTATGATAAAGTTTTCATGGGTTTTAATGTTTATCAATGGACTAAGGATTTCCTTATTTTTATATCCCTTACTGAGATTTTTTTTGTTCATCCCAAGTTTTAAATTCTTTTTATAGGTCTTAAGATTATTATGGAAAAATATTCCACGATGAAATAATTGAATATGTTTCTTGAAAAGAAGTCATGTTTTTAAGGGTTTTCTTTGGTGGAAAAAGTGGATACAAAGTATTAGAGTCCACTTTTAATTTAAGAGTTTATTATGTAAGAGTTTTTCATAATTATATAAAACTCCAAACTGAAATGATCATTTAATGCGAATTCTAGTTAAAAACACTAGAATAAGTTATGTTTATGGTTGGGTCCTTACATATGTTATGAGAGGAGTGTTTATAAATCTTTGGAGATTAGGATGTCTTCTTAAGAGATATGGATATCATAATGGGTTTATAATTTTCAGGTTTTTTGTATGTTTAATGTCTTAGAAACCCTTTTGAGGATTTAAGTTATGAAATTTTAAGTTGACTAATTGTACATTTATGGATATTCATTTTTGAGGTAATTATAGTTTATTACATTTTGGGATGCAAAATGAAAGGTATGAAATAAAATTTAATGTTAAAACGTTATATGGTAATTTTATAGGAATTTACCATTTTTCAAGAATGTTATAAGAATTATATAGTTTTAGAAAAAGGACAACTTATAGGATGGGTGACAACCCATCATGTTTGGTAAGTCCATGAGAATCAAACTCACAACCGAAGGGTGATAAGGGTGAATCACTTACCACTGGCCTACATGAAGTCCCAGGTTTGTATGAATTTTTATTTTTAGTTAAAAGATTTGATGGATTAAAAATAAGTTGATTTTGGTAACATATGTTCTATCGAATATATAACCTATGGATTGTATTTTTTTGGCAATTAAGGGATTAATATTGTTTTAAAATATGTTCATTGTTTTAGGAATCCTATAAGATTATGGTAAACATAATACTATGGGATTTTATTTGAAAATTAAATATTGAATTATATTTTGGAAGAATCTATGATTTTATTTTGGATTTAGGGTGATTCAAGTTTTTTATGGTAATGATTAACCTAACTTGTATAATTTTGTATTAGGGCAATTACTTTTTGGTATTAGACTTCATGAGTAATTGTTTTTTTGGAGATAAATGTTAAAATTTATCTTGGAAAACTAAATGGTCAAATTATTCTTAATTTTTGGTTTTAATAATAGTAAATAAATTTTTGAGGATTTTTAAGGGAAATTATTTGTTGAATGGTTTATGTAGAACATTAGGTATTACTATTGAATTTTGAATATTGAATTAGTTTTTCATTATATAAAGGATTATTCTTCTGGGGAATTATCCTATCTTAACCTAACCATTTAGGTTTTGGTTTATTTATAAATATAGAATAAATAGATAGTTAATCTTTTATGGATTATGTGATTCTCTATAAGTTGATTCTAGTGCTTTTGGTGTAAAAATTCATCTTGAAAACTCATTTTTTGGAGAAAAAGATGAGTTTGTGGTGGAAATTGATTAAAGTATTAAAATCTACTTGTAAAGTATGTATATTTCCTTATGATATTAGTCTTCGTAGTAATATAATTCCTTAAATCTATGAAAAGGATCTTAAAACAAAAATGTTTTCTGTTTACTTTTCCTACTATGAGATCAACAACCTTTTAACCCATTACAAATTTAAGGTTTTGTGATTGTTAAGTTTCTCTTAAAAATGTTTTCTATCACTCTCTGTTAGAACTTGATGATTAGTTTTCTCTTCCATATATGGGTTTTCCTATATGGAACCCTAGTATTTTTTATCTTAGGTGATATTCACACTTCCCTTTATTTCTTTTAAAGTTGTAGTTTTATTAATCCTTTTTCTGAGGTGGGATTACAATAAAGGTATTTTGAAAAGTTATTCCTTAGTTACGAACCCCAAATTCAAATTTCAAGGTTGAAATTTCCAAAAGTGAGGGAGAATGTAACATACTATGTTTTTTAAAAGGAAACACTAAGTTCGAGGGCATACATGATACGACACATCAAGATTAAAAGAACAACTAATTAATATATAATTGTTACAATTAAAAAATAGCCCATAGAATGGAAAGAATAAAAATTATTAAATAAATATAATTTAAAAATGTATATATCACTAATTATTTGGTGAAAAATTAATTATAAATGAATGTAAAACCCCTTTTAAAATAAAAGGAAATGTTTTTCTGAAAACAATTTAAAGGTGCACAGGTGTGTTTTATAAACAATAAAATCACTCTTGTTGGATTATATTAATGAAATATATATATTTAATAAATTCCAATATAATTTTTAACATTAAAATTATTTTCTTTATATAAATTTTATAAGAATAAATCAAATTTTACAAATAAAAGAAGTATATATCAAAAAAGGCAGTTTTGCTGCCTTTTGGTGGAACACCTATTTTAAATCTAGTTTTTTCACTTTTATATGGAATATTTGAAATAATAAAATTATTATTTGTAATAATTAAATAAAAATTTACTTTGGTTAAATTTTTGGTATTTTTATGATAAATTCATTATTTGATCAAGAGTGAAAAAAATAATGCATTTTAATTGAAAACTACTTTTTCATCAAATTTATTTATAGTGTTAAATAATATCTTTGAATTGTTTTAAGGTATAATTAAATAATTTTTTATCATTTAATCCAATTTAAGTCATTGGAATAAATTTCACATTAAAATTTGATATAAAAACTTGGTGAACATTTGAACATTTTTACTTCAAAAACCCGTTTTCTCATTCTGTCAACGAGATTAATTTTCAATTAATTTATTCGAATTATTTGTTTTGAATTTTGAAAAATTAATTCCATATTTTAAATTATAAGTTAAAAAATATTTAAATAATACCCTTTTATTTTTTTACATTATGAACAATAATTTTAGTAATAAATTTTATTACCACGGTTAAGGGTAAATCAGGTAATTAAAGTTAAAAATTATATTATAAAAATATAACATTATCCTAAATATTATCCTAAATTAATTTCGTGAGTGTGTTATGATCAATAGTATGCTTGTGTTGATTTTTGGACCATTTTAACGCACAAGGATTACTTTAATATATTTATAATATTATATTCAATGAAAAGTCATTTTTGTTACACTTTTGTATTTAACAAGTAATGTATTTTTAATATGGGGTTATATAGTGTATTTATTTGACTATAAATATTATTTAGAAATATAAAATTATTAGCTACATCATGATAATTTATTTATAATTTTTAGAAAATAAATAATTAAATTAAATGGTGACATAATGATGATGCAATAATTGCTTCATTAATGGAAAAAAAATCAAATAAATGATTTTAAAAATATTATAATAAATATAATTTTATATAATTTATATCATCCATTAATTTTATTTATTAATTTGACATGTTAGAGATGTGTTAAAAGAGTTGTTTCAACTATATCATGAAGTTATGATATTTTTAAAAAAAGTTATGAAATGAATAGTGTTGAAATTGACAGTTATGGTATTTCAAAATATAAAATATGTTATTAAATGAGATAAAATTTTAATAAATTCCCTGATTTGAAAAAGTAGTTGTTATACGTCCTAAAATTTTATAAATTAATTTTTTATTTGTATTTTTTCATGTTATGGTAATTATTTGGACCCTCAAAGTTTAAATTACTTAATAAAATGTTAAGAGTTAAATGGGTTAAAAAAAGATAAGGATTACAAAAATATTAACAACATGTCAAATTTTACATGGATGATTATATTTTCACCCATAATTATCCTAGATTTTAAATAAAATACTTTGGAACCATTTGGGATTGAAAATTAATTTATATTAATTTAATATTTTGAAGAATTCCAAGAGTGGTCCTCCCCTCTCTTATAAAAGGGAACTACTTCCTATCATTTATTCACACTTAAAAACCATTTTGGTTCAGAAAATCTCAACTAAAATTATGTAATATAATTCGTTCCCACATTATTATGGCCTTAATTTTATTAGAACACCCTTCTTAGAGGTGTTAAGGTGTTAATCAAAGGTGATTGTCCAATGGTATCGTTTTTAATAAAGTAATTCTATTTTATTTTTTCTTCCACTTCATTAAAACATTATTCATACATTATGAAATAATAACTAAATTATACTAAATATAATGAGATGTTATTATGTTAATATCATCACCTAAATCCATATCCACTTCTATTAAATGGGAAAAGAATTAATTGTTCGTGCTTACATGTGAACTAGCTTCTTCACGAAGCGATATAATTCATTTTCCCTAACAATATCTGTAACACCCCAACCTTCCATGGTACGTTTCCCTTTGAATAATACAATAGCTTGTGTTGTATGCAACTTTGAGTTCAAACACACCACAACCAATCAAAATAGCTGCTATTAATAGTAATACCCACTTTTTCAAATTTTATAAATTTTATCTTTAAAAATGGACTTCATTTTTGAATTCAGATTATAGAAATTATCTTAGGGTGAATTTTTGGTATTTTTCTGAAAACATTCAATTTTTGATGAATAGTGAAATCACCGAGTTATTGTTTAAAACTGACTTTTTATTTAAATAATTATTTATTTTATTTAAATTTATTTTAGGTCAAAATAGATACATAATACCTATATAAATTCAATGTAATTCATTGGAGTCATTTTATAATGAGTTTATATATATATAAATTTTATTGAACGTTTTACGATCTTTTACCCACTTCCTAGGAGCATTTACGAATTTGTATAAAACATAATGTTACCGCTTCTGTGAGTTGAATTTCAAAAATCAAAGAGACCCGGTTGACATCAGTAAGTAAAATGTGGTTAAAAAGGATGAAAACAATTTTTGGTGAATAGTAACTTTTGACTTTTATTTACCACGGTTAAAAGTAAATAGGGTAATTAAGGGTAAAAATGATATCATAATTACCTTAAAACATGTCCTAATTCTATTGGATAAGTATAATTTTACCAAAAAAACACTAGGAATAAAATATGATCCCCTTCGGTCAACTTGGATTAGATTAGGAAATTTATTATTATTTTATTTAAAGAAGAGTTAAAAGAGTTAAAATCAAATTTTTATAACTAAACCATTTCTAATATATGGTAATAAATAAGATAAATTCGACTATAAATATTCATTAGAAAGATAAAAATATTTACTACATAATGGTATTTTATTTATAATTTTTAGATCTTAAATAATTAAATTTATTTGTAACACAATGCTGATGAAGTAATTACCTTATTAATAAAAGATTAAAATAATTGATATTATAAATATCCAAATAAATCTAATTTGAGACTTTTAATTAATTAAACTAATTTTCTAGGTTAATATTACATGTTAGGGTTTATTAAATGAATTTTATTTTAAGTAATAATGCTATTATGAATTTAACAAAAAAGGAAATAACAAATAGTGTCAAAATTGACATAAAAGAGTTTTTAAAACAAATATTATATTATTAATTGATATTGTATTCCTAAAAATTTAAGGTTAGGACAAAGGGATTAAATAACATTATATATGTCATTAATGAACCACTTTAGGTTCTCTTGAATTTTTATAGTATGTTTATTAACCATATAATTTAAAAATACAAATAGGCATGGTAAATGTCAAACTATTTAACTAAGAGTTAAATCTAAAAGATAAGATTAATATAGTGAACCAAACCTGTATAAAACCTATTGGTTGAGTGGTATTAGATCCATCCCTACATTTTCCTTGAAATAAATAATTTTGATCCATTATAAACCAAAAAAGATTTTATTATAAAATAATATTTCAATCTTTTCTTAAGGTACCCCTCTCCCCTCTTATAAAAGGGAACTTATCCTTCTCTCAAATTCACACCTTAAAATCCATTTGGATCGGCCAAACCCAGTCCAAATATCCTCTAAAATGTAATCCCTTAATCTTAGAGGCCATACTTTAGTCAGAAAGCCGACCTAAGGAGCCCTTTTGATCAAATCAAAAGGAAGAACCTGAAGAAGAGGTAAATATTTCATCACCACTTTCAAGTTCTTTTCTTCTTCCACTTCCTCTTTATTTGTTGTTTCCATTATAAAATAATAAATCCAGAATCTTCTATATATGTTTATGTTATTATAAACATTTTAAAACCGTATTCATTATTCTATCCATCCTATAAATGACAAAGTCACCATATGCGCGTACGTACGGAATCCCGTCTCCATGTCGTGGTATAGTTTGCTATTCAAACACTTAATCATTTGGATGAGTATAATAATGAGTATAAATGATGTAAATAATAAATATAACATTATAATTATTCTGTATATATGATATAACATCTGATTATATATTATTTTAATAACAAAATAATGATATTTTCACTCGTGCGTACGTACGGATTACTATCTCCATGAATGCGATGAGATTCATTCCCCATCGTATCCATTAAAGAATAATTTTTATTTGATGATTAAAAATAATTTATAAAGAATTAATATCATTCTGAATATGAATACGATACATCCTATCCATAACAAACATTACTTATGTAACAAATCATATAAAGGAAAACGAATCAGTTTACACCTAAAATGATGATACTACTGAAATATCATTAACAAAGAAATATTAGAAGATCATATATGATATCATATTTATGTATATAGTTCATTTATAATTTAATAACAATTATTTAACTATTTTAAATGAGGTTAATTTACCCTCGACCAAGGAAAAGTACAAGGTAAGGGTTAATTTCACAATCTCTTTATTATCCGAGGTTGTTTTTACGTAAGTATCTACTGGGACCTCTTTATCATCCACATACATGTTTCTTAAAAAAATGTATTTCAAAACATTTTTATATTTACTAGAAAATGGGTTAAAGTCATTTATACATGTATTTTATTTTACATGTTTTGAAAGGAATCTTTCCGTCATTTTCCAAACAAGGTACTTTGTGACCTTTTCAAAAAAATTATGGTAAGAATGTTTTTTTAACTTATACGGCGGGTGAGAATATTTTTCGTTATTATAACATCGTTGATTCTTCCCATACAATCTATAAGAATATTTTAAAAATAATTTTTTCCTTTTATAATTATGTAAATGTTAAATGATTTCAAAATAGAAAGAGATATTTCTCTAAAAAATGTTTTGATTTCATCTATGTCAACATCCTTTAAGGGATTTGAAGCTTATTTGAAGCTGATTTTTTATGATACAAAACTTCCATATTTTATTGAAGGGTTATTGATATTTTTGGATGTGGATGTTTTATTTTTACACCATTCATGGTTTATGGATAAAGTATTGACATTTCATATGATAGTTTTAATACGAATGTTTATGCTATGTTTAAACCATTTCATATAAGGAATGCATTTGAGTTAGTAAGTGATGGGTGGAGCCTGCTATAGCTCCTAGATGCATCGGTTGGTCTCATGAGAAAAACTAGTGTCTTGGTATGAGGCCTTGAAAAAATCTTATTTTTAGTCTTGGCACAAGGCCTTGAATATGTGGTTATGAGGTCTGGCATTATGTATTATGTCATTATGAAAGTGGCTATTGATATTACATGTGATTATTCGACTAGTAGAATATCTATATTAATAAGTAAATTACATCATTTGATTTTATCTTTTCCATATTATTCTGAATTTAAAGTTTGAAAGGCTTTAGTTTTAGTCTTATGTATTTCCTTAAATTGTTATGCTTATTTATGAATTTTTTCGCTATATTGTTATCCTTACTGAGAATCTGAGCTCAACCATTTCTATGTTTTATTTTTCCTAGGATGCGAAGAAGTAGATTATGACTGACCTGCAGGGATAGTCTAAGGGATATGAGTGTGGAATATGGAGACTATTTTTTGTAGTTTTTCATTTTATAATTTAATGTAAATCTTGTGAATGTATCTAGTATTTACAAGGCTACTAAACTAATCAGGTTTTTTAAGACTTCATCTTTTGTGATCATGCCAATGTTATGTAATAATGCACCGACTTTGGGTAACTAGGTTTGGGGAGTTACAATATCTCAAGACTAATTATAATTTTGGAATTAATGTTTATATGTGATATTCATGAAATATTTATCATTATAATAGAATAATATATCATTATATTCTTACTTTCATGCACATAAAAATGATACCATCATTCGTGCTTATGTGTGAACTATCACCTCCACAAAGCCATGTGATTCGTTTTTAGTCACCACATGACTTGTATAATATATATAAGCATATTTAAATTATTAAAATGATATTAATGATTTTTTATCATTCTTAAAATATAAAATAATAATTACCTTATTTCAATAATGATCAATGAAAAATGGAAAACATTACTCATGTGTACATACGACTTACCATCTCCATGATTGTAACAAAGTTCATTTTTCATATCCATATGTAATGGATGGATTTAAAAGTATTATTCATGTATAAAATTTATTATTATTTCATGAATATAATCCTAGAGATGATGGACTAATGACCACTTTTGACTATAGACATCATACCAAATCCATTTTGGACTCATATACCAAATATCATCAAAACGTCCAATATGAACTAAAATAATTAAGTAATTATTCTAACATGGAAATAAGTGATATAAAAGTAAAAATAAAATTTAAAAATGTTCTCAAACAAGTAAATAATTAACTTATGTTTATTATTTAGTAAGGGTCTTCGTCTCAATATCCTTTCATTGAGGCATATTTTGATGTTATGCAGCACCTTATTTCATGAGGTGTATAAAAAACACCTTTGAATTTTAATTTCATTCAAAGGGTTTCAAAAGGATTCTTTCTATATTGAGTGTTTTATTTTATTTACAAACAATAAAAATAATGTTTTTTAATGTATACGGTGACAACGACTTCTCCACCGTTGTGACCGTTATTTGATATTTAGCTTTCTATACAAGACTTAATGTTTTTTAAAACAAAAAGAAATCACTCATTTAATTTTATAGGTATTTTGGTATTGAAAATGGTTTTAAAAATGGAAGGTTTATTTCAATATTTTTAAATTATTTATTTTGATTGAAAATGAAATTTTATGAGTGATTTGATGAACATTGCAATTTTTTATGTGTTATTATTAAATAATGGTACTTGGACATTTGACGGGTGGTTACATGATAAACCAAGTAAGGGTGGTTTTTTTGATAAACTAAGGATGAGTGGTTATTTTATAACCTCCAATTCATTGGGTATGAAAGTTGGTCATATGGATATTCCATTTGTAAGAGTGATGTGTATGGAAGTCAACAGAATGGTTATTACATTTAAGTATAATGATGTCCCAAGTTACCTTTATGTATTTTATATGGTCTCTATTGGTTTTATGGTAGTATTAAGATTAAAAAAATGGTATTTATTGAACTTATTTTCAATGGAAGATACTTACTACTTAATAAGGGTGAAAAATTATACTTTATGATGAAGTTTTCAGGGGTTTTATTATTTATCAACAGACTAAGAGTTTCATTATTTTTATATACCATACTATGATTTTTTTGATCATGCCATTATTTAAATTGTTTTTCATAGGTCTTAGGATTGGTAAGGGCTAATAAGGTGTCATGATGAAATAATTGAATACGTGTATTTAAAAGAATTCATGTTTTTAAGGGGTTTCCTTTGGTGGAAAAAGTGGATACAGAGTATTAGAGTCCACTTGTAATTTAAGAATTTACTATTTAAGAGTTTTTAATAATTCTCTAAAATTATAAACTAAAAAGATCATACAATTTTAATTCTAGTTCAAAAACACTAGAATAAATTATGTTCATGTCCCAATACTTACTATCACACAAGGGTTTCCATGTTTTGGTTTATGATTCAGGTCGTTGGGAATTCAGGTCTTTTTCTCGGGGTTTGGGTGTGATGGCTGTTGAATTTTGAAGTGTTTTATTTTTCTAGTATTTCCCTCATGTTTGAACCTTGGTTATTTTGGGATTTATTGAAGAAAAATTGGAAATTTTTCTTGAAAAGACCATATGCATGGTTTGGTGCATGGTTTGATAAACCATGCCACCAAACCCAAGTAACCTTCCGAGAAGTATAAAACCTACCACATAGTTGGTTCATGGATGTGAAACTGATTAGGGGTATCCATACTATCAGTACCTATGGATGGCGCACGGTTTTCACATGGTTTAATAAACCGTGCATCCTAACCATGTGAGTCTTCCCAGAATTAAATTTTTATAATTTACAACTTTTCCCCTTGGTATTTTTAGCCCCAAATTTACCCAAAAAACCTTTCCCTAGTTTTCCATACCTAGGGAGGCCCATAACTTTCTCCCCAAGCCTTTCTTCATCCTCCTTTGGTGTATATATAAGAAACCATCAAGGTGGGGCCTATTTCTCAAGGTAATTTCCTTCTCCTTTATCCTCCCTCTACCTTCTAATCCCATTATTTCTTAGTTTTATCTTCTCCCCAAGACATGGTTGACCTAGGGTTTATATTCTAGGGTCTAATATTGAGTTTATGGGTTCAATATCTTGGATTGGGGTATCATCTTGATTTCCTTTGGCGCGGATGAAGTTTCACACCAATTTTTTTGCATTTTAACATTAAAGGTAGGTGATTCCATGCATAGAAATTATTTTATGAGTTAATTATGCATGATTTAATATTTTTGTGTATTTTATGATTAATATTTATGGTAAAAAACTAGTTTTAGAAATAATTTTATACGCAGTTGGTTTTAAATTGGTTTCTTAATATGAATTTGGGAGTAATTCTTGTGTAAAACCTTGTTATACCCTTTTAGGCTGTTTTATAAACTGTGAAAATGGTTTATTTAAATTGTTTAAATGGTGGAAATTATGTTTTGATATGGTTAGGAAGTGTTTTTGATTTTAAAGTGTCATTTTTATATGAAACAGGGTGTGTTTTTGGTGCAAACTTTGGTTGCGACGTTTGTTAATGTTTTATACATTTTTTAAATGAATTGTTAAATTATTCATGTGATATGAAAGTGGTATTTGGTATGATTGAGCATGATTTTAATTTTTAAAGAGGCATTTTTTATGTGAAATTGGGTATTTTTCATGTTCAAACCATTATGCGCAGTTTGATTTCATTTTATAAAGCATGAAATTGGTTTATTAAACTATGAGTAGACTAGAAATTGTGTTTTGATCTAGAATTGATGTACGATTTTTTTAAAGAGGGTTTCAGGTTTACTTTTGGTGTTAAATCATTGGGGGTACTTATTGAAATTGTTTTATAAATTGTTAAGATGGCTTATTAAATTATATAAAAGGTGCGTACCATATTTGAGAAATGTTTTGGTGTGCGTATGTTTTTAAAAAGTGATTTTGATGTGAAAGTGGTGGCTTGTGATATATAATACTTTGTTTGGTTGATGAATTGTATAAGTGGTATTATGTGACGAGTAAAACATGATTGAGTACAAAAGGGAAGCCTAAGTATTTAGGTGGGAGTACTAGGACTAGTATGCTAGTGATTCAGAAGTGGTTTTGTCCCAGTTTTACTTAGCAGGATTGACGATGACAACACTAAATAAATATGACTAATGATTTGAGACCACTAGAATTTTGTATGTTTCTCTTCTCTAGTGGGTCGTTCACAGGAAAGCAGTTGGTCATGGTTCATATACCACATTTCACCGAGATATGAGGTACTATGGCCCCCCTATTTCTAGTGTCTTAGGGTATTTCCCATGAATAGTGATCATTTTCTATATCATGCTTACTACCGACATACATTATGGTTGGTTGATAATTTCATAAGTAAGGGTGTTTTATTTAATGTTTATTTAAAAATGATTTCCATTTAAATTTTCATTTATTCAAAGTTTTTTTGCTTTAAATTTATTTCCCAAAAATTGTTCTAGCATATATTTCATTATAAAACATACAGGTTTATTTGTTATTTAATGTCTAGTGCATGTAATATTTTATCTGGGTGGAATCCTACTAGGATTTGGCTAACACCCTACATACACCTTTGGGTGTATGCAGACCCTGTTGTCTATTTGTTTCAGGTTAAGTCAATACATGTAATATTGATAGATTTGGATTCTACTATCTCTTATTATGGATCTTGATGGTGGTAGCTTGAGTATTTTTCACCTCTTGTTGAATAGAGGTATTGGGGTGATGATTTAGTTTCCCTTTTGCATCGTAGTCCCTTTTATTTTTAAACATAAAATATGGAAATTGTTAAAGGCACGTTTATTTGGATTTTTCAGATTTAGATTTTTGGTTTTTGTTGGTTATTTTAATATTATTAATTCTGGTAAACCATTCTATCTTGTTTTATTTGATACCCGGTCACCTGTGCCAGCCTGTGAGGGTTAGGAATGCCCTTCGGGTCATTTCATGGACTGAGTGATGTGTCGGTTCAGATGAAAACCCGGCTTGGTTCATGACAAAATGGTATCAGAGTAGATTAGATCTTATAGGACCTTTCTTTTTAGATAACACTTTGTTATTTGAGGATTTCATGGTATAAGAAGTATGATTTTCAGAACTCGAGGGTTAGGTACGGGAAGAGCATCATGAACTCTTGCTCATTCTGATCCTTAGGTTTCTATGGAAAGTATGATTTTGGTAGTTTTTGGGTCTTTAGGGATTGTTTGGTGATTGGGATATGACATGGGGAGTTGGTCCAATGGTCTCTATGATATCGTAGGGCCTGGAAAGCCCTATGGAGTTGAGGGAACGATCCTAGAAGGCTCTCTGTGTTGATGGTGTGTTTGGAATAAGCCCGCCAACCATATGGTCAAGTCACCCACCGACACTAGTTCCCTTTTATGGGTCTCCATGGATCTTTATAAATTCATGGAATTTATTTGAAAATCCTTGTGTGATAATTGTAAAAACAAGATTTTAATGGAATGGTAGGATTTTGAAAAATAATGGAAAATGTACTTTCATTATTTACTTTATGACATGTTTTGGAAAGTTAGATTTTTGTAAAACTAATATTTGGTTAAAGTAGATGTGGTTTAATGGGATTGGATTTCCTTAATCTAAACATATGGTTTGTTGAAATAAAATGTTTAGAAAGCATCGATTATTTTATAAATCATGAATTTTTGGTGGTTGTTTGAATCAGATGAATTGGTATTAGAAATTGGTATTGAAAGCTTGTTTTTTTTCTAAGTAGATTTAGTGAAATTTGAAATGGTTTTTGATCTTTGTGGCTAGTGGGTTATGAAAAGAGGTTGGGGAGAATTTTTTAAATTGAAAATGGTAGTTTGAAAGGTGATGGTTGATTTGGAACTTGTTTTTAAATAAAAGGAATGTGTTTTAATCAAATGGTTTTGGTGAAATGAGATTTGTTGAATTTATGGAAAAATGTTTTCAATGATATGTAAATGATTTATGATATAAGTCTATGGGACTCCATTTTTCAAGCATGGTAAAACGGTTTGATGTGTTGAATATAAAAATGGATTTTGACTTGGTGGTTAGTGTTCCTTGGGAAGGTACATGATTTTTGAATTGAGTTGAATGGTTTTCTTTGGAAAATGTGGTTGACTTGTTTTAGCCTTTGGTGCTTTCATGAGTGATCACATGCATGGTTTTATATGGATGTGTGGATTGATTCTCGGTATGGAATGGTGGATGGGTGAACGGGGTGGCATGGAATTGTTCATGTGGGTGAGACTCGATGAAACACCATTGGTGAGTGTAAAAATACACAATGTTTGATTTTTTATTTTTTTTAAATTATTTTAAGTTGTAAATTGTGGTGTTTTTTTAAACTGATGATTTTTTGGATTATTTCCTATGTATTAGAAGTACTGTTTATTCAATATGTTTCCTCGTGACTTGGATGTGATACTACTATTATGTCTTGAGATGGAATATTTTGGTGGATTGGTTTTGGAGAAGTGTTCAGTGGGTTCCTAGAAATATCTTAGGATATTTGAGTCAGTTCCCCTCAGTGTTAGTGTTCGTTCTCTATGAAGTTTTGGGTTCATGAGATGGTTTTGATGGAGTTCATGGTTTCCTTGTTTCCTTGTGTTCACACCCTTAGATATGTTATGGATGTTTTATTATGTCCATGGGTGGTTCTTCGTTGTAAATCTTTCCATTTGATCAAACTTAGGATTTTTTATGAGTTTTAGAAGGTAAATCCACCGCTTTGAAGGATTCCCCAACCCGTCTGCTATAACAGTGAGCTGTTTGGGATCTGCGTAGGATTATTTCTTATTGTATTGACTTTAGCAGTTGTGGAAGTTGTTCTTGGTGGTGTTTGGGGGGGGGTGGGGGTCTCATTGTATATCTTGTTCATTCTGATTCTTATTCGGATTGAGAGAAAATGACGTTGTATATCAATGAGTTCCTATTTGGGTGAAGGGTGTTCCATTTAAGGAAGTGAGTTTCTTGGTGTATCAAAATCCTTTGTTTCTACATGGGAGTGTTATGTGGCATTGTGTGAAACTAAAATAAAGATTTTTAGTTAACGGATTAACAACTCATGACTGCGAGGCAATAGATGCTTCATACATTAGTACTCCAGCCAAAGTTCTTAGAGTGAAGATAGCACGTAGTAAGGAATCCCAGGGGTTTAAGGGGTCTACCTAAGGTCATGACTTTACCCTTGTGGTGAGTAATTTCTAGTGTTTTAATTATTGTTTCACATCACTATAGATTTACTCTCATTTCAAAGAGCGCGATGGAATTACCCCTGACGTAGTGTCTATGGTTATGCCTTCTTGGATGCATGTTCCCGATCAGTATTCTTGTGTGGACCACCAATATGAATCAGGTGTGGTCTTGGATTTTATCTATCCATAGGAGAAGAGTGGTGGGTATTTGTTAGTTTTTGTTTCTATGGTCAAACCATTGGGCCCCTTCCCTCCCCTCTCTGAGTGGTGGGGGTTTTGGGTCCGTGCAAGGAGTTTCAATTCAATTATTTTCCCATCCATTCAGGAGTGGGAAGATTAAATGTGCATGTTATTCCTCTCAGCTTGGGTTGAAAGGTTGTTATGGGAGAGTATTGGTTATCCTGTGTGGAAAAGGACCAGTTCTATTCCACGTTGAATCCTCATTTCGTCAGTGTTAGTTGGTTCTTAATAGTGGGGAGACCCACCATGGGTCTTATTGGGTTTTATTTTAAGAAGTTTGTTGGGTGATAGTTGTATTAAAAATTTGGGGAGTCCGATTGGTAATCCCCTCTATCAGTGATCTAATTTGGGGCTGGGTTCAGTTGATCCAGTTTATGAGGATTTTTTAAAATATGTTGATTTCTTAGTTTCCTTTTTGGTTTTAGTGAGCATTGGGTTTCTTGGGAGAAGGCCAAATGGTCTGGTTTTGGTTAGGTTGTGAATGTGGTGGTTTGATATTTCCTATTGTTCTCAGGAATTGGTTGAAATGTTCATGGTTTAATAGGTTGGGGAATTTTGATATAGAATCCTTAATCATTTATCAATCATCTAGAATGGGTTATGTATTTTTGGGGACAAAAGGCATTAATGGTGGGGAGAATTATCACACCCGATTTTTCAAGTTTTGGTTTATAATATGGGTCATTTGTAATTCCTATATTTTTCTTGGGTTCTGGGTGTGATAGGTGTTGTGTTTTGATTTTTTTATTTGTCTAGTATTTCCCTCACGGTTGATTCCTTGTTCATTTGTGAGTTATTGGATAAAACATTGAAATTTGGATTTAAAAGACCCTATGCACGGTTTGGCGCACAAATTGATAAACCATGCAACCAAACCTAGGTAACCATACAACATGTAGAAAACCTACCACATGGTTAGTGTATGGCCATGAATCCGATTATGGGTAACTGTGTGGTCGGTCCCAGTGGTTGCCGCACAGTTTCCACACGGTTTAATAAACCGTGTAGCTTAACTGTGTGAGTCTTCCCAGAATTGAAATTTTAAAATTTCCATCTTTTCCCCTTAGGATTTTTTGCCCCAAATCCACACAAAACACTTTTGCCTAGTTCTTCAAGACCTAGGTAGGCCCCTCCCTTTCTTCCCAAGACTTTTCTTATGCTCCATTGGTGTAGATCTAAGAAACCCTCAAGGTGGGGCTTGTTTCTCAAGGTAATTTATTTCTCCTTTCTCCTCCCTCTTCGTTCTTCTCCCATTATTTCTTGATTTTCTCTTCTCCCATGGCCATAATTGACATAGGGTTTCTTTTATAGGGTATAATATTGAGTTTTTGTGTCCAATATCTTGGATTAGGGTTCGATCTTGATTGCTTGTGGTGTGGTATTGTGCGGTTGAAGTTTCACACCAATTTTTGGGCATTTTGACATCAAAGGTTAGTGATTACGTGCATAGAAATTATCTGATGAGTTAATTATGCTTTCGTGAATATTTTGGTGTGTTTTATGATTAATATTTGTGGTGAGAAACTAGTTTTAGAACTAAATTTCTATGCATTTAGTTTGAAATTGGTTTCTTAATATGAATTTGGGTGTACTTCTTGTGCAAAACCATGTTATGCCTTTTTAGGGTGTTTTATAAATTATGAAAATGGTTTATTTAAAATTTTTTAATGGTGAAAATTATGTTTTGATAATTTTACAGAGTGAGTTTGATTTTAAAGTGGGGTATTTATATGAAACAGAGTGTGTTTTTGGTGCAAGATATTGTTGCACCGGTTTTTAACGTTTCATAAATTGTTTAAATGAATTGTTAAATTATTCTAGTGATGCGAAAGTGTTATTTTATATGATTAATCATGTGATTAATTTTTAAAGTGGATGTTTAATGTGAAATTGGGTATTATTCATGGGAAAACCCTTGTGTTCCATTTTATGTCATTTCATAATGCATGAAATTGGTTTATTAAACTATGAGTGGGATAAGAATTATGTTTTTATATAGCATTGACATGCGATTGATTTTTAAAGAGGGTTTTGGGTTAAATTTAGGTGTAAAATCATTGGGGTTGTTTATTGAAATTGTTCTATGAATGGTTAAAATAGTTTATTAAATTATATAAAATATGTGAAGCAGATTTGAGAAATGTTTTGGTGTGCGTATGTTTTCAAAAATGGATTCTCATGTGCAAGTGGTGGCTTGTGATATATAATGATTGGTTTGGTTGATAAATTGTGTAAGTGGTATTATGTGATTAGTGAAACTTGATTGAGTAGAAAAAGAGAATCCTGAGTATCTAGGTGGACAGACTAGGACTAGTATGCTAATGATTCAGAAGTGGCTTTGTCCTAGTTTCACTAAGTGGGATTGATGATGACAACACTAACTAAATTTGAGTGATGATTTGAGACCACTATATTTTTGGATGTTTCTCCTCTTTAGTTGCTCATTCATGAGAACGTTGTTGGTCGTGGTTCCTATACCACATTTTAACAAGATATGAGGTATCTAGGGCCCCACAGTTTCTAGTGCCTAGGGATATTTCCTGTGACTAGTGATCATTTTCTATATCGCACTTACCAGAGGCATATAGTATGGCTGGTTGAGAATTTCAAAAGTAAGGATGTTTTATTTAAAGTTTATTTCTTTAAAACTACTTTCCATTTAATGTTGAATTTATTTAAAGTTGTTTTTCATTAATGTTATTTTCATTAAAATTGTTCTATCAATTACTTCATTATAAAACATGCAGGTTTATTTGTCATTTAATGTATAGTACATAGAATCTTTAATTTGGGTGGCATCCTACTGGGTTTTGGCTCACACCCTGCATACACCTTTGGCTGTATGAAGACCCTATTTTCTATTTGTTTCATGTCAAGTCAAGACGTGTAGTATTGAAATATTGGGTTTCTAGTGGCTCTTATTGAAGATCTTTGTGGTGGCGTCTTAAGGATGTTTCTCCTCTTATTGTACGGATGTATTTGGGAGATGATTTAGTTTTATTTTTGCATCATAGTCCCTTTTAGTTTATTTAGTTGTAAACTCAAAATCTGGAAATTGTTAAAGGAATGTTTGTTTGGATTTTTCAGATATAGTTTTTTGGTTTTTGTTGAATACTTTAATATGATTAATTTAGGTAAATCGTTCCCTCTTGTTTTATTTGATACATGTGAACTTATATCATCTCGTGGGGATCAGGAATGCCTTTCAGGTCATTCTATAGACTAGGTCGAGCATCAGTTCACATGACTACCCAGCTTGTTTGGTGAAACATACATAAATATATAGACAATAACAATATTTATTTTTATTTTCAAAGGATGATGGAGTAGAATTAACTATAAATCCATTACATTTATTTTAATAAATTAGTGTTAAAATTGGGATTTTTAATTATAGTAGTATTATAAACATAATCCAAGAGGTGAGAATAATGTAACAAAGAGTTTTATGTGTTGGATTTGATGACATAGTAGTTAAATTTATTGAAAAATACATATATGATGATATGAGCATGTGAAGTGAGATGAGTGTTAGAAAAAGTCCTCTTGTAAAACTTTTAGTTTGTGTTTATTGAAAAAGAATATGGATAATATTAAAAAATATTCAACTTGTCATAGACCATAATGGTTGGAGATTTTTAGAAGATGGTGGAGAATTTCCATTAAAGGAACATATATCAGACTATAAAACTATGTTTCCTTCCCCAACATATGCATTATATGATTTTAGTGTTATAGAGTTAATAATTTAGTTTCACCATGAGGATTGGATCCATGCCACAAAGGACATACATATGATGAAATTGTGAATTTCTGGAAAGGGTCTCACCAAAATTAAGACCCATAATAATATAATTCTTAACTCTCTAAATCTATAAGGATAACTAGTTGTAAATTACAATAAAAATATAAAAATCATGTAATGAAAAAGGTTCCATAATGTGAAGTGGTGTTTGTAAAATTCTATTGATCTATTAAGAGATGAGAATTAATTCCTGAAGATAAGATTATTCCATAGATGGTTGGTTAAAAAGTTCTAATAAATTATTACCATGTTATGAGTCTAAGATGTGATTCTTGAAGGGGGAAGGAATTATCTTGAAATATATTTCCTCATACCATAGCCATTCCAAAATAAAAAGAATTAAATTTTTTCATTATTGGATAGAGAAAGGTATTATTCCAGGATGCAAGAGACCTTCCCATAAAGGGGTAAAACCAAAATATTTTATAGAATTCAATGTTCCATTTTTTTAATAATTTTGTGTGATCTAATATGATGTAGGATTTGGATTTAGATAATTATTATTGAATTAGTTTCCTATTATTCTCAATAAAATTTAAGTTATAGAACATAAAAAATATGGTTATTAACTAATGATAAAATAGATATTTTTCAATAAAAAACAAATAATAAGATCTGTATTGAAGTGGAGTGGGGATTATAATGAATTTATAGAAATAAATAGAGAATAAATAAAGAGGAATTCTATGTTTTATCATGGAATTTCTTAGCGATTCATCACCTAGACAGAATATTTGATCGCTACACCATCATTGGCATAATCTACATGCTTGTTCATGGAGGATTAATGAAATAATTTGAGGAGAAATATGTTATATTTATGTGTGGGAGAGTAATGAGTTATCTATATTGTGAGGGTTGTAAACCAATATGGTCAATAAAATCTCTCAAAACTATAACAAAAAACTAGTTTAATTAGTGAATTTGGTACATAAATAATGATCTTGAAGGATAATTCATCATTCTACGGTTAATTATTGATGATCAGGAGAGGATATTGTCTCTTGATATGAATTTGGGAATCTATATAATGTGGGCTATAAAAATGGTAGAATATAAGCATATATAACTAATGAATAATATTTAGTATTGACTATAAAATGAACACATTATCAATAATAGAAAATATTCATTGAGATTTGATTATAAGAAAAAGGAATTAATGGTTAATGTTAATCCACCTACACACACTTTTTGGAATAATGTTCATTTGAGTGTCACTTAAAATCGAAACACTTAAAGGAAAAATAAGGATATTGGACCATCATAGATGAATCATAAACATACAATTTTTTTCTATTATTATTGTTTTAATATGAGTTATAGAAAGTATGTGTGTACCAAATAAAAATAGTGTGATTCCAAGTGTGCCCTTACATGTGTGCTATTGGGTGTGTTCTTCTTGGTTGTGGGCTGGCTGGGAGTGGTTAAGGCTGTCATGTGCTATAAGTAGTGGGAAATCCATATAAGTGTTGTTTGTGTGAATTTATGTTTGTTTTATTTTATAATTGGATACCTTATGATCATAAAATGTGGAAAGAAAATAATCAGATTTAGATAATTAAGGATAAATAGGAATATATTATCATGGCTAGAAAATAAGACAAATGTATAATGGAATGATTTTAAAATGATAAATAGATATAAATTGGGTATAATTTTAGCACTGGAAGCGGATATGTTTTTATTTAATGTGAGGAAACATTCACAAGTGGAGCCATAAAAAATCACTACTCATGAAATGTACATGAATTTAAAGGGGAAGAATAATGATAAGGAATAGAATAATGAGGAAAAATTCAATTATGGTATCACTTAATAAAATGCCAGTATGAAGCATTTCATGAATGGTGTTAGTATAAATAGTGCTATATAAAAGAAAGAACCTTGAATTAATGAGATTAGGAACACCTGAGAAAATGTAACCTAACTGAACAATATTTAGTATATAAGATTAAATACTCTAAATTATTTTTCTACATGTGGTGAAAATTAATGGAAAATAACTCAAATGTCTTAGATGAAAAACATTAGAAATGTTTTTAAACTTCATGTCTAACCACATTCCTCTAAATATGGATTTCATCCAAAAACCCACTACCCATGCACTTATTGTTTATATATAATGATCAAAGTGATTTATAATTAAGGGGGAGATGTGATTCATGGGGGTATATTATGTTATATGAGATGAATTCATAGTAAATATAGAAAATTATTGAGATGGATTTATTGTATTGAAAATTGATATAATGAAACAGGTGGTCATGGATGCTACCACTATGAATTTTAATGGGAAATGTATGACAAAAATTGAATGAGAGTTATTTAGAGGAGAATATAGATAACATTATGTATTAATTGAATGATTATGAAATTCAACTAGTGTCCTAACAAACATGATACTAATGTGATATCAATTATAAATCATGGAAAATATAAGATGAATATGTATATACATATTGAGATGATGACATAATGATTGATTAGAGACTGACTTGGAAAAAAACTGGTGTCATAACCATATATGAGTTATCCAAATGCTATCATGCTAATTTTGTAACCCAAAATGTGGAATCATTCCTTTACTAAGTAGTCATAGTCCATTAAAAATATGAGGGAAAACATGATAAGGTAATATAAACATTAATAGAGGAATAAATGTTCATTAGGGATTATTCTTGTATTAAAAACCATTTTATTTCCAATATAAAATTTATTATTTAGAAGAATGTATTATAACCTCAATTGGATTCCCTGTATTGATGATTATAAATTTTTAGTGTTAATAATTAATTAAATTTAATGGAATTATTGAGTAATATTTAGAGGATGATTAACCTTATCCTTATATAGTGAAATTATATGAATAATGAAAGACAAAGGATAGCATATAATATTATTAGTTTATGATGAAATGATGGTATGAACTGATTAAACATGTGTTATCACTCTCACACAAATTAATTTATTACTATATAATGAATTTATTGAGTAAGTGTGGTTGAGATCATATAAAATTAGATAATGAAGAAACATAATTTTACAAGTTTTATAAGCATATAGAAATGATAAAGTGACCTGAAAATCATTGAAGTTATTAACATAGATTCTTGATTCTAACAACATATTCTGACTTAGTAGGTTTAAAATAATTTTTGATGATTCATTTACAATTTTTTTATTATCTTGATAAAATAAAATGAGAATAATATAGTTTATAGTGACATTGTAGGTACAAATTATGTTTCTTAATGACATATGGTTGAAAGGACCTAAATGATTTATGTGATATTCAACACAAGGTTGAAAGTGAATATTTTTATGAATGAGAAAGCAAGGGGTAAAAGAATTATGAGGTTAATTGATGATGAATCATGTGATGTTATTAATTTAATATAAAGGGGAAGCATAATCCATCTAAATTTAGAGGTTCTTGAAATTATAATACTCCATGACAATAAAAATATCAATAGAAATAATATTATTGAAAATGGGGGAGTGATAAAAAGAACCCAGTGCCTCTCATGATCCTACATTAAAGTGCACCCCAAAGTGTGCATATACTTCAAAGAATCTTTGTTCATTTTATTTTTTTGGATGCATCCTAAAAAAATTCAATACAATTATTAAGAATTAAAATTTCAATACAAACCATTAATGTTTAATAATACCTTAAACTCATTACTCTTACAATATATGATCATTTCTTTGTATTTTGTTATTATAAAGTCATTGAATATTGGTTTTAACTCTAAATAAGAGTCTAATACACTCTTCCAACCAACATATAATTCATTATTATATGATTGCCTCAATTCCTCAAGTTCCATCAACCATGTGAACTTAGAAGCTTGAACATGAGCAGAGTTAAACCAATGTCATGTTGAATATGATAATTCATATAAATAAAACAATAATATAGATGTCAATTTAAAAAAATTTCTTGCCCATATATCATCCCATAATTTTCCTTGATTTGATTACTGATATCCCTCTATGATACTGGTTTCACTGGAATAATATCACTATACTTGGCTAAAGTTTCCATGAAAATTTTATATTTCCTATAATTTTTACCTATAAATTTATTATTTTCATTGTAATACACCTTCATTTTCTTTTGACAGTTCTAGGATTTACACATATGGGTGAACTCAAATTTCATATTTGAAGATCACATTGAATATGAAAAAATAATAAAGTATATTAATTAATAGTATAATTGAATAAAATTATGTGATATATTTCGACACAATTTTAAAAAAATGATCCAAGATGATCATTAGGCTCTGATGGATCTGTGAGTTATTTTGGATAGGTATCCTCTAAAGTATGTGTCTCTTCCAATGCATGCATTTTTTCATCTACATATGGTGGAGTCAAAGCTGAAGGAGCATAATAATGGGATCCTAGATGGATAAGAGTAGGAAATGGAGGTAGTGTATACATGGTAGGATAAATATACCAGGTTTAGGGATATATCATAGGATATAGGAATGGTATATGAGAAGTAGAGTCTAAATAATATGATGATGGAGGCATAGGTGGGAACATCCTTGGAGGCTGAAGTAGACGAGGACAACTTGTGGTAGATGGGATGCCTTCTATGGGTTTGGGAGTGAACAGGTATGACAGGTGCTCCGTCTAGCTCCAGTAACACCCTTTATTCATTATCTATGTTGATAACCCCTACCAGTAGGCCTTGGAGTGGTCGTATTTGATTCAGATTACTATCCCTAAAATAAATTTTATAAAGAATAAGAACATGAAATATAATTTAATACAAAATAAAAGTATTAAAATTATTATACTCACTAAGGGAACTAGATGAGGTATCCTTAGCTCACACAGTCATTGATCATTATCAAATAACCACTTACTTCAAATTTATTCAATTGTTTTTTATAATTTTCATAATTCATAAAAATATAAATAATTATTCAATCTGAAAAATATAGAAAGTAATATTTATACAATAACAAAAATATATCTAATAGGTGACAAAGGAGATGGAAGCCCGAAATTGTATGATATATGAAATACAATACAATTTTTTAGCAAAAATTACCCACCTCTAAGTGGAAAGAAAAAATGTATCATATGTCTCCTCCCATAAGCTTGAATAATATCTAATGATCATCCACTAACTCAAATGTTAAATTTTAACTACCAACATCAAAGTAAAATGTGTCGACATACACTTAAAGTGTGCATATACTGTGAAAAAGATAACTTTTACTAGGATTACACTAAATTATCCATTATAAACCATTATAATATAATACATGATGTGATTGTTTTAAATAAAACTATTAATGTAATATTTTATTTTTCAATAAAAAAATACAAGCATCAAAGAAGAAACTTTTTTGAAACTTTTTGAAGACTTGAAATTTATCCACTTTTAAAACATATATTCCAATATTTTTCCTAATATTTAAAGAAATAAATGCATATATATGAATTAACATTAATTTATAAGGAGGAAAAGTATCTTTTAATGAAAATTTTAATGAGGATTAAGGAATAACAAGAGACAAGGATAACATTATCATTCATATAGAAACAAATTCGAACTAAACAAAAATAATTATTTCATATAAAAAATAACCTTATTAATAATGAACAAGATAATTAAAAATGAAAATACCATTCAAATTCCATTTCATATTCCTAAATAGTGAACATAAAATCACAATTATGATGAACATAAGTAACAAAAAATAATAATGAAAAATCAGATTATGTGGGAAGAATTAGAGGAAATAAGGATGTATTAAGAGAATATCTAATAATAAAGTTCCTAAATAATGATCATGTGAAGGTAACAAAATAGATAATGTTGGGTTACATTAGAAATCATTTAGAGTGTCATTTACTTGTGCTATATTATCATGGGAGAACCATGTCCACATAGTTCATTTTATATGGTAGTTCCATATAATTGGGGTTTATTTTCATGGGATAACCATGTCTATATAGTTGAATTTTGATGGGAGAATCACATACCCAAAATTATTTACAACATGGGAGTGATGTCTCCTCACAAAACTCGAAAAAATATTTTAAATCATAGAAAAAAGAATTTCACATAGATGACCAACCATGTTTATATCCTAAGTTCCCACCAAAGTATCCAAGTTATATCCCATAATTTATTATATTTAATCATAAGAAATATACTAACTTCCTAATACATTAACAAAAAAACAAATTACTACATTAATTAATTACATAATTAATTAATATATATTAAAAATACATTATATTGGATTTATGTAAAATTGGTGAATAACTAAATCCAAAAAAATATACTATAATCCCATTTTTTATGCAATACTATAAAAAAATCTAAATTAAACCTTTTTCAAAAAATTGTGAAGAATCACGACTTAACATGATATTAGTTAGGTTTTGATATGTAGATAAAAATGAAAATATTGTTTTTAAGAAGAGATGAATGATTCATAACTTAGTAATATTATTTTGTAGAAGAACTAAAGAAAAAAAACATGAATGAGGGGAGATCACTAGAGGATAAGAGAGGGGAGGCCACCACTAGGTTGAGAGGAGATATAGGATCATGGGTAGGAAGGGGAGGTGGGGAGGCTGATGAAGTTATGTTAATATCCTATACCAATAGTTTGTAAAAACCATCAGTATAGTCATATATATACAAATTTTTTTTTCCAAAAAATTGGTATAAACATTTGGAAGGAACACTATAACAACAGTTCTAGTAAACTATTATAGAATTGTGGGGATAACCAGACTTTTTAGCAGTGATAATCCATATAGTAATATCAAATTTAAAAATATTTAAAAATATGTATTTTTACTTACCTTTATTTTATTATCAAAGACACTATTCTTCTGGTAGATTGGAACATGCCTTCAATCATGATATGTTATGTGGAGGGTCATTGGATCAGGTTCCAGATTACCCCCAAAATACCCATACATGTATCCTTCATCATCAATAAGAACCCCAAAACTATCAAACAAAAAAATAACCTTTATACTCATCAACCTAAATACATCTATTACTTATATGTTTGTTTCTTTTTTTTGATTATTTGAATCTGTTAAAAAAACATATTCAATAGTTAGTATAACTATAAAATAAATAATATGTTCACAATGAAATACATACCAATAATTTCCATCCGCATATACACTTGTGATGTTATGGGTGACACAATATGTGTCATCAAATCATGTTCATTTACTGGATGATCGAATGACTACTAGAAATTAAACCTATACCAATGATTTTGGCCAAAATGTTGGTATTGGTACCATAAAATAACCCTTTACTAATGGTTTTGGAATAACAATTGGTATAGATTCAATAAAATGAACCTATACAAAAAGTTTGGATAAAAACATTGGTATATCCTCTATTTAATGACCTTATACCAACAATTTTAGCTAATCCATTGGTATACATCCCAAAATTCAAAATACCTATACCAACAGTTTTCCTAACCATTGGTATAGGTTTTTTGTTTTTTAATGAATTATTATATCAAATAACATTGAATACATAAAAAGTTAATTTTATTATAAATATAATTATAAATATTTATCATATTATTTTTTAAAGAAACATTGTATCTTAGTGGTTAGGTCGTTGAGATATAAATTGGAGGTCCAGGGATCAAAACCAGCTAAGGTTTATTTTGAATTAGATATTCCAATAGTTTCAAAAAACTATTGGTATAGGTATATATCAATGCTAGACAAGACAAAAACCACCCATACCACTATTATATCCTATAATAACTATATTGGAACCTATACAAATGGTTCCAAATAGTTGGTATAGGCTTCTTTTCCAATAGTGAATGGCCCAAAACTCACATCCATTGGAATTCCTGTATTATTTGGAAGCATAAATATTGTAGTAGGAATCATACTCAACCAATTAAGAATATTCAATAGTGGCATCTAAGTGTTTTTTGACTATATATACTGACAATATTCTTCAACCATTCAATCCTTAACACTATTCCTAAAATATAAACAATAGTGAAAGAATTTATAACATCTAAAATGATACAAGATAATAATAAAAATTAATATTACCGATATAAAACTTCCCACTCATATATGGGTGTTGAGGTTAAGAGGTTTTGAGTTATTGTTCGTGAAGAAGATGATAAACAAGAAGTACAATAGTTTATAGTGTTGTATCTTATTGTTAACACATAGATCAGTTTGTGTTGTAGGAAGAGTAGTTACATATAACATTTTTTGTTCTAATCATAAGGTTCAAAACATATGCAAGTAATAGGGATATCACATTATTTACAATATTAAAAAATCAAACATGTTCTCTAGAGTAACCACATGAATTGTGAAGTCATAATCCATGTACTCACTGCTTGATGGAAAGAAGACCGATCACTTGAAGAAATGCAAGCCTATTTCATTAAGGAATTCATATTAACTGCATGAATAAATGACAACCTACTAAATGAAGGATTGATTATCTCACACACATTAGGTAACATGATGATGAACATGCATGGTAGGTTGAGTTAATGTGGTTTAACATGGTAGGATGATAGATTGCACAATTAACCACTAGGAAGATCATGTAATGGAAGATCTGATTTTTCTTGAAGCCCGATATGAATATAGTGACATGAAATTGTCACTATATTTTATGAACCAATTTGCAGATAAAGAGATAGTAAAATCAATAGATTCCAGACAATATGTCTTTAATGAATACATATATCATGATTAGTTAGATGTAATTCCTCAATATTTTAGTTTATTTTCCTTTAAAAAGATTACAATATTCAATATCCTATGCCACACACAACAATAAACTTATAAAAATAGTGACATATTATAGAAACATTATTAATTATATATGGCCATTATATCCAAGCTGTTGGTTCAGTGAGTATGAATATGAGTAAACACATTATGAAATATATGTTGAAAATCATTCCTTATTAAACATTATTGATTAGTTCATATGAAATAAGTACTCAATTTTCAATAATTAGAAATAATCAAATAAGGATTGAAGCCCTTAAATTATAAAAGGGTTATTTTTCAATAAAAGATGGGTTTCCTTATATTTTTTATATTCATTTTATTTTTTTTAGGATTTATAGAAATTTTATTTGATTAAATGGCATAATTTTTAACATCATCATATTAAATATATCTTAGGGTGAATTTTTTGGATTTTTTTTGAAATGATTGATTTTTAGGTGAATAGTGAAATTTTTTTTTTATTAAAATTATCATTTATTTTAAAGTTTTTAAAAATTCAAATTCTATTTTGGATTGGTATAAAAGTAAAATTAGTCATGTTTTAAGCATAATCCAATTAATTCATCAATAACTCATATTATATATGATTTTGGTATAAAATCATTTTTATTCTTTGAACAAGAATTTTATAAAACCTATTATTCATTGTGTTTCATGAAATTATATTAAAATTAATTTTTATCATTTATAGAAATTAAATCATGGAAAAGGAATTTCATATTTGGAATTATCATATTCAAATTATTTAATAAGGTTAATTTCATTTTTTGTCATTATGAATAGTAACCATGATAAAAATTTATCAATATAGAAAAGGGATAAGTGGGTCAAAGGATATTAAAACTATGGTATAACACTACAAAATTAGAAGCATTTAGAGGCATGTTTTTAGCGGTGGTTTAATAAACCATCACTATTTTTTTTAAAATAAATTAGTGGCAGTTTTTAATAAACCGCTACGAAACGTTGATTTTTTTACAATGATGACACCTCTCCCCCCAAATCACCCTATTCCCCCAACACCCCTAACCCCTGACCCCATGACCCCCGAAAATCATAGACCTTAACGACCTCGACGACCACGATGACCCCCCCCCCCCCCCCCCGAAGCCCTCACCATGCCTTTCCACCCCTCACCACGCCTCTCTACCCATCCCGACTCCCACAACCCCATGAAACCCTAGACCCCAGTAACCTGCGTGACCCTGGAGACCCCCCACCCTGAATCCCTCATCGCGCCTCACCTCCCCTCACCGTGCCTCACTGACCATCATGACCCCATAACCCCCTGAATCCCTAGGATCCCATGACCCCGACAACCCCGACAACCCCAATAAACCCACAAAGCCCTCGATGCGGTAAAAAATAACAGTAGTTTTGGTCATCAATATAATTAGTTTCACCAATCTTTTTAGTTTAATTTAAGTCATCAACATCATTAAATTCATTGATGTTTTAAGATTTATTAGGGGTGTTAGTGTCACCCATGTCATTTATGCCTTAAGTTTTTTTTAGCTAAAACTGTATTTTTATTTGGTTACTATCTGCTATATCATCAATGAACTCAGTGTGCTGAATGTCACCCATTCCATCATTGTTATTGGGTTCATAAGTTATGGATATGTAATTGGACTATTCTATCTCATCAATATCATCAGTGTCTCCAATTTCATTGGGTTCATTAGTTTTTCAAGAATTTATGGTTTCTTTAGAGTCATCAACATCATTGATGTCATCGATGTTGTCACATTCATTATCATATTTGATTTTGTTGATGTGGTCATGGTAATAAGTGTCATCATTGTGATATGTGTCCTAAATTTATTTAGAGACATTGGTTTCATATTATTTATTTTCTTCAAGATTTTATTCGGTATGGTTCATCTCATAGGTGTCACCGATGTTGTTAGTCTCATAGATGTATTCAATTTTATTGTCATCATTGAAATTATTTTTGTCATAATTTTCATTATTATAGTCCATGTAATCAATTTCATTGCTATGATCTATGTATTTAGTGTCATTTTTGTTATTAGTATTTTCATAAACATAATTTTTTCCTCGGTTTTTCATTTAATTGGAGACTTTATCATCAATTATTTTTACTAATTCAACGCAATAATTGTAATTATTGTTGTTCTTGGAATCATTAACATTGTTAGTGTTGTTTTTCATAACCATATAATCCATGTCATCCATTTAATTGGAGCTATCTGTTTCTTTGATTTCATCCAATGAGTCAATGTTTTTAGTGTCATTTTCATCATATAAACTCTTGGTTTCACAAATGTCATTGGTTTCTTCTTTTTATTTTTTTATCATTAGTGTAATAGATAATGCATGAAATATTATTATATTTAGTGAAATGTATTTCATCCATATATTCATTAAATTTTCATTCATAGGAGATATTTTTTTCATCAACTTCTCAGTTGTCATCATAGAGCCCAAGCATTAGTGGTTATTTACTCCCTTTTAATTAAATTATTAATTTTATTATTTGTACCACTTATACGTGTACATTATTATATTTGGGTTATATTTAGGGATATCATTGGTGGTGGCCTATTTAATTATAGTCACACCTTTCTCAGGATACCCTAGAACTTGGTACCCAAGTTGATGCTACATGATTGTAGGCTTGGGTTTGGGAAATGATTAATGATTGCTAATTGAATTACTAGGAAAAGCATGAGTGTTTGGGACTAGGATTGGACTTGAGACCATCTTCAAGGTTTTTCCTAGTTTGGCCTTTTTGAATTTTGGTTTATGATGTATATGATCTGCTACTGATGTATTCATTTCCTAACATGTAGTATATAGTTCATTTGTTATAGCATGATCTGTTTTTTTATTATCACTCTATTATTTTATGGATCTTTTTAATTTTCATGCATTGGTTTTCTAGTGGGTGGGTCCATTATTTACCATATGCATTTATATAGGAAAAATTTATTTAACATATTTATATATATTTTCAACTAGTATATATGAATCAATTTCCTTATTTATTAACAGTTATGTGTTTTAATTTTTTTAATATTGTGTAGGAACATTGTGATATAAATGGATAAAAGCTGGATCACATTACTGAGGAACACACCTCAATATACTATGGGTTGGGAGGAGTTTTTAGATTTTTCAATTCCCAATCGATCCATTGAAGGGAGAATAAGATGTAAATGTCTTAAATGTAAATTTAGAATATGGTTGAAGGGATACAAGGTTTATGAAGATTTAATATTTAAGCTATTCCCTGCTCAATATTTGTGTTGGATTTGGCATAGAGAATCGAACGTTCCAGAAAGGTTGATAACTGATGTCAATCCATAGAATGAGCTCCAAAATTTGTATACAATGAAAAATGAAATGAAAAACATTATAAATGATGCATTAAACATTGAAAGACCCCACTATCAATATCAAAAAATATCAGAATAACCAGATGAGGTTTATACAAATAGAAATGTGACAAGTGATGTTTTTGAAACTGTAGGACAACAAGATCAAGATTGTAACACATAATTGGATCCTTCACTTGATTCTATGGAGACTAATGTAAGATAAACTATCACTGAGGAAAATACAGTTCATGGTTTAGTTGAGGACAGGATTCAAGAGTTGAATACTGGATGTTTGGAATATTCAAAACTTTCTTTTCTACTTAAGTTGTACCATATCAAATTCCTATGTTGAATTACAAATAAGGCAATGTCCATGATATTGGAATTGTTGCGTGATACATTTCTTTATGGAAAAATACATGAGTCTTTTTATGATATAAAAAAGTTGTTAATTGGATTCATATGAATTATACAAAAATACATGTGTGTCCCAATGATTGTATGCTTTATTGGCGAGAGGATTCAAGTAGACAGGATTTCAAAAAATGTACATCTTCTTGATGGTAGTCAATGGGTGATGTTGGAAGTTTGAATCACTATACTACCATGAATAAGAATAAAAGGAACAAACCTATAAAGGTTTTGTGTTACTTTTCTTTAAATACTCGATCATAAATATTATTCATGTCATCGAAAACTACCGAACAGATGAAGTGACATTCTGTAGATAATAACAATGATGGGTTAATGAAACATCCACCAGATTCACAATCATGGAAGACATTTGATTCATTAAATTCATATTTCTTAGTTGATTCTTGGAATATTCTATTAGGATTGGATGCTAATGGATTCAACCCATATTGGACTTTGAGTACAAGTTATAGCATTTGTACAGTTGTTTTGATCCCTTACAATCTACCTCTGTGGATGCATATGCAAAAAATGTATTTTATCATTTCGATGATTATTACTAGAAAACAAATGCTTGGAAATGATATTTATGTATAATTTTAGCCTTTAATATAAGTATTATAGGAGTTATAGAGCAATGGTGTTGATACATATGATGCTTCCTCTAAAATAATGTTCAAAATGCACACTGCTTTAATGTGGACCATTAGTGACTTCCCTGGACATGAGAATTTATCTTGTTAGAAAACTTACATGGGTTTGGATTAAACTATTTTTAACATTGATTTTAAGCAAAAATGGCTACCTCATAGTAGAAAATGGTGCTTCTTGTTCCATCAAATATTTCTCGATGCATCTCATAGATTTCGACTGAATAGATCAAAATTTAATGGTTTCATTGATCGTAGACCACCTCCAAAGTTGTTAATTGGTTATAAAATATTGGAACAACTTAGAAATGTTGAAATAGAAGTTGGGAAGGCTCATCAGTTGAATTATAGTAAGAAATGAGTTCGAAGTGCATCGTCAAGTGAAATTGGAATGCAACAATGGAAGGAAAAATTATATTCTTCAAATATCTATATTGGGAATTTAATTTTTTGTGGCATAATCTTGATGTGATAAACATTGAGAATAATGTCTATGACAATTTGATCTTCACATTTCTTAATGATCATGTAATGTTTAAGGATCATCTCAATGCTTGGAGACACTTACAAGTAATGCATAAAATGTGATCTCTAGCCAGATAAGAATGAAAAGTATTCTCTGAAAATTTTTGCTATGAAAAATTGAGATAAATATACATTCATTATGATTTTAAAGCATGCGATGGTATCTTATGGGTATTCAAGTAACATATCAAGGTATGTTGACTTAAATAATCATAGGTTACATGGATTTAAAAGTCACGATTCACATATTTTGTTATAGTAGTTACCCCCATTGGCACTACATACATTATTACCTGAAAAAGTTACTTCTGCTGTACTCTAACTCTACACATTTCTTAGAAATCTAGGTAAGAAATATCTACATCCATTTGAGATTGACAGCCTTCAGGAGAGGTTTTTATAAGCACTTTGGGCAATGGATATGATCTTTCCTCCATCATTTTTACTGTCATGATGCATTTAACTATGCATTTGGTTGAGGAAGCAAAAATAGGTATCCCCATACATTATCGATAGATGTATCCAATTGTGAGGTATTTTATTTATATTTTTTAGTTATTCAATCAATTCTTGGAACTTAATTAAATTCATAATTATGTTTATTTATTTTATTTCATAGATATCTTGGGCATGTGAAATCATATGTGAGAAATAAAGCTCAACTAGAAGGATCTATTGCTCAAGGCTATTTAGAAGAGGAGCATCTTAACTTTTTTTCTAGATACTTGGACGATATTGAGACAATATTTAATTGAGTTGGACGTGTTGATGACTCATCAAATCAATATAAAATACATGGTAAATCCTAAATATTTCCTACTATTGGCCGATCATTTGGGAGGACCTCAAATGTTACACTGACAGAAATGGAATTATTAAAGGCACATAGATATGTGCTTCTGAAGAGTGAAATTTTAGATCTATTTATTGAAGAGTCGAGGATACAAAAAAGAGATGAATGAGAGGCCGAACATGAAATGAAAAAGATATAGAAAAATCTATTAATTAAAGAGATTATATAATGGTTTTCACATCGTGTAAGATCATAAATATAGAAATAAATATAGATATTAGGTTGAAACATATATTTTGTAAATCTAATGTATATTATTTAGATCATGAATACTGAAACTCGAACAGTGATGTAAGAAGATTTGAAGTTTCCATCTCAAGGTCCTCTAAAACAAGTTATAAATTTTAACACTTACAACATGAATGGATTTAGATTTCATACAGTCAATCGAGAAGAGGGTTTGAAAACACAGAATAGTGGTATATTTACATTTTATGAAGTGGGATACTATGGAAAGAAGATTGATATCATTTAATTAAACTACCATGGTCATTTTTTGTTGTTTTATTCAAATGAAATTGGGTCGATATTATTAGAGGTGTTAAAAGAGATTATTTGAAATTTAATTTTGTGAACTTCTCTCGCTTGTTGGATGTTGGTGATTGTGAAATGCATGATCTTTATATCTTATCATTGCAAGAGAAAATGGTATATCATGTGAATTATGTTGTGGATGAAGGGTGGAGTGTAGTTGCTCACTTAAAATAAAGATATTTGTAAGATATGGTTGATGAAGTGGAATATTTGACCTCTGACATTGAATCTCATCAACATCAATGTAATAAACCATACCCGAACAACCACTTAAACAGTGCTAAATGGGTCAGGAGTTACTACCTTAGGCGCATCTACTCGAATTCCAAAGGCTACTAACTAGAAACGAGGGTCTTATTAGGTATAGTGGGGAGGATATACCCTCCCAGAGGATAATAATGGTACTGGTCCGAGTATAATAATAAAGATGCAGTGAATAAATGACTCAGCAGACTCGAACCAAACCCATAGAGCAGAATCACATTCAATATCGATAAACAGTGGAAGCAATAAATATAAACAATGGTAGAGGAAATTAAACACAACAACATGCGTATCACTTTTAACTACCACTGATCTACAAACATGCATCCAAAGCAGGTCATACATATCCATATGTAAAGGCAACAATGGCTAACTAACTATAGCTACAAAAGAAATAATCATGTTGATATAGGAAAGTAAGAAAAAAAAAGTAAACTCCACCTAGGAAAGACATCAAGGTTCATGCCATCTCCATGAAACAACTAATGCAACCGAGCTCTAGAAGCTAGCCTCTTTCCTGCACGTAAATCCATAAGGTCTATACGTGTCTTGAAGGGCCCGTGCAGGGTGTGAGATGAATCTCAGTAGGACACCACCCAAAGGTGAGTACCTAATATAAGTGTTTAAGTAGGCATGCATTTATAAGGAAAATAGTAAACAATATTATGAAAAAATAAACAAAAACTCCACTGGTGTTTAGTAGACACCATAAAGTGTCTCCTTCTTCGGACAATGCCAGAATCTCCGTCATGTAACCCAACACCATGTGCCCCCTGGAACCGCATGTCTCTAGTACCAACGTCCTGAAGGCACGCCTAAGAAATAGTAACTCGGAGGAACATAGATGCCTGTCCTCAATAAGTAACCAGAGGGACACCGATGTCTGCTCTCAAAATAAGTAATAGAAGGGACAACGATGTCTGCCCTCAAAATAAAGTAACTGGATAAACAATGATGTCTTCCATCAAATCATGGAGAGCCTCTTCCCTCAACCTGATAGCCTCACTACTATCCATTGAAGGCTCCTCACCTTCCACGTGGCTTCCTACGACAAGAAACCCCAAAATAATAGTACCAAAACCATAACTAATGGGGATATCTACCCACATGAGTGGTAAAAACCATCTCATCACGGAGTCTCTTTGTGTGCACAGTACTCATAGTTCTGGGTGAGTGGTAATCACCAAATAGTACCCAAGCCACAACATCTCTGACACCTCGTGCCCCTGCGACCATGTCGCTCAAGTCTGATGGCCCTGCCATCCAAGTTACTCGGGCCATGCCTAACTTGACAGTCACACTACCTCAAGCCAGCGTCTATGACACCCAATCTCATGGTTAGAACCACCCAACGTAACCTGGGCCAAGCCCAACCTATGATCAGCATCACTCAAGAATATCTGGGCCATGCCCAACACAACCCAAATCTTCCAGCATATGTAATTCAGCAATTACATATATAACACATTTAAACAAAACACATAAATAGGCAAAAAATTCTAAATAATTTAATTGCACTATCCCAACGGTTATCAAACAATAGTAATGAGGTCTTGAATGCCTCTAAAAAATCATATCAAGGTTTAATAAACTAAACTCAATAGTTTAATAAAAAACAATTATAACCATTTTGGCATTTCCTGACCAAAATGACCCAATAAACTAAGACCACTCACCCGACCTCACTTAAGAAAAACAGGTAACTGGGCATACCCAAAGGAATCCCATTTGTCATATAACAGCTAAATAGGCAATAACAGGTAAAACAATGTCACACTCAAAATACCCAAAAACGCGCCAATGACTGCACAACCCAAAAGTCTGCGAAAACACAAAAAAGAGGTATGCACCACCAACCTGAGACTTGTACAATTATACTCCTCCAATAACATCATACAATTAGATCTAAAATTTGGTATATCTACAAAAGAATCAAAACCGCTCAAACCTTTATAACTCACTATAGAACAGAAATCAAGAATAACGACTAAAGAGGAATCAAGGCCGTACCAAGGGGGTTCTAACCCATCTGATGGCGATCGAAATGGAGTTCGTATGGACGATCAGGAGAAAAAATGAGCTCCGGCCGACTCTCCCTGATCAAACCCATCAAGGGTTTGGGTTTCTGCATCAAAACGAGGCTACTGCCTGTTTTAGCAAAAAAAAAAATACACGGTGTGTACATATGACTACACGCACTGTATCATTTTACTGTTCATAATAATGGATGATATTTCACCGAGGAATTGCCGACTGACTACATGGCATGTACCTATGGTACACAGTGTGTACCTCTTTACCCGGCTGACATCCCCAACACACCATGTATATCGCCAACATAGCGCCTATACATGGTGTGTACAAATAGTACACGACGTGTACTTGATAAAAAAATTCTACCTCGCCAACAGGCCTATACACCATGTATGGCCTTCACATGGTCACAGGTTCACGCGGTGTCGAGCAAATCTACACCCCGTGTAGTAGGAAATTTTTACACGGTGACCACACAACATGTACTCGACAAGAACACGACCGGTACATGCCTAACCCATACATGGCATGTAATTTAGAGTACACATCCTGTAGTCTAGAAATTTCCAGAACTTCCTAGATTTTCCCAAAAACAAATCAAAAATTCAAACAGTATCAGGATTTTGACCCGTTCTAAATTCCCGGGATCTTACAATCTCCCCACCTTAACATAGATCATCCTCAAGCTATCAAACAAAACCTAGAGATGGAACGAAACATACCACCCCAATCAAAGTATCCCGGACTACCTCAATATTAAAGGTTTTGGCTAAATTCCCCAAGGGACTTCCAACCTTATGAATCACCTAACTCTGTCTCAACCCAGCAAAACTCTAAGCAAGCAAAGGTTCACTAACCTGTTTTCCGGATGCATGGTCCTCTCGTGATGCATCATCACCCCTGCACCTCATTGGTACTTCTGTGTCGTTCCTGACACCCAACGTATCCCGCACCACATCGGTGTCCACCTCTATGAGGTCCTACTTACCATGGACGCTCAAAATAAAACTTGATGCCATGAACCTCAATTAACCAGCATCCTTGATGCCTTGATGCCCAAGGCACCACAAGTAACTCACATCCTCAAAACCCCTGATGATACACATCTCATACATATATATAAATATATCATGCACCTGATATGGTGCCAATACCACTGACCAGTATCTAGTCACTCCACATAGATCCTATGCATCACATGCACTCAAGAAGGACAAGCCTCTACAGGCCATGCCAAAAAGAAAACATAGAAATCACGGCCACCCCCATGGTGTACCTCAAACAGTTGTCAGCTCACCAGCCTGCTCAGCATCTGGAAGCTCTATGGCATGCACATAGCCTGATTTATGATTGCCTAATGTATGAACTACCTACGGTGCTGCTCCATCCACCGACCACTGACTGCTCAGCTGGATCCTACTGTCTCTGTCACATCCTTCGCATGCAGGTGAACCTCAGCTAACCGCTACTGGTACCAAACCTAAACCAACTCCAGATGAAACCGTCTGTCCTGGTCCTTGATTTCTGGCTATCTGAGAAGGCTGCCTGAAAAACCTTTCAAGATTCCTGACCTTTCCACATTCCCTACACTCCTTTGGAGGCCTATCACACTTAGTCCGAACATGTCCTGGATGTCCACACTGAAAGAAAACCACTGAAGAAATACCATAAGGTGGTCTAGCTGAGTCATTGTCCTGACTTCCCTACTATAACTCATCCTTTCCTCGATTCCTGTTGTTCAAACCATCACTTGAAGCTGTCTCCCAACCAACCTGGGGCCTATCCCTCCGGTTTCCCTCCATTATGAGCGCCTAATTCACCAACTTTGAAAAATAAACCAGCCTGAAGATATTAACCTGGATCCAAATGGCGTGTCATAATCCATCCATGAAGCGCCTCACCATAGCTGTGTCATCACTTACCATAGTAGGTGAAAAGTGGGACAACTCAGTGAATGTAGCTATATAGTCCATAATGGACCTGTCTCCCTGCCGAAGGCTCAAGAACTCACTAAATCTTTATTACCTCAGTTTCTCTGGGTAAAAGTGCTTGAATACCCTATCCACAAGGTCTTTCCATGATAGTCCCTCATGCCTGCGAGCCTGAACCTGCACATCCCACCAACGCTTCTCCGGTCCCTGCAGTATGTACGTTTCCATATTGACCCTCTGCCGTGGAGGCATCTTGAGATGTTCGAAGATCATCTACAATCTCTCTATCCAGTTCTCATCCACATGAGGAACACCCTCACCCTAAAAAAGTGGTGGGTGCTGCGAATGGAACTCCCGCATCAGATATATTATTGATGACTCTGTACCCTATTCACCTCTATCGATCCCCTGCAAGACACGTACCAGGCTAGCTCAGAGATGCTAGTCAAGACCTTGTCCAAATGTTTCCAAAACCGGTTGTTGTCCTACCGACACTGGATCCTGAACCTGATCCAGTCCCTGAGCCTGTACCTATGGATCATGCTCTGCCTGCACTAGATCCTGGACCTGATCCTGCTCCTACAGCACTGTACCATCTCCCGCCTGACGCTCCATCTGAGTCGGATAAAAGGAACCCGCTGAATACCATAAATGGTCATACAACCCACACACATATATATAACAATATATATTCAATGTAGAAAAGGAAATCAGTAAAGAGAAAGTATAAACAAACTACCCTTACTCTCCCCTATCGCAACCCATGCCATTGGCATCCCGACCTCATAACCTCCTTACCCGCCCTCAACAGATCCAAGTATCAAAAGTACATCGGGCCATGCTCGTCCTGACAACCAACGTTGCCTCAAACTGATGACCGAGTCGCCGAATCCTGGTGATCAAAATCACCTCAACCAATTGTACCTACCTGCTCGTACAAGTGCCAGACCCAAATACCCTGTCACATTCAATTCTACAAATATATAAAGCATGACATAACACATTTAAAAAAACCAGCAATTCTATTAGGAATTTCACCTTTTCACATTTCAAATAATATAAATCATGGCAATTGATATTATTCACATGGAATTATCACTTCACAAATCATACACGCAGTTATGAAGTTGAAATACCCTAAAAATATTCCCATAAAAATCCAATAAAACAAGCCTTGTCATACCAAGAAAAGGTCCAATTCTCCCTTACCACATCAGGTCAAGGTTTACATATCACAATCATTAACATCACACAGGAAGTGAGCCACTGAGGTGGAAATCGTATAAACTTTAATATGAACAAAAAGTAAACAACAATTCCCACACATGGAAACTGGGTCTATCCTTTGTACCTGGAGCTACAGGCACCCAAGAACAAGCTAGAAACCCAGTTCCAGTAACAAACTATCTCCATTCTACCATATCCTAAATAGTAAACCAGCAGAAATAAAAAGATAAGTCTCAATCTCATTAGTATCCAACAAAACACTGCTACTAAATCCCTGTCAAGAACTCATATGATACCACTTTTTACTGAACCAGACCTGAATAGCCACCCGAACAGTGCTAAACGGGTCGGGTGTTACTACCTTAGGCGCACCTCCCTAAATGCCAAAGGCTGTCGACTAGCAGCGAGGGTCTTATTAGGTATAGTGGGGAGGCTATACCCTCTCGAAGGATAATAATGATACTGGTCTGAGTATAATAATAAAGATGCAGTGGAATAAATGACTCAGAAGACTTGAACCAAACCCGTAGAGTGTAATCACATTCAATATCAATAAACAGAGGAAGCAATAAATATAAACAAAAGAAGTGGAAAGTAAACACAACAGCATGCTGATAACTTGTAACTACTATCGAAATTCAAACATCCATCCAAAGTAGGTCATACATATCCATATGTAATGGAGCCAATGGATGACCAACTATAGCTACAAAAACAAGTAAGCATGCTGATACAGTAAAGTAAGAAAAACAAAGTAAACTTCAGTTAGTCAAGACCTCAAGATCCATACCATCTCTATGCTACAGTTAATGTAGCCCATATCCTGAAGCTGGACTCTTTCCTGCATGTAAATCCATAAGATCTGAATGCGTCCTGAAGGGCCCGTATAGGGTGTGAGATGAATCTTAGTAGGAAACCACCCAACAGTGTGCACCTAATATAAGTGTTTTAGAATGAATGAATTTTAAGGAAAACAGTAAATAGTATGATGCAAAAATAAACACATACTCTACTGGTTCTCAGAAGACACCATGGAGTGTCACCTGCTTCGGCCAATGCCAAAATCTCTATCATGTAACCTGAAACCATGTGCCCCTTGGCACCACGTGTCTCTAGTACTGATGTCTCGAAGGCACGTCTGGGAAATAGTAACATGGAGGAACAATAATGTATTTCGCAAATAAGTAACCAGAGGGACAACGATGTCTTCACTCAAAATAAGTAACCAGAGGGACAACAATGTATTCCCTCAAAATAAAGTAATAGGAGGGACAACAATGTCTGCCCTCAAATCACGGCAAGCCTCTGGCCCCAACCCGATAGCCTCACTTCCATCCTCTGAAGACTCCTCACCTTCCCCGTGGCTTCCTACGGCAAGCACCCACAAACCAGTAGTACCTAAACCGCAACTAACATGGGTCTCTACCCACACGAGTGGTAAAAACCACATCATCATAGAGTCTCTCTGTATGCACACTAATCATAGTTCCGGGTGAGAGTTAATCACCAAATATTACCCAAGACACAACATCTCTGACACCTCGTGCCCTTGAGACCATGTCACTCAAGTCTGATGGCCCTGCCATCCAGGTAACTTGGGCTATGCCCAACCTGACAGTCACACTGCCTCAAGCTGACGTCCATGACGCCCAATCCTGTGGTTAGAACCACCCAACGTAACCCGAACCAAGCCAAAACTGTGATCAACATCACTGAAGAATATCCCGGCCATGTCCAACACAACCCAAAGGTTCCAGCATATGTAATTTAGCAATTACATATATAACACATTTAAACAAAACACATAAATAGGAAAAAAATCTAAATAGTTGAATTGCACTAGACCAACAGTTATCAAAGAAGAGTAATGAGGTCTTGAATGCCTCTAACAATTCATATCAATGTTTAATAAACTAAACTCAATAGTTTAATCAAACAAAAATAATTATAACCATTTTGGAATTCCCTAGCCAAAATGACCTAATGAACAATGACCACTCTCCTGGACCCGCTCAAGAAAAACAGGTAACATGGCATACCCAAAGGCATCCCATAGGTCAAATAAAAGTTAAATAGGCAATAACAGGTAAAACAGGGTCATGCTCAAAATACCCAAAAATGCACCAAATACCACGTCACCCAAAAGTCTATGAAAACACAAAAAGAGGTTTTCACCTCCTTCCTAAAACTCTTAAAATGATACTCCTCTGATAACAACCTCTAATTAGGTCTAAAATGCGGTAGATCTACAAATGAATTAAAACCACTCAAACCCCTATAACTCATTATAGATCAGATGTCAAGAAAAACAGATCAAGAGGAATCAAGGCCTTACCGAGGGGGTTCTAACGCATCTGACGATGATCGAAACAGAGTTCAGACAGATGATTGGGAGAAAAAATTTGCTCCAACCGACTCTCCCCGCTCAAACCCGTCAAGGGTTTGGGTTTCTGCCTCAAAATGAGGCTACTGCCCGATTTAGAGACAAAATAAAATACACGGCATGTACATATGAGTACACACCATGTATCATTTTATTGTTCATAATGACGAAAAATATTTCGCCGAGGACTTGCCGACTGACTACACGGCATGTACCTATGGTACATGGTGTGTACCTTTTTTCCCAACTGACATCCCCATCATGCCATGTATATCCCCATACACGACCCCTCTACACGGCATATCCAAATATTACACGAAGTGTACTTGCTAAAAAAATTCTACCCTACCAATACGCCCACACGCCATGTATGGCCTTCACACGGTCATGGGTACACAGCGTGTCAAGCCACACTACATGCCGTGTAGTAGGAAATTTCTACAAGGTCACCACACGACATGTACTCGATGAGCACACGACTGATACACACTTAACCCATACATGGCGTCTACTTTAGAGTACATGGTGTGTAGTATGAAAATTTCTAGAACTTCCATGATTTTCCCAGAAACAAATAAAAAATTCAAACAGGGTCGGGATTTTGACTTGTTCTAAAAACCCAAGTTATTACTATCAAGAAGCATATTTATTTGTCCATCATGATATTGAAAATATTATTCTAGAAAGGATGGAGGAAGAAAATGATGTAATGGATAAGGAAGCTGACATGATTGAAGGGGAAAATGATTGTATGTACAGTTATGTATTCATTAAGAAACCACTTATTTAATTTGTGCTGTCATTCATTATCATTGTTATGTATATTTTTATTGTTATTACTGTTCATATAATATCATTTTTATTTTTATTTTGGCATAAAATTTTGGAAATATATATTTTGAACTTAATTTTATTTGATTAAATTATAGTAATGAAAAAAATAAAGTATTATACTATATGGAATCTAACTTAAGTGAAGACAGTTTTCCCATTTGATTCATATGGGGTCCCTACAGATGTCGCTGCATGATTACCTGGCTAGATTATAGGCTAGCTAGCCACTGATCCAGTTTACCTTACTATTTCATATAATGATTGGAGGTAGATATATTCTTTGCAGAATGCATTGATTGATTTATATCATAAGTGTAACACCCCGACCCCAGTTACCTAGAGTCGGTGCATTATTACATAACATTGGCATGATCACAAGAAGGATAGAATCTTGAAATACCGATTGGTTTAGTAGCCTTGGAAATATTAGATATATTCATAAGTCTTACATTACATCATAAAAATGAAAACTACAACAACATCTTTTCTTCATATTCCACACTCATATCCCCACATACTATCCCTGCATGTCATTCATAATTTACTTCTTCATACACTGGAAAAAATAAAACATAGAAAAGGGGTGAGCTCAAATGCCTACTAAGGATAAAAATATAGCGGAAACATTCATAAATAAGAAAAAACATTTAAGACAATGTATAACTAAAACAAAAGCCTTTTAAACTTGAACTTAAACATATTATGGAAAAAATAAAATTAAATAATTCCATTTACATATTCACATGAATATTCTACTAATCGAATAATCACATGCAATATCAATAACCAATTTCATAATGATGGAATGCATAATGCCAGACTATCATAACCACATAGCCAAGGCCTCGTGCCAAGACTACAAATATGATTTTGTCAAGGCCTTGTGCCAAGACACTAGTTTGTCTCATGAGACCTTCCGATGCATAGAGGAGCTATATCGGGCTCCACCCGTCACATATTAAGTCCAATGCATTCCCATATGAAAAGGATTAAACATAACATAAACATTCGTATTAAAACTAGCATACGAAATGTCAATATTTTCACCATAAACCATGAATGGTATAAAAATAGCACATCCACAGTCAAACATATCACAAAACCTTCAATATAATATAGAAGTTTTGTATCATAATAAATCAACTTCAAATGATATTAAAATCCATCAAAGGATGTTGACATAGATGAAATCAAAACTATTTTAGAGAAATATCTCTTTTCTTGAAATCATTGAAAAGTCACACATTTATAAAGGAATTAATTTAAAAGAGATTTTTGAATCAAAGTGTCCCATACCACTTTGAAACTTTTTAAAAGAAATATCGTTTCAAAACCTTCATGTCCATATAAATAAATCCTTAAAATAATTTTGAAAACATGGACATTAATTAAAAATATTTAGAAAGATAAATCTTTAAAACATTTAAAATTATGATCTTGATAAAGAGTACCTTTCAAAAATTCTTAAAATATTCATTTTGAAATCATTTAAAAGTCACATAATTATAAAATTAAACATTTACTTTGAAAATATTCTTATAAGCTTGTAAGGTAAGCTTTGACGATTTTATAACGGCGGTAAATAGCCGCACCCGCCATATAAGTTAAAAAAACATTCTTACCTTAAATTTGACGAAAGGTAAAAAGTGCCTTGTTTGGAAAACGACGGAAAGATTACTTTAAAAACAATTTAGGGTATAAATTACTTTAACCCATATTATTTGTAAATAGTAAAAATATTTTGAAATACATTTCAAAGAAACATGGATGTGGATGATAAAGAGATCCCAATAGATAATTGCGTATAAACAACCTCAGATAATGCAGAGATTGTGAAATAAACCCTTACCTTGTACATTTCCTTGGTTGGGGTAGGTTAACCTCCTGTATAATGGTGAAATAATTTTTATTAAATTATAGAAGAATCATATACATTAATATGATATAATATATGATCTTTTAACATTGATTTGTTAATAATATCTTAGTATTATCGTTGTTTCAGGTGTTAACTTACTCGTTTTCTTTTATATGTTTTGTTACGTAAGCCATGTTTGTAATGGATAGGTTGTATATTATTCATATCCAGAATTATATAAAGTCCTTAAACATCATTTTTTAAATCATCAAATGATAATTATACTTGAATGGATACGATGGAGAATGAATCTCATCGCGTTCGTGGAGACGGCAGTCCGTACGTACGCACGAGCGACAGTATCATTCTTTGGATATTAAAATAATATATAAATGGATGGTATATCATATATACAGAATAATTAACATGTTATATTTATTATTTACATGAGTTAAACATCATTATTATACCCATCCAAATAATAATATATTGAATAACAATTACACCACGACGTGGAGACGGTAAGCCGTACGTACGCACTTATGGTGACATGTTATTCAAAGGGTGGATAGAATACTGAATATGGTTGTACCATATTTATAATAAAATCACAGTATATATAAGATACTGGAGTTATTATTTTAGAATGGTAATAATAATGAATGAAGAAGTGGAAGAAGAAAGGAACTTGAAAAGGGGTGGTGAAAACATTACCTCTTCTTCGGGTTCTTTCTTTTGATTTGATCAAAAGGGCTCCTTAGGTTGGATTTATGATCAAACTAATTCCTATAGGTTGTAGTGAGGGACTTTGGGAGAGTATTTGGGAAGAGTTTGTCTGAACCAAAAGGCTTTGAAGGTGTGAATAAATGATAAGGAAGAGTGCCCTTTTATAAGAGGGGTGAGGGGCACCTTTGGAAAAAATAGAAATATTAATTTATAATAAATTCATATTCGGTTTATAATGGCTACAAAGTGTATTATTTAAATTTTAATGTGGGTATGGGTCGAAAACCACTCAACCAATAGAATTTAGACAGGTTTGGGTACTTATATTAACCTTATCTTTAAGTATTAACTCTAAGTTAATTAGTTTCACTTTTACAATGTCTCTTTGTATTTTTATATTATATGGTTAATAAACATACTATATACATCCAAGAGACCACCAAGTCGTCCATTAAAGATATAAATATCATTATATAAGTCTCTTTTCCTAACCTTAGATTTTTTGGAATTTAATATCAATTAATAATATAATATTTGTTTTAAAAACTCTTTTATGTCAATTTTGACACTATTCAACAGTTGATTTTTGTGAAACTTATAACAGAATTATTACTTAGAAAAAAGTCCATTAAATCAATACTAATATGTCATATTATCCTATAAAATTAGTGTAATTCATTATAATTCTCATATTATATTTATTTGGGTATTTATAATATCAATTATTTTAATTTTTCACTATTATGGTAATTACTGCATCATCATTGTGTCATAAATAAATTACAAATTTTAATATCTAAAAATTATAAATAAAATATTATTATGTAGGAAATCTTTTTATCTTTCTAATGAATATTTATAGTCAAAAATAAAACATATATAACCCTATGTAAAAATTGTTGTTCTAAAAGATATATGCTTGTGTCATTTTTGTATTCATTTTAACTTAATTAAAATTAAGTGTCCCTATCACCTACAAGTGGCTCCATGGGGTCCCCAAATTTAAACAAAGATGCCTATGGTCTAACATGTATGAACCAATAAGGATAGGACACGTTTTAGGGTAATTTAGTATTATTATAATATTATTTTTTAACCCTTATTTACCGGATTTACCCTTAACCATGGTAAATAAAATATTTACCGAAGTAATTATTCAAAATGTATAAAAATAAAAGTTACCTATTTACACAATTTGAACATCCTGATTCCAAATATGGAATCCATTTTTACAAATTCAAAACACAGAAGTGGCAGAAATTAATTTAAAATTAATTCTCGTTGTTAAAACAAAAAGCGTGTTTTTAAGAGATAATAACTATCAAAAGATTGACACTTGTTTATGTCCGATTTAATTGTAAAATTATGTTCAATGACCAACATTGTATTAAATGCTAAAAATTTATTCTAAATATACTTTAAAACCACTAAAATTCATAATTTATCACTATTAATTACTTTGATTAAAAGAGTTGTTTTTAATTAAAATTTAGTAATTTTCACTATTCATCAAAATATGAAAGTTATCCGAAAAGTACCAAAATTTCACCTTAGGATAAATTCGATACTCCAAATCCAAAAATTAAGTCCATTTTGAAATATAAAATATATATAATTTCAAAACGTAGGTATTACTATTCATAATGGCTAGTTTGATTGGTTGTGGTGTGTGTTAGAACTCAAAGTTGCGTACAACACACGCTACTGTATTATTCAAAGGAAAGCGTACCGTTGATGCTTGAGATGTTTCATTTTAAATTTTTGATGTCCCCATTTAGTCAAAAAGTTTAAAATATTTTATTTAAAAGGGTTCACTATTAAATGTTGGTAAAAGTGCAATACAGAAAATGAATTTGTTCTTACATTATGTCTAAGAAACTCATAATATGGATTCTAAAATTATAAGGATTATATAAAGTTTAAAATTTAGTTAATACTATTCATAAACTCTTTTGAACGGCTTGTTTGGTAAGTCATGGTGTGCTTGAACTCGGTGTTGCGTGTAGTGCAAGTTATTGTATTATTTTGATGAAATAACACACTACAAAATCATGGGGTGTTACATTCTCCCCTCCTTTAATAAATTGCGTCCTCGCAATTTGAAATTTTTCTTCGTAAATAAAAGGTTGAAAATAGAAAATATCTTTGTGGTAAAACCCACATCGGAAATTGGGTTACTAAAATTTAGTCTTAATATGAGGAAAAGAGAAATGAAAGGGTCACCATCAAATTATGATCTCGATTAGGAGAACATTGGTGGTAATTAGAGACATATAATTGGAGGGAAAACGTAAATATTTATAGGTAGTGATTGAGGTCATCAATCACAAACAAGTGTAAAATTGAGGTCATTAAATTCAACAATCTATGATGATTTGAAATACCATCGGTTCAACAAAACATAGGGTATTAGGATAACACATTTTTGGTTTTAGGATTCCTTAAATAAAGTATAAGAATTAATTTCTTCAAAGAATAATAGAAGAAGAAAAATATATTCTTGACAAGTAGAGTTCCATCCTTTAACTAATTTCTACCACAAACTCATCTTTCACTCTAAAAGATAATAGAATGTAAAAAATATATTCTATTTATCCTATTCGTATAGGGTTAAAAAATGAATTTATAATTCATCTACCAGATCTTTTAAAAAAAACTACATTATTTAATCTCGGACATCGTGTGGGTCAGTGGTAGGTGATACACCCTTGTCGCCCTTCGGTTGTGGGTTCAAGTCTCGCGGCCTTGCCGGACGCGACGGGTTGCCGCCCGACCTCCGGGTTTTCCTTTAATGGCAATCCAAATTAATCCAAACTAGAACTATCCAAAATACTTCAGTCCAAAATTTATAAGGAAGGTAAACACAATAAAGATCCGTTTTTCCTCGTAATAACATGTGAACACCTTCATCATGTATTCTTTTAAAACACTACAACATCCTGAATTACCATAAAACCTTATTGATTACATTCATGATCCCTTATTCCTTAAAGAATAATAGATATACTCCTTCAATCCAAAAATGTTTTAAACCCCAACAATGATGTAATATACAAATCATTAATCAGTTTCAAGTTATTCAAGAATATTAAATATAATTTATCCAAATCAATCATGTATTATTCCGAAATCACTACCTCAATATCATAACTATATTATGGTTTATCATTCTTTCAACCATATATTTTCCAAAAATTTATCATGCTATTGAGTCACTTTTCTTTGTTCCACACAATCTCAAGTCCTTAATGAAATAGTACTGCAGTACAATCCTTATATACTCCATAATTATTTTAACAAGTAAATTGTTGATACAACACTCAAATGACATAATCAAAACAAGAAATATAATCATTCCTCTTCATCTGTGGTAGTATCATAACTTGATTATTATCCAATAGCATCATTTGTGGCATAGTCTGATGACTGGGACATAGGTTCGCGTAGTGTCCAAACTCCTTGCAAATGAAGCATTGTACATTTGAAACCATTTTCTTACCCTTGCTGTCACGTACTTTATGCCCTTTTCCTCCACACTTATAACAAACTACCATTACTTTCATCAAGTTCCAGGGTGTTTCTAAAATTCTTCTTTTCCCACTTCCCTTTATCCATCTTTATCTCTTCCATCCTTTTCTTCTCTTGCTTCCCTTCAATGCCATTGGACTCAGTAAAATCTTTTCTTATCTTATCAACACATGATATTATTTCTTCATATGATGATAATACAGGGGAGACTATTTCTCTTATAAATTCTAGCTTAAGACCATGAAAGATACGATCCTTCTTTCTCTTTGGATCATGTGCATTGCTGGAGTTCTCATTCCTTCTACTGGGCGCCATTTCTAAACAATGGCATACACTAGATCAGTTTATGAATCAAAATACATAATCCCATACTTATAAAACACTTAACATAAATTTAACTTTTTATGGATATAATAAATAATCATAAAAATGTTTTCTCTGAGGAAGTATATACTCATAAAGCCTTCATAATTATTTGTAAAGAAAATGGGAGTTATCCTAAGCATATCCCTCGGGAGTGTCGTAACCAAGAGTGCAGCAAGGCCCGTTGTCGTGCACCAGTTCCCATTCGAGTCTAGATCAAAGCGGTGTTTTTAGGTTTTACCCCTAGGTACATCTGTGCCAGAGCCGCCTCTACCTACTCGTATCCAGACAGGGATGTATTGCTCGGAAAACTCACAAAATCTCTACAATACCAAAATTCTTGGAAGTTCTTCTATACTAATCCTCAAAGTCCATCTTAAATCCATGTGCTCTAATCAGAGTTTATCTAAATCTAGCTTCCAGGTTTTGTACTAAACTTCCCCTGATACCAACTGTAATGCCCCAACCCCAGTTACCTAGAGTCGGTGCACTATTACATAACATTGGCATGATCACATGAAGGATCAATTCTCGAAAGACCGATTGGTTTAGTAGCCTCGGAAATACTAGATATATTCATAAGTCTTACATTATATCATAAAAATGAAAACTACAAAAAAATATTTTCTTCATATTCCACACTCATATCCCCACATACTATCCCTGCAGGTCATTCATAATTTACTTCTTCATACCCTGGGAAAAATAAAACACAGAAAAGGGGTGAGCTCAAATGCCCAGTAAGGATAAAAATATAGCGGAAACTTTCATAAAAAAGAATAAACATTTAAGGCAATGTATAACTAAAACAAAAGTCTATTAAACTTGAACTTAAAAATAGTATGGAAAAAATAAAATGAAATAATACCATTTACTTATTCACATGGATATTCTACTAATCGAATAATCACATGCAATATCAATAACCAATTTCAAAATGATGGAATGCATAATGCCAGACTATCATAACCACATAGCCAAGGCCTCGTTCCAAGACTACAAATATGATTTTGTCAAGGCCTTGTGACAAGACACTAGTTTGTCTCATGAGACCTACCGATGCATCGAGGAGCTATATCAGGCTCCACCCGTCACATATTAAGTCCAATGTATTCCCATATGAAAAGGTTTAAACATAACATAAACATTCGTATTAAAACTAGCATACGAAATGTCAATATTTTCACCATAAACCATGAATGGAATAAAAATAGCACATCCACAGTCAAAGATATCACAAAACCTTCAATATAATATAGAAGTTTTGTATCATAATAAATCAACTTCAAATAAGCTTAAAATCCATCAATGGATGTTGACATAGATTAAATCAAAACTATTTTAGAGAAATATCTCTTTTCTCGAAATCATTGAAAAGTCACAAATTTATAAAAGAAGTAATTTAAAAGAGATTTTTGAATCAAAGTGTCCCATACCACTTTGAAACTTTTGAAAAGAAATATCATTTCAAAACCTTCATGTCCATATAAATAAATCCTTAAAATAATTTTGAAAACATGGACATTAATTAAAAATATTTAGAAAGATAAATCTTTAAAACATTTAAAATTATGATCTTGATAATGAGTACCTTTCAAAAATTCTTAAAATATTCATTTTGAAATCATTTAAAAGTCACATAATTATAAAATAAAACATTTAATTTGAAAATATTCTTATAAGATTGTAAGGGAAGCTTTGACGATTTTATACCGGCGGTAAATAGCCGCACCCGCCGTATAAGTTAAAAAAAACATTCTTACCTTAAATTTGACGAAAGGTAAAAAGAGCCTTGTTTGGAAAATGATGGAAAGATTATTTTAAAAAAACCTTAGGGTATAAATGAGTTTAACCCATATTATTTGTAAATAGTAAAAATGTTGTGAAATACATTTCGAAGAAACATGGATGTGGATGATAAAGACATCCCAATAGATAATTGCGTATAAACAACCTCGGATAATGAAGAGATTGTGAAATAAACCCTTACCTTGTACTTTTCCTTGGTTGTGGTAGGTTAACCTCCTGTATAATGGTGAAATAATTGTTATTAAATTATACAAGAATCATATACATTAATATGATATCATATATGATCTTTTAATATTGATTTGTTAATAATATCTTAGTATTATCGTTGTTTCGGATGTTAACTTACTTGTTTTCTTTTATATGTTTTGTTACGTAAGCCATGTTTGTAATGGATAGGTTGTATATTATTCATATCCATAATGATATAATGTCCTTAAACATCATTTTTTAAATCATCAAATGATAATTATACTTGAATGGATACGATGCAGAATGAATCTCACCGCGTTCGTGGAGACGGCAGTCCGTACATACACACGAGCGACAATACCATTCTTTTGATATTAAAATAATATATAAATGGATGGTATATCATATATAAAGAATAATTAACATGTTATATTTATTATTTACATGAGTTACACATCATTATTATAACCATCCAAATAATAATATAATGAATAACAATTACACCATGACGTGGAGATGGTAAGCCGTACGTACGCATGTATGGTGACATGTTATTCAAAGGGTGGGTAGAATACTGAATATGGTTGTAACATATTTATAATAACATCACAGTATATATAAGATACTGGAGTTATTATTTTAGAATGGTAATAACAATGAATGAAGAAGTGGAAGAAGAAAGGAACTTGAAAAGGGGTGGTGAAAACATTACCTCTTCTTCGGGTTCTTCCTTTTGATTTGATCAAAAGGGATCCTTAGGTTGGATTTCTGATAAAACTAAGGCCTCTAGATTGTAGTGAGGGACGTTGGGAGAGTATTTGGGAAGAGTTTGGCCGAACCAAAAGGCTTTGAAGGTGTGAATAAATGAGAAGGAAGAGTTCCCTTTTATAAGAGGGGTGAGGGGCACCTTTGAAAAAACTAGAAATATTAATTTATAATAAATTTATATTCGGTTTCTAATGGCTAAAAAGTGGATTATTTAAATTTTAAGGTGGGTATGGGTCTAAAACCACTAAACCAATAGAATTTAGATAGGTTTGGGTACTTATATTAACCTTATCTTTAAGTATTAACTCTAAGTTAATTAGTTTCACTTTTACAATGTGTCTCTGTATTTTTATATTATATGGTTAATAAACTTACTATATACATCCAAGAGACCCCCATGTGGTCCATTAAAGATATTAATATCATGATATAAGTCTCTTGGCCGAACCTTAGATTTTTAGAAATTTAATATCAATTAATAATATAATATTTATTTTTAAAACTCTTTTATGTCAATTTTGACACTATGCAATAGTTGATTTTTGTGAAACTTATAACAGAATGATTACTTTGAAAAAAAGTCAATTAAATCAATACTAATATTCCATATTATCCTAAAAATTAGTGTAATTCATTAAAATTCTCATATTATATTTATTTGGGTATTTATAATATCAATTATATTAACTTTTCACTATTATGGTAATTACTGCATCATCATTGTGTCATAAATAAATTAAAATATTTAATATATAAAAACAATAAATAAAATATCATTATGTAGGAAATCGTTTTATCTTTCTAATTAATATTTATAGTCGAAAATCCAACATATATAACCCTATGTAAAAATTGTTGTTCTAAAAGATATATGCTTGTGTCATTTTTTGTAATCATTTTAACTTAATTAAAATTAAGTGTCCCTATCACCTACAAGTGGCTCCATGGGGTCCCCAAATCGACGCAGAGATTCATATGGTCGAACATGTATCAAAAAATAAGTCTAGTACATGTTTTAGGGTAATTTAGTATTATTATAATATTATTGTTTAACCCTTATTTACCGGATTTACCCTTAACCATGGTAAATAAAATATTTACCGAAGTAATTATTTAAAATGTCTAAAAATAAAAGTTACCTATTTACACAATTTGAACATCCTGATTCCAAATATGGAATCCATTTTTCCAAATTCAAAACACAGAAGTGGCATAAATTAATTTAAAATTAATTACCGTTGTTAAAACAAAAAGCGTGTTTTTAAGAGATAATAACTATCAAAAGATTGACACTTGTTTATGTCCGGTTTAATTGTAAAATTATGTCCAATTACCAAAATTGTATTAAATGGTAAAAATATATTCTAAATATAATTTAAAACCACTAAAATTCATAATTTATCACTATTAATTACTTTGATAAAAAAGTTGTTTTTAATTAAAATTTAGTAATTTTCGTTATTCATCAAAATATGAAAGTTATCTGAAAAGTACCAAAATTTCACCTTAGGATAAATTCGATACTCCGAATCCAAAAATGATGTCCATTTTGAAATATAAAATATATATAATTTCAAAAAGTAGGTATTACTATTCATAATGGCTAGTTTGATTGGTTGTGGTGTGTGTTAGAACTCGAAGTTGCGTACAACACACACTACTGTATTATTCAAAGGAAAGTGTATTGTGGAAGCTTGGGATGTTTCATTTTAAATTTTTTATGTCCCTATTTAGTCAAAAAATTTAAAATATTTTATTTAAAAAGGGTTCACTATTAAAAGTTGGTAAAAGTGCAATACTGAAAATGAATTTGTTCTTACATTGTGTCTAAGAAACTCATAATATGGATTCTAAAATTATAAGGATTATATAATGTTTAAAATTTAGTTAATACTATTCATAACCTCTTTTGAACGGCTCTTTTGGGAAGTCATGGTGCAATTGAACTCGGTGTTGCGTGTAGTGCAAGTTATTGTATTATTTTGAAGAAATAACACACTATAAAATCTTGGGGTGTTACAATAAGAATACTGGATCTACCCCTGGAGGTATTGTATCCACTTGTGGTGAGTAGGTAATTCACAAATATTTAAAATCATTTATTTTGCAAACATTTATTGGTTTTAAGATTAAATATACATATAAATATAAAAAAGTATTTAATTTTCAATATAATGTTCTTATAGGTGGTAGCAGGATGTAGAGATAGAGGTGTAGAGTGTGACGAGATCATTTCAACATCAGAAAATGATTAGTTGTATTATTGACATTATGGAAAAATATGGTAAAATTCGGTTTGTATATGTATCATGTGTGGCACAAAGTTTCCACCAAACATTTTCATGACCTAATATTTTCTTGATTTCTCATGTTTCCCCTTATGTATTATGAAGTTATTCTTCCAAGGAACTAGGAATTAATGATCCTTATGTTGTATTAATGGATATTTATATTTATGAATCATATAATAATGCTCCTCCTATCCTCTCCTCTCAAAGGGTGGATTGATCTCCATTATCTGGAGTTGAATTCAACCTCTTTCAAGTGAGTTTTATATCACTTAGTGAGTCTAGGAATCTTCCTTCCTTCGTTATACATTTATCTCTTCTCTAGATGCATTATTTCGGTGAAGCTAAATTCACCATATTATCAGGGCATTCATCTATTTCCATAATTTCTCTCGATATAGATAGAAGCATTCCTTGATATTGGTAATGTCATCCATCCATGGTATTTGGTAGGTGGTCTATACAATTTCCCTTAGAGTCTTAATGTTTTATAAATTGTGTCACTATGATTTTTGAAGGGACTTCCATGCGGTGACTTGTGAATTTGTTGTTTAATTTGTTGAACATAGTTCATTAGTATTAGTATACCTTGTTTATTAAATTGGCCATGTTAAGGACCATGCACCTCAAATTTGAACCGCACAGAATAGTGTAATCCTTTAATGACTTAATATAATTATTTTTCACTAATAAAACCCCCTTATAAGTTTATTATTTTATAAACTGTCAAAGTGAAGTTCAAATGAATTGTGGAAGGACGTGACAACCCCCTATGTATGGCTTAGTTATCAAACCATATTTTAGGTGGTTAGGGACTAAGTCTTATTCATGGAACTAGATTTTCTCATATGGAATGAATTCTAGCATGGCCTACCACATTCCTTTGCATGCATGGTGTTAACTACCATGGGTAGTCCACATGGACCGATTAATTTTATTCAATTCTCAGAAACCTTTAATTATGAAATGAACTACCTAATTAATTAAATAAAATGGTAGGAGTTATGAATTGATTACTACATTTCTTTTATGAATTTATAATTGAAATGGATTATGGGTGTGAACCTCATTAAATCTACTTGATTTATAATATGGTATGGCTCTACACATGACATAATTAGTATTTAAAACTTAAATAAAATCAATGTATTAGTTACACATTGAAAGACACTTATTTTCCTCATTACAGAATACTAAGGATGGGCTCATAGGTTGTTGATACTTTTAATTCTAGGGGTGATTCATGTTATATCATGGCTGATCACCCTCTTTGAGTTACTTAGCATTATATGAGTAACACCGGTTCCCAAGGGGGAACACATGGATGGGCTCAGTGGAAAGATTATTACACAATGCAATGAGTGATACTCAGAAAAGTGTGTGTGTATTTGAAAGTGTTTTTTCATATGCAATTGTTGGTTTCCTTGTATTCTTTTGGATATAGGATGTATGTGTATGTGAAATTGGAATGTTTTTTTTTCAGGGCATTGGTACTGGGGCTGGAGAATAAGCTATGTTTTTTTGTAAATCTAGCATTAGCGGTGGTTAAAACCACTGCTATAATTTGTTATTTTACTATCGAAGGTGGTTAAAACTACCGATACATAAAATAATTTATCAGCAGCTAAAATGACCACTACACAGTTTTCATCTTCTGTTATAATTTTGTGGCGATTTTCTTGGTTTTAGCGGTGGTGTAAACCACTGTGAAAAAAAAAATCATTTTCCACTAGGAGAACCGTAGTTAAAACCATAGAAAACTGTCGTAAAATGCGTTCACTATGATGGTTACCATAAAACAATGATAAATTAAAGAAACCACCATGTATTTTATGTCGACACACAATTTAGATATAGTTTAAAAAAATCAACGCAACAACATATTGCGGTAATTTAAACCGCCGCCTTATAAAAAAAATGCCACTATGTGGTGAATTTCCAGTAGCGTAAGGTGTAAAAATTAATCCAATAATTGAATTTATATCTTTGGATAAGTGTATTCTGATAAAAATAATAATATATTTGAGTATTTTGAATTTATTTTCCACTTTCCTTCGAATATATCCGTTATATTATTTTAAGTAATGGATAATTACAAAATTTCACTCTCTCTCACTTATTTTATTTTTTATAATATGAATATAGATAAAAATGATATATGAACAAATATAGATTTTTAATTTCATGAATAATAAACTATATTAATGATTGTAATTTATTTTTAATTTTTTGTGATGGTATAATTACCTGGAATATCTACACAACACTGACGCAACTCTTGATCAAGAAGTAGAAAAATAAAGTAAATGATTTTACAAATTTTAAAAGTAATATTATTTATATGAATCATAATTTTTTATTTATTTTACGGATAATTATAAAGTATTAGTGATGTTTTATGTTTTTATATTTCAATTCCTTTATTTAAATGATGCCTTTAAAATCACATTTTATGAATAAGGTTAAAATTACTTTCACAACCCATTGAGATTGAAAAATTTGTTACCAGAGTTGAGGTTAAAAGGGTTAATAAGAGGGTTAAACTAAGAGAAATGGTTCAAAATTCCAATTAAACTAATCTGAATATAATTGTATGAATTTATTTATACCTTATAATCTTTATATTAAATTATATGGCATCTTGTATCCATTTGAAAATAGTTCTACAAATATTATATATTAATATTTCTTGTATTTAAAAGATTACCACACACATCACTTATAAAAGGAACATCCTCACCTATCTTCTACATACCCCACTAAGCTACTTATCCTGACCAAACCCATCCAAAACTCTTATAAACTTGAATAAAAACATTTTGGAGGTGATGGTTTTCTTAAAATACCAACCCATGTTTCCTTAAGAAGAGATCCAAATGAGGTTTCTCAAAGAAGATATAATTTTCTTCACCGAATCCTTTAAATTTTATTTTTTCTTCTACCTTATATAAATATTATTTAACCATATTAACATTGTGACATAAATAAAATTAGCATACATAAATTTTATTATGTTAACAGAATAACCATTATCTATTTATATGATGTTTATAATATTATCATGATTTTTTAATGGAAAAATATTATCTACCTTATAACCCTCCCATACATTGTAGGGTGATAAGGTCTCTCATGCGTATGTGTGGACTACCACATCCTTGAAGAGAAGTGATACATTTTCCATTTCAGATTTTTATAGATGGTCATGAGGATATATTAACTGAATATATATGATATAATTATGATTATGGATAGTTTAATTACTATTTACCTTTATTTCATTCCATCCATTTAAAATTAAACACATTACTCATATGTAAGTATGGACTACCGTCTCCATGAAGTAATTTAATTCATCTATCATCACCACCTTATATGAATGACTATAAAAATGTATATAATTAATAAATATTATAATTATGACATGATTATGATTTTAGATATAACAAAACCATTACCAAGGTTAAAATACCAGAACCACCATACAAAAACATGCATGAAAAATGAAATAGTTAACACATAGAATAATGATTTTAATGATAAAAAATTAATAAACTATTGATAAGATGCTATAAGTGAATCATATGTGGTATTATATGTATAAGTATGGTTCCAGTATATATTTATTATAAATATGAATTTATTATATAGGAGGCAATGAGCATGTACAAAGCATGTCTGGACTTTAGGGAAGGGCTTCTCATATCACTTTTATTTATGTGATAAATATTCCATATTTTGAAACCCTAAAATTCACAATTATTCTTTTATTTGATATTTATTTATCTGTTGTGAGGTTCTATAGTTTTTTAGTTGTCAAGGGTTTAATATTTTGAGTTTTAGGAAAAATATCCAGGCTCACGATTTAGGTTCATGGTTAGGACAAACCATATGATAATTGTGAAATTTGACACTAAGATCTCTAGTAGAATTTTTCATGGTTTTAGATTAGTTATTAAAACCATGCACATATCAGGAAAAACAATGCAGGTGTCTGGGAATTGATCCATGGGATTTTTCATGACTTGAGAATGGTTTTTCAAATAGTGCGGACCACCCTAGGTGCCAAACTGTGCGCTCGGATCCAAACCACTTAAAATTTGAAATTTACCATGATTCCCTTATCCAATGTTATATATTATCTCCCCCTAACATCTCTTAGGCTCTAACTAACCTCTCCCCAACACTATAGAGGGATCTATCCTTGGATATTTTGTGTTTTACTTCATTCTTGGTGGACCTCTTCAAGATATGTTCTAATTTTGATCCTATATCCTATCCTCTTTGTATATATATCCTTGATCTCATTATCTCATGTTCAATGGGAACCCAATCATGGTTTGATTTATACATCTAATGGGTTTGATGGAGAATTGATTATTTTATTATGAATCTATGCTTGTGAGGACCATATCTCATCATTTTTGTCTCTATTTTTTAAGGTGAGTTATTTTCCTCCATTATATTGGTAGGTGTCTCAATAAAATGGTACTAACCAATGAATTACATAATTTTCATGTAAATTAATTTTGTTTTGTTTTTAAAATTGATTGATACGACATCAATGGTGATTTTTTTATGAAATGAATCTTACTTGGAATGAAAAATGTGTCTTAAATGGGGTTTTCTTTAAAATTAGTTGATGTACATTATATGTTTGATGAAATACCTCAAAGATTATTTATAATATAATATTTATTTTCAATCATGATATTGGTGATGCTTTACTATGATTTTTTTTATAAAATGGCATGCATGGTATTTCTATTGTTTTATAAAACATAGCACATTGGGAACCTTTGATGTATCAAGTTATGGACATAAGAAAACATTAGTGAGGGTAGAACCACTAGGGGTTATTATTGTGATAGTAATAGGCTATGGAAGGACTTGATATCGACAAGATTCATAGAATTTCTGGATTAGTGCTTCTTCATGCATCTGAGAATCTATTCCAATAGGATAGAAGTCACTTGTGCTTGGTTTTATATATGATGGTATTGATTCATGTTTGTATTATCACATGGTTATGTTTTGGTATTACCATGAATAATTATTCTTATTTATTTATAATACTTTTCATGTGATTTTCATATTCATGTTTTATTTGAATATTAAATGTTTTAATTGAAACCAAATGCTATTTTATAAATTGGTTTTTATTTGAATTTTTTTAATAATTTTTTTTGATTTAAAGATAGAACTAACAATTTCAGGGTGTTATAATTTTTATATACTCTTTGATGGTGTTTGAAGGCACGAATGATTGTCACTTATCGACCATTCAATGTTCTGGTGCTCTGCTAATGTGTATAGCAGCACTCAGGTCAAATCCTCAGTGATGATACTTTTTAATAGTCGATTGTTTTTAGCTGATAGTATTTTGATTGTGTGTGTGTGTGTGGGGAGGTTGTTTGCAGAGCTTAATTGAAATTATTGATTGATAAATATTGAGTTAAATATTTGATTAATATTGTGGTGAGTTCATCATTATATAGTTAATCTTGTGATATCCTAGAACCTTGCTTTTTATTGCATTAAATTAACACCCATGTCACAAGTTGATGTTTATTGGAATTCCTAAGTGTTAAGGATTTAATCCAAGCCTAACATAACATAGAGTTATAATCTTCATCATATCTTGTTTATTGTAGTGTATTTATGGTTCCAATAATCTATATAAACCACTCGTTAAATAAAATAAGTCATTAATCCATGATATGTTAAGTCCAACACACACAATGTTAATTCAATGAATATTCATTGAGCAAAAGATATCAATCACATAAAATACCTAAATTATAATTGACCCCAATGAGGTATTTACTCATCCATTGAAATTATTATTAATATGGTTTATTATTTTTATGATTATTAATTAATAATTAAGAAAACTAAAGAGATAAGAAAAGAGTGGTGCACCAAACACACACACGAGTGACGAAGAGAAATAAACAAGGACTTTCAATTGAATGATAAAGAAAAATAAGAAATGTATTTTAACTGTATTTAAACTATTTTAATACCATTACAATTTACTAAATTAGGTTTTATGATTCAAATATAATATTAAGAAGAAAGTTTCATTAAAATAGAATTACAAAAAACAAACACTTACATGATTATAAATGAAGAACAACACAAAAGTAAATGAAAGAAAGAAAAAATGAATGGTTTATCAAGTTAAAACATGAGTATTTAAGATCCTACCATGATTTTAGAAGTTCCTTGGTCATTCCAAACTATCCACCTTTTCTCAAAATTCCTACCCCTTGAATGGAGAAGAGGGAGATGTATATATTGCCTAAGGAGGTGGACTGTTTGCATTCCAAAACTACCCCTCTACTTGGCTCAACAATTTCGATATCTATAAATCTTAATAATGAAATATCTTACTATAAAATATTATATATATAAATTTATTCTGTCTACTATGATAATTTTTCATTCATTAGACTTAAGGATCAAAAGTTATGGTGGTTTGAATAAACAATTTTAATATCTGAATTTCAATCTACACGTTTTCAAAGGCTTAAATGCGAATAGATTTTTAAACAATAATATGCCCTAAAATTAAAATAAATACTTATAACAATTTGGTCACCCATATATTCGATTTAAAACTAAAAATACTAGATTTATTTGATAAGTATATCAGGATAAAAGTCATTAATAGTTTCTTGATTTTAATCCCCATATAGAATTGTGGAAGGGACTTCAAAGCATCAGTTGGGAAACTTTTGTTGTAGTTGGAACTTAAATTTTTTTATCTATGATGATTTTGGATAATCAAGATCATATGGTGTAGTTTCATAAAATTTTGGATTCAGTATTTAGACCAGTAACTCAATCATCATGGCTGTTCCAGTTTCTTCACTGATTCTTTGGGTCTTCTTGTGTGGACCATATAGCCCTCCAAATGGATGATTTGGCCACTAATTACTGCTAATGATATGTTGGAAATTTAATAAGGAATCCTTAAAAACAATAATCACACAATTTTAATGATTAGGGTGATAGTTATTATTAAAACATTAAACAAACATGAATATGGATGAATTCAAATAGTGCTGAAAAATTATATTTAATATGTAAACATTAATATTTCATACAAATTATGCACATTTCATATAAAATCAGTAAATTGATTATATAATTTGTTATTAAAATCTTAATAACATCAACTCCTCCACACTTATTATTGTGTATGTTCTTATGTGCAATAAATATAAAAACATAACAAAATCATTATGACTTTCCAATAAATATTAAAATTTTGTTTTCACCAATCAGGGGACGTTTAGACCATTTCAATCTTCCATATTGTATTACCAAATAATTTTTTACATAAATAATGTTCCAAAATTATGATGAAAAAAAATTGAGATGAAAACACGTCTTTTGACTCCCCTAAATGGTTGGACAAAATTTCAAAACAAGATGGTGAGTAAGTATGAATATTTTTTGTTTTTTTTTTAATTTTTTAGTTTTTTAGTGTGTTTAAAATAAACACCCACACAAGAGAGAAATATGAAAATAATGGGTTTTATGAATAAATTGGTAGAAAAATGAAAGAGAGAGGAAGAAGAAGAAAGAGGAAGAGAGATGAAGAGAGAGAGAGAGTTAAAGGGAAAGAGGTGCCCCCTGGTTTGGATTTGGTGGGTCACCGTCTCCATCCAGTGGTGTGTTTACTATAGAAGTTGTGGATCTAGTGGAAGTATATGTTGTTCTAGTATTGTGTTTCCCCTCATGGTGTTTCTTTAACTAATGTCCATTAACTCTGAATGTCCTTTTGAAGCGGGGTATTGGACATGCACTGCACCAAATGGGTAAACATGAGAAACAATAAAAGGGCCTTCCCAACGACAATTAAGTTTACCTAGGTGAAGTCAAAATCATGAATTGAAGAGTATTACCTTTTCACCTTCATGAAATACCTTTTATAGGATGTGTTTGTCATGGAGTGCCTTGGATTTTTCTTTGTAGAGATTATAAATCTCATAAGAATCTAGTCAAATCTTATCTATTTCATCCAATATCAACAACATTTCTTCACCAAATTTTTAAAAATCAAAATTACAAATTTTCACAATCTAAAATGAATTATGTTGGATTTCAACTAGAAAATGACATTCTTTACAAAAAAACTAGCCTAAAAGGAAACATCCCAATAGGTATTTTATAGGCAGTTCTATAAGCCCAAAGTGTTTCACCAAGTCTTTCATGCCAGTCTTTTCTAGCGGGTTTTACAATTCTCTCAAGCACACTATTCACTTCTCTATTATAAATTTATTCCATGCCATTTGTTTGGGGGTGATATGCAGTTGATGTTTTCTGTAAAACCCCATTATTTGTCCAAATAGATCCCATTTAACTATTAAAAAATGGTTTCCTAAGTCAATTATTAAGGCACATGGTGTGCCAAATTGGTGGAAGATGCATGTCTTTAGGAACTCACTAACAGTATGTGAATCATCCTTTATAGTGGGTTTGGCCTTGACCAACCTAGATACATAATCAACTGTAAGAAGAATATATGAGAATCCATTGGAAGGGGGGAATGGTCCCATGAAATTGATGCACCAAACATTGAAGAACTCAAATAAAATTAATGGATTTTGGAGAATTTCATTTCTCGTTGAAATTGTTCAAAACTTTTGGCATGTGTGACATGATTGAAAGAACTCATGTGAGTCCTTGAAGAGAGAAGACCAGAATAATCCATACTCTAGGACCTTTCGATAGGTCCTTTGTGGTCCAAAGTGGCCACCTTTGGGAAGTGAGTGAAAAAATTCTAAGATAGTGGAATGTTCATCTTTATCAACCCATATTTTAATTACCTTTTCAAACCCAGTTTTCTAATGTTTATTATCTTCCAAAAAAATTGAATTTTGAATCACTTTTCAGCTTTATTTTTTCTTACTTTCAAAAATTTTCAGGAAACATTCCATCAACTAGGTAGTTTACAATTGGGGCATACCATGGTAACTTTTAAGTGAGAGATGAAAGGTGATTAGTGGAGAATTTAGGATCAATGATTTATAAATGAGAAGAATTAGAAATTCTACTTTGGTGATCAGCCACAAGGTTTTGTTTTCTTGGTCTATCATTGATTTCAAGGTCACACTCTTATAGCATTAGGATCCATCTTATTAGCCTCGGTTTGGAATCATTTTTATTGAGTAAGAACTTTATTGCAGAATGGTCTATGAAGATAATGATTTCGGAACCTAAGAGATATGGACAAAATTTATCTAAGGAAAAAACCATTCCTAATAGTTCTTTTTTAGTGAAAGTGTAGTGAGATTGAGTTGCATCCCATGTTTTTAAGGCATAATAGATGACATGAGAAATATGTTTTCTTCTTTAACTAAGAATATCCCCAATGACTCTATTAGAAGCATCACACATCAACTCAAAGGGTATGGACTAATCTGGGTGTTGGATTATCGGGGAAGATGTAAGAACCGTTTTGAGTTCGATAAAGGCTCTCTTGAAAACCTCATCGAAATGGAATGTTACATCATTTAGGAGAAACCGGGTGACTGGTAGGGAAATACTACTTGAGTTAGGGATGAATCACTGATAGAAACCGTCATGAATAAGGAATTAATGAATGTATCGAACAGAAGTGGGTTCAGGAAGTGATCAAATCACTTCAATTTTTGCATGATCGACTTCAATACCCTTTTTTGAAACTATGTGACCTAGAACAATCCCAGTTTCAACCATGAAGTGAAATTTTTCAAAATTTAACACAAGGTTACACTTGAGACACTTTTGAAGGACTAGAGAGAGTGAATTCAAGCAAGATGAAAATGACTCACCATAAATGGTAAATTCATTCATGAATACTTCCATGAAATGTTCAATGAATTAAGAAAAGATACTCATCATATAAATCTAGAATGTTTTAGGTGTTTTGCAAAGGACCAAAGGCATTCTTCTATATGCATATATTCCAAATGGGCAAGTGAAAGTATTCTTTTATTGGTCCTATGGTGTGATTGGGATTTGGAAGTAGTCGGTGTATCTATAAAGAATGAAATAACATGACTTTCTAGCTAATAATTCTAGAATCCTATCAAGGAATGGAAGATGGTAGGGATCTTTTATTGTTTCAACATTAAATTTCCTATAGTCAGTAAACACATGCCATTTGTTCTTCACTCGTGTTGTGAAAACCTCCCCATGTTCATTTGTGATAATAGTTATCCCACCCTTCTTAGGTATAACTTAAATTGGACTAACCCATTCACTATTAGAAATTGGGTATATAATACCAGCTTAAATAAGCTTTGTAATATCCTCCCTAACTACCTAAAGTATGAGTGGATTGAGTCATCATTGTGGTTTTCTAATTGGTTTGGATGATTCCTCAAGATAGATGTGATGCGTGAAAAGGGAAAGGATATTTCTTGGTATGTTATATAAAGTCCAACCTAAGGCCCTTTTTTCCATCTAACACTTGAACAAGTTTATACTCCTCAGTTTCAGTAAGTTACGTAGAGATAATGACAGGATATGAGTGATCATGGAATGGGAATGCATATTTTAGGTGTTTAATAAGAGGTTTCAGATCAGTATCATCTCTCATTTATGGGTTAGACAACTTAAGATTGGAAGAAGGGACTTCAGTTGCTTTGGATTAATTTTTCATAATACTATCCAAGGTGGAGTAGTAGAGATCATATTTGATGTAGGATTCAAGAAAGTTTTCAAGTTCCTCTAGATTAATGAAGTCTATGAGTGAAAGGTCCACATCAACATCACCATTTATTAGTTGGTTAATCATGGTGTAGATTTAACAATATCCTATCCCGTTATAACATGATGAACATGATGGAACGAGGTTCAATTGAATCTTAGAAGTTTCCTCAGAATCATGGATTGAGAATGAAGAGTTATCTATAGATGGGTATCTCATGGCTTGGAAAATGTTGAACTCGACTAGTTGGTTACCAAATTCCATGGATAAGATGCCTGAATGGACATCAATTTTGGTTCTCGATATCATTAGGAATGGTCTTCTTAGAATTAAGGGATATCAAGAAGTGTTTGTCTCAACTTCCATGTCAATTACATAGAAATCAACATTGTAGATAAGATCATTCACACGAACAAGGAAATACTCGATTATACCCTCAGGACTAGTAGTGCTTTGATTGGACAATTGGATAAAAACACCCGTTGGATGTAAGGGACCAAGACCAAGGTTGGAGAAGATGGATTTGGGCATGAAATTAATTGAGGATCCTAGTTCTATGAGTGCATCATCGAATTTGGAACTTCTAATTTGGCATGGAACCGTAAAGGTCCCTAGATCATTGCACTTTATGGGAATAGACTGCTGGGTGGAAACATTTTCTAAGGTCATAAGTTTCCTCTTATGGGTGAATAATTCCTTAAGAAACTTTGCATAATTAGGTATTTTTTATGTAATCTAAGAGGGGAATGTTGACTTTAACACATCTAAACATGTCGAGCATTTCAGGATTGGGTTTAAATGACTTCTTTGGCTTCAAAATGGCTTGAGGAAAAGGAATTTAATTCCTAAGTGGAATGGACAAACATGAGGGAATGGATTTAGATTCTTTTCCATGGTTTATTTCTTATCATTTTCTATGTCAATAATTAAGGGGTGTGGGAGGACTCATCATTAGGGATATAAATTTGATTTCTTGATATAATTGAAATTGAAATTACATTACCCTTGGGGTTGGGTAATGGTTGAGATAAAAGTTGGGTAGAATTTGATTGTCATTACTGGATCAGGTGGGAATAAAGTTGACCAATTTGGGATTCAATATTTTTAAGGCTGGAATGGGTGAAGGAGGCAAGATATTTCATTGAACTTTCCCATTTCTTCTTGGATTTAGAGGCTTGTCTCGAAATGGGATTACCTTGATTTTTAGTTCTTGGGAAAGTTATTGTATTGGTTTTGGAATTGGGAAGGATCACTAGGATAGTGTAGTCAAAGAGGATGAAGAGGAGGATTGATCATTTGAGGTTGAAGAAAAAAGGAATATGGTTGATGGAAGTTACCTCCTCCTTGACCATAATGGAATTGGTTTGTATTTTAATGAGGTAATTGAGGGGGATGAGAAATGGGATTCCCATATCTCAAGTAGGGGTTATAGGTAGAAGAGAAGGGCTCAGAGTGGGGTTGGTTGAAATTTCTAACCAACTATCTTGATTGTTGAGTGTTGGAGTTACTATGAGAATATGGGGTAATTAGATCTATTGGTCCAGATGAATCAGATGTATCCTCTTGAGGTTGTGGACATGTGTTAGTTGGATGAGATGGGGAGCTGCATATTCCACAGTTCTAGATAGGTCTAGGGAACAAATATTGTGGAGAAGAAGAGGTTATGGATTTGGACGCCACAACTAGTTGTCGCACAAGACCTGTATGTTCAGTCATCCACTCTGTCAACTTGTTCGTTTCTATCTATTGACGATCTTGGGGTTGTTTGACTTGAGCATTTTATCATGTATGTAATTGTTGTGTGTTTTTATCCATGTTTCATATGAGATATCCAGCAGCTGGAGGAGTTTTATCAACAAGAGCACCACCACTTGTGACCTCAATTAGAGTTCTCACCAAAGACATAACCCCTAATAGAAGTATTGGATCAAGATTTTGTTAGGGATTTGGTGGTGTGGGTAGGCTGACACAAGTTTTTTGATCCACTCCCAATAATCATGGAGTGATTCATAGGGGAATTTATGGATACCACTAATTTCCTTTTGGATGGAAGCAGTATGAGAAGCAGGAAATAATTTTTCTATGAAAACTCACTTTAGGTTAATCCATGAGTTTATTGAACTAGGAGAAAGGTAGTAGAGAAATGACTTGGCGGAGTCAGCTAAGGGAAAAGGGAATGATCGATGTTTTATTTGTTCCTCAGAAACCCCTTGAGGCTTCAGGGTAGAGCACATCAATTGGAACTCATTAAGGTGGAGATGTGGATCCTCATCAGCTAGCCCAAGGAAATGAGGTAAAAGATTAATCAAACCCGATTTGAGTTCGAAGTCAGCCTCTATTTTTGGATATTGAATACCGAGGGTTGGTAATTAATATCATGGGAAGCAAGTTTTTTAAGGGATTGTTCCCTAGGAATATCCATATCCAATTCAATTGGTTGGAAAAGTTTTTTATTATCTCTAACGGTCCTCCTAATATGGCGAAGTTTTCGCTCAATTTCAGGGTCAAACAAATCTGAGGGATTGTTTGGGAGGCTACTTGGCATTTGGAGAAATTTTTAAAGAAAGAGTAAGATGGGGTTTTCTTTGTTTTTTCCGTTTATGTTTTTTATGAGAATGTGGGTTTATCTTTGTGTTTTTTTTCATTTTTTTTAATTTAGTTGTTTTTACAATAACCAAAAATGAATGACTACTTAATGCACCATCCCTAAAAACAAATCCATTTTGAAGTGCGTCCAATTGTCACCTATAGATCATTCAAGGTTCCGATACTCTTCTAATGTTTATAGAATCACTCGGATTTAATCCTTGGTGATGATACTTTTTAATACTCAATTTTTTTAGTTGATTGTATTTCGATTGGGGGTTTTTTTGTAAAGATTAATTGAAATTTCTAATTTATTATGATTGATTTAATAATTTGAAAAATATTGGGGTGAGTTCATCATTAGGTATTTAATATTGGGATATCCTTGACGCTTTCTTTATATTGTATTAAATTAACACCCATGTCACAAGTTGACATTGATTGTAATTCCCAAGTGTTAAGGCTTTAATCTAAGACTTAACATAACTTAGGGTTATAATATTAATCATATCTTGTTTATTTTAGTGTATTAATTGTTCCAATAATCCATGTAAACCACTTTTTAAACAAAACAAGTCATTAATCCATGACATGTTAAGTACAACATACACAATTTTAATTCAATGAATATTCATCGAACAAAACCTCTCAATCACTAACATTCCTAAATCATAACTCACTCAAATGAGAGATTAACTCATCCATTTAAACGATTAATATTATGGTTTATTATTTTGATGATGATTAATTATGAAGAGGAGAAAAAGAAAGCGATAAGAAACGAGTGGTGTTCCGAACACACACATGAGCGACGAAGAGAAATAAACACAAAATTTCAATTGAATGAGAAAATAAAATAGAAAATGGATTTTTAAAGTATTTAAACTATTTTAATACCATTACTATTTAATAAAATATGTTGGATTATTCAAAGAGAATGTGAATAAGAAACATTCATTAAAATATAATTAAAAAAACAAACACTTAGACGGTTATAAACGATGAACAACACAAAAGTAAATGAAAGGAAGAAAGGAGGAATAGTTTCTCAAGTTAAAACATGATTATGGAAGATACTCCAAATAATTTGGAAGAGCCTTGTTCATTCCAACCTATCCTCCTTTGCTCTTAAATTCAAACCCATTTAATGGAGAAGAGGGGGATGTATATATAACCCAAGGAGGTGAACTGTTTGCATTCAAAAAATACCCCTCCACTTGGCTTGATGATTAGGATATCTAGAAAGACGAATCATGAAATATCACCTTATTTAATTTTTTATATATTAATGTACTATGTATACTCTGAATTTTTTTTTCCATTTCACTTAAGGATCCAATGTTATGTAGGTTTGAATAAACAATTGTAATATGTCCATTTCAATCTACAAATTTTCGAAGCTGAAATGTGAATGGGTTTTTGAACAATAATATGCCCTCAAATAAAAATAATTTCTTTTAAAAATTTATATCTCCATATATTATATTTCACACTAAAATATTCATTATTGATTTGATAAGTAGATCGAGAGAAATGTTATGAATAGTGTCTTGATTTAAATTTCCATCCAGAATGGTGTGATGGACGTCAAAGCATCAGTTGGGACCCTTTTTGTTCTAGTTGGAACTTAAATTTTTTATCCATGATTATTTTGGATAATCAAGAAAATATGGTGGAGTTTAATTTAATTTGGTCTTCAGTATTTAGACTAGTAACTCAATAATCATGACTGGTCTAGTTTCTTCACAGATTCTTTGGGTCTTCTTGTGTGGACCATATGTCCCACCAAATGGACTATTTGGCCACTAATTCCTCCCAATGATATGTTCTAAATTTCATACAAAATCTTGAAAAACAAGAATAACACAATTTGGGTCATTAGGGTGATTGTTATTATTAAAACATTAAACAGACTTGAATCTGGATGAATTCAAGTAGAGATAAAAAATTATATTTAATATTTAATCATTAATATTTCACCCAGATTAAGCACATTTCATATAAAATCAGTAAAGGGAGTATATAATAAGTTATGAAAATATTAATAACATCAGTATCCTATTGAGATTAGTACTCACACCCTACATTTTCTTTTGTGTGTTTGTAGATCTATTCTTACAGGGCTCACATAAAGAGAAAGGGTGTCATGTAGTTCATCGAATTCTCTTGAATTTTTTCTCCTTCTTTTTGAGATGGATTGAATGTCATAATTGGTCACATGAAGACAACGTTTTGTTCTTGTTTGATTTTTCTTTTTGGTTTAACCTTTTTAGCTTTTTCTTGTATATCACATGGATGTGAACATTACTTCTGGACTATAATTTGTTTATTTTTCTCCTTGCAGATAATTATGAGACAAATTTTGGGTTTGTGATATTGAGTAACAACCCAAAAAATCTAAACCTAGTTTTATTATAAAATATTTTATTAAATGGATTTATTTATAATTTAAAAATTTATAAGACATTTTTATATAAAATAAACAATTGAAATTAATTGTTTTATTTATAAGTATAGTTTTCAAATTTATTCTAAAAGTAAATTTTATTTTATATTTTTTAAAGAATAATTAAAAATAACAATTTTTATTAAATAGAATTTATTTTTATCAAAATTTTTATGTAATTGAATATTTTAAGTAATAATTATATTAATATATGAATATAGTTAATTTTTTTTTGATTTTTAAAATATGATATATATATATATAGACACACACACAAATATATACTTGTTTTGAATTATATAAAATTATGAATATAATATAAAACTTATACAATTATAAAATTATAATTTTATTTTAACTAAATATTGACATTATACTTGACATTTAAAATTATTATTGTATGTTGTAATAATAATGTCAAATATTTTAAGTAACATTATTTTGTAAAAAAATGAACTATTAATATTCACACATTAATTTAAAAAAATATATATTTAATCTAACATATGGATGATTATATTAAAATTATTTGGGTTTTATATATTTTGGTTTTAGAAAATATGATATATATATATGAAGTAATAATTAATAGTTTTAATTTATAAATTTTTGACAAGATTAATTTTTATAAAATTATTAATATTATGATTTTTATTTAAAGATATTATAATAAAATAACATGACTATTTTAATCTTAAAGTTAATCATAAAATATATTATACATACCTTTAAATTAAATATATAGTAATTACAATATAGTAATAATAATAATATAAAGAAAAAGGGTATAAAAAAGGGGGAAAGGAGGTCCGCGCTTAGGGTTTTCACGGGGAGTCAGGTGTGAAGCGGCCTTGGCATCAGGTCGTGATCTTCTACGGTTTGGGGTTGAGAAAGAGTCACGATCAGGAGTCACCCATGAGGGATTTTCATTTTATAGGTGGGGGCGTCGTCGAGTCGGGGTACGCCATGATTGAGGGAGTCTAGTCGTTCGAGAGTCCGATCCGAGGACAAGGTATTTTTGGAGATCTGGAGTCACACTATGGCTAGAGTCTAGGATGGTTTAGGGGTTGTCACTTCCATTGAGGAGCCTGGTGTGAGGCATCTGACTATAGACGAGGGAGAACAAGTCCGGGTGACATTGACTGATTTGTTGCAAATAGGGTTTCGGGTTTTCCAAATCTATTACGAGGTAGCTATTGCCTTTCCTTATTATAGGTACCCAAATCTCCTCCAATTTTCTAATCTTTATCTGCTTTCACTATCAGATATGACTTTCTTTGTCAACTATATGACTTGTTAATTTCTTATTTTTCTACCATGAATGATTCGGGTCTCTTTTCTAGTTAATTTTCAATTGATGTTTTGAATAATTTTTGTTCGATGTCACTATTTTAAACATTTTAAATTAAATCTGTCAAAATTTTGTTATCCAAATGAATCTACTTTTGTGATTGTTTGAGTATAAAATTTATATTTATCTATTGTATTTCTACAATCTCAGTTTACTATGCAAGTATGAGCCAATATTTATATCACTATTTACAACTTAGTCTGGCATTCCAAAGTGAAGTGAGGGTATGTGAAAATGAGATCAGAAAAACAAATTTCAGTTAATGGCAGCAGATGTCCATATTTTAGTTTTCTCACCAAGTAAGGGATCATTTATGTTTATGGTGTTTTAATTTCATGAGTCTATTTAATTTTCTGTAAGAGTTTTGTTTTCAAATTGCATCTTTAAAATTATATTTTGTAAGGGGAACTATATTTACGAGTTGATTTATTTGGCTGATTTCATAAAAAATGTTTCATTTAAAAATTTAGGTTGTTCTTTTCAATCAAAGTTTATTATAATTCTTGTGAGGGAGATATTATTTTATGTTCATAAATGGTGTCATAAAATTTATTTCAGAATTGAACCTTAATTCTGTAACTTGTTAATAAATTTATTTCATGAAAAATTATCAGTTTTATTCTTGATTATATTGTGTAATTTATGTTAATTAGAACGGGTTTGTTAATATGTTACAAAGGATAATTGATTTTATTTTCTATAACCATTAGTTTGTTAGTTATTTCAAAAAACAATCATGTTTTCAATTTAAACATTATTTTGTCAAATTTATATTATAATAATATTTATCGAAGTGTTGTATAAGGAATAATTTATTAATGCTAATATGGGTATTAAAAATCTGATGTGTATATGTTAATTTTTGATCCTACAATTATTTTATTTAATCATATATATATATATATTAATAATATAAATATAAATATACATACATATATATTGATATAGTAAACAATTATTACATGTTTTAATGCACAAGCTAAACATGCATAAATGTGGGATAAAATAATTTTCAATCCATAAGGATATATATATAAATAAAACTATTTTGGGAAATTCAAGTTTTTTTTTATAAATTTTAATTCTTGAATATTTTTATAACTAATTTATTTTTAAATTCCATACTGTTATGTATTTAAGAATCATCATGTATTTCAAGAAATTATGAAAGTATTATATTTATGTTGTATATATATATGGTTGGAAATTAAATGTTTAGAATTTCAAATTCTATAAAATGAAAATAGTGTTATGAGTATATCATCGATACTTGTTGTATTTAAAATAAACTTTTGGTTTAAATTTTAAATTTTAATGTTTTAGTTTCAAAATTAATAAGTACACCAACTTCATTGAACGTGTTTTATTTTAAAGGTTACTTTTATAGTTTTATATGCGATACATAATTCGTTATTTATTAAGAATGCTACATAATGCGCATGGTAATTTACTAATTCTATGCGATGAATTTATATTTTCATGTCATCAACCTATGCTTATAATTAATTAAGTAATTGTGTGACCAATATATTTACATAAGTTACAATTTTAAATTATCACATTTTATAAAATGAGTTACATTAGTTAATGAAAGGGATTTGGAGTACATGGATGGTTAATATTATTAACATTTGATGTAATGTTAAATGACATAATTTATGGTGATATCAAAACTCACTAGTGATTTTTTATATCTTTATATATATATATCTATATATATACAAGTGTCATATTAAAACCAAGGGGTTTTCATATTTTGGTGGGATTTATATTGTTTTGGTGTAACTGGTGGTTTCATTAAAACTCTATCTAGTTTTCAAGGATTGCTAAATCCAAGTACGATTTCTAAGCCATTATTCAACTTATATATATATATATATAATTTTATGTTTTAAATTTGATTTTATTTTAACTTTTCCAAAGGATATTCTCATTTATCAATATTTTTACTAAAACATAAATTTATTCCGTACTGATGAGTTTTATGAGTACAAAATATATATATATAAAGATATATGTATATATATATATATTGATGGGAAACATTAAGTTATTTTATTTAAAAAAATAAACTCATGGTATATATATATATGTATATATATATAAAGGATATCATGTTTATTGACATGATATAATACTTGATGTAATATTATTAAAAAAACACATAACATGTTGTTGGGTTATTTTAAAATTAAGTATGTCGCATCTTCATATAGTCATGGTCATGAATTGAGTGAAACAATGATAGATATTTCATTTATAATAAACTCATGGTTTCAAATAAATTTTCCAAGATTATCAAGCACGTGTATTTCTTCAAGAACTGAAATGTTTTATTTATTTTTGGAACATTTTTATTTACTATAAAAGATTGTTTTGAGAAGACAATGTATGCATTTTTCATTAAATGTGCATTTAGTTCATTATTCATTTTATTGATGACTTAAAAATATAGACAATCAATTTAAGTATGAGATGAATCTTTTTAGGATAATATATTGATTAAAAAATAAATTTTCAAGGTGGTATGAGACACTTTAGATCATTTAATGAATTTATTTAATCTATGAATAAGTTTTTTTAAAAATAAAATTAGTATGAGACCCTTGGGTTTGTTTAATGAATAAATTTCACCTATAATAATGATTCAATTAAATAAATGTGGTATGAGAGTCATTGATTTCAATTTTTTTAGAAATATGAGGAATGCATTGAACTTATGATATGATAGGTGAGGCCCGAAAAAGCCTCTCAACACATCAGTAAGTCTCATGAGAAAAACTATGTCTTGGCATGAGGACTTGAAAAAATGGTTACGTATTGTCTTGGCATAGGTCCTTGAAAAAATGGTTATGTATGGTCTTGGAACAAGGCCTTGACAGAATGTTTATGATGTCGTGCATTATGCATTCCCTCATTATGAATCTAGTAAGTGAAGGTCCATATGATTATTTGACTAGTAGAATAACCATGGTTAAGAATCATTCTCATATGAACATGTATTAATCAGTTATACATTTTAAAATGCACAAGGAATATTCTTTTATACTAATGTATATCATTTATTAAGAAGGGTTAATTTTGTATTTCCAATTCAGAAATAATGGTTAAGAACTTATCGATCATTTCATGGTTTTCATACCTCTATTTTGAGGTCATTTTTTGTACAAATCCAAACAAGTAATATTTCTTGTAAAAAACTGTATCCACACACCGAGCATGTCATACACAATTAATTATGGTCATTATTTAACTTACTAGTGGTATTTCATGATTTTTTAAAGTATGTGCAGATTTTATAATGTATTTTAATTTAAAATCTTAATAATATTTAGCAATTTTTTGCATGGGTTTATCCTAAAATATTTTTCAAAATATTTTAAGAAAATGATGATGTCATGTTAAGGGAAATGTTAATATTATAATTTAAACCATGTGTTTTTTAAGAAATGTAAAAAAAGATATTTTTCAATGGGATTGTTTTGAAACCCCTTACTTGGAATTTCCAATGCTCACCCATTGCTAAAAAATATTTTTCTCAAGTCACTTTGAAGTCCAAAGATAGACACCTACCTTTTTATGTGCCCCCAAAAGTGAAGTTTGGATTTTGTTTGTTTAATTTTATTATAACTCTGATAAATTGTAATCATGTATCTAACCCTCAAAAACCTAGTCCGATAAAAGGTCCTCTACTATGTAATGTTTATTGATGGGTCCTTATAATTGGTATCATAAGAACGATCTAGAAAACTCTGGATATTAGATTTCATCATCTAAATGGTAGAGTTTAGAAGTCTAGTGGTCCTAGTTTTCTTAATTCTAAAGATGGAAATTCCGAATAGTTTTAGACCGATGAAAGAAACTGTGAGGATTAAATTATTTTGAGGGGGGGAATAATGTAATATCCCAAAAAATATAAACCGTGTATTATTATTAAAAATATTTTATTAACTGGATTTATTTATAATTTAAACATTCATAAGCTGATTTTCTTTAAAATAAAAATTAAAATCAATTTTTTATTTATAAGAACCATTTTAAATTTATTCTAAAAGTAGATATTATTTTCATTTATCTAAAAAAAATTTAAAATAAAAATTTTTATTAAATATTATTTATTTTTATCAAAAATGTTATTTAATAGAATAATTTAAATAATAATTATATTAATATATGAATATAGTAACATTTTTTAATTTTTAAAATATTATATATATACATATGTATACTCATTTTTAATTATATAAAATTATGAATATAATAAAAAGCTAATATTATTATAAAAATATATTTTTATATTAATTATATATTGAGATTATACATGAAATTTAAAATTATTGTTGTATGTTATAAAAATGGTGTCAAATATTTTACGTAACATTATTTTGTAAAAAAATCACTATTAATATTCACACTTTAATTTAAACAAATAAATATTTAATCTAACATATGAATTACTATATTAAAATTATTTGGGTTTTATATATTTTGGTTTTTGAAAATATTATACATAGATATATATATATGAAGTAATAATTAATACTTTTAATTTATAAATTTTTGATTTGATAAATATTTATAAAATTATTAATATTATGATTTTTGTTTAATAAGATTATAATAAAATAATATGACTATTTTAATCTTAAAGGTAAACATTAAATATATTATACATACCATTATATTAAATATATAATAAAAATATAGTAATAATAATACTATAATGAAAAAGTGGACAAGAAAATGGTGAAAGGAGGTATGCGCTTAGGGTTTTCAAGGGGAGTTAGGTGCACTGTGGCCTTGGCTTTAAGTCACGCTCATCTAAAATTCGTGGTCGAGCAAGAGGCACGATCGAGAGTCACCCATGAGGGCTTGTCGCACTATAGGTGGGGGATTCGTCGAGTCGGGGTACACCGCGACCGAGGGAGTCAAGTAGTCCGGGAGTCCGAGCCTAGGCCGAGGGCTTCATGGAGATTTGGAGTTGCACTATGGCTGGAGTCGATTGATTTGTCACAAATAGGGTTTAGGGATTTTCAGATCTTATGTCAGGTATGTGTTTCCTTTCCCTCTTGTAGGTACCCTAATATCCTCCACCTTGCTCATATTTATCTACTTTCACTATCGGCTATGCCTTTCTTTGTCATATGTATGACTTGTTTGTTTCTTATTTTTATACCATGAATGATTTGGGTCTCTATACTAGTTAGTTTTAAATTGTTGTTTTGAATCATTGTTGTTCGATGTAACTGTTTTAAACCTTTTAAATTTAATTTTTCAAAATTTTGTTATCCGAATTAATATGCTTTGGTGATTGTTTGAGTATAAAATTTTTATTTATCCGTTGGCTGTCTGCAATCTCATCTTGCTATGAAATCTTGAGCCCTTATTTATATCATCATTTTAAAAATAGTCTAGTATCCCGAGTGAAGTGAGGGTGTGTGAAAATTAGATTGGAAAAACCAATTTTAGTTCATGGCAGAAAATCTCCATCTTGTGGGTTTCTCACCAAGGGATCATTAATTTTTATGGTGTTTTATGTTATTGAGTCTATTTAATTTTATGTAAGGGATTTGTTTTCAATTTTAGTATTTAAAATTATATTTTTCAAAGGGAACTATATTTATGAGTTCATTTATTTGGTTGATTTCATCAAAAATGTTTTATTTAAAAATTTAGGTTGTTCTTTTCTGTTAAAGTTTTTCATAATTGTTGTGAGGGAGATATTATTTTATGTTTTTAAAGGGGTTATAAAATTTATGTCAGATTTGAAACTTAATTATATAACATGTTAATAAATTTATTTACTGAAACATTTAAAGTTTTATTCTTGATTATACTGTGTAATTTATGTTAATCAGAAAGGGTTTTTTTATATGTTGCAAAGGATAATTGATTTTACTTGCTATGAAAATTAGTTTTTTAGTTATTTAAAAAACAATCATGTTTTCAATTTAAACTTTATGTTGTCAAATTTATATTATAATAATATTTATCAAAGTGTTGTGTAAGGAAGAATTTATTAATGCTAATATGGGTATTAGAAATCCCATGTGTATATGTTAATTTTTAATTCTACGCTTATTTAATTTAAGAATATATATAAATATACATTTGTATATTATAAATATTAATATACATACATATATATCGACATAGTAAATAAATTGTGAAATGTTTTGAATGTGAAAGAGAAACATGTATAAATGTGGGATAAAATAATTTTCAATCCATAAGGATATATATCTATATATATATATTTGACTATTATAGAAAATTACAGTTCTTTTTATAAATTATAATTCTTAAATATGTTTATAATTAATTTTTTTTAAATTCCAGACTATTATGTATTTATGCATCATCATGTATTTCAATAAATTATGAAAGTATTATATTTATGTTATATATATGTATATATATGTTTGGAAATTTAAAGTTGATATTTACAAATTCTATAAAATGAAAATTATGTTATGAGCATATCAGCGACACTCGTTGTATTTAAAATAAATTTATGGTTTAAATATGAAATTTTAAGGTTTTAGTTTCAAAATTAATAAATGCACCATATTCATTGAAAGTGTTTTATTTTAATCATTACTTTTATAATTTTATGTGTGATACATAATTCGTTATTGCTTCAGAATGTTACATAATGGGCATGATAATTTACTAATGCTATTCGAATAATTTATATTTCCACGTCATCAACATATACTTATAATCAATTAAGTAATCTTGTTCCCAATATATTTACCTTAGATATAGTTTTAAATTATCACTTTTTATAAAATGAATTTCATGAGTTAATAAAAGGGATTTGGAGTACATGGATGAACAATATTATTAACATCTGATGTAAAGTTAAATGACATGAGTTTTGGTAATATAAAAACTCACTATCGATTTTCAAAATAAGTTTATAAATATATATATATATATATATATATATGTACAAGTATCATCTTCAAACCAAGGGTTTTTCATATTTTGGTGTGATTTAATTTGTTTTGGTGTAACGAATGGTTTCATTGAAACTCTAACTATTTTTCATGGTTTTCTAAATCCATGTAAGATTTCTAATCCATTATTGCACTTATATATATATATATATATATAATTTTATGTTTTAAATTTGATTTAATATTAACTTTTCCAAATGATATTCTCATTTATCATTATTTTTGCTAAAACATAAATTTATTCCTTACTGATGAGCTTTATAAATACAACATTTATATATATACACATATATGTATATATATATAAACTTATATATATATATATTTATCTATTTATGGGAAACATTATGTTATTTTATTTAAAAAAATAAGCTCATGGTATATATATATATATGTATATATATACACAAAGGATATCAAGTTTATTGACATGATATAATACATGATGTCATATTTTAAAAAATGTGCATAACATGTTGTCATGTTATTTTAAAATTAAGGATGTCACATCTGCATACAGTCATGGTAATGCATCGAGCGTAATAACAATAAATATTTCATTCATAATAAACTAAGGGTTTCAAATAAATTTTCTAAGATTATCAAGCACGTGGATTTCTTCAAGAACTGAAACATTTTATTTATTTTCGGAAAATATTTATTTATTGTAAAAGATTATTTTGAGAAGACAAGACTATATATTCATTTTTGATTAAATGTTCATTTATTTAATTATTTATTTTATTGATTCCTTATAAATAAAGACAATTGATTTAAGTATGAGGTGAATCATTTTATGACAATATATGGATTAAAAAATAAAATTTTCAAGGTGGTATGAGACACCTAGGACGTTTAATGAATTTATTTCATCTATGAATAAGATTTAAATAAATCAATGTGGTATGGAAAACTTTGGTTTGATTAATGAATTTATTTCACCTATGATAAACATTCAATTAAATCAAAGTGGAATGTGACACATTGATTTAAAAACTTTTTTACATATGCGGAATGCATAAGACTTATTATGTGACGGGTGAGGCCTGCTATAGCCTCTTAATGTATCGGTAGTTCTCATGAGACAAACTAGGTCTAGGAATAAGGACTTGAAAAAATGGTTATGTATGGTCTTGGAACAAGGCCATGAAAAAATGGTTATGTATGGTCTTGGAATGAGTCCTTGATAGAATGTTTATGATGTCCCACATTATTCATTCCCTCATTATCAATCTAGTAAGTGAAAGTCCATGTGATTATTTGACAAGTACAATAACCATGGTTATGAATCATTCTCATATAAACATGTATTAATCAGTTATACATTTTCAAGTGCATATGGAATTAGGTTTTAATACTTTTGTATATCATTTATTTAGAAGGGTTAATTGTTCGTTTCCAATTTATAAACAAAGGTTAAGAACTTATCTATCATTTCATGGTTTGCAAACACGTGTTTTGATGTTGTTTTTCATGAAACTCCCGAAAAGTAATATTTCATGTGAAAAACTATATCTATACACCTAGAATTTCATACATAATTAAGTATGGTCATTATTTAACTTACAAGTGGAATTTCATGATTTTTTGAAGTATGTGCATATTTTATAATGTTTTTTATTTTAAACTCTTAAATAACTTTATCAATTTTGTACATGAGTTTATCCTAAAATATGTTTCAATATATTTCAATAAAATGATGATGACATGTTAAAGTAAATGTTAATTTCATGATTTAAAGCATGTGTCCTTTAAAGAAATTTTTTAAAGAAAAATATACTTCTCAATGGTTTTGTTTTGAAACCACTTACATGAAATTTCCAATGCTCACCCCTTGATTAAAATTATTTTTCACAGGTTACTTTGAAGTTTAAAGTTGGAATCCATCATTTTTAAATGTTCTCGGAAGCAATGTTTGGCTTTTGTTTGTTTAATTTTATTGAAACTATGATAAATTGTGAGATTGTATCTAACTCTCCAGAACCTAGACCAGTAAAAGGTCCAATACTATGTAATATTTAAGGATGGGTCCTTATAATTTGTATCAGGGGAATGATCTAGACTACTATGAAGATTAGATTTCATTGTCTAAATGGTTGAGTTTAGAAGTCTAACACTCCAAGTTTTATTAATTCTAGAGACGAAAATTCAAAATTGTTTTAAACCGATGAATCGAATTGTGAGGACGCAATTCTTTTTATGGGGGAATACTGTATAAGCCTAGAAAATCTAAACCTATTTTTATTATAAAAACACTTTATTAAATGGATTTATTTATAATTTAAAAATTTATAAGATAATTTTCTTTAAAATAAAAATTAAAATCAATTTTTTTATTTATAAGTACAATTTTATAATTTATTCTAAAAGTAAATATTATTTTCCATTACTTAATGAATAAATTAAAATAAATATTTTTATTAAACATAATTTATTTTTTTTCAAAATTGATATATAATTGAATATTTTAAATAGTTATTATATTAATATATGTATATAGTTAATTTGTTTTTTATTTTTAAAATTTGATATATATAGATATGTATACTCATTTTTAATTATATAAAATAATGAATATAATATAAAACTAATTCTATTATAAAACATTAATTTTATTTTAATTAGATATTGAGATTATAAATGACATTTAAAATTAATATTGTATGTTTTAAAAATGATGTCAAATATTTTATGTAACATTATTTAGAAAAAATGAACTATTAATATTTATAATTTAATTTAAACAAGTAAAAATTTAATCTAACAAATGTATGATTTTATTAAAAAAAATTCTTTTTATATATATTGTTTTTCCAAAACATGATATATAAATATACATTATGTAATAATTAATAGTTTTAATTTATAAATTTTTGAATAGATTAATTTTTATTAAATTATTAATATTATGGTTTCTATTTAATCTGATTATAATAAAATTAACATGAATATTTTAATCTTAAATTTAAACATAAAATATATTATACATGACTTTAAATTAAATATATAATAATAAAAATATAGTAATATTAATAATATAAAGAAAATGGGGATAAGAAAATGGGTAAAGGAGGTTTGTGCTTAGGGTTTTCACGGGGAGTCATGTGAGCTGCGGCCTGGGATTTGAGTTGTGCTCGTCTACGGTTTGGGGTCGAGAAAGAGGCACAATTGAGAGTCTCCCATGAGGGCTTTTTGTGCTATAGGTGGGGGTGTCATTGAGTCAGGGTACGCCACGGCCGAGGGAGTCGAGTAGTCCCCAGAGTCCGAGCCGAGGACGAGGTCTTCGTGGAGATCTTGAGTCACACTATGGATTGAGTCGAGGCCGGTTTGGGGGTCATCACTGCCATTGAGGATCCTCATGCAAGGCATCCGACTACAGATGAGGAAGACTGATACTGGGTGAGGTTTACTGATTTTTCATAAATAGGGTTTCAGATTTTCCAGATCTAGTGTTGGTAGGTGTTTCCTTTCCTTGTGTAGGTACCCGAATCTCCTCTACGTTTCTCATATTTATCTTTTTTCACTATCGACATTGCATTTATTTTTCATCTGGATGATTTTTTTCATTTATTATTTTCCAAATTTGAATGATTTGGGTCTCTGTACTAGTTAATATTAAATTGTTGTTTTGAATCATTGTTGTTTAATTTCACTGTTTTAAACATTTTAAATTAAATCTGTCAACATTTTGTTATCCGAATGAATCTACTTTGTTTTTTTGATTATAAAATTTATATTTTTTAGTAGCTTGTCTTCAATCTCATCTTTCTAGGAAATCTTGAGCTATTATTTATATTTCCATTTGCAACTTAGTCTGGTAGTCCAGAGTGAACATAGGGTGTATAAAAATGAGATTGGAAAAACCAATTTTAGTTCATGGAAACTAATGTCCAAATTGTAGTTTTCTCACCAAGTAAGGGATCATTTATGTTTATAATGTTTTAAGTTCTTGAGTCTATTTAATTTTTCACAAGGATTTTGTTTTCAAATGGTGTCTTTAAACTTATATTTTGTAAGGGGAACTATATTAATTATTTGATATATTTAGTTGATTTCATGAAGAAAATTATTAAAAAATTTAGGTTGTTCTTTTCTATCAAAGTTTTTCAGAATTTTTGTGAGGTAGATCTTGTTTTATGTTCATAAATGGAATTATAAAATTTATTTCAGATTTGATCTTTAATTGTATAACATGTTAATAAATTTATTTTCATAAAGATTTACAGTTTTATTCTTGATTCTATTATGTAATTTATGTTAATCAGAACGGGTTTGTTCATATGTTGTAAAGGATAATCCATCCATCCAATGGCCCGAAGGGCTTAATTTTTTATTGATTTTCGATAATTCACCTTTCAAGGGGTGATGTAGAACCTTTACAAGGCTCGTAAGAATAAGTATTACATGGCCTGTAGTACTTAGAGGAATCCATTGCCCATAGGCTTCAAAAATTACATACAACCCAGACTAGCTACTTTGAACTGCTCCTCCCCAGCATCTTCATCGTGAAATCATCTCTCCACCTTCACATGACTGTTCAGCTAGGCTATCCCACGCATACACAGGCTTGTCCCGATGGCAAGTGACATACCCTCTCATTTTTGCAATCCGTGTAGCTTCTGCTGTGGTGAAATTTCCTTGTTCATCCTTCTTCTAGAGCTTGTTCCTTGTAGGTTGTCTGGTTTTCATCTGCACTTAAGGTGGCCCCAATGCCTTGAGGTGGCCCGAAGGCCTTAATGGCCTGATGGCTTAGGTGGCTTGAAGTCCTTAAAGGACCCAGAGACCAAATCGGTTGCCCAAAGCCCCAAATGCGGGAAAATTCCTGGCTACTACAGTGCCAAATAGTTTCTTCTACAGTTCCGCTATAGTACACTAATGCACAGTTCCCACTACAGTACCGTTACAGTACCTGCTATAGTACTACTATAGTACTGCTACAGTCTCTCCCCCAGAAATTGGGCCTCCACCTGGATTTGATCCCGGGTCTCCTAGATGAACATAAGAGTCCTCACCAACCTGGCTGAGGATCATGTGCAAAGTATAATTGATTTTATTTTCTCTAAACAATAGTTTGTTAGTTACTTAAAAAATAATAATGTTTTCAGTTTAAACTTTATGTTGTCAAATTTTTATTATACTAATATTTATCGAAGTGCTGTATAAGGACGAATTTATTAATGCTAATATGGGTTTTACAAATCCAATTTGTATATGTTAATTTTTGATCCTACTCTTATTTTATTTAATATATATATATACATATTTGTATATTATAAATATAAATATACTTACATATATATCGACATAGTAAAAAATTGTTACACATTTGGAATGTGAAAGAAAAACATGTATAAATGTGGGATAAAATAATTTTCAATCCATAAGGATATATATATATATAAATATATGACTATTATGGGAAATTCAAGTTCGTTTTATAAATTTTAATTCTTGAATATGTTTATAATAAATTTAGTTTTAAATTAAATATTGTTACATATTTAAGAATCATCTTGTATTTCAATAAATTATGCAATTATTATATTTATGTTATATATATATATATATATATATGTTTGGAAATTAAAAGTTGATAATTTAAAATTCTTTAAAATGAAAATTGGGTTACGAGAATATCAGCGACACTCGTTGTATTTAAAATAAATTTGTGATTTAAATTTTAAATTTTAATGTTTTAGTTTCACAATTAATAAGTACACTGACGCAATTGAATGTATATTATTTTAAAGGTTACTTTTATAGTTTTATGTGCGATACATAATTCATTATTGCGCTAGAATTTTACATAATGCACATAGTAATTTAGTAATGCTATGTGAAGAATTTATATTTTCATGTCATTAACTTATGCTTATAATCAATTAAGTAATTATGTGACCAATATATTTACATCAGACACAGTTTTAAATTATCATTTTTAAAAAATTAATTACATGAGTAAATGAAAGTGTTTTGGAGTACATGGATGGTTAGTATTATTAACATTTTATGTAAAGTTAAATGACCTGAGTTTTGGTGATATCAAAAATCACCAGTGATTTACAAGAAAATATTATTTATATATATTCAAGTTTCATCTTCAAAAAAGGGTTTTTCATATTTTGGTGTGATGTAATTGGTTTTGGTGTAACAGGTGGTTTAATTGAAACTCTAACTATTTTCAAGGATTTCTAAATCCTAGTACAGTTTTTAATCCATTATTCCACTTGTATATATATATATATATATTTATATAAAAAATTTTGTGTTTTAAATTTGATTTCATATTAAATTTTCCAAAGGATATTCTCATATATCGATTTTTTTGCTAAAACATAAATTTATTCCGTACTGATGAGTATTATGAATACAACATGTATATATATAAACACACACACACACATATATATATATATTTATGGGAAACATTAAGTTCTTTTATTTTTAAAAATAAACTCATGGTATATATATATACACAAAGGATATTATTTTTATTAACATGATATAATACTTGACGTCATATTTTAAAAAATGAACATAACACGTTGTCATGTTATTTTAAACATAAGGATGTTACATCTTCATACAGTCATGGTCATGTGTCGAGCATAACAACAACACACATTTCATTCATAATAAACTCATGGTTTCAAATAAATTTTCTAAGATTATCAATAATGTGGATTTCTTCAATAACTGAAATTTTTTATTTATTTGAGGAACATATTTATTTATTTTAAGAGATTATTTTGGTAAGACAATACTATATATGCATTTACGATTAAATGTGAATTTATTTAATTATTCATTTTATTGATCCATTAAAAATAAAGACATTAAATTTAAGTATGAGATGAATCTTTTTATGAATATATATGGATTATGAAATAAAACATTCAAGGTGGTATGAGATACGTTGGGTCGTTAAACAAATTTATTTAATCTATGAATAAGATTTAATTAAATCAAAGTGGTATGTGACACTTTTGTTTGTTTTACAAATTTATTTCACCTATGATAAAGATTCAATTAAATCAAAGTGGTAAGGGGAACTTTGATTTAAAATACTTTTTTAGATATATGATGAATGCATAGGACTTATTATATGATAGGTGAGGCCCTCTATAGCCTCGCGATTCATCAGTAGGTCTCATGAAACAAACTAGGTCTTGGCACAAGGCCTTGAAAAAATGGTTATGTATGATATTGGCACGAGGCCTATGAAAAATGGTTATATATGGTCTTGGCATGAGGCCTTGATAGAATATTTATGATTTACTACATTATGCATTCCCTCATCATGAATCTAGTATGTGAAATTTCATGTGATTATTCGACTAGTAGAATAACCATGGTTAAGAATCATTTTTATAGGAAGATGTATTAATCAGTTATACATTTTCAAGTTCACATGGAATAATGTTTTATACTTATGTATATTATTTATTAAGAAGGGTTAATTGTTAATTTCTAATTCACAAAAAAAGGTTAAGAACTTATCTTTCATTTCCTGGTTTGAATACATGTGTTTTGATGTCCATTGTTGTGAAAATGGAAACTAGTAAAATTTCATGTGTAAACTTTATCCACACACCTGACAAGTCATACATAATTATGTTTGGTCATTATTTAACTTACAAGTGGAATTTCATGATTTTGTTCAATTATGTGCACATTTTATAAATATTTGTATTTGAAACACATAAATAAATTTAAGAATTTTGTGCATGAGTTTATTCTAAAAGATGTTTCAAAATATTTCAAGAAAATAGCGATGAAATGTTAAGGGAAATGATAATTTCATGACTTAAAGCACTTGTTTTTTTAAATAAATGTTTAAAGAAAAATATATTTCTCTATAGTTTTGTTTTGAAACACCTTATTGGGAGTTTCCAATGCTAACCTCTTATTTAAAATTATTTTTCGAAGGTCACTTTGAAGTCCAAAGTTGGACGCCATCATTTTTACACGCTCACAAATGTGAAGTTTGGCTTTTGTTTGTTTAATTGTTTTGCATCTCTGGTAAATTGAAAGCTTGTATTTAAACCTCTAGAACCTAGACCGGAAAATGGTCATCTACTATATACTATTTAAGGTTGGGTCCTTATATCCTTAGTTAGAATATAGTCACCCTGACTTAACATGGCCGTCGAGTCCTGGCCCGCCAGGAATCACTAGTTGACATGTGGACACATGGTCCCCACCCCGGGGCCCACCCACATGCCTGAATAGGTCATCTAACTAATGACTATCTCCACAGGCCAAAACAAGTCTTTTCTAGTGAGCTTTGTCCTCACTCACACATGCCCTGGGAAACATACCAAATGGTCACCCATCCTGATCACTACTCCATGTAAATCACGCTTAACTATAGAGTTATAATGAGGTAGGCTTCTGAAAAGGAAGGTGAACCTTTCTAAAATGAGTCATATAATTTATTAATTTAAACATTTATCATTATGGAGTGTTACAATAACCCCTATAGAGAACAATGTTTTCGTTGTGGGCCCTATATCTCAACCCAGGAAGTGCACCACACTTAAGGCCAGGTTCGTCCTCTGATTTGAAATGTAATAACTAGGCCCCAGGGATAGTACAATCACCCCCACCTTAACATGGCCATCTGGTCCTAGCCTACCAATAACCACCATTTTCCCTACAAACACGTGGTCCCCACCCTATGGCCCACCCACATTCCCAAACAGATCATTTGACTAATAATTATCCCCATAGGCCAACACATATCCTTTCCAGTGTGCTTTTTCCTCACTCACACACACCCCGAGAAATATCCTAGAAGGTCACCCATCCTAATCACTACTCTAGGCCATGAACACATTACTGTGGAGTTCTATTCAAGTAGGATACCAAAAAGGAAGGTGCACCTTATTGACATGATTCATATCATTTAGTCATTTAACCCTTTATCATTCTCGGGTGTTACATATTATCTACCTCACGGTGGTTCATCACGGGTGACATGACAAGAGGACTCGGGTTGGTTTGTTGAAAAATGGTATCATAGCTAATAATATTCCTAAAGTGTGATTAAACCACTTATTTTTGGTCTTGGGTCTATGGTATATAGGAGTTATGATGATCAGAATTTGGGTAGTAAGTGTGAAAGGGTGCCTGTCGAGCTCACTTTTGTGTCTAAAATTGAGTTACCATGGGTGGTCTGGGATTTTAATCAAGCTCGAGAATAGTTTTTGAGGTTATTTAAATCAAATTTATTTAGAGATTATTTATTTGAACATTCTCCCTTATAATTTGTTTAATCTCTTTCATTGAATCCATGTTTTCTTTAAATTATTATTGTTTGAAGGATTTAAAATGGATTCTTGAGGTTCGTATTTTGATTTGGGGATTTTCTATTAAGATAATTAGATATTTTCTTTTGTGTTTATTAGATGATTCATCCTAGAAATGATCTTCTGAATCTAGGTGAGGATGTTTTGAGACACATATGTAGGCTAATCCTCTAATAGAAACATCATTGGTGGAAGCTGTTGTCTTAATGATTCATAATTTGGGATAAATAAGTGTTGGAAACTAGGGACGAATGGAGAATCATGGCTAATAATTTATCAAGAATAATCCACCAATATTTAGTGGTGATAAGGTACCTTAGGAATCCAATAAACAGATCGAGTAGAGTGAGATGATATTCCACTTCTTGAAGTCTCCATAGGACTCTAAGGTGGGTCTTTCCACTTACATGCTTGAAGGGTCGAGTAGAAAATTCCAAGACTACCTCATTCAAGATAAGTTATAATGGGATATAACATGGGATTATTTCAATAATATCATCAAAAAACATTTATATCCTAAAATTTTGTGAGTGGAAAAGATTTAGGAATTTCTAACCTTCAAACAAGGGAAGAACTTAGTTATGAGGTATGCCACCTATTTCACCAAGTTATTTTACTTATCACCCAATATTATTTCTAATGATCACCTTAAAGCTTATAGGTTCAAGATTGGTTTGAGTGTCCATATTTGGTCAATGGTGATTCTCATATGCCTCTTAAACATTACTGACATGGTTGATAAGGTGAATATGGATGAAGTAGTAATATTTGGAAAAACAAGTTTATGTGGAGCTTTTTTTGATACAAGAGGTTGCCAGAGAGTGTCATCTGGCCAGAAAAGAAAGTTTAAGGTTGATCAGTTTACATTGGGAGTAGTTTTGAGTGATTATAAATGAAAAAATTTGTTATTTTCTACCTATTTGGGAGTTCTATTCATACTAATCCTAACTGTTTGGAAGCACACATAACATGTCATAACTGTGGACAATCTAGTCCCCTTAAATGATTTTGTGAAAGGATGTCCCATGGTAGAAAAGATGGATTCACTTTTAACAAAGGATCTCACATATTCTATAATTTATACAAGGGTGTTAGATATAATTCTTATGCCAATGGGGATACCTTCATAGTGAATAAGTCCCAAAGGGGATCCAAGACCAAACATCTTTATGTGGCGGAGTATGCATTATAGGAATTTGAAGTAGGGCCAACTATTTTAAGAGGTATTATGTTCATTCCGTCATATATGGTTATTATTTTGTTTGATATAGGTGAAAATCACTCTTTTATATCATTTATATTTCTTTATGTGTTGGGATTATGCTTCAAGATTATGCTGTTCATGTTTGAACATTTCACTCCCTTGGGAAAGTGGGCAGAATAAGGTTTTAATTGTCTATCACATTGGGTGATGATAGGTGACTCTGAAGTGGTGTGTGATTTATTATTTATTGATCTTATATATTTGACTTAATTATTATAATATATTATATGAATATTGTTATGTCACAAAATGACTATTATCATAATTGGGTTCATTTTGATCTCCTAATGGGGTTAATTATATCTTTCTGGGAAAAATGGATTCTAGGTTAGGGAGGGAGGGGTATTGGATTCATATACTAGAATGATCTAATTCCAGTGTTCTGAGATGTTTCTTTATACTGTTGATCAATGTTTGATAATTCCACTTACTATAGTGTTGAGTGCGTATCATGAGATTTATCTTGATGATTTTTTGGGATTCCGTTCTAGAAATAGGTTGAGTTCACTATTAACTTTCTTCTTGGTGTAATGCCCATTTATATTCCATAATATCATATGGATATTGATGAGTTAAAGGATCTTAATGTTCAAATTATGTACCTTGAGGTTAATGGATATATTCATCATAACATTTCACATTGGGCTTCTCCTATTCTCTTATAAATGAAGGATGAAAAAAGCTTCATAATTTGTGTTGATTACTAAAATATTAATCAGGTGACATTTTATAAGAAATACACCTTGACTAGGATTGATGATCACTTTGATAAAATCATAAGATCCTGATGGTTTTCATAAAATTACTTGAAATATGGTTACCATTAGTTGATATTTTGAGATGATGATAAACCCAAGACAATGTTTAGAACCCAGTATGGGAATTTCAAGTTCTTTATTATGCCATTCGGTCTCACTAATGATCTAAAAATATTTATGGTGTTGATAAAACATATATCTTATTAGTTTTTAAAATCTTTCATTTTGGTTTTTCTAGATGATATATTGGTGTACTATAAGTTTGGTTATGAATATAGGGATCATTTGGATATCATCCTTATAATCCTGAAAGAACATCACTTGTATGGAAATATTTATAAATGTAAAATTTGGATCCAATATGTGATGTTTTTAGGATAATTTATATCTGAGCGGGGAATATCAATGGATCATGAAATGATTCGTGCATTAATTTCATGAAAGAACCTATAAAAGTTTTTAAATTTTAGACATTCTTGGGATTAGCAAGTTAATATAGGCAGTTTGTTTAGTATTTATCCAACACTGCATCCCTAATGACAAAATTAACCCATAAGTGTGTTATTTTTGAGTGGAATGATAAATTCTATGGTTATTTTGAGTAACTAAATGTGTGTTTAAATTTAGCTCAAGTTTCAATTCTTTTGAAATTGGATTCAAGTTATGATGTCTTCTGTGATGCCTCTTGTATGTGATTAGGGTGCGTCTTGACATAGGGAAAACATGTGGTGGCCTATATCACACACTAATTACAACCTCATGATAATAACTTCCCTACCCATGAACTTGAGTTAATAGTTAGTATGGATTATATCAAAACATTGTGCCAATATCTGTTTGTGTAATGATTTATGGTATATTCAGATCAGAAGAGCCTGATGATATTTTTACTTAGAGAGATATGAACTTATGATGTCGAAGTTGTGTTGAGTATCATAAGAATCTTGATATTGATATTTATTATACACTTGGAAAATGGAATGTGGTCACTAACACATTGATCATAAATTCATAGACTGATGTCGTGAATTAATTAGTGGATTAGTGGTCTCTGATGTGTCTGTTAACTAAGATGATCTTGGGAGTGGAAGAAGCTTGTGGACTAGTGTTCTTAGATTTAGTGAAATTCATCTAATCAATAGATTATTGGATTTTACTTGAACATACACCTGACAATTAATTCTAGTATTTTAGTGAAACTATTAATAGTTAGGATACCTCAAGTGTTTGGTGTAGGTCCACATTAGTTCTTTGTATTTCTGAGGTATTTTAGTTATTTTGATATATATATGGAAATATTTTATGGATAATAAACACTAATAAAGTTGGTCTACACACCTTGTGAGTACCAAGATACATCATGAACTATGACATAATTATTGGTGGTTAGGGATGAGGTGTTCAATCGTATAATTCGTGTCATGATGCCCTACATCCAAAATGGTTAAGGTGGATCACCAAAGACTTGAAAGTTTGTTGCAACCTTTTCCCATTATGGTGTGGAAATGGGATGAGATATCTAATGAATTAATCAACATTTTACCATGGATTCATTGTGGGAAGGATGAAATTAATGTGATCATTTATTTCCTTAAAAAGGTTATGTTTCCTCCATATTAAATAGATGATGAAGATGGAAGATCTTAGGAACTTGTATGCCTGAGATATTTTTAAGCATTATAGAGTTCATTAAACAATTGTTTCTAATTGGGAACCATGATTTACATCTAGGTTTTAGAAAGGTTTTCAATAGGTGATGGGTACCTAACTGAATTTGAGTACAACATACCACCCTCATATGGAAGGTAAGACCGAGCGAGCAATTCAGATTCTTGGGGATTTGATTCAGGCATTCGAGCCTGATTGTGGGGGTTTATGGGAAAATTATTTTCCATTGGTTAAATTTTCATATAACAATAGTTATTAGGATTTGATTAAAATATTTACTTTAAAATATTTTTATGGGGGTCCATGTTAATTTATTTTTTATTGGGAATAGTAAGTAGAAAAATCGTTAGTGGGAACCAATCATGGTAAAGTGATGATGGAAAAAATGAAACTAATCCGTAAGAGGTTAGTTAAAGATCAAAATCATCACTAGTCCTATGAAAACTTACATCACCACCCATTGTAGTTTGTGGTTGTTTATAAAGTCTTTATCAATGTTTCAACTCTCTTGAGACACCATCAATTGGGTAAGTAGTATAAGTTGGCACCAAGGATTGTTGTCTCTTTTTGAGATAATTGAACATCATGGAAATATTTATTATAGGTTGAAATTTTAGTATAACTTTATTCCGAATCATGATGTGTTTAATTTTTATCAATTGAGTAGGTATCAACCAGAAGCATTCCATGTGATTGAATGATATAATGTTGATCTGATGCTGAAACCACTGTGGTTGAGTAGCTAGTTCAAATTATGGATCTTCTGGACAAGGTTCTACATGAAAAAATGATCCCATTGGTTCATGTAAAGTGGTAGTGGTGGTGGGATATCCATGAAACATGAGAGAATGAATCATTTATGAGTCATTAGTGACTTTATATTTTTGTTAGTCCCAAATCATGTTCACTTTCTAGAGATAGACATTTTCCTGGCGGGGAAAGTTGTGCCACCCTCAAGGACACAGGTATGATTTCATTTAAGTATTGTAGTCACTTGCGATTTTATAAAGGTTTTTAGGAGTTGGGGGATTAAAATTTTGTATTTTGAGAAAAATAATATAGAAACATAGTTAGTTCTAACTATGCGATATGGAACTGAGATATCTAGTGGTGTTTTACACGGTTGGGGAACAATTTTTCAAATCATGCATGTATCAAGGAAAACTATGAGAGTGGTTGGGAATTGGTCTAGGTGTAGTCCCATAACTTGGTTATGGTTTTTAAAAACATGAAGATCTACCTAGTTAATAATGTACCACTATTTTCATGGGATAGCGTCACCACATGGTTAGTGCATGGTTTCTGAAACTATGCTGCCTAACCATGTTCCCAGATATGAACCACATAAAAGTTAGAATTTACCCTCATTTTCGTGGTTGATATTATATATAATATTCTCGTAATATCTCTTAGTCTTAAAATAACCTTTCCCTAATTCTCTAGAAGGATTTTCCATATATATTTGTCATTTTCCATCATTCATAGTGGACCTCTTCACATTATGTTTGAATTTTGATATCATATCCTCTCTTATTGATAATTCTCCCAATGATCTCATTATCCCATGTTAGTGGAGAAAAATCATGTTCTTATTGTAAAATATAATGGGTTTCAACGATAATTGATGACTTTGATTATAGATATGGTCTTTTGAGGAACATATATCATCGTTTCCAATCTCCACTTTTGATGGAAATTAGCTTTCCTCTGTTGGTGAAAACCCAAATATCACTTAATGTTCTGATAACTTCATTTGGTTTGGTTTGTGAAATTTATTTATATGACATAAATGATAGATTTTTTATGAAATGAACCTTGGATGGATTGAAAAATTAGAGTTTAAATGTGTTTTGTTTTTAAAAATAGTATCTATATATTATGTGTAAGGTGAAATTCCAAAAAAATGATTTAAACTCTAAAATGGATTTTCAAGCATGAGAGCGGTGATTATATTCTATGAAAATGTGTATAAAATGGTGTTCATGTTTTTCTAATTTTTTTGGAAAACCTAACACATTCATAACCTTAGGTTCATTAGGTTATGGACCTATGAAAACCTTAGTGGGTGTGGTGCTACTAGGGGTTATTAAAATGATATCGATAAACTATGGTGGGACTTGATTTTGATAGGATTCATTGTATTCCTTTATTAGTGTTCCTTTATCTTTCCATATAATTATTCCTATAGGCTAGATCACACTTATTCTTAGTTTTATACATGATGGTGTTGTTTCATGTTTGTTTTCTTACTTGTTTATGTTATGTTATTACCGCTGATAATTCTATTTATGCCTTTATATTATATTTCATGTAATTTTAATATTCATAGTTTTTTTGAATATGATTTTTTTAATGGAAACAGATGGGTATTTTATAAAACAGTTTTTATTTGAAAAATATTTATAAACTTGTTTTGTTTTAAATATAGAACTAATAGTTGTATGGTGTTGGCCTTTATATAGGATCTTTGGTGGTATCCTACTGACCTTAATGCTCACACCCTACCTTTTCCTTTGAGAATTTGTTGACATAGTTTTATAGGAATCAGGTAAGGTGAATGGTTTCACGTAGTTCTCCAACTTCACTTGTATGTTCTCTCATTCTATGTGAGATGGGTTGTATGTAATGATTGGTCATAGGGAGACAACATTTTATTCTTATTTGTTTTTATTTTCAGGTTTATCAATTTTGGATTTTCCTTGCATGTTATATGGATGTTTACTTTAATTATGAATTTTAATATGATTATTTATCTTCTTTTAGATAATCATGAGACAATATTTGGGTTTTGTGATGTAATCTACCTCTTGGCGGGTCATCTCGGGTGACGTTTCATGACGAACCGAGTTGGTTCGTCACACATATTCACCACTTGTTTATTTTATGTTGTTTATATACTTCCCATGAATGTATTTTATTATTATTTTCACTAAAATTATGGGTATTCCCAAATACATCTAAGGTTATCTCTTTTATGTGATTTTGATTTAAAAATTACCAAAATCGTAAGGGTTCTTCATCTGGATATTGTTTCATTAAGACACATTTCATGACATGAACTATTTGGGTTTATATGGTGTATATACCTCCCCTTTGATAAATTATATCATGAATATATTCATATAATCTATATTTAATGTTTTATTTTATGTTATTTATTTTAAAGTGTTTATGATTCAAAAGTTATCACAGTGGTAAGGGAATATGTTACAATCTCATTTTTAATTAGGATTGTTTATGCTTGGATTTGTTTTGGGGTAATTACATGATATTTATCTTTTAAAACAATATATTTTATTATTGAGTCTTTAATTATGTGTTTTTCAAGTATAATTTCCATTTTCCTACTATTTGGTAATAAAAAATTGTGTGAAAATGTTTTTAAGAAAAGATGACCATATTTCTTCTTTTTTGAGAATATTTTCCCTCTATGACCATATTTTTGAAATAATTTAAAGAATGTAATTTTAAATGATTCAATTATTTTTTAAATTTATTTCAGCCTTATTTTACTCTCCTCTCAAATATAGAAAAAAGAATTTTTCATTTTTTTTACTAACAGGTTATTTATGTATTTTTATAAAAAGTGTGAAAGAAATATGAATTTTAACATTTACCACATGAATAGATTTTCCTACTACTATGAATGTTATTCTATTTAAGGTTATTTTAAAAGGTTACATATTTATTTTTAAATAAAATATTTTTTTTAATATTATATAATTGTTTTTCTTTTTGATGATAACATATAAAAATGATATTTTCCATGTCTTCAAAGAAATGTTGAAATGCAATTTTAAAGATACTTTTTATCTATGTCAACATACTTTATGGTTTAATGTTATTTACTTGGAATATGATCTTATGATACCATTAATTTTATTTCTTTAGATGAATTATTATCATGATGTTTTAATTATGAAATTATGAAACCCATTACATTCCCAAAGGTTAATTAAGTTAAGATGAATTCATTATAAAATCCATTTCTTTTCTATGGGTTAATCATGTTATGAAGGAAATGTTGGTTTTTTCTTTGAGTTTTATGATTAATGAAAGATCTATGTACGTTACCAATGTTATGGTTCTTATAAATTATTTTTGATGATGGTTGAGCTCGATATAGCTCATGATGATGGGTGAGCCTAATATAGCTCATGATGATGGGTGCACTCAATATAGCTATCCAATGTATTGGTTAATGTGATAGAGTTAATATAATTGATGTTACTCCTACTAGATGGTGGATTTTATTAAATATAAGTAACCCCTAAGTGAAACCCAACTTAACTGGATGGAATTTACTCCAAAGAGAATGTTGGAATTATCCTGTGTTGGTGATTCAATGATTAATGTTTGTTGTCCCAAGATGCTAGCATAATTTCCCTAATACTGATATGAGTTTTAATGGTTCATTTGAACATGATTAATTTCACATGGATTATTATTTTTAACTCATATTAATCTAGTCTTATTTCACGACTCATGTTTTATGATCTAGGTTTTTATACGTATATAATCGATTATTTTATTCCCACACACATTGATTATGCTATTATACCATTATTCTAATCTTATTCATACCTACAATCATTGATATATATCTTATATGTTTACCCTTACTAAGCATGTGATCTCACCCTTTTGTATGTTTTAATTTCTCAATATTCTAAAGAATGATATTATGTAATATTTGAATTTAAGGGTATCATGTGTGGAAATTTTTTTGTAGATGATTCAGTCTTCTTATGGAATAATAAAATCATGTTATATTGGAAAAAATACCCATTCGAGGAGGAATATAAGAGGTTTTTTACGTAAAGGTTTTTTCCTAATTTTATAAAACTCTAAACCTATAATTTCTTAAGTATGTAAGTGACTCAATTTTTTCTATTGATATTTTATTTATTGATGGTTAAAATGATTCCATTTCAGTAGTTACCTAATCCATTATGCAAATAATAATTGTTTATCATTTTATCTGGGGGTATGGGTCTCAAACTATCTCAGTTGGTATCAGAATAGGGTTTATATAACATTAATGATTAAGATGTTTTATATTAGGATAATTTATGATTTAATAATTATATTATGATTTTATATGTTTAAGGTTGATCATAAGTTTAAAGACATATATACCCTTTTTAGGTACCACATTATGGGATTTTAAGGTAACTAATGAAATTTTAGGAAATGTATACTGGATTTTTATAGATCATTGAGATATATGTAACTTGTAATGCCCCGAACCCAGAAGCCCAGAGCTGTTGCATTATTTTAATACATTGGAATGATTACAAGGAATCAAGTCCCAAAAGACTGATCAGTTTAGCAGTCTTGCAAAATAAATTACATACATGAACGTTACATTACACATTAGAAAATAAAACGCAACCTAAATTATCCTTTGATAACTCCATTAAACCCCTAGATTAACCCTTTATATAAATCATAATACACTTATTGGAATCCTAGGATAATAAAAAATAGAAAGGTGTGAGCTTAGATGCTCAGTAAGAGTAAGAAATACACTGGAAGATAACATAAACATTAGGCATGGTGAATAATTAAAAAAACATATCATTACAAATAATAAACATGAACACTTTATGGTAGGAATATGAGTTGAGGAAATAATTCCATAACAAAACATAGTCACGGGTATTCTACTAGTTGAATAACCACATGAAATATCAATAGCTACTCTCATAACGATGGAATGCATAATGTCGGACATCATAACAACATATTCAAGGCCTTGTGCGAAGACTACAAATAAGATTTTTTAAAGGCCTTGTGCCAAGACACTAGTTTGTCTCATGTGACCAACCGATTCATCTAGGAGATATAGTGGGATCCACCCGTCACATACTAAGTCTAATGCATTACTCATATAAAAAGGTTTAAACATAACATAATCATTCATATTAAAACTAGCATACGAAATGTCAATACTTTAACCACAAACCATGAATAGTATAAAAATAATACATCCACAGTCAAACATAACTCATTCAATACAATATGTAATATTGTATTATAATAGATAAAACTCAATCAAGAATAATTAAGGATATTGACATAGATGAAAATAACCATAAAAAATATTTGAGAGAAATATCCCCCTTTTTGTTGAAAACTGTCACGACCCGCCCTCGGGGTCCGTGCCGTGACTACCCCAAGCCCGCCTTCCATAGGCCAGGGGCTGGAGACTAGCACCAAGGCGCAAATCCCGGTAAAAAGGGAAGGTATTGCCTTTGAAAACACACACCACAGAGTAAACAAGCGGAAGTAAACACTAAACAAGCAGAGTACGACTGAAAGTGCGGAAAAGTAAATGGGCCAGAATACAAACCCAAACTGAAAGTAAAGTACAACTCGAAAGGGAAAAACAGCAACTGAAAAGTAAAAGCCGCTACTCCGAGCTGTCCACCGGAAATCCCACCTGAAGGGTGGGTACAGATAGCTCCTCTGCTCCACGGGTCCCACCGTCCGCTCTGTGCACGTCCCGCCCAGTGGTCCACCTCCGGGTACCGTCCCGCTCTACAAGCCTCAGCTAAGTCAACGCTGTCCGTCGTCTGCAACCAACACAACGTAGTGCGGGTGAAGCCCGTGCAGGGGTGAGTATAAGCTACTCAGTAGGGACCCCGAGACCCCTGAAGGTCTCTCAAATCCACAAAGGATAAACCACGAAGAAAAATTAACAATCACGAAGTAACAACCGACATTGCTTAGGTATATGCCCATACATATACCTAAGTCATCAATTAAAATACGCTCCAACCTCCGAGCCCAGGTACCACTCAGTCCACGCAGGAAAGTATACGTATTCCACATAGGAAAGCAAAACATAATCCACACAGGATTGCACAACACAATCCACACAGGAAAGAAACAGGATTCAGCTCACACAGGTATACTTCTTCAAGGACGATAAAGATGATCACTGATCCATCTAAGTCGTCGGACCCACGAAGGATCGATAGGTAACTAACCCCCACAAAGACCCACACAGGATCGGGCTCACACAGAACCTGTAGGCGCTGGCTCACACAGAACCGCTGAGCGCAAGGACCCACACAGGATCGGGCTCACACAGAACCTGTAGCACTGATCCACATAGGATCGCTGAGTGCTGTAGTCGTCGTCGTCGAATCCACACAGGATCTCTGTACTGTTGTCGTCGAATCCACACAGGATCTCTGTACTGTCGTCGTCGAATCCACACAGGATCTCTGTACTGTCGTCGTCGCAGTCACTGTAGCAGTCGTAGCAGTAGAACAGTCGCAGCCAGCACTAGGGTTTCCGCACACAGCAAGCTCGTACGGAGGGTCCGCTCCACGAGCCGAGAGGCTGATACATCAACTGTCACGAAGACCGGAGTTGATGTATCCAAAAGTTCCGTATCGTCAACAGGAACTCAACGCAACAGACGGCGCGTCGATCGGACGCCCGGTCTGAGAGTTATTGGCATTTTCGTCTCCGGGGCCCGGTTGGTTTTTAAGGCAAAACCAACCCGACCGTACTCCACCTGCGTCCAAACCTCGGGCGGAGTATGCCAAAAGATCCGTCTCACTAAGAGGAACACTACGCGACTGACGACACGTCAATCGGACGTCCGTAGCTCAAGATATGAGCGTTTCCGCTCCGAAGGCCCGGTTGGTTTCGTAAACGAACCAACCCGGCCGAACTCAAAGTAAACCGAAACCTTGAGTGCGATATAACGAAACGACCGTCTCGATCCAAGGATCGCGTTGCCGCAGACGGTTCGTCATTCGGAGGTCCGAGGCTCAAGTTATGATCGAAAAACCGAAACTGGTCTGAAACGGGGGGGTCCGGGTCCGGGCCAACCCGGCCCGACCCCCCCCTGGGCGGCGCGGCGGCGGGCGGCGGCGCGGCGGCGGGCCGCGGTGGCGGCGGCGGCGGGCCGCGGTGGCGGCGGCGGCGGGCCGCGGCGGCGGCGCTTGGCGCCGCACGTGGGTCACGCGGGGGGCAATCAAGCCCCCCCCTATTTTGTGAAGGCGGCACGGCCTTGAGCCGTGCCTTTGCAAAAAAAACGGCCCCCGCAAGTGGGGGCCGGCTGGACGAACCTGGGGGGTTTTGCCCCCCCCCCCCTCCTTTAATTGAACCGCCCCCCTCATTAAGAGGGGGGGTTTGAAGAACCGGCCGGGGGTTTAATCCCCCGGTTTTAAGACATCCGGCCGGCCCACTGGCCGGCCGGTTTTTACCAACTGGACCGGAAATTCCGGTCCCGCCCTCGACTTCCGACGCCGGCGGCCCGGCCGCCGGTCTTTCCTTCCGCCGCGGCCCGGAACCGGCCGCGGTCTCCTCGTCCCGCCGCGGCCTGGAACCGGCCGCTGTCTTCTCGTCCCGCCGCGGCCCGGAACCGGCCGCGGCGTTCGTCATCTGGCGCGGTGCGTCGGCACCGCGCCCCTTCGCCGTGCTTCGATTCTTTTCAACGCGGCGCGACTGCGTCGCGTTCTTGAAGATTCTCCTCGGCGTAGCGCGACGGCGTTGCGTAAATTAAACGCAAGGTAAACCGCGTGGTGCGACGGCACCACGCCACTTTGCTTCCATCGCAAGAATTAAACAAGAACGTTGGAGGGGGGTTCGGCCGTGTTCGTGCGGTCCGGCCCCCCTCGCGTTAATAATAATAACGCAACTTAAAGAAAATCATGTCACACGTTAATCTTGCTAAAAGCACGATCAAGAATAAAATGAGGAATCCAAAAGAAATTCGACAACCCCTACCTCGGGTTTAAGATTCAAAGGTTCGGCTACGCTCCGCGGAAGACGGCGTCGCGGAGGTCGGGTGTCGCGGAAGCCGTTCGTCAAATCCGATGACGAAGGGATGCGTTCGAAGAGTCACGTCGTTGGCGAAACTTGTACGCCGACGAAGATGGTCCGAGGAGGAAGCGGCGTTCCCTCTCGTTGACACCAAGGACGAAGAAGAGAGGCGTCGTTCTTCGTTCTTCGTCAGAGTTTGAGCGTTCTTCGTTCTTCGTTCTTCGTCAGAGTTGAAGATGAAGAGGAATGCTCTCAAAAGCTCTCAAGGGAACAAACGATCAACCAAAAATAAAATAAGACTACATCTTATTTTATTCTCACTTTGCCAACCTTTCAAAATTCAAAAGTTGAATTCAATTCATTAATTAAGTCTAGAGTTGACAAAATTAAATGAAAAGATAAATTGGCAAGAGTTAAAGAAGGGGAGAGTTACATAAATAAGAGGAAGGGTTTTGAGAGGTTAAGGAATTTGAAAAGAAAAAGGGGTTCGTGTGGGCCCCACCACACTTAATCCTCCCAAGGGAGGTTAAGTGGGTGTGGGTCCCACTTCTAACCTCCTTTGGTAGGTTTTTAAAATAAGTTAAAATAAAATTTGTTTTGCACAAATTTTATTTAACTTAACTGAAAAACCCCAAAACGTAACTTTCAACCCGCAACAAACGCAACTCCCGAAAAGGTCTCAAAAAGCGAATATCGGCGCTGCGAGTTCATCGGTGCCCTCGGATTTCAATTCCGAGCACCGGATCAAAAGTTAGGAATTCCCGCTCGTTCGTTCACTGAACGTACCCGAGCCCAAACTTCGGAAATTAATTCCGGGCACTCCGGGCCTCGGAATCAGGTTCCGTCTGAAACCGCACTCTTGTAAAATTCTAAAGAAAATTAAGAAAAAATTTCCCTTGAATTTTACGGGTCTTTACATTACTCCCACCTCAGGGCTTTACGTCCCCGTAAAGATACAACAAAAACTAGGGAAACAAATGAGGGTACTGAGCACGCATCTGAGCCTCCCGCTCCCATGTGCTCTCCTGGAGATTCTCGTGCTGCCATCTGATGCGCACAAGAGGAATCGATCACCCACGCAGGACCCGCTCCTGTCGATCCTCTATCTCCACCGGGACCTCCGTAAAAGTCGCCCCATCGTCTACGTCAAGCTCCCCATGGTCAATGATGTGCGTCGGGTCGTGCACGTATCTCCTCAGCTGGGATACGTGGAAGACGTCGTGCACCCGGTGCAACTGAGGTGGTAGAGCCAGGCGATAAGCCACCTCGCCAATCCTGCTGAGAACCTGGAAGGGTCCGTTGAAGCACGGAGATAACTTGCCGCCTTGGCCAAATCTCCGAATACCACGTCGAGGTGAGACCCGCAAGAAGACGTGGTCGCCATCCTCGAACTCCAGTGGCCTCCGCCTCCTGTCAGCATAAGGCTTCTGCTGGCTCTGAGCTGTACTCATCCGCCCCTGGATGACCTGGACCATCTCAGGTCCCACTAGAGCTGCAAGATTTCACTTTTCTCGAAAAGAGAAATCTAGTCTCATCCCCTGGATGAACCACATTCTTTGCCTAAAACAGTCAATCCTAACATGGATGATACTAATCCATACTAAGGATGACGTCGTAAGGCCTCGACGCTACTACTAAGAGATTCAACCGTTACTCTCGCCTCCAAGGGTTGAGTCACACTGTCGGCATCAGTGTGTGGTAACTGGGTCTCCTCCAGTAGATGTCTCACAAGTGAGGGTCAAGTCAACAGCCAAAACTGGAACCTCTTAGTAACATTACGATAGAGGACAGGAACGAAAACATCACAAGGTATGCGTCTTTTATTATTGCAGCTCGTAATACAAGACGCTACACAAAAGCAACAAGGAACCAGAAGTACAAAGGATGTATCCACTAGTTCTGCTCCTGTCCATCGGCTCCCAGGGCTCCATGATCGAAGGCCTCGGCTGCCTGAAGCTGAGCTCTCCCCTGCGGTCGGGGTGGACCTCCTGGTGGTGGTGGTGGTAGAACCTCAAAGCGTCGGCCACCACCAGCTGCTCGTCCAGCTCCTCTGCCTCGTCCGCCTCCTCCCTGCGGACCGCCACGGTCGAACCTCTACCTCTGCCTAGGTGGTTCCTCAACCTTCTGCTGCTCCTCCGCATGGCGGGTCGGGCAGTCACGAGCCATGTGGCCTCGCCCGCCGCATGCATAGCACTGTCTTCCACTCGAAATACTGGCTCCGCGTTGTGTGCCCTGCACTGCTGAGCCAGTGCCCTGAGGTCTGGTCTGTCTGGACCCCTGAGTCATTCGCCGACTGCCAGCTGCAGATGACTCTGCCACGTGCCGTCCTGCGGTGGGTCTCTGTGCTGGTGTAGACTCAGCAAGGAAGCTCTCGATCAGAAGAGCCCGCTCCAGTACTCCTGTCTGAGTCGGTATGCTGAGGGAGATCAGCGATGCCCTGATCTCGTGTCTCAAACCCTGCTCGAAGGTCCGGGCCCGGAAGAATGGGTCCCGTACCATGTCGGTCGAGTAGCGCGAGAGATCGGTAAATCTCGCCGAGTACTGAGCGACCGTCATGCTGCCCTGCCGCAGCTGTAGAAGCTCCTGGATGCGCACCGCACGAAGGGTGGCTGGGACGAACTCCGAGCGGAAGATGCTCTCAAAGTCCGTCCAAAGTAGAGATGCCTCATCGTGCACCTGGAGCATCAAGCTCCACCATCGTCCTGCTGCTGCGTGTAGTAGGCTCGCAGCGAGGATCACCATGAGGTCTGCTGGTGTCCTCACTAGCCTAAACACTCGAACCACTGCCTCCAGCCAGTCCTCTGCTGCCTGGGGATCCGTCTCCCCGTGAAACTTGGGCGGTCGCTGGCGCTGAAACTCATGCAGTGCGCTGAGGCGACGTGCATCGTCAGCGGCTGCTGCTGGAAGCATCGGGGGATCGGCGGGTAAAGCTACTGCCGGTGCCACTGCTGACAAAGGGCCCTGCACCGAAGCCTCGTCGCTCGGTGGGCTGTCGTCTCGCTAGACTCTCGGAACCCTAGCTGGCTGCCGTCGTGGGGCCATCCTGAATAGGAAACAGGTGCGCCACGGTTAGAACAGTATACCAGGTGAGCTGACACAAGTAATCACAAAGAAATCTTTGAAACACACACGCAATCAATGTTTTCGTGCATTAAGTCGGAAATCAGATGTCAGGGTCCTGGTGTACGGATACGTCGGCCGCCGCACCTACACTGGACTCCCTGGACTGATAACCACACTCAATACGCTAAACATTATTGCTTCAAATAGAAAAGATCAGAGTTCGCGGTAGAACCGAACTGCTCTGATACCAATTTGTCACGACCCGCCCTCGGGGTCCGTGCCGTGACTACCCCAAGCCCGCCTTCCATAGGCCAGGGGCTGGCGACTAGCACCAAGGCGCAAATCCCGGTAAAAAGGGAAGGCATTGCCTTTGAAAACACACACCACAGAGTAAACAAGCGGAAGTAAACACTAAACAAGCAGAGTACGACTGAAAGTGAGGAAAAGTAAATGGGCCAGAATACAAACCCAAACTGAAAGTAAAGTACAACTCGAAAGGGAAAAACAGCAACTGAAAAGTAAAAGCCGCTACTCCGAGCTGTCCACCGGAAATCCCACCTGAAGGGTGGGTACAGATAGCTCCTCTGCTCCACGGGTCCCACCGTCTGCTCTGTGCACGTCCCGCCCAGTGGTCCACCTCCGGGTACCGTCCCGCTCTACAAGCCTCAGCTAAGTCAACGCTGTCCGTCGTCTGCAACCAACACAACGTAGTGCGGGCGAAGCCCGTGCAGGGGTGAGTATAAGCTACTCAGTAGGGACCCCGAGACCCCTGAAGGTCTCTCAAATCCACAAAGGATAAACCACGAAGAAAAATTAACAATCACGAAGTAACAACCGACATTGCTTAGGTATATGCCCATACATATACCTAAGTCATCAATTAAAATACGCTCCAACCTCCGAGCCCAAGTACCACTCAGTCCACGCAGGAAAGTATACGTATTCCACATAGGAAAGCAAAACATAATCCACACAGGATTGCACAACACAATCCACACAGGAAAGAAACAGGATTCAGCTCACACAGGTATACTTCTTCAAGGACGATAAAGATGATCACTGATCCATCTAAGTCGTCGGACCCACGAAGGATCGATAGGTAACTAACCCCCGCAAAGACCCACACAGGATCGGGCTCACACAGAACCTGTAGGCGCTGGCTCACACAGAACCGCTGAGCGCAAGGACCCACACAGGATCGGGCTCACACAGAACCTGTAGCACTGATCCACATAGGATCGCTGAGTGCTGTAGTCGTCGTCGTCGAATCCACACAGGATCTCTGTACTGTCGTCGTCGAATCCACACAGGATCTCTGTACTGTCGTCGTCGAATCCACACAGGATCTCTGTACTGTCGTCGTCGCAGTCACAGTAGCAGTCGTAGCAGTAGAACAGTCGCAGCCAGCACTAGGGTTTCCGCACACAGCAAGCTCGTACGGAGGGTCCGCTCCACGAGCCGAGAGGCTGATACATCAACTGTCACGAAGACCGGAGTTGATGTATCCAAAAGTTCCGTATCGTCAACAGGAACTCAACGCAACAGACGGCGCGTCGATCGGACGCCCGGTCTGAGAGTTATTGGCATTTTCGTCTACGGGGCCCGGTTGGTTTTTAAGGCAAAACCAACCCGACCGTACTCCACCTGCGTCCAAACCTCGGGCGGAGTATTCCAAAAGATCCGTCTCACTAAGAGGAACACTACGCGACTGACGGCACGTCAATCGGACGTCCGTAGCTCAAGATATGAGCGTTTCCGCTCCGAAGGCCCGGTTGGTTTCGTAAACGAACCAACCCGGCCGAACTCAAAGTAACCCGAAACCTTGAGTGCGATATAGCGAAACGACCGCCTCGATCCAAGGATCGTGTTGCCGCAGACGGTTCGTCATTCGGAGGTCCGAGGCTCAAGTTATGAGCCAAAAACCGAAACTGGTCTGAAACGGGGGGGTCCGGGTCCGGGCCAACCCGGCCCGACCCCCCCCTGGGCGGCGCGGCGGTCGGCGGCGGCGGACGGCGGCGGCGGGCGGCGGCGCGGCGGCGCGGTGGCAGGCCGCGGTGGCGGCGGCGGCGGGCCGCGGGGGCGGGCGGCGGCGCGGCGGCGGGCCGCGGTGGCGGCGGCGGCGGCGCTTGGCGCCGCACGTGGGTCACGCGGGGGGCAATCAAGCCCCCCCCCTGTTTTGTGAAGCCGGCACGGCCTTGAGCCGTGCCTTTGCAAAAAAAACGGCCCCCGCAAGTGGGGGCCGGCTGGACGAACCGGTGGGGTTTTGCCCCCCCCTCCTTTAATTGAACCGCCCCCCTCATTAAGAGGGGGGGTTTGAAGAACCGGCCGGGGGTTTAATCCCCCGGTTTTAAGACATCCGGCCGGCCCGCTGGCCGGCCGGTTTTTACCAACTGGACCGGAAATTCCGGTCCCGCCCTCGACTTCCGACGCCGGCGGCCCGGCCGCCGGTCTTTCCTTCCGCCGCGGCCCGGAACCGGCCGCGGTCTCCTCGTCCCGCCGCGGCCTGGAACCGGCCGCGGTCTTCTCGTCCCGCCGCGGCCCGGAACCGGCCGCGGCGTTCGTCATCTGGCGCGGTGCGTCGGCACCGCGCCCCTTCGCCGTGCTTCGATTCTTTTCAACGCGGCGCGACGGCGTCGCGTTCTTGAAGATTCTCCTCGGCGTAGCGCGACGGCGTTGCGTAAATTAAACGCAAGGTAAACCGCGTGGTGCGACGGCACCACGCCACTTTGCTTCCATCGCAAGAATTAAACAAGAACGTTGGAGGGGGGTTCGGCCGTGTTCGTGTGGTCCGGCCCCCCTCGCGTTAATAATAATAACGCAACTTAAAGAAAATCATGTCACACGTTAATCTTGCTAAAAGCACGATCAAGAATAAAATGAGGAATCCAAAAGAAATTCGACAACCCCTACCTCGGGTTTAAGATTCAAAGGTTCGGCTACGCTCCGCGGAAGACGGCGTCGCGGAGGTCGGGTGTCGCGGAAGCCGTTCGTCAAATCCGATGACGAAGGGATGCGTTCGAAGAGTCACGTCGTTGGCGAAACTTGTACGCCGACGAAGATGGTCCGAGGAGGAAGCGGCGTTCCCTCTCGTTGACACCAAGGACGAAGAAGAGAGGCGTCGTTCTTCGTTCTTCGTCAGAGTTTGAGCGTTCTTCGTTCTTCGTTCTTCGTCAGAGTTGAAGATGAAGAGGAATGCTCTCAAAAGCTCTCAAGGGAACAAACGATCAACCAAAAATAAAATAAGACTACATCTTATTTTATTCTCACTTTGCCAACCTTTCAAAATTCAAAAGTTGAATTCAATTCATTAATTAAGTCTAGAGTTGACAAAATTAAATGAAAAGATAAATTGGAAAGAGTTAAAGAAGGGGAGAGTTACATAAATAAGAGGAAGGGTTTTGAGAGGTTAAGGAATTTGAAAAGAAAAAGGGGTTCGTGTGGGCCCCATCACACTTAATCCTCCCAAGGGAGGTTAAGTGGGTGTGGGTCCCACTTCTAACCTCCTTTGGTAGGTTTTTAAAATAAGTTAAAATAAAATTTGTTTTGCACAAATTTTATTTAACTTAACTGAAAAACCCCAAAACGCAACTTTCAACCCGCAACAAACGCAACTCCCGAAAAGGTCTCAAAAAGCGAATATCGGCGCTGCGAGTTCATCGGTGCCCTCGGATTTCAATTCCGAGCACCGGATCAAAAGTTAGGAATTCCCGCTCGTTTGTTCACTGAACGTACCCGAGCCCAAACTTCGGAAATTAATTCCGGGCACTCCGGGCCTCGGAATCAGGTGCCGTCTGAAACCGCACTCTTGTAAAATTCTAAAGAAAATTAAGAAAAAATTTCCCTTGAATTTTACGGGTCTTTACATTACTCCCACCTCAGGGATTTACGTCCCCGTAAAGATACAACAAAAACTAGGGAAACAAATGAGGGTACTGAGCACGCATCTGAGCCTCCCGCTCCCATGTGCTCTCCTGGAGATTCCCGTGCTGCCATCTGATGCGCACAAGAGGAATCGATCACCCACGCAGGACCCGCTCCTGTCGATCCTCTATCTCCACCGGGACCTCCGTAAAAGTCGCCCCATCGTCTACGTCAAGCTCCCCATGGTCAATGATGTGCGTCGGGTCGTGCACGTATCTCCTCAGCTGGGATACGTGGAAGACGTCGTGCACCCGGTGCAACTGAGGTGGTAGAGCCAGGCGATAAGCCACCTCGCCAATCCTGCTGAGAACCTGGAAGGGTCCGTTGAAGCACGGAGATAACTTGCCGCCTTGGCCAAATCTCCGAATACCACGTCGAGGTGAGACCCGCAAGAAGACGTGGTCGCCATCCTCGAACTCCAGTGGCCTCCGCCTCCTGTCAGCATAAGGCTTCTGCTGGCTCTGAGCTGTACTCATCCGCCCCTGGATGACCTGGACCATCTCAGGTCCCACTAGAGCTGCAAGATTTCTCTTTTCCCGAAAAGAGAAATCTAGTCTCATCCCCTGGATGAACCACATTCTTTGCCTAAAACAGTCAATCCTAACATGGATGATACTAATCCATAATAAGGATGACGTCGTAAGGCCTCGACGCTACTACTAAGAGATTCAACCGTTACTCTCGCCTCCAAGGGTTGAGTCACACTGTCGGCATCAGTGTGTGGTAACTGGGTCTCCTCCAGTAGATGTCTCACAAGTGAGGGTCAAGTCAACAGCCAAAACTGGAACCTCTTAGTAACATTACGATAGAGGACAGGAATGAAAACATCACAAGGTATGCGTCTTTTATTATTGCAGCTCGTAATACAAGACGCTACACAAAAGCAACAAGGAACCAGAAGTACAAAGGATGTATCCACTAGTTCTGCTCCTGTCCATCGGCTCCCAGGGCTCCATGATCGAAGGCCTCGGCTGCCTGAAGCTGAGCTCTCCCCTGCGGTCGGGGTGGACCTCCTGGTGGTGGTGGTGGTAGAACCTCAAAGCGTCGGCCACCACCAGCTGCTCGTCCAGCTCCTCTGCCTCGTCCGCCTCCTCCCTGCGGACCGCCACGGTCGAACCTCTTCCTCTGCCTAGGTGGTTCCTCAACCGTCTGCTGCTCCTCCGCATGGCGGGTCGGGCAGTCACGAGCCATGTGGCCTCGCCCGCCGCATGCATAGCACTGTCTTCCACTCGAAATACTGGCTCCGCGTTGTGTGCCCTGCACTGCTGAGCCAGTGCCCTGAGGTCTGGTCTGTCTGGACCCCTGAGTCATTCGCCGACTGCCAGCTGCAGATGACTCTGCCACGTGCCGTCCTGCGGTGGGTCTCTGTGCTGGTGTAGACTCAGCAAGGAAGCTCTCGATCAGAAGAGCCCGCTCCAGTACTCCTGTCTGAGTCGGTATGCTGAGGGAGATCAGCGATGCCCTGATCTCGTGTCTCAAACCCTGCTCAAAGGTCCGGGCCCGGAAGAATGGGTCCCGTACCATGTCGGTCGAGTAGCGCGAGAGATCGGTAAATCTCACCGAGTACTGAGCGACCGTCATGCTGCCCTGCCGCAGCTGTAGAAGCTCCTGGATGCGCACCGCACGAAGGGTGGCTGGGACGAACTCCGAGCGGAAGATGCTCTCAAAGTCCGTCCAAAGTAGAGATGCCTCATCGTGCACCTGGAGCATCAAGCTCCACCATCGTCCTGCTGCTGCGTGTAGTAGGCTCGCAGCGAGGATCACCATGAGGTCTGCTGGTGTCCTCACTAGCCTAAACACTCGAACCACTGCCTCCAGCCAGTCCTCTCCTGCCTGGGGATCCGTCTCCCCGCGAAACCTGGGCGGTCGCTGGCGCTGAAACTCATGCAGTGCGCTGAGGCGACGTGCATCGTCAGCGGCTGCTGCTGGAAGCATCGGGGGATCGGCGGGTAAAGCTACTGCCGGTGCCACTGCTGACAAAGGGCCCTGCACCGAAGCCTCGTCGCTCGGTGGGCTGTCGTCTCGCTCGACTCTCGGAACCCTAGCTGGCTGCCGTCGTGGGGCCATCCTGAATAGGAAACAGGTGCGCCACGGTTAGAACAGTATACCAGGTGAGCTGACACAAGTAATCACAAAGAAATCTTTGAAACACACACGCAATCAATGTTTTCGTGCATTAAGTCGGAAATCAGATGTCAGGGTCCTGGTGTACGGATACGTCGGCCGCCGCACCTACACTGGACTCCCTGGACTGATAACCACACTCAATACGCTAAACATTATTGCTTCACATAGAAAAGATCAGAGTTCGCGGTAGAACCGAACTGCTCTGATACCAATTTGTCACGACCCGCCCTCGGGGTCCGTGCCGTGACTACCCCAAGCCCGCCTTCCATAGGCCAGGGGCTGGCGACTAGCACCAAGGCGCAAATCCCGGTAAAAAGGGAAGGCATTGCCTTTGAAAACACACACCACAGAGTAAACAAGCGGAAGTAAACACTAAACAAGCAGAGTACGACTGAAAGTGCGGAAAAGTAAATGGGCCAGAATACAAACCCAAACTGAAAGTAAAGTACAACTCGAAAGGGAAAAACAGCAACTGAAAAGTAAAAGCCGCTACTCCGAGCTGTCCACCGGAAATCCCACCTGAAGGGTGGGTACAGATAGCTCCTCTGCTCCACGGGTCCCACCGTCTGCTCTGTGCACGTCCCGCCCAGTGGTCCACCTCCGGGTACCGTCCCGCTCTACAAGCCTCAGCTAAGTCAACGTTGTCCGTCGTCTGCAACCAACACAACGTAGTGCGGGCGAAGCCCGTGCAGGGGTGAGTATAAGCTACTCAGTAGGGACCCCGAGACCCCTGAAGGTCTCTCAAATCCACAAAGGATAAACCACGAAGAAAAATTAACAATCACAAAGTAACAACCGACATTGCTTAGGTATATGCCCATACATATACCTAAGTCATCAATTAAAATACGCTCCAACCTCCGAGCCCAAGTACCACTCAGTCCACGCAGGAAAGTATACGTATTCCACATAGGAAAGAAAAACATAATCCACACAGGATTGCACAACACAATCCACACAGGAAGGAAACAGGATTCAGCTCACACAGGTATACTTCTTCAAGGACGATAAAGATGATCACTGATCCATCTAAGTCGTCGGACCCATGAAGGATCGATAGGTAACTAACCCCCGCAAAGACCCACACAGGATCGGGCTCACACAGAACCTGTAGGCGCTGGCTCACACAGAACCGCTGAGCGCAAGGACCCACACAGGATCGGGCTCACACAGAACCTGTAGCACTGATCCACATAGGATCGCTGAGTGCTGTAGTCGTCGTCGTCGAATCCACACAGGATCTCTGTACTGTCGTCGTCGAATCCACACAGGATCTCTGTACTGTCGTCGTCGAATCCACACAGGATCTCTGTACTGTCGTCGTCGCAGTCACAGTAGCAGTCGTAGCAGTAGAACAGTCGCAGCCAGCACTAGGGTTTCCGCACACAGCAAGCTCGTACGGAGGGTCCGCTCCACGAGCCGAGAGGCTGATACATCAACTGTCACGAAGACCGGAGTTTATGTATCCAAAAGTTCCGTATCGTCAACAGGAACTCAACGCAACAGACGGCGCGTCGATCGGACGCCCGGTCTGAGAGTTATTGGCATTTTCGTCTACGGGGCCCGGTTGGTTTTTAAGGCAAAACCAACCCGACCGTACTCCACCTGCGTCCAAACCTCGGGCGGAGTATTCCAAAAGATCCGTCTCACTAAGAGGAACACTACGCGACTGACGGCACGTCAATCGGACGTCCGTAGCTCAAGATATGAGCGTTTCCGCTCCGAAGGCCCGGTTGGTTTCGTAAACGAACCAACCCGGCCGAACTAAAAGTAAACCGAAACCTTGAGTGCGATATAGCGAAACGACCGTCTCGATCCAAGGATCGCGTTGCCGCAGACGGTTCGTCATTCGGAGGTCCGAGGCTCAAGTTATGAGCCAAAAACCGAAACTGGTCTGAAACGGGGGGGTCCGGGTCCGGGCCAACCCGGCCCGACCCCCCCCCCCCCTGGGCGGCGCGGCGGCCGGCGGCGGCGGACGGCGGCGGCGGGCGGCGGCGCGGCGGCGCGGCCGCAGGGCGCGGTGGCGGCGGCGGCGGGCCGCGGCAGCGGGCGGCGGCGCGGCGGCGCGGCGGCGGGCCGCGGTGGCGGCGGCGGCGGCGCGTGGCGCCGCACGTGGGTCACGCGGGGGGAAATCAAGCCCCCCCTGTTTTGTGAAGGCGGCACGGCCTTGAGCCGTGCCTTTGCAAAAAAAACGGCCCCCGCAAGTGGGGGCCGGCTGGACGAACCGGGGGGGTTTTGCCCCCCCCCTCCTTTAATTGAACCGCCCCCCTCATTAAGAGGGGGGGTTTGAAGAACCGGCCGGGGGTTTAATCCCCCGGTTTTAAGACATCCGGCCGGCCCGCTGGCCGGCCGGTTTTTACCAACTGGACCGGAAATTCCGGTCCCGCCCTCGACTTCCGACGCCGGCGGCCCGGCCGCCGGTCTTTCCTTCCGCCGCGGCCCGGAACCGGCCGCGGTCTCCTCGTCCCGCCGCGGCCTGGAACCGGCCGCGGTCTTCTCGTCCCGCCGCGGCCCGGAACCGGCCGCGGTGTTCGTCATCTGGCGCGGTGCGTCGGCACCGCGCCCCTTCGCCGTGCTTCGATTCTTTTCAACGCGGCGCGACGGCGTCGCGTTCTTGAAGATTCTCCTCGGCGTAGCGCGACGGCGTTGCGTAAATTAAACGCAAGGTAAACCGCGTGGTGCGACGGCCCCACGCCACTTTGCTTCCATCGCAAGAATTAAACAAGAACGTTGGAGGGGGGTTCGGCCGTGTTCGTGCGGTCCGGCCCCCCTCGCGTTAATAATAATAACGCAACTTAAAGAAAATCATGTCACACGTTAATCTTGCTAAAAGCACGATCAAGAATAAAATGAGGAATCCAAAAGAAATTCGACAACCCCTACCTCGGGTTTAAGATTCAAAGGTTCGGCTACGCTCCGCGGAAGACGGCGTCGCAGAGGTCGGGTGTCGCGGAAGCCGTTCGTCAAATCCGATGACGAAGGGATGCGTTCGAAGAGTCACGTCGTTGGCGAAACTTGTACGCCGACGAAGATGGTCCGAGGAGGAAGCGGCGTTCCCTCTCGTTGACACCAAGGACGAAGAAGAGAGGCGTCGTTCTTCGTTCTTCGTCAGAGTTTGAGCATTCTTCGTTCTTCGTTCTTCGTCAGAGTTGAAGATGAAGAGGAATGCTCTCAAAAGCTCTCAAGGGAACAAACGATCAACCAAAAATAAAATAAGACTACATCTTATTTTATTCTCACTTTGCCAACCTTTCAAAATTCAAAAGTTGAATTCAATTCATTAATTAAGTCTAGAGTTGACAAAATTAAATGAAAAGATAAATTGGCAAGAGTTAAAGAAGGGGAGAGTTACATAAATAAGAGGAAGGGTTTTGAGAGGTTAAGGAATTTGAAAAGAAAAAGGGGTTCGTGTGGGCCCCACCACACTTAATCCTCCCAAGGGAGGTTAAGTGGGTGTGGGTCCCACTTCTAACCTCCTTTGGTAGGTTTTTAAAATAAGTTAAAATAAAATTTGTTTTGCACAAATTTTATTTAACTTAACTGAAAAACCCCAAAACGTAACTTTCAACCCGCAACAAACGCAACTCCCGAAAAGGTCTCAAAAAGCGAATATCGGCGCTGCGAGTTCATCGGTGCCCTCAGATTTCAATTCCGAGCACCGGATCAAAAGTTAGGAATTCCCGCTCGTTCGTTCACTGAACGTACCCGAGCCCAAACTTCGGAAATTAATTCCGGGCACTCCGGGCCTCGGAATCAGGTGCCGTCTGAAACCGCGCTCTTGTAAAATTCTAAAGAAAATTAAGAAAAAATTTCCCTTGAATTTTACGGGTCTTTACAAAAACATTTAAAAGTCTCACTATTTATGAAGAACCCATTTAAAATAGATTTTTGAATCAAAGTGTCCCATACCACTTTAAAAATTTTAAAATGAATTTTAATTTTGAAACATTAATTTCCATATAAATAAATCCTTAAACCATTTTTAAAACATGGACGTTAATGAGAAATATTTAGAAGAATAGATCTTTAAAACATTTAAAATGATATTTTAGTTAGAGTTCCTAACCAAAAGAAAGACAATTGAATAAAAATAATTGAGGTAATAAAAACTATATAATATCATGAGAATAAAGGGATTAATGATATACTATGTCAAAGTACATTATATACACCATATAAAAGTTAATTGACATATAACAACAAAGAAGTCTCAATGGAATGTAAATTGAGATTAAATCCCTTATAAAGACCGCATCCTTAGGTTAAGGATAAATAAATGAAATAATTATTTGTGGAAAATATAAATACATTAAATATGATTGGATATTAAGTTTAAATCAATCAGAGGACATTCACACATATTCTTGTAAAAACAACACCAATGACTTGGATGTTTAACTCAATGAATAGAAATTGAGTTAAGATTACACTTTTCAAATTAATATCAATGACATAAGAAATTATAAATGGGGTGATTATGTGTATCAAAAGTATATACACCCAAAGGGGAGTGGAAATTACTACATAAATAAAAAATATTGATTCCACACATAATATTGGAGTTAAATAATCAATGAAGTATGTGTAAAGCCCAATGAGTGGAAATTGAAATTTGAAATTCCCTTACCAATTTGGTAACTTATGAAACGTACACTCCATAAAATAAGGATCGTATAATAAATATGTAAATAATCATAAGTTAAATTATATTACACCAAGAATAAAATCATGGGTAGTACATATGCCACAATAAAGGAAATAGTGTCCAATATAGCATGAATCTCACTAGAATAAAATGTGAGATGAAGAACCCTTACTTTGTTGTAATCAATCGAGTCGTATGACCAAAAATTTATAAATAAAAATGAGTCACATAATACCATTAATATAAATATAATCATGTAATATTTATCCAAAGTCAGTACACAATACACCACATTTAATTAATAAGTTGCGAATAATGGAAATCTCACGGAATTAAAAGTGAGATAAGAAACCCCTTACCTTGTGTCTGACATGATTTGTTCATTCTTTAATCTCCTGAATAATAAACTAAAGTTAATTTCTACTTGATTAATAAATTTTTTTAATTATATTATTCCTTTTTTATCACTTATTAACATGATATAAACATTATGTAATCATTTAATCTAATAATGGTTGTTTTGTTGATATTTGGTACTTGAGTCAAAAATGAACATGTTATAATTAAAAATTGTCCTTGTGGTCAAAAGTTTATTATCTACAGTATAATATTAATGATTAAAATATCATATATATCATATATATCAAGTATATATATATATACACAATTAGTTCATGATATTTGGAGATAAGAAATGAAATGCACTGTTCATGGAGTTGGTAAGTCATACGTATGCATGAACACAATTTTCATTTATATTTCATATATAATGAAATGAAAACTTAATGAAACATAGGTATATTATAATTCCACTATAATATCATATGATATATGTGTTAAATAATTTAATTAATTCCATCCTTTATATGTTCCATGTATGTCATGAACGAATCATATCACCTTGAGGGCGTGGTAGTCCGCACTTCTTCAAAAGAAATTATCGTGTTCACACATATTGGAAAGCATAAAGGATTGTTTGTAAATAAAAATTACAGAATATTAGAGAAAAAATAAACATAATATATATCATATATAAATAAAGTGCCATAATAATGGCCACCATAATAGCCGTTAGGAGAGAATTGTAAAATCATTATTTCGCGAGACAATAGTTTGTTCTCAACAGAAACAATATGTTCTTTACCCATTAGATGGAGGTGTGTGTAAGTTTATCTCTAATACTTATCATAAAAAACCTAGTATTTTTAGAATACTGGTGTTGTTATAAAAGAATGTAATAAAAAGAGTTTAGGGGGTTGGAGAAGTAAAATAAAAGAAGAGAACTTTAGGGAAGATGTTACCTTAAAATTGGGTAACTCCATTTGGTTTGAACCAAAAAGATTTATTGATGTGACTTATGCATAATGTAAGTCTTCTAGGTGGAAGGAAGGGATATTTATATATTATTTGGGCTGAGTATGGATGATCCAAGGGGATTGATAGGTGTGAGTAAGGGGCTAGAGGTGAGAAATATTTATAAGGGGGAGGAGGGGTTCTTTAGGAAAGTGTGAAAAGATTATTTTATTATATAATGATTTTTGGTTTATAAACGTCCACAAATAATTATACTAAAATATAAGATGACTAATGGTCGAAATAAAATCATCCAATAAGAATTGGACAGGTTTTGGATAATTTTCTAATCTTTATAATCTTATTTATTTAAATCATTCATTAATGAGGTAAACACTACATCATTATTGTGTCATAAATAATTTTATTTTTTTGATGTCTAAAAATAATAAAAAATACCATGATGTAGGAAATATTTTTATCTTTATAATTAATATTATAGTAGATGATATAACTTATAAAACCCCATGTAAAAATTTATTTACTAAAAGATATATGTTTAAGTCATTTTTTGTCTTTACTTAAGATTTATTAATATAAATTTTCATTAGCACTCTTAAGTGGATCCATGGGGTACCAAAATCTACCCAACGATTCCCATGGTAGGAAATGACTCATCAAATAAGATTAGGACAAGTTTTAAGGTAATTTTGTATTATTATAATAATTTGTTTACCTTAAATTACCCTATTTACCATTAACCGCGGTAATTAAAAGTCAAAAGTTACGATTCACCAAAAATTATTTTCATCTTATTGAACCAAATTTTAATTACTAATAACAACCTTGAATGTATTATTTTCAAAATTCAATTCATAGAAGCGGTAAAATTTCATTTAAATGAAAAAGTCAGATTTTTAACTACTACTTAGTGGTTTCACTATTCATCAAAAATTGAAGTTTTTTTAGAAAAATTACCATAATTCAGCCAAATAAAAATTTGATATTACGAATTAAAAAAATGATGAATATTTTAAAAAATTGAATACATAGAAGTTGGATTAATTAATATAAAATTAATTCCCGTTGAAAAAACAAAATGCGTGTTTTTAAGAAATATTAACTATCAAAAGATTGACACTTTTTTATGTTCAATTTCAAAGTGAAAATACATCCAACGACCAAAATTGGATTAAATGGTAAAAATATAATATAATTAAACATAAAAACAAATTTAAAAGATAATATAACCATATAAATAAATTAGATTAAAAGACAGTTTTGAATTAAAATACATTATTTCTCACTATTCATAAAAAATGAACATTATTAGAAAAATACCAAAATTTCATCCAAAGTAAATTTTTATGTCCAAATTCAAAAGATGAATTTTATTTTGTAAAATTGAATATATAAAATTGCCAAATATTGGATTTAAAAAGGGTTCACCTTTAAAAGGTGGTAAAATTTCATTTTTTGAAAAAGATATTTTTTTATCTGAAAAATTGAATTTGTTCTTAGAACATGTCTTAGAAACACATAATACATAAGTTAAAATTATATGGTGTATAAAAAAATTCAAAATACAGTTAATACTATTCATAACAGTTTTTTTGAACGGCTAGTTTGGTATGTCGTTGTGCGCTCGAACTCATTGTTGTGTGTGGTGAAAGCTATTAAATTACTTTAAAGAGATAGCATACTATGAAATCATGGGGTGTAACATAACCCTTATGTTTAACATGTGATTTAGTGTTAAGTTATAAAAAGAAATTTATTGGGGAAATAATTTGAAAGAAACATATGAACTTTATGTTTAATAAATTCTTTGATGATGAGGTAGTTACGGTTAATGTTAATAAATAGGTTTTCATATTTTGGGAATATATAATATTGAAAAGTGATTTGGTGACTAAGTGATTAATTTTATTTTTGATAAGTTAACTATTTTTTTGAACATTATATGATTAATGTAAACAATATATTATTGGTTAAGATGAGATTTTATTTTATGTATAAATATTGAGTTATCTTTTGGAAGCATACATATTTTTTATTGACTAGTTATGGTGATTACGGTTATTTATGGAAATGATTATCATATTCTAGAGATTATATAATTAATGAATATTCATTTTGGTTATGTAACATAATGAGTGATTGATTTTGTTTAGAGGTAATTGTTATGTTGATATCTAAAGAATATGTGATCAAATATTTTTTGTTCTTTTTTGGGTTTCAAATTTTATCAATCATATTTTGAATAGATTTTGGGTTATTTATTTATGCAATGTACAAAGTTGAACATTGGGTGTTAATTTTGAGGATTTTTATATTGATGTAGTATTTCTTCATATGATGGTTTATTCATATTTGATATTATATTATCATTTTGTAACCATTTTTGGTTTCTATTGATGGATAAAAACATGAGAAATAAAATTTCCTCCTTTTTTCTGGATATTGTGATATGTGAAAGTTAATTTTAGTGTTTTAGGCATAAAAAATTCATCATTTAGAATAAGATATGAATTAGAGGTGGGAAAATTCTTAAAAAACAATTAAATGATGAAATTACTCTTATGGTATGGAATAAATCCAAGTAAATATATTTTCTATTATTCTCTATCTTGATGGAAAAGAATTACTCAATTTAAGTGAGATGAATATAAATCAATCGAATATTATATGTAAAATATTTCTTAGCTATTAAGGTACTCTTTATGATACTATTTCACTATAATGAGTCTCATTATAGTAAATACTTGATCTAAGAAATACTTAGTAAATGATATGTTTACTAGTATAAATGTAACAATCCAAGTTTTCATGATTTTTTTGAATAAATTAAATTAATTTGATATATTTTATTACACACAACACTATGTTATATATCATTACATGCAACAACATGCTTTCTCAATAACTTGCGTTATACGTAAGACCGAGTTTTACTGAACAATAATATACTATTTACATTATTATTTAATTTATCATTTAGCCTTTGGAATGGAGTGAATGAATAGTATTAACTATATTATGAAAATATATAGTTTATATACATTTTTTATTAATCTACTGATTATAAATATAATAAAAATCATTTAAAATAAAAACAAATGTTTTTCTGAAAAACTATTTTTTTGTAAAATATTTTTTAGCCATGCTTCATGGACATATTTCACCATTATTTTTTGTCAATATGATTAAAGTTATTTAAAAAAATAATATTCATTTTTGAAATTATCATATCAAAATTATCTTAGGGGGGTTTTTGGTATTTTTTTTAAATATTTTATTTTTTGGATGAATAGTGAAAAATATTGAATTATAATTGAAAGTTTCCTTTTAATTTAAATAATTTATAATGATAAATTATATTTTTAATATTTTTTAAAGTAAAATTAGATAAATTTTATATCAATTAATCCAATTTAGTTCATTGGAATCATTTTCATGTTGAAGTTTCATATTAAAATTTTGTAAACTTTTGAACATTTTCAATTTGATGTTTTATCGCTGTGTCTACAGTAATAATTTTAAATAAAAAATTTCCACTTATATGAATGGAATTTGAAAAAATGGACTCCATATTTTTAATCATAATAATTTATTTTATCTAAAAAATTCAACTTAATTTTTGATTAAAATTAATAGTAAAAATAGAAAAAATTATTTACCGTGATTAAGGTAAAAATAGATTTACTGTGGGGATAATGTAAGAAGATGAGGGTAAAAATGACCCAAAAACATTTCCAAGACCAAATATATGGATATATTTCTATCTTATATCTTCTAGGTTTAATAATGGCCTATATTATAGGCTTCTCGAATGATACAAAACATGGTTATGATTGAATCGTTTCAAAAAATTACAAGTGTGTCGGTCACCTTACTTATAAAAGCCCACCCCCTACGCTCTCTTACTAACATCATAAAACCATTTTGGTTCATCCAAGTCCCACCCAAATCACTTCCCATATTATATTCTCTAATTCTATAATCCTTAGTTTTGATAGAAATTCAACCAAGGTATAATTTTAGTGAAAACCTAAGAAGGATAACTGAATAGTACGACAAAATGCCCGTATAGCAACAAATTTTTTAATCTAGAGGCAGTTTAGACCACCGCTATATGGCCATGTGATGGTTTTAGAAAACCTCCACTAAAATTGGTTCCGAAAATCAACATGTGGTAGTTCCTTCCATTTAGTGGTGGTTTCTGGAGAGTGTGATAGAATACATATTTCGCTGTGGGTTTTTAAGTTTTAGCCGCATTTTTTGCTTTTAAAAAATAACTACAATATAGTGGTGGTTAAAAAAGATGCTAAAGTCTAAAACTTTTACCAAAAAAACCACCACTAGTATAAATAAAAATACCGCTAATCCAATTTTTTCATATTTAGTGGAGGATTTAACCTTCACCCTAAAAAATACAATAATATTGCAGCGGTTTAAACAACCGCTATACCATGAATGACAAAAAAAGATGTAGGTTCTACAACACCAGAACCTGCAAATAGAACAAAAAATCATAGATACCATCATATCATATGGGAAAACACATTCATTATCAAAACTTGTCCCTTAAATCAACCCATCATCACAATACTTCCTTTCCACATCATCATTAAACATACAATCCACTAGAACATATTTCAACAAGATATCCATTCCTCCTCACTAATGAAATCTAATACATGATATTATATCAAAATTATAATAAATATATCAATAATGATATATTTATAATTCATTTCACATACCTTAACCCTATAATAATAAATCAACAGCCACAATAACCAAACATGTAGTTTAAGGGAAACATATCATTACAAAGGTATGCCAATAAATAACCATTAAGGAAATTTTCTCCAACCCAACATAATATTATACCATAATTAAATTAAACACATAAATACGACACCCATTGTCCTGATCACATCTAAAATATAAGAAAAAGATAAAAATACCCACATTGGACGTATAGATACATGAACAAACCCTATCAATTAATCTTTTCCCAATGATAAACTCTGCTCTCCACCTACTCCATCTCCATCTCTACTTCTAACTACCAGCACCTGTAAGACAATTATATTGAAAATTAAACAATGTTGTATATTTATATTTTAACTTAAAATTAATAAATTTTTTGTGAACTAAATGATTTTGAAGTTGTGTGATTTACCTTCTCACCACCAGTCATCACTTGCAATCCCCATTTTCCTGCCAAACACCTCAAATGGTAATGGTCCTAAACCCATCCCACACAGTTGACCAGGATGCTCCGTCCCAAGGACATTGACAACTTGGTCATCCTAGGAGACTGAGTAGGACTATGTGTGATTAAAATTCTATAGTTATTTAATTTTTACCTATAAATAAAATATCAGTCACACTAGAAGAAATATATATTAACATAGTGAAAATTGATAATATGTTATTATAATGAAAAATGAATTCATACCCCCACTTCATTAGTAGACTCATTAACAAAACACCCATAATATTTTTATGAACATTCAACCACACTTCTTATTCAGGATGCTTGGTGGCCTAAACTCTATGACTACATTAAACAATGATAAATAAACAGTTTAACATATTAAACAGATAACATTATCCAATAAATATATAAACTAATGAAAATATTACTAGAGTAAATCGAATTTTAGAGAAACTCTTTGACCCTACAGTGTGAGTATAACACTTACTCCTTAGAATTCCTATCATTTAATCAAATAAATTTATGTCCATCAAATTTATTTTGAAAAATTCATGCAGAAAAAATAGAAATTATAACAAATGAACCATACTAAAAAAAAATATATATATAATGATAATGAATGTTTTCAAAAATGACATAAGTTGTTGGAAATTTAATGGATAACTGCTCATACAATCATTTTCATCTTCAATCATGTTGGTTTCCTACTCCATTATTAGTTCATCTACTTTTCCCACTCTTATAAGACTAATATTTTCAATATCATGAGGAAAAAATAAGACTTCTTATTTCTATTGATGGTATTCAATGTCAGAGGTAAAATATTCCACTTCATTACCCATATCATACAAGTCTCTTTGTTTTACATGATCAACTACACTCTACTCTTCATCCACGACATCTTTCAGATAAAATATAATTTTATCATTCAATGATAAGATATACAGATCATATAGTACATGGTCACCAACATCCATCAAGTGAGAGAAGTTCATAGAAGTAAATTGTAAAGAATATATTTTAACACCCTTGATAATATCCTCCCAATTTCATTTGAATAAAAAAATGAAAATTCATATGGTAGTTTAATTCAAAAATATCAATCAATATTCCATAGTATTCCACTTCAGCAAACATAAATATGCCACTATTCTAGGTTTTCAAACCCTCTTCCCAATCAACTTTACAAAATCCAAATCCATTCACGTTGTAAGTGTCAAACTTTCTAGCTTATTTTAGAGGAACTAAAGTAATAATATTTAAATATTCTGAAAACTGTGCTTGAGTATTATTATTAATGATCTGAAAAAATGTAATATAGATTATTATATTTTAAAAATTTATTTTTCAACCTAATATATATATTGATTTTAATATTTACAAACTTACACATCATTCAAACCATTATTCAAGTTCTTTATTAACAATGTCTGTTATATATTTCTCATTTCATGTTCATCCTGTCATTGGTCTCTTTGTTTGTATCCTTATCTCTTCAATAAATGGATCTACAATTTCAATATTTATTAGAACATATTTATGTGCCTGCAATAATTCCATTTCTATCAAAACATTTGAACTCCTCCCAACCGATCGACCAATAGTAGGAATGATTTTTGATTTCCAATGTATTTTAGATTGATTTGATGTGTCACCAACACATCCAACTTGATCTAATATTGTGTCAATGTCATCAAAGTGTCTAGAACAATATTTAAGACACTCCTTTTCCAAATTGCCTTCATAAATAGTGCCTCTAGGTTGAGCTTTATTTTTCACGTAAGATTTCAATTGCCAAATATATATGTGAAATAGAATAAAAGAACATAATTATGTATTTAATGAAGTGCCAAGAATTTTTTACGGAAAAAAGAAAAATTTAAATAAAGTACCTCTCAATTAGATAAATCCATCAATAATCTACGGGACCTCCTAATTTATCTTTCTCAACCAAATGCATAGTTAAATGCATCATGAAAGTAAAAAAGGTAGAGGAATGATCATATCCATTACACAAAGTGTCAATAAAAATATATCCTGAAGGTTTTCAAGATGAAATAGATGAAGGATTTTCTCACATAATTTTATATAAAATATGCAGAATTGGAGTATAACAGTAGTAACCATTTCAGGAAATAATGTACTCAATTCCAATGAAAGTAACTACTATAAAAAATTTGTGAATCGTGGATTTTCAATCCATGAAACCTACGACGCTTTAAGTAAACACACATTGATATGTTACTTTAATACCCATCATATATCTTCACATGTTTTAAAATTTGATAGAATGTATCCTTATCAATATTTTTCATTACAAAAATTGCAGGAGCATAACTTCCATTATCATCTGGCCATAGATCACACATTATTTTCATTGATTTTATGTCTTTCCGAGCATTGAGAATATATTTCAACTTTACATGATCATTAAGAAATGTGAATATCAAATTATCAAAAAAATTATTCTTAATATGCATCACATCAATATTATTCCACAATAAATTAAATTCTCTATACAGAAGTTCGAAGAATATAATTTTTTTCATCCATTGTTGCTTTCTGATTTCACTTGATGAGGCACTTCAAACACATTTCCAAATATCATTCAAATGAATCAGCTTCTAAAATTCTTTTTCAACATTTTCAAGTTTTTCAGTATTTTAGAACATTTTAATAACTTTGGAGGTGGTCTAAAATCAATGAAACCATTGAATTTTGACTTGTTCAGCTGAAATCTATGAGATTCATTGAGAAATCATCGATGAAAAAAGAATCACCATTTTCAACTATAAGGTTGTTGTTCGAGATCAAAATAAATGTCACAAAAAGGAAAATCCAAACTCATGTAAGTGTTCAAACCAGATAAATTTCCAAGTCCAAGGAAGTCACTAATGGTCCACATTAGAGCAGCTTACATTTTGAAAATTTTTCTAGAAGATACATCATATGTCTCAACAGCGTTACTCCATAATACATATAAATATTCAATTAAAGGATGAAAGTATACATCAATATAATTTTTAGGCATTTTTTCTAGGAATAATTATCAAAATGATAAAAGACCTTTGTTTCATACACATACACAAAGGTAGATCGTAAGAGATCAAAACAATTGGCCAAATGCTATAACTGGTAATCAAAGTCCCAAATGGTTTTAATCCATCGGCAAACAATCCCAACAGAACATTCCTAGGAGTAGATGAGAAATATGAATGTTATGAATCAAATTTATTCCACAATTTTGAATATCTTGTATGTCACATTAAACTATATCGTTATCATCTACAAAATTCCACTTCATATGTTTAGCGGTTTTCAATAAAATGAATAATATTTTTAATTGAGGATTTAAAGGAAAGTGATGAAAAACCTTTCTAGGTGTGTTCCTTTTCTTCTTCTTCATGGTAATTTGTTGATTCAGACTTCCAATATCACCCATAGACAACCATCTATAAGAAAAACATTTTTTTCAATCCTTCTTCCTGAATCCTCTCCCAAATAAAGTATGCAATCATTGGGACACACATGTATTTTTGTATAATTCATACTAAGCTTGTTAACAAAATTTTTAATATCATAAAATGTATCAGGGATATTTGCTTCAAGAAATTCATCGCACAACAATTCCAATATCATTTACATCACATTATTTGTAATTTCACATTGGCATTTGATATGATAAAACTTCAGCAGAAAAGAATGTTTTGAATATTTCAAACATACACTATATAAATATTGATTTCCATCATCAACTAAACCATGAAACACATATCTATTCTAAGAAAAGATTTCTCTTACATTAGTCTCCATGTAATCAATATGAGGATCCAATGATTTGTTACAATCTTGATCTGGTTATCCTACAGTCTCAAAAACATCACTTATCACGTTGCTATTTGTAGAACCCTAATTTGGTTGTTATGATATGTTTTGATGTTGATGTTGGTGTCTTACAATGTATAATGCATCATTTATAAGGTTTTTTATTTAATTTTCTATTTCTGATGAAGTTGGGAGCTCATTTCGTGGATTGACATCAGTGCTCACCCTTTCTGTAATGTTTGATTCTCCATGACAAATCCAACACAAATAATGAGAAGGGAATTACTACAATATCATGTGTTCATAAACTTCATCCCTCTTCAACCATTTTATAAATTTACATTTCGGACATAGACATCTTATTCTCCCATCAAAAGATCGATCAGAAATTGAAAAATCTATAAACTCCATCAAACCCTTAACATACTAAGGTGTGTTCCTCAGTAATGTGATCCAAATTTTATCCATATATATCAAAATGTTATAATACATTATAAAAACAATTAAAACACATTATTATTAATAAATAGGAATATATATTCATATATACTAGTTGAAAAAAATATGAATATGTTAAATAACCATACACTAACTTTTAAATGTACGTATAACCATCTATGAAATAAGAATTATAGGAAGTTCTGAAAAATAATAAAACTATTTGTACTATCAGAATATGTCGATGATGAAACTAGTGTAGAGTAGTGAACTTTGACCCTTCTTTAATTGACACAAAACATGAAAATATAGGGAAACTAGAAATGCTTAAACAAATCAGTATAATGAATCCATGAAGTTCTAAATGTATTTCTTATTCTTTATACACTTATTTCCATAACTTCTATTTATAGAAAAAACACAAATGGATAACATTATTTCGAAATCCATTGAATCTTCTTCAAGTGGGTATTTCTTAATTATTCATCAGATATTTAAAACCCAAAAGTTAAAATTTAAAATAGAAACATATTACTGTTTAAAGTATCACACTCAAATTAAAAAAATACTAAATGTATTTCATTATTGGTATCAATTTCTAGTGATATAGTCTTTCTACCATTCAAACAGATGATAGATACTACTACTTAAATATAATAGGTAAATTTTATACCTATATAGCCCACGTAAGGGTAAAATACTTTTTTCACAAGGTGCATAAGGGTACCTCATAATTTTTATAATTTGCGTAATGGTAACCTTTAAAATATATAGCTTTCATAAAAATAAGATGAAGTTTAAACATTATTTATATAGGTAAATTATAATACTATGTAAGGGTAATAAAAAATTATAATCATTGAATAAGGGTAACTATTAATGTTGCGTTGTGGAAAGATTTTACTTAAACTGGTCATGTAAAGATAACTAGAAAAGATGTATAAAGGCACTCAGAAGTTAAATAAGGGTAATAAGAATTTTTTAACACATGTGTAAAGGAAAAAATAAATTCTATACACTATTTAAAGGTATATAGTTCACTACACAAGGGTAACTTACATTTTTTTTGAGCCACTTAAGGGCAGATTATCATTTTCGTAGAGGTAAGAAACACTTGTGTGAAGGTAAGAAATACTTGTGTGAAGGTAAGAATCACTTTAGTAAAGGTAAGAAACACTTGTGTAAATGTATGTATAGCATACATAGGGGTAAAACCAAGAATACAAAGCATGAATAAGGGTATAAAGGTACATATGTAAAGGTAACACACAAACTATAAATGCCATGTATGGGTAAGAAAAACAGGTATGTAAGGAATATAAAAATACAATATAAATAAGAAAAATTCCATAATGAAGAAATCAGGAGAAATGATATAATTTAGAACTAGATAAAACTCCCCTAAATAACTATGTAACCATATAATACACTATAATAAAAGAAGATTCCATAATGATGAAATTATGGGAAATGATATAATATTCCACTAGATAAACCTCCCCTAAATCACTAAGTAACCATATAATTGAATGTTTCCTGGGATCTAACATGGGAATACTTATTAGATAAGAAGTTAATCATATATGGGAATAACCATATAAACAATCTATCTATCAGATTATGCTTTATATATTACCGAAAACCAAGTTTCCCACAAAAGCCTCATGATGAAAACCCCCCACCTGGACCTTATTACTATAATTAATGGTTTGAAACTAGTGGTATGTGAAAAAACTAGAGAAATAAGTTAGGTCTTATAATTAGTACCTGGTTTCACATGACCAATAGTGGAATCGAGGCATAGTGAAAATGAGACATGTTTAGCACATGGGAAATAACTATAACCACACTCAACCCTAACACCCAATGATGTAGAACCCCATTCATACATAACATACACTCAAGGAATAATTATCACATTCTCATGAATGGGGATAGAACAACATCACATATTTATCACAAACCCACACAAGTGGTAAACAATAAAGGGGGAATCAAGGGTTTCTGTCCACATACATCATTTAAAACCAATGTTCTAAACAATACTTTGACACCAAAACATGTCTTGGAATGCAAAAAAACTCATTTTTCATAAAATAATTACCAAAAAAAATATAGAAAATTAGGGAAAACAACAAATCATTTAAAACATTTCAATTTCACCCTTACATAATTGTTCTCTTCTTTGAAAAAACAAATCCTGGAAAATGACCTTCATTTCCCTCAAAAATCACATGAACACAACATGAAATGTTTTAATAGGTCAACAAAAATCCTCCATTTATTTTAAAATGTTTCAAAGATACAATACCAAAAGGTTCTTTCTCTTTGAAAGTCAAAACAAGGAAAAAGGGAGAACCACATCCATCAAACCATTTAAAACAAACCAACAATACATTTTAGAAGTTTTAAATCATGTAAAAATTTCAAATACCAATTTTTTATGTTTTAAAACAACATTTTTTAAAACATTTAGAGGTAAAAACCTCAATTCCAAATCAAATTACATTTAAAACCGTGATTTCACACATTAAAAATCATAATTAGCCAAAAAAAATTTCAATACACTATAACCATTTCAAAAGAAAATAAGAGATTTCAAAAGAATATTAGCATAATAAAACATTACATTTAGAAAATTAAAAAATGGTATTAATGTAAAAACCCATTTATAACAGCCTCAAAACACCAAGAAATATCTTCAAAAAACCATTGGTATATAAAAAATATTCATAATATCAAAAAAATGGAATTTAGAAAGTAAAAAATACTTATAATTCTAAAATGAAAATAATATGATACAAGATATAGTTATTTCAGATCTTCATTCTTCTATCTATTACACTATATTTTATAAACATATATTATACAAGATATAGTTATATCATATATTAATTCTTCTATTTATAATACTAACAATGTTTTTTATTTCATTCACTATCAATTATCATCTTCCTTTTAGAATATCCTTATTTAGAATCCTAATATATCGAAAAAATGACACATTATTCTTCTCTATATTTTAATTTGAGGCTTAAATTAAAACATACAACTTATTTAAACTTATTTTTAACTACCCCTACATTATTTTGAACTATTGGATCATAATAGACCAAAAATATTAACCATAAAGGGAAATTGAGATCTAAATAGTTCCACATCAACAAAGCATGTTCAAACTATTAAGAAACCATGTATTGTAGTATGAAACCATGAATAACGATATGATTGAGTGGATGAAATAAAGTTACATCTAACTACTTGAACTTTTGTGGAGTTTAATAATCATTATGGTCTAGGTATGAAAATATTTTTATAACCCATTAAAACTATACTCTAAATATTCATTGTGAAATAAAACGACTGTGTTCAGGAAACTATTGTCTAAATCAACTAAAGTTTGAACATACTTACATAGAAAATAGGTCCTCAATGTTCCAGAGACATGAAATATATAATTTGATCCTATTTTTAGTGTGAAATTAATATTGTGGCACTAACCACATCAATTTGAAGGAGTCACTATTTTCAAAAATATCCTTTGTATAATTGATATATCTTCCATGATTTATCTATCAAAAATAATCTTGTACTAAAAAATACCATATCATGAAATTACAACATGATATTTTTGTTAAGGGTGAAACCAAATCCATTACCCATATACAAGTATCCAAAACCATATGAGGGTAGTGAAATTATATTTTTACTCTTATAAATTATCGTTAATGACCCTTACCTCGGCGAGGGTTGGACCGATGACGAACGTCGTGACCGGCAGAAAATGATGTCATCAGTGGAGAGGGATGGGATCAAAGGTGATGAGGGTCAGACTAGCGGTGATGGGAAGCAAGCATCGGGATCGATGATGAGGGATGAGATCAGCGATGTGGGATGGGATCAACGATGATGGGGTTTCGTTGGGATTCAGGGGGTCGAGAGTTCATAGGGATTTGGGGGGTTGGGGGTGAAGCATTGAGGGTTCATGGGAGAAGTGTTGAGTTTCTCGAAAAATAAAAATATTTAGCTACTGTTTCATAAACCGCTGCTAAAAAACCACCACTAATGTAAGATTTTGGTGTAGTGGGAGAAGAGGTAACATTCATCAACGAGAATTTTACATATATTTCTTCCACTACATCCTTTAATTATTATCATAACCTGATGATATAATAATGTAAGTGTCTTCCATATAATGAGATATTTTTATATTAAGGTAAGGACCTACAACCATCTCCACTTCCATCAAATGCATTACAAAATCATCGTTCATGTGTACCGTGGACTACCACCCCGTGAACCGATGTCATTATTTTTTCCATTAAAACCTCCCAAGGTTGGAAATAATGATATAATTATTGTTTATATATTATATTTATGATATTATTATTCTTTTATAATTATTCTATCAATCATTACATCATTATTTTCATTTTATGGTAATACGATAGCGTCACTCGTGTCTTCGTCGAACCACCACCTCGTGAAGCGATGAGATTCATTCACGCTATACACAGAAGATATTAAGGATGGGATTAATAAAAATAAGTGATATATATTATATAAAAATAATTATTTAATGGTAATATATCTTTAACTTTATTTATTTCTATCTGACAAGAAAATCAAAACAACGTTCATGCGTTCGTATGACCTACCATCTCCATGAACAATGTATTTCATTTCCCATCATTAAATTTTATGGATTAATCTAAATAAATATATAATAAATATATATTTTATTTATATAATTTTTAAAATTATAGATATTATGGAACAATGATCAAAATAATAGGACCATAAAAATAACAAATCAAAAGATATAGAAAAAACAAAATAGTTATTACCCAAAACGTAACTTTAACATGAAATTATTATTAAACAGGAAATAAAAGGTAATAAGAAAATAATATATATTATGATATATATAAGTATTATTATGTAATAGGTTTATAATAAACTTATATTAATTATACAAGGGTTTAATGTGTACGATAGAAGTCAAGACTTCAGTAAAAGTATTTTTTCCTCAATTTTCCTTTTTTGAGATGCATGGTATGTTATGCCCCTATTTTATTTAAAGATGTGTATATAAAACCAATTTTAAATTTAACATCATGAATTTATTTATCCTAAAAATATTTTTACTTCAATTTTATGTTATTCTTCAAGGGTCTTATGATTTAATGTTACTAAAGTGATAATGATTTTATGTTATAATCTCATTGTTTATCATGATTGTTCATGAATATGTTTCTAATGATAAAATATTTTGATACATCTCTATAAAATTTCATGAATTATCATATACTAAGGTTATTAATGATATTTCAAAGTAATAGTACCATTTTGTAAATTTTTTTGTTTAAAATAATTAAGAAATTATTTTTAAGAAAATATGACTTTATTTCTCTCATTGGACAGAAATATGTTTTCTTCCAAAACCAGGTTTTCTAAAAATGTTTTAAAAATTGTTTTATAATTATCCTATTATTTTTAAAGTACATTTTTACCCATGTTTTACCATTTAAATTTTTTGAAATAAATCTCCATCAATTTTTCCAAACAATTTCCATTTTCATTTTTCTGGAAATGTGAAAGAAATCATTGTTTTAACATATACGACATGAATGAAAATTCCCATCATCATGGTCATTATTTTCTTTTAATATTTTTTTCTACTTTTTTTAAAAGGGAATATCTTGAAGTGGCCTTTTCAAACCCTCTCCACCAAGGAACCCCCTCCCCATGAAGAGGTCACTATAAAGAGATCCCTAGTGGGGAAGGATATGTTTCTAGATGGGATGGAGGAGCATCCCATAGGACGACAACCCAAGAAGGGATGATTCGACACAAAAATCCATTAGAATAGGTGGGTTCTACCCATCTCCCCACTAAATTTAGAACTAAGTGAACCGTAGAGATGAGCAGATCTAGGGGAAGGATAAATTCACCCAAGAGTGGGCTTCCTGGAATCGAACACTGCACCCCCAAGGAGAAGCATGTTTTGAGTCTTCCTTTTTATGTTTTCAGGGTTATTTTAAAAGAAAACTATTTTCAAAATGTATTATTTTTTTAAAGGTGTTTATCAATTATGAAATATATTTTTTCCTCATAAAATGTTTCAAAAGATCAATAAAAACAATTTTCTATATAATATGACATCCGTTTATGCTACCTATGACTTACTAGGGATATGATAAAAGCGTAAAATTTTTATTATTTCGCCGAATGGTTTATTTTTATTATCAAATAATTTTTATGAAACACATTTCTATTCCATGTGTTTTACCCTGATAAAATTCTTATGAAACATACTTATTTTTCCACAGGTTATGCTATGACGACATGATGAAATGATTATGAAACCTATCTCTTTTCTACAGGTTATAATATAATGAAATGTTTATGATCCCCATTTCATTTCATGAGTTATGATATGATGAGTGTTTTATAATATTATGTCACACATAAATAAGGTTTTTATTATGAGTTTGGTGAGACCTATATCTTCATCCAATTCATTGGGAAAATACTTATATCTCATGAGATAGACAATACTAGAATGCGGAGTAAACCTAGTTCCAAGAGGGGATTTATTAACTATTATAGTATTGGGAGTGAACCTTGTAATTTCCCAATTAGGATAATTGTATCACTAAGAGTGGGAGGGGTGAATCAATGAGAAATTTGTCTTTTATGTTTCCTTATTGCTAAAACAACCTTTAACTCCTATTAAATAATAATTTCACTACTAAAAAAATTGAAACAAACATCCATAAGAACATAATAATTTATAAGCTTCACTACTCAATAAGATTAGCTACATCCTTAGTAAGGTTCATAAATGATCCAATACAGCATAATCTACTAGAAAATGATCCTTTTGTATAGAATACAATGAGTAGGATATGCCCTTACAATATTGTAGCACTATAATCAATACAATAGTACATGCGATTCAAGTAACAAAAAATGATATAATAATGTTTTTTTAACAAACTTGTTATGGTGGTTCTTGAAAAACATTCAGAAATATCATCTTTTCAAACCAATTCATCACTTTCTTACATAGAATCTGGTAAGAACTTTTCTATTATTTGGTTATAAAACATAGTTTGGTTTCCCTGTATGATTCTACCGATCTTATTTCTCAATAAAATATATATAACTTTTCCAGAATATGGTTGAGAAAATTCTGAAAAACTTCTTCTTTAATCCAGAAATCCCAATACAATTTTCCTAGTCTGATGATTCAGCCCATTACGATGACCAAATAAATAAAATCTTGATTCTTATCCTATGGTTAATCTATCCAGAAAACTTATTCAAGAAATATAAATCCAAAAACCTCTTCTTCTCGCTACAATTTTTCAATGATCTGCCTTCTCTCTTCCTTTTATGAACAATACATCTGTTAAAAAGTACCATGTAATTTCCCCTTTATAGGTGACCCAAATATGGTTTGGACATAATTATGAAAATATTTCCCACTCAACCCAATTTTACCTAATCATATTTTTTTTAAATTTTGGGTGCATATTGACTTCTTCAACACTTCTCAACTCTTCTTGAAACTTCTTGAAATCTCTAACATCTTCTGATCTGCTTTAGACTTTCTTTAAAAACATTAGTCTGATTCTGATTCTCCACTCCAATTTTTTCATACGATTTTGTTATTAAGATGATTTGTACCAATTGGATGTATGAATAATTAGATATCCTTAATCTTCTTCGGAAACTTAAGTCTAATTTTGATTTCCCATATTGATTGCTTGATACAATCATGATTCTCCATAACTCATGAAGAAAAATCTAATTTATTCTGCAAACTGTAACCTCCCCCATAATAATACTATTTAATCTTATTCAAAATTTCAATAAGAGATTACTATCCTACTTTGAAAATACTTTCAAAACCTTCTAGACAAGATTTTTCTTTCATTTTATTTATAATTATGATCTTGAATCTAATTATGTTATTGATTTTCGGTGACTTCTATTTATCAGTATCACTTTTTTAAAAGGTTGGGGCCAAAGACTCATTTGTTATTTAAAGAAAAGAAAATACCTCTTTTAATTGGGTAGAGGGAGACCCATTACATATCCTGAAGGCCCAGTGGGAAATTATCCCATTACATGGCCCATAGGCCCAAATTTTCAGCCCAAGGCCCATTATGTGAATAGTAATACTATAATACATTACCTACTATAGTACTGCACAATATCTGCTGCCACTACAGTAACCTGCCACCGCTAAAGTGTCCACTATTGCTACAGTGACACCGCTGCTATAGTACGCTACAGTACTACTATAGTACTTGCACCCAATGGAAAAGCTTCAACTTTATCAACTTTATTATTTCATAAACTTATGATATTATCATGACTTCCTTCATAACTTTGATTATATTGAATATCATATTCAGTATCATTTGACATATAGTGGATAGTATTTTGACTTTCCATTCTACCAACAATAACTTTCTTTCCTACTCAACATGAATACGATTTTTTCCAAATATGATTAGAATCATATTTTCTCCCCCTTTCTTTCATCAGGATTTTATCCCAGGTTTTACAGCTTACATAAGATTTATGATAAATCCAAAATTAAAAAATATTTTTTATATTTTCATGGAAGTTAGGTAGCCTCTAATGTAACACCTCATTAAAATTACTTCTTTCACTCTAGACTCGAGGTGATTCTGATGAACCTTTTCATCCCGCAAAAAAATTCCCAATCCAATGGACCGTTATAAACATTGTGACTCTAATTTTATGAATACAATGGTCATTCTTATTTTCAACAAAAACAAAGTGAGTTTATTTCATTAATTCTTAAACTTCCTTTACAAAAAATACAATACTTGAATATGATAATCATACTTATCAGCTTGGTCCTTACAATATCCCCCTTTGGTTTTTGTTTTCAACCAATATTCATAAATCATTGAATTCTGTAATCTCAAGATATGGATTAATTTTCAACAATTCTAAGCCTACATGAGAAAAGTCATTACAGGAAATAATAATTATTAACAGCAAAAGCATGATTTCCGAAAGTAGTGATCATGAAAACTTCCTTAGCTTCTTCCCTTAACCTTTTTTTCCTTACCTTTTCTTCCTCAGACATTTCTTCCTCAGATATTCAACTTCCCTAGAATTCAATTTTTTTTCCTACAACCACTCCAACAAACAGTTATAATAATTCAGACACTTACAATGCTGGATTCATAGATTACCCATAACTCCGAATTTTTTACTTTCTTTCATTAAGGATAGATTTATGAAACAATTACACACTTAACAACACTATATAAAGGTAATATGAGAGATGGGATAAATACACATACCTCAACATTGAAGAGAAATATATTAGACACCCATGTTCAACTTCAATATAGAAAAATCTTCCTTTTATAAAGGTTTTGTGAAAATGTCAGCTACTTGTTCCGATGTAGGAACAAACTAAAGATTCAATTCATTATTCTCCACATGCTCTTTGATTAAATTATATTTAATATCAATATGTTTTAAATGATAATTTTGTACTAGATTCATAGTGAGGTTTATTTCAATTTGATTATCACAACTCAAGAGAAAGGGTAACTTCCCTTCAATACATAAATATTCTAATAGAGTCTTCATCCACATATGTTGGGTAGCGGCTTGAGTTGTAGAAACATTATTAGCTTCATAAATACTGAGATTAAATAAATTATATTTATTTTTATTATATCTAACACAAATTTTCCCTAGAAATTATACTCTACCAGATGTGGATCTTCTATCAACAAAATTTCCTGCCCAATCAGCATCTGAATACCCAAACAAATCAACCCTTTTTTGTGATATCATACATGATTCTGATTTTTGTGTGCCTTTAATGTATCTAAGAATTATTTTTTCCAACAAGTAAATGTGATTATATTTGATCACTCTGAAATCGTGCACAAACCATAACAATATAAATAATGTTGATTCTTGAGGCAATCAAATATAAAAAACATCTGATTAACTTTGTTAACTCTTTTTGATCAACTTACATACATTATCTGTCTTTAATAAATTTGGTTACCACTAATATTAGTGTGGAAATTGGTTTTTAATTTTCTATACCAAACTTTTTAATAAGTTACATAGAAAAATTTTATTGAAAAAGAAAATTATGTTTCTTCTTTTCTAAAATTTGTAACCCAAGAAAGTATTTCATTTCTCCCAGCATAGAAATATCAAACAAACTTTATCATTTCTTTATTAAATCATTCAAAAGATCTTTTATATTACATACAAAGATAATTTCATTAGGATAAGCAATTACTATGAGGGAAGAATCTTGACATTTTTTGATGTAAATATTTCTATTAGATCTTCCTTTCGTAAAACTCATCTTTCTAAAAAAATATCTAATTTAGAATACAATGGCCTCAAAGAGTATATCAGCCAATACAAGGATTTTTTCAATATATACACATTAAATTCATATTTCTCAACAAAAAATCCACAAGGTTTTCTAATGTAAAATTCCTCATCAAGATACACATTAAAAAAGGTGGAATTTACATCCATTTGAAGGATTTTTAAACATTGTTGTGTAGTAATAGAAAGAAATATTATGATTGTTCTTAACCATGACACTAGAGAAAAAGTATCATCAAAATCAATAAAATCTATTTGAGAGTAACCTTTTCACACTAATATTTCTTTGTTCCTTATCACTTCGCCTTCTTCATTCAATTTGTTTTCGAAAACCCACTTTGTACCAATAATATTTTTTTTATCTAGTCTATTTATGAGTTCCCATTTGTCATTCTTTTTAATATTATCTAGTTCTTCATTCATGTTATGAACCCATTTAGGATACTCAAAATATTCATTCACATCATTTGTCTCAAATTTTCAATATAAAGAAGTATGTGTTATAGTATTTTATGTACTTCTTGTTTGAAAATATTGATATTGATCACCAATAATTTTCTGAGTTTCCACATGATTCCTTAGCCTAGGATGATATTATCAAGATTATTCCTCTTTACTTGAAATAGATGAGTCTGATTCTTCTTCTTGAGTAAGATTAAAATTGTATGTGTCCTAATCAGAAATGTTAATAAACATTTCCTTACCCTAATGAAATTCCTTATTAGTCCAAGTATGTTTATATTACTCATCCTTTTACATAAATTTCATATTAAAAAATCAATAATTCTTTTTATTTATTTTTTGAAACATTTGTATCATCTTCCCTTTATAGAATAATCAAGAAACATTATATCTTCACAATTTTACTCAAACTTTCCATGTTTTCACCTTTCTTTTTTATAATGCATGGACTCCGAAAAACTATTAAGTTTTTCAAACATAGATTTTTTACAATTTTTTTATGGATTTATATATGAAATTGGCCTATAAAAACATCAGTTTTAGATATAAACATTATTACTCATGGATTTTCTCTAAAAGTGATGAGAAAAACCATGCTCAAGTAACATAGTTTTCCTCATTTCCACCAAACTTCAATTATTTCCTTCAAAAATCCTAATGTGATGAGGAATGTATGGGGATATATACTTATTACAAATTCTATGCATCTCAAGATAACTTTAAATTTATTCATTATTATACTCACAACCATTATTAGTTCTAAACATCTTCACAAAATACTCACGTTCCTTCTTAACTTTCGTTCTGAAATTTTTAAACATTTTTAAGGAATCTGACTTATGTTTCATATACATAAAACATGTAATTAAAATAAATTCATTAATAAAATTAATTAATTACTTAAAATTTTTTTCTCATTGGCCTATAAATTGTAGAATGAATTAGTCTAGAGGTTGTTTTGAACTAATCTCAACTTTCTTATGCATTGAGTTTGTAATTTTCCCTTCTGAAAAATAGTGCAAAATGAATCTCTTAATCTTGGAAAATTAATAATACCACATACACTATCTCACTTTTATAAATTTCTCATGTTTATTTGACACATGTGTCCTAGAATTTTATGCCACAATTGATTCTCTTCCACCATACCAAAATAATATGTGTTATTTATTTCCCCAACTTGGAATAAGATTCCTTTATACGTTGGCCTCTTGTAACTATCTTTCCATCTTCCTCACTTTTCAAAAAAAATCACATTTTCTAAAAATAAATTTATTACCATCATCATAAATTTTTGAAACACTTAGAATGTTTTGTTTTATACCATCAACATATAATGATTTCCCAAATTCCAACTTTACTTTCTCAATGATGGATGATCTAACACCTTTGATTCTCAGGGATTCATCATTTCCAAATGTCAATGTTCATTCTATAATGTATTTAAAATTAATTAAAAAATTTAAATCTTTTATCATATGAGAAGAAAACCCACTATTTATAATACATTGTTTTTCTCCTTTTGTAGCTTTTAGGGTATTTTCTATAATAATTATTTTTTCTTTCTTCATCTTCAGCTCCTGATAAATGTCAAAAAACTTTTGTTGGGCCAGTAACAAAACAAGAACACCCTTTGAAAGGTGTCTAGATTTTTTACTCGTTTCATAAATAGTTTCCAAGGTTTGGAACCATTTTTCAACTTTTACTTCAACCTTCTTAGGTTTCTTCTAAACAACCTTCCCAGACTTCTTCTTTTGAAGAGATTGACTCCCTTTCAAATATTGTCCTCTATAATTTGTGGAATAATAGTAATATTATTGTTTGAACCAAAACATATTTTCCATATGACCAAATCCATCACAATACCACTAGTATCCATAGAAATAATACATTTCTGTGAAACTTCCAAACTAACTCAAGTTGTGAACATGTTTCTCAGGAACCTTCGAATCATTCTTATCTAAACTTTATTGGCCATAAAACTTTATCTTATGAGTCTAAATCTTATTTTTCAGATTGTTTTTATTTTCAGCCTTACCAGAACCATAAGTAAAAGAAACATTTTCATATTTTGAAAGTTTAGAAACATTTTCGGACTCAGCGTTTTCAAAAACATATGAATTCTCCACTTTTTTAATTTTGGCCTCATATATAAATTTCCCATCTTTATTCTTTTCAAAAATAATTCCATCTTTCTTATCACCCTTATAAGGTAATTTTTTTGATCCTTCTCATGTTTCTCATTATGAGAACTTTCACTAGATCCAAATATAGAGTTTTTGAAACTTGTACTTTTCTATCCACCTTTAAATTTTTTTTCCAACTCTTCTTATTTTTTCCTTCAACTTCACTTCTAGATGTTCATTATGATTATTTTCTTCCTCAAGATATTTTTTTCAATCATCAATATATTCCATGAGTTTTAATTTACCATTTGGAAAAAATTATTGTTTTTTTGAGGAAATTCCATTTTTCAACTTCCTTATTTATTTCTCTTTCCTTCCCATATTTCTCACGCATTATTTTAATTATTCTTTTATATAATATTTTAATCGATTTTATTCTTTTTCATAAATGCTACATCCAAACTATTCATTATTCACTATTGTGATAAAAGTATTCTAAAAAAATAGTCAGTAGGTTTTTCATATTCAGTATCACTATCTTCTTATTCGTCATATTTAGATAAAAAACTCCTTTTCGATTTTAAGAACTTTTTATCTTTACCTCTGGAAAAATATTTATCTTTATTGCCCTATTAATTACACAATATTCCTGATCTTAATTATTTTTTTATCACTATCCCATTATTTATTTCATCAAAAAAATTATCCATAATGTTTTCAATGAATCCACAATGAAATAATTTAAAAGTAAGTTTACCTTTATATTTACTGGCACCTCTTCTCTAATTTTTTTTTTAAAAGTATAAAATATCATTAAGATTATTACATATCTCATTTTTGGAATCAGAATCACCAGCTTCTTGTTCAATAAGAATCTTCTTTGACTTCTCTTTCTTGGATTCCTTCAAATAAATATATCTATTAACTTTTGTTTTGATTTTTATAGCTCTCTCCCTTATAATTTCATAAGTGATGTGGGAGACATATAAATCATACATAGATAATGTTTTAGTATCTCTATATTCTAATTCAGAAGCATTAGCATCAAATATGCCAGGAATGATTCTCAAGATCTTTTAAAAAACTATAGAATCTACTAAAATTTCACCAAGACATCTGATAGTACTGGAAATTTCATTTTCCTGAGTAAAGAAGTACACAACATATTTTTAATCACCTGTTTTCAAATATTCATTCTCTTTCCTCTAGATTTTTAATTTTTCCTTCTTCACTTTTTTATTGCCTTCCTATATGTTTTTTTAACTTTTCCTATATAACTTTGGCTACAGAAACACCCTTCACCCTTAAAAATTCCCTTTTAGAAAGTAATGATAGTAAAGAATTCTTAGCCCATCCATATTTCTCATGATTCTTCTTATCAATAGATGTAAGAGGAACATTGGAATTAATTGGAGGAAACACATCTGTTGTATCTTTTAGAACATCATATCCAATATACATAAGATAAGGCAACATTCTCTCTTTCTAGATATTATATTTCTTACCATAAAAAACTGGGATACCTTTACGAATGAAACAATTCAAAATCTCCATCAACATTTCTACAGTAAAGAATAAATGAAGGGATCCTTGGCTTTGATACCAATTGAAATTTCCCAGTTAGGATAATTGTATCACTGAGAGGGGAAGGAGGTGAATCACTGATATCTTATTCTTTTATTTTTTTTTCTAATGAAACAACCTTCACCTACCGTTAAAAAGTACTTTCACTACTGAAAAAAATTCAAACAAAAATCCATAGGAACATAAGAATTTATAAGGTTCTCCACTCAATAAGAGTAGCTATATCTTTGGAATGGTTTGGAAATTTTCCAATACCACACAATCCTTTATAAAACAATATTTTTTTTGTGGAATATAATGATTAGGATATTCCCTTACACTCATGTTAAACTACGATCTATACAAAATTGAATGTTCTTAAAGTAGAAAAAAATTATATAAGAATTTTTTTTGTAACAAACATGTCGTGGTGCTTCTTGACTGACTTTCACAAATCTCATCTATTGAAAAAAGTTCTTCACATTATAACCCAAAAGCTGGTAATAACTTTTTTGGACTTTGTTATAAAACTCAATTTGATTTCCTAGTCTCATTCTCCCAGTCTGATTTCTCAATATGAAATTATATAACTTTTTCAGAATGTGGTTGAGATAATTATAAAAAACTTCTTATTCAATCTAGAAATTCCAATACAATTTTCCCAGTTTGATGATTCATCTCAATACGATGACCAACTAAATTAAATCTTGTTTTTTCTCATATGTTTCTTATGCCTGAAAAAACTCTTCACGAAATATCAATCCAAAAACTACTTATTCTCTCTATAATTCTTCATCACTCCACCTTCTCTATTCCTTTCATGAACATTGCATCTGTCATAATGTAAAATGTACTTTCCCTTTTATAGGTGACCAGAATATGGTTTTGGTGGGATTTTGAAAATGTTTTCCACTCAATAAAATTTTCCTAAATATTATATATTTATTTGAATTTTGGGTGCATATTTACATTGCCAAAACTTCTCAAATCTCCTCAAAACTTCTCAAAACATCTAACAACTCTAGCTCTTCTTTATAATTTCTTCACAAAAATCAGTCTGATTCCTATTCTTCACTCTGATTTTTCAATACCATTTTTTCATTATGATTCCTGGTACCAATTGAATTTATGAATAATTGGACATCTTTAATATTATTAGGAATCTTTAGTCTGATTCTGATTGTACATACCAATTACTTGATATGATCATGATTCCCAATAACTCATAAAAAATAAGATAATGTATTCTTCAAACTACAACCACCCCCATAATAATACGTTTGTTTCTTATTAAAACATTTCGTACAATATTCCTATCATACATTGAAAATACTTTCAAGACCTTCTAGAAATGATTATTCTTTCTTTTTCTTCAGGTCGATAAACCTGAATCCGATTAAGTTGTCAGTGTTAGGTGACTTATGTTTATTAGTATCACCTTCATTCGACAAATAGATTCAACTTCAATTCAATGGCTCTTGAACTAATTGAAATCAAATCAATTAAACAAAATGAATGGTTGAATACATTGTTGATTGGTTACAAACATTCCATTTTGAATTAGCTTATACTACTTCTTTTCATTTTGGAAAATGATCCTCCTCATCAGGCTTAAAAAAAATCAGCATCTAGTAATATCATTACGATGATATTGTGAGTGGAAAGCTATAGCTTTATCAAAATACTTCATTTATAGACTTCTTCTAGTATCATCACTTCCTTCATGACTTTGATTATGTTGAATACCATCTTCAACATCATCTGACTTATAATCGAAAGTATTGTAACTTTCCATTCTTCTAGAAACAAATTTATTTATCACTCATCTTGATTACAATTTTTCTAAATATGATAGGCCTCATATTTTATCCCCATTTCTTTCATAAATCTTACATAACAAGTTTTATAACTGACTTATGATTTATGAGAACGCAAAATAAGAAAGTCATCATTATATTTTCATCGAAGTTAGGAATCCTCCGATGCAGTGCCCCATTGCAACTTCTTCATTCATTCTAGATCCGAGGTTAGTCTGATGAACCTTTTCATCTAGAAAAAAAATTTCTAGTACAATGGAACTTTGTAAACATTGTGATTCTTATTTCGTGAAATGATTTTTTTTAATTATATATATTCCAAAAAATCTATGTATTATGCCAATGTTATGATCTCATTGATCATGTTCTACGATTCCTTTCCGATTCATGCCTTATGAACTACTAATATTTATACAATGAATCAAGATTATGATCTTTGATATGAAAGTTATTGTTTTCAAATTTTATGATCATGTTCTCATACCATTATATTCATGTTATGCTTATATATCTCCCTTTTTTACCCTTACTGAGAATATGATCTCATCCATTATTTATTACTTCCCTAGGTTATGAATAAATGTATTATGTATGTTATGAATAAGAAGGGTTCTAGTTATGAAGATCATATTGGGAGATGATTTAGTTTACCTATGGACTAGTTTTTTTGTATTTCCTAGTTTTCAAAGTCACTAAACTATTATAGTCCTCAGGTGTGTGTTTGTGTAATGTAATGTTTATTAATAAAAAATGATGTAATGTTTATGTATAATAATCCAGGGAATTTATAGTTGGAATCATTGGATATGTTTAGTTAACCATTAGAATCTAGTATGATAGAACATTAGTGAGATCCTTAAGAAAATGTCTAATGATAATTTTGAGGATGAGTCAAAGTTTAGGAATTTTTTTTGGAATTTTGGTAAAGGATAGAGTGAGTGTTTTCTAGGATGTTAAATCCATGATTAGATACTTAAATTGAATGTGTATCTAAGAAATATGTACCTAGGGATAATTATTATGAAAAGAGAGCATTGAGATAGACTTGATCATAACCTGGTGCACAAAAGTGAGCCTTTCTGCACACCTAGTCTGACAATCTCATGGGATACAATTTGGAAATTCATAAACTCTTTATGAACCTTCATGATGGATTTAAATAGATGTTGATCATGAATGACATAGTATAAACCTAAGGTATCATATATTAAATAACATTTAATTATTTAGACATCTTATATATTATTTTTCATGATTATGTGGTTCCACTTCATGATTATAGTTTCTTACACTATGTGTTTTGGTTTTAGTCAATGGATGGAACCTAAAGGAACCATGTTAATGTTGAGTGAGACGAAAAATACAATGGTTTTCCACTTGAGAATCCAAATTTTATGGGTGTTGGAATAAAAAATCTTGTTTCAATCATCACACAACTTTATCAAGCTATGAATTATGCTAGAATTCCAAATGAACAAAGGAGGGGACAATATTCTGTTGAGTCCTTGATTAGGTAATGTCCAAATTAGTTTAGCAGGTCTTCTAATCCACTAGTTGATGAATAATGGATCAACACCACTGAACAGATATATTCCATTATCCATTATTTATGACATGTAAATTTCATTTTGGATATCTACTGATTGGAAGGAGAAGAAGATCAATGGTGGACTCTTATCCAGAATACAATGCAACAAGATGAAATTGAATCCCTAGATTGGGATGAGTTCAAGAACTTATTTTTATAAATTTAATTTCCTCATATTATTTATATGAAGATGGAGAATGAGTTAATTGATCTAAAGCAAAAGGATTATGAATCTTTTGGTAAATATGAGTCAAATTTTACATGAAATGTGAGGTACACTTCTTGTATTATCAACTAACCTAAAATTAAGGTTGATTGATTCTTCAGTGCATTAAAACCATGTATATAAAGGGATTTATACCTAATATACATCATTATATATGAAGAGATTTTCCGATGTTCTATCAATGTGGAAATGGTATTCGAAGTTACACATCACCAATTTAGCTTTGATAAAAAGAGGAAAATGAAATTAAAAGGAAAATATAAGAAACATGGAGAGGAGAATATAAAATTTATTTTATGATCAATGTGTGGGAAGAAGCCAGGATGAAATTGAATTAAGGGGATTAGAAAAAATTTTATGTGTGGAAGAGATGGTCATCGAGAAATTTGTTGAATAAGTGCAAGGAAAAAGTTAACTAATGATTCAAATAGAGAGAAAGATATATAGAATACACAACCCAAAACCCAATGTTTCAAAGGAAAAGAGTAGAAGAATTAGGCCATGTATTGACCAAATATAAAGGTTAATGATGATGATCGACGTCACTAACCGCTTACGACAAGATACAAAGGGAAATATCATGCAATCACTATTTCTAAAGAGGGTTGAAATAACTACATGGTGAGAGGTACAAATACCACCCACTCTAGAACTACTAATGTATTATTTGGATATGGATTTACCAATTATTTTATATATAAATAATTTAATAAGGGAATTAATATTGTAACCAATTGTTTAGATATATAATTATTAGTTAAAACTCCTATTGGAACAATGATCATATCATAGGTATATTATTCCATGTTGATTGACATTTGTTGGAATGTTCTTCCTAAAAATATTGTTATTTTTTTTTCTGGTTGAATTTTATGTTATCTTGATCATGGATTAAATTTCTCTACATAAACCCCACATCAATTTTCATGGAAGGGAAGTCACATTTTATATTACAAACAGACCAATGATCTTCTATCAATGTGATGATATATTAAAAATTCAGGTTGAGATCAAATCCATTGTATGGGCCTTAATTCACATTTAGAAGGGGAGTTTATCTTAGATAGTTGTGGAGAAACCCATCATCGATGATATGCATACTGTTTGCAAATTTTTTGATATAAATCTGAAAGATTTTATTGGCCTCCAAAAAATGTGTAGTTGAGTTCTCAATACAAGTCATTCTAGGTGCCACATAAATTTCAAAGACTCCCTATATAACGGCCTTGATTGAGTTATATGAGTTAAAGAAGTAACTCTAGGATAACCTTGAAAAAAAGGTTCATTTAGTCAAGTGTGTCACCTTTGGGTAAACCTGTTCATTTTTTAAAAAGAAATATGGATCATCTTGACTTTACATTGATTATTAGAAGCAGAACAAGATCAAAATTAAGAACAAGTATCATTTTCCCCATATTGATGACCTGTTTGATCAACTATGTAAAGATCACTTATTTTTTGAGATTGGATTTCATTTTGGATATCATCAGTTGAGTGTCATTAAGGAGTATATACCCAAGATGGTATTCATTATAAGGTATGAATAATACAAATATATAGTAATTCCATTCGATCATACTAATTACCCCTCTATATCTATGGATTTAATGATTAGAGTATTTAGATAATACCTTGAACATTTTGTGTTAGTATTTATAAATGATATTATTATATATATGAAGAGTAAGGGAGAAAATAAATATCTCTTGAGATTTGCACTAAAGACCATAAGGAAGGATAAACTATATGAAAAATTTAAAAATTGTGAATTTTGGTGGAAAAGTTTTCATTTTTGTGTTATATAATCTCAAGAGAGGGAATATCTGTATATCAATCAATGATGGAGGCTATTAAATATTGGCCCAGACCAACTACGGTGACTAAGATCCATAGTTTTCTTGATTAAGCTGGATATTATCGATGGTTTGTGGAGAATTTCTCATGAATATATAATCCTTAACCAAGTTAACTCGGAAGGGAGTCAAGTTCCTATAGAAATATGAATGTGAAGAAATTTGAATCCCACAATGTGTTCCATATATCTCTCATAAGAAAGTACATACCTGACCCTTCACATGTATTGAACTTAGAGGTCATACTTCTGGAGAAAGATCATTATTATGAGGAACAACTTGTAGAGATTATAGATCATATAAAGAAAGTTCAATGAAACAAGACCACTCACCTGACCAAAGTTTTGTGTTAAAACCATTCATTTTAAGAAGTTGTGCAGTAACATAAGGATATGATAATCTAGAAGTATCCTCATTTGTTCGTATCAGTGTGAATAAATTTGAGGAGGAAATTCATTTTAAGGGGGGTAGAATGTAACAACCTGTGTTTTTATGAATTTTTTTCAAATAAATTAAATTTATTTGATTTCTCAAATTACACACAACATTGAGCTATCTTTCATTACATAAAAAAAATAATTTTCCTTTATATCTCGTGTTGCATGGAAGATTATGTTTTACTGAACCACAATATACTATTAACATTATTAATTAATATGTCACATAGCTATTGGAATGAAAGGTATGAATATGGTTAACTAACATATGAAAATATATAAATTATACATATTTCTTAGTTATCTATTTATTAAAAATAAAATACGAATCATTTAAAAGAAAAACAAATGTTTTCAGAAAAACTGTATTTTTTTAAAAGACAGTTCAGTTGTGCTTTGTGCACATAATATAAAATTAGTTTTTTCCCATTTTAAAAAATTTATTTTTCAAAATAAACGTAATTTTTGAAATTATAATATCAAAATTATCATAGGGTGATTTTTTTTTGATTTTTCTAAAATATTTAATTTTTCGATGAATAGTGGAAAATACTAAATTTTAATTTAAAATTGTCCTTTTTTTTAAATTTAAAATGTTAAATTATTTTTTGAATTAAGTTTAAAGTAAAATTTGTTCAATTTTATATCAATTAAACCAATTTAGGTCATTGGAATCATTTTTATGTGGAATATTGATATAAAAAATTTGTAAACTTTTGAACATTTAAACTTTGAAAACCCGGTTTCTCGTTGTATCTATAGGAATAATTTTAAATTAAAAATTTCCACTTTTTGAATAGAATTTAAAAAATTGGATTCAATATTTTTAATCAGAATAATTTATGTTATATAATACAGTCAAAATATTGTTTTACCAAAATTCATAGTAAATATAGTAAATATTATTTACGGTGGTTAATGTAAAAATGGATTTACTATGGGGTTAAATAAAGAATACGTGGTTAAAAATAACCTAAATACTTATAAAAAACCCATTTTATGACCATATTTCCACCTTATATTCTCTATTTTTGATAATTTCTCATTTTGGACATTTTTTCATGATAAAAATGTGGGTATGATTGAATATTTTAATAAAATAAAAAGTGAGCCACACACCTCACTTATAAAATGGAATCCCCTATAATATATTACTCACATATTAAAACCCTTTTTGTTTGACTAATACATTCCAAAATAATTTCCAAAAACCCCTCATATAAACTTATAATCCTTATTTTGGATAGAAATACAACAATGAAATTATTTTAGAGCAAAATCAAGGAGGAAACACGAAGAAGAGGTAACGTTCATCAATAAGCATTTTTATTTAATTTATTCCTCCAAATCCTTGAATTAATATTATAAAATAATGATTCAATTAACTCATTATATTAAATATACTATGATTATTTTTATGTTAAGGTCATGTCCTAAAACCATCTCCTCTTCCATCATTTTTTTTTCAAAATCATCTTTCGTGTGTATGGAAAACTACAGCCACACAGACCGATGTCATTCATTTTCACATTACCATCTCTGATAGTTTCACATAATGATTGATGTATTATTTATATATGATATTATTATTCTTTTTTAATTATTATATCACAAATACCTTTATGTTTTCCATTTTTTGGAATAAGATAGCATCACTCATGTGTACGGTTGACTACCCCCTTGTAATGAAATGTGATTCATTCATGATTTACATAGGAAGGTATTAAGAATGTTTTTAATGAAAAAATATGATACATATTCCATGAAAATTATTTCTTAATGTAAATATATTATATAAATATTATTATTTCAATCCTTCAAGAAAATGAAAACAACTTTCAAGCATACATAAGACCTACCGTCTCCTTGAACAGTGTATTTCATTTTTTGTCAAATTTTTTTATGGATTAATATAAATAATTATATAATGAATATATATTATATTTATATCATTTTTAGTATTATGGAGTTTATGTAACCATGATCAATGTACATGGACCAAAAAAATAGAACATAAAAACATATTCGAATTAAAGTGGTTATTACCCGAAACATACTATAGTTTGGAATTGATAATTAATAGGTAATAAAAGGTAAAAATAAAATCATATATGGTATTATATATATATATATATATATTTAATAAATTTAAAATAAATTTAAATTTATCATATAGGATGTTTGAACATGTACGATGAAATTCCAGAACTCAGGTATAAGTTTTTTATCTAAATTTTTCATCTTTGAGATGTATGATATATTACGCACACAAATTATTTAATAAGGTGTATATATAAAAAATTTGACATGTAATATAATGAATTTATTGATCATCATGATATTTTTATTTCCATTTTATTTTTTTCCTTAGTCAGTCTTATGATTCAATGTTACCAAAGTGATAATGATTTTATGTTACAATCTCATTGTTTATCAGGATTTTTTTGATTATGTTTCTGATGATAAAATATTACAATCCATATCTTAGAAAACTCATAAATTTGATTATCCTATTGTTATTAATTATATTTAAATGTAATTAGACCATTTTCCCACTCTTTGGTACATAAAATAATTCAGAAAATATTTTTTTAAAAATTATTCTTTATTTCTCTCTTCGGTCGAAAATCTATTTTCATCCAAAACCATATTTTATATAAATGCTTTAAAAAATGTTTCATTATTATTATATGATATTTAAAGACATTTTTACCCATTTTTTAGTTTTTATAATTTTTTTTAAAGGAATGATCATGTCATTTTACAAACATTTCCCATCTGTATTTTACTGAAAATGTGAAAGTAATATTTATTTTAACATGCACAAAATGAAAGAGACTTTCCATGACCATGTAAATTATTTTATTTCAATATTATTTTATATATTCTATAGGTTATTTCAAAATAAAAATATTTAAAATATTTATTATGTCTTAAAAAAGTGTTTTCAAAGAAGAAAGGTTATTTTCTTTAAGAAATGTTTTAAATAACTGATCAAACTATTTTCAATCTATAATGATATCCATTGATATTACCAATTCCTCGATAGGGTATATTATAAAAGAGTATCATTATTATTATTTATATTAATTTTTTATGTTTATGATGGCATGGTGTTTAAGAAACCCATTTCTCTTCCATATTTTATTCCATGATAAAATTCTTATAAAACCAACTATTTATTCAATGGATTATAATATAATGAAATGATGAAATGATTATGGAACCTTTTTATTTTATATAGGTTATTAAGTGATGAAATATTTATGAAGCTCATTTCATTTAATGTGTTCTGATATAATGAATTTTTTATGATCTTTTGGCACACATAAATATGGTTTTCATTATGATATGGGTGGGACCTATATCTAACTCCAATGAATTGGGTAAATATTTATATCTCATAAGATAGATATGACTGAAATTGGGAGCGAACCTAGTTCAGTGAGGGAATTTGTGCACTATGATGGTATTGGGAGTGAACCTTGACTACTAGGATAATCGAGGGACTAAACCCATTCCACTATGATAAACTTCGTAATTATCCATGAATAATATGTGAATTTATTTTATCTACTTATGTTTATACAAAAAATCTATATATTATTTCAATGTTATGCAATCATAGCTTATGTTATTCTATTACCTTATGATTTATGTCTTATGAAATTCCAATATTTATTTCGTGACTTAAGATTATGTTCTTTGATATGTAGGGTATGGTTTTATAATGTTATGAACATGTTTTCATACCCTCATGTTCATGTTATTATTATGTGTCTTCCATGTTTACCCTTACTGATCATCTGAGCTCACCCCTTCTTATGTTTCATTTCCCAGGTTATGAAAAAATCCATTATGTATGATATGTCTAACAAGGGTTCTAGTTATAAATATCTTAGTGGGAGATGATTTGGTTTTCCTATGGAAAATTTGCTTATGTTTTCAAGTTTCCAAATACACTAAACTATTATAGTCTTTAGGCGTGTGTTTTTGTAATGTAATGAGTATTCATAAAAAATGACATAATATCTACGTATTAAAATCCGGAGTAACTATAATATACATAGTAAATAAACTCCCTTTAGAATTTAATTTTTATCAATTAGTATTAAAATTTACTTTTTTCAACTTATGTATATTTCTCTTCTACATCATGGAATTGATTCTAAAAAGGTTTTAAACGATTTTTATCAGAATTGAAATAAAACTGATAGGTCCAAATTTCATTAAGGGGGTGGAATGTAACACCCCTATATTTTTGTTTATTTTAATTTAAAAATAATATAATATTTGATATCATTTTCCAAAGACAACACCAAACTTAATAGAACCACGATATACTATAGAAATATTATTATTTAAATATGGATGTTATAACATAGCAGTTGGTTTGGCAAGAATGAATTGGAGTATCTGAATTATGAAATATATGTTGAAAAATTTTCCTTATTCAAATTTATTTATTAGTTAATAGGAAATAACCACCCAATTTTGAATAATAAAAATTATGTCAAATAAGGTTTGAAAACATTAAAAGTATAAAATGGTCATTTTTCAATAAAAGTAGGTGTTCATTATATTCAACATTTTCACTTCAAAGATTAATTTATTAATTTTAGAAATTTTAATTTATGAAATAGAAATTATTTTTTATATAATCATATCAAATAAATATAAGGGTGAATTTTTTATATTTTTCTGAAAGGAAGGATTTTTTTAGGTGAATAGTGAAAATACCAATTTTTATAAACATTTTCATTTATTTTAAACTATTTACAAAGTCCCATTATATTTTGTATTTGATTTAAAGTAATAATAGTCCCCCTCTTTTAAACACTATCAAATTAATTCATTGAGAATCAATATTATATATTATTATTGTGTAAAATAATTTCTATACTTTAAAGAAGTATTTTTCTAAAAAATATTTTTCGTTGCATATCACACACTTACATTAAAATTGATTTTAGAACATCTTGAAATTAATTAATATAAAATTTATTTAAAATTTTATGTTATATTATTTATATTATTTAATTTGTTCAATTTAATTTTTAGTCATAATGAATAATAACCATTGTAAAAGTTTATTACCAAGGAAAAGGGTAAAATGGGTAAACTACGATTAAAACTATGGTATAAGGTATAAAATTAATCAAAAACATGAGTTTATATGATATTAAGAGTGTATTTCATCCATAATAATCCAAGATTCAAATATATGTAATTTTAGTGATACTTGACTTTGATTATAACCTTTATATTATTTTAATTAAAGGGAAAATAAAAAATGTCACTCCCTCTCATGTATTGTATTATCATGATATGAATATAGATAAAAATGATATATGAATGAATATAAATTATAAATTATATTAATAAATAAAATATTAATTATAATAATTCATTTTTAATTTTTTATGATGTTAAAATTGCATAGAACTTTCACACAATGCCAACACAACGCATGTTCAAGTAGTATAAAAATCAAGTAAATGATTTTAAAAACATTAAAAGTAACCTGATATGATTTAATTAAGTTTCTAAATTAATTTAATGGATATTTATAAAGTATTAGATATGTTATAAGTATTTATATTCTAATTCCATTATTATATTGATTCCTTTAAAATTAATTTTTTTTGAATTGTCCTGAAAATGACTTTAAATGATATTTAATGTTTAAATATTATTTTTAAATCGTTATAAAATTATTAAAAACCAATATTAATTCATGTGGATGAGAAATATTCTATAATATCATGAATGGTCCATTTATGTTCCACTTATAATTTTAAAAACTTCTTTCCTGACCTTTAGTGATTGAATAATTTGTAACCATTGTTAATGTTAAAAGAGTTAATAAGGGGGTTAAACTAAGACATAATGTTGGAAAAACATCTTAAAATGGAATAAATATTATAGTATTAATTTATTTATAAATTTTAATCCCTATATTAGAACCTTTGTATATTTTTAGTAATTCTAAATGAGTTATAGACATTATATATTAATATTTCAAGATTTTAAATGAATACCACGGACCCCACGTATAAAAGACCCATAATTTCCTCTATCCAAAACACCTTATTGCACCATTTATCTTGAAGAAAACCTAAAAAAATCTATTATAAACTCCTATAAAAACATTCTATTGTTTTTGGTCTTATTAAAATTCCACCCCAAGGGTCCTAAAGAGGATATCTAAAAAAGGTTTGTTTAAGAAGAAGTAATCATCTTTACCGAATCATTTTAAGTTTATTTTTTATTCTACATTATCAAAATATTCTTTAACCATATTAACATAGTTAAATAAGAAAAATATATTAATTAAATATTATCATGTTAGTATAATAACCATTATCTATTTATCATCCTTCCCAATGTAAAATGATAATTTCACTATGTTTTCAGACGAATTACTGCCTCCACAGTCGATGAATTTTATTTTTCAACTCCATATCATTGTTAGTTATATAGATGTATTTAATTATTTTTCATGATTTTTTTTTAAATTATTATGATTCTATGATGATAATATTTTATCTTCCTTATGACCCTCCCATTCGTTTTAAGATGATAACATCTCCCCTGTGTACATGTGGATAACCACTTCCATGAAGCGATGTGATTCGTTTTTCATTTTATCTTTATATGGATAATAATAAGGATAGATTAAATGAATATATATGATATATATGATATAATTATTATTATATAATTTTGAATTACTATTTACCTTTTTTTCATTCCATCCATCAAAAAGTGAAAATACCATTCGCGCATACGTACAAACTATCGTCTCCATGAAGTGATGTAATTAATTTATCATCAAAACATTATATGAATGGTTAAAAAAGTATATATAATGAATAAATATGATAAATATTATAGGATTAATATTTTTTAAATGATTAAAACATGATCAAAGTGCACGGACTAGACCCACTGTACCAAGACATGCATGGAAACTGAAATAATTAACACCCAAAATAATGATTTTAATGAAGAAATATTGATAAAAGGATGATAATACATTATAAGTGAATAATATATAGTATTATAATCATTATTATGGTTATGGTATATATTTATAATAAATATAAATTTAATATAAAGGTGGTTAAGAGCATGTATGAAGAAAGTCAAGACTTGAAGTAAGGGTTTATCATCTCACATTTATTTCTCAGAGACATATGCTATAGTAACCAATTGTTTATTTTATATGGTGTATATACCTACAATTAATGAAAATTATTATAATTTTTATTCAAATTATTATAAATTTCATGAAAATTATGTGTGTTTCAAAATCCATATATGTTTTTCTCTTTTTTGAGGTTTAGATCCATAAATTACAAAAACTATAAGCGTTCTTTGTCTCAATATCATTTCATTGAGATATATTTCATGTTATGAATCTATTTGTATCTATATGTTGTATATACAAATTATTTTATATATTATATCATTAATATATTCATATTAATGATATTTTAAGTTTTATTTTAAGTTATTACTTTCATGAAGCTTATGATTCAAAATCTAACAAAGCGGTAAGGGTTGATGTTGTGATCTCATTTTTAACTGGGATAGTTTATGCTTAAATATCATCTGGGAGAATTATAGGATATTTATCTATTAAATATCACATATTTTATTATCATAAAGTTTTTATTTTTTTCAATCATACTTTATATTTTTCCTCAGTTTGGTAGTAAAAAATATCAAGAAAATAGTTTTTAAAAAATGGCCATTTTTCTCTTTGTAATCGAGAATCTTTTTCCACCATGTCCATTTTTTAAATGTTTTTAAAAAATATTAAATTAAATTATTATTTAATGTCATTTTCAAACTTATTTTAATTTAATATAAATGTTCTAAAATTATTTTTCTGAATGTTTACCAAATATATTATTTATTACTTTTTATAGAAAGTGTGAAAGAAATTATTGTTTTAACACTTACCAGACAAATGAATTTTCTTATCTTCATGTTTTTTTTGATTTGAATATTCTATTAAAATTTTCCATGGTTATTTTCAAAGAAAATATTTTTCTAAATATTCTACAGATTTTTTTAAATATACCGAAAAAAATGATATTTTTCCTTTTTTCAAATAAATTTTAGAATTATTTTTTAAAGGTTTTTTTCATCGATTATAACATTATTTATGGTTTATAATCCATAGGTAGATATATGATTTTATGATACCATTAATGTTATTTATTTATATGGTTTTTGATGATGATGATATTTTAAGGATCATTCTATTAACCCTATTAGTTTCCCATGGGTTAATTAAGTTATGATAAAATCATTATGAAGAAAATTCCATGGATTAATCATGTTATAAAGGGAATGATTGTTGTTTCTTTTTTGTTTTATAATGAAATGAAATATCTATGTAATTTATTATTATTTTTTCTTATACATTTATGATTGTGTTGGGTGATCCTGATATAAATCATGATGACCACCAATCCTTAGAAAACTCAGGATGATGGGTGATCCTGATATAACTCTCTTATGCCTTGGGTAATGTAACAAAGTTAATAGGATGAAAGTTAATCCTATGTGATGATGGAATTCACTAAATATAATTAACTCCTATGATAATACAAAGTTAACTGGATTGAAGTTACTCCTAAGAGAATGTTTAAATTATCCTATGTAGCTTATTCTATGATTAAAGTATGATGTCCTATTATAAAAACATTGTTTCAATATTATTGTTATGTGTTTTAATACTTCTTATGAAAACTGTTTATTTTAAATTTTTTCATTATTGTTAACTCACATTACTCTTTCCTTATCCCATGAATCATATTTTATGATCCATGTTTTGATGGGTCTGAATTCTCTTATGTTATTATCATGTTCTATGATTATGATCTCTTTCCCTTATGCTTATCTTATTCTTATATATGGTCATATATTGATATATCCAATATTTACCATTACTGAGAATTTGATCTCACCCTTTATTATGTTTTAATTTCACTATGTTATGAAGAATGAAATCATGTAATATTTTTATATAATGGAATACTATGTGGGAAATTTTGAGGGAGATATGGAAGTATTCTTCTGGAAAAAATAAAATCTATTTATAATAGAAAAAATGTACATTTAGTGATTTATATACTAGTTTTGTTATGTAAAGGGTTTTTCTTAATTCTATAAAACTCTAATCCAAAAAGGTATCAGGTATATAAGTTACTCAATATTGGATATTGATATTGTATTTAATTATGGATAATATTGGATAATTTCATTTGGTATCAAAGAAAATATATAAAGAATAAGTATTTAGAACCATATCTGGGTTTTTGGATTATCTCATTACATCAAGATTCAAAATGGTTTTTGAATATGACACTGAGATAGAAAAATATAAAAGGTAATGTTGTAAGACTTTGTAAGATGAGTGAAATGATTTGGAAGAAAAGATTAATCCTTTAGAAGATGAGAATAAGACTTTGGAAGATGAGCGTATAACTTGAGTATATTACTTGAGTATATGACATGAGTGTATGATTTAATTAAGATAAAAATATAGAAAATGCATGATCATAAGACTTTAGAAATTGAGTGTAAGCATCTATAATATAAATTGAATCATTTGTCTAAGCTTATTAATTTTACATATCTCTTCAAGTATTAGTGAATTTTGAGATATTAATATTGCTGGGTAATATAATAAGGATTTTAATCTAATTATATTACTCTGATACTGAGTATATGCTTTGATGATCATATAAATTCATGAGTCTATGGATTTATAGTGGATTGAATAATGATAAAAGAATCATAATAATCCATTGGCTATGTGCATGACTTCTGCTCATGTTTTTAAGAAATACATAATTTGAGATGTTGGAAGGTTCAATGTTATTTATGACTAAGACTAAGAAGATTCAAGTTTCGATGATCACATGCATGTATTGATGCATAACATGGTTATTTAAATTTTAAGATAATTTAATGTGTATTAATGTGAAATAATTTCATATTTAAAGGTGGATGAAAAGGTTATAATGTCTCGAACCCAGATACCACTGAACGGTGCGCTAAGCCTAGTGGATCACATGGAATCATGCACCTGAATCGTGTGCTCTGACTGGACATCATTCTGGGGGTGGTAAACTATGCTCAGAAGCACCTATTTACCCAACACCCTCTATAGACCTTTATAGAATTGAGAAGTAAATTGGGTGTCCCTATAAGAAATGATATAATACAGGACCCCATGTAGTCGTACAATCTTATAGATATACAGCCTCCCAAGAAAATTAACAGAAATGTTCTCCTTGATAGGTAAGTAGTGAGTGACCTTTATGAGCCGATCAATGAAAAACCATACAGAATCATTACCTCATGGTTGCCTCAGTAAACATATCATTAAATCCATCGCAATGTCATTCCATTTACAATTGGGAATGGGTAGCTACTATAAAATCCTACTGGGTCACTGGTGTTCCTCCTTAACCTACTGACAAGTGGAACACCTCATGAAAAAACTAGCTATATATCTCTTCATGCCTAGCCACCAACACTAAAAAATATATATGTTGATACATCTTGGTGACACTAGGATGTAGAACCCATATAGAAGAATAAAAATCATGCACTATCTCCTCAGACATGTCTAAAGAGACCCATATGTGACCATGTACTTGCAGGATCTCATCCTCACCCATGGTCCAACCAGGAGGATGGTCCCCACCTTCCACACTCTCCTATAGAACTAGCCCTTTATAATCTAATAGTTTCCTCATTCTCACTCTATCTAGTAAGGAAGAGGCCGAAATTATGTATTAAAGGAAATTATCCTCCTGACTATCGTTCACCGACAAGTGCATCTTAGAGAACAAAGCCATAAGTTTCCACTCTCTACTGACCTACTTAACTGCCTATATCTGAGTCCTCCTACTCAGTGCATTGACCAATAAATTTTATTTACAAGGTGAATAAGTAAGAACTAAGTCAAAATTCTGTTGGTAATCAACCCACCTTTGTTGGATCAGGTTCATATCGTGATGTGTAAAAATATACATGAGTATTTTGTGGTCCGTGTACACCACAAAATGCTCTCCCAGTAGATAATGTATCCAAAAACGCAAAACGTGCACAACTATATCTAACTCAAGATCGTGTGTTGGGTAATTCTTCTCATGTGGCATTAACTATCAGGACCCATACACAACGAATTGACCCATATATAATAAGTACTCCCAGCTCTATACCTGATACATCATAGTACATAGTGTGTCTCCATCCTGTCTTTGGAAAAATCAGTTTTGGTGATGAATTAAATATCCCTTTCAACCCCCGAAAAGCTATATCATAGGAATATGACCATGCACAATTCACACCCTTTTTATTCAAGCTCATCAAAAGTGATTCTAAGAATGAGAAGTCATGTATGAAATGCCTATAGAATCCAGACAACCCTTAGAAACATTGAACCTCAAAGGTGTTCCTGGAATTCTCCCAAGTAACTACCGCTGTCACCTTCTCTAGGTCCACTGATACTCGTCTCTAAGATGACATCACCCAAGAAGTGAATCTGATCCATCCATAAGTGTAACTTTATGATATTAGCATTTAACTGATACTCTCTTAATGTATTCAAAATGATCAAAAGATGTTTGGTATGGTCATGTAAATTATGAGAATACACTAATATATCATCCATGAAAACCACAAGAAACAAATCATGATATAGATAGAACACTCAATTTATCAGTTTCATGAAGACTACTAGTGTGTTCGTGAGACTGAACAACATGACCAAATACTCATATAGACCGTACCTGCTCTGAAATGTTGTGAATGGTATGCATGATGGTCTGACACGCACCTGATGGTAACAAGATCTAAAATTTATCACTGAGAATACCCGATCTCTTCAGATCTAGTCAAAGAGATCATCTATCCAAGATAGTGGATACTAGTTATTAACTATTAATTGATTTAATTTATGATAATCCACACATATTCTAAGGTTAACTTTCAACTTTTTTTGAAAAATTATCAGTTAACCACATGAAGAAGTACTGGGTCGGATGAAACCCTTTTCCTCTAAATCCTCTAGATACCTCTTGAGATCTTGTAACTCTTTCATAGCCAGCCTGTAAGTTGGAATGGATACCAGTGCAGCTCCTAGAACTACCTCAATAAAGAGATTGACCTCTCTCACTAAAGGTAATCCTAAGAATTTATCCAGGAAGACTTCCTTGAAATGATCAACCACTAGATGAAAATAAACTTGACATGACCTCTAATCATCCAGATATAAACTCACAATCTGGGCTATAATACCACCTAGCCCTTGATGCTTATCTCTAGCTTGGATTTCATGGAAATCTCACTCACCATTGTGAATTAAGTCCCAACCCTTTGGTGATGTAAATATCACCCTGTGGTGATAAAAATAAATGAAAAAATGAAAATAAACCAACTAGTTCATCCCATGAATAATATCAAAGTCTGTCATCTCGAGGAAATAAAGGCCCCATAAAAAGTGACACCCACAAAACTCAAGGGGGAACTCCCTGAACTGACTCACAACTTCTATCCTGATCCCTAACAACGTGTCTAGAATCCTAACACCATTGTAACTATAAACATAGATCCCAAGTATCTACAAAATAGGTATAAATATAAAGATATTTGAAGAACAAGTATCATAGAGTGCCAAAGCTTAAACATAGGGTACTAAAATAGTACCTCTAATAGTAAAAGGTCCAGAATCCTACTATTGATAGTTCTATTACACTGCATAATCATGTCTTGTAAAACAACCCTGTGACATTGCCTGGGTACCCTGAGCTGATCCACCCTACTGTCATTGTGAATCTGGGGTTTTCTACCACAACCAGAACCACCACCATATCCTGATTAGCCTAATGTACCATAGTTCCTTGTATAGTGAGAAGCTGCTAACCATTCACCTGAATATGTAGTCGGTTCAGACCCTCTCTCACTGGATACGTGCAGAAACATTCCACAGAACTACTATATATGACCCATCTTTCCCCAGGAATGACACATGACTGGGTCCCTCATATACTGTGGCCATGTATTTCCCTACCTAAAACACTATTATCACCTTAACTGGATACATGAAGAGATATAATGACTACTATTTTCATTGAATGGAAGCTCCAGATGATGCTTCATATTACCAGTCGATATAGTTCCAAATTTCGGTGCCAAGTAGCCCTGGCTCGTACCTTCAGATTTCCTCAGGATATGCTCTGAGATTAACACCTGATTCTCTTTCCAAAATATATTAGTCATCTAGAAATTTTTTACCTATGATCAAATGTCATATCTAATACAATCTCAAATCATCTGTCTTTCGATAACTCATCACCATCAGCATAGGTGTGAAGTTCTAAAGCTTAGTAAAATTTGGTGAATAGTCCAGGACTAATAGGCACCCTTCTCTAGATGTAAGAACTCTTAGGCTCAATTGTCCCTCATATTCTTGGGTATAAATAATCATATGAGGCCTTATGAAACTCCCCTTAGGACATCTCCTAATGATGATTGGTCAAGGTGATAACATCCCACCACCTCTTGAAGGAATCATGAAGTATGTATGTTGAAAGATTTACCCTTATCTTAGGAGGAAACTTTAAGTTCTCAAGTATATACAACATGGAATTTATCCATGACTCCGTATCCTATGGCCTTCCATACCCTAAAAACATGTGTGAATGCTTCTCTTGAAACTCATGAGTCAAATTTTCCATAGTCATGGAAGGTCACAGTGCTCCCTAAACAGTATATATGAATCACATAAAGTTTTCACAAAACTGTGCCTCAACAACGATGTATGTTACAAAAACTATCACTTAACCTAGCACAAATAGATGATCCACTAGTAGCGCATAACCCACCACCTCCAAAGTGTGATCATCTACACCCTCCTGGAATATATCTAGTGGTCGTCGTGGTGGCATATCTCTATAATGACAAACACACACCTCAGTTCCTGATCATTAAAGAGTTCACAACTAAAAGACCAAAAATAGAGATAGGATATGTACAAGACTTACTATGAGATTACACCCCTCTACCTTCCCCATGGGATAGGTGTAGGTATCAAAGAAATGAGAGACACTAACAAAATCCTAGTACTATGGTCGAGTCTAGTCAAGTTCTCTTTTATAAGATATTTCAGTTTCAATTGGATTCAAGTTGATTTCATTCCTAACCGAGTTCACATTCACATTCATTGAATTGAAAATCATTTAATATTTATCACATCCCTTTTATAAGGTTAAACCAATGGTGTGATGAAGTACGATCCATGGGGACCCATACTCCCCAGGGATCAAAGCTTGGAATCCACCTATGGAATATAAAAAAACTTTTCACTTTAAGGTTGAACCATGATCCACAAAATTCTGATCCATGAGGGACCATACACCTTAGGGATCAAATATGGGAAATTATCTTTTACATATCATAATATATCACAGTATACCTAACACAATATCAAACACATATATCACAACACCTATCATAATAATAATAAAACAGTAATGAATCCAAAATGGAATTCCATTTGAAATCTTGTAGTTGAATATTTGAATCATGTGATGGAATACCCTCATATAATTAGATTTGAACATAATAGAACCCAAAGTCATATCAATAATAATAGAAAAAATCAAGTTCATCACCCAATGATGGGACCAAACCAACTGTAACTGTCAAAATATAGGAAATAAAAATTTCAATCGAGGCAATTTGGATTTTCCCTATACATTGGGTAGACAATCCTAGGAAAAACTTATTACCAAACTCCATTTTCATTCCTATCCTTTTATATTGATTCCAAATTTTATGTCAACCAGAAAATTAATGTTTTTATTCCACATTGTAATGTCTCAAACCCATATGCCACTTAACGGTGCCCCAATCCTGGTGGGTCACATGGCCTCATGCGCTTCTCCACAAACTCTAGAGGCTGATGAATAGCAGTGAGGGCCCAAGTGTGTATATGGGGAGACTATTACCTCATGACTAGAATGTAGTACAGTGAATATTAATAATATATACATGTTCAACAAATTAGTAAACCATATAATAGAATTTTATAGTGGAATACTGATAGTATAAACATTCTAGAAGTAATATCATATGAAGGATGATGATACATGTCACACGTTTCTAATAAAACATCAAAAACATGAATACAATGATGATGTACAATCTATATGACTAAAGTAAAAAAAGTCCAAAAGAATCCTAGTAGCATCACATGCCTCATCTTGGTCCCATGCTCCCCTAATTCTATGTAGTATATCAAGTACCTCCCTTATCGACACCTATGATCAAATAATATGTTTGGGTCTAAAACCTGACCCAAAGAGTGTGTGAGACTAAATCTCAGTAGACAACCACCCAAGGTCCATTCCAATCAGTTAGTGAATATATATAGAAATCAGTGTGAAATAAGAAAAGTGGTAAGAAAGGAATAACTCATAATTATAAATCTTACATGCACTATTTTTCATTTAATATCCATTTACCATTTCAATTACATTGAAATTCCTAAGTCTCGAGATCCGACTCAAGCTTGACATCCCCCATATAAATACTAACACCATAGATGACATAGAATGTCATCTAAACAATAAATATCCAGACTAACTCCAAGCTTGTACTTTGGATTAAAGGTGCATCATAATTCATTGAATTTCATTTAATTTATTTTAAACCTAATTCCATACTTGATATTCCTAAGCTGGAATTCAAGTATCACTCAGAGTGCAATCAACCAACACCCTACGAGCCCATCTATGGAGATCCTCTCATGAATGCTTGTATCTCTCTAGATTTGGTACAATGTATATGTCATATGAGTCCATACTTGGAAGTCTTTTAAGGAAACCCCGAGTATCACTCATGATGTATAATTAATGCCCTTTTGAGTCCATCCTAGGTAATACCTTTAGATTCCAAGTATCACATGATATATAAGTCAAGTCTCAATGATGCCATCCATGGCATCAATCATTTGGATCCATGTATCACTCATGAAAATGTAACATTAAACATTGAGTCTGTCAATGGAATTCTATGGTAAATCCATGCATAAATCAAGAAATAAAGGTCACTAGTCACATGAGTCCATCCATGGAATTCTATTTTGAATCCATGTGGCACCAAGGCTATTTAAAATTTAACCAATTCCATTTCAATGAACAAATTCATTTAATATTACAAGGTCAAAACCAAAGGCATTCAAGATAGCTCACCTAAAAAGGGTGACTCAATCAAGGGACACCATCAAGGGCTTGGCCTTTCATTTACTAATGTGGGCATATTTTATATAACAAGAATCACACGCTTAAAAAACTAATGCATGTCTTTAAAATCATTTAACTCACATGGGAATATAATGGTAATGATCTTTCCATGCCTAATCAATTTATTAAAAATCACGGTTTCTACATAACTCACAAGTGATTGTAGTTCAAGGTCCATTCAAATACCCACATGACCATTTTTACTATAACAATCCTAACAATCTTATCAAGCTATCCCATGTATTAATTATGATATAAATCATGTGGGTGAATTAATAGATAGTGAAATTCAAGCCAATGTATCAACTCATGGAATAAATTTTAATTTACTCACATGGGAAAGGAATTACAAAGAAAACATGCTTAAATAAGAAATGATATAAATCGGTCAAGGGGAAAGTCTTCCATCCCATACCCTTAATCCAATTCAATAACAATATAACTATATTTTAATTTTATTTATAACAGGTTCCATTTATAAAAACCCATGAAAGGGACAAAGTCACACCTCAAAGGGGTGTCCAAGGCATAAGCCATATAGGGACATTCAAGGAAACTCACCCATGTGGTGGTATTTATTCAAGGTATAAAACATATAACATGCATATACATGTCTATTAAATTACCTAAAACACAACAAGTACTGATAGGGTTCAATTTCAATTTTAGGCGATGCCTGAAAAATGGGTCCGCTGCACAACAACATATATAAATAGCCTAAATTTCAATGAAAATCACATAGCCACATACCTTAGGTTCATGTTAGACATATCATCTAGTATCAGGCATTGATTCAATCTGATTTGGAAGAAATGTAAATAATTAAATAAGAAAGAGAAATTTGGGCATCCATGCCTAAATCCAAATAGCGCAGTTGATATCTAGAAGAATCAAGAATGAATAAAAGGGAATAAAGCCTTACTATTATAAATATAAGGAGATAAACCACATTCAATTCAGAGTATGTATGGAGACTAGATATGAAATCCAATCTTAGTCATAGTTGAGAGCTTTCAAAGGAGACCCCGATTCTACATTTTAAGCAAGACCTCAAAATAGGTTTAAAAATGATTTTTAATTTAATTTAAATTTATTAAAAATCCTACATAGTAGGTCTCGCATGGTTTAACAACATTTTTCTTCAAACATGAAAGAAACCATGAAATACAACATGTATTCTTGGGGCACAATGGATGGTTACCCCGTATAGTTTATAAACCATGCACAAACCATGATAAAATTATCTGTCAAAATCTGCTGAAAACTGTAGACCTTTTAAACAAAAATGTAGCTCCTCTCACACGGTTTACCCAAGATTTATGACCTATAAGACACCACTATCCAGCCATGCAGGTTTTATTCAACCCATGCGGCCTTCCCCATATGGTTTTCACAAACTGTGCCCCAGGATAAAAATACCCAAACATTGGGTTCCAGGCTTCAGACCTACCCTAAACACCCCATAGACCTCCATGAACCCAACAGGCACAAACCTTTTGCCATATTTAAGAAATTAAACTGGGAATTAATGGAAAAGAAGATATCTTTACCTCAAATAAGAACTGTGTTCTTACAAATTCCATGATATTTATATATGTTTACATGTAATTATAATCAGTTATATAAGTTGTTTATTGATGAAGTTATTGTGAAGAAAATATTTAAGAATTATAGATATTTGAATTTGAAAGTACTTATTTGGTTTTATAAATATTTGAATAAATAATAAAGATAATAGATCTATGATTCTGTATGTTTATATTTATAGTTTCTTCAGGCTGTACTGTGAGTGTACATGATATTCGAGTGATCATGTTTTCATGGATGAAGAATAGAGGGAGAAAATAGATATAGAAAATAAATAGAGAGAGGTTGTTTCCCATTATTCTGTATGAAATTATAGGAGAAGATGATCTGATATAAAAAACTAATAAGTGTGAAGAATCCAAGAATCCCCTTAAAGAATTGTTGAAGTTTATTACTGAAGGTATATTACTTTGTTAAAAAATTTATTTTATCATATCATTTTTTTGATGAGATATTAAATGTTGATGTAATATCATGCAATGCACATTATGGTTCTTGTAAGGTCCTCGATCCCATAATCCCTTTAAATTTTGAGTTTTGAGTGATATAAGAACCCATAGGAGGTTATAAGTGGTTTAGAGGGTGTTGGAGGAGTTTTTGGGGTTCCACTACAAAAAATGGTATGGATGTGGAACAGAGGTGTGTGTTACACCATGGTGTCGGTGGATATAGCATAATGAACCTCAATTGTGGAATAGGAGAGCCTAGAAGGAGAAACATGGCCATTTTATTTTCATTCATGGCTAAGACCTAGCGAGGAGGCTACATTGTAGTGCAATTTCAAGGCTTATATCTTTTGAGGGGTAGCTGTGATGTGTGCTGTAAGCTTCAGTGTTGCCCATTTATTGGTAGGAGGGGTCTACTGGGATAATTCTTATATCTAAACTGTAACACCCAAATCTACATTGATAAAAACTATCAATAGAACCTGAAGAATCCTTTGAAATAGTGTTCTTGTGGTGTTGTCCCTTAAACCCCACCATAGAATACCCAATTTTTGGGATGGATGGGGTGTAATATAAGTGGTTGTTCCGTGGTCTTGTAATTTTTAGTGGGTCTATAAATACCTCAAGACCACTAATCCCAGCTTCTTTCCGACTTTATCATCTCAACCCCTTGGTGCCTAGGAGAGTTCATTAAAGTATATGTAGTACCTTTTTATATGTATCAATCCTTAGATTCTTGTGCTCAATCAATGGTGATCCATGGTATATTTTTCTCTTTTTTTCTATTAGTTTCTCACTATTTGATCTCTTTTACCCCCATTTATTTTTCCATGATTTTTCATTTGATCTATGATGTTATTATGTATTTTTCTTTGTACTTTACAATGTTTTCATGGAACTATATCATTGGAAGATCTTATTTTCCTCACGGGATAGGTGAACCAGGATCCACAACATTGATCCATTCTTGCACAAATAATATTATCACCTTTAAGGTAGAAGATTTGTTGCTTCTCCAATTTAAAAACATGCAATCATAAATTTATCATGGTCTATAAATTTAGATAGGAATGGAACTAAGATAATAAATATTAAACAAGATTAAACAATGAAATCAATTTTTCCGTAGTAATCTCATGTTATTTATTTTTACCTTGATATTGTTTTACATCTTGATTTTATAGATAGCGTGATATTTATACAATGATTGTGTAACATTTTATTATGCTTAGTTTATAATGTTATAAATTTATGGAAAATTTTAATGTATTTAAATTCAAAATTAGTTGTTAGTTGGATTAATAATTTGAACAGAGACATGTTCTAAATATGGTGTTTCAAGTAATTCGGTGGTAATAAAAATGATACAACATGAATGTTTAATTGAATAAGTTCTAATATTATTTAAATTGGATTGATAAATAATTTGAATAATGTGAATTATTTTTTAGAATAATATTAAAAAGCAATGTTGAATGAGAACATTTTTCTCTTAGTTTATTGAAACTGGTTTATGCTCAAGATCATGTTGGGTAACTTGTGATGAATTGGTATAACTGATTTCACGGGATTCCTGTATTTGGAAGCTATAAATAATGAATATATGAATTCAATATGGAATAAAAACTAGTTTATAGTTAAATAAAAATCATTGGAGAAGTGAATACCCATTTGTTTATAAAGGTAGGATGCTTAGATTTGGGCTCGGTGATCACCTGTTTATATTTGAAGGCTGAATGGATTTTAAGGGCCTAGTTTTCTTATTGATTATTTTATTTTTATTGATCAATTATGATGTGCTATGTGTCTGATATTTAGGAAAATGACAAGAATATTACTTTTAATTTTTTTTAAAATTAAAAAATGGTAGAAATTAATTTAAAAATTACTGGAGAATAGTAAAATTATTTTTGAAAACATTTTTAGAAAACATGGAAATGGAAGATAAATATCCTCAAATAATACTTAAAAATAAACAATCTAAAATAGTGATGAGATTTTGAAATAAACCATTAGAAATTCAATATATTTGAAATCATAATCCCCATAAAAGAAATAACATTAAATTAAAGTTTAAATACCAAGAATACATATATATTCTCCATATAATATATCAAATTTATATTATATACAACACATAAAATAAATTAGTGGTGAATATGGCATATGTATCACATAAGTAAAAGTGAGATGAGAAACACTTACCTAAGGTCCAAATTGCCTCAAAAGTGATTTTAAAATCTTGTATAATAAATTTAGATTTATTATAATCATGAAAAATATCTATAATTTCATAATTATATATTTATAATAATGGATTCTTTGTTTTTTAACAACATTTTTACTAGGATCATTATTTCAGGTGTTAATTAATTTATTTTTCATGTATGTTTTGATTTGATAGTTTTGGTACTTATACTTTTATTATGGTTAGAAAATCCCTATAATATTATTAAAGGTATAAATATAATTTATATTCAATATATAGATATTTATAATCATCCATAAAATATAGAGATAAAAAATGAATTACATCGTACATTGAGACGGTAGGTCATACATCCCCATGAATGTTGTTATCACTTTTTGATGAATTTAAATAAATAAAAGTTAATAATAATTAATATCTCTAGAATCATTATTATATCATACATATCATATATATTCCTTAAATCCATCATTATTACCACCCATTTGAAGCGTAAATGAAAAATGGATCACATCATTTCATGGAGGTGGTAGTCCACACGTATGCACAAGCAATGTTATAGTTTTCCAAAGGATTGGAATAAAAGAAGGTATATATGTTATTATAGATCCGAATTAAAGTTGTGTTATTGATATTTTATATAATCATTACTTCCATTTTTATCACCATCCATGTCAAGTGGTCATGAAAAACGAATCACACCGCTACGGGAATATAATAAGCTGTATGAACGCACGTATAATGTTTTCTCTTTTTATAGGATAGAAAAGAGAGGGTATATGATTGTACCACAATCATAATAAAATAGTAGTATATTTATGACACTAGATTTACTATTATAGTATAGTTTCCACACATGAATATGATGTAGTATAATTTTTTTGAAAGAGTCGATAAAGACGATTACCTCTTCTTTAGTGAACTCTCTTTAGATAATTTTTTAAAGGAAAATAGGGTTTCTATTTTTGAAGGTCCATAAAATAAAAAACATGGATAAGGATTCAGGAAGGGGAAGTGGTTTCTATAACAAGATGGATCAATGTGGTGTAAAAAAGTGAAAGAAGGGGTGCATATTAATAACTGAGGGGAGGATTTTTTTTGGAATTTCATAAAATATTAAATTCATATAAATTATTTATCTTTTAAAAATGGATAAAAAATAATATACTTATAATTTTACATTAATATGAGTTGAATTACATTCATATAAATTTTTTTGTACAAGTCTTAGATATGTTTTCACCGTTATCTTTTAGTTTTAAACCCCATTATCCCTTTTGACAATTACCATACTATTAATATTTTCTACTCTCTAAGGGTAAATAATGTTGCTATAAAATGAAAAATGATGCAAAAATGGTCCATGGTAGATTTAATTAATCTTATCCCATTAATTATAATAAATATAATATTTTTAGGAATTTAATATTATTTAATAAATTATTATTTATTAGAAAATATCAATAATTTTTTAGAACTATTCATCACCTTGACTTTAATTATATTAAAAGAAAAATAAGAATTTGAACCAAATATTTTATTATGTCCATAAAATATCGCGACCATCTATAATTTTTTTGGATAACATTATTCATTTAAAATTATATGAATTTTAATGTTTTAAATATCATTTATTTTATTTTCCCATTCATTGAATAATTACTACATCGACACTGTGTAAGAATTTAAGGTAATTATTTATTCAATAAAAAATTTAAATTAAAATTCCCTAATAAAGATAAATATTTTATAATTTAAATTACTATTTATAGGTGAACATATCCTCTAAATGACCTAATAATATAAATATTATAGTTATTAAGAACAAGAACACGACATGTTTGAATTTTTTTTTGAAATAAAATTCTATAAATCTCATAATATTATCCAAATGGATAGAAAATTACATATAACCAAATATTTTATGACTATATTTGAAATGGACTCATCAAATAATATTAAGAAAAATTTAGAGTCATTTTGTAGTCCTTATCATTTTATTTTTAACATTAATTACTCAATTTACTCTTTACTGTTGTAACAAAAATTACTAAGGTTACTATTCATAATGACAAAAATATAAAGGTGTTAGGACCAAGATGATAAGGATGATCATATTCTAGTGTTATTGTTTGTTGTCAATATTTTTGTATAAGAAAATGATGTTTAAGAAAAAAAGAAATCACAACACTTTTTTTTGGTAAAAATTGGACTGACCATCGTATTCATGAAAACTAGACTCACAATGTTTGAGAAATCCATCGTATTGAGAAGTTTTTTTCTAGATGAAAAGAATAATCAAACTCACATCATGTAAAAACTATAAGAAGATTTTATAATGGGGGAGAATCAGAGTATGCATGACTACGATATGGATGTGATGATGCTTTGTTGATCTTGGAGTTCTCATAAATGATAAGTGTGTTGTAAATCTTACGAGGAAAACATGATGAGAAAAATGGGAGAGAAGATTCTGAAAAATCATATTCAGCTCGTAATCTTGTCAATTGTATTTAGTCTAACAAGGAGAGAATGATTTTTGATGGGAATTCATAATACGTTCCACTATAAGTTAGATGATGCTAAAGCTGATATTCAATATATTAAATGTCATGAAGAAAGTCAAGATATTTGATGAAAGATTGAAGAAGATTAAAGTTAGTGAAGTTGAAGATGTCTAGTCTCAATATCATCGTAATTAGTTCAATGGATTCATAATTTTTTAAGGTTGGTAATTTCTATGGAAAATGTGGGAAACCGAAGGTACTAGTTTTCAGTCATAACAAAAGCTAAATGCCATAAATACTTAGAGAAAGAACTTGATGAGAATCATATTCAGGAATGAAAGAATACACCTATATTGGTCCATCATATTCATAATTTCATTGTATTCAATAAAGGAAGAATTGTTTGTACACAAAAATTTATTGGTATTATATTCAGAAGATAAAGAAGTTTTTGAAGCTATTGATATAGGTCCATCAGATTCGGTATGCCATCATAATCATTTGAGGAAGATGTTTTTAGCACCGATGAATGAAATGAAGAAAAACAATCATACTTTGATATTTTTGATGTGTTTTCAAAGGGAGAAATTGATGTTAGAAGAATATTTTTGTTTTATTAGTTTTTATATAGCATCATAATGAATCAATCATATTGGGAAATCATAATAGTGTTTATTTCTTCATACATGAAACTGGTACAAAGCATCATAATAAATAAATCATTCTAAAATAATCATAATCAGACTGGTGTTTGTGAAGAGGGTCCTAAGAGATATGAATTTTTTTTAATATTTAAGATGGATTGAGAATAAAGGAGAAGAGTTGAAAAACATTGATGATGTTAAGATGCACTTAAAATTCAAAGAAACATGAAAATTTGGGTAATTTGGTTGTGCAAAAAAGTTTTCAAGAATCCTATCCAAACCACAATTAGGGTGAGTATAAAAGGAGAAAATTACATCGTTCATTTCTATCTAAATAACTATTCATGAGAAGTAGAGAGAAGGTGGAGATATAGAGATAAGAACAGGTTCCATATTGGGTTTTTCTTGAAAGATTACTACTCGGAATAAGAAAAAGTAGAAGAGAAAAGATTAAAATATATTCAGTTGATCATCATATTCAGTTGATTATCATATTCATACAATTATCGTATTAGGTAGGATTATTATATTGGTATTTCTTGACTGACTCATAAAGTGTTCAGAATCTTATCAATTGTATTAGGCAAAGATATATTTCCATATTGAGGAATGAGACTCGGAAAAATTGGATTGGGAAATCAGAATGAGTTTCATTACAATGTCTATGATGTTGTTACCAACATCTAGGTGAGAAAGTTAAGAACTGCTTTGAATATTTATATTTGTGAATGTTGATAAAGAATCACCATAAAATGTTTTCTTACAAAAACTTGTATTCATAATACAATCTATAAGAAGCACATATACTATTGAATTGTTTATATAGTGCTACATGAGTTAAAGGTAATACCCTACCCGTTGTATTCCGTACAAAACTATTGTTTTCTAGTGTATTTTGTGGTATTGGATCATTTCCAAACCATACCAAGGACGTAGCCATTCTTATTGAAAAGTGAACCTTGTAATTTTTTTATTCTTATGGATGTATGTTTTAATTGTTTTTAGTGTAGAATGTAATATTTAATAGGAGGAAAAAATTGTTTCATAATTAAGGAAACATAAAATAAAAATATATCACGGATTCATTATCTCCCCCTATAAGTGATAAAATTATCTTGACTGGGAACTTATAATTAGAATATGAGCAAATGTTCCCTTTGTTTTTCTTTGCTTAATTTTTAAAAATAAGTTGATGGAGAATCTGAATTGTGTGAACAATAAAGGCATCCTAGCTTTTTATGGAAATAATGATCATAACTTGAAAGATAAAATGTTACCATATCGTATGTCTATTGGTTATGATGCTCTTGAAGATGCAATAGATGAATTTCCTCCTATTGATGAAAAGGATTCTCTTATATATATTGATAAGAAGAATCATGAGAATGATGGATGAGACAATAATACTTTACTATCAACACTTTCTAAAAGTGAATTTCTAAGGGTTAAAGGTGTTTCCACAACCAAATGTATACGGGATAAGTTTAAAAACATATACATATTCAATATAAAAATGAAGAAGTAAAAATAAAAAATTTAGATACTGGAGTATGAAAATTTTAAAATGGGTGAGTATGAATCTGTTGGGGACTTCTTTTATAGGGTAAAAGATATTTTCAGCACTATCATATGTTTTGGTGAAAATTTAAATGGTTCCACTATTTTTTAGAAGATTTTGGGAATAATTCCTAACAAGTTTGATACTAAAGTTTCTTCATTAGAAGATAGAGATCCTGAAATATTTTTTCTAGATTATTTGAATTACACTCTCATAACTTTTAAAATTATAAGTAATAAATCTATAAAAAATAACAATAGTTGATATAGAAATTACTTTCAAGTCTTCGAAGAAAGAGAATTCAAAGAAGATCCTTATTGAAGAAGAAAATAGAAATGTTGATTCTGAAAATGAGGTATATAAAAATCAGGGTGATATTTTATCCTTGTTTTCTAAAAATGTGAGAAGAGGTATAAGTAAATAAAAATGGATACTTCCCACGAAATTCTTTGAATACAGAGCCTTTGATAACTTTGTGGAATATTTTCCATGGAAAATGAAAGAAGAATATAGTGATGAAGAATAATGAAAGAAAAGAAGGTCATGAAAGAAATAGGGTGGTAAAGATAAATCTTTTTCTAAATGGAAAGATAATAAATTATTCAAATCCAAAATAAGGAGTTTCTTATCTAAATATGATGAAGAAGATGATAGTGAAGATGAATCCAAAAATTATACTGATCATGTTATTGAGAATAATTTTATTGCAATAGTGAGTGATGAATAATTCCAAAGCAACAATTCTCATAAATAATAAACTCAAATTGAATTTCATTTGAAAGAGGGGTTGAAATAATGTATGAAAATTATTAAAAGGATTGAAAAGAAAAACAATAATTTAGAATATGAATATTCCTCAAAAAAATCAAGAAATTTTTTCAAAAGAAAAGAATAAGGTGATAGTGGAGAATTAAGAATTTAATAAATATATTGAAGAATAAAAAAATCATAATGAACATATATAAGAGAAGTTTACAGAAAAAGAATAAAAGTTGGAATTTGTCCAACAAAAAAATTATAAATATGAACAAAAAGGTACAAGTTTCAAAAACTCTATCTCTAAAGTTAGTGAAACTTTTCATAAAGATAAACCTAATAAGTATTTATAATATTTACTTTAATGGTTGATAAGAAATATGTACTTGTTTCTGAAAATAATAATGTTTTAAAATTTATATATGTGTCCATTAGTAAAAAAGTGGATCATTTAAAAGTTTCTAAGAACCATGAGTATGAAAATGTTTCTAAAAACTATAAATATGATTTTTTAATAATTATGATTTTGATAAATCTATGAAGAATAAAGATAAGAAAAATTAGATTCTTATTGATAACGTATTGGCTGGTGGATCAAATAAGAAACACAAGAAGGTTATTGAGAAACATGTTCACAACTCTAATAAATATGGAAGTTTCAAAGAAAAATATTATTTTTATGGTTACTCCTAAAATTTTGGTGGATTAATACAAATAAAAAATATGTTTTGGTTAAACAAAAAACATTAGTATTATTCCATAGGTTATGGAAGGAAAATTTTAAGGGGGGGGGGGTCAATCCTCTTAAAAGTAGAATTCTAAAAAAAAGTTTGAAAGGAACCTAAAAAGGATGGTGTGAAAGTTGAAAATAGATTCCAACCTCTGGAAACTATTTTTGAAAGATGTGAACATCCTAGAAACCTTGAAAAAGGATGACTTTTTTTCTGTTGTCAACAAAACCAAGGTTTCTTAAAAATTCTCAAAATCTAGAAGTGAATAAAGAAAAGGAAGAATAAAAGGTTATTGTTTTTGAAACCACTATGAAAGATTTAAAAATAAAATGTCCTTGGATTCTGGATAGCATGTGATATTCTCATATGGTAGGGTACATAAGGTTTCTGATAAATGTGAGAGACTTCAAATAAATATTAGTGACATCTAGAAATGATGAATCGTTGAGAATCAAAGGTGTTGGTTTAGCTGTTATTGGGAAAGAAAAGATGAAATACAAGAATGATTTATAGGTTGGTGGGCTGAAACAGAACCTACTAAGTATTTCACAACTTTTTTATAAGGCTAAAAATTTATCTTTAGGAAACATGTGTTTGTTATGAAATGTTTGAAAGATGGGAAGATAGTTACAAGATGACAACATAAAAAAAAACTTGTTTCAAATTGGTGAAATAAAAAACAATTGTTACTTGAGTATGGTGGAAGAAAATAAATTACAACATAGAAGGATGGGAAACATGTTTAAATGAATAATGAGAAAGTTGTTAAAGAGATATAGTGTCTAAGACATTACTTATTTTCCAAGAATAATAGATTGGTGTTTCACTATTTGTCAAGAAGGAAATATTACAAATTCGGTACATAAGAAAGTTGATATTTATTCAAAACAACTCCTAGAACTTATTCATTCCGATATTTTTGGGCCGATGAGAAAAAAAATAAAAAAATTGGGATAATTATTTCATTACTTGTATCGATTATTTTACATTCATTACTTGTGTTATGTATATGAAACATAAATCAGATGCTCTAAAAATGGTTAAAATTTTTAGGAGGAAAGTTGAGAAATAATGTGTGTATTTAGTGAAGAAGTTGAGAAATGATATTTGTGGTGAGTATTAGAATGTATAATTTTAACTTTATGTTGATAATCATGGAATTTTACATGAGTACATATCCTCATATCCTCCTTAATAAAATGGGGTTGCTGAAAGAAATAATTGAAGTTTGGTGGAAATGGGAAGAACTATGTTACTTGAACATGGTCTTTCTCATTACAATTTTAGTAAATCCACAAGCACTAATATGTATATTCAAAATCTATATTTCTATAGTCCAAGTATATATATGACTCTATTCAATTTGTTTTTGGAAAAACTCAAACTTTGAAACACCTAATAGTTTTCAGGTGTCTTTGTATTATAAATAAGAAATGTGAAAACTTGGGAAAGTTTGAGCAAAAATGTGAATATGGAATTTTTCATGGATATACTATTAAAGGAATCGGATATAGATGTTTCAACAAAGAAACAATAAGAATTTCTGATTCTGTTGATGTGAATGTTACTGAAAATTCTAAGAAGGATAAAAAAACTCATGCATATAATGAAATTGAGCATGATCAAGAATGTTTTGTTAACAATTGTGATAAGGATATAGATAATTGAAATCATAATCAATAAGAAGAAGAATCTGATTAATCTATTTCTAGTGATGAGGATGAATCTCAAAAGATCACATCCCAGGATGAGGAATAAAGTGGAAGAACAAAATATTACTGGTGATCAACATCCAAAGGTTCAAATAAGAAGAACAATAAGTGATATTATACATACTTCCTTGTATTCAAAAGTTGAGCCGAATGATGTGAATGAATATTTTGAGTATCCAGGATGGATTTAGGCCATGAATGAAGATCTGGATCAAATAGAAAATAATGATATGTGGGAACTCATACGTAATCCAAATAAAAAAAATATTATTGGTACAAAATGGGTTTTCCAAAACAATTTTAATGAAGAAGGTGAAGTGATAAGAAGAAAAGGAAAGATTAGTATGAAAATGTTACTCACAAATTAAAGGTGTTTATTTTTATGAAACTTTTACTTCGGTGGTAGGATTAGAAATTTTTTTTCTTGATATTGTTTCACAATGAAGTTACAAAATCTCTCAAATGAATGTAAAGTCCACATTTGTAAATGGGGATCTTGATTAGGAAGTGTACATTGAACAAAATTGTGGCTTTGTTTTTGGGAAAGATGAAAGTTATGTATCAAGATTGAAGAAATCCTTTTATGGGATGAAACAAGTTCGAAGAGCATGGTATTACAAACTAGATACTTGACTAAGAAAGATGATTTTTATGAAAGGAAGGGTTGATAAAAATATTTACATTAAATAAATTCAGGATTTTTCACCCATCGTTATTATTTATATTGATGACATTATCTTTGCTGGGAATGATGAATGATCTTGTGAAATATTTTCTGAATAAATGAAAAAGTTTTTCAAGATTTCCACACTTGGGGAAATGAAATACTTTCTCAGGTAACAAATTCTAAAAAATAAGAAACACATACTTCTTTATAAAAAATGTATTCTAAGGAACTTCTTAATATGTTCTCTATAGAAGAGTCAAAACCTTTTCCACACAAATTATAGTGGGGAATTGTTTTTCTAAAGATGGAGAAGGAAAGGAAGCCGATCAGAAATAATTTTATAAGATGATTTTAAGTTTTCTATATTTGAATACCTTAAGGCCCGACATTGTTTATACTGTTAGGTTATGTGAAATAATTCAGAGTGCATCTAAATAATCAAATTTAATTTCTAGAAAAACAATTCATAGATACATCGAAAGAACAAATTTTTTTAATTTGGCATGACAACTCCAAAATTATTGATTTGTTTGGGTATTACAATACTAATTGGGAAGAAAATGTGGATGATAGATGATTAACATATAGTGGACTTTTCATTATGGGGAAATTTGTGTTATTTGGAATAAAAAGAAAAATAATTCAGTAATATTAAGTATAGATGATGTTGAGTATGTTTCCTCTACTCAAGATGCTAGACAACATATGTGGATGAAGAAACAGTTAGAATATTTACTTGTTTAAGTGAAGTTACCCTTGCATTTAGTGCGTGATAATCAAAGTGAAATCAATCTAATCAGGAATCTAGTATAACATTATCATTCAAAACATATTGATATCAAATATCATTTTATCCAAGAGCCTGTAGATAAGAATGAATTGAAGCTGTAATATGTTCTAATGTTGGAACAATTTGTTGACATTTTCTCAAAACCTTTACCAATGAAACTGTTTTCTAAATTGAGGTTTAACATGGGAATCCAAGATCGTTTTCATCAAGGTTGAGGTATGTATTTTCAACCCTCACTCGTATTACCATTGGATAGTGTTGTAAATGGGGAATATTTTTTTATAAATTTATCCTTATGAAAGTATATAAATAGGGGGAGTTTTGGGTAAGCTTTGAATCCATCATTGCACGTGTGTGGAATATTCTATCTATTTGTTTGAGTTGTTGTAGGAAACAAATTTCTTTATTCTAGGAATTTTGAAAAGTTAAGGAAGGAAGTTCAAGATTAAATTTGAAGTTATTTTAATAATTACTAATTTTTGATAGCATGATTTTTTTTCAATGATTATTGTTTTATATAACGAGTTAGATCACTTAGGCTTAAAATTATTGATATGAAATACATAGTTTGAGGATACAATGTTAAAGGGTTTATGAATCTTGGTTGACAAAAAAATCTAAAGGGGGATATTTTTATGACTATGCTAACAAGGATGATCAAATTTAGTTTTTTTGTGGTCAACAAAGTTTTAGAAGATAAATAATTTTAAGAAGAAAATAAATCAACTGATTTTTTTATTCGAAATTGGATTGACCATCATATTCAATAAAATCAGAGTCATAATGGTTATAAAATTCCATAATATTGAGAAGTCATTTTCTGGATAAAAATGATCATCGGACTCACATTCGGTCTGAACTGGAAGAAGAGATTGTAATGAGGGAGAATTGGAGTCTGCATGACTTTGATATAAATGTGAGAATTCTTTGTTGATATAGAGATCTCATAAATCATAAGTATGTTTAAAAACATGTAATGCATACTTGATTAAAGAAATCTGGAGAAAAGATTCTGACCAATCATATTTAACCGGATCATAATCATGCCAATCGTATTTAGGTTGAGAAGGGAAAAAATGTTGGTTGGGAAGTCACAACACTTTATATTATAATTCATGAGATGTTAAAGCTAATCTTCAATGAATTCAAATTCATGAAGAAAGTCATGATACTTCTTGAAATATTGATGAAGATGAATGTTGGTGAATCTGAAGCTTTCTAGTCTCAATATCATCATAATAAGTTCATCAGATTCATATGTGTTTGAAGGATGTGAAATTTTGTGGAAACTTTGAGAAACTAAAGGTACTAGTCTTTAGTCAGACCAAAATTCAAAAGATATAAATCCTTAGAGAAATAATTTGATGAGTATCATATTCAAAAACGAAATACTCCCCTAATATTGATATATCGTATTCAGTATTCCATCATATTCATCAAAGGAATAATTTTTTTGTGAAAGAAAAGTCATTAGTATTATATTCATAAGAGAAAAAGGTTGTTAAAGCTACTGATACTAGTCCATCAGATTCAGTATTCCATCATAATCAACAGAGGGAGATTTTTTTTGGACTGATGAATGAAATGAAGAAGGACAATATTACAGAGTGACTGTAGGATGTGTTGTGAAAGGGGGAGCTTGAAGTTAGAAGGATATGCTTATTTTAATTAGTTGTGATAAATCATTGAAATGAAGAAATAATATCAGAAAATCATAATTGTGCCTTTTTCAAAATATATTCAACTGGTAAAATTCATCATAATAAAGAAATCATACTAAGGGAATGGGAATCAGACTGGTGCATATGAATATTGTCAAAAGATAGTTGAGGTTTTTAGAAGATCCAAGAAGGATCGAGAAGAAATGAGAAGAGTTGAGAAATGTTGATGATGTCAAGATACACACGAAATTCAAGGAAACATGAATATTTAGGTAATTTGGATGTGTGTGAATGTTTTCAAGAATCCTTCCCAAACCAAAATTTGGGCGAGTATAAAAGGAGAAAAGTACATCGTATTATTCTGACCAAAGTTCTATTCATGAGAAGTAGAGATAAGGTAGAGCTATAGAGAGAAGAAGAGGTTCCATATTAGAATTTTCTTCAATATGTCTTACTGGAAAAATGATAAAGAATAATAAACAAGATTGTAACATATTTAACTGATTATAGAATTCATCCAATTATTGTGTTAGGAAGGATTATCATATTGGGATTTTGAGACTGAAGCAAAAAGTTTTCAGAATTTTCTAAATTGTATTCTTTAGATATATATAACTGTATTGAGCTATTGGACTTAGAAATCAGACTAAGTTTTATTAGAAAGTCTATAATGTTATTTCCAGCTTCTAGGTAAGAATGTGAAGAATTACTTTGAATGTTTATGTATGTGAAAGTTGATAAAGAATCACTTTAACATGTTTTGTTACAAAAAAATTGTATTAAATCATTTATGCCAGAAGGATAACTTGAACTATTTAATTGATTACATATTTCAATATGAGTGAAAGGGAATATCCTACACGTTGTATTACACATAAAAGGATTGTTTTCTAGTGGATTGTTTATTATTGGATCATTTACAAACCATACCAAAGATGTAGCTATTCTTATTGAATAGTCAACCATGTAAATTATTATTTTTACTACGGATGTGTGTTTGAATTTTTATGAGTATAGAATGTAATCTTCAATAGGAGGCGATTTTTGTTTCATAAGAAAACATAAAACAAAATGATATCACTGATTCAGTCCCCCTCTCAAAGATATCATTATCCTAAATAGGAACTTAAAAAAGGAAAATATTTTATAAATTTGAATTTCATGAATCCAAATAAAGAATCAATTTTTAAAAATTTTAAAAAATATATGGTGCAATTTAATTTAAAATTAAATTGGAAAAGCGCAATGATTTTTTTTTCCAGAAAAATGCCTTTTTGAGTATGAAAATGTTTTTATAATAAATTAAACTATAAAATTGATACAAATAAACATAATTGAATTATTAGTAATACAATAGTACAAATTTTTTAATTTTAAACTATTTTTTTAAGAAAATATAAGTTTTAAAGTGTTTGAAATAAAAATACAATTTTTGATAAAAAGTAGTATTTTCACCATTCACTAGAAAATAATTTTTTTTAGAAAAAACATTAAAATTTCACCTTTATATAATTATGATATGACGATTTAAATTTTTTTATTATTTTTATAAAATAAAATTTATATATTTTATGTAAATTGATTAATATATTTCCCCACAAAAATCTATAAAATTTATTTTTTAAGATAAGATATTTCAGAAGCCTAAAATAACTTTACCAAAAAATAGAGTACTTATTTCATAATAATTAATTAATAAATTTTTATTGAATAGGTAATTTATATATATATTTCATAATTTGGTTAATATTATGCATACCTTCTAGTTTGATGACCAGGTTATAACAGTTATATTTATATAATTATATTTAAAGTTTGTTTTGGCTCGATCTTTCCTGTTGTATACACTATTAAACATATTGCCATTTTTGAAATCTCATGGTTATGTTGACCAAAATCTATCAAAGAAATTAAATTTATTTTAAAAAAACATACCATAAAATATTAGGGAGTTACAGTATCCCCCTTTAATAAATTGTGTCATCGCTAGTTGAACTTGTGATCGATAATCAAGGGATTTTCATTTGAAAATACCTTTGTGGAAGACCCATATTATAAAAAGGGTTCATAAAAAATAATCTTAAGAATATGGAAAATGAAATAAAAAGATCATAAAAAATTAGGTTTTTCTAATAGGAGAACATTTGTAGGAAGTGAAAATATATACATAGAAGAAAAAACTAATGATCGAGGATTAATTGAGAGATACAGTGAACATGTTCCTAAGAAAGCTAACCATCAAAAAACTGTAAATATGTGATGAGTTAAAAGACTATTGATTTATTGATAATAAAAGTAAATGGATAACATTTTTATTTCAAGGTATTATTCCTAATGTTAAGGTATTATTATACAATTTAGATAAAAAACTCGATAAAATAAACATAATTTATTATTTAAATGTTATAAGAAGAATATCATCCTTTGGATGTGATTCACCCTATTTCTAATTCATCTTTTATGCTAAAAAATGGATTTTCAAGATGATTTTTTTCATGTCTAAATCACTTTTACAGATTCTAAATATCCATAAATAATTTTTTCACCCTCTAAATATTTACCAAACCCAAAATGGTTATCACATGTTTCTAAAAATAATAAATCATACTTTAACCATAAAAAATAATATCCAAAGTTAAACATAATCCATTCCATAAGTAGTTAACTTTAAGGATCCTCCAAAATATGTTTTACTGAATTCAAAAATCCAACAATTTAGGTCACTAAATTTAAAAAATTTAATTATCATTGATACCTCCTAAAATATCATATAATGTCATATGTAAATAAATTGATCACATATTTTACTAAAATATGGCAATAAAATTAATCAAAGTGAAAAAAATAATAAAAACATACATGCTTTCAAAAATTAACTCTCTCCTTACTCTTTAAAAAAACATCAGATCATTGAATATATTCCCAAACTCAAAAAGTGAAGTATCTTCTATAAATGAAAACATACACCATTTTTTCCTTAAATCTTAAATTACATCCAATGAAATTAGTACTATGTCATTTACTTATTTAACACCAATATTTTCTTTATCCCAAATAAACGTTATTGACTCAATATTAGAAGCACATTAAGAGTTATATTAGCCTTTTCCTCACCACTAATTACTTTTATTGGTCATAAATAAATTTTATCATTTGTTTTCAAACCCTTAAATAAAACTACTGTAGTACAATACATATAAATTTCAGGATTCTTATAACAAAAATATCATTGATATAACACTTCTACATAACAATTTCTCAAACACAAATACAAACACACTTCAATTATTCCTCTTCAACTATTGATATAGAATTTATCTTAACTTTGTCTAGATATTAACTCTTGGATTAGAGAATTGACTCAGATAATTACCACGGTCCCAACACATAAGATATTAAACTGATTGATAATTATTCACTCTATGACCATATTTTACATATATAAAACATCTTCCCCAAATTTTGATGCATTCCATGGGGTGTCTCTTTATTTATTTTTAATATAAAGGAAATTGATCCTTCTTTCCTATATGGTCTCCACAACCTAAGCTCTCAAAAAACTATATCCTTATTTACTTTGGTGTGTCTAAGATTTTGTTAAATTGAATGTTATTAATCACATACAAAAATAATTGATTAAGAATAATCAGAATATTCTTCACTGCAGTCACAATCCCATTTCTTTTGTTAAAATTACCATATTTTCCATCAATTTCAATGTTAACATAGTTTATTATGGCTCCATCCATTAAATGAAACCAAAAAGATATTTTTTTGATAAAACATAATCATAGTGGGATACCACAAGTTCAATACGTTACAAAAACTTTGGGATCTTATCCTAAAGCCGATCAGAGGGTTATGTTCCCTAATCAATGTTTTCCTATATCTTGTTCCCAATGTTTCTACTAAAATTAATCAGATACCAAATATTAAACCCCAAACCCAGTAGTCCAAACATAGTAGTTAATTAATTACATTTTTAATAGATACAAGAAATCTCACCCCAAAGGACTTAATAGTCTATTAGTCTTGGTAAACTAGATACATACTTAAAATTATCATTACATTTCAAAATAGAAATGACAACATAGTATTTTATTTTAGAACTTCATTATTTACCTTAGCATATCCTGATATATAAATCATAAAACACTTTTTGTTATACTGGGGAAAATAAAACATAAGAAATGAGTGAGTTGAGATGCTCAGTAATAATAATCATACAATAGAATCTATCATGAATAAATTAGTGTAATAAATATGGAAAAGTAAAGAACTAAAACCCATTCTATTTAAATAGTAACTTGAGAATAATATGACATGAATAAATGATTATTTAATAAGACATATAAACAATCATAATGAGGAAACAGAGTTCCACTTAGGGGGAGCCGCGCTTCGCGTTCCTTCTTCGTGAAGGCGGTGGTCATTGCACCGGTCCCACCCCCACCGACGGGGGAGGGACCTTTGTCGTCATCCGATGGAGAAGGTTCCTCATTCTTGCCTTTATCTAACCCTAACTTTCTCCCTCCATTCCCTCAAGCGTCATTGTCTTCGAATGTTCCTGATTTGTTCATTGGGAGACCCAATCTACCATTATCGATCGTGGAGTTCAATGAAACCTCATGCTTTTGAATCTTATACTGATTGCTCGGTTAAAGCAACGACGAACATCGGTGGATTTATTTGATAGGTATATTTTCAGTTCTTGGGATTTATAGGAAAAATAGATAGTGGGTTTGATCGACAACAGGCATATGATGATACATTTTTCCTCAGAGGAGGATTTAATCAGATCCTGGTACAGTGCTCCCCGTACCTTTAACAGGTATCGGTTCTACCTCTTCTGATGGACATAGGATTTCCATATGAAGCAAGATTCCTCCTCAGTGGAAGTTTGGGTAAGCTTCTCTAACATAACCTACCGTTTTAGAATCACTTGGTTATTAGATTTCTTGGGAATTTAGTATGTAGATATCATGTTCGGATAGTCGTACTACAGTGCTTTTCCACCCAATTAATCCACAGGTCTTCGTTGAAGTAGATGTGTCCAAGGAGCCTGTCAATTATGTTTGGATAACTATTGAGGAAGAATTTCGATGCAAGAAGGAGGTGGTCTTCGAATCATGGTTTGATTTCTATTTGGACTATAAGAGGATGGGGAAATTAACGAAATCTTGTCAGTGGGGACCTAAGAATAAGATGGGTGTTGGTAGTGGTAACGAACCAGAAACTCATTCCATAGTAGGACTTCCTGGACAGAAGCCGACGGGTGTGGACCTTGATGAAAAGTCTGTAGTGGTTGTGAGTTGTGGACCTAAAGTTGAGAATCCTTTGGTAAAGGATGTAATCAAACACTTGAAGGAGGATCTGGGTGTATTTGAGAATTCTCCACCTGCAGAGGGTGATGCTGTGGAGGAGGTGCAGCCCGAAAATGTTATCAATGTGTTGGATTCCCAAATGGTTGAATAAGAAGGAATCAAGACTCCTGAGACAACTTCATATGCAGAGGCTATGCGCGCAGGGTTTGGAACCTATGAAAAAGGTATAGAACCCAAGGAATCATGGGAGGGTGACTCTCTTAGTGGTAAGGTACTGCAACAGGATTTAGGGAATTTTCCAAGTAGGGAAATGGATGAAATTGTGCTAAAAAATAGATTTGAAGGGATTTCACAGGTTAACCCAGAACATAAGGCTAAAGGTGATCTGGTTAGGCCCTCACTGAAGCAAGGGGAATCCAGGACAGAATCCAGTGATGGGAAATCTGAGATACAATCCGGATATATTGGAGTATAATTATAGGGGGATAAGGTAAGCCTGGGGAGAAGTAAGAGTTGAAGGGGATCTCAGAAAGAGAGGAAAGACTATTCTTATTTACCACCACCAAGGGAGGCTAGATCTGCAAATAAATCCAAGGCCAACATGATGTTCAATGTTCCACTTTCACCTTCCAAGGATGAAATTGGCCAACCGCGCGAGTCCAGTATAGTGACAGACCCTTCTTTGAAGCTGCTTATGCACTCAAGAGAAGAAATGGTGGAAACAATTTTAACAATTAATGCTATCGACAAAGAAGCTAATAGTATGAAGGGAAGAACTTTAACGGTGGTTACCAATGAGAACCAGATTAACTGGATTGAGAAACAAGATCTGATATTGGTTAGGGGATTTAATGTTGGAAAGATCAACCTAGAAGAGTACATCCAGGATTGGGACAAACTGGAAGACCTTTTAGAAGACCTTATAAGGGATGATTTTGATACTTAGGTTATCACTATATATTGGCTTCTATGTAGGGTGATCAAATATAATCGACTCAAGCTAGTCTCTAATTGTTCATCTATTTATTTTTGTGCATGAACATGTGCCCTGAAATCTATATAAATAAGTAAGGACTTAGCCAAAACCCAAGGTAGTTTGCCTCATGAGTTCTACCATTTCCTCTAGGGTATATAACAGTTTCTAACCCTCACTTACTAAGTCCAATTCAATCATCATATGAGTAAATAATACATCTAAATCAACATGTCGTAGGAAAATTAATAACTGACCATATTGGAAGGACTAATCATACATAATGTTAATACTTCTCCCAGTCAAACTAATAATAAACCATCCAATGAAATATGGTGAATGGTACCATTAGATTACATCCCCAATATAATATTCAATAATGTATTTTTAAATAGATGATAATAATTTAAATATATTACTATAATATTTTATGAGGAAAATACACTTTTCAATTTTGAAAATAATTTTTAAAATATAAAAACTACACATGTAATAAAGTAATTATTTTATTCTAAAAGTACCTTATAGACTTTTAATTTAATCTTCAAATAATTGAGGATTCATAATGGTGGAAATTTTTTTTGACATCGTATAAGTTAAAAAACATTCCTTTCACAATTTTGTAAGAAAAGTAAAAAATTACTTTATTTGAAAAAATGATAGAAACATTTCTTTTAAAACATTTTTTAAATATTACAATGAAGGTAAAAATAAATTAAAAAATCAATGGATAATAGTAAAAATGTTTTTGAATTTTTTTTAAAAACATGGATATGGAAGAGAAATATCATCAGTTGAGAGTTAAAAATAAACAATCCTGAATAATAATGAGATTGTGAAATAATCTCTTACCACTTAGGTATATATTAAATTATAATCCCCATGAAAGAAATAAATTCAAATGAAACATTATATACCATGAATACAAAAAGATTCATTATATTCCCCACACAAAATAAATAAGTTATGAATATGGTATATGTATCACAGAAGTAAAAGTGAGATGAGAATCCCTTAACACAGGTCCAACATTACTCGTAATTAATTTTAACCTCATGTATAATGAATTTATATTTTGTATACTTATAAAAACACATATATAATGTCATATATGATCTATTTATAATATTGTATTACACATTATTAATGATATTTTCACAATAATCATTATTTTGAGTGTTAACTTCTTTGTTTTTCCTGTATGTTTTGATTTGGTAGTTCCAATATTATACTTTTATTATCATTAAATAATCTCAATAATATTATTAATGATATAAATATACTATATACTCATTATATATACATATATTTATATTCATCCATAAAATATAGGTATAGTAAAATGAATTACACTGTTCATGGGGATGATAGACCATACGTACGCATGAACGTTGTTTTCACTTTTTGATCGATGAAACCAAAGAAGGTTTAATATTAATTAATCCTTATGGAATAATTATTAAATCATATATATCATATATATTCTTTATATCAATCATTATTACCATCCATGTAAATTTTAAATGAAAAACGGATCACATCGCTTCATAGAGGTGGTAGTCTACACGCTCCCAAAAGCAACATTACCATTTTCTAATGGATTGGAAATTTAGTATATATATATATATGTTATTATAGTTCTGATTTTTTTTCATTAATATAATATATAATATATATTTTCTTCTTTATAATTTTTCAATTAAGGTGGTGAAGAAAAACTAATTACACCGTTATATTGAGATGGTAAGCTGTATGTATGCATGATCAATGATTTTGATTTCCATAGGATTGAAAAGAGGTGAAATATGGTTGTCCCAATATAATAATAAAATATAATTATACTTATGATATTGTATTTATTAATTTATGATGGTTACAACGAATGAAGAGGAATTATAATAAGAAATAAACCTGAAAGAGTAGGTAAAGATGATTACCTCTTCTTCAGTGAACTCCCTTAGGTTCTCTTATTAAGGGACCTAGGGTTGCTATTTTGGATGGTCTATAACCTCAGAAACAGAGATAAGTATTTTTAGAAGAGTAATGTATATGGTTGGGTTGATATGTATGACTCAATGTGGTGTAAATAAGTGGAGGATGGGTTTCCCATTTATAATTGAAGGGATGGGCATTCATGGAATTCCAAAAAATATTAAATTAATATAACTTATTATCATGTAAAAATGTATCCAAATTTATATAATTATAATTTAAGGTGAATATAAGCCAAACATAATTTCACCCAATAATATTTGGGCAAGTTTTTTATATATTTCCACCCTTATCATTTAGTTTTGTCCCCTTGTTAACCCTTTGGACAATTACCATACTATACAATTTTTTATTCACTAAGGGTAAATAATGTTACTATAAAATAAAAAATTACTTATAAATTTACCATTTAATATTTAATTAACCATATACCATTATTTTTATTTAATATAAGATTTATAGGATTTTTATTTCATTTAATATAATATCAATTATGTCCATTTTTAGAACTGCCCATTACTTTGACATTAGTAATATCAGGAAAACCTAGAATTTAGACAAAATATTTTATTATATTTTAAAATGTCATGGTAATCTATAAAATTCTTGGATCATATTATTTATCTCAAATTATATTACTTTTAATATTTTAAATATCATTTATTTGAATTTTCCATTAATCAAATAATTATCACGTCAGCATTGTTAAAGAATTTAAGTTGATAATATCTTCACTAAAATTTAAAAATAAATTAAAATTAATAATATAAAACTTTTATCTTTCAAAATATTTTTTATAGTCCAACATATACTCGTAATTACCCCATATTAATAATATTATAGTTGTTAAATATAAGAGTGTGACAAGTTTGACCTTTCTTGAAATAGAATACCGTAAAGGCCATAATCTCATCCAAATGGATTAAAAAATTCTATATAACTTAATATTTGATGATTATGGATGAAATTTACTCATTAAATAAGATTAATTCATGTTTTATATCCATTTTACATTCTTTATAATTTTATTTTTAACTTTAATTACCCGATTTATCTTTTACGGTGGTAACAAAAATTACTAAGGTCACTATTCATATTGACCAAAAATAGAATGAATGTATTTTAAAATTTTTTACATCCTAAATAAAAATATGTAATCCATTTTTAAAAATTTATATCATATAAGTTGAATAATTGAATTTAAAGTTAAAGCAGAAAAATGTAACGAAAATAGTTTTTCAACAAATTGGTTTTTAAGTATAATTTTGATACTATATTCAACCATAAGATTTATTATAATTAACTTAAATATATTATTAATAACATTATATTAATATTTTTAAATTTAAAAAAAAATTAAGATAAAATGGATGTTTTAAATTTCTTGAAATAAAAATACAGCTTTCAATAACAATGGTATTATTCACTATTCACTAGAAAAAAAATATTTTCTGAAGAAAATAAAAATTTCACCCTAATATAATAATGAAATGATAATATAAAAAATTATATTATTTTTATAAAATAATATTTATATATTTTCAAAATTTTAATTATAATATTTTCACAATAAAAGTTATAAAACTTATTTTTTAAGAAAGCATAATTATGAAGCTTAAAATAACTTTACAAAAAAATTGAGTACTTATTTAAAAATTTTTAATCAAATAATTTGTATTTATTAGGTCATATATATATATATATATTTGTAATTTGGTTAATACTATTCATATCTTCTATTTTAACATCAAGGTTATAACGATCATATTTGAATAATTTTATTTTTGAGTTCATTTAAGCTCAATGTTGTATATTGTATCTGCTATTGAATATAGAGTACTTTTTAAAATATCAATGCTTTGTACACAAAATGATATCAAATAAATTAAATTTATTAAAAAATTAACATACCAAAAAATCTTGGCATGTTACAGTTGTTATTTATACAATGAAAATGAGATGTCATTCTTGAGAAGCCAAGGAATAAGTTTGCATTATGTCTGGAGGGAATAAATGTTTCTCATTTGTTTAATTAACACTCTAATTTTGAATAATTTTGATGGATAATTTATTAATAATGGATTAATTAATGAAATTATGACTATAAAAATGAAATAATTAATTTAATTTAGTTCCTTAAAATGATTATGTGGTTATAAGATATATAGTCCCTTATAGTGGCGGTCGTGTGTATGAGTTTCGATAGCTTATGTTGATCCTAGTACTAGGTTATGAACATAGAGTGGTTACTAACTATATTATATCTTATATATTCTATTATTTTATGCAGTACCACACCCATTTATGGTAGGGTGACTGACACCTAGTGGACTCAAAAAGGGCCTTTTCACCAATATTATTGTGGGAGGATGGATGGATGAATACCCCCTCTATCCCTACTCTATCATCATGGTAGTATTACATGTTGGTATGAATTGTGGCTAGTATTATCCTCTATGTGTATAGGGTGGGAATATATTGTGGTTATTTCACACACATGTATCATAGGAAATAATATCGAAAATATTTTTATAGTTATGATGTGTTTAGGATGTGATGGCTTGAGGTATTATACTTGGTGTATAGGATGTGATGGATTGTGGTTCAATACTCGATATATGATACACATCCTATGAGTAGTGGTGTCTCCCTAAAACTACATGGTTACTATATGGATATGTGATATGGAATTATTTGATGATGTGATTCATGAGGTTCATGTTGTTATACTTAACCTAGGTGTCTACAGGCCAATAAAGTCTTGGGGGGAGATGGAACAAGATGTGTGACATTTGGGAAGAGTGGTAAACTAGTGGGGAAGCAGTATTGGGATATCCTTGATTATTCATCAATATATTACATGAACACTTTTATGAATTACTGGGTGAGATATAGCTATGGTGAGGCTGGGAACTTAGTATACTTATTAAGGTGATGGGTTAGATTCAATTATTGTACACTTGGATTTAGTATGAATTATTTATATTTTATACTAGAGTCTCTAGAGAGGATACTATTGAGTATAGTTTTATGATCACATTATGTATATATAAACTATTTTTTAGTTTAGTGGGAGAAGGTTTGAGATCCGGTTTGACATTCCGAGCTCATGTTTCAATAGGATCTGTTTAGGCTTTGTGGCCATTTCCATCTTTACCATTTTTGTACTCTTATATTTCCTTTTAGTTATTTTAGTACCATATGAAATTTCATGTGTACACTTGGGATTTATTTTATATATCTGAGTATGTTTTTATGGGAATATGTTTTTTATCTTTACCTTTTTCATGTGCTCTTAGAGGGTAATGCATCCAATATGTATGGTTTTATACCCTCAGGAATAATGACACACTAGGGGAATACTGGAGACATGACTTAGGTTGTCACTATCTCCCTTCTCTCATTGCCAACCTAGGATGTGTACTCTATGGGTGGAGGGGGTTGTGATAGAGTTGTATCAATGGTTTAGGTTGATGGATAGTATGGATTTTAGAGTTAGGCATAAGTGAGATCACATGGGTTAGTAGAAAAAATTGTCTCAAATAGGTTTCTTAAATAAAGTAATCACAAGAGACTAGCTGAGAAATAGGTATTTAGAGTCCCCTATGATCTGATACACAAACTATTAAGTTTACTAATCCTAATAAATGAAGTAATACTGGTTATGAACTCGAGACTTAGGAAAGGATCATGAATCATTCTTCTTTGTGCTCATATTTGAAATGTGTAGACTTTGGGATAATTTAAAACCTTAATCATGAAAATTAATTAAATAATTAATAAATATTAAATATTATATATTCCAGGTTTAGGAGTCTAACTATTTGTTCTTCTTTCAGGTATAACTCTAGGTCAACATCAATTTTTTGTTTTCAATAAATATGTTCAAAAGGATGCTCTAGACAATTTATGAATAGTAGAGGCTGATGATGAAAACTCATTGAGGAGGAAACTATGAGAGTTTTAGTGTTATAATCTATAAAATTATGAATTCCATGTTTTAGATTAGGGCATAGAATATTGGTTTTAGGAGATTGATATAGCCTTTAGTTCAATTCGTACTGAGAAAGAGAACTAGGTTTCACTAGCCTATATGATACTACACTAGGTAGTGTGGTAATGGTGGTTAATTTTTCCTTAGGGATCACAAGGAGTTGGTAGTCTCATGGGAGAAACTCTATGACCAGTTCCAAGAATATTTTCCTAATTAAACTACAAATGTGGCTAGTTTCTAAGAGATACTTACCATTCAATAGAAGATTTACAGTGTACAGGAGTACAAGATCAATTTCATAACCCTTATCTAATATGATTCAGACTTTTTACTAGATAAGGAGGCTACGGTGATTGATTTTTGAGAGGCTTTGAGTTCATAGATCCAATAAATAGTCACCCTATTTAGGTTTTTGACATATGTTAAGATGATAGAAAGATTTGAGGACATTGAGAGGATTCTATAAAGAAAAATAATATCACATGGTCAGATTTTTTAGGATTCATCATGAATTAGTGATATGGTATGGGGTTCCTGGTTTCATAGATAGAAGAGATTTCAGTCAGTTAGGGGCAGGTCCCAACACTCAACATCTCGTTCCTTAGGTGGTGGTGACTCTTAGACCTATGATAAGGGGTTTGATGGGTGATTTTTTAGTAGTATGAGGTCCTCAATAGTTAGAGTTCTTAATCATTATAATAATATAATGTCCAACAAGTGTTCCATTCTAGGGTCCTTAATTGAGGCAGTTTTATCTGAGGAAGAAACAAAAGGGTGTTACTATTTGGGATCACCAGTAAGGAGATGAGGAAAGAAGAGAAAAACAACAAGATACTACTCATTCTCAAAGAACGGAGTTTATCCATGGATTTTGTTATTAGTAGTGTCATAGAGGCTATACATAATTTCTTGGTCAGCTTCATGCTCTAGATTTTCCAACAATGAGTGGTCTATACACCCCCTGAAGTACCCATAGCTTATTTTCTATGTGAATACATTATTTTTTGATTAAGGAGATACACACACACCTTCATATCACCTACCCTATTCCATGCAATGAAAATTAAGGTAGAGAGTATTCTAGTGCCCTTGGAATTGACTATGCTTGTTAGAGATCAAGCTTATTTTTATGAAGCATGTAGAGACTGTGGGTTAGTATTAGGGAAACGCATCTCTTTGGGAGAGTTTATTTGGTTATGGATGTAACCATATAACATAATCCTTATTAATGATTGGTTTTATTTGGTGCAGGATTTATTTAGAATATTGGTAGTGTTTTATGATGCTAATGGAGAGCCAACAATATTTTTTGGTAAGCGATACCCTCTGATAGGTTTGAGGTGTGTTATGTCCTTATCTTCCTTGATAGTCAAGCTTATGCTGAGCTCATAAAATGGTTGATAGTTGTTGTTTCCCAAGGCTATGGAAGCTTAACATGATTTCATTAAGGAGGATATCACAGTTTTACCCCCTCGATTGGAGATTGATTTAGGGATCTAGTTGTAATCAGGTGTGTTTCCTATCTCGATGTCTCCATATTGGTTGAAACCATTTGATTTGTTGGAGTAGTGGGTTTAGGTAAATGATATATTATGGTGAGGTGTTGTTCGAATGAGTGTGTCATCGTGGGGTACAATAGTTTTTTGTGTGAAGAAGGTTGATGGAAGTTTGAAAAATTGTATCAATTAATGTCACTTGAACTAGATTATAATAAAGAACCACTATCCTCTTCCGTGGATTGATGATTTATTCAATCAAAAGAAGGGAGTAATATGGTTCTTGAAGGTATATTTGAGATTAGGATATCATCATAGGTGAGTAAAGGATAGTAAAATTTTATGATTAATTTTTAATGTTTTCATGGAAATTAAATGTTAATTGTAATGTCATTTAGTGTAATAAACTCTCCATTATTTTTTATGGGTTTTCTAAATAAAGTTTTTAGAGAGTTCTTGGATCAGTTTGGGGTTGTTACCATTGAAAACATTCATGTGTACTCTTTGTACAAAGAGGATCATGTAGAGAATATATATTCCACTTTGGGAGTTCTTCATCATCAACAGTTGTTTAGGAATTTATCAAAATATGAGTATTGGGCTCTTGAAGTTCATTTCTTGGGGAATTCTATATCCTAGAAGGGATAACTGTGGATACTTCAAAGATTGATGCAATTATTTCTCCAGAATCCCCAAGATAATGGAAGAGGTGCAAAGCTTCCTTGGTCTTACAGGCTATTATATGAGGTTTTTAGCTGATTTATATCAGGTTATGACTCCTATATCAGTTCTAAATAGGAAGTATCAACCATTATTATGCACCGACCAATGTTAGGTAGCTTTCATGTACATTAAGGATAATTTTTTCACCAATCCATTCCTTTTTTTTCCAGAAGAGGGAGTTTAGTTTGAGTATTTTGTGATGCATATCATCTTAGGTTGGGCAGTGTTTGGATATAACATAGATCAGTTGTTTCTAATGAGTATTAGTATTTACGACCCTATGAGTGTAACTATTCCACCCATGATCTCAATTTAGTTGCAATCATTTTTTCTTTGATGTTCTTGAAACATTACCACATCAGTGAGCATTTATTTCTTTTAATTGATCATAAGAGCCTAAGGTATGTCTTCTCACAGTATGACTTGAAGTTTCATAATAAATGGTGGATGAAATTAATACTAGACTACAAATTCAATATTTCATATACACCAAGTAAAGAAAGTGTTATAGTTTATGTGATGAGTAAGAAGTCATATAATGATGAAATGCATGGATTTTGAGATTCATAGAGAGTGATGGAAAATCTCTTAGTAATGCATCTAGATATTGATGAGGTTAGAGGAAGAGGTTGAATTTTTTAGATGACAGTGCAGTCATACAAGGTGTAGTATATAGAGGAGTCACAATCATGTGCTTCTAAGGTGGAGGTCTATAGAGATTGAGTTTTTTTTGTAGATTCCTTTGATAGTTGATCAGAGGATGATCAACAGTAACTATTGTTTCAGGGAAGGATTTTAATCCCTTTGGATATGCGTGAGGTTGTTATTATTGAGTTCCATAGATCACCCACTGTGATATAGAGAGGAATGAATAAGATGTATCATGCTATTAGAGGTCAGTTTTACTATCCTATTTTGAATCATGTAGTTTCATAGTTTTTTTCTCGATGTTTGGTCTATCATAGGGTGAAGGCCAAGAACCATATTCCCAGAGGTTTTCTCCAACTGTTAGATTTTTCCTTGTGAAAGTAAGAATACATATCGATAGACTTCATTATTGAATTACCTAAATATCAAGGTGGATATGATGATATATGGGTGATAATGGATCATTTTATGAAATTATACCTCCTTATAGTGATTAGGTAGTCAAGATCAGCAGAAGTTTTGTTGAGGTAGTATCTAGAGGAGGTGGTGAGACTCCACGAATTTCTGAGGAAGATCATCTCAGATCGTGATCCCCAATTTACCACTAGGGCATGGAGAGGTATCCAATATGATTTTGTCTATTATTTATTACTTATAATTACTTTTTATCCATAGATATATGGATATATAAAGAATACCATCCATATTCTTGAAGATATGTTGCTATCTTGTGTCATAGATTTTTCTGGTTCTTGGATGAGGAACCTACCTTTGGTTGAGTTCACTTAAAATAATAGTTTTCACACCAAAATTAGTATGGAACTATTTAAATCTTTGTATGACTGACCTTTATGTTCTTCATTTTTCTAGAATAGGTTTATAAAGTCAAAAATTATTGGGCGCGAAGTAGTATAGAATATTATAGAGATGGTTCAAGTGATTCATGAATGTATGAAGGTAGAAAATGATAGTTAGATATCTTATATTTATTGTTGGAGGTTACCTATAGAGTTATATATTAGATATCTTGTGTTTCTAAATTTTACACATAATTAATGGAAGTGAATGTTTGTTCATGGGAGTAAGCTTTATATTTAGTTTTTTAGGACTTTCAAGGTGCAGGATCATATTGGAGATGTGGCGTATTGAGTAGAACATACACCACAGATGATCCCAATACATGATGTTTTTCATGCTTCTGATCTCCACCATTGTCTTCATGATGACTCTCACATCATCAATTGGGTAGAGATTTATGTTGAAAAAAATTTTAACATCGAGGAGAATTCTATTGAGATCCAATACCCCTAATAGAAGGTGTTTCACAAGCATGTTATTTCCTTGGTTTATGTATTATTGAATCATGGATGCATAGAAAATAGTGCTTTGGAATATGATTCAAAAATAATTTCTCTGTACCTCAATATATTTTATGTTTATCTATTCTCTTGTTGTAATATTTAGTTGTATCTATTGAAGCATTGTCCACATTAGGAGATGGTTTAATCATGATTCCTTATTACATCAGTACCGTTCTCTCATTTGATAGGTATATCCCCTGGAGTGTTTTTAGGAGTTGGTAACTATTTTTTATGGTTTCTCATTTGTTCCACTATTGATGTGGTTGAGCTTCAATGATTCTGTGATCCTTGAGAGGTATGTAGTGGGGGGATTGTTTGGATGGCCCCTTTCTTTATTTCTATCTAGGTTTAGTTTTGAATTATCAAGGAATTAAATGGTTTGAAAGGTATCTAATATTAGTTTCTAGATCATATAATCCCTTTAATTTGATATTTTTTTGGTGTTGGAAGAACCCAAATGAGGTTTGAGGTTCTTTGGAGGGATTTTGAGTATTTTTTGGGGCGCCACTGCCAAAAATGGAATGGTTGAGACATGGAGGTGTGTGTTTATCCGTGCTTCTAGTGGATATGGTGTAGTGGACCTTAGCTACGATATAGGAGAGATTATGAATAGAAATATGGAAACTTCCTTTTGAGGCATGACTATTATGTAGTTAGGTGGTCGAGACATAGGAGGATTTCATGGCTACTGCCTTTTGAGGGGTAGATGTGCCATGGACAATATGTTGTGTTGTTGTCCCTTTTTTAGTAGGGGGTCCATCAGCTTGGTTCTTAAGGATACACCAGAACCACAAGATACAATTTAATAGAATATAACCATGGAATCCAGAGTAGCATTTGACTGGGGGTGGATGTGGTGTGGTCCCTCATACTACACAGTAGAATGATCTATGTCAAGGATAGATGTGGCATGGTCCAAGGGGTTGCGCTATAGTCATCTAATTTTTAGTAGGAATTTAAATACCCCGATACCCCTAAACCTAGATTATTTCCCAATTTTCTACTCCACCCTAGGTTTTGAGGATATTTCTTTGAAATATATTAATGTCCTTTCAAAAGGGATTAATTATTGACTTATCGTGTTCAATTCATAGTGATCTGAGGTATGTTTTAGCAAAATTTTAATGTGGTTTCTCTCAGTTTGATCTTTTTTTATTATATTTATTATTACCATTATTTGGTGTTTTATGTCCAATGTTCTTATGTAATTTTCATTTTTATTTCTGACGTGTTCTTGGCATGAATTCCTTGGGAGATCGTAGTTTTCTTATGGGAGAGATGATCAGAGATCTGTGAAATTAATCCATTCTCATGCAAAGAACGTTGATTCCTTTGAGGTAGGGGATTTATTTTATATTCTATTTATTTATGTGATATAATAAATTTTGTATGTTTTATCCTTTTGGATGTCAATGTAAATAACATGATAAATATTAAACAACATTCAATAATGAAATAAATTTTCCATTACAGTGCTCACATATGTTTTTATATACTATGATAGTGGTTTGTCTCATAATTTGATATATAGTGTGATATCTATACTATACTTGTCTAATGTGTTGTTATTCTTGGTTGAACATTTTGAAATTTATGAAAAATGGTAAATAACATAAAGCCAAAATTTATTTTTAATTGGCTTAAGAATTTAAGAAGAGGAATGTTTATAATTCAGTGTTTCATGTAATTTTGTGGTAATCAAATTGATGAAATGTGTATGTTTAATTTAATATAATATTACATATATTAATGAAATTGATAAATAATGTAAATAATGTTAATTCATAGTTAGAATAATAATAAAAAGTCACGTTAAATGAGAATATTTATTCCCTTAGTTTATTGAAACTAGATTACAATCAAGGGTATGTTTAATAAATTGTGATAGATTTTTATAGTTTATGACTTAGGTCAAGCATAGTTTCAATATATAAATAATGAATTAGTTAATTTATGTTAGAATAAGAACCAGTTGTTTGTTAATGAAAAATCTTTGGGGTCGTGGGTGCCTATTGGTTTATAAAGGTTGGATTCTTGGAGTTGGGGGCCATGAGTTCCCCTTTTCATGTGAAGGAGAAATGCCTTATTTTAGGGCATAGTTACCCTAATAATTATGATTATATTCTTGAATCCTTGTTATTTTCTATAGATATGATCTTTTTGTGTGACATGAGTCTAAAATGGATGAGCTGGGTATTCCTGATGATATGTGGGTGGGGAGGCCTAAGGATATGGTAGAAGTTAACGGCTTGGATGGAAAGATGCAAGGGGATATGAATTAGGGTTATAGGGATAGTACCAAAGATATTGAAATGGGTTCAATATGGGATTACCTATTGATGTGATAAATATGGATTCTTGGTTTTTAATAAAAATGCTTAATGGTCAATGGTTGGGTTTTTTATCTAGATTCCTTTACCCACTTCTTAAGGTAGTTAGATATTCTTGGTTGTTTGTTTCCTCTTGGTGGTATATTATGATGGTTTTCATAGAATACATGGATTATATAATGTTTAATAATATTTAATAAATTACTTAACTCATGTGGATGGGTTTTCTGGAATTTAAACGAGACTTTATTCTTGAGAAATCACTAAATTAGTTTGGATTATGCTAGAGGGCATGGACATGACTGTTGTTTAATGAACTATCTAATATGAAATAATGTTGATGGTTAATTAATGGTTAATTAATTAATTAATTAATGTATAATTTTAAAATTTAATGAATTAATTTAATTTAGATCCTTAAATTGGAAGCATTCTTATATGATATATATCCCCTAGAAGTGATACTTGAGAATTCAAGGTTGATAGCTACAATTGATCCTATTACTAGGTTATGCCCATAGTGTTGTTGTGAGATATATTATACCATATATATAATATCATTTCATACACTACCCAACCATTTTGGTAAGGTAAACTAACACCCAGTGGACTCTAGGAGGGTTTTTTTTCATAAACATTCTAGTGGGAGGATGGATGGATGACTACCACTTTTGGCCTCACTCACTTCTCTTGGTAGTATTATGTGTTGGTATACACTATGGTTAGTTTTACAATATATGTTTATAGAGGTATTTTATTGCTTTTTGTTATTTCACTCACATGTATTTATGGATATAGTATCCAAAATATTAGTAGAGGTATTATGTGTATAGGATTTGATGGCTTGAGGTACCCTACTTGGTGTATAGTCTGCGATGGCATGAGGTAAAGTAACCGATGAATGTTACACATCATATGGTTTTTTGTGGATCCTGTAAAATACTTGGACAATATAAGAAGATGTGATATGGGATGATTTAATGATGTGATACATGATGTTCATGTTGTGATACTTATCACAGGTGTCTGTATGAGGTATTACCTTTAGATAGATAAGCCTCATGACGTGCAACATTAGGGAAGAGTGATAAACCAGTGGGAATGTGGTAGTAGGGAACCCTTGATGTTTTCTAACAATATTACATGAACTATTTTTTTCATTAATTTGTGAGAGATATCCATAGTGAGGACGGGAAATTAGTATACCTGTTTCGGTGATGAGTTAGTTTCACTTATTGTACACTAGGTTTTAGTATGGTTTCTTTATCTTTTTCATGGGAGGATCTCAGGAAGATCGTAATGAGTATATTATTATTCTCACCCTAGATGTATATAAATTATTTTTCAGGTTAGTAGGAGTAGGATAGATATCAGGCTAGATATATCTAGATCATGGTTTTTTGGGAGTTGTTTGGGATTCATGGTCACTAGAATACTTACGTTTTTGGTACTCATAGTATTCCTTTTAGTAGTTTTAGTACATTATTAAACTACATTTATACACTTTGTATATAATTATATATCTAAGAAGGTGTTGATTGGTTTATATGTCATATATCTGTCTTCTGAATGTTATCTTAGAAGGTAATGGTTCCCATATGTGTGATTTAATACCATAAATGCCGGTCGCCAACCTGGGGCCTACTAGAGATGGGACTCGAGCAGACCCCATATCTTTTCTCTCATTGTCAGCCTAATAGGGGTACTATTTTGGGGGAGGAGGTCATGAAAAACATACCCTTTTTTTCTATAAACCAAATGGATTTTTATAGAGGAAAGTGTGATCTCATACTATTTATATATTATGTAATGAACTAAATACCCTTACTGAGTAGTGAACCATGTAAATTCTTATGTTCAAATAGGAGTGATTGTGTGTTGTGTTTTTATGGAATAATTTCACTCTAATTAGTGGAAAATGATGTTTTAAAAGAGTAAAATAAAAAAAGATATTATCACCAATTCCAAAACCCCCATGAGTGGTCATAAAAATCTTATATGGTCTTTACAATTGGTATCATGATGGTGGTTCCTTCACTGAATCTAAGATATTTGATGTTTAAAGAAGAGTAATATTATCAAGGATGTTCATATCTCGGTTAAAACTATGGGATTCCTATCTCTGATGGGAAAAACTGTTGTATCTATAAGTGTAGAATGATACCATATCTATTAACCTTTTTTTATGAAGTTCAGTAGGCTATTATAGATCGATTTGTTCAACATATGGAAGGTGATCCATTAATAGCTACTAATAATAAGAATATATAGTTTGATGGATGATCCTGAAATTATATATTTTCCTTTCTCTTAGAATGTGCATTCCTTAGGTTTATAGGAATTGGAATGACTAATGTCATCTAGGATAAATAAATGATAAAATAGAAATGGAACTCAGAGGTTTTGAAATTTCCTTAGAGAATAGGATGCATGAAACTCCCATGTTTCAAAGTTTCTTGATTGTTTTTTGGCCCCTGGTTCATTATCACAAGAAGTACCGCCACCTATATCTAAGGTTAATAAGCCTCCTCTACCCCCATTTGAATCAGTTTTGTGCTCTAGAACCTATATTTGAATGGGATCCTTGCTCTCTTGGTGTGGATGCATGTATCAGACCATCTCAAATATATTCTCTACTATGATCATCTTCAGATCATCTCCAGAAGATTCCTCTTTTCCAATAAGTTCGATTGGCATTGATTTACATTATTTTGGAGTGTTTCCCCCCGCTGGTTTCTTTCCTTTATACTAATTTCACAGAGGAAAAAATCATCATAGGTGGATGTTGGTGGTGATATTTGGTGATGAAACTCCACCCCTGACATTTTTTAGTGATTTGTGGGTTCATGGGGTTTAGAGATTATAGACAGGGTCTCAATGATGAACAAAAAATTCTTCTTCATTTTCCATGGATCCATATTATACTTCATCATGGCTTGGTCTTGAAGCCGTAGGTCAGCCAGCCAGTGGAATTTCCATCTCTTTCGATAGTCTATGGATGTTCACCAGGGTTGAGACTCCTCCTGTGCAGTGGTTTGGATTCCATTACATGGACTTCCTCTTCCTTTATATGAAATATATTTTATGCAAGAGATACGGGACTCCTTGGGTTAATTACTATTCATGGAAAAAAACTCTTCGCCTTTAGGATTCATCTTCGGCATGGATATCTCTAGATATATAAATCTCTCAACCCTTACCAAAGCATCTTATTCTTTGAGTTGAGGGATCGGTTTATAGTTGGTAAGATCTGTTTTACTCCAATATTATCCAGTTTTTCACATTTTATTACACTTAGGGGAACTCTTCATTATTCTATAAAAGTAAATACCTTGGCTTCATAGGTCATTTCTAACCACAGGTCTCACATAATGGTGTGGTTGCACCTTCAGAAAGAGGAAATCATATTCTTCTAACATGGTCTGAATTGTCAACTACGGATGGGGATGGTTTAGTTCCAAATTTTTGAACCTATTTTTCAATGATGAAACCTTTTCTTCTAGATTTGATCCCGAATCCTCTCACTTCCCAAGATTTATAGAATACTTCTTTTTTGGATTTGGTTCCATACAAGTCAAGGGTGTTTCCCAATATCTCAGATGGTTAGAGGATATATCATCCCTTGAAACTTATGAGTCATGTCTACCATGGAAAGAAGGTTTCCCTCTCTCTCACATCCACTCAATTTCCTCCTCCTTAAGACCCTAATGCTTATGGTACTACCACCATTCCGACCAAGAATAGTTATAGTGCATTATTGTATGTGAATGATATAGTGCCCTTCTATCCAACCATCAAAGGTTCTCTTATCAATGGTGTTTGTACTATATACTATAATAAATGATATTCTTCTTGTCCTCATTATTAGGATATGTGCCATGGAATTTTGGGGGCCAAATCTAGATGTACTGTCTTCCGGATATTTCTTCCATTATATAGAACACACATGGCCTGGGTGCATGGGTGAAAATAGTTTTTTTAGTTAGTGAAATTTTTGTTAAGAAGGATTCTCTTGTGGACATAATGGAACCAAAACATGAACCATCCATGATCATGTAATTTTCTCATAATGTGGTACTACATGAATTCATGCATGGATATCCCATAAACCATCATATTTGGAGCTTTTGTAAAAGTTTGATATCGATATAGATGATAGATTCATCATAACATAACATTAAAATTAATGTTAGTGTGGGGAATATTATATGTATTTTTATTTGTTTATTCTAAATGTGATTCTCGGGTAAGGGAACTCTTATAGAGAAACCTTGGAATCTTTGATCCAAGGGACTAATCTTAGATTATTGGTCGATATTTCAACACTATCATGGACTTATCAAAAAAGAATGGGGGGACTATCTTTGGAACGATTGAAATTATTTCACATATATTTCATTGTAGTAAGGTCACTTGGATTTTGGATTCTATGGTGATTAGTTTACATGGTTAAATAATCAAAAGGGTGGGTGGAGCATATGGAATAGGCTAGACCAGTTCCATTCCAATATCCACGACTTTTCTTCCTTTCCTAATGAAAATGCATGCCATATAGTTTGGGCCCATTCCAATCACTGGTCTCTCCTTATTTTTCTAGAGACCAAGGATACTAGTAGTGGTGATTTCTTTTTCTCCAGAAGGTGGACTTATTATCCTGAAGTCCATAAAGTGGTTCAATAATTGTTGATCAAACTAGTCTAGGGGATATCAGTGGTGGGCTTACACAAAAATATTCATCACTTAAAGAGCGATATTCCAGTTTGGGATAACAATAATCCATCGTGATTCATGGAGCTAAAAACTATAAAGAGTGAAGTTGAGTGAGATGAAGCCAAATTAGAGGAAATCTGGGATGATTATATTTTCTATTATATTCGTTATAAAAAAGTCCATCTCTTAATTACGCTACTTGAATGGGAAATTGTTACATGGGATAAGTCTAAAGAGCTCTGTTTGATGGAAGGATACATAAATACAACTTTTTTCAGGATTTTCTTAAGGGAAAAAATTATGGAGGCATTCCAAATTACCTTAAGGAGGATGGTTCATACTCGTTTGATCTAGTTATAGTGAAAGGTATGATTGAGAGCCACTATATGTCCCTTATTAATGGCCCTTACCCATTATTTTAGGAGAGGTAATTGAGGGATCATTCTAATTTGTGTTATTATATTACTTGTGCGGTGTCGGCCTCCTCCAACTCATTCTTTGAGTCCATTCCTGAAGATACTGAGATTTGGGAGGCTGTTCTTTCTCTTAATCAGGGAAGCTATCTGGGTCTTGATGGTTTCTAGTATCTTTTTCAGTTGCATCTTAGAATCATGTTAAAATGGATATTTTTGATTCTATTCAATACTTTTTTTAAATGGGGGATGCCTATTGTGAGTTTTCTATGATACCACGATGATCCTTATCCTGAAGGTTAAGGATCCCTTCTATATCAATCACTATAGGCCTATCAGTATGTACAACTTTACTTAGAATATCCTTTCTTGTTTGATAAAAACAGGGTATCCTTTTACCTTCATGAATGGACTTCTAATGTGAAACACATATTTATTAGGGATAGGTCTACTCAGTCTTCCATTGTATTGTCTAAGGAAATGACTGTGGATATTAATTGGAAGGTCCTGAGATTCAACATTTCAATAAAAATTAATATAGATAGGGTGTATGATAAACTTGGTTGGAGCTTTATTCTGAGGTTTTTTGTACTAAATGGGATTATATAGATGGATGGATGATTTTATTTTTATATACTTCAAAACCCATGATTCTTTGTGCATTTTATGGGTAAAAGATTCACGTTTTTAAAATATATTTGAAATTTAATATAGGGTGATCCTTTGTCCCCATGTGTGTTTTTTATAGCTCAGTATGTCCTTAGTAGGCTTCTAACAATGGACATTCAAAGAGAAAATTCCTCCACTTTGCGTGTAGAAGAAATTTTCATGGAATTTCAAATCTCCTCTTCACGAATGATTTTGTTTTGTTCATTAATGATAGAAGTAGGTCCCTTTGGGGTCATAGTAGAATCTTGGAAGAGTATAGTAAGTGGAGTGGGTAGTGGATCAACCATGAGAATATGGGTGTGTATATTTGTAAATATTTTCTATATGGACATGGTAGGATGATTGAAGATCTTCTTATAATTAGCAGGAGCCAATTTCCAATGAAATATATTGGAGCTCAAATCATAGGAGGATGGTTTTGGGACCATCAATTTGAGGGAATTACTGATAATATATCTTCTCTCATTAACAATTTGAAGAACCAGTTCTTATCCTTTAGTGTTTGGATCACTCTTGTCATCTAGGCCCTTACCCCCATTCATATGCATTTGATGGCTGTTCTCAAGGTTCCAAAAACTGTTATTAGAATTATTGAAATGATGATGTCTGATTTCATTTGGGATACTCATGTAGAGGTCATGTTTCACTGGTCCTCTTGAAAATACATGGTGAAATCTATGAAAGTAGAGGGAATTGATTTCATAAGCATGATATAAAAGATGCAATACATACAATCTAATTTAGATTGGGAGGTATTGAAGGGATGTTCTCTCTGGAGAAAGAATATTATGGGTAAGTATGGGGAATACCTGGATGATCCATAGGGGGAAGATATCAACATTATGGTAGATGTTACATAGTCACTTAATAGAGAATCAATGTCTCACTCGATTTATCAGTAGCCGTAGTGAGTTTATCTTCTGGAACTAGAACTATGTTGGTGAGACACTTAGGTTTCAAAGTTTCCCAACTGATAACATGATGTTCGCAAAGGTATGAAATTTTACCATTTTCATTCAGGTGGTATTAAATCCACTACATCAGATCATCTTAAATAATATATATATGTTTCTAGATCATGATTGGATCTTCTTCACTAATACAACATCTAGATATTTTTTACCTAAGGTTTATCATCATTTTTTGGCATGCTAACTCTGAGCAGAGAGAATGGAGATTTTTTATTTAGTGTAATTAAATCACTAGGATGTATAATTTTCATTTGTAGAAGATATAGAATAATTAATATCCAAATAGAGAGGTTTTATAATGGAATCCAAATGCTTGTTCTATCAGAGCGGTTACAAGGAGATGAATGAACAACTCTTATTGGAAGGGATGTGAGAGGATTCCATTTGGAGTGAGTTGAGTGATATCAATGGTTTCAAAAGAAAAGTGATTTTTTCTAATGTTTTATTATATTCTTGAATTCATGGTGTGGGAAATGGAACATTATAACATAATGTGAGGGAGATTTTATTTTCTATGGGCTACTGGTGCATCAGGAATGACAAGAACAAGGTGCAGATTAGAGGTACTTACAGATCACATCTAGCCATGCATGTATGAACCTGATGTATTATGGTGTACTTGGGGAAACTCATGAATAAATGGGAGTTTACCCCCTCTATTTGGATAGTGATGACAAGAAGGTGGCCCTTTGTTGATTTGTATAGAGAATCCTCTCTGGACAGATGGGTTTGATGGGTTTCACCTAATTTTGGACATAAACTCAATATTTTGCGATCTTTTCATCTTATTCTCATATAGGTAGTTGGATTTATAATTTACTATAATGGATTAGTTTTGGTTGGATTTAATAGCTTTTATGGCTATCGTAAGTCTCTTCTTGTGAAGGCTAGTGCATTTATATCTAGGATTGAGGTTTGTGCTTCTAATAACATTACCCTAGCTGAGGTTGAGGAAGAATCTTAGACGATCCTCAGTTCACTCTAGAATAAGATTACCATCCCATGGTGTATCATTTATCATATGAATAGGAGAAAGAGGGTCACTAATCAGGTGAACGTGAGGAATACATGGTGTGAAGGTAATAAGGTGGAAAACAACTTGGCTGTTAAAGGTTCCTAGCTCAATCCTTGTATTATTTTCTATATCTTTAGATCTCTTCCTCATACTATTCTAACCTTATTTGATCACATTCCTTTAGTATGTAATATTTTCACCCCCTTGATTTTTTGTAACTTCTTTTAGTCTTCTAGTAATGTACTTTTCTTAATATATTTTTACTTTGGATGGATAAATAGATGAATATTTTTGAAAGAAACATAAATGTAAAGAAAGATAAGTTACAAATTATAAGATTTAAATTTTAAAATATAAAAATAAGAGATGAAAAATATGTTGGTGAGTTCTTCTAAAGGGTTAATGTCATTATAAGAATCATAATAATCTTTAGAGAAAAATTGGATGACTCATTTGTTCTGAAAAAGGTCTTGAGAATTCTTCAAGATAGATTTGATGGAAAAATATCATCACTAGAAGATAAATTGAATGAAACAACATCCACTGATAATTTTCATAGTATCATCATTACATTTGAGATGAGAATAGATAAACCTATCAAAATAAAATGAAATTATGAAAATTAAATCTCATTTAAAGCCTCCAAGAACAAAATTTCAAAGAAAGTAGTTATTGAGAAAGAAGTAAATGATTCTAATTTAGAAGATGATGTGAGAATGAAGTTTTATTAATTCATGTATCTACATTATATAAATGATAAAAGTGGATTCAGGATATACAATGGAAATTTACCCTTGATTTTATTTAACTATAGAGCCATTAGAATTTTTTTAAAAAAATTCCTAGACTAAAGGAAGACGAATATAATGATGAAGAATATGGAAGGACAAGAAGACCAATGAATAATATAGTATAAAAATAACGATTTTATTCAAAATGAATTGATAATAAGTTCTAAAAATATAAATTGAGATACCATTTATCTAAATTCTAGGAAGATTATGATAGTGAAGAAGAAGTAGAAGTTGAAAATTCAAGTGATGAAGGTTATGAGAAGTTTCTTATTGTAATAGAAAATTATGAGAGTTTTAATAGTGATGAAAACATAACATTTTAGATTTAATAAGAGGAAAATTCTATAATGTTTTGCTGAAAATATAATCAAACTAATTTTTCTTAAAAATTTAAAAGTACTAGAAATAGAATTAGAAGTTTAAAAAAGATGGCCAACCTATTAACAATCAATAAAGAGTGCATGAAAAATAAAAATTAATTTTATTAAAAGAGATAGATAAAATTAAGAATATACATGATGAAGAAAAAAAATACTAAACATCAATCTTGAAAAAAATATAAGGGGAATGAGAATGAATTTTTCCACATATGATATAGATTGGTTTAATATTAACAAGGAAAGTCTAACTTCTAAAATCCACATTAAGAAGTTTGGAAGAGCTTAAAGGAATGAGAATTTTAGAAAGATCAATAAATATCATCCTAAATGGTTAATAAAAAAGCTAAATATATTGGAAACGAGTCTAATATGATGAATCAAGTAAATAGGATTGTGTATGTATATAAAATAAATTAATTACAAAGAATTTATGAGAAATAAAACATTAAAGAAAAAGATACTTCAACTAGAGAGTCTAATAATACTAATAAGAATTATAATACAAAAAAGAAGATATCAAGAATATACTAAAGTTTTTCTTTAAAAAAATGATCAATTAATGATAGTTGGAAATATGTTAGAAAATAGATACATAGCTCTGAACAAAATTCATGTTTTAAAATAAAATATGATTTTAAGGATATTGTTTGTGGCGTGGAGGATTTAGGTATACACATAAGATGATATGGAATAATAATAAACAATAAAATAGATTTAAGAGGAATTGGAGGCATTGTTTGAGGGTGATTTTCCCTTTTTAAATAGGATAGACTCAAAATAAAATTGAAAAATCTAATTTATATATTGATAATAGATTTTAACTTCATAGAACTCGTTTTGAGATGTATGATCAACCTGTAGACCTTTAAAGAGATTGAATTGTGATTTTTATATCCTAATAGGGTTATGATGGAACAACTCAAAATCATCAGGTGAAGGAAGTAAAATGTGAAGATAAGGATCTTATGGTTGAAATGGCACTCAAGGATACAAAATGAGAATGACCATGAATTTTATATAGTGGGAATTCTTTATATATGACTGGATATTTGTTGTCATTGAAAAAATTTAAGGAATAAAATTAAGAAATGATGACTTTTTGAAATGACGAGTCTTTTAGAATCAATGTGATTCGATCTGCTATCATTGGAAAATAAAATTTAAAATAAAAAAGTGCCCTATTTTTTGGTTTACTGGAAAATAATTATTTGAGTGTTTCAAATATTTTTGATAATTGAAATGAAGTTATCTTCATAATATATGGTTTTATTTTTTAAATTATTGATGATTTGGATGTTCTGATAAGAAGAAAATGAACCAAGGGAGACCTGTTCCATGATGTTGATTTACATAATTAATGTTTTTTGAGAATGATTGAAGAAAATAAATTATGGCCTAGGAGGCTCAAGTATATGTTTTAGATAAACATGAAAATTTTATAATATATATGAATTTTTCTTTATATCCATGATATGATAATTAATATAGATTGGTATTGATATATATGAAAGAAGTGGAAAATTTCAAATTTTATACACAAGAAGGTTGTGATACATACATCACATCCCTTGGTGATCATTCATTCTAACATATATGGGACCATGAGAAAGAAATAAAATAATAGATATGATTATTTTATTTTATTTATTGATTATTTCACTAGTATTACTTGAATTGGGTTTTTAAAACATAAATTAGAATCACTCAATATGTTCCAAAATTATAGGAGAAGTTTTAAATAAGAATGTAGATTTTCTATAAAGAAGATCAAGACTGATAATGGAAATGAATAAAAATATTGAAAGTTTGAAGGTTATGTTGAGAATTATGGTATTCATAATGATCTTAATACCACATACACACAACAGAATATTTGTGTGGATAAAATAAATAATATAAGTGTGTTTGAGATGAATCTAACCATGTTAATTGAACTAGATACTTATTGGTTCTTTTAGAGAAAATATATTGGTGGTTAAATATATATTCAAAATCACTACTTCTATAGAAAAAATTCAAACCTGTATCCATATGATATGTATTATAAAAAGAACTGATGTTTTAAGTGCTTAAGGATACATGGAATCCCTTCCATTATCAAAGATAAAGGTGAAAATCATTGAATGTTTGATAAAAAGAGGTGAACATGAAATATTCCTTGGATACTATCTAAATGGTATAGGATACAAACGATATAAGAAGGAAACTAAAATAATTATTGATTCTTCTAATGAAAAATTGTTAGAACATGCAGGAAGAATGGTTTCATAGTCAGCTTTAGATATAAGAGAATGTTATGTTGAAGCCATTTTGGTTAAAAAAATGTTTGAGTCTCTAATAGAAGTGATGATGTGGATGGTGTAAATAATGAATATGTTCATTTAGTAATTTCAATTGATGAGGGGAAATAATTTTTATATCATAAAAAGCCTATAAAGAAAGTGTAGTTTCAAAATACCTTTGGATATCAAGGACAATATGTTCAAACTATATGAACATTGAGGATAGTTACACATACCTCTTTTTTTCAAAGGTCGATCAAAGAGATGTTGAAGAAGCATTGGAGAATCAAGAGTGTATTGATTCCATGAATGAAGAAATGGGTAAAATTGAGAAATATGATCCATGAGGGCCAGTATCTAAATGTGAAGATAAAAATATAGTTGTAAAAAATTTAGTTTTTTGGAACAGGTTGAATGAATTAATGTGAAGTGGTATGAAACATGGAAATAATGGTTTGTAAGGGATACTCACAGGTTAGAGGCATTGATTTTGATGATTTTATGGCACCATTTTCAAGACCCAAAACCATTATAATCTTTATTTTTATTTCCACACAATTGAAATATAATATTTTAAATATATTCCATGATATATTTTCTTAAATTACAGATGGAATTAGAAGTCTATATTGTGTAAGCAAGTGGTTTCCTTCTAAGAAATAAGAGAAATATGCATGTATGATGAAGAAGGATTTATTTTGTTAATAGAAAACTACTAGATCTTGGTATTCCAATATGGATTTATTCTTAAATAATATTAACATAATAAAAGGAAGAGTTAATATCCAAATCAATATAAAATAAAATCAAGTGTTTCCTATTATTGTGATTATTTACATTGATGATATCATATTTTTGGGTAATAATGAATAATACTATGAAGGGGTTTCCAAAGAGATGAATATTTTTCTTGAAATTTATATGTTAGGAGAAAAAAGGTACATTATTTTATTTCACATCTCTCAAGAAAAGGATCAAATTTTCTTTTCATAAGAAAAATATGTGAAAGAACGACTTAAAAGATTTGGCATGGAAGTATCAATTTTTTTTTGAACTTATCTCAGTGGGATTAGATATATTTAAAGAGAATTTTAGAAGAGAATTTGATCTTAAATAATTTCAAAAATTTATTAGAATCTTGATTTATTTAACAGCCTCTAGAACTGGCCTAGTTTATTATGTTACCCTTTATGAAAGATTTCAAAGTTCACATAAAATGTCACGTTTGTTGGATGGAAAAATAATTCCCAGATACATTAAGGGAACTAAATATTATGGGATAAATTAAAAAAATAAGGTAACCTTGAATATGTTTATCTATATAGATACAAACTGGTTAGGTTGTGTCATTGATAGAAGATCCACATATAGTGGAGTCTTTTTTAGGGAGAATTTTTTTTGAGTTGGAATTCAAAGAATAAAAGTTCAGTGAGTCCCAACATTAATAAAGCATAGTAGATGGTGAAAATCCAGATAAAACACAATTAATTTAGATGAATACATGATTCAAATACTTTTTTGTTGACGTGAAACTACCAATTTTCTTGGGTTTTTATAATCAAAGTGTTATTAATATCATATGGAATGCCAAACTATATTTTAATACTCTTTATTTCCTGATTTATTACATAATTATAAACTTTATACAACCCCATAAGATCGTGATACCTAGTGTATTTGTGAAATTTAGTACATCAAAAAATGACTTATAAATTTGGCACAATATAATTATTTAAAAATATTGAAACACGACCCTATATTCCTTGGATATTATAAAACTACATGAGATGAACTGGGGAATTACATAAGAAATGGATGAGATATATATCTCAATAAGGTAATAATCAATGTATAACATGATTAATGTTAGAAATGTCAACTAAGAGTCATATCCTGGAGACCTGAATGGGGTGATAATCATAAACTTGATCATCGATGCATGATATAATATGATAACCTAAAATCAACATGCGAATGTGAAAACAACATAAAATTTGTAATATTAAGAATAATCTAGGTTTAAATACCAAAACATCATAACATAGTTTTTTAAGATATCCTCCCTTACTCTATTTGTGGAATCTCACGGAATAAAAATATTTCCTAATGTATTGTAGGGTTATCTAATTCTAGGAAAACCCATCCCAATCATATCTTAATTAGTAGATGACATCTTCCACCATGAAAAAAATGCATGGAGAAATTGTAGTAAAATCACATGTCTGAGGACATGACCCCATGACCCAACCTCTCCCACAAACCCTTACCACCCCACTACCAATAGTGGGGATAACATACAATTCATATCATGTACAACTATAAGTGCATGATGTAGATCATTCAATACAGGATCATATTTCATAACATTTATTCCCAAAATTAATTATAATGTGTTAAATAAATGGAATTACCCAATAAATGTAGTATTGGTACATCTATGTGAATACAATTGATTGTAAATCAGGATGGGTATTTACTACACAAATATTTGGCAAGGAAAAATAATAGGAAATGCTTGGAAGCATAACAGGGGTATAAAATGTTTCATGAAAGGGTTAAATGAGAGTTAAATGGGTGTCTCATAACTTGGAAATAATAAGGGTTATAAGAGGGACAAGTAATTTATAGTGACCATCCTTTTTTTAGATTAATATTACATAATATTAATGATATAAAACATAATAATGTTATAAATCTTGGATTTGATGGTTTAGTGTCTTGGGAAAATTAGGTTTATACAAAATTTATTCGTAATAAAACCAAAAAAATTATTTAATTACTTCTTCTATACCATTTTAGTGTTTTTATCTTCTTTATTTGTACAAGTAATCACTTAATTATACACATCAATTAAAGGGGTGATTTAAAATCCCTGTAAAAGGATAAATAAAGACATGAATCAATATAACATGGGTGAGCATAATCATCATCATCATAACATGATAATATGACAATCATCATAATAATGAGAGGAATAATTAGATAATGTCATGGAATGTGGGAATATATAAAAACGAAACATCATGTCTCAGTGGTCAAATACCACACGTAGTTGTGAACAAAGCTAGAATCATGTTCATGCATCACATATGTGCATAATCATAACATCATAATTGTGAAAAAAACCATAATCATGTTTACACATATTAAACATTATATTATGATATACATTAAATTACCCAATGTATTGGAGTGCTTTAAAATTTCAAGCGCAACCATCATGTCATAACATTTACAAAATCATGCATGCCACATAGAGCGTATAACATTATTTTATATAAAATAACCCATAGAAAATAAATTGGTTTCACAAGAATTTTATAAATAATTATTTAATGAATAAACATTAAGGTTACCAAAATAAAAATATAATAACATACTTGGTATAAGAATCATCAATCTTGAGTGAAGAATAAAAAATCATGAGAGAAGTAATGGATGTGTTTTTTAGAAGAAAGAGTTCATTAGGAAAAATCATTGAATTTTTCAAAAAATAAGATCAGAAACATGTATATCCCTGAATATGAATGTTAGGAATCGAGAAATTATATTTGAGGAATATTAATAAAAACATACACACTAAAATTTGGAATTAAAGAGGAATAACCTAAATAAGTGAAATTGGGTTTGAGAATCCCCTTATCATATGTATGAATGCTTTCTTTACTTCAATATCCAAGATAATAAAATTATATTCATTAAATAATAAATTCATAACCTCTTATTCATGTATTAGATTCATTATAATTTTATTAATTTTTTTTTCCCATTTCGATAAGGTATAGAGTGTAATTTCCTCGTTCGAAAGTGCTCGTTTTCTTGGTATTCAGGATTAGTTCACTTTTATATATGTATGAAAGATGATGTAAAATGAGGATAATTATCTAGAATTGAATTTATATATTATTAATAAACATATATAATTTTAAATGGTCTCATATATTATTTTTTTCATATTTTATGATAATTAATTATAAATAACATTAATGATAATCGTTTAGATTAATTTTGTGGTTTTTCGATCATTACGAACTAGTTTTGTTTTATTATTTAATATTATGTATATATGTTAGTTATAGAAAATAAAAAAAGTCATAAAGTACATTTTAAAATATATTTAAACCATTATAATGGATTTATGACCTTCCTTGAATGCTGTAAAAAATTGAAAACTTGTTATCCTCGAAGGTGACAATTCAACACGTCACAAAAAATGGTTTCATTTTTTTAATAAAACGGAGAGGAGAAGAGGTTTGGCGATATATTATTCCATTAAAATAATTAAATAACACTATATATAATATAATGGAGTTATAATGACAGTTAGATAAGGGGTGGTGAGGATAGAATAATAACAAAAATTAAATTGAAAAGAAATTGAAAGAAATAGAAATAAGATTTCACCTCTTGAATTATTTTCCTTAAGAACCTCCCTAGAGAAATATGATTTGGTATTCTGATGAGACCAAGGGATATTAGACATGGGGAAGAGTCTTAGGAATAGTATTGGGTATAATTTGGATAATATTCAAATCTTGAATGGTTTGAGGAGATGAGGTGGTGAGGGTGGTATTTATAGGGGAGGAGAGGAGTGTTTTTTGAAAATTTTATTCATTAGTTTATTATTTTGGATAAATACTACGACTAGTTTGAACATTATCATTTAAATAATGAAGTATATTTCTATATTACAGTTATTACATAATCCTTACCTAAAAAATGAATAAAAAATTCATGTATTTAGTTTATATCATAAATTATCATATATCACTATTCACAAAAAATCAACTATTTTAGAAAAATCCCAATAATTAACCATAACCATTTTTTGAGATAAAAAATTCAAAAAAGTCCATTTTATAAAAAAATTATTTTCTAAATATGAGGAATTAAATTTTTAATTGAAATCATCACTTATTCATAAAATAGTAATTTTAATATTATAATTGATTTTACAAGAGTTTAAAAAATTAATTAAGGTATCATAAAATTATCTTATAAAAATAATAAAAATATATATTAATTTATGAATAAATTTAATGAGAATAAAATTTCTTTCAAGTCATTATATGAATTATAAAATTGTTAATAAACATTTATGTTTTATAAAAAAATACCAACACTTAATTTATCATTATTAAAACACTTATTTACTAATAATATGACATAATTGTATCATATTTTTATTTTTCAGATGCCTAAATTTTTTATACTATAATAGGTGATTTTTCTATTCTATTGGCTGAATTACTATTCTTAATGGTCAAATTACTATTAATAAGGTTAGGTTACAATTCCTTTGATATAGGTTCTTTAATTTTTATGAAAACCACTTATTTCATTATTAATTCACTAAAATAATGTTTATATTGGTATATCAATGATATGTATATGTTTTAAACCCTATAACATATTACAATAAGGGAAAAAATTCTATTGATAAAAGTTTGGGTTGTTAATTCTTCCCCCTTTTAAAATTTCTCACTTAAAATTTTGTTTTACATACTAATATGAGAAAAATTGATGGTACTTCTATTTCATTACTCCCTATAGTTCCCATATTGATTCTTTATACATATGGTTCTACCATAATACTTTGACCAGGTGAGTAGTGTTTTTGCGTAAAACTTTATCTCTACAGTCGAAGATCTTCACTGGTTGCTCCTCATAAGAGAGACCATTTTTCAACTATACCACCTACGTATTCAATTCATGTGAGTATCTGGTATGTAATTACACAAAAGGGATACATGTAATACATCATGTTCTTGAGATATGGTTGGTGGAACTACTAGTCGATAGGTCGATGCTTGGACCCAATCAAGAATATTGAAGGGGAAGATGTACCTGGGACATAACATTCCTTTCATCCAAAATCTCATAATCCTATTTCATGAAGATATATGAAGGAATTCCATGTCTCCAACCTTAAACTCCATGTCTCATCAAAGATTATCTTTATAGATCTTTTGTTTACTTTGAGCTGCCTTGATGTGTTGCTGAATGGTTTTCACCTTCTCTACCATTTTTTGACCATTTCAGGTCACAACAGATTATATTCACTAACTTCATCATAAAATTCCCCAGTTCATCATCTTTCCCCATTAAGGGATTCTTATAGAGTCATTTGGATACATTAGTGGAAATTATTTTTGTAATAGAACTCAAAAATGGGTAGATGTTGGTCCCATCCTCCTTTAAATTTAATATAACATGCTCTCAACATGTCATCCAATGTATAAATAGTTCACTTAGATTAGAAATCATCATGAGGATGATAAGAAATACCAAATTTTAAATTGTTGTTTTGAGCACGTTAGATACTTTTCCATAACTTGGACCTGTATTCCATATCTCATCGGATATAATCAGTTGCAGTAATCCATGCAGCCTTACCACTTCTCTAATGTATATCCATGAAAGTTGATAAAATGATATGTCCTCTTGAATTATGATAATGTGAGATATATTTGTGGGATTATCCATAAAAACCAATATAGCATTGTTTACTATAGATATATTTAGAAGTCTGGTGACAAAGTCCATGAGGATTTTTTCTCATTTCCATGTTGGTATGGGTAATGGGTTGCATCACCCCATTGGACTTTTTTCTTTCATCTATCACCTAATGACATACCAGTAACCTTGATTTATATTTAGAGATTTCCTTCTTTAAATTTTCCAACCAAATTGTTTTCTCAGAGATCTCGATACATCTTTGTGCTTATTGGGGGAATAGATAAAGTTGATCTATGCACATCATTCAAAATATCCTTCTTTGTCACTAGATTGGATGGTACACATAGTCGTGACCCAAATCTTATGAATCCTTCCTCATAGTTTTTTAACTCTGATGATTTCTCCTTTAGGATAACTTCCCACTTATTCTGAATTCCACATCATTTATTTGGGAATCCTTTATTTTCTCCATGAGGTATGGTCGATAAATCATTTGAGAAAAGATTGATGATATCCCTTTCTTTTAAAATCTATGAATATATAATCATTGATGATATCTAACTATCTTAACTAGTTTATATTTAGGTAATTTTTTGTGAATATATATTTTAGGATTTTATGATTAGTATATATCTCACACTTCTCTCCATAGTGAAACTTTAACCATATTTTCAATGCAAAGATCACAACCACTGACTCCAGATAATTCATAGGATAGTTTTTCTCATGAATTTTCAACTGCCTTGAGTCATATGCTATCACTTTATAATTTTTCATCTATTCACAATGTAAGAACTTCTTTGAATAATCTCTTTATACAAAAAATTGTTCCCCAATTTTCAGTATTGAGAGTATTAGTGTATTAATAAGCCTATTTTTCAACTCTATGAATCTATCTCCACAATAAATGGTAAAAAAAAACTCTAATAACTTCCAATTAAACATAGTTATATGGTTTTAAAATCATGATAACTTCTTTACAAATAATCTATAACACTCATATAAACAAAGAAAACCACACATCTCCATTATTAATGTTTTCCTTGGCCACTTTTCAGTTGAATTTGACATGGAAGGGTACACATATATTACTTTTATAGTGATAACATGCAGCAAGAATGATACTACTTCCATACAGAACACACATTTACTTTACTTGGCATATAGATTCTCCCTTTGCATGGTATTTTTCACAATATTAAAATTATCCTCATGTTACTCCTTTATTTTGGGGAATATTAGAATATCATCAATAAAGACTACCAAAAATTTGTTGCGGTGATCTCTAAAGACTCTATTCGTTATGTCCATGAATATTGTTAGAGCATTAGTGAGTCAAAAAGGCATCAATATGAACTCATAGTGTCCATACCACGTTTGAAATGATGTATTGGGAATATCATCCTTCCTCAAATTTAATTGGTGGTATCCCAACCAAAGATCCATCCTAGATAAATACATGTCCCTATATACCTGATTGAACAATTCATCTATCAATGGAAGGGGATAATTTTTATGTATCATGATTTTGTTAAGATCACGATAATAAATGTAGAGGTAGAATGATCTATCCTTATTATTGATGAAGAGAACCAACACACACCATGTTGAAGCACTCAGGTGCATGAAACCCTTGTCCAGATTCTCTTGTAACTGATTCTTTAGTTCTCTCAACTCAATGTTTTCTATTCTGTAAGTATTATTTCATATAGGTAGAAATCCATGAATAAGTTCAATTGTGAACTCAACCTCTTGATACAGAGGAAGACAAAGAAATTCTTCATGGAACACATCAGTGAATTTCCTCATAATGGACATGTATTCAAGCATGATTATATAATTTTTCTCAATAATTTGAGAAAGATAGGCTTGATCATTAGGTAATAATATGAAAAGAATGAGATGATGATTCTAAATATAATTCATCCTCATACTTAAACTTATATAGAATTGGAATATGCCTCAGAATATGAAGAGTGATATCCCTTTATAGATAGTTGACTTTGAATATGTATAAATATATCCAATCCATTCCCAATATAGCATCAAACTCCACCAATGGATGTAAGAAAATATATTCTAGGTGGTTCAGTCCACAAACATTAACCGGGGAGAAGTTATATACATTGGATGAAATAATTTCATCATTTTCTATTGTCATTGATATCTCAACCACTATATTTTGAGGTGGTGTTTGAATAGTTCTACTAAACATACCAGATATGAAAGAATTCATAGAACCGGGATCAAATTGTATCTTCAAAATTATTGTATGAATAACCAATGTGCATATCACCGCATTATTTTCCAGATCCACCTCAATAGTAGTCATAGAATAAGTTCTTTCTTTCATCCATAACTTTAGTGGCTCCTAACATTGATTACCCTCAAGTAATCAAGGTTTAGTGAACTATCTTTCATAGTTCTCTTTCTCCCTATAGTTGAAGCATTGAACCATATGTGGTGATCTACTTTCCTTGACCACATTGTCCAAGTTCCTTATATATCTTCGAAATTCATGAGCTTGGTGGAATTCTCTCCCACACTGGAATAATTTCCCCACCCCTTTTAGGAAATCCCCATAATGCTTCTTCCCACATTTGGAAATGTGATTGGTTGAGTTTTTTTCCACATTTTTCATTAGATCCTACAGCATTAAACTCCATCTTTTGTTACCTATATCTACATCCATGTGACCATTCTTCAAAATCAATCTCCACATTGAGAGAACTTCAAAAAAATTCTTTTTGACTCCTATAGTCATTAATATCTAGATCCTTTCAAAGGTGTAGTTTTAAAACACTAATATATATATATATATATATATATATATATATTTATCATTGTTGATAAAAAACCCGAATCATATCATTCAATCTTTCTGAATTTCTCTTCATATGCCATGATAGATTCTTCTTTCTATTTCTTCATCTCTTTGAATTTTCTCTCTATCTTTGTACAAAGAGTTCGAGGGGAATACTTATTAAAAAATATTTTTCTTAAAGTCTTCCTACTCCAGCTATTCATTTTTTTTTCTTTTTTGGGTGTTCTTAATTAATACCCACCATTGATGAGACTCTCTATATAAAAATAGACTTCTATAGTCACCTTATCATTCTCAGAATAGTGAAGCACAAAAAATATCTTCTCTATTAATTTGAACCACTGTTCCACAAAAATTTGATCAGAATATCCACTAGATGTCATTGGTCATTTCCCTATAAAAGATTTGACAGCTGTTTCCCCCTATTATGTGTAGAAGGAACTTACACATTATTCAAGATATTGTTCAAATCAATTGATTTCTTGGTAATCATTGATGTAAAATTTTAAACTCTAGCTCCCATGGAATTGGGGTTGTAATTTGAGAAATCACTGCATTACCCCTCACACGGGTTTTTGTCCTTGTTTCTCCTAGTTCCCACCATTTTCTAAAGTTGAAAATGTTTTAACATAATTCAATCGGTCATGAATAAATAATTTATTACTTTGTTCAATTAAATATAAAAGAATATCTTGTGGGATCCCTATGTATAAACTTTTTTTAAAACAAATATTCTTAGGTGATTAGATATACTTAGTCTCATAATAATGGATTTCACTAATGTTATCCAATCCTAATTACCAAATTAACTAAATCATTTTATGATACCAATTATAGAGATGATACTTTTTTTAAGTGACTATTATATCATTTTAATGATAAAGAACATAATAGTTTTAAAAATCCTGGATAAAATAGTTTAGTGTCAAGGAATAATTAGGAATATACATAACTTTTTCATAATAAAACATAAAAACTATTAAATTTTGTCTTCTCTATCTTCTTATTGTCCTTATATTTCTCTTTAGTACAAGTAAACACCTGAGTATATACATCAATGAATGGGGTGATATAAAATACCTATAAGATGAAAAATAAGGACATGAATCAATATAACATGGGTGAGCATAATCATCATCATCATAACATAAGCACAAGAACATAATAATAATAATGAGAGGAATCATTAGATAAATACATGGAATGTGCAAATTCATAAAATGAAGCATCATATCTTAGTGGTAAAATACCACACATATTTTTGAATAAAGCTATCATCATGTTCACAAATAACATATGTGCATTATCATAACATCATCATTGTGAAAAAATAAAGCATCACATTCATTAATATTACACATAATATCATGAGATACAACACATTACCCAATTAATTATAGTTCCATATAATTCTAGGTGCCCCTGTCACATCATAACATTTATATAATCATGCATTCCACATAGAGAAATCATTTCCATAAAATAACCCATGGAAAAGAAATGGCTTTTATGAGAATTTTATGGATCATACATTCTGAATAAATATTTGGGTTCCAAAAAAATGGAATAACATAATTGGTATATTAATCATCAATCCTCAGTGAAGAAGAAACAATCTCAAGAGAAGTAAAATATGTGGTTTTTTAGAAAGAATAATTATTTTGGAAAAATATTTTCATTTTTTACAAAATCAGAATAGAAACATGTATATCCCATAAAGCTATGTTAATAATAAAGAAATTATATTTGGGGAATATTAAAAGAACATTTACACTGAAATTTGGCATGAAAGAGGAATAACCCAAAGAATGGAAATTTGGTTTGAGAATCCCCTACCTTATGTAAAAATGCTTTCTTCAAATAAATATACAGGATAATAAAATTAGATTCCTTAATTAATAAATCCAAAACCTATTAAATATTTATTAGATTCATTATAATTTTATTATGTTTATTTATAGTCATTTTTAGGAGTTATATAGTTTAATTTCATCGCTTCGGAGTGTTTGGTTTCTTAGTCTTCATGATCGGTTCCCTTTTATATATGTGGGGAATATCATGTCAAAAGATGATAGTTATCTAGAATTGAAGTTATATGTTATTAATGAACTTAAAGAAGTTAAATTTGTATTATATATATAATTTTTCCATATATGTGGTTGATTAATTAGAAATAACGTTAATGATAATCATTTAGATTAATTTGGCAGTTTTCGATCATTACGAACTAGTCTGTTTTATTATTTAATATTATGTATATCTGTCTGTTTCTGAAAATAAAAATTTAATAAAATATATTTTAAAATATATTTCCACCATTGTAATGGATTTATGTCCAAAATTAAAGGAATTAAAGGAATACTAGAACTTTTCATTCTCAAAGATGATAATTCTACACCTTACAGATGATGTTTTCAGTTTTTGAATAAAAGGGAATAGAGAAGATGTTTGATGGTGGATTATTCAATTAGAATAATAAAATAATAGTATATATAAGATAATGGAGTTATCCTTCCACTTTGATAATGGGCGGAGAGGAGATAATAATAAAATAAAATAAATTTAAAATAAATTAAATGAAAAAGTGGGTTCTACCTCTTAAATTATTCTCCTTGAGAACCACCTTTTGGAAATTTGTTTTGGACTTTTGTTGAGAAAAAAGGATCATGGATGTATATAAGTGGCTTGTAAAGGGGATTCAAGATTAATTAATATTATCATTAAAGCTTGTAAGTTGTGAGTATAAGAGGAGGCGAGGGGTGGAATTTATAGGAGAGGAGAGAGGTGTTTTTTGATTATTTTATTCATTAGTTCATTATTTTGGATCAATACTATGAATAGATTAAAGATTATCACTAAATATATGAAATAATAAATAAATGTTCTATATTATTTAGAATACCTCATCCATACCTCAAAAATAAATCAAAAGTAAATTTATTTAGTTTATATAAAACATTATCATATATCACTGTTCAAAAAAATTCAACTATTTTACAACAATCCTAAATATTAAGAAACTTTATTTTGATGTATAGAATTCAAAAATGAAACCCATATTATGATAATAATTTTTAAAATATAGTAAATTTATCTTTTATTTTAAATAATCATTTATTTGAAAAATACCGATTTTATTTTTATTATCGAATTTACAATTTTTTGTAAAATTTATTGAGGTCTCATAAAATTATCTGATAATCAAAAGACAAAAAATATTAATTTTTCAATACATTTTAAGAAAATAAATCATTATATCAATTATAAAAATTTAAATAAATATTTATATTTTATAAAAAATACCAATATTTAATTTTTCATTTTTAAATATTTATTTACTCATACTATAATATAATTATATCATTTTTTCCCTTATAAGATTCCTAAATTTTATTTATACTTTCATAGGCGAGGATATAATTCTATTGGCTAGATTACTATTCCAAATGGTCAGATTACTATTCCTAGGGTCATGTTACTATTCCATTGGTATAGGTTCTTTTATTTCTATGAATACCTATTATTTCATTCTTAATTCCTGAAAACAATGTTTTTATTAGGATATTTATTCCATTTATGTGTTTTATACCATATAACATAATTATCCGAAGGGAAAAAATTCCATTGATAAAAGTATGGGTTGTTACATAAAGGAATATCCCAACATTAACAATTATAAATAAAATTGTAAACATATAAAGAAGGTTCTTGAATAAAGAGTAGAAGGATGTGATATATTTCCTTTAGTGGGTGATTATAAGGACCCAGCCTTAAAACATTACATAATCATGAATTAAAAGAATAATTCACATTGAGGATCTTTTCAAGTTTATAGTTTTAGAGAATTAGGATATGACTATTACATCTCACAAGATTACAAAGTAGACACTTCTACTCAGTTTCCGTTTTTTTTTTCATAAAATAAAAACTCTTGACCCTATTCACCTTTAAGTCCTATGGAAAAAAATTCAAAAACATGGATTGAAGATATCAATGAGATGATTATGTGTAGAAATAGTATATCCACACAAAGGTTTGTGAAATTTACAACATATATATTCCACACATAATCTTGGCATAATAAAATCAATAAGTAGAGGTTTAACCCAAAGAATTGAAATTGGGTTAAGAAGTTCCCTTACATAAATTTGACAGCCTAACAGCGTCACTTTAAAATTCAGAAAAATGAGTTAATGAGAGAGAAAAGGGTATATCATCACTTGGACATAATATTTATATAAATAAAAATATATAAGAACATATCCCAACATAAGAAGATGTAAATTAAAAGACATAACAAGAAGAAGTCTTTTAAAAAAAGAGGGTGAAAGAATCCCTTACCGATTTGGGTAACTTTAAAAACGCACACCCCATGAAAGAAGGACCAAACAATGCTGATGTATATACCCATTAATTAGAGTATATTACACAAAGAGTAGAATCATGGTCAGTACATACACCACTCAGCAGAGATAGTGAAAAATATAGCATGAATCTCACGGAAATAAAAATTGAGATAACATATCCCCTTACGAAAATTCGGCAGCCTAACGACGCCACTTAAAACTTCCAAAAATGGATTGAAGATATCAATTATGGTCTATAATCATATTAACATAAAAAGTAATGTAAGATTAATATATAATAACATCCCTCAACATAAGAAATAAGAGCTTAAAATAAGTGACATAAAAGAGAGTACTTAAAAAGAATGAGAATGGTTGGATCCCTTACCACAAGTCCGACTTGTCTTGTTGGTTTATTTATATTCCTGAATAATAAATTATAATTAATTTCAACATTATTAAGGACCTTTTTCAAGTTTATTATTCCTTTTATATCTCTTATTACCATGTTATGAACATTATGTTATTGTTTAAGTTAATAACGGTCGTTTTGTCGATCTTTGGTACTCGAGCCAAAAATAAACTTCTTATAATTACAAGCTGTTTATGTAGTAAAATATCCATTATATACAGAATTATATTCATGATTTATATATCATATATATATTATATATCCATTATATACATTCATTTATAATATTACCTAACATTTAGAGGTAAGAAATGAAATGCACCGTTCATGGAGACGGTAAGCCGTACGTACGCATGAACGCTACATTCATTTCTATTTCATATTTAATGGAGTAAAATCATAATTATAGAAAGGTATATTATAATTCCAGTATGATATCATATGTAATACCATTAACTCCATCCTTTATACATCCCACATATGGCATTAACGAATCAAATCACTTTAAGGGGGCGGTAGTCCGCACTTCCTAAAATGAAGATATCACGTTTACCCATAATGGAAACCATAAGGTATGCCATAGATGAAAAATACAGAATCATAAGGAAAAAATAGACATAATATATATCACATATAAATAGAGTGACATCTTAGTGGCCACCATGAAAGGTGTTAAAAGAAGATTGAACAATCATCGTTTCGTGAGGCAGTAATTCACCAACCACAAAAACAGTATGTTTTTAACCATTAGATGGAGGTGTGTGTAAGTGTAGCTTTAATAATTATCATAACAAAATTATAGTATATTTAAGATACTGGTGGTGTTACAAAATAAAGGAATAAAAAGAGTTTAGGGGGTTGGAGAAGAAAAATAAAACAAAAGAACACAAGTGAAGACATTACCTTTAAATCGGGTAACTCCTCTTGGTTTGAACCAAAAGGGTTTATTTAAGAGTTTTATACCTAAGGTAATCCTTATAGGATGAAGAGAGGGATGTGTAGAGATACAATGAGCAGATAGTGTCCGAGAGAATGGCTTGAGAGGTGTGGGTAATGTGGTAGAGGTGGGGGCCTTTTATAAGAGGGAGGAGGGGCACTCTTGGAAAGTCAAGAAATGTTACTTTATTATATAATGAGTTTCGAATTTTAAAGGTCCCAATATTATATATTTCGAGGATAAGGTGACAAGGGTTATAAATAAATCCATAAAATAGGTTTTTGACAAGTGTAAGTCTTATATTTTACATTATCTTTTAATTTTATATAAATCGTTTATTAATGAGGTAATCGATGCATCATCATGGTGTCAAAAATAATTTAATTTATTTAATTTCCAAAAATTATACAAAAATACTATGATGTAGGAAATATTTTTATCTTTCCAATTTACTATTTATAGTTTAAGAGGTAATTTACACAGAAAAAACTAATTTTTTTTTACTTGGGTGATACATATTTTGGTTATTCTTTCCTTTTAAAAAACATAAAATGATAAAGTGTCACTATCACCCAAAAGTGATTCCATGGGGTCCCAAAGTTTGGAAAAAGGCATCCCATGGTCGGCCATGACACAACCAGTATAATTAGGGCACATTTTGGGGTAATTTTTTATTTTCATGATATTATTTTATTACCCTTAACTACCCGATTACTAATTAATCACAATAATTAAAGATAATTACCATCATTACTATTCATAATGTCCAAAAAAAAGTGCCTTAATAACATAATTTGGACTTTATGATTCCAAATATGGAATCCATTTTACCAAATTCCAATCAATAAAATTGTAGTAATTAATTTAAAAATAATTCCCGTTGTAAAAACAAATAGCGGGTTTTTAGAAACAATATCTATCAAATGTTTGACAATTGTTTATGTCAAATTTCAAAGTGAAATTAATTCCAAAAACCACCATTGGATTAAATGGTAAAAATATATTCTATTTACACTTTAAATCCAATTAAAAATATAATCTATCCATATAATTAAATTAGATGAAAAAGCAGTTTTGAAGTAAAATGTAATATTTTTCACTATTCATAAAAAAATGAAAATTGTCAGAAAATACCAAAAATTTATCCAAAGTAAATTTAAATGTTCCAATCCTAAAGAATAAGTTTATTTTGACAAATAGAGATTATAAAATTTTCAAAATATAGATTTAAAAATGGTTCACCATCAAAAGGCGGTAAATCGACCTTTTAAAGAATATTAGAATATTTACGCATAAAAATAGGATTCATTCGCATTTTAAGCCTCTAAAATTTATTGGATAAAAGTAAAAATATTTGACAAACATATATAATCATTTTTTAGTTAGTTCTGTTCATTCCCGCTATTACAACGGCTAGACATTAACTACCATTTAAATAATATTATTTTATTATTAGAGTGCAACGTAAGATTTCAAAGAAACTCGTTGTTGCGTATTGGGTACGCCATCGAGCATAGCGTTCCCTTTAAATTAATATTAAAATTTTATTCACAAATATGGATAAATATGAAAATTTCATATTCTTTATTTACCTGGGGTGTTACATGCTTCCCCCCTTTTGGGAATTGCGTCCTCACAATTTTAAAATTGGTCTCGGAAACTTCATTGAAAGTCCCACATCGAAACACGAGTCAGTAAAACTATCACTTAAATATAGAGAGAAGTACAAAGGTCACCCGACTTAACCCATACTAGGATTCCATGTAGGAAAAAATGGACATGGAAGAGGAAACAATGGGTCATGTTCTGATGGAGAGTGATAGAAAACATGTTTAGGAGAAAGTTAACCACCAGGAAATCACAAACTTATGATGGGTGAAACGGTATTTGATTCCCCGGTAGGAAAAGATAACAGACAACATTTTAGTCTTAAGTTACTTTTCATTGAGGAATTTATTTATGATCTTAACTTAATCATAAGGAAACGAACTTACTTGTCGTATAGACTTTCATATCTTACTAGATTTATTACAAAAACTCATATTTCTTCAAAAGATTAGTATTTAGGAAGACTTGTTCAAATTAAGAGCGCTATAATAAACTTCTAGAGAATCCCCTAATCCAAAAAAGAGAACTATATATTTCCCATGTATTTAGACCAAAACCAAAACAAAAAAATATTCTTAGTGTGAGATCAGATAATACCCAAAAATGATAATCCTTTATAAAAAGAAAATCTATTCATAATCTCCAAAATTTGTCCAACAAAACCCAAAGTTAATCAATGACCATTCAATAAACAGCTATCCATAAAATTCTTCAAAGTGATCCAAAATAAGATTGAAACCCAAATATTCGAAGTATTTAATCACATAGTCTTCCAAAAAAATCATAAAATTTATCTCCAAATAACATCAGTTACTATTAAGGTCTCATATTGAAAAGTAATTAACCTAATCACATATCCTCCCTGATAGGTTAATCATTTTTGTAGATAAAAAAAATCAACTTATTCCTAATTCATAAAATCATCTAACTAAAAAGAATTAGTCAAAATCACTAGGGACTTCACATAGTCCAGTGGTAGGCGATAAATAGTAGTCGCACTTTGGTTGTTGGTTAGATTCCCGTAGCTTCGTCCAATGTGACGTGTTGTCACACGGTCTACCTGTTGTCCTTTTTCCAAAACTACATAATTCTTATAGCATTCCCCAAAAGAGATAAAATCTTCAAAAAAACCATAACATAATTTAACCCCAGTTTTACCACGTGCCATTCATTTTCCATCATATAGAAAATCATAATTACCTCAAAAGTATGGATTATATAAACCCTAATGGTTACCATTATATTTATTACCTGAACTTCCACATTGAGTTTGTTCTCTCCTACATGATGCATCATAGAACACACCATGGTTCAAGTGGTTAATCATGACTCCTTGATAGTTGGTTTAGAATAACCACGAGATTACTCATTGAATCCCCTACTTCATCTAGTCTCTTAATCAGAGAACCACCACAATTTCCTTCAAACCCATTGTCACTTTGGTGCCTACTAGATCCATACATTTACTAAAACCAAAAATGTCAGTGTGAGTGTATCAAAAAAATCATCATGTACTAATGAGGAAGATAAACACTAAGATATAATTACTCATTCACTTTATCTAAAAACTATGACTCTTTCTAAAATCCTATCCATTATGGTAATTTCACTTATGCTTAAAGAATACCCCAACCTCTAATGTTATCTAAACCGACGTTTAATACCAACTATAAGGACCCAGCCTTAAAACTTTATATAATCTTGAATTAAATGAATAATTCACATTGAATATCTTTTTAGGTTTAGTGTTTTAGAGAATTAGGACATAACTATTACATCTCACAAGATTACAAAGTAGACGCTTTTACTCAGTTTCCATTTTTTTCATAAAATAAAAACTCCTAAAAAGAAACATGTCTAGTTCTATTTTTTAGATAGCATGTCTTTCTTTGATCCCATCCATGACCCTATTAACCTTTAAGTCCTATGGAAAACATTTAAAAAATATGGTATGAGCATAAAAAGCTCAGTAAGGGTTATAACATAATGAAAGGAAACATTAACCCGTCAAAAATACGAATCGATGAAAACATAATTCTCAATAATAACATACCTTCTAAAGTCACATAGTAATCATAATTAATAAATGTAACTTATGGAATATATAACATACTTACCTTGTAGCTATCATAGCTACATAAGGAGTCACATTTGGAATACCCATCACATTATATTCCCTAAATATTTTCAGAGAAACCTTAGCATTTAACTCCTTTGTGTTACCCAATGCATTGGAGAGCTATCTCGGGCTCACCCGCCCTTAGTTTATGACGGAACCAACCGATTTCATAAACATTTCCCAAGAACCGTAACATAATCATAACACTTAAAACATGCATAAAAGTTACATAAAATTTCCACATTTTAATCACAAGAGATCACATCATGATATTAACATAAATAAAAACATCTACTAAAATCATTAAAACTCTATGAGGGAAATATCTCTCTATACTTTAAAAATATTAAAGGAAGACATTTAAAGAGATTTTAGAATCAAAGTGTTCCATACTACTTCAAAACTTTTGAAATTTTTTTAAAACATTCATGTCCATATAAATAAATCCTTAAAAACCATTTTAAAACATTGACATGGATGATAAATGTTTAAAAGAATAAATCCTTAAAACCATTTATAACAATGTTTTAATAAAAGAGTCCTTTTCGATTTTGAACATTTAAATTATAAGACACATGAAATTAAACCATTTTCAAAACATTTAAATGACCTGAGTATAGACATAATATGGATATAGAATGTCAAAGGGGCTGTATATACACTTTAAAAAGAGTGAATGTTCATATCATCAAGAGGTGTCTCAAGGAAGAGAAATTGAGACCGAATCCCATTCAAAGATCACGCCATTAGTGTAAGGATAAATCAATAACATAATTATGAGTGACAAGTATAAATACACCCAATATAAATGGATATCAAGTGTGAAATAATCAGAGGTCATTCACACATACTATTGAAAAAACAAAACCAATGACATAGATATTTAACTCAATGAAATGAGATTGAGTTATGATGTCCCATACAAGTTCGTATAAATGACATAAGAATTTATCATTGAGATGATTATGTGTAGAAATAGTATATCCACAAAAAGGTTTGTGGAATTTACAAAATAGAGATTCCACACATAATCTTGGCATAATAAAATCAATAAGTAGAGGGTTAACCCAAAGAATTGAAATTGGGTTAAGAAGTCCCCTTACAGAAATTCGACAGCCTAACAATGTCACTTTAAGATTCAGAAAAATGAGTTAATGAAAGAGAAAAGGGTATCTCATCACATTTAAATAATATTTATATCAATAAGGATATATAAGAACATATCCAAACAAAACAATATGTAAATTAAAAGACATAACAAGAAGAAGTCTTTAAAAAAAAGTGGGTGAAAGAATCCCTTACCGATTTGGGTAACTTTCAAAACGTACACCCCATGAAAGTAGGACCAAAAAATGATGATGTAAATACCCATAAATGAGAGTATATTAAACAAAGAGTATAATAATGGTTATTACATACACCACTCAACGGAGATAGTGACAAATATAGCATGAATCTCACAGAAATAAAAATTGAGATAACATATCCCCTTATGAAAATTCAGCAGCCTAACGACGCCACTTAAAACTTCCAAAAATGGATTGAAGATATAAATTATGGTCTCTCATCATATTAATATAAAAATTAAAGTAAGAGGAATATATAAGAACATTCCCCAACATAAGAAATAGGATCTTAAAATAAGTGACATAAAAGAGAGTACTTAAAAATAAAGAGAGAGGTTGGATCCCTTACTTCAAGTCCGAATTGTCTTGTTTGTTTCTTTAAATTCCTGAATAATAACCTAGAGTTAATTTATACATGCTTAAGGACCTTTTTTAAGTTCATTTTTCCATTTATATCACTTATTACCATGTTATGAACATTATGTAATTATTTAAGATAATAACGGTCATTTTGTCGATCTTTGGTACTTGATCCAAAAATAAACTTCTTACAATTACAAGTTGTTCATGTGGTAAAATATCCATTATATACAGAATTATATTCATGATTTATATATCATATATATCATATATATCCAGTATATACATGCATTTATAATATTACATTACATTTATAGGTAATAAATGAAACACACCATTCATGGAGATGGTAAGACGTACATACGCATGAACACTACATTCATTTCTATTTCATATTTAATGGAGTGAAATCATAATGATAGAAAGGTATATAATAATTCCAGTATGATATCATATGTAATACCATTAACTCCATCCTTTATAAGTCCCACATATGGCATTAACTAATCAAATCACTTTGAGGGGGTGGTAGTCCGCACTTCCAAAAATGAAGATATCACGTTTACCCATAATGGAAACCATAAGGTATGATATAAATGAAAAATACAGAATCATAACGAAAAAATAGACATAATATATATCATATATAAATAGAGTGACAACTTAATGTCCACCATTAAAGGTGATAAAATAATATTGAACAATCATCGTTTTGTGGGGCAGTAATTCACCATCCACAGAAACAGTATGTTCTTTAAACATTAGATGGAGGTGTGTGTAAGTGTATCTTGAATTTTTATCATGAAAACATCCTAGTATATTGAATATACAGGTGTTGTTACAAAATAAAGGAATAAAAAGAGTTTAGGGGTGTTGAGAAGAAAAATAAAACAAAAGAACACAAGTGAATACATTACCTTTAAATCAGGTAACTCCTCTTAGTTTGAACCAAAATGGTTTCTTGATGAGCTTTCTGCCTAAGGTAAGGCTTCTAGGATGAATAAAGGGATTTTTAGAGATAAAATGAGCAGATCGTGGCAGAGACAATGTCTTGAGAGGTGTGGGTAATGTGGTAGAGGTGGGGGCCTTTTATAAGTGGGAGGAGGGGCACTCTTGGAAAGTCGAGAAATGTTACTTTATTATATAATGAGTTTCGGATTTTAAAGGTCCCAAAATTATTTATTTCGAGGATAAGGTGATAAGGGTTAGAAATACACCCATACAATAGGTTTTTTACAAGTTTAAGTCTTATATTTTACATTATCTTTTCATTTTATTTAAATCGTTCATTAATGAGGTAATCGATGCATCATCATGGTGTCATAAATAATTTAATTTTTTTAATGTCTAAAAATTATAAAAAAAAATACTGTGATGTAGGAAATATTTTTATCTTTCCAATTATTATTTATATTCTAAGAGATCATTTGTACAGACAAAACTAAAATTGGTTTACTTGGGTGATACATACTTTGGTTATACTTTCTTTTTAAAAAACATAAAATGATAAAGTGTCACTATCACCCAAAAGTGATTCCATGGGGTCCCAAAGTTTGGAACAAGGCACCCCATGGTAGGACATGAAAAAAACAGTAGAATTAGGACACATGTTGGGATAATTTGTTATTATTATGATATTATTTTATTACCCTTAACTACCCAATACTAATTAATCACGATAATTAAAGATAATTATCGTCGTTACTATTCCTAATATCCAAAAACAAAAGTGTCTTAATTACATAATTTGGACCTTATTATTCCAAATATGGAATCCATTTTACCAAATTCCAAACACAAAAATTGTAGTAATTAAGTTAATAATAATTCCCGTTGTCAAAACAAATAGCGGGTTTTTAGAAACAATATCTATCAAAAGTTTTATAATTGTTTATGTCTAATTTCAAAGTGAAATTAATTCCAACGACCACCATTGGATTAAATGGTAAAAATATATTCTATTTAAACTTTAAAACCAATTAAAAAGATATTCTATCCATATAATTAAATTAGATTAAAAAGAAGTTTTGAAGTAAAATGCAGTATTTTCACTATTCATAAAAAACGAACATTGTTTGAAAAATACCAAAAATTTATCCAAAGTAAATTTCAATGTCCCAATCCTAAATAATATGTTTATTTTGACAAATAGAGATTATAAAATTGTCAAAATATTTATTTAATAATGGTTCACCATCAAAAGGTGGTAAATCGACCTTTTAAAGAATATTAGAATATTTAAGCTTAAAAATTGGATTCATTCGCATTTTAAGCCTATAAAATTTATTGGATGAATGTAAAAATATTTTACAAACATATATAATCTTTTTTTAGTTAGTTTTGTTCATTCCTGCCATTACAATGGCTAGGCAGTAACTACCATTTAAAATAATATTATTTTATTATTAGAGTGCAACGTATGATTTCAAAGAAACTTGTTGTTGCGTATTGGGTAGGCCATCGAGCATAGTGTTCCTTTAAATTATTATTAAAATTTTATTGAAAAATATGGATAAATATGAAAATGTCATATTCTTTATTTACCTGGGGTGTTACAGTGATTCTTAATAACTAGAAAGATATTCATAGGATAATGAGGGCACCATGGTAGAGATATAGAGAGGGAAGGTTAAAGAAAATTATCTATTAGTTTTTAATGAAGAGTAATATGAGTTTGGGTGGGGTTTTATAAAAAAATATAAGGGAATTATTTTTTAATTTATAAACATAGGTTTTGGAGTCTATGTGATAAAATAATTCAAAACAAAAACAATCCCATGCGTCATGCCCATAGTTACTTCTAAGTTAGAGTGATTTTCAATATTTTATAATTCTAAGAAACAAAATCCATAAAATAATACCCTTGGTGATATTGAAGTGAGTCATTTTTATAAATAATTGATTTTAGAACCATATATTATAATATAGGTTTGAGAGGATTTATTAAGGTTTTATAAAATTAATGAAATAATTTCAAAAAACACATAATTTAAATGGGTAAATATATATTTGGTAATGGATAAGTTATATGAAACATATTAAATCACTTTTGTGTTATTATGATGTTATTATACAAACTATATATTTATACTGTTTTGAAATATGACCGAAAAATATGGCTATCTTATTAAATTATGAACAATTTACCATTGGATAGTTTAAAGTTGATGGTAATATTTCAATTTATACTCACATCATTAATAAAGGGATTTTTTTTGAGTACAAAAATAATAAAAAATAAATTTTTTAGGAAGCAATTATCATTAAAAATTTTCAGGTCATTACATTCATCCCCCTTAAAATATTTTGTCCCCAAAATTTCAACTCATGATTTCAGAAGAAAATAGGTGTGGGTACTTCTAAATCATTGTCTCCTCTAGTTCCCACATCACTTCTTCATACATGTGGTTCCACTATAACACTTTGACGAGGTGGGTAGTCATGTTGTGTATAATATTATCCCTTTGTTCCATGATATCCACCAACTTCTTCTCATAAGAAAGACCACGTTCTAGTTATACCACCTCTGGATTCTATAAATGTAAAGGGGTGAGGTATATAATTCCTCAAGAGAGACATGTGGAAAACATCATGAACATGAGATTAATTTGGTGGAAGTTCTTGTTGATACCCCACTTCTCCTATATGATCAAGGATTTTAAAGGGGACAATATACCTAGGTATAATATTCCCTTTCTTCCCAAATCACTTGACTCGCTTCCATAGTGAAGTTCAAACGAAGACGTTGTCACCAACATCAAAATCCACGTCCCTTTTATGGTTGTCAGTAGAGCTATTTTGATGACTTTGAGTATCATTAATGTGTTGTTGGATGGAATAACCTTTTATGTCATCTATTGCACAAGATCAGGCCCAAGAATATTTCTCTCACCATATTCATCCCAACAAGTAGGAGTTATACATCAGTTCCCATATTGAGCTTCATAGGGAGCCATTTGAATACTCGAATGGAAGATGATGTTGTATGATAACTAAACTAATGGGAGGTGTTGATCCCATACACATTTAAATTCCATAGACCAAGTTCTCAGCATTTCCTTTAGTGTTTCAATAGTCCGGTCAGATTGGTCGTCAGTTTGGGGGTGATAGGCCAGAATGAAATTAAACTCGGTACTCAGAGCATGTTGAAGACTTTTCCACAATTTTGATGTGAACCCTGGATCATGATAATAAAAGATAGAAAATGGTACTTCATTTAGCCACCCAACATCCTCTACATATATCTTGGAATTTTAGTAAAGAAATAAGTTGTAAGGGATTGTGATGAAATGGGATGTCTTGGTCAGTTGAATCACTATAACCTATATCACATTATTGCCTTTGGATGTTTTCAGGAGACTAGTGACAATATCCATAGTGATATTGGCCTAATTCCATGCCGGTATGTGTAGTTGTTATAATACCAATTTAGGAATTTTTCACTCTCCAATTTTTGAAACACTTGGAACCTTGATGTATAGTCAGCTATCTCACATTTATTGTTATCCCACTAAAAAAGATCATAGAGGTCCCTATAAATTTTAGTGCTTACAGGATGCATAGAGAATGTAGATCTGTGAGATTAATCCATCAGATCCTTGTTTATTTAAGGAATAAATGGAACACATAGACTTGTATGAACTTTTATTACACCTTCTTGATCAATATTGAACTCAATAAAATTCCCATCTATCACATCCTCAAACAACTAATTCAATAAAGGACCATCTCTTTGACATTTCATGATCTTCTCTAGTAATGATGGTTACAAAATCATTGGGGATAAAATTAATAAAATCTATTCATTTATAATTACCTCATCTAGTTTTAATAGGTCTTTGATCAATGGATATCCATGAATCCTCATCATTGATAGAACAATAGGGTCCTTCCTACTTAATACATCAGTGACTTTATTTGCTCTTCTAGGGTGATAATGAATTGAACAATCATAGTCTTTATGAAGTCCAAACCATATCCTCTATCTCATGTTGAATTATTTTTTCATGAAATTATACTTCAAACATTGGTGGACTGTGTATATATCACATTTCTCACCATAGAGATAGTGCGTTCATATCTTCAGAGAAAAAAAAAACCGTAGCTAGCTCCAAATCATAGTTAGGATAATTTTGTACAAGAGCCTTTAACTATCAAGATGCATAAGAAATCAACTTTTCTTTTTTCATGAGGACACACTAAATACCTTCAAGATATTCATCTCTAAAAACAACGAATCCTTTTCAAATAGAGGGTGTATTTAACACAGGTAGAGTAACCAATCTCTTCTTCAGCTCTTGGAAACATTCCTCACACTCCTTTGTTTAGATGAACATAACCCCTTTTTGAGTTAACATGGTTAGATGATTAGAAAGGTGTGATGTTTTTTAAAAAACCTCCTATAATATCCGGCTAAACCATTGAAACTAAGAATCCATGTTACTATGGTAGGATGAGGCCACTTCTCCATAACCTTTGTCATTATAGGGTCAACTGAGATTCCTTCACTGGTTACAATGTGTCCCAAGATGGAAACGTGATGTAACCAAAACTCACACATGCTGAACATTCCGAATAACTCCTCCTTCTGCAAATATTTTTGTGTCACACTTATATGATCATCATGCCCCTCATGAATTTTGGAGTATATTTGAATATAGTCAACAAAAACTACCAAAAATTTATCATGGAAGTCCTTAAAGACTCTATTCATCAAATCCATAAAATAGCAGGTGCTTTATTCAATCCAAAGGGAATAACAGAAAAATCATAATTACCATATATTTATTATGTATTTTTCTTTAGAATATATTATTTCTTCGCCCTCAATTGGTAATAACCAAATCGAAGATCAATCATAGTGATGAATTGATCCCCATAAAGGTGGTCAAATAAATCATATATTCTTTGAAGAGGGTACTTGTTATTCACTATGACCATTAAGTTCTCTATAATCATTGAAAAGACGCATTGATCTATCCTTATTCTTCATAAATATAATGGGTTCTCCCAAAAGAGACACACTTGGTTGGATACAACCCTTCTCCAAAAGATCAGGGAGTTATTTCATTAATTCCTCAAGCTCCAAATTTTCTATTCAATACAGAGTTTTTGATATCGGCTTGGAACCAGGAATGAGTTCAATAGAGAACTCTACCTATCTTTGTGAGGGATTTACAAGAAAAATTGTAGGAAATACGTCAATGTATTCTTGAATAATGGGAATATTTCATATTCTTATACTTTTATCCTCATTTTCATATTTACTGATCAACTCCATAAAAAAACGTTATGGGTGTCACTTATTTTGAAAATATTTGGTCAATATATCTCTCATTTGAAGATAACTAGAGGTTTTCGACTCCAGATTTATGATATTTACTTGATTCTGCATTTGATATTATTATTACAATTTGAGAACTAGTCCATCCCAAGTATAGTTTCGAATTCCATCATGAGAATAAGTACTAGATTTGTTATAATATTGTGCTATCCAAAGTAAACACTAGAGTTTATATACGCTGATAATGATTAGATAATACCAGTTGAAGTCTTTATTTATAACTCTACTTATAATAGTTCGAGAATTGATTCTATGTTCTTTGAAAACATGAAGGAAACAAATGAATTTATAGAATCAGAATTAAAAAATGTACTTTCTAGATTCACTAGTATAGAATCCTTTTTTATGTCGGGTTTTTTATATTTTTTACATTGGTTTTGAGGTGATTTTATTGAGATCTATGTTTAAAATATGATTTTTTACGTTGGTTATTTAATAACTGACATAAAAAATGGGGTTCTATGGTTTTTAAGATTGGTTTTTAAAAAACCTACGTTAAAAGTCATTTTGAACAGTGGTTTTTAAATAACCAACATAAAAAATGTTACCATCTTTTAGTTAATTTATTAATAATTTATTTGAAAGGTCGTAGAGATCAAATGGAGTTACAGAACAAAAGTTAATATCATCCTAAGTTTGATATATTTTTTTCAAGGAAAGATCGAATGAACCAACCTTAGATTTATATTAGAAGGAATTTTGAGAATTAGAAGGAGGATTTGTCGTTTTACCATGATCTAAATCATTATCCATCATTAAAATAAAATATTAATCATTAAATGGTATATCAATTAAGAAAACTAATCATAAAAAATATAAATCATGGAAAAATAATAACAAATACCATAACGAGATCATAGAAAGAATAAATAGTGGATTCACGTGAAAGATAACACAATTCGAGTTAGTAAAATGATGATGGTTAAAAGAAATAATCGTTAAATGGTGTATCAATTAAGATAAAAAAATCCTAAAAACCATAAATCATGGATAAATAATTACAAATACCTTGACGAGATTGCCGAAAGAAGAAATAATTGATTCATGTTTAATATCAAAAGAGTCGAGTTGGGGGAACAATGATGGTTGATTAAAATGATCATTAAATTAGTATATGTGTATAATGAAAACATATAATTGTGTTGAAAAATGAAAACATATTATTAAAAATTTTAGGCAGCAATTGGAAATTTCTATCCCGTGATATAAAAAAATTGAAATTTCATAGTAGTTGGATATTAAAATTATCTTTCACATTGGTTTTATGAAAAACATCATGAAAAGATATTAAATTTTTCACTTATTTTTCATGATGTCTCTTATATAACCGACATGAAAAATAAAATTTCATCACTTTTCACATAATTTATTAAATAACCGACCTGGAAAAACAATCTTCATGATTTTTTTCACATATGTTATTTAATAACCGTCATTAAAAGATATTATTTACAATAGTTATTAAACTTCTGATGTAAATTTTTTTTACAAACATGTAGTTTATTTCTCAATATTCAATTTGATAGGTCCTGGATCTCAAACGAATTTACGGATCAAAAGTTAGGGCCTTCGGAAATTGGCCTTCCCTAAGACTTCGTTTAGAGATGATCAACTTCCGATGACCATAACTTTTGATTTGTAACTCCTTTTGAGCTCCATGACCTTTCAAAACGAAGCGTGGGAAATGAACTACATTTTTGAAAAAAAATCACCTAGCGTATTAAATAAATGACATGAAAACTACCTTTTCAAATTCAGTTATTAAATAACTAACGTGAGAAATTCATGAAAATTTATTTTTCACATCGATTATTTAGAACCGACATGAAAAAGTTAGGAAAATAGATTTTTCACATTGGTTATTATGTAAATGTCATAAAAAATCAGTGAAAATGGATTTTCAAGTCGGTTATATAATAACCTATGTGAAATATGTTTTAGAGATTTTTACGTGAGTTCTAAAAAACCAACATGAAAAAAGGAAACATTAAAAATAGTTTTTGTACTTGTTCTTTGAGAGAACAATGATAGTACCTTCCACCACATCATTTGGAGTTCAACATTAGCTATAGTGATAGAAAAAGAATGACCATTATTCCTTGTCCTATGATAAGGTTGATGGTGATTCCCCTCAACTATCCTAGGATTTGGATAGTAATTGGAAAAGTGACCAAGCTATATACATTTGAAGAATTGTAATTTAGGTAGACACTACATCATATTCCCTTTGAATTTTGTGTTTAGAATATGAGGCATCACCTCACTCTAAAAAATTCAAGGGATATGGCCATCTATTCCACACTTATTCCATTTCCCACCCTTGAGAAAGAAATTCCCTAAATGGTTCTTCCCACACATGTTTCACATGGAAATTTGAAATTTTTTCCACCTCTCTCTTGATCAAAGTTTCTTCCCAGGTTTGAAAATAGATATAACTTCTTCTCATTTTATTTGTAAGACCACTGCATCTCACCAAACTCTAGTTCGAACTTTATAGAACTCCGTATGATTTCCTCATAGATTTCTTTGTATCGATTGGCTAAATTCTTCCATATATGAGGTCTTAGTCCACCGAAAAATCTATCAACCTTTCGATTATGATCCTTGAAAAATTTAGAGGTATAATAGGAATGTATTTTGAAGTTCATCTCATAGTTTTCAAGAGATTAATTATCCTTCTGCTTCAATTTAAAGAATTATGTCACCATTTTTGTTCTCTTCGAATGAGGGTAATACTTATTAAATAAGATTCCCTTGAAGTCCTCCCACTCCATAGCTTCAATCTCCCATATTTTACTTATTTTGTTAATAATTTAACACTACTGATCAACTTCTATTTCTAAAAAGTACATATCTAGAGTGATTTTCTATTTTCCTGAACAATGTAGTACAAAAAATATCTTTTCAATAGAGCTTATCCACGGTTACACAATCAATGGGTCACCAGATCCAATGAACGTTGGTAGTCATTGACATATAAATAAATTAATGGAAAGCTATTCCATTCATTGTGAATCCAGTATCTTAGCTTGATTCATGTTTTTTAGATAAATTGAGTTAGTTTATTCATCATTCTCATGATGGTTTCCATCCGAGATTCCATTAGAGGGCCATCAGTGCATGGTCCATTACGCTCACCATTTACACAGTTCCTCTTATTTCCCTATATTCTTTAAAACAAAATAAAATTAGCGAGAAACATTTTTCTTTTAATAAACATATAATTCTAAAAGAATTTTATTCCCAAAAACATCATGCTTAATTTTTTTATTAATTCACAACAATTACATTTAATATAAATCCTTCATAATTGTTCATAAAAATATTGTGGTTAACCAAAAATAGTCCCCAGGAGTGTCAAATTAGAGGTGCATCAAGGATAATTATCATGCACCATTTCCCATTTGAGTCTATCTCAATGTGGTGTTTTTGGGTTTTACCCCTAGATACATCTGTTCTAGAGCCACATCCACTTGTTTGTATCCAGACATGGATTTCATTGCTCAGAAACCACATATTTAATATTTCAAAAAAATAGCAATAAATTTTCCTATATTTTAACTTATCCCTAAGGTTATTCATAATGATTTAAAATACTAATTTATATAAATAAATAAACCATCCTTTGATACCAACTATGCCATCCTGACTTTTAATTACATAACTTTTCATTACATTTTACAAACAGGGGATCTTTTAATGATTAGTGTCCTGGAAAAAAGGTACATAACACATGAAAAAGTAATGAATTATTATATTACATGTCACAACCCGTCCTCGGGGCCCGTGCCGTGACTACCCCAAGCCCGCCTCCCATAGGCCAGGGGCTGGCGACTAGCACCAAAGGCGTAAATCCTGATAACTGGGAAGGAATTGCCTAAATAAAAGTAAACAAAATACCACAGAGTACAAGAAGAAGTAAAACACTAAGTACAAAATAATGTGATGAAAAGTGAATGGGACAGAATACAAACCCAAATGAAAGTACAACTACAACTAAACGAAAGTACAACAAAAAAAGACAAACAGCTGGAAGAAAGGAAGAAGCTCTTGGGTCGTCCTCCTCGGGTCCTACCTGAAGGGTAGGTACAGATAGCGCAGCTCCTGGATCGTCCACCATGGATCCTACCTGAAGGGTAGGTACAGATAGCGCAGCTTCGGGATCGTCCACCACGGATACTGACTCGTCGTTTGGTCCACTTCCGGGTACCGTCCAATCCTCGAATACTCGGCCTCTGTCAGCGCTGCCCATCGTATACAACCAACACAACGAGGTGCGGGCATAGCCCGTGCAGGGGTGAGTATAAGATACTCAGTAGGGACCCCGAGACCCTCAAGGTCTCATTAAAACCAACAAGTATAACCACAATGATGATCTCAACAGATAACCTCTACTTAGGTACATACCCACACATATACCTAAGTTATCAAGTAACCCATCTCAATCACGAGGAAACACAAAGATTATGAAATAAACGGATAACCACTACACATGTATATGCCCATACATATACCTAAGTTATTAAGTGACCCATCTCAATCATGAGGTAAACACAAAGGTCATAGACTCAGCTCAAACCAGGATTTTCATTATCGAAACTGTATCTACTGAAGAGCCCCGTCTCTGGAGTGTACAGTGTTCCTGTCATGACTCCGAGGTACTGCTCACTAACCCAAGACTGCTGAGGTACTCCTCCTATCGAGTACCGTGGGTCAGCCACCCAAACACAGTAGTGTTCCCCACCGGGGTATGCCACCCAAACACAGTAGTGCACACCTCCTAATAGCCTGTAAAGGTACTCTCCGGACGAGTACTGTGGGTCTGCACTGTCACACAGGTAGTGCTCCATCCTCCATGGGTCTGCACCTAAAAAAATTAGTGCTCCAACCACTGGGCTAGTCGACTCACTCCAAGTCGAGTCAGTCAAGCAGTTTTCAGGTCTCAGCCGGCTACACGGTCACCGCACTCCATACGCTCATCTCCGGGAGGGTCCGCTCCACAAGCTACAGGTCGATACTCCAAGTATCTCAAAGTACCACGACGAAGCATCTCAAAGGACCACCTCGTCATAGGGGTCTCAACGCAACAGACAACGCGTCAATCGGACGCCCTGTCTGAGAGTTATTAGCCTTTTAGTCCCAGGGGCCTAGTTGGTTTCATGTGCAACCAACCCGGCCGTATATCAATTGTACCCAGAACTCTCATAGGGTATGCTCGAAGGGACCGTTTCTCAACGTGATTACAAACACCACTGACATTTCGTCAAACGGACGTCCAGTCTGAAAGTTATCAGCTTTTCCGTTCCAGGGGCCCGGTTGGATTTCAGGTACAATCCAACCCAGCCACTATCCAACTGAAACCAAATCTCAGGAGAAAGAATGCCAAAAGTTCCGTCTCATCAAGAAGAATCCAACAAAGTCAACGACACATCAATCAGACGTCCGGAGCTCACGATATAAGCATTTTCACTCTGAGGGCCCGGTTGGTTTCGTATCTGAACCAACCCGGTCCAACCCAATGTTCTTCGAAACCTTGAGTGTAATATACCAAAACGACCGTCTCGATCCAAGGATCTCATCGTAGCTGAAGGTGCATCAATAGGAGGTCTGTGTCCCAAGTTATGGGTGTTCGAACAGAAAAAATCTGAAATGGGGGGTCTGGGCCCGGCCCGAACCGGGTCGACCCGACCCGGGTACGGGTCCGGCCCATCAGGGTGTGGCCCAAACGCATGTCCAGCCGCGGCTTGACCAGTGTGGCCGAGCGGAAGCCGCAGAGCGGGGGGATGCGCGGCCCCCTAGCCGTTTATTGATGCCGGCGGCGGCGCAAACCGCCGCCGTTCCTTCGGGATCCCGCGCGGCCGCGTGATTCCCCGTGGCACATCACCGCGGCAAGCCGCGTCTGTTTGTTTCCTATGGCGGTGCGCTAGGGAACCGCTGCCTCCTGGAAGCCGGACGGCTCCAGCCGCCGCCCCCGGTCGTCGGCGGTGCCGCGCCGAAGACCCGCGCCTCCAGGGTTTCCGCGGGCCACCAGAGTTTCTCCGGTGGTCCATTTTCAAATTCGTCTGTGCCAGCATTCATCTCAGGTCTCGAACATTACTTCGGAATCATCAAACTGCCTTGGCCGCCCGTTCCTCAATTGTTTCCGCGTGGTGCTGTTGTACCGTACCACCTTTAATCGTCCCGCAACAAGATCAACCATCAAATGGGGAGGAGGGTCGGCCGTGTTCGTGCGGTCCGACCTCCTCCCGTTATTTTGATAACAGGCGGCACAAACGACTATCAACAATTAAATCAAGGCCGAGAATATAACCCACATAGATTTAATTGAACCAAAACCCCCTACCTCGTGATGTGATCCCTCGATGGATCTACGGAGAGGTAGCATCGTTCATTGATGTCGGAAGGTGATGTCGTCGTTTGCGATTTTCCCACGGTGGTGTCTCCTCGTTTTATGGAGACCGAGAAGCATTCTTCATTGAAGTTCTTGGAAGGCCCGACGTCACCCAAGTGTACTCAAAGATGTGACGTATCCCCTATTGTTGCAGAGAATGAAGAAAGGGGTACGTCTCCGCTCTTTGGTTTTGGCGTTCTTCGTCGGAGAGTTGCGTTCTTCGTATTCTTCAAGAAGGAAGAAGTTCTTCAAAGCATAGATCCTTCTCTTCAAATCCTCCTCACCCAACAACCAACTCTCTCAAATAAAATAAGACTTATCTTATTTTATTATATCAAGACAAGCATTTTAAATTTTAAAAAATCAAACATTTAACTTACTTAATTAATTAAGTAAGTTGGCATGATTAAAGAAGAGAGAGGGGGAGGTGAGTGTTCTCAAAGTAAAGGGGAGTTAAACATGTTAAGAAGAGTTACCAATTAATGAGAGGAGTGGTTTAAGGGAGTTTAGGGAAGATGAAAGGGGTGGGGTTTGTGTGGGCCCCACCTCACCTTTAATCCTCTCATGGGTAGTTAGGGGCTTGTAAGTCACACCCTAACTACCCCATGTTGGATATAACCATTAAGATAAATAATTAATAAAAAATTGTTCGACAATTTTTATATTCAATTCTTATTAATTCCAAAAATTTTTAACAACTCCTCCTAAGAAAATGCAACTCCAGAAAAGGTGTTCCTAAGCATTTACCGGTGCTGTGGTTTCATCGATGCCCTCAAATTTCGATTATGAGCACCGGTTTAAAATTTAAAAAAACCCGCTCGTTCGTTCACTGAACGTACCTGAGCTAAACTTCAGAAATGGATTCCGGGCACACCGGGCATTGGAATTAGGCACCGTCAGAAACTGTGTTCTTGTAAAATCCAAAAAACAATTTAAGAAAAGATTTACCTCGAATTTTAGGGGTCTTTACATTACTCCCAACTTAGGGATTTACGTCCTCGTAAACCTTTAACATAATCTAGGGATACAAAAGTGGTATTGAGCACGCATCTGAGCCTTCCGCTCCCATGATCATACCTGGAGGTTCCCGTACTTCCAAAGAAAGCGCACTTGAGGAATCAAACATCCTTGTAGTATCCGTTCCTGTCGATCCTCGATCCCCACTAAAACCTCCGTGAAAGTCACCCCATTTCCATTTTCCATCTCCTCATGGTCAATGATATGCGAAGGGTCGAGCACGTATCTCCTCAGATGAGATACGTGGAAATAATCATGCACCATGTGCAACTGAGGTGGATGGGTCAAGTGGTAAACTACCACGCCTACCCAGCTGAGGACCTAAGAAGGTCCGCTGAACCTCTGAGATAACTTGCGGCCTTGGCCACATCTCTGTAAACCTCGTCGATGTGAGACCCGTATAAGGACATGATCGTCATCCTCATACTCTAGAGGTCTCCATTTCCTGTTAGAACTGAAACTCAAAACGACTGCTTCCACGAGGGTAAGCTTGACCGACTCAAGAGTTATCGGTCGCACCCTCCTGTGAAAGAGTTTATCCTGTGCTGCCAGGGGTTTCCTTTTTTGTCGACCAAAGAAAACCCATCTCGACGTCGTAGTTAAACCACAACCTTTTTGCCTAATACCGTCAATTTGTGTATGAACTGTGATTGCCCAGTCCATAATCAAACCAACGTCGTAAGGCCTCGACGTTTCCACCAAGAGATTCCAACAGAAACTCTCGCCTCGAGGGTCTGACCACACCGTCGGTGTAAGTGTGATTATCAAGTCTTCTCATAAGGTATCTTCAGACGTGAGTGTCAAGTCTACGGCTTTCTGGAAACTCTATGTCTGGGACATGATTCGTGGAAGGAAGGAATGATTCATATCAACGTCTATTACTACGGCATCTAGTAGTGAACATAGACTATCCCATGAATCATTTTTAGAGAAATTGGGTCACACTCCTTGACCGCATGTAGCCGCACTCTTCCACCGCCCTCCAGCTCCCTGAGCCTTGCAGAGACAACTAAGGCGGGTGGTTGTAGCATGTCAAAATGTACACTAACTCATGTTGCTCTCCTAACTCTGCCTCCACGTCTACTGCTTCACAGACTCATCTCTCCTTAAAGCTTCCTTTTCTTGAAACATTTAACACGCCCGAGTCTCTAAGACTATCGCCGGTTTCATGTTTCTTACTGCACTGTGCAGTCTTCATCCGCTCCTGGATGATCTGCACCTTCTTTGACTACGATCTGAAAGAGATACTAAAAAATCTCCTTTGCCAAAAAGAGAAACTCGGTCTCATCCCCTGGATAAACCACACCCATTGCCTAATATATTCAATCCTGACATTAATGATGCATTCATTCCATGGATGACGTCGTAAGGACTCGACGTTACTACTAAGAGATCCAACTGTCACTCTCGCCTCCAAGGGTCGAGTCACGCTGTCGGCATCAGTGTGAGGTCACTGGGTATCCTCCAGTAGAAATCTCGAAAGTGAGGGTCAAGTCAACAGTTTTTAACTGGGACCTCTCAATATCACAAAGATAAGTGTCTTTTTATTATTGCAGCTCATAGTAAAAAGACACAAATACAACAGCAACATGGAACTAGAAGTACAAGGGACGTATCCACTAGTTCCGCACCTATCCACCTGCTCCCGGAGCTCTACTTACTTTTCCACTACTCGGATGTTGCTTAAGCACCCACCGCTGCTTATGCATCTGTGGTTCCTCCAACACCTGCAGATCGACTGTGCGGGGGGTCGGACAGTCACGTGCCAGGTGACACTTCCTGCCGTAGGAGAAACACTGTCCGTTTCTGGCACGCCTGGCCCTAACTCCACCCCGAGTGCCCCGCACTATTGATCCTATAACCCGAGGTCTCCCACCTACTGGTTTGGTCCTCTTGGACCTATGCATCATCTGTCTACTACCCACAGATGACTCAGTTACTGATCGAAAAACATGTGGAAAAGGCATCAGATCTTAAACACGCTCGGGGTGCAGAGCTACTGGTACAAACTCCACCCTGAAGAAGGTCTCGAAGTCTCCCCATGTGAAAGTCACCTCATCGCAAAACTGGAACAAGAGACTCCACCGCCTACCTACTTCTGCCTGAAGGAGGCTGGCAACAAAGATCACCATGAAGTATACAGGCGTCCCCACTAGCCTAAAGACTCTCACCATAGCCTCCATCGAATCCTCAGCCGCCTACAGGTCCATCTCTCCCCGGAACCTTGGTGGCATCTAGCGCTGGAACTCGTGAAGAGCGCTCAAGTGGTGTGCATTGCATACTGCTTGGGCTGGTGGCATCGGTGGCCCAACGTATGGTAGTACTGCTGGTGCCTCAACTGCAAGAGGGCCCTGTACCGAAGCCTCGTCGCTTGGAAGGGTGTCAGTACGCACATCCCTCTGGGCTCTAGCTGGTCGTCCGGGAAAAGGCATCCTGAAAGAAACATATGTGACACGGTAAAAAGATTATACCTAGTGAGCTGACCTGGTTTGAGCTGTTTTAAGGGAAAAACATTGAAAACACACACACAATTAGTGTTTTTCAAGCACAAAGTCAGAAATCAGTTGTCAAGGTCCTGGTGTATGGATACGCCGGCCGCCCGCACCAACACTGGACTCCCTGAACTGAAGACCACACTCAGTACCCTTAACTCTATTGATTCACATAGAAAAGTGATCTGATTCCTGAGTTCTATGGTAGAACCGAACTCCACTGATACCAATTTGTCACAACCCGTCCTCGGGGCCTGTGACGTGACTACCCCAAGACCGCCTTCCATAGGCCAGGGGCTGGCGACTAGCACCAAAGGCCTAAATCCAGATAATTGGGAAGGCATTACCTTAATAAAAGTAAAAAAATACCACAGAGTACAAGAGGAAGTAAAACACTAAGTACAAAACAAAGTGCTAAAAAGTAAATGGGCCAGAATACAAACCCAACTGAAAGTTATCATCTTTTCCGTTCTAGGGGCCCGGTTGGATTTCGGGTACAATTCAACCCGGCCACTGTCCAACTGCAACCAAATCTCTGGCGAAGTATGCCAAAAGTTTTGTCTCATCAAGGGGAATCCAACAAAGTCGACGGCAGGTCAATCGGACGTCCGGAGCACAAGATATAAGCGTTTCCGCTCCAAGGACCCGATTTGTTTCGTATCCGAACCAACCCGGCTGAACCCAATGTTCTCTGAAACCTTGAGTGTAATATACCAAAACGACCATCTGGATCCAAAAATCTCATCGCAGCTGACGGTTCGTCGATCGGAGGTCCGTGGCCCAAGTTATGGGGGTTCGAACAGAAACAATCCGAAATGGGGGGTCTGGGCCCGGCCCGGCCCAACCCCCCCTGGGTCGGCCCGCACCGGGTCGACCCGACCTGAGTCTGGGTCCGGACCATCAGGGTACGGCCCGACCCTTTTGGTGTGGCCCAGCCGCATGGCCAGCCGCGGCTCGGCTAGCGTGGCCGAGAGGAAGCCGCAGAGTGGGGGGGGGGGAGGAGGGGGTGCGCGACCCCCTCGCCGTTGATTGATGCTGTGGGAGGTTTGCGCCGCCGCCATTCCTCCGAGATCCCGCGCGGCCGCGAGATCCCCCGTGGCACACCGTGCAGCAAGCTGCGGTGGTTTGTTTCCTCCGGTGGAGCGCTAGGGCGCCGCCGCCTCCTGGAGGCCGGATGGCTCCGGCCGCCGCCCCCGGTCACCGGCGGCGCCGTGCCGGCGACCCGTGCCTCCAGGGTTTCCGTGGGCCACCAGAGTTGCTCCGGTGGTCCGTTTTCAAATTTGTCTGTTCCGGAATTCATCTTGGGTCTCGAAAATTACTATGGAATCATCAAACCGCCTTTTACGGCCCGTTCCGTCATCGCCCGACGATCCGCCGTCAATTAAATGATCTACGGAGCATTTGAATTGTCGCAACGGTGCCGCGCAACGGCGATGCGCTTCTTCGCCCATTCCTCAATTGTTTCCGCGTGGTGCCGTTGTACTGTGCCGCCTTTAATCGTGCCGCAACACGATCAACCATCAAAGGGGGAGGAGGGTTGGCCCTATTCGTGCTATCAGACCTCCTCCCGTTATTTCGATAACAGGCGGCTCAAACGACTATCAACAATTAAATCAAGGACGAGGATATAACCCACATAGATTTAATTGAATCAAACCCACCTACCTAGTGATGTGATCCCTCGATGGATCTGCAGAGAGGTAGCGTCGTTCGTTGAAGTTAGAAGGTGACGTCGTCATTTGTGATTTTCCCACGGCGGTGTCTCCTCCTTTGATGGAGACCGGAAGTGTTCTTCATCGAAGGTCTTGGAAGGCCCAACGTCGCCCAAGTGTACTCAAAGATGTGACATATCCCCTATTGTCACAGAGAAGGAAGAAAGGGGTACGTCGCCGCTCTTTGGTGTCGGCGTTCTTCATCGGAGAGTTGCGTTCTTCACGCTATTCAAGAAGGAAGAAGTTCTTCAAAGCTTAGAGCTTTCTCTTCAAATCCTCCTCGCACAACATCCAACCCTCTCAAATAAAATAAGACTTATCTTATTTGATTACATCAAGCCAAGCATTTTAAATTTTAGAAAATCAAACATTTAACTCAATTAATTAATTAAATCAGTTGGCATGATTAAAGAAGAGAGAGGGGGAGGTGAGTGCTCTCACATTAAAGAGGGGTTAAACATGTTAAGAAGAGTTACCAATTAATGAGAGGAGAGGTTTAAGGGAGTTTAGGTAATATGAAAGGGGTGGGGTTCGTGTGGGACCCACATCACCATTAATCCTATCATGGGTAGTTAGGGGCATGTAAGTCCCACCCTATATACCCCATGTTGGATATAACAACTAGTATAAAGAATTAATAAAAAATTGTTCCACAATTTTTTTATTCAATTCTTATTAATTCCACAAATTTTTAACAACTCCTCCCGAGAAAACGCAACTCCAGAAAAGGTGTTCCTAAGCATTTACCGGCGCTGCAGTTTCATCGGTGCCCTCAGATTTTGATTCTGAGCACCGGTTTAAAAGTTAGAAAAACCCAATCGTTTGTTCACTGAACGTACCTGAGCTAAACTTCAGAAATTGATTCCGGGCACACCGAGCCTCGGAATCAGGCGCCGTCAGAAACTGCGTTCTTGTAAAATCCGAAAAAAAATTTAGAAAAAATTTCCCTTGAATTTTACGGGTCTTTACATTACACTTGAAATGATTATTCAAGGTTCATCCTAAGTACATTTATTTCATCTCCTAACCTAGGTACATACATTAAAGGAAAGGGTGATCATAATGCCCAGTAAGGGAAAACAAGGGAAAAAACTTACTTGTGATCCTGACGATTTTCAATAAGAACTTGAGGAATTACATATTGGAACGGGGAATTAAAAAATAGGAATATAATAATAAAAAAACATGATTCATAACATTTAAATGTGTCTACAACATTTAATTGAGTCATTCATAAGCATATCACCAAATTTTATCGTCGAGGTGCTATAAAAATTACCAATGTTATTCACCAATGAATCACAAAACTTATCATCTATAAAGATTAAATTATTTACCCAATGAATTGGAAAAATATCAGGGAGAACCATTAATTTTTAATAATTAATATTATCCACATAGATCTTAATAAAAATTCTCTTAAATAACCTGTGGTGAATAAAATAAATGAGTTTTATTTTAAAATCACGGTGTTTTAGAAAGTGCTTATCAACCAGATCATTTTGTCATTATAAACCCACAGAAAAATAAAGGTCGGTTTCATATATGTTAATAGAAGAATTAAATATATCATTATTATATATATGTGAATACCCCTAGATAATTTATTTGAATATTCACAAAATTAAGTAAAATAATTTCTTGATAAAAAGAGATAAATTTTGAGACGAAAATCCTACAACATAACGAGCATGAAACATGGTTTTAGAAAACATTAAAAAGACAGGGGATAGGGGTGTAACATTAATAAATGACTCTTAATATAATAAATTGATAGAATTAAATGTTTATAATAATATGGTATGGAAATTTTAAATACATACCACATAGAAAAACATGAAAGGAAAAGAGAAGTTAAGATTTCCCTTGCGAAATTTCGACATCATAAAGATATGACATAAAAATTCATAAAATGTTTTGATGAGAAAAAGGGTCTCTAAATATTTTTAAATAATATTTAAATTTAAGGGTATATAAAATAACATGTCCCTATATATTCAAATGGAAATTAAAATGAATAATATAAAATGAGTGCTTGATTAAAAGAGGAGGGTGGTAGATTCCCTTACCTTGAAGAGTGTTCCTAAAACTTGAGGATTGGGAACTTGTGGGCTTGAGGGTAACTTGGGAGGACTCATAGGGAGGTAAAACTATTGAGTATGATTTAGGAATTAATTTAAATGAATTATTGGGTGGGTATTTATTCAAAAAGTGATGGAGTTTTTGATTAATTACTTTGGACACCTCATTAGTTGTATTTGCAAAACCATGGGCTTGCCCATGGTATCATCCTATGGTATTGGAAACATGGGAAACATATTGAGAGATTTTAACACATAGGAGTAGAAAATAATTTTAAATTAATAATTACATAATTATTACATAGTAATGATGTCATTAAACTTAACAAAAAATTAAAACTGTATTTTTTCTACTCTCAAAAAACTAAACTATTTTATAAAATTCTCATAAATTCAACCAAACCTAATATCAATATTATGAATTCAAAAATGAAATATTTTTATCATAATAAATGACATAATATTAAAAATTTAACTTTTAACTTTAAAATAATTATTTATTAAAAATAACAGCGGACATAAAATGCATAGTAAAATTGCATAGTGAAATTTATGATACTTGAAAAAATAAAATTATTTTATCATTTATAATTAAGAGGAGTGTTTTTATAATACTATTTAATTAAAATATACATTATTAATAATAAAATATTTTATTATATTAATTATATGTTTCTTGAAAAGTACAATTATTGTCGGTGAAATAAAATTTTCAAAATCCATCCAAATTCTATTAAGAAAAACATTTCTTAAAAAAGAAAATATGGAATAAAAATTTTATTAATACAAAGGGTTTACACTATATGTTACCAAATGCATGAAACATTAACCCTTATAACACCCATGTATGACCTAAGGGTAAGGTTTTCAATGGTGATTGAATCATTGGGCGGCTCAGATAACATCACCCAAGAGGAAATTTACACTAACTTGAACTTATCCCGTATATAATTTCTTTCAATATTAACTTTTTTAATCTCGTATTTGGAATGGTCTTGAGTGAATACTAGTGATGCTACCTCCCACACAGGCTTCAACAATTGAGCTTCATATGGACACACTCTACTAGATAAGGCCATTTTCTCTTCTTTCTGTAATAATTTTCCTTGGTCATTTATATTTATAAACACAAGTTATAATGTTTAAATTATTAAAAAGAGTATAGTTTCCAACTGTTATATTTACCCATTTTCAAATTATCCAATGGTCATAATTGACCAAAAGTCATATAACGGTTGAAAACCAGTGGTTGAATTTCAATTTATACTCAATTCATTAATAAAGGGAGAAGGTTTTTTTGAGTACAAAAATAATAAAAAAAAATTTGTTTCAGAAAAAATTTCCATTAAAAAAGTTTAGGTTGTTACAGATACAGACGGTTAATGGAAGGGGTGCTAGATAGAACTATAGTGAGGTAAGAGGTTCTTATAAACCATATCAATTTGGTAGCTAGATTTTTACTGCCTGTGGTCGTGGAGGGAGTGGAAATAGTATTTTTTTGGGAAAGAGTGCTTGTATCAGTAGACTGGATTAACTTTGGGGACTCAAAATGCAGCACAAGTAAGATTGGAAGGGCAGTCACTTTCCATTCAACCTACACTTGTGGATAGAGAGGATGTATCATTGATAGTGAGAGGTACTGTTCTTATAACTTCTCCATTATTTAGTGCCTTATTTTATACAGGTGTCTCTCATTACTTTATATATACAAAATAAGATAATGTTTTGAGCCTCATGGTTGAGTTTGTGAGTGGGGTAATGGTAATAAATATACAATTGGGAGTATAGTCTAGAGACATCTGTTTGTGCAAGGTATGCTCTCTTGAGATTGGGGAGTCCAGTTTTCTATGGGATCTCTATATTCTTGACATGTTGGGATTCAAACTAATTATAGATATGGACGGACTAGTTACATACTGATCCCATATTGATCGTTACCATAGGAGAGTGATGTTAACATATCCTAAGGGTGAAAATTACATTCAACATGGAGATTGAGATATCCAGGCATGCTGAGCATGAAAATTACTCTACAACTTAGAGAGCTCACAACCCAGGTTGATAGTATTTTGATGGACGAAGAAGGTGTAAAGAAATATGTCTTTAAACTGATAGAAAAACACTTTAGGGATTTGTTTCTTGAAGAATTCTCCAGGCTTCTATCTGAGAGAGTTGATGAATTCTCTATTAAGCTCATGCTGGGGGATAAGCCAGTTTCATTTCCAATATAATAATGGCACAAATAGAGCTTAAATATCTCAAGCCTCAGCTAAAGGAGTTATAGGATAAAGGATTTATCTGTCTGATTATGTCACCTCGGATTCAATAGTGTAATTTTCTAGGAAAGATAATGGGTGTTTGCACTTGTGTGTTGATTTATGGAATTTGATCCAGATGACTGTGAAAAACCGATATCCTATTCCATTTACCAATGATATTTTTGGCCATTTTATAGGATATTCTGTATTCTAATAGATCAACATGAGTTTAGGGTATCATAAACTAGGTGTTCAGACTTTTGATATACCAAGGACTACTTTTAGAAGAATTTATGGACTTTATGAGTTTTTCGTAATTCTATTTGAGTTGATGAATGCACCTATAGTGTTTATGGACATGATGAAGAGAATATTCCACCCATACTTGGACTAGTTTGTTGTAGTATTTGTGGATGAAATCTTGGTGTACTCCAAGACTCATAGCAATCATGCCCAACACATTGACATCATACCAAGTACACTGAGAGAGAATTGGGAATATTCCAAGATATCTAAGTGTCCATTTTGGATTGATCAAGTACTATTATTGGGACACATAATCTCAGTGGAAAGAGTGTAAGTGGACCTAGAGAAGGTTTTGGTAGTGGTTTCATGGGAGCATCCCATGAATGTTTTTTTATCAGTAGATTTTTGGGGTTAGTATGATACTAATAGAGATTCATCCAGGAATTTTCCCGATAGGAGGAACCACTTTTAGTCTTGAAAAAAGGGGATAATTTTTATTGGTCATAAGCATGTAATAATTTCTTCTAGGAGTTGAATACGTTCTTTAAATCAACATTGATATTGATCCGAATCAATCTAGGTGAGGAGTATACGGTTTATTGTGATGTTTTTGGGATCATACTTATAGTAGTGTTGATAAAAGAAGATCAATTTGTGGCATAAAGGTCTCAACAGTTGAGGACTCATGAATGGAACTACTCTACACATGACATAGGGTTGGAAACTTTTTTTATGATTGGAAGTATTTGTGACATTATATTTTTGGAGAAACTTTTACAATTTATATTGACCATAAGGTACTGAATTAAATCTTTTCAAAGTAATACTATAATCTCTTATAGTGAAAATGGGTTGATTATATGCAGTCATTTGATTTTGATCTTGCATATATGCCTAGGAAGGGAAACTGTGTGGCTGATTATTTGATCATGAAAACATAGTCCATGATATTTATGGGGTCATATGATTAGTGTAAGATTATTACATTGTGGGTTGAGATGTATGTTGTGGTTTAGCGGAGTCAGCAGAAGATGAATCTCATATCAATTTTGGTGGAGTCTACCATTTTGATACAAATCAGGGAAAGACAGTTTGAGGACCCAAAATGTTTACCTTTAGGAAAATCTTTAAAGGTAGAGAGACACCTTTAGAATAGTTGATAGATGAGGATGAGATCATCTATGTCAAGAATCGTGTTGTTGTGCCTACGAGAATATGAGAGGAGTTGACATTGTAATTTCATTCCTTGAAGTGGGAGGTACATCATGGGGTGACTAAAATGCACCATGACCCATGATGGCAATTTTGGTGTCCATGAATGAAAATGAAGATAACAGGGTTCGTGAAATGATGCCTCACCTATATGTAGGTGAAGGTAGAGAATAAATGAAATAGAGGTTTTCTATAATAATTTTACATTCTTTAATGAAAGTGGGATGATGTAAGAATAGAATTTATGGTGGGTCTCCCAAGTATGACTAGGAAAAATGACTCTATCTGGGTTATTGTGGATAAACTGAAGAAATTAGCACATTTTTTCCTATACGATAGATTGTCTCAGTGGAATAGTTAAGAGTTTAGTATGTTCGGAAGAGAGTTCATATACACAGGGTTCCCCAGACTATAGTTTCATATCACGACTCACACTTTACTTCACACATTTGGAATGGATTACAAAAGGATATTGGTACATATGTTTTTTTGACTAGATAATTTCACCCACATATAGATGAGTATTCAAAGAGTAATATAGAGGTTCTTGAGGATATATTTCTAGACTATGTTCTTGACTTTGGGGGTTCTTGGGAGATGTACCTATATTTTGTGGTGTTTGCCTATAATAATAGTAATCAGAAAATGATATAGATGGCACAATACGAGGAACTTTATGGTAGGATATGTAGATAAACTCTATGCTGGATAGAGGTAGGTGAGTCTGAGATATTGGTACTGAGTCTCGTTAGGAGATATCAGAGTAGATTGAATTGATTTAGAAGCATATAGCTATGGATCAAAGTAGAAATAAGTAATATGATAATGGATATTGATGACCCATAGAGTTCACAGAGGGTGATCACATATTCCATTAGGTTTCTCCTAGGGTGGGTCACCATAGGATATGAAGGAATAGCAAGCTAACACCCAGATTTGTTAAATATTTTGAATTTGTGGAGAGAATCACGCCGGTGGCATACTGATTAGATCTTCCATAGAAATTCGGGGATAGACACGATATTTTATATGTATCACAATAAATATGATATCAACATGACCATTATCATAGGATATATGTGTATGAGGTTGACCTCAAGATTGATTCTCCCTTTGAGGAGTTTCTAATACGTGTGTTGTATCATAGTGAGAAAGTGTTGCGGGGATGGGCCATACTGTTGTATCGTGTATTTTGGAAATATAGGCATGTGGAGGAGGAAACATGGGAAAGGGAAGAAGATATAAGGGATCAATGACCCAATATTTCAACTCATAATCTTAGGTATGTTTTAGAGTGGATCTTGAGGATGAGTTATTATAAGGTGGGGAGATTGTAAGATCCCATCCTTTTATTAAGTCGGCTCAAGCTAGATTTTATGTAATCGTTTTTCTATATTTGAGTATTTTTTTGGGTTATAAATTAGTGTGTTTTTGGGTGGGATTTTTAAGAAAAATAGAAGAAATAGGAAAGTTCATGGTTGGAATATGAATTTCCCAAATCGTACACCCCAACCCAAAAACCCGTGTAACCCTGTATAGAGGGGAATTGCATGGTTGGTGCATGTCTTTTCAAACCATTCACCCTATTTTTATCTATTGTTCACCCCTATAAAATAAGTTCATAGTTATTGGATACCACACACCCTTACCCAACAAATAGTGTGTGGGAATTAATTTGACACAAAAATTAGTTCTAAAAATCCCATAACCACCATTTTAATTCATAATTGACTCCCATTCAACCATAGGTCCTATTTCATGATTGTTGAGCTCTCTAGATGAATTCTAAGCCCTATCACCCTCCGTTCATTGTGATTTTAAGTCCAGATCAAAGATCCTCATCTCTCTAGGTATGTGGATCCTATCCCATTTCTTTTACATTCATCCTTATCTATTATCTGGTTATTTGGTGGGAATTTATTCTCTATTTTTTCTAGAACAAGATCTAGATTCATCAAATATATATCTTGAATTGTATATATAGAATTAATATGTATTTTGTTAATCATGATTTAGGGGTTTAGATCTGGATCCCAATCTACATCTTGGTGTTGCTCAATTTTGGTGATTTTCATTGCGTAATGTTTCATCAATGAATCAATCTAGGCGCTCTACTATTCAAATACTAAATTATTGACATCAAATAAAAGTTTTTGATTATATAATTTATAGGGATTGTTTAGAAATTGGAATTTCTAAATTTGATCAATTAATGAATTCAATTAACTAATTGAGGAATTGAGGTTTTGATTGAATAATAGTGTTGTAGAATTGGGATAATTAATTATGGAATTAATTATTAAGGTATTGAAATTGGGAATTAGGTATAATTAATTTTTGAGTAAATTATTAAATTCATGAATTGTTGAATTGTTAATCGAGATTAATTAATTAGTGAATTAATTAGTGGGATAAATGTGGTTAATTAATTATTGAATTAATTAATGGACTTGGATTAATTAATTTATGAATTAATTAATGAATGTTTGAGGTGGTTCATTGTGATTAGAATATTAATGTTCATTAATCTTCGTTGATGTGACAATGTGAAAACATGTGATAATGAGATACAAGTGATTTTGAGATATGTTATGATATATATATATATGATTGATAATTGTGGTGCTAGTCATGATGTTCTATGCCCATATAATATATGCATGATTGATAAATTGGGTGCTAGACATGACATTCTATACCCATGATAAATATTCATAATTTATTAATAGGGTGATAGAGATGGAGTTATATATACAATCATGCTAAATGGTGTGAGACATTGACTGATGCTCTAAATATTAACAAGCAGCTAGGCATGAATTTATAAACCCAAAAAATTGGCATTGAAATATGGTTCTACGTGACCATAATAATGAAATTGAAGTGACATGGATAATGTAATACCATGTTCTATATGAAATGTGAATTGAAAATGTAACATGCTTCAAACCCGGTGTGGTCTGAAGCGGGTGATAAGGTACGAGTGTCCTCAGGAATCCAATGGTCCATGTGGTTTAACAAAGATTAATTGATAATGTGATATATATTTTACTTAGTAATTGTAATTATTTCTATATAAAACTACATACAGATATTATTGACTGGATTTGATTTAGACACTCTTAGAGATGGCCTAATATGTTATGATTACACCCTACTTGGGATACCTAATTGGTACCTTAATAGATTTCATACATGCATGACATGTTAAGGGAAAATTTCTTATGTTAGATGACTCAGTCCGAATGGAGCATGGTTGAGCGAACCAAATGTGGTTTATGATCCTCTTGGGAGGCATCAGTGTCTTTTTTTTTGAGTTTTTATTTAGACACTTTACACGTACATTAACATGACATGTTTTTGTAATTTAGTTTGGTTATTGAATTTACTTCTTTGATTTAATTGAGACATTGGTATTGTTTAGGGTTATATTTTATTCTGATGTTGATTATTTATTTCTTCTAGTGTATTACTTTGATAAAAGATGGTATAATCTCTCCATGATCAACTTATTTGACTCTCACTACTTGTTGGAAGCCTTTGGCATTCCAAGAGGCACACTTGAGGACATGTGGTGGTCCGACTTGGGGAGCCCGTGCATGGAACCCAATTTTGAACATTACAAAATATGTCTCTATGATATACATCCATCGATAGTGTATGGGTAAAATAAAATTACCTTCGTCAACTAAATTAACAATCAATTGAATCATAAAAATTAAAAATGATGGCGGAAATTTCATCTCTTAGTGAAAAAAGTTCCTCAAAATTATTTCCTATAATTCTTAATCCTATTTTGGTTAAAACATTTTTCATAGAGTTTATTGGATAACATGAAAAACCCAATTATAATTGTTGTTATTTTATAAGCTAACACATCAAATAATGTTAATGGTAGCTATATTCTCATAAAAAAATGTGAGTTGTGAATTTTTAGTCTATGTACCTAACAATGTTTTATTTTATCACATCATGAAATTTTACTAGAACATTCATTAGGTACCTTAAAATTTTATGTATTTGAAGGAAAAATATTTTTTTGTTTGTTTGAAATGAAAAAATTTCTAAAAAATACTTCATATTCTCAGTTTTCCATATATCATTCATTATATTCATTTATTCTAAGTCTTTACATGCATTAATAAGATCCTTTATTTTTTATACTCATTAATTATTTTTAAAATAATATTATGAAAAATATTATTCTCAATGTCCATTGAATCAATATATGATGCAATATAAATAGAACATAAAAAGGAATTTTAAAAAATATAGTAACACCCCAAGTCATTATGAATTATTATTTTTTAAAATAAATTAAAACTATTTGATGGATTTTATTGCCCACTAAGATTATATTTCCCACTAAGATTATATTTCATTACACACAACACTAAATTTAAATGAAATGTGGCATATTATTAAAATATTATTATAGTTATCACCTAGCTATTAGAATGGTGAATATTAATGGGATTAAATAAATATTGAAGATATGATATATTCACGTGTATAAAAATAATAATTTTCAACCTAATTAATTATAAATTAAAAGAATAACTATTTGAAAATAATGAAATTTCTTTTTTGGAAAACTAATTTTCTATACACAAACTCATTTTATCTCAATAAATTAAACACAAAACTTATGATGATTGATTTCAATGAAATATTTATCTATTATATATTGAATCAAATATTTAAAATTCATATTATGTTTCTTATAGGAAAGAGATAATAATATATCCAATTTTATACATAAAAAAGATGAATTTTTTTAAAAGGTAGTTTTACCGTCTTTTAATGGGGTACATTTTTTAAAATTAATTTTGACACTTTTATAAATATTATTTGAAAAAAAATAATTTCTAAAATATTAATTTCAAAATTATCTTTGGATTAATTTTTCATATTTTTCAGAAAATATACAATTTTTTATGTACAGTGAAATATAATAAATTTTTATGGAAAACTTCATTTTCATCTAATTTATTTATAAAGTAAAATTATATTTTAATTTGTTTTGAAAGTATAAATAGTTCAATTATATATATTTTAATCCAATTTATGTCATTTTATTCAATTTCATATTGAAATTTAATGTAAAAACATTTTAATATTTTGATCATTTTCTCTTTAAAAACCTACATTCATGATATATATGTGAGATTAATTTTAAAATAATTTCTTCCAAATATGTTAATTGAACTAAAAAAATGGATTCAATTTTTGTAATTAGAGAAATTTATAATTTATAATAAGGAAAACATAAAATTTTTACCAAATTAATTAGTGAAATCAATTAAAATAAATTACAATGATTATGGTAAAAACAAGATTACTTAGTTGTTAAAAATAGAATATAAGGTGTACGAAAGACTCAAAACATGTAAAAACCCATTTTATGGATATAATTGTACCATTGTGACCTTTTTATAAAATTATATAAGTTTTTGGGGAACTTTTACATGAAAGTGACTTATATAATAATTTATGTAAAGAAAAAGACTAAAAATGTACCTTTCTGCCTTTTAATTTATATAAAAAAATGGAATGGTAAAAAACTACACAGGTACATTTATAAATATTAATTTGGAATGTAAATTAGGTTATATTAATATTTGTTATATGATATAATTTGATTAAATTATTAATAAATTCCAATATAGGAATTATTTAGTGAACAATTAAATAAATCATACGACACTAAAAACATTAAAAGTGTAGTAAACTGAATGAATTATTCTGTTAAATTATTTTTGATTATGAATATAAACTATTAAAAATATGTGAACAAAATATATTGGAATACTATAATTGTCTTGATCTTTTTAAATTCACTTAAATTGATAATGTCAAAACTAACATTAATGCAATTTTATAATAAATAAAATTTTATTAATTTATTAAAAATTAATAAAAATAATATACTCTATAAATTTATTTCCAAATTTTAATAAATATATACTATGGTCCATTCATGAGAATTTTTTTTATAATGACTATATTGATTTTTAAATAGTAAAACCTAAGTTAGCACGGTTAAGGTTTAAGTGGTGTTTTTACACGTTACATGTGCTTATGTTAAAGTTAATTTCCGACACATATGAAATTTTTATTTAATAAATTAGATATATTATTTTATAATTATTGGGTGTTAAATTTATAATAATTATAACTTTAATTTAGTTATAGTGGTTGAATTACCATGGTTATAAAATTAGTTATCATAATGAAAAAATAGTAAAATAAGGAAACATAATATTTAAGCAACCAAATGTTTAAAACATTTGCTTAAATGTTTTTTTTGAGGTGTTAATAAAATATATAATCCATAAGAAACATTAAATTTTTTTTTCTGAAACATGAGTTAAACATGACCTCCCAATAGAGAATACTTTTGAGTATTTACAAGAATGTCACTCATCCTCAACTATAAAAAGGCACTCATTCCCCCACTTCTTAACACTTATCAAGAAATTTTTCTCAACCTAAACCTTCAAAAATAACCTAAAAATTACCTAAACACATCTTAGAAGCCTTAATTTAGGAAAAATACAACCAAGTATGTCATTTTATGGAATTCAAAATGAGATACCTAAAGAGGAGGTAACATTTATCAATGAAGGTTTTTGTTTTATTTCATCGTCAAAACCCTTAAATTAATTTTATATAATTATTATACATTAACATAAGTATAATTAAAATTATGGGATGTTATGTTAATAATAAAACCTAAAATCACTCACACTTCTTTAAAATGGGTTATGAAATCATCATTTGGGTGTATGACGGACTACCATGTCATGAATCGATGTCATTCATTTTTTCCATTACCACATATAAAGGTTGGGAATAATGATGTAAATTATGTTTATATTTCATATTTATGATTTATATGATGTTATTATGATTTTTTAATTGTTATATCAGACATACCTTTATTCATTACATTTTCTGGGAATATAATAACCCAATTTGTGTGTTTGGAGGACTACCACCTCATGAAGTGATGTGATTCATTCACGATTTATATGAAATTTATTAAAGATATGTTTACTAAACATATTAGATATATATGAAATAAAAATTATTCTGTAATTATAATATTTCATATATTTTTTTCTTTCAATCCGATAAGAAAATTGAAACAACATTCATGCATACATACAACATATCATTTCCAAGAATAACATATTTCATTTCTTATTTATATCTCTTACATATTATAATAAATACATATATATAACAAATATATATGATATTTATATCATTATTATCATTATGAATATATTTATTTCAGGATTAATGTTATAGGAACAAAAACATAACAAACCAAAACATATGTGAAAAAAGTGGTTACTACCTGAAACACAATATTAACAAATATTTGATAATAAATGGGTAATAAAAGATCATAAAAAATCAAATATCGTATGATATAAATGAAAATTATTATATTATATATTTATAATAAACTTATTTATTATACATGAGGACTGAATGAGTATAAGGAAAATCTAGACTTAACGTGAGATATTTCATGTTCACCACCTATTTATTATATATGGTGAATATAGAACCCATTGATGTGTTTTATGATTATTATACTAAGAATTTTTGGGATTTAAATAACCATTTTATGATCTCTCATCCTTGGAGTTTATAGTTAAAATATAACCATGCAGTAAGGGAATTGTGTCTCAATTTTCGTTCATTGAGACACATGTTATGTTATACACCTAAACACTTTTATGATGTGTATATACTATCACATTTACATGTTATATCATAAATATAATTATTTTTATGTTAATTTAAGATTCATGTGATGTTATTATTTCATGGGGATTATGATTCAACATTATCAATGTGGTAACAGTTTTTTGTAAAAATCTCATCATTTATCTGTATTGTTTTTTATTATGATTATATTAATAAATTATACGATGAATATCTCAATAATTATCATTAATTATATTCTAATCTTTTTATTTATGGCTTATTCATGTAATATTACCATTTTCCACTCTTTATTTCTTATGTTATTAAGAAAATGTTTTTTATGTAAATCTAACTTTATCTCTCTCTTCGGCCATAAATCTGTTTTCTTTCAAAACCATGTTTTATAAAAATTCTTAAAAAATGTTCTAATATTCTGATATTATTCTTAAAAGTCATTTTTACCAATGTTTTACCTTTAAAAAAACTTTTTAAAAAATATGGTTTTCTTTTTTCCAATCAAGTCTCTTTTTACTTATACAGACTGTGAATAGAATATTTTTTTTACATGTACATCAGGTATGAACTTTTCTACCTTCACAACCACTAAATTAATTTAATATTCCTTTATAGGTTTTAAATATTATTTAAAAAATTAATTTCCTAAATATTATAAGAGTTTTTTATTTTAAATTTATTTCCCAAAAAATTAATTTTTAAAATAATTTTTTTTTAATAAATGATTAAAAAAAATTAAATGCTCTCATTGTATGTTTTTAAAAATTATTTTCACAGAAATGGATTTCATAATTTTTATATGTTTTAAAATTATTTTAAATGAACTCACAAGATTCCTTTATAAATTTTCAAGGTTATTTTCAATGAAAATTATTTTTGAAAGGTTTTAGATTTTTAAAAATGTTTTTCAAATAATAAAGTATATGTTCATCAAGAACTGTTTTAAATGAATTTTAATTGATTTATTTATAAATTTTCAATGATATTTCAATGACAAAGTTTTTAAAAATGTATTATGAAAGTGATTTTCAATGAAAGGTTATTTTCCTTTAGAGATATTCTATGTGATCATTCAATTTACTTCTCCATATAAGATGACATCACCCGCTAAATTTATCCTTTACTGGGGATATAATACAAGGGAACTATTATTATTCATTCTTTGAATAAGAATGAGGAGTGAAACCAGTTCACTAAGAGACTTTTTTGGGTAATATGGTCTTGAGAGTGAACCTTGACTGCTATGATGGTATTGGGAGCGATCCATGACTACTTAGATTTTTTGAAGATTAAAACCATTCTAATAATATAGCTATGGATGCAAGCCTTGACTACTATGGAAATAATTATGCATATTTTTTTATGAAAAAAATTCATGTCTTCTGGAAATGTTATGCTCTCGTAGATCATGTTCTTTGATTACCTTATATTTTATGTCTTATGAAATTCTAATATTTATGCCATGACTCATGATTATAGTCTTTAATTTGTAGGGTATGGTTTCTAAATGTTATTCTCATGTTCTCGTACACTTATTATTGTCTTATTCTTTCATATCTCTCTTTTTAGCCTTACAGAGCATATGAGATCACCATTTATTATATTTTCTTTACCCTAGTTATGAAGATATGTATTATGTATGATGTTTCTAAGAAGGTTGATTATTATTAATAAAATAGTAGGATATTATTTAATTCACTTATGGACTCGTGTTTTCTATGTTTCTAGGGGCACTAAACTAATACAGTATTTGGGTATGTGTTTGTGTAATAAAAAAAATATTCATAAAAAATGATGCAATGTATATTTAAGTTAATATTGGGTCACAATAGTTGGTATTATAGTAAAGGATTAGTTAACGTATAAAAACTAATGTAAGTGAAATTTAGTGAGACCCCTAGGGATATTTATAAGGATATGTTAAGGTATATATGTAAGGATAAGTCTAACGATGAGTTAAAGTATATGAAAATGTCATGAAATTTTGGAAAAAGATAGAGAGTTTGGTTTCCAAGAAACACAACCCTCTCTAGATACTTCTAGTGGATTTTGATACGGTATAGATGTACTTTGGGGTAACAACCTCAAAAACATCGTAATGAACTAGAATCGATCAGTAAATGCAGCACAACAATAGGTCTCACTGCACATCTGGTTTGACACACCCGAGGGGTATGATTTAGAAAATCCCAAGCACTTTACGAACCATCAAAAACGATTTAAATAGAACATGATTATTAATAACCTTGGATAAACCTAAGGTTTCGTAGATTAATGAATATGGTGTCATGATTTAAAAATCCTATAAGTGATTTTTCATGATTATCTGGTTCCCCAAAATGATTATTTTTCCACACATTATGATATTGGTTGTAGTTAATGGATGGAACTAAAAGGAATTCTTATAACATTGACTCTAATGGAAAATTTAGTGATTATGAGAAAACAAATTATATAATGACTTTAAGGAATTATATCGTGATTATGCGTAATAGATATCGTGATATATGATCAATATTGTTAACATCAGTGAGATTCCTGACACATCAAATATTAAGAAGATGGAATTTTATAATAGTTCATGTGGAAATGATCTTAGAGTAAATAAGACTCAAAATATTTTATATCAAAAAGGTGGTAATAAAAACTTGAAGGAATGTCTCAAATGGAGGGGAAGATGTTATCTATCTAAAAAAATGGGTTATAGAGTGAAAAATTATCAAGGAGTTTAGTGTCTTATCTGTGGAGAATGTGTGAATTACCCAAATCAATGACCTGAACCTTGAATTTACTTCTAGACCAAGGAATGACCTATTCTATTCCAATATATAAAGTGAAATTATTTAAGTATTTACATATTTAAAATAAAACATTATATTGTCTAAATTATAAACTATAAAAGGATTGTTTAGTATAGGTTTTTCACTAAGGATATGAAAGTGTATGTTGAATTGTACTGATGAAAAATAAAATAGATTCAATATAAATTTTTTATTTTATAGAAAACACAAGATTAATGTAAGGTACCCTTAATATGTTTCTGATGTTGATAAAATAGTGTTCAATTTTGATAAAGAGATATTTGATATGAAAAAAGTAAATTGGATCGTACTGAGGTCCTTGGAAATAGATTTATGATTTATTCTAAAGGATGATTATGTCATGGATATAGTTTAGTATATTTTTGGTTTTAATGAATATATCTAATAATATTTGAAATAAAAAATCGTTCATGCTTTTAATAAAAATTTATGGATATTCTGGTCATTACCATGTTTCAAGAGAAACCATAATGAAAGTATACACATGTTTAGTATGTGATATACAAGATAAATTTTATGGTATATGATGGATTAATGTTATGTTGATTTTGATAAATTTGGTGACCTTATTTCTAATGTTTTGGTTTTTCATCATTCGGGAGGGTTACAAGGTTAAAAATTTAAGGAAATTTTTATGATAAAATTAAGACGAGGTTTTAGAGATTAAATTATTATCTCTCAATATGGGGATTTATTCATATTGGATAGAATGTTATAATAATTTTATTTTGATGATAAATAAATACAGATGGAATTACATATTATTTAATTTATGGATCTCATGATCTTTTAGTGATTCAGGAATGAAAAGTTTTTATTCATTTACTTGAGTAATAGACAAAGAATAAATTTATTAAGGAACTACAAAAGGGTTATATAGTGAATATTAAATGGAATGAAATCAATTAATTATATATTCTTGTGAAAAATAAATAATCATTAAAAAAGGATCTTGACACAAAAAATTTATCCTAGTACCTTCAATTCCACTAAATCAAATAGTCACTTAGATCATCATTGATTTATGATGTTGTCATTGTTAAATTTAATTGGATCACTCACATTCTAGTGTTCAAATATCTCTATCACTATTTATAATTATTTATTCGTTTCTTCCATGTCTAAATCTTCACTTCCCACCTATGTTCTCTTATGTGGAGACCTAGTTATGTGTCACTTTGGGTAACCATTATGTTTATAACATTAACATTTTAAACGATGATTATATATTCATTTTTAAAATTTGGATTTATATAAAAGGAACATTCATGTATTAAAATATTTATCACCTAGATGAATTTTGATGGAAAAATTAATTTTAAGGGGGTAAGATGTAACACCTCAATTTTTTATGAATTATTTTTTTCCTGAATAAATTAAAGTTCTTGAATGGATTGAATTCAATGATACACCATGCTTATATTGTTTTACAAACAATAATAAGTTTTTATTTTATTTCATGCAATTGAATCTTTATATTTCATTACATGCAACATTGACCATAGCATAAGTTACACAAAACACTAAGTTCAAACAAAACATGACATATTATTAAAATACAATTATAGTTATCACCACAACATTGGAATTGATGTTATGAGAAGGATTAAAAAAATTATGAAAATATATTTTATTAATGTTCATAAAATTAATTCTTTGGTGACATATTTATTTGAAATTAATGTAAGAACTGTTTGAAAATAATGAAATTCTTTTCCTAAAAATCTATATTTCTATTCAAAAACAAGTTTTATCATAATAAATTAACAAAAAACATTAGATGAGTTATTTTAGTGATATATATTTAATTATATATTAAATAAATTATTTAAAATTTATTTTATAAGTCTTCTAGGAAAGAGATAAGAATTAATCTAGTTTAAAAATAAAAAAATATATTTTTCTAAAAGGTAGTTTTACTACCTTTTAATGGAGTAATTATTTTATAACTAATTTTGACACTTTTAAAAATTATATTTCAAAAAATAAACTTCATTTTTTAAATCTTGACTTCAAAAGTATCTTAGGATGGTTTTTTGGGATTTTTTTAAAAAGATTCATATTTTGATGAATAATGAAAAATAACGAATTTTAATTAAAAACTGGATTTCCATCTAATTTATTTATAAATAAAAATTTTATTTTTTATAGTATAAATAGTTTAATTATATATATATTTTAAAATAATTTAGTTAATTCTATTCAATTTCTTATTGAAATTGAATATAAAATCTTTGTAAACATTTGATCATTTTGGGTTTAAAAACCCACATTCTAGACACATATTTGGAATTAATTTAAAATTAATTCAAACCACTTATGTAAATTGAATAAGAAATAATGGATTACATATTTTTAATAATAATAATTTAAAATTTATACTAGGGAAAAATATATTTTTTACCAAATTTATTGATGAAATAAATTAAAGTTAATTACAATAATTAAGGTAAAAAGAAGTTACTTAGTGTATAAACATAGAATATAAGGTGTAATAATGACCCAAAGTTTTTTCAAAAATACCTTTTTGGACATATGTATACATTTATTACATTATTATATAATTATATTAGTTTTTGGGACACTTTTCTATGAAATTCACCCATATAATATGTTAAGTAAAGAAAAAGGAAAAAATGTACCATTTTCCTTTTAATTTATATAATGATTTGGAATAATAAAAAAATACATAATTTTAGTTACAAATATTATTTTTTAATATAAATTTATTTTTTATCCTGATAATTTATTTTTATATTTTTGAGCTGATATAATATCATTAAATTCTCAAGAAACACCAACAAAAGTATTATTTTGTTAATAATTAAATAAATTAAATGATACTAGAAACATTAAAAGTGAATTAAATTGATTGAACTATTAGGTTAAATAATTTTTTAGTTGAATATTCCATATTTAAAAGGCATGAAAATAATATATTTTAATTTCGTCATTTTCATGATCTTTTTAAATTCAGTTAAATGAATTATGTGAAAATTGAAATTAATGATATTGTATAATAAATGATATATTATCAATTCATTTAAAATAAATAAAACATTATATCACTTTTAAAGTGATTTTTAAATATTAATAAATTTAAACTATGGTCTATTCATTGAAATATTTTCTATTAAAATGACTATATTGACTTTTAAATTGTAAAAACTCAGTTAGCACAATTATGTTTTTAGTGGTGTTTTGTTCGCATCATTTGAGTTTGTGTTAAAGATAACATACATCACATATAATATTTTTATTTTATAAATTATTTATAATATTTTATTGTTAGTGTGTCTAAATGTTTTAATAATTCAATCTTTAATTTAGTTCTAATGGATAAATTACATATGATAGAAAATTAGTTACCATAATGAAAAATAGAAATTGTAAAATAGGGAAACATAGTAGTTATAGAAAAAAATGTTTAAAAAATGTGTATAAATATGTGTTGGAGGTGTTTATAGACCATATTATTCAAAAAAACCATTAATTATAAGTTTTGGTGCAACGTTATATAATGTTTTCTTTCCAATAGTGAATACTTTTGAGTATTTACAAGAATATTACTCCTCCTCAACTATAAAAGGAACTCACTACCCCACTTCTTCTCACATATAAATCCATTTTTATGGAAAAAAACCCTACCAAACCCACTTTAAAAATTAATTACCCTCATAATATAAGCCTTACTTTTGAAAAAAAAATATAACCAAGGAAGTCCTTTGGTGAAAACGAAAAGGAAATATTCGAAGAAGAGGTAACATTTGTCAATGAATGTTTTTGTTTTATTTATTCCTCAAACAACTTAAAGTAACTTTATATCAAATTTATATAATAAAATAATTATATTAAAAATAATTATATGTTTTTATCATAATGTTATGATCTAAAACCACACACACATCCATCAAATGTGTTATGAGATCATTATTCTTGTGTATGGGTGACTACCGCCTCATGAAATGATGTTGTTTGTTATTCCATTACCACATATCAAGGTTGGGAATAATTATGGACATGATGGTTATATTTTATGTTAATTATGTTTATTATGTTACTATATGTCTATAATTTGTATATCACACATACCCTCATTATTTCCTTTTTGTGGGAATACGACAATGTCTTTCGTGTGTATGATAGACTACCGCGTCACGAAGCGATGTGATTCATTCACACTTGACATGGAATATATTAAAAATGGTTTTAATAAAAATATTTGATATATAAAATAACAATAATTTCATAATGACAATATATCACATAAGTTTCTTTATTTAAATCCAATATGAAAATAGAAACATCATCGTGTGTACATAAAACCTACCGTCTTCAGGAACTGTATATTTCATTTATTGTTTCAATCTCATTTATATTATTATATATATATATATAATTAATTTATATGATATTTATATGATATTTATATTTTATCTATATGATTAAATAATTATTAATGTAATAAGAAACAATTATAATAATTCAAAATACACAAGAAAAACAAAACGATTATTACAAGAAATGTAACTTTAACATGGAATTTTTAATAAAAGGGAAATAAAATATGATAAAAAAAATAATATATGGAATTATGAAAGTGAATATGGTTCAATAATAGATATATAATAAAATTATATTTATTATATAGGATGATTTAATGAGTACAATTAAAGTCAAGACTTAAGGTAATGGATTTTCGTCTCACTTTTGTTTTCTGTGAGATACAAGCCGTGTTCACCTCATATTTCTTATATGTGATGTGTATACTGACCATGTATGAATTTTATAATTAATATTATAATTATTTGAATTTACATATATATTTTATGATATATCATTCATGGGGTTTATGATAAAATCTTTTCCAAAGCGTTAAGATAATTATGTCTCAATTTTCCTTCTTTGAGACAGATGTTATGTTATACACCTATAATACTTAATGAGGTGTATATACTAACCCATTAAAATTTTATATCATGAATATCCTTGTTTTAATCATGCTTTATGATTCATGTGATTTTATTATTTCATGATGATTATGATTAAATGTCACCAAAGTGGTAAGAGTTTATGCTACAATCTCATTGTTTATGAGGATTTTTTATGATTATGCATATATTGATGAAATATTATAATAAATATCACAATAATTCTCATGATTTATATTATATTCTAGTTAATCATGATATCATTTTGTAATATTACCACTTTAAACTCTTCTGTACTTAAGATAATTAATAATATTTTTAATGAAAATCCAACTTTATTTTTCTCTTCGGTCAGAAATCTATTTTCTTTCAAAAATTGTTTTCTTAAAATGATTCCAACCATGTTCAAATATTATCCTACAATTATTAAAATACATTTTTACAGTTTTTTTATCTTTTTAAAGATGGTTGTATAAATAATATTCTTTACTTTTTTCGATAAAGGATCTTTTTTTTCTTTTACCAACAATGTGAAAGAAACTTTTCTTTTACATATACTTCATCTATGGAATTAACCATAATCCTAATCAATCCATTAGTTTAATCTTCCCTTATACTGTTTAAATAATATTTTCTAAATAAAATTTATTCCTAAATATTTTGGAATTATTTTTATTTTTAATGGATTTCCAAATAAATTAATTTTGACTATGTTTTAGGTTTAAAAAATGTTTAAAATTAATTTAAAAGCAACCTTTATAATATTTAAAAATTTATTTTCAAATAAAAAGATTACATAAATGTTTTATTTTTGAAAGGTTTTATTATATTCAAAGATTCCATAAAATATTTTGATGTTTTTTTAAAAAAATGCATTTTAAAAGGATATATGTTTTAAAAAGTGTTTTTAAAATAGAAAAGTATATTTTCCCCATGAAAATTTTTAAATGAATTTTTATAATTTTTTCTATAAGTTTCCAATTTTATTTTAGTGAAACATATTATAATTTTTTTATGAAAGTGATTTTCAATGAATGGAGATTTTTATCTAGAAAAATTCCAAGTGATGTTTCAAAATCCTTCTCCATATAAGATGACATCCTTTGATAAAGTTTATATTTTACTGGGTATATGATCCAAGGAAACCATTATTATTCTTTATTTGAATGATTTATGTTTAATTTGAGAAGTTATTTATGAAAAAATTTTCTCTTCCAGGGGTTATACCATGATAAAATGATTATGAAACCAACTTCTTTTAACTAGTTTTTCTACAGTGAAATAATTTTGAAACCCATATCTTTTCCATAATTTATAAGTTGATGAAATGTATATGATACCCATTTAATTTCATGGGTTGTGATATAATGTTTATAAAACCCTATATGTTTTTATGGGTTAGGATAAGATGAATGTTGTATTATCTTATGGTACACATTAGTATGATTTCATTATGTGATGGGTGGGACATATATATCCCTCAAATTCATTAAGAAGAGATTTATATCTCATGATATTGACATGACTATAATATAGAGGGAACCTGGTTTAGTAATGGACTTTGTCTGATAATATAATCTTGGGAGTGATCCTTTACTACTAGGAAGGTCTTGGTAGTTTTCCTTGAATACTATTACGGTTTAGGGATTGAAACCATTCCACTAAGATAGCCTTGAATGTGATCCTTGACTACTATGGAAATTATTTTATATGTTTATGTGTTTGTAATAAATTCATGTATTATGCCAATGTTATGATCTCAAAGATAAGATTTTTTTATTTTCTTATGATTAATGTGTTATAAACATCCATTCCTTGAAAAATGACTTGTGATTATTATCTTTGATATATAGGGTATGGTTTTTAAATGTTGTACTCATGTTCTTATACTTATGTATCTCTCTTACTTACCCTTACTGAGCATCTTAACTGACAATTTATTATGTTTTCTTTCCCCATACTATTGATATATTTATTATGAATGATGTGTTTAGGAAGGGTTCAAATTATTAAGAACATATTGGGATATGTTATAGTTCACTTATGGACCAATGTTTATGTTCCCATGTTTCTAAATGCACTAAACTAATACGGTCTTTGGGCATGTGTTTGTGTAATGAAATAAATATTCTAAAAGATAATGTAATGTATATGTTTGTTAATCATGGGTCACTATAAATATACCATCATCCTTCCATTATTGTCTTGTAATTCTATAAAATGTGTTATAAACTTCTTTTATACCATGATTCAACTGATTGTATTTCCAATATTCTGCAATAATGTTTGATAATTGTGTCAATATTTCTCACATAAAAAACATATTTTAAGGGGTCCCAAATTCTGTTTTTTATAAAACCATGACTTGTTAAATATTTTTTTGAGATATATCTAGAAAACCATTATGAACAATAAAGCACCATTTTTTACTATAATGATTCATTTTGTAGTGATAATAAATGTAACAAACCGGACCTTCCAAGATAGTGTGAGTTTTCAAACTAGATAAATTAGAAAGTCATGGAAATTCACTCATGTTTCACATGATGGAGAAATGATTTTAATCATTTTTTACTTGATGATCTATATTTATAAAAACCATTTCCACATAAATATTTTACTTCCTATATAAAAGGATAAAATTTTACATTGATATCATTTCCTATAATTTTTTCCCTTGTAATAATCATCAAAACAATAAAATAATTTTTTATAAACACATCCATGGTTGGAGATTGTATGGAATAAATATAACTGGTCATTTACTATAATTGGTACTAAAAGATCTGAATAGATTAATCCCAATATTATCCAATCCAAAATTCATATAAGGTATCTAGAGAAACTTTTATATAAATAATTAAAATATTTCCATAATATCTAACCTATTAGGTGATGCATACACCTATCATTTTATTCTGTAGCATTCTCCAATAATTGATCTATGATTTTGGATGACTTAAATAATCATTACAATTAAGGATTCAATTGATTGTAACATAAAACCATTTCATGGAGTTTTATTTATCTTCATATTCATAATAGGTCATACATTCTTCCATTCTTCATTATCCATTTATTTCTCTCTATAAGTATGAAATATTTTCAACTCATATTTATATAAATATCCTCTCTAATATAAAATGAAGTCATTAGGATTTTCATGTATCTTTATATAATTAATAACTAACTTATATATAAATTTATTCATCTCATACAATTATTTATGGATCATAGATTTACAAAAATCATTATGTATCAACTCTAATATCATGTACATTTCACTATTTTGAATTACATATAACAAATTAATTTGATAAATTTTCATCAAAAAGGAAAATATGGAATATTTTTCAAACCCCCTACACAACTATTGTTTTTTCTTATTTAGGTTCATTAAACACATTTGATAATTTAGTTTGGTTTCCCCTAGTATTACCATTTCAAAAATAATCATGATAATATAATCATAGGTTATTATATTAAACTTTGTGTTATATTTTTTTACAAAGCATCAATAATTATATTTTGAATTTCCTTCTCTACTTTTTGGGTAGTATCTTGATGATTATAATGATAAAAAATCTCTATATTTTTGAAATGTTTGTTTCCCCATGGGAAATTCATCACAAATGTCCATTAATAAATTATTTCAATACCAAGTGTTCATAAACATCACATATTTTCCACCATCATTTAGAATTACAAGTAGGACAAAAACATGTAATTCTTCTATTGATATATTCATTTAGAATTGTATAGTCTAAAAATTTCTCCAACCACTTAAGATATTGAGGTTTATTTTAAGGTAAAGTAATATAACTTCTATCCATTTATCTAATATTGAAAAAGAACTATAAAAATAATAGAAAACATATTTTTGAAATGAAATCATGGTTAAAATATAAGTTAGGATTAATAAAATATCTTTATTAAACTAATAATAAAAAAATTCATAATATATTGTAACCTATAATAAAATTATATATTTAATATCTTTAGGGAACTAAATACATATATATGAGTGATAATAAATATATTGAATTATTTCATAATCAAGTCAATTTATATTAGATTTAGGTTACTAGAAATGATTTATTTAAAATTATTAGCAGAAAATTTTGATTTCAAATAACATTATATAAAACATAATTCAATATGATTCAGAAAAACCTGATTCGATCTTATTCGACATCACTGGTCATGAAGGACATGAATTTTAGAAAATTTATATAACACACACACACACACACATATATATATATATGATATCAAGAACATTTCAAGTTGATCACATCCTATAAAACATTGGCCACCAAAGTAGAACACGTTGATAGGGATTCAAACTAATGGAATTCCCCAAAAAATACTGTAGCAAACCAAAGAAGTGAAAAATATAGTTCAATTAAAATGGTGAAAAAATGTTTTAACTATGATTCCAAATTTAAAGATTAAATCCTAGATTATATAAACATATAATTTAAAAAATTACATAATAAAAGTAACCTAAATTTTAAATAATGTAGTATATTACCAGTTTTAGTCAATAAATTCATCCAATACTAAAAATTATATTACCATTGATTACCTTATGCCAGATTAGTTATTAGTTTCATTTTTTGTTGTATAATTGATGGAGGGGTGGTAGAGATCACAACACCCTACATCATAGGTGATGAAGTGGGCCATAGACAGGGTGGCTAAGATCTCAGCAGCACGAGCATATGATGGATAAGATGAGATCATTGGAATGTCATCTTGTGATTGGGTGAATTAGAGGGAATCATTTAATCACATAATTTGGTAGTTTTTAGTGGATATTGGAGAGGTATAGGATGGAAGTGCAGTTGGTGGAGTGGGAAATTGATAGAGTGGTAGAGGATGGTGATAGCTAGGGGAAGAGATCTCGTATGTGGAGGGGAAGGGTTTATACCTATCTAAGAGAATGGTACAAGTTCATGGTAAAATTAGAGTTTTTTGTTTTATTTTTTAAAAACCACCACAAAATACTAAATTAGTTTAATTTTATTTATAAAAAATTGCTAAAAATTAATAAATGGTGGTTTTATTTACACCACCACAGATAAATCATTTTAAATTCAGTATCATGTAATTCACTGTGATTTTATAAAACCATGGTGAATAAACCCAAAAAATATCTACTTTTTTTTAGTGTGACATGACTAAGACCAATGAATACCATAAGGTGTGATATATATATATATATATATATAATTCTACAATATGTCTATCTTATGATTTATGATATGAGTTATAATATTTTACAATTAAAGTGAGGAAATTTAATAATAAATGTTAATGTTCATATATTCTTCCATGTAATCTATTATTGATCATTGAAATTTCATATGATGTAACACATAGTAGATTCATTTAATTCATTTAAGGTTAAATGTATTTATTCATAAGTTAAATGTTATGATGTATTTATAACCAGATCTATTAATCAAATGTTATGAAACATCGATGTAAATTCATGGGTGCTCGGGGAGAATCCCCAAGGCCTATATAATATAGGGTCGAGATAATTATGATGGTTTTCCAAGTACTTAAATACTAATTATCCCAATACCAAAATTATATTCTCCATTTTTATATACATAAACAGGTACTAAAATATCATTTTCAAAAGGAGGATCATACTGAACATTTGGGTGATTCGTCCACCCCAAGATACCCTAGGATAAATGAGTCATTTGGTTGATTCTTAGTGTTTTTTATTAAGCATGTAGTTGAAGATAAGAGTCTTGGATTTTTTTTCTCAATACATACTTCTATTTATATCATGTAATAATTTGGTTTGAAATAATGAATTTTTTATTCTATGGTATCTTATTTTCATATACTATTTGAATATGTGTTATTAGATCTTAATAAACATAACAGTGATATCAGATCCATTAGATGCTTATATTGATTCATGAAATCATGTTTTAGTTAAATAAAAATATATATTTTATTTGATATCATAATATAAGATATTAATTTAATATTGTGTCTTATTTTATAATATGAGACATCTTAAGAAATGATATGATCACTCTATATGATAAATGATATAATATCTTACAACATAGTGGGAGTCCCTCAGTCTGTTATATATCATGATTTATATTATGGGGAGTCATATTGAATTATAATAATAATATGTACTATTTATATCCTCATTGTAGAGCCTCATATCATTAAGGCGATACTGAGCTTATCTTAGAATACATTAACCAATAAACATAAGTGGATATCACATTGTGGATAGCCTATCATAAAACATGATATTATATTACATATAAATTGTGGATTATGATTGATATTGATATCATAAAGCACAATGGATGAAAATTTGGGATATTATATCACCAATAATCAAGAACAAATCAAAAACCATAATATATATTTTGAACTATATTACAATATAAGAAATAGATCAAAAAAAATTATGATATATAATAAAAACACAGTTTCTGCATTTTCAATTATGAAATTATTTCAAAAGTTTATTATTTTTTTAATAAATTATTAATGAAGGTATCTTGGGATATTTATTCAATTTATGAATTTTTTATAAAATAATAAATTATAAACTTTTAATGTAGTAATTATAAGGTAAAACATAACGTTTTTATTTGAATTATAAAATAATTAGAAATATAAAAGGGCTTATATTAAATTATGAATTGTTCATAATTAGGAAATTAAAATATTCAAATTAGAGTCCTTATTTGGTAAATAATTTAAACCATATCAAAATTATTGTTGATAGTTGTTTGATCAAGGCTCAAATAATATTAAATATATGATATTTTGATTATATAAAATCTTTATATAATATATATGAATTGTTTATATGAAATATAAAATGTTTATATTTTATTTAAATGTCATATAAATAATTAATTTTTTATAGAATGATAATATAAAGTCGTTCCTAAAATTAACAAATATAACGTGGTTATATTTATTTTTTAATGTCTTGATTAATTATAAAGAATTTATAATTTTATTTATTTATGAATTGCTTATAAATTGTTTTATCATGTTTAAATTTATGAAGTGTTCATCGATTTAGTAGTAAAATCTAATTTATTCATGAATATAATAGTAATATCATGAATAGATGTATGATCTTAAAAAAACATTTAAATTGATTCTTTAAATTATCAAACAATCACTTATGGAGTTACATGATATGAATGTTAATTGATTTTGTTTTCTTCTACCTTTAAATTTATTTATTCATGAGTTATGATATTAAATTTAGAGTTTAATTATAGTATATACATATTAGGTGTCATAACTGTGATGTAAGTTATGTCACTCTTTATTATTCAACCATGGTTAAGGGTATTTTTTGCTAGATTCCACACTTTCCCAAAATATTAGGCTATTTATAGAACATTTAGGGTTGTAAACCAATAAAAAAATTATTTACCATAAGGAGAATTATAATTTTATATAATTCTATACCTTTACCTGAAATATTTATAGATAGCTTATGCATATAATGCATTTGGATGTGTATAAATTGAGTTTGAATTTAATTTGGGTTAGTTACACAATAATTGTGTTCTATAATAGGTATAAATTAATATGGTTTGAACATATTTATTTAGTGAAAGGAATAGTGATTAAAAAATAAATTACTAGAAGCCTGGATACATGTTAAAGAAATTCCTGAGACAAGATGTTTAAATAATAAAAATAACTTAAAAATATGAAGTGTTAGATTCCTAAAAAATTGACAATTTTAAAGACCTCAGTAACCTAAATGGGTAGGTTATTCCAATAAAGGGATCATTTATATTATCATGTGTATATAAAGTTAGTTATGGGAGACCCTAATAGGATTATATTCCTATATATTTCATAATATTTATCTCTCACTTAGCTGGGAATCTTTAATAGGATTGTTATACTAGAAGATTGGATTTGGGATAATCAATATGATAAATTAGAAGAAAAAGTTTCCACTCTAATATCCAAGATTCATTATGATATGATTAAAATGATAGTTTACCTAAATAGTCAAGTGATCATTGAAATTATAAAGCAAACTCATTTCATAGTAAAATAATTTTTTTTTAATAATGCATATAATGTATTTTAAAGGGGTCACAATATTAGTGGTAGAACATTTAATAATAATATTTATTAAATAAATGAAAAACAAGTTACTCATCTTATGAATGATTTTATTATAGATAAAAGGGAATTTGTAAAATCATAACCTATAATTCTTGAACAAATTTGGATCGATGGCGCCATGTGACCTTAGGCCCACTACTCTATAAGGAAATGGTTTTTGACTATTAGAGAGGGTCTGATAAATCACATGGTGAGACAATATCCATTACTATAATCATAAAAAATAACAACCAATAATCGATACCTCTATAAAAGTTATCACATTATAGTTCAAAATATATAATTTTAGATGAAATTGAACTATAACACTAACATAGTCATTCGATAACAATATGTACTTGTAATCCATAGAGTTATTAAATATATGTCAGAAAACCATGAGATAGTTTTATATAATTTATGTGGAACTAAAAATAAATACACAGAGATACGACTAATGTCCTAGAATCATGTCAAATCTATCTCCATAACCTCAATGAGCTCTCTCATGTCATATCTCTGTACTTAAGACATCACCCAACCTGAATTAAACCATAAGATATTTATGTGAACTAAATTCCCCCTGAAGGGTGCGATCATAAAACATAGTAGGACAACATAATGTCTCTAATGATAACTACTATATATAAATTATGTTATAACATCACATTCATACATAGTCACTACATTGGGTACTCATGAAACCACTATAATGATTTACATATACCATCTTCATCTAGTGTCGTAATAAAATTATTATAACTTATTCTTAACACAACCTAATTAAGAAAGATCTATCACTACTCATATCACCAATTCATGCTAATGATCTATCTCCATATCACAAATCTAAAGTTAATAAAAAATCACTAATAATCTAGTCAAGGTGATTAATATATCACTAAATCATATATAAAGTGAATTATTTATCACAATAATTATAAAAAAAGTATATTTATGAACCCCCAAAATTAATATGGTTAATTATTGTTCACCTTGTGATTGATGTATCCACAAAAAAATGGGTAAAAAAATATCACCCAATGAATGATATATTAGAATTAAATTACTAGGATAATGATGTATCACTTGGTGGAGGATGTATCACCACAAAAAATGGTACAAATGTGGAATCGTTAGGTGATTAAGTCATTACACATCAATAGTGGTGGGGAATAAGGCATCACCTAATGAATAAAATACAAATAATATATTGTCTCCAAATTAAATGATATATTATTGAGAAAATATTAGTTGAACAATCTATCACTAATTCATCGGAATTCAGGTGGGAAATATATCATTAGTACCATGCACAAGGTAAATGATCCATCATCACATTCACAAAAATTTAGGTGAATGAATAATTACTATAAACACATGCATATAAAAACATTTCATAGCCATGGTGAATGAGTGATCATCCTAGGAATCAGTCCCACTTACCCAATCTCCCATGAGGATATAAATTCCCTTGATGTTACATAAATAGAATACATTAATAAATCCTTGCCTTCTATGGATCACCATAATACCTCTTACAACTTCCCTTATGATTTGGGTCAATCCATAATGACAATCATCAGATCAAAGTATTAGCACAAAGTTTTACTCACCACTTAGCCTAACTAGTACATGAGTTTCTTTTTTCAAAGAACATTCAATATTATTGTACATAAATCACAGAAAATTTTAGGGAATAAGATACCCATCATTGTTTAATTTCCTATATCCATCCACATTACAAGGAATCATGGAAAGTGGTGGCCACGTGCTAAACATACATGATTCGTGGATCCTTTGAGGATTTTTTTAGCCGAATATCACCACTCAAGAAGCAGGTGTACCACATTTGGTTATAAACCAGATTATTATCATATGCCCACTCAATAACATGTCTCAAATGTCAAATTATTTAAAAATAAAATAGGATCACCCTCATCCACCACTATTTATGAGAACCACTTACCACTATACAACCCAATTTGCTTTTGCAATCCATGGGTAAAAGAATTGAAACACCTCAATTTTAATCTTTTTCCGAACAAGACTACCACATGTATAGATACCCATAAGTGGATAAAAATAAATACATAACACTAGAGGTTAATATATTGCATTAACCAAGTCCCTAACCCATACTCACATTGGAAAACCTACTATTTATTCCTTCTTAGTTCAATGAAACCCTCTTACCCATAGATACATCCATAGAATATACGGAAGAACATACAATATGGTAATATTAGAAACTACCTATCAAAATTATTGAGTTATTCCATCAATAAATATTTATCCACCACATTATAATCCCATCTAGTCCCATACTAACCATTATTCACTTCCAGGAGGTTCCAAAGACACTTTCTCACTAATACCTTGAGAAATGAGGAGTGGTTCACTATTGAAACACCCCTAAGTTTACTGCTGACCAAAATCCCAAAAATATTACATAAATTCATCAATTGAATGATGCAAATTATTATTCTAATTGGATCATTTTTCCAAGCTACACAAAAACCCCATTATTCTAACCAAATTTCTATGTGATCCAATAGAGTCATCACTGATATGCTAACTCCAATCCACTAAAAAGTAGAGAAAAAGAGAGGGAAAGAGATGAGGAGGAATATGAGTAGACAAATAAACTCTAATCTCTAAATAAATATGTAGTATCCCACAAATATTAAATAATGAATGATATATTGAATTAAAGGGAATATTAGTTGAATCCCTCTTCTTTCTTATTGAATGGATCTAAAAAACTGAATGGGTTCTCCAACAGTGTGTGTGTGTGGGGGGGGGGGGGTTATTTCATTATTTCTATGTTTGAAAAAAGGACTCCTAAGGGATACTAGGTACTTGGTGAATGGAACTCTCAACCCAGTGGAACTGACTAGAAATAATTCACCTCTATAACCCCACCATGTACATAGTTCTACACAACTTGGTACCCAGTGGATCACTACTACCACTGACCAACAAATCGCAGCAGCTCAAATACCCAAAACTCACTCTAAGTGTCCTCCACCAATAATAACACCCCCGATTCTTCCCTTAAACCATTTCAAAAGAATCTTAGAGTTCCAGGTGCTGATTTAAATTCCAAATGCAAAATCAATGCTCGTTCCATGATCCTTGGAACCTAATTTTTCTCTAGATATAGAAACAACCATTAGTGTGGGTCATTACAACCTCCCCATATTGAAACTTCTCATACTTGAGTAGTCCTAGAGTGTAACTATAATAAACCACATCATTTATAAAAACCTGATGCATTATTGTGGTTATATATTCTACTAGATGTGGTTATTCCAATTCTACAATTGAATAAGTGAAACTACCACACACCCAAGTACATTTTTTCTGTCCTATCAAACAAATTTTCCATTACCTAAATGATCTGATTCAATTCTTATATAATTAATAGCACTAAATCATGTATGAAACATGATATATAGAGCCCCACCTTACCAATTGACTCTTAAGTACATGAAAATCCATGCATCACACTACTGACTCATTCCACTAGACCTATAACAATGCCCTACTTCTAGTGGAATTCATGAATTACTAGTTCCTTGATGCCACACATTGAAGTTAGAAATCATTATATGATACTAGACTATCACTAAATTAACTCCAAACCAGAAAACTACTTTTCAACTCTCATCAAACTCTATAGTCTCACCAATAAGACCTTACTCATAAGATAAATCCATTATCCATTATTCCAATCCTCACACTCTCTCATCGAAACCAACACTTCATTGACCCGATCACTCTATCAGTACATTTTCCAAAATCTATACCTATCCATTCCTAAAAACCCATACCCACAACACAAATCATCCAATTACTTAATATAATGACTTCACTAGATCCTCACTGATTAATACCCATATCAAGTAATTTCCCATATACCAGCCATAATCTAGTCACCTGTCTATAATAATATATCCAAAACCACAAGCACCATAATATTAGATCCACAAAAATGAAACCCATGATATATAACAGGATTCTATAAAAATGAGTAACGCACACATGGACCATAAATTTCCAACTCCCACTATAAAAATTCTCTTTTTTCTAATCAACAAGAATGCTCCTACATGGAATTCTATATTAAATGAATGATAACACTCATGAGCCACAATCATTGCATCATGAAAAAACAATTCTATTATCCTCATTATATGGAATATATCATCATGATTCTCCACACCACTACATCATAATTTTTCTGATGAACCTACTCCACAATATATAATATTGAATGACTCACTATCACATGACTCCCATTTACCATCTATTCATGGATCACACACTGATCCTACTAGTTAATCTTCATGTCATCAATTCCCCAATAATTATAGCTGAGGAGATATCCAAATCTATTATAAACCATTCCAATCCACAAAATTCCTTGGAATATCACAATAATAAAAGGTTATATCACTAAACATCACACTTAATAAGGATCACAAGTCATCCCTTAAATGAGTTAACTATTTAGTATAATGAAAATCCTCATGTACCAATCGGAAATTTATCATTAATCTATAGAGACCTCGTCTCTTGTACAAGTAATATCAAAATGCATTGGCTCTCACTAATTAATTACACTTAACCTTCTCGATATCAACCATAGTTCTGACGAAGGCATGATAGTGTATAATGTTATGACAACCCTACCCAATAATCACTTAGGATAATGTGCCTCACACATCTATACCATATTATCACAAGTAATCAAAACCCAAGTGTAATTATTAAATGAATTTCATTAAAACACCATAACCTAACTCCATGAACTTTGTAAAAAACAAGGTATCTTAGATTCCATTATGATGTATATGGAACTCTCAAGTTCATATTCTCATATGATCTCAAGGAACTAAATATGTCCCTATAATCGTAATCCTCCAACTTAAGAGGCATCATATTCACCAACATTCATCACCAATCTTGAATTTTCCCTACCCTAAGATTCACATGACCATCACATCCTTAAATCATTTTCCATGATATTTTAAAAAATCTATTGATTTTTGTATCTCCCCATATCAATTTAGGTCTCTGATTCTTAAAAAACCACTATTATTTTTTGTGCAAGGGAAAAAATAGGACATAGGATCCCACAAACCTCATACTTTGGGTGAATAGTCACTACATTATTCCTTAGTAAGAGGGTATCTGAGGAAACAATCCCACTGGGAATCACCACCTCATTGATGTCCAAATAACAAAACCTAGTTGGCATAAACCCTAGAGCCTTACCATCATACCACTCAACTCATGCTATCATGAGTCACACCCCATCATTCCTAGGGTCACACCCCTAATCAAATAGTTGACTATTATTTCTATGAATGTCATATACATTCCTTATATAGGGCACCATTCAAGGATTTTTTCAAAACATAAATAAGACCCCCCTCACATGCATAGACCATATACTTAGTCAAACATATGGAATGTCATATATATCATATAAGGAATATACTATAGAACCCATATCTATGGAATCCACATGAATTGGATACCATCAAGTCTCTAGGGATACTATAAAATATTACATCTCATAGGAATAATAACATGATAATATTCCTATTATTCTACAAAAATTCTTGACTCACCAACATCTTGAGTTATATCTCACCAAAACTTGTATCTGTCACCGAGTCTATAAACCATAACATTATTGGTCACAACTCACTAATCACCCTCAATGATTTTGACTTTAAAAATCAGGTAAAACCATATTTTATCACTCATCCAATGGTTATTAACAGAATCAGGTATCTGTAAACCCATACTACCTAATCAAAGGAAGTCACCATATCCATAATCACATTGAAAAGGCTACACTGAAAAAACATATCTCATTAGATAATAAAAACTATATAATAGTAATATGAAATGAGCCTCAATACTCTATATGCATCTTATGACATAAGGGTCTCATATCACTCATGTATGAATCTAGCATAACCTTACCACTCTCATTCCTAGTATCAAAAACACATATATCCATATATCATGTGATTATATATAGAAAAATAATGATCACCCATATTCAAATTATTTATAATGACACTAAGTAATTATCTAGGCAAAAATTAGATAATTTTTTGACACATCAAACAACCGAACCATCATTATAATCAGATTTCTAGTCTCATACATGTACAATAATTTCATGTGATTCTTATATAATGAATATGATGCATAAAATAACACTTCTTTCCATCTTGATCCTATTTAAATACGATAAATCATTTAAAAATGACATCATTCATGGAAAGAAACAAATAAATTATAACATCAAATGCCAATATGAAAACCCCATGGATTATAATTGTCATATGTTATTTTTATTTATTTCAACCATTTGAGTTAGAATATTTTTTCATATCAGTTAGATATAAATAATATTAATTTAATCAAATTATTCTAAAGAAATGATACTTTTTCAAAATATTATATATCTGAATGATGGACATTTGTTTCAGTGAATGTTTTCTATATTTTAGAAGTAGAATCCATTATATAGTAACTAACAAATGAGGAAAGGATATTGATTTTAAAAGAAATAAAAATATATATTTGTCAAATAAGTTTATTAGTCAAGAAGAATATAAGATACGTTACCTAGATTTTTTTAATTTTAGTTGAGAATTTTTGAAAGATAGTTTGAAAATTGAATCTGATGATGCTATATTGTTTATTTGTTGTAATCAACATTATATTTATTGAACATAAAATATTAATAATGTTGGGAAAAATATTTAAATATAGGGGTTAGAAGGTAAATATTGTGGGAATTTTAATTACCACACTAGAAAATTTTGGGGAATTTATTGTGATCAAAAGTTAAAGTAGTTAATCTTGAGTACTGAAAATTAAAAATTTAAGGCATGTAGTTGTTATGGAAATAAGATGTTGAATTTTGTGATGTTTTCATAAGTGTGAAGGTAGAATATTTATGATAAATTTTGACTACTCTTGTATAATCATGTGTTTAGGAAAATTCTAGAAGATTAGAATAGGTAAAGATGATTTTCTCAGAACATGTAATATCTGAAATAAGAAGCTCAAATTAGAGTTGGGAGTAATGGAAGGATATTAATTCTATTCAATTAGAGTTATTTTAAAGTTAAATTCTATATATTTTATGCTTGTGTAGATCCTTAATCCCGGAATTTTTTTACTAATATGGAATTTGAGTGTTATATAAGATGTTCACTGTGGAAGGTGAGTGTTGTGGAATGAAACTATCATGGAAGTTTTTTTGAGAACCTCAATATATTTGTAAAGTAGAGGTAGTGAGAAAACTGAAATCATAAAGAATTCTTTAAGGTTTTAAGTTTACATTAAATAATCATTAACTATATCAATAATAATTTGAGTAACCCATGATAATTTCAATAATGGATATTCACTTTATAATCATACAAGGCTAACAAAATAGTATTACATATTAAAATACATTACAATTATTTATTTCTGTAAAATGGATCCAATGTGACACTATATTTCATGAAGGATTATTACTAAACTATGTTTTAATGAAGAAGTTACCTAAATTAATAGTTTCACAATAGAGAATTTGGAACACATTGAGAAATTAGGTTCACATGGCTGTTGTGTAAAGTAGTTGGGATGATTCTAGAAGTAGATGGACCAAGTGTATAAGTTTAATATACTAATATTTTAGATATTAAAGTTATAGAAATTATATTTGTGATTAGTTTTGAAATAATGTTATTTTATATGCTCATAGAAAGATTATTTGTTTCTTTTAGAAGAATCTCATATTCATTGTGACCATACTCATTTAAATGTAGTGATATTTTGTAAACAAGTGAGAACCGATATAAATTTTTTTTAGATGAATAAGTTTTGGGAAATAGATATGAGTAATGTATGATACCTTATAATTATACCTAATATATATAATGTATTTTAATTGATAATATATGGGCCAGACTACCTAAAAAAACGAGTGCGTACTCACCCATCTTGTGGGAAAACATCATAAAAATTTTGATGCCATGTGTTATTTTATTTTCCATTTTATTAATTTAAGGCAAAGACATTTTAACTTGGTTGAAAAAACTATAATTAGAAAACAAATTATTATTTTTGGAGATGAAATTTTAAATGAAGTACCACTGATTCAAACCCAGTCTCTTTGATACAAAACATTCATGGGAACTTCAACTAGTATTTCAGTATCCCCAGTTCCCATTGAAATATACATATTGTAAAAGAGATTGATATTTTTAATCTCGTAAACAATTAATATAATTCTAAATTGATGAAACAAATTATCTTGGATGGAATAATAGGATGATAACCTATCTCTTCTCACTTTTCCTAGACGTTAAATATACTATTACTGTGGGATTTCCACCTAGGGATATAGATGGTCCAATGAATATTATAGATAAGTGTAATTAATAGATTGATGGTATAAGTACCCATACATAAAAATATATATTATAGTTTCTTTATACAAGAATTAAATTTCTGACAAAAATTATTTCATTTATAGTTAATAGTTTTAGATAATTATGATACAACTCTTACATAAAAACCCATAAATTAAAATTCGGACACTTCTACTCACCATCCATTTTCCTCATAATAAAAATATTTTTCAAATGACACATGTTTTAGTTTGATGAATAATATTTAAGAATTTCAAAATGAATTATTCTTTGTTCTTAACAATAATTAAACCATATAAAAATTATTTTAAAATTTTGGTATGCGAGAAAATATATCAGTAACATAAATAAAGGAAAGAAAAAATAAACCCTTTCGTTTATGAATACTTAATTTTTTCCTTTTGAGAATAATTAATGGGCACAAAATAAAAATTTATAAATTAAAAAATAAAATTTCTTACCTAAAGCATTTAATAATACATTTAATAAAAAATCCATAATGAAAAATAAAACTCATAATGTTTTCTATGAATCCATGAAAAAAATAAAAAACTTTTACACAAAGTTATACTTTCCACCCTTTTGAAATAGCATAAACATTACTTAAAAAAATAAAACCATTAAATTAACTTGATAAATCATATTATTTTTTTAAAAAAAATAATATAAATCATAGACAAATCATGTATGTAATGTGGGATAAAATTTTACAAATCACACTTACAGATGGAATAACCAATATGGTCGACTTCCCTACCCAATGCATTTGAGGGATATCACAAACCCGCCACTTCTTCGTTTATAATGGAACCACTTATCCTTGGTTTATAACAGAAATAACCATTATCATTAAAATTAATAATAACAATAAAATAATTATAAAACATAAAATCTTATAAAATTTAACATTACAGTCATAAAAATATTTTTTCCTCTCATAAGAATAATTTTTTGGATATTATAATAACCATTCCATTTAATTGTTTTTAGAAATAACCAAAACATAGGGAAGGATGGTTTTTCATTTAATAAAATAAATAATATTATAAATAAATTCAAATATCAAATAATGTTTATGGTTTCAGGAAATTATCTTTCTCCATATAAGTTAAAATAGAACATTCTTTTTGCCTTTTGGTAAAGAAAGTAACAATCTTCCGTATGAAATAATTAAAAATTGTCATATCTAAAATATTAAAATGGAATTAAAAAGTTATATAATATTTAATTTATAATTAATTTTTTCCCATATAAACTCATACCTAAAATAATTCTAAAATTAAGGACAAAAAAGAAAAAAAATTTAAAATATTTTAAATGTGGTTTTTAAATTAATGGGTCCCTTATATAAAAGCTTAAAAATATATGGTTTTAAGAACATTATAAATAAATTATAATATGGTCAAAAATTACTGTTATAATCTATTAAATAATATATAAAAAATTTCTTGAAAAATTAGAAGAACATTGACATAGAAGAAAAAGTGTTTGAAGGGAATCGACAAAAGTGTATTTTTTTTAAAATAAAGTTCTTTACATTGATGCTAACTCATAATTTACCATAATTATCATTATAAATAATAAAATTATGTTAATTATTTAAATTATTAAAAACCTTTTTCATGTTTATTTTTCCTCCTACCATGATATAATAAATTACTTAATAAAATAATTTTAAGTGAGTTAATTTGACGATATACGACTCATATGTCCCAAATGACTTTGATAGGTTGAATATGGTCAAGTAGGTCCTTATTCGATAATATAAATAATAATAATCATGAAATAATTTCCATTTCTTAAATAAATTATATTTTTAAAACCAACATTGGTATATGTTTATAAAATAATGACCTCTATTACAATCATGGAGATGGTAGGTTGTTGGTAGATTTGAGTAATGTTCCAATTTTTCAATTATGATTATGGAAGTAAGAAAGTATTATTTTATATTTCTAGAATAATAATCATATCATAAATACCATATTTTTATTTGAATATACTTATATATTTCATCTAATGTTTTGGTGATGAAAATGAATCACATCGCTTTGTTCAGGTGACTGTCCACGCATACACACTAATGACATTTTCATCTTTTTAGTGGATAGAAATTTAATAAAATAGATGATATATTAATTATAAATTATTAAAAAAAATTCATTAATATCATATATATAAACTAAATCCATCATTATAAACATACTTTATAAGTGGTGATGGAAATATAATTACATCATTTCATGAGTTGGTTGTCCACCATACACATGGATGATGGTTTTTTTACAATTTAATGGAAAATGAGATGTATATATGTTATTTAATCGAAAATAATATATAAATATTTTTAATATTCTGGAGTTATTATTTCATTATGTTTGAAGAAATATTTATTTAGATTGAATAAGAAATAAAATGAAAACGCTTGATTTAGAACTATACCTATTATTTAGAAAACTTCTTAAGGATTAAACTAAAAGTATCCATACATTGGTTTTATTATCAAAATAGGACACTAATATGTGGTAAAGGATATAAGGATGATATTTGGGAAGGTATTGGAAGAATGTTTTTTGATGTGTGAAGAAAATAGGGGAGAAGGTTCCATTTTTAAGAGTGGGGATGATCTCTCTTATAATTTCTTAATGTATTAAATAAATATAAATTACTTTTCATATTTAAATGGATAAAAATGGATAATATTCTAAGATAATATTATTTTGAGTCAAAATACTCTAATTCAATAAAAATTAGACAAGTTTATGTGATGTTTTCACCCTTATCTATTTGTTTTAACCTGTGTTAACCCTTTTGATAATTACCATGGTATTAATGTTTTACTATTTAGGGGTCAAAAAAGTTATAATAAAAGGAAAAATAGACCATAAGTGGGACATGGTTTTTATTTTCAAAAATATCCCATTTATTTTTCCAAATATTATATTTTTAATAATTTTCAATCATTTAATAAAACATTATTTTTATAAAATATCATTAACTTAAATTTGACACTAATATTTTATGAAGACTTAAAAGACACCATGAAAAATGGATTTTGAATATAAAACTTTTAAACAAACAAATTATGTAATAATTTTCTCCAAAATTTTCAAAACTAAAAAAATCACTAAAATTTAATTAATTTTAATATTTTTAAAATAATTTATTTTTTTCGTTAAATTAAATACGTATTGAATCGACATTGCATATGAATTTATGGTAACTATAAAATTAATAAAAAATATAAATAAATTATCATCCTAAAAATAAATTAAGTATTCTAAAAATAAAATTTAATATTCATTCAAATTTTTTTCCCATTATGAACACATAAGAGATATGTAAAAGAGAGTGGGTGAAATTTTTCCATTATTATTTATTAAATTATTATAAAGGTCAAATTCTTGTCCAACTAAATAAATATGGTCATAAATTAATTTTTTTAGGCTTAAAGATGAAATAAACTCAAATAAAAAAATTAATGAATGTTTTAGGGTTATTTTTAGTGCTTATCACAATATTTTTATGCTTAATTATCTAACTTTACATTTACTGTAGTAAAAAAATTCACTATGCTTACTGTTTATAATGAAAAGAATAAAAGGAACATATTTAATAAATTTGGAAATATTTTTTTTCCAAATATGGGATTAAATATTAAATATTTAATTCACACATTTGGTAGAATTTAATTTAAAATTAAACTTGAAAAATGTTATGAGAAACTGTTTTTCAGAAAAATACATTTTTCAACAAATAAATGATATTGTATTTACTATATGATAGAACTTAATCATTATATAAACATAAATTAATTTATATATATATATAAATAATTGATAAAATTAATTTAAATCATTCCTAATTAGGGTTTATTTTAATTAATTAAAATGGATAATCACTCTCCACATATTTTTTTTAAAAACAACATTTTAATGACTAAAAAAACTAATACCAAGATCATGAAAATTACTAATTAAAATTAAATTAATTATGTTATTATAATTAAAATGGGTAATATTTAACTTTAATACAAAAAAATAAAAGGGGACATTAAAATTTGTTAATTTTTTGTAATGAAATGACAGTATTCAGAAAATCTGTAATTTTCACTATTCATTAAAAAATCAATCAACATAAGATAATTTTGATACGATGATTTAGAAAATTATTTTAATTTTATAAAATAGCATTTCTAAAATTTCCATTAAATATTTATAATATTTTCTCATAGAAATCAATAATTTTTTATTAAAGAAAAAATATTTTTGAGTAATAAAACAACTTTACAAAAAATTGAGTGATTATTTACTGATAATTTTCATATATATTTATATTGATTAGAAAATATATATGTATTTCATAAATTGTTTAATCATATTATTATCCACCAATTTCATGGAAAGGTTATAACGTTTATATTTAATTAATAATATTTCTTTGTACATTTTTTGATCAGTGTTGTATATTGAATACGCTACTGAACATACTTTTCATTTTTAAAATATCATGGTGTTACATATGAAAAATAGAGAAAATATAATCGTTTTTTATATCTAATAAATTATAAAGGGAGCTGACATATCTCCATGATTCTGAGAAGAATTAGAATAAACATGAAAGAATATTTGATGGGAATGTAAAAAGAAATGAAGAAAAACTATAGATATAGAGTAGTACATTTTATGAGGTGAAATGGATGATGAAGAAACTATTTATGATTAACTTAGAAGAGTAAATATGATCATCAAAAACATAAGAGTCTATGTATATTAACCAAAATACTGAACCATTGTTTTAGATTTTATAAGTAACATTCCAAATATATTTAATCATGAAATTTCTACACTATAAGATAGAGAAGATTTAATGATTTATGAATTACATAAAATACTTATTATTTATAAGATGATAAAATTTCCAAAATTTAAGAATAATATCTTATAAGATATATATTTTTATGAAATTGGAAATATAAATCTCATGGAATAAATGTAACACCCCATGATTTCATAGTACATTACTTCTTCAATGTAATTCAATAATATGCACTACACACAACACTGAGTTCAAGAGCACCACGACTTACCAAACTAGCCGTTCAAAATCGGATATGAATAATATTAACTGAATTTTGTATTTTATACAATCCTTATAATTTTATAATCCATATTATAAGTGTATTATTCATAATATAATAATAATTTCAATTTTTCAGATAAAAGAAGTATTTTTTTAAAATGAAATTTTACCGTATTTTAGTGGAAAACCCTTTTTAAATCTAATATTTGAAAAATTTATATATTATTTTTAACAAAATAAACTTCTTTTTTAGAATTGGGATATAAAAATTTAGTTTTGATTAATTTTTGGTGTTTTTCTGATAACTTTCATATTTCAGTGAATAGTGAAAAATACAAAATTTTAACTGAAAACAACTTTTTTAATCAAAATAATTTATAGTGTCAAACTATAAATTTGAATGGTTTGGAAGTATTATAAAATTATATTTTTACCATTTGATCCAATTTTTTTTCATTGGAAGTAATTTCACTTTGAAATTGGACATAAACATGTGTCAATCTTTTGGTATTAATTATTTCTTAAAAATATGCTTTTTTGTTTGGATAACATGAATTAATTTTAAATTAATAAATTAAATTTATATGTTTTGAATTTGGAAAAATAGACTTCATTTTTGAATTCATAATATCAAAATAATATTAGGGTGATTTTTTGGTATGTTTCTGAAAACATTCAATTTTTAATGAATAGGTAAACACACTTTATTATTTGTTAAAATTGACTTTTTATTAAAATAATTAGTTATTTTATTTTAATTTGTTTTTGGTAAAAGTTGACACATAATACATATATATGTTCAACGTAATTCATTTGATTCATTTTATAATAAGTTTAGATATATTAAATATTATTGAACTATTTGCCATCTTTTACCCACCTCCTAGGAGCATTATCAAATTTGAGTAAAACATAATTTTACCGCTTTTGTGAATTTAATTTCAAAAATCTGAGAGACACAGTTGATATTAGTAAGTAAATTGTGGTTCAATAAGATAATAATTTTTTTTGTGAATAATAATTTTTGACTTTTATTTACCACGGTTAAAAGTAAATAGGGTAATTAAAGGTAAAAATAAAATTATTATTACCCTATCACATGTCTTAATTCTATTTTATAAGTGTAATTCGACCAAAAACCACCTTAGGAATAATGTATTATCTTTTATATCCTTTGGATTAGATTACGACATTTATTATTATTTTATTCAAAGAATAGTTAAAAGTGTTAAAATCAACATTTAATAACTAAACCATTTTAAATATAGGGTTATACAAAAGATAAATTCTACTATAAATATTCATTAGAAAGATAAAACTATTTCCAACATAATGGTATTTTATTTATAATTTTTTTATTAAATAATTAAATTTATATATGACACAATGATGATGGAGTAATTATCTAATTAATGAAATATTAAAATAATTGATATTATAAATATCCAAATAAATGTAATTTTAGACTCTTTATGAATTAAACAAATTTCATAGGTTAATATGACATGTTAAAGTTGTTTATATTAATTTTTTATTAAGTAAAAATTCTTTTATGAATTTAGGAAGAACAAAATACCAAATAGTGTCAAAACTGACATAAAAGTGTTTTTAAAACAAATATTATATTATTAATTGATATTATGTTCCAATAAATCTATTCTTTGGACAAAATAGATATATAATAATAGTTGTATCATTAATTAAACACTTGGGGTTCTCTTGGAAGTATATAGTAAGATTATTAACCATATAATATTAAAATACAAAGAGACGTGGTAAATTTCACACTATTTAACTAAGAATTAAATCTTAAAGATAAGTTTAATATAGTGACCCGGATATTTATAAAACCTGTTAGTTAAGTGTTTTGCGACCCATCTCCACCTTATCCTTCAAATAATTTATTTTGGATCCATTATAAACAAAAAATTATTTTATTATAAAATAATATTTCTAGTTTTTCCTAAGGTGCCCCTCACCCGTTATATAAAAGGGAACTCCCCCTTATCTCTAATTCACACCATATAAGCCATTTGGGTCGGCCAAACTTTTCCCAAATACCCTCTCAACTATCCTCCCTTTATCCTATAGGCCTTACATTTGTCATAAATCCAACCTATAGAACCCTTTTGAAAAAATCAAAAGGAAGAACCCGAAGAAGAGTAAAATATTTCATCACCTATTTCATGTTCCTTTCTTCTTCCACTTCCTATTTCTTTGTTTTTTCCATTATAAAATAATAAATATAGTATCTTCTATATAATGTGATTTTATTATAAATATGGTATAACCATATTCATTATTCTATCCATCCTTTGAATGACATGTCACCATACGTGCGTACGCACGACTTACCGTCTCAATGTCGTGGTGTAATTGTTATTCAATACATTATTATTTGGATGGGTATAATAATGATGTGTAATTGATTTTAATAATAAATATAACATTATAATTATTCTTTATATATGATATACCATCCAATTATATGTTATTTTAATATCAAAACAATGATATTTTTGCTCATGCGTACGTACGGATTACTGTCTCCACGAACGCGATGAGATTCATTCCCCATCAAAATCCATTCAAGAATAATTTTCATTAGATGATTAAAAATAATGTTTAAACACTTAATTTCATTCTGAATATGAATAATATTAATCCTATCCATAACAAACATTACTTCGGTAACAAATCATATAAAGGAAAACAAATCAGTTAACACCCGAAACGATGATAATACTAAGATATTATTAACAAAGCAATGTTAAAAGATCATATATGATATCATATTAATGTATATGATTCTAGAATAATTTAATAACAATTATTTCACCATTATACAGGAGAGTAACCTACCCTGATCCAAGGAAAAGTACAAAGTAAGGGTTAATTCTACAATCTCTTCATTATCTGAAGTTGTTTTTACGTGAGTATCTACTAGGACCTCTTTTTCATCCACATTCTTGTTTCATAAAAATATTTTTGAAAGAAATATTTTATGTTTTTATGGAAGGGACTATTTAACTAGATCATCATTTTAAATGGTTTAAATATTTATTCATCTAAATCAATCTTATTAATGTTCATTTTTTCAAAATGGGTTTTAACGATTTATTTATATGGACATTAATGTTATTAAAATGCTAATTCATTTCGAAAGTTTCAAAGTTGTAAGAGACACTTTAATTCAAAAATATCTTCCTTTCAATATTGTGTGACTTTTAAATGTTTTTATGAAAAAGGGATATTTCTCTCAAAGAGTTTTACAAATCATTTTCATCTATGTCAACATCCTTTGATAGATTTTAAACTTATTTGAAGTTGATTTTTTATTATAAAAATCTTCCTTATTGTATTGAAGGTTTTGTGATATGTTTGACTATGGATGTGTTATTTTTATACCATTCATGGTTTATGGATAAAGTATTTTCATTTTATAATATTTTTAATATGAATGTTTATATTATATTTATACCTTTTCGTATGAGGAATGTATTGGACTTAGTAAGTGACGGGTGGAGCCTGCTATAGCTTCTCGATGAATCGGTAGGTCACATGAGACAATCTAGTGTCTTGGCACAATGCATTGAAAAAATATTATTTGTAGCCTTGGAACAGGGCCTTGAATATGTGGTTATGATGTCTGGTGTTATGCATTCCATAATTATGAAAGTGGATGTTGATATTGCATGTCATTATTCGACTAGTAGAATATCCTTGTGAATAAGTAAGTGGAATTATATGATTTTATCTTTTCCATATTATGTTGAAGTTCATGTTTATAAGGATTTTTCATTAGTATTATGCATTTCCTTAAATGTTTATACCTATTTTTGAAAGATTCTGCTATATTGTTATCATTACTGAGAATATGAGCTCAGCCCTTTCTATGTTTTATTTTTCCCAGGATGCAAAGAAGAATTTTTTTGACTGAACTACAGAGATAGTCTATGCGATCTATTTATTTTCTATTGAAACAACATGGTTGTATTTTTCCATTTTACAATGTAATGTAAACCTTATTAATATATGTAGTATTTAATAGGCTACCAAACTGATTGGTCTTTTGAGAAATGAGTTACTTATATCATTCCAATTTTATGTAATAATGCACAGACTCTGGGTAACTAGTGTTGGGATGTTACAGTTGGTAATAGAGGAAGTTTAGTACAAACCTTGAAAACTATATTTAGATAAACCTTGATTTCATCACATAGACCTAAGATAGACATTGAGGATTAGTAAAGAAGAACTTTCTAGAATATTGGTATTGTAGATATTTTGTGAGTTTTCCAAGAAATACATCCCTGTCTGGATAGGAGCAGGTAGAGGCGGCTCTGGAACAGATGTACCTAGGGGTAAAACCAAAAAACACCGCTTTGATCTAGATTTGAATTGGAACTGGTGCATGACAATGGGCCTTGCTGCACTCTTGGTTACGACACTCCCGGGGGATATGCTTAGGATAATTCTCATTTTCTTTAAAAAGCATTATGAAGGGTTTATGAGTATATACTTCCTCAAGGAAAACATTTTTTAATGATTATGAATTATACCCATAAACTATTCAATTTATGTGAAGTATTTTACAAGTTTAGAATTATGTAGTTCGATTCATAAAATAATATAGTATATTCCATTGTTTAGAAATGGAACCCAGTAGATAGAATGAGACCTCCAAAAATACGCATGATCCTAAGAGTAAGAAGGATCATATCTTTCATGATTTTAAGCCAACATTTAGAAAGGAAATAATCTCCCACATATTATAATCATATGAAGAAATAATATCATGTGTTAATAAGATAAGTAAAGAATTTTCTGAGTCCTATGGCCTTGAAGGGAAATAAGAGACAAAAAAGATGGTAGAGGGAAAGATGGATATAGGAAATGAGGGAAAGAAGGATTTTCCCATATGTGACAACTGTGGAAAGAATCACCTTGGTAAATTATTGAAGGGAATGAGAGTTTTTTTATAAGTGTGGAGAAAAAGGACACCCAGTACGTGATTGCAACGGTGAGAATTTTATTTCTAATGTACAATGCTTCACCTGTAAGTAGTTGGTACACTACGCGAATCAATGTACAAATCATCAAAGTATACCGCAAATGCTACTATTGAATAATAATCATGTTATGATACTACCTAAGATGAAGAGGAATGATTAAGAGTTCTCATGTTGTAATTAATGTATTATGTAAATTGAGTATTGTATTAATTATTTATATGTTATAAGACTTATAGAGTATATAAGGATTGTACTGAAGTACTATTTCATTAATGAATTGAGATTAGTAGAACCAATAAAAGTAACTGAATGTAAAGTTAATCTTCATGGAAAATACATGTTTGAAGTAAAGTCAAAACTTTAATATGGTCTTGATACTGAGGTATTGATTTTGGAATAAGAGTTGATTGATTTGGATAAATTCTATTATATATTATTGACTACCTTGGAACTGATTAATGAATTTTTATTTCTACATTATTGGAGTATTAAAAAATTTTGGATATAAAGAATATATCTAGTATTATATAAGGAATAAGTGAGCAAGAATGTAATCAATAAGGTTTTAAAGTAATTCAAGGTGTTACCATCTTTTAAAAGAATACATGATGATGGTATTCACTTGTTATTACATGACAAAAAGGATCTTCATTTTGTTTTACATCTTTATAAATTTTTTACTGTGAGTTTGGAAAGAAGTTTTTTGGATAAGTCTAAAGGTCAGAATGGATTTTGTTGGACATTGGATTCTATTTTTAAGGTAAAATCATTTCTTAAGATTGTGTTTTGGATTTTTTATAAAAGGACAACTTGAAGGTTGGGTGACAACCAGTTGTGTCCAGCAAGGCCATGAGACTTGAACCCAGAACCGAAGGTCGACAAGGGTGCATCACCTACCACGGGACTATGTGATGTCCTGGATTGTATAATATAGTTTTTTTAAAAGTTCTGATAGATGAATTATAAATTCATTTTTTTGGAATCATATACTGTTAGGATAATTAGAGTATGTTTATGATATATTATATTTTATAGTGAAAGATGAGTTTGTGGTAGAAATTAGTTAAAGGATGGAACTATACTTGTCAAGTATATTTTTTTCTCATGTTCTATGAAGAAAGTAATTCTTAATCTTTAGTTAAGGGTTCTTAAAACCAAAAATGTGTAAACCTAACATCTTATGTTTTGTTTTACTGATGATATTTTAAATCATCATGGATTGATGGCTTTAAGTCCCTCAAATTTACACATTATGTGATTGATGACCTCAATCACTCCCAATAAATATTTATGTTTTTCCTCCAATTATGTGTCTCTAATTTCCAACAATGTTCTTTTAATCAAGATTAAAATTTAGTGGTGACTATTTCATTTCCCTTTCCCTCTTAATAAGACTAAATTTTATTAACCCAATTTCCGATGTGGATTCTCCACAAAGGTATTTTTCTATTTTTCACCTTTTATTTTCGAAGAAAAATTTCAAATTGTGAGGACGTGATTTATTGAAGGAAGGGAGAATGTAACACCCCATGATTTCATAGTACGTCATTTCTTAAATGTAATTCAATAACTTTCACTACACGCAACACTGAGTTCAAGCGCACCACGACTTACCAAACTAGCCGTTCAAAAGCGGTTATTAATAGTATTAACTGAATTTTTAATTTTATATAATCCTTGTAATTTTAGAATCCATATTATGAGTTTCTTAGACATAATATATGAAAAAATTGATTTATTTAGATAAAAGAAGTATTTTTTAAATGAAATTTTACTACCTTTTATCGGAAAACCCTTTTTAAATCCAATATTTCATGAATTTATATATTATGTTTGAAAAAATAAACTTCTTATTTAGAACCGAGACATTAAAATTTAGTTTTGAAAATTTTTTGGTGTTTTTCTGATAACATTGATATTTTGGTGAATAGTGAAAAATACTATATTTTAACTGAAAACTTTTTAAATAAAAATAATTTATAGTGTTAAACTATTCATTTGAATGGTTTGGAAGTATAATTAAATTATATTTTTACCACTTAATCTAATTGAGGTCATTGGAAGTAATTTCCATTTGAAAATGGACATAAACAAGTGTCAATCTATTGGTAGTTTTTATTTCTTAAAAATACGCCTTTTGGTTTTGACAACGGGAATTAATTTTAAAATAATAAATTAAATATTTAGGTTTTGAATTTGGTAAAATAGACTTCATTTTTTAATTTGGAATATAAAAATAAGCTTAGGGTAAATTTTTGGTATGTTTCTAAAAACATTCAATTTTTGATTAATAGTGAAATACACTGCGTTGTTGGTTAAAACCGACTTTTTATTTAAATAATTAGTTATTTTATTTTAATTTATTTTAGGTAAAAATTGATACATAATACATATATATTTTCATTGTAATTCATTGGATTCATTTTATAAAAAGTTTATATATATAAAATTTTATAGAACTATTTACCGTATTTTACCCACCTCCTAAGAGCATTTAAAAATTTGAATAAAACATAATTTTACCGCTTCTGTGAAAGGAATTTAAAAAATATAAGAGACATGGTTGATATAATTAAGTAAAATTTTGTTCAATATGATACAAATAATTTTTGGTGAATAATAACTTTTGTCCTTTATTTACCACGGTTAAAAGTAAATAGGATAATTAAAGGTAAAACTGATATATTATTACCCTAACACATGTCCTAATTCTATTTTATAAATGTAATTCGACCAAAAAAACCATAGGAATAAAATATGATCCTTTATGTCCACTTGGATTAGATTAGGAAATTTTTTTTATTTAATTCAAAGAAGAGTTAAAAGTGCTAAAATCAATGTTTAATAAATGAAGAATTTTTAATATAGGGTTATAAATAAGATAAATTAGACTATAAATATTAATTAGATAGATAAAATCATTTCATACATAATTCTATTTTATTTATAATTTTTATATCTTAAATAATTAAATTTATTTATGACACAATGATGATGAAGTAATTACCTAATTAATGAAATATTAAAACAATTGATAATATAAATATACAAATAAATGTAATTTGAGACTTTATATTAATTACACTAATTTTATAGGTTAATATGACATGTTAGGGTTGTTTATAGTAATTTTTTTTTAAGTAATAATGCTGTTATAAATATAGAAAAAAAAATCAAATAGTTTCAAAATTGAAATTAAAGAGTTTTAAAAAAAATATTATATTATTAATTGATATTATATTCCTAAAAATCCAAGGTTCAGCAAAAAGAATTATATACTGATAGGTGTATCATTAATTAATCACTTGGAGTTCTCTTAGTAGTATATAGTATGTTTATTAACCATAAATATAAAAATACAAAGAGATATGGTAAATGTCAAACCATTTCACTAAGAATTAAATCTAAAAGATAAGGTTAATATAGTGACCAAATTCTATCTAAAACCTATTGGTTGAGTGTTTTTCGACCCATACCCACCTTATCCTTTAATTAATTTATTTAGGATCCATTTTAAACCATAAATGATTTTATTTTAAAATAATATTTCTAGCTTTTCCTATGGTGCCCCTCACCCCTCATATAAAAGGGCACTCCCCCTTCTCTCTAATTCACACCTTAAAAGCCATTTGGCTCAGCCATACGCTTCCCAAATACACTCTAAACTGTACTCCATTCATCCTAAAGGCCTTAATTAAGTCATAAAGCCAACCTATGTAGCCCTTTTGATCAAATAAAAATGAAGAACCCAAAGAAGAGGTAAATATTTCATCACCTCTTTCAAGTTCCCTTCGTCTTCCACTTCCTCTTTCTTTGTTGTTTCCATTATAAAATAATAAATCCAATATCTTATAAATACTTTAATGTTATTATAAATATGGTACAAAAATATTAATTATTCTATACATCCTTTGAATGACGTGTCACCATACGTGCGTATGTACGGCTTACTGTCTCCACGTCGTGGTGTAATTGCTATTCAATACATTATTATTCGGATGGGTATAATAATGATGTTTAATTGATGTAAATAATAAATATAATATTATAATGATTCTTAAAATATTATATAACATCCAATTATATATTATTTTAATATCAAAACAATGATATTGTCGCTCGTACGTACGTACGGATTACGGTCTCCACGAACGCGATGAGATTCATTCACCATTACAATTCATTCAAGACTAATTTTCATTTGATGATTAAAAATAATTTTTAAAGGATTAATATCATTCTGAATATTAATAAGATACATCCTTTCCATAACAAATATTACTTATGTAACAAATCATATTAAAGAAAACGAATCAGTTAACGCCCGAAATGACGATAATACTAAGATATTATTAACAAAGCAATGTTAAAAGATCATATATGATATCATATTAATGTATATGATTCTAGAATAATTTAATAACAGTTATTTCACCATTATAAAAGAGGTTAACCTACCCTTGACCAAGGAAAATAACAAGGTAAGGGTTAATTCAACAATCTCTTCATTATCCAAGGTTGTTTTTATGTGAGTATCTACTGGGACCTCTTTATCATCCACATTATTGTTTCATAAAAATATTTTCAGAAGAAATATTTTATGTTTTTATGGAAGGTACTCTTTATCTATATCATCATGTGAAATAGTTTAAATATTTATTCTTCTAAATCATTCTCATTAATGTCCATGTTTTCAAAATGGGTTTACCGATTTATTTATATGGACATGAATGATTTTAAAATTTTAATTCCTTTCAAATGTTTCAAAGTGGTATGGGACACTTTGATTGAAAAATATATTTAAATGTCTTCCTTTAAAAATTGCGTGACTTTTAAATGTTTTTAGGAAAAAGGGATATTTCTCTCATGGAGTTTTACAAATCATTTTCATCTATGTTAACACCCTTAGATAGATTTTAAACTTGTTTGAAGTTGAATTATTATTATACAAATCTTCTTTATTATATTGAAGGTTTTGTGATATTTTTTATTGTAGATGTGTTATATTTGTACCATTCATGGTTTATGGATATAGTATTTACAATTCTTATTCTTGTTTTAATACGAATGTTTATGTTATGTTTAAATGTTTTTGTATGAGGAATGTATTGGACTTAGTAAGTGATGGGTGGAGCCTTCTATAGCCCCTCGATGCATCGATAGGTCTCATTAGACAAAAAAGTGTCTTGGAACAAGACCTTGGGAAAATATTATTTGTAGTCCTGGCACAAGGCCTTGACTATGTGGTTATGAAGTCTAAAATTATGCATTACATCATTATGAAAGTGACTATTGATATTTCATGTGATTATTCGAATAGTAGAATATCCATTTGAATAAGTAAATAGAATTATTTGATTTCATATTTTCCATATTATGCCAAAGTTCAATTTTTAAAGGATTTTTTTAGTCTTATAAATTGCCTTAAATGTTTATGCCTATTTATGAAAGTTTCCACTATATTTTTATCCTTACTTAGCATATGATATCACCCCTTTCTATGTTTAATTTTCCTAGGATGCAAAGAAGTATATTATGAATGAATTGAAGGGATAGTATATGGGATCTCATTGTTGTATATGGAAAAAATGTTGTTGTAGTTTTCTATTTTATGATGTAATGTAAACCTTATGAATGTATCTAGTGTGACTTGGGAACTAATGTAAATTTTAACTCATCCAAATTCTTGGGATGATGTTATAATAGGATCAAGTGCTTGACATGTTGGTTAGCCATTTGGTATTTTATTACTAATGTTATGGAACACGTGGATGTATGTTAGGAGGATCATCACATGAATGTGTAAATTGAATATGAATCTAGTGTTCTTGTAAAGGATAGCCTACATTTTTTAATTTTCTAACACTTGTGGAGCATGTGGGACATATTCAGGACGCATGCTTAGTGGTTTATAGAGCAGGTTCCATGAGAGAAGATCACTTTCTCTGTAAACAAAGACCATGAAACTTCTATGTGGGTAAAATCTAGTTGGAAGTGTTGTAGAATGTAATCTAGTTTGAGGGAGTTCATTTGTGAAAATACCATTTTGAAATGGCCTATCTTTCTGAAATTCCCCTATGGTTGGTATGCTCTAAATTTAAATTGCTGCTTGTAAGACAACACAATGATGGAACATTTTTTTGTGTATGACACCCCAATAAACACCGTTATTCAAGGATGGAATTCAGTGGGTGTTTATGAAAGATCACATGATTCCTTGGATGTTAATGGCATTGTAATCCATTTATGGTAGTGCAATGATGTTTTTTGCTGAGCTCTTTTAAAAATAATTCAACAATTATTAGTTCAACTATTCCCCCTTTAATGGTTTGGTGAAATCAATACCGAGCACTTATTTGATGTAGATTAAGTGTATTATATCCCTTTTCGGTAAATCTTATTTCCCTCTTGGTGTACCTTGTCTTTGTGATAACCATGTCCCCTTTCTTGAAATCATCTAGGTACACTGAGAGAGAATATGTTATATGCAACACTAAATTTAATATCATTGGGATTGATAAGTGTTCTCTATGAGAGTGAACTCTAAAATCATGGTGGTACTTAGAGTCATGGTTAGTCCTGAGTGATACTTGGGTTCCCAAGTAGGAATGTATTAGACGGATTCATGAACACCAGGTTTTTTGACATGAGGACTGAGAGGATTCTTCTTTGGGATTAAGAATATTTCATGATGTATGGACATTTGACCTTGTATTAATATACCACTTGTTAATGAAAATGTAGGGAATACCATGGATGAACTCCTTGGTTCCTAGTGCATGATTCCAAGGTGACCTTGGTCTTCAGTTGGGATCAAGTTGTTTTTATAAGTGTGCCAATCTAGGTAACGACCCAGAACATTCAGCTAGTTTAAAAAAAATATTATGTTTGAGGTGTCTGGGGGTAGTTCTAGGTATTTTTGGTACATGTGAGTCAATATAACAATGATTCATTTAAACAGTTTTCCAAATTTTTAAATTTATAACGATGACTCATCCTGGAAGTGGCTCATCTGGCAGTGACTCATGCTGGTGGTGACTCATATGGAGGTGACTCATCTGGAAGTGACTTGTCTAGATGTGACTCTTCTAAGCTTGACTCATCTAGAGGTGACTCATCTAGTGGTGACTCATCCTAGCGGTGAATCACTTGGCAGTGACATAAGCTCGTAGTGACACGTCTAACAGTGAATTATATGGTAGTGGATCGTCTGGTGGTGACTCATCTGGATGTGATTCGTCTAGTGGTGGATCATCCTGGTCATGACTCATTTTAATAGTTTGACATTTTTCTTGAATTTTCTAGTTTTCTAGAAAAATTAAAAAAAAATCATTTTACACATTTTATAAAAAAAATTGTTCTAAATGCCTTAAATAAGGGTTTTAAATCCATTCAAAATGGACCAGTTGTATCATTAATTTTATAAAAGTCCAAAAGGATTTTAAATGTTTTAAATGCATGGTCTTGATGATAACCAATTTAATAGAAATTCAAAACTGTATCTACTTCCAAACATTTTGGGATATTATATTTCTAAAGCAAAGATTTACTTCTCTCTTTAGGATTATATTTCTCTTGATATAAGATATCCCAAATGCTTATTACTTTGAGGCGATTAACCTATTTTCTACTATTAGATCTCTTTTTCCACAATGAGTTTCATTCTATATTCACAACAATAATTTTTTTGCAACACGGTTGTGTCGATCATATTTCCTCTAAGTTAGATTTCCTTCATCTTTCTTGATTGTGAATCTTGTGGGATGGGTATATAATTTTTTTATCCATGAGGAGATAGTTTATTCCTAGTTAATATAAAAAATATGATACATCTAAAATGAACACAAAGGTAAAGGGGAATGTGATGTTTATTCTTAATATTTTATTGAAATTGATTGATGTTGTGAATTGTATGGGATAATTACCCACTTAAAATCATGGTCGTTGAGGGTACTTGTCTATGAAATGGCTGAATTTTTATGTAATTCATACTCATTGGGTGTATTTTGATGTCACTTATTATATAATTGGTTAACCATGTTTGTTTGGGTAACAAAATGGATTCCCCTGGATCATACAGGTTTTGTGTAACACCCTAAATTAATAAAGTGAAAGTGAATAAGATACCCCTTTATAAATCTAAACATATGTTGTGTTGTGGTGTGTGATATGACATGTAGGGGAGTGGGGAGTATATTTGACATGATTGTGCAGTGGGGATATGGTGGAAGATGTGTTTGGACTTGGTAGTTGGATTATTTCTCACTACACTCCTTATTTTGTTTTGTGCTTTGTTAGTTTCTTTGTTTTATGAATTGTGAATTGTATAATATTCAGGAATTGGAGTTATTACATGATGATTATTTAAATTACATGTTTAATTTAAGTATTCACGATGAGAATTAAGTTCAAATAAAACTACATGTTTAATGTAACATGTCAGAAATAGAGAATCTGAAAAATGGTTTAAGGATAGTCCAAGAATGGAAAATAAAATTTGGATAGGGTTTTACTTGCATGGTGTTATTACTATGGAGGTATAAGTAAAGTGGGGAAGTCAGGAGTAGTCTGGTGTTTTTTTGTAAAACTATAGGTTAGGCTTGTGGGTGTTTTCAATATATATATATGAATACACTGTATATTCTCATGATTTATATAGGAACACACCCATGTCATGAAACTTGTGATGACATCCAAATAGTCATGTGGGAGGGTTTATTTCCCAAAATCCCTGTGGGAGGATGGATGGATGGATACTCGCTCTCCCCTAATCCCTCTTCCAGGTGATAATAGACCAGGATTCTTCATGTGAGTTGTGAGGTGTGGTCCTCAGTGTCATTAAGAAGAGTTGGGATGCGCAGTCTCAAGTGTTTTTGGGATGAGATTTGATGTGTGGCCCAAGTGTGTGCATGTGGGATGTGTTGTGAGGTGTTGACCAGGTGTGTGCAGGTGAGATGTGATGTGATATATTCAGAAGAGGTGGGAGAACTAGGATGTTTGTCTTTGGGGTGTAAGAGTGGGTAATTAGTTGGAAAGTGGTGTGGGGTACCCTATTATCAATTTTCATAGTATATTACTATTTAACTTCGACATTTTATTTAGTGTTGGAACCTTGGTTTGGTTGGGACATGGTTTGTGTACCTGCTTAGGTGCTTTTGGTTCTGCTATTTTCTCACCAATGCCTTATTATTCTTTTTCACATTTCCATGAGAGATGTCGATTTTCCTACTAAGTTTTCCTATATTCACATACTATGAATATAAAAACTATTTTTAGTTATTCAAGAGAATGAAATAGACCATTCTAGGCCTTACTATCCATAACCTCATATAGTTGTTGTGTTGTTGCACTTGTTTTGTTTTTGGGTATTTATTTTGGAAACTTTTCTTTCAATCAATTTTATTTACACATGCATTGTGGGTTGGTTTGTTTTTTTCTTATATATATATGTCTTGTAGTTGACAATAGTTAATACATATTATATCACAATCTTTTTTTCTTCTAAATGATTATTCCAGCCATATTGTGATATTTTTACACCCTTGGTTCTAGTCACCAACCGGGTCCCTACTTGGGGTAGGACTTGGGTGTCATTATCTCTCTCCCCTCATTGCATTATCTTTAGATAGAGGGGGTCATGACAAAGTTGTATCAAAGGTGATGGTTGAGATATTGGGTGGAGTTTGGAGTTATTCCTTGTGAGGAATACATTGGTTTGTATGGAAATGATTTTAGTTGACATTGGAGCATGACACAAGATAAGGATACTGGATAGGACATGGGATTTTAGGTTCCCCCATGATCCAGCGCATAGAATCCATGTTTATTTAATGAAGAAGTGAGATGGGAATTCTTGTAGGGTTGATACCTAGGAGAGGTACATGAATCACGATTTCTTGTTTTCTTGTTGGAATTGGGTTGTTTTAGGAATGTCAAAGTGGATAAAATGAATTAAATGGATTAAAGTTAATTAAAATATATTATAAGTAAAATACATACTAACAGGCTTAGAAAATCATTGCTTAACTTAAAAATGTGGATCTTGGTCAACGTTATTGTGTGTATTATGTAATAGAGGATCAACAGGTTGTCTCAATTGATCAAATAAGGGTTGATCCAGCTTAGGATGATGATTAGTATAAGAGGAAGTTGCACCTTTTTTAGTGGCATGATTTAGAAAAGTATGAGGGAAGGATTTCTGATATGGAAATAGAGTGTTGGGTAGAGGAGATTAAGATCAATTTTAGTATGATCTAAACTCTAATAGACAATAGGGTTCATTTGGTATTTAGCTAGATGTAATAAGCTGCACGTTAGTGCTGGAACTTGTACCTTGGTGAGGAGATGGGGGTAGATGTTTCATGTGTTGAATTTATGAAAGAGCTATGGGTAGAGTTCCTCTCATCAACCAAGAAGGATGAGAAGTGGTAGGAGATACTATTAATTTAGTAATGGGGTATGTTTTTGTGGGATCTGGGTATCAATTTCAAGGAACTTCTATTATTTCCCCCAATCATTTTCGGGATGAAGAGTCCCGAGCGAGGCAGCATCATGAGGCACTCCGTCTTTTGATCAAGTATGTAGTTAATACTTTTTTGTTGCCAAGGTATCTAGAGTATCAAAAGATGGCAGACATGATCGATTTGATAAAGTCACAATAAATTTTTCTAATAAAGGGGAACCAACATGGTTTTGAAAGGAGAAGAGTTGTCGGTATTAGGCCATAGGTGATAGGCACATTGATATTTCATCCAATCAGGTGTCGAACTCGAGAACATCCCTTTTGACCATTTGTTTTATGTACCCATCCTCTAGGCTTGGGGATGATGTGTTTCTTTTTTGGGTTTCACGACAAACGTTAGTACTAGTGCCTAGTTTTCTGGTCCAGCCCAGTTTGGCTGAGGTGGATAGGCTCAACATCATTCTTAGAAGCATTTACCAATAAGGATATTCCAATAGTAGAAACATTAGGATTATGGTCTAGGTATGGAAGATGAGGAAGGTAGAGGAAAACCTTAGGATGTTCCTCAAGCTCAGGGACCTCTACTTGATCATGTTCGTGGATGAATCCGTCACTAGAGAGGTAGAGGAGCTGGACATGGTCAGTTTCATGTAGTGGAGATAGCAGCACCAGATGGGCCAAACATCATTAGATGTATGATCTGTTTTTCGTCTACAATTATTTGTGAATTTTATGATTTAATATATTCTCACTCCTTTAATTAACCCTCTCTATTCAATTCTCTAGAACTAGACATAGATAGGTTTTGCATTCCCCTGGTGTTTATTACAATAATTTGTGGCTAGAATAACTTTCATGATGTGTTTTACAGATGTGAACTAATTGTGGGGAAACATTATCCATTTTTGGACATTATCTTGATTAAGATACAATAATATGATTTCATCATTTGCATTGACTAGTTATATTCTATGCATGATTTTGTTTTCATATTTTGGAGGAGAATCATGTTCTCAGACGTGGATGGATAGTGGGTAGTTTTCATATGTGAGCAGAGCTGTTAGTTGGGAAAATGATAGACGAAGACCCTTATTTCATTGGTGGATGAGTTTTCTGTAGAGCCAGTAGACATAGAGATAGGTGAGGATCCTATAGTTTTCATGGAGTTCCTATATGTTTTCACTAAATAGGTTTTGACACTACCCCGTCGACATGATGTTGAGTTTGGGATAGACTTTCCGTATGATGCTTATGTAATTTCTATGGATAATTATTGGATGGAACCCTCTATGTTCTGGGAGTTGAGAATTCAAATTGATGATCTTATGGAGAAAGGTTTTATCCATACTATTGTGTTTTTGTGGGGAGCTACAATGTTTTTCGCTAAGAAGTCGGATGGTTGTCTGTGGTTGTGCATAGACTACTAGATGTTGAACTAACTAACGATCAAGAATCTCTATCCACATCCAATGATCAATGGTATTTTGATTATCTGAGAGGGGAAATTTGGTTTTCTAACATCAACCTATGGTTAGGATATCACTAGATGAGGGTGAAGGAGGGAGATATCCTGAAGACTACCTTCATATGCATATATAGAAGCTTAAAGATTACATTCATGCCATCCCTCATTACAAACATTCTCACTATGTTCATGGGTCTTATAAAATCTATGATTCATGAGTTCCTAGATAAATTCATTGTTGTATTCATCAATGATATCCTGATCCACTCGAAGTCATAGGAGAAGCATGCCGAGTATCTTAGAATAGTCTTGAATGATCATCAATGAAACCATCTCTATGGAATGTTTTCCAAGTGTAATTTTCAGTAATGAGAGGTCTATTTCCTCAGAAATGTGGTGCCTCTGTAGGGTGTTGTAGTTGACCCATCAAACGTAACTATAGTTTTTCTTGGGAAGAACCCAAGAATACTGATGAATTTCATAGGTTCCTTGGTCTCATAGGATATTATAATAGGTTTTTTCCAAAGTTTTCTCAATTTATAGCTCTATTGATATATTTAACAAGGAAGGACCAAGATTTTGTGTGGAACAATCAGTGCTCATCAGCATTAGATTTTATGAAGGGGAATTTAGTCCACGCTCAAGTTCTTTAGCTATAGGAGTTGGGTGTGTTGTTTGAGATTTTCTATGACACATCCTATTTAGGATTTGGTTGAGTCCTAATATAACATAAGGCAGTGATATATTATGGGTCTAGTCAATTATTCCACCCAAACTTAAATCTACCACCCAGGATCTATATCTAGAGGAATTTTTTATTGCAATGAATTTTTGGTGACTTTACCACATTGTGGAGTGCTCTGTGGTCTTCACATAATACAAGAGTTTGAGGTATGTACTTTCTCAATGTGATATGAATATATGATAGTAGAGGTAGATAGAGATCCTTGAGGACTATGATTGTAAGTTCTCCTACACATATGGAAGGGGAAATTTCATGGATTCAACTTTGAGTAGGAAGTTTCCATAGGATGTTGTTCAGGAGTCTGTAGATTCTTGGAGATTGATAGAGGAGTTGGTGGACCTACACTTATATACAAGAGTGGATGGTGGAAGAGAATGTTTTTTAGCTGATGGGTTGGTATTCCCCGATGAAGTAGGTGGAGGAGTCTTAGTGGGTATACTTAGAGGAATAGGTGTTTTTCAATCATGTTTTCCATGGTGATGCTCCATAGGGGTGGTCAAAGGATATTTAGAACCGAATATTGTTTCAAGGATGGAAATTTTTTCTGGTAGCAATGCAGAAATAAGTACTTCATGAGTTTTATATATCACCTTTGGTGGTACTCCCTGATGTTTTCAAAATATACCATTGGTTGAGGATTCATTTTTGGTGTCCTAGGTTGAAGCGTCAATGGTGGAGTTTCTGGAAAGGTGCTTTGTTTTCTAGTAGGTGAAGACCGAGCATCTTGTTCTGGGAAGTCATTATATCCCTTAGATATTCCTGAGTGAAAATGAGATGGAATATATATGGACATATTCATGGGGTTACCCTGAGATCTAAGTGGTTTGAACTCTACATTGGCAATTGTGGGTTATTTGACGAAATCAACCCACATTCTAGAGATCACAGAGTTGGGCATAGTGCATGATTTGGATAAGAGGTATGTAGATGAAGTATTAAGGATACATGGAGTTTCAAGGTCTATTGTCTGGGATCAGGACGTGCAATTAACCTTCCTTGTCTACAGGGGGTTGCAACATGATTTTGACACTCATTTGTTCCTCAACACATCTTTCCACCCCCATAGAATCTGACAAAAATAAAAGACAATCAAAACATTGGAGGATATGTTACGGGCATGTGTCTTGGAATTTTATGGATCATGGGCACAGAACCAACCCTTGGAAGAGTTCTTTATAAGAATACATATCACTCTTTAATTGGAATGGATTTGTTTGATGCTTTGTATGGGTGTACATGTCATTCTCTTTTGTGTTGGACGGAGGTTGGGGGTACAATAGTTCTTGGTCATGAGGTGGTGCAGATCATAATAGAGAAGGTTCAGATTTTTCAAGAGAGGGAAAAAACAACACAGGATCAGAAAAAAGCTTATGTCTAATTTAAGTGTTGGTCCTCGGTGTTTTATGTTCCAAACCACGTGTTCATGGAGGGTTCCCTTCAATGTTGGATGTAGAGGTTCAAAAGACGATGTACGATATCACCCTAGTTTCATGGGTCCTTTGATATGTTTGGGTGCATTAGTGAGGTGGATTACTGGTTAGCACTCCTGCTTTGACTATACCAGATCCATGATGCCTCCACGTCTCTCACCTCCATTGGTATCTTCACGGTTACTCCCATGTCATTGACTGGGGATAGTTGGATATTCAGAATGAGGAAAACTTCATAGGGTATCAAGGGGATATACAAGACTATCGAGACAATGTGCTATGAGGATGAATCATTCCCCTTATAGATGCATGATGGCTTAGAGAAGAGTACTTGAGAATGTGAGATGCAGATATGATCCTAGTACTTGGAGTTGTTTTTATTTTTCCCTTATCTTTCTTTTCCTTATGATGTCTTTTAAGACCTTGGTGTTTTATAATAAATTTTGTTTCCCCTATTGATATTATGTGTTCTGTGTTATTTCTGATAGTGTTATGACATAGGAAAAAGAGAAGACCTAATTCATAATCAATACGAATTTTACAATGATGAAATTTAAACTATGAGGGAGAGACAATGCTTCAAATAGGGGATAATATATTGGAATAAAGTATGGAATTCCATTATTTCTATGTTAGAGAAAGTATGTTTTTTAGCAGTTATAAGAGTTTGGGTTAGGAGGTTTGATTGGTGGTGGTGTTTCAGGTGTAATTACATCATTGAGAAGTATCTTGAGGGATGATTTCTCAGACCCTTACTCTATTTTCTTCTGGTTGGGTTTTGAATTCATTAGGGATGGAGTAGTCTTGGTGGTATCTGATTTAATGGATTGGACCTTCTGGCCTATAAATTTTCCAGAAATCTGATATTTGAGGTGTTCAGTGGTAGTCTGTGGTGTGTTTGGTGCCTGTGAGACATTTCAACATTGAGTCATTTCAATTGTTTTCCAAATTTATAGTTTTACAATGGTGAAACATCCTAGTAGTTACTTTCCTATCAGTTACTCATCCTAGCGGTGACTCATCTAGAGGTGCCTCATCTAGCGGTGAATCATCTTGCAGTGATTCATCCTAGTGGTGACTCATACTAGCGGTGACTCATCTGTTGGTGACTCATATAGTGGTGAATCATATTGGGGGTGAATCATCTGGAAGTGACCCATCTAGTGGTGAATCATCTGGAAGTGACTTTTCTAGAAGTGACACATCCTGGTAGTGACTCATGTCAACTTTTTTTTTTCATTTTCATAGAGTTTTCCAGTCTTCCAAAAGAATAACAAAAATTCTATTTTACATATTTTAGGATGAAAAAATGGGTTTAAATGCCATAAATAATGATTTTAAAGCCATTTAAAAATGGATCAATCAAAAATTTAAAATTTTAAAAGTCCCAAATCCTTAAAAATGTTTAAAAAATGTGGTCTATATGTGGTCCAAATTAATGGAAATTCAAAAATTGAATCCAATTATGAATAGTCAAGATCTAATAATTTTAATGAAAAGATACTTACCTCTCTCTTTCTACCTGGATTTATCTTGATACTATACATATCAAATCCTTCTTCCTTGGAGTTGAGTAAATTGTTTTCTAAAAATAGTTATTATTTTCCCTAGACAGTTTCTTGCTATACACGCACCTCTTTTTTTGGTGAAACAAGGTTGTATCGATCATATTTCATCCATGTAGGATTTCCATTTGTTTATTGACTGTGTATCTTGTGAGATTGGTATATAAATGTTTATACTTATTTATATAGTTGACTCTATGTTAATAAATATAATAGAATTTGACTAAAGTAAATACAAAGGTATAGCTTAATGTGATGTTTGATCTTATTATTTTATTGAAAATTGTTTGATGTTTTGAATTGTATGGTACAATTACCTAGTGGAAATAATGGATATTTAGGGTCCTTTTTTGTGAACTAGTTGATTGTTTGTGGAATAAATTCTCATTGTGTTGTTGTTCATATAACTAATTATGTAATTGGTTGACCACATATGTTGGGTTAATAAAATGTATTCCCAGCAATCATACAGTTTCTGTAATAACACCCTTGATTAACAATGTGAATTAGAATAAGGGATCCCTTTCTAAATCTAAAAGTATGTTCAGAAGTAGTGTGTGATATGACATTTGGGTGGGGGGGGGGGGCAGTGGATGAGATGTGGTTATGCAGTAGGGTTGTGGTGGAAGCTGAATTTGGACTTGGCTGTTGGTCTTTTGTTTAACTATACAGCTTATTATGGTATGTTAGGTGTTAGTTTCTCAGATGGTATGGTTAGTTAAATGATTAATAACCATGAACTAGAGTTATTAAATGATAATTATTTAAATGGAATGTTTAATGGATTAATTGATTTTGGGATTTTAGTATAAATAAAACAAAATGTTTAATGGAACGTGTTAGAAATAGAGAATCTAGAAAATGGCTTAATGATAGTCTAAGAATAAAATATAAATTATGGTTTGTGTTTTTCTCATATGGTGTTATGCATTTAGAGGTGTCAGAAAATTGTGGAAGTCATGAGTGGGTTGGTGTTTGGTTTTTAAACACATTGGTTGGGGTTGTGTGTGTTTTCTCTATATATTTGTATACACTATATATTATCATGATTTATATATGCACCCCACCCATGTATATCACCATGTGACAATATGTACATAGTCATGTGGGAAGGTGTATTTCCCAACATCCTAGTTGGAGGATGGATGGATGGACATGCAATCTTCCTTGATCCCTATTCTAAGGAATAACGGCTGAGGTGTCTTTGGGTGAGTTGTGAGGTGTGTTCCAAGGTGTTTTCGGAATGATTTGTGATGTGTTGTCCCACGTGTCTTCAGGATGAGATTAATGTGTGGCCTAGTTGTGTGAAGATGGGATGTACTATGAGGTGTACCCAGGTGTGTGTAGGTGGGATGTGATGTGATATATTTGGAAGATGTGGGAGCACCATGAGGTTTTCGGTTGGGGTGTGAGAGTGCCTAAACCTTGGGAAACTAGTGTGAAATACCCTATTATCAACGTTATTATTATTTTAATATTTTACTTGGAATTTTTATTTTTTGAGTGAGCTTTTTTTAGGTTGGGATCGGTTAGTGTTCCTGGTTAGGTTCTTTTGGATCTACTATTTTCTAACAATTGTATTTTTGTTTTCACATGTGCACGAGAGACTTTGGTTTTCTTACTTAGTATACATGTGTTCTCAACATAATTATATAAAATCTTTTTTAGGTCTCCAAGAGGGTTACATGGACATGATGGGATATACTAGACTTATCCTTAGATATTTAATGTGTTTCCACTCTAGTTTTGTTTTTGAGTATTTACATTGAAGACGTTTATTTGTATTAGTTTCATTTAAATGTGAATTGTGGGATGGTTTGTACCTTTTCATATATATATGTCATGGATTTGATTTTGGTTGATGCATAATTTCTCTCAATCATTTTTTCTTATAAAATTTAATACTTCCCATATTGTGATATTTGTACACCCTTGGTGCTAGTGACCATCCCAGGGCCTACTAAAGGTGGGATTCAGGGGTTTTTATCTCTTTACGCTCATTATGGTATCTTTTGAGGCAGGGATTCCTAACAATCTAAGCGTGTTAGATCATTTTTATTTCCAAATTTTTACTTATCCATGATAAATTATTGGGAGAGTTTATATAATTACGCAGTATTGACATACATTTACATTACAAAATTTTTGGGGATTACATAAAACACTATACAAACAAGCTCCTGAAGCCTGTACTAGTCTAGGGCCTTTGAAAACATGGAAACATAAACACCAGTACATAAATGAGCTATATTATATCCCACATGGTTTTTCTTTAATCACACCCTTATTAGAAACATCAAACATACTACATATCTTCATAAATTTGGGTAGTAAACATAAAAAAGGGTTAGCGCAAATGATTAGTAAGGATAAACATGGGAGACATGTAAGAGAAATAATGAGGATAAGGGTATAAGAACAAGATCATGAAAAGAGATGATCAAACCGGGCATATAAAATATATTATAAATGAATCATCGAATAAAGCTTGGAAGTTCATAAGACATGAATAATAAGGAAATAGAGATCATAATCCATGAAAGCCTAAATTTGGAATGAAACATGGACATGTGGCATACACAGAATCATATAATATTATTTACATAGTATCCAAGGAATCACTTCCAAGACCATCTTGGTAGTATAGGTTCATTCCCCATATCATCTTGGTAGTCGTGGTTTACTCCCATGGCCATCTTGGTAGCATGAGTTCACTCCTCATACTATCTTGGTGGTCATGGTTCACTACCATGGCCATATTAGTAGTCAAGGTAGATTCCCAAGACTATATTAGTCTATATCATGATATATAAACATTTACCAAATTCACTGGTGGGAGATATAGGTCCCAACCATCTAATAATGAAATTATACATACATGGGCCACAAGATTATAAATAGTCATATCATAACCTATGCGATGAAATGGGTTTTATAAACACATAAACATATCATAACCAATAGAAAGTGAAGTAATTCGTAAACAGTTTATCATAATCATAACACATGATAAGAAGCGGGTTTCAAAATCTTATAACTCATGAAAGAGAAACATGTTTCAATAACATCATACCATCAAACATAATCCATTCTGAGAAATAATATGAATGGAAATATTGAATTATTTTCCCATAAAGTCATTTATAACAAAACATTGTTGTTATCTGAGATGGGAAATAATTTTTAAATATATTTTAAAAACATTTCTTGTGGAAAATATCATTTATTCTTTGAAAAATGATTTTTCTATCATAAAACCTTTTAAAAACCTTTTTCTTTGAAAATAGATTTGAAAACATATAGAGAAAGATTTGAAAACAATAAAACATTTTAAAATAATTTTACGTTGAAAATGATATTCAAGGATATTTTTAAAATATTTTGGAAAACATATTCGAAAAAAGAGTTTTTGAATACAATAGATTTCTGACCGAAGAGGGAGACATTAATATTTTACTTAAAAACATTATCTTACATACCAAAGATTGAAAAAAAATGGTAATAAAAAATAAGGATATCAGGAATAAACATAGGATAAGGAAACAAATGAGTCTTCTTGAGATATGGATTATAATATTTCATCAAAGTAATTAAAACATAAATAATATCAAAAATCTATCTGATTTTATCAATAAACTCTTATAACAGGGTAACTTGGGTTCATAATCTCCATGTAAGAAAAGGAAATTAAATGACTCATAAAATATTAAGAAAATAAGGAGAATCATAATATAACATGTAAAATGGAAGTTTATAGACTTCAAAAAAGAGTTTAGGTTCATAACAAAACATGGGTCTCAAAGAAGCCAAATGGATACAAAACATTTTTAACTATTTGGTAACCTTTGAAACATAAACCCCATGAATGAAAGTTAAAAAATGGATATGTTAATACCAATAAATTTAATTATAATATTAATAAATTACAATAATGGTAAGTACATATACCACACAATACTAAAGAGTGGTGAATATACCATGTATCTCATGGGATTAAAAAGTGAGATGAAAACCCGCTTACCTTTTGTCTTGACTCTTGTCAGACTCACTCAAACCACCTTTATAATAAATATGAATTTATTATAAATATTTTATATAACCATATAATTATATCCAATTCTATATATGTTTTTATTATGACCTTATATTACCCGCTTCTTAATGACCCTATGTTAAGGTTTCACTTCGGGTAATATTCTCTTTGTTCTTCGCATGTATCTTATTTTGTTATATCGTTGGTCCTTATAATTATATCTTCATTCCAGAATGTAAAAAATGATGCAAATATAATATATATATATATTATATTTGTATTATAATAATATATATAATTTATTATTATGAATCCTAAAACAACGTTCATGGTGACGGTAGGTCGTACATACCCATGAACTATATTTCTGTTGAATTGTCATGTTGAGAGAATAGAAGTAAAAGACATATATGTTTATATATATATCATTATTAAATTATATATATGATATCATATATATCATATATATTTACTTATACCATCCTTAATATAATCCATGTTGTTTATGAATGAATCATATCGCTTTGAGGGGGCAGTTGTCCACACTTCCTCAAATTAAGTTATCATATTTACATAAGATGCAAAGCATAAAGTTATGTTCTAAATAAAAATTATAGAATCATAAAAAAATTATAAATGTAATAAATATCAAATATAAACATAGTTTCCATCATAATTTCCACCATGAGAGTCGGTAAGGAAAATTGAAAAATCATCATTTTGTGAGGCGGTAGTTCGACGTACACATATACATCATGTTCATTATCCATTAAATAAAGGTGTGTATAAGTGTAGGTTTAATAATTAACATAAAAATCCTTCTATTTTTATGATTCTGGTGTTTTTATACAATCATTGTAAAATTAAAGTGTAGAGGGTGGAGAAAGCAAAAAAAATAATGGACTTGGGAGAAGACGTTACCTCTTGATCGGGTAACTCCTTTTGGTTTGTTCAAAATGGATTCCTTAAATTTCCTTATGCCAAAGTGAAGGATTAGAAAGTAATATAGGGATGTTGTAAATTTTATTCGGTAGGTATTTACCAAGCATAATATGTTTTAGGGGTGGGAGGAAGTGGGAGTGGTGGGGGCTTTTATAGGGAAGAAAAAGGACTCACATGGAATTTTTAGAGACAAGTTAGGTGTACACATGTTCTTAACTAAAAAAAGTCATAAAAAACCCAAAAACTAATTAATTAAAAACTTATAGCCTATATATGGATATGAAATAGTTTTTTAGATAAGTGGACAGGTCAGTTTATCCCTTAAGATTAAGTTTTATTCCTAAATTATGTTTAATTTTTCTTTATTCACTACGATAAAGTTTAATCACTTTTACTAATCATTTTTGTGAAAAATTAACCTGGTATTATTATAGTACAAGTATTATACTGAAGCTAATGGTGTTTTCTAGTTTTTAGAAATTAAAATCATAAAATATGAAAAATTATGTTTAATGATGATCCTGCAGACGAGACAAAATATTGTGTTCTTAAAGTAAAAAATTGTTCAAACGTTTTTTTAAATTTTATATTAAATTTCAAAGATAAATTGATTAAATTAAATTAAATTGTATTAATTCATTTAATATCTATCTAATTTTACCATAGAAAAATTTATAATATCTTTTGATATTAATAATTAATTAAACAAAGAGGTGGGTTTTAACTAAAAATTAGTATTTTTTACAATTCATAAAAATGAAGTTTTTAGAGAAATCAAAAAACATGACCCAAAGATAATTTTGATGTTATCAATTAAAAAATAATGTTTATTTTATAAAATTCATTTTTTATATTTGTCCAAAATTAATTTTATTATTAAAATTATATCATCTGAGAAAAAAGTATTTTAAAACATAAAAGGACTTTACAAAAAATACTATATTTCATTATCAGTATGTTATATTTATAAAAAAAATTATAAAAAATATTTGTAAAGTAGTTATTATTGTTCATATTACTATGTTTAATGTCTAGGTTATTATTATCTCATTTAAATAATTATATCATTAAAAATATGTTTCCTAGAATGTCTATGTTTCTTGAGATGTACGCTAAGTCGATGTTGCATGTAATGTATGAAAAGTTGGTGTTGTGTGTATCATACACTGAATTAGTGTGGTGTGAAAGTAATGTTTGACTTCATTAATTATAATACCAAAATTAATATTTAATTTATTAAAAAATAGGTCCATAAAAACTTATGGTGTTACATTCTACCCCCCATAAAATGAATTTCACCCTCAAAATTAGTTTCTCTGGTAAAAACAAATAAGGATACTTCTGATTCAACATATCCCTAAGTTCAAACATAGCTTCATATAATTGGTGATTTCTCTAAAAACATTTACCTAGTGAGTGGTCTTATTTTTTAGAACTTTATCTGATTAGTCCATAATTTCAATCGGTTGTTCTTCGTATAATAGATCCTACTCCAACGGTACGACCTATGAGTTCCGAACATGAAAAGGGTTAGTTTTGTACTTACTCAATAGAGCTACATGAAACAAATCATGGAATTGAGATGGATTTAGAGGAAGTTCCAAGCGATAGTATACCATCCCGATATGATCAATAATCTAAAAGGGACCGATATACCTAGGGATTAGTTTCCCTTTCTTCCTAAATCTCATAACTTTCTTCCACGGTGAGATTTGTAGGATCATCTTTTCACCAAATTCAAATTATAGATCATGCCAACCGTTTTCAATGTAACTCTTCTATTGACATTGAGCTTCCTTGATATGCTGCTAAATGGTTCTAACCATCTCAACCATTTTCTCAGTGAGCTCAGTTCTGAAGATCATTCTTTCTCCAACTTCCTCTCAACACATCAGAGATATACACTTCTCCCCATAAAGGGCTTCATATGTTTTTGTCTAAATTATTGAGTGAAAGATATTATTGTATGAAAACTCAACTAGATGAAGGTGTTGATCCATACCACCTTTCTAATCCATAGAATATGATCTCAGTGTGTCCTCTATGGTATGAATTGTTCTTTCAGAATAACCATATATATGAGGATGATAAGTAGTGCTGAAACTCAATTCTATGTGAAGTGCTGGCTGAATACTTTTCCAAAACATTGAGGTAAACTTCAAATTCTAAATTTATATAATGTAATGTGGTACTCCATGAAACCTTACCACTTCCTTAATGTATATCTTGGAAATCTAATCTAGAGAGAAGTTGTCAATAATCGCAATGAAGTGTGATGATTTATAAAGGAGATATACTACCACCCATATATCATTAAACCCTTTAGAGGGTTTGGGTAGTCCAACGACAAAATACATAGTTATTTTCTCCCATTTCTATTCTGGTATGGGTAAAGTATTCAAAATCCCCTTTTACTTTTTTCTTTCATCCTTAAATTGTAGGCATACCAAGCACTGAGATACAAACTCTACGATATCTCTCTTCATGACATCCTACCAAAAGTATTCATCCAAGTCTCTATACATCATCGTAATTCAAGTACGAATAAAGAATTAATAACTATAATCATCCTATAACAACTTATTTTTTTGAATATGGTATATAATGAAAACATACATGGTTCCTAAACCTCATCATTCCAACGTGATCAAGGTTAAACATAAGAAAATTTATGACTTTATTTTTCTACTCTTCATCTTCCTTCTATGCCTCCTTAATATTTAGTTGGATAGGGGGATGAACATTCATTTTTGAAAGATAATATCTTCCCTATTTCTTTCGGATTTCTAGATCCATTATTTCAAAATACAGAAATATTGGAATTTTTGTGATCCTCATCATGGATAAGCTGGCATGATCCTTCCAACTGAATGCTTCAGCGACATTGATCAATTTCCAAGGGTTATAATGTATTTAGTAGTCATAATCCTTTACCAACTTTAACCATCTTCTCTAGTTAATGTTCAACTCCTTAGATGTGAATATATATTTTAGAATTTTATGATCATAATATATATCAAACTTTTATCTATAAGGATAATTCCACCATATCGTTAATTCAAAAATTACTGATGCTTACTCCAAATCATGATTTAGGTTGTTCTAATCCTAAATATTTGACAATTTTGTGGCATAGGATATAACCATGTTATTCTTCATAAGAACACATCCCAATCCCTTCTTGAATTAATCACTGTAGATCAAAAACCCTTCTCCAGAATAGGAAAATGTAAGCATAGGTGCACTGACTAAAATTCACTTCAGTTCCTTGAAATTATCCTCACATGCATCTATAAATAAGAAATTTACACCATTCCGAGTTAACATGATCAGTTGATTATATAGTCATGAAAAATTATCCTCAAATCGTCGATAATATCCAGTTAAAAAAAGAATGTTGTGGATCTTAGTCACCTTGGCTAGTCTAGGCTAGCATTCAATAGCCTCTGTATTTGATGGATCCAATACTATAACAACTTTTTATATTATATGACCAAAAAATGAAACCTTTTAAAGAAAAAATTCACACTATATTAATTTTTCATATAACTACTCCTTCAATATGGTCTTTAGTAAAATTCTAATGGGATCTTCATAATATTTCATTCTCTTTTAATGGATAATAATATCATATATAAACACTACCTCAAACATCTCAAGGTAATCTCTAAAGAATTTGTTTATTAAATCTGTGAAGATAGAAGGGGAATTAGTAAGACAAAAAGGAATTAATATATATTCATAGTGTCTTTACCTTGAACGGAATGTCATCTTGGGTATATCATCTTTCTTGACCCTTAGTAGATGATATCCAATATAATGGTCAATCATAGAAAATTAATGAGCACCACCCAGTTGATCAAACAATTCAGCAATACGAGGAATAAGATACTTGTTCTTGATTATGATCTTTTTCAACACCCAATAATAAATATAGAGTCACATTGATATATTTTTCTTTTTCAAAAAAAGAACTGGTGCACCCCAAGGTGACACACATGGCCAAATGAACCACTAATCAAGGTTTTTAGGGAGTTTCTTCATCAATTCCTACAACTCAATCAAGGCCATTCTATAAGGATTCTTTTAAATTGGTTTGGAACCAGGAAAGAGTTCTATTGAGAACTCAACTTCACATTTTGGTGGAAGACTAGGAAAATATTTTGAAAAGACATCAAAAAATCCCAAACAATAGGCATATCATCGATGTTGATTATATCCCCAACCATTTGACATAAAAACACTTTTGAATGGGAATTAAGACCCATAAAAAATATGTAATCTCCATAATAATTTCATACTTATCGTCACATGGATGGTTGATCATAGGAGGGTTGTAAATATCGAACAAAAATTGCCTTCCTTGAAAATTGATGTGGGATTTATGCATAGAAATACAATTTATGACTAAGATGACATCAAATTATACCAAAGTAAGGATGATGATATTTTTAGGAATCACATTCCCACAAACATTAACCAAAGAGGAATCATATAATTGTGATGAAATCATCATTCCATTCGATGTTTTCATTGCTTATTCCACATATAATTGTTTTGGGGGAATCATAAAACCCTTATAAAATTATTTAGATATGAAAGTGTGGGTAGATCTAGAATCAAATATTACATTAGTAGTTATAGAGTGGATGATTAGTGTACCTTTCATCACATTGTTATTTCACCCTTCATTAGAAATAGAGATTGCATGAGATTTCCCCTTATCCCTTGGCTTAAGAGGTACTGATGTTGATCATCATCACCAAACATTGGTTTTAGGTAGTAGTTATAATTATTTCCATTGTCTTTACACTTCTACCACTAAATCATGGGAAGTGCATTATGTGACGTTTTTTTATCATTCTAAAAGTTAGCTAACTTCTTCCCATAACATAGGAAACTAATTTTCCAATGAACTTCCTTTCCACACTTAAAAAATTTATTTTACCCCTGAAGGAAATTTTCTCCTTACTTCTTCCCACACTTAGAGAATAAAGTAAAGATCATATTATTTTCATCATGGTATCTAGATTTTCCTTTAAACACTATATTCCTCTTCATATCAAAACCATGATATTGATACGTGACTCCAACCTCCATTTCTATCTTGATTGCACAATAAAAAATCTTTTCATTTATACTAAAGTCTCTAATGGACAAGAACCTTCGGAGACATGGCTTTAAGCCACTAAATACCCAGTAATATTTACTTCTGGGTTGGATGATATTGCTGATGTGTACCTCGCAAGTCTCATGAAATTATCCTCATAGGTTCCAAAAGATTTTTCATCCCTTTGCTTTAACTCAAGAAACTATTTATACATCTTGGTATGAAGAATCCATGGAAATTATTTATTAGAAAATAAGTACTTGAACTCATACCATTCCATAGATTTAACCATTTCGTACTGCCACATATACTTGATTAGAGTCCACCAGATGTCTACTTCTCCTTCTAACCAATAGACAACCAATATGACTTTCTTATGCTCTAAACACTAAAGAAAATAGAATATTCTTTTAGTGGTACTGATCCATTGCTTAGAAACAAGTGGATCTAAAGACCCTCTAAAAGAAGTTGGATGTTTCCTAAGGAAGTACTCAATAGAATGTTGTTCCCTCCTTTTCTCATTTGGGAGTCCACTATGATTCATAGCTTGAGAATGTCATGTGCCCTTAGAAATAAGATTTTTCATTCCAGCTCCCATAGCATTTAGTTGATCAGGAGGACAATTTTTTCATTGTCCATCACAATCACCATTAATGCAGTTCTTTCATGTTCTATCCATTTAATAAAACCAAAAACATAACGTATGAAAATTTTATCATAATGTGGAACCACATAATCATGAAAAATCACTTATAGGATTTCTAACTTATGAAGTGTTCATTAATCAATGACACTATACGTTTTTACTTTTTTATTCATAGACAACATCTATTTAAATCCATCATGATGGTTTTTGAATATTTTGTGAATTTCTAAAGAATATCCCCAAGGAGTGTTAAATTAGGTGTGAAACATGGCCTGTTTTCGTGTACCAAATTACCCCAAGTCAGGTCCTGAACATTTTTTCAAAGTTTTTACCCCTAGGTACATATTTTCTAGATCCATATCCACTTGTATTATCTTAAAAGGGTTGTATTTATATGAAACCACTCACTCTATCCTTTACCTAAATTCTAATACTTTTTTCTAAATGTTGACCCATACTTATACTTATATTTCAACATTTCCTTAGGGTTCCCACTACGTTTTTATCATACTAGTTTCCAAATGCTATCCAAAATTTTCCTCTGATACCAACTATAATGAACCAGTCATGGAATACATTAAAATTACATAACTTTTTACAAATACATAAAACAATATAAAAATAGACGCCTGAAGACCGTACTAGTATAGTGCATTTGAAAACATGGAAACATAAACAATGGTACATAAACAAGATAAGTTATCTCCTACTAGGTTCTCCTTGACTATAAACCTTCTTAGACACATCAAACATAATACATATATTCATAACCTAGGGATGAAACATAAAAGGGGTGGTCTCAAATGCATAGTAAGGGTAGAAAAGAGAGAGATATAAGAAAAATCATGGGCATAAGTGTTTGAGGACATGATCCTAAAAATATAAGATCATAGCCTAAATATCAATGATCATATACATGAATCATGGCATAAATCATGACAGTTCATAAGACACAAAGAATAATGAAATAGAGAACATAAGCCATGAAGTATAATTTTGGAATGAAACAAGGATTTATTTTTAGACACATATGCATATAATATAACTTCCATTGTTGCCAAGGAATCATAGGCAAGACCATATTGGTAGTATAGGTTCACTCCCCATAGAATCTTGGTAGTCATAGTTCACTCCTATGGATATATTAGTAGCATAATTTCACTCCTCATACCATATTTGTTGTCATGGTTCACTCCCAAGGCCATATTAGTAGTCAAGGTTCATTCCCAAGTCCATCATAGTCTATCTCATGTGATATAAATCTTACTTCAGTATGTTGGAGAGACATATAAGTCCCACCTCTATAATTCATAAATAATACATACATGTACCAAAAGATAAAAAATAGTACTATCTAAACCCATGAAATGAAAGGGGTATTATAAAAATTAAAACATATCATAACCTCTGGAAAGATACAAGTTTCATAATCATTTTATCATTAACATAACCTGTGAAAAGAAGCGGGCTTCATAAGAATATAACCCTTAAAGAGAAATGGTTTTCAATAACTTCATACTAATAAAATAATCCATTAATATAAGGAATATGAATGGAAACCTCTATCTTTTTTTCCAAAATAGAATTAGTAACACCAACTAATGTTATATTATATGGTAAATAATTTTTAAATATCTTCTAAAAATATTTCATTAGGAAAATATCCTTTCTTCTTTTAAAAATTATTTTTATAACATTAAACCTTTTGAAAAATTTTATTAGAAATTAGAATTGAAAACAAACAATGGAAGATTTTAAAACAATAAAACATTTTTAAAATACGTATTAAAAATAATCTATAGAATATATAAGTATGAAATGGAAAACACCGTTAATGGAGACCGTAGGTCGTACGTACGCATTAACACTATTTCCATTTAATTGTTGTGTTGAGAGAAAGAAAGTATATTATATATATATATCAATTATAAATTTGCTTTATGATATCATATATATCATATATATTCACAAATACCATCCTTAATACAATCCATGTAGTGTATGAATGAATCGTATCACTTTGAGGGGGTGATAGTCCACACTTCGTCAAATGAAATTATCTTATTTAAATAAAATAGAAAGCATAAATTTATGTTAAAAAAATTAAATAAGTGTAAATTAATTATTAATATAATATATATCATACATAAATAGAGTTTCCATCATTATGGTCACCATGAAAGGTGGTAAGGAAAATTGGACAATGATCTTTTAGTGAGGTGTCAGTTTGACATACACATAAATAGTATGTTGATTATACATTAGATGGAGGTGTGTGTAAGAGTATGAAGAATACTTATCATAAAAAATAATAATATATTTATGATAATGGTGTTCATATAAAATAATGGGAAAAAGAAAGTGGATAGGGTGGATAATGAAAATAGAAGAATGGACTTGAGAGAAGACGTTACCTCTTGATACGGTAACTGCTTTTGGTTTGTGCCAAAAATATTCTTTGGATTTCCTTCTTACCAAGTAATGTATTATAGGATAAAGATAGGAATATTGGGATTTGTATTTGGTATGTATTTTATGATATTAAGAGGTTTAAAAGGTTATATGAATTGGGAGAGGTGGTGTATTTTTATAGGGAAGGAAAATAAATCACTTGGAATTTTTAGAAACAAGTTAGGCGTACACATGTTATTGCCTAAAAAATTCATAAAAAACGAGTTAACTCAATAATTTATGGATTTTCGCCTAAATATGGATATTAAATTGCTGTTGGAAAAGTTTATATGTTATCTGAGCCCATTATTTTATGGTTTAGTCCCTAATTGAGCTTAATTGGTCCTTAATCGATGTGATTAATTTCAATCACTTTTACAAATAATTTTGGTAAAAAATGCACTTGGTATTATTAGAAAAAAATATTTTACTAAATTTTTTTATGTCATTATTTGTAAATTAAAATCATTAAAGCAGTAAAATTAATTTTCATTCTAATCCCTCATACAAAAATAAATAACAGGTTTTAAAGTAGAAAAATGTTCAAACGTATGTTATGATTTTATATTCAATATCAAATTGAAATTGATTCTAGTGAATTTAATTTTATTAATAGATTTAATATTTATCTAATATTACTTTAAAACAAATTAATAATATCATTTAACATTAATAATTAATTGAACAAAAAGGAAATTTTTAACTAAAAACTGTATTTTTCACTATTCATCAAAATATGAAGTTTCTCAGAAAAATCACAAAATTTCACCCTAATATAATTTAAATATTATGAATTAAAAATTGAATTTTATTTTATCAAATTTAATTTCTAAAATGTGCCCAAATTTAATTTTTTATTAAAAGTGGTTCATTTGAGAAAACAATATTTTAAAACATAAAAAGACTTTACCAAAAGTCATATCATTCATTTTCAATATGTCTTATTTATGTAAAAAAATTATAAAAAATATTTGAAAAGTAGTTATTACTATTAATATTAATATGTTTAAATTATTGGTTATAATTATCTAATTTAAATAATTATATCATTGAAATGTTGTTTATTTGAATCTCTGTGTTGCGTGTGATGTATGCTAATTCAGTGTTGAATGAAACATAAGTCATGTTAGTGTTGTGCGTAAAATTATATGATTTGGTGCCATGTGAAATTATTGTTTGAGTTAAGGAATTCCAAGACACAAGTAAATATTTAATTTATTAAAGAAAATTGTCCATACAAACTTGGAGTGTTACCGTTTTTTCTAGATACATCACTGAAAGATGGTTATAGGCTTCAGTGAGAATTCTTGGAGAAATATCAAGGGGAATTCATCTAAAGGAATCATATATTCTTATTTAATTCACATACCATCAATGGTGAGGGTTTTTGAGCATATAAAGCTACATATTTCTCAACTTTCTTCCTCTTTAGGGAATAGAAGTGGTTGGTGGGGAACCATTTCATGAACACTTTCAAGGTAGGAATGGTGTGATGTATATGTTGGTAATAACTTCCAAAGTAAACATGGATGACCATTTTTTTCTTGGTAGATTATTTTTTGACCATTTCAATCAAATAAGGAATTAATTAAATACCCATTTGTTCTTGGGTTTCCAAGTTGAGAAAACCATCTTAGAAGTGTCATTATAATTCTTAGGGCGTGATTTGATTGACAATTCTAACAATTTATACATGGTGAATTAGAACGAGTCCTTAAAATTCTAGAACCTTTTTTGTGGAGTGACATAGGTTTGATGTAAAAAGAGAGGAACACATCATCATGTATTTGGTTAGAAATTATCAGGTAAGCTTCATCTCAATTCTTCAATTTAGAGTATGAGCATTGACTCGAGTTTTAATGGATGATGTACCATATTATTAAGTGGTTCGTGGAGCTATGTTGGGTGTTTTGAATTGAAACATGCTTTTTTATACTAAATATAATGTCTTGAGTAGGTCAGGTGATGTATAAGTTAGTTCCACATGGATTATATGGGATGTGAAGTTCTAAGGCGGTGAGTTTGTAGTGTCTTATATTTTTGGATAGGATGAAATTCCTTAAGAATTTGAATTTTATCATTCGGTGGATGAGAGTCTTTACAAACGAAGATTCAAAATGAAAATTTTAGGGTTTGAATGCTTAAATATATTGTTCTTAGAGTTTTCTAAGGGTCCAAGGTGGGAATTGGGTGTCCCAATGAGTTTTGAGAATGTTAGGATCTGAAATTTTAAAAACTAGAGAAGTGGGCCAGTGCACACAATTTTTTTGAAATTGAGTGTCCCTCTATTAGGAACTTCATGGCTTTCTCAGTTAGGTTGAGGGTGTGGAAAGGATTATTTTACCTATGTGCACTTGGTATCATTACCATGCAACCTTATGTAGATCTTGGATAGATGGGAATCACATAGTTTGGGAATAGTTTTCTAAACTGTGCACATGAACCATGAGACCCCTCCCCTAAAGCAGTGACCCCCACATGGTTGGCGCATGGTTTGGCCCACCATGTTGTGAAACTATGAAACTAAATAAAGGTTTTTAAATTACACTATTTCTCTTCTTTTCATATTTTCCTCATACTCCTCTTTTATTCTCCCACTCATGAATCCTCTCCTCCCCCTCTCAAGGTACCCTAGGCCTTCTACTAGGCATGGAGCCATCTCATCCATTTGGGGTCAGAATAAACTGTTGTTAATGTCATTATATGCATATCGACAAGGGATTTGTTCCCTATATTCTTCAATACATTCCTCTTACTTGTCTGTGCTATTTTTGTGTGACCTAATTTTCCTATTTTTAGGGTTTTCAGCCATTTCTAATATTTACTTTTAATTGGAGTAAATCAATCCTTGATATTGGTCGTGTGGGTCGTCTATGGTATAAGGTAGGCTGCCTTTAGTTTTTTTCTCAAGTTTCACCACATTATAAAATATCATCTGTGTGTCACATGTTGTACCTACTGGGTATCACTGAAAAATAATAAATTTCCTTGAATAAATTTCGATATTGTTCCATATTATGTGTTTCGGTCTTTCTTGGCGTGGTTAGAGCTAATGAACTCAATATAAACCACCCCTCTTGGGTGGGTTCATCTAGCCTCCCTTTATAAATGTTTTATTCCTTTATTAGGGACACCCATTGGGGTGTTAAATTATTTATATATGATTTTTTTATACTTGTATATTTCTAAAACACATTTAGGGTGGGTTGATTTATTTCTTATAATGGAATTGGATAGCCTAAGGTTAAATAAATGATCTGTTTTATTAAAAACATCATATTTTCTAATAAAACCCTATAATGAGGTGCACTTAATTCAAATTTGAAATGTTATATATTTTTTATTTCTTTCTTTCATAAATTTTATGGGTGTTACCTATATTATTTTTTGGGTTCTGGCCTCTTAATGTGGTTTACTTTGGTATGTGGAATTTTTATTCTAAAATAAATAAGAAAATGGGCGTGTCCCACTTAAGGAATCATTTTTTTACTGTTATGGAATGATAACTAACTTGGCCTTTTATATTTTTTTTAATTAAATTGATAAAATGAATAATAAAAACTATGAGTAATAATCATGTTTCCTTCCATGGAATGCCAAGTATAGGATCATCGTTCTTGTGTTCATTTTTGATGACGGGGTTTTTTACACTGGGGGTGATAATATTACACAAGGATGAGATCATTATCTGGATTTCATACCTTAGCATGAGTGATATCGGTTCTCTAGGAGAGAAAACATGGATAATATTGGTGGATATAAAGTTACCCAAGGGAACGAGAGGGACTCAGTCCCCTATGTGAGATAACAAGTATAAGATCATTCGTCATTATCTCACATTATGTTGGGAGTGATATTTTCAAGGCCCTTTATAAATCAAATTGAAAAGACTCCAATGTTAGTGAACATTTGTGGCACACCTAGTGAGATATATGGGTTCCTTATTATGTTTCACCTCACACGGGCCCTGTATTCTTCCTATTAAGCTTTTGGGTAGTTATTTTTATATTAAAGGTTGATGATACATATTTTTTATCCAACAGATGCATCTACCCGGCCAAATCACATGTTTTGGTTTGGTCGATATCATGACACCTATTTTATGACTTTTTTATTATTTCCCCCCACATATATTTTTATAGGTTTTTTATGGTTTATACATTTTCAGTCTAGGCCAAATATGGTATGGTCAGGCCATGTGCCATTGAAGAGCCTGAGACAAAATTAGTTATTTCTTTCTTTCTTTTTACTGCTTTACTTTTGATATGGGACCACTCTACCTTTTTTATATACGTGAAATGGATTATGATTTAGACACCAATGGTGGTGGCCTAATGAGTGTATATAACACCCTTCTTAGGATTCCATTACAATGAGGTTCTTGATAAGATCCTCTTGTTTTCTTGTCCTTTATCCTTTTATTTTTCAATGCATTGTACCCAGTAGTTAGGAGCCTGAGACTAAGCTAGTACTCAGGATTCTAGAGGAGACAACACTCAAGGCATTTTTATTCTTTTCCTTTATTCATGTATTTTATCATATCACATAAATATTCTTTCCTAATTTATAATGCAACACCACATTAGCATGGATGCATAATTTTATATTTGGGGTTGGCCACCATTATATAGTTATTATATTTACCTTGCACTACTTATCACTTATTTACACTATTTTCACTATCTATTCATTTATTCCTGATTATACTGATATGTTACTCTGATCTTGTGGGTATAGTCTCCCCACTGTACCACCATTACACCCTCACTACTAGTCGGTAACCCCTGGTTTATTGGGAGGCGCTCTTGAGGACATACGGTGCCTAGTATGGCTACTTGTTTTATGGTCATCTAGGAAAGTAAATTACATTTTCAATATATAAACTCTCATCTTACTCACTAGGGAATTTTCTAGGACCCCTTTGACTCGTCCTGGTCTCTTATCATAATAACCGTCCCATATCTACCAACCGCCATTGACTATATAGCTCATAAGCACTTATTGATCATGACATCAATATGTGGATTCCAATCCCATTTCAATTATCCAGTCACACCCCAGTCTTGTTCACTAAGGACCATCACTAACAAAATAAATCTAATCCTCCATATAAATCACATTCTAAGTCCTTGACTATTCCCATGACCCTCACAAAGGATTCATCTCACATCTCAAATAGAGATATCTCAGAACATCACTTAGAGGAAATATGTATTCAAAAAATCAGTCTTTCCGTAGAGGGAATACCCCTATTATATTTCATTTCAAGAGTTTACTCCACCTTAATATGGGTTTCTCTCATCACACATAAAATTTAAGGTCATATCATTCTACATTTCAATGCCAAATCCTCCCCTACTTACCCAACATGACCTAAGAAAAGCCTAATATGTAACCTATAACTAATATCACACACCAAGACCCTTCTCAAATATCAAATATACTTTATTGATGCATTTTACTCTTGGAAACAAGGTTTTTAGGAAATATAATGACACTCAAGTTCTAAAAACTGTTTGTTCCACCTCAAGGAGGCTCATGTTAGTCTTATCTCTTTCTCTATGGAACTCTTGGCCTCTATCTATCTAATCGATCAAATGAAACATGCATGTATACAAGAAATTATAGATAAAAAATTATATTAATTTATGTCAAAGGGCTTTTATAAACCCAACTTGAATTTTAACCCTCAACAATATTTCACACATCATCACCCATGGCTGTCTATGCATCATCCAAGATCTCATTTCCACTTGACCCCTATCTCAGGCCATACATCTCAAAGTATTTATTATAAAAGTGTATAAATGATTCATTAATTTAAACCAAATAGATATAATAATCCTAAAGCTAACTGATAATTACCACATCTCTCAAACTAGCCTCAAGCTTCTATCCTTCTAAGACGTCCTTTTACCATTTTAAAAAATCTCAGTCATCCTCTCCCAATTCCATGATGGTTTAGAAGAATCCGGGAAAAATCCTAGACCAAATTTGACACAAAATCAAGGGATTGAAAGGGGGAACTAAAAAATTTATTGGAGAAACATACCTAGAATCACATCTTAAGCACATCTAAACTTACCCTCTCCATAGGGCAACAATGGGAAAGAGAAAGGGTGTGGTTACAGCTAAAATGGCCCTCCTAGAAAATATATTCCCTAAAAAATGATGGGAGGATGACTGGTGAATTATCATTTCCACTATGCTAATGATAAAATAGTTGTGGAAGTATTATGGAATGAATAAAGGACTCATACTCAATTCCTTGACCCAGTGATGCCTTACCACACAACCACTAGGGTTATGATACAATGGATTTACCTATGTTTCTAGATACAATATAGAGGAACTCTCTATGATGAATCACACCTCATGGGGAAGAACAAGTCCCTTAATCCTACATACTATCCTTGGGATATCCCTCTTGGTCTATAGAGTGGTTCTATTCCATAAGAATCATGGTATTGTGTGGTCCTAGGGTTCCGTACAACTACTCGTGAAGGGGAAGAGGGCTTAACGATTACCACTACCACTATAGTGTGTCACCTAATGGCCATAACATATGGAATCCACTATGATAGACCTATGTAACAATGTGGGGGGTGTAGTGCGGTCCTCCACTCAAATTCACCACTACAATGCATCCCTTCACCACTACACCATGGACTTCCTACCATTAAGCCTTCATATTATAGAGCACATTCACCATACTTGGTGGCTTCTTGTAGCTAAAAAAGTAGCTATGGTCACCCCAACCATTCCCCAACACTCACAAAATCACCCAAACCACCAACCAAGCTATGTTTCACATAAAAAAATATGTTTGAGATGTTCCAATGCTAATAATCCAAATAAAATTCCCAATTTAAGAAGCAACCCCAAATAAAATATAAATATTCAAATTTATTCTAAAAATTAATGACCCTCAAATCTACGATTCATTAAAAACTCATTACCATATTGATTATCACCCTCAACAAGAACCTAGAAGCCTAAAAAATTTAATATCAACCAATCCTAGCCATCAATTCACGACCAATTCCCCATATTCCATATCTAAATACTAAGTATTCCATTTGTAGAACTCTGAACACCATAGTGCACTGTTCAGCAAGGATATAGACATCCACTCACCATCATCACTAATAGAAAAGTCATTCTAATCACTTATATAGATAGCTAATATTTTCATACATGGATATTACCTATTTTAGATGAATATTCATTACATTACACATACACATTCATGAGGACCATAATAGTTTGATGTCATTGGAAATGTGGAACAAAATCTTATAATTTGGTAAAATATCTTAAATTTTTCCAAAAAAAGATCTTCCATTTAGTACTATTCAGATACATACCCTACCTACGAATATTATTTGTAACATGGGGAAAGGAAACAAAAGAAAGCATGGGATCAAATGGTTAGTAAGGGTAAAAAGGGAAATAGATAAAAATAACATGATTATATAGGTATGAGAATGTGAGGATAACATATGAAAACCATACCCTACATATAGAAGATCAAAATCTTGAGTCATGAAAAAAATATTGGATGTTTAAACTAGATGAATCAGAAAGAAATCAAAAAACATTATCCATAAGATCAAAATATTGGCATAAGGCATTGATTTGAGGCATACACATAAGCATTGAAATCATGTATATATTAGTAAAGGATCTTTTACAAATTTATCATAGTAGAATGTGTTCACTCCCTAAGCCATCATAGTTTTCATGATTCACATACAATACCATCATAGAGGACAAATTCACTTACCGAATTGGGTCCACTCTCTATTTCGGTTCTACCTATCTTCGGAGATATAAATATTTACCCAATGCATTGGGGTGAGATATAGGTACCAACAGTCACATGATGAATATTATACATATGTGTGATATAAGATCATACATATTTCATCATATGTTAACTCATTAAATTAAATGGGTTTCATAAACATTTCATCATATCATAACCTATAGTAAATTTATAGTTTTCATAATTATTTAATCATTTCATCATACCATAACCTATGAAAAAATAAGTGGAATTAATAATAATTTTATCATGGTATAACTCATGAAATATAATTCTATTTAATAAACATGTTTTCAATATAAAATATTTAGAGAAAAAATAATAGTTGTATCCTTGGTTAATATCCCTAAAAAATATTAAGCAACATCAAAGGATTCCGTATTATATGAAGAATTATTTTGAAAGATTGCTTGTAACATTTCTTGAGGAAAATAAATTTTCCTTGAAATCACTATTTAATACTAGAAAATCATAAGATATTTTAAAAATCATTCTCTGAAAATATATCCTTGAAAAATTATAAATGATTCTTCAAAAACATTTAAAAATATTCATTAGAAATACTCTTTCCACTTTGAAAAAAAAACATTTTAAAACATAAAATATTTTGAAAACATTTTTATTTGAAAATAACCATGAAAATATATAATTTAATATTCAATGAAAATACTAATCTTGATGGTGGTAAATTCCTTTCATACCGTACATGTTAAAATAAATATTCCCTTACATTATTAGTAAAAGCCAAATGGTCATTGTTTATTAAATAAAATAGAGATTAATTTTAAAATATTTATTATAACAATAATTTATGTGTAAAAATTCATTGATAAATAATTTGTAAAATTTAAATTCAATTTTGAAAATTCTTTTAGAAAACATGGTTTTGGAAGAAGGCAGGTTTTCGATCGAAAAGATGATTTTTCTTAAAATCATTATTTTTGAGCACTTGTAGACATATATAATGAAAAATAAAGTAAAAAATGTATTTTAATTAAATACATAGAGGAGAATAAATTTAATGAGTTTCTAGATATATGGACTATCAAATTCTATCATAAAAATCATGATCATAAATAATCTAGATAAATGATGGGTAGTAACAGAAAATATTTATGACTTTGGAAAAATTAAAATATATGCCCCATGAAGGATTATCATTAAATGAAACATAAAATATAATAAGGATAAATAAATTCATGATATTACAGGTCAATGGTTCTATATATACCCCTTATACAAGAATATAGGTTTATAACATAATCATATGTCTTAGAGAAGGAAAAATTGAGACCAAAATATCTTACCGATTTGTAAAATTTTGAACTATAAACCCTATAACCTAGAGACACTAAAACGGATATGTAAATACCAATAATTTTAATTATAATAATCATAAATTACATTAATGGTTAGTATATATACCATATAAGTTAAATAGGTGGTGAATATGGCATGTGTCTCACATCAATAAGACGTGAGATGAAAATCCCTTATCTTAAGTATTGACATCAATAATACACATTAAAAATACTTAATAATAAATATAAAATTATTATACATATATTAATGAAAAATGTTTATATATTTCATACCATATATTATTTTATGATGACCTTTTATTACATGTTTATTTATAATTACATGTCAAAGTTACGTTTCAGGTAATAATCACTTTGTTTTTCATATATGATATGTTTTTTTTATTTTTATTCCCCTTTATTTCATCATGATCTTAATATATAAATAATATTAACCATGATATAAATTTCATATATAGTAATTAATAAATTATTTATTGTAATCCATAAAATTCAGTGATTGAAAATGAAATACACCTTCATAGAGATGTTAGGCCTCACATATGAATGAACGTTGTTTCCATTTTCGTGTTAGATTGTAATAAATAAATTTAAATGACATATTAACATTACATGATAATTTGTATTTCATATTTATCAAATATTTTTCATTAAACACATCTATTGGAATAACATGTTTTTATAATCCAAAATCATGTTTCATTTATGTGATAATCATGTTTCTATTATAAGATAATAGCATTTCATTAATATTATTCGTTTCAATAAAGTGATAACTATGTATCTTTAGTCTCACTATTCTATCGTTTAAGATTACAGTGAAAAATTTATTTAAGTAGAATGATCATCGATAGAAGGTGGCCGATTAAAGGTCACCGCTTAAAGGTCACCGATGAAAGTTCATCGATGAAAGGTCACCGATGAAGGTCACTGATGAAAGTCCCCAATGAGGGATACCGATGTAGTCTACCATTGAATCCTACTGTTGAAGTCTACTATTGATAAGGATACCGCTACCAGTTTACCGATCCTCACTCTTCTATTCTATACTTTTTCATATTTTTAAGATTATTCTAACGATCATATTTGGTCAATTTTATGCTTCTGACATTAATTAATGCTGATTGTAGACATATCAAAGACTGTATCTGGGGATAGTACAATGTGTGAGGAGGACCACACATGGTTTACTTATTCCTATTTTGGACCTCAAATATAAATGATAAGACTGAGGAAGAAAATGATATAGTGTGAGAAGTTTGTAAGGACCAAGGAAGGAATGAGAAAGAGCTTACTAGCTAGATCAAAGGGAATAAGGAAGAACCACCCATCACATACACTGTGAACCCAAGAGCCTCAATATGATTTTTTCGACAGAACAAATTCAAGGCTTCCATTTGTGCTTCATCAACTCTATATCTGACCAAGAAGAAGAACATCCCCATATCTGAAAGCTAGAACTTGGTGTTGCGACACTCTATTTTGAGGAAAACTTATATAGAAAGACTCAAACATCCATTTCTTCACTCCAATGAGTCAAGATCTAAAATTCAATCACATAGATCCTTCTAAACTCAATCTTATAATATCATCCCTATTGTGTTATTTTTTTACATTTGTGAGAAGTGTGTATTTGTTTGTCACAAACACTATCTCTTGTGCTTGAAACAGAGGATACAGAAAATCCCCACATCAAACATCACATACAGCTTGTTTCCCACATATAACTGTGGAAGAGACAATGTGTGGTCTGTATTGTTTTTTCCCATGATGAACTATGGTAGAGGGTGTGAACCTTGGAAAGTTTTTAAAAACTGTTGTAAAGCCCGATACAGGTTGTGTGTCAATTTTATAGTTAGTATAAACTTATCAGTGGTAGGTGATCACTAAGTAGAGAGGATTAAGTCTCATCTTGAGACTAAATCTATTCTTTAGCTCTGTCTGTGTACTATATTTATTAATACTCTATTTTTCTATTTTTGATCTTAATAATTTCAAAAACAGAAAACAGTTTTACATTAACTCTTAAAGTTAGTTCTGGTTAGTGTGTTTATGGGTTTAATTCTGTAAACCTATTTCAAAAGTTAAAGAAGTGTTTTACACTAATTCAAATGAGGACTAACCACCCTTTGAGAAACATGTTGACCAACTAAACATTTATATCTCTACTTCCTTAATTAACTGGGCCGTCTTAAAATTGGGGGATCTTTAACATAATGTTTTAACAGAAATTTTAAGTAGGAACTCAATTCACCCCCTCTTGATATTCCACTCTGACCAAAATTTAGTATCAGAGGATTAAATATTTATTTCTACTATATGAACTGTTGTTCAAGTTTTCAAATTGTTTCCAACTGTGATGTTAGTTGTATCTTGAATATCTTATAATTTCAGTCGTATCGAAATTTTCAGTTCTTCAAAATTATAATTAACTATGGATAATAGATTTGAGGGTGATGTTACTTACATGTCACCTTTCTTTAATGGTAATAACTATACTCAGTGGAAATTACAAATGAAAATGCATATAGAGAGAACAGGTCCTGAAATATAGTACACAATTGTAGAGAAACATGCTTTGCCTCTTACTGCTAGGGACACATGGTCTTAGTTGAAAAAATATACATATATTAATAACTGTAAAGAAATGAATGCATTGTACTATTCTCTATGTGATTAGGAATTCAATCGAATATCTTCATGTAAAACTGATTTTAAAATTTGGGATAATTTGGTTATTTCTCAAGAGGGAACAGCCAATGTTAAAGAAATGAGATTAAATATTTATACTATTAAATATGATAATTTTACAATAATTTCTGATGAACATATATATGAAACCTATCTCAGTTTAAATGAAATAGTAAAGACTATGAGTTTTCTTGGGAAACCAGTAGACAACAAGGATCAGATTATGAGGTTGCATTGATTCCTACCTGAAAGATGGAGAAGATATTTTGTTTCTATCTAAGAATCCAGTGAAATAGGAAAGATACCACTGAAGGAACTAATTATAAAACTTGTGATTTATGAAGAATAGTATAAGGTAAATCAAGAAGAAGATAAATAACCAAGAAAGAAATCTGTAGCATTCAAGACTGCTACCTCAAATATCAAAGATAAAGAAATATTTCAAGCTCTTCTAGACACTTACACTAGTGAAGACCTGACTTCTTACAGTGATGATGAGATGACTCATCTTTCTAGGAGATTCAAGAAGTTCTACCGTAAGAATAAGTTCTTTATAAAATCAAAATATAAAGTAAGGTATGATAGTAAAGGACAATGGAAAAAGGAAAGAAAATGGAAGGACAACGCAAATGAGATAGTATTCTATGTGTGTAAATGAAAAGGCCATGTGAAGGGTGATTTCCCCAAGTTGAAATTTAAGAATAAATTTGACGAAAATGGAAAAGGATATAAAAAGGAAATGAATGATACTTAGATTGCTTTAGAAGATAGCTCTAGTGGATCTAAAACATCTGATATTGAGATGAAAAAACATGCAATCCTGTGTTTCATGACAGAAATATCTGTGGTAATACCCAATTCTTCAATATATAATGCTTATTATTTTGGGAATGAAAGTGAATCAAATAATGATGACAATATTACTAAGGATAAACTATATGAATATTGTAAAATGATTGAGGAAACCTTTAATGAACTCAAGGATAAATATAAATTATTTAAAAGATAACATGCTTTAAATGCTAATTATAAGCCTTATTTGGATATTGAGAAAGAAATATGTGCTCAACAATTAAATAAAAATACTGAACAGAAATTATCAAATGAAAAATTAAAAAGGGATCTTGAGAAGTTTACTACACGTAGAGATACCTTGATTCAGTTACTAGGGAAATATATTTCTAAAAAATACACAAATAGTCTAGAATATCAAACAGGATAGAGAAGGATTATTAAAAATAAATTTTTTTCAAAATATGGATAGTTCACTACTAGTTCAAGTTCTGAACCATCTTTTGAGAAAAAAATTTCGAAAGGACTTAACAAAGTGATCATGTATCAAAACATATCTATTAATTATAGAAAACTTGTGAGAAACGTATGGGTTCCTAAAGCTTTACTTGATAACCACTCTAGACCCAAGAAAATATGGGTACCAATTTTACCTTATGCTTAAACTGTTTTGCAAGAAAATTGTTTAAAAATATCCTTTAAAAATCTATGGTACTTGCACAATGGATGTTCAAGACGGATGACAGGAGACTATTCATGCTTCAAGAGCATAATTAATGTTGATAGTGGACATGTCACATTTGGGGATAATTCTAAAGGGAATATCGTCGGCTTAGGCCAAATTGGTAACCATAATAATATATTAATTTCAAAAGTACTTTTTTTTGATGGGTTAAAATACAATTTACTGAATATCTCTCATTTTTTTGATGATGGTTTCAATGTAAAATTTGAAAATGATACATGCAATGTTTTTAATTCTATTTTTTTTAATATTCACTACTCTTAGAAATAAAAATGTATATGTGGTTGATTTAAATTCATTAGCTAAGAAAAATGTTTCTTGTTAAAATGCACTTCATAAGGAATCCTGGTTATGGAACAGAAGATTAGGACACTGCAATGTGCACTCACATAGAAAACTAACTAGGAATGGTTTATTTAGATACTTTTTTAAATTTAAATTTCCACTTAACAAAGTTGGTAATCCTTGTCAAAAAGAAAAACAACACAAAGTTTATTTCAAACCAAATAATTATTTTTCCACTTTTCAACTGCCTGAGTTGGTTCACATGGATTTGTTTGGACCATCTATAGTTTCAAGTTTAAATGGAAAGAACTATGTTTATGTTATTTTAGATGATTTTTCTAGATATACTTGGGTATAATTTTTAGCTCACAAATGTGAATCATGCTGTTAATTCATTAGATATTCTAAGTCTGTATAAAATCTCAGTGGACTTAAAATTAAGACCTTGAGAAGTTATCATGGTCGTGAGTTTGAAAATCATGATTTTGAATAATTTTTCTCAAAAAATGGCTATAATCATAATTTATATACTCTTAAAACACCTTAAAAAAGGAGTTGTAGAACAAAGAAATAGAACACTTCATTTGATTGCATGGACTACGCTAAATTAGTATAATATACCTATCTCTTTTTGGGATGAATTTGTTAATACAGCTTGTTACATCATCAATAGAGTCTTAATTAGAACTGTTCTTAAGAAGACCCCTTATTATCTATAGAATAATATGACGCCAAAGGTTAATTATAATATAGTTTTTGGTTTCTAAGTCTTTATTCCTAACACTAGGGGTATTATTGACATGTTTTCTTCCAAGAGTGATGATGGAATTTTCCTAGGTTACTCAATCTCCAGTAAATATTATAGAGTATTCGATAAGAGAACCAAATGTGTGGAAGAATCTGTTGCTGTCAAATTTTATGAAACTGATCCACATGAACCCAAAATATCTATTGAACATTTTGAGGAAGATATGTCAATTCTATACCTTAATGATAAAGATAGTGAACCCTTAGTAAAAACAACAAGTTCTGGAAATTTTCCTGAATCCAAGCATGGTGAATCTGAAACTTTAGAAAACCATGAGAAGTCTAGTTAAACTATTTTTAGAGGTATTAAAACTCTCAATAATCATCTTTTATATGTTTTTGTACGTGATCTAAATAGAGAAAGACAAACTAGAGATTCTCTAAGAAACCATGCTGAACATCATGCCTTTATTTCCCAGCTTGAACCTAAAAATAACGATGATGTAATCAGTGATGAATTTTGGGTGATTGCTATGCAAGAAGAATTAAATTAGTTTGAAAGAAAAAAAGTTTTGGAATTATTAGAAAGACCTAAAGACACATTGACCATATGCACTAAATGGGTGTTTTGAAGTAAAGTTGATAAATCTGGAAAGATAGTTAGAAACAAGGCTAGACTAGTTGCACAAGGATATAGTCTAGAAGAAGGAATATACTTTGAGGAAACCTTTTCACCTGCATCTAGAGAAGAAGACATTAGGATACTACTTTCTTATGTAGCTCATCTGAATTTCAAACTTTATCAAATGGATGTAAAAAGTACATTTCTAAATGGGTACATAGTTGAGGATGTATTTGTTGAACAACCCATTGGTTTTACAAGTCCCAATTTTTCAAATCATGTAATTAAACTTTCAAAATACCTATATGGTCTAAAAAACTCCAATATCATGGTATGATTGACTTAGTTCATTTATTATTTCAAAAGGTTATACTAAAGGAATAACTGATCCTACTCTTTTTATCAAAAATATTTCCAATGATGTTTTAATAGTACAGATTTCCTTAGATGAAATTATTTTTGGATCCTATAAAAATTATTTATCTATCGATTTATCAGAAATGATGCAAGATGAATTTGAAATGAGTATAATGGTTGAACGTAAATTTTTCCTTGAATTTAAAAATTTTCAAAATAAAAAATGTATTATTTTAAATCAGAGTAAATATACTAAGGATATTTTGAAACATTTTGGATTGGATAGAAATAAAGGTACTGATACACCTATGAGTTTGACTTGTAAGTTGGATGTTGATGATACTGTTAAATAAGTGGCTCAAACCAATTATAGAGGTATTATTGGGCATCTTCTCTACCTTACTGATAACATACCTGATATTATGTTTAGTGCATGCATGTGTGCTTGTTTTCAATCCAATCCCAAAGGGTCTCATTTAACTACTACTAAAAGTATTTTTAATTATCTCAAGTATACTATAAACATAGGACTATTTTATCCAAGTGGACAATCATTTAATTTAATATGTTAATTGGATGCCGACTTCACTGGTTTTAAGTTAGATATAAATATCACCTCTGGAACATGTCACATTTTGGGAAAGTCACTAGTATCATAGTGTAATAAGAAACATAATTCTATTGCATTATCTACTACTGATGCAGAATATATAGCTACTGGTAGTTTTCGTGCTCAAATTATATAGATAAAACACACTTTAATAGACTATGGATATCAATTTAAACATGTCCATATAAATTGTTACAATACAAGTGATATTAACAACTCTAAAAATCTAGTATCTCATGCTATAACAAAGAGAATTGATGTGAGACATCACTTATTATGAGATTATTATCAAAGATATGATATCACTCTTGAATTCATTGGCACATAACACCAATTGGATGATATATTCACAAATCCATTGAGCTCTGAGAGGTTAAATTACATCAAACATGAGTTTGGTATGATAAACTGCTATGTTTGGACCTCACCATTGGACCTCACTGTTAGGAACCTCACTTTTAGACCTCACAATTAGGAACATCACCATTGGAACACACCATTAGGAACCTCACCATTGGACCTCACTATTAGAAAAACCTCACTATTGGACCACACCATTAGGAACCTCACCATTGGACCTCACTGTTAAGAACCTCACCGTTGGACCTCACCTTTAAAAACCCCATTGTTGGATCTCACCATTAGGAACCTCACCATTGGACCTCACCATTAGGAACCTCCCCATTGGACCTCACCATTAGGAACCTCACAATTGGACCTCACTATTGGACTTAATTTTTATACCTCACTGTTGGGACCTCACCCTTAAGACCTCACCGTCGACACCTTACTGATATTTGATTTTTCTGGGACTTTCCATTTTTTAAGCTAGAATCTAAAACATTTGTAGTATTACTTATTTCTTTTACTTGATTTTTTAGATCCGTAAATTAAAAAAACCATTTGAAAACCACATTTTGATCCACTTCATACCTCTACCTAACCTATTTCTCCCTAACCTTGGATCCTAACTATCTTATGAAAAACCCTAACAGCTTCAGATCCCATGGAACGATTGAAGAGGACAATGTTCAGTGATGAAGGAGATGTGCCAAATACTATGAGACCATGAGCTGGATCTAGTAGTGGAATTGAGGTAGTAGAAAAGATGATCAATCCACATTTCTTGATGAGGGAAATCGTGGTTGAGAAGGAATTAAACTCAGAATGGCTGCTATCAAGCAAGTCTCTGGTGCTGAATGCACATGAAGCTCAGGACATGGTCAAATGATTTGAAAATAATAATGGACCATATTACCTGATGTTAGAGAAGGAATTTTAGGAATCTATGAAATTCGAGAAGTCTGAGAATTAGAACCAAATGTCTTCAATAGTAAATGGAGTTAGTGTGAGCTTGTCCTCTATTGAATGGGCTAACTATTTAAGGGTTCAACATGAAGAATTTTCTTATTACTACTCTGGAGTGGTACCTCACAATAGTGAGTTCTTTTGTTATGAAGAATCCTTGGTTGAACTGAGAGGGAATGGAATCCCTAGTAAAGTTATTGTGGATGAAATAGAAGGAGATTAAATGTTGTTTAAGTTTGTTCATCATGTTTTCAGTCCCAAGAGAGGGGACTCTACTACCTTGAAATATCAAAACATGTTTCTTTGGATATGTTGATGCATGGATAGAAGATAAATATGTGTAGGTTAGTGATTATTTAATTAGAGGATATGAAAAATACCATTTCCAAGTCTAATTCTTTGTTTCACGTTAGATTGATATCCCAAATATTCAAAGTAAAAGGATTTGCTGGAAATAAGGAGGAAAGAGTTATTGTAAGAGACAACTTCTACATTACCATGATGATCTGCAAGTTTATAAAGTTCAACTAGAACCCATGGAAATGAAAATGGTGGAATGATGAGGCAAAGATATATAAATAATTCAACCCTATCAAAAATTCTACTAGGAAAAAGAATAATAGAGATCTAGGTCTAATGCCTGATAAAGTGGAGCAAGTATACTCAGATGAAGGAAAAGAGTCTTCTGTTGTTCAAGAAAGAGAGTTTTATTCTATAGATAATAGGAGTGATCTTGAAATTCCATCAATCCCTCATGAATTTTTTTTCTTTAGTGAGCCTAGACCACCAAAGAGATTTCCTAGAAGATAGACTATCCTAATGGACATTGATGATGAGGAAACCAGTGAAGAAGAATGGGAAGAAACTGTCTTCAGATACATTAGAGAGACTGCAGAGGTGGAAGATGACACTGAATCAGTCATGGTGATTTTGAGACAGCTTATAATGAAAGTGAAGAGGAATTTCTAACTCCCAGTCCTCTGATTGGACATACAGAAATGATAGAAAGTGTAGATGAAGAGGTTGATGATTCAGTTGAAGCTGGAATTGAAATGGTGGTAGTTGATGATTCTATAGAAGAAGTGGAAGTGGACTATCCAATTGATATAGTAGATCAAAGTGGTATATTATAGTTATATGTAATTAATTAGAAGAATTCTCTAAGTGAGAGGGAGGAACATGTTTACACAGGTTCTGTGGTTGTTGCTCATGGAGTAGAAGACTAGTTAGAAGAAACATGATTCATAGTCTTGGGCTTAGACTGTGGATAATCTGATAATGAAAATCCTAACAGAATCCCTCTAATTCCTTTTGTTTTAGAAACTACCATTGTACAACCAGTAGTGATCTTACCTCGAGACTTTGTGAAGTAGGATGATTTAGAATTGTTAAGTCACATTTCAAGAGATACTTTGATGAGAGAACTATTGGGATAGAGAGAACAATGGCTCTCAATCCCAAAGTAGTGGCATCTTCCTTAGAATGAGTTATTTATACCTCTCACTGGTGTTTTATACTTGAATTGAAGGAGTGTTAGAATCAGGTAAGAACCCTAGCAAAGTCTATGGAATCTATGAAATAGTCAGTTTTTAGTTTAGACTCCTATATGGCTTCAAGGGTTCAAGTTGACAAAGACCTTAAGTATGTCAAGATTGTTGTTCAGCATATGGTCACTGTGTTTTTAGACTTTAATAAGTCAACAGAGACACTTTTGAGTGAACAAGATAATGATGTGAAGAGGATAATAAGTGGTCTGAACAAATCTTTTAAAGAGACATTGGATTTCACTATATAACCATTGTGTTCATATTCTACATCTTCATCCTATCCTCCTATTGACCTAGATTCTTTTAGATCAGTTGTTAGAGAAAAAGTGTAGAAGTTCTTTGGTTCCAATACCCCAGACACTAAGTTTTTGAGTGAGTTCATCTCCACTATAAGAGAAATTTATAAGCTCGTGGGATTTTATTTAAGGGAAGATAATTGGGGTCAGAAGGCCATCAAAGAGAAAGTTTATTTCTATTACAAAAGGGTGTACACTAAGCATCAGATGGATGGTCAGTTTATGCTACTTTTGGAAAACACGAGGATCCCATCTGTCACTCAGGCATTTAAGGATCATGTTAGCATGCTTAGAGAGTTGACTCATGACTTAGAGAAATTCATGGAGAATAAGGATGATTTCATCTCAACTATGAAAAGAGGAGGAAGCATTATTATGGATTTCAAGAAATATTTTTTTCCCTTCCTCATTGTGGACTTCTCTCCCATCATTGTTCCACCAGCATTGCCTTCTTCCACAATTGCCTAAGGATCTACCATTGTTGCTCCTTTTATGACTCTTGAACATGCCATTAGATTCCTGACCCGTATGATTCCTCAGAGATATAATCACTATAGGTCTACTGATACTTCTATAGCTGCTCCTCTGACACTTCTCACTACCATACCTAGTCATATCCCTCCATCTTATGGACCTGAATCCTCATCTTCCTAATACAACCCTCCTTTGGACATATCTAAATCAGATTGATTGTGGGATTCATTAGTTGATAATGATATTTGTACTATTTTTTATATATTTTACTCTTTCTTAATTGTTAATAAAATCCTCTTTTGTCTCTTTGTATCTTCCATTACTTTTTTTAGTCACAATTTGGGAGAAGTTTTCAATTTATTTTTAAGTTTTAAGTTGACTAGAGTCCTTGCGTATATACAATATCTATATTTTCCACAACAAACATGGTTCAATTTTAATTATACAGACCTATGAAGATATTTTCAAATGTTCTTAACCCTGATTCAATAATACTTAAATCAAAATTTTCACTGAAATAATTTGTGATTATCAAAATGAGGGAGATTGTTAGACTCACCTGTTTTGATAATACCAAATCATGTTTCATTTATGTGATAATCATGTTTCTATTATAATAAAATCCTGTTTCATTAATATACTTCATTTCATCCAGGTGATAACAATGTATCATTAATCTCATCGTTCTATCGTTTAAGCTTATTGTGAAAAATTTATCTATGTAGAAATGTCACCAATAGAAGGTCACTGATGAAAGGTCACTGATTAATGGTCACCGATGAATGGTCACCGATGAAAGTCACCAATGAAAGCTACCGATATAGTCTACTATTGAAGCCAAATGTTGATGTGTACTATAGGAAGGCTACCGCTACCAGTCTACTAATGCTCACTCTTCTATTCCATACTTTGTAAAATTCTTAAGATTATTTTAATATTCTTATTTAGTAAATTTAATGCTTCTGAAATTAATTAATTATTATAGTAGACATATCAAGAGACCGTATCTAGGGAAAATATGAGGTACGAGGAGGACCGTACGTGGTTTACATATTCCTATTGTCGGACCTCAAATAAAAAATGGATGACCGAGGAATAATAAGATATATTGTGAGAAGTGTGTAAAGACAGAGGAATACATGAGAAATGACTTACTCTATAGATAAATGAGAACAAGGAAGAACCATCCATCACTTACAATGAAAACCCAAGAGCCTCTAGAAGATTATTCCAGGAGAACAAATTCAGGGTTTCCTTCTGTGCTTCATCAACTATCTATCTGACCAAGAAGAAGAACATCTCAGTTCTTGAAAGCCCGAACCTAGAGTTGTGACACTCTGTTTTGAAGAAATATTCCAGAGAAAGACTCAAACTGAAATTTCTTCACTCCAAGGAGTCAAGATCTAAACTTCAAACCCATAGAGCCTTCTAAACTCAATATTATAAAATTAGCTCTATTGTGTTATTTTATTTTACATTTGTGTGAAGTGTGTGTTTATTTCTTACACACCCTATCTCCTATGCTTGAACTGGAGGATACTAAAAATAATGAAATCAAACTTCACTTACAACTTTTTTCCTATGTATAGCTATAGAAGAGACTCTGTGTTGTCTGTATGGTTTGTTTTTTCCACGAAGAACTATGGTAGAGGGTGTGAACCCTAGATAGTTTGTGAAAACTATTGTAAAGGACGATACATTATTTTTATCAAGTTTATTGTTAATATAAACTACTTGGTGGTAGGTGATTACCAAGTGGAGAGGATTACGTCTTTTCTTGGGACTAAACCTTTCGTTTAACTCTATCTGTGTACTATATTTAGTAATAATCTGTTTTTATATTTTCTGCTGCTCATAATTTCAAAAATAAAAAACTGTTTTAAATTGACTCTGATAGTTAGTTCTTGTTAGTGTGTTCATGTGTTTAATTTAGTAAAACTCTTTCAAAAGTTGAAGAACTGTGTTACACTGATTCAATTGAGGACTAATCACCCTTTGAGAAACATGTGGACCAACTAAACATTTATGTCTGTACTTTCTTAATTAATAGGGCCGTTTGAAAATTAGTGGATCTTTAACATAATGTTTTTAACAAAAAATTTATGTAGTAACTCAATTCACCCCCCACTATTTAGATTCGTCTCCAACCAATACCATACTTAATACATTCCATGTAAAGCGTGAATGAATCACATCGCTTCAGGAGGCAGTAGTCCACCCTACTAATGACAGAAGTTATCTAATTCCATAAAATGGATATCTTATAGGTTTATGTTATATAATAATTCAATAAGAGAAATAATACCCTAAAATTAATATATAAAAATAAATACATCATTTTAACCATCCTTGAGAGGAGGTAATTAAAAAATAATGACACCAGTTTTCAAGGCGGTAGTCTACTGTACATACGAACAATGATTTTGTAACCCATTTAACAGAATTGGAGAAGGTTTTAGGAAATTTCCTTAACTTATAAACATCTTAGTATATTTAATATGCTATTTTTACGATATAATAATTGTTTAATAATAATTTAAGGAAATAGAGGTATAAATAAAATAAAAAAACTCATTAAAAAACATTGCCTATTCTTCAGTTATCATCCTTATGTTTTAACTAAATCCTTTATAGCTTGGATTTTACCAAAAATAATACTTATAATATTGAGGATGAAACATTAGAAGTAATTTGGGTAGGGTTTTATCAATTTAAATGGCTATAAATGTGTGAGGAAGAGATGGGAATGAGTGCCCATTTATAATTGAGGAGGGGAGACATTTTTTGTAAACACCAAAGAGTTTTCACTATTGGGAGCTGACTCATACCAAATGTGCTTAAATAATAGATCAATAATGGAATTTAACATTTATTAGGTCAATAAAACCTCCAATATGAAAAATAAAATTATTTTTGTCATGTTATTTTTTAGTCTTTAAGTTTACTCAATTTTTCCCTTTTCATTTTTTCCATGATAATTTGTATATTTTTATTTACCTTGGAAATTTATCCATTAAAAATAAAAGTAACGATATTTATTATATAATCTTAAAAAATTATTATAAATATAAAATCCAATTTATTTGAAAACAACTATGTTTGTTTCAAATTAATTTTAATACAAACACATTCAATACACAAAACCTGATTTTAAGGGTAATCGTGGTAATCAATTTAATTTTTTTCACTAATAATTACAGTAAAAATTTAATTCAATTTTATTATATAACATAAGTTATACTATTTATAAATTTGGGATCAATTTTCCCAATTTTATTTCGAATATGTTTCTGAATTTAATTTAAAATTAATCAAGTAGACGTGACTAGAGAACAAGTTTTCAAAGAGAAAATCTTCAAAAGTTTACCAACTTTTTATATAAAAATTCAAAATAAAATTGGTTAAAATTACCTAAATTTAATAAATTGACATAAAATTTTAATAATTTTACTTTAAAACCAATTACTAATAAAATTTATCTTTATAAAAATTTAAACCAAATGTATTTTTTTAATTAAAATTCAGTATTTTCCACTTTTCATCAGAAAATTAACCTTCTTATAAAATTATAAAAAAATTACACTAATATAATTTTTACATGATTATTTAAAAAATAAATTTTCTTTTTAAAATAAATTTTCTAAAACTATTTGTCTTTAAATTAGAAATAAACATGCAGGAGTGACAAAATCATTGGTTTTCGAGAAGTGTATTTTTTTCAAGCATAAGATGATATTTATTAACTCCATGTCTAATAATAATCATTGTGTAAATATAAATTATAATTTATTGATATAAAATCTATAAATTTCATTTAAGTCGTTCCTCATTTAGGATTATTTTAATAAATTAAAATGGTGAAAAATTATCCACTTTAAAATAGTATTCAGGAAAAACTCATTTTTAAACCCAAAAATAAAATGTTACTAAATTCCAATATACAGTTTATTCAATATTAATTAAGTAGAATAAATATAAATAATGAATAATTATGTTTAAAATATAATGGGATTTTTAAATTAATAAATTAATAGAAAATAAGAAACATTTTTTCAAAATCGGTATAATTAACCATTCACTGAAAAATCAACATTTTTCAACAATTCCAAAAAATTAACCCTAATTAAAGTTTGAAATTATGATTTTAAAAAATGAAGTTTATTTTTTAAAATAAATTTACTAATATATATATATATTAGTTCTGATACTTCTTCCTAAAAAACACACCTTAGAAGAATTATATATTTTTAAAGAGTATAATTACTTAACCAAAATATGACAGAATATTGACAAAGTGTTTATAAATAAATTTATGTTGAAAATTAAATTTATATATATATTTAATAAATTATTTAATAATAATCATATTCACAAATTTAATGGCTAGGATATACTTTTCATATTTAAAATAATATAATTTCATCATACAATGACGCTCAGTGTCGTGTGTCATAAATGATTTTAATGAAACTCATTATTTTGTGTATAACATGCTAAACTCTGTGTTAGGTACCAAAAAATGTATACTAAGTGTTCCATTTAACAAAAAATATGAAAAGCTAAAATTCATTTGAATAAAAGTTCACTAAATCTCCTGGTGTTATATTCCACCACTTTGAAATGAATTTAACCCTTGGAATTCATCTTGATCGTCAAAGGTTTAATATTTGAATATTCATTTATAGAAACCGAAATGGTAAATGGGTTAATAAAACATCGTATTAAAAAATATAAATGGATGTGTGAAATTCTTCCTAAATAACACATAATGGGTTTTTAAATAGGAGAACATAAGTGAGAAGTGAAGATTTGGACATGGAATAAAAGTGTAAGCAATTATAGAGCCTTATAAAAACAATTGATCACAAGAAAGTGAGTGATCTATAGAAAGTTAATGCCCATAAAACCATAATCCAAAGATTCATGAAAAACATCATGGATATTATAAAAAATTATGATACCAGGAAAAAGTTTTATTCCATGTTCTTTTTCCTAATATTGATGAGCTGTCCAAAGAAATACACTTGATTTCATTCTATTTAATAAGAAAAATCTCACCATTCAGTTTGGACTTGATAAATTTATAGTTAATCTATTACTCCAATAAATGAATTTGTTTTTTTATTCCTATAGAACTAGAATATTATAAAATCCTTGAATAAAATGATAATTCATTATGCCCATATTTTGTTATAGTCAGAAAAAATTGTTATCACAGGGTATCCAATGTGGATAAATCTTTATATGGTGAAGAAATATATTAATATCTAAAGACTCATAAAAAGTTAAACATAAACCATTTCAAAAATGGTTATCGATATAACCATTGCAATCTACTAAAATACAAGAATTTTGAAAGAAGGTCAATAAATTCTCAAAATAAACATAACATTAACCCCCCATATATCATAAAGTTTTTCTTGATTATCACATACGAAAATATGAATACCTTCATCATATATTCTCCTAAATCTTGGTAATAACCATAATTACCATAAAACATAAATGAAAGCGTTCATACTTCATAATTCTTTAAATAATACCATATATTATTGAACATATTCCATAGATATAATAACCTTCTAAACTCTGTCATAAATAACATTTTCTACAAATACATTATTATTTATGATGTCAACAATACTATAAAATTTACTTTACCCAAATCAACCATATTTTTTTTAAAAAAAGAAAATTTTCTCATTACTAATAATATAATAATGGTTACCTTTCTATAACCAGTTTATCACATTGAAATTAAATTACTTTTCAACACCATTGGTATCATTTAACATATTCTATAAACTCCTTAATGAAAACCTACTTTGGAACAACCCATTGGTGGTTTATGATTATAATAACAAAAATACCATTGATAAAAATATAATTCTATAAATCTCAATACATAGATATTTCAATTATTCCACATTATTCATACACCATTAACTAGACTTATTTTTCTTATTCCTCAATATTATGTCCTTTCATATATAATTTATATTCTATTCATCATTAGTAATATGACCATTACTTGTAAAAACTTGTTGATTATATTTATGAGGATTACCTTTAGGACATAAATTTTTATAATTATCATACTTTAATCATTTGAAACATCCAATGTTTAATTACACATTAGGGAGGCCATTATTCACATCCATTGAGTTAATCTAAATTTTCATTTTTCCTTTGTAGTTACTTGATTCATGTTCTTCTTTTCCACACCCAAAATTTATTATCATCCCTTGATGACAATAAATTGAGTAATTCATACCACATTCTCAAAATATAGGAAATTATATCTTCTTTCCTCCATGGTATCCAATACCCTAACTCTGATAGAATACTATCCTTCTCTTATTTTGTAAGTTTGAGAGTTGGTTAAGGTTCACATTGTTAATCATGTTTCATGATATCTGATTAAGAATAATCACAACATAATTCACTAAAGTTATCACCCCCTTTGACTTATCATCAAAAAAAGTTCCATTAAATTCAATGTTAACCCAATTTCTTCTAGTTCCCACAATTATCTAAAAATAAAAATCATAGTGTGAGAAACACCAATCATAGAAAAAAACCACATAATCAAGGAAAATCACTTATAGTATTTCAAAATCATGATACCAATTTAATCTATGAAACCTTAAGTTAATCCTAGGACATTTATAGTCATAATCAATTTAAATCACTCATGATTGTTCGTAATGAGTTTTTTAATTTCCAAAGTGCATCCCTTGGTAGTATCAAACTAGGTGTGCAGTAAAGACCATTGTTGTGAACTAGGTGATGATCTTGTACAACTCAATAGACTTTTTTCAGAGCTATTAACCCCAGGTGCCAATTTTATAGATCCATATCCACTTATAGTATCCAAACATGGATGTAATTCGATGGAAATAACGAAATATATATTTTTAATAAAATCACATGATATTTCCAATAATTTGACTCATATGTAGACATAACCCTTGAAACATCCTTAGATATATTCATAGGGGTTTCACTAAATTTTTCTCATCCTAGTTTCTAATGGTTAACTAAACCTATCCTTTGATAACAGATATAGTGACACATGATTTTCATACATGGATATTATATCATTTTTTATGAATATTCATTTCATTACACAATTAACTACCTGAAGACCAAAATAGATAAGTGTCTTTGAAAATATAGAACATAGTATTCTAATTTGGTGAAAGATCTTAAATATTTTCCAAAAATATCTTCCCATTTATTACTCTTTATTAAAATACTCTACATAAAACCTATATTCATAAAATGGGGAAATGAAACATAAGAAATTATGAACTCGGATTCTTAGTAAAGGAAAAAATTGAAAATACATAAACACAACATGAGAATAAGGGTAAGAGTATGTTAAGATAACATATCAAAACCATACCCTCTATATCAATGATCAAAATCTAGAGTCATGACATAAATATTGGAAGTTCATAAGACATTACTTATAATAAAATCAATGAATGTGATCTATTAGAGTATAAAATGGGCATAAGCGATAGATTTAGGGCATACTTGTAAGCATATAAAATCTTCTTTATATTAGTTATTTATTATTTCCAAGGATATCATTGTGGAATGGGTTCACTCCCCAAACCATTATAGTAGTCAATGTTCAATCCCAAGAACATAATAGCAGATATAGTCCCTTACTAAACCCAGTTCACTCCCAATTCAAATTTTGCCTTTTCCTTGAGATACAAATAATTATTCAATGCATTGGAAGGATATATTGGTACCACATTTCACATGATGAAAATCATACATATGTGCTCCACAAGATCAAAAAACCTTTATCATATAATAACCCATGAAATAAAATAGTTTTCATAATAATTCTATTATATCATAAACAATGGAAATGATACAGTTTTCATAAAAATATCATTATTTCACCATGGCATAACCCATGGAAGAAATACCCAGTTCAATAAGAATTTTATTATGTCATGAAACATGGAAGAGAAAACATATTCATAAATATTATTTCATGATAAACTATTCATAGTAATAATAAAAATTATATTCTCGGTTTATATCCTTATGAAGAAAAAAGTAACATTAATGAATTTAGTCTTATATAAAGAATGATTTTGAAATACCACCTGGAAGATTTCTGGAGGAATTGTTTTTTTCTAAAAATCAACATTCAAAACTACAAATTAATGTAACATTTTTAAAATAATTTTTGTTTAAAAAAACTTTGAAAACTTATAAAGGATTCTTTAAAAATCATTTAAAACATTTCTCGAAGAAAATATCATTTCTAATTTAAAAAAACATAAAAAAAAAATTAGAGAATCCCTTTCTCTTAAAATTACCTAAAAACATTATAAAATAATTTTAAAATAAAATACTAGTCATTTTGGTGGGATATTCTATTCGCACTATACACATTAAAACAAATATTACATTCAAATTTTTAGTAAAATCTAAATAGGAATTATTTTTGAAAATGATAAATATATTATTTTTAAATAATTTTATAAAAAATAAATCATGGGTAATTATTTTTAATAATAATTCTAATGATTCTAAAAACATTTTTTTTAAATTTGTATAAAATATGGTTTTGGTAGAAACAATGTTTTTGATCAAAGAGATGATTTTTCATTAAAAAATTCATTTTGAACTCTTGATTACATAAAGAGAGGAAAATGAAAGAAAAAAAATGTATTATCCCAAAAAAAATGAGGATAAAAAATTAATTATTTTATTGAGATATGGATCAAAAGATTCCGAAATAAGATAACAGAGAATCCTGATAAATAATGAGATTGTAACATAAAATCATTACCACTTTGGTAACGTTTAAACGTAAGAACCATGGAGGGATATCATTAAATTAAACTTAAAATATTATAAGGATAAATAAATTCAATATATAAAATTCCAAAGGGGCTATATATAGACCTCATACAAAAATATAGGTGTATACCATAATCATATGTCTCAAAGATGGTAAATTAAGACAAAAATACCATACATATTTGCTAACTATATAACCTTAAACCCCATGAAACATAATTCCTAAAATGGATATTTAAATAATAGTAATTATATTTATAAAAATCATAAAATACATTCACGGGTATTACATACATCATATAAAATAAATAGGTGGTGAATATGGCTTGTGTCGTATAGATGTGAAATGTGATAGGAATATTTCAAACCTTAAGTAATGAATTAAATCATACACATTATAAAATATTTTATAATAAATATATGTTTATTATAAATATATTAAATAAAAATAATTATACATATATACCATATGTGTTTTCATTACCACCCTTTATTACCCATTTATTAACAATTCCATGTTAATATTACGTTTTTGGTAATAACTGCTTTGTTTTTCAAATATGTTTTGATTTTTTATTTTTAGTACTCATAATTTAAACATGATTAAATCATGTACATAATTCAAATAATGATATATTTATCATATATATTCACTATCTATGTGTTTAGATTAATCCATAATATTTAGTGATAGAAAATGAAATACACCACTAATGAAGACAGTAGGTCGTTCATACACATGAACGCTACTTCCATTTTCTTATTGGATTAAAATAAATATAGTTAAATTATATAATGAAATTAAATAATTATTTTTATTTATTATATATCAAGTATTTTTATTAAAACTATCCTTAATACCTTCCATATATTGTTTGAATGAATCACGTCACTTCGCGGGTGGTAGTCCGCCTTACACACGAGCGATGTCATCATACTCCCTTAAAAATGAAAAACATGAAGGTATATGTGATATAATAATTCAAAAATATAAATAATATCATAAATATAAAATATAAAAAAATCTACCATTTTAACAATCCTTGATAAGTGGTATGGGAAAACTGAATGATATCAGTTTGTGTTGCTGCAATCCGCCGTACACACAAATGATGAATTCATAAACCATTCGATTGAAGCATAGATGGTTTAAGTCATAAAAATAAAATAAAATAATATTAGTATATTTAATATAGTTATGATATTATTTCATCATTTTTTAAAATTAATTTAGGGATGTGGATGAAATGATAAAAAAAGTTATTGAAGAACAATACCTCTTCTTCGGGTATCCTCCTTGGGTTCTCACTAAATCCTTTCTTGGTTGGATTTAAAAACAAACTATTTATTCTATGATGTGATGAGTGAAGTTTTTATGTTTTTTGGTTGGGTTTTTGTTGATCCAAACTGATTTATAGGTGTGAAAAATTTAGAGGAGTGAGTTCCCTTTTATAATTGATGACAGATGTATTTTTTGTAAATAACCAAACATATTCAATATTGGGTGATAAATATTTCATCATGTGCCTCCAAAATAGATTAATAATGTATTGGAGGAATTATTTATTCTAAAAACATCTTCAGAAAAAGATAAACACATTTTAATCATGTTATTATCTATTTATTATATTTACTAAATTTCTCGCTATCTGTTTTTTACCAGGGTAACTTGTATCTTTCTATATACTAAGGTAATTTTTTTCATTAATAATTAAACTAAAAATGTATTTATTATATAATTTATACCGAATTATTCTGTTTTTTTATATCCAATTTATTAAAAGAAAACTTATGTGTGTAAAAAATTAATTTTAATACAAACACATGTAATGCGCAAACCCAAATTTTAACCTTAATCACTTAAATTAATTTCAATAATTTTCAAAAACAAATATTTCAAACAATTAATTTTAACTCATTGGATATTGTAAATTTTATTATTTCAAATATGGAATTCATTTTTCAAATTTCAATTCACATGAGTGGTAGACTTTTATTTAATATCATTCTCAGAGACAGGATGCGAAATCAGGTTTTCAAAGAGAAAATGTTCAAAAGTTTATAGATTTTAAAGTAAAAAATAAATATAAAATATATTATAATGAATTAATTGAATTAATAAAATTATAATTTTTCTAATTTTACATTAAAAAAAATTAAAAATTGAATTTAACTTTTAATTAATTTAAACAAAAAGACAGTTTTCAATTAAATTGTTTATTTTCTCACTATTCATCATAGTATTAATCATGTCAGAAAATTCTCAAAAAAACACTTGAATATAATTTTTAAAATACAATTTTTAAAATAAATTTTAATATTTTATGTACATTTTCTAAAAGTGTAAAAAATTTAAGTTAAAAAGACCAAAACGTGATGAGAATTCAAGTTTTTGAGAAGTCTATTTTTTTAAAGCATTAGATGATTTAAATCGACTCCTTTTATAATAATTATAATTTTATGAAACTACATTTTAGTTTATTGATATATTTTCTATTAATTTCATTTAAAACATTCCTCATCATGGATTATTTTAATTTATTAATATAGAAAAAAATTATGAACAAAAAAACAGTTTACATAAAAAATTATTTTTTAAACCAAAAAATAAACATATACTAAAGGTTAATGTAAATTTGATTAAGAAGTAATTATGTGTAATAAATATTATTAAAAATAATTTATTTTAATTTAAAACATTATTGGGTATTTAAATTAATTAATTTATTGAAAAGAAGATACAGTTTTACAAAAATCTTTATTTTTCACTATTCACTAAAAAACAATCCTTTTCTGAAATATACTTAAATTAACATTAAGTTAATTTTAATATGATTATATAAAAATTATTCAAATTTTAAAAATATATTTTCTAAAATATCTATATGTTAATTATAATAATTCTTCATAAAGAAATTATTTTTCTAAAAAACATGTTTTTTAGGAATATAATTACTTTACCAAAAATTGATTGAATATTTACTAAGAGTTTATAAATAAATTTATATTTAGTAAGAAATTTATATATATGTTTCATAAAGTAGTTAATATTATTCATGCCCTCTTATTTAATGTCTTGTTTATAATGGTCATATTAAAAATAATATTACTTCATAGTTCATTGAAGCTTAGTGTCATGTGCAAGGTATGCTTTCACAGAAAATCATTTTCGCATCTAACACAATCTAAACACGGTGAAGCATAAATTATAGGTATACTAAGTGTTTTATGGAACAAAAAATATCAAAATATTAAATAAATTTGAAAATTAAATTTCACGAAATCTTAGGGTGTTACAATAACCATATTCCTTAAGATATTGAAGATCCATCAACGAGTTCATATCAAGGACTATAATAATCCCCATCATAAGGAAGAACTCAGGAAAAACGATTCCCAAACATGGTGTTACCCAGAATAGGAACCATCTCTTGAGAGATCTCTTTCATCCATACGTATACTTTAATGATGTGGGTTAAACAAAAATGCATCAAATTCCATGAAAAAACATATTTGGAACTCCTAAATATGACTTCACAAAAATTTGTCTGGCTCACCTGCTAATATATCATCACTTAACTTAATAATGATACCTTAACTACTAGAGGCATTATATAATTTCCTAACACTCACACCAATTTTTGAAGCTAACTACTAGGGTAATTTAATTACTTGATCCCCAACCACTTACTCTAATCATTATGTTCTAACCCCGAGCACCACCACAACAACAATTCAGCTCACTCACAAATCACACCATCTCCATCTTTAGCCTGATGCTACCAATCAGATTATATATGACACAACATATGAATCTAAAATATTGTACTTTACTTAATAAATATATATATATATATTTATCATATCACACATTAGAAACCCTACACAACCTCAACCATATTTCTAATCAATCTCACCACACCCATGACCTTTCTAAAATGAAGCTCATTCCACTATTATAGATATGATGATTTCCAGTGTATTAGTATCATTATCATCACCCTACTTTACCAAAAAACAAATCCCCACATCCCAAATACATCTATCACCAAACATAATTATTAATCATGGCTGTATTACTTATACCTATGTACCACTGAAAAATAAAAACCATCGCCCATTTCGAGATCACTAGAAACATGTTTCGTGAAATCAAAAAAAAATCATCAAAAATGATGGTCATACCCTCCACATTAAATGCCAAATTCCCCAATTTATAGTTTCTCATAGATTAATCTTTATGTAAATTACCCCAAATGATTTGAAAAATTGCTTGTGTTCCACTATTTTCGAGCCACACTCACCCACCTATTATCCTTGACACCATCTGACCAAAATTTGACCATCGATGTTAGGGGTAATATCTTACTACCTCACTAAAACCATAGACATAAATATACATATGGACTTATTTTAACCCATTGGTCTTGGAACCACATGTGTCCACTCACGAATCCATGAACCAAATGGGAAACACACATAAAGATCTTTCCCTTACACTCATACAATGAGATTATTTCTGAAAATTTCATTCCAAACTCACTATCTTTTTCCAAAGGTAGATTGATTCACCATGAAACATATCACAATTTTTTTTCTTGTGATCCAACAAAATATCATAAAAAATGGGTTTATACTTTTATATATCCTTATCATACAAAAGTACACATGATTTCATAAGTTTTGTCCCACTAATCCTTGGATTAGCCCACTGACCATAATCCTCTCTCATGTCAAAATCATTCAACTGCCTAAATAATTTCACTTATGCTAAGCATAAATAAATGATTTCTCACTACATGAACATCATTCTAATACCGAAAGTTTTTATCCAAACTCCCACCACACCATTGAAATAGAATCCTGAATCAATAAAAATATGGAATATTACTAATCCTTACCTATCACCTAACTGTGATACCAAGTACATGAAATTCAGAAGTGATTCCTATCACCCGATATTCGTTATGTAAAATTCCACCAATAATTTATATGGTAAAACAACATATATATTATTTTTACAACTTAATTAATAAAACCCCATTTATTAAAGGAAACACACAACCAACCTTGAATTACGCATCAAGCATAAGATTCCCTCATCGAGTCATAAACCAAGAATCAAACACTTGAACTAACCCACTAAGGTTCACTAAAAATATCTTGTATATGGGGATTGTGTAGAATACACTAGATAACAACTTGTACTAGGATCCACATTACCTACCATCAAAGAATATACTATGGTCTAACTATGTTGAATTCCCCCAAAAGTTTATATGGGAAAACTCTATATAAGTTATTATTAACACATGAAAAAACTAAACCATCATAAGTAAGAACAATTTCACACAGGAACACATTTTTCATATGATTCCTACATGAAAATGATGATTATATACCTAGAAATATTTCCAATATTCTATGATCCAGAACCCTAAATAAAACCTTCTGTTAAACACATCATATTTTATAAATTCATCAATCATAATAATGGAAACGAATGACATCGACCTCATACCCATAACCCAATATTATTTTATGAGTCACTAGTCCATGTTCCATAAAAAACTCCAAAAAAATACTATTTTAGATGTCATATATATACCCAAATATTAAAAAAAACCATGGTACTACTTTGTAACACTCCGATTAGAGGTCACTCTACCGTCCCCCGAGTCAAGGATCTATGTGAGGTTAGGACTGCACCTAGTATAGTAGAGGCTTATTGATATTGGAGAGGGACTAAATAATATATTTTGGGTATATTATTCCATCAAATTAAGTTAATTTTTTTTTTAAAAATGAACAAAAAATCATTTTAAATATTGAGGGTGCACAAAAAAAATAAACAAGAATTATATAAAAAATAAATATAAAGAATAAAATCATAGATCACAAATCTCCCACTAGGATGATCACATATATAAAGAAATAAAATAAAATAAAAAGATTATATACATTCAACATTGAGCCTCACATCATCCCAGTCTCCAATAATCAATGAGAAACTCTAGCCAGATCCAAATCACATTCCATTCTTAGACCTCAAAATTAATAATAGTTCAACACATGAACTATAGTGATCATGAAGCGAGTTATAAACACATATAAATAGTTTATTTACAATTTCCCCTTGTATACACCATCATATACATGTTTTTATGGGGAAATGAAACAAGAAACCTATAAATTGTGTGATAATGAGGCCACCACGACTCCATGCTTATCAGGTCATTTTGTACTAATCAGTCCACAAAATAAACCAATCATAAATTCTTCGAAAATATTTTATAATATAGTAATTTCATCATGACCCCAAAATCATATCCCATGATATACTAAAAAACTCTAGATTGTGCCTCCACTAAATCCTAAAAATTACACAAATTTGTTGTGGAAGGTAGTGCATCCATATCATAAACTCACCTTCTCACACAAGGAGGTCCCATTATCACATTTATACACAAAGTGATGATTTAAATATTCTAAAAACTAACTTATCTCACAAATAATGGTATTCCATCTATATCTCACATCACATCAAATATTGAATAGGACCTCACACTTAATAAGGTCTCACATCACATCCACTACCTCTTACTTAGAACATGGTCAAAATCTGGAAAAAACCCTCTACCTAGGAGGGGTTTTCATGAATAAATGGTCTTGTATACTCTCACTTAGTGTAGTAATTTCAAATTCCCTCTCACTCAAGTTAATTCCATAAATCCCACCCACTTCCCTCTCACTCGATGTAGGGTTCTCCATGTCATCTACATCATTCTCACTCTTGATAAAGTCATAACCTAGCCACTACACTATCACCTAGGGTTGGGTCCCATCTGTGTATCCCTTCCCTCTCACTCAGGGTGCGGTTCTAAAAAAGTACACACATTAAGTAATCATAGAAGGACTAGATCCCATCATCCAAAATCACTAGATCGTCCCCAGGTGATAGTCACTCAAGAACTATCCCATATCCTTTTATACATATAATCATCCATTAAAAACAGTTTGATCCACTTGAAATTAAGTTATAAATGATAAGTAATCCATTATTGAAACATATCCCCATCCATATCCTAGGTCATAGGCACATTTTTATCTCCATCACCCTTAAGTGGCCACACAACCTATAGGATGTTCTTAACCCTAGACTAAATAAGGTGGGTCCAATCCCCTTTTGGTTCTCACTTCACAACCTAGTCTCATTTCGTACAAATATTCCTAATCCAACACACTCTAATCCCCCTTGGAACCCATATTCCAAATCCTCAACCATTCATATAATCCTCACATTGGTCTCATCCCACATCTCATAATGGAGATCTCTCAACATGTCAATGAGAGGAATCCCCCCTCCATCACACATATATAACTCTAGAGGTAATATCCTTCTCATGTAACACACCAAGAGTCCAATCCATCCTAACAAGTGTTTTCCTCATCACACATGAGAGTTAAGGCCATATTTCTACCATTCCCAAGAAGAACCAAAAATACCTACCTCACTACCCCAAGGGAAAACAATATAGGAATCACACAAATTTTTTCTCACCCTAAGAAACATATCTGGTCTCTCACCAATTTAAATAGAACTTTTTAACATTTGTGACATTTTTTCCAAAATATCCCTTGTAAATCAAGTACTAAAATGAACTTTTTTCACCTTTCACAGGCTAACAACTATCCTATATAATACCCTAGGGATATCTATAATTATTTATCTATCAGTCCATAGAAACATTCATTCCATAAATTAATCAAGAATAAATATAGATTTGAATTTATATTCAAGGTACCACCTACTTCCAATACATAGTTAATCCCCCCCCCCTAAGCTGACACACATCCTGTTAAAATCCTTTCCATGCCTCATCCAAGATCATTCCATCACCATAGATCCTATCACATTCAATATAAAATAAATAAATAATTAAAAACATTTATAATTAATTATTTAATTTAATATAATGTTGTATAATACTCAAAAATTTCACTGTGTGTCATTGCATCATTGCAACAACATGGAACCTAATGTGTTCAACATTATGGGACCTATTCTAACCAAATTAGGGAAAAAACCATCATATGCACCCAATATCACCATGATTTTGTGGAATTTATGCCAAAATATATCCTGAATTCAACCTAAAATCAACAGATGAATAGGTGGTTGCGGGAAAGGAAGGAAAAGGTAAAATGTACCAATAATTGTCCCTAAAATTCAATGAAAATAATCCACCTCTATGAGGGTTCAATGGGAGTGGGAAAGGTGGAGTGGAGAAAGAAAATAGACCTCCATGAGTGGATATTTTCTCTAAAAAAGAATTTGGTGCAGATAAATTATAAATTACCTATCCCCGACTAAGAGAAAAAAACTGGGTGGAGTAGCATCATGGCACATGAATATGGGACATGATGCAAAACCCTCACAAAGGGTAGCCTTAAAACAAAACCACCGTGGTTATGTAATAAAGGCATACACTAAGACTCATACTATATTATGTAGTAATTATTCATGGAAAAAACCCAGCTTAGAGACAACTTGAGGAACTTCCACAACAGCACCCTCCCTAACATAGAACCCATATGTATCAATTTGTTTTCATACCAATACACTGTAGTCTAGTCCCTTGTTTAATGTACCCCAACCCGAAAAACGGTTGAGGACACAACTCTAACTAACCCCTCTATGGCATGGCCCCTAAGGGTCAATCCATAGTGCATCCACTTGTGGTATCCCCACAATACATCCTCTAGGATAAAAATTATTCCCTCGCCAATAGATGCCACCCAATGCAACCCTTCACCATTACATCATGGAATCCCTTGCATCAAACCTTGAAATTGTGGTACGCATTTACCATGATATGGTAGCTAACTGTAGTTGAAAAATTAGATAATGGAAACCCCAAACCTTTACCGATGTTCATACTTTCTCATAAACCACCAACTATCCCTTATAGCACATTTAAAAAATATTCTTAAGGAGTTTCAATGTTAGGAATCGTAATACATGTCCCATTTCATGAAATAAATCCTTCTCCATGCCAAAATTCAAATTACCTAAAAAAACTAACAACCTTGGAATATTTGGGTCATTATAGTCATAATGACAACAACTTCACATAAACACTTACTATATAATATAATCAATTTTACTGAATGTATCATCATTTTGGTTTCATTATTGTATCATCTACCTATGTGATTGAATTTTACTTCTTTAACACTCTGAAATGAACTCATTGACCAGCTTCCATGTCCATGGAGTCAATTAGATAGTTCAATTTTTGCATCAAAGATCCAAATATATCATCTTACATTAACTCATAATAGGCAAATCATTTCTTTACTTATTCAATAAATTTAATATCACATATAAAGAACCTAATGTATACTACATCACTATAATCATATCTCATCATAGTTATCATCAATACATAAAAGTATATGATTCATGATATAAATAAATAATAATCTCCAGTCAAAGGACCAATACACATATGCATATATAAGAGTGTCTAATGACACTTATAACATGTGTAAATCCTAATGGATATTCTATCCTCATAACCTCCATTCTTGAATATTAAGAAATGAGAATATCATGGGAACATGAATCATCCACTTGTAAGAATCAAGAACATGAATTTAAAATAACTATCATGTCCCACTAGAAAAATTCCATTAAGACTATGGTATTTTATTAATGTAAATTTTTCTATAATTTAAAGGATCTCTTTAGAGAAATGAACTGATATACCATTTTAATATGATAAAATATATATATAAATTATCAAATTAGTGTTATAAAGAATAAAACTTATCATGTGATACAATATTTATTCATATTATGGTAATAAAGAGTTCAAATTTAGCTGCTTCTAGGGAAATAATTCCAATAGACTCTCATATACACAACATCCACCTAATAAAAACTTTTATTTTACTTGATTTGTTATAATATTAATTATTCAGCAAAGATATGGCTTGTTTTAATAGCTCCTCTATATTATCTTCCATAGAAAATCTTATTACTGGGACTTCACGAATTTGAAAAAAATTCCTCAAGAGGAGGTACTTTCAATATATATGCTTCATCTATTGATGTGACCTTAGATCCTTTTCAAAGACCATCACTATAAAATTATTATAATGCAACGTGATAACGTCTTTAATGTTATACCTCACTATATGCTATTAGAAAAATCATCATATCGACACCACTTATTTTACTATATCAAAAAAATAATATAATTGGATTATACTGTATAATCATAAATAACTTGCTACTTGGAACTCTTCCAACTATCCTCCCCAAATTATATAAGAAAACATATCCTAAATTCCATTTCAGACCATTTGGATATGTCTGAATGGTATAATCTATGATTCCCATAATAACCAGTTCCTCATCTCATATATAAAAAAGTAAAATATCCTTCATATGCTTCAAATACATTAGAAGGGTCTTTATAGCCACCCAATGCATCTCACCCAGGTCTTCATAGAATTTTTCAACCATGATAAATGAATATTAAACATTAAGACTAGTATATAGAGATTATTACATTATAAATCCTATCATAAATGAATAAGGGATTCTTGTCATTCCATCTTTCTCCTCTTATGTCTGATGACATATTTTCTTGGATATTTGTGAAGTGACATTGGGATTATGTTTGTGTTTATTTCCAATGTTTATGTAAATGAATTCATGGAGGAATGGGTGGGGGATTTAAGTATTCCCTCATTATATAAATATTTAATTTGTATCCCATATGGTTTTCTTGATGAGGAATTTTGGTGACAACTGTTTGAGTTTGAACATACCAATTAATATGTTTGAAAATTAGTGGATGATATGATAGTTGGATTATAAAAAAAATCTAGAAAACTTATTAGGGATGATATTTAAAAATTAAATGACTGAAATAATTATTATTCATTCATGTATGAGGACAATTTATAAAGTATTGATTCTTTCCTTGTCTATAATAGTGTAAAGTATATGACTTTATGTATTCAATGGAAAAAGAGTATTTGAAATTAGTGTTTAAAGGATATTTGATTGGTGTTTGAAGAACCATGAATAAGAGGAGGCTATCCAAGTTTGTTTTTTCATAGGACGACTGAAATTAGTTTGGAACAACACTTATATTAATTTTTAGTAAAGATGATGTTTTCATGTAGTAATATTATTTATGATAGTCGAGGTTGAGTATACACACTACTTTTGTACTTGGGAATGTATCTTAGGATTTTATGGTAGTTTCATATATTTCCCAGGTTATTTTAGAATGAATAGAGGTTTTTTAAATAATACCGAAGCATAAATAAAGAAGATACATGATTGGACTATAAAATATAGAATTTAACTAAGAAAAGAAGCTTACAATAGAGGCAATTACTATGTAGTTACTTTTTCATATGGTCAATCTGTTAAGTCATGCAATTGATCCAAAAAACCAAAATATTTTGAAGTGTCAATGTGTTGTGGATCCACTAACCACATAGTCAAATATTAATGTTGTTGATCCACTAACCCATTTGGTTGATGCAAAAGCCTCACAGTCTCTTTATATTGGATGTTATTTCTTTCTATGGTCAATCAATATATTAAAGTATGATTAATATGATTATAATTAATTTATGAATCAATTATTACTATAACATAGTTGATTCAATTAGTTTACATGGTTGATAGGTTGGTACTATGTTTGATCACCCATAATCACTTTTCTACCTCAACATGTGGTCGATCAACAGTTGGTGAAAATTGGAAAATATACAGATAAAAAATCATTGAAATTTTGATATGATAAAATTGAAGAGGAATATAAATGTAATGATCCTTAAATTGTTTTTCCATGATTAAAACATCACAAAATACTTGTTATAGAATATACGATTGTTAATGTGGAAATCATTATTGTTCATTGAATAAGATCATTGATTTAGATGAATTACAATAATTATATGGACTAATTCAAATAAATAAATTCAAATATTTATTATTAAGAATATTTTCTGATGTTTATATGGTTTATAATTTCTTCAAACATCATAATGCTACTAAGATCCATGATATAAGCGTTGATTTTATAAACATATTGGATATTTATTATGTATATATACCTATTATAGATGGTATAGTATTTTTAAATAATAACATTTGAAAATCCATTATGGTGATCAGAAATAATGATAAAATATGAAGATAAATGTGTGGTTTTAAAATTTTCTAAATACCATAATAAACTATGTGACTCAAGGTTGAGATATCGAAAGGTGGGTGAATATTAACTACTATCTTTATTGACATATCACTATAATTATTATCATAGTTTTAATTAAAGTTCCTAAACTTGAATAGACCTGGAATATTCGAAAATTTTGAATATTTTTCTCTTGACATAGCCAAGAGGAAAGTTATAACTATTAAATACAGAATAATTTGAGGATGATTATTTGTTGGGAAAAACTATTGTGTGTTTTTAGTACTAAAGATAGAAAATACACATCATGGTTTTTGTATGATTTATCAATATCCATAAAAAATAATTTAGGATATATATTTTAGTGAGATATTGAGAAGAGTAGTTGAGGATGACTCAATAATTACTAGAAAAAGTTAGAATAATATAGAGTAATTATTTTTGGATGAGATAAAAACTATAAAGAAAAATAAAATTCAGTTATATCATTATATTGGAGATAATTCTTGAAGAAAAAAAATAATATCAGGATCCTAGGGGAATACAACATATAGGAAAGTGAAGGAATTTAATTGGATCATTGGGTATGATTTTATGGAGAGAATAATCAAGATTGATGATCTTGAAATTAGTTTACTATGGGTATTTGATATTTCAATATATAAAATAATAACTTATAGTGACATATATATAAAAATAAAAATATGGAGAGAGGATCTGGGTTTTCATGATTTTATCCAAGACTTAATAGAATAGGGAAAACATAATAGATAAAAAATAAGAAGAAAAAGATGGGGAATCCAAGACTTTAATGAAGTTAATGATCTTCTAGGTATCAAAGATAATGGAAGTAGAAGTGGATCATATAATGTTAATGTTAATAGAGTTTTGAGAAGAATAAAATATTGTGAGAGGATTATCTTCTTTGAATTCATTATTTTTTTAGTTTCAAGTATTTGAAGAATATTAGTATTTGTGGTGTTTAAAGATCATATAATCTCTGTGAGTGTTTAAAATTGTGAAGCTAATTATGATTCATGGAGTGAATGAGTTTTTGTGTTTTTTTAAAGATATTTTGATAATGAAGAAGCTATTATTGAGAATAAGGAAATATTTTTCATTGATTAAAAAACATGCTATGTATAACTATTGATCAAGTTCCAATAATAAATTGAAGGAAACAATTATATATATATGGTGGTAATCTATTGGACCTTTGTGACTCTAGGTTTATTGGGAGATCATAGTGTGAATCTTTGAAAATAGTCTGAATTTATTAAGATAAGTCCAATGTTTTTATAGAAATATAATTCATATGAGACACAAGTATCATAAATTTTATGAGACTCAGTGTTGGAGTGGTAAACACCACCCATTATAATAAAAATTAAATTATTTTAGAGAATCCTTGATAGGGGTTTATAACCAATCAAGTCAAGGAGTAGGACATTGTACCAAACCATGTAAAAATATTGAGTTCCCTCTTATTTCATTACTTGAATTAATAAATTTGATTTTAAATAGGTAATAAATTTATAGATTCATTTTCACTAACAGAGAAAAAAGGTTAAAATTTCATATGAGGGTTAAATTTTAATAGGGGAATTAGTAATTGGTAAAAATTAGTGAAAAAATGATTCACCCCCTCTCAGGTGTCTACCCAAATCCTTTTGGGAATATTACGTGACATTAGAGAAAGGTTATCCTCTTATTAGAACAATTGTGGTAACCAAAAAAATTTCATATAATTTGATTAAGTATAGATTTGAGATTGTTGAGCTTCTTTATATGGATAATTTTATTTCATCTTGAACTAATACAGAAGTTAAAGTCTCTTACAAGGTAATGAAAAATAGAATAAATATATTGGAAAAAAAGGAAAAAACATGAAAAAGTAAATGGATTGACCACTACATGAATCTAAATGAAGGGTTAAATACTTTAATAGAGAATCTACTTTGAAAAAACCCTTTTGATGAATTGAGTTCATTATATGAAAATATCTATGAGACCAATAATTTGAAATACTCTAAGTCTCACAGCAAAGGTTATTTAATGGAAGTTCCTATTTTTTTCAAATATGGATGATTTTTTCAAGAATATATTTCATGAAAAAGCATATCTATAGGAAGAATATGATGCCACTGAAGTTTCATTAGCTATGTATATTGGATGTTTTGTCACTCTCTAAAAAATGGAGAAATATTATGGGAAAATATTATTACGTTGAAATGAAAACATTTATCTTTTTGATGAAATGTTTCAATGAATATCTGTTGAGAACTAATTGGTTAAATATTCTATGAATGAAGTAATCAATGTAATGGAGAAGCTATAAAAGGTAATTATGAGTGTTATGGATTCACTGTTTAATGTGAAAGTTAAAATATTTCATGATCTTTATAGTATTATTCAAGGGAGTGTTAATATTAATTATTAAAAATATGATAAATTTAATATTAATTGGGGAGTTAGGTATAGATCTATTTATTATGAGAAGAAATTCATCAACATGATGTTTCTTTAGAACAAGATTAAATTGAAAATTCTATAATCTGTCCATGTCAGACCTTCACCATGGACAAAAAGGAAGACTGATTCCCATTGGGTTTTAGAGATGAATTTTTTATAAAATAGTACTATGTATGGGGGAAATAGTACTTAAATAATTATGGGTTAATATCCACCTCAATAAAAGTAATAACGAACATCCAAAATCTAAAAATTCATACATATAATGAATACTTTTAAAAAAATGGTGTTGTAAAAATTTAAATCTTGTACATATATTGGTAGTTAAAAATCTTGATAATCATACCACATAATCAAGGGCATATTTATGAATATTTAGGAATAACTATTACTAAAATTGATCCCATGTTTCTAGTGAAAAAATACAAAAAACAGTTATTAAGAAATAAAATTTGGATATATTTCAACAATATGAAAAAGAAATGTGTTTTTTGAAATTTGTATTGTCATAGATTATTGGAAAAATATTTCAAAATAAATATATGGCCTATGGGAATGGTGAGAAAAGTTAAAATATTAGAAAAACCATTTTTATACAAGAATAAAATTTACATAAATAGATTAATCTATCATAGAGGAATAGATTTGAAAAGTTGAAATGATTTTGTGACTCTTAAAACAAATATAGAAACACATATGATAAATACTAGTATTATAGATTTGGGAAGTACTTTTTTACTAAGTTGAATAAGAGGCCACAATATAATATGGAGATAAAAAACAAGAATAAATTAAAGGATATCTTTAAGAGTAATAAATTGATGAATGTTGTTAATAGTGATTCTCCTGAGAAATAAACCAAGGGGTTTTACCAGAATAATTTCATGGAAGAAGACATAACAAATTAATATATTTATATTCTACCATAAATTATATGGAAAAGGAAACATAATTCTCCTGTCTAAGGGGAATAATTCCATGATATAGTCCAAATAAATGTTTGACTCTCCTACCTGATCAATAGGTGTTGGAAAATGAAAAAGATAAAGCACTAAAGTCTTATATATATAATTATATTTCAAAAAATATGTATCCCACATATATAAGTATAGAGGTGTATAAGATTAATTATGTATTTATTATTGATTCAAAAAATATCAGGAAGAATCCAAGAAGTTGGAGAAATCATCAATATTAGAAACTATTATGATAGCTCAAGAAAATAAAGCTACTTTAACTAAGAGGAATGTTGTGAATGTAAAGAACTCTATACTACATACTTTATTATAAATATGAAAAACCAATAAAGGATGTTATATTGAATAAATAATTACATTTTATAACATCAAATAAAAATTTAATTGGGTTGAGAAATAATATCATACCTAGTGCTATAACCAAGAAGTTGATAAAGTCCACCTCATTTCCATATTTTGATAATTATTCATCAAAGAGTGAATTTTAGGTGTTTTTAAAATTAAATCAATCAACCATGGAGTGGAATTTTAATTTGTATTAATTTATAATTGTAATTAGTTTCAAATGGTATCATAATTTCACATAGAATATATTATGATGAAAGTTACCATGGAGATGAAGAAAGGAGTACACCCCTTGATAGGGAGAAACTAAATAAATAAAGGATATAAGAAATTTATTATGTTATATAAATCTAGAAACATTTTATCCCTATAATTTATGAAGATTTATAATACTCACTCTCATTTTCTTTTTACGGTGTCAACATTTTATTTATAAAAAGTGGGAGTGTTTTTGTAACCAAATGACGATGTAAGTTTACTTTCACCTAAATATTATGATTTCTTTTTTTGAAGACAAGTTCATATTGAATAAAATTTTAAAAATAATATTTTTAAATTCACTAAGAAATATTTTTAGTTTGAGAAAAATTGATAAATTTAATTGAAAACTTTTGTGTATATATTATGAACTATTGTTTTTTACATAGGGTTTTCTCAAGTAGAAATTAACTCATTAACAAATATATAATTTCTGGAAATTTTGTGGTTCTTTAATTCTCAAGGATATTATAATATCATAGATATTAGAATTAATATATTAAATATATTATAGAATCCTTATATTATGGTGGAGATAAATATCCATTCATTTTCATTTAATATCATTAAATGGTAGAGAAAATATATTGAAGATTTACATGCTTTTTCTAAGTATAAAAGTTCAAATAATTGAAAAAAATATAAAATCAGGATAATTAATATTTATTTTTATTGTGTTATAATTTCTTTATCAATTTTAAAATCAATAAATGTATTAGAGGATTGGGTAATGGATTTTAGAATCCAACCAATACATGGGGATTGAATGTGCTAACTATATTTGTTGGGTAAAGATGAATTCTTGTGACAACCATTGGAGTTTCAATGGACATGTTAATATGTTTTTATTTTAAAGAAAGTTATTCTAGATTCCTTGTAACAAATAGGTGGATATATTCTATGGGATAAACTTTAAATTTTTTTTAAAGGACTATTCTTCATTGTTGAATCATGGTAATTAATGAAGGAGTGATTCCATAATTGCCGACAATAGTGTGAAGTAGAGGAAAATATCGATATAATTAAAAACTAGAAGAGATATTTTAATATATACTAATAAGATATATGATTAGGTATATAATATTCATTAAATATTTGAGTCTATCCTAGTGTGCTACTGTAGCGGACTGCTAAAATCACGAGGAAACACCACATGGATGAACTTTATGTGAATTTGATGTTTACAGAAATGATGTTCTTGATGATATTGATGTTTGAGTATACAAGAAGCATAATAACATTAGAATTTAGTTAAAGAGTATAATGAAGTTTTATACAGTCCTTAAGTTGATTTTATAATGCTTGGAAATAGTATAATTAAAACCTATTCTTGAATGAAGTAGTTCCAAGTGAGGCTACCAATTGATGATTTTTTGAAAATAAATGGAGGCTTATGGTCGATCAAGTGTATGTGAAGATATTTTTCATATGTTATATATATTAATTCATTAATTCTATCTATAGTCTAATGTTTAATTGAAGTCTTAATTTACAATTGATAAACTGACTACATGGTAAAAATTTCATGTGATTGATCCGCTAATTCATGTGGTCAATCTACAATATTCATGATCACATTCTATGTTAAGTTATTTTTGTGTGTAGTTGATTAATATCTACCTCGTCGATTAGAATATTAAATCATTAATTCATGTTATCAGGTATCATTATTATGTGTCCAATCCAAGTATTTCTTGCGATCGATAGGTTGGTTATTCATTTAGTGCATCAATGGATACTTGTCTCCCTCAACATGCATTTTATCTACAGTTAGTGGAAAATTGAAAAGGATGTAGAATGAAAAATTCAAAGAATTGTAGATGATAAATATGAAGATGAAAGTGAATGGGATTCTTATTAAACTATGTATTAATGATTAAAACATCACAAAATACATATGATTAATGATTTAATTTTTAATGTTATGATCATCATGTTTGGTGAAAGAAGGGAAAATATTGAGAGGAATTTTTAGAATAATATGAAATGATTTGAATGAAGAAATTATAAAATTTAATGGTAATGATATTTATCGATGATGAAGTTGTTCTGGGTCAATACAAACATAATTATGCTTCTGAGATCCATGATTTAAAGGATTTATTTTTTGAACATGAGAGTTGATAAGAATGAAAAGATAATTGTTCTAGATAGTAGAGGATTTTAAAATAATTATATTTGAAAATCCATTTTGATGAGAAAAAATAGAAAAATATAACATTCCTAATTATATTTTCATCTTCTAAATATAATAACGAATAATGTTATCCCAAATTCTGATTTTGAATATTGTGTGATGCACTAGACCTATACTCCCAGATTCAGTGCCATAAACACATACATTACATACTTGGTTTGATACTAGCTGTAAAATATTGTATAAAAGCAATTTTAATTACAAAATAAAAATTATTATTGTCTCTCTTATGTTTGAATGATCAATTCAGGTTAAGAGACGTAGTGAATTAGAGAAAAAAATAAATTGAAAAATCCCTTTATCATTGGATAAAATGTACAATATTTCCATTATATATATAATTACCTAATTCCTGGAAAGTGTTAAATATATCCCATAAATTTTTTCACACATGTTTTACTTCTAAACATGTCACATGAACTAGTTTTCTAAAATAACACATGTAAATGGAAACATAATATGGGGGGAACTCAAAAACCTAGTAAGGGAAACATATAACAAAAGAAATCAGGGAAGAAACATGAAATAAAATTTTTTCTAGGAATAAGTAAACAACACGAATCTATAATCAAATTGAAACTACAATCATTATATATCCATAAAAAACTAAACCATTGATATCATTAATAATGAAATCAAACTAATATAATTAATAAAAATAGACATAAAAAAGCTGTAAATTCGTTGTTTAAAGAATTATTACTTGTCGTTAGTACTAAAATAAATACATCCTACAGTCAAGGCCATATACCATGATACTATTTTCTTTTGTGAAGAGGAATATAAGAAAACCCAACTTGTTTTTTGTCATGATACCCACAAATATATAAAGGGGATATATAAAATTTGGCCCCCCATCACCTGATTATATCAATTTCATTTAATATAATATTTATCAATACCTTTAAAACCATTTCTTGAAGATAATCTTACTCAATATAACATAGATATCCATATAGTGAGAAATATAAAAATTAAATAAATAATCATCATGAATTAATAGTAAATAATAATTAGAAATGCCAACAATTTTCTCCTTGTAAATAAACAGGATAACATGACCAAACACTATTCTAAGAGAGAGGGTGAATTGTCAAAATGGAAAATTAAAATTTCCAATAATCATCATTATTTGAATAAAAATGTATGTAACACCAATACATTCCCTTATATAAATACAATACCTTTTTTTTCTTTGTGAACATCATCCAATATGAATTATTTAAATGTGATGTTCATTCTATATAAGAAAATGAGTACAAAATTAATCCAATACATGAATAACAAGATTGTTAAATGCATAAAAAACAATTTGGATGGTTTTAAAAGAAAATCTTCCTAGAGTAACAACAAAAACCTATAATGATTTTGATATAAATGAAAAAATTATTATAAATGATTACTGGAATGATACCCCCCAATAAGGGATCATGAATTGGATTCATTAGTATTTTGAGTTCATTTGAAAAAAAAAATTATAACATATATATATTCGAGGATAAGTCATGAAACAAAAAACATATTATGTAAAATAACATGAAAATGGAAAGGGAAATGTAAGTGAAAACTTAAATGAGGTTTTAGAATGTATTTTTAACATTTTCATAAAAGAGGAAGTCATGAGTTTCTTCCAAATGAATTTTTCAAAAGTAAAAGTGAGATATCATTGAAAACCTATATATTTAGATGAATATCTTATAAGGGATAATTGAAAATGAAATAACTTTTTCTTTAGGAAATGTTGATATGAAACATTTTATTATAAAATAATAAATTTTATACTTGAAATTAACATTGTTGAAAATACACATTATAAAATGTGTAATAAAAATTTATTTTAATTAAAACATAATTTTCCAAAATCGGATAATAAAATTCCTTATAATAAAATATTTTGTTGGGGTAGAAAACTTATTGATGTAAAATGATCATGATAACACATTATAACTCAATGAAGAAGATTTGTGTTACCAAAAATCCTTACTATTGTGGAAATAATTGTTTCAAAAACCACTTAAATAAGGGGAAATTGTTTCAATAGCAATTTCAATAATATAATATTAGGATAAAAAAATATATCAATGGTAAGTGAATAAAACATACAAAGAAAACATGGTTCCCAAAATGTATTACGTCTCAATGAATTAGAATTGAGACCATGAAAACCCTTGTATCTTGAGTAACACTTTAATCCTAAACCCTTGATAGAGAGATCTATTAAGTGAAATTAAAACAACATAGTTCAGAGATATTTAATGATATGTTATATCAAAAAATAAGTTTATTCACAACATAAATGAATTTATATGCATAAAAAAAACTTTTCTAAAAGAGATGAATTTTAGACTAAGTCCTATACAATTATATTAATTTTTTGAATGAAAATACATTACAAGATTGAAAATCAAAGGTTTTTATAAAAACCATGAATTAAATATTTGATTCTTCCAAAATACATTATTATGAAGTTTATAAACCAGAAAATAAATAAATTGGTCCATAACATTAAAGCGTTTCTCAATGAAGAGAAGATGAGATTGAACCCTTACCTTTTTCCATATTTGTTCTACACACATTCTTACCTTTATCGAAAAGAGATTTCAGTTTATTAAATACCATATTATGAATATTATTTTACTTTATTTAATTTAATTTTCCTAATTTAATATCATATTTTATTTATTTATTTTATTGTTTTCTTGCCCATGTTGTTTTTTAGAGGTTATCCAGTTAGTTTTTCATAACTCCTCATGTATAATGACCATGAAAAAAACATAAAATATATTAATAAAATATTTAGTATAAAATTTTCATTATAAATAATTTTTATAATATATATATATTTTTAAATCAATTCATTATGGTTAGTGACGTAAAATAAAACTCATTTCTCATGGAGGTGATAATTCAAACACACATATGATTAACGTTTCCATTTCATAAATACTAAGTGGGAAAGAAGGTAGATTATAATTTAAAATAAAAAAAAAATCATAGTTATATAATATAAATCAAGTCTCTTCATCCATTACATACTTTTATCATCCATGAATGGTGGAATTGGAAAAAATGGAAGATGTCTCGTTGTGGAGGTGATAATATGTGCAACATACTAATGATGCTTCTGTTTTTATTATCGAATTGAGTGGAATAAATAATGGTTATCATATTTATATAAAATTATAAAATTATAATAATTATATTTAATTCATAATATTTTTATGGATATAATAGATTTATAAGAGGAAAATTAATGATTAAAACTTATGAATGAGATACTACATATGTTGGAGACTTGATATTTCCTTGAAAAATCCATGGAATTGAAGAGAATTAACTAACTTAATATGACTAGGGGTTTAATAGAGTATAATAGATATATTTTATAGTATAGTTTGGAAGAGGTTCTTATAAATTTATAGTGGTATGTGTATGTTTTAAAGGGTTTAAGTTATTCTCTTTTATAAAAGAGGAAAATTCCACTTTTTGAAACGCCATTTTAATTTTAATAATTCCATGAAATTATTCCATGTTCAGTGGATTGAATGTTCAAAAATAAAGGAATATGTTGTGTATTTAAAATAATAAATACACAAAATATTACTTATACACATGTTTTAAATATGTTATAGGGGTTTCACAATTAATACTTTACATTTTACCCTTTTACTTTAAATCTAGGTATAAAGTTATTCAATAAGTGGGTTTACGCTTTATTAAAAATATTAAATAACCGATAAAAAATGTATGAGTTTACTAGAAAAAAATTATCAATTTATTTAATCATAATTAATTTATTAAAATTATAACATTACCTTTTTATTTAAAATTTGTAATGTGTACACAAACTATTTTGGTAGAAAAAAATGACATTTTGACAATTATTATTTCTTAATCATATCTATTATTGATTAAAAAATTAGTAAATGTTAATGTATTTATTCATGAATATATAAATCATATTAGGTTAATTATTTAATTCAATTAAATTAAATTTATTTAATATAAATTCCTTGATATTAATGAAACAAAATTTTTAAAATAACTGTTTCACCATTACCACGGTAATTACAAATAATCCTAAAAATGTCAATATTATACCAAAAAATTAAAATTTACATATTAAATAATATTTAAATTATTATATCAAATATATGACCCATTTTGTTAAATTAACATTTTATATTTATGGAATTTTATCATAATGTTTTCACGTGTAACACGTAAAACGCCTTTTTTAGGAAAACATGTTTTGTTAAGCCTAAAGATTATGTCCTGAAAAAAAGTATAAATTATATTGATTATAATTGTATTAAGAATATTATAATTATTTAAATAGGATATATTCGACACTAAAATAAATCCAATAATTAATTTTTCTATGTGTAAATTTAATTTAAGAAACAAATTAAAAATAGTTTTCGTAAACTATATCTATAATTTCTAAAATGATAATCATGGATTTTATAATGTGAAAATAATAATTTTAAATGGTTTTTTACTTTATAAAAATATATTTTTTATATAAAAATGGATTCAAAAACTTATAATTCATATAAAATGGAAAATATTAAACAAAATCTATATTTTTACTATTCACCTAAAAATCGATTATATTATAAAAAAATCAAAAATAAATTCAAAGGAAATTTTGTTTTGAGGAATTAAAAATCGAATTTTAATTTTTCTAATATAAATTTTAATTATTTTTAATTTATATTCTTTTAAAATAATATATACAATATAATGAAAATGAATTTTAATGAATGTAACCTTTTCAATGTTATCTTATATTAATTATTTACTATATAAAGGTAATATCAATTAATGGTTTACCATAATAGTGTTTATTAAAATTTTATTAATAATGCATTCTTAATATTTCATGGTTTGTTTATGTTGGATGTACTATGTGATAAAAGCTTAAGAACACATATACTTATTTAATGGTAATCCTATATTACAATATCTATGTGTTTTATTCCTTCTAGCCCTAAATTAATTACGTTGTCAAAATATTATTTATCACTTTCCAATACAATTATTCAATGTCATCTAAAAGATAGATATAACTGAAAAAATATTTTCTAAGGTGGTGTATACATTAATATCTCATGTATGACTAGAAAGGAATTTTTTCTATCGTGTTAACCGGACTCATTGAAGATCAATTTCCCTTTTTTTTTGCAAATAAATTATCTTTTGGTTCATTGAATAAATTTCCCTAGGTTCGTCTTCATAAATTTAAGATATTAAGTATATTGAATCTTCATTCCTTTATCACATTGGCCACCGTAATTTCAATGAGATCCCATCCTTCCCTAATTTGTTGAGTATTAAGTTTCAATAATTATCATATTATTAATCAAAATTCTTGATAAAGGGTTTTTTATAATCAAAATATTTATCACTCCTAACCATATCCTTTTAGGATTTTTTTTAGAATGTTTTCATATTTTATATAGAATCCATTATTATTTTCCATGAATCCATTGTTAACTTTGTTCCATTGGGATTCAACCATTAATAAAACCCCAAGAGTTAACATGAGTGACGATCAATATATAATAATTATAAGAAATAACCACAAGAAAGTTTAAACTCACGATGCCTCACTTAATAATGCTAGCATGTAAGCCTATAGTTATTAAAATTCATCTTGTATCAGGCTTGGTTCATCCTACATCAATCTCATTTTTTCATATATCACTCTTGGTTCAACCATTGATATACTGAGTTGAGTAATGAAATTTTAATTATCAGAGTCTTTAAAATAAAAATCCCAAATTACCATGAAATTTCAATAATTATTTATATAAATGTTCTTAAAATTAAAAATTTACCTTTATTAGACAACATTAGTCATTCTGACAATAATATAACTAAGTATGTATATTACCTAATAATATACTCTCAGTAACATAACTTTCCCAAAATATATTTTAATCTAAATGAAAATTAACCACAATGATATAATATATTAATTCAAAATTATCTCTATAATTAACTATAAAATGTTATTAATCACTAGTTCATAAGGCCACACACTATTAACTATATATCATATTCCAAAAAAATGAGATAATATTCTCCAAAACAATTCACGAATCAATATTCAATACACATGTTACCAATAATTATAAAAATTATTCAAAATCAAGCCCCCATTTATTATCTCATCATTACGTGTATATTAAACAAAAGAGTTATCCATACCTCAATCATGTGTTTTCCAATAGTTATTCCTAAAAATATAACATTGTTATCAAATCAAATTTGAAGGTTACTATTACCAATTAATATATGTTTCAATACTATCATTGTAAAAATTATAGTGAATAACCCTTAGATATTTTGCATAATACTCATTACTTTTATTATTTACCAGAATATCATCAATAAATATCACTTCACTAATTAAAATAACTAATAGTATCAGGATTATTAATATAATAATCTCACCAACATAGGGAATACTGAAAAACTCACATTTCCATTATAATAGGCATATATAAATATTATCATATATCGGGGAATGCTCCCTTATTTGGGTATAAGATGTTGTGGTATCTAGATACATACATTTATTTACTTCATATTTATGTTCTTGTTTCAACTAAATACTAAAAATAAAATGGTTTTGATGATGTTAAAAATATGAATATTAAAACATTAATTTGAATAGGTCATTATTTATGAAAACATTAATTTACCATATGATACTTTCTGATCAACACATGTCACTATTTTTTAAATACTTGGTTATCCATAGACACTTTACTATTATGTTTTCTAACAAAATTAGTTAACATCATTATTAAATCCGTCATAATGGTTCATAAAGGGAAAGTGATTTACCAAATCATATCCCACGAGAGTGTCTCTCTAGATGTATAGTCTTAGGCCCACTCATAATGCAGTATAGTGATGCTAGGTTCAATAATCAACAATCCTTTTCTAGGTGATAACCCAGGGATAAATTTTTTCTATATCCTCAAAAACTTTCCTATATATAGACAAGAATGTATTAATAATAAAAACCACAAAATCATTAATTTTCCAAAAAATCAGCATGTTATCCAATATATAGACTTATTCATAGGGGTTTCACTAAAATTTTATTATCTTAATACATAAAAAAATGTTCATTATTTCCTTAATACTAATTAATATACATATACAAAAGTTTCATCTATACATTTGAACTTATTATCATCCCTAAATTATTGATCCTTAAATCGTCTTCAATAAACACAAAAATATCTAACTTTATCTAAATATTTACTTTGATATCAAATATGATTCTACAGACCCATGCTTCTAAGTACAGTGTTATAAACAAAGACTTTACATACTATCTTTTATAAAATATGTATTATCATGGACATACATAACTATCATTAAAGAATCAAAATGATTAGTTCATCTCTTATATCCAATAGATCTTTTCAGGTTTAGTGATTTAGAGAGTTATATTGAAAAATAAACTAAAAAATTACCATTTTATTTACATAAAATGGGTAGTTTTTTCATTATATATATAACCACTTAATTCAGGGAAGGTCTCCAATGTCTTATACAAATTCATTAATAGGTTTTATCCTTTTAAACATGTCACATGTATTAATTTTCTCTATGATATGGTGAAATGGAAACATAAGAAGGGGTGAGATCAAATTCTCATTAAGGAAATATATATTATACGAAATGATGGAATAAAAATGGGATAAATATTATTGAAAGAATATATAAACAACATGAATCCATATTTAATTATAAAATAGAAGCACACTATATACATGAAAAAATTATAATATGGATATCAGTAATACCAAACACATATTCATGGAATACAAATTTTTGAACATCAAAAACCTGTCGTTAAAGTATCGTTCCATGTTACTAAAATTTTCAATGAGATTGAATTCATGAAAACCCATTGTCAAAGACTTTTCTATGACATATTATGGGAAGTTCTATACGTCTAAACCCAACCTGTATTTTATGATGATACCTATAAATACAGTGAAAAGATAGATAATTCAAGGCCCTAACCATCACCTGATTATGTCTAATTCATTCACCATAATATCATAACGACCTTTAAAACCATTCCTTAAATAATATATTATTTAATATAACATGTCTATCCATATAACTAGAAATACATAAATCAGATACATAAACAACCTGTGTTAGCTGTCAATAATCCTTATGAATGAAAATATTTTTCTCCATATCAATAAAGGGACAACATAATCATAACTTATCCATTTAAAGAAGGTGGATGGTAAAATATTACATAGTTTACTTTACAATACTCATCCTTTTTATAATAATATGTACAGAACATCATTAATTTACACCTTGTAAGTATAATAACATTATTTATAGGTGAACACTATCCAATTAGAATTATATAAAGTATGATGCTCATGTCGTATAAGGAAAAAAGTATCTGTTTAAGTAAATAATGGTATAACATGATCATAATTCATTCATATGAAAAATGTTGATGGTTTCAAAATAACATATCCCTAATGTAATAATGGAGACCTAGAAGTATATTGACATATATGAAAAAAATCCTTGCAATATAATTCTTGAATGATACCACCCAAGAAGGGATAATGGATTGGATTGTCTAGTATCATGAGATAATTTCATAAATATGATATATATATATATATATATATATATTAGGGGATGAATTAATAAATATGATCCTTATTAGTGAAAAATGTTTTTTAAAATGGAAATGGAAATGGTAGAGAAAAATTAATTGAGACCTTATAATTTTTTTTAACATTTTTATAAAATATAAAGTTATGGGGAACATACAAAAAACTTTTTAAAAAGGTTAGGAGAAAAATTATTTAAAAACATTACTGTAAAAATAATGCCCAATAATGAAACTCTGAAAATTGAATAATTTTTTATTTATAAAATGTGGATCCAAGACATTTGATTATAAAAGGGAAATTTTTAATACTTGAAATTACCTTCGTTATAAACCCACATTGTAAAGAGTAATAAAAAATTATTTGTATGAAAACGTAATTTTACCAAATAGGATCATAAAATACCATATAATCAAATATTATGGAGTTCGAACCCAAGTGTTGAAGAATAATGTTTAAGATAAGACTTTATAACTCAAAGAATGGGATCTGAGTTAAAAACAAATCCTTATTATTTGGGAAACATCTTTATCAATTGCCACTTCAATAAGATAATGTGATTTGTCTAGTAAATAACATGTAATACCAAGAGTATGATAAAAATATATTAATGGTTATTAAATACCATATATAAAGGATACATGGTTCCCAAAATGCATAATGTCTCAAAGAATCAAAATTGAGATAGTAAAAATCCTTACTGCTTGTGTAACAATATAATCATAAACCCTTTAATGTTATGTCTTGTAATTAGACTTAAAATCAAAATTGTAAAATATAATTCATGATATTATATATCAAATAAAAATCATATATAATATATTAATGAAATTTTATTCATAAAAACATATATGTATCAAATAATGGACTTTCAGGTGAAAACGCTTTTGGATTTTTTAATTTTGAATCAAAAGGTCATTAAAATTTTGAAAAACATAGGGTTTAGTAGATATAATGAATTAAATCCTGGATAATTTCAAAATAAATTTTTATGTTGTATATACTCCATGGAAATAATATATTGGTTCATAACATTAAAACAAGTCTCAATAAAGAAAAATTGTGATGAAACAATCACCTTTTACTATATTTATTATGCACGTATTCTCAACTTCATGAAAAATCATGTAAATTTTATTTGTTTATTTATTATCCTTACTATTATTTAATTAAGTTAATATGAACCATTTATTATCTTTTTATTTAATTTTATTATACAATGTTTATACTAATGCCAGTTACTTGATGTTATTCGGTCAATTTTTCATAAGTCTCCATATATGATAACCATGGTAGAAAATATCAAAAAATAGTTTCATAATATCCAAAATTTAAATACTTTTATGGAAATAATTCTTATATATTAAATATAGTTTTAAATCCCACCATGATTGGTGGTGATGATAAAAGAAACTCATTGTGCGTTGAGGTGATAGTTTACATGAGCACACAATTAATGTTTGAATTTGTCATGAATGAGGGGGAAGATAGTAAATTAAAAATTTAAATTTAATAATAATATTTTTATTATATTTTTCTTATTTATTTATGTATTAAATAATTTTTATAAACCATAAATCATGATGTCAAAAAAGAAAACAGAAGACATGGCTTTGTGGACGCGATAATATCCACAACATAATAATGATGCTTTTATTTTTATTATTGTACATGTTGGAATGATTAATGGTTATTAAATTAATATAAAAACACATAATTTTTTTTTATTTTTACTGAATTAAATATTTTATTTTGTATATAATATATTTTGATGAGGATGATTAAAGGAAAAAACATAAGAAGAAGATAATACATACATTCGAGACTTGATATTTCCTCGGAATAAAAGGTAATAAACTAACTTGGTGTGACAGAGTGATTAATAGAGCATGAGGCACATCTAATATCAGATATTTGGGTAGATTTTCTAATAAAATTCAAATGGTAGGTGAATTTTTTAAAGTTTGTAAGTGATTCTGTTTTATAAGAGCAGAAAGTCAAACTTTTAGAAACACAACTTATATTTTAATAATTATATGAAACAATTCCAGGCTTTTTAGTTCCAAATTTTATAAATAATTGATTTTGGAGTTTTTTTTGTCTATAAAGACACAAAAAATAATTTCAACCCTTGTTTTAAAAATTTTAGAGGGATTCTAACATTATGTTCTAGCAATTTACTCTTTTACTTTTAAACTAGGAAACTAGTTTAAAACTAAGTGATTATATATTTTTTTAAGATATAACATGACCCATACAAAAAAAATGTGAGTTATAAAGAAAAGTTTTTACCTCTATTTAATCCAATTCAATTTCTAAAAATTATATAATTAACTTCTAAAATAAAATAGATAGTGTTTAGGAAAACTATTTTAGTTGGAAAAATTCCATATTGACCATTATAGATTCTAAATTTTACTTAATATTAATTAAAAAATAACTGAGTGTTAAAATATTTGTTTAGGTGTTTATAAATCATCTTATATTCATTATTTGAACTATATAAATTTCATATAAATTCATTGATGTTAATAAAACAAAAAATTTAAAATAATCATTTTACAATTGTCTTCTTAATTAGCATTAATATTAACAATCCTAATTTTATACCCAAAAATGAAATTTACCATATTAAATAATACATACATTATTATATGAAAAATAAGACAATTTTTATCAAATTAACATTATATGTGTAGGGAAATTAATCTTAACGTTAGCGCATGTAATACTTGAAAAACCATTTATGTGAAAAGCGATTCTTTATGAAAAAATAAATTTATAGGAAAAAATATTTATTTAATTTTCTATATTGATATTAATAAGATTATAATTGATTAAATAATATTTATTTTACATAGAAATATATCCAAAACCGAATTTATTATTGAGTAAATTTAATTAGAGAAATACATAGAAAATAGTTTTCATAAAACATCACTTGATTTTCTAAAATGATAATCTTGAATTTGATAAATATAAATTATTAATTTTTAATTATTTAAATATTTGTCATATTAATTTTTTTTCCTAATAATTTATCTCATATAAAATTGGAATTACTAATAATATCAATAGTTCTATTATTCACCTTAGAATCAATTATTTTAGAAGAATCTAAAAAATAAATCCAAAGAAACTTTTATTTTGGGGAATTCAGAAAAAATTTCATGGATAAAATTTAATTTCTTAAATTTATAATTTTTTGTTTTTCTAAAATAAAATTTATAATATAAAAAAAAATATTTATTGAAATTAACCTTTGAAATATTTACTTATATTAGTTATTCACTTTATAAAGGTAAAAACTATTAATAGATTACCATCTTAGCTTTTATTATAGATTTATTAGTAAATTTTCTAAATATATTTTAGTTATTTTATATTTGGAGTAAGGCATGACACAATTTATATTACACATTGAATTATTTAATGGAAATCGTATATTAATATCTTGTGGTTTTTCAAGGTGATTTAAGCTGGGATGTATCAAGATGTAGAGATTGTTAGATGCCTGCACTAGTTATCATTGAACCACTCAAGCTTGGATAAACATAGCATATGTCACAGATTTTATAGATGTCACCTTGAAATTTATAAGGACAGATTTATATTTGTCTATTATTTAATAATATGGAGTGGATGAGTTGTTGGGAAGAACTGTTGTGTTTTACCAATAATGATGATTAGAGAAGACACATTATAATTTGTTTTATGATTACATTATAGCCATGATTAATAGATCATGATATTAATTTCTGTGACAGTTTTAGAAAAGAATATGATGAGGACTTGAGTCCAACTAGAAAAATATTGAATTATCTAGTATAATTTTATTTGGCTGAGAGAAAAATGAGAAATAGTTGAGATAGAAGAATAAAGGGAACTCCTATCATTATATAGGAGAAAAAATTTGGATGAAAAAATTATATCAATAAAATAGGGGAATACAATATATGAAATATTGGATTAATTAAATGGGATTTTTTGTGTGTAATTATGTTATGTGATGAATGGAGAATTATATGCCTGAAATAGGTTTTTTGTGGTATTCAATATTTCATACTAGAAAATAATAACTCATGGGGACCAATGAATAAATAAATGAGAGTAGAACTAGATTATTGTGAGATCATTCAGGAATAAAAAGAATAGACAAATAACTATATTTATTGAAGTAGATGGATAATAAGGTGAATTTTTTATTGTGCTGAAGTAGGAGATCTTCTAGGTATCAAAGCTAAAGGAAGAATAAGACGCCCCCAAGATATCCATGGTTAAAAAATATCAACAGTAAGAAAACAGAGTGTGCGTATGATCTGATTTGAATAAATTATATTATTTATGTATATCATTTTAAGATTATGGGGAGATTTATGGTTTGAAGACCACAAAAAACCAATGAGTGAGGAATCTATTGATGTTGAGTTTTAAGTAGTGTCTGAGTTATAATGTTTTTCATGAATATATTATAGCATTCGAAAAAACTACTATTAAGTTTAAGGAGATATAATTTATTGATATTTAAGCATCCCGTGTATAGATATTGATCAATTTACAATAATAAATTAAATTAAACACATGCATATATATGGTGGGACTCCATAGAACCTATGAGACTCATGGTATAAAGGGAGATCATAATATGAAGATATAGAAAAAATGTGAATATATTGAGGTAATTATAGTATGATTATGGAAATAGAAGTCCTATGAGAAACAAAAATTATAAACACTTTGATACTTAGTTATAGTGTGGGAAATTCCACCTATTGTAATCAACATCAAATTATAGTAGATAATCTCGTATAGGGGAGAAAACCCAATCAAGGAAAGTAGTGTGAATTTTCACCAAACCATGTAAAAATACTATATCCCTCCTTATTTCATTACTTACATCAACTCAATTGATTTTTTCTTATTAAAATATTCATAGATCTATTTTAACTAAATGGAAATGAATGTTAAAATTACTTTTGGAGTTAATGATTCATAATAGAATTGTAAATTAGTAAAAATTCATTAATTCCTGATTCACCCCTACTCTCAGGTTCTTTCACCAATCATATTTAGAATTTCATGATGTATACAATGTTACAATATAAAAAAACCCTCTTAAGTTTTTACATATTGAATGGCATCAATACCTTTTTAATGAATACATATTGACTTAGTCTGATATGCCTCTTACATCTTTTATAATGATACATAATTCCTAGAATTTAGGCTAAATCACCTAAGTCATTCATGGAGAAGCATTTGATTAACTAGTTCTTAACAGATTTTATGACTAATATATAATTTAGCATATGAAATATATCCTTAACATATACCACCTCGAAAAAAACTACACTCCAAATAAATATCATGGCTAAAAATGAATAACATTAATTTTTTTAAGAAAACAATTTCCCTTATAGTTTCATTTAAAAGGTATTTTTATGATCTTGATGCTTTATGAGACCCATAAAAGAGTCTATATTTTTAGAACCTTTTTGGAATCCTTTAGAGACATAGTCTATTATAGTTATTTCATATATACATCTTTCACATGGTTTTTATTATGGAATATAATTTTTACATTCAAGTTTCAAACATAATAATCTAAGTGATGTATTATGTAAATTATAATTTTGAAATATTTCAGTAAATAAACTAGAGAAAAAGTTTCTTCATAGTCCATACCTTGGTATTTCATAAACCCTTTAGTAACCAGTCATGACTTATAATAAATAACATCAGTATCCTAATCTAGATTAAAATTGAATACCAATTTTAACTAAAAAGTATTCCCATCAACAATAGGATCTAAAAAACCTTAACTTTAATATGGTATACAGAATCCATTTTAAAATTCAATACTTCTTTCAACTTTTCAACTATTAAACTATTTACTTCTTCCTTGTAAGAGAGAGGTTCATTATCAAAAATTGATAACAAGTAACCTCACTTGGTTACAATAAAACCATTTCTCTCTAATTCTCTAATATATATGGTACTCACCCATAGTACATATATATTTGAATGAAGTTCTTCCATTGGGGTTTTTGTAATTTTTTCATGTTCCCTATATTTTGTTACTTGAGACTTGACTACATCAATTTTTATTTTACATGAAATATCACATTAGGATATGTGATTAAATTCAATAAACATAGATTATAATTACACTAAAAACATTTTCTACAAGTGATTTTTTAAATAATAACCCATTATTTACTTAGGATATCTATAATTATACTTGTTGTTCCTTGACATGAATGTTTGATTCCAAAAGTCGACATAACAAATTCATATAATCCCCACAAACATAAAGTTTACAAAAAAATATTTCTTATCACTCCACAACTCATATGGTATTCTTGTATCACTTTTTCTTGTAAATTTGTTTTCTAAGTGTTTTACATTTTAAAATTCATATCCCAAAAAGGACAATGGAAGACTCAAATTACTTACCCTTGATCTCAGGATGTCCAACAAGGTGGGGTCACTCCTTTCACTTAAGCTATTACATTATGGTGTATAAGGAGGAGTTAGTTGAGATAGTATTGAAATATTATTTAGATATACTATGAACTCTTGGTTATAATATTCTCTACCATTTTATGAGGAGAGTTTTTATGTTCTTATCAGGGGGATTCTATACTTTAGTCTTAAAGATACTTAAATTTCATAAAGTAATCAAACTGATACCACATTAATATTACATATCCATATCTAGTGAATTCATCAATAACAATTATGAAATAAGAGTATCAACCATCATATTTAACTAGAAATGTACCCCCCCCCCCCAAATCTATATGAGCTAATTATAGAATCATTGTGGCCCTTTAACTAAATGTACTAAATACATATTTGGAATTTTTCGATGAAAACAAGAAATAAATATGTCAAATAATTTTAGTTTAGTATAACATAAATAAATTTATTGATATAGTTTAGCCAAGCATTTCTCATTTACAAGACCAAGCTAGGGAATCTACAATTTGGTATGATATGAGTCATGTGAACTATGTTTATTATTTATTCCCAACACTAGGTTTTCATATTCTAGAACATAAGTGACACTTTTAAAATGTTATATTTTATAACATATGCTCTTATTATAAAAGTATAATACAAAATTTATGAACATGAAAATTAATCGATCCATAATTGAACTAGACATATATTTTATGGTTTTTGGTTATACTAGAAACATAATAAAATTATTCAAAATAAGAATCAATCGGATAGGAAATGTGATATTATATACTCAAATAGCCACCATTACCAATAATTATCTATTGGATGCTTGATGATCCACCATACCTCTGGTAATCATACAAAATTTACTTGGTTCTTATATTTAAATATAAATTAATGTTCTCAAATTTATATCTAATACCTAATTTAATGAAATAGAGTGATTAAATTAGATAATGTATAAACCTCAATATCCCCCTTTTTTATCATTGAGGTGTATTTTTTGTTTCTATGAACGTTCTTGGGAAATAAAAATCACAGTATGACCTGGTTCTTATAATATCACCTGACCCACCTTCTCTTGGAGAAGTGGTGTGAAGATTCCTTAGAATTATATTTATTAATAGGATTTTAAACTCTCTTTTCATCTTCATCAATATAAGGACCAAAAGTATTTTGGGATTCCTTTCATAAATATCCTTGTGAATAAGAGTCCTGATATCTGGGTTAGAATTACATATATTATTAATATGAAAATACTTAATAAAAATTTAAAATTTTAGTAGAAGTGTGGTGATCGCGGGGTCTATGAACAATTTATATGGTAGATTGAAACATATAATTTCTAAATTATTGATGTTGGTAATAAAATTAACTATATGATTTCTAAATGAATCACCTTCTGCAAGGTTTCATATATAGATTTCATTAGAGATCATGTAGGTCTCTTCTCTCACTTCTCCCTAATAAAGATCACAAATACGAAATAACATGATGTACAAATACATGACTTCATAAAGCTTATGAGTCTCACTAGTAATAGATCATAACACGACACATTGAACATACAATTCATCATCCACGTGTTTCAAGATGAAAATATAATCCTCCTCAATTACCTTTTTATTGGTATAAACAGAAATTGGGGACCCCATCAAGTAAAACATTTACTCTTTGTGCAGTATGATGTGTACAAGCTTGTACAACTCATGGATGTCAGAAATGTTTAGGACATTGTCCATCTCTAATATCCATAGTATAGATAATTTCATGTTCAAATAGATTCCATTTTTTACTAAAAAATTAAATAATATATTATTACTTTATCTTGATTACCAAGTGTGACATTATAAATTTTAATTTATTAGTCTCCCACTATTTTATCAATATTTAGTATCACTCTCTATTGTATTTAAAATATTCAGCCACATGGATATTCTAGTTGGATGGAAACATATCCCACTTTAAATAAATTAAAAGAGGGCTCAATCAAATTATTCAAATTTATTTAAGTAAGAGGTATTTCAAACTTTATTAACTCATAGTTCCTAGATATGTTAAGTGGAATCCCCAATCCTCAAATCCAAATCATATATTTACACAGTGATTTCATCCTTTCTAAACTATTTCTTACAAGAAAAAATATTTTTTTTGTTAATATGGTTATGTTAAACAAAAACATTAATTATAACAACCTAAAAAATTAAAGTATCTTAAAAAATCTATATTAATACTTATATAATTCAAGAAATAAAAGGTGATGAATTGGTTGATATCTTCCTTCAGATATTTCTTAGGATATTCACAAATATACTTTATAAAGCCTATATATCTTATATATTATGTAAATTTTTCATATTTAATTAACCATGTCCAATAAAATAATATACAGATAATTTATTTATGTTATATTATTTTATACTCATGTTAATTTATTTACTTTATCTAATTGTGTTTAATCATGAAACAAACATTGCATCATATAAATAAATAACCATCCAATTTAAAAAATAAAAAAACAAGTGACATGTTCATGTGATTTAACTACTTGGAGGTTTATCGAGAGAAATATAAACCAACTATTAACCATAGGTGAATGAATGCCCAAGTTAATACCTTTATTTATTTGCAACATTACACTATTTTATTATGTATCACCTCAGTGGGTTTCAATTCATCTCAATATTAAATCATATACTCTTTCTTAAAAATATTTTCTTTACATATTATAACTCAATCATAGGTAAGGGTAACCATGGTTTTAGGGATATAGAAAATTAACAATTGACACATAGGACCATATATAACTGTGAGGATGGTATGATGCATAGATCATCATAATTAATTTAAAAATAAATGCATCACAAAAACCCATACAATAAGTAAATAAATTATATATAAACCCAACACATACATAAGTCTTTCAAACTCTAGATCACCCACAACATGAAATGACTATTCATTTAAAATTATTATCATTCTTTTCTATTCACTCTTCATTGTGATAAATTTATAGATTTTTTACATTAGTCATATTACAAATTATTTATTTATATTAATTAATAAATCTAACAATATTGTATATTTCAATTCAATTTACTTTTAAATTAATTAAATAAATTGATTTTAATTTGAAATTATTAATACAAAAACACATACTAGAGGCTACATGGCATGGTCCCTTATGTGTCTCATTAGACCTATTCTATAGTTTAACTGTTACATAGTGTATAATCTCACCTAACACAATATATGACTAATGGTGTGTATGGACCTTGTCATGTACTTTGTACTTACATCAAATATATTCCAACAACAAGTGGTATGATATAAATTGGAAACATTTTCCACAGGTTAGGCTATGTAGTATACTAGACATGTATTACCATATGAAATTCCTTTAATATTTGTAATATGTACTGATGATTATTTTTGTGAAGTAAAAAATGTGTTCAACAACCACTCTTTTAGTTTATTTAAATAATAACACATGTAATAATTATTAAATAATTTAATTCTATAAGACACACTAAAAACCACTCGGTCTGTACCTGATATAGAAATTCCTTTCCACACATCTTGTAAATTCATCTACATATCATGTAGTTTTATTTAGATTTTAATTATCTATATGATGACTCACATGAAATTATTGTCTCAGTGTGTTCCTTACATGAGTTTCCCTAAATTATAATATGTGTACAATCATCTACACATCATGTAATGCATCACTAGCCACCCACGCTAAACACCCAAGGACTCAGCATACTTTCCATAGATATTATCATATATCACATGACATGTACTACTAGGTACATACCATGTACTCTATGTGATGTCTTGTCACTCAGATTGAAGTCAATATATGGCATGTGTATTAATTACACATCATGTACTTTGACCATACATTTTTTTTGATTTAAACTAGGATAAATCATGTGAGGTGACATGACATGTACACCAACTACATGTCATGTAATCATCACCTAAAAATGTTCCAAATATTGGTTAATATATGATGTGTAATTATATTTGATATATTGACTCACATGGTCTTCTGTAATTGTTAAGGAACATTCTTGTGTGTCTAAACATGGTTACATGATGTGTAATTTTTAGTTACACACCATTTAATAATGTGTCATGTTCTTTATATTTGGAAAATATGGTTGTAATATTTGAGGTATATCAATTTGTTCTTGTCCTTTTGTTGGTCATTTTAAATTGAAAGATCATGTTATCTTGGATTTTATAAATAAATAATGAAAAAATATAAATAAAATCTATCAAAAAGATGTATAATTGTATCAAGAATTAATGAATAATTAAAAATTAACATGTTACTGCTCGGATACCCCTTGAAGGATCATGGGAATAGAAAAAAAATGGTTAATCCCATTCTTAGCAATGTTTTTCCTCATTTTTAATGAATAAAATAAAAATAACCTAGTGAAAAAACCCTATATTCTTCATATATATGTTATTTTTTCATATATAATAATAAATAATTTAAATAATTATCACCTTGGTTTTTTTATATTTTTAGATTAATTTGGTTTTTACTCAAATTTTTTCAACTTTATGGAAGAAAGTCTAAGATAGAATTCCTCTAGCGGCATGAACACATGATCCAAAAATCTTAGAAAATATATATTGGTATAATAGGTACTTGTATATAGTAACAAAAAATCATGCATCATTCACCCTTGATTTTAACAAGAAGTCATTTAGTCTTAAAATAATTATTCTTTTATTCTATCTATCTTGATAGAGAGGAATAATATTGTCTATCATTATTGAGAGAAATATTGAGATTTTTTCTTTATCATGAGTGATTTGTCTTGAGAAGAAATGTTGTGGACAATAATTCACGTAACCTTATAAAATTATAGAAAGTATAATATATAGCCATTATTAATATTTAATAATTAAGTTGAGGTTATTTGTAAAATATTCTCTATCTAACATATTATCCATTGAAAATAATAATAATAATAATAATATTTTATTCCATAACATAATATAATATTTGTGTATTAAAATATTAGTTATTGAATAAGTAAATTAATATTTATTTATATCATATAAAATAAAATATACAATTTCTATCGGACCCTAAACTCGGGTTGTCAATCCTAGAAATTTATCAGAACATGAATTATATATATTTTTTTCTACAAATAAATATCATTATATTATCCATCCAATAAATAAATAAAATTATATACACTAAACTTATGAAAAAATATTTATTTTAATATTCACATCACAAAATAAATATATATATTAAATATATATATTTTACTTTAAATATAAAAACAAGAGATAAATATTTATTGTATTCAATAACATGAACATGATATTTATTTGATATTAAAATAAAAAATATTTTAAAATGTAATGGCTAGTGATTGAATTAATGTGATCAACATAACAAAAATAATTATTAAACCACAATATGAAGATAATTTTTATTGTAAATAGTAATCCCAAATAGATTTAACTCACTCTTGGGATACACATAGTGTGTGATTATTTAGTCCTATTTCTCATTAACATTAGGTGAACTTATCTAATGTCTATGATCAAAATCATGGAACACATCAATGCAACCGTAGAAAATGAGTTTAATATCACAATGGAAATAACCTCATGCTGACTCTTACAGTGTAATATAATCTGTTTGTATAGATATCTCCTCAAGGATGTTTCATACTCATGCCACCAACCTATATGACTAAATTAAAATTTTTTATATCTGTAAAATGACCTATTTATGAGATTCCTTGGCTATATACATTATCAAGAAGTTTTATTTCAATCAAAGGGCCAAAGTTATCATCTTAAATTATTTTGGAAGGGAAAATACTTTCTCAAATTATTCAAAAATTTTCATTTCACTTATAGAACACCCAACATATCATACCTATTCATAAAAATAACACATAATGATTTTCCTAAATACATAAAAGTACATGATTAATGATATACATTAATTATGATATCAAGTATAAGGACTGATACATGTCTATGTAGATATAAATATTAAATGACACATATAACATGTGGAAGTCATATTGGCAGGTCTCCCCTCATAACATGAATCCCTTCTTGTAGATTAACTTGTGTGAAAACCATGAGAAGAATCCTCTTATGCCTTAAAAAATCAAAGACATTGTAAACACCCAAAAAATTCCATTTAATTTTTTTAATTAATTGGAATTATTAATAGTCTAAAAAAATTTGACGGTGGGTGATTCTGCGGCCCGGTGTGCCCAGATGAATTTCTGAACTTTTTAAGTTACATTTAGTAAGCCCTTGAGCGATGTTTTCTATCATTAGAACTGGTTCTCGGATAACAAATCCTAGGGAACTGTTTAATCCACAGTGCTGAGAGTCACTTAAGGGATGTTTTACTTCAACCATAGTAGGTCGAAAGAAAATGTTATATTTTGGACTGTGCAAAAATAATAATAAAACAACATTACAATTTATTTTATTTCTTTTTCACTAGCAGATGAGTAGTGGTGGTGGGGACTGATGACTTGTCAAGAAAATTAATGTATTGACTCATCAACTGCATAACTCCACCATTTTTAATTAAAATAGGTTCACTAATTCATTTTAAAAACTTCATTAATTCCTCAATGCATTACTCACCTTTCCCCTCCTATTTAAATGGAGCATAGGGTGGGGATTTTTCATGAATTCTTCAAGTGAGGAAAATTTGGTGAAGTCCTGCGACAACATCTATCAACGATGTATGGAAGCACAAGAAACAACAATCTAGGATCAATGAATTCCAATGACTTCATCCAATGTGGATGCTCCTCCCACCACAAATGTGACACCTCCAATGGATCTCAAAGAAGGGGGTTTATTTTAATAAATCTTATATTTGATGAATTCTTATCCTTCCTATTATCATTCTAACATGGAGGGTGTGGTCCAAACGAACAAGTCTCAGACCCTCTGCCTCTAGTTTTTCATTGTGTTTTTCAGGGACGATTTTTACAATTTGACGGAAACAAAATACAGAGGATCATGATGTGTCAGAGGCAATCCGGGAGGCCCGTAAGCGTAGATAGGAATGGAAATTGAGCTTTGGAGCATCATCAAATCCCTGCGAATGATCTGTCAGTGTGACACTAGTGCAACGACAACAACAACAGGTGGCAGCCAGCATCGGCCGGCCGCAACGGCAGCCGGTGGCGCGCCGTCGCGCTCCGCGGAGGGGACCCAAGGCATCATGTCATACCAGATGTAGAAGGCATCCAACCCTCATCTATTTGTAGAGGTGGATGCGGCACTCCTTCAAGTTCCATGTTGTTGGGTCATGTCTTTGAAGCCACGGTAGTGGTGAATATTGGGACCTGCTCTCTCCGGGTCCTGAGACTGATGAAGTAGAGTTAGGTGGTGCTGCCAATCAGGGAGCTGAATGGCTCCTTTGATTCATTTGGCAGTAGGACTGTGCAACCCCATGGGTTGTGCCAGATGGCGGGCTGAGACGGCATAGACTAGGCCAGCTGGGGCAGGCCAGGCCAATCCGCGGCATGGCCCAACCAAAATAGCCATGCCAATTCAGGATGGGACGGTTCGACCTGAACCAGATACGCTCAAGTGACCGTATCTTGCGAACCAGATGTCTATTTAATGAATAGTCGGTGGTGTTGGGATCCTTGTAGAGAGAAGTCCCTTTTGAGATACTCCACAAGAGTTTTGGAGATTGTTAGTGTATGGAAGGGTGGGATCTACTTCAAATATAACTGTGCTTTCGGTACTAAAATTCCTATAACTTACAGATCGGGCGTCCCATTGACGCGTCATCTCTTGCATTGGAAAACTTATGATGTGATAGATCACATGGTTATTTCATATGGGACTTCATTCTGGTTGAAATACAACTAATGTCTTGGGGAGCGGTTCTCCCAGAATCAATAGTGCTATGTGCCGGAATCCGGTGGCTGCAGTGAGGCGGAGGCTAGAGACAGATCATATCGAGGTTAGTACCAAGTGATACTGTGTGGTTTAGAACGTATCAATCCTATGTAGTTTAGATCCTTTGTTGATCAGTGATCAATGATCCTGTGTGGGTCAGCGAATACCGATCCTATGTGGGTCAAATCCTGTGTGGGTCAGTGCTCTGTGATCCTGTGTGAGTCAACGCATACTGATCCTGGGTGGGTCAAATCCTGTGTAGGTCAGCAGGGGTTAGTACCTATCAACTCCAAGTGGGTCGGATCCTATGTGGGTGTTTCAGGGGTAAGAAACTATCGATCCTATATGGGTCGGACTCCGTATGTTCATAAGCAATGCATCTTGATAGAATAAGATGATCTGACTTCTCGACTAATCACCTTTACTTTGGAGCTTTACATATACCATGTTTGGGACGAGTCTTCTGTTTTGTGCTTTGTGATTGAGATCATGATTTGTGGTTTTCCATTGTGGAATTCTTAGAGACCTTCGGGGGTCTCAGAGTCCCTAATGGGTATTGTTATACTCACCTCAGAACGGGATTCACCCACACCTTGTTGTGTCTTGTGCAGACGATGAACAAATTGGATGAGTCTTGAGGAATCCAACACCAAGCGGTACATGGAAGAGATTGGCTAAGATGGAGAGCAGTGGAGAATAACTATACCTACCCTTCATGTTGGAACCTCAGTGGACGATTCCAGGAGCTGATTTATTTTTTAGTTGTAGTTATACCTTTTAGTTGAGATTGTATTACTCCCCATTACTTTCAGTATACACTTTTACTAATATAGTTTAATTCGTAGTTGCATCTTGTTGTGTTTTTTGGGATGTGTGTGTGTTCAGTTTTTAAGGTAATGCTCTCCCGTTTTATTGATACACCTTTCTAATTCTAGTCTCCAAACCCTGACCTATGGGAGGCAGGCATGGGTAGTCACGACACAGGCCTCGGGGGATGGGTCGTGACAAAGTGGTAACAGAGGAGTCAGTTATACCAAATACTAGAACTATGATATTTTTAATATTTATATACTGTTAAGCGTTTTGATTGTGGTTTTTAGTTTGGGGAGTCTAGTGTTGGTGCAGTGCCTAACATATCTATACAACAGGACACTTAACTCTAATTTTTGACTCAGTGCATGAAAAAAATGATTGCCTGTGTTTTGGAAATGTTTCTACTTTGATCTCTTTTGAGTCAGCTCACCAGGTATTACTTGTTGATCGTGGAACACCTATTTCTTTTTAAGATTCCTCTGTGTAGATAGCTAGCCAGGATTCCTGAGACAGTACATGATGACTTCCCATCGAGCGATGAGGATTCAGTGTAGGCTCCTCTTATTATGGTATCACCTTTGGGTGGTGAACTAGCAGAACCACCACCCATTGGGAAGTAGATCACACCATCCCCACCAGCAGGTTGTTCACACCAACTAAGAACATCGCACAAATTCCACTAACATAGTCCTTTGAGGAATCAGGGGAGTGATAGATACCCAAGAAGCTTCAGATTGGCTGGAGGCTGTGGCTAGAGTTTTTCTCTTGGTTGAGACACTAGAAGATCAGATGGTTAACCAAGATGCTAGCCTTTTCCCGGGAAAATTAGGGATATTGTGTAGCCTGAGGCTCCATACACATGATGAGGTGACCCTCAACAGGACAGACTTTGAGAGCCTCTTCAGGGGATAATTTATTCCAGAAACACTATGGTCAGTGCGTATTTAGGAGCACCTGCACTTACAGCAGGGAAGCTTAATAATAGCTTAGTAATCGGCAAGATTCACTGACCTCTTGTGCTACTCCACCGACATGGTATGATACCCATTATTTATGGCTTGAACCTTTGATCTGAGTCTCAGGTGGGAGATCAGAGCATCCATGATATCACTGAATATCCTGACGCACGTTGGAGTGCTCAAGCGAGCATTGTTGGTGGAGAACTTTCTAGCTAAGTAGGAAATGACAGTCTGAGCCACCACTGGATGATCGGTAGCTGAGTCATATGTAGGAGGAAGTAAATAGATGATGCAGAGGTCTAAGAGGGACAGAACCACTGGTGGATGACCCTGAGACACAGGGTAGGATGTGGGGAGCTCTAGAGTCAGAGAAGATTAGTTGGGAGGCAGATTGTGCTTCACATGTGGTGGGAAGGGCCATTTGTCTTGTGACTACCCGAACCACTATACAGATGATAAACAGATGGTCAAGGGACCTCTAAGGCAGAATAAGAGGTTTGACCAAGGAGGTCTGTATGGAGGTAGACGAGGTAGAGGATTTGGTAGTGCGGCAGGCAGTGGAAAACAATTTGAGGTTCTACCGAAACCACCACAAGGAAGTCCAGTCAAACCATAGGGAGTGGGTGGATCGGGGCAAGCATAGCTGCAGGAAGCAGAGGCCTACGAACACGATGCTCCAAAAATAATTAGAGGTATTATCTGTGTCTATTCCCTCTATCTGTAGTTCTTATAGACACAGGTTCCAATCACTCTTTCAATTCAACGACACTCATTCAGAGCTCATAGATTCCTATGATGCCGTTGGATCAATCTATATGATTAGATACTCCTAAGAGAAAGGATTCGACTATTAAACACTGGTTCCAGCAGTGTAATCTTACTATAGAAGGTGAGAGCTTCGGTTGGGATCTCTTAGTTGCAGGGTCGAGGCCTTACGATGTCATCTTGGGTATAGACTGACAATCCATAGTCCATGCTCATATCAAATGTTTGAAGCCCAAATTCCATTGTGTACATGAGGATGGTATCCAGTTTTCCTTCACCGGTGATCAAGAGAATATTTCATCACATGATGGAGTTTCTCGGAGGAGGGTGCAACCGATCATATATCAGTTTTCTTGGCTTATCCTTGGAGAAGTTGACGTGATGAGTCCGAGACATCCTGTAGTGGTGGAACAGTATACTGATGTCTTCCCTGATGTTGTTAAATGAATAACACCTTGTAGAGAGGTAAAATTTCACATAGACCTGTATCCTGGGACGACACCGATATTTACACCAGCAAACCGGATAGCTCTAATGGAGCTTCAGGAGTTTCGGGTACAGTTATAGGACTAACATGGAAAGGGGTTCATAATTCCCAGTGTTTCTCCATGGGTATCCCCAATCTTATTCACCAAGATGATAGGCGAGAGTTTGAGGGTTTGTGTGGACTATTAGGGACTTAACCCGATGACCCTTAAGAACAAGTATCCAATCCTAAGGATCAATGATCCCTTCAACCAGCTGAAGGGCTCTCGATTATTTTCAAAGATAGACCTCAGATCAGGGTATCATCAGCTCAGATTATGCAACAAGGATGTACCGAATACAGCCTTCAGATGTCCTTATGACCATTATGAATTCATTGTGATACCTTTCAGCATGACCAATGCTCTGGCAGTGTTCATGGGGCTCAATAACATGATCTTCTAGCCATACATCAATCGCTTTGTGGTGGTCTTCCTCAACGACATCTTGATATACTTGGCGTCGGTGGAGGATCACCCCACACACCTACATATAGTACTGGATACACTCCGAGCGAAGCAGATTTATTGAAAGCTCTCAAAGTTACAATTCTGGAAATGGGAAGTCCACTTCTTGGAGAATGTTATCTAAGAGGTTGTATTCACAATGGATCCAAAAAAGATAGGGGTCGTGCTTTCTTGGGAACCACCCAAGACTGTGATCGAAGAGAAGAGTTTCTTGGGATTGTCTGGGTACTATCAGAGAATTGTATCTGACTTCTCCAGGGTAGAGACACCCTTGTCAGCTGTGAAGAAGAAGGGGTATCCTTTCCTGTGGTTTGAGAAGTTTCAGTAGAGTTTTCATGATCTGAGTCAGAGATGGAAGTGTGCCCCCATCTTGCAGCTACCAAAAGAGGGCGTTGGGTACATAGTCTACTGCGATACATCAGGGACCAGACGAGGTTGTGTCCTAACGCAGGAGAGTGAATTGATCACCTGTGGCTCATAGAAGTTGAGACAATATGATAAAAACTACTCTACACATGACCTAGAGTTATCAGTAGTGGTCTTTACGTTGAAGATGTGGCAGAACTACTTGATTGGCAAACGTTTTATAGTCTACCCTCATAAAATAAGTCTCATGCATATCTTCTTCTCACAGAAGGACCTGAACCTGAGATTGTGACGATGACTAGAGTTCCTCTAAGAATATGACATTGATATAGTCTCTACTCCTGGGAAGGGAAACACAGTAGCAGAATCACTAAGCAGGAGGTCTAGTCTACAGCTGCTGAGTGAGGTGATATAGAGACTATCCGCGTTGCAAATATCCTTCATGGATAAAGATAGAGAAGCATACATTCAGTCTATGACAGACACTCCCCCACTTCTATGGTGAGTTCGGGAGGCACCACATGGGGTTGTTTACTACGAGGCACAACGTGCTAAGATATTCTCAAGACCATCTCCTAAAGGATTTTATGAAGCTAGGGAGCATGTCATTCTCTTTAGAGGACTCACTATGGTACCAGTGACACTATGAGAGGAGGTGTTTATGGAGTTCCATACATCCCATTTTGTGGGGCATCCTAGAGTGGTGAAGATTTACTAGGACCTCTAGCGTCAATACTAGTATCCATGAATTAAGAATGATGTGGAAGAGTTTGAATCCTGATTCCTCACTTGTCCGCATGTGAAGGCTGACCATCTGGTACCAGCATGCTTAGCTCAGCCACATGAGTTACTTGAGTGGAAGTGGTATGGTATCTCTATGGACTTCGTGATAGGGATACCTCGTACGTCCAAGGGCCCTGATTCCATTTGGGTGATCATTGAACGAATCACCAAGTCAGACCACTTTCTACCCATCCGAGGGTAGGGATCAGTAGTGGGCTCGTGATGCCTCTACATGCAAAAGATTGTGAGACTACATGGTCTTATATCGACAATTGTACCATATCGTGACACACACTTTACCATTCCCTTGTGGAAAGGATTGTTGAAATCGTTCGAAACCCCACTATGCATGAGAACCGCCTTTCACCCTCAGATAGATGGTCAGATGGATCAGACCATACAAAAAATCGAGTACATGCTTCGTGCTTGTGTACTCAATTTCGGTTGTAGTTGCGAGGACCACCTTCCCCTAGTGGAGTTTTCATACAACAATAGTTAACACTCCACTATCTGCATGGCTCTGTTTGAAGATTTGTATGGTAAACCATACAGATCACCTCATTGCTGGACAAACCGAGGGGAGTTAGCACTTTTGGGTCTAGAGTTGGTACAGGCTACCACAGAGAAGGTGTGGATCATCCAGGAGTGGATGAAGACTGCACAGAGCTGGAAGAAGTCTTTTTCCGACATGAGATAGAGACCCTAGGTGTTTGAGGAGGGAGACCATGTTTTCTTACAGATCTCAACCTGACGAGGATTACAGAGGTTTGTTCGGGGTGAAAATATATCTCTAAGGTTCTTTGGACCATTCTATATTCTAAGCAGAGTAGGCAAGGTGGTGTACTATCTAGCTCTTCCCCATAGATATAGAATGTGCATAATGCTTCCCAAGTGTCACAACTGAGGAGATTCATGATTGATCCATCACACGTTTTCGACTAGGGTGAGCCGGTCAACAATGATGGGGGGAATTTTTTGTAGTTCTCAGTACCGATAGAGGATCAGCAGAGGCGAGACCATCATGGTCATTCAATTCCTCTAGTGCGAGTTCGTTGGATGTATGAGAACCTCTAGGAGAGCACATGGGAGTAGGAGGCTCAGATATATGCATTGTACCTTCATTTTCACCCTTGGTTTTGTTGTAGATTTCGGGGAAAAAAATCCCTAAGGATGGAGAATGTAAATAACCATAAAATTACATGTAATTTTTTTAATTATTTGGGATTATTAAGAGTTTGTGAAAATTGACAACATGTGATTCCGAGGATCGGTGTGCCCCAGAATGAATTTCTTAACTTTTTAAGGTATGTTCAGTAAACGTGTGAGAGTTATTTTCTATCTTTTGAACTGGTGCTCAGATTAAAAATCTGAGGGAACCGTTGAATCTTAATGCTAGGATTCTTTTAAGGGAATCTTCACTTCAACTCATTAGGACTGGAGAAAAAGTTAATTTTTAGACTTTATAGAAAAATAATAAAATAAGATAACAAGTTATTTTATTTCTTTTTCTTCAGCAGATGAGCGGTGGTGGTGGGGACCAGTGAGTTGTCAAGCCAATTATTGGCATGAGAGATCAACTGCATAACTCCAATGTTGTGAATTAAAAGTGTTTTATTAATTCATTTAATGAACCTCATTAATCCCCAAAGCGTTACTCACATTTCTCCCTCCTATTTTAATAGAGCATGGGGTTGGGTTTTGGCTTGGATTCTTCTTGTAAGCAAACTCTGGCAATGTCCTGTGGCAACATCCACCGATGAAGGATGGAAGCACGAGCGATAATGATCTGGGATCGAAGAACGCTGACAACTTCCTCCAACATGGACACTCCTCCCACCACAACTGCAAAACCACCAACAGATCTTGAGGTAGGGGTTTGTTTTAATAAAGATTATCTTTGATGAATACTTCTCCTACGTGTTATCATGATAACGCGGAGGGAACATTCCAAATGAACAAGGCCCATACCCTCATCTACTTGTTTTTCATTACATTATTCGAGGATGATTTTCCCAATTTGACGACAACATGAGTACGAGGATCACGTTGTGTTGACAACAGTATGAGAGGCTCGTAGGTGAAGACGGGAATGGAAAGGGAGCTTAGAAGCATCACCAAAGCCCCACAGAAGATCCGCCGGCATGGAACTAGCACTCTGTCGCGCACCGTAGAGGGGTGTTGTAGCATCATTCCATGGCGGCTATAGAAGGAGGCCACCCATCGGTCGACCATGGAGGTTGATAAGGTGCACCATCACGCACCACGTTGAAGGGCCACAACCTTAAAGGAGCAGAGGTGGAAAAGGCCAACAGCTGCTCCCTGTGGGTCCCACAAGAGATGAGGCAATGCCACCTAGCACTTGTAATCAGGGAGTCGAATGGCTCAATTTAGGCATTCGGCAGGCAGACCGTGCGACCCCCACGCGTCACGCCAGTCGGCGAGCCGAGCCACCGTCAGCCCACCCAGCTGGGGTGGGATGGGCCGAGCCAGCCATGGCCTGACCCAACTAGACCACCCTAAGCAAGCTAAGGCTGGGCTGACCTGGGTCAGACTGGACCCAGAACCCTCTCGAGCCTATATACACTTAAGTGACCATATCTAACAAATAGAATGTCCGTTTGACGAACCGTCTGCGGTGCTGGGATCCTTGGAGAGAGATTGTACTTTTACGATTCTCCACAAGAGTTTTTGAGAATATTGGAGTATGACTGGGTTGGATAGAATCCGAATCCAATTGGGACCTTGGCACTTAAATGCTTATAACTTACAGATTGGGCGTCCGGTTGACGTGCCATATGTTGCCTTGAAATCCTTATGATGTGATGGTTCATCAGGTTACTTATTCATGGGACTTTGTGCTAGTTAAAAATGACCGATGTCTTCAGGAGAGGTTATCCCAAAATCCAGTGTGCTATGATCAGGAATCTAGTGGATGGTACTGAGGAGGAGGTTTGATAAAGATCATACAGAGGTTAGTACTGAGTGATCCTATGTGGTTCTGCACCTATCGATCATGTGTGGGTCAGATCCTATGTGGTTTAGTGCTCAAAAATCCACTACGGGTTAGTAAAAACTGATCTTGTGTGGGTCAGATCCTATATGGTTTAGTGCCCAACGATCTTGTGTGGGTAAGCGCATACCAACCCTTTGTGGGTCAGATCCTGTGTGGGTCAGCAGGGGTTAGTACCTATCGACTTCGGATAGGTCAGATCTTGTGTGGGTCTTATAGGGGTTAGTACCTATCGATCATGTGTGGGTTAGACTCTATATGGTCAGTAGTAGTGCCTCTTAACAGAATAAGATGATCTATCTTCTTGAATAATCATCTATTCTTCTATTCTCTAATTATACCTGGTTTGAGATGAATCATTCACTTTGTGCATTGTGATTGATATAATGCTTTGTGGTTTTCCTTAGTTGAATTCTGAGAGACCTTTAGGGGTATCAAGGACCCTAATAGGACTTGTTATACTCACCCTTGATTGGGTTTCACCCGCACCTTGTTGTGTCTTATGCAGACGACAAGCAACTTGGGTGAGTCTTGAGGGAGGCAGGACTAGGCAGTACATAGAGGAGATTGGCTGACGTGGAGAGTAGTGGAGACTACCTATACCTTCCCTTCAGGTTGGATCCTCGATGGATAGTTCAAGGAGCTATTTTCTGTATTTTAGTTGTAGTTTTAGCTTTCAATTTAGCTTGAATTCCATCCCCTTTACTTTTAGTATACACTTTTACTACTGCAGTTTACTTTGTGGTTTCATCTTGCTGTGTCCATGGGCTGTGTGTTTTAACAGGTTTAAATTAAATATCTTCCCATTTTAGGGATACACCATTCTGGTGCTAATTTCCAACCCCTAGCCTATGGTAGGCAGGCTTGAGGTAGTCATTGCACGGGCCCCAAGGGATGGTTTGTGATAGACCTAAGAGTCAAACAACATCTTTATCCCATTACAAAAATGTCAACTATATCATATGAAATGTTTTAAATAAAAATATCATAGAATTTCATTGTTCTCATTTTAACAAGGTACTACTATAACCTTTTGATGATTAAAATACACTATTTAAATTATAAAATTAATTCTATAGAGAAGAAAAAATACCACGTGATAAGATATTTATTAATATTCTAAAAATAAAAAGTACAAAGCTTACTAGTTTTAGGGAACTAACTGTATCATAAAATGCTTTATGTTATTTATTCATTATCATATAGAGGAATGTATTATTTTATCTCTATATAAAATTGATTTATGAAAGTGGTTCATCTCTAAAATCAATCTTGGTCATGAGAATAGAATTAAAAAATTATTTTTTAATCAAAAAAATAAGTTATTTTTTTTATTTTTATCTATGTTATATTTAAAAGAGTCACACAATTTCACTTTATTATAATTCAATCTATGAAATTATGTAACATCACTTATTAAAAAAAATAGTTATTACTTATATGAAATAATGATCTATTATCATTATTGTAAATAATTAAATAGTTTATTTATTTAAAATGATATGACATTATGTCACACAGACCATTAACACAATCTAAATCCTCCACAAAAAATTTATTAAAACAAGATCCATAAGATAATTGGGGTTATTAATTAATATAAATATATAAGCTTATTTTATAAATAAATAAATATTATATTCAATAATCTAGGGAATATATAAATATTTTAATTATTTATATTTTGAATAAATAATATTTAAAATCAAAATTCCTTATTGTTGATATGTTATGATTAAATTTAGTATTAATATAACTTGAATAACCTATATTACAAATGTTCTTAATGAGTTATTCATAAACATATATTCAAATGAATCTAAGGAACTTATGGATACACTTAGTGTGTGACCCTATAGGTGATAGAAATATAAGCTAATGTTAAAACCACAATGTGGGGGACTCTACCATATCATGGCTTGTTCAGGGCTAAACCATGTTGTGGTGGGACTCACATGAAGTGGTTTTATGAATTAACGAATATTCATTATAGTATAATGTATGATCATTGATTAATATTTCCCCTTGGATCTCATTTTTTATTTTATCATTATGTGATGATAATTTGAGGATTTTGAATTGATAAATATTTGATTCAAAGTTCAACAAATAAATTATAATGAAGGGATATAAATAAAAAAGTGTTTTAGTTTATGAAATATTTTTGAAATGATTTTATATAATAATAAAAAATTTATAATTCAAGGTTTCTCCTTATATGGAAGAATAAAAATGATCATAGTATATGATTTATGTGTTATTAAAATATGATATTAGTTATATAAAATTTCTTTAAGATGATCCTCTACTTCATTATATTTCTTTTTATCATTAAAAAAGGTTTTAGTGTCCATGATGAATATTAGATACATACCATGTGTTGAGATATTCAAATAGTCTATGGATATCCTTGGAGTGAAGAGCCTATTCGATTCTTCTTAATTATTTTTATCAAGATAATTTCAAGGATCTATGGAGGATAATAACAATATAGAAAAGGTATACTATTCTCGATTAATATTTTCATAACAATAAAAAGGAAACAATCTTGTGTGTTGTATATTTTATGGTTGATGTTTTCTACTTTGTTTAGAAAAACATTGTTCCCTAAAAACCCAATAATAGTAAAAGAGTGAATTTTATATCATTAGGATTTAGTTATCAAATATATGAAGAAATGTGAAAATATAATTTTGGAGGACCATGACATGTTTTGAGAAAAATAGTTGTTGTTCATAAATATTTCAAAACCATAAGTAATTCTATGTGAAGAAGTGTGGTTTTATAAATGATGTAAAACGACATCATGGTTTTTAAAATTATGTATGGAACAGTTTCATGAAAAATAGAGCATCATACGATGATATTATTCTATTATCATTTACTTGGGGAACAATCATTGTTCTATAAAAATTCGATTCTCTAAAAAAATAATGATGTAGATCAGGTGAAACCACATAAATACATATAAGTTTGACATTTATAAGATCTACCAAAGACGACCACTCTTAAAAAAAATGGTCATAAATTTTTTTAATTGGTAATAGTTTTCACTGTGGATTAACCAAGATGTGATTTAATTAATAAAAAATATGTTTTAACAATTGGAATGAGTTTTCACTTAGGTTAAACCATGTTTTAGGTTCTATTTAAAGCATACATGGTTATTCTAATTTTCATAACAAATATATCTTTTTTAAATTCTTAAAAACCATTACCAAAATGAATAATCTTGGCCTATCATGAACCCAACTAGTGGGTTTAATGAATACCTAAAATGGTATGATAAATTATATATAGATTCATTATTTATTTTCATTAGATAATTAATGATGTTTTAATGAAATTTTTGAAAAAGAAAAATTATGAAAGAGTTTTTTATTCATTTTCAAATTAAAATAAATGACAATATTAAATGTTTATATTGATTATCCATATTTTTGTGATTTTTAAACTATTGTAAAGGACTTTTTAATGATTTGATCAATGGTTTATATAACATGAAATATGTGATACATAAAGTGTTTTCATAAAATTTGAGAAAATTACATAATCAAGAAAATGTTTCATAAAATATATCATAGTTTTAATATAGAGACATTTATATTTAACACTATATATGATATAAATATTAAAGAGTTCATATATTAATAAATTTGAATCATTCATATCTATCTCTTAATGTAATTTCTGATAATATTATTTAATTATAATTTTATTTATTTATTTTATTTATGAAATTTTTATAACTACTTATCTCAGGTAATAATTTACGAATTATTCATTAGTATAGTTTATTATATTTATAGTATTTCATCCATTTATCATTTATAATTTATTTTTTTATTTATTTTTTTATTAAAACTCATTTATTAACTATTTATTTCTTTGAATTATAAAAACCTATTTATTACAAACTTTAATGTCTTCGTGTTCATATATTTATTATGAACTAATTTTATAGAAAATATAAATATTATACTCGTATATATTTTTTATCTTAACTATTTTAACTGTTACTTTTTTAATTATTTAATTGAATGATTATAATTTCCCAAAATAGTATTTCATCATTATAATGTTTTATAAATGATTTTGATGTCTTTATTTTATTATTTATTTTATTATATATCAAATCATCTTTAATAACTAATGTAATTATCCTTATAGTTTTTAAAAGATCATCCTCATGCAGTTATATTTCATAAATTTGAATTATATATTAATCGTTTTAAATTTAATTCTTTTATAATATAATTGTGTTTAAGTAGAACCTAATTGATCCCTACACATAATAAAACATATATTTACAACAATTTATGATTACATAAATTCATTTTTTACCCAAATTATGTTTATATGGAATAAAATAGACCCGTACATGAAATTTATATTACCCTTAGATATATGAATATTATATGGGTTTTTTATGAAAAATATACACAACCAGTATGATAAATTTATGAATTTTTTTTATATTAACTCTATATAGAATTATGTTATCATTATTGATATAATAAGTTATTGATAATTAAATATAAAATAATCCACTTAAACCAAAAATGGTTTTTCCTTATGTGAAATATACTTAAATGTTTTATATGTCTACATGAAAAATATGGTTACCAGAAAATAAACTTTTAAGATATTTATTTTTAATTTATTATACGTTTTTAAATAGGTAGGGGAAATCCCAATTCTTATAAGATGAAAACTCATCTCTTATTTTTCTACATAAATAGATCTCATTACATGCACTTTTTAGGAATACTGACATGGTCCAAAATAACCAAGTCTCAACTACCCATGATGATGGGAGTTTTATATCTGTGCCTCTCCCAACACAGACAACTATATTCCATACCTTACTATGTCTAATAACATCATGGGCTACCTCACCTATCTATGTTGTTTCCAACTTGATCACTAGAAGTACCCTCATCCCACCCCTCACCACTAACTTGATCCTTATCAACATAAAACCTTTCAACTTTTTACCTCTACCAACATTCCCAACCACCTTCATCATGAACATGCATCCAATAATATCATTGGATACCACTCTTTCTTGTGTTGTTTCCAACCTACACACTGGAAACCACACCATATAGCGTTGCACCATTGGCTAGATCCTTCTAGAGACATAACCGTATCTTTTGACTATATAAGGTCACTAGTTTCCACCTGAGTTCACCCCCTTTGTCATCATTCCTACTAATAAAGTCCACCCAAGGTCACCACATCTCCTCAGGAAAACCAACAACGCAATAAATTTTCACTAACCAAAGACCAATCTCACCAATTCTTGTTGACACGAGACCCATACACCCATCAGTGTTTATATTTTTAATATTTTAATTTTATGTTCTACATTATATTATCCCAAAACGGGTTCCACATACCAGTTCCTCAAGACATTTCATTACATTTCCTCAAGTTCACTTCCCTATATGATAGAGGTTGTTGATTAGTAGTGAATGTTTAATAATGTTCAGGGGTATACTATACCCTATTTATAAAATTAATAAAATAATGGAATTAAATATATAATAACTAAGATAAAAATAAAAAATAACCAATAAAAGAAAATCATCACATTATAATCCCATAATAGAGTAAATGACCAAATCCAATGCAGTAAATATTTCACGCCATATAATTTTTATGTTTCAAATGAGAAACCAAAATAATGAAACACTGACAAATCCCATGAATTTAACAACATCATGTCCAATTCCCTCATTTATACACCATCTTGAATCCCATGTCATCCATATAACATTGAAATCTTGACCTCATCCTATCCTAAAAACATTAAATCTACATGGATACCAATTATCTACCAAAGTAAGGTGTCAGTACAACTCATTAGGACACAACTAGTGGTGTTTAAAAAAATATCTAGTCTATAAAAGTGTTTGAATTTGTGTATATAATAAAAAATATATATAAATAAATAGGTTTGACATTTATTATTATTTAATTATCTGTATTGGACCACTGGTTCATGGTGACACCCAATCCAACCATACCGACATTGGCCCGTGTTGGATTCTAAACCATACATCATAGGGATTTTAAAATTTTTTCATTCATGGGATTTCATTATGAAATTAATTATAATTTTAATTTAGGACAATGGAGCATCGGTCCATGTGCTATTATTATGTATACTTGGAGTATGAGTATAACATCATTATCTATGGTACTTTGGGCATTAGTCCAACAAGAATATCATAGGTACTTATAAAATCAACCAAGTACCCAAATCATGAGTACATAGAAAAAAAATCCATCACCAATTTAGATTCATGAATTAGGGGCCTAGAACATAATTCTGGAACCCCATGGACGAGGAGCATCAATCCAACACCCACAACTCATTGTTCCCATATACATATCAAGGTTCAATATTAATAACCCATTTATGAACCATTCTCAAAATGGTGTGACATTTCATTTATCAAATAAAACCATGGTTCTTTAATTTCAACTTAATAAAATACATTGCTAATCCCCCATTAATTAATTTATCATTGATTATTAGACATCTGATTAACCCTTCATTGTTATAACAAACAACCATTTTAATACCATTATCAAAATATTCAACAAGGATTTATTTAAATTACCTAAATACACTAGTTCTCTTTTTAAATTTCATAATAATCATTTCAATAAAATTTGGTAAAACCCAAGGGTTTCAATCATGGCTGATCTTTTAATCATCAATGAACCAAATGAAATTTGAGAAGCATCCCTCAATTTCATGGGACACAATTCTATTTTTTAATCTAAAATCAATTTCACAACATGGAAAAAATTCTGAGAATCAAAATATCATATCATTATCTATAATATGGGAATTAGAATATTGACCACCTAACTTAGGATCATTGATGAACTCATGCCCAAACTTATCCCCCAATTTCATGTAGAAAAAATTAAATCACAATGGAAAAGATGATATAGGATAAAAACATTGGATCAAGATCCATTAAAACTCAGATTTATACCATAAAAAATGGAATAATTCATCCATATCCATTGAGATGGAAATATGGTATAGAGATAGAAACCTTATCAAAGAAGATATCACATATCTTAGAGAGGTCTATTTATTACACTGGATCTTCAATTCATGAAGAAAAGTGTTCTAGGAGCCTAGGATTCCTCTCAAAAGCCTTGAAAATCCAAGGAATCCATATTAGGATGATTAGATATGTAAAATTGGTGTTTGAGAATTTTGAATTAAATTTTTAGACCACTAAAGGTCTAACTGCATGGTTTCCTATAGGGTTCACATTGTTAAAGTTATTGTGTGCCTTAACTATGCACCCTATACAATGACTTTTTTTGGGGAACATCATTTGGACGCACAATTACTTTAACCATGTGCTAACCGTATATCAACCATATGTCCTAGGATTCAGGGTTTGGAGGCGGTGGCTACACCGTTTGGTCAAATCATGCACCCCTTTCTAGTTGCTCAAAACGGGGCGCACTATTTCCTAGGTCAATCCACATGGTTTTACCTAACTATGTGCTAACTATACATAGCTAGGTAGGATTCTAAAATTATCTAATTTCACCTAATAATACCTCAATGAATGAATCAACTGATGTATGATAAAAATTAGAGAAAAAAACCTAAAAAAAAGTATGAGACCTATCAAGAATGGTTAGGATCTAACAATATCCCAACCTTATAATAACTCAATGTTGAGCTACACTCTCAAGAATTACTATGCCTCTGATGTGAAAAGGCTAGGCCACTGGGCCCACATATATTCTTCCCTCTCCCATGTTTCCTCCAAAATGTGTCCATACTGAAACAGTACTTAGATTATCAGCACAGTCATTCCATGCAAAACATACGCACTGTAATCCAATATACGAATCAGATGCTCCTCAAAGGACCCATTAGCTTCAAGGTCCAAATCACCATCATCTATAAAATGGTAAGGGTGGGGTTAAACTGACAAATATTTGACACATGAAAAACATTGTACATAGAATATACCTCTGTGGAAGTGCTAATAAATATGCCAACTGTCAAAACCTCTCCACAATCTCAAATGTTCTGAACAACCTGGGTGCCTACATGCATTGAATCCATATCAAATAGTTACCCTATATTTATTATACCCAAAGGAATACATGGTCACCCACTATAAACTCAAGAGTTATATGACACTGATCAGTATAAGACTTAAGTATACTATGTGCTATAGAAATATTTTTCTGAATCAACTAAACATGTTTTGACATATCCTATATGACACTTAGTCTCACTAACTCTGAATCACCAAACTCTATCAAACATATTTGTTATCTACATGGCCTGTGATAGGGCACCCCATATGGTTTCTTTTGAACAGTCTCTGGATAAATATTTTTATTGGTGAACTCAACCAACACTTTGTTCTTCTGCAAAGATCTTCCAATTTCTAGGGTAAATTCCCTCAACATGTCCTCTAGAACCTGGATAGTATTCTATAATTTCCCTTTTTTCATTGGCTAGAAGGCCATACTCAGAAACAATAATGAACCAATCCCTTTAGGAAAACCATCATAGAAGTGTGTAGTGAAAATCAGATCATGATATGAAACTATACTTCCCAACACCATTTGAAAGAAACAATCTCCCAAACATACATATCTCCCAATAGATCAACCTTGAATGTATCTATGATTGGAAATAAATGGGATAATTTCATCGACCAATCCATAATCACCCATATCACAAAATTATTCATAGGCATCCTCAATAGACCTTCCAAAAATCCATTGTAAATTTTTCCCACTACCATTTTTGAAAGGAAAACATTTTTAATATATCAACTAGTCACTGATGAAAACCCTTCGCTTGTTGACATGTGTAACATAATATCATAAAAACCATGATCTCTTTCTTCATTCCTAGACACAAAAATTTCATATGGAGGTGGAAGTAAGTATATTTTCAAAATATGGTACATCGTTGACTTCAAGGCATGTAACTAATTCATCTGATTCTCTCACATAAAGTGAGTCACAATAAAATTACAAATAAGATAAATGATCTAATAATTATAAATAAACCAATTGTAAGTTTAATAACCACATTTTATGGTTTACCTCAATTCCATAAACTTTGGATCCTCATATTTCCTCTCCTTGATCCAACTCAGAAGTGTGGAATAAATCGAAAAGGATACAAGGGTTATCTTATTCTAGCGCTCCTGAACCATTATATACATCTCAGAAAAAAAGACCATCATCTTCAAAATATAACCAGACTCTTTTACTTCTCAACTATATATTTTCTATGTAAAATCATAAAAACTATGATTCCCACCCCAAGCATATAAACTAAATCTGATTCAAAAAAATTTATATACTCAACCCACCTCCATAGTCACACCTTCAAATCTCCTTGAAAAATGATGTACTTTAAACATTTGTTGTTGGTATACACAAAAAATATTCTCCCAGTACGTAATGTCACCAAAAGTTAATGGAATTAACCACTGTGACTAACTTGAGATGATGCATATGGTAATTACATTAATGTGGGCTCAACTATCATGACCCATTTTCCATGACTAATCTCTTGAAATTAACATTTCTCCAAGTAAGGATCTATAAGTATCAAAAAACAAGGTATACTCTTCACTTGGATTGGGTAGGATGAAAATTAGTGTTGTGTTCAAACACTTATTTTACTCCTTGATCCATTTCCACATGCCCTAGTCCATTCAAACATGACAACCTTTTTGGTCATGCTGAATGTGGTGCTTCCAAATGGGAAAATTCCTTGATGAATATTCTGTAATAACTCATCAGACCCAAATATATTTAGATATCATAATAATTCATGGGATGATTAAAAGAGAAAATTGCCTTAAATTTCTATAGTTCTACTAACACACCATCAATAGAGATGTTGTTCCCTAATAAAAATTCCTTTTTAATCTATAATTGAAACTTGGATAGATTGGTATATAGTGAATTATCTCTCATTATACTAAAGATAATTTCAATATGTTTGGAAGAATCGTCATGAGTAATAGATTAAACCAACATGTCATCCAAAAAAAACTAAAAACTAATATATGTGTGGGTGAATGATTCAGTTTATTAATCCCATAAACACAACCAGATCCTTTTGCAGTCTGATTGAAATCATGATGAACTCGTATAAGTGATACCTACTTCTAAATAAAATCAGTTGTATATTAGAAGGTCTCACTCTTAGCTGATGATAAATTAACCTCAAATTGATCTTGGAGAGCAAGAATCACCCATTAGTTTGTCAAAAAGGTCAATGATTCTTCGAACAGGATACCTACTCTTAACCGTCATCTGGTTCAACTTTTTTTAATCAACACATAAATAAAACTCCCCATTAGACTTTTTAGAAAAAAACCAGAGACCCCTATGTTGACCTACTTAGATAGATGAATCCATTATCTATCAATTCATCCATATGATTATTCAGATCTTTTAGCTTGGTTGGTGCCATTCTATAAAGTGGAATGGAAAATTGTTTAGCCCTAGACATTTTCTCAATTATGGACTCAATATCAATCTCAGGTGTAAGCCCTTATAAGTTATTAGAAATCTTATCCTAAATTAGGTCTACTACTTGAAAAAATAAAGCATGCTTCACACCCCGATAATCCAACAAAAGATTCAAAACATGGTCAATAATCTCCTCTAATTGCTAATGAACTGGCCCCATACATCCTACTTGGATATCCCATTCCCCATGATAGTCATATCTTATACCCTCAGAAGATATTAATGCTACTCAACTATGGTAACAATCAATGTGGCCTCGATACGTTATCAACTATTCCATTAACAAAATCAATTCAAAACAAGACATATCAATTATATAAATATCATAAAGGAAATAATACGCACCAGCATCAAGGGAACACACTATACATAAATATTTTTTCTATGACTGTACACCCAATGTGGCGTCGATGGTTACAAACCCACATAAAAACTCATCCCTCAGGCCCTTGTTGTTTACAAGTTGAGCAGATAATAAATAAAGAGAGTATTCAATATCAAATAAAGCACTACCAAGTGTAAAATCTACAAGAACTATACCCTTAACTATTAATGGGACAACATTGATATCAATGAATGTAGCTTGAACTGCATGCAGAAGACTTATCCCTCTAACTGATGCTCTTGTTTGAATCCCATTTTCTTGAATAATCTATTGATATAGGATCACTTTCTTGGATGGACCAAATCCACTATACTAATCAGTATGCCTATTGTTACTACCACTGACTGACTGGTATGGGGTAGAAGAACCCCTTCCCATACTCTGGTTTGGACTAGATCCTCCATCACTACCCATCATCCATAGGTTCCAATAATAACATTATATGTGTCATGTCCTTTCAAAATCTCAGCATTCTACTGGTGGTCCCATAAACTGACTACAAATGTGACCCAGTATACAGCATTGATGGAAAAATAATAGATTACTTCACTATATAAATGATCCTTCAGCCAGGATACTATGTTTTCTACTACACTATTGAAAGTTCTCATAAATATGATTCCAACTATTGGAATACGTACCACCTATTCATCCTAAAAAAATACACATGTCCTACAATGGAAGTTTCTTTCAATTTCCCTTTATAAATGAGATCCTGATTCACCACCTCAATAAACTTATTCAATCAGAAGATATTAGCTTGGGATATAATATCATAATTATGTACATCCAAAAAACATCTTTCCACAACTGACTCATATCCTTAAAGTACTGGAAAAAATCATTGACTTTAAGTGAATCGAACAATATAATCCTTCATTGAAATGCTTCGTTGGGACAAAAACATAAATTCTGCCACCCACTTATGACTTAGATTCTCATGGTAAATAGTTTCTAGAATCATATCCTAGAAGTCCTTCCATATACCCTCCAACTGCTCATCCCGAGTTGGAATATCCCACAAGTGATTAGATTTCTTTTGTTAAATATAGCTTACTAACATGACAATTTTTTTTAAAGAAAAATCTAAATGATCCAGGATTTTCTAGATAGACTCAATATGGAACTCAACTGCCTCAATTCAACAATATCCAGTGAGTGTTAGAGGATGATTCAACTAGAACTCTAGATTCAGAGCATAAATATTCCAAAAATACCACCCTGGGTCTGTCTCCATGAACTATATAAAGCGAGGGATGTTCTCATGGGAATTTTATTCCACCTCATAACCCGGAACTATTGAGGCCTATTTTTCCCACTACTAGAGGAAAATTTCTAGAAATTTATTCCTATAATCCTACCAACAAGCATTGTAACACCCTGAGCTTCCACGATACACATCTCTTTCAAAAATTTAATAGCTTGCATTGTACGCAAGTTCGAGATTCTAACACACCGAGACCAATCAAAGTAGCAGTTATGAATAGTAATACCCACTTTTTAAAATTATATAAATTTTTTATTTAAAAATGGAATTCATTTTAATATCAAAATTATCCTATGTTGAATTTTTTGTAATTTTCTGAGAACTTCCAATTTTCTATGAATAGTAAAAATACATAATAACAATTTTTTTAATAAAAATAATTTATAGTGATACGTTATAATATTGAGTGGTTTTAAAGTATAATTAGAATATATTTTTACCATTTTATCCAATTTTGTCCATTATAATTAATTTCACGTTGAAATTGGACATAAACAATTATCAATCTTTTGATATATATTGTTTCTAAAAAACACGCTATTTGTTGTGACAACGGGAATTAATTATAAAATTAATTAATGCAACTTATATTTTTGGAATTTTGTAAAATAGACATTATTTTTGAATTTGGAATATCAATTATAGCTTAGGGTTAAAGTTTGGCATTGTTCTGAAAAACTTCAATTTTTGATGAATAGTGAAACCACTAAGTGGTAGTTAAAAAACTGATTTCTCGTTTAAATGAAACATTACCACTTATGTGATTTGATTTTCAAAAATCCGACATACGTTGTTGTCATTAGGAAGTAAAATTTGGTTCAATGGGATTAAAATAATTTTTTTGGTGAATAGTAACTTTTTAGTTTAATTAATCGCGATTAAAGGTAATTAGTGAAATTTAAGGTAAAAATGGTATTATAAAAATATGAAATGACCCTTACACTTGTCCTACACCTATTGGATGAGTCCTTTCCTACCAAGAAAACCCATGGGTCAACATGGGGACCCCATGGAGCCACTTTGGTAGGAAAATGACATTAAAAACTTTTTATTTAATGTTAAAATAAAAATGTCAGAAACATGAGTTGTTTTACTAAAACAATTTTTAAATGGGGTTATAAAAGTCATATTTTTGACTATAAATATGAATTAGAAAGATAAAAATATTTCCTACATAATTATATTTTTTATAATTTTTATACATTAAGTAAATTAAATTATTTATGACACCATGATGATGGAGCGATTACCTCATTAATTAACGATTTTAATAAAATGGAAGGATAATGTAAAATCTAAGCATTACACATGTCCAAATCCTATTGTATGAGAATATTTATAACTCTTATCACCTTATCCTAGAATTATATAAGTGTGGGACCCTTATAATCTGAAAAGCATTGTATAATAAAGTAACATTTCATTACTTTCCAAGAGTGCCCCTCCTCTCCACTTATAAAAGGCCCCCACCACTACCACCTTACTCACACTATCAAAGTCTTTTGGCTCGGCCAAAATCTTCCCAAATACTCTCCCAAATTCCCTCCCTTACTCCTAGAAGCCTCACTTTGGGAATATTTCATCCCAAGGAAGCCTTTGGCTCAAATCAAAAGAGTTACCCGATTTTAAGGTAATGTCTTCTCTTATGTTATTTTGTCTTATTTTGCTTATCCAACCCCCTAAACTATTTTTATTCATTTATTTTGTAACAACACCAGTATCCTAAATATACTAGTCTGTTGTTATATGATGTATTCGAGCTAGACTTACACACACCTACATCTAATGGTTAAAGAACATACTATTTCTGTGGATGGCGAATTTCTTCCTCACGAAACAATGATTGTTCAATACTCATATAACCCCTTAATAGGTGGAAATTAAGATGTAACTATATTTATATATGATATATAATATGTTTATTTTTTTTACTTAAGGTTCGGTATTTTTCATTTATGGAATACCTTTATTGTTTCCATTATGGGTAAACGCGATATTTTCATTTTAGGAAGTGCGGACTACCGCCCCCTCAAAGTGTTTTGAATCGTTAATGCCATATGTGGGATGTATAAAGGATGGAGTAAATGATATTATATGTGATATTATACTGGAATTATAATATAACGTTATATAATTATGATTTCATTAAATACGAAATAGAAATGAAAGTAGCGTTCATGCGTACGTACGGCTTACCGTCTCCATCAACGGTGGATTTCATTTCTTACCTCTAAACATTATGGAATATTATAAATGCATGTATATACTGGATATATATGAGATATATGATATCTATATCATGAATATAATTCTGGATATAATGGATATTTCACCACATGAACAACTTGTAATTATAAGAAGTTTATTTTTGACTCAAGTTCCAAAGATCGACAAAACGACCGTTAATAACTTAAATAATTATATAATGTTCATAACATGGTAATAAGTGATATAAAAGGAATAAAAAACTTGAAAAAGGCTGTTAAGCAATTATAAATTAACTCTGGTTTATTATTCAGGAGGTTAAAGAACGGTCGAGTCAAGACATGACGCAAGGTAAAGGAACTTCTTAACCCAATTTCTATTCTTTGGGTTAATCTCCTACTTTCTAATTATGTCCCGATATTATTAAGTCCTATCTTGTATTTGTACTTTATTTATGTGTACTTATATTTATTACACATAATAGATCTACTTTATTTAAAAAAATGATCTTTGTAAGGGTCTTCGTCCCAATCTCCTTTCGTTGAGGCATATTTTGTTTTATACACAACTTTCTTTTATATGGTCTATAATCCCCTTTGAATTTGACTTTTATTCAAAAATGAATCTTTTTTTACAAAGCATGTTACTAAACGAAAAAAGGATTGTTTTTGTCTTACGTATGTGGCGACAATGACTTCTCCGCCGCCGTCACCATTATTTGTGTTTCGGCTTCCTCTACAAGCCATAACTTTTTTTTTATGAAAAATAAATACAATGTTTTAACATTCTTTTATTTTGGTATTGAAAATGGTTTTTAAAGTGTTTTTATTATATCAATGTTTTGTGTTGATATCTTGTGATTGAAATGTGGAAATTTTATGTTTCCTTTATGCATGATTTATGTGATACGATTATGTTATGGTTTATGATATGTTTAAACCTATTCATATGAGGATTGCATTGGACTTAATAAGTGACGGGTGGAGCCCGCTATAGCTCCTCGATGCATCGGTAGGTCTCATGAGTCATACTAGTGTCTTGGCACGAGGCCTTGACAAAATATTATTTGTGGTCTTGGCATGAGGCCTTGGCTACATGGTTATGATAGTCTGGAATTATGCATTTCCATCATTATGAAAGTGGTTATTGATATTTCATGTGATTATTCAACTAGTAGAATATCCATGTGAGTAAGTAAATGGAGTTATTTCATTTTACTTTTGCCATATTATGCTAAAGTTCAAGTATAAAAGGATTTTGTTTTAGTTATACATTGCCTTAAATGTTAATGTTTATTTATGAAAGCTTCCGCTATATTGTTATCCTTACTGAGCATCTGAGCTCACCCCTTTCAATGTTTTAATATTTTCCAGGATGTGAAGAAGTATTTCATGAATGACCTATAGGGATAGTCAGAAGAGGATATGAGTGTGGACTATGGAGAATTTGTTATTTTAGTTTTTCACCTTTTGATGTAATTTAACATTTATGAATGTATCTAGTGTTTCCAAGGCTTCTAAACTAATCAATCTTTCAAGACTTGATCTTTTGTGATCATGCCAATGTTACGCAATAATGCACCGACTCTGGGTAACTGGGGTCGGGGCGTTACAGTTGGTATCAGAGGCAGTTTAGTACTAACCTTGGAAGCTAGATTTTGATAAACTCTGATTAGAGCACATAACCCTAAGATAGACTTTGAGGATTGGTATAGAAGAACTTCCTAGAATTTTGGTATTATAGAGATTTTTTGAGTTTTCCGAGCAATACATCCCTGTATGGATACGATCAGGTAGAGGTGGCTCGGGCACAGATGTACCTAGGGGTAAAACCTGAAAACACTGCTCTGAGCTAGACTCGAACGGGAACTGATGCACGACAATGGACATTGCTACACTCTTGGTTACGACACTCCTGGGGGATATGCTTAGAATAACTCTCTATTTCCTTACAAATCATTATTAAGGGTTTATGAGTATATACTTCCTCAAAGAAAACATTTTTATGATTATGGATTATATCAATAAAGAGTTCAATTTATGTTAAGTGTTTTATAATATGGGATTATGTATTTTGATTCATAAACTGATCTAGTTTATGCCATTGTTTAGAAATGGAGCCTAGTGGAAGAAATGGAAACTGTATCAATGCACGCACTATATGTATGGATTTCCCTCCTACTCAAGATAATTATAGTGGAGCTGGTGGTGCAACTGGTGCTGATCAACTAACCACCATACTGGGACAACTCACTCAGGTTATGAATAATATCCTTACCTGTATGGAGCACCCGAATCCACAGCATGGAGGATCAATGTTAGATCGCTTCATGAGGCAACAACCACCAACATTCAATGGGAGTACAAATCAATTGGTAGCCGAGCAATGGATAAGTTCCCTAGAGAAAATATTTTAGGCTTTGGGATGTAGTGAAATGGAAAAAGTTATCATGGCAGTTTACCGCCTCAATGGAGATGTTGATCAATGGTGGTCATTGATTCAAAATATGAAGGAAGATGATGAAGTATCAAATATGGAATGGAGGGAGTTAAAAGATCTGTTTTTAGAAAAATACTTTCCTCGTGACCATCGAGCAGATATGGAAAGGCAATTTCTGAGTCTGAGACAAAAGGAGGATGAGAATTTCGCAAAGTATGAGGCCAACTTTTCAAGGTTAGCAAGGTATACTGCAGATTATATACATAACCCAATAAGTAATATTTATCGTTTCTTTGATTGCTTAAAACCATTTCTCCGGCGAGCTTTAGTATCACAATCTTCCTCATCGTACGAAGATATTGTCTCGTGTGCTATCAAGACAGAAAAGGAATTCTCTAAGTCTTATGACAACAAAGTAAAGCAAGAGAAGAAGAGAACGGTGGAACAAGAGATGGATAAATGGAAAAATGGAAAGAAGGATTTTCCATTATGTGATTATTGTGGGAAGAATCACCCCGGTGCTTGCCTAAAAGGAATGGGAGTTTGTTATAAATGTGGAGAAAAAGGTCACCAGGCTCGTGATTGTAAGGGAAAGAAAGAGGCTATCAATGTTGAATGCTACAATTGTAGGGAAATGGGGCATTATGCAAATGAATGTCCTAAGCGTCAGGGAACCTTACCTCAGAAAAGGCCAAGGGATCAAGGACAATCTTATGCTGTTACTATAGTTGAAGTGGAATAATTAATGTATTGGTGATTTTGGACTCAAGGATTATATTCTGGTTATATGAATAATGTGATATATATAAGGATTGTACTGCAATACTTGTTGTTTTCATTAAAGATTTAATATGATGAAGGTAATCATATTTTTAGTATGTGACAATAAGAGAAACTTTAATTTTTTTGGGGAATCTTATGTTACAATTGATTTTGGAATTTAGAGACCTTTTAGAGAAAGTCTGGAAAGAGGAATTTTGGATAACTATAAAGGTTGGAATGGATTAAGTGGAACCTTGGATAGAATTGTTTAATGTTAAAAAAAATTTAATGATTATTTTTGTAATATTATAATACTATATTTTTAGGAAAAGGACAACCTGCAGGTTGGGGGATAACCCGTCGCGTCGGATAAAGCTGTAGGAATCGATCCCACAACCATAGTGCGACAGGCCTTTATTACCTACCACTAGCCTAGAGGAAGTCCCTGATTATTACAAAATAGTTTTACTAATCTAAATGGTATGTGTTAATATTTGTAACCTTATACAATTAGGATAAATAGAATATTTTTGAATTCTATTACCTTTTATAGTGATGAATGGGTTTGTGGTAAAAATTTATTAATGAATGAAAGTCTACATGACAAGTATGTATATTCCCTTACGTTCTTAGTAAATCTTCTAAATAAATTCCTCAACTTTATAAAAGGTAACTTAAAATAAAAACGTTTCCGGTTAACTTTTCCAACTGGGTATTCAATGACCGTTTAACCAATCACAAGTTTGAGATTTTCTTATGGTTAACTTTTTCCTAATCTAGTTTTCTACAACTCTCCATCAGACCATGATTGTTTGTTTTTCTTCCATATCCATATTTTCATATAATCCTAGTATGGGCTATCTTGGGTGACCTTTGTACTTATCTTTCTTTCTTTCAAAGTTATATTTTTATTAACCTTATTTCCGATGTGGGTTTTCCACAAAGGTATTTTCTACTTTGAACCGTTTATTTTCAAATATCATTTTCAAATTGCGAGGACACAATTTATTGAAGGAGGGGATAATGTAACACCCCGTGCTTCCATGATACGCTTCTCTTTCAATAATGAAATAGCTTGCATTGTACGCATGTTCGAGATTCTAACACACCGCGAAAAATCAAAGTAGTAGTTATTAATAGTAATACCCACTTTTTAAAATTATATAAATTTAATATTTCAAAATGGACTTCATTTTGTATTCGGAATATCAAAATTATCCTAAGTTGAATTTTTTGTAATTTTCTGAGAACTTCCAATTTTCTATGAATAGTAAAAATACATAAAAACAAATATTTTAATAAAAATAATTTATAGTGATAAGTTATAATATTGAGTGGTTTTAAAGTATAATTAGAATATATTTTTACCATTTTATCCAATGTTGGTCATTAGAATTAATTTCACTTTGAAATTGGACATAAACAATTGTCAATCTTTTGATATATATTGTTTCTAAAAAACACGCTATTTGTTGTGACAGCGGGAATTAATTATAAAATTAATTAATGCAACTTATATGATTTTAATTTTGTAAAATAGACAATATTTTTGAATTCGTAATATCAATTATAGATTAGGGTGAAATTTTGGCATTGTTCTGAAAAACTTCAATTTTTGATGAATAGTGAAACCACTACGTGGTAGTTAAAAAACTGATTTTTCGTTTAAATGAAACATTACCACTTATGTTATTTTATTTTCAAAAATCCAACATACATGTTTGTCATTAGGAAGTAAAATTTGGTTCAATGGGATTAAAATAATTTTTTTGGTGAATAGTAACTTTTAAGTTTGATTAATCGCGATTAAAGGTAATTAGTGAAATTTCATGTAAAAATGGTATTATAAAAATATGAAATGACCCTTAAACTTGTCCTTCCCCTATTGGATGAGTCATGTCCGACCAATACAACCCATGGGTCAACTTGGGGACCCCATGGAGCCACTTTGGTAGGGAACTGATATTAAAAACTTTTTATTTGATGTTAAAATAAACATGTAAGAAACATGAGTCGTTTTACTAAAAAAAAATTTAAAAGGGGTTATACAAGTCATATTTTTGACTATAAATATTAATTAGAAATATAAAAACATTTCCTACATAATTATATATTTTTATAATTTTTAGACATTAAATAAATTAAATAATTTATGACACCATGATGATGCAGCGATTACCTCATTAATTAACGATTTTAATAAAATGGAAGGATAATGAAAATTTAAGCATTACACTTGTCCAAAGACTATTTGATGAGAATATTTCGAACCCTTATCACCTTAGCCTAGAATTATATAAGTTTGGGACCTTTATAATTCGAAAAGCATTGTATAATAAAGTAACATTTCATTACTTTCCAAGAGTGCCCCTCCTCTCCACTTATAAAAGGCCTCCACCAATACCACCTTACTCACACTATCAAAGCCTTTTTGCTCGGCAAACCTCTGCCAAAATACTCTCCCAACTTCCCTTATTTACTCCTAGAAGCCTCACTTTGGGAATAATTCTTCCCAAGGAAGCCTTTGTCTCAAATCAAAAGAGTTACCCGATTTTAAGGTAATGTCTTCTCTTATGTTATTTTGTTTTATTTTTCTTATCCAACCCCCTAAACTCTTTTTATTAATTTATTTTGTAACAACACCAGTATCCTAAATATACTAGGATTTTTTTATAATAATTATTTGAGCTACACTTACACACACCTACATCTAATGGTTAAAGAACATATTGTTTCTGTGGATGGCGAAGTTCTGCCTCACGAAACGATGATTGTTCAACACTCATATAACACCTTCAAAGGTGGCCATTAAGATGTAACTCTCTTTATATATTATATATAATATGTATATTTTTTACTTTAAGTTCTGTATTTTTCATTTATGGCATACCTTTATTGTTTCCATTATGGGTAAACGCGATATTTTCATTTTAGGAAGTGCATACTACCGCCCCCTCAAAGTGATTTGAATCGTTAATGCCATATGTGGGATGTATAAAGGATGGAGTAAATGATATTATATATGATATTATACTGTAATTATAATATACCTTTATATCATTATGATTTCATTAAATACGAAATAGAAATGAAATTAGCGTTCATGCGTACTTACGACTTACCGTCTACATGAACGGTGCATTTCATTTCTTACCACTAAACGTTATGGAATATTATAAATGCATGTATATACTGGATATATATGAGATATATGATATCTATATCATGATTATAATTCTGTATATAATGGATATTCCACCACATTAACAACTTGTAATTATAAGAATTTTATTTTTGACTCAAGTACCAAAGATCGACAAAACGACCGTTATTAACTTAAATAATTACATAATGTTCATAACATGGTAATAAGTGATATAAAAGGAATAAAAAACTTGAAAAAGGTTCTTAAGAAATTATAAATTAACTCTAGTTTATTATTCAGGATGTTAAATAACGGTCGAGTCAAGACAGGACGCAAGGTAAGGGAACTTCTTAACCCAATTTCTATTCTTTGGGTTAATCTCCTACTTTCAAATTGTGTCATGATATTATTAAGTCATATCGTGTATTTGTACTTTATTTATGTGTACTTATATTGAATACAAATAATAGATCTACCTTATTTAAAAAAAATGATCTTTGTAAGGGTCTTCGTCTCAATCTCCTTTCATTGAGGCATATTTTGTTTTATACACAACTTTCTTTTATAGGGTGTATAAACCCCTTTGACATTGACTTTTATTCAAAAAGGAATCTTTTTTTACAAACCATTTTACTAAATGACAAAAGGAATGTTTTTTTCTTACGTATGCGGTGACAACGACTTCTCCTCCACCGTGACTATTATTTGTGTTTCAGCTTCCTCTAAAAACCATAACTTTTTTTTAATGAAAAATAAAAACAAAGTTTTAACTTTCTTTTATTTTGGTTTTCAAAATGGTTTTGAAAGTGTTTTTATTATATCAATGTGTTGTATTGATATCTTGTGATTGAAATGTAGAAATTTTATGTTTCCTTTACGCATGTTTTATGTGATACGATTATGTTATGGTTTATGATATGTTTAAACCTATTCATATGAGGAATGCATTGGACTTAATAAGTGACGGTTGGAGCCCACTATAGCTCCTCGATGCATCGGTAGGTCTCATGAGACAAACTAGTGTCTTGGCACAAGGCCTTGACAAAATCTTATTTGTGGTCTTGGCACGAGGCCTTGGCTACGTGGTTATGATAGTCTGGCATTATGCATTTCCATCATTATGAAAGATGTTATTGGTATTTCATGTGATTATTCGACTAGTATAATATCCATGTGAGTAAGTAAATGGAATTATTTAATTTTACATTTTCCATATTATGCTAAAGTTAAAGTTTAAAAGGCTTTTGTTTTAGTTATACATTTCCTTAAGTGTTAATGTTTATTTATGAAAACTTCTGCTATATTGTTATCCTTACTGAGCATCTAAGCTCACCCCTTTCAATGTTTTAATATTTTCTAGGATGCGAAAAAGTATTTTATGAATGATCTGCAGGGATAGTCAGAAGAGGATATGAGTGTTGACTATGGAGACTTTGTTGTTGTAGTTTTTCACCTTATGATGTAATGTAACATTTATGAACGTATCTAGTGTATCCAAGGCTTCTAAACTAATCGGTATTTCGAGACTTGATCTTTTGTGATCATGCCAATGTTATTCAATAATGCACCGACTCTGGGTAACTGGGGTCGGGGCGTTAGAAGCATCACATGGAGGTACATCTCTATAATGATAACAACACATCTTAGGGCACATAACACATAGTTTACTCATTTACAAAATATATATTTACATTAATCAACAACAAGACATCCCATATACACTTCCTATGACCAAAACTATTTCAACAGCACTACCCTAAAAAATTCCTAAACTGGGACATGACTAGAACATGGTTAAAAACTTTAATATTTGTAGGTATCCTATTAGAAATTTTTTAACCATTTTAATTTACAATTATTTGACATCATTAAAAAATATAAATTCATTATTTGGGACAATTTCTTTTAAATCACACAATTAATGAATTTGTTTCTTATCCAAAACTCCCTCAAAATAAAATTTTCTATGCATGCCTAAAATGATGCATGTCAAATATATCATTGAGTGAATAAAACGATACATACTTACTCAAATCTCATGACATTCCAGGACATGAGTAAAATATCATAAAATAAAAAAACATACAAAAAAGTGCATCACCCAAGGTAAAATAACATTCAACTATAACAAAAAAAACATCATGAATAAAATCCCCACACAGGGTACTTGGGTTTCCCCCTACAAATGGGTTAGTTACACCCATGTATGAGATCATGACCAAGGCTCGACTCATCATAGTGTCCTATTTACCTTTCCCAAAGAGTAAAATTTCCAAAAATAAAATCTCATCTGATACCACTTTGAAGTATACCAACCAATATTATACATACCAATACCCCAATCCAGTTCATTACATAGCCTCAAGAAGATATCCCCATATGCTCCAGGATGTCAAATCATAGTGAGGTTCTAATAAAGATCATGGTGAGTATATACCTTATTTATCAATGTAAAAAAACATAAATAACAATAAAATACAAATTATAACATTAAAAAATAACCAATGAAGGAAAATAATAAAATTATAATCCAAAAATAGCCAGAAAGGACCCAATCCAAAGTGGTTAATATGTCACACTATATAAATGTGAAGTGTCAAAATAAACAACAAAATAAAGACACACTAAAAACATACAAGATGGTATTGAAATTAAGTCACATTCCATCATCCATGATCCATACTGAATACCAACTCATCCATCTAACACATGTCTCATTCCCTTACCCTATCCTATAAACAAGAATTCTACTTGGGTACCAATCTGTGACCTAGTTATGGTGTGAGTAAAACTCACCTGGCCACCACCAATGATACTTAATGTAATTTACAGTCTATAATATTTTACACATTTTTGTAAAGAATGAAATTAAATTTATCAAAATAAATAGTTTTCACATTTATGTTTCTTTAATTAATGAAATTGGTCCTTAGGGTCACGGGTACACCCATGAAAATCATACTTTCTTCCGCCTAAGTCAGATTTAGAACCATAAATATTGGGTATTTTAGAATTAATTATTTTATGGGGTTTTATTATTAAGCTGATTTCAATTTAATTTTGGTACCATGGAGCATCAGTCCATTACCATGATTACAAATACATGGAGATTCAGAACTGTATTATTATCTCAGGTAATTGGAGAGTCAGTCTTGTATCAATATCACGAGCACATAGAAAATTTATCATGTTTCAGAATCTCAAGTACTTGGATAATCGATCCAACACCAATCCAAATCCATGAATTGGGGTCCTAGAGTATCCGTTTAGAACCCCAAATGTAACACCCTATTACCATTTTATTATATTTGTTTTGAATTATTCTTTGGATTTCATTTTTCATTGGCTGATTAAAGCTGTGAAATAATTTGAGGGATACCTATAATGATAAAGTCAAAGATTTGTTGGATTTTTTTGCATAAAAACTTTAGTTTCAAATGAATTATAGGTAATTACACGCCAAGTAATATTTTTACAAGACATGAAATCATATCCTGGAAGATTAATTATATTTTGTACATGATGTGAATGGTTACACACCTTTTACACCTTACATGCCGTGTAAATATTTAAAATATATTTGTTAATAAAAGGAAATGAGATTTTCGATGAATATGTTATTTGGAAATTACATGATGTGTAATTAGGTTACATGCCATGTAAAATCTAGTGTTTCAGTTTTAAATAGGAGGTTCAGGTGAACATCTCTTTCCATTTATCTAGGAATCCTTCCCTCTCATCCTACAACCATTCTTAGGTGATTGTGGTGATATTCAATCTCTCTTTATCATCTGTTTGATGATTTATCTTATTATTTGTTGTGATTTTTCTCTCCATGTAAGTGGTCTCTCTTTATATTTTATCTCTCCCTTCCTCCCTCCCTCTTCTGCTTACAGTTTTAAAGGTCATATTGTGATTGATGAATATAATCTTCTTATTATCGAATCCTTATTATTGTTTCAGTTCCTAGATATTCTACACCTTAATTTTCCATTGTAATGTATCTTTGAGGTTATTGTGTTATCATGGAAAATATATTTTTTTTCCATTTACGATTTTCTAATTTAATAAAAAATTTATAGCTTGTGATTGAAATTTCTATCAATTAATCAATAAAAAACCAATTTGATGTGAATTGGAACTCGGATTTGAATTGGAGTGGAATATTAGAAAAACCACCAAATTCTATTAATTTGGATTTTGTGCTGAAATTTGAAATTTTAGAATTTGTAAATCAATTTGAGTTTTGATTTTAGAAAACATATTAAATTGAATTGATAAAAACCCCTAATTGGGTTTTAATTGAAATTCCATGAAATGATGAAAAAGCTATGTTTTGGTTTTGAATGTGAATTGGCATTTTGAAAAGGATAAGTTGGTGATTTTGAATTATTTTGAAATGAAATGATTTCCCCTTTTAGTATTGATTTATGCAGAACATACAAGCTTTTGTAGTTTGTTGGTTTTTTGGAAAAAACACTATAGGATGGTAATGAATTAGCGACAAATTGATGATTTATAACTAAAAAAACCTCGTTTAGTATATCTTATCCCTGATGGGATGTTGGTGGGTCCTATTTTGTGTGAAACTAAGGGACCTGTGTACACATATTGTCATGTCCCCTTATATGATATTTGTGAGGATCTCACAAATTTGAATAATTGTACATTAGAGAAAATGACCTTGGTGCTTGTTTTAATTCTTTCATGTATATTACATTTATTGAGAAAATATATTACTCATATAAAATGATATATATTAATAGTTTTATATAATGTTTTTACCACTGCCAAGAGGTTCCTTACATTTACTCATCCCTAGTAGAAGAAAATATGTAAAATTATCAAAGGAAAAAGTAGGGTGTGAGCTTAAAACACCAATATAGTCACACCATTTGTTATATAAGAAGATTCCACCACATTAAACCAATTAATGCTTTCAATTTTAATCCATGTTTGAAATTTTTTTCTCTATTTTGAATGAAAATCATGTTTGGTTTAAATATGAAAATGTACTAGCAGGCTTGTTTTGATTAAAATTGAAATCATTAATTGGTTTAATGTGGTGGAATCTTCTTATATAACAAATGGTGTGACTATATTGGTGTTTTAAGCTCACACCCTACTTTTTCCTTTGACAATATTACATATTTTCTTCTACTAGGGATGAGTAAATGTAAGGCACCTCTTGGCAGTGGTAGATATTATTGATCCCTTCAGGCTTGTATTGTTGTTTCGATTGGGACATTGAGTTTTTTCGACTTCTGGTAATTTGGTGATATACTATTCTAGTTTTTGAAATACCTTTTTAATTTCTTGTATTATCTCCCTTTGATGTTTCAGAGCATAATAATATGTATATGTATCTTCTATTGTATTTGAGGAAAAATCATTCCCACGTTTATATTGTATGATTCTAGGTGCTAGTAACCGACTCATGGGAATTAGAAACAACCTTTTATGTTTTTTAGGATTAGTTCAGTTATTAGGGTACTAGGGTATGTAGGCTAGTTTATGATAAAGTTGTATTAGATGTTCATGTTAAGCATCTCATCTTGATGTCTATATGTGATTGATAAATATTAATGAGACATTAGAGTCAGTTGTCAGTGAGTTCTCGGGAAACTTTCATCCTAATGAGACTTATGTCACAATGGGTGGTTTTAGAAATATTACTTGAGAAGTACTTCTTGTATTTTCCTTGATTTTTATATGGATATGTTGAAATCGAAATATTATTTATATATGTGATGAGATTAATTTTTCTTGTTTCTATTTTTTGAGTGTTGATATGAGTAATCTTATTTCTCCTTCAATGTTTTTTTTATATTTCATAAAATCATGTCTACAAGAATATGTGTAAATAGGGACTAGGAGGAAGCTAATAATGTTCCACCGTTTGAAAATACTATAGATGTACAGAATCTAGTTAAGGTTGTTACGCATGCTGTCCAATATATAGTCAGGAGTTCATTCATCAGAAATCCATTGTTTTTAAGCCTCTAATGATCCTCAAAAGAATGAATACATGATTAGAAAGATGAATCATATCTTTGAATTCGTAGAAACACCTAGATATTTTAAGGTAAAATGTGCTACCTTTAAGCTAAAGGGACCCAGAAGGAGATGGTGGGACTTGATGGTGATGGTGAATAAGAAAAAGGGATTATAGTGGAAGAAATCAAGGTTATATTCACTGGATAGTTTACTCTGAATATATATTACTATCTAAGGTTATAAAGTTTTTGAAACTCAGGAAGCCTGATAAGACCGTGATAGAATATGAAAATCGGTTAACAGAGATTGTGCAGTTTTTACCTAGGATTGTATTAAATGAGATTATGAAGACTCATTGGTTTGATATGGGACTTTGATATGATATTTGTCCTCATATTTTTATACTGGTTCTCTCTTGATATGATAACATGTAGGATATAGTGTCGATGGTTAGACTTGATCTGTCTAGTAATTTTTGGTTTTATGGGACTTCGTTTTTCATTTATTGGTAGTTCTATGAGCTCTCATAAAGGGAATACCGAGAGTTATGAGTATCACAATGTATCTCAATAAGAGGGTTCTTCAAGACCTCCTACAATACCTAGAAGTTGCTATTTGAAATGTTACAAATTTCGAATCCATGGGCATTCAAAATAGATTTTCACTAAGGAACCCATGATATGTGGTTCTTGTGGAAATTAATGACTATTGAATAATTTTTTTTAGTTTTCTTTTCACAAAGAAGTGGAATTGGATCATCATACCAATAAGTTTGTGTGGTGTAATCATATTCTTGAATATCAAATGGGTTCTAGCCAAAATAATTAGGAATGAAGATTCTTCAATTAGTGGAAGATTCCCTAGAGGAAGCAGATTATGTCCAATGAATGTGAGAGGTACTATCACTATAGATTCATCTTTTGTGTTCACTTTATTTTATATCGGTGCATATCAATCATTCATTTAAACATGTAATGTAAATATACTAAATCTTCCTATGAAAGTATTATCTTATGTGATGGATATTACTGCCAACTTTAGAATGAAGTTTGTGAAGGGTCTTTTTTATCTAGAATGTTTATTCTCTTTATCAGATATTGAGAATACCATAGATTCTCGATTTCTCAACAAAAAACTTCTTTTTTTTTGGGATGTATTGGCTCAATGTTAATAAATCATGAATTAATTTTTATCTTCTACATGTGTCATTTATAATTCCCTATGGAGTGTGTCGTATCTTTTAGAGAGAATGGTACCTGAGTTCATGTAGAGATAGACTTTCTTATCTAGAATTGGGATAGTGATATCAGTGTTTTATTTTGATGTAGAGTTTAGATCCTTGAGCAGTGATATCCCTCTATATTTCAATGAGTTTCTCAAAATTTTTCCTTTTGACTTTTCTAGTTTTCTACCATAAAGGGAGGTATATTTTTCTATTAAATTAGTTCCTCATACTCTATAAGTATATATTCCTTCTTACCACATGGAACAAGCTGAAATGAAATAGTTAAAGTCTCAGTTGGGTGATATCTTATAGAAATAATTTATATGCTTGAGTGTGTCACCTTAGGTGGCATCGATTCTTTTTTCTGTGAAGGATGATGGAAAACTTCACCAATGTGATGATTATTGGAATCTCATCCAAGTTACAATAAAGAGATTTTATTGATTTCCAAATACTGATGATATGTTTGAATAGTTGAAAGGAGTGAAGTGATTTTCAGAGGTTGATCATTGATCTAGTTATCAAAAATTTATAATAAACAGACATGGCATTAGAAAGTCACATTATAGTGAAGGTATGGGCTTTATGAGTATCTTCTCCATCCATTGGTTCTAACCAATACTCTAGTAGTATTTATGGATTTTATTATCAATATTTCCATGAGAATAATGATATGTACATGGTGGTTATTGTAGATGAGATCATGATTTAATCAAATTACAAGGTGGATTATGTGCATAATTTGAGAGAAGATATGGAAATGTTTCATTTATGGCATACCTTTATTGTTTCCATTATGGTTAAATGCGATATTTTCATTTTAGGAAGTGCGGACTACCGCCCCTCAATGTGATTTGAATCATTAATGCCATATGTGGGATGTATAAAGGATGGAGTAAATGATATTATATATGATATTATACTGTAATTATAATATACCTTTATATCATTATGATTTCATTAAATACGAAATAGAAATGAAAGTTGCGTTCATGTGTACGTACGACTTACCGTCTCCATGAACGGTGCATTTCATTTCTTAACTCTAAACGTTATGGAATATTATAAATTCATGTATATGCTGGATATATATGAGATATAGGATATCTATATCATGAATATAATTCTGGATATAATGGATATTTCACCACATGAACAACTTGTAATTATAAGAAGTTTATTTTTGACTCAAGTACCAAAGATCGACAAAACGACTGTTATTAACTTAAATAATTACATAATGTTCATAACATGGTAATAAGTGATATAAAAGGAATAGAAAACTTTAAAAAGGTTCTTAAGCAATTATAAATTAACTCTAGTTTATTATTCAGGAGGTTAAAGAACGGTCGAGTCAAGACAGGACGCAAGGTAAGGGAACTTCTTAACCCAATTTCTATTCTTTGGGTTAATCTCCTACTTTCAAATTGTGTCATGATATTATTAAGTCCTATCTTGTATTTGTACTTTATTTATGTGTACTTATATTGAATACACATAATAGATCTACCTTATTTAATAAAATGATCTTTGTATGGGTCTTCGTCTCAATCTCCTTTCATTGAGGCATATTTGGTTTTATACACAACTTTCATTTATACGGTGTATAAACCCCTTTGACATTGACTTTTATTCAAAAAGGAATCTTTTTTACAAAGTGTTTCACTAAACGAAAAAATTAATGTTTTTGTCTTACGTATGCGGCGACAACGACTTCTCCGCCGTCGTGACCATTATTTGTGTTTCGACTTCCTCTACAAGCCATAACTTTTTTTAATGAAAAATAAATACAGTGTTTTAACTTTCTTTTATTTTGGTTTTGAAAATGGTTTTGAAAGTGTTTTTATTTTATCAATGTGTTGTATTGATATCTTGTGATTGAAATGTGGAAATGTTATGTTTCCTTTATGCATGTTTTATGTGATACGATTATGTTATGGTTTATGATATGTTTAAACCTATTCATATGAAGAATTCATTGGACATAATAAGTGACGGGTGGAGACCGCTATAGCTTCTCGATGCATCGGTAGGTCTCATGAGACACACTAGTGTCTTGGCACGAGGCCTTGACAAAATCTTATTTGTGGTCTTGGCACGAGGCCTTGGCTACGTGGTTATGATAGTCTGACATTATGCATTTCCATCATTGTGAAAGTTGTTATTGGTATTTCATGTGATTATTCAACTAGTAGAATATCCATGTGAGTATGTAAATGGAATTATTTCATTTTACTTTTTCCCTATTATGCTAAAGTTCAAGTGTAAAATGCTTTTGTTTTAGTTATACATTGACTTATATATTAATGTTCATTTATGAAAGATTCCGCTATATTGTTATCCTTACTGAGCATCTAAGCTCACCCCTTTCAATGTTTTAATATTTTCCAGGATGTGAAGAAGTATTTTATGAATGACCTGCAGGGATAGTCAGAAGAGGATATGAGTGTGGACTATGGAGACTTTGTTATTGTAGTTTTTCACCTGATGATGTAATGTTACATTTATGAATGTATCTAGTGTTTCCAAGGATTCTAAACTAATCGGTCTTTCGAGACTTGATCTTTTGTGATCATGCCAATGTTACACAATAATGCACCGAATCCGGGTAACTGGGGTCAAGTAGTTACAAGCAACACATGGAGGAACATCTCTATAATGATAAGAACACATCTTAGGACACATAACACATAGTGTACTCATTTACACAATATATATTTACATTAATCAACAACAAGACATCCCATATAAACTACCCTACGACCAAACCTATTTCAACAGAAATACCCTAAAAAATTCCTAACCTGGGACATGACTAGAACATGGTTAAAAACATTCATATTTGTAGGTATCCTATGAGAATTTTTTTAACCATTTTAATTTACAATTATTTGACATGATTAAAAAATATAAATTCATTATTAGGCACAATTTCTTTTAAATCACACAATTAAAGAATTTATTTCTTATCCAAAACTCCCTCAAAATAAAATTTCCTATGAATGCCTAAAATGATGCATGAAAAATATATCATTGAGTGACTATAATGATGCATACTTACTCAAATCTCATGACATTCCAGGACATGAGTAAAATATCATAAAATAAAAAAACATACAAAAAAGTGCATCACCCAAGGTAAAATAACATTCAACTATAACAAAAAAAACATCATAAATAAAATCCCCACACAGGGTACTTGGGTTTTCCCCTACAAATGGGTTAGTTACACCCATGTATGAGATCATGACCAAGGCTCGACTCATCATAGTGTCCTATTTACCTTTCCTAAATAGTAAAATTTCCAAAAATAAAATCTCATCTGATACCACTTTGAAGCATACCAACCCATATTATACATACCAATACCCCAATCCAGTTCATTACATAGCCTCAAGAAGAGATCCCCATATGCTCCAGGATGTAAAATCACAGTGAGGTTCTAATAAAGATCATGGTGAGTATATACCTTCTTTATCAATGTAAAAAACATAAATAACAATAAAATAAAAATTATAACATTATAAAATAACCAATGAAGGACAATAATAAAATTATAATCCAAAAATAGTCTGAAAGGACCCAATCCAAAGTTGTTAATATGTCACACTATATAAATGTGAAGTGTCGAAATAAAAAACAAAATAAAGACACACTAAAAACTTACAAGAAGGTATTGAAATTAAGTCACATTCCATCATCCATGATCCATACTAAAAACCAACTCATCCATATAACACATGGCTCTTTCCCTTACCCTATCCTATAAACAATAATTCTACTTGGGTACCAATCTGTGACCCAGTTATGGTGAGATCAGAACTCACCAGGCCACCACCAATGATGTTTAATGTAATTTACAGTCTATAATAGTTTACACATTTTTGTAAAGAATGAAATTACATTTATCAAAATAAATAGTTTTCACATTTATGTTTCTTTAATTAATGAAATTGGTCCTTAGGTTCACGGGTACACCCATGAAAATCATACTTTCTTCCGCCTATGTCAGAGTTAGAACCATAAATATTGGGGATTTTAGAATTAATTATTTTACGGGGTTTTATTATTAAGGTGATTTCAATTTCATTTTGGTACCATGGAGCGTCATCCCATTACCATGATTACAAATACATGGAGATTCAGAACTGTATTATTATCTCAGGTAATTGGAGAGTCAGCCTTGTATCAATATCACGAGCACATAGAGAATTTATCATGTTTTATAATCTCAAGTACTTGGATAATCGATCCAACACCAATCCAAATCCATGAATTGGGGTCCTAGAGTATCAGTTTAGAACCCCACATGTAACACCCTATTACCATTTTATTATATTTGTTTTGAATTATTCTTTGGATCTCATTTTTTATTGGCTGATTAAAGCTGTGAAAGAATTTGGGGGATACCTATAATGATGAAGTCAAAGATTTGTTGGATTTTTTTGCATAAAAACTTTAGTTTCAAGATAATTATAGGTAATTACATGCCAAGTAATGTTTTTACAAGACATGAAATCATATCCTAGAAGATTCATTATATTTTATACATGATGAGAATGGGTACACACCTTTTACACCTTACATGCTGTGTAAATATCAAAAATATATTTGTTAATAAAAGGAAATGAGCTTTTCGATGAATATGTTATTTGGAAATTACATGATGTGTAATTAGGTTACACGCCATGTAAAATATAGTGTTTCAGTTTTAAATTGGTGGTTCAATTGAACATCTCTTTCCATTTATCCAGGTATCCTTCCCTCTCATCTTATAACCATTCTTAGGTGATTGTGGTGATATTCAATCTCTCTTTATCATCTGTTTGATGATTTATCTTATTATTTATTGTGTTTTTTCTCTCCATGTAAGTGGTCTCTCTTTATATTTTATCTCTCCCTCCCTCCCTCCCTCTTCTGCTTACAGTTTGAAAGGTCATATTGTGATTGATGAATATAATCATCTTATTGTCAAATCCTTATTATAGTTTGAGTTCCTAGATATTCAACACCTTCATTTTCCATTGTCATGTATCTTTGAGGTTATTTTGTTATCATGGAAAATATAGTTTTTTCCATTTATGATTTTCTAATTTATTAAAAAATTTATAGCTTGTGATTGAAATTTCTACCAATTAATCAATAAAAAAACCAATTTTATGTGAATTGGAACTTGGATTTGAATTAGAGTGGAATATTAGAAAAACCACCACATTCTATTAATTTGGATTTTTTGGTGAAATTTGAAATTTTAGAATTTGTAAATCAATTTGAGTTTTGATTTTGGAAAACATATTAAATTGATTTGATAAAATCCCATGATTGGTTTTTAATTGAAGTTCCATGAAATGATGAAAAAGCTATGTTTTAGTTTTGGATGTGAATTGGAATTTTGAAAAGAATAAGTTGGTGATTTTGAATTATTTTGAAATGAAATGATTTCCCCTGTTATTATTGATTTATTGAGAACATACAAGCTTTTGTAGTTTTTTGGTTTTTTGTAAAAAATACTATAAGATGGTAATTACTTAGGAAAAAATTGATGATTTATAACTAAAAAAACCTTGTTTAATATATCTTATCCCTGATGGGATGTTGGTGGGTCCTATTCTGTGTGAAACTAAGGGACGAGTGTACACATATTTTCATGGCCACTTATATGAGATTTGTGAGGATCTCATAAATTGGAATAATTGGACATTAGAGAAAATGACCTTGGTGCTTGTTTTAATTTATTTCATGTATATTCCATTTATTGAGAAAATATCTTACTCATATAAAATGATATATATTAATAGTTTTATATAATGTTTTTATTTAATCCATGTTTGAAATGTTTTTCTCTATTTCGAATGAAAATCATGTTTGGTTTAAATATGAAAATGTACTACCATGCTTGTTTTGATTAAAATTCAAAGCATTAATTGGTTTAATGTGGTGGAATCTTCTTATATAACAAATGGTGTGACCATATAGGTTTTTTAAGCTCACACCCTACTTTTTTCCTTTGATAATTTTATAGATTTTCTTCTACTAGGGATGAGTAAATGTAAGGCACCTCTTGGCAGTGGTGGATATTATTGATCCCTTCAGGCATGTATTGTTGTTTCGATTGGGAAATTGAGTTTTTTCGACTTCTGGTAATTTGGTGATGTACTATTTTAGTTTTTGATATACCTTTTTAATTTCTAGTATTATCTCCCTTTGATGTTTTGAAGAATAATAATATGTATATGTTTCTTGTATTGTATTTGAGGAAAAATCATTCCCACATTTATATTGTATGATTCTAGGTGCCAGTCACCGACTCATGGGAATTAGAAACAACCTTTTATGTTTTTTATGATTAGTTCAGTTATCAGGGTACTTGGGTATGTAGTCTAGTTTATTATACAGTTTTATTAGATGTTCATGTTAAGCATCTCATCTTGATGTCTATATGTGATTGATAAATCTTAATGACACATAAGAGTTAGTTGTCAGTGAGTTCTTAGGAAACTGTCATCATAATGAGACTTATGTCAGAATGGGTGGTTTTAGAAATATTACTTGAGAAGTACTTCTTGTATTTTCCTTCATTTTTATATGGATATTTTGAAATCGAAATATTATTTATATATGTGATGAGATTAATTTTTCTCGTTTCTTTTTTTTGAGTGTAGATATGAGTAATCTTATTTCTCCTTCAATGTTTTTTTGATATTTCATAAAAGCATGTCTACAAGAAGATGTGTAAATAGGGACTAGGAAGAAGCTACTAATGATCCACAGTTTGAAAATACTATAGAAGTACAGAATCTAGTTAAGGTTGTTATGCATGTTGTCCATGCTATAGTCAGGAGTTCATTCATCAGAAATCCATTGTTTTTAAGCCTCTAATGATCCTCAAAAGGATGAATACATGATTAAAAAGATGAATCGTCTCTTTGACTTCTTAGAAACACCTAGATATTTTAAGGTAAAATGTGCTACCTTTAAGCTAAAGGGACCCATAAGGAGATGATGGGACTTGATGGTGATGGTTTATAAGAAAAAGGGATTATAGTGGAAGAAATCAAGGTTATATTCACTGGATTGTTTACCCTGAATATATATTACTATCTAAGGTTATGGAGTTTTTCAAACTCGGGAAGCCTGATAAGACCGTGATAGAATATGAAAATCGGTTAACATAGATTGTGTAGTTTTTACCCAGGATTGTATTAATTGAGATTATGAAGACTCATTGGTTTGATATGGGACTTTGATATGATATTTGTTTTTATATTTTTATACTAGTTCTCTCTTGATATGATAACATGTAGGATAAAGTGTTGATGGTTGGACTTGATCTGTCTAGTAATTTTGGTTTGATGGGACTTCCTTTTTCATTTATTGGTAGTTCTATGATCTTTCATAAAGGGAATAACGAGTGTTATGAGTATCATGATGTATCTCAATAATAGGGTTCTTCAAGACCTCCTATAATACCAAGAAGAGGCTATTTGACGTGTTACCATTTTGGAATCCATGGGCATTCAAAATAGACTTTCACAAAGGAACCCATGATATGTGGTTCTTGTGGAAATTCATGACTATTGAATACATTTTTTTAGTTTTCTTTTCACAAAGAAGTGTAATTGGATCATCAATACCAATAAGTGATGTGGTGTAATCATATTATTGAATATCAAATGGGTTCTAGCCAAAATAATTAGGAATGAAGATTCTTCAATTAGCCAAAATAATTTGGAATGAAGATTCTTCAATTAGTGGAAGATTCCCTAGAGGAATAAGATTATGTCCAATGAATGTGAGAGGTTCTATCACTACAGATTCATCTTTTGTGTTCACTTTATTTTATATCGGTGCATATCAATCATTCATTTAAACATGTAATGTAAATATACTAAATCTTCCTATGAAAGTATTATCTTATGTGATGGATATTACTACACACTTTAGAATGAAGTTAGTGAAGGGTCTTTATTATCTAGAATGTTTATTCTCATTATCAGATATTGAGAAAACCATAGATTCTCGATTTCTCAACAAAAAACTTCTTCTTTTCATTTTTGGGATGTATTGGCTCAATGTTAATAAATCATGAATTAATTTTTATCTTCTACGTGTGTCATTTATAATTCCCTATGGAGTGTGTCGTATCTTTTAGATAGAATGGTACCTGAGTTCATGTAGATCTAGACTTTCATATCTAGAATTGGGGGTAGTGATATCAGTGTTTTATTTTGATGTAGAGTTTGGATCCTTGAGCTGTGATATCCCTCTAGATTTCAATGAGTTTCTCGAAATTTTTCCTTTTGGATTTTCTAGTTTTCTACCATAAAGAGAGGTAGATTTTTCTATTAAATTAGTTCCTCGTACTCTACAAGTATATATTCCTTCTTACCACATGGAACAAGATGATTTGAAATGGTTAAAGTCTCAGTTGGGTGATACGTTATAGAAAGAATTTATATGCTCGAGTGTGTCACCTTAGGTGGCATCGATTCTTTTTTCTGTGAAGGATGATGGAAAACTTCACCAATGTGATGATTATTGGAATCTCATCGAAGTTACGATAACGAAATTTTATTAATTTCCAAATTCTGATGATATGTTTGAATAGTTGAAATGAGTGAAGTGATTTTCATAGGATGATCATTGATCTAGTTATCACAAATTTATATTAAATGGACATGGCATTAGAAAGCCATATTATAGTGCAGGTACGGGCTTTATGAGTATCTTCTCCATACATTGGTTCTAACCAATACTCTAGTAGTATTTATGGATTTTATTATCAATATTTCCATGAGAATATTGATATGTTCATGGTGGTTATTGTAGATGAGATCATGATTTAATCAAATAACAAGGAGGATTATGTGCATCATTTGAGAGAAGTTATGGACATGTATTAAAATGACTGACTTTATGCCAAGCTATCAAAATTTAATTTCTAGATTTGGGATGTCATGTTATTAGGACATGTGGTCTCAAAACACGGTTTTTTAATTGATCATGAGAAGGTTATATAAATCATTTCATGGGATATAGGATGTATTGTTTTAGAGATTCATGGCTTCTTGGGTTTATCTAGATATTGTCACTCATCCATAAATTTTTTCTCAATGTGGGATTCTTAGATGGATTATCTAAATCAAGAGGGGGTAATTTTTTATTGTGATGATGAATATCATAGTTATTCTATTAAGAGGAAAGGTCTTTCGACTTATAAATCAGTGTTGAATCTAACAGAGGTTGGGCAGGGTTGTGCAGTCTTCTATAAGGCATCAAGTTTGGGTTTGGGATTTGTTCTCATATAGGGTGATCACATCATCTCCTATGGCTCTCAATAGCTTAGGCCAAACAAGAGCAATTATCCAACCCATTACCTTGAACATACTTCTGTGGTGCATGCACTTAAGAGTTGGTGGCATTATGTTTTCAAAGAAAGTATTACTATCTATTCTGACCATAAGATATTGAGTTATATCTCATCTAAAAAAGGTTTTAATTTCCACTGGAGGCATTGGGTGGAGTACCTATAATATTTTTATTTTGATATATCATTTACCCATGGGAAATGGAATGTCGTTTTTAATGAATTTAGTTGAAAAGTTCTGACCTAGGACGTAAAAAATCTTTAGAAGAGTTGAACATGATAGCTCTTTTATCATTATTTCATATTGGAGTTTGGAAAATTGTGGATGAGGTTATCTTGTCCAGTGTTTAGTTGACCTCCTTTATTTTTGGGATGGTTCTTCAGGAAAAATAGTATGATGATGAATTCCTTGGAATTAGGTACCCTCATTATGGTATGGAGAATATTGATGAGTGTTCATTCTCTAAGGTTGTAATCCAATGTTTTTGAAACTAATATATTGTAACTTTTCCAATTAGAAAACTTTTGTTGGGGGGTTTTCATAATTCATAGTGGGAAGTGCACCCAAAAACCAGAAAGATGTTTTATGAAATGAAGTGATGATTCTGGTGGTCGAGTGTAAGAGGAGACATTTCTTATTTCTTTCACACTGTTATACTTTTTAACTAGTCAAGGATGAGCATCAGAGACTTTAGATTCTATATCAACCACATCCAATTCTAACATGAAAGTGGTATGATATTTCTAGGGACTTTGTGGTTGGTTTTCTGTATACCCCATGAAAGAAGAGTGAGATATGGGTTGTCATCGATAGGATGACCAAATTAGATAAATTTATACCCAATATTGATACAACTGATGTTTAGGAGCTTGGAAATATTTATGTGATAGATATTTTTCATTTAAATAGAGTAAAATCAACTATATTCTCTGATGAAGATCACCATTAAATTATCACTTTTTGAGAGGCCTTTAGGAGGCAATGTGATATCAGGTTTATTTGAGTATGGAATACCGTCCGCAGATGGATACCTAAATAGAAAGAGCTATACAGATTCAATAGGCTATGCTTTATACATTTGTCCTTGATTTTGGTGGTTCTTGGGATGACAATTTGAGAATAGTCTATTTTAATTATATTAATAGTTACTTGTTCTAAATTAGAATGGATGATTTTGATGCCTTGTATCCTCGACCATGTAAATATTCATTGTGTTGGTTAGAGATCGCTGATAATTACATGGTAGAATAGATATTGGTCCAAGAGACAATAGAAAAGATTCAATTGAATCATCAGAGGATGTGGATGGCATAGAGGTGGTATAAATCTTATGCTTTTATACATAATAGTCTATTAGAATTTTCAGTTAATAATACAATGTTTTTGAAATTTTTGCGTCTTTTAGGTCATCGATGGATTGGGAGGAAATGAAATCTTGTTCCTCATTTTGTAAGACCTTTTGAGGTTGTTGTGATGGAAGGTTAAGTGGTTTTCCATTTATAACATCCACCATAGTTGGCATCGATACATAATGTTTTCCTTGTATTACAACTATGAATATATCTTTCTAATCTATATCATGTTTTGAACTAGAGTGATGTTGATATTGTTCCTAATTTATTTGTGAAAAATAATCGGTTGAGGATTGTTGATTATGAGGCCAAGGAACTTCATGGTAGGAAAATACCGTTGTTTCAAGGGATATGGAATCATGATTCTGATTCTCATTAGACAAGGGCATGTGATTCACTAATTAGAGAGTAGTGGCCTCACCTTTTCGATATAGATTCTTCTTGATAGGCTTTTTGGGGATATAAACTTTTTAGGGTGGGAAGGTTGTAACTCCCCATTACATTTATATTAGGTATGATTTTACTTTTCATTTGGATTTTTGTTTTCATTGGTTGAGTATGACTGAGAAGTAATTGGAAGGATACCTATAACAGTGAAGTCAATAATTTTCTGAACTTTTCATCATGAAAGATGTTGTTTCTATAGTCTTATTGGGAATTATTCACCATTTAATATTGTTACATGACCTATAGAAATTGAATGGAAGATGGTGTGAAGTGGATACATAATGTGAAAGTTTACCTAAAGTGTACAACTTACGCGCTTTTTAAATATAAAAAATACATTTTTATTAATTGAAGGAAACTGGTTTTTCATTATACGAGGGACTCAAAAATTACAGGATGTGTAATTGTGCTAAACACCTTATAAAATACATTGTTTCTTTTTTAAATAGGAATCATGTTTGAAAATATATTTTCATTTTTACATGTTTCCTTCCCTCTATATCTAGAGTTATCCCTAAGAAATTTTGGTGACCTCCAATCCCTATGTATTGTATCTTCGAAAATTGATCATCATGTTGGTAGTAGTTGTTCTCTATGGCTTCGCTATCTCTTTCCCTCATCCATATATTTATATTTTCTGCATGGAGTTTTATAGGTTATTTTGGGGTTGATGAATCAAAACTAGGAAATGTTGAATCTTCATTCTAGATTGATTTACTTGATCTTATAAACCCTCATTTTCAATTTAAGAGTTTCATGGCAGTAATTTCATTTTCATGAAAATGTTAGGTGGTTCCATTTAATATTATCCAATTTATTAGACCATGAATTTATTATGTTTTAAATTAATTTCAATTGATTATTAAAAAACCAATTTGATTCTTATTTTAATAAGGATTTGAATTGGCATGAAATTTTTAGAAAACCCCCCAATTCTGTAATTTTGTGTGTAATTTGAAACTAATGGAATTTGAAAATTTATTTTATAGGTGATTTTGGAAAATGGATTAAATTAATTAGATAACAACTTATTAACGGCTTTAAATTGAAAAGTCATGAAATGATGAAAAACCTAAATTTTCTTCTTGAATGAGAACTAGAATTTTGAAAAGGAAAAGTGGGTGATTGTGATGTATTTTGAAATGAAATGATTTCCTCTTTTTTTATTTATTGATTGAGCACATGAGAGCTTGAAAATTTAGTGGGCTATTTTGGGAAAACACTCAAGTATGTTAATTCCCTAGTAAAGTATAGATGGTGTAGAACACTAAAAAACCTAGTTTGACATTTATTATGCCCGATGGGATGTTGATGGGTCCTATTTTTCATGAGGTGGATGGATTTGTGTAAAAATATTTCTATGATCACTTATATGAGATGTGTTAGGATCCCATAACTTGGAACAATCATACCGTAGGGAATATGACCATGGTGATTTAGGTGATTAATTTGATATATATTCCAATGTTTTTTAAACTCTTTTACTCAATCAAAATTATTTATATATACTTTTTTATATAATGTGTTTATTTAATCCTTGTTTGAAATGTTTTCCATCACTTTAAATGAAAACAAGTTTTGTTTTAAATATAAAAATATACTACCATGCCTATTTTGATTAAAACTAAAATCGTGATTTTGTTTTATGTGGTTGAATATTATTATTTAAAAATTGGTGAGGACAAACTAGGGTTTTTAGCAAACACCCTTCATTTTCATTTGGGGATTTGTAAATTTTCTCATGTTATGTCTGATTACAGGGAAAGAACTTTTTGTAGGAGGTGGATTTTCATGATCCCTTAGGACATTGAGTGATGTGTCCATTATGATGTGGAGTTTTTTCATGGTCAAATTTTGGTACATTTAAGATATACAAATTTGGGTTTTAATATACCTATTTGGTTTCTAGTACTATCTCCATTTAGAGTTTTTGAATATACTGATACATATTTGTTTCTTCCACCTTGTTTGACAAACTATTGTTCCCATATTTATATTGTATGATGCTACATGTTAGTCACCATCTTATTAGGATCGAGAATTCTTTTAGAGCTATGTTAGGATCATCTTAGTTATTAGGGTATTGGGGTATCCCTACCCGTAAATGAGTCCACCGAAACGGAGCATTAGTCCAACACCCACACCTCAATGTTCTCATATACATATCAAGGTTCAATATTAATAACTAATTTATCAATCATTCTAAAAATGATGTTCTATTTTATTTATCAAAATGAACTATGGTTCTTTAATTTTAACATATGAAATAACATTATTAATCCCCCCTTAATACATTTATCATAAATTATTTCACAAATCATTAACCCTACAATGTTATATAAAATAACCCATTAAATCCCATTATCAAACAATGAACCTAAGATTTTATTTAATTTGATAAACCTATAATTTCCCATTTTATATTTCCTTATTTTCATTTAATGGATATTTAAAGCACCTCATGGGTTGCCATCATGCCTTGTCTCTTAATTCCTAACAGACCCAACAGAATCTGAGAAGGGTCTCTTAATTTCATTAGATAGAATTTACATTTCAAATTTAAAAGAAATTTCACAACATGGAAATGCAATGATACAACAAGAAACAAAGTTTCAAAAAAAATAGTAATTCATATATATACGATCTACATTAGGATTATTGAAGAAGACTCTCCCTTCCATAGCCCTTAATTTTATATATAATGGTTTAAATTGCAAGGGTGAAAATGATCTAGGATGAAAACCTATGATAAGGATCCAATGAAAAAGGAACCATTAAAACCTAGATCGGTACCATAAAAAATATGAATTAATCAATGTCCAAATGGATAGAATGAATTCAGGGAGAGGAACCTAGTCAAGGAAGAGATCACATATTAGAGAGAGGTTTATTTCTTCCACCAAATCATTGATTCATAAATGAAGGATTTTATGGAGTTTTGGAATCCTCTCGGTATACTTTAACATCCAAGGAAACCATATTTTGATTTTTAGGAGTGATTAAGGATATTATCTGGGGTTTTTTTAAAATTTTATTTATATTATCAAATCATTCGATGTCTATGCACATAGTTTCCTGGAGAGGTTGCATGGTTAATGTATCTATGTTACTTAACTATGTTCCAAATATAGAGATTATGTTTGGGGTGCATGGTTTATACACACATTTACTTTAATTTTGTTCCCTACAAGCATCACCCCTCTATCCCTGGTAACAAATATTGGGGGTGTGATTTCATGGTTTGTTCATACCATGCACCCCTTTTTAGTTGCTCAAAATGGGGTACATGATGTCCTAGGGAAAACCGCATGGTTTTCCATAACCATGCACCAACAGTGAAAAAATATATAGTGTTACAAAATAATATTAATTTACCCACAAGACCCCAAAAAATTTCTCAATCAAATCAAGATCAAAACAAGGGAAAATAATACTTAAAACAAGTATGCACCTTCTTATGAAAGGTGGAGATTTTACAAACATGTTTTGGAATGTATATTTAATCTAATTTTTTTTGAAGGAAAGTATGTTGTGATATTTATGGGATAACATGATGAATTATTATGTAGTATCACTCATGTATGTTCAATTATCAGAAATATTTTTTTTTCAGTTAGAAATATTTGAAATAGTTCATGATCTCAGAACTGATAATCTGGAAAATCTTGACTAATAATTATATATTCTTCATACTAATGTTATATTTGTCAAGATAATTCAATTATATATATTATTTTGAATTATTCTAACCATTTTCTAATAATTTATATTTATTTCAATTCAAATTTAAATTGGAATAAATGAAAAAAATCATGGACCTAGACTCATATATGAGATATATACTTGAATACTATACTTTAACAAACCACTAATTGTATTTTAGGATCCTATGTGTACAACATTAAAACAATTTAAGGAATATCAGGGATGAAAAAATGAAATAGTCCTTAATAACTTTGAGATAATCCATGGAGTGGATGACTGGGACATCAAAATGACTGGGATGATGACCTCTCTACTCAATCATTTTTTATTTTTTCTTATATTGAGATTGAAGTTGGAAGTGGTTATGTTTTAAATTATGTTTTGAATTTTGAAATATCAAGATATCATTAAGGTTTACACTAACCTAAAAGTGGCTCGTGAAAATACAAAAAAAAATTATTTGGATGGAATACCCCGCCTATGTTTCTTTGAGTATGATCATAATTTTACCTATATATCTATTATAATTAAATAATATTATGGCATATAATTGTCCCTTAATTTTTTTTCTCTTATCTAGTTTGTGACTCGAGGGTTAAAAATTATGTTTTTTGTTGTGAATATTGAAAATTTTTATTGTTTTTATCAGTTCATGACTCCCCTTTAATAGACAATGTTAATGTGTAGTTTTTCCTCTACTAGAATAGGTTGGCTAGAATTGGGTTGTTACAACACATTAATATTTTCCCATTTCAGTGAATACTATAAATAACAAAGAGTATAGGGTTATGAAGAGTACATATAGAATTGAATTTATTTTAAATAGAATAAAAATAGTTGTGTAACTATTTAATTAATGCTTCTAAAATATTTGATTTTGTTTCATATATTAATTTAATTTTAAATATCTGGATGTGTTAATTATATTCTTTAATGTTTAATTTAGTTTATTCACCCACATCTCTAGAACATTTATCCATATCAACTGGGAACTAGAAATTTGGATTATATCTTGGTCCTTGTTAAGAAATAGTTATTAATTTCCATTTTATCTTTTATACTTTTCATAGACATTATAGATTGAAGGTAATATCTTAAATGATCGATAGATAATATGTAAGCTACATAACTTTTTTTTACATACAATGGATACTAGAAAACCCAAATAGAGGATTATCTTACGAAACCCATTATTGATAATTTGAAAACTATGATTAATGTTTATAAATTAACAATTTATGATCCAATTTCTATTACAATAATTCATGATGATAAATAAAATTTATGAATTTTAATTAGTATTATATAAGAGTATTTGTATTTGGTTGAGTTTCTTCTTGTAAAACTACACACTAAATTTGAATTTTTTATAGTCTCTCAAATTTTCCTAGATAAGATAATAATTACAATTCTTATAGTTATTTTAGATTAATAATAATAAATCAATATGGGAGAATATGAAATAGTCAAACATATGTTTTATGGGTTTAATAGAATTGTTAATTCAATGAATTTTCTTGGATAAGGCTTAGAAAATATTTTTCTAATCAATAGTGTATTTGGAAATCTATAAAAAAGGTGAATGAAAATATGGTTCCATTGATGAACATAAAAATTTCAATGAATATACTATAGATAAACTAATTGTATCACTAATTTAATATGAACTAAAATTAAAAACCATTTTCAAAGAGGTTAATTTAAAGAGTAAGGGTGTAGATTTTAAAATTTTAATATTTTTTTAAAGACTCTTTTGATTCTTTAATTTAGAAAAGTTAAAAAGTTGATTTGTCTCAAATTTTCAATATTTTTTATAAAAGGATGACAAAATCATTCAAAAACTGACCAAGAAGGAACATGTAAATGGTAAATCATAATGGTGAAAGAAAATATTATACTAATAGAAATTATAATACACGATATTTTATTTGGTTTGAGTGCATAAAAAATTACCTATGAAACCAAACTTCAACAGATTAAAAAATATTAGTGAGGATACGATGTGAAAAAACTAATTGAAAATGGAAATAGCTATAAGATTGAGTTTCACTAGAGAATATTATTCCAGTGAATAATCGAAAAATTAAAAGTAATCGACTATCTTTTTTTATATAATCCTTACATTAGGTTAGTAATTTTAGATTTTTTTCCTATATTTTGATGATGATTCTGATTTCTCTAAACCAACCATTGTTGAATTAAATAATAAAATTGAAAGATTGAGATTTTTTTAAATATTTTGATCTATATAATTTACTGAAATGTAATAATAAAATTATTATTGAGGAAAAAAATATTTTTTCGTGAAAGTGTAAACATAATAATATTACTTCTACCTAAAATACTAATGTTTTTTATGTTCTTATGACAGTTCAAATACTGAAAGAAAAATTAAATAATTAAATTGAGAGTTAAATGAAACATATAACTAATTTTATTCAAGTAAAATAAAAGTATGGAAAAATTATAATAACAATGAATTGAAATAAATATAATATTTTATTATTATTATAAACAACTATCTCAGATGTTTAATTGTATTTTCTTAAAATGTACTAATGGAAGTGTTTTAAATGTTATGTGGATTAGAGATAGAATGAAAATAAAATATTATAATGAATACTCACTTAGATTTCCATAGTTCTTATGATTTAATAGGAATATTATTTAAAAATATTTATCTTCTAGATTACTCTATAATAGTTATTGAACTTTTGTTTGGGAACTAAAGAAATGTTTTACTAATATTATTAGACCTAATGTTTCACGGGTTCTAAAAATATCTAAAAATTAATTTTATAAGAAAAATGTATTGAAATCATAAAGAAATATTTATGGTTTATGGATAATGAAATTTAAATTAATAAGATAGGAAATCCATAATTTTTTTTCCTTAAAACAAAAATGATAGAGGCACTGGAAATTTTTGAGATAATTCTAAAAGAAAAGTAAAAGGTTGTGGGGGAATTGGTATTTCTAACTCTACTTTATTTTATAATGTTTTATATTTTTATGGTCTACAACATGATCTAATAAGAATATATCAATTATTTTATGATGGTAAGAAATTTAAATTTCCAAAGCATAAATGTTTTTTTACTAGCGAACATTAATTATTTTATGCTAATCATAAAGAGAATATTTATACTACTAATCTTTCTGAAATGACTACTGAATATATAAAGTGCTTAAATATTGTGTATAATGATAGTTTACTTTCACATAGATGACTTTGATATTTAAATTTCATACTACTACATAACATTTTTCGTCTTCAAAGTATTACGTAGTCACTCGATGTTAAAAAAGATAATTTTCCTATGTATGATGCTTAATTGGAGGGAAAAAATATATATTTTCTTTAAGATTGCATAATAAATTAAAATTTACCAGAAATTTTTTGTAATATTTATTTATTATGACCTACTTAGATTTCATGTCTTAGGGGAATAAAATTAACTATAGTTATTGTTGATTATTTCAGTAGTTTTACACGGGTTTACTTTATATCTCATGAAAATAAAATATTGGCTAAATTTATATTTTTTTAGTCATAAATAAATAATATTAAACGTTTCATGATTACTTTTATTCCTAATGATATAGAAAATGAATTTCAAAATATGTAATTTGATTTTTTGGAATAATAGTTATTTATATAATTTTTCAGCACATAGGACACCCTAATAAAATGGATCTATTGAAAAAATAAGATTCAAACCTTGACTGAAATAGATAAAACACTACTAAATTAATATAATTAACATATGTATTTTTAGGATGAATATAAATTTAATTCTTTCTACATTTTAAAAATATTTATTGTTAGACCATTTTTTATAAGACCCCTTATAAATTATTGACAGAAATTAAATCAAATTTTAGATGTTTTAAAGCCTTCGGATGTAATATTTTTTCTCAATCATAAGGATAATTTTCATAAGTTATATAAAAAATATAATTAGTTAATTTTCATAGTATATTCTAATACAAGTAAACAATATGTTGTTTTCAATAAATGATATAAGATTATTGATGAAATTGTTCTTATTAAATTTGATAAGAATTATGTAAAACATATTTCAAATGTAGATAGCAGTAAATAATATTTTAGATAACTTAGTTTTGGAGAATACTATTTAAATGAATTAAATGTATATGTTATGGGAGATCAAACTACTTCTAAATATGATCTTAATTCCTTTAAAACTCATATAGATCCCCATATTAAAAAATTATTAGAAATTTTTGTTGTGACCTTTGGGAAATAGTGGTTTCATAATAAAAAATCATGCCAATTTATAAATTCTATTAATTAATATATTAAGTTATAACACAAGTTAATCTTGTCAAAAAATATTTATAAGTGAATAAATTATGTTACATTGTATAATAAATTTCAATAAGTTAGCACATTATAGACATTTATGTTTAAATATGTTTACAAGTGTATATTTACATGTATATATGAATTTCAATTAATATGGTCGTGTTTTATGTATGATAGACACATTATATGTTTTTAGAGTCCCTGGCACCGATATTTCAAGGTATTCACCATTGCATGACTCACTGATAAGTACTGACCGATCGAAGAAGTCACCGATCAAAGAAGACACCGATGTAGGACTCACCGATAGAACAAATGACACATCGATGGAAAAGTCACTAATGATCGGTCAGACCAATAGTTCAAGCGACCCACCATTGGATGAGTCACCGATGATTGAGTCATCTATGGAAGACTCACAGCTGAATGATTCACCGATCGACAACTCACCAATGAATGAGTCATCGGGGGATGACTCGCCGATTAATGAGTCATCGATGATGACTCACAGATGCCTGAACATACCGATAACACAAACGACTCGCCGATGCCTAGAGTCACTGATACTGATGAAGGGGATTCACCAATAAAAATTAACTATTACTGATAGAACAATGATGAAAAACTGATACCAATGAGTCACCGATACTTATGACTCACTGATAGTCATAGAAACTGTTTTTAATTTATTAATTTAAATATATATGTAACGGTCATATTTATTCAAATTAATGTTTATGAAATTATATAATGTTGTCTGTAGGACATTAAATAGATAGTATAAGGTACATGAACATGGGGAGATCTTCATTTCTGATAGACCTTGATATATAAAATAATTACAAGCTGCATCATTCAAGATACGCTGAAAAGTAGAAAGAACAAAAGAGATGCAAACTCCTACAACTATAAAGCGTAATTAAAAATTCCAAGTGCTCAAAGGAAGAATATATGAGGAGATCAAAAATACATGCTAATACTTATCATATACACTAATCATATTTCATACAAATAATCTTAACATTTCACACTCCTAGAAGCCATACTACCGATTATGTGATCCTCTTTTTTTGATAAAACATCTAGAAGAGGACTCAGACTTCATCTCCTCTACATCAGACGAGTCTAGAGCCTTACTACATAACACACAGAATCCTCTAAACCTTTCTATACATCTTTATCTTTGTTGTGATTATCTACATAAATTTATGAGATGTGTGTGTATCTATTTCCATCACACACATTTTCTCATGTGCATAACTGGAGGATACATGATATCCTCAAACTCTCTCTCATATTATCCTTTGTATCCCATGTAAAATAGTAGAAGAGGTCATGTTTGACATATTTTTTGTTTTCCCATGAATAAAGATGGTAGATGAAATGTGTGACCCAGATATCCTTATCTTCTATTTTGAAATCTGATCTATGGTGTGGATCAAACTATTTATTAATTTAAACTGCTTTGTGGCAGGTGATCACCAACTGGAGAGGACTAAGTCTCATCTTGAAACTGAACATCTTGTTTATATCTTCTACAAATTTTCCCTATTGTTTTAATCATTCATTATTAAATTTTGCATAAAAATAAATTGAACATTTATAGTTATTTTAGCAACTGTTTATAACTGTTTTTAACCCGTAGGTTAGTTTCAAAATTTGTATTAATCTTTAGATTAGTATAGTTGAGAACAAATCAATCTTATGAGAAATTAATTAAACATTAATGAATTTTATAAATTCAATAAAAATGAAATTGATTAAATATTTAATAAGGGGAAATTTTTATAGAACCAATTTTAACAGAATGTTTTATAGATACTCAATTCAACCCCAATTGTGTAATCTACACAGAACAATATTTGGTATCATAGGAGTTTTTAATTTCTATGTATTCAATACTTTTTTTAAATTCTTCAACTGTGATTGTAGTTGTGTTTTAAAGATCTTAAAATTTATGTTAGTTCCAAATATTTATCTCTTTGAAACACATTCAAAATTTATATTATCGAATATATACTAGATAGAGTTTCTACAAATAGACCACATTCTTTTAATTGACCAAAATATTCTCAGTGGAAGCTTAAAATGGAAATACATCTAGAAAGCATGGGATCTGAAATCTGGACTTCTATTGAAAGTAAATATGTCATTCCTAAAACTACTATAAATAATTTTGATGAACGTACCAAGACTGAATATAACAATAAATGTAAAGTAATGAATGCTCTATAATGTGCACTAGGAGATGAAGAGTTCAATCACATTTCTACTTGAAAAACTACCCATGAGATTTGGGACACTTTGTCTATTTCCCATTAGGGAAAATATAATGTGAAAGAGATGATATTAAATAAATATACTATTAAATATGTCAATTTTAGAATGAAGCCTGTAGAATCTATTTTGGATATGTATCTTAGGTTCAATGAAATTTTGAAAACCATGATTTCTTTAGTAATAGTTGTCAGAGTAATGGGACAAATCATTTGGATTCTGCGGTGCTTACCAGAGAGATGGCGAGGGACATATGTATATATAAGAGAATCATGTGACATTGATAAAATTCTAGTGAAGTAATTGATTGGAAAATTAATGATGTATGAATAGGAACTCAAAGTAAATCAAGAGGTGTAAGAACCAAAAAGAAAATCTATATCCTTCAAAACTACCACTTCCAAAAGCAAGGAAAAAGAGAAAGTTCAAGATGCTGTTGAGAGAACAATTAGTAAAGAATCATCTTCAGATAGTGATGAAGAAATAGCCCAACTGCCCATAAGAATCATGAAATTTTATTTAAAGAATATTTTTTTTCATAAATACCAAATATAAATGAAGATATAATCAAAATGGAAGTTATAAGAAGGATTAGGAATAAAATGACAAGTCTGATGAGATAGTATGTTATGAATGTTAGAAAAAGGTACATGTAAAGGATGATTGTCCCAAGCTAAAAAATAATTACAAAAGTATGAGAACAAAGAAAAAAGGTATAAAAAATCCATGAAGGCCACACTGAGTTCCTCTAAGGATAGATTCAGTGAATCTGCTTTTTATCATTATAAGAAAGAAGATATGGAAAATATATGTTTTATGATAATCACATGTAAGATAAACTTTCTCAAGATTTCCTATAGAAATATGTGGTTATTAGATAATAGATATTTATGTCATATGACAAGGGACTTATCAATCTTCAAAATTCTCATCAAAATTTATGGAGGACATGTCACATTTGGTGGCAATGGTAAAAGAAAAATCATCATCCTAGTCCATATTGGTCACCATAACTCAATTTCAATTTCAAAAGTACTATATATTGATGGATTATTGTATATCTTTTTTATCATATCTCAACTGTGTGATGATGGATTCAATGTATAATTCAACAATGATTCATTCAATGTTTTTATGCCAATAATAACTTAGTATTTCTTCTCTTTGAAATGATAATGTGTATACTATAAATTTTGACATACTCGCATCACAGAAATCTTCTTATCTATGTGACTTTCAAAAAGAGTTTTGGCTCTTGAAAAAAATACCAAGACATTACAATGTAGAATCCCTTAACAAATTGACCAGAAAAGGATTAATTAAAGACCTTCCCAAATTAGAGTTTCCCGACAATAAAGTGTGAAATCCTTGTCAAAAGTTAAAGCAACATAAAATCTCTTTCAAACCAAATAAATAAGATACAACTTCTAAACCTATTGATTAGTGTCACATGGATTTTTTTGTACCATATAAAGTTTCAAGTCCCAATGGGAAGAAATATGTTTATGTTCTTGTAGATGACTTCTCTAGGTATAATTGGACCATTTTCTTTTCTCAAAAAAGTGAAGCTTTCTCTCATTTTAACAAGTATGCTAGTGCTATAGAAAATATTAGTGGACATAAAATTAAATATCTAAGAAGTTACCACGGTCATGAGTTAGAAAATAAAGTCTTTGAATCCTTTTTATCATAAAATTGCTATATTCATAACTTCTATGCCCCAAGGACACCTCAACAGAATAGTGTAGTAGAAATGAGAAATAAAACCTTAAAAGATACAGCACGAAATATTCTTAATGAAGATGGCCTATCTATTTATTTCGAGGATGAAGATGTTAAAAAAACTTGTTACATAATAAACATAGTCTTTTTATGACCCATTCTTAAGTGAACTCCTTGTGATTTTTTGAATAATTGGAATTCCAAGGTAAATTATTTGAGAGAGTTTGGATGTAAAGTCTATATTCTGAATAATAAATATAATTTAGATAAATTTTCCTCCAAAAGTGATGAAGAAATATTCCTTAGATATTATATATCACGAAAAGAATATAGAGTATGTAATAAGAAATCCAAATGTGTGGAAGAATATGTACATGTAGAATTTGATAATACAGATCCACATGAACCTAAAACCTCAATATAAAATCTTGAAGATGATGTGTCCAATCTGGACATTAATGTAAAACCCTCAAATCATCTTGTAATAGAATTTGTAAAAACATCCAATTCTAGAAATTCTATAAAATCTAGAAATAATGAACCGGAAAAAAATGATGACCATGAAATAACTATCACTAGTTTTACCAAACCAAACAGGATCCTTAAAAACCATCTCTTAGATGCTGTAGTTGGAGATTTATATAGAGTAATAAAAAATAGATCTTCTTTGAGAAATCAGGTTTAACATCAAGCATTATTGTCCGAAATTGAACCTAAAAATATAATGTAAAGACACAGAAATTACATGTATTTTTTTATAATAAGGGAATTTCACGAGTCTGCGAAAATTAACGGTGTGTGATTCCGAGGCCCGGTGTGCCCAGAATAAATTTCAGAACTTTTTTTCGGGTACATTCAGTAAATGTGCAAGCAGGTTTTTGTAACTTTTGAACCGTTGCTCAGAATTGAAATCTGAGGACACTATTGATCTCACAGTGCCGGTATTCACATAAAGGGACCTTCACCTCGACGGTAGTGGGTCGAGAGAGAAGGATAGTTATTCTCCTTTTTTGTGGAAAAATAAAAAAAATTATTTTACATTTTATTTTTATTCTTGAAACCTCCTTTGATTTATGGAGGTGGGGACCACAAGAGTTAATCCTTCAAATTGAATGCTCGGTGGTGGGGGCCACCCGAGCCTAAAACCTCCCCCTATTTGAAATTAATAGCGGGGACCACCTGAACCCTCTTAATGGGGGACAAACCACTCAACTCCCCATTATTTATTTTCCTCCATTAATTTTAGCCAATTAAATTGGATACAATTAAATAGGCTAACACCCCATTTAATTGTTGGAGCTGACCAAAAATGAATGAAAAGTGTCAGTATTTTAATTATGCCACCCTTATTAATCTACTTAATCCAAACTAATAAGTTGGCTATTCCTAATTTTGGGTGAAATTGGGGAAACTATTGGCAAAATGGAGAAGAATTGGAGAATCGTGGGGAAAATCATCCTCAAACGAAGAATGCTCTCACCGACGAGGAACATCTTCAACTATGACGAACCGAGGAATGAGCCCGGGATTTGAGGTGTGTGGCAGGTGTGATGAATGTTTACATCTCTGAATTCTTTCTCACAATAACATCAACGAACCTTCAAGGTAGGGGTTTAATTATGTGTGATTATGGATTCCCATGTTCTTCCCTTCTAAACAATGAACATGGATCAACTCTCTAACTAGTTGATCCAAATATGATTTCTTTTTGTTGGTTTGGGAATAATCATTGATGGAGGTTGTAGGGTTTGATGTTATTCATACAAAATTTACTAAGCCGCTTGCTACCACCCTGAAGAGCGCGGTCCAAATGAACATGGCCTGACCTCTCCGCATTTTTCATGAGTTTTTATTGTGTGCTTCGGGAGGAAGGAGATGGTGTGACCGCGCCTCCTGAAGGAGGAGAACCACAGCTTTTGTAGTAGCGGTGAAGGAAGGATAGTTGTACGAACTGGCTGTTGGTGAAGGTGCGGCGCATGACCGCGCCGCGCAGAGAGGACGGCTGGCCATCCGGTCAGTTGCGGCGGACCGCCACCCCGTGGCCGCCACGTCGCACCGCGCCCGCCCTGCCACACCGTGGACCCCGCGCTGCACCTCGGCCCTCGCCCGGCCTCGCGACGCCCAGCCTCCATGCCGCCCGCATGCCGGGCCACGGACCACGCGCCCCCAGCGGACCCCGCGCCGCCCCGCGCCCCCCATGCCGCACCGCAGCCCCCGCGCCTCCCCAAGGCCCGCACGCCGTCCCGGGGCCCGTGCGCCGCCCCGGGGCCCGTGCGCCCCCCTGAGGCCCCTACCCCGCCCCGCTCCCCACGTACTGCCCCCGTCCACCGTGCCTCTGGGTGGCCCCTGCGCCGCCTCGCAGTCCCCATGGACCCCGCACCGTCCCGCGGCCCCCGCGCCGCCCCACGTGCCCCGCACCACCCCGCGGGCCCCACGCCGCACCGCAGTTGGGCCGGCCCCAGCGGGTCGGGTTGATCCGATCTGGGTCACGACAGCCCAGGCCGGGTTGGGCCGGACCCGGACCATCTTTGACCCATTTCTTCACTTTTGGATATAACTTTTGCACCGAGTTCCTGTTTGACGAACCGTAAATGGTTTTGGAAACCTTGGAGCGAGGCGGTCCCTTTGGTATACCCCACTAAATATTTGGATAAAGATGGAGTATGGTCGGGTTGGATCGATCATGAATCCAACCGGGCCCTCAGAACTAAAAGGCTAATAACTTACAGACCAAGCGTCCGATTGATGCATCATCTGTTGCATTGAGACCAATAAGACGCGGAGGTACTTTGGGTTACTTCTTCATGGGAGTTTGTGGTAGTTGGAGTATCGAACAACAGCTAGAGGAGCACACCTTCCTTGAGACGAGCAAGGATAGTGCGGGAACCTAGTAGCTGGCTGTGACGTGAATAATGAATTGTGATCCTGTGTGGGTCAGCACCTAGTGCTCTTATGTGGATTATCACCGAGCTATAGAATGTGGGTCAGCACCTAGAAATCCTATGTGGGTCAGTACCTAGAGATCCTGTGTGGGTCAGCACCTAGCGATCCTATGTGGGTTAGCACCGAGCGATCCTATGTGGGTCGGCCTCGTGTAATCCTTTATGGGTCAGCACCTAGAGATCCTATGTGGGTTAGCAGCAGAGCCTCTTAACAGAGTATGATGATTAGTAGACACATCTAATCATCTCTACTACTATACATAAGTTTGACCTGGTGTGAGATGAGTTCGTACCTGTGTGGTACTTTCTTTTATTGTAATACCTTGGTGGTATTTTTCTGTGCGGAGTACCTGTATAGTACTTACCTTCATGGTTTTCCTTCCTTTGTCGAACGGTTGAGATTTGGGATTTTGGGTTGGACCATGTGTTTCCTCTTGATTGAGATGGGTATACTTGATAACTTAGGTATATTTATGGGCATATGCCTAAGTAGAGTTGACCGTTGACTTTATGCTTTGGGGTTTATCCGTGGCGGATTTTGTGAGAACTTGTGGGTCTTGGGGTCCCTACTGAGTATCGTTATACTCACCCATGCACGAGCTATGCCCACACCTTGTTGTGTTTGGTGCAGATGACAGACACCGCTGACTGAGGACGAGAGTACTAGGACTAGACGGTGCCCAGATAAGGACCATATGTTGTGTCAGTATGCATAGGAGACTGGGAGACGTGGAGTGACGTGGAGGCGATATGTACCTACCGTTCACGTAGGAACCTCGGAGGATGACCCAGTAGCTGCTTTCCTATTTCATTAGTTGTATCCTTTTTCAGTTGTACTTGAGCCTTTATGATTGGGCTTGTATTCCGACCCCTTTTTACTTTCAACACTCTTGTTACTATATAGTTGACTTGTGTTCATATCGCACGATGTGCTTGGTTGGGTGTGTTTATAGGTTATAATGTAAACGCCTTCCCGGTTTTAGGGAAATACGATTTTGGGTGCTAGTCGCCATCCCCTGGCCTATAGAAGGCGGGCTTGGGGTAGTCACAGCACGGTCCCCGGGGGATGGTTCGTGACAAATTGGTATCAGAGGATTCGGTTCTACCGTAGAACATAGAACACTACTCATTCTTTTTAACGACAATAGTGTTATGTATAGTGAGTGTGGTTATCCGTTTAGGGAATCCAGGGTTTTTGCGGCGGCCGACGTATCCATACACCAGGACCCTGACTTCTGATTTCCAACTCAGTGCATGAAAACACTGATTGCATGTGTGTTTTGAAGAGTTCTCTTTGTGATCTCCAGGATTCAGATCACCAGGTATAACTTATTGACCATGGCACACCTGTTTATTTTCATTATGCCTCCACACAGACATATAACTAGGGTTTCGAGAGTAGTACGCAATGATAGCCCACCGAGCGATGAGGCCTCAGTGTGGGACCTCTTCTAGTTAAGGCACCAGCGGAGGCACCATAGGTACCATTACCCGTTGGGCCACCATTGCCACCAGCCCAAGCAGCAGAGTGTGCATGCCTCTTGAGTGCGTTGCACGAGTTTCAGCGCCAGAGGCCACCCAGGTTCAGGGGAGAGATGGAGCCACTGGCAGCTGAGGATTGGATGGAGGTCGTGGTGAGGGTTTTCCACCTAGTAGGGACACCAACCGATCTCATTGTGATCCTTGCCTCTAGTCTTCTATAGGCAGCAATAGATAGATGGTGGATCATGATGCTCCATGCTCATGATGAGGTGATGCATCTCTAGGAAGACTTCGAGATCCTGTTTCTGGCAGAGTTTGTCCCAGCGAAACTTCACACTGTGTGCATATAAGGGCTTCTTCATCTGCAACAGGGCAACATGACTATGGATCAGTATTCAGAGAGGTTCAAAGACCTCTCATGTTACTCCATAGATATGGTACGAGACCCAATTATCATGTCTTGGACCATCGAGTAGGGACTCAGGTGGTAGATCAGGGCTTTGATGTTTTCTCTTAGTATCCTGACGTAGGCATGGGTGTTAGAGAGCGCCCTCTTAGATGAGAGTTTACTTGCTGAGCAGTCACCAACAGTGAGACCCACCACCAGCCTTCACGTAGCAGAGTCTTCTGCATCTGGCAGAAGATAGATGTCACAGGGGTCCAGGAGGACCAGACCTACAGGTGGATGGCGGTAGGATTTAGGTTCGGTTGTGTGGGGAACCCAGGGCAGAGCCAGACACGCAAGGAGATGGAAGTGTTACACATGCGGTGGGTAGGATCACATGGCTCGTGACTATTCGACCTGCTATACTAATGATCAGCAGATGGTCGAAGGATTTCCCAGGAAGAGACAGTGGTTTGTCCGAGGAGGTCCGTAGGGAGCAGGCAGATGTGGTAGAGGAGTAGGTTGTGCATCTGGAGGTGGGTGATGATTCGATATGTTACTACCACCACTACCAGGTGGTCCACCCTGACCACAGAGTGTAGGAGGATAGGGGTGAGCTCAGCTCCAAGTAGCTAAGGCCTACATTCATGGTGCTCTAGAGATGATACGAGATACGATCTGTGTCTGCCCCACCTTAGATATAGTACTTATAGACACATGTTCCAGTTATTCTTTTATTTCCACTACCCTCGTTAAGAGCTCGGAGATTTCAACAGATTCGATGGCTCAATCCTTACGGCTAGAGACTCTTACGAGAGCGGATTTGACAATTACGCACTGTCTCTAGTAGTGCGAGATTACTCTAGGAGGAATGAGCTTCAGCTGTGATCTCCTAGTTGCGACATCGTGGCCTTACGATGTCATCTTGGTTATAGACTGGTTATCTATAGTACTTGCTCAGATTGACTGTATTAGGCACAAATTACGGTGTTTTCGCACTGATAGAACCAGGTTTACCTTCACCGGTGTGAATGGAGCCTTTGCAACACAGGATGGACTTACCCTGAGGAGAGTGCAACAGATAAATCATCAGTTGGATAGCGTTACCCTCAGAGTGGTTGATGTGGAGAGTCTGATTTATCATGTAGTGGTGGACTTGTATGTGGATGTCTTCCCTGATTATGTTATGTGTCTACCTCCTCGCATAGAGGAGAACTTTTACATTGAATTGTACCCCGAGATGGAACCGATATCTACACCAGCATAACGGATGGCTCCTGTGGAGCTTTGTGAGCTGTGGGTACAACTGGAGGACTTATAGGGGAAAGGGTTCATGTGGCCCAATGTTTCCCCTTGGTCATCCCTGATTTTGTTTTCCAAGAAGGGGGGTGAGAGCTTGAGACTTTGTGTCGACTATCAGCACCTGAATCAGCTGCCGTAAAGAACAAGTACCCACTCCAGAGGATTGATAATCTCTTTGATCAGTTGAAGGGAGCATGGTGGATCTTGATAATAGACCTCAGATCATTTTATCATAGGCTCTGAGTATGAGATGAAGACGTTCAGAAGGCAACTTTCAAGTGTCGTTATGTCCATTATGAGTTCTTATATATTCTATTTTTTGTAACCAACGCTTCAGTTGTGTTCATGGGACTCATGAACATGATCTTTCATCCATACCTTGATTATTTTGTTGTAGTCTTCATCGACGACATTCTGATCTACTCGACTACTGAGGAGTAGCATGCCTACCATTTGCAGGTAGTACTAGACAGACACTGAGAGCATCGACTTTATGGTAATTTCTTGAAGTGCCAGTTCTAGATATGAGAGGTTCACTTATTGGGACATTTTATCTCAGAGGCTGGAGTTGCAATGGATCCAGTGAAGATAGAGGCAGTACTTTCTTATGAGCCACCGAGGATTGTGACGGAGGTACGGAGTTTCTTGGGTTTGTCTGGATACCACAAGAGATTTGTGAAAGATTTCTCCAGAGTTGCATCACCACTATCAGCACAGACAAAGAAGTGGAAACCCTTCATGTAGTCAGAGCGAAGCCAGCAATGTTTTGAGCAGCCGAGGAAGAATATGAAAAGTTTCCCCCATCTTGTGGCTTCCAGAGGAGGGTGTATGGTATGTAGTATATTGTGACGCATCATGGAACTGACTCAGATGTGTCCTGATGTAGGAGCATGTAGTGATCACATATGGTTCATGAAAGCTGAGACAACATGAGAAGAACTACACTACCCATGACCTGGAGTTAATGGTAGTGGTCTTCGCCTTGAAGATGTGGCGACACTATCGGATGGGTGAACACTTTATAGTCTAATATGATCACAAGATTCGCAGGTATATCTTCTCTCAGAAATACATGAACATAATATAGTGACATTGGATTGAGTTACTCCAGGACTATGACTTTGAGATAGTATATACTCCTGGTAAGGGGAATGTTATTGAAGATGCAATCAGTGGGAGGTCTGGTATACAGTTACTAAGCGATGGGATGGAGTGGCTAGCCGATTTTCAGATTTCCATTGTGGATCGAGATGGAGCAGATTTTGTTCAGTCTCATACCGTCACTCCCCCACTTCATCAGCGAGTCATGGAGGTGCAGTGTGGGGACGCTGACTGCGAGACTTGACAGGCTCATATATCCACAGGACATGCACCTGATGGATTTTCTGAAGGGGGGAGCACATCATCCTCTTCGGAGGATGTAACATGTGTACCAATGTCACTTTAGGAGGAAGTGTTGATGGATTTCCATAATTCCACTCTAGCGGTACATACAGGAGTGGAAAAGATGTACCGGGATCTTCAACAATATCATTGGTGGCTGGGAATGAAGAAATCAGTAGCAATGTTTGTCTCTCAGTGCCTCACTTGTCAGCAATTGAAGGCAAAGAATTAGGTACCAACAAGGTTTGTTCAGCCTTTAGAGGTCCTAGAGTGGAAGTGGGATGAGATATCCATGTACTTCATGACAGTACTTCCACATACATCCTGGGGAAATGACTCGATTTGGGTGATCATCGACCGACTCACCAAGTCGGCCCACTTTCTACCGATCAGAGAGCATGGTTCTGTAGAGAGCTTGGGATGTCTCTATGTGCAAGAGATTGTGCAGCTACAAGGAGTACCCTTTATGATTGTCTCCAATCATGATTCATGTTTTACTTCCTGGATATGGAAGGTGATTCATGAGGCTTTCAGGATGCAGCTTCATTTGAGAACCACCTTCATCCTCATACCGATAGCCAGACCGAGTAGACCATTCAAACTCTCGAGGACATGCTACATGCTTGTGTCCTCGACTTCGGTCACAGCTGGGAGGATCAATTTCCTTCAGCGGAGTTTTCAAAAAACAACAACTATCACTCCACCATTGGGATGACACCTTTTTAGGCGTTTTATAGCTGACTTTGCAGATCGCCTTTGTGCTGGACAGACCCAGGGGAATTAGCACTAGTGAAATCAGAGATGGTATGGGCAACCACAAAGAAAGTGCAGATCGTCCAGGAGTAGATGGTGACTGCACAGAGCAGGGATAAGTCTTATGCTGATAGGATATGGATACCTCTAGAGTTAGAGGATGGTGACCACATATTTCTATGGGTCTCACCTCAACAAGGTTTGCGAATATTTGGCCGAGGAGGCATGTTATATCCGAGGTTCATTGGACCCTTCCAGGTCCTCAGCATAGTGGGTGAGGTGGCTTACGGCCTAGCATTTCCCCCTCAGTTGCACCGAGTGCACGATGTATTCCATGTATCCCACCTGAGGAGATACGTGCATGACCCATATCACATCATCAACCACGACAAGCTAGACATCGACAATGGGGTGACATTTTTGGAGGTTCCAGGGGAGATTGAGGATTGACCGGAGCAGGTCCTTCATGGGCGGTAGATATCTCTGGTGGTCATTCCCTAGCAGCACAGGAACCTCTAGGAGAGTATATGGGAGCGGGAGGCTCATATGTGTGCTCAATACCCCCACTTGTTTTCTTGGTTTTGAGTTGGGGCTTACGGGGAAGTGAAGCCCTAAGGTGGGGAGAATATAAAGACCCTAAAATTTAATGTAAATTTTTTAATATATGGGAATTTAGGAGTCTGCAAAAATTGACGGCGTGTGATTCCGAGGCCCTTTTTGTTCGGAATGAATTTCTGAACTTTTATTCAGGTACGTTCAGTAAACGTGTGAGTAGGTTTTTGTAACTTTTAAATCAGTGCTTAGAATTGAAGTCTGAAGACACCATTGAACTCACAACACATGTATTCGCTTAATGAGATCTTCACCTCGACCGTAGTGGGTCAAGAGAGAAAGATAGTTTTCAACTTTTTTTGTGAAAAAATAAAAATAAAATTATTTAAAATTTTATTTTCATTCTTGAAACCCCCTTTGATTTGTGGAGGTTGGGACCACAAGAGTAAAATCCTCCAAAATGAATGCTCGGTGGTGTGGACCACTCGAGCCTAAAACCTCACCCAATTTGAAATTAATAGCAGGGGCCACCCAAACCCTCTTAATGGCAGAGAAACCACTCAACTCCCCATTAATTATTTTCCACCAATAATTTTACAACATTAAATTGATACAATTAAATATGTGAACACCCCAATTAATTGTTCGAGCTAACTAACAATTAATGAAAAGTGATAGCATTTCAATTGTGCGAACCTTATTAATATACCTAATTTAAATTAATAATTTCGATATTCCTCATTTTGGGTGGAATTGGGGAAATTTTTTGAAAAAAGGATATACTTTGGAGAATCATGGGGAAACTCATCCACCAATGAAAAAAATGCTCTCAACGATGTTTAACGTCGTCAACTACGATGAACAGATGAATGAGCCCTGGATCGAAGGTGTGTGGCGAGCGTGACGAACGTCGACATCTACAAATTCCTTCTCACACCAACATTAACAAACCATTGAGGTAAGGGTTTAATTATGCGTGATTATGGATTCCCATGTTATTCCCTTCCCAAACACAGAAGGTGGATCAACTCTCTAACTAGATGATCCCTAGATGATTTCTTTTTGCGGGTTTGGGAATAATCATCTGGTGAGGGTAACAAGGTGGATGATCATCTGGTGAAGCTTGAATCTCATGGATCGGATACGACATGCCTCTAAAACCCAAACCAGTTGACACCTGAGGGAGTTAATCTTGTTAGAGGGGACGCCCTTGGACTTCATTATTTCAGGCCCCCTAGATCTTTGCTATCATTGTGGTCCAATTCCCCTCCTTTTTAAATAAAGAATAATGACGATGATGATGATTACCAGAGGTTGTAGGGTTTGATGGTCTTAATACAAGATTTATTAAGCTGCTTGATACCACCCTAATGTGAAGGGCATGTGCCGAACAAACATGGCCCAACCTCTCGACATTTTTCTTGAGTTTTTGTGGCGTTCTTCGCGATGGAGGCGAAGACGCGACCATGCTGCCCGATAGAAGGGAACCGCGGCTTGTGCCGTAATGGTGAAGGAAGGACGACCGACCGAACCGGCCGCTGGCGAAGGCGCGACGCACGAAAACACCGTACAGAGAGGAAGGATGGCTATTTGGCCAGCTGCAGTATACCTCCACACCGTGGCTCTTGCGCCGCCCCGCCACATCATGATCCTCACGCTACCCCATGGCCCTCGCATTGCCCCACAGCCCGCATGCCACCCCATGGCCCCCTCACCGCACCCCGGCCCCTAGGCCACCCCGCGACACCGGCGCCGCCCCTGCGCCGCGCGGCAGCCCTCCCGCCGCCCCGCCACTAGCGTGCGGCCCAATGGACCCCACACGGCCCCGTGGGCCCCTCACCGCCCGACATCGCGGGCCCCGTGCCTCCCCACACTACGGCCACCGTGAAGCCCCGCACCGCGGCCACCGCGCCGCCCCGCACAGCGGCCCCCACACCGCTTCGTACTGTGGCCCTCGTGCCACCCTGCACCACGGCCCCCACCCCGCTCTGCGGCCCCCTCGTTGGCTCGCTACCGGGCCGGGCTTCCTAGCGTGGGTCGGGTCGGGCCCAACATTTCGGGTTGGGCCGGACCTGGACCATCTTCAACCCATTTCCGCACTTTTGGCCATAACTTTGGCATCGAGTGTCCATTTGATGAATCGTCTATGGTGCTGGAATCCTTGGAGCGAGATGGTCCCTTTGGTGTACCGCACTAGAGATTTGGATAATTTTGGAGTATGGTCGTGTTGGATTGAGTACGAATCTAACCAGGACCTCGGGACTAAAAGGCTAATAACTTACAGACCGGGCGTCTGATTGACGCACCATCTGTTGGGTTGAGACCCCTAAGACAACGAGTTTCTTTTGGTTACTTTTTTGAGGGACTTAGTGGCAGTTGAAGAATCGACCAATGTCTCGAGGAGTGGACCCTCTTGGTAACGATAAAGCATATTGTGGGAACCTAGTAGGTGGATGTGATGTGAATAATGAATTACGATCCAGTGTGGGTCAACACCTAGTGATCCTGTGTGGGTCAGCACCGAGTGATCCTCTTTGGGTCAGCACCTAGCGATCCTGTGTGGGTCAACACCTAGAGATCCTCTATGGGTCAACACAGAGTGATCCTGTGTGGGTCAGCACCGTGTGATCTTGTGTGGGTCAGCACCTAGCAATCCGATGTGGGTAAATAGAAGAGCCTCTTAACAGAGTAAAATGATTATTAGTTACATCTAACCATCTCTAATACTATACCTAAGGTATACCTTGTGTGAGATGAGTTTGTACCTATATGGTAGTTTCCTTTGTGGTAAAACCTTGGTGGTATTCTTCTATGTGGCGTACCTGTGTGGTACTTTCCTTCGTGGGTTTCTTTCCATTGTGGAACAATTGAGCTTTGGGATTTTGGGTTGGACCCTATGTTTATTCTTGATTGAGATGGGTATACTTGATAACTTAGGTATATGTATGGGCATATACCAAATTAGTGTTGACAGTTGAATTTATGCTTTGTGGCTTATCCTTGGTGGATTTTGTGAGACGTTGAGGGTCTCGGGGTCCCTACTGAGTATCATTATACTCACCCCTGCAAAAGATATGACTACACCTTGTTATGTTTGGATTAGATGGTGGCAGTGCTGATTGAGGATTTGAGTACCAGGAATAGATGGTTCCCAGAGGTGGACCATACGGCGTGTCAGTTCACATAGGAGACATGAGGACGTTGAGTGCTGTGGAGGCAATATGTAACTACCAATCAGGTAGGAACCTTGGAGGATGACCCAATAGCTGCTTTCCTGTTTCTTTAGTTGTATTTTTTTCAGTTGTACTTGTACCTTAACTGTTGGGATTGTATTCCGGGCCCTTTTTACTTTCAGAACTCTTTTTTCTATATATTTGACTTGTGTTCATATCTCATGGTGTGCATGGTTGCGTGTGTTTATAGGTTATACAGGCAATTCCTTCCTAATTTTAGGGAAATAAGCCTTTCGGTGCTAGTCGCCATCCCCTGGCCTATGGAAGGCATGCTTGGGGTAGTCAAGGAACGTGACCCGGGGGACGGGTCATGACATATAAATGATGCAATCAATGATGAATTTTGGGTGATGTCTATGCATGAAGAGCTTAACTAGTTTGACAGAAATAATGTCTGGAATATTTTGATAGACCAAAAGATTCATTCACCACAGTAACTAATGGGGTGTTTAGGAATAAAGTGGATGAAGCTTAAAATATAATAAGAAACAATGCTAGATTGGTTACACAAGGGTATAATCAAGAATAGGGAATTGATTATGAAGAGACCTTTGCACCAGTAGATAGGCTAGAAGACATTAAAATCATACTTCTCTATGCATCACAATTGTATTTAAAACTTTATTAAATGGATGGAAAAAGTGCATTCTTAAATGGTTATATAGTTGAGTATGTTATTGTTAAACAATTCCCAGGTATTACAAACCCTCATTTTACAAATAATCTTTTGAAATTATATAATTCTTTATATGGTTTAAAACAATCTCCAAGAGCTTGGTATGAAAACTAAGTAACATTTTAATTTCAAAAGGTTTTAAAAAATGATTTTTAGACACTACTTTATTTATAAAACGAGTTTCTAAAGAAGTTATAATAGATCAAATATATGTAGATGATTTCACTTTTTAGATCATATAAAAATTATTTATGTAATGATGCAAAGGGAATTTGAAATTATTTTAATGGGTGAACATAAATATTTTATTGGATTTAAATATTTCAAAATAAATAAGGTATTATTAATAATCAAAGTAAATAAAATAATGATATTTGGAAAAGATATATCCTTTATAGTTCTAAGATTATTTAAACACCTATTAGTTCCACATGTTAGTTAGATATTGATGAAATAGGGAAGTATGTTGATCAATCTTCTTTAATAGGAATGATTAAGAGTTTGTTGTACATAAGTTATAGTATTCCATATATTATTTTTAGTCTGTGTATGTGTGAAATATTGCAAGAAAACCATAACGAGTCTCATTTAAATGTTCTTAAAAGAAATTTTAAACACCACAAATATATGACTAATTTAGGATTGTTCTATCCTAGAGGAAAACATTTTGATTTGGTAAGTGATTCGTATTCTATCTTTGGTGGATGTAACTTAGATATAAAGAGAACCCCTGGCACATGTCACTTTTTGCGAAAGTCTCTAATATCATGGTATAGTAAAAAGTGAAATTTAGTGGCATTATCCACTACTGAAGCATAGTATATTGCTGCTAGTAGTTGTTGTGCACAAATTTTGGGGATGAAACACACTATATTAGTCTATGGATTTCAATTCAGACATATCCCCATAAAATATGACAATTAAAGTTCTATTAACATTTCTAAAAATAAAATTTATCAATCTAGAACAAAATATATTGATTTAAGACATCACATTTTGGGATATCACTATCAAAAAGTGATATAACACTTGAGTTTATTGGGAAGGAGCATCAACTTTCTAACCTATTCACCGAACCCTTAAAATCAGAGATAATAAACTACATCAAATATGATCTAAGAATGATTAATATCTAATGTCTATCCAATATTTTTTCATTTGGAAATTTTGTTTTTGTCAGGGAAACCGATATATCAAACTGATTAGGTGAAACCGATCTATCTAACTAATTTGGTGAAACTGATCTGTTAAACCAATCAAGTGAAACCGATCTGTCAAACCGATCAGGTGAAACTGATCTGTCAAACTGATCTAGTAAAACCAATTTGTTAAACCAATCAAGTGAAACCGATCTATAGAACTGATAAGTGACATTGATCACATAAATCGATTGTGTGAAACTGATTAGATAAATATGATAACATGAAGTTGAATGTGTAACATTGATTGTGTGAATCCAATGCCTATAAGGGCCATTTTGTAAATATATAAATTTTATGTGAAACGTCCCAATTTTTTTTATCTTTTCCATTATTCAATTTTATGTTTTTGCGAATTAAAATCCCTAAATGGTAAAAAAAATTCATTCCAGACATAGACCTTTCACCTCCCTCATTACCTTTGAACCCTTTAACTCTTGACACTCTACCTCTCTACCAACGACTGTTCGACTCCCTTCGAACAAGAACCTTAAGAATGGATAGAACAAAGTGAATTATGGAAGGACCAAGTGATTTACTATTAGTTAAGCATCAGAAGGGTGAATCTAGTGGTAATTCATGATTTGGGAAGCCAGGATGGGGAATTCATGTTGTTACCGTTGAGAAGGATGTGTCTACTGAACAGATTTTTTCAAGAATGTTGCTCTTCCTGAGGATGATAGAATCTAAAAATTGGATGAGTTGGTTTTCAAATAATGAGAGGACGTTTTATAATCATATGGTACACAAATTCTATATTAACTTGATGATATCTCTAGAAGAAGATGAGGAAGCATGGATAAAGTAAGTGGTGAAGGGAAAAGAGTTTTCATTTTCTTTGAAAGAATGATATGAATGTTTACAAATGCCTCATGGGGGAATCTATGATGATTACTAGGGAAACATTCCTCTAACATTAGACTTATTTTCATATGAGGATGCCTTAGTAGAATTTAATGGGAATGAAGAATTGAGGACAGCTTATACCAAAGTGTTTTATGGATAAGCATGACTACTCTTTAAGTTCATTAATCATTAAATATTCCCAAGGAACAGAGATTTTGCACCAGTGAAGTATCATCATGTATTATTGATTTATCTGTTGAAAGATGGGGTGAAGGTGAACCTATGTAGGTACCTGATGGTACACATTTCTGACATGATAAGACCCTCTAAACAATGCCACTTGTTTTTACTACCCTAGAATGATTTCGGAAATTTTGAGAAAGTTGTGTTGTATAGAGGATAGAGATGAAGTAGTCATTGCTTGTAGTTTCTTCTTCATGCACAATGAAATATGCAAGAGGATGATGATATTCTAGAACCCATGGAAGAAGTGTTGGGTAGGAGATGAAAAAGCATTGTATGGGGATTACAATCTTATTGACCATTCTACCAGACCAAAGGGTCAAGACGATCCAGACCTTAAACCGGGTGAAGAAGCTATTTATTCTGATGAATAAAATATTTTGGATGGGCTAACAAGGGAAGAAGGGTCTCCTATAGATGATAGGAGTGACCCTGATATTGGTGAGATCCCAATGGATATGTCTTATGGACCTACCGGTCCACATTTGGAGTTACCCTCTCGAGCGCCTTTATTAGGTGATGAAGACGAGGACGAGACCAGAGTCTCCAGAGTGAAAGGTTATGTAATTATGTCTGATGATGATGATGGGAAGAAGGATAATGGTGAGAATTTTAGTGACTCATTAAAAGGACTACAAGTTGTAGACTGGTCAATTGATGAATCTGTGCATGGAGCTGATGATGGGGCTGATATATAGGGTGATACTAATACTACTGAACAGGATGTTGTTGCCCATGTTGATGAAGATGCTTCAGATGAGGGAATACCTGACCTCCCTAATGATGACCAAGGAATAAGATAGGAGATTGATGAAATTATGATTGGAGGTTATGAAGAAGAGGTATTGGATCAAATTGAACCAATACCTCAGGTTGATGTAGTTCTTGGAAAAGCTAAAGTGGCATGAGTGCAAGTAGAAACTCAATCTTAGTTGGTGCCAGTTCCTATAAATTCCATTTTGGCTATAGGAGGAGATTAAGAAGAAGAATATGAAGATGATATTTTACATGACCCACATGGAAGAAGAGTTCGGTTTGATATAATGGAGCCAAGATACTAGACATGTACTCGTGAGTGGTATAGAGATCCATGTTACATTCTGTTTGGTTTAGACTATGAATCTGATGCAGAGATTGTATATCCTCATCCTCCTATTCAACAATCACCAACTAAAGTATAACTGAATGCACCTGATTCACCAAAAGTAATGCCTATAGATGATCTAGTTGTAAATCTAGTTCCTAGTGACTATGTCACCAAGGATGATTTAGAACAATTCAAAGATAATATATTTGAGTCCGTGAGAGAATCCATTGGAGCCAGAACTGAAGCTTCTACTTCCATTAGGATTTTTGAAGCTGATGTTGCTAAAATTACAAGGATAGTTATTCAAGAGATTCATCCTAATATTATTACTGTAGACGAGAAAATCATTAGAAACAATAGTTTTTTGAGAGAAGTAAAGATGATGATTAATGAGCTGTAATATTTGACAACTGGTTTCAAGACCACTTTTAGTGGTGTGATGGAGGTTCTTGGGAAATTAGATACAAATATACGTAGTGTAGTTTTGAAGATATTAAAGGAGGAACTTGGCAAGTTGATTTCTGGTGCCTCTAGTTCTCATGGTACTAGAGATGATATTACTGATATAGAGTCCCTTAGATCTGTGATGAGAGAATAACTCAAGAGTATTCAGAGTGATTTTGATAAGGAAACTTTTTCCAAAGTAAAAAAACATTGATCTCATTTACAACATGGTAAGGCAATGTACCAATGAAGACTGTACTACATAGAAGGAGATTTTAGAGAAAGTGGATAAATATTTTTCTAGGATTTATACAAAGTATGATTTGAATGAAAACTTCAAGTTCCTGGACGAAAATATCAAGATCCCTCTAGTGGCAGAAGCCTTCAAAAAGCAAGTGGGAAAGTTGAAGGAGTTTACTCGACTCTTGGATAAATTCATGGAGAATAATGACTACTTTGAAAAGGAAATTCAATATGGGTGTGAAATTATTAATGATTTTATCAAGCTCTAGAATCCATACCTTCATGTGAAAGATGAGGAAATTGTGGTCCCACCTACTGCATCTATTAGACCTAGTTCTATTCCTCCTACCCATATGACAATGTCTCAGGACTTATCTCAGATAAGGCTAGTGATTACAGAGCAACCTCAGAGTCGTGTTCAATCAGAGAGAAGACCCTAAATTGCAGAAAAGGTTCTGGAAAGTGTTGGCTTTCCTAGTGTTGTTATTCGAATAAATCTACCTTTCACCGCACCACCTCCTACACCTCCTCTGGACGCTTCAGTCAAAGGGACAATGCCTCAAAATCCAATGCCTTAACTATAGATTGTCTATTTGATGGGTCATTGTACTTTGTACTTTTCTTTTGGTGATTGTACTTTTTGAACCTTAATGGAGATCAATTTTTCCTTAACTAGGTTTTCTAATATTATTTTTGTTATCTTTATATGAACCTTTTTACAAATCCAAAAAGGGGGAGAATTTTATATTCATAAAGTCTTAATCTATGGGGGAGTAACTATGGAATAAAAAAATGACTTGTACTAAAAAAAATATTTATATATCTCACTTCTAATACAATCTACTATAATACAAAGGAGGTGCATGACCATGCTCAGATATAAAGTGAACTTATATATAGATATATATTTCCTCTATTACAAAATTTAGGGGGAGATTAAAAAGAAATACTTATTAATATTCATAATTCACATTCACTTTGGTATGATAAGTCAAGTAATTATTGTTCATTAATATCATGTTTATGACATAATTTGTGAATATAAAAAAGGGGGAGATTGTTGGACCCTTTGTGAAATGGTGGTTTTCATAATCACCAATAAGTCCAATTTATAAATTCTATTAATTGACAAATTAAGTTATAAATCAAGTTAATCTTGTTAATGAATATTAATATGTGAATAAATTATGTCACTTTGTATAATACATTTCAATATGTCAACATATTATTGATATTTATGTTTACATATGATTACAAGTGTATAAATACTTGTATATATTAATTTCACTTAATATGATAGTGTTATGTGAAAGATAGACACATTATAAGTTTTTCAGAGTCCCTCGCACCGATAGTTCAAGGGAGTCCCCGTTGGTTGACTCAGCGATAATGAATCACCATTCAAAGAAGTAACTGATCGAAGAAGACACCGATGCAGGACTCATCGATAGAAGAAATGACAAACCGATGGAGGTGTCATCGATGATCGGTCACACAAATAGTTCAATAAAATCACCGTTTGATGAATCACCAATTTAAGAATCACTACTGGATGAATCACCGATGAATGAGTAACTGATGGACGAATCACTGATGAATGATTCAATGATGGTGACTCACCGATGCCCGGACAGACCGATAGCACAAATGACTCACTGATGCCAAGAGTCACCAATACCGATGAAGCAGACTCACCGATACAAAGAATCGTTAATGCTGACAGACCGATGATGACAGTCTGATTCCAATGAGTCACTGATACTTATGTCTCCCTGATAGTCATAAAAACTGTTTTAAATTTATGAATAAAAATTTATATCTAATTGTTGTTTTTGGAGAAATTAATGTCACTTACATTATTTAATGATTTATGTAGGACATTCAGTAGACAATATGAGGTATATGCACGTGGGGAGATCTTCGTGTCTCTTGGATCTCAAAGTATAAAAGAATTAAAAGTTTGATCGTTCAAGATATGCTACAAAGTAAAAAGAACAGAAGAGCTGAAAACTCCTTTATCTCTTGAGCTTACATCAAAATCCCAATAACACAATGGAATAACACACAAGGAGTTAGAAAAGAAAATATAATTCAGATCAGCTACACTAAACATCTTTCAAATAATGAATCTGAACATTTCACACTCTTAGAATCCAAACTAGAGAGACTACAATACTCTATTTTGTAGAAAAATCCTAGAAGAGGAAAAAGACTTCACCTCCAGTACATCTAATGAGTCCAAATCCTTACTATATAAAACACAGAGAATTTTAAACCTTTATCTACTTATCTATCGCTAATTTTTTAATCTACTCACATTTCTAAATAGTGTGTGTATTTGTTTCTAGCACACACACACTGTCTTCTGTGCATAACTAGAGGATACATGATATCCTAAATCACTATCATCTTATCCTTTGTATCCAATGTTAAACAGTGGAAGAGGTCAAGTGTGACATTTTTTTTTGTTTTCCCATAAATAACTATGGTAAAGGTCAATTGTGATCTCAAAAGACTTGTGTGAAATTGTGAACCCTGATCTTGGGTTTGGATCAAAATATTTATTAATTTAAACTACATTGTGGTAGGTGATCACTAAGTGGAGATAACTAAGACTCAAATTGTGACTGAACCTCTTGTATATATCCATTGTACATTTTATTTTTAGTTTTAATTTTTGTTTAATACATTTTACATAAAACTAAATATATAATTGATTGTTATTTTGGAAAGTGCTTATTACTGTTTTGAACCAGTAGGTTAGTTTCAAATGTTGTTTTAATCTTTACATTAGTATAGCTGAGAACTATTGAATCGTATGAGAAATTAATTGAACATTAAAAAATTTTATAAATTCACTACAAACTGACATTGATTATATTTTTAATTGTGGGAAATTTTCATAGAACAAATTTTAATAGAAATATTTATAGATACTCAATTCACCCTCGTCTTGAGTAATCTACTCCGAACAACAATGTTTTGTTCTTGAACTAAAACATATAAATATGTTTGAAATTGTTTTTCAAACATACTTATATATTTTTTGATTTAATGACTTATTAATATACATTTAATACTATTTTTAGATTCATTATAAATATTTTTATAATTCATTGAATATGTTATCATGTTTTGTGGATCCTTTCAACTTACTAAGTGTATTTATAGATTATTTTTTAAATTCATTATACAATAGTTTTTAAATCTACCCAACTATGAATTAAGTTTCTATTTTCTAATAAAGGAAATAATGATTAAATTGATGGAGATATATTCTATCTATTTAAATTTTTATTATTTATTTCCATTGATATATTTTATAATGCATGAATTTAGGGGGAACATATAATTTTAATATATCATTCTATTAAATATTCTATAAAAGTATACTAAAACTTCCTTGAACCCTGTAATATATCCTATTAAATATATTTAAATGTTTTATATGTCATTCAAATTAAATTTTAACTATTCATATATTAACAAAAAATTGTATAAAAACTCTTATTTTTAAATGATTTGATATTTTTGATCATTTACAATATGGGGTAGATTTTTTATTTTTTTTGGTTCTCTTCAGAATTCATAATTAGTGAGAGATTGTTTAGTGGTTCCTTGTTATTTCTCATTTCCTCTTTTTTTGTTTATGTTTTTATGATCAGAAAAATATCTTTATTAAATCATTATAACTTATTAATTATAATAACAAATTTATTATACACTTTAAATTTATCGTGTTCATTATTTTCTTATGTAATTAATTTAGAGAAAAATTTATGAATTTTAATTTTATGTATTTATACTATTACTAGTGTTTCATATATTTTTTCATACTTTCAGATTTGGATAAATATAATTTCTCAAAACCTTAGTTACTTTTTATATTGTCTTTATAAAGGATTCCACAACCATTACTTCATTATTTATTTAATTCTATTTTATGTAATCCATATTCTCAAATGAAAAGTTCCATGTATTTTTTATATGATCATCCTCATATAGTTACATTTATACCTTAAGAAGTATATATTCATGTTCAGGATGTTAAATATTTTTTACAGTGATGATGTTTACATAGAAACTTATTAATCCCTAAGTAGAACAATATTTATGTATATAAATATTTATTTTTATGGAAATTCATGTATTTGAAAAATGATGATTATAATGATATAAATTCACACTTATATGAAATTCATTTTACCCATACATATATGTCCCTTACATATGTTTTCTATAAAATATTTATATAATCTGTAAGAAACCGTGACATTTTTTTAACTTTACACAAATATTTATGTTACCTTTATATTGAACTATTTTATACCAATGCATACACTGAGCTAATAACATGTCAAATTAATATGAATATATATTAATTTAAAATTTTTTATCATTAAATTACATCTCCTAATGTGATTTTCATGATAAATTAAAAAATAATTCTATATAAAAATGAAGTTTGGAAAAATGTATTTAGGATTTATTATCATTTTACATTACTCTAATTTGAATAATTATAAATAATTAATTTTTTCTAATGGTCGTATTCAAAGATAATTATATTTTATTGACTTGAATATTTATTTTTTATATTTTTAATGTATATAATTCATATTTTTTTGGATGTACTGTGAATATAAATTTTTTAGTGGGAACGTATATTCTGAGATTTATAAGATATCATGGATGATTATAATAGAGGATAGTTTGACTCTATTAAATGATCACAAATATCATTTTTTATTTGTTATCTATTATGTAGTTTGTTATCTCAAGGCTAATAATTATGGGGAACATGAAAGATAATTATCTATAATTAATGCTTAGAAAATATTTTCTTCAAAAATGTTGGTATCGATATTAATATTATTTTGAATTATTATAACTACTATAAAATGTGATATAACTATTTTAGTTCTTATTTAGAGATGAAAAAAATGTGATGGAACTAAACTTTGATATGTTATATATGATTGATTGATGCACTTTCATGAACTACTAATACAATTTTCTAATCTCATTAAAACAACATTAAAAAAATGAAATGTCTCCAAAGGATTAACAAAACCCATAAACTAATTTCTGTCTTGTATAGACTCCTTGATCTATGACTTGAGGAAAAGTTTTTATAATCCAATTTTCTTCATCGACTACCTTAAACTGATCTCTCTGGGACTGCTCTTAATTCTATTTCTCTTTCTCTTATGTTTAAATTATAGTTTGGTTTATATATTTCCCAAAAACATTCCATATAATTGGGATGTGTCTCTCAGGTTAAAAATCATTTCTATGTCCTGAATCAAGTAAAAATCACAATGTCTTAATCAAGTAATGAATTTATATTAAAAGTTGGTATTGTTGTGTGGTTGTAACTCTACTCATAAAGGTGATCTATAATTAGATTGTGAATTCGCTTTAGATGTTGGGTCATTTTACAGAATACTATTCTCTAGTAGAAGGCTCGGAAGACTATATGTAGGATCTCTTGGATCCAAAATACTATAAAATTCTTTTTTTCCATATATAATTTCAGATTCAAAAATAATTTATCAACATTGATAAAAAAATTAACTTTAAATATCATTAAGAGTTAATTTTCTTATCATAATTTATAAATATTCCCTATTAACCACTACTCTAGACCTATTTTCCTTATTATACATGGTTTAACATTAGGTATTAGAGATCATGCCTTGTCAATTAATAGTTTATCTATTTTTATTCTTAATTTATCTTATAACCTTTTCCAAGAACTTACAGTCGAAGGATAACAGTTTTTAGACTGTAGGAAATTGATTGAATTATGGGTAAATTCCACATAATCCATCAAACTTTGACGGTACCATGAAGGGAAACTAGGAAACTTGAATGATGACTTATTTTAACAAAATAAGTTTTGATCATTTGAAAATAATGGTAAAAAGTTATAAATTTCCCTTTTTTATAATTAATTCTCTTATAGTAGGTGATGTTGCTAAATATTTTTTGTATTAAAATGTTACTAATATTTTTTATTATGAAATAAAAAAGTTTCTTAATCATGTTTCCTCTTTTAAAAATATTCAGTAAATGTGGAAAAATTTTGAGTTACACACATTAGCTATGATTAGTGACTAATGATAATTCTTGGAATACTTCAGGATAAATATGAAGACTTCAATATGGGTGAAGATGAAATAGTCAATTTGATGTTTCATAGGATTCTATTATTGTTTATTGAATAAATGATCGTAGGGAGAACTTGGGAAACTCAATGCTTATTTATAGGGTCCTAAGATATCTACCCAAAAAGTGGAATATAAAAAAAGTTACTAAATATTTTTTTAAGGTTGGGACTAAAGCCTCATTTATTATTAAAGCAATGAAAATACCTCTTTTAACTAGGCATAGAGAGACCCATTACATAGCCTGAAGGCCCAGTGGGTATTTATCCCATTACATGGCCCGTAGGTCCAAAGTACCTGCCACTGGTATAGTTCCCTTCCGCCTGAAAGTTACTATAGATGAATGTAAAAATTTCAGTTAATTTAACATGGATTGATTCATTGTTTCACTAATTCAATATGAACTAGAGTTGAAGAACATTGTTAAAGAGGAGTATTCAAAGAGTTAAAGTGTAGAATTAAAAGCTATCAAGACTATACACACTAACATGTATGATTAAGAAAATTATAAAATTTAAATAGAATTAATGACTCATCTTTTCACATAATTTTCCAAAAGCTTGAAAAAACACTATTTAAAAAACTTACCTAGAAGGAAAACTAAGATGGTTAATCATAAAGCTGAAATGAAATTTAATACATAAATTACTTAGACTAAATTAGATATAATTTTTTATTGTGGAAATAATTTCACCAAAAACCAAAAATCCGTAGATTGAAAAATGTAAATAAGTATAAGTTGTTCAAAAATAAATAAAACATTTTTTATCTAGAAATAAGAGTAATACTGAAAAATATGATTTTAATAAAGAACCCAAAAATTACAAGGGTTTATAAAACAAGAATTTGATGGAATACTTAATTGTGGTTACTAATTATAGTTTTTAGTTTGGATGATCTGATGATGATTATGATTTTTTTAAACCAACCACTAATAAATTAATTATAGAAATTGAAATATTGAGAATATTGTTTAAATTTTTCGATGTATATAAGAAACATAAATATATTAATAAGAAACTTTTCGAAGAAGAAAATTATATTTTTGATGGAAATAAAAAATAGAAGAATATATATTATACATAAAATACAACTGTTTTTTATGTTCATAAATAAATTATTTTTGTAAAAGAATAATTGATGAATAAAATTGGGGTTTTAAATCAAAATTGGTCAATTTTTGTTCCAGGAAAAGAAAAGTGTAAAAAAATAATGATAATAATGAACCCAAAATAGATAATACTTATTTTAGTAATTATAAAAAACTAAAACAAATTAATAGAAACTATTTTGTTAAAATTATTGAAATAAGAGTTTCAAATGTTACATGACTTTTATGTGTAATGAAGGAACACTACGCTAATGAACTGTCACCACTACTCCCTCAAATTTAATTAAGTAAGAGAGATAATGAACATGATTTCCACACTTGGTAGGCCATGGATTAGAGAGTAGCTCTAAGGGTATAAAAAATCTCAAATGGGAGGCATTACCCTATTACTTCCCAAAAAAAAAGATATAAACTTCCCCCAAACCGAATCCATGTAAATAAATAAAAACGTAATTCAATCATCAAATTTCACATAACCCAAATTTCATGTAAAATATATAAATATAATCATAATATACATTTAGAAAATATAGGAAAACTCTAATCAAACTCTAACATGCCAAAATATTACCATAAAATATCTATAATCTTCGTTTATCTTTCCTTGAAACACTAGAAAACCAAGGTTGGGTGAGACCGTTGGAGTACTCAGTAGGATCATCCATATAAATTGATAAAAATCCATGTAAAATAAATATAATATAATAAGAAAGAGTTAAATCACCCATGTAAGTGAAATGGAAAACATATATGCATGAACAAACAAGTATAATGGTGAATGAGAAACACTAGCATCAAAATACCACTCTCTACAGAAACCAAACTAGAAAAAAATAAACACCACACTATATAATAGAAGCATAAATATCCTCGAGACCACAATATATTCATCTCTTCTCCAACTTGATAAATCATGGGTTCTCCGACTTAGAACTATAGCGATATGGCAAGATCAACCTCTCTCTAAGGGTATAGATGTGAGTATGCAACCACACCAATAACATATCATCAACCATGATGACATACATCCATAACCACATCACCATATTTCCACATATTCATATCCTTATTATCACACATCCATAACCAGATTGATACAATTACCTCAATTCAACCACTTCTTAAGAATTTTTCAATTGGGTAATGTTAGTATGAATGATAAGAAATTTGTGCCCTCCCCCTTCTGTATATATCCCACACACACACTATCCCATTATCTACAGTGGGGTATCATGAATATATAGAGTGTCAACCCCATGCCCTAACCCTAGAATGAACAATCTCCACTATTACCTATATCATCCTCTTAACTATCATCAACTATAGTGAAATATAATTACAATCCATCAATATATGTGTGTGTATACCAACCATGAGCCATTACTACCCATATAAAAAACATTGTAACCATTGTAAGCCATAATAACCCAGAAAGATATCTATCACTACATATTACATTCCCCTATAACCCCTCCCAGCATTTAACAACAACAGCATGGAACATTAAAAATTTTAATTGCAAAAAATCATCAAAATAACAACGAAGGTCATACAAGGAAGAAGGCCGCACAATTAATAATTCACATCATCCATAGTAATTACACAAAATAATTTTCCCTTATACCAAATGTCATTAATTTTTTTGTAACTTTTATTAATTCGGGGCCAAAAATATAAAACAAACATAACAAGTCCATAAATTTATACTCATTATTTATCCTTTAATTTTCTATCTTTATGTGATTAACAATTTTAAGGGTATTTCCAAACAAGAAATCACATGAATAAATAATTTCCAACCTGAATGATGTACCAAAAGATATAGGTTTGAAACAACATTTCAATATATTTCTATAATTAAGTGATCAATATAGTTATAATGTTAGAATGGTTTTCAATGGTTTAATTAATAAAAAACCACAATAAAGTGAATTTATTATATAAATAAATAAAAAAATTATAAACAAACCTCCATATATTTAATTCCCTAACAATATCTAATTCTCTAAGAATTCCTTCTTCTTGTTAACAATCCATGTTTTTTACCATTAATCATGTTAACTAAAGATCCAGTCTCATTAATAATAAATTTAAAGAAAATGAAACCACAAAACACCAGTTATTAATAATTAATTTCATCAAAGTTAATAAAAATTAAAATTTTTTCTAACCACTTATTCATTTACCATGTTTGAGAAATAAATTCCTTACTCAAGAATTTTAGATAGTATTTAGCACACAATGTATTTTATATTACATGACATAATCCTTAATGTAATTTTGATAACATAACATAAAACTATTAAAAAGGATTAGAATAAGTCACACAAGAACCACAATCAAGACTTAGGTAATATTAACACATCACAAGAATCAATTAATTTGAAGTTAATCCTCACCAACCTCCTCTTTCATCCCACAAACCACAAAAACACATCACCATCTGCCATCAGGAACAAAAACACACCATCCAAATATTATATCACCAACATATCCTTAATTCATGAACAAAATAGATCACAATAGAAACTAATCATCAACACCCAAACTATATTGAATCAACCGCAATACACATTTTATTCTAACAACCATTCACATAAGAATTTTTACCCCTGTATTTCCAAAGTAAATAAATTCCAAAAAACCGCATGATACTAACTCAAGCACAAAAATAAATGGAACCAACACATTGTATCAATATATTGTCTTCTTTGGGTGGCCCTAAATTTCATACATGGTTTTAAGAATTTTCATAAATATAACCCATCTTAATGGTGAATGGGGTTTCCTCTCATCGTATTATTCAAGGTATAATGCAGGTGGACAACATAAATTCAATCACTAAAAACTGAATAAACACTATTGAGAAACCAATTACTTCTATGAAATAATAAATAAATGGAAAGAAATATCATCTTTATCTATTTTAGGATTTCCCAAAAAACCTTTTTAATGTCAAATATATGTAGTTAACTGTTGGACTCCTCATGTATTAATCATGTTTTAATGATCACAAATCTTATTCAACCTAGTTAACTCTTATAAATTATATCAAATCATGTGTATTTATGATTCATGTTCTCTCATGCTTTATAATGGTTATGCTCAATCCATTTCATGCATATTACTGTTTAAGTCTAAATATAATTATTTTCCTAAGTACAAGACACTGTGAAGCCTGACACAGTAAGCCTGACACCATGAAGCCAAACACAGTAAAGCTAGACACAGTAAGCCAGACACCGTGAAGCCAGACACCGTGAAGCCAGAAACCATGAAACCAGACACTGTGAAGCCAGACACCATAATCCAGACAACGTAAGCCAGACACCGTAAGCAAGACACCGTGACGCATTGCACTGTCAAGAATACACCATGACACTCAGACACTGTGACACTCAGTCACCATGAACAAGACACCATGACACTCAGACCGTGACACTCAGACACCGTGTAAAGGAGACACCATATTTATAAGATACCATGACACAATTTCATAAACTATTTTTTAATCTTTTAGTTTAATTTTTAATGGTCTTATTTGATTCCTTTAATGAAATGACATTGTTAATGTTTCTTTGTAGACATAGTAAGAGTTACGAGGTAAGAAACACATGGAACCTGTCGGCTAAAACGCATGCATTCGAAGATAAAGAGTAAAGAGTGCCCAAGAACAAGGAAACACGATACTGAATGAAAAATAAGCATGTGAGAACGACCGCGAAGAACACATTGTAATATTTTCAAAGAAAGCATTTCTCACGCATGAAATCTGACTCTACTGAAGAACATACGAAGTAAATTGGAGTCCGTAGAACATCTTCATATTATCAAAACTCATGACGAACACAAGCTGAATCGCGACACTCTGTTTTTCAAGGCAAAAACCAGAGAAGGACTCAAAACCATTTTTATTTAATCAAATGAGTCCAGAGCTGAACATAGAATCACTAGAGAATTCTAAACTCATATCTACTCTCTGTCAGTGATTCTTTTCTGTAATTTTGAGCAGTGTGTGTACTCTGTATATTCCATATACAGACTGACACATGTGCTAAACTGAAGGATTTCTAAATCCTTACACCTAACTCTTTATACATTTTTTTACCCACAAAAACTGTGGAAGAGGTACCTGTGTGTCCTGGTTATTATTTTTGTTTACCCATGAAAATTGTGGAAGAGGTCCCTGTGTGACTTGGACAGTTTGTGTACTATTTTTAACCCCGATCCTGGGTGTGGATCAAAGTTTATTTATATAAACTGCTTGTTGGCAGGTGATCACCAAGTGTAGTGGATTAGGTCTCGACTTGAGACTGAACCACTTGTTTCATATCCTCTGTTCTATTTAAATTTAGTCCTATCTGTTTTACTGATTTATTGCATAATCCAGAAAACTCTAATTTCACTTTGATAGTTAGTCTTGGAAAGAAGTTATAACTGATTTTTATTAGTAGTATAACTTCAAAAGTAATATTAATAATACCAATTATGATTACTGAGAATTAATCAATCTTCTAATAAGTTGTTTAAAAAGTCATACCCTTATAATAGTATAAACTTGATTAACTGGGATGTATCTATTTTTGGGGAAAAACATATCTATTAAAATAATGTATGTGTGATAGAAATTTTTATAGTTACTCAATTCACCCCTCCCCTCTTGAGTAATCTACTCTGACCAATATTTGGTATCAGAGGTTTCTTTTCTAGGACTCTGTGTAATCTTATTCAACTGTGATTGTAGTTGTACATTCAAGATCTATAAATTTCTGTTAATTCTAAATTTCTAGCTCTTTTAATGTAATCTATTAGTATGGATAATATATTGGAAGGTGTTTCAACCAACAGACCACCATTCATTAATGGAACCAACTATGCTTAATGGAAAATTAAAATGAAAATGCATCTAGCGAGTATGCGCTTTGAAATTTGGTCATCCATTATAGATGAATACAAACTTCTTGTGACTGATAGAATTACAAGGGATGAACATAAAAAACTGACATAATATAACAATTTCGAAGCCATGAATGCTTTGTACTATTCCTTAGGAGATGAAGAATTTAATAGGATTTCGTCTTGTAAAACTGCCCATGAAATTTGGGATACCTTGTATGTCTCACATGAAGGCACATCTAGTATAAAGGAAATGAGATTCATAATTATACTATAAAATATTATAATTTTAAAAATGAAACTTGACGAGACTATTTCTAACATGTATCTCGAGTAAAATGATATTTTTAACACAATGATTTCCCTTGGAAGAGAATTCACTGCCAAAGAATAGATCATGAGAATCCTTAGATGTCTACCTGACCGATGGAGGAGAGCCTCTGTCTCAATTAGAGAATCATGTGACATCAGTAATCTACCTGTAAAATAGTTCATTGGGAAATATATGATGTATGAGGAAGAGATGAAAGTCAACAAAGAAGAGGAGGATGAACTAAAGATGAAATCTGTAGCATTCAAGACCACCTTCTCGAAGCACAAAGACAAAGGGTAACTGGAAGCTACTGTAGAAAATTACACCACTGAACAATCATCACCTGAAAATGATGAGGAGATGTCTTAACTAGACAAAAGATTCAAATGATTATACAAAAATAATAACTTTTTCAGAAATCCTAACTTCATGGGCAAGTATGATCTAAAAGGAAACATGAAAAAGTACTGGAAAAGAAGTGACAAAACTGATGAAATTATGTGCTATGAATGTAAATGCAATGTACATATAAAGGCTGACTGTCCAAAGCTCAAGTATAAGAAGAAATATGGGGAAAAGGATAAGAAGTAAAAAATGTAAATGAAAGAAACTTAGAGTACCTTTGAGGATAGTTCAAGAAACATAGAGATATTACATGATGAAGAGGATAACAAATCCAATATGTGTTTTATGATAAACACATCTGAGGTAACACTGAACTCTTCTGTACATAATTCATACTATTCTGAAGAAGAATGTGACTAAGAAAATATGACTAATGACGAAATGTTTGAATACTAAAACATGCTTGAAGAGATATGGAATGAATTAAAAGATAAATATATATCATTGAATAAATAACATGATCTCACTGTAAATGTTAAATATGAACTTACTACTCAAAAAAATGCTCAACTGATCATACAAAACAATGAATTAAAAATATCTAAATTTGAAATTAAAAAGTGACTTAGAAAAGATTTCAAATGGTAAAAATACCCTTACCCAAATTCTAGGAAAATAAATTGGCCCTAAATATAATACTGGCATTTTTTATCAACCTGGTAAAAGAAACCTTTGTAGAATGAATATTGTTTCATTGTCTAGGACATATAATTTTGTTCCCAGTTCTAGACACAACTCAACTAGCTCAAGTCATGATACATATAATACAATTTAAATTTTTTTGGACCAAATACAGTTTATTTTTCAAATACTTTACATAATGCTTATATAAAACCTACGAGACAAATATGGGTTTCTAAAGCACTTATTACTTATGTTACTGGACCCAAACAAGTATGGGTACCAAAATATGGATTTTCTTGATCATGTTATAGGAAATATACTTATAGATCTCCTGAAAAAATCTATGGTACTTGGATAGTAGATGTTCAAGGAAGATGATAGGAAACTACTCATGTTTCAAGAACCTAATAAAAGTAGATGGAGGACATGTCACATTTGGTGACAATTCCATAGGGAAGATCATTAGATTAGGCCAGATTGGTAACATTGATTCGAATTTAATTTCTAAAGTACTGTTTGTGAATGGCTTAAAATATAATATGCTTACTATCTCACAATTATGTGATGATGGATATCGTGTTTAATTTGAAAATGATGCATGTAATTTCTTTAATTCTAAAGATGAATTAGTATTTTCTGCATCAAGGATTGAGAACATTTATTCTGTTAATTTAGATTCCTTAGTATCACATACATGACAGATTTTAAATTTATTTTTCATTTAATTTACATCCATGATTTGTTTTGGGGGGTTTTCCATGCATTTTTGAACGAAATGGTGGGTTTCCAAAACTTGGGCCAACCCGAGATCTCATTTTCAATTTTGAAAGTATATTTTGTTTCTTAAATAACTCTATAGTTTTGAAAACTTTTTCACCCATTCATCTTTCATAATGACATTCATTTAACTATTCCAACCACCAAAGAAATTTGGGACACTTAAAAATTCATTAGCATCTTGGATTTGGGTGATCAAATTTGGTATTGGGCCAACACGAAAGCATATTTCCAATTTTAAATTTTTTTTTAAATTATTTCATAAAAAATTAATTTTTATCCTTTTTCGGTGATTCCACATCTCACCTTTTCGCAATATACCAGGACGCACCCCAGCTTCTTTTAATCTCTTTGGAAATCATATCAGTCGAGAATTAGGGCGGAACATATCAGGTTGCTAAAATCGTCACGATTTCTCAAGTAAGTGACTATCCTTCTAAGTTCCTTCTTTTTCCTTAAGCTTTCTCTTTTTTTTCTTGAATACCCAAATGTCTAGAAGATAGGGCTTCGTACATAGGGTGTAATTTTGAGTTTCTTGGTCCAATCCTCTGGTTTTAGGTTTTATCTCACTCCCTTGTGGTGCGGTGGTCGTGCGGTTGATGTTCCGCACTAGGATTTGCGGTTCTTGACTCTTTTGGTAGATGATTACATTTTTATTAAACCTTGTGTCTTAGAATGATGTATTTATCATAATTTAAGGTCTATCTCATTTTATTATTACTGCAAAAATTAGTTCTATTGGTGTATGTTTTTCAAATGAATTTTTAAATGCAAATTTCATGTGAAATGGTGGGGGGTTCATGGGAATGTTTTATTGGTTTATTTGGGAATTCCCTATTAATACATAATTGATTTTATTTAACTATAATAGATCTTCCAATAATGGTCTTAATTTTATCCCCTTTGTTTGTTTCTGTGAAAATGGGTTTTAATAGTGTTTGTGGAACATGTGAACTTTAAGTCCCATGTTTGTGTAAAAATGGAGGTTTTTCATAGATATCATATCTTGGTTCACATAGGGCTTCCCTAAAAACGATTTTTTGTTTTAATAGAAATGTATTGGTCTGAATTTTCTGTTTTAGTAACTTTATGGTGTGCACGTAGTGTTCAAGAATGGTTCTTAAGGAGTTTGGTGTGTTAAACATTATAGGATTTGGAGGAATTGTTTTATTAAAAATATAAGTGTTTTGTTGTGTGTTTTAAGTGGTATAAAATGTGACAGCAACTGTATTATTTGTGTGTGACCAGTAGTGGTGTGTTATATGAAAATAGATTTATGTTGCATGATGAAATTGATTGAGCACAAAAGGGGAAGCCCGGGTACCGAGGTGGGGCGTATTTGTACTAGTACGACTAGTGGACCAGAATGGTTTTGTCCCTATTTCACTTAGCATTTGGATAACGAAAACTCTAACTAAACTATGTGGATGATGATTGGGGAACAATAGGTTATGGTTATGTTCCCTACAAGTGGCTCTTGCATGAGAACATATTTTTCTATGGTTACTTTACACCGAGGTACGAGGTACATAGGGCCCGAGAAAACCTAGTGCCTAGGGGTGTTCCCGATTTTGTTTCTCATTAGATTTGTTGTATTAACCCATATAATAGGGTGTTTTTGGAATTACATTACAGTAGAATTTTTTTTAATGTGTTAACATTCTGAAATTCCAAGATTGAAAACTATTTTCATTTGAAAGTTTAATTTCGAGAAATTTTAACAATGTTTCACCTTGTGTATTAAAATTGCTTGTTTTGTTCACATTGTATTGAATGATATTTAGAATCATCTAGGGGTATCCTATTGGGAATAGGCTCACACCCTACTTACTCCCCTTGGGTGTTAGTAGACCTTCTTATGCTTGACTCGGGTAAAGGGAAGGCTAAGGGTGATGGTGGTTCAGGGTGTTAGTCCCCATCACTGGGGCGGAGTTGTGGAGAAGGATTACGGGTGACGACCCCCTTGTCATGTGGAGTCCATGGGGATCTCTTTCTGTTGTCATTATTTGTATTTGGTCCAATTGTAATGTCTTTAAACATATTTATTCAGATCTGGTTTTGTTAAGAATTGTTTAGCATGAAAATTTCATATTCTAATTATTGATTGTTTTTTTAATGTTTTATGCTTTCATAATTAGGTAAATCATTCCCAAACAAGATTTTTTTGATACCCCGGCACTTGTTCCAGCCCTTGGGGTAGGGAATGCCATTCGGGCCTTTCCATGGGCCGGGTTTGGTGCCGTTAATGGTGGTGACCAGATTCGGTTCATGACAAAATGGTATCAGAGCAGGTTAAAGTTCCTTGTTTTATATTGCTATTTTGGGATGAGTCGGGATAGACAAGAGATATGACTATCGGGGCTCAGGGTTTTGGTTGTGAGTAGGGTTCCTGGACTACACCTCTCATGGCAGACCTTGAGTCACCAGGGGATGTTGGAATTTACAGATTGACTTCATTTCCAGGTGAGACGCGTGGGCTGCAGACCACATGTTGACATTAGGAGGATGTGGAGTAGTTGTTTCTTTTATTACGGGAATGTGATCAGTTTATTTATATTTTATGTATTTGATTAAAATTTTCAGAATTTTGGTAATGAATATTGTTTTTTGACTGTTGCATTTTGTAGCAACATACCTCCCCAGAAACCTCCCACGCGCCCACAGGAGGAAGCTGGAGAGAGTTCTCCCACACCGATTGATCAGAGGCTCATGGAGGATCTGGTTCGGGCTATCCAAGATTTGGGATAGGGACCAGCTCCTACTCTTATTCCTGTTAGGGCGGAAGAGACAGTATCTAGAAAAGATAAAGCATAAGAGTTTCTGAAAAACAAGCCTCCTACCTTCCGAGGTAGCTCAGAACCCCATGAAGTAGAATAATGGCATGAGAAGATCGAGCATATGTTTGAGTTCCTGGAATCAACCGAGGAGCTCAGGGTGATGTGTGACTCCTTTTTGTTGGAGGGTCCCAACCGTAAGTGGTGGGAGTCAGTGCTTCAGGCTGGGAAGAATGAGAAGATGTGCTGGGGAGATTTCAAGGTTGTCTTCAATGAATAGTACTGCCCTGAGCTATTGGCATATTCTAGGTCTAGAGAGTTCATGGAACATGTTCAGGGGAATCTATATGTGATGGAGTATGCCAACATTTTTGCTTAGTTTGTTCGGTATGCTCCATAAATTGTCTCTAATGAGGAAGAGAAGGCCCAGAGGTTTGAGAAAGGCTTGCGACCAGAGATATACTCCCATGTGTTCTTGTTTAAGCTGAGGACCTATGCTGAGGTCGTTGATCGGGCATGCATGGTGGAGATTGATAAGAATGGAAGGGCTGGTTTCTATGGTTCAGTATCAGCAGTGGGGAGTGGCATCTCCTCAGAGAAGAAAAGGAAGATGGATGATCTTGTGAAGAAAGGAGGTGGCATTTCAGGCCACTCTTCCAGGCAGTTTTCTTCTGTGTCTTCTGATGCGAGAGCAGTCGTGTGCCACCAGTGTGGGAAGCTCGGGAACATCCGAACAGCATGTACACTTCCTCCGAATCCTTGTTACCAGTGTGGAGGAATTGATCATTTGCAGTGTTTCTGTGGTGTGGCACATCCACTTCTGAGTGGGGCTAGGTTAGTGGATTCAAGAGGAGTGCCAACACAGTCTGATCCATCAAGGACTGAGGGATATCGATTTGAAAGCCGTGGTGGTAGGGCTAGGTCATCTTCTAGGTAGATCTAGTTCAGGGCATAGACATATAATAGCAGTCGTCCTCAGGCAGATATTAGACATCTCCATGCAGTGGATCGGGCACCAGCAGGATCAGAGGTAGGACTGTCAACAGTTTGAGGTATCGTTCTGATCGCATCATCTATAGATACTACTCTGTTTGATACTGGTGCCCTTGTTTCATTAATTTCCTCTTCATTTTGTGGACATGATAAATTTTCCAACTAATTTTATGTCTTTCGCGATGGGGTTGGTGACACCACTCAGAAAGAAGAAGGAGCAGGGTCTCAGGTGCCCATCGTATTCTCTTTCTATGTCAGGGGTCGATATGGAGTGGGACCTCTTGGTCTTAGATATGGACCTTTTGATTTCATACTTGGTATGGATTGTCTAGTACACTTCTAGGCACACATCGATTACTACAGACAGCGTGTGAGTTTCACGACATTTGATGGGAGTCATCATGTTTTTCATGGAGAATGGGATCCTCGGTCAGGTCACGTACGTCCTCCACTACCAGAGTTGGGAAGTGTTATCTTCCAGTAATTTTTGCTCGTTCTAGAGGATGGCCTTTCACCAGAAGGATCACTACCTCATGTAGTGAACGAGTTTCCTGAGGTATTCCTCGATGATTTTTCAAGTTTTCCCCCAGAGCAGGATATGGAGTTTTCGATTGATCTGGCACCGGGAATACAACTGATATCTCTTCCCTCTTATCGCATGGCCCCCACCGAGCTGAGGGAATTAAATATATAGCTGGAGGACATAAAATCCAAAGGATTCATTTGACCGTACGTCTCTCATTGGGCCGCTCTTATGTTGTTCACGAAAAAGGCTGATGGATCCCTCCAGTTGTACATTGACTACCGGATGCTGAATAAGGTAACAATTATGAATAAATATCCTTTTCCAAGAATAGATGATTTTTTCGATCAGTTAAAGGGGTAAAAGTGGTTCTCAAAGATAGACCTACGTTCGTGGTATCATCAACTTCAGGTGAAATAGTCAGATATCCCAATGACAGCCTTTCGAAGCAGGTACAAATAATTTGAGTATTTGGTCATGCCCTTTGGATTGACCAGTGCTCCCGCGGTCTTTATGGAACTTATGAACAGGGTGTTTCATCGGTATCTCGATTCCTTTGTTGTGGTGTTTGTAGATGACATTCAGGTATACTCTTGCTCTGAGGAGGAACACGAACATCACTTGAGGATCTTTTTGGGTATATTATGGGATCACCGCCTCTATTCAATGTTGTCAAAGTGCACTTTTCGGATCAGAGAGTTGATATTTCTAGGCATGTGATCTCAGATCATGGAGTTTCAGTGGTCCCTGAGAAAATTAGTGTGGTCATGACGTGGGAGAAATCGAAGAATGTGTTCAAGATCAGGGCTTTTCTTGGCTTGGTTGGTTATTACAGGCGATTCATTCAGGATTTATCTTGGCTTGCTTCACCGATGACTGCCCTCACCCAGAAAGGGGTGAAGTTTGAATGGGGTCCAAAATGCTAGGTGTCATTCGAGGGGGTGAAGAGGCGGTTGAATAACGCCCCGGCTGATTTTTCCAGAGGATGGAAAGGGATATGTGGTCTATTTTGTTGCTTCAGTTATAGGTCTTGGGTGCGTCCTTATGCAGGATGATCATGTGGTCGCGTATGGCTCTCGCCAACTTCATCCACATGGAAAGAACTATCTGACCCATGACTTGGAGTTGGCAGTGGTGATGCATGCTTTGAATACTTGGCGTAACTACCTCTTTGGGGAGAAGTTTTTTGTATACTCTGATTCCAAAAGATTGGCTTATATCTTCTCGCAGAAGGACCTCAACTTGAGGCAGCATCGCTGGATCGAGTACTTATAGGGGTTCGACATTGACATTGTCTATACCCCAGGCAAGGGTAATGTGGTGGCTGACGCCTTGAGTAGAAGGGTTCCAGAACAGGCTTTGAGGAAGTCCAGTGATGAGTGGGCATTGATGGGGCTCTTTTCTCAAATGAATGTAGAGACCAGGGAACATAGTGGAGGGGAATTCTTGGTGAGCGTCTAGTTGAATCCTTCTCTATTGGAGCCGATTCTGCAGGAACAACCCATTGATGACCTTTGTAAGAGGTCAAAGAAGTTTCTTCAGGGTGTGGAGACATCCACTGATTGGTCATCGTCTCCCGAGGGTATCTTGTGATTCAAGGGCCGTTCATTAGTGCCATTATCTCTACGGAAGGTTGTGATGTAGGATAGCCACTAGTCTAAGTGTGCTATCCATCCGAGAGACACTAAGATGTATTATGATGTCTTTCGGCAGTTTTGGTGGCCTTGTATGAGACAAGACATAGCAGACTTTGTTTCGAGATGCTACACATGCCAGCAGGTGAAAGCAGAGCACCAAAGGCCTTCCGTTTTTCTCCAACCACTACCCATTCCTCCCTGGAATTGGGACGAGGTCCCCATGGAAATAATTTTGTCTTACCTCATACACCTCTGGGTAAGTATGCCATTTGGGTGGTGATTGATCATCTGACCAAATCAACCCACTTCATTCCTATAAAATATACAACTAAAGTGGATGACTTGGGCCATTTTTATCTTCAGAAAGTGGTGAGACTCCATGGTGTACCATCAGTAGTTGTATTAGATAGAGACCCCCAATTCACATCTTGATTTTGGGAAGGCCTTCTGAAGACCTTGGGGTCTCAAATTAAGATGAGCTCGACATACCACCCTCAGAAAGATGGTCAGACAGAGCTGGTGAATCAGATTTTGGAGGACATGCTTTGTGCATGTGTCCTGGAGTTTGGTGGTTCTTGGGATAGCCATTTGGGATTGGTTGAGTTTTCATATAATAACAGTTACCAATCCTCGATTTGAATGGCCCCTTTTGAGGCGCTCTATGGTCGGCCATGTCAGTCCCCCCTATGTTGGGCTGAGTTAGGAGAGACATCACTGTTGGGGTTGAGCCTTGTGCAGGAGACTTCTGAGAAGTCCAAGTTGATCAGGAAGGGCTTACTGACATCTCAGAGTCATCATAAATCTTATTCTTCCCAGAGGCATCGAAACCTTGAGTTTTCTGTGGTTGACAGGGTATTCATGAAAGTGGCCCCTCGTCTGGGCCATCGTCGATTGGGGAAGCAAGGTAAGTTGATGTTGCGGTATGTCGGGCCCTTTGAGATAACTGAGCGTATTTTCACGGTGGAATACTGGTTGGCCATACCTTCTCAGTTGACGTCCATCCATGATGTCTTCCACGTATCTTAGTTGAAGAAATACAACCTGGATCCGTGCCATGTGTTGAGTTGGGAAGAACTGGAGATAGAGCCTAACTTGTCTGTTGTTGAGAGGCCGGTGAAAATATTGGACTCCCAAGAGAAGATACATCAAGGTAAGTCTATTCCATTAGTCTGGGTTCTATGGTAGCATTGTAATGATACACATGAGACATGGGAGCGAAAGTCATGGGTCGAGGTAAAGTACCTATTCTTGTTTTCCAATCAAGCTTCTTGCTAACTTTCCAGGGTGGAAATTCTCTCATGGTCGGAAGAATTGTCAAATACATGACATATTTTAAATTTATTTTTCATTTAGTTTACATACTTGATTTGTTTTGGGGGTTTTCCATGCATTTTTGAGAGAAATGGTGGGTTTCCAAAACATGGGCCAACCCGGAGCTCATTTTCAGTTTTGAAAGTATATTTTGATTCTTTAATAACTCCTTCGTTTTCAACCTTTTTTACCCATTCAACTTCCAAAATGACATTCATTTAACTATTCAAACCACAAAAGAAATTTGGACCCCTTAAAAATTCATTAGCATCTTGTATTTGGGTGATCAAATTAGGTATTAGGCCAACCCGAAAGTCCATTTCCATTTTTTAACTTTGTTTTTAATTATTTCATAAAATATTCATTTTTTATCCTATTTCAAGGATTCCACCTCTCACCTTCTCCCACTGTACCAGGCCGTACCCCGAGTTTCATTTCCCCTCTTTGGAGATCGTATCAGTCAGTAATTAGGGATGAACTTCTCAGGTTTCTAAAATCATCCAGATTTCTCAAGTAAGTGACCATCCTTCTAAGTTCCTTCCTTCTCATTAAGCTTTCCCTTTTTTTATTGAATCCACAAATTTATAGAAGCTAGGGATTTGTACCTAGGGTTTCATTTTGAGTTTCTTGGTCTAATCCTCTAGTTTTAGGTTTGATCTCACTCCCTTGTGGTGCGGTGGTTGTGCGGTTGAAGTTCCGCACTAGGATTTGTGGTTCTTGACTCTTTTGGTAGGTGATTCCATGTTTATTCAAACCTTATGTCTTATCATTCTATATTTATCATAATTTTAGGTTTATCTAATTTTATTAATGCTTAGAAAATTTGTTTTATTGGTGTTTGTTTTACAAATGAATTTTTAATTGCAAATTTCATTTGAAATTGGGGGGGGGTTCATGGGAATGTTTTATTGGTTTATTTGGGAATGTACTATTAATACTAATTGATTTTATTGAACTATAATAGGGATTCCAATAATTTTCTGAATTTTATCCCCTTTATTTTTTTCTGTGAAAATGTGGTTTAATAGTGTTTTTGGAACATGTGAACTTTAAGTCCCATGTTTGTGTAAAAATGGCGGTTTTTCAAAGTTATCATTTCATGGTTCACAAGGGGCTGCCCTAAATTTTTTTTTATGTTTTAATAGAAATGTATTGGTCTGAATTTTCTATTTTGGTAACTTTATGGTGTGTACGTAGTGTGCAAGTTTGGTTCTTAAGGAGTTTGGTGTGTGAAACATTACTGGATTTGGAGGAATTGTTTTATTAAAAATCTATGTGTTTTGTTGTGTGTTTTAAGTGGTATAAAATGTGATAGATACTGTATTATTTGTGTGTGACCAGTAGTGGTGTGTTATATGAAAATAGATTTATGTTTCATGATGAAATTTATTGAGCACAAAAGCGGAAGCCTGGGTACCTAGGTGTGGCAGATTTGTACTAGTACAGCTAGTGGACCGGATGGGTTTTGTCCCTGTTTCACTTAGCATTTGGATAATGAAAACTCTTAATACACTATGTGGATGATGATTGGGGACCACTAGGTTATGGTCATGTTCCTTACTAGTGGCTCGTGCACGAGAAAATATTTTTCTATGGTTACTTTACACCGAGGTACGAGATACATAGGGCTCGAGACAACCTAAGTCCTAGGGGTGTTCCTGATTTTCTTTCTCATTGGATTTGTGGTATTTACCCATATACTAGGGTGTGTTTGGAATTACATTAAAATAGCTAAATTTTTTATTTTAATTTCTTAACATTCTGAAATTTTAGGACTGAAAACTATTTTCATTTTAATGTTGCCTTTCTTGGAATTTTAACACTGTTTCACCTTGTGTATTAAAATTGATTGTTTTGTTCACATTGTATTGCATGATCTTTGGAATAATCTAGTGGTATCCTATTGGGATTAGGCCCACACCCTACTTAAACCCCTTGGGAGTAAGTAGACCTTCTTATGTTTGACTCGGGTAAAGGGAAGGCTAAGGGTGATGGCGGTTCAGGGTGTTAGTCCCCATCACAGGAGCGGAGTTGTGGAGAAGGCTTGCGGGTGACGACCCCCTTGTCATGTGGAGTATATGGGGATGTCTTTCTGTTGTCATTATTTTTATTTGGACCACTTTTAGTGTCTTTAAACATATTTATTCTGATCTGGTTTTGTTAAGAATTGTTTAGCATGAAAATTTCAGATTCTAATTATTTATTGTTTTTTTAATGTTTTATGCTTTCATACTCGAGTAAATCATTCCCAAACAGGATTTTTTTGATACCTGGGTGCTTGTGCAAGCCCTTGGGGATAGGGAATTCCCTTCGTTCCTTGCTATGGGCCGTGTTTGGTGACGTTAATGGTGGCCACCAGATCTGGTTCGTGACACTTAGCTTCTCAAAATGTTTCATGCTTAAGTGTTTTTCATAAATATTCTTGGCTCTGGCATAGGAGACCAGGACACTGTAATGTTCACTCCATTAAAAAGATAACTAGAAAAGGCCTAGTCAAAGACTTTCCCAAACTTGAGTTTCCACATGATAATGTATTCAATCCCTGTCAAAAGGGAAAACAACACACAATCTCCTTCAAAAAAAAGATAGAGGTTTCTACTTATCAACCTCTCAAATTGGTTCACATGGATTTGTTTGGACCATCTAGAGTTTCTAGTTTAAATGGGAAGCACTATTTTTATGTTCTGGTAGATGATTTTTCTAGATATACCTGGACCTTCTTCATGGCTCACAAAAGTGAGGCCTGCTCTTATTTTACTAAGTGTGCGAAGTCTATAGAAAATCTTAGTGGCCATAAAATTAAATATTTAAGAATTGATCATGGTCGTGAGTTTGAAAATCAAGAGTTTGAATACTTTTTCTCACAAAATGGTTATAGTCACAATTTCTCTACCCCTACAACACCTCAACAGAATGGTGTTGTAGAAAGAAGAAATAGAACCCTGCAAGAAATTTCTAGAACAATTATTAGTGAATTTTACTTACCTACTAACTTTTGGGCGGAAGCCATTAATATAACATGCTACATAATAAATAGATTCTTGATTAGACCAATTATTAAAAAGACCCCATATGAAATCTGGAACAATAGAAAGCCAAAGGTTAATTTGTTTAGATTTTTTGGTTGCAAAGTCTTTATTCTCAACACTAAGGATAATCTTGAAAAAATTTCACCCAAAAGTGATGAATGGATTTTCCAAGGTTACTCAATTTTAAGTAAATCTTATAGATTATTCAATAAGAGAACTAAATGTGTGGAAGAATCTGTTCATATCAAGTTTGATGAAATAGATCCACATGAGCTTAGAGCTATCCAAGAAAATCTATAGGATGATTTATCAAATCTGAACATCAACTCAAAATCCTCAAATTCCTCTGTGAAAGAATCTGTGAAAACTTCCAATTCTAGAAATTCCCTTCAATCGAGTGATAGTGAACTTGAATATGTTGATGAACCTGAAATCACTAGTCCCTCTTTTTCTAGAAAGGTTATAACCCTTAAAAACCATCCCTTAGATGCTATTGTAGGAGACTTAGAAAAAAGAACAGAAACTAGAGCCTCTCTTAGAAATCAAGTTGAACATCAAGCCTTCTTGTCACAACTTGAACCTGAAAACATTGATGATGCCATAAACGAAAAATTTTGGGTAATGGTTATGCAAGAAGAACATAATCAATTTTAAAGAAATAAAGTTTGGAATCATGTTGAAAGACCCAAGGACACATTAATCATAGGCACTAAATGGGTGTTTAGAAATAAGGTAGATGAAGCTGGAAATATTTCTTGGAACAAGACTAGATTAGTAGAAAAATTCTATAGACAAGAAGAAGGAATAGACTATAAGGAGACCTCTTCTCCAGTATCCAGACTTGATTCCATCAGAATCCTACTTGCCTATGCCACACATCTGAATTTCAAACTATATCAAATGGATGTAAAGAGTACATTCTTTAATGGGTATATAGATGAGGATGTCTTTGTTGAACAACCCCCTGGATTTACAAATCCTCATTTTCCCAATCATATATTCAAACTATTAAAAGCTTTATATGGTTTAAAACAAGCTCCAAGAGCTTGGTATGATAGATTGAGTACTTTTATCATTTCCAATGGTTTTACAAAAGGAATAAATGATTCTACCTTCTTTATAAAATGAATTTATAATGATGTTTTAGTTGTTCAAATCTATGTAGATGATATTTTTTTGGATCTTCAAAAAATTCATTATTTATTGATTTTTCTAAAATGATGCGAAATGAATTTGAAATGAGTTTAATGGGTGAAATAAAATTATTTATTGGATTTAAAATCTTTTAAAATAATGATGGAATTGTTTTAACTCAATGTAAATACACTAGAGATCTTCTAAAACGTTTTGGATTGGATAGCACTAAAAGTAGTGACACTCCCCTGAGTACCACCTGTATGCTGGATCTTAATTTAGATGGAAAATCTGTTGATCCAACCACTTATAGAGGAATGATTGGAATTTTACTCTACTTAACTGCTAGCCATCCAGACATTATGTTTAGTGTGTGTGTGTGCTCGTTGTCAAAAAAAAATCCTAAATAACCTCATTTAAATGTTTTAAAGAGAATTTACAAATACCTTCAGCATACCCCCAATCTAGGACTGTTCTATCCTAAAGGAAAATAATTTGAAATAGTTAGTTATTCTGATTCTATCTTTGGTGGATGTAAGTTAGATAGAAAGAGTACCTCTGGAACATGTCACCTTTTAGGCAAGTTACTAGCATCATGGTGTCGTAAGAAACAAAATTATGTTTTATTATCTATTGTAGAAGCTGAATACATAGCTACTGGCTGTTGTTGTGCACAAATTTTATGGATGAAACACACTTTACTAGATTATGGATATCAATTCTGACATGTACCAATAAATTGTGACAACACAAGTTCTATTAACATCTCAAAAAATCATGTTTCACATTCAATGAAAAAACATATTGATGTAATACATCACTTTTTGAGAGATCATTATCAAAAAAGTGATATCACCTTGGAATTCATTGGTACTGAATATCAACTTGCTGATATATTCACTAAACCATTAAATTTTGAGAGAATGAACTACATCATACATGATCTTGTCATGATAAATCTCAAATAGATATCTTACTTGTCTTACTATTCAACATTTTACTATGTTTTACTTTACTGTTTTATGATTACAGTTTCTCAGTTACTTTCTCTCATGTTTACTGTCTCACCGTTAGCACTTTGTACTCACGGACTGACATTTACTGTCTCACCATAACACTCACTGACGTTCACACACTGTCTCACCATGATGACCACTCACTATCTCACTGTGATGACCACTCATTGTCTCACCGAAACGACCACTCACTGTCTCACCGGGATGACCACTTACTATCTCTCCGTAAAGACCATTCATGGTATCACCATGAAAATTATTTATGATTTTCATTAAACTCATATCACGATAATTTTTATTTCACCTCTTTTACTTTCCTGAGTTTTTATTTTTGTGACGATTGGCATTCCTAAATGATAAATCAAAAAGATTTACTCGGTTCTTCACTCGGACATTCTCTCATTTCGAACCCTTCAAACTTGCAACCCCTTCTCTCTCTCTCTCTCGAACCCTCATTGGATTCCAAGAATGTAACGTTTATCATCATCCACACCTAAGAAGCGCCACCCGAAGAATAAGAAGATTGCACCTAAGGTGACACCCGAAGGACCTTTAAATCCGAACCTCGTAAATCTCAGTGTTATACCTGAGAAAGTAAATTTCCCTGAATGGATTCTATCCGGAAAATCTATGGTCTTGAATGTGTTAAAAGAACATGGATGGTTAGATTGGTTATCAAATGAGAATATACCTATCTATCCTAGGCTAGTAGCTTTGTTTTACTAGTACGCACAGTTTTCTTTTGACTCTGGTGAAAGTTATGTTGTGAAGAGCTGGATCAATGGACAAATATGACCCTTCTCGTCGAGGATATGGGTTTCATGCCTTAGGATACCTCATGAAGTAATATGTGATGATTATCAAAGAGAACCTCCACCTACAACTGATTTATTTGATCTTGAAGATGCTCTGAAAACCCTAACCAGAAATGGCACTAAGAGAAGGGTCATCGCTGCATAACTTGATGGAGAAACAAGGCTACTATTTATGTTTGTTCAAAATATGGTTAGTCTAGGAAAAGGTTATTTTTTGTGTTAAAATATCAAAATGTGTTTTTGATTCATCTTATGAAGAATGGATACAATATTAACCTGTGCAAGTACATCATTCACCATATGTGTGAGTTGAGCAAGGTTACATCCAAGTCCACCTCTCTGTTTTACTATCGGATGATATCATCCATGCATGTTGCTAAAGGTGTAGTTGGACCTATTAAAGAAGTGCCTATGGAATGTGAATACTGTGTCTCTAAAGCCACTATCAGGAGAATGAAGCTAAACTGGAATCCTTGGAAAATGGAGTGGGTGGAAGACAATGTTATGTTTAATGAGAAGTTTAATCATATGGATTATCCATCAAGGCTGAAAGACATTTATGGTCATGGTTTGGAACCAGATGATCTTGTTGAGTGTTTAGAAGAAGCGGAAGAAGAGGGTGAAGTAACACATAGGGATGTCGTTATTGTTGATGAAGAAAGGACTATTGTTCCTCATGTTTTTCTTGAAGAAGAAGTTCCCACCGCTAGTGAAGATGTTAATCTGGAAATCCAACCCGAGGATGAATAAGAATCAGTGGTGATAGAATCTAGGAAGTAAGTCATGGAAGATCCTGTAGTAGAAGAACTCCCTGCTGTGCAAGAAGAAAATCTGGAAGAATTACTTGTGGAAAAATCTGTTCCTGAAATAATACCCTCTGCTGAAGAGAGGATGTAGATAGCCTTTCAGCTGGCTAGAAAATAGATGAATGAGGTACTTAGAGATGAAACTGTGGATTTAGACCAAGCTCTTGAGCTTCTCAGTACTAAAAAGGAGGCACCTGTTTAGGGGGAGAAAACCCAAAATCTTGAGTCTGATGAAGCCTGAAATCCAACTGAGTCAAGTCCTGTGGAAGCTCAGTACAAATTTCCTAGTTTTTATGACCTAAATAAGTCTCAGTAGGTTACTGCAACCGGGCTTGATCTCTCTTTCCAATTTCAGTTGAAATCATTCATAAACATTGCACCTGAGAAGGAAACTGAACCTAAACTTGTCCCAGTACCAATTCCTACACCTAAAACATTATCTGAATAGCCGTCCTTTTTCAGCAAGGATGATTTAATGGATTTTGGAGATACTCTCTTATCTGGTGTTGAGAAACTTATGAACTCCCAACCTCATCCTGTGAAAAATTTGAGTGAGAGAGATGCCTCACTACTTTTGGAAAATATCATTTGGAAAATACAACCTAAGATTCTCCTTGAAATTCAAGAAGTACGAGTTGAAAATAAGTTGCTCTGTAATGAAGTCAAAACCTGAGAAGCATGGTTGAAGACATGCAGAAAGAGATGCATTCGAGATCAGAGCCTCCTACTGCTCCTCTAGAACCCACTGTTTCTAAAATCACTTGAGATGTTGTGTCTAAGATTCACCATTATCTGTTATCCTTCAATGAAAAGATTGCGAAAAGCCACAAATAGTTGTTGAAAAAAATGATAGAGCTTGTGGTGAACCTTAATAAACTCACTGATGAGTACACCGGTTTTCTTCAAAAGGTACTGAATCAGCTCAAATCTCTGACAACAGCCATCAAAGCTTCTAATACCTCTACTCAGTCCTCTACACCTTCTTTGGAAATCACTTATCATAGATCTATAGTCAAAGAAGAGCTTCATAATGCTTTCATTGGATTTAATGTGACTTCTTTCTCTAAAGTTGTCAATAATAGTGATAGAGTTCTTGACCTTGTACAAATTCACTCCAAGATTGAAAATGATGCCCAACAAGAGATTTCTAAGAAAGTAGATTTTTATTTCAACCGAATTTTCTCCAAGACAGATATGACCAACCAATTCAAATACCTTTTAGATAATTTGAGAATTCCTCATATGACTCAAGCCTTCAAAAACCAAGTATAGAATCTAACAGAGTTTACCAGATTGTTGGAAAAGTTCATGGAAAACAAAGATGACTTTGAAAAAGCCATGCAGTATGGTGAAGATATTATTTCAATCTTCATCAAACACCTGAGACCTTATCTTCATGTCCAGAGTACAGCAATTGTTGCTCTAGCAGTGGAACCTCTCAGTCCTGGGCTTCCTACCTTCACTTCTGCTTTAGCCTCAACTACCATGTCTGTTGTCCAAGCTCTCAGTCAGATCAGGCCTGTGATTCTCGATGAGAAACTTCCTAGATCTTCTACTGCTCCTACCTTGGCTCCCTCACTCTTTGATGGTCTCCCTTTACCCTCTCTATCCACCATGTATCTACCTTCATCTACATCAACCACTTCCCCTATGGCTTCCTCTTTTTCTGTTGTTAAAGGAAACGAGAAGGAGAATCCTTGAAGAAGACTAGTGGTTACTATTTTTGATGGGCATACCATTATTTTTGGATTTCTCCTTTATTTTGTACTGAACTATTTACTCTTAATGGAAGGTGCAATGTTTACCCTCTCTTATTTCCAATTTTGGATAATCCCAAAAGGGGGAGAAGTTTATAAATGTTATTTTCTCTATAGTTGCATCTAATTTACACTTTAACTGTGCATGATTTGTGATCATCAAAAAGGGGGAGATTGTTGGACTCCTCATGTATTAATCATATTTTCATGATCAAAAATATTATTAAACCTAGTTAACTCCTATAAATTATATCCAATCATGTGTATTTATGTTTCAAGGTCTCTCATGCTTTATAATGGTTAAGATCAATCCATTTTAGGCATATTACTGTTTAAGTCTGAATACTGTTATTTGCCTAAGTATAAGACACCATGTAGCCTGAAACAGTAAGCCTGACACCATGAAGACAAACACCATGAGGCCAGACACAGTAAGCCATACACCATGAAGCTAGAAACCGTGAATCCAGACACTGTGAATCTAGACACCATGATGCCAGACACCATAAGCCAAACACCGTATGCCAGACACCGTATGTAAGACACCGTGAAGAAAGACACCGTGAAGAAGACATCGTGACACTCAGACAATGTGACACTCAGACACTGCAAACAAGACACCGTGACACTCATACCGGAACACTCAGACCAGGACACTTAGACACTGTGTGAAGGAGACATCGTTTTCATTACATACCGTGACACCGTTTCTTAAAATTTTTTTTCATCTTTCAATTTAATGGTTAACGGTCATATTTGATGCCTTTATTGCACATACATAATTAATGTTTCTTTGTATACATAGTATGAGGTACGAGGTATGAAACACATGGAACCTGTTAGCTAAAACGCATGCATTCAAAGATAAAGAGTAAAGAGTGCCCAAGAATAAGACAACATGATACTGAACGAAAAACAATCCTATGAGCACGACCACAAATAACACATTGCTATATTTTCAAAGAAAGCATTGTCTCATGCATGAAATCCGACTCTACTGAAGAACATACGAAGTACACTGGAATCCATAGAACATCTTCACATTATCAAAACTCGTGAAGAACACAAGATGAATCGAGACACTGTATTTTTCAAGAAAAAACCAGAGAAGGTCTTAGAAGCATTTATGTTTAATCAAAGTAGTCCAGAGCAGCACTTAGAATCATTAGCGCATTATAAAATCATACCTAAAATATCTTAGTGATTCTTTTACTTACTTTTGAGCAGTGTGTGTACTCTATATATTCCATACACACACTGACTCTTGTGCTAAACTGAAGGATTTCTAAATCCTTACCCAAAACTCTTTATACTTTTTTCACCCATGACAACTGTGGAAGAGGTCTCTATGTGACCTGGAGAGTCTATGTATTTTTGTTAACCCCAATACAGAGTGTGGATTAAAGTTTATTTATATGAACTACTTGGTGGCAGGTGATCACCAAGTGGAGTGGATTAGGTCTCGGCTTGAGACTGAACCACATTTTTCATATCCGCTGTGATATTTAAATTTAGCCTTCTTTGTTTTACTGTTTTATTTCATAAACCAAAAAACTCTAATTCCACATTGATAGTTAGTATTGGAAAGAAGTTATAACTGATTTTTCTTACTAGGATAACTTTAAAAGTAAAATTAATAACACCAATTAAGATTACTGAGAATTAATCAATCTTCTAAGAAGTTTTTTAAAAATTCAAACACTTATAATAGTATAACCATGATTAACTGGGCTGTATCTATTTTTGGGGAAAACAATTTCTTTTAGAAAAATATTTTTGTAACAGAAATTTTTTTAGTTACTCAATTCACCCCTCCCCTCTTGAGTAATCTACTCCAACCAACATTAACCTTTTAAGGAATTGTTGATTCCATCAAGACAACCACCAAACAAAACATAATAACATTTGGTGTACATGTTTATGATAGTGATAATCATCATCTTAATGATCAAATTGTTTCCATATTGATAATTATAAAAATTCTGGACTTCAGCTTCATTATAGGGAATATTCTTCATAAACAATATTGAAAACATCAATTTATATTTTTTAAATATATTTTAGAAAGATATATTAAAACTCAAATGAGAAAATGAATAAATTAAACCACAAAAAACACTTAATATTTCGTAGTCATTTTCTAGGGAAACATCATGCTATTTATTTAAATAACTCAATGACATGAAAAAGTTAACAAAAAAAGATAAACATTCTCTGGTATTACAAAATAGAAATGATATACTTAACAAAAATAATTACCTCCTAATAAACATGATTCCAATAGGAAAAGACATCACTTGTTATGTAATCTTACATCATGTTATCCATTGTAAAATTAAACATTTAATAAATATTTTAACACATAGGATACATGATTTAAAATTTTAAAATAATACATTCTTCGAGATCAAAATATAAAACTACATGTGTAGTATCACTATGTGTCTTGATTAAAATTCGAAAAAACATTATACTAAAAAATTTCATTAATCTAATTTTTTTTATACACCACAATAAAGGTTAAATGATTTTACTTCCACATTTAAATAAAACTAGATTAGCACATAAATTTACTTCTTATTCTAAATTAAACATTCCACACGTGTTACATTCTCAATATTTACATAAAATAAATTTTATAAAATCTATCAAAAATATTTTATAATTTCTAAATGATCTGAAAAATAAACTACTTATAGCTTAAAATGTGAGGCAAAATTAATTAAATTCTATAAATTTTATTATTCTTGAGATGAATTGGTTCAATCATGTGAAATAGTTTCAACTCTCAAAAGGTTACTACACAACGTTCTTATTATTCTATAATAATTTAAATCAAATAGAGGACATCCTTAAAATAAATCCCTAACACATGAAAGTTACATATAATGTGTAAAAATGCAACAAATGTCATGAAATTAATATTTAGATATTCAATGTATTAACAATTTAGAATAATGAAGCTCTTAAATATTATTTGAAGATAATAACTATATTTTTATTTAAAATCATTATAATTTATAATGGTTATAACTAAGTGTGTTTATCATATTACAATGTTTAGAAATAAATTGAAAAAAATCACAATTAATTCAAAAAAAATCAACTGCATGATTATAAAATATAAATGGATTAATACTACAAAAATATATTCATTAAAAAAAATTAATGTACAGTTATTCATGTATTGTTTTCTGGTTTACATAAATTATCAACAATAATAATAGTTATTTTCTAATAATTACAGAATAAAAATGAACAAAATAAAATTTATAATAAATCCATAACACATGCTTGTAATACATCATGAATAAAATAAAAACCATAACATATGAACTAACATGGAATTCAAAATAATCCTAAGTATGGTTTCAAAATAATTAATTTTAGCATGCCAGTATGAAATTTACTTTCGGTAACATTTTTTACAAAGGTTCTCAAAATTTAGAATATATTCACAAAAAAATACACAAAGAATGATTCAGAAACAATTTAAAACATTAGAAAAACAATTTATCAAGATATGAATTCTAAAAATGAAATTTGTTAACCTTTTAAAGATCCTGTTATAATATTTAAGGATATAACACATTTAAATTATCAATAATGTCTTGAAGAAATAGTTTATTCCAGTTAATCACCAGTTTTTTCTACTTTTGAGGTTATAATACTAATTTAGAAAACAATATATATTCATTAGAATCTAAATATTGATAATAATAATAGAAAAATAAAATAAAATTTCAATAAATTAATGATAATTAATTTAACAAGCATGATGTAAATGATTTTGCGTATACCTAGACATGTTCATTAAGTTATCAAATTTATTGTGTTAGATCATATGGGGCCTCATAACATATGTTTCTTAGTCATTTTATTTGGTTTGTATCTTGTTTTATGACTAAGATTCACCACTACCCTACCATATCCTTTCAAACATCACTTATTACCAACACTAATATCTACACTCCCTCTCAACCAAAACATTTTATAAAACTCTATCATGACCCCATCCCTTGAAAATAACCCTTATTGAGCCAAAATTGAATCAAGGGAGATAATGACACCTAATTCTTACCTCATGTAGTGCCTAGGTTGGTTACTAGCAATAAATGTATTTAAGAATGATCAAATCGAAAGCATAACCCTCATAATTCCAAAGAAAGGAGATATAAAACCCACTAAGACCACTGAATGTAAATAAATTTAACCAAAAATAAATCTTCTCCATTCCCATAACCCAAAATTATTAAACGTTCCAAAAAAATTAATATAATACACGTGTAAGAAAAAACACCAAAAATTCCTAACTAAAACCAAGATACCCGAGTAAAAACTCCAATTTTCATTGAACTTTACTAAAAACACAAGTAAACTATGGTGGGGTGAGCACTTAGGAGTTCTCATTAGGATCATATATCGAAAATATAAACTTCCATGTAAAATATATATACATTAATATCCATGTTTGAATTCAACCAAGTAAGAAAAATAAAAAGCACATATGTTTTAGAAAACATGTATAAAGAGGTACAAGAAACCTATCATCAAAACCCCAATATCTATAACATCCACATACGGAACAACATTAACACCACAAACATCATTAGAACCACTAACAGACTACAAAATCCTTACACCAAATTTAAATTTATATCGACTCTAACCAATAAAATCATGGCTTCTCACACACAAACCAGTAGGGAACAGGTATGATCACCGTATTTCTAAGAATAAGAATGTGAACATTAAACAACACCCTTAAGATATCATCAACCTTCTTACCATACATCTATAATTGGTTCACCATGACTACATATATCTACATATTAATCATCAAAAATCTACAACCTCATCACTACAATTAACAAAATTCCACCACTTTCCAACCATCAAACAATAGGGTAATGTATTCTCTAAGGAGACATTGACCTTGTTCCATCCTACTTCTGCGTACATCCACCACAAATACTATGATAATCTCTAAAATTGGGTATGATGAACATGTACAGCACAAACCTCATGAAATCTGCCTACCATGAACGATTCCCACAATTAATCAACTCATCCTATCTTCAATCATCACATCCAGGGAACTATAAATTCATGACCTCATAGCCTATGATCATATTCTAAACCAAATCCATTACATCCCATTGAAAAAATATTCAATCACTACAAGACATTACGACACATAAAGGTAGTATTCAATACATCTTCGCACCCCAATACTAATACCATCATATGATAACAACATCTTGGAAAGAAAACACTTTTCATGGCATAAAACCTTCACTAGAAAAACCAAAACTAGGTTAGGAAGAAGGACACATAATAAATAATTAACATCAATCAAATTAATTCAACAACATCATTTATAATTTTATTAAATATCATTAAATTCATTGTACCATTCATTAAAAAATTACCATAGAAAAAAATATATAAACTACTTGTAAATAAAACAATACATATGATTATTCCATTAAATTAGAAACTATATGTGTTTAAACATTTAAGGTGTATTTATGAACAATATATAACTTCATAAAATAAGTCTGGAACATGAATTACATGCCAATCATAATGGAATTTAGCCCACATTTCAGACATTATGATACTTAGGTGATCAATCTGTTTATGAGGGTAAATTAGTTTATCAATGGTAGAATTAACATAAAACCCTAAGAATGGTAATACATCATGGAATTAAATATTTAAATATTTATAAATATCCCACCGTGTATTTAATTTCATACCATTATCAAATTCTCCAAGATTTCATTATTTTTGAAAAAAATTGTGTATTTAGGTTTCCTATCACCTATATTAACTAGTGAAATAATATCATATATAATCACGAAATAAAATCCAAAAATAACAAACCAATTATAAAAATAAATTTCATCATTATTAATCAAGAATTATGATTCATCCAACCCTTATTCCTTTATATAGTTCTTCATAGTTTTCAGCTCACTATGCCCAAGACCATTATTAATGATCTCTTGCTCGCCATATTACATAGGTGAGCTACCAATGTGCCACACCTAGTATGGCACTGATCGTAGGAATTTCCATATTTCATGTTTTACATAGGTAGTTCTTCTAGCCAACACACCATCCAAAATGGTTTGGAAATCCGTTTGGATAGATGGGTCATACACTGTGCCACATAAACAGTCCTATAAATATAAAACACCACCCAAAGCTCAATAAATCTATACTACATGATATTTTAACCCCCAAAATGGCTTGAAGATAAATATTGTCCTCCAAACCACCTCAAATATTTCCAAAAACAACTCCAAACACCCAAGGAAATATTGGAATGAGTCAGAAAGTTCTGATCCATTACATGAATGCACACAAAGATTTCTATAATGTTAAGGATTTATTAAGACTTTTTTATAAATCTCTATCTATTTGAGTAGCCTATAATTCTTCTTTAATGATTTTTTTGGTACCAAATAAATTCTTTTCTAACCCCATTGGACCCTAAATAGTTTGGAAACCAAAATAATCTACAAATTAATATTTATGGAAAAACTTCTTGGATTCCATATGAATTATTTATTATACATGGATAGTGGATCCTCTTATAATATGACAAAATATCCATCAATTTTTATTTAATAAAAATCTATAATGGTGGCATAATAACTTTTAGAGATAATTCCAACGGTGATGTAAAAGGTTTTAGAGAACATCGTATTTCTAACTCAACATTATTTTAGATTGTTTTATTTGTTTTTGGTTTACAATATTATCTATTAAGAATACATCAATGAAATAATTTTGGTATTAAATATGAATTTTAAAATTATAAATATTTAGCTTTAAAGGAAGAATATTTATTTTTTTAGGATCAACAAAACGATAATATTTAAATTATTAATCTTGATTAATTAACTAATCTACATGTAAAGTGTTTGAATATTGTGTAAAATGATATTTTACTACAGGAATAATTACTTGAACATATATATTTCATAATATTTCATAAAATTTATAAACCTGAATGAGTTTAATGGTAATCCAATTTGAATAAATATATGTTTCTTGTGTTTGACACTTGAATGAAAGGGAAATAAGATAAATGTTCATTAATATTTGTCAATATATTATAAACGACCATTAAAATCAGTGCATATTTATTTATTTAATCATACATAGGTTACTATTATTAGTGGAATGAAATTTATTTTAGTTATTATAGATTATTTAAGTATATTTACTTATGTTTACTTTCTATCCCATAAAAATGTAAAACTATCATAATTTAATACACAATAGGAAAAGGAATCAAGATTATTTTTATTTGTACTGATAGATTATGTAAATTATGAAATATGTATTTTGTAAATTTGTATTAAAATAATATTTATTTGTTTAATTTTAAATATCTAGGATACCATAGAATAATTTATCTTTTAAAAGAAACAATCAAACCTATATAGAAATTTATATAACCAAGTTAAATAAATATATTTTACCTAATAATTATTGGGATGATGTTTTTTTACTGATTTAAATATTTTAAATAGAACTATTATTAGAGAATTTTTAAAAATATCACTTCTAAATTTTTGAATGAAATTAAATATATTGTTAGTTATTTAAGAGACTTAGGATGCACTATTTTTATTCTCAATAAAAAAGATAATTTGGAAAATTTTCATGAAAAATTTGATGAAGGTATTTTCATAGGATATTATAATATCAGTAAAGCTTATATAGTATAATTATAAAATATATATGATTATTGAAGAAACTATTCGAGTTAATTGTTATGTGAATAATGTGAAACATAAATCAAATTTTGAAAACAATGAATATAGTTACATATTATATAAATTTGGATAAAGTTATTATAATTAATTAAACTTTTGAATTGAGGGGTGTCATACTACTTCTCAGTTTGATACAAATTGTTAAATATCACACAAATATCACCATATTGATAATATTACCAGAAATTTTGATTCTAAAATTAAAACCGTATGATCTATTTTTAATTTTTTTTATAATTATCATATAGTTTTTTCTTTATTATCATGTTTAATCAATTGAATACATTTTTTCATAAAAAACATTATATAATTTTATGAATCTCTTATCATATTTTATAGATCCTTATAAAATTCTTTGTATATATTAAGGGGAGTTTTTAACTACTTTATATATATATAATTTTCAAATCTATATAATTTGGGTTTGAGGTTTATATTTTCTAATAATTGAAATAATGATGAAATTGAGGGAGAGATCTTATTTATTTTTTATTGATTATTTTCTATTTTAGTTGAGGTATTTTATAATGAAGAAATTCATAGAGATATTTAAAATATAAAATTATTAAAGTGTGTTAAATTATTCATGAACCATGTAATGTATTCTATAAAATACACTTAAAATTTTAACCTACAATTCCCATGTCTTGAATAAAATTCATTTTTTTTAAATCGATTCAAAAATTATTGTATTAATTTTTTTAGTCATTTAAAAAAAGGGGAATAATATTTTTAGTTTGTTTTTTACATTTTAGTAATTTATCAAAAAGGGGTATTAGTTGATCACGATCATTTACCCTTTAATCATTATTAGTTTATGTATTTTTATTTAAATGATTTTTTATTATATATTAATTAAGGAAGAACTTTATTACATATTAATTACAAAAAAACATTATAATTTATTAATTAAAAACCCACTTTATTATAAACATTAAATTACAGGTTCATTATGGTTCTTATAAAATAATTTATTAGAAAAATATAAGTATTATACTCAATTAATTTTTACTCTTACTTTTTTAACTAATATTTTTTTTACTTTATAAATTGGATAATTATAAAATCTCAAAACACTAGTTACATATAACAATTATTTTACAATGGATTCTATAGTCACTATTTTTTGTATATTATATTATAATTTAAATCATAATTATATCTTGGTAAATGATTTATATGATTTTTATAACATCATCATTACCCAATTACATTTCATCTTTAAAAACTATATATAAATCCTTTTAATGATAAATCATTGATAATGTCATGATGTTTACCTAGGACCTAATTGATCCTTATGTAAAAAAAATTCAGGTTTTTGAAAATGGTATTTTAAATAAATTCATGTTTACATAAAATAAAAAATACATAAAATTAATTGAACATTTTGTTAAATCTATATTACTCATACACTTATTTACTTTACATTTGTTTTTTAAGAACATTATGCAATATTTTTTCCACCTTTACATGTTTCCACAATTACTCAGTTATTTTTGTTATCTTCATGTAGAACTATTTTATCCTTATTCATATATGTAGTCACTATTAAATAAATATAAAACATATCCATTTAAAATTAAACTGGTTTATCATTATATGTAATTTACTTATGTGATTTTTATGATTACATGATAAATATATTTATGTGAAAATAATAATTTGAGATATGCCGTTTGGATTTATTTTATTTTTATATTATACAGATATATTTGATTATAAACAATTTTTTTCTCATCATCATATATAAATATGATCTAAAGAGTTTAAACTTAGTGTTTATATATTTTTATATTTTCTATGTTTATGATTCATGTTTTTAAAAAGTGTTTCAAACGTCAAATTTTTTAAATGGAAAGTATGTGTCGAGATTTATGAGATGCCTTGATTGATAAATAAGGTGGATATTTTTATGTTTTTTATTTATCATAGTTATCATTTAATGAATCCCAAATATTTTAATTAGTTTATTAATTTAATGATGATAATTATATAAGGCTTGATAGAGTATTCACAGTTCTTCAACCTTGGGAAATAATTTTTATGGTAATTCTAGAATAGATATTATTATTATTTAGAATTATTTAAACCATTATATAATGATCTATATCTATTTAAATATTTATTTAAATAGGGATAAAAGCTATAGGTGATGGTCCTACACTTAGATATGGGAGATATACTTGACTGATTAACTTTTTTGAACAATTAATATAATTTTATGAATATGACTGAACAATGTTCAAACTACCGGTGGAACCTTTAGGTTGATCACAAATTATACAATCAATATTATCTTAGAGAGACACCATGATCCACTATTTTGGAGCCAATTATTTATCTTAAACATTCTTCATGGACTACCTCAATGTTGTCTCTCTGATTCCTCTATTAATTCGACCAATCATTCTCTTATTCTAAAATTGTATTCTTCTTTATTCATTACACCAAAATATAATTCTTCTTAATGGGTTGTTATAATTAGGATAAAAATACAGTTTATTTCTATGACTCTAGGAAAAAATATTTTCCATAATCCATTTCTGATGCACAATAAAAAGTCAAGTTTGTTTTGTGCTCTTGAATCCACTAGAAAATGTAGTTTGTAACGCATTTGTCACTTTTAAAATTTAGATCATTCTAGTGAATACAATAAATTTTAAGTCGTTGAATGGTGTGATGTTTATATTTAGAATCACTTTGATCTGATCTACTATAATAATTTGGTTGCAATAGTTAATTTCTAAAACAAAAATAAATGATTAAAATTTATGAATTAATTTTAGGTTTAAATATCTTTCATGTTTAAGTTTATTTAAAAAATAATAATCCGGTCTATTATCCCCCTCTAATAATTTTTCTATTTCATTTTAGACTAATTATATTCCCAAGATAAATATTCATGACTATATGTTTTATATTACTAATAGTTTTTTTCTTATGTTTAATGTGTAAAAATTATTCTTATAAATGTCATATCATTCATATAATGAGTTATATGTTAGGGAAGATATAATATTTAGTAATTTTCATCCTTAAATAAAATCTATTTTTGGGTTAATAATGTAAATATAATGGCTAGAAATAATTTATACATATTAGGTGTTATAATTTTATTTTGAATTTAGATCTCCCTTGAGTAGTGATTCCTGGGTAGTTGGACATTGTGGTGAACATCCCACTAACCTAGGGTCTAATGCTTTATTTCTGAAATGGTGGTTGGCAGCCTGTCACGTCATTCTTTCTCTTATGTGGATTTTGGTTCCATATGATTATATGTATTTACATTAAATGGTATCATATACCCTACTAATGGGTCACATTAGAATATGCTTGAATATAATTATTTGTTATTTTTATGTAAGTTAACCAAATAAAGAGTTGTATAAGGATTTATATATTAATATGTATTTAAAAGATTAAATTTTTAAGGTGTATGATATAATAACTAAATTATTATAAGCATACATTCCGTAATAGAATACATGAGATATGTTAGTGACATTTGAACAATACATAAAATATAAGTAGTACATTCCTTTTAAAGAAACACTTTTCATGACCTCAATTACCCAATTGGTAAGGTTTTCCAATGTAGGGTGACCATTAATAGTAGTTTGTATGGAAAACAACTCACGGGTGACCTTAATAAGATTAAGTTCTTTTATTTTTCATGATATTTGGCTCACACATTATTGGGATACCCAAAATAACAAAATACAAGAGTAATAGTGTTTAGATAATCTATATGATCTATTGGGAAGTTCTTTTTATAGTAAACTATCAAATGGTCCTATATGATATGATTGATATGATGTCCAGTGAAAATCAATATATTTTGTTATAAATTATAAAACAACCGAATGACTTTGTTAAATATGGATCTCATCCCACTAATCAATATGATTTTATTTAAATAGGGCATAGTTTAGTTGGATCAGATTTAATATAATTCATTATTAAATTAATCTAAATCATTTTTCACATTTGAAAAAGTAATTTCTTATTTATGAAATTTAATCATCATAATGTAATATGCAATTGAGATCATTTCAGAAAAAGTAAAATCTCGATCAAATAAAAATTCAAAACTGATACATAAAATTTAGAATCATTCATAAGAAAAAAGAAAATTCTATACATTATAGAAACCCCTTCCCATCATTTCAATTGGTGAATTTTTTCAATAGAAAAATATGGATTCTTAAAATAATAATGTAATATATTTTATTATTGAATCCACCAATATTATTATGTATATAAAACAAAAGATTCAAAAACAAAATGAGAAAATGTATTTGTTCAAGATGGTAGATAACCTTAGAAGGTTCTATCAATAATAAGATAGATATGAGAGGTATGAGATTTAAAAGGAATTTCTTAGATTCAATACAATTCAGTGGACATTAGACACCAATAATATACTCAATATGGTTGGGTACATCATTGAATTTGAGAGGTTAAATTAATCAATGAATCATGATCAATTTGTAAAATTAATTTTATAATCAATAACGGAAAGGTTGTGATAATATATTTTGAAATACAAAATGAATATGTTTAAGAACATTTTACTGAATATTAACAATATTTTGAGTATATTTGAGTAGAACATGGTAGGTCTAGGCTCTAATTTTTTTACTAATAGTATTAATGGTTAAAGGTTTAATCCAAAAAAAGAATTTTTAGGCTTTCATTAATCAAACCCAATAATTAAAATCCAAGGGATGATTTATGAAGGAGGGGAATGGTACCACTGTGGTGAACCTAGTCCCCAGAGGAGTTATTTCTTAGAACATCTAAATGTTTTCAAGAAGAATCACAATGAGTGAATGTTGTGTATTAATGTTATATAATTTATTTCTTCTATTTTATGGGACTACAATTCCAACTATGATTTAAAAAATATTGTGTATATGTATATAATTTCAAAAATTATGAATATTTGATGGATATGGATTATAGTATATATATATATATATATGATAATGCAATGGTTTTTTATATTAAAGAGGTAGGTTCATTATAGTATATCTGGGGTTATATGGATTTATAAATAAAAAATGAAGTGGATTTTACATTATATTTCCCTTATGTGATAATAAAATATTAACTTCAAATGATGGTTGCTATATATAAATATGATGGTTGTTATATACTCATAGTTTAAGATTTGATCCAATTATATAAACTTTTTAAAAATAAGTTAAATTTGAAATGATATTTATCTATGATAAATTTTTTTATCTAAGTAAATAATAAACATATATGGTAAATATTTTACACCACTATTCAACAGAAAATTTTAAAAAAAAAATCTTCCATGAAGAATTATAATCTAAACACATATAATACCATATAAGATATGATAATTAAATAAATTATTTGTTAAAAAAGCCCAAAATTGAATGAAGTTTTATTTCATAATACAAGATTTTATGTCTTTGAAATATTGTTTTCGGAAAATATAGTTTTAGATGACTAGTAGAAATATTTCTGAATATAGAGAAGATCAAAGATTAAAAAATTAATTATTATAATATTAAATACAATGTTAATGTCTCTTGATATCCTAAAATTGTTTAAGGGTATGTTGATATAGAAAAATATTAATCTAAATATTTACAATTATATTTTTTACTGACTAATATCATTGAAAATACTGAGAGGAAATGATCTAAGATTATGACCATAAACATAGAATAGCTGTTATAGAAAACAAAAATTATTATCATCAGAACATTGGATTTTGTAATGTAATATTGTCTGAATACTATATTCAATGATTTGAACATAGGGACTATTAAAATGATCACAATACTATTAAAACAATATTTTTTATAAATGTTTCCAATTAAAAGATTTTTAGGGGAGGTTTTATTATTTTTCACATAGATATATAGAAATAATTTTATAGACATTTAATTAGATTAAAAACCCTAAAATTATAGCAAACATAAGATATATCTAGTGGTATATCAGATGAGATATTCTTATAGGGGAGCTTATATATGATTTAAAGTATCCATAAAGGAGTAAGAGAATATAAAATATAACATGTTATACACAAGGATGTCTCCACATTATCTTTATTTCATGTTGGTTTCATATATTCATGAAGTAATATTGTAATTGAAATCACAACATTTGAATGAGTTTTCAAAAAAAATGTCATTCATTATTAAGTATTAAAAGATTGAGGGACATTTGCATAGTAGAATGGGTTGAATTTTTATAAAGATATGATCTTTACTCCTAAGGAAAAAAATATTATTTATATACTAGATTAACAAATATGTCTACCCCATGGGTGTCATACCCACTATATTTAGTATGATAGTTTTGTATGTTTCATATTGTTTTTTTTCATGAGTTTTAAATAGTACTTGTAATGTGATAATTTTTTCACAATTCATACACAATATTTGGGGTTGATCCAATTAAGGGGTCATTGGAGAAGTTGTTGATCAAGGTGTCAGTTGATGTTTTTATGAAGATGTTATTTTTACTCTAGTATGAATATAATGACATCTAGATCCTCGATTAAGATATATAGTGGATTTTTATGGAAATACCAAGATAAGGTATCTATGATGTACTTACCTATTTAATGGGGTGAAATTTATGTTATCATCCACCAAGGTGAGTTCTATTTGATGTGTTTATATATATAGTCATTATGTACTTGAATGGTTGTGAATATATGAGTAGGAAATATGTTACTTAAATAAAATATATACCATGTTCATATGATCTCTTGGAAAAAAGGATTATTTTATTATGCATTCTTGTATAATAAAATAGTTGAATGCTGGAATAGAGATAATTTGTTTGGATAGATATAATTCCGAAAACCATTATACATGGAGGGGAATTAACTATTACATAGAGGATACATTTTTATTATGGTTATAGATGATATAATTCATAGTTATTTTCAGTTTTATAAATATTCATGAATTCATTAACAGTAGTCAATGTGAATAATAATAATTATTTGTTAGAAAGTTTCTATGAAACTTTGAGATATACCCAAAAGTGTTTTAAGGTATATCTAAAAGATGTTTTGGATTGATTTTTAAAATTTATTTTATATAAATAAACATGTGGTGAAATTGAATGATTTATTTTCCCATATGTGTTTTGAAAGACATGAAAAAGGAATTTTGGATATGGATTCACAAGTTATTGCATATGATGTGGTATAATGTGAATGTTTTCTATGCCTATGAAGATTTAATGAAAGTTATTTTTTGATAGAAATAGGCTATAAAGGTAAAAACCTAGAATTATGATCTTGAACATGTCATGGAATGTGCTGGTTAAATCCATGTCACAGTTAGAGTAAGTAAGTCTTATTTCTTTTCAATATAGAATATTCATTATATGATAATTTATACTCTTTGATTTGTATTCCACCAATGTGGACATATTTGGTTTATTCTCTATGATATGTTGATTTGTGGAGTTTGAATGGATAATGAATTTGTTTCAAAATTTAAAAATAAAAGGATAGTTATATGTTATAATTTATAAATATTTGTAACATATGAGAGATCCTCACTAATAAAATAAGGTCCAACAATATTGCTTTGATTAATATTATAGATACTAGGAAAATATTAGCTTATATATAATAATTAATATCCCAAATACATGTGAGACACAACAATTGTTATAGTAATACCAATTATAACATTTGGATTTTCTAGAAAGCTCATATAAATGTAATTTTTATACACTATTCCCATCAACACATCATGATCTAGGTTGGGAGATATTTTCAATCAGTCTATATATCAATTAAATACACTAAATGTTATAGATCAGTCAGAGAAGACCTTTGGAAGAGGCTCTATACCTTCAACATTTGACCTCTATCTTTGTTTGTTATAGGGTATTTTAACACTATCCTTAAAAAATATAAAAAATAAGGAGAATTTCACCAAGAATATATATGAGTAATTTTATATCAATTTTTATATTTCAATAATAGCGTGGATATTAGTTGATTAGGTGATAACTTCACTCGGTACACCAAAATCCATGATAAAAAATGTACTAATATATGGTAGGATAAGTGATTTTCCAACATTCCGGGGATCACAAGGACCACTCCATAAACTATTACAAACATTGATCATGAAATTTATAATCACACTCCAATATTGGTTAATCTAAATTATTCGACAAAAGAAAAAAATAATTTAATAATATCCCAACTATATATGCATGATACTACTTTTATACACATGGTTATTTATCTAAGGAGTTCACCCACACATTTTCATCCATGTTTGGATATCTAGAATAATACTAAGAGACTTAATGTTTAACTCCTTAAATGGATGAATAATAGGTATGTCTATCACACTAGTATATAAGAGTTGAAAATGGAGAATACCCATATTGACACCATTTTATTGGGGTGATGGGATAATGATACATTTTTGATCTATTGAATAAATAAAGATACATTTTTGATAAACAAATTGATGAGGAGAGAATAATTAGGTAAATATCTAGATATTTTTGGCTTGATGTGGAAGACGAGAACCCAAAATTATTCCATAAACGTACAAAGGGTAGGTAGGTTTTGGGTAATAATAGAATACTAATTCTAGAAACGACCTAAATGAATGGTATTAAGGTAACCATAACCTTTATAGTTTCTCACTTCTCATCCTTACAATAATAATGAATGTTATGGGAGAGGGATCCATAAGGAAGAAATATAATAAAACATTATATGATAACTCTATGGGATCCAATAATGAGAAACAAATGACTACCTAAAACATATCTATGTGGAAAATGAAATCACAAAGGCTATAAACATACTGAACCCAACCATTTCACCCGACCCCAATGGATTATCTGGTTCATTCCCTATTACAGAATGAGATACTATTAATAAAGTTGTTATTGATCTCATAGATGCATATTTTAAAGGTATTTATCACACAATATCTACCTATGAGAAATTAATATTCCTATTCCCATGGTGTATAAATGGAACTCCCTCAATCAATATTGTTATGTCACGACCCGTCCTCGGGGCCCGTTCCGTGACTACCCTAAGCCCACCTTCCATAGGCCAGGTGTTGGTGACTAGCACCAAGGCGTAAATTCCCGATAAAAATTGAAGGCATTGCCTTTGAAAAGTAAAAAAACACCACAGAGAAAGAAAGCAGTAGAAGTAAACACTATGTAAAATCTGGTACAACAGTAAGTGCATAAATGTAAGTGGGCCAGTATACAAACCCAAACTGAAAGTAAAGTAGAACTGGAAGGGAAAACAGCAACTGAAAAGTAAAGCCGCAACGCTGAGCTGTCCACTGGAAATCCCACCTGATGGGTGAGTACATATAGCCTCCTCTTCTCCTCGGGTCCAGCCGACCGCTCCGAGTATGTTCCGTCCAGTGGTCTACCTCCAGGTAACGTCCTGCTCTACAAGCCTCAACCACAATCAGCGTCTTCCGTCGTCTACAACCAGCACAACGTAGTGCGGGCATAGCCTGTGAAGGGGGTGAGTATAAGCTACTCAGTAGGGACCCCGAGACCCCCGAAGGTCTCCCAAAATCCACAAAGGATAATCCAAAAAAGAAAATATGCAATCAAAAAATAACATCCGACACTACTTAGGTCTATGCCCATACATATACCTATGTCATCAATTCTCGTTCGGCTGCAACATCCGAGCCCAAGTACAACCCAGTCCACACAGGAAAGCAAAACGTAAATCCACATAGGATAGCACAACACAATCCACTTAGGAAAGAAAAATAGGATTCAACTCACACAGGTATACTTCTTCGTATGACGATAGAGATGATCAGTTATATCCACTGATTCATCTAAGCCGTCAGACCCACAAAGGATCAATAGGTACTAACCCCCGCAATGACCCACATAGGATCTGACCCACAAAGGATCGATAGGTAACTAACCCCCACAAAGACCCACACAGGATCGGACCCACACTGGATCTGTAGGCGCTGGCTCACACAGAACCGCTAAGCACTGACCCACACAAGATCGAACCCACACATAATTGGTAGCACTGATCCACATAGGATCGCAGAGTGTTGTAGTCGTCGCCGTCGAATCCACTGAGGATCTCTACATAGTTGTCGTCATCACAGTCGGAAACGCAGCTAGCTCTAGTGTTCCCACACACAGCAAGCTCATTTGGGAGGGTCCGCTCCACGAGCCGAGAGGCTGATACATCAACTGACACAAAGTCTAGAGTTGATGATTCCAAATGTTCCGTATCGACAATAGGAACTCAACGTCGTAGACGGCGTGTAAATTGGACGCCCGGTCTGAGAGTTATTGGCTTTTTCGTCCCAGGGGCCCGGTTGGTTTTTAAGTCAAAACCAACCCGACCATACTCCACCTACATCCAAACCTCGGGTGTAATAAGCGAAATGTTCCATCTCACTAAGAGAAATCCAAAAAGTCGACGACACGTCAATCGGACGTCCGGAACATAAGATATTAGTGTTTCCGCTTCGAGGGCCCGGTTGGTTTCGTGTACGTACCAACCCAGCCAAACCCAATGTATTCCAAAACCTTGAGCGTGATATACCGAAACGACCGTCTCGATCCAAGGAACGCAATGCTGCTGACGGCGCGTCGATCGGTGGTCCGTAGCCCGAGATATGGGAAAAAGACCAAAAAGGTTCTGAAAATGGGGGTTTCGGGCCCCGACCGACCCGGCCCGATACCCCCTGGGTCGGCCCGAACCAGGTCGACCCGACCCGTGTCTGGGTCGGCCCGGCCCGCGCGGCCCGGCCCGGCTCGGCGGTCCGGCGTTCTGGCGCACGGCGCCGGCTGGCTCGGCCGAACGGCCAAGCCGTTCGGTTTGCGGGGGGGGGGGGGGGGGGGCTACCCCCCGCGTTTTGTAACCGTGGACCACCTAAATGGGGGCCACTAGTTGGCCGGCCGGGGGTTTGAACCCCCGGCTTTCCTCATATCCGGTCGGCCCGCCCTGTCCAGCCAGTTTCTACCATCACGGGACCGGCGACGGCCGGTCCCCTCCCTACTCCGACGCCAGCGGCCCATTTCCGGCCGCTGGTCCTACTCCGACGCCAGTGGCCCATTTCCGGCCGCCGTTTCCCATGCTCCGCCGCGGCCTGGTACCGGCCGCGGACTTCATTCGTCCGGTGCGGTGCGATGGCGCCGCACCCCTCCGCCGTGGCCCCTCTCCGGCCGTGGTGCTTTTGCGATTCTCCGGCGTGGCACGACGGTGCCACGACTTGGTTCAATTTCACGGCGTGGCGCGACGGCGCCCCGCATTACTTGCCGCACGATCCCGCGCGGTGCGACGGCACCACGACATTCTCGTTCCAACACAATAGAAACAATAACATGGATAAAGGAGGAGGGTCGGCCTTGTTTGTGCGGTCCGGCCCCCTCTCGTTAATCGATAGCAATTGGTTGTATTTTCACGAAGAAAGACAATGTAGTATTTACGAACAAAATAAATAAATAAAGAAATAAACCCCTACCTCGTGCAAGCTTCAACGGAGGTTCCTCGAACGAGGATTCGTCGCGGGAAGAGATGTCGCGGATGAAAACGTCGATGACATCGCGGTACACCACGTTGCGTAATCGGTTTCCGAGAACTCGGCGTTCTTCATCGGAGACCGATATGTTCTTCGTGTTCTTCGTCGAAGACGAAGAAGTTCCTCAAGTCCCTTGGATTTTCTCCCAAAGTTCACACAACAAGGTTCCAACCCCAAATAAAATAAGTTCATCTCTTATTTTATTAACATAACATAACTTTTGAATTTCAAGAGTTTGAATTAATTCCACTAAATTAATTTGTGACAAGTTGTCATTCATAATGGTGAGTTGAGGGGGTTTAATAATGTGAAGGGTTGGGGTTCGTGTGGGCCCCACCACCCTCATAACCTCCCTTGGGAAGTTGGGTAGTTACCCAACTTCCACCCAAAGCATATACAACTTAAAGTAAAAATAAAATTGTTGCATAAATTTTATTTTACCTTCCACATAAATTAACAACTTCTCTCGTGTAAACGCAACTCCGGAAATGGAGTTCCTAAGAAATTAACGGCGCTACGGTTCCATCTGTGACCTCGGAATTTGATTCCGAGCACCGATTAAGAAGTTAGAAATTCCGGCTCGTTCATTCACAGAATGTACCCGAGCTAAACTTCAGATAGTAATTTCGGGCACACCGGGCCTCGGAATCATGTGCCGTCAGAAACTGTGTTCCTGTAAAATCCGAAAGAAAATTAAGAAAAAAATTTCCTTGAATTTTACAGGTCTTTACATGTCCCATAAATATGTGTAACTTATCCTATAATGTTATTATCAACATTTCCAATACCATAATAGCTCTCGTCCTTCCCTCCCTTGTATCATAAGAGAATTATGGTTTCTTGAGAGGTAGAAATATACAAGGTTATACAGTTCCAAAATATTAAATGATATAAATCCTCAACAAGAAAGAAAGAGGGTCTAAATAATAGAGAAAATAGCTATAGGTACGTAATATGATAGAATGGAATGAAACTATATTCTTAGGGTCATGTAGAGTCATGGTTTCATAGAGTGTGTTTGTGATTTATGTTTTCATTGTTATTAATATATATAGTTTTCAATTAATATCTTGGAAATGATATTGGTCTTTTTAAAATTTTCATGGGGCCTTCATCATGATTATTGAATCACATGTAACCAATTTTTCATAGGAAAATACATTTTCTATAGAAACCATAACATCATAATTTCAAATGGATATGTTTACCCATTCAATATAAAATACATGTTCACTGGTATTTACCTTATATTATTATGGATGAAGATATATCATTCATAAATAGTATATAAAACTCAATTAATGTCTTTAATGATATTATAGGTTAATATGGAAGATAGAGTGCAAAAAATCGATGTAGGAAAAATCAGTGTGTTCATATTGAATAAATAAAAAGCTATGAATACCAAACTCATTAAAGTATGGCACAGAATTTATAAGAATAATTTCTTTATAAAATACATGGGTGCCCTATTATCTTCATGTTGGATCTATATACACTACTTTAATGGGTTAACAATAATTATCATTCCATGTATCAACAACATGAAGATATAGTTTCTATCCTTTAGTAGTAGGATCATTTTTGTTAACAGTGTTTTATCACCAATCACCATGCATTATCTAACTATCATAAGTGGCCCCAAAATAATCATCAATAATATTAATATCCCTTTTAAGACCTTATTTTGTGACTCTCACCAAGAGGAAATGTATTATAGGGTTATATGGTATCAGTGGGATAATCCCATTAACGATTGTGGAAATAATATTAAAAGTCAGGAAAACATCAGGAAATGCATAGTGAAAATGCTTGAATGGGATATTATATCATGTAATTACCTCTATTTGAGGAATTTTAAATATAAATATTAGAAATATAACATGGTAATGATTAATGAGAACTCACTACAAACTGTTATTTGGTGTGGAATCCAAACATCTATCCATATACTCTCTGATCATTTCCAATGGATTATTGGATGTGGTGATTTATTCTTCTAGATATATAACAAGACATTATATTTTATGTATGTCATAGGGTGTCCCACACTAGACATTAGACTGTGGATAAAAATAAAATAATTGAGGCTCATCAATGTACCCCTCGATTATGAGTAGATAAGTCTCTTCTCCAATATCCAATAGATAAAGGATCTCTATCATAGTACTTTTACAAAAATGGGTCCTATATTATTTTAAATTTATGATAATAACATACTTATACCTATGGATTATTATAATAAATTCATACACATATTAAGGTATAAATAAATGGTATCTAACTCCAATATAAATGCATTTACTTTGAGAACTCTAGTATAAAATTTTCCATTTATCAATTTTTTAAGGGGGTTGAATATGTTTTTTTGTTATTTTTATAGGTGGTGTATAAGGATCTATGTTTATTTTGGATCTCAATACCTATTCATATCATAATTACTTCATAGTAGTTTTTGTGAAACTATGGAAGTCCATGCTTACGATTTGGTGATCACATCAAGTATTTGGGTTATCTAGGAGGCATAAAATGAATAAATATATATTGATTCATGATATCATACTGATCATTGAAAAATGAGGATTCATTCCATGATAGTTGATTTTATCTCACTAATTAGAGGGAAGGTCCTCTCCCAACCATTTTCAATCTCCTCCATCACTTCTTCCTTAGTGTCTATAGATGAAAATATTGATTTAATGGTATAAAAACACATAGTTTCCACAAATCTATATTAAATTAATATAGATGAATATTTATAAAATAACATAATGATCTATGTAAGAATATTATAGGTTTAGTTCCTTTGGAAACATTACTAGATAAAAAATGGTTCACATGATATCTATATCATTTCCTGCATTGTTCTTCATATCTCTATTCCTTCTTAGATATATCAATACTAATAACATTTTTTATAACCATAAGTAATCATAAGAAATAGTGAGCCCATATTATCAATAACGGTAATCAAAAGAGATATTAATAATAACTTGGGAATAACATGAACATTAGGGTATGATAATATATCTCATAACATAATAAAATCATACCCTATATATCATAGATCATAATGCTGAGTAATGTAATAAATCATAGAATATCATAAGACTTGAATCATAAATTAATCAAAGAAAATAATCCATGATAAAATACTATTGGTAGAAAACATGGATTTCCGGCATACACATAATCACATAAAATTATCTCCTCACTAGTCAAGGCTCACAACCAAGACTTTTGTAGTGGATTAAGTTTACTCCCCAAACCATGGTATTAGTCTAGATTCACTTCAAAGACTATCATAGTGGGTAGGGATGACTCCCTAAACTAGTTTAGTTGTCATTGATATTTCATAATTCTATTATAGTGGACTAGGTTCACTTCCAAATCCATCTTTGTAGTCAAGGTTTTATCCCGAGACTATCAATGGGGACATAATCCCTTTATGAACTATGTTCACTCCCCATAATATTCATGTCTATCTCTTGAGATGTCTATCCCTACCCATGAATTATATGGATATATAATTATGGTCCCTCCCATAACATATTGAAATTAATATATATGAGTTCCATAATAATGTTAAACATTAATCATATCAAAACCTCATAAAAAGAAAGGAGTTTTATAAACATTTGAACGTAGAATACACATGAAAAGGAAATGGTTTCATGAATATTTTTTCCTGATTATAATTAACCATCTACATAAATAATAAGGATGGTATCATTGAATCATAACAAAATTAAAGCATTGTTAACATCAACGGATTTAATCTTAGATGAAATGCCTTTTAAGATTTCCTAAAATATTTTGTGAGGAAAATATTTTTTTCCATCTGATATAAATTATTTTGAATATAAGTATTTCAAAAATATTATAGAAAAAAATTTATTTGAAAGGAACCTTTAAAACATATAATGTAATATTAAATGTTTTTAGTGGTCATGATGGCTTGAAAATCAATTTAGGTTGTATTGGTTAAAATAAAATATTCCCTTTATACCTTTGAAATATTTCAAAAAGTATATCATTTATGATAATAATAAGAAGATTCCGTTTAATTTTTTTAAGAAATTGATACATGGATAAAATTTAATTTTAATAATTTTATTATTACTGTAAAATTTTTATTGAAAATATTTTTTGAAATCATGGATGTCAATGGGAATGTATTTTCAACCAAAGAGTGAAATAAGGGTTAATTTTCTTAATTTTTTTTGGGTCCCATCAGTGGTCAATGTGAGAAAAAATGAATGGAAAAAATTTATTTTCATGAAATATATAGAGGAGATTAAAATTAATTTTTTTATTAGGAGATATATCATAATATTTCATCACCATAACATAACTATAAACAATCTTGATAAAATAGTTAGATTGTAACATAAAACTTCTATTACTTTGGAAACATTTGAATCATAAGCCAAATGAAAGTAATAAACTTATATGGATATGTAAATTATCATAAAATTAATATTAATAATCATAAAATACATTAATTGGAAATATTTACACCACCAAAAAAGTGGTGAATATGGTATGTGTCACAATGAAATAAAAGGGTGATGAAATTTTATAACATTAGGTATAACATCCTTCATTAATATTCGAACCTATTATATAATAAATATATATATTATATATATATATTAAAGAACAGTAATCATTTATATTATTCAACATATTTTTTAATTGTAATTTTTTTCACTTATTTATTAACAATTCTTTAGTAAAATCACTATTCAGGGTGATGTCTTCTTCATTTCTCAGGCAAGATTTTGTCTAGTAGTTTTGATACATATATATTTATAATGGTTAAATAATTTCATGAATATTAATCATGAAATAAATATAATAAATATATATATATATCCATTAAATGCATATTTATTGTCATTCATAAATGATATATTTAGACAAATTAATTGCACCGCTCTTGGAGACAGTAGACATTACATACACATAAACATTGTTTTTATTGTTTGACTGAATGGAAAAAAGAAAGGTAAATTATAATTGAAATTTAAATAATCATTATTATATCCTAAATAACACACACACACACACAGACACACAGATATATATATATATATATATTCATTAAATATATCCTTATTACCATTTAAGTAAAATAGAAATGAAAAATGATTCACATTTCTTGTTGTGGTGGTAGTCCACACATATGAAAAAACGAAAATATATTTTTCCAATGGATTGGATGGTAATACATTTTATATGAAATTATCATTATATAATAATAATTAGATCAAAAATTTCATATAAAAATTTTAAACTTGTAATAATAAACATCCATGAAAGATGGGGATGCAAAATGATTTCCATCCCTACGTGGAGATGGTAATCCGCATGTAACCACAAGTGATTATTTTACTTTAAATTTGAGGGATAAATGGTGAATAAAGTTGGTTTAATTAAAAAAATAAAATTTAATTATATTTATTATACTGAATTTATTATTTTATGAATAAAATAAAATATTTACAGGAGGTTTAATAATAATTAAAAAAATATGATTGGTTAAGGAGATTTCCTCTTATTTGAAACAACTCCTTTTGATCTCGTCTTAGGGGTCCTAGGGTTGGTCTTTTTAGAATTTCAAAAGCACTATAATGTGTAAAATTATGTTTAAAATTGATTTTGGTATTGTATAATTAATCAAGAAGGATCAATGTGGTGTGAAGAAGAGAAGAGAGGGGTTCCCTTTTATAATTGATGTTAAGTTCACTTTTAGAATTTCATAAAAGATTAAAATATAATAAAGTCATTATCTTTCCTTAAACCACCCAAAAGGAAATATATTTTAAGATAATGTAGAATAATTTATAAATAAAATCATAAATAAAATTTGGTAGTTTGAAATGGTATTTTATGCATTATATATTTGATTAACTACTTGGTAAACCAGTTTTAACCTTAAATGCAATAACATATTTTTTTACTCTTAATGGGTTATAATTTTACTTATATTATAAAAAATTATTAAAAAAATTCAACGAAATAAATTTTTTTACTAAATCATATCCACAATTTTCTCCTTCAATATTTTCATTATTTTTTAAATAATTTAATATAATATTTTGTTGATAAAATATCATTAATTCCAATTTTGATACTATTCAATAAATTTAACTTTAAAGATATAAATACACAGTTTTAATTCAAATATAATCCTCTTAAATTCATTAATATGATATATTAATATATAAAATTCTTGTATCATAACAAATCATTCATGTTATATTACATTTAATATTTTTAAATCACTTATTTTATTTTATTATTAGTTGAAAAAATTATGTATTAGAGTTTCCCATGAATTTATTGTAATTATTTAACTACTAAATATTATAAAGTAATTACCATCATGTTGATAATTTCATTATGGACAAAATAAACATTTATATTTGTTTATAACATTTTTTTCTCTATGAGAAAACATATTAGATATTTAAATCCAAGAGATAGAAATTTTGTGATTGTCATTTCTTTAAACATTAGATTGGTAATTTTCACAGAGATGTGTCCATTTAACAAGAAAATATCATTACTAGGTTGAAATATAGTTCAATTAAATACATCCAATATGAATTAGTGTGAAAAATTATTTCCCTATAACATAGTTTTAACCTGGATTAATCCGATTTACACTTTACTGAGGTGATAAATTTCACTTTGGATTCTATTTATACTGACAAAAAATAAAATCTTAATATTTACAAAAATTGGATCTATTGATTCTAAATAAGAAATAAATTATTAAATTTTCAATTTATATAAGTGGAAGAAATTATTTTTAACAACGATCATGCAAAACATGATAAAAACATGTTTTTTGAAAAAAAACATTAATCATAAAAATTTGTTTATTCTTATGCATTGATTATATCATTATTAAATAATTGTTAAATTTTATTTTGTATTTGAAATATATAAATATTTTTAAAATAATTCACCAATAGTTAATTATTTAATTTATTAATATTAACATACTTATAATGTAAAAAGGCAGTTTTTTCAGAAAAGACATCATTTTTTTATTTTTGAATGATTTTCATTTTTATGTATAATTAATTTATAACCAATGAATTTAGTTTATAATTCTGAAAACTCATTTTTTTCATAATTTAGTTATTCCTATTCATACCCACCAATCCAATTCAAAGGTAATAATTTTCACATATTAATATTTTAATAGTATTTTGTGGTTCATTTCAACACGATGTCACAAGCTACACGAGATATAAAATAAGTCCGATTATTTAAAGTGAAATATATTTTAAAATATTAGGGTGTTATGTTATATCCCCCATAATATTTTTTTCACCCTTAATTTTGTATGCTCCGATACGATAAAATGAGGATATCTCCATTTCCTTACATCCTTGGGTTCCCAAGTGGCTTCTTCAATTTTTTTGATTCCTATAAATAACATTCACTAGGTGAGTGGTCTTGTTCTGTTACACTTTATATCTATGATCCAAGATCTCTACCAATTATTCTTCCTAATAAATATCATGTTCGGGGGGTTTGAACTTTATGTTGAGTATATTCAATGGATCAGGTTTTGAATTCTTCATGATAGATAAAAGGAACACATAATGAACTTAAGAGAGATTTGGTGGATGTCCCAATGGGTAATATACCATCCCAACTAGATCATGAATATTAAATGATACAATATACCAATGGATTATATTTCACTTATTTATGAATATCATAACTATATTCCTCATAAAACTCATAAAAACATTCTCAAAACATCAAATTCAATATCACTCCATGGAATGTCAGAATAACATTTTTATTAACTCAATACATCCTTGATATGATTTTGCATGGATATGAAATTATCTACCATTCCACCAGCTATCCCTGGTCCCAACAGATTTATTCCACCAACATTTTCCCATTATGTTGGATTCCTACACTTTTTTCTATAGTGGTCTTCAAAAGGAGACATATAGATGCTCGAGTGAAGGCTAATGTTGTAAGAAAAATCAAATTGAAAATTGTTTTAATCCCAACTAAATTTAATATCAATAAACCAAGATCTCATCATATCATATAGTGTTTTAATGTTTCTATAAGACTAACCATACATCTGAAGATGTTATACTATAATGAAAGTCAACTATGTATCCAGAGGCTGGTAAAGAATTTACCAAAACATGAAGGTAAACCTCATATCTGAATAAAATACAATAATTTGTTATACTCCATGACAAATTAACACATCCTAAATGTACATTCTATAAATCTAGTCTAGAGATAAATATTATCCAATAGAAATGAAGTGTTCTGAAGTTATAAGGCATTTGACAACAAAAAATTGAATTTTGACCTTTTGATGTTTTAGGGAGTCCAACAATATAATCCATAGTGATTTTTTTTTCAATTTCCATTCTGGTATAGTAATAGTTATAATATCCCCCTATACTTATATCTCCCAAACATAGTTTGATGATATACCAATCACCTAGAAACATAAAAAATAAAGTATCTCTTCATACTGTCCCACTAGAAATACACTTTCTGATCTCTATACATCTTTGTTGTTCTAGGATAAATATAGAATGATGAATTATGAGTCTCATATAATATATGATTCTTCAATATATTGTTTATTAAGCACATAAATGGATCCTAAACCTTATCATTCCATCATAATTGAGCTTAAACTCAGCAACATTTCTCAACTTCATCTATAGCTCTACATATTTTGTTTATGCCACTTTAATATTCATCTAGAGAGATTTTTGAACAGCCTTTTGAGAAAGATAATATTTCTACCTGTAATTCAAGATTTCAAGATCCATCCTTTCTAAAATAGATAAATATTGGATATTTTGGGACCCTCATAGAATATCTAGTATAATTATTTCGACTCAGATTATCTACCACTTTAATTTCTATCCAATGGTGTTAATGTTTTGATTTGTCAAAATCTTAATTCAACTCCATCCATCTATCCTAGATCATATTGAACTCATTATTTTTAAAGACACATATTAAATTTTTATGATTAGTATATATATCACATCCATATTAATTAATATAATACCTTTATATATTTTGGGATGCAAATAGCATAACTAACTTTAAATCATGTGTTGGGTAATTTTTATCAATAACCATTAATTTTATTGAGGAATAATATACTACCAAATCATTATACATGTGAACACATTGGAGTCCCTTATCCTATTCATCACTATAGATTACAAACCCCTATACATTCAAGGGAAATTAAACAATATAGTAGACACTATGATAGAATGAATGATATGAATAGAAGTGGGGACACCATCAACACTAAAAATTGTTAATGAAAAAACATGTCTTGTTCTAGTAATAATATTTTTTAAGATGGGAATGCAAAAGGGATTCTAACCCCTCTACAATATAGGGTAATGTATAAACATGTTCAATAATCAAAATTATCTTTAGTTCCTTAAAATTATCTTCACATTTATCATTCAAAGGTAACTTTATTCATTTACTTGTCAACTTAGTGAGTGGATTGTAAATTTGAGGAAAATTTTCTACAATGTGTAGATGATATCCATCCCAAAAAAGAATACTACACACCTTAGTCACATTGTTTGTTCATGGATAACATTCAATGACTTCAATCATTGATGTATCCCCCAATACACCTTTGAAAGAGATTATATTTCCCAAAATGAAACATTCATAAGCCAAAAACCACACTTATTAATTATTTCAAATAACTTCCTTCTCTTCAGGATCCCCAATATAATCATTAGAATATCTTCATGTTCTTACTTTATCTTTGAATATATATGTATATCATTAATGAATACTATGAAAAACTGATCAAGGTAATATCTAAATACTAAATTCATTAAATAATTGAAGTTAACAAGGGTATTAGTAAGACCAAATTGTATCACTATAAATTTGTAGTATCTATAACTTTTATAAGAAGCTATATTGGGAATATCATAATTCTTGAACCTCAAATAATGAAATCCAAAAAACTATCAATCATAAAAAATTATTGAGACCACAAAAATGATTAAAAAAATCAATAATATGGTGTATATGATACTTATTATTTATTTTGATCTTGGTAAGTTCTTTATAATCAATTAAAATTCAAATTGATACATCTTTATTCTTATAAAAAAGAAATGGTGCATCCCATGGTGACACACATGTACAAATGAATCCCTATTCATGTTTCTCTAGGTATTGAGTCTTAAATTCCTATATCTTAGTTGGGCCCATTTTATATAGAGAATTTTAAATAGGATTAGTACCATGTATGACTACTATTGAAAACTCAACATCATGATTCAGCGGAAATCTATGTGACTATTCAATAAATACACCAACAAACTCTAGGAAAATAGAAATATCTTTGATGATGAGTTTCTCCCCATAAATATGATATAACAACCCCTTTTAATTGGAATCATGACCAATATAATTGATATAATTTCCATTAAAAGTTCTATTTTTCATTACACAGACAGACGATCAGAGTTTGGTTCCAAATATCAAACATAACATCAAATACTTGAAAATAAATGTGGGTTTTACATAATTAATGATATTCCACTCTGATAATAACATCTAACTCTATTATACAAAGAATAAAATTATTTTCATGAACCATATTTCCACAAACTTCAATCAATGAAGAATCATTGACTTGGGAATCCATCATCATACCATTAGATTTTTTTTCTACTAACTCAACATAAAATATATGAGTATATGAATTGAAATTCCTTGGGGAAATTTTTGGAAATATAGGAATTAGTATAACTATGTTCATATAGGGTAATTCAATATTTAATCATACCTCTAACCACCTAAACTCTATCATTCCATATTAAAACGCTTAGTAAAACTAATATAGATGGCATGAACATAAATAATCATTATTTATAGTGGCATGATAATCAAAATATTTCTTTGTATGCCTAAATCATGTCATATTATTTTCAATATATGAATACTTAGGTTTAACCAAGTTTATTCATGGTTGTTACCAATACTTTAGGATGGTATCCTATACTTAGACCTATCCTCATGTTTCTCAATAATGTTTTATAATCCTAGTTTCCAAATGTTAACTAAAACTTACACCGAAACCAACAATAGAGAACCATAGATTCTTTAATTAGATGTTACATATTATTGGATTAATATTCATTACATAACATTGTAATCCATGCTAGAGAAATATTTTCCATGTTCCTTTGCGAACATGGATACATAAAATTATAGTTCATATGATATTTATATCACTTCCACTTAGTTCATCATAAATTTTACAATTCTTAGACATATCGAAATTTATACCTATATTAACAACCATAGGAAAATAAAACATAAGAAGGGTTGAGATTAGATGATCTGTAAGTGTAAACAAGGGAGATATAAATGATCATTTGAGCATAATAAAAACATAAGAGTATACGAACTTGTGTATAACATTATAAAATTATACCATATATATAATATTTGATAGTATTGAGTCATGAAATAAATTATAGGAATTAATAAGACACGAATCACAATGGAATCAATGAACATGAGCCATGAGAGAATAATAATGGCATAAAACATGGATTTTTGGTATAAATCTAAGAATATAAAATATATTCCTTAGTAGTAAAGTATTACTTATAAATCTATCATTTTTGATTGGGTGAACTCCCCAAACCATGTCAATAGTCAAGGTTCAGTCCCAAGAGTATCATAATTGATTATTTTTACTCCCAAAACCATAATAGAAAGCACAAATTATTCCCAAGACAATCATAGTGGGTCGATTTCCCTACTGATATAGGTTTACTCCCCATTATAGTCATGTTTATCTAATGAGATATGAATATTTACACAATTAATTAAAGAGACGTATAATTATATTCCCAACTATAACATAACAAAAATAACATATATGTCTTCCAAAACATAATAGAATATTCATCATATCAAAACCAATGAAAATAAATTTGTTTCAAATACATTTCAATACAGCATAACACATGGAAAAGAAATAGGTTTTATAAATATTTTGTCAATTTATCATAGCATGAATAATGTAAAAAAGGTTTCATAAACATCTATTATAATAAATATGATACATTTAGAGAAATAATAAGGATGGTATCATTGGGTCATATATATATATATATATATTAAATAATTAGTAATATAAATGGATTTCATCTTATATGAAAACAACTTTAGATATCACATTGAGGATAATATCTGTTTCACATTAAAATCAATTTTTTAAAATTTAAAATTTTCAGAATGTTTTGGAAATCATTTTCTTTGAAAAAAACATTAAAAATTTATAATGTAAGACTGAAATTATTAAGTGTTCATGGTGGTATGAAATTCCATTCATTCCATATAAGTTAAAAGAAAACAATCATTTCATAATATTTTATGTTGACAAAAAGTACGTCATTTTGGAAAATGTAAAGAAGATTCCTTTTAAACCATTTTAAAAAAGGAAAATAAGGGTGAAAATGACTTTTAACAGAAAATAGTGAAAAGTAAATACATTCTTGGAATATTTTTATGATAAATTTGGCTACAAAGAGAATAGATTTTCAACTAAATATAGAAATAAGGTTGACTTCACTTAAAAACATATTTCGAGTATATTGAGAACTGAAGGTTAAAAAAATGAATATAAAACATGTATTTTAGTGAAATATAGTATCTATTATAAAATTATATATTTTCATGAGAGATATATCATAATATGTCGTCACCATAACTTAACCCTTAATAATCAAGATAAATAATGACATTGTAAAAGAAAACATTTATCTTTTGGGTAACATTTGAATCGTAATACCAATGTGATAAATAACCATAGATGGATATTTAAATTAAAATAACACTCATAATAATGATAACAAAATACATTCCTTGGATGTGTATACTCCACATAAAAGTACAAGTGGTGAATATAACATGTTTCTCATCGAAATAAAATGAGATAAAAATCTAGTACCTTAGATCCAACATCCTTTTTTGTGTTTGGACCAAATCTATAAAACTTATAGATTTATTATAAATATATAATATTACCATAATCATATATATAATTCAATATACTATATTCCTATAATCATTTATCACATATTTATTAACAATTCTTTATAAAAATAACTATTCTATATGATAAATGCTTTATTTTTCATTAACATTTTGATTCAATAGTTTTGGTACTTGTACATTGATAATGATTAAATAATATTCACAATTATAGTCATGATATAAATACAATACATATCCATTATTTACATATTTAAAATCCTTCATAAATGATAGATATAAAAAAATTAATTTCAATGTTCACGGAGATGGTAGGTCGTACGTAAGCATGAGCATTGTTTTTATTTTTTGATAGATGGAATGAAGTAAAGGTAAATAATAATTAATAATTATAAATTCATTTATTATCATATATATTCATTCAATAAATTTTTATTTCCATCAATGTAAAATAAAATTAAAATGAATCACATCATTTTGCGGAGGTGGTAGTCCACACGTACGCATGAGAAACATATTCATTTTTCAATAGTTTTGAAGGTAAGAAGCTAGATAAGATATTATAATTATATAAGAATATGTATGTCATAAATATAATATAACATATTTTAACACATTATAATAACCATTCATGAAATATGGTGGTGAAAAATTAATTGTATCATAACGTGGAAAAAATATGTTGTATATACTCACGAGTAACATTTCACTTCTCATTTGATAGAAATAGGGTGAATAAATGTGTTTTAAAAATAACAACAACATTCAAGTATAATTACGATACTTAAGTTATTATTTTATTTATAATATAATAAATTTATATGAGGTAAAATAAAAATAAAAATAAAAGTAATTGTTTAAGGTGATTACCTCTTCTTTGAAACAACTCCTTTAGATTTCCTCTTAAGGGTCATCAAGCTATTCATCAGGAAAACCATCACCTCTATAATGTGTATAATTAATTTTAAATTTTATTGTTTTAGGACTTATTTATCAATAAGGCTCAAAGTGGTATGAAGAAGACAAGGTATGGGTTCACTTTTATTATTGAGGCGAGGGGCACTTTTGAAATTTCTTAAAAGATTAAGAAATAATAAAGTAAATATCTAGCCTTAATTCCCCAAAAGGACTAGGATTATATAAAAATATAATATTGGGATTAAATTTAATCAAATAATGAAATTTGGATATTTTTAAGTTGTGTTTTAAACTGCATATTTTTTATTAACCACTTTGTTTATAAATTTTAACCTTAATCACAATAACATATTTTTTACTGTTAAAGGGATATAATTTAACATTTAAGGTAAGATTTGATTCATAAATTAAATGTGGTAAAATTTTCAACCATATATGATTAAACATTTCATATTTCAAAATTTATATGATTTCTTAAATAATTTAATAAATAATTATTTTGATAAAAAATTATCTATTTCAATTTTGAAACTATTCATTTAATTTTACATATTATACTAAAATAAAAAGATTAAATTTGAATAAAATATTCTTACACATCAATAATATGGTATATTTATTTATAAAATCCATGTAACTCTATTACCCACTCAAATTATCTTACTTTTAATATTTTTAAATTCATTTATTTTATTTTTCTATTAGTCTAATAAATATTTTATTAGTTTGTAGATGTATTTAATGTAATTAATTAATAATTAAAAATTAAAAATTAATTAATGTAATTAATGTAATTTAATTATGAAAAAATGGACATTTATATTCGTTAGTTCCAAAATTCCATCTTAGGCCACAGACTAAAAAAGTTGGGCTAACTGAAGAAATCATCTGACTCGAAAAAGCATTCTGAGAAGACCAAGGAAAAATCATTCAAGATTCCGGTTGCATGCATAAGACTAGAATCCACTCGCAAGAGTTTTCCATGCCCAATATGATGATTTTCTATGTTCCTTCATCAAATATTCCTCAAATGGCCAAGTCATACTTTCCATAGTTGTTGATTTTGCCTAAATGAAAATCAATCCACCCACAAACCTATTGCATTCTAGATACGACATAAACCAAACCCATCATGATCGTTCTTCAATGGAGTGGGATAATATGAACTAAATATGACTTCCACAACCTAAATTAATCAATCATTTATCTAATTAATTCATCTATAAATATTAGTGCACCCATTTCTTTAAGGGTGATCCTCTAGAAGTCAAATTGTCACCATACAATGTGTTAGATTGATCATTCACAGCATCATGAAAGCATGGAACCCTCAAGGTATAGGATCTTGCTTGACAGGTTCCCTTTGGGCCATCCCTTGAGTGGACCCATAGTTGTTTAAGCGTCACTCGTCTTCTTTCGATGTAGGTTTGGTGCGTGTAAGGGATCCTCCTATATGAAACCTCAACCTTGACGAAAAATCTCTAATCTTGCGTGAAACCTATTATTGAATCTCCATGGGAATCCATTATATTAGCGAATAATGTACGAGCACCTTTTGCGCACAACCACAATGTATGGTGTGCACTTCATTCATGCATCCCTCCAAGATTGTGCACAATCCCAATGTCTTGTGCATGCCTCTTGCATGCAACCCTCCAATATTGTTCACAATAACTTCATGGCCCCTTATGAGATGCCCCCTATACCCTTAGTTCACACATTTCATTACCTCTTACTTCTCATATTAGGCATGCTAATTAGTTTCTCTTCTTATCAATGGAACGTTAACATTGAACTTGTGATTGACCACTCATCCTCATCGTTTAAACCTGGAATGCCTATGTCATGCCCCTACCAAAGGCGCATGGGAAATAGTTATGTAATCCCAAGAAGTAAAGAGTGAGTCCCCCACGTCTATTCTATATGATGAAAAATTTCCTAACACAAACATATCAACTCATGATGTAAAACTGTAGTCTTTGAATTTACGATAAATACAGGATACCTCATATAGGATCATCATTGGATGCAAGCTTCTCCCACATTGCAGGAAATCCTCATCAATTAGGTGTCTTATACGCATAATCCCCACACACCATGGGCCAAAAGAACATGATTATCCATGTATGACTCATAGGTAATGAGATCCTACTCACATGTAATGAGATTCTCCTCACATGTAATGACATAATCATTGATAATCTTACATGCATAATCACCCCAACATTTCTTGTGGGCACTTCTTTTGTGACACGAGTGCCAGGTATACTGCTTCCTTTTATTTGACTCAATAAACATGACTCACGAGTTATTGGAGGTTAGTTGAGACCATGACATCTGTCTCCACTCCTTCAAGAATAATCATCAGTGAAAGACCTAATCATGTCCCTTCATGTGGTATGATTTCATGTGTAGGCCCCAACCACATACTCTAATAGGCCTCCTCCTTAGTCGTAATCCACATCCATTCCTAACTATGTGGGATTTTATTACCAAATGTAGGGGATATAAAGGAAGCCTCTCTAATATCCAAACCCATCACCCACATCCACCCTAGTCTTCCCCATGCCATATCCTTAGTATGATCATGCCCCTCACCTAGAAGACCAAATCTCTTCCATGTCACTTGGGAATCTTTCATATGTTATTCCCACATCATCCCTCATCGGTGCATCACTTGTGATAGGGGAATCTTTACCACCTGACGATAAATATCATGGACTGATCCTGTCACATGACCTTAAATTGTAGCATCAAACTACATAGGTTTTTTATCCCTACCTTATAGACATGGTATGTAGGTCACCTCTTTGAAATTCAATCCTACCCAGTGGTAATCCTAGGTTCCACCTCATAGGGATGCACCTACCCAATCAAACTCTAGGCATGTTCCGGTCAACCATCACGGTTTGAAATATTCCCTTTATGGGATAGACCAATTGGATCTCTCTCTACAGGGCATTATGATCCATCCATCAGTAAAATTATTGGTGTGACATCTTCCCTCCTAGTGATGCACCTAAATGATCTTCCACCACGAGGCATTATGATCAATCAACTCCATCTCCACAAGGTGTTAAATTCATGACCCCAAGAAGTACCTTATGAGAAAAATTTTATGCATAAGGTGAAAGAAAAAGAGTATATATGACTTCTGTATCTGATACCTCGCAATCGAAAAAGGATTCCTTGGGTTCCACACGTATGATTCCACCATGAGATTATCTATGATGAGGAACAATACTAGTGACGAATGTTCCCTACCTCAAGATATTTCATTGATTCCCATTGTGGGTACTATCTTAATAAAATGTTGATTCCATATCAAGACCCACTGTAATGTATTGATAGAAGTAGCATAATTAACCAGAATCCAAAAAGAGATGGCACTAGTAATGTGTTCCAAAAACACGACATAACTCTGTGTAGAAGACCTAGATAAGGAAATAAGTTCCAATGAGTAATCCATGGATGGAGGAACCAACAACCCATCATCCAATTTTGATAAAGCTACACACATCACTGTTGAAAGTGATGAAAGCCTACATCATTTGGAAAGCAGAAACGATGGGAAGAAAATTGTGATGTCGGTGCCTGTTGAACACATGTGGTGGTGTGCCCCAATAATATAATTAGTAATAGAAATGGTTAACCTAAAATGATAATTTTATCCTTCAACTATGGGGATTAGTCTTGTTTGGCATTAGATTTGGGATTGGTTTTAGACATTGTTGGTTTCAAGCATCACCAATAGAAATGGTGAGGCCCACCTGAAAATTATCTCTTCAATAGGGGGACTCATAGAATTTGAGACATCAATAGATTATCATTTCACTAGATCCAACAATTTAGGAATAGGATCTACCACGAAAATAGTGTTCTCGACATTGAACTAACAAAAAATTTATCTTATTTAAACAATTGGCATTCTCAGTCTATGATATTTTATGTGTAGATATCTCTCTCTGACTATGGAAGATTGGATAATATTGGGTAAATAGACATTTATTTCATTGTATCTATATTGACAGATAGATCCTACAACGTTGTAGGACCCAAGCTAAAGGAAACCATCCATCGAACAACCAAAGACACCGGGGAAGGAGAAATGGAAATGCGTAATTCCCAAATGAAACCCCCACTCCCAAGACTATGAGTACCAGATTCCCAAGCCCCATCTCAACATTAGTAATCATCTAGATAAGGTTTATAGAAACACTCTAATGATTGTACACATATGAGTGGTTCATAACCTAAAGTGATACAACTCTATAGGACCTCTTGGATTCAGTGCCTCGCTGACACTGCCGACCCCAAGGGTTGTGTAGGGATCCACCACTCCCAACACCATCAATGAACCACATCAGAAGACTCTCCTAATAGGGATCATATGACCCATTCTCCTATGAAGAGGAGGTGGTTAATGTCTGATTCACCACAACTGAGACTACCACTTTGGACCTCTAAGAAGATCTCCCACAAGGACCCATCATCACCAAAAATGACTGGTATTTCATATTGATTAATAGGTGGACTATACACCTACTTTACTGGCCCGGGTCCAGACCACCCGATTCAAACATAGGGAAAAAGCCTAAGAGAATTACCAAAAAGGGTAATCATCTTCCATAGCTCCATTGGATCCTACCACCACCACAACAATCCTTTAGATCCATGCGATACATGAGGAAGGAACCATCTCTAAATAGCTCGGATTGAGACCTCAACATTCTCAGAGGTAGGCTGGTCTAACTCTATCAATTTACATCACTACCAACTACTATTTTGGGTTTTCATGTGTTGAGTAGAGTTAGTGTAGAGGTCTTCCCTATACTAACGTCAACATAAGTGGTCCTCCCCACTTTTACAGTCAATATGGAGTTCCTCTCCATGTCTCCATAAATCGAAGAGGATTTCCTTCCTAGTTCATCAACAACCAGTTTGGAGGTCTTCCCCACACTTATACATCCTAGCATAAAGCTCCTCCCCATTTCAAAACCTATCAACACAAAAGTTCACATCGCGCCTTTCCCATATCAATGATAATCCCTCTCCAATCAAGCATTGATCAATGTGGAGGTCCTATCCTATTTGTCGATGATCAATATTGAGGACCTACACCTGTTATCACCATTAGTTGACATACAGGTCCACCAGATGTCATAGCCAACCAAAGAGGAGGTCCTCCCCATTCCTCAAAAAGTCTACATAGAGTCCCTCCCCATGTTCCCAATGACAAAATAAGAGGTCCCCATTGATTAAACAATAGTTAGAGTGTGGGCCCTCCCTAATCCTCCACCGATCAATGTGGAGGCCCTCTATGCTCCAATAATAGTTGATATGAAGTCCCTCACTGTATCCCAAATCATTAAATATGAAGTCCTCCCCACGTCACCATCCACTAAAACAGTGTTCCCATTCATACGGAATATCTGACCTTCCCTAATGAACCATCCTGGGGAAGAAGGGACAACCAAAACTAAGGAAGGAAAAATACTAGGAAGCATCAAGTCATTGTCAGCCCCATTAACCTCTCAGATCTAATGGGGGAACGAGAATCAGTTATGAAACCCTCAACCCAGTCATTGTAATCATAGTATGGGGAAGGAGAACAACATGTGAAGTTTTTCATCATGGAAGGTGAGATATAGAGAATCCCCAAATAGGTACATATAGGTGGAGAATGTTTTATCTCATTTCTGGGATCTCATGATGCAACCCTCCCTATTGTCACCATCCTCCCTCTCAATGAATACCGAAGTCCATGGAGAGATGTTTGGTCCAGGTTGAATCCTTTAGATGAAAATTTACTTGAAGAGACACCAGTGATCATTGTCACCCATACACATGTGAATGTAAAAGAAATGACATCCCACAAGGATTTTATTATGGGGTTAGTACCTCCCTCAAGAGAGAAACCAAAATGTAGGAAATAGATATCTCACACAGTGGATTTATCGACTATCTAACTAGCTGCCACACCCGTCCATGTCATTTCCTCAACCCATCTTTCAGATAACGCTGATCGGAGCTTTGTCTACAAAGAACAAGGTACTTCTTTTGAGTAAGAGAAGCTATATGAGACTTTGGATACTTACTAGTTGTCATGGGTATTTTTTTTTGAATACAACCTCCAACATTGATATCATAGAGTACCTCATTGAGGGATATGCTATGTGCTTCCACAATACCCTATGTGAATTGCATCATCTCCTATGGGATCTCTAATTGGTCTAACATAGAGTCTAGAAGCACTTCAACAACATTGATTAGTAGTGTTTTGTGGTTGAGTTGTCGACACTCCTAGTGGATTAGCACCCTAATTCACCCATCTGCCAACATACCCTCCAACACTGATGTGTCAAGAGACTCATAGTTTCCCTAGAATTATGAAGGTGAAATCCCCATATTTTTAGATCTAGGGTTGGTGACAATATATTGTGATCCACTTCCCGCTATCATGAGACAACCTAACGGTCCTATTGATATTGTTGATTTCCCTATAGGAATATTTATTATGAACATGGTTGGCCATGATTTTAATGAAAATAGGGACTTCGATATAGGGTATAATAATGAAAAATATTCCCCCTGGGTATCACAATACCAAGTGGACCCTTACACAGGTGTCTGTAATCACTTGCAATGGAAGATAATTGTCCTAAGAGATCCATCCTTGTGGTTACCCATTGGTCATAATGTCAAAAAAAGAAAATGAATCTCTATATCCCTCAAATATTCCTGATATTTCACATAATAAAGAGGATGATCTTGTGATTTTCTCCTTTCTCTAGTGGGTCACATATTATAAGAGACTCGTCGAAGATAACCTTTTAGAGTGACACTCAGACTACGGGTCTCCCTGATAGGATCATGTTCCACCTCTACTGGGGTAGTAGTGTCAATTTCAAGTCCTCCTTAGCTAGTTTTCCCCAATAGATCCCTATAATCCCATGCATCCTGATATAGAATAGGAGGAAGATTATGGAAAAACTGTGATATGAGTAACCAAATTCACCTGAACAATGTGTTAATCTTTCTTGAGACCCATGTTCAAGAACCTAAATGATCCACTGAAAATTACTACCATGTTTTTGGGCCTATCAACACATTGGTGGTCTCGTTTATATAAGAATCCTCACAAGGACGATTTGATAGCTTCTCTCACCAATTTTCCCAAATACCTAGAGACATGGAATGTGGTGATCCCACCTAATGAAAAGCCATAATAGGGAAGGTTGGATGATATGAGAGAACCCACATATTTTGGGAATCCTATATTTACCCCCATAAATAGGATGACTGGCCCATTGTAGCATTTGGCACACTTCATCACAATGTGTGGACCCATGTTGGGAACCCCCGAGCAATGGGAGGTTCCCAAGATCTAATGTTTCATTAAAAATTTACAAAAATATATGTTTGTATGGTACATCTAGTTACCCATTAATTACATCAGTGGTTGGGAAGACCTACACATACATTTCCTCTACCATTTCAGATCCACCATGTGCAATCAAGTATTTCAAACCATTTCATGTCCAAGTAACTATTTGATGATCATGTCTTAGACTTCATCGCCTGGTGGAAGGGCCTCACAAATTCACTAAATACAAAACTGAATCAAGATAAAAATATAATGATGTTCATGATGAAAATCATGATTGAGATGGTCCCAACCATCATCACTCAAAATTTTTTATGTGGGTTCTAGAATTTTTCAAATAAGGTTCAGCGCCTGGAGGTAGCCATTGTAACGACCCGAAATTTTGAATAAACCTTGTTTCCTAATTTTGTGTGTTATTTTATTTTTGATACTCAACAAAACTGTTTCATTTGATAACATGAGTATAATTAAAATGAGACTGTTGGGTTTTGACTTTTATATGACCATTGGTCAATATGACCACTGGGAACTAAATGTTTTGATTATTGTCTCTAAATATAAGTAATCTTGGTTAATTAATATAGAAAGAAGATTCGATGGCCTAACCCAGTAGTCTTGGACCGATCGAAGCCCATCTAACAGAACTTGGGCAGGAGGTAGCACCATTTGGCTTTTCTCTGGACCAAACTCAAGCCGAACTTCATCGTGTGAAGCAAGAATGGAATCGCCTTTGCGAGAAGTTCAAACTGATAGAAATTACTACTCGTGTGATGTTAGTCGAGCCTCCCTCAGATTCCCTCACCTTAGCACACCTTAAACTTAGGTCCTATGCTGGTGTGATAAGGGGCTATGTAAGGAGACCGTAACTGCCTTGTGTAATACTTTGTTTTAAATAAAAATTGGGATTTCTTCTTATGATGAAGTTTATGAATTTTCAAATGACCGGATAAATATAGTATGCATATTTTTGATGAATTTTAGAAAAAGGATATTTTAAAAATGTTTATGTAAACCTTAAATAATTAAAAATGTGTAATGATATTCAAAAAATGGTCTTCTACAATTATGCTCAGTACGAAATTTAGAGTCTAATAAGATCAACTTAATTTTTGATGAATAGTAAATTATGAATAGTGATTTTATGATTAGGATTAGTAATGTGTGAAAATGGATTATTAATCTCACTTAAAGAATGTATTAATATAATCTAGGCACCTTGATTAAGTAATGTGATTCAATAAAATAGTTAAATGACGATTTCATAAATTATAATTCAAGTATTAGTTTTTTCGAATGAATAGTGTTTTTTTAATTAAAAATTAAATTAAAAATATTTAAAAAATTATTTTTATAAAATGGAATTCATTTTTTAACTCAGAGCACCGATATTATGTTATAGTAATTTTGGGGTTTTTTCTGAAAAAATGAATTTTCGGTGAATAGTGTATTTATTTAGAAAATATATTAAAAATATTTAGAAAATTATTTTTATAAAATGGAGTTAATTTTTGAAATCAGAGCATTGATATTTGGTTAAGGTGAAATTTTGGGATTATTCTGAGAAAATTGAATTTTCGATGAATACTGAAAATACAGTTTTTAAGTTATGGGTGTTTAATGACATCATTAAATGATGTATTAAGTATGTAATCAATATGGTCTGCTTATAAATAGTAAGATAAGGTATGAGGTGTCCCAAGTGGCCAATACCATGCGAAAATACCATGGGCAATCCCTTGGTTTTGCCAAAACCACTAATGAGGTGTCCCTTGGCCATTAATGCCTTGTCCCCTCACTTTCCCTATAAATACCAAGACATCCTCTCATCCATTCGACTCCCCACTCTACCCCAAAGAAGTTTTGGTCTCATTATCTCTCAAGGAGTCCTCCCAAGGTGCCTCCAAGACCTCAAGGTCCCAACCATTGAGTTTTAAGAGTTACGTTTTAAGGTATGGGATCTGATCTCTCTCTTTCTTTTCAAGAAATCTCTTTTATGTAACTTCTTTTATGCTCCATGTTCTTATGTTAAAGGGTGTTATTTTATACTACTATTAATGTCCTTTTCATGTTCCTATAATGATAGATCCCCTCTTACTCTCATTATTTCGTTTTATGATGTTTTATGTGGCACCGTTAGGCTGCGGAAATTTTTGTAACAGATTCTTTCTCCCTTCTCATTTTTCTAGATCTCTTTTCATGTAAAGTATTTCAAGTTCCTTTTTATTATGTTAGGGTATGATCTCTAAATTTATCATAATGATATTTTATGATCATATGATGATAGACCCCATTTTATCTCTTCAATTCAGTATTTTGAAGTTTTAAGTGGCGCCGTTAGGCTGCCGAATTTCTAAGGGGTTCTTTCACCCTTCTCGTTTTCAAGATCTACTTTCATGTCAAGTATTTCAAGTTCTTTTTTATTATGTTGGGGTATGATCTCTATATCTATCATACTGATCATTTATGTTCATATGATTAGAGACCTTATTTGATCTCATCAATTCATTTTTGTTGAAGTTTAAGTGAAGCCGCTAGGCTGCCGAATTTCCAAGGGGTTCTTTCATCCTTCTCCTTTTCAAGATCTATTTTCATGTCAAGTATATCTAGTTACTTTTTATTATGTTAGGTAATGATCTCTATATCTATCATACTGATAATTTATGTTCATATGATGAGAGACCCTATTTTATCTCATCAATTCATTTTTGTTTAAGTTTAAGTGACGCCGCTAGGCTGCCGAATTTCCAAGGGGTTCTTTCATCCTTCTCCTTTTCAAGATCTATTTTCATGTCAAGTATTTCAAGTTCATTTTTATTGTGTTATGGTATGATATCTATATCTATCATACTGATAATTTATTTTCATATTATTAGAGACCCTATTTTATCTCATCAATTCATTTTTGTTGAAGTTTAAGTGACGCCGCTAGGCTGCCAAATTTCCAAGGGGTTCTTTCATCCTTCTCCTTTTCAAGATCTATTTTTATGTCAAGTATTTCAAGTCCATTTTTATTATGTTGGGGTATTATCTCTATATCTATCATACTGATCATTTATGTTCATATGATGAGATACCCTATTTGATCTCGTCAATCAATTTTTGGAAGTTTTTAGTGACGCCGTTAGGCTGCCGAATTCTAAAAAGAGAAATATTATTTTTGTCTTCCTTTCAAGTTCTTCGTTTCATATGTTATATCATTCAAATTTCATTACCAAGTTATTAAATACTATATAATCTGTTCCCCTACTGTTTTATGTATCATTTTTGAGTAGGTGACCCATGTCCCCTCTCTTTTCAATGTTTTCTAAAACCATGTATCGTAGACGTTATGCTGCATAGTTTTCGTCTCAAAATGCCTCCCTCTTTATCTCAAAATTATTTTATGTTATTAAGTTAATACTGAAAGCTCTTATTTATACAGGGGTATTCACATATATATCAAAATGTTCTATTTTATGTTCTGGGATTTACATACATGAAACCCGCTTTCCCTTTTCCGTGGGTTTAAAGTGACATAAAGATCATGTCTTTAAAGCAGTTTTTAAAACGTTATGATTATGAAATGAAACCCATTTCTTTTATGATATATGTGTTGTTCATGAAATGATTTATTATGATATATGTGGCTCACATTATAATAAATACATGTCAAGGGTGCGCCCATATAGTGCTCCAATGCATTGGGTAAAGACTTAATATCTAGTGATGACTTTTTAGACTGATACCTTGGTGAATAACCTTGGTAATTTTTAATGACACCTTGGGGATGGACCTTGGTGAAACGAAATGATTGTCAATATTAAATGTTTTAGCCACATCTTAAAGTTATGAAAATAGTTATTTTTATTATGATATGCCTCGTGATTTCTTTCTCATGCCTTAAAGTTCCTTTCATGACCTTATTGAAGTATCTCAACTTCACATGTAAAAACGTTTCTCTTGTTTCCCTTACTGGGCCTTCTGCTCACCCTTTCTTTTGATGTATGTCCCCAGGTTATGAGATGAAGTAATGAACCTAGGTTGAACATGAGGAGAAGCCTTTCAAGTGTTTAAGAAGAATGTTTTATGTTTTCATGTTTTATGTTCCTGGTTTCCAAGACACTAAACCTTAAAGATCCTCAGTTTTGTAAAATGTAATGAATGTTTATGTGATAAAAAGACGGGATTCTATAGTTGGTATCAAAGTATGGTTTAGTTATTTGTCGAAATTAGTAAATGAAAACTCTAGGAATAACCCTATAGAAAAGTTTAAATATAGGAAATCTTCCTAGTATTTTGGTGAGTATTGAGTAAGGGGTTGCCAAGAAAATACATCCCTGTCTAGATACGAGCAGGTAGAGGTGGATCTGGCACAGATGTACATAGGGGTAAAACCCGAAAATACCGCTTTGAGCTAGACTCGAACGGGAACTGGTACACGACAACGGGCCTTGCTGCACTCTTGGTTACGACACTCCCAGGGGATATTCTTTGGTAAATTCATAAGCTTGGTATGAACCATTGTTATAGGAACAAAGATAAAATAATATAAAGATTCACATAAGAATATATGATCATGGATAACCTATATGGGAACCTAGGGGATCACAAGTTAGGGTATACTTTTCTTTCTACAAGTTATCCTTATATGATTTCAGTTCCTTTTCATGATTATTGGCTAATTACTTAAGCCCCTAATTATGCTTTATCTTGTTAGTTTATGATGAGAAATGGAAGAACATGTCCCAACAACCAATGTGATAGAAAATGCGATGATGGTCTTATTAATATGACAGAGATGATTAGGGCATTAAAAGATGATTATTATTTTGGAAGACGTTCAATATTTTGGGGAACCTATATGATTGAGGTAAATAGATTACTATGGTATTTTCATTGAGGAGTAAGGTTGAATTATATTTTGAAGAATAGATGAATTTAAGGTGGAATTATAGTAATTTAGGTTACTTATGGGAATGATTAACCTATCCTGGGCAAAATATGTTTAAGTTAGCTACTTTTGTTATAAGATGTTAGGAGTGGTTGATGTTGTTTGGAGATTAACAATGAAGTTTCTTTTGGAAGACTATGTTATCAAGTCCTTCTTGTATTTGGGTTTCAATCTTAATTTCGTTTATTTTGGAGAATTTTAAGGACTTTTATTTATGGAATGGTCTATGATGAACTTTGGGTAGTACCATGGAACTTTGAAGAATTAAAAGTAGTTTCCATTCCTATGGGATTATTTCTTTTTAAAGAGTTGTTTTATATTACCCTTTCTTTTTTTGGGAGTAATGTTTAAAGATAGATAGTTTTTCTTTTGTGGAATATGTGATTCTCTAGAAGATCATTCTTGTGTTTTGATGAGGACAAGTGTTTTTGAATTCTCATCATTTGGAGAAAAGATTATTTTAGGTAGAGACTTATTAAAGGATAAAACTCTACTTGAATGTAGGTATATTTTCTTATGTTTTTGTTCTATGTAGTAAACGAATTCCTCAAAATTATGAAAAGTAACATAAAAAAAACATTGTTGGTTTACATTTCCTACTAGGTAATCAAATACCGTTTACACACATCATATGTTTTGGATTTTCTTATGGTTAACATTCTCATAATAATGTTTTCTATCAATCTCCCCCATAACTTGACCCTTTTTTTCCTTCCATATCCATGTTTTCCTCCATGGAATCATAGTATGGGTTAACTCGGGTGACCTTTGTACTTACCTTTCCTTCTTTTAAAGTAATAGTTTGTCTGACTCCTTTTCCGATGTGGGACTTTCAATGAAATTTCAAAACCGAAATTTAAAAAAATTGCGAGGATGCAATTTCTTAACGGGGGAAGATTGTAATGACCCGAAATTTTGAATAAACCATGTTTCCTAATTTTGTGTGTTATTTTATTTTTGATACTCAACAAAACTGTTTCATTTGATAACATGAGTATAATTAAAATGAGACTGTTGGGTTTTGACTGTTATATGACCATTGGTCAATATGACCTCTGGGAACTAAACGTTTTGATTATTGTCTCTAAATACAAGTAATATTGGTAAATTAATATAGAAACAAGATTCAATGGCCTCACCCAGTAGTCTTGGAACGATCGAATCCCATCTAACAGAACTTGGGAAGGAGGTAGAACCATTGGGCTTTGCTCTGGACCAAACCCAAGCCGAACATCATCGTGTGAAGCTAGAACAAAATCGCCTTTGCGAGAAGTTCAAACTGATAGAAATTACTACTCGTGTGATGTTACCCGAGCCTCCCTCAGATTCCCTCACCTTAGCACACCTTACACTTAGGTACTATGCTGGTGTGATAAGGGGCTATGTAAGGAGACCGTACCTTCCTTGTGTAATCCTTTGTTTTAAATAAAAATTGGGATTTCTTCTTATGATGAAGTTTATGAATTTTCAAGTGATCGGATAAATATAGTATGCATATTTTTGATGAATTTTTGAAAAAGGATATTTTAAAAATGTTTATGTAAACCTTAAATAATTAAATATGTGTAATGATATTCAAAAAATGGTATTCTAGAATTATTCTCAGTACGAAATTTAGAGTCTAATAAGATCAACTTAATTTTTGATGAATAGTAAATTATGAATAATGATTTTATGATTAGGATTAGTAATGTGTCCAAATGGATTAGTAATCTCACTTAAATAAAGTATTAATATAATCTAAAAACCTTGCTTAAGTTATGTGATTCAATAAAATGGTTAAATAACGATTTCATAAATTATTATTCAAGAATTAGTTTTTTCAAGTGAATAGTGTTTTTTTAATTAAAAATTAAATTACAAATATTTGAAAAATTATTTTTATAAAATGGACTTCATTTTTGAACTCAGAGCACCGATATTATGTTATAGTAATTTTTGGGGTTTTATCTGAAAAAATGAATTTTTGGTGAATAGTGTATTTATTTAAAAAATAAATTAAAAATATTTCGAAAATTATTTTTACAAAATGGAGATCATTTTTGAAATCAGAGCATTGATATTTGGTTAAGGTGAAATTTTGGGATTATTCTTAGAAAGTTGAATTTTCGATGAATAGTGATAATAGAGTTTTTAAGTTACGGGAGTTTAATGACATCATTAAATGATGTATTAAGTATATAATCAATATGGTCGACTTATGAATAGTACGATAAGGTATTAGGTTTCCCAAGTGGCCAATACCATGGGCAAATACCATGGGTAAGCCCATGGTTTTTCCAAAACCACTAATGAGGTTTCCCTTGGCCATTAATGCCTTGTCCCCTCACTTTCCCTATAAATACCAAGCCATCCTCTCATCCATTCGACTTCCCACTCTCCCCCAACGAAGTTATGGTCTCATTACCTCCCAAGGAGTCCTCCCAAGGTGCCCCCAATCCCTCAAGGTCCCAACCTTTGAGTTTTAAGAGTTATGTTTTAAGGTAAGGGATCCGATCTCTCTCTTTCTTTTCAAGAAATATCTTTTATGTAATTTCTTTTATTCTCCATGTACTTATGTTAAAGGGTGTTATTTTATACTCCTATGACTGCCCTTTTCATGTTCACATAATGAGAGATCCCCTATTACTCTCATTATTTCGTTTTATGAAGTTTTAAATGGCGCCGTTAGGCTCCCGAAATTTTTGTAACAGATTCTTTCTCCCTTCTCATTTTTCAAGATCTATTTTCATGTAAAGTATTTCAAGTTACTTTTTATTATGTTGGGGTATGATCTCAAAATTTATCATACTGATCTTTTATGATCATATGATTAGAGAACCCATTTGATCTCTTCAATTCAGTATTTTGATGTTTTAAGTGGCGTCTTTAGGCTGCCGAATTTCTAAGCGGCCCTTTCACCCTTCTCGTTTTCAAGATCAACTTTCATGTCAAGTCTTTCAAGTTCCTTTTTATTATGTTGGGGTATGATCTCTATATATATCATACTGATAATTTATGTTCATATGATCAGAGACCCTATTTTATCTCATCAATTCATTTTTGTTGAAGTTTAAGTGACGTCGCTAGGCTGCCGAATTTCCAAGGGGTTCTTTCATCCTTCTCCATTTCAAGATCTATTTTCATGTCAAGTATTTCAAGTTCCTTTTTATTATTTTGGGGTATGATATATATATCTATAATACTGATCATTTATTTTCATATGATTATAGACCCTATTTTATCTCATCAATTCATTTTTGTTGAAGTTTAAGTGACGCCGCTGGGCTGCCGAATTTCCAAGGGGTTCTTTCATCCTTCTCCTTTTTAAGATCTATTTTCATGTCAAGTATTTAAAGTTCCTTTTTATTATGTTGGGGTATGATATCTATATCTTTCATACTGATCATTTATGTTCATATGATGAGAGACCCTATTTTATCTCATGAATTCATTTTTGTTGAAGTTTAAGTGACACCGCTAGGCTTTCGAATTTCCAAGGGGTTCTTTCATCCTTCTCCTTTTCAAGATCTATTTTCATGTCAAGTATTTAAAGTTCCTTTTTATTATGTTGGGGTATGATCTCTATATCTATCATAATGATCATTTATGTTCATATTATGAGAGACCCTATTTGATCTCGTCAATCCATTTTTGGAAGTTTTAAGTGACGCCGTTAGGCTGCCGAATTCTCATAAGAGAAATCTTATTTTTTTTCTTCCTTTCAAGTTCTTCGTTTCATATGGTATATCTTTAAAATTTCATTAGGATGTTCTTAAATACTATATATTCTGTTCCCATACTATTTTATGTATCAAATTTAGTAGCTGACCAATGTCCCCTCTCTTTTCAATGTTTTCTAAAACCATGTATCGTAGACATTATGCTGCATAGTTTTTGTCTCAAAATGCCTCCCTCTTTATCTCAAAATTATTTTATGTTATTAAGTGAATACTCAAAGCTCTTATTTATACAGGGGTATTTACATATATATCAAAATGTTCTATTTTATGTTCTGGGATTTACATACATGAAACCCGCTTTCCCTTTTCCGTGGGTTTAAAGTGACATAAAGATCATGTCTTTAAAGCAGTTTTTAAAACGTTATGATTATGAAATGAAACCCATTTATTTTATGCTATATGGGTTGTTTATGAAATGATTGATGATGATATATGTGGCTCACATGATAATAAATACATGTCAAGGGTGCGCCCAGATAGCCCTCCAATACATGGGGTAAAGGCTTAATCTCTAGAGATGACTTTTTATACTGATACCTTGGTGAATAACCTTGGTAATTTTTAATGATACCTTGGGGATGGACCTTGGTGAAATGAAATGATTGTCAATATTAAATGTTGTATCCACATATTAAAGTTATAAAAAATGTTATTTTTATTATGATATGCCTCATGATTTCTTTATCATGCCTTAAAGTTCTTTTCATGACCTTATTGAAGTATCTCAACTTCACATGTAAAAATGTTTCTCTTGTTTCCCTTGCTGGGCCTTCTGCTCACCCTTTCTTTTGATGTATGTCCCCAGGTTATGAGATGCGGTAATGAACCTAGGGTGAACATGAGGAGAAGTCTTTCAAGTTTTTAAGAAGAATGTTTTATGTTTTCATGTTTTACGTTCCTGGTTTCCGAGACACTAAACCTTAAAGATCCTCAGTTTTGTAAAATGTAATGAAAGTTTATGTGATAAAAAGATGGGATGCTATATCCATGTAGTTAGCAAAGAAGGCATGTCCATTTCCTCTTCCAGTTCCAACAAGAAGATCCTCCCATATAGATACTACCATCATTGTATAGGTAGAGGCCCCAATCCTCAAGATCTATTATTGAAAAAGCATGACAAAGAATATCCTCATCGAGGGAAAGGAATAACCATGAACTTGCTCACCCAACAAAGAATTGGTTGGAAATGCCTCTCTATGAACAGCCACTTAGGTGAGAAAATGTGACTCCATTATCTGGTCAAGACACATCCCATTTTAATGGCCAAGATCCCCGATAACCCTTCCCAAATAGAAGATATTGGATCCATTCTTTCAAGGATGCATTGGTTATCAGTTACATTCTCAGTTCCATGGATCATGCGATTATAAGAGAGTTTGAGTGAAAGAAGGAAAATAAATGCAATATTATTAATTTCCCTAACCATTGAAATTACCACATGATCCTTGGAAAAACCATCAAAAAAATCTATGATTTCAGGTGTTTTTTCCTGGACTATGTGTATTATGACTTGGTCAATTTGGGCATTGTCCCCACATAGGTTGAACATATCTCTGTTGAGCCCAATCGCGATAGTGAGGGTCAGGTGAATGGAAATAGGTTTCTAATCATATATCATAGAAGTATGATGATTTTTTGGATTATATAGATGTTTCTTGCACTAATGGAATCATTTGTGCCAGGTTTGGATTGCTTGAACCATCTATGGTCAGTGTGCCTCCATCGGCTAATGATTCTGCTTCCACATCACAATATTCTATGTCTAAAAACAGTAAGCACTGAAAAAGAATGGAAAATTAGAGTCCGCCACTGATGTTGAATCTGTCATACACACTCAATGTATTCATGTCTCTTGTGTTGGGAATAGCTCCCAGGGTCCTCCTTTCATTGGAAGATCACTATGAATATGAGTAGGAGTTTTCATATATGAATACTATTGAGTTAGTAGATCTCTTCATTCTCTCCAAGGATGAGGAGTTATAGGAATGTCCCCCTAGACTGCCTTTGGTAGATACCATCAATGAGGATGTCGAGGACATGAAAACCATGTGAATGCTCAGCCCAATGTATAATATTAAGCCATACCGGATACCAAAACCAGATAGTAGGTGTTTCATTGATCTTAGTTGGTATAGTCATCTTATCCCTCTCCATCAGATAGGACACCATAGTAGAGTGTGCTAATCGGCAAGGTAGAGCAATCGAATATGCATCATGATGAGTCATTTCTAGTCAAGGCCAGGTCATAATCAGTTGATAGTCGAACATTAGTGGTTTTTGGTGAGTTTTTTGATGACTATCTGTACATTTCAAGCACCAACTAGAATCGTGTGGTTCAGCCAGTAGTTCCCTTCATTCCTCCTACCAATTAAAGACACCCTATGGTTAGGAATGTGAATTAGGAATGGAAGAATGATGTTTTCAAGAACCTCTCTAGTATACGTGAGTGTATCCTGATCATAGAGGACCTCTTTCTATCATAAGAGATGTGGGAGGCTCTCGTAGAGGCCTTGAAAATCCTAATAAGGTTCGATGAATAGGTAGTAGAAGTAGAGAGATTGTATGCTGATGAGGTAGATAAGATATAATTCCAATAAATCATATCATTATTCAGAGAAGATGTGGCCTCCCAATTGTAGGGTCACAAACACCCATTTCACATCATTGGATTGTTCGATGGTGTGTAAATCTGTTGCATTATTGTTAACATAGGTTCCAAGATCAATATCATCCCAACCTAGATGATTAAAAAATTGGGACTGAACAAAAAAATTGTAGTCCTTCTGACCTGAGGATTTAGGGTTATGACATGACCAAGTATTGACAGTGTGGATTAATCTGTTTGGAGACCCAGTTTAGTGGCTTGGTAGCATGTATTGAATCTGTGGTTGTCTCATTGGACACTTCCTACAACATGTTTATTGGAAGGCCTTTGATCTATATGTATGTTGGAGTTACCTTCTCAGATCACAAATTCCTTAAGTAATCCCTCAATAATCAATTAGGCATGCGTCAAGGTGATGCATCTCCCTTTAACTACTTTGAATATTGTTATCTATATGTCAAATAGTCCAAGGGTAAGGAAATGAATGTTCAGACAATTGTGTTTGATCACACAACCACTGTACCAAATCCATGGATGGAATTGTATGCCACATTAATCCTATTGATTCACCGATTGGAGTCAACAACACCAGACATGGGAAGTTGATTATTTGTTTTCGATAGGAAGGGATGCTACGTACCAAAGTAAAAGGAACATTAGAGGATAAAATCATACTCCTACACATGCCAGGATCAAGTTCTTTCAAAAATACAAACCCCTATGAAGTATCTAGATGTTCAAATAATGGTCATTATCCATGAAACTCCAATATATTCCACAAAGGCGGCTTGAATCAACAAAAACTGACCACCACCATTTTCTCAACATCAAGCATGGACGTCATGGTCGGTGACCTGATAGAATCATTTTAATATCCTAGGTCTCCATGATTAAAATATAGAAGGATTCCTGTAACAAGGATTCCACATTAAACCATGTAGGCACTAGTGTTCCCCCATAATCAGTCATCCTAGATTAACCATCACCTCATACTAATTCTTCTTCCTCAGACGATGAAGATGATATTGGTAATGATCCTCTGTTATTCAAAGAGGGAATCTCCACCACCTTTGATCTATTGGTTCAAGTTAACCTTGGTATCAAGAATGACATGAGGCAGATTTGGATCGGAGAAACTAATATTCCAAAGGTGCAACAATAGTATGTGACCTTCTTTAAGAAACATCATGATGTGTTTTCATAGAGCTATGACAAGTTTCATGAATAGAACCTCAGGTTTCCATCCACTGTCTTGGTTTCTCGGTGATTCATCATGGGTTAAATATGTCTCTCATGAAAATGAATCCTTCTCATGGTTCCATGGTCAATTATGATTTTGATAATCTTAACAAATAAAACACCATCACGGAGATTCAGTACCCCATGTGTCTAGACAATATCATTCCCATCCGGAAGAAGAATGGGAAGATCAGAGTCTATATCAACTTCCAGGACATCAACCACCATTTCCCGAAGGATGATTTTCCCCTTCTAGTGGCAGAGTTGTTGATAGATACCATATTTTGGTTCTAGGGTCTCTTATTTATTAATGGGTACTCTAGATACAATCATACATTGATGGATCACAAGGGATGACAAGTCTAACACCTTCAAAGATCCACAAGGGAACTTCTCGTATCAGGTAATTTATTTTGTTTTAAATAATTCATGAGATACATATTAGAATTCCATGAACTAAATAATCCAACTAATCATTGGGACCCTAGTGGAACACTACACGGACAAACCGATGGCCAAATCCTACCCATGTCAGGACCATCTCTGATATCTTGAGAATGTTTTTAGCTTCCTCTACTCCAAGAATCTGAAGATGATCCCTTTGAATTTTTCCTTTGGGGTTATCTTTGGGACGTTTCTCAGCTTCAACATCATATATTGAGGTATTTTGATCAATACAGAGAAGATCAAAGCCATCTTCCAGATGCCTCCCCTGAGAAACCTGATGAAAATCTGAGGTCATCAAGGAAACTTGGCCTACATATTTTGATTCATCTCAAATCTAGCCATAAAGTGTAATACCTTTTCCATGATCATGAATAAAGGAACCATCTTCTAATGGGATGTAGAGTACTAGACCGCCTTTGAAGAAATCTAGTAGTATCCACTACAACCTCCAGTTATGATGCCTCCCATCTCCACGAAACCTCTGGTCCTTTATGTGACTGCCCTTGAATGATACCTCTATGACTTTCTTGATCAAAAGAACAATAAAGGAACACATATGAGTTTCTAATATCTTAATCACATTCTCCTCAATAAAAAGGCTAGATATACCCATATTGAGTAGAGCTACCTCACATAATTTTTCATAGTGCATAAGTGGAAACACTATCTGTAGTATCATGAGATATAACTAGTATCCCATATGGAACTACTAAAGTACATCCTGAACCAACCCATGTTGATAAGCCGACTAGTGCACTAAGAGAAGATCCTTTAGCAGTTCGACATACAGTTTGTCCTGTAGAAAGATGTCAAGAGTCAATAATTGGAAGACTTCCTGAACAACCATTTGACTCATGAAGTGTTTCCTCAAGATGTTTACATCCTAGATGAGGCCATCCTTTTAGTGGAGTATTATATGCCATGATATCAGATTTATTTTGAAGTCTCCATTCAATTCACACCCGGTAAAAGGCTCAACATTCCCAGGCTCAATAAAGTAGGTCCAATGATCATTTTTATCAACCTGAAATAGGATATCCTACTACACACATTTCTACAATCATAATGTCTTTCCAAAAATGATGTAGAGTATCTGGTTCATATTACTGGTCACAATATGGCTCTTGATATTTTTGTTCCCCACATTCAAATGAATGGAGACTGTGAGTTAGTCATAATACAAATAATGGGTGACTACATCATTAAGAATCCATCCTCGTGTCCACAGTGAGGAACACTCACCAGTTAATGGACAAGTTCCCTTCTCATCCAGAAGTGACTCATTTTCCTCTATAATAGAATGGTTACATTTATGCCATGGAAAGTATAGACACATCTCTTTAAGAGCCTGACCAGGATGACATATTCATTCATTTGGAACACCACCAAGTGATCACCCCATAATCCCATAGGATTATGGAAAGAGTAAGGAAATCTAGATGACTATCTGTGATTATACATAAAGAACTCAAAATCCATATATAGTAGAAGAAACTTCTGATTATACATCCCCTATTATTGAGCATCTCTAGTATGACATCCACTTTCTTGATCTAGCCGAATGGGAAAGAATCCATCAACAAGTGGCATAGTTTACCATACAGAGTAGGGCCAGCCCTGAGTAGACTATCTACGACATGATTTTTATGGAATTATCCTCTGTTTTACTAAAGGGGATGATATTAACCAAATTATGCTATAAGTTCATGGAATGTCTTGTCATTCCCATAAATTAGGGTTGAAGCTCTCTGAATAGATAAAATGGTCTTCCATATTATGGACCACAAGGTCCATGAATGTATTGAGTTCTCCAAAAGATTCCATGAATGTCAAATCCATTCATATTTTATGAATTGACCATTAGAACCCCATGATACTACCAAGTATTCTTGGCCCTTTGTAGTCTGGGGACACGATATCGGGGGAAATATTCACCGTCAACAGCTCACCAATACAGGTTCATTATGATCGAGATAAATTTCTTTTCTATGTGGGAATAAGTGATTCATTGTAGGGAAGTCAAGGCCTAATTAGTGATTGAATTTGTGGGATCCCACATCATCCACCTATTTAGAGTTCCTCATGCCATTCTCAATGACTAAAACACTACGTTTCATACTTCCAATTGAAGAAGTTGTACTCCAGGTACAACATCTAGTCCAACCATACTTCATGGTATCATACATAGAAAAATGGGAAGATCAAGGTAATCAAAAAAAAACATCTACAATATTTTTTAGAAGATGGAAGGACAAAATAATAATAGTTGGATGGTCAAGCTCCCCAACACCCTCTGGGCCTATCATAAAATAAAACGAAATTCTACCTAGGTGACTTCATATTCCCTGTTGTATGGAAGAGATGCAGTCCTACCCATTTAGATATAGTTTTCACCACTCCAAACAACTTATTAAAATCATAGGATGAAAAAAATTGAACATGTCCATCTAAATAATCTATAATATCTCTCGAGAATAGGATCAAAGCCTTGTACAATTTGGAGAAGAACAATAATAAGTAGCATGATAATTAAACAAGAAGGTGTTCCTCTTATTCTTCCTCTGGGGTGACATGGTATTATCCCTTTGATTTCCAATTGTTCCCCATAGGAATCCACTGAAGTTGGAGCATGAGTGGGAAAGACATTACATAATTCAAAAGGTCTATTATAATGGTCTATAATATTTGATCACTATGGATGGATAACACATTACAACTCCAACCAACTCCATGTTTCTCAAATAGTAAATTTCATGAGGAGCTATTTCCATCCCCAAAACATGACGTTAAACTGTGCACTTTATTTCTTAGTAGTAAGATGTTAAACTACATATAATCCATGGTTCTATTTATATGAACATAAAAAGAACATTCCAACATCCCAACCACATGATGTTAAGCTTCAGTGTACCGTCATCCTAGTTTCATGAAATTAAATTACATAAAAAACAACATCATTACCACATGACGATAATATGAATGTTATGGTCCTGTCACATAACCATGAACTATGGAATTATTATCCTAGTGACATGATGAGAAAAAATATATCAACACAATGTTCTCTCCTGAGTGGATGTATCCCACAACATCAGTCATATAACATGCCATACCTCAATAACAATATATGGATTGATTCGTTTCTGCACAAGATACATAGTGACACATGGAGTTTACATCCTAGTTCAATTTTCCATAAAAATAGACCCCTCCTTGTGTATCAGTTAGATATACCTAGAGAACATTTCATAAAAAACATCATACAACTTGATTTCTCCAATTGGAGGATACATAGTGACACCCAGACATCATATCTCTGTGCCTAGACAAAAACTCACCAACCCCCTTCACCCCAGACCTCATTTATGGCACACATGGCCAACCAATTCCACGTTTTTGTCCGGCATTTCTTCAATTTGGGGAATATCGGTGACCAAATGGCCAATCTTAGTATAATAATCATGAATTAAAATGTATTCAATCCTCTTTAGAAATGTGTATATGGTTTTTGGACTTCCTTTGTCCTCATTTGGGTTAGGTTTGTTATGCCACCGCATTACGCAGATCCCTTTTGGAAGTACTTTCACTATGGTCCAAGAAACATGAATTTAAATTATTCTCAAGGGTCTAACATATTTTAACATAAACTAAATTCCCAAGTCCCATAATCATGACTTAAAACATTTTGAAATAATATCCTTGGGAATGTTTTCTGCAGCATTGGCCTCCTTGGTCCTCATTCAGTCCATGTACTCCTGTAATTCCCCACATGTCCCTTTTGGGTGAGATGATCCCCTCAATATTGGATGGGTTTTCTCTGGGATGTTTCATATAGTAGTGTTGGGCATCCTCGGTCCTCATTCACATCACTACACTATACACAACCATTAGAGACAATCCTTAAATTATGGTCCAATCTCTATGACCTTGAACTAGAAGTTAACACCCTTAACACACGATGTTAAAATGTATCCCTACCTTAAATTTTTTTTGGATGCCTCATGATACTCGTGGTATGCCTTAGTTCCCTTATCAGAGATGATTTCCCCCACCAGTATTGGTATCTCACCACACTATGATTCAGAACTACGTGTGGAATAATTCCTATTATTATAGAATATATAGTGATTTAAAACAAATTTTTTCTCTAATCCCAACCAAAAATTCATTAATATGTCTTCCCATTTTCCACATTTATGGTATAGGAACATGAACTTATACTTTACGAAGTCTATTTGAAGGATTGAATGTGTTACAAGAGCCTCCTTGGCTCCTTTCGTGTCAGGTTATGCCTCTCATGTTCCACACAAATACATAGAAATTTTACATTTTCCAATCCATACATCACAACTTTAAACTGATCTCTCCTCTAGTCCTAACCGAAGGACATTAATCTATGCACAACCGGTGTCAATATCACTTCACATGGTACATTTCTTCCTTTCCACATCCATGTTCGGTTTTAACTCTCTCACTGCATGAAAATCCTTGGATGCCCCATTTATCCATGCTCCAAACTCTATGACCTTAAACGATGTGCATCCACTACTAGAACTATGTGTGGATTGATTCCCATCATTATGGGATATATAAAGACACCCATACTATATGAAATTAAATTTTCTTTTCAGTGGGTTCATGTCTTATGACTTTACAATATTTATAGAACCTATAGTTTGAGTTGTAAAACATTAAACTGAACATCCTAATTTCCTCAATGAATGAAATTAGTCCATGATTTACACCATACAAAATCAGGATGCCACAGATGATCAGTATGAGATAGTTAATAAATGATACCCTATTTTATTATAGTGGGATGCCTAATGATAACTGTGAGAGGCCTCAGTTCTATCAACAATGAGGGGTACCATTATCAGTGTGGATATATTACAACACCATGTCTTAGAACTGCATGTGTCGTGATTCCCTTCATTATGGGATACATAGCGATTTTCAGAAATTTTTTCTTTGGGCCCATCCAAAAAATCATCAACTCTTTGGCCCATTGTTCCTAGATACAATCTAATCATTATGAAATCGGGCTATATGTGTTTCATCATAAAATGTGTATGCAATGTGTGAGCCTCCTTAGCTCCACTCACATTGATTTTTTACCTATATTGTTCCACATATATATATATATATATATACCATATTAACAATTGTTTCTCCTATAGTCTGAGCAACATGACTTTAAACTATTTATAATGCTCTAGACCATACGACCTTAAACTATGTGCCACCTTCGTGAACTAAGTATGGCTTGATTCAAATTTTTATGGGATATGTAGTGATGGATGGACTTCTCATGTCTAGGCCTAGTCACTAATTCATCAAATCCGATGTCCCCTTCTCCCAATTATGGTCTAAGATTTAAGATCTTAAACTAATAGATTCCATCATTCCAAGCATCATGATATTTAACTATATGTATTTATTCTTATGAGTTCATGGTGTGGTTAAGTGCCTCATTGGCCTTCATTCACATTAGTTATTTACTCTGCCTTTCTATGAATCTCCACCCTTGGTATGCTCCCTATGGTCCAAACTCTATAACCGTAAAATAATAGAAAATGGTATAATTTTAAATACCCTAAACTAATAACCATGGTTCCGGAAATATGACTTTAAACTATTTGAAATACCCTGGTTTGAATCCAATATTTTGATACACTCCATTTTACAATTCAATTCCTTCTTATTTTGTATTTCCATCACCCTTAAAATACAAATAGACACCCTAACAATGATTGTGTTTTTCAAGGCCCTCCTCCCATCATGGGCCAATTCCCTGATGTATCTCTAGCATCAAACATGGGATCCTATGTTTTGAACTTGGTCATAAGTTTATCATTAATTTTCTACCACCATTGTTGATCGGTGTAGTTTTGTTTCTATTCTTTCAATAATGGTCAATAACCAATCCATACACATCAGTCACCAATGATCGAAATCACAGGAGCCTTGTACTACCTACTTTATGATTCCCTATATCTTAATGAGATTCCAATACCCTTGGTTCCATTACTAATGCAAACTTTAACATGTCAGAAAAACTCCTTACCATTCCTTGTTTCCCACACCATTCTTGGCTCATGCGGGATTAAGAGTTCTCGTAGTTTGTGCAATGAAATAGTTGAGCTACCAAAAAGATCCCTTGGTCCAAAGTCCATGACCATAAATAGGGTATTTAGTAACAAGAATCATGAATTTAAAATATATATAGTTTGTATTCCCATGGATGTGGTGTGTAGAGTTTGTGTCTCTTTGGCCTTCATTCATATCAGTATTTTCTCTCTATCTCACTACACATGTCTGTTTGGGATATAAAACCCATTATCTAGATAGTATGACCTCACAATACGTGAAACATCCCTGTAACATGATGGTAAAAAATGAGATTCATCATAATCACATGATTTTAAACCATTAAATGGTCCATAATTTCTATATGATGTTAAACTATGTGTCTAACATACTAACTGTATGACCTAAAATTGAGAACCTACCATCCCTTTTTAGGAAGTAAAACTGTAAGGTATCTTGGTCTCTTTCTTGAGAATCATTTCTCTATTTCTTATCATCTACCACATCACTCATGATTTTGGTTTTAACTCAACATCTGAGATGACACTCCATAGGAAAATAGGATTGATCATTATTTAGACCTATAATCTTACACCAATATTTTCTAATCTAGAATGGTTTAATTTCATGAGTTTTCTAATATATTTAAACATTCCACCACCTCCTTTACACTCTTTATGTTCCCCTTATTACGATACTCATCATATTCCATGTTTGAAGGGTCCCATTAATAGCTTGGTATGGTGCAATTTTGGCATACCTACTATCATAGGAAAAAATCTCGAAAGGCTTAGGGTGGAATCATGTGATATGTTCCATTTTTAAAACATGATCAGCAGTCGACCCTATTTTATTTGTCCCCATTCTAGGAAAATGGTACAAATGATGTGTTTTTAACATGGTAAGTAGTTATCCTACATCTCCTTGCCACTCTCCTTATGTTCCAGATTTTGGGCACTGTGATTCACACTTCCCATTCCCCTTTGATTGGATTGACTTCAACACCCATTAAATTATCCCATTCATCTACCTGAGTGCGTTGAAAAAGAAAATTGGTTCTGTGAGCCTTATTCTTTATCCACAACCTATCTCAACTCGAAAACTCCAAGTGGTTAGTCAAAAATAGAATACCCCAGATGTTCAATGATTATCTGAAACACTCATACAAATGAGAAAACATTTTTTCAACCCTTGTTTCTCTCCCCGAGAATGAATCATGTGAGATTTGGGATTAGTCAGTAGTTGTAACTCAAATATGATGAAATTGTGGTAATTTATAGTGAAAAAATAAATGTTCCCATGAACATAGAAAAGTATCAAAAGAAAAAAAACCATGTTATCGAATGAAAAAGGATCATCCACATGTTAGATCCTCCCATTTTTCTTTAAAAAATTACCCATATGGCTATGCTCCACTGATTGATTACTACAGCTCCACCAACCAATGGGGTGTGGCTTCCAAGATCTACCTCCTCCGCCTGAAATCTACTTCCTTGTCACTAGCTATCAGATAAATATCATTGATTCTGGTCTATTCTCAATACCTATGAACTTGTATATCATCAATTTGTGCAGTTAACTGCTTCATTTAGTTCTAATCCTCTTCCAGTTGATCCCTAATTTTGTTGATGATCTCATATTAAGTATTGTGAAAATCAGTAAGCTCTCCCTTTTGGTTCATCCAGTTGTTGGATATCCTGGTTGACTTTTCTGAACTTGATAATTCTATACGAATTATCTTAAATATAGGCAATTTCCATATGCCAGCTTCTTTCATGCACCTTCTTTGTGAGTAATTTATAGACCAGCATGTGAAGACAATGAAAATCCACCCCTCTGGTGCAGAGATTATGTAGCCAATAGAGAAGAGACCCCGTCTATCCTACTATATGTGGTTAAAGAGTCTGTTTGATGATGATCTGTATGTACATCCACACCATACATTGAATTATGTTGTTCTGTTTGGCTGCATTAGGATTGGAGACTTCCATATCTTTAGGTTGTGCAGGCTCATACATAGGGAAAAACATGATAGAGCCATAATCTAGATCTTCTTCTGGTATCATCTCTGACATGTTGGACTCTAAATTGTGAGGCTGTCCATCCTCACTTGACTCTTCTACCTCATCCTCACCAACCTCGTGTTCCACCCCACTAGTGGTGTCACCCTCAATGGCTAGATCGACATTGACAACAAAATCTATATAAACTGGTCCAACTATTATAAGTTTCCCCATTAGATTTCCCAACCTAGTCTGTTCATTGGGCACAAAACCATCTGATCATACCTTGGAATGAAAATAATCCCAATATGTTTGATCAGTAAATGAATGTTATGAATTTGTGAATAAAAGGGACTTATGAGAGATGAACACTAACAGATTGATCTCTTGGGATGTAGTGGGGACTTCCTTCATAGGATACTATTCAATGCTAGTTTATAGTTCAACAATCGGTATTGGTTCCTCTTACATTATTTGGGAAGGGGATGCATTGAATTGACAAACACGTTGATGCAAAATCGCTATGAAAATATAACTGTCTCTTAATGACTAGATATTTTCAATTACCTTGAGGATGAGGAATTTTGATGATGAGTCATCTTAAGTGCACCACCTCCCCTGCAGTGGGCGTCACCGTGTGGATTTCAGGATGCAGTACCACATAGAAGACATAGAGGAAATGCCATTTCAAATTTGATACCCTAACATCCACAACCATTATCAAATCATCACCTGATTCAGCACCAGGTGAATTTCCCAGAACATACTCCTCTATTCCCATCAATGAACCTTCAACCCCTTCACTAGGGTACCCTTTTCTATTATCAAGATTGTCCTATACAAGAAAATTTTTAGTTAGAGAATCTATATTATGATAGGGGAGGATCAAAGAACAATTCAAGATAGTTAAGGCTAATCTTATGGTAGTCAGAAAAATAGTTTTTGTGGCCACAAATTCACCACTCTCCTAGGGACTCCCTTGATGAGAAATTATTCCTCATGATTAGCCATCACTAGATTCTTGTTATTCCTCTTCGGTCATTTCTTCCTCAATTGATGGGATGCCAAAAATTAGAGCATCCTCTATATCCTCTTTATCTATGAAAATCACTCATACTAGGGTGGATGGGGGTTCATAATATCCCTACTAAAACATGTAAGATTAAATATAAGTCAGTTATACATGTCTCTAGTGGAATATCACTCTTTAAATGATCCTAATTGGCCCAACTTCTACCAGTTCGATCCCATATCGCTTCAAATTATACCACATATCATCTATCTGTGGTGATGTTCAGAGCATCTTAAAAGTTGTACAGAGGCATGGAATGATGGAATTGGTAGTTGGATACAAAAAAAATCTCAACATCTTTATAGGATACTCATTTTTTGGTCACTGTGGTCACTTCTGAGAAATTTCTAATCTATAAGGTGGGTGTACCACTACTAGAAATACAGGTATTTGCGACGGGTCATTTTGGACGGGATCCCGTCGCAAAATAATTTAGTTACGACGGAAAATGGGCGCATCACAAATATATTTCTGGTTTTTTTTAAAAAAAAATTGTGATGGGCCCGTTGCAACAAAGTATTTGCAACGGGCCCTTTTCCCGTTGCAAATAGTCTCTTCGAAAAGTTTTTTGCGACGGGTCTCATCGCAAATACTTATTTTTGATGGGTATATATACCCATCACAAATAATATTAATAGAAATAAAAAAAATTAAAAAAAAATAAAAAATTATATATTAATATTTTAATATATTAATCAATTTATATTGATATAAATATAATATTTATTTTATAAATTTGTTTTTGAAAGGATCTATGGAAATATAATATTAATTTATAAGATATTTAATAAAATAGGATTATAAAATAAATTAAAAAATATTTTTAGTTAGTAATTATGTAATTTTTATCAATTAATAGTCATTTAATAACTTTTTGAATATAAAAAAAATAATGAAAGAGAAAAAATAAGTTAAAAATGAAACCCAAACTTCAAATGTCCATAACTTCAGATCCGGGACTCCGTTTGAGCTCTACAACATATCAAATCGAAGCCTGCGACGAGCTCTACAGCTTTATGGACGGGTAAAACCCGTCCATAATTTTTTCGAGGCCAAAAAAGGCCCAGAAGACCTCTAAAAACGATTTTTTAGTCGGGGTACCCCGGTTTTTTACCATTCAAACAGCTATAACTTCTGATCCCGATATCCGACAAACCAATACCATATATCATATCAAATATCGTTTCATATTCTTCGATTTGACTAATTGTAAAGTTGAAACGGACTGCTGGATTAGATGTTATGGTCATTTTAACATTCAAATGGCTATAACTTTCGATCCGGATGTTAGTTTGGCCCGTACTACATATCATATCGAGGATCATTTCATGTTCTTCGATTTGACTAGTTGTGGAGTTGAAACGGACTTACGGATTAGATGTTATAGCCGTTATAACATTCTCGATGGATTTTTACCCCTTCATTTCTATGTATTCATTCACAACTATAAATATATATATATATATATATATATATATATATACAAATGTGTGTCTGTGGGTTGTATATATGTACGTATCCATGTATTTATTTATTTATAAATACACATAAAAAACATATTTTATAAATTTATTTAAAACTATGTTTATAAATATATATTAATATACGAATAAAAATTTATACCTATATATATATATAAATAAATATAAATATATATTAATATATGAGTAAATATATATATATTTCTTCATATAACCAAATTTATTTATATTAATATAAATCTATATTAATACATGAATAAATATAACTATATATATAGATAGATCATTAAATGTATAAAAAATGATATGGCTTAGTTGTAAAGGTTAATACGCGCATGGGGGAGGTTTATTAATAATTATTAGTAATTATAAGTAATTATTAGTAATTATTCATAATTTTTCTTATTTTTCATAATTGTTCCTAATTATTTCCTAATTATTTCGTAATTATTCTTAATTATTGTAAAGTATTACTAATTATTACTAATTATTACTATTTATTCCTAATTATTAGTATTTAATTCTAATTATTAGTATTTATTCTTAATTATGACTAATTATTAATAATTATTCCTAATTACCATTAACTATGAAAAATGAATACTAATAATTTAAATTTATTAAGTAACAAAACAATCTAAACATAATTAAATTACAACTAATTAAGAATAATTAAAACTAATAACAAATTTAAAATAAATATTATATTAAAATGAACATAAATACCTTTAAAATTGATCTGAGGTTGATCTCTGATCGTTCTTGAAGACTTCAATATCAACTCCGGAAATAAAAATTAAACTTAAGAAACTCTGAACTCTAAAAATAGAGTTTTAAAAGAAGTAGAAGATAGATTCTGAGAATGAATGGAAAAAACGGATGGGGGTATTTATAGGTTAGCTTATTTGTGATGGGACTATTTGCGTTGGGTATCCCGTCGTAAATAGTATTATTTGCGACGGTACCCATTGCAAATACTTTAGCCCGCATTTATCACAGTCAACGGTTAAATAGTTATTTGCGACGGGAGCCGTCGCAAATAATAACCTTCCAACATTCTATTTGCGACAGGGGTATATTCCCGTCACAAATTTATTTTACCACCGCCGGTTATTTGCGGCGGGTGGTAACCCCCCATCGTAAATAACTTTCCCGCAAATAACCATTTGCGACGGGTGAGCTTTCCCCGTCGAAAATATTTTTTACCACCCCCGGTTATTTGCAACGTGTGGTAACCCCCATCGCAAATAACTTTCCCGCGATTTGGCGTGCATTGCACGCCAGACCTTTTGCGACGGGAAAATTCCCCCGTCACAAATAACCCGTCGCAAATACCCCTTTTTCCCGTAGTGTACGAACATGACTTGCGACCTCACCACCTCTTCAGTTCCAGTGTGAGTTCCCCCAAATGTATAGCTCACTTCTTAAGGAGGTAGCCTACCTACTTCCTCACTGATCTGGATCCTCACTCACCAGATCAACCACATGAATATTCTTCCAAAAAATTAACTACAGATATTCTCCCACCCATTTGTTTTCATAGTCCATCTATAGGCCAACATTGACATTGGTTGGTGGAAGAATGATATCCTCAATGAAGACCACATTTTCAATAATGATCCATAATTGATGAAGGATACATGATTTCATCTTCTCATGGACCCCCCATATATACCCTCTTTATTTCTTGATAACGTCACCCAAACTGCCTTGCAAAGAAAGACATTGTGTACGAATCATCGTAGACTTGTCCATCAATCTGGGCCACTTCCACTCCACCGTGGAAACATTGGATATACTACTTTTGTTCCCATGTAAATTATAGGGTTTCCACCATTGGACCAACTTGAGTAGAAAAGGGGTGGGAGTTTAGGTTATCAGGGTTAACAATATATACTATGATCCCAACCTCGTCAAGTGTCACTAGACGGACCGCATCAATGTTCAGTTGAGATGGATGGAAACTAGAAGTTAGAGGGATGATAGAATTTGGGAAATTTTGTCGCATAAGGTGCACTGTGATCCAGCCATGTAGGAACTAGAACACCCCACATATCCTTCTTAGTGTGTTTACCCTCTTAAAACTACCCAATATGTTGTAGATCCGGGCCTACACGAGTACTCCCATGTTGACCCTATTACTAGCAGCTAGTATTTCCACCAACACTAGAATATATAAGAATATTTCCTTCCATGTATTATTGACTGATAATGACCACATGCTAAGAAAAGTGGAGAGGAAGGTGGTGTAGCAGACTAGTGGGTCACTTTTCCGACAATGTTATTCCCCCACTTTTGATACTTTATTTCTTCCAGGATTAACTAATATGATCCCTACTTCCACATCTATGATTCCATTGGAAACTGTTTATGAAGAACCCGAGAACACCCTCAGAGGGTAGGGGTGAATCAGTGTGTGATCCTTTTCATTTTAAAGATGTTTATCTTGTTCCCACAGTGGTTGGAACTTGTTAAATCTTCCAGTCAAATGAAAGAAATTAGATGACACCAAATATTTACTTTGTTCACCGCAAAGGGCTAAATCCAAGGATCATATGAAGACAATGTGTCATTCGTACCTATATACACTAATCTTCACTAGCTGTGGAGTACAAAATTTTGTTCATAGTCACTCTATCCCAGGAACACTATCCTTACAAAAGTTCATCCATGGCTCACAACTTCCCTTGGAAAACATCTTTAACCCCCCCCCCCCTATATCACTACTAAGAGAGAGGTATAACTCATTTTATTGACTTAAAGGTCACATAAATAGATTGGAATTGAAGTGTTTGTCTTTTTCCAGTATGATACATTACCTGCATCAATGACATGAGTAGATTCTCACTGAAATCCCCAACCACTCTACATTGATACACAAAAAACCCTTCTTAAATCCCCATTGAAATTATCATCCCTTCTAAGATCTCTCTGCCTTGTAGAGAAAAACCCTTTATAGATCTCACTACCTCATAGAGAAACACCCTTTGCATAGATCACTAACTCATATAGAAACCTTCTTCGCGAAGCTCACTAATCCAACACTTAACACACTATCTTTTCGAATATCTCATGACATAGGACAATTGGCCTCGTTAAAGACTTTAAAAGTCTATATGAAAAGATCAATCTCACATAGAACAATACTCATTGGGAAGAAACCCTTGATTTGTGAAGTCAACGGGATCCCACATTTTCTCTCATCAAATTGTGTAAGATGAAGAGGGGAAGCCTGTTATTTATTGGCACGGTCGAACAAAGAGCTCCACTTCTTCAGGTGTGAAATCTAGATCAGACAAAAATGTCTTCACAATGCATCTCTTTCTTCTCAATGATTGTCATAGCCATATAGCTCTCCATAAAAACCCTTTGCCCTTCCCAAAATCACCACCAAAAAGCACTACACGCAAAGAATGTCTCGAAATCACAGAGCTCACCATCACAATCTTTATGTATTTGTGAATCAAACTTCATGAATCCCATATTTGTGAAAGTCATGCCTTTTCTATATTTTCATGAGACCAACAAGAAGAACTAATTTTTGCAATTCTTTCCATTCCCTAAATTTTGGACCCCAAATATTTGGAAAACACTGAGAAATTATATCACTTTCAAAACTACATGTGTCTTAAACTGTATGATTTCTTTCCATTCAATCTCCCAGATCATCCATGAGAGGATTGAAAAAAACACAAACCATGCTCATTTTTTAGAAATGAATAGCATTTCTTCCAAAAATATAACCCTTTTGGTTTTTTTGGCAATCTACAAATAAATTAAATAGAGAATTATCCACTATCAACACCTTCCACCCAAGAATGAACTTATTCAACAATCTAAGTCTGTGTGCGCAATGATCGATATAGAAAACAAGAGGTAAGACATGAATTGCATTCTCGTATATTCGATGGAAATCCCAGAATTTCAAAACACCAAATTTAATTTCTCCCTTAAAATTATCTATTTTGATCCAACGAGATTTCCATATTGAATTTATCCATTTCTCCCCCAATGGAAATAAAACCATAGACCAGTATTTTAACAAGGTAGAAATTAGAATATACTCCCCCTAGATCGTATCTCCCCCATTAACCTGCATCATTTCTATTAATATATTAACATTGATAAAACAATTGGGGAGATGGGGGGGTATCCTCCTCAATTACTAGGAGGTGATTGAACAATGAGTATAAACCGTTGTTTCTAAAAAATAGTTGTTGACAGTGGCTTGGTCATAATGTCAGCCACTTTCTCATCGGTTCCTACATGGTCTATTTAGATCATTCCTTGTTCAAGTTTTTCCTTGATGAAGTGATATATGATGTCAACATGTTATGTATGAGATTTCTGAACAAGATTCTTTGTAAAATCAATTTTCATCTAGTTATAAATGTAAATAACCATTTGTTGTTTCACCTCATCTCCTATGTCAGTCAGTTTCTACTTTATCCAATGTAACTGAGTGCATGCCTTGGTGGCGGAGATATATTCATCTTATGTAGTACTAAACAATGTACATTCATATTTCTTGCTTAACCAACCCACTCATTTCTTCCCAATATAGAATACTACACCACTGATGGACTTTATGTCTACTATATCTCCAGCCCTGATATCATCACAAAGTTTTGATAGTTTAATGCCTCTTCTTGAGGCAAAGTATAACCCTTAACTATGATCACCTTGAATATACATCATGATTATTCTCATTGAAACCATATGTTCATAATTTGGATTACTCTGAAAGAAGCCGCTAATGATGTTGTAAAGATTATATCCGTTCATGTAATGGCCAGATACAATAGGCTTTCTATGAATCTATTATTCATTGTGGGATCCACACATATCCCATCCTCATGATTTCTGTGTTTTTTCAGACACAATCAGAGTCTCCATTGGGTTGGAATCTTCCATATTGAATTTCTTCCACATATCTGTTACATATTTTTTTGAGAAATAAAAGTTTAATCCTTATTCTAAATCACCTACAACCCTAAAAATTATGAGAGTTCAACAATCATGGACATTTGAAATTCTGATTTCATGTCATTGGAAAATTCATCCACTTATCCTTCCCTTCTTCCACTAAAAAATAACATTATCAATGTATATGAATACCATGAACTGATCTTTTTTAGAAATCATCACATAGGGTTTCTGACCCACTCCTCCTCTTTTAAACTCAATTTTTTTTGATAAGATTCCATTTGAAAATACCACACCCATGGTTCTTGTTTCTAGCCATAGAGATCTTTCATTAATTTGAAAACCTTTTTTTCATCATTAACAATGAAGATCCCCATGGGTTGTTAGATGTAGAATTACTCTTCTAAAACTCTATTTAAGAAATTTATTTTGTTGTCCATTTGATAAACATTATAACCTCTTTGGATTTTAGTGGCAAGAAATAACCAAATTGACTCTAGTCTTGCTACTAGAGAAAACGTCTCTTCCATATCAATTCCTTCGATTTGTGAGTATCCTTTACAAACCAATAATTCCTTGTTTCTTATCAAGTTTCCTTGCACATAAAATTTGTTCTTGAATATCCATTGTGTACCAATCCCAATGCAACCTTTGGGTCTCTTGATTAGGTCCAATTTCTAATTCTTGTCAATCTGATCCTACTCTTTATTCATGGATTTCACCCAATATTCATCCTTTACAGCTTCTTCAATTGAGGATTGTTCCTAAAATGATAGAAATAATGACTGTATATTATTTCTCATTCTCCTTGTTTGTGTGGGCACAGTCTAGTCCCCAACAATGTTTTATTGATCAATTTCTGCTCTTCGATTCCTCCTTTTAGATTCAACTAAATTCCCTCAAGCCAATGATTCCTCTCCAGATTCTTCTTCTAAGTCAACATCATGATGTAAATCCTAATAGTTTTGTACACCTTCCTCTATTTATGTATTTTAATTTTCTCAATATTCACCTTCTTCTTTATCTTCTATCTCATCTTCATATGAATTACTTGAGGAAATTGGGGTTTTATCTTCAATGATATAGATGTCATTGATTTCCACAATCATTCCCAAGCGCTTGATGAAACACTTGTACGCTTTTATTTTCATTGAGTATCCAAGGAGTACTCCTTCATCTGTATTATCATAATACTTCCCCTGATTTCCTTCTTTATTTTTGATGAAACATTTACTTACAAAAACACAAAAGTATTTGAAAGTGGTATTCCATCTATGCCACAATTCATATGGTGTATTCGTATCACCAATATAAATCCCTATTTGATTTGGAATATATACTGCATCTTGAATGACCTATTTCCAGTAATATCGAGGAATATGAATCTCAATCAGCATAGTTCTTTCCATGTTGTTAAACTATATCATTATGCACTCAACAAGTCCATTTTGCTGTGGATTTCTCACAACATCTACCTAATGTTGTATCCCATGCTTCTCCAAATAATTTTCAAAATTCAGGGGACATGTATTCCCCTCCATTGTCAGATGAAAACATTTTGATTGTTTGTCCATAATTATTATCAGTGATTCAAAGATATGGTTTCTTGTAGTCAAGCACTTTTCCATTCCTATGTATAACCATAATACATGCAATTATAATATAATCATCAATAAAATTGATGAAGTACCTTTCTTGGTGATTTTTGACAACATTTATCGGGCCACATATATCTCTATGAATGAGATCCAGAAGATGAGATTCCTTTTTCTTCTTTTGATGATATGAACTATAGACCAGCTTCCCCCGAATATGAGCATCACAAGAATTTTCATGTTCATGCTCTAGGTTGGGAATATCTATGAAAATATTTAGGTTTTATATCTTCCCCATTTCATGTTGATTGATTTTACACAACCTCTGATGCCACATGTTATTTTCTTCTTCAAAATTTATGTAGAAAATTTTTTCTTTACTATCAACCCAATATAGGTTTCTTTCTATTATAAATCCTTTCATAAGTGAATTTCTTGTCTTTCCCTTGATAGTGAAACATTTGTGATTAAAAGTAAATATATGTCCTAAGTCACAAAATTACTTAAACTGAGTAGATAATGATGTAGGCCATCCACATAAAGAACTTCAGTTTTATTTATCTATCCATTAGCTAGTTCAGTACTTCCACTACCTTTTATTTTTAGAGATCCATTATTATCAAACTATAATGTTCCATCAACCATCATCATGAAATTCGTTAACAAGTCTATATTACATTTCATATGACAAGAGAAACTACTATCCAAGAATCCATATAATTTTGCTTTTTTAAGATTCAAGGGATACCTCTAAAAGGTTGGATTTCCTCAATTTTCATCTTTTAATTCCATGAGACATTGGGTTGAGTGAAAGACGCTGACGGCCTTTCAATTATCTCTTTTATGTACATGGGTTCTTCATAGTAAAGATATTTTTTCAGAGGAGAAAACCTATTTGAATGAGAAACATAGTCATGTTGATGATCATTGAATTGTCTCAAACTTTAGTATGAGGGGTCCCTATCCCTCCTCTACCTGCAATAAATGTCATAATAGACAACATTATAACAATGAAAAAAAAATCTATAGAATTTTTTTCTTCTGTATGTAAAATGATATGAAATTGTGCTCATTTTTTGAACTCCTAGCTCTCCCCCATTTATATAAATCCTTTCCTATTTGTAATATGACATAGTGTGACCTAGATATCGACAAAACTGACATTTCATGAGAGGAAATGTCTTCTCACTTCTATTTTCATCCATGCCTTCTTCCTTGGGAAATTTTTTTGACTGCCTCTCATTCCTAGAAGATTGAGGATAGTATTTTTTTCTCCTTTCCATTTGATTTAAGGGTCTCTTTTCAGTTATTTTTTTGATTTTTCAACATGATCATTCTTCAGGTTGCCTTTAATATGGTCCAATTTATCTGTATTATTAGATGTTTAAGCATAACAACTCATTCCACTGCTTCCCATGCATGCGGGATTTTGATCCCTCAAAATATTTTCAACTCTATCATACCCTCGATTTTTCTATCTCTACCATATCATCATCTAGGAACCTACAAAATTGAATTTTCTACTTTGGTTCTTTTGAAGTTGATTCACTTTTTAGCACACATATAAGATTAAAAACTTTTTCTTAGATTTTCCCAATAGTTTTGATCTTCCCCTCGAGTCTCAAGGTAAACTCATTGATAACCATTGAATGTTTGCATATTTTGTGCTTTAGTTCCACTACATCATCTATACTTTCAAAGATTGATGACTGTAGATTCACCAGTTCTTCCAGTCATTCAATTTCATCTTCAAGCTGATCCACATATTTTGATGATTCTTCTACCATTTCTTTAAAATTATTTCATCTCCCACACTTATTCTCAATATTACCAAAATATTACTTATGTTGTAACTTAGGATCATAATTATTTGTCAACTGGTTATATCTAGATTTATTTTTTGATCATTCTGACTTTTCAATAGTATCGATCATGGAAGTATGTTTTCTAGTTTTAAATACTGGTTCTTCTTCATCCCAGAATTTATTATCACCATCTTCCTTTTCATAGAAAAAACTATTGTTCTGTACTTTATTTCTAGATTTTAAGTCTCTATTTTTTTAAAACATTTTTAGAGGATTCTCAATGTTTTCATCTTCACTTTAATAATCTTTGAACAATCTTCAAAAGTAATAGACAATATGCCCAACTTTTCCACCATGAAAGTAGGCCAGAGGGAGATTCCCTTTAAATTTTTCCATATTTCTTATGAAACTTCTTGGAAATGAGAGAAAGAATTTATTTTTCCTCATCATATTGACAAATACTATTTTATGAAATTTTCAATCAATACATGGATTGAACGTTATTTCCTTGCTCACTCAAGTCATAAAACATTCTAGTTTGAATCCCATTTCATATTACAAGAGGCTACTCAACAGATCATCTAAAAATTGTCTGGAAGGATCACTTTCCTCAAGGGTTGACACTATTACATTTTATAGGTGTTGAAGTATTCTCAATATTTTCTTTACAATATCAAAATCTTTTATTTCTTCATGTTGACCTGGAATTGATCCAACCAATTCAGTAATTCAAAAGAAAAAGGAGTTTTCATTCTTATCAGGAGGCATATTAATATCATCAAACCTATTGTGTGGGACTTGTAGTTTCACCTCCTTAACATTGCTATATCCACAATAAATATTTTCAAGTTTATCCCAAAAGGACTTTGCTGATGTGAAATTATTCACCTTTACATAGATCTGATCAGAAAGGGATGCAGTCAGAGCATTTTGGGCTTTATCATCTACATTAAGAATTTGTTTTCTGCATCATTCATAACTATCCCTATTGGATAATTAACATTTATTCCTTGTACAAGTTCAAATATGACTTACATTCCAAGGGATCTTAGATGAGATCTAATTATGTAATTTGAAATTTAAAAACTATTTTCATCTAAGAGAGGGACTCCCCTGACAGTAACTGAATTCTCTATGATGGTATAAGATAGATCTAACACCAACAACCTCCCTCTGATACCCCTTGAAGGACACTGAAACACCCTAAGAGGGGAGGGGTGAATCCTGGTGTCAAACATTTATTTTTAATGTTTTGGATCCTGATCCCTTGCTATTAGAAACTTCTTAAATTTGTCATTCAAATGAAATCAAGGAGATGACACAACTCTTTTACTTGGATCACAGCAAAGGGATACATTGAAGAAGCATATGTTGATAGTGTGTTGGTCGTACCTAAATCCATTAATCTTCACCAGTTGTAGAGTACAAGAGTTTGGTAACAATCACTCTATCCTAGGAAAACATCCCTTACAAATGTTTAGGGTTGGATAACAGCTTCCCCTGGAACACTTCTATAAACACCCATATCTCATTGCTAAGAGATACGTCTAACTCAGTTTATCAACTTGAATATGGATTCAATAGATTTTCATTGATGTATTTGTCTATGTCCAACACAAGACACTTCTTGCATCAGAGACATGAGTAGATTCTCCTTGAAATCCCTATCCACTCCACACTGATACTCAAAACAACCCTTTCCAAAGCTCAACCCTCCACAGAGATCTCTGCCTTGTAGAGTACAACCCTTCATGGAACTAAATTCCTTGCAGAGCAACACCCTTCATGGAGCTCACTGCCTCGTAGAGAAACCTACTTCACAAAGCCCAGTGATCCAATGTGAAACACCGCATCTTCATGAATATATCATGAATTAAAGGCATTGGCATCATTAAAGACATTAAAAGTCTCTTCACAAACCTCAAGCTCACATAGAACAATCTGCTTTGTGGAGAACCCCTTATATCATGAAGTCAATGAAATCCTTTATTTTCTCTCCTCAAATAGTGTAAAATGAAGAGTAATGGCCTCATATTTATAGGCAAAATCAAAATAGGAGATCCACTTCTTCCAGAGTGAAATTCGGATCAGCCAAAAAAGTCTTTGCGACACATCTCTCTCTTCACAATGCTCGTCATAACTATGGAGATATTCATCAAAACCCTTCTCTCTATCACAAACCACCACTAAAAATCACCACTCGCAATGAAAGTCCCATAAATATAGATCACCCCATAACAATATCCCTTTCTTCATAAAACCCACATCATTAAGTTCATATCTGTAAAAATCATTCCTTTTCCATATTTTCATGAGAAATTAATGAAGAAACAATTTTCTCAATGCATTCAATTTCCCAAATTTTGTACCCAAATATTTATAAAACACTACGAAACAACGCCACATTCAAAAATGCTTATGACATGAACTGTATGATCCCTTTCCTAATAATATCCCATATCATACACGAGAGGATTTACAAAAAATGAAATCCATGATCCTTTTTTAGTAAAGAACAACCTTGTTTCCAACAGTTTCCCTCAAACTAGAATCAATACTCTTTGGTCCTTATTCAGAAACATATTGGACCCTTCATTGAAAAAAATATTCTTGTGAAAAATGTGCCTGTGTTTTAGCTTCTTCTTTAGCACCTCCCAGAGGTGTTTCATTAGGAGGGGTGTTAACTATCTATTATTCAAAGTATTCCCTGATGGAATGAACTTATCATAATATAATTCATCTAGTGGTATAAAATAAATATAGTGTATTTCCCATAATATTAATATAAATTCCCCATGGTGGACATGGAATGTGTTCATATCCCGAGACCATCAACTAAGAAGCACTGGCATCAGCTCATGTTGGTGGAAAAAAGTTGATCTAAAATTTCCAAAATAATTCCTACTGCCTGATGTTTCAAAACACTTCCCTGTATTCTTGGAACGTGTAGTATAACCAATGCTCCAATTCCCACTCACTGGTGAAATTACCACCCAATTTGCAATCCCAATCTTTATGCCAACCTAAGATGTTGTGCCTCGTGTTTCACTAAAAAGTAGTGGTATAGTTTACAAATACATATTACACCTATGGATGATCCCCTGTGACCATCCTGGTCCACCCATTCAGTTTGTAATTATTAATGGAAACATTATATCTGGTGTGATGATCATGAATCGTAATGTTCCGGCAATTGATATCATCTTCTTGTTTGAAGGAAGAGCATAGTGAGTCATCCATGAAGGCTGGAATGATGGCATCATCCAATAGTCCAATTTTCAAAAGAGAGAGATATTCACTCAATGGATTTCACTTCCATGACTCTGTTAGCATTCCCAGACAATTTTTTTTTCTGACATGACCCTCTTAGCCTAAGGGCTTTGTGTATATCCAATCAGGTCAGACCAATAAGATTCAGTAGAAGCTTCAATATTAGTGGGATTAAAGGGGTTGACCTTTTTAGGTAAGGATGAAAATTTTAATGGAACTAAATACAAGAAGAGTGAATTGGAACACAATATCAGTGTGAGAAAGGATGGTAGCAAGATGCAAAATTCTAGTTTATTTTCAAATTAAAATACTTGATAAAAGGAGAATATATGAGAGAGAAACGGTCACGGTTTGGTTCCCCATATAAAAAGGAAGAACTTCTGTGTAATATAGAAAAGTATCCTATAATATAGAAATTCAAAGGTACTATACATGGTCCATCCTCCAATTATTTATTGGTGTTGTCCTAGACATGCATGCGGGTGTAAGTTACTTACTCACAAATTGAAAAGTTTTCCTTGCACCAATAGAAATCAAACCCTTTATTCAACGTTTCCCTCAGAACCTAACCTTATAGACCACTTTCCTCTCAAATTCCAAGGGGGGTGGTATTTTGTTTATGGAATTACATATAAGGGAAAAATGGAAAAATTTTGGTGAACAAAATCCATCACCCATCACAGAGAATCATTATGAGAAGACCAAGGAATGTGCATGAATGTTCCAGGTTGTGCGTGAAAGACTAGAATCCATGCACAAGAGTTTTTCACACCAAAGATAATGATTTTTTCCTCCCATGAATATTCCTAATAAATCCAAGTCAAAAATATTTATTTTTTCAATGGTGTGAACAAGAAACCCAATCTTCATTCAAACAACTTGTACTCCCGATATGACATCAACTAGCCCCTTACACGATCATTCTCTGTGGAAGAGGGAAAAGCTGTGCGAAAGATGTCTTCTAGGACGACAATATTTCTTACCATTGGCTAATGAATTTAGCTATAAATTGATGTTAACACCTTTCATCAGGGGGTGATCTTATTGATGTTTAACCATTTCTCCATTGTGTGTAAGATTTATGTTCCGCAACACTATGAAATCTTGGAACCCTCAAGTTATAAGATCTTGTTTGAGAGGTTCCCTGTGGAATCTCCCTTGATAGAGACTATTGTCATGTAACCATCACCTTACCTATTTGGTTCTAATTCAGGTTTATGCATGAGAGCCTCTTGAACATAACGTCGACCTAGTATGAAAATATCAAATATTTCATACATCCTCTATTTAAATCTCCATAGGAAGCCCTATTATTAAATCACCATGTTCAACCACCTTTTGTGCCCAACCACTATGTCTTACATGCACCTCTTGTGTGCATCCCTCTAGGATTGGGTGCAACAATTTTATGGTCCCTTGTGATACGTCCCCAATTCCCCTATTGCATGCATTTCCATACCTCTTATATCTCAGTATAGGTACGCTAATTCTTTTTCTTATAAACATAGGCACGCTAATTTGGACTTTGTGATTCACCACTCCTATGCATCACTAAAACCTAACATTCCTAAATCAACGAGCCTCCCAAAGTTGCATGGGTGGTAGTTGGGTAATCCCAAGGGGTAATGAGAGAGTCCCGCATGTATGCACTGCACAATGTAAAACTACATAGCTACAAAGTCCTCAAAGAATGTTGTAAAATATTAGTCTTACCCAATTTGATAAACTTAGGAGACCCCATATACGATCATCATGGGATTATGCCATCTCCCCCACCATCGAGTGATTCTCTTGTATCAGGAAGATTCCATGCGTAAGCCCCATACACCATGGGCCACTAGCATAGGATTCTCCTTGTATAAATCACATAGAATGGGATCCACCTCACAGGGAATGATATCCCCCTCACCTGGAATGACACACTCCTTGGTCATCTTACATGAATAAGTCTCACAACATCTCTAATTGTCACTTATTTCATGCCATGAGATGTAGGTGTACTGGTTCCTCTTGTTTCCCACAATGATCACATCTCACATGGTCTTAGAAGTTATTAGTGACCATGGTATCAATATCCATTACTTTAAAAATATTCATGGGTGTAATCCCCAATCACGACCCCTCAAATGGGTTTCTTTTAAGCATATGTACTAACCGCATGCTTTGATGGGCCTCCTCCATAGGTGTAATACACAACCATTATGAACTAAACAGGCTTTGATTTCCAACTGAATGGGATACACTGGAATCCTCTCTATGGTCCAAACCAAGCACCCACATACATCTTGGTCCTGCCCTGGCTATATCCCTGGTATGATCATGCCCGTCATCTGGGAGATCACATATCCTCAAAATCACTCTGGCATCATTCTTCTATAAAAATCTCATCATCCCTCATTAGTGCTTTACATCCGACACATGCATCCTTACCACATGATATTAAACAACGTAGACTCTTCCGACCACATGACCTTAAAGTATGACATCAAACTATGTGGGTTCTGATCCCTACATTCTAGAAAAGGTACATAGGATGCCTCTTTTAGGTTTAATACAGACTAATGGTAAATCCAGGTTCCCCCTCCTATGGGATAACCTCCAGGATCCACCTCCAAGTGTGTTCTGATCAACCTTCATGTTGTGACATATTCCCTATTTGCGACATACCTCCCAGATCCATATATATACAGAAATCTGATCCATCCATCAGTAAAATTTTTGGCATGACATCTTCTAACCTAGGAACATGACCTACTGATATAACTACATAATTTATTCTGATCATTCAAATATATTTCCACAAAATACTAAACTTGTGACCCCAAGCAGATAACTCATACTAAGCAAGGGATGACGCAGGGGAAATCCTAGTAATATATTTTCCTTTGATGTAATTAATCCCAAGATCGATAAAGTATTCCTTGGGTTATATGCCTAATATGACAATTTGAGATTCCCCCTTATGAGGAAATGTATATGTGACCAATGTTTTCATTGAACAGACATGATAGTGATTCCCAATGTGACTACACTACTGATCAAAGGTCTTTTCGATTTTAAGACCTACTAAAATGTCTAGACCAAAGTAGTGTAATTAACCGGCATCCAGAAAGTGATAGAACTGTTTATGAGTTCCATGAACATGATTTAACTATATGAGGGGGACCCAGACTATGAGTCAAGTTCTAAGGCGGAATATGTGTAAGCAGGAATTGACACCCAAATATCTCTTTTTGATCAAGGAGCAAACATCGCCGTTGAAAGTGATGAAAGTCACCCATAGTTGGAAAGCATGAATGAATGGATTTTTTAATTCCTAAAAATGATAAACACACGTGGTTTCATTCCCTGATGAAAGAATAAAAAACAAGATTCATTCATATCAATATTGTTTCCCTATCTAAAAAGAAAAGAGATATTTATAACTAAGAGAGTGACATTTTGTAACTTTCTTTTCATTAAATTTAATATAAGTCATTTTTAGGAATAAGTGAACATTAAAAAATAATTTTAAATCCTTAGATGATAAGGGAAGAATAAAAATTTTACCTTATAAATTTGGAAAGAATATTATAGCCTTATCAGATATATGTAACAAGTATTAACCCAATTTATACATTATCATGGAGATATATTTCTCAATGGTAACTATTTATATAGATCATAAATAGAGGGAGACTATTTACCAAATTTTGAATTCCTAATTCCAAATATTGATTCGATTTGACATTAAAAAATTTAGAAAAGTGGGAGAAATTAATTTTAAAAAGAAGCGTGAAAAAATGGATGAAAATCACTTTTTAGAAAATATATTTGCACGAATTAAACATGGTTCAATATTATTTAATTATATAAATAATATTAAATGACATTTAACACATTTAATGTAATATATAATATATAAATTTCATTATAATAAATCACTAATAGTGATTATATTAACTTATTAAGATAAAAAGACATTATCTAAATAAAAATATTTTTTCAGAAAAAAAACTTATATTTTTTTTCAAATTTATTATTATTTTATTTCCAATTAATCGATATGAAAGGAATTCATTTTATACAAATTTAACCATAAGTTTTTCATAATTTAGTTATTCCAATCACTACAATAAAAATAATAGATTAACAGTGGGTTTTTATAAGGTGTATTGCACAACCCCCTCTAATCATAAAATTTATAGGGGGTTCAACCATCCCCTTTAAAAATTTTAGCAATATTTTTTTAGTATTTGTTTTGATTTTTGAGGAGTTTATGTCAAAACTGCTAGTTATATTATAATTATTATAACTATATATTCAATTGTTTTTTTAGAGAAGTTGTATATTTATTATTCATTTGAATATATATGTATTGTTGATTTTTAAGGAAATTGTGGGGGTTCACAGCCCCTGACAATCTCACAAATTAGAGGGGGTTTCAACCCCTTCAAATATAAAATATTAGTGGGGTTTCATGAATGAATTTTAATCCCTTAGATTAGATGGGGGGAATGCCATATAATTTAATAAATTGGGGGGTGGGGGGTTGACCCCCTTCTAATTTATGAAATTAGTGGGAGTTGTGAACACCCTCTAATTTAATAAATTATTTCAGTTTGTAATCCCCTAATAATTTATGAAATTAGAGGTGGTTATTAACCCCCTATAATTCAAGAAATTTGCTCAGGTTCATGAACCGTTTCTAAACCCTTTGATTAGAGAGAGTCTTAAATACCATTTAAAATTTTATTTATTTTTTAAAATGAATGTAATATAAATTAAAATTTTATAATATATATGTGTGTTTGACCATCTGTGTGTATATATATATATATATTACATAAACACATTATATAAAGGTATTTGAAAACATTATAAATACACAAATATATATAAGGAAACTATATAAATACTTTAAAAAAAATACATATACATATAATTTTTTATACAAATATAAATATTGATATACATAATATATATTTAATTTAAAAAAATATATACTCAAATATATAAAATTTATATATGATTTTATAAATAGTATACATATATCTTATGATTTATATTATACATATATTATATTAGATACATTTTTGTTGTATATTTTTGTATAAATACATTTATATTATATTATGTATACAAATATATATAATAAATGTATATAATATAATTATTTTATATATATTGTTTTATTCCTTCTTAATTATAAATTAATTTATTAAATAGATATATATAATTTAATTATATTATATATTTCCAATTATTTGACTTCATTTAGCTTTGTGTGTATATATATGATACATTATAAATTTATATAATAATATACATAAATATATAACATGAATGTATTTAAATGATTGTATTTATAATAGAAATCCATAAATATAAAAATGTATAGTATTTATCTGAAATACAAATAGTTTTTATCGTATAAAAAATTGGTGTAATAATTATAATAATTAATAATATTATTGTTACACACACACACATATACAAAAATATGTAATCATAATTATATATATATATTATAATTGTATTATATATATAAATATTATATAAACAGAAAAATACACACACACACACAAATATAAATTCATTTTCCAATATATATATAAATATATCATTGTATATATAAATATAAATACATATATACACATATATATATTATACATAGATAATATATATGTATATATATTATACAAAAATATATTATATATCATCTAATATTTATAGATCTAATATTATATATATATATATTATAGAAAAATATATACATAATATATTTGACACAAATATTATATATATATATTATACAAATATATATATATATATATTATTCGCAAATATATATTATATAACAAAATATATTATATTATTTATATTTCCAAGCACAAATATATATATATATATAAATAATATCAAATATGTTGGTATCTAAAGAAATATAAATTTTTAAAGATAATAAATATATATAAGTTACTACAATATAATGCTAAAGGCACGAGGGGAGGTTCTCACTACTACCGATTCTGATTCACAGTGGTAGAATTTATTCCACCTTGGTTGTGGGTGGGTTCGGTCCATCGATTTGTGTTGTAGTAATTGCAGGACAAAGGGATGGGACATGTGGTTGAGGTGGGTTGTTCGGGTTTCTGGGGTTGTTGCCTGGGGGTATGTGGGGTGGGGGGTGTTTTACAGGGGGGGTCCTGCGGAGTGTGGCTGTGAGGTGTGGGGTGTTGTCAGGGTGTATCAGGGGGGGATGTGGGGGAGTTTTTTGGGTGCCTAAGAGGGGTTTCTTAGTGTCTAGGTGGTGTTGTATGGGGGTCTACCCTAGGTGGGGGGGTGTTAGGTGGCCTGCGGGGTTGTGTGTAATGACCCAATGTTTTCAATGGAAATTACCTTCTCATAAGTATGTTATAAAATCAAATAAAAACACAACATAATGAACTATTAAGTTTTATGTGACCTTTACACATAGGTTTTTCACTTCATTATTTTGTAATTTTGAAAATATGACAAACACGGTTGTGACCTATAAGTTATTTGTAATTGAATAAGAAAAACTTAATTTTTGGTGAATATTAACCTACCCTTATGAATAGTGATATACACTAATGAATAATAAACTTTCCTATGATAGTATTAAAATAATATTCAAGTGAATTTTTCTTCTTTTTTTTTGAGACAAGAGGAGACATGAATTGGTCACCCAATTCTTGTCCCAAAGAAATTTATTAAATAAAAAGTGTTACAATGCATGTTCGAGGTGCAATGAGTTTACACCAGATCAAAATTGAAAAGATACATGATGGTGTAGAAATAAAGCTCGATCAATATATCACAGAGAAGTAAAAAGGCACAGGCCATGCCTTGAAGAATAAGATCAGCTCCTCTAGGAGGAATATCAACTTCAAGAGGGCTCTATCCAAGTTTTCTTGTTCAATTCACTCCAGCGCCTCCAAGAAAAGAAGAATGCCAGGGAGAGTCTATGAAATGAACCTCCAAGAAAGAAATGAGTCCAGAAAAATTGCATCAACTTCTAGAAATCTCCAGTACCTTAATATATGAAGCAACAACATCCATGAAAGGAGACATGCACGAATGACCATGACATAAAAGCGTAAGGCATCTAAAAAACACAGCAGCATTGATAAAAAATTTGAGATTTTGTTGGGACTCTTTCATCAACATCTTCTTAAACAATCGACGCTTGATGTCAAGATAAGTATTCACAGATATTTCACCATTTATGAGCCTTTGATATGCTATTTCAATAGTCTGGTCTGAGTCTTCATTCAAATTCCCCTCATGAGGTGAAATAGGAACAACCTTAAGCTGCATAAGAGAATCTGAAACTATTTCCCAGGAATCATCAAAAGTGACTGCAGTCCGATTAACCGCACTTGCTGCTATTGTAATATCAGTGTTATACTTTTGGAAAGCATCGAGTTCTCTTGTCACAATTGTTCATTCGAGGTTAGAGTAGTCCCTTCGTTTCATTGTTTTTTTGGGATTGGGAGTGATGAATCCATAGGCATCCACCATTTGTTTTTTACCTTTTCTAGAGCCGGATATGAAGAAGTCCTCCTCAATTTGAGTAGCATTATCTTCAGCCTCCAGAAATGGTGTGCAAGAATGCTATGCAGGTCATGATTATGATAATTGATCTAGCACAGGTTTAACACTATAGGGTTCACCCTCCTCAACAGCTTCACATCCCTCAATATTAAGAATATTTACATCATGAGTTGATGGCTCAGGAGAAGCATTAGAAACAGCTACTGAAATTAAAACATGACTACTCTCAATAGGATTATAAGTAGTTTCTTTTGCATTAGTCTTTTATGAAAAATGGTTAGGGTGAATTTTTGGGATTTTTCTGAAATACTGGAATTTTTTATGAATAGTAAAATCCGATCATTCATAATAAATGATAAAAAATTGTTTAATTGAGTCATTGATGATGATCTGATGATGTAAGCCCAATTGGTTCAAATTCACATGAATTAAATACTGTTCATGTTCAGGTAATACTTAATATTATTTTTCTGGTGAAGAAATAATAAACTAATGAATAGAAAATTCTAAAAACCCTCCCCCCTTCCACTATGAATACCACCCATTCTTACCTCTTCTCTTCACTCACCTCAAGCATTGTTGCTTTCCAATATTCTACCCAAATCTCTCCCCAAGATCCACACCCTTGTCCAGAAGCTCCTAGACTCTTCAAAATTCCAAAACCTCTCCACTTAAGAGGTTCTCAAAGGAGGAAGTTTCATGAGTTCTTTAATAATAAGTGGAGAACACCAACTGGTTTAAGGAAAGAGATCCTCCCCATTTCACTTTTATTTCAAGATTTTCATCTATGTTATTAAATTTTATGTGTGATCCCTAGTTATGGGGTATTATGTTAAACCTTCCCCATACTTCCCTCATGGTTTATAAGTTATTATAAACCCCATTACCTCTCAACAAATCCCTTTTTGGTACACTCGATTCGATGCCAATAATCCGTAATGAATTCTATCTGAACCTCCTTTACTCCTTTTGGTTTCTCGATATTTCTTTTAACCCTAGTGAAGCTGTCTTTTATTTTTTATGTACAGATTCTACATAATGTTTATATATTCTTCAAACTCATGTTCCATGATCTATCACCCATTCTCTTTTGGGGATATACATGTTTTTAGTGATTCCCACCTTAATACCCCCGATAAGCAATCGTGTTTTAAGGAAACATCTCGAATTCTTACATGATTTCAAGTGCCCTATTTATTCTATTTTAAGACACAATTTTCTTTATAAAATTGGTAATTTTATTATGAATAACTTCTTGGTTCACTTTTGGTTTTATATAAAATATTTTTACCTTTTCTATTTTACAATCTCTATAGTATTTTCCTTAAAACCGAAAAATGATTTAATGCTAAAATTTCACAAATACATTTATTACAAGTTGTCACTAATTTATGACATCACGTACCATGATATATTTTTATTTAATTTCCATGTACAATATTTTTCTTTCATGGACACTTTCATGCTACGCCCATTGGTTATGGTTTATGTCAGGGTTGTGGCACCTAATTCTTTCCATGGGTACCCTTATGTTTATGTATGGTTGATTATGTTTGATTATTGGTGTGGAAAGATTATTTATGTGGAAATAATATTCATGGAAATGTTTATATAGGTGCACCTATATATTGCTCCAATTCATTGGGTAAAGTTAAGCCTCATGAGATGCGATGTGAAATGGGATTGGCGATTAGCCTTGACCCGTACTAAAATGGGAAACTAGGTTGGATGTTAGCCTTGAACCATACTAAATAAATGTATTATGATTCTTTCACATATATATGATTCCATGTTTATATGATTCCATGCTTTTAAGATATGATTTCATATGTTCCATTCTTTGTTTTCATTATGTCATGCCTCCTAACTCATGTGCTTAAGATGTATCCTTATGTTAATTTCTCTTACTTGGATTTTAGATATTCCTTTTGTTCATGTGTTCCCTAGGGTATCCTATGAAGATGTAAGGTCTCAAAGGATGTTAGGATCTCATTATGGAGATTAAATCCCCACGTTTTTTGTTTTATGTACGTATTCTTCCAAGACACTGGACTTAACAATCATTGTCTTGTACTCTAATGTATAATTTTTCTTAAAATCTTGTAATGTTATATATAAAAGGATTGGGTTTCTATATAGTGTAGGGGGGGGGGGGGGGGTTCTGGGTACCTTTAAGGAGGTGTTTTAGTGTATGGGGGTGTTGTTTGGGTGTCTGGTGGGGTTTCTAGGGCACCTGGGAGGAGTAAAATTTAAAAAATGGTTAGTTTTGGGGTCGTTACAGTATAAAGACCCCTTATCCATATCCCACAAAGTCAATTTGGGGTGGTTCTAACTACCCTTAAATTTATGTTTGGATTAGATTTGGATAAAACCACCCTTAATCAATTTGTTTTTGGAGAATTTAGGGGGAATTTATAGGGGGTCAAAACTCCCTCTAAATTAACTACAACAAAACACAATCCTATTTTACCAGCTCTTACCCACAACCCCCCCCCCCACCATTCAGGGTTGGAATCCACATTAGCGGTGGTTATAGTTTACCACTTTAATGTTTTTTGTCAGTGTTACACCCCTCTATAAATAAAAAAACCTATTTTAATAACTTAATTTTTTTGTAGTGTATTCATACCAAATAATACAATATCTATGTGATAACCATCACATAGTAATATTTTAATTGTATATCGGGGTTCATTTAAACATTGTGTCGCGTGTTAAAAAAGCTATCAATAAAATAAAATTATTTAAAGAAAATGTAAATTCTAAAATCATGGTGTGTTACTATATGGGAACTAGGTGTACTTGAAATCACCATTGATGGAACTAAATCTCCCGCCAGATGGATCTTATGACCAATACATTATAAACATCAATTTAATAATGTGGGACCAGTGAGGATCAATTATTTGGGCCTAGAAAAAATTTTATGGTGATAGGAAATCAGTCATTAATGAGGCTCAGACCAAGATTACTGGGTTGATTATGTGAAAACGCCATAAAATAACCTTATCCACTATGGAATCAAACTCTCATTTGGTGTCGAGTTTCTTTTTCGGTCATTACTCTATCTATTGTTCTATCACATACATCTGTATATGTTGTAGAAGCATACTCAACCAAGACGTTTGTTGGGCCAAAATCCCTCAAGGTAACATTGCAGTATTTTTGGGTTGATTGTGTTTATTGACAAAGCAGGTTTTCATAGAGAATTGTCGAGTTCCAGAGAAGTTTTGGACAATCCATGTTAACAAGGAACGATGAAAAAGGAAAGGACGATCTGGAGGCGGTAAAAAAGAGAAGTACAAGGTGGCGCTGTTTCCAAGTGTTTTCCAAATTTTTGGGGTCCAAAATTTAGAGGTTGATGAGCATCGAGAAAATATGATTTCCATGAAAATCATAATTAAATATGGAAATGGCATGAATTTCGTGAAGAGATGCTTCATGGTTCGGATTTCGAGAAGACTTAAAGAATGAAGGTGGTGATTCTTCACGATTACATCAAAGCTTCATGAATAGAAGAGTTGAAGTTCATCGCGGAGGTGAAGGGATTTGCGAGGGAGCTTCGCAGAAAAGGCACGAAGGAATGTTGACTGTGATGCTCCGTGATTAAGACGAGCTCCGTGATCGGAAAATTGCAGTGGTGCTTCACGATTTTGAAGAATTCCGGTGGAAACATCGGAGCTTCGTGATTGGAGATGACGTGGCACTGACTTCGTGCGGAAGGGTCAAGGGTCGGTGGAATTTCCGATAAATAGAGCCCAACCCCCTCAAGAGAAGTAGAGAGAATTTTCAGAGAAAATACTTTGCTCTCAATTCGCGAAGGTAGTTCGCGTAGGCAGTGTGCTTCACGAAAGAAGAGCATCGCCGCTGCTATTCTAGCTCTGGGAAAGTTGTGTGCTCCGCGTTGGCTCAGTGAGCTTCGCGAGGGAAGTCGCTTTGTGATGACATGAGCTCTGCGATGGCCTAAGCATTGAAAAGGCATGAGATTTGAGATATCCTGAGCTCTGTGAAATTGTGAGCTTCGTTAAAAGAAAGGAGCTTTGCGAAGGCTTATTTGAGCTTCACGAAATTGGGAGCCTTGCGAAGTAGGATGCTTTGCGAAGGCGTTTCCAAAGGAATTTCCCAATGTTTAAGAGGAAAATGGGTATTCATTAGTGGATACAATATGGTCTTTAATAGAGCATCTATCTATAGTTGAGGATGCGTGATTTCATGAAAATTAAGAGACCTACAGGTCTATAAACTGTGAGTGGATCCCTTCATAGTGCAGTGAGCAAAGGAAGAGGAAGTAGGTGGTCCTCTCTACTGGCAGTGATCCAGAGAGAGAGAGAAATAATGAGTGACACTTGGAAAAGCAGTGAGCTGACCCTAAACCTTTTAAAGGCAGTGAGCCTGGGACAGAGTGACTGTTCCCGAATCCTTGTATCCACATCTAGTGAAGATTAGTGGAATTTAGTACGACTAGAAACTTGTCGGCGTATTCTCCTTGGACGTAGCCCAGTGAGGGTGAACCAAGTAAAAATCCCTGTGTCTACTTGCTTAATTCCCTGCATTGCATTCAAAGCATCACCATCAGATAAAGAAGAAATTTTTCATAATAAACACACAAGTTCAAACAAAATGACCCTTGTAATAAAGAGGTCAAGATCCAGTGGGGCAGGAAGAATTTTGAAAAAGAATATCCATACCCTGATTCACCCCCCCCCCCTCTCAGGGTATATAGGCCCCTATTGGCCCTAACAATTTGTATCAGAGGGATGGTTGTTGTTATAATGTTTGTTTGCTACGACATATTTTAGTCAATCTCTGTGGTTAAAGAATCAGTCTGCTCTTATCTTGGTGTTCCATGGAAAAGGGGAAAACATCAAAGAAGAAGTAAAAAAGCTGGTGGAATTACCCACTGTGGAAGTATCAATGGAAAGGGTGTGATTCAGTTAAAGGAATCACATAGTGAACAGAAAAATGATTTGGATGAATCATTCTATAAAAATACTTACTCATTCAATGATACTGATGGAATGAGTGAAGAACATGATTTTCCGAGTGATGTTGGAACCATTGAGGATGAAGAAACACCAATAAGTTGAAAAGTGTAAGTTGACCACAAGGAAAAGGGAAAAACATCATAGAAGAATCAGAAGTCAGGTGGTATTTCTTAAGTGTGGAAGTGTGTATGGAAAAAGTGTGATTCAACTAAAAGAATCAAACAACTTACTGAAAGAAGGCCTGGATGAATCTAATAGGGAAAAGATTTATTCACTCAATCCTGATGTAGGAATGAGTGAATTACTTGAACATCAAAGTGATGCTGAAACAACTGATAACGAAGAAGTTTCATGAAGGAGGCCACTAGTAGATGTTGTTAACATGAAAATGGAAATGGACCCGAAATTGGATGAAGAAGTCAAATCTAATGATATCCAGATCAAAGTATTATAGATTGAATTCAAAAAGCTAAGATGTTTGAATCAAAGGCCTATTATCGTAGATACTGATCTGAAGGAGAAAATTGATTCTCAAGATGAAGAATTGTGAAAGAGATATGCAAAGGTAGAGAAATAAATAGATGGTGTCAATGGGACGAATATGAACTCAGATGAGATTCAAAATTTGAAAGCCATAAATGGAGATCTTGCTACAGATCTGTCTGAGCAAGTTCAGAAGAATAAAACGCTACAACATGAAAATGCATCCGTCTTTGAATCTGTTGCTCAGGAAAAATTGAAGGTAAAGGAGCAGAGTGACATGGTGGATAAGCTGACACGTGAATTGGTGGATGAGATGAGTAGGGGGAAGCTTTTCAAGAGAGAACTTGATGTTCAACTTGAATCAAGGGATATGAGGATTCATAATTTGGAAGAAGATCCTGAATCTACAAAGAAGGAAGTAGATAAATCCAATATCAAGGGAATGTCTAAAATGAAGGATGCATTGAACTTACTATTTGATTACCCTTTGACAAGTGATGATAAAATGAAGAATAAATATGCTATTTATGAAGAGAAACAACAGAATATTTTCTTATCTCAGAGACCATATAGTTTGGGAAAACCCGGCATTGGATTTGATGAATCCCCTCCCATGCATGATATAACAAGATCTGTGAATAGTTCCAGATGTGAACAAAACCCTACTAGTGCTGGAGATAGGCCTAAGAGGATAGTTACAAAAAGAAGTGATGACATGTGATTTTTCTGTGGGATTTATGGCCACACATCATGCTTCTGTTCAGAGGATCTGGAATACATTTCAGGCTGTGAAAACAGAAACATTACCAAATCTGAGAATAAGAAGAAGCATCATGAGAAATCAGAGAGAAGTGTCTCTCAGAGGAAAGCATCTGTTAGATGCTATTACTGTGGAAGAATGGGACACACCATGAGTATGTGTCAGGAATCTCAAGAGCCTCGTGTCAGAAGAAGAACTCATGGTGTATTAGCATCTCGACATAGAAATGATGAAATGAGGTATGCCTTTGATGGAAAATGTTTTATATTTTCAGATTATGGGAATTTGGCATGAAATTGCAGCAAGAAGAATTCAAGAATTGAAAGGTAAATCGAAAGGATATTCTCGACTCTAATGACGCATAATGAGAAATTATACACTAAGAGACAAATTGGTAAGGAGAATAATAGGCTTAGATCCTCAGGGAAATCACATGGATCTGAATGAATGGTGTATTAGTCACCTCGTCTGTCATACTCACAACAGATCTCAAGAAGAGAATGTGAACAAACCAGGAATATTAAGGGGAGATCTACTCCAGTTGTGATAAAGAATAATAAATGTTCAATGGAGGAATCACCACTAGTGGAATAGTGTGTGGTGACTCAAACATCTGATAAAAGAAAGATGAACAAAGAATGTAATGAAAAATTCGCATGTCGTGTTCCACAACGAAAAGAGGAGGAAGATGCAAGATCCTTGCAATGGTGGAAGAAGCAAGGGAAGATGGAAAGAAAAGATATTCCTACCCAGAGTAAGAATCAAGGGAAATGGAATTTTGGTGGAACATCCAAGATGGAAATGTGTACTAGTGGGTTTAAAACCCAAATGGTGAGAAAGGATAGGCCTGCAGGATATTCAAATCAGAAAAAGACTCAGCATGTTAGTAATGAATGCTTAGTCATATGACCAGAGCAGTTGAAGTTGGCTAGGCAGCTAGAAGAAGCAAGGAAAGTGTGTGATTCTCTGCAATAAAGAATCAAAGGGTTAAACCATCAGGATCAACCACAATCCTCTTCTTTAGAATTCCAGAAGTGCCCCTCTCCCTATTTATATAAATGATATTAACTGATGATTCAAGTGCTTCAGGTTTTAGGGAGATATGATCCAAGGGGAAGTGGAATATAAAAAAGAAAAGTGGGGATGTGAGATGCTTCAGAGTTTCAATTGATTCAAATTAGGTACCAGAGTTGAAGAAGAAAGGGAGAAACAGAGCACAATAGAATGTGATTGTGTTGTTAACTTTTTCTCTTATTTCTTACACTGAGTTCCAACTCAGTAGGCTTAGATATTTCGTTAAAGGATCAATTCCAAGTGGAAGATTAGAATAGAAGATGGAGGAGGAGAAGAATGGTTATGAGTATAAATAGTGGAACTAACCCCAAGAAGTGTTTCATAACATTGGTGGAGCATTCAATAACAAAATTAGATGCAAGATCCATCAATGCAATAATTGGATGACACGGCTCAGGTGTTGTATATTGAGGAAAGAAAGAAGCACATGGAGAAGCAGCAATAACCATGCATTTCCTGTTTATTTTTTTCTCTAACAATGTGGTTTCAGCTGACTAATTTTAGGATACCAAGAAGCTGCGAGATAAAATCAAAGGTGTGTCAACAAAAATCTGAGAGATTATGTTCAATGAAATGACGTCATTAAACAATGACTCAGAGAAAAGTAGCTAAAAAATGAATCCACTAAAAAATGAGTCAGTGAACAATTTCCAGATGAAAGTGTTGAGGAAGAAAGAAACACATGGGGAGCAGAAGTGGATGATGATAATTCAGAAGAAGACACTGATGATGAATAAGAATGTGTTATGTCTGTGTCTACACGGAAGCCAAAGAGGTGAGCTGAAATTGATAGACAGAATATCATTGGTGATCAAGCAGCTCTGGTTCAGACAATAATAATGAAGTCACTATAGCATACATCATTCCTATCTCAGGTAGAGTCAAAATTCATTACTGATGCAGCTGAAGATGAAAACTGGGTTCCGGCTATGAATGATCTGCTTGATCAGATTGAAAAGAATCTGACATGGGAGATTGTTTCGAGGCCATAACATAAGAACGTCATGAGGACTAAATGGGTCTATTGCAACAAGATGAATGAATATGGCACAGTGATTCATAACAAAGCACGTCTGATGTGAAAAGGAGGCTCCCAGATAGATGGAATAGAGGTTGATGAGACATTTTCACCAGTTGCAAGGTAAGAGACAATCAGATTATTCCTAGCCATTATAGTGTAACGAAAGTTCAAAGTATTCCAGATTGACGTCAAATCAGCATCATGAATGGGATTCTGGAGGAAGTAGTGCATATTGAGTATCCATATTGTTCTCTTATTCATAAGGATGAGAATATGGTTACTCGGCTGAAAAAGACATTATATGGGATGAAATAAGCACCGCGAGAATGGTATTCAATGCTGAATCAATACATGAAGAATCAATGTTTCAAATGCAGCATAGTAAAGGTGGTTTTCAAATATATGAAAAGAAGGTTCTGATGAGATTCAGAATTGAAAATTCCAAGGAGACAAATACTCTGGTTACTACCCAAATGAAATCATCAAAAGATGATAGTGGAAGGGCAGTTAATATCACTAAAAACAAGCAGATTATCAGCAGTTTTCTGTACATGACCGTAACAAGGCCTGGCAATGTATTCTCCCCATGCCAAGCCACGGGATATTAGATTAATCCCAAGGAAATATACATGCTTTCCATAAAAAGAATAATTTGGTATGTCAAGGGCACGACGGACTTTGGCATGACATATAATGACAAGTCTGAGACAGAGTTATTGGGATATACAGATACAGATTGGGCCGGTTCAGTGGATGATATGAAATCAACGTCAGGTGGTGCAATCTATCTCAGTGGACTATGTATTACTTGGATAAGAAAGACGCAATATTGCATTTCATTGAGCACCGAAAAAGCTGAGTATATTGTGGCCACTCAAGCATGCACACAATTATTATGGATGAAGCAGCAACTTGAAGATATGGGAGTTGAAGTGAATTCTCCGATCGAAATCTAGTGTGATAACTCAAGTGCTCTAAATCTCATAAAAAATCCCGTACATCACTCAGGGACAAAAACATTGAGATAAAGTATCATTTTTTCAAGGAGAAGGTTGAGCATGAGGATCGTGAAGTTGGAGTATGTGCCTACAGAACTACATGTTCCAGACATCCTGACAAAGGCCTTACCCAAGGAAGCTTTTGAGAGGCATCGACTGGCTCTGGGAGTTCAGTAGACTCCCCGCACTTGAAAGAGTTTTGATATGGAAACCCCAACCCATCTCCCATGTATGAGGTGTTTTTCCCTAAGGTGTTGATATGCGTTCTCTACTCTGTTACAGACTAAAAAGGAGTGACATTTGGGTTCGTTGACAAAGGGGGAGAAAATAGTTATTTTTCAAGGGGGAGATAGTGTGGCAATTTGATAAATCATGAATGATATGGGGAGAAGCTGACAGGTGGAGCATCGACATATGGGGAGCAATGAGAAAGGGGGAGCGTTTTAAATTTGACGATGCTAGAAGTGATCGATCAAAGCATAGAAATCACGACAGCTGAGGATCGTGATGAAAGAAGAACAGTGATTTTGGAATGGTGTGAGAAGATGTCCAGCTATCATGGATTGGTATCAGTGTGGATTAATAATTGGTATCAGTTTAGCAATTGGTATCAGTTTGGAATCGACGATTGGGGTCTGACATGAAGTGATTCATTGATGACCTTTTCATACTACTCTTGTTTCTCATGTCGAGCATTTCTCATGTGGGCTTAGAGTACGTGTTAAGTGAATCCTTAAACGCTATCATAATTGTAAGAGGAGAATGGGGGTAGTGGATGGAAGAAGACTCAGTGAGGTATCAACATGTAGAAAATATTTTTGAAAAGAGTTATGAAGACCTATCAACAAACCCTATGGGGGAGATATTTGGGAAAAAATACCTCAAGGTAACAGTGCAGTATTTTAGGGTTGATTGTGTTTGTTGACAAAGCAGGTTTCCATGGAGAATTTTCTAGTTCTAGAGAAGTTGTTGATAGTCCATGTTAACAATGAATTATGAAAAATGAAAGGACAATATGGAGGTGATACAAAAGAGCAGTACAAGGTGGCACCGTTTCCTAGTGTTTGCCAAATTTTTGGGGTCCAAAATTTGGAGGTTGATGAGCATCGTAAAAATATGATTTCCATGAAGATCATAATTAAATATGGAAATGGCATGAATTTCGCAAAGATAGGATTCATGGCTTGGATTTCGCGAAGACACGAAGAATAGTGGTTGTGAGTCTTCGCGATTACATCAGAGATTCGCGAACGGCAGAGTTGAAGCGCATCGCGGCGGTGAAGGTCTTTACAAGGGAGATTTGTAATGAAGGCGCGAAGGAATGTTGACGGTGATTCTCCGAGATTACGACGAGATCCGTGATCAGAAAATTGCAATGGTTTTTCATGATTTTGACAGAATTTCGATGGAAACTTCGGAGCTTTGCGATTGGTGATGATGTGGTGCTGACTTCATGTGGAAGGGTCGAGGGTCGGTGGATTTTCCTATAAATAGAGGTCGACCCCTTCAAGAGAAATAAAGAGAATTTTCAGAGAAAATACTTTGCTCTAGGTTCACGAAGGAAGTTCACGAAGGCAGTGTGGTTCGCGAAAGAAGAGCTTTGCGTTGGCTATTCTAGCTCCGGGAAAGTCGTGTGCTCCGCATTGGCTCAGTGAGCTTCCCGAGGGAAGTCACTTTGCGACGACTTGAGATCCGCGAGAGCCTAAGCGTTTCAAAGGCTTTAACCTTGCGATGGTCTGAGCTCCGCGAAATTGTGAGCTTTGCGAAAAGGAAGGAACTTCGTGAAGGCTTGTTGGAGTTTCGCGAAATTGGGAGCCTTGCGAAGTAGGGTTCTTTGCGAAGGTGTTTCCAAAGGAATTTCCCAGTGTTTAAGAGGCAAAGGGGTATTCATCAGTGGATGAAAGATGGACTCTAAAAGAGTATCTATCTATAGTTGAGGATGCCTGATTTCATACAAATGAAGATACCTACAGGTCTATAAATTGTGAGTGGATCCCTTCCTAGTGCAGTGAGTAATGGAAGAGAAAGTAGGTGATCCTCTCCACCGGTAGTGAGCCAGAGAGAGAGAAACAGGGAGTGACCCTTGGGAAAGTAGTGAGTTGGCCCTATAACTTGTAAAGGCAATGAGCATGGGACATAGTGATTGTTCCTGAATCCTTGTATCCACATCTAGTGAAGATTAGTAGAATTTGGTACGACCGACGACTTGTCGGTGTATGCTCCTTGGACGTAGCTTAGTGAGGGTGAACCAAGTAAAAATCTCCATGTCTACCTGCTTAATTCCATGCATTTCATTCAAAGCATCACTATCAGATAAAAGAGCAAGTGATCATAATAAACACACAAGTTCAAACAAAGTGACCCTTGTAATGAAGAGGTCAAGATCTAGTGGGGTAGGAAGAATTTTAAAAAAGAATGTCCATACCATGATTCACCCCCCCTCTCAGGGTATATAGGCCCCTATTATCCCTAACAACGTGGAGATTCTTCACACATGGAATATGGGGAACAAGGAAGAGAATTTATTAGCCTCTCTAGGAGAGTAAGGGTAAAATATCACTAATTACTCTAGTAATAAAGATCTCACCGTAATTTATAGGGACATTATTAATAGGTATTTCCTCAGTATCCACATATTTATTCGCACTTTCTCATTGGTTTTGATTTTTTTTACCCCTTACAATAAAAATATATAATTGTGTATGTTGTAACTTGTGAAAAAATTATATTTAATAAAAAAATTTGAAACCCAACGTGTAAACATGAATTTATATATAAATAGTCTCATAATATATTTTTTTAATATAATTGAAATATGGAATTCATGTTATCAAATCATGTCAAGTCAGTGCTCACTTTCTCTCTTGATATCTTTCTCTTTAACAGAGATTCTATAATACCTAGAGGAAATGAGTATCCTTACCATGTTGAGGATGATTCACTATAGCCTTTGGATACCCTTATAGAAATATTTTATTTTATACTTATTAATTATAACTATAAATCTTGGACATCCTTCAGCAAGATATTTATCTACTTGATGATTAGTTGTAATCCCAATGGATTTTATATTACTATGATCACATGTCTTGTAAAAATGATAGGCTTGAGGTTGCCTTACTAGACCTTAAATAATTTTCCATTGATAAATCTAAAGCTAAATGAATTAAGTTAGGGTATATAAATACATCCAATTTACACACTTATATTAGGGAGTAGAATATTAACTGAAGGATCAACCTTCCTATTTCTAATGGATCCATCACCAGTAATGAATTTATTGTGCATCCTATGGTAATGGATTATTTATATGGAGTGATTTCTTGTCAAAACCTTCATCAAGAAGGTTCCTTTCAAGATTTAGGAGCTCATGATTCCTTTTTTGATAACATTAAATCTTCTATATCTGACATAGAAAATCATAAGATGGGTGTACTCCCAGATAAAATAGAGATTTATGAAGCCGTTAAGACTTTTAATCATAAGAGATCATAGATTCATGATGGATTTCCCGGTGTGTTCTATTATGATGCTTGGATCATTATCAAAGAGGATGTGGTGTGTTCTATTTGTGACCATTTTAGGGGTGGCCCTTTAGCAAGAGTCACTTTAGAAACTATTTTGGCTCTTATTACCCATGTCAACCAACCCAACGATTTTGGGTAGTTTCATCCCATCACAATGGGTAAATTTTCTTACAATGTGATGAACAATATTTTTTATAAAACATTATATCATCACATTCCTCTCAAGGTATATAAATAAAAACATGGTTTCATCAATGGGATATAAATCGATGTATCCATTAGGATTTCTCATAAAATGATCAGTTGTCTTGATAGAAGACTGATTGGATCCAATTTAATATGAAAATAAGTTATGATCATATTGGGAGGTCTTTCATTATTAAGGTGCTTAAAAAGCTTGGCTATTATAAATGAGTTTGTATTATTTTCTTCTGGAAATTCTACTCCGCATGGTTCTCAATCCCTCTTATAGAAAAGAGATTTTGTTTTTTCAAATCCTCAAATGGGTTGAGATAATTTGACCTAATTTCCATGAGCCTTTTCAAGCATGTTACCACCCCCGGTTCACAGATGCAGTGCTCAATGAGGATCATAAGGATGTTTTATGTTTTATTTATTTTTCTGATGATCTTGGTCAATGCATCATCATTTATTATCCTCATGGAAAACATAGATATATATATATTTTGAATTAGTAATCATTAATTTTCAATTATGGATAGTTTGGGCACATGAGTTGGGTTTAAAGATATGTTACCAAAGTATTGCATTCTTATTTGGATAATTAGAATTAACGCTGTCCATACTGATGATAATTTATAAAGAATTAGTATCCCTATTTTTTCGAATTGAAAATTCTATTTTAAGGTCTAACTAGAAACTATTTCTCATTTTCTATTATATAGTGAATGGGATGATTTTTTTTCTTTCAGGTTGTAGTTTTTTTAATATTTTTAACAGTGTGAGAGCAGTGGATGGTTTTTTATGGAAATATTGGACTCACTTTTCTAGGATCATGAACATGTCACGGGGGGGGGGTATCTTTTCTCATCTACTATTTTTTGGATCTTATGGGAATAATAAAATTTAGTTTTTACATCATGGTGTTTTACCATATATTTATTAAATCAAGTTCATATTTTTGATCATTTTAAAATCTTTTGATAAGTAGGGTCAAGATGTAACTCAACCTACAGTGTTGTGATGGCTCATTTTTTTAGAGTTACATTTGGTGAAGTTTCTCAGAAGACGAGGTATTATTTTTCATAGATTAGATGGTAGTTGATTTGGTAAGGTCTCAAGATCAATACAGATGATTCTTTCATCTAAGGAATTACGTACATAGGTGCCATTGTTCATAACTTTTGAGGTGCAGTCATCTTGGATTTCTCGGAATTTTTTGGCGAGGGACCTTCAGTTGTAACATAATCTCTATATTTACTTCAAGTTATTAAATTATTCATTCATCTTTCAATCAATTTATCAGGAGTGGAATTAGATTCCTGCATCGTGGTTAATGATTTGAAAGGCTAGGTGGAGTTTCCTTGGAATATTATTTACCACATTTGGACATAAAAATACTTTATTTAATTTTAGGGTTATTTATAAATGGTGAGGGGGTAATATGTTGGAGAATCTCCTCACACTTCCAAAGGAAATCATTATGATAGGCTTAGATTTTTTTCTTAATTTTGGTTCTCTTCATGTTTAATGTGTTTTGTTTGTTTGAGTGGATTCCCTCAGACTCCATCACTACCAGATTCCATGATTTGTTTCTTTCTATGGTTTCATACTTATTTTTTATTTTCAAATAATAGACATTTTCAATTTTTTGTTCATTTAAATAGAAATATCTTATGAATTAAATTAATATTGGTGAATTTTTTACATTTTTTTGTAAAAACGTTTTACCCTCCAAGAACCAAAACTTTGTACCCATTACTATGAATGTTAATCATTTAAAATAATGTGATTTTTATATATTAACACATCATAGACACTGTAGTGAAACAATAAGTCATAATAATAATAATTAAATTGTTCCAATGAATACTCCAATTTAATATAATTACATTTTAAATTAGTATCTCGTTAACTAAGATATATAAATGTGTCATCATCATTTCCAAGAAAATTTATATTACTACGAAATAAAAAATAAAACATATCTGTAAACAACCATGGATATAGATTTTAGATCGAAAATTTTATCACACTAAAAGATAAAATATATTATTTTTAATCACTCAAAATGGATAAATTATAAATTTACCCTTTAATAAAATTAAATCTAGTCATGAAACACCTGGTACAAGCCACTTCCCCATTTGAAAATACATCATGGTTTTTATCATACATATAATTATGTGAATCATGATAGATGTCAATTGTGAAATCCTTACAAAGGTAGCACACAAAGTTCCCCAAACATGATTGGACACATAGCCTTAAGCGGGCCACCCCTTAAGCCAGAGGCTGAGGATTAGAAGAGAGGGTATAGTGTTTTTCTATGGGGATACTATACCTTCTTTACCTGAGTGTAGCACACCAAATATAATAATAGGGTAATGATCGGAAGAAGTATATTGAATAAAAAACTCGTATTATAAGATAACAATCAATATACCTGAACTAAATATTAAACCAAATCTGGAATCCAAATTATATACCAAATAATGATGACACATTTCATGTCTACATGAAACTAGAAAATGTGGATACATAGTATAAAGAAATATATTATACACAAAAGAAGAAAAAAGAAACAAAAAACTATTCAAGAATCTTGATCATTGGTGCAATCATATCCCACCAAGCTCTATCCTAATGCAAGTAATCATGATCAAGAGTATAATGAATGATTCTACCCATTATGAACACTTTCATACATATAATATACATGGGAACCAATGGTATCATGAATATGATGTGGTATAAATATTATTAGGCCACCAAGAATGACATTTGTACCACCCATTCAAAGAAATATAAACTCATAGTGTGTAGGTATGTATAAATATAAAGTAGTATAGTAATTTAAATACCCCAATACGTTATTTATCTTTAATTGAAGTTTTAACATGTAGTAGTTCAATTAATTATGTTACAGATTAATAATTTATGTAAGAGGATCCAAGTAATGACCTAGCCATCCTATAATATTGATAATGATAATGATACAGAGGATTCAAGGTAAAAACAAGTCATCTATTATGATGATTATAAGAAAAGATAGTCAAAGGTATTAACTAAGGAATAATTAACCTTCAGGGTAAAGACAACTCATAAATAACTAGAATTTTAGCTATAAAGGGTTTGAGTTTAATCCAAGGGGCATCTCTCAAGTAATTCTGCTATAATTTAATCCTTACCGAGTCTAAGTATCTCATCCAATGTTAGCACATGTAATAAATAACTGAGCGCAATGGGTGTATCCATAGTTCCACATGTCTAAATATATCAAGATAGATCTATAGGGAGTATCCAAGGAATCATAATAAATGAATAATAATGGATAGATTCTATGGTGTCAGGATGAGTATCCACTAATAGAAAAAGTCCGGGTTCCATTGTGGGTATATACTTTGGAAACCGATATCCTTGAATCGGAATGGAATCAACAATTGCTCAAGGCATTACCTTAAGAATCCAAGGCTTGATTGAGTCTGATTACTCCTATAGAAATAAATTTGTCCATGTTAAATAGAAACCTTATACACAATCCATTATATAAATGAGTCCATTTAATACTCCAATGTTTTTTAATTCAATTGGTTCATTCCATACATTTTTTAGTGTGATATGGAAAATGGAACATGCAAATATTTATTCAATAAATTAATTAATAATTTATATGGTTCTTTCCTTTACCATTAATAATTATTTAATGGAGGGATAAGGATAAAAAACCAATTACATTTAGTGAGGCCAAGTGATAACTATAAGTATACTTTCCACTTTCTATTTAAATATTATTTTAATTAATTTAAACACATAAAATATAAGGGAAAAGTTAAATAATGATGTGATAGATAGAAAATATTAATTAATTTAACAATAAAACTAACCTTTATAATTTCCAAGTCAAAGAACACCGTAATGATGGCACAAATAGTCACAAAAAGTCCATTAGAGACATACATATTGAAAATTTGCTACTTGGGATGGTCATTATTGAGGTCATAACCTCTAACATTGTAGGAAACATATATAATGGGATCTAGAATAGAATAAAGATGAATATATTCATGTCATATGCATTAAATAAGAAATTCCTAATGAAATCAACCCCCACAAAATGATGAAATTTTATATATTTATTAGACTTTAGGGATGAGTCATAGACCACCAACCTTATTCCTAGAGCATATACCTTGCCTATTGTCAGCCCTAAATTTTTCATTAATTAGAATAAATATGATGAATATATCAATTCAAGGAAAATAGGCTATATGATCCTATAACTTGATAACTTCGTTAAGATAAGGATAAACAGAGAAAGGATCAAGATTATCAGAGAAATTATTGATGAACATCTTATCAGAATTACATATCCAAAATTAGAGGCCAGATGTTATAATGCTACAAGAACCTATATTATTTCTCAGAAGGGGGATCCAGTGCGATAGGAAGGTATGGGTGAGGGTTTTTATGAAAAATGAAGTCCCTACATCATTTAAAAAAATGAATTCATGAATTTTCACAAAATATAAATTAATTACACATATTAAAAATCATGGGGTATTTACCCTTATTAAATCCATTTACATTATTTAAATAGTTCTTCCTAAACAATTACTCATTGTGTATTCCAATTAAATGACATGTAACTGGCCTGTATCCAACCTACAACCCTCCTATATCATCCTATAAAAAACTACCCAACTAGGCCACATCCTAATTTAGGGTCTATGAAAAAATTAATTTTAAAAATATTTTGACTAAAATTTAAAAGAAAATAGACCATATATGAAAAATGGGTTCTCACAATCTTCCCCCCAATAAATGAACTCATCCCTAAATCCCCCCTTCAATGGTTGGCATAACACTATCTGAGAAAAACAATAGACACTGGGCAAGTTCGTTGGCCTCCAAATCTAGGGTATCATCATGTACAAGACTATGATGCCATAACACCCATAATAAAGGGAAATACTGGCCCCAATGGGCCTTTGTGATCCAGTGAAATATACATATATGATACTGCCCAAAATAATTATCAACACCTTACTTAACCTCATTGGGATCAAAAGTATGAGATGGGTTGACCTGATAAGAAGGAAGATTTTATATATAGAAGACATTGTGCATGGAAAAATACCTATGAGGTAATAAAAATTGATAGTCTATTGGACCGACTATGTCCAGAATCTCAAAAAATCCTACCTAATGCGGTGAAAACATCCCTTTCCCAAGTATCCATCTATTCCCAAAGTCTGGGTGATACAAACAAAAATACCCAATCCACAACCATGAACTCTAGAGGTCATCTATAGTGAGTAGTGTGTGAGTTATGTCTAGATTGAGAAATATACATATACATCATAATCAGTATAATATACTTCAATGTATCTTGTATGAGATGAGGATCTAGTAGCTTTACCTCTCTTACCTCTAACTAGTACATCGGTGAATCCATGGCCTACCACAGAAGACCTCAAAAGGATCCATATGAATCATTTACTAGAATCTAGTATTAATTTATAAATCTAAGTGAGGGATATGATTCTACTAAGAACCGATGAGATAAAGGATTCATTTCAAGGTCTTGTCCTATAACACGATTATCATCTGTTCTGACTAGCCATCATTCTAAGGGTGAAAATCTATGCTCAGAAGAAACTGTGTACCCATTTCTCTCTGTAACCACTTCCAGACCCTCGATGTAAAAGTAGAATCCATATCTAAAACAATAGTACGAGGGACCCCATGTAGCCATATGAACTCATAAACATACAGTTACCCATATTGTCAAATAAAAAAGTCTCCTAAATAGGAAGGAAGTGGTATAAATTCATCAGTCTGTAAATGACCACCCAAACCATGTCCCTAACTTATGGTGATTTCAAAAATATTTCTAAAAGTTCTAGGGAAGAATCTTCTCATTTCCATTATGGGACCATTAATGTATGAAATAAACCATAAAGTCATTGGTACTCTATCTTTACCAATTTAAAGGTGTAACATAGAGTGTTAAAAACTACTATATAATGTTTCACCCCAGGTCACCAATACTGGTGTCTCATGTATTGCTACTACTTGGAGTTTCTTGTATGAACTACCTAGTGATAAGATAGGAACTCTCACATAATTTACTCTCTCATATCTCTAGGAACACAGAAATTTCCATGTATATTGAGTGTGTCATCTCCATCAACTAAACAAACTATATGTGGGTCCTATCTTAAAATAATCTCTTAGAAGGCCAAGACTTCAGAATCTAAAAACATCCTACACTTCACCCTATCAAGGAGGTAAGAGGTAACTACCAAGGCTATAAGATAAGATTAGTTGTGGCTATCATGAAACTCTAAATTTAGATCTGAAATGTGTACCATCAATTTCTATTTATCATTGGCTTCTTGTGTGGCCTATGCTTGAGTCTTTAGACTCAACACATATGCTATAACACATCCCCATACAAACATATAGGTAAGATCAAAATCAAAGGAATAAAGGTACTCACTAAATATTTTATGTTTGAGAGTTAAGCGACACTATGTAAATATATTTTTGAAACTTTTTATGTATATATACACTACAAAGTGATCACACATTACATTGTGTCTGCAGAAACCAAAGTCTTAGAAACCCACTTCTAGATCATGGTCATGCATTAGGTAATTTTCCTAATGAGGTATAAACTACCAATATCTGTAAGCAATGAATATATCCACTTACATCAATAATACTTCGATGATGATTCCTAAGTCATCACAGTACACTGTATAGACTCTAATACGCTCTTGAAAATCGGAATTGGTGATGAGAAAAGCCTTTCTTTCATCTCCCAAAAGAATTTATCACATGTTTATGACCATAAGAACATATAACCCTTATTTATAATCCCATTAAGAGGTCAAACATGGCATGATATGTCTTGTATGAAACTCTTGTTATATCCAACCAGCCCCAAGAGACTAGGTATATCAAACATGTTCTTGGGATGTTTTGAGGAAACCACACCACTAACCTTCTATGGGTCAACTAATACTCTATAATATAATATAACCTAAAAAAAGAAGTGAAAATTTTCAATCCAAAAGATGAACGCGGCATGATTAGAATATTTATGATTCTCTCTCAGTGTATTTATAACAATATGAAGATGAATAGAATGGCCACTTTGAGTATGTGAATACACTAATATTCCATCCACTAAGACCACTTAAAAAGAGTCCAGATTCGAGTGAAAATCACTATTCATAAAATCCATGAAAATGGTGGGTGTATTAAAAAGACTAAATGGAATAACGAGATACACATACAGACTATATCTGCAATAAAAAATCTATGTGAGGTATATCTGATTTCCTGAATCATACGTGATGATATCCTGAGCTATATCTGTTGGGGGGGGGGGGGTTCCTTTAGACGTGAAAGAGGATGAGGGTCCAAATAAAGGGCATGAAAAGAGTGGATAGTGGAGCGATGGATTGTTCAAGTGGAAACCAACACTCTTGAAATTAAGCCACCGTGGTGGAAACACATTAGGTGGATACATTAGTCTGATCAAGGACCAAACATCCTTCAAAACAGAACCTCTCTGACGAGGAAACTATCACCTCCCAACATTATCGTGGGGCAGCCTAAACTTGTTTAGGGTAGAACCACAATTTAGTGTCACACATTGAGGACATATGAACTCATGCAGTTTAATGTCATACGATATAACATAGAGTGAAAGGGAATATCCCAGGAAAGGAGTATGTAGTGTGGTAGCTATAAACCCAATGTGGATGAGGACTTGGAGTCTGGATCACACCACGTATCCCCAGAGGAAACTCTTCAGGTCAAGGGATCTAACGTGAAAATTAGTTTGGGCCCAAATATAATTGGTCGAGAGTTCCTACATATCCCATGAAGATGGGAATCAATCAATACGTAGTTTTGAGAGCTCAGTTTAACATCATACGGGATGGGGAATGGTACGTGTGGCATGGATGTGCCAGTACACGCCCTACCAGAACTACTAAGACCTCATGAGTCGTGCTCAATGTCAGAAAAAAGCAGTGGTGATGGGAATTTCCTAGAACAAGGAGGAATAAGTTAGGGATTATGGGACACTAGGTGAATGACATTCCACTGGTGCATGCCCGACTATACAGCACACCTAGATGCACGAAGGAGTAAAGCCGGGTATATTGGAATTTTACTTGAATATAAGGAAGTGTAGATGTGAGAATCATGATGATCGAGATATAAAACACAATGATGGTGGTGTGATGATAAAGGATAACATTTTACCATTTTCAAAATATAGTATCCATATCTCGTTATCTTGGAATGGGGACAAACAAATGAGGTCCAACCACTGACCATGTTTGAAACATGAGACATGTCACAAATGTCGTCCAAGATCTTTAGGGACATTGGCCCAAAACAGTAGGTGAGCTGAGGAGGCATGAGACCAGGCCATGAAGTGGGTACGAAATATGTGGAAGAGGATGAGGATCCAAATAATAGTCTCACGAATATTGGACATTAAATGAGGGGAATGTCCGCATGAAAATTACACAATTCAGGCTCTATGTCAAAAGGCATCTGCGTACGAAAATGAGACGTATTAGATAGATGCATTCTAGTCCCTTACGAAGGACAAGGGTCCTAGGTTCATGTGCTTTCAACTTAAAGGCTTAGGGTGGACCATTAAGGGGACTTGATTTAATGGATTGTGCACAGGGTGGAAAAATAGCCAAACACGACGCACACTTCCCATTGGAAGATCATAGTTTTGGGTCATAGAACTTGGACCAAGATGTGAAAATATATAAGAAGAACATGGTGTGACTATTGATAAATCTAATGTGAACAAGAACCTAAGAGGAATTCATCACAACCCATGTTCCCAAATGAGTCCGGACCAAGGGGCCGAAAAAGAAGAGACCTGATTTGTTGATTCCTGGGGTTGGGCCTAGATACAAAAATGTCTAGGCGTTCCTATGTATCCCATAAGGGTGGGAATCAATCCATACATAGTTCTCATTAATGTCATGCAGTTTAATCTCTTGCAGCAAGGACACCGAGTGATCTTAGATTATGGTCATAGTGCCTGGACCATGGATGGTAGGAAACACAGGATACACATGGTTGGGTAATTATAAAACCCGACGTGAATGGGAACCTGGGGTTCCGACTACCATGTGAACCTTGGGGAGGTTTTAGGTTGAAGGACTGAAAACAAAAGATAAGCTGGTCTTCAGGTATATTGCACGGGTGTTCCTACATACCCCATGAGGATGAGGAATAATCCACATGTAGTTCTTAATATGGAACGATGGGATACTAGTTCCAGTTATAATAAGGTTCCGCGGGTCTGGAAAATACACAAAAAGAAGCAGTTCTTGATAGATCTTGTTTGTCCTTTCAGAGGAGTGAGTGTTTTTTGTGTAGCAATGGACTTAGGATAAAAATTCCAGGAATCACCACCAAAATCAAGCCATGTACATGTGTTGAAAAATGGTATGGTGTGTGACAGATACCAAACATGATGTCAATTGAGGGAGGACACCACAATGTAGTGTTGTTTTTCGTAGTGTGGACATGATGATATTGTCATCATTTAGGGTCATGTGATAGGACAAACTATGCATTTTTTTAACGTCGTATAGGACATACATAATAGTTTAATGTCATGTGGGACTAAGAATCACAGTTAAAATTCATATGGATCAGATGTACAAAAGAGAGATTAGGATCCAAAGGGGATGCACGTGGCGTGATAAAGCATACCCGACGTGAATGAGGATGAGGTCCACACCATACCGCGTGCGATTCTAAGGAGGAAACCTTGAGTCGAGGGGCCATAAAGATCAGAGGATAAGGGGTAGGAGAAACTAGTTCCCAATGGAGCTGGACCAGAAGACGAGATGTCCGGGTGTTTTTAAGTATCCCATGAGAGTGGGAATAAAGCTGTACGTAGTTCTAAAAGAGATCTTAGTTTATGATCAGAGAGCTCGGACCATGGAAAAGCGGTACTATTAAAAGTAAGTGCAGTCCTTAATCTAATCCCTAATCCTACCTGAGTCAAAATCGGTGTAGTAAACACGTGCCTATAATACATTTGAAATACATAAAATACATACGAAATGGAAATTGGTGTTGATCCCTGAATGATTTCCTTATCGTGGCTTTTTCCTCTTAATGTGAGGATGTGCACTGAGCAATAGTACCATGAATTTCTAAGATCTACATTTACATGATGTGGTGGAGAATGATGTGAGTCATGTAATAGAAATTTTGGGATTAATGGTGTTTGTGCGATGATGGAGGATAACTATCGATCATGTACGAAACACAACATCCATATCATGTGACCTGAGATGAAAAAAAACGAGCGTTGACCACTGAAAAAATTCACAATGCAGATCATGTATCAATTTTTCACTCAAAACTATTGAGGATGTTTTCCAGAGATGGTAGGAGGGACCTTATGGTAAGTATCCATGCCATTCGGGGGTACATTTGGATGTGAAAGGTTATGGAAGCCCTAATTAAGGGGAACACGAAGCCTGATAAATGGGTGAAAGCTTGTCCGGGTGGAATCTGACATTCCAGGTGCTAAACCAGAGTTACATTGGGCACATTGGTGAATAAACAAGGAATATCGAGGGGCTCATCTCGAGAGCGGGCGATTTGAAAAGACGAGTATATAACAAGGGGATGGAGAACTCTCACGAGAGGGAGGTAAATGGCATGGTTTTTACAAGACCTGACATGAATGATGACATAATCCCATACCGAACCATATAATCTACTCCCTAGGGGAATGTAGGCCAAGGGGCCAAGATGAGGCCGGACCTGGAGACTAAACGTCCAGGTTTTCCTATGTATCCCATAAGGTGGGAATCAAGCCATACATAGTTTTATAAGAGACAAAGATAACGGTAGGATACCCAAATGAGGGGGGTTTACGACACGACCAGTAACCCATTGTGAATGAGAACATAATCCCATACCACACCGTACAACTCAAAGAGAGAACATGGGACATAGACCCAAGAAGATCGAGGGACTAGAGGTTGGGCCTCAGACGGAACGTCCTGACTAGTTTGTAGTTTAACATCTTGTAGTGGGGATGAAGGTTTGGCTAAGGCATCTCATCCAGGGATGTGTATGACATGGTGAGCAACCTCATGTTAATGAATACATAATCCCGCACCACACTGTATAATCCTAAGTGAGAACTTGGGATAGAGGCCCAGAAAGGCTGAGGGGCTTGAGGTTGGGCCTTGGACAGAGAGTCCTTTCCAATTTTCAGTTTAACGTCTTGCTGTGAGGATGAAGATAATATTAGTTTAGGGTCATAGAAATCGGACTGTATACTCCTAGTTTAATGTCATATGTGTGGGACAGAAAAGAATAATCCTCGTTCTTATGGAAAACCACAATGTAACAACAATGATTGAGGAAATCTATTGACCAGGTTCGCAACACAGTATCCACCATTATGTGACTAGAATTCGGGGCAAACAATTGAGCATCGGCCATTGACCATATTCACAACACGTGGTTCATATCAATTTTCCAACCGCAATCCTCGACGAAATTAGCCCGTAACGGTAGGAGAGCCATTGGGCCAAGAGTCTATGCCATTTGGGGTCGCTTTTGGATATAGAGGATTATGGTAACCCAAATAATGGGGCACATGATGCTTGGCCAGACCTATATTCACGAGATGGACACTAAATGAAGGGAGGTATGTCTCAAGGGGATATGTGTGGTAGGGAGGAATATCTTGGCGTGAATGAAGACAAGAGTCCACACCACATCACACAATCCTAATTGAGGACTTTGGCCGATGGCCGAAAAAGGACAAGAGGCTAGAAAAGGAAAAGGGGCCTGAGGTTGGCAATCCTGGCCAGCTGTAGCCATATGACCTCACATAATCATTGCTCGTGTGGGAAAAAAGGAGATGAACTAAACTTTTCCTCATAAGGGTCTGAGAACTGGTATCGCCCGAAGGGAATTCACCGATTGGAGATACAACAGGGTAGAATAAACCACTAAACTCAATGTTTGGGACATCTTGGGGTGGATCTAATGAAAAAGGATAGCTGTTGACCATATTGTAAAAATAGATTCCATGTAGTGACCTGGAATGGGAACAACAAATAAGTATCAACCGCAGACCAAACTCGCAACGCGAGACTTGTATCAATATATTGCTCAACATCCATGAGGTAATTAGATCGAAGTGGTAGGAGAGCCCTTAGTTCTAGAATCCCTACCGTTTGGGGGCCCTTATGGATGGGAAAGATGATGAAGTCTGAATCAATGTGGTGGTTGAATCATAGCTGTGCCCATTTGTGAAAGAGGCGGACACCTTCGGGGAGTGGGATGTTTGGCGGGGTCGAGGTGAGATCGACATGAACTGGGGAAAAAGCCTTCACCATACCATATGTCTTGACCCTAGAAGAGATTCTAGAGTTTGGGTTAGGCCAACAGATGAAATGTACGGGTGTTCCTACGTATCCCATGAGGATGGGAATGAAGTCATACGTAGTTCTTGAAGTCCATGTAGTTTAACGTCGTGCGGTGAGGATGTGGGAGGATAAAAGAACAGGGAGTGGGAACATGGTGCGACCATCATAATCCTGACATGAGTGGGGATATGGAAGCCTACACCATATCATGAAAGGATCCTCTAAGAGAACTATACCCAGGGGGGTAGTCAAAGAGAATAATTTGGGGGCTTGGCTCAAGACAAAATTCTTGAGCATTCCTACATATCCCATGAGGATGGAAATCAAGACACACATAGTTCTAAGGGTGCAGTTTAATGACTTGTAGGTCGACATATAGTTTAACGTCATGCAGGATGTTTTACAATTTAATTTCATGTATGTCCAGGCAGTTTAGGGTCATGCTAGACCCGACCATTTAGGGTCATGTAGCACCAAACAGTTTAGGGTAATGTCGGACCAGGCTAGCTCAGGCAATGTATTTCTTGAGAAACATGGCATTGGTGGGAGGATTTATATGCTCACCATCCATGGTCACCAGGGAGTATGCACCATTGGGGTAAATGTTGTGAATTATGTAAGGTCCTTCCCATTTGGGCTCCAACTTGGGTGATTTTCTTGTGAGGTATCATTGGTGTCCGGAGGGCCAATACCAAGCCACCTTCTAAGAAATAGCGGAGGTGAACCTTCATGTTGAATGCTCTGGCTATCTTGTTTTGATGCCTTTCTAGATTGTGTAGTGTACGAATCCTATTATCATCAAGTGCTTCCAATTCATCCAGATGAATTTCGGCTACCTCATCTGGCGCCTACTGGTCATAGACATCTGTGTGTAACAAAGGCAACTAAATCTCGATGGGTAGGACGACCTCAGTTCTGTACAAAAGGGAATATGGGGTCACCCGGGTGGAATTATGAGTAGTCGTACGATAATCCTAGAGGTTTTTGGGGAACTTTTCCGACCAACTCTTCTTATTATGACCAACCATTTTCTGCAAAATGTTAGTGAGGGTTTTTTTAAATGCCTTGATCTACCCATTTTCTTGCGCATGATAGCGGGAGGTACGGTTATATCGGATGTTGTACTTGGCATAAAACTTCTTCAACTCAGCTTCTCGAATTTTGGTTCTGTTATCAGTGAGGACAATGTGAGGGAATCTAAACTGGTAAATGATATTGGATCTCATGAAGACAATGATAGACCGGGACTTGACGTCCTCAAGCGGAACTGGTTCTACACACTTGGTAATGAAATATGTAGTGGTTAGGATGAATTAGCACAGGAAAACTGTCATCGGTGGATATGGTCCTATGACATCTTGTCCCCACACCGTAAATGGCCAAGAGTACTTGGTGGAGTGGAAATGTTCTGGGGTCCGATAAATAAAGTTAGCATGAATCTGGATCGCATGACATCTCTTGGAGAACTCGATCCAATCACGGATCATGGAGGGCCAAAAGCACCCCAATCTCTGGATCTGGTGAGATAGCTTTGACCCAATTTGGCAGGTTCTGTAGGAACTGGCTTGAACCTCTTGCATGACCTGAGAAATCTAAACTCCTTGGGTGTAGCGAAAGAGGACACCATTGAACCCATGATTGTCGCGGATCTGACCTAGACCAGGACCACTCTAGAGGGTAAACTATAGTATGAGGCACCAGATTCGCTGATTCTCGGCTTGATCAGTCGGGAGGTAACCATTTTGGAGATACTCGGCAAAGGGGGATCTCCAGTCGGGAGTCAGTTCAACCACTACATCTAAGGGACTTAGGGGTTGTGACATGGAGGCTCCGACAATATGGTGGATTACCTGTAGGTCGTCGTCGTCACCTAGGGTGATAGGAGCAATGATTATTTTATGTGACATGTGGATAATTAGATCATCTTTCTCAGGTTCTGCAAGTGATGCATCCCGGATAGCCAGGGCATCAGCTTTACCATTTTGAGATCGAGGGACATGAGTAACTTCCGTCTGAGATGGGAACTGGGCTATTAGCTGGAGATTGTGATCCAACAATGGTACGAGCTCTGGCTTTCTGATGATGTAGTCACCATTGATCTTCTTGATGACTAGTTCAGAATCCCCTTTCACATGAAAATAAGGGTAATCAATTGCGAGGGCCAGCTTGAGTCCAGTGATAAGAGCCTAATACTCTACCTCATTGTTGGTGTAGCATTTCTGACAATAGGAATGAGTACAGAAGAATGGCATGTGCTAAGGTAATAAAGAAAACACTTAGGCCCACTCAGTTGAGTCTGGGATCATTGATACTTCTACCGATGTGGCTTCGGAAAGCACTGTCGAAGTGCATCTTCCTACACACCACGACTTGGTCTACCGAGAGGATCGCCTCATAGAGGAAATTGAGATCCAAGGACTGGTCACCAGGAGCCGGGTGGGCCATAAAGAAAACTTCCAATGCTTTCCCATTAATATCATTTTGAGCGAAGAACCTGATGTCAAACTGCTAGAGGATTACTGCCCATCGTTCTTGACAGACTGTTAACATGGGGTGATTCAGAATGTACTTCAAGAGGTCTATCCGAGACACTATCCATACCTCGTGGTGCTTTAGGTAATGCCGCAATTTTTTTACTTAAAATACGAGCGCAAGGAATCTCTTCTCGATGGGGGAGTATCTAGTCTCTGTACTGGAGAGAATGTGGCTGAGGTAGTAAATACTATTCTCCATCCCCTTATTGGTCTTCTAGGTGAGAAGGGCGCAAAGAGATCATTCTAGGGCAGTCACGTAATGAACCAGTGGCTTTGCAGTGACCGGTGGCATCAAGACTGGAGGTTGGAGAAGATAATTCTTTATTTCTTTAAATGTGGTCTAGCACTCTTTATCTCATTCGTAAGTGGTGCCTTTCTTCATGAGCTGAGAAAAGGGCTTACACTTTATAGCTATATCCGCTATGAATCGGCATATGTAGGCTAAGTGGCCTTGGAATCCCCGATGTTACCGAATGTTGCTCAGGGGAGACATCTGGTTAATGGCCTTGATCTTCTCAGGGTCAATCTCTATACTCCGGTATCTGACAAAAAATCTGAGGAACTTTCTAGAGGTGACCCCAAAGGCACATTTCAATGGGTTAATCTTCTGGTGGCAAGAACGGAGAAAGACGAACAATTTCTCAAGGTCCTTAAGATGGTCTTGGAGCTGGAAAGATTTATCTACCAGATCATCTACATATCATTCCATCATTGTCTTGAAGATTGGCTTGAATATGAGGTGTATGCCCATTGATAGGTGGAACCTGCATTCTTTAAGCCAAAGGGCATAACCTGGAAACAAAACGTACATTGTGGTGCCCTGAAGGCTGTAGATTGATCGTCCATGGGGGCAATTTGAATCTGGTTGTACCTGGAGTACCCATCCATGAAGGAGAGGGCTTGGAATCTAGTTGTAGTGTTAATCAATAACTATGACATAGGAAGGGGAAAATTATCCTTCGAACAGTGATAGTGTAGATCCCGTAAGTCAATACAGACTCTAATCTGTATGTTCTTCTTCCTGACTGGAACAATGTTGGCTAGCCATTTGGGGTACTATACCTCCTTAATGAAATTGACTCTGATAGCTTAACAACTTCCACCTCCACCATGGAACTGTGATAAGGGCGCATCTTCCTGGGAGGCTGTTTGAACCCGCAATGATTTGTAGGGAGACTGAGGCGGTGGAAGGATACCTGAAGATCTCGTCTAGGAATATCGTTGTAGCTCTAGGAGAATACATCATGATGTTGTTTTCGAAGGTCTACATATCACTGATACTTCTCAAGGACAGGACGACACTGATAAATGTTGGTCTTGGGTCGACCTCACTACCAAGGTTCACCTGTACCAACTCATCGATCGTGGTAGAAATGACCTCTTCAAAGGCAGGGGACCATTCCCCAAGTCCTCTTATTAGATTACGGAGGAGGGATCCTTAAGGGGAGGATATTTCTCTGAGTTGACAGGTGTCGATGAGTGGTCGGTTCCAGCCATAGCGGTAGTGGCCACCGCATCGGGATATTCCAGTAGTGATGAAACCATAGAAATGAATGTTGTCGACCCGATCCCATCTAGTCTTCAGCCCAAGGGTCCACACATGATAATATCAAAGAAATAGTGGCGCATTGGCTTGATCCAGTTGATTCTAGCCCGGCGGAACAAGCAAGTATGACACACTACTATTGACAAGGGGTGGACATCCCGATACCTTATGGGAGTAGGGGGCTCAGGGATCACCGAGGCTTGATTCATATAATAATATGAAGTGATATCTTGATGTCGCTTGGACCTGAGAATATTATTCCCCCATGTGTGAGAGATAATAAAACATTGACCCATATAGGGGGTTGTGGCCTCCAATCGATGGACTGAGAAGATGTCGATGTCATCCATACTAACCCAGGGGACATTTTCAACCACAACATGCTCGACCTTATTGGCCTGGATCTGCTTTTCCTAGCTCTTGTAATAGTCGGCATCCAGGTAGTTGGCATCAAAAGTGGATAAAGGAGATGCATCAACTTGGAGCATACCCACTCGACCATTGAGGGAGTACTTGAGGCACTGGTGATATGATGAGGGAACTGCGACATGTAGGTGGATCCATAGTCTTCCTAGTAATGCATTGTACGTGGTGTCTTGGGAGACAACCATAAACTCATTACTGGAAACTAGTCCAGAGAACTAGGTCTTCAAATGGATCTTACTGAATGGGGTCTTCTCTCTCCTGTCAAATCATATAATTTTCATGTCATAGGGTGTCAATTCATCCTCAGACAACCCTAGTTTCAGCAATATCCGTGTTGAGATAAGGTTGATCTCAGAGCCTGTGTCGACAAGGCCGCAATGAAGATCAATTCTATAGAATTGGAAATTGATGTACAGTGGGAGAATGTGACCCTATATGGGAGAAAATTCATCTTCTCTATAGAATGATATAATGGTCTATCATTCAACATTCTTTATTTCTTCCGCATTAATGGCCTCTGCAGCTGCTACCTCCATCTCAAACTAGAGAGGGCACCTTAATGCCTTAGTGAGGGCCTCACGAATTTTTGCCGATAGGCCAAGGGACCAGAGGATGGGAAGACTTTCTAGGATGCTGGAAAGGTTCTTGAAAACATCATACTTCCACACTAGGAAAGAACTTCTACTTGGAGGAGGTCATTCCTTAATAGGAGGCTGGGCGGGCCCTGCCGACTGGACCGACGACTGACTGGTGTTGGGAATATCCCTCTGCTCACAAGACGAATCATGCCGAGTGAATACTAAATGTGGTCCAGCTGGATGAGAACGTTCCGTGATGGGGCTCGAATGATCAAGATGTGGTCTGAGTGGATCTGCCTGATCTAGTAGCAAAAACAGCGGTGGAGGCCGGCATGATGACACCAGATGAGGAGGCTGCGCATTCTAAGCTGTGTGCCGAGTCTATTTTATAGTCTCAGTGGCGTGCACAACATGGAAGGAGGTTCCAACTGATGTGCCTCGATGACCTATATATTAATGGCTCCAACAACGCTGGTGTCGTCTGGGGACGTTGGGGAGATTCGTCTGGCACTCCCCGTCGTCAGGACTCATGTAGGGGTTTACCAACTCTACGATGTTAACTGAAGAATTCCCTTGACTGACACTCGAAGATTCATACACTAATGGGAGGATCTTGAGAGGAAACCCCATTTCTGGGAGAATGAATTCATCGAGACTACTGGATGATGATGGAATTGGCGGGGCGCGTTGGTTTCCCTTGCGTCGCCAGTGTTTTCTCTTCTAGGAAGAGGCTGGTTGAGATTATGATGCAGAAGTTGTAACAATGGCTTCTGAAGGTTCTGGCTAATTTAGGCATGCATGGATGATACCATGGGAATGAGAGACCATTTTTTGATCCATCCAATCATCATACTTCTGGGACCCACAATTAGAAACGTACTACTAGTCGCTCTCGCGGTCACTACCACTGTCTGTCCTTACAATGACACATGCCACTTGTGCTGGGGACGATCCCAACCTGACTACCTTTTTATCGACCAAGTCTTGAAACTATCTTTTTAACACGTAAAAGTACTTGAGAGTGTTTTCTGGGATCTGGTGATAGAGGCAGTAGTTGGGCCGATCAGTGAGGTTCACCTCTTCTGGACTTCTGCACTCAAGGAAACACACAATCCCCTACTCCAGGGCACTTCGGAAATCGCTGGGGACCTGAATCTCATTGAATGAGTTGGTCCAGTTCCATCTATCTGAAAATAGGGGCCTTGGATCGTAGACCTAATGAGGGGATAGATAATCCTATCGAGGATGTGGTACATGATTTTCCAACATAGGTGGTGGAGGTGCCTTATGGGGGGCCGGCTGCAAATTTTGAGGCGACCGCTGCTGGGCTGGAGGCTGCGCTTGTAGTGGAAGGCCTATGCGAGGTTGTGGAGGTGGCTCCACTAGTAATAATTCCAGCCATCTGGGGGCCTATATCTAGGACACCGTGGCATGTTCGGCTCTGATATCCCTTCTCATGGGAATTGCGAGAGGCAACAGACGTGCCTAGCCGGCTTGTTTCATGGATTCTTTCATGAACTAGGCCTCATCAAAGAAGTATAAAAATCCTCCAGGGAAGTTCTGGGTGATCAAAGAGGAACCTGTTCCTTCTTAACATTCCCTACACACATCGTCAGTAATTTCTCTTCAGTAAGTGGCATGTCAAGGGAGTATGTCAGTCCTTTCCACTGGGAGATAAAGTCAGCGACACGCTCATCAGGTCTCTGTTTTCACATAAAGAGGTGTGTAATGATATTCTTCTGTGTGTTGGAGCTGAACTGGTAATGGAATTTCCTCTGGAGTTCCTACCAGCTGGGTACTGATCCGATGGGGAGCTAGTTGTACCAAAAAAATGTTGGCCCCTCCAAGGTATTCATAAAGCATCAAAGCATGGTAGACTCCTACTATGCTGGAGTCCCTAACATGGGCCCACACCTTGATGCAATGTGGGCCAGATGATGTGGCGGTTCCCCTATCCCATTGAAGGGATAAAAGGTGGGATTCCCAAAACCCGGTGGTGCCGGCATATCATCTACCATTGCAGGATATGGCTCGCCATCAGGTGGGATTTCCAGCAGTGGTTTTTCCCAACACCTTTAGGCGGGAAATGAGTGCTATCATTTGATCATCGGGGTGGGGGTCCCTATATGGATATGGATCCCTAACCACGGGCACGTTGGAGGATTCTTCAACACATTAAGTAGGCACAACGGCTCGTGGAGGAGCTGGTGGAATGACCCTCGGGGTGGCTGGGGGAGCCCAAGGTGGGTCCCTTGGGTTTTCGGTCCGTTCAAAATGGTTTTTCGAGACATAACACACCCTCTTTCAATAAGTTATGGATTCAACCCTGCCCTTGGGAGCAGCAAGATCAGGGTTACCTGGAGGTAGCTCGCCAAGGGGAAGTTGTTCTTTCCCCTACTGTACTGGTCTAGGATTGTCGTAGTCTGGTCGTCACTCTGCAGCATGTTCATCAAGTAGGTCATCGACCATCATCTTCTTCTCGGCAAGTTGTTCGCACAATGTGGCCTTCTCAGGTTCCTCCTCCAACTTCTGCACTGAGGCGGATGGGTCAGAGTGTTTAGAAGCTCCGACATGATCTTTTCCCTTACCGGGATTTCGGATGATCACTAATGTCTCGGTGGGTGATGGGAGACCCAGTAGATTCCTCTACTAGAATGTAACTCTTCCCAATGGGTCCAGTAATGGTGGAACACCCTCAGGGGTTAAGTCCCCATCAAGAAGCTATAGCTCATCCTCCTGGTCCACTATGTCGTCTATGTTGACCATGACCCTTCCAGGGGGAATATCAACGATATCACCTAGCGAGTTAGGCTACCGCCGGATAGGACTAAATATAAGGGAAGCATATTGCCCCTAGCCATGAATTTACGCATGGGGGAAGCCTCCTTGATAACCTTGTAGAGTAACATGAAAATCTGAACGCATTGATGTTGGAGGGCCTTATGGGGGCCTGGAGACTCGGGGCACTGGGCCATAGGGAGTGCGGCCAAATCGACCACATGACATTGCTCGCCAATTTCTTTGAAATGTGCTTTGATGTTGGGATAAACCACTCACTAATGACGATCGAGAAAGTCCGTCACCACAAGGGTTTGCTGGAAACACTCAATTTCCCCTAGGGCGAGGGATTGCAGTGCGCATAAATTCGATGCTGCCATGGGCCAGAACATCTGAGGGAAGTGGTCTGCTACGAGGATGTTCCATATGCTCCTTGACATGGATTCAGGGTCTATCTCTTCAATATCACACTCATCAACTAGATCCATATGAGGGACTAGCAGCAGAACTGAGGTAGACCACTGGGGTGGAAGGCATGCTGGTGGAGAGTACAGCGAGTGGGCTGAATGGCAGCCGAATCTCATGATGTCCTTCGAATAGTGTTGCGACATGGCCGTTACATTGTGATAAGATGAGATGATGACTGCAGTTCCTAGTTCATGGGCTAGGGCTGCTGGCGATAGGTCGTTCTTCTGCTCTCCCTATATTGGTCCCCAAAACAGCTCTCTATGATCTCTTGTCGAGGTAGAGAGTGATTCTGGTGACGACGATGTTGATTGCACAACCATGACCTTCGGGGTTGCCAGATTTTCATCCCCCTGGATATACCAGCGGAGGAAGGTGGGAATCTGATGGACCTCACATTTTGGGAGTACTAAGATGATGCGCCTCGTTCCTTCCCTTGACCTTGACTAGGATGAGCGAGGGGAGGGTTCTCACGCTGAGTCATTTTATGATTCAAAGTTTGAGAAGCGGACTTTTTTGATCTCCCATAGAACCTTCCCCGAATCCTTATTAGGGTGGCGATGACCAACCTTCCTGCCCCTGGATTTCTCTTCTGGATAGTGCAGATTTCTGACATGAGGTTCTTCGACAGTACTGGTGCTGGGGTAGAGAGGGTTTCCACCTGAGTAGGCCGGAATGCATGAAGCACGAAGACAGATGTCTAAGGGGACATGGGGAGGACCTCCGTGGGTAGTGCTGGAGATAGTAGGACCTCCCCTAGAACTGATAGGAGCATGGGGAAGACCTCTATGCATGTTCCCCCTGGTGACATTAGTATGAGGAGGATAATCGTACTGGTCTAGAAGAACACGAGTAGGACCTCTGTGCTGCTTGCTGGTGATGCGAGGCTGGCCTTCACCCCTCTATTTTCTAAGGCAAGGAGAAGCTTCACCCATAGCTGAGAGGATAGAGGGAGTGTCCCCACGTTGAAAAGTGATCAGATGTGCAACGTCCCCATACCTGCGGTCTGTGGCGGGAGGAATGAATCCATATCTGGTGTAGTGGGAATGGGATAGGATTCTGTATTGAGCATCACCACCACAGGGAAGACCCTCATTTGTATTGAAGGTGGCATGGGGAATCCCTCCATTTCAATCCTCAAAGCGGGGATGGCCTGCGCTCTCCGTGGTAGCGGTATGGGGAGGACCTCCGAACTGGGTGGAATTGCTGCGAGTTAGTCTGCGGCGGCCACTTCCTGTACCGGTGACCAAGAGAGTAAACCCAACCTGCACTTGGGGAGGTTGGGGCCTCGATCCAGGTTAGGAATAAGAGTGCCACTACTTAGAATATATATGGAACTGGTGATATGCGTCAGCAGTGGATCCGGCCACAATAGTCTCTAAAGTTGATGCCCCTTGGTGGGAGTCCTCTTCGGCTTAAGCCTGACATTGGCGTTGGGTCGGACAGACCAGAATCGATGGTGTAGGCATGTGTCTTACCTACTCCTCATCCAGTAAGACCGAGCGGCGGCGTTGACGTGGCTGGGTGGGAGCCGTTGCTGGGAGCCCCAGGAATGGGACTCTGACTGGGCTAGCCCATATATCACCTACCTCATCAGCATAGGGTAGGGAGTCATCGAAGAGTTTCGAGGACAGGCTCCTAAAATAGTTATATGTTGGCATTGGGTGTAGTGGCTACCTGCACGTCCCTTGGTTGTGGTGTTGACGACGAGGTGTAGATGCCTCCAAATCTAGGCTGGCCATATCCCGAGTTAGGAAAATGCCCTCCTCCTCGTAACAACATATGAGATCATGGATCACCCTTTTTTGGATGGAGTTAGATGAGGATATGGGGTTTGGGTGACCCATGATCATGGGTGTAGAGGCCGTTGCGGAAGTGGCGAAGCTGCGCAGAACTGTCGCGTTGTCACTGCCCCTGCCCATTCGTCGGAGGGTGGTCTCTAACACCCCAAACTTCCACGGTACGTTTCCCTTCGAATAATCGATAGCGTGTGTTGTACGCAACCTCGAGTTCTAACACACACCACAACTAATTAAACTAGCCGTTGTGAATAGTAATACCTACTTTTTGAAATCATATATATTTTATTTTTCAAAATGGACTTCATTTTTGGATTCGGAATATCGAAATTAGCCTAGGGTGAAATTTTGGTACTTTTCGGATAACTTTTATATTTTGATGAATAGTGAAAATTACTAAATTTTAATTAAAAACAACTTTTTTAATCAAAATAATTAATATTGATAAATTATTAATTTGAGTGTTTTTAAAGTATATTTAGAATATATTTTTACCATTTAATTTAATTTTTGTCATTGGACATAATTTTACAATTAAACCGAACATAAACAAGTGTCAATCTTTTGATAGTTATTATCTCTTAAAAACACGCTTTTTGTTTTGACAGCGGGAATTAATTTTAAATTAATTTCTTCCACTTCTGTGTTTTGAATTTAGGAAAATGGATTCCATATTTGGAATCAGTATGTTCAAATTGTGTAAATAGGTAACTTTTATTTTTACGCATTTTGAATAATTACTGCGGTAAATATTTTATTTACCATGGTTAAAGGGTAAATCCGGTAAATAAGGGTTAAAAAATAATATTATAATAATACAAAATTACCCTAAAACGTGTCCTAACTTTATTGGTGGACACATACCCGACCATGAGAATCCTTGGGTCAATTTGGGGACCCCTTGGAGCCACTTGTATGTGGTAGGGACACATTATATTAATAAAGTTAAAATAAAAATAAAAATGGCATAAGCTTACATCTTTTAGAAGATAAATTTTTATATAGGGTTATACATGTTGGATTTTCGATTATAAATATTAATTAGAAATCTAAAAAGATTTCCTACATAATGTTATTTTATTTATAATTTTTAGACATCAAATAATTTAAATTATTAATGACACAATAATGATGCAATGTTTACCTCATTAATAAATCATTTAAATAAATAAGATTATAATGATTAAAATATTATCTAAAACCTGTCCAATTCTTATTGGTTGATGTTATTTAGAATATGAGTCATCTTATCTTCGACTTCAATGATTTGTGGACCATTATGAACCGAATATAATTATATTATAAAGTAATACTTTCACTCTTTCCTAAAGAGCCCCTCCTCTCCCTTATAAAAGGAGACCACTTCTACTCATTCCTCACACCTCTCAAGCCACTTGTCTCGTCCAAACTCTGCCCAACTAAGCTCCCCACATCCCTCTCCTCCTCCTTGAAGCTTCCCCTTAGGCAGAAATCATTTCAAGAAGTCCTTTGGTTCTAACCAAAGTGAGTTACCTAAATTAAAGGTAACGATTTCTCTTAAATTATTTTCATTTATTTTGCTTCTCCAACCCCCAAACTCTTTTTATTTCCTTTCTTTTGTAACAACACCAGTATCCTCAATATACTAGGATGTTGTTATAAGAAGTATTCACACTACACATACACACAACTCCATCTAATGGATGATGAACATAATGTTTCTGTGGATGGAAAACTAACGCCTCACAAAACGATGATTGTTCAAATACATCTTACCGCCTCTCATGGTGGCCATTATGATGGCACTGTAATTAAATATGATATTAATGATATATATTTTATATATAAGCTTCTGTAATTCCATTTTATTTCATACCATTATTCTTTTCATGTTGTATATACATACGATAATTTCATTTGAGGAAGTGCGGACTACCGCCCCCTTAAAATGATATGACTCGTTCATACCACACATGGAACGTATAAAGGATGGTGTTAATGAACTTAAGCAACATATATAAAATATTATATTATACTGGAACAGTAATATACCTATGTATCATTTGGATTCGATTCTTTTAAAATAAAAAATTAAATGGAAGTAGCGTTCGTGCGTACGTACGGACTACCGTCTCCACGAACGCGATGAGATTCATTCTCCATCGTATCCATTCAAGTATTATTCTCATTTTAGGGTTAAAAATAATGTTAATATAATTCTGATTATGAATAAGATAAAATCTATCCATTACAAACATGTCTTACGTAACCAAACATTTAAGAAGAACGAATCGATTATCACCTGAAATGACGATAATACTAAGATATTATTAATAAAGCAATGTTAAAAGATCATATATGATATCATATTAATGTATATGATACTTGTATAATTTAATAACAATTATTTCACCATTATACAGGAGGTTAACCTACCCCAACAAAGGAAAAGTACAAGGTAAGTTTTATTTCACAATCTCTTCATTATTCGAGGTTGTTTATACGTAATAATCTACTGGGATATCTTTATCATCCACATCCATGTTTCTTAAAAATGTATTTCAAAATATTTTTACTATTTACAAGAATATGGGTTAAAGTCATTTATACCCTTGTTTGACTTTTTATAAGAGGTTTATAAAGTAATCTTTCCGTCGTTTTCAAAACAAGGTCCTTTTTAACCTTAACGACGGAATTGAGGTAAGAATGTTTTTTTAACTTATACGGCGGGTGCGGTTATTTTCCGCCGTTATAAAATCGTCGAAGCTTTCCATACAAGATTATAAGAATATTTTCAAAGAAAATGTTTTATTTTATATGGACCTTAAATGATTTCAAAATAAAAGGAGATACTTCTTTAAAAAGAATTTTGATTTCAACTATGTCAACATCCATTGATGGATTTTAAGATTATTTGAAGTTGATTTATTATGATACAAAACTTCTATATTGTATTGAAGGTTTTTTGATATGTTTGACTGTGGATGTGCTATTTTTATACCATTCATAGTTTATGGTGAAATTATTGACATTTCGTATGCTAGTTTTAATACGAATGTTTATGTTATGTTTAAACCTTTTCATATGGGAATGCATTGGACTTAATAAGTGACGGGTGGAGCCCGCTATAGCTCCTCGATGCATCGGTAGGTCTCATGAGACAAACTAGTGTCTTGGCACAAGGCCTTGAAAAAATCTTATTTGTAGTCTTGGCACGAGGCCTTGGCTATGTGGTTATGATAGTCTGGCATTATGCATTCCAACATTATGAAAGTGGTTATTGATTTTTTCATGTGATTATTCGATTAGTAGAATATCCATGTGAATAAGTAAATGGCATTATTTCATTTTATTTATGCCATACCATGTTGAATGTTAATATTTAAAAGGCTTTTGTTTTAGTTATACATTGCCTTAAATGTTTATTCTTATTTATGAAAGTTTCCGCTATATTGTTATCCTTACTGGGCATTTGAGCTCACCCCTTTTCTATGTTTTATTTTTCCCAGGATGTGAAGAATTAAGTTATGAATGACCTGCAGGGATTTTATGAGGGGATAATAGTGTGGATTGTGGAAACATTATGTTGTTGTAGTAGTTTTTCATTTTATGATGTAATGTAAAACTTATGAATATATCTAGTGTTTCCAAGGCTACTAAACCAATCGGTCTTTCGAGATTTGATCTTTCTTGTGATCATGCCAATGTTATGTAATTAATGCACCGACTCTGGGTAGCTGGGGTCGAGGCGTTACAGTTGGTATCAGAGGAAGTTTAGTACAAACCTTGGAAACTAGATTTAGATAAACTCTGATTAGAGCACGTAGACCTAAGATGAACTTTGAGGATTAGTATAGAAGAACTTCCTAGAATTTTGGTATTGTAGAGATTTTGTGAGTTTTCCAAGAAATACATCCCTGTCTGGATACGAGCAGGTAGAGGCGGCTCTGGCACAGATGTACCTAGGGGTAAAACCCGAAAACACCGCTTTGAGCTAGACTCGAACGGGAACTGGTGCACGACAACGGGCCTTGCTGCACTCTTGGTTACGACACTCCCGGGGGATATGCTTAGGATAACTCTCACTTTCTTTAAAAATCATTATGAAGGGTTTATGAGTATATACTTCCTCAAAGAAAACATATTTATGATTATGGATTATATCCATAGATAGTTCCATTTATGTTAAGTGTTTTATAAGTATGGGATTATGTATTTTGATTCATAAACTAATCTAGTTTATGCCATTATTTAGAAATGGCACCTAGTGGAAGAAATGGAAACCGTATCAATGCACGAACTCCATGTAGGGATTTCCCTCCTGCTCAAGATAATTATAGTGGAGCTGGTGATGCAACTGGTGCCGATCAGCTAATCACCATACTGGGACAACTTACTCAGGTTATGAATAATAACCTTACCCGTATGGAGCACCCTGATCCGAAGCGTGGAGGATCAATGATAGATCGATTCATGAGGCAACAACCACCAATGTTCAATGGGAGTACAAATCCCTTAGTAGCTGAGCAATGGATATTTTACCTAGAGAAAATATTTCAGGCTTTGGGGAGTAGTGAAATGGAAAAAGATACCATGGCAGTTTACCGCCTCACTGGAGATGCTGATCAATGGTGGTCATTGATTCAAAATACGAAGGAAGATGATGAAGTATCAAATATGGAATGGAGGGAGTTCAAAGATTTATTTTTAGAAAAATACTTTCCTCGCGACCATCGAGCAGATATGGAAAGGAAATTTCTGAGTCTGAGACAAAAGGAGGATGAGAATGTCATAAAGTATGAGGCTAACTTTACAAGGTTAGCAAGGTATGCTGGAGATTATATTCGCAACCCAAGAAGTAAGATTGATCGTTTCTTTGATGGGTTAAAACCATTTCTCCGTCGAGCATTAGTCTCACAATCCTTTTCATCTTATGAAGACATTGTCTCATGTGCTATCAAGACCGAAAAGGAATTCTCTAAGTCTTATGACATTAAATCAAAGCAAGAGAAGAAGAGACCTGCTGATCAATCTGGGAATGGAAATAAGGGGAAGAAGGGAAAGGTTGAATATCCATCTTGTGGTAAATGCGGGAAGAAACATCCTGGTACTTGCTTGAAGGGAATGGGAGTCTGTTACAAGTGTGGTGAAAAAGGCCACCAAGCTCATGATTGCAAGGGGAAGAAGGAAGCTACCAACGTTCAGTGCTACAATTGCAGGGAGATGGGGCATTATGAAAATGCATGTCCTAAGCGTCAGGAGAACTTACCTCAGAAAAGGCCAAGGGATCAAGGCCAGGCTTATGCTATCACTACTGCTGAGGTAGAAGCTCCGAAAGACATGGTGGCAGGTAATTTAATGGTTTCCTCAAGTTTAGCAAATGCATTATTTGATTCTGGATCATCGCATTGTTTCATATCTTCACAGTTTTCTAAGAAAATTAGATATTTCCAATTTGATTTAATAAGGGAGTTGTCAGTCAAAACTCCTAAGGGAAGTATCATTGCAACAAAATTTTGTGAATCTGTCCCCATTAGAGCACATAAATTTTCTTTATCTGCTGATCTCATCGTCATACCTATGATTGAGTTTGATATAATCCTCGGTATGGACTGGCTTTCGGACTATGATGCGAAGATTTATTGTAAAAAGAAAGAGGTTACGATTCTTGATGATAATGATAAGGAACACCTTATTTTTAGAGCAGAATCGTCACCACCTAATTCTTATTTAGATCCACCGCCAGTAGCTCAACTTAATTCAATTATTGGTGAGGAAGAGAATGAAATAACTGTCGGTGAGGGAAGGAATGTTCAAATAGAGGACGTACCTGTTGTGAAAGAATTTGTAGATGTATTTCCGGAAGATTTACCTGGACATCCTCCAGAACGAGAAGTAGAGTTTTCCATTGATTTGATTCCTGGATCAAGGCCTATATCGAAGACCCCTTATAGAATGGCCACTGTAGAGTTAGTCGAACTAAAGAAACAACTAGAAGAATTGAGTAATAAGGGATTTATTCTCCCTAGTGTTTCTCCATGGGGAGCCCCTGTTCTTTTTGTTAAAAAGAAAGATGGATCTACGAGGTTATGTATTGACTACAGGGAGATCAATTCTATAATGATAAAGAACAAGTATCACCTACCTCGTATTGATGATTTATTTGACCAACTGCATGGAGCTCAATACTTTTCAAATATTGACCTTCGATCTGGATACCATCAGTTGTGTGTAAAGAAGGAAGACATTCCGAAGACAGCATTTCGAACCAGGTACGGGCATTACGAGTTTACTGTAATGCCATTTGGATTGACTAATGCACCCTCTGTATTCATGGATCTAATGAATAGAGTTTTCAAGGAGTATCTGGATGATTTTGTGGTGGTATTTATTGATGATATCTTGGTATACTCCAAAACCTATGAAGATCATGAAAATCACTTGCGCATTATCTTGAAGACTCTGAGGAGGCATGAATTATATGGGAAGTTTAGCAAGTGTGAATTCTGGCTTCAGGAGATTTCTTTTCGTGGCCATATTGTCTCTAAAGATGGAATCTCTGTTGATCCTTCTAAGACCAAGGCAATCCAAGAATGGCCAGCACCTAAGAGTATAACTGAGGTACGTAGTTTTATTGGTTTGGCAGGTTATTATCGACGTTTCGTCCAGAATTTTGCCCGATTGGCTAACCCATTAACGAAGCTCACACGTAAAGGGGTTAAATTTGTTTGGACAAAAGAGTGTGAAGAATGTTTCGAAGAACTGAAGAGAAGATTAGTCAATGCTCCTATATTGACTCTACCATCGGGGAATGATGGGTTCGTTATTTATAGTGACGCATCAAAGAAAGGACTTGGTTGTGTCCTTATGCAGAATGATAGAGTTATTGCCTATGCATCACGACAGTTGAAAATTCATGAACAAAACTATCCTACTCATGATCTTGAGTTAGCAGCTGTGATCTTTGCTTTGAAGATATGGAGACACTACCTCTATGGTGAAAAATGTGAGATTTATACTGATCACAAGAGTTTGAAGTATATTTTCTCACAAAAAGAACTCAACATGAGGCAAAGGAGATGGCTTGAATTACTCAAGGATTATGATTGCACGATACACTACCACCCGAGGAAAGCAAACAAGGTGGAAGATGCTTTGAGCAGAAAAGACCATGGAGTTTTGAACATGATGAGAATTGAAAGGGATCCAATTTTCATGGATCTAGTGAAGATGGACATGGGAATAACCAGGGAAGGTGAAACATCAATGCTTTTTCAAATGGTTGCCAAACCATCTTTACTAGAAAGGATTAAGAGTTCTCAGACCAATGATGAAGAATTCCAAAAGAAGATTAAAGCTGTGAATGATGGGAGATTGAGAGACTTTGTGTATGAAGATGGAATTTTGAAATTCGGGAAGAGACTTTGTGTTCCCAATATACCTGATCTAAAAAGGGAATTGCTGGATGATGCTCATAGTTCCAATTTCTCTATACACTCTGGGAGCACCAAAATGTATAGAGATTTGAAGGAACATTTTTGGTGGGACAACATGAAGAGGGAGATTGCTGATTTTGTGTCAAGATGTATGGTTTGTCAACAAGTGAAAGCTGGAAGGCAACAGCCTGGAGGAGTCATGCAACCGCTTCCCATACCGGAGTGGAAATGGGACAATATTACGATGGTCTTTTTCATGGGGCTACCAAAGACTCCTAGAAGGAACGATGCAATATGGGTTATTGTCAATCGTCTTACCAAGTCAGCACATTTTCTTGCTATAAGAGAAGATCTACCCCTGGAACGTCTAGCAAGACTATACATTAATGAAGTAGTGAGACTTCATGGAATACCCCTATCGATTGTTTCTGATCGTGATCCCCGTTTTACTTCAAGATTCTGGAAAAGTCTTCAGAAATCCCTGGATACTGAACTTCATTTGAGCACTGCTTACCACCCTCAGACAGACGGACAATCAGAACGGACTATTCAGACCTTAGAAGACATGTTGAGATCTTGCTCACTTGATTTTCAGGGTATGTGGGATCAATATTTACCACTGGTAGAATTTTCCTATAACAATAGCTTCCATTCGAGTATTCAAATGGCACCATATGAAGCGTTATACGGAAAGAGATGTCGTACACCAACTTGTTGGGATGATGTTGGTGAAAGAAAACTTGTAGGCCCAGAACTAGTGGAGGAAACGGTGGAAAAGGTGAAGGTAATCCAAAATCACATCAAAGCAGCTCAAAGTAGGCAGAAGAGCTATGCCGATAATCGAAGGAAGGATTTGGAATTTCAAGTCGGTGATCATGTTTTCCTAAAGGTATCTCTGTGGAAGGGAGTCATACGTTTGGGTAAGAAAGGTAAATTGAGTCCCAGGTACATCGGACCTTTCGAAATTCTAGAACGAATTGGGGCTGTAGCTTACCGATTGGCAATGCCGCCAAGTCTCTCCAAAGTTCACGATGTGTTCCACGTATCTCTGTTGAGAAAATACATGCCTAACCCAACGCATGTACTCACCTATGAGGAATTAGAACTAGAAGCCGATCTGTCTTATTGCGAAGAGCCCGTCAAGATTCTTGATACGAGAGAACAAGTGATGAGAAACCGGACGACGCGTCTGGTAAAAGTTTTGTGGAGAAACCATAAGATAGAAGAGGCAACGTGGGAACCCGAGGAACTTATGATGAAGAACCACCCGAGTCTTTTTATTTAGTAATACCCTAGAAATTGCGAGGACGCAATTATTTGAAGGAGGGGAGAATGTAACACCCCAAACTTCCACGGTACGTTTCCCTTCGAATAATCGATAGCGTGTGTTGTACGCAACCTCGAGTTCTAACACACACCACAACTAATTAAACTAGCCGTTGTGAATAGTAATACCTACTTTTTGAAATCATATATATTTTATTTTTCAAAATGGACTTCATTTTTGGATTCGGAATATCGAAATTAGCCTAGGGTGAAATTTTGGTACTTTTCAGATAACTTTTATATTTTGATGAATAGTGAAAATTACTAAATTTTAATTAAAAACAACTTTTTTAATCAAAATAATTAATATTGATAAATTATTAATTTGAGTGTTTTTAAAGTATATTTAGAATATATTTTTACCATTTAATTTAATTTTTGTCATTGGACATAATTTTACAATTAAACCGAACATAAACAAGTGTCAATCTTTTGATAGTTATTACCTCTTAAAAACACGCTTTTTGTTTTGACAGCGGGAATTAATTTTAAATTAATTTCTGCCACTTCTGTGTTTTGAATTTAGGAAAATGGATTCCATATTTGGAATCAGGATGTTCAAATTGTGTAAATAGGTAACTTTTATTTTTACACATTTTGAATAATTACTGCGGTAAATATTTTATTTACCATGGTTAAAGGGTAAATCCGGTAAATAAGGGTTAAAAAATAATATTATAATAATACAAAATTACCCTAAAACGTGTCCTAACCTTATTGGGGGACACAGACCCGACCAGGAGCATCCTTGGGTCAATTTGGGGACCCCTTGGAGCCACTTGTATGTGGTAGGGACACATTATATTAATAAAGTTAAAATAAAAATAAAAATGGCATAAGCTTACATCTTTTAGAAGATCAATTTTTATATAGGGTTATACATGTTGGATTTTCGATTATAAATATTCATTAGAAAGCTAAAAATATTTCCTACATAATGATATTTTATTTATAATTTTTAGACATCAAATAATTTAAATTATTAATGACACAATAATGATGCAATGTTTACCTCATTAATAAATCATTTAAATAAATAAGATTATAATGATTAAAATATTATCTAAAACCTGTCCAAATCTTATTGGTTGATGTTATTTAGAATATGAGTCATCTTATCTTCGACCTCAATGATTTTTGGACCATTATAAACCGAATATAATTATATTATAAAGTAATACTTTCACTCTTTCCTAAAGAGACCCTCCTCTCCCTTATAAAAGGAGACCACTTCTACTCATTCCTCACACCTCTCAAGCCACTTGTCTCGTCCAAACTCTGCCCAACTAAGCTCCCCACATCCCTGTCCTCCTCCTTGAAGCTTCCCCTTAGGCAGAAAGCATTTCAATAAGTCCTTTGGTTCCAACCAAAGTGAGTTACCTAAATTAAAGGTAACGATTTCTCTTAAATTATTTTCATTTATTTTTCTTCTCCAACCCCCAAACTCTTTTTATTTCCTTTATTTTGTAACAAAACCAGTATCCTCAATATACTAGGATGTTGTTATAAGATGTATTCAAACTACACATACACACAACTCCATCTAATGGATGATGAACATAATGTTTCTGTGGATGGAAAACTAACGCCTCACGAAACGATGATTGTTCAAATACATCTTACCGCCTCTCATGGTGGCCATTATGATGGCACTGTAATTAAATATGATATTAATGATATATATTTTATATATAAGCTTCTGTAATTCCATTTTATTTCATACCATTATTCTTTTCATGTTGTATATACATACGATAATTTCATTTGAGGAAGTGCGGACTACCGCCCCCTTAAAATGATATGACTCGTTCATACCACACATGGAACGTATAAAGGATGGTGTTAATGAACTTAAGAAACATATATAAAATATTATATTATACTGGAACAGTAATATACCTATGTATCATTTGGATTCGATTCTTTTAAAATAAAAAATTAAATGGAAGTAGCGTTCGTGCGTACGTACGGACTACCGTCTCCACGAACGCGATGAGATTCATTCTCCATCGTATCCATTCAAGTATTATTATCATTTTAGGGTTAAAAATAATGTTAATATAATTCTGATTATGAATAAGATATAATCTATCCATTACAAACATGTCTTACGTAACCAAACATTTAAGAAGAACGAATCGATTATCACCTGAAATGACGATAATACTAAGATATTATTAATAAAGCAATGTTAAAAGATCATATATGATATCATATTAATGTATATGATTCTTGTATAATTTAATAACAATTATTTCACCATTATACAGGAGGTTAACCTACCCCAACAAAGGAAAAGTACAAGGTAAGTGTTATTTCACAATCTCTTCATTATTCGAGGTTGTTTATACGTAATAATCTACTGGGATCTCTTTATCATCCACATCCATGTTTCTTAAAAATGTATTTCAAAATATTTTTACTATTTACAAGAATATGGGTTAAAGTCATTTATACCCTTGTTTTACTTTTTATAAGAGGTTTATAAAGGAATCTTTCCGTCGTTTTCAAAACAAGGTCCTTTTTAACCTTTTCGACAGAATTGAGGTAAGAATGTTTTTTTAACTTATACGGCGGGTGCGGTTATTTTCCGCCGTTATAAAATCGTCGAAGCTTTCCATACAAGCTTATAAGAATATTTTCAAAGAAAATGTTTTATTTTATATGGACCTTAAATGATTTCAAAATAAAAGGAGATACTTCTTTAAAAAGAATTTTGATTTCATCTATGTCAACATCCTTTGATGGATTTTAAGATTATTTGAAGTTGATTTATTATGATACAAAACTTCTATATTATATTGAAGGTTTTGTGATATGTTTGACTGTGGATGTGCTATTTTTATACCATTCATAGTTTATGGTGAAATTATTGACATTTCGTATGCTAGTTTTAATATGAATGTTTATGTTATGTTTAAACCTTTTCATATGGGAATTCATTGGACTTAATAAGTGATGGGTGGAGCCCGCTATAGCTCCTCGATGCATCGGTAGGTCTCATTAGACAAACTAGTGTCTTGGCACAAGGCCTTGACAAAATCTTATTTGTAGTCTTGGCACGAGGCCTTGGCTATGTGGTTATGATAGTCTGGCATTATGCATTCCAACATTATGAAAGTGGTTATTGATTTTTGCATGTGATTATTCGATTAGTAGAATATCCATGTGAATAAGTAAATGGCATTATTTCATTTTATTTATGCCATACCATGTTGAAAGTTAATATTTAAAAGGCTTTTGTTTTAGTTATACATTGCCTTAAATGTTTATTCTTATTTATCAAAGTTTCCGCTATATTGTTATCCTTACTGGGCATTTGAGCTCACCCCTTTTCTATGTTTTATTTTTCCCAGGATGTGAAGAATTAAGTTATGAATGACCTGCAGGGATTTTATGAGGGGTTAATAGTGTGGATTGTGGAAACATTATGTTGTTGTAGTAGTTTTTCATTTTATGATGTAATGTAAAACTTATGAATATATCTAGTGTTTCCAAGGCTACTAAACCAATCGGTCTTTCGAGATTTGATCTTTCTTGTGATCATGCCAATGTTATGTAATTAATGCACCGACTCTGGGTAGCTGGGGTCGGGGCGTTACATGGTCAGTGACCGCGTTTCGCGTGCAGCAACTTGATTCCTATAGAACAGTTAGATTAACTCATCAGTGATGAAAGAAAAGGGAATAAACTACCAATTTCCTAGTGTCATCCCATCATCCATGGCTGGTATGATGGATCCATGATGACAACATTGCAGACCAGGACATCCAACGTTATACTACCGCAACTTCTGGTCAGTTTCATACCAGGCCCACTATTTTCTTGGTGGGACAGGGTACCATATATATGGATCTGGTGACATTCTAATCAACTGATGCCTCAAACACTACTAATCATCATATTGAGGAGAATAAATTCATTTCGAGTTCACCATTTATGTTTTCGACGCTTTCGCCAGGTCATGTGCATCTGTTTGCTTGAATACGGAAGACACAATTTGGTTGCACCACATTCCCACTTTTCCAAGGTGGGTGACATCCATCTCTTATTCAGGGACATTTTATCATTGATCGAAACAAGATTATGAGATGTCAGTTCTTCCTTCCATGGATTCCTCCTCGGAACTTTCCACCTAGTCCGGGTCTCCCTTATAGATTTAAGACATTGTTCGTGAAACTCTTCCTAGTGCCATATCTTCTTGGACACCAGTTAATTACACTGATTATGTTGGGAAATTACAAAGGGTTTAGTCAGGGCAACAACCTTTAGTCAGGGGAGTAGTCATGTTGGACATCACTGGCATGTCTTGACGCTGGAACACTGGTGCATTTGGATTTCTTCCCCTTATTATAGGGCTTCTCGAGGACGTGGAAGCCCAAGGAATCCCGTGTCGAATGTGAGGAATTATTTTCCATAGATATGTCTATGAGGTTTTCCTCATATTCCCATGTTTAACATGGGGTATGACTCAAGTTTAACGTCCAGTGGAGACAGACCAGACTGATTAGAACACTGACTAGAGTGGATTAGATGTGTGTAACCCCTAAAAGAAACACTGATGTAGGTGGATTGGCATGACCTCAATGGGATGTGGTGACATGGGTAAGAATCAAGATGGGTGATGTGGTGCTGAGTGGAGTGGGTGGTGAATGGGATGGAACTGCAGTGAGGACGACAGTAATGTGGGGCTTCTGTCTCAGAGATACTTCCTACGTATCCTCGTGGAGGGGAATCAAAGTCCACGTAGTTCAAGAGGGTGATGGGATGCCTAAGTAGGAGGTCCATGAGAATGGATGGATGGATGGGACCTGGAGGAAGTGGAGCCTCTAGGTTGAGGAATTACCTTTCCAAGACACATAGGCTCAAGGGAAAGTATAGACGATGATCTTGAATTGGGGTGTACACATATGACAAAAACCTGATGATTTGTATGTGTATTATGCATGGTTAATAGCCTGAGCTGGTCTCAGGCCACTAGGATGGACCAAATATGTGGGTCCCAGTGAATGGGATCACAACGGATTTTCACTGAATAGGGGATGCATCGACGTACCACTGATCACGATACAACGACTTACTGCTGTGTGGGGTTTAAAATTTAACGTCATGCGGTACGTAGGTGAACCGACGTGAATAAGGATCTGGGGTCCTGATAGACGGTGGGCATGAACCTCATGAAGGCTTCCTACATACCTTTCCTTGGCAAGGATCAAAGACCATGTAGTTCAGGTATGGTTGTGGGGTTTACGCTCTAGGATGCTCGGGGTGTTGGTGAACCGACATGGAGATGTTCGGAACGACCGGGTGTTGGGATTGAACCTCAGGGTGGATTCCCGCATACCTTGCATTGGAAAGGATCAAAGTTCTCATAGTTCGGGTGAAAATAAAGTTGGTATGACTGGGTGTTTTGCTGGAACCTTAGAAAGGCTTTCGGCATACCGTGCCTTGGAAAGGATCAATGTCCACGTAGTTTGGATGAAAAAAATGTCAGAATGACTAGGTGTTGGGATTGAAACTCCGGGAGGTTTCCTACATACCTCTTCTTGGTGAGGATCAAAGACCACATTGTTCAGATGGTTGTGGGGCTTAGGCTCTAGGATGCCCGTGGTGTTGGTGAACCGACGTGAAGATGGTTATAATGACCGGGTGTTGGGATTGAAGCTCAGTGAGGCTTCCTACATACCATGCCTTGGCGTGGATCAAAGAACACATAGTTTAGATGGGGGTATTGGTCTACCGTTGTGAATGTGGTAGGGACCAAAGGTTTTAGGGCTTGAACCTCAGGGAGGCTTCCTATGTACCTTGCCTTGGAAAATATCAACGTCTATATCGTTCAGGATGATGGCGTGGGGATTACACTCTATGCAGCCCATGAGAATGGATTTCATGGTCGATGCTTACTCTAAGCCCACATGATTCATGCTCTGTGTGAGAAACAATATGTATCAGAGACCTGACGATCACATCATGAAAGGTGCGTCTGTGGGAAGTGGAGTGGGGCTTACGCATGGTTAGCAGACCAAAGAAGAAACAGGGGCTTATGCGGGGTCAGTAGCTCAAAGAGGTTGGGACTTACTCCAGGATGGAGGCCTGGTGGAGAAAAATCCCTACAGGAGAGGGATTTGGCACTGAAGACAGGAGGGGAAAATATGCCGCCTCCGTCAAGAAAAGATAGGTACTTACACCAGGGTTGTTTCCCTTTCACTGCGTGTGAAGCACGAGGTGAGGTCAAAATTTATTGTCATGTGATAAGGACGATGGCACTTGGCAATTTAACATCATGTAGCTCGGATGAGGTGGATTCTCTCCCCACCCCTAGGACTTACATAACAGATAACGACTCGACCTTGGGGGAGAGAAGGCATTTGCAATTCCATGACTGGGGTGTGTCATGGAGAGAACCATTGGGGGGTCCACGTTAACATGTCTATGAAAAGATGCAATAGCCGTTGGTATGCCTATGTGAAGAATCAGGAGGAAAAGCAACGAAATGGGAAGTATCGTCCAAGGGACATTGAAATTGCTTTGTGAAAACCTAAAGGATTGCATGGGAAAAGATGTTTCAGAGATAATGGGTTCACAGGTATAATATTTTTGATGCTCTGGTGCCCCATGAAGTGGAGGGACTACTTGAAGTGGTGAGATTCATGAATTGAAGTTGCCTAGGATAGGGATAAGGTGTAGGTGCATATGGGAGGAGCATCGGGAAGTGGAAATGGATTCAAGAAGCAATGAATCATGAAGCAAGGGTGCCTTACAAAGCATAGCATTGTGAAGCAATGTGCTTCGCGATGCATAGTGAACCAGTAATGGAACTTTAGTTACATGCGCATGGAGAATGCTTTGTGAAGCGTATGTGCTCTGCGAATACATGAGTCCCCTTTTGGATCTCCTTCCTCCGCAAAGACCCATAGGCTTCACAAAAGTAATACCTCCTGGAAGGGGGGATCAACTAGGGCCAAAGGGAAGGTACTATGTGGGAAAAAATTACCATGAAGAGATCATGGTTCGCAGATTAGGAAGTTCTTCATGATTCGAGAGCTAGGAACGTGAAAGGTCGGAGAGTCCATCCTCGGGATCGAGGGGTGACAGGTATTTATAGGCAAGAGTTACTTCAAAGAAAGGTTCTCTCAGTGTGAAGAAAAATTTTTATTTGCGGTGGGTCACAAACATCAAGTAGGCTCACGGAGCTGTCCCTCCTCCTTGCTTCGCCGCGGGTCATGAACATCAAATGGGCTCGCGGAGCTGTCCCTCCTCCTTGCATAGCGGTGGGTCACAATCATCAAGTGGGATCGCCGAGATGTCCTGCCTCCTTGCTTCACTGTGGGTTGCAAACTTCAAGAGGGCTCATGGAGTTGTCCCGCCTCCTTGCTGCACTGCGAGTCACAAACGTCAACCGGGTCACGGAGCTGTCCCACCTCCTTGCTTCATGGCGGATCATGAATGTCAAATGGGATCGCAGAGCTGTCCTACCTCCTTGCTTCATGGAAGGTCTCAAACTTCAAGGCGGATCACAGAGTTGTCTCCTGTATTCAGGAGCTTCATGATTCGTCTTTTCGAGGTAGGACCTAAATCTTTCATAATGTTCGGTTTGCCCCCCAATTTTGGCGTCAACGCCATTATTATTTGGATGAGTATAATAATTTGTATAATTTATATAGATAATAAATATAACATGTTAGTTATTCTATATATATAATATTCCATCCAATTATATACAATTTCACCATCAATATAATGATATCGTCACTCATGTGTACGTACAACTTACCGTCTCCACGACGCGATAAAATTCATTTCCACATTCACCAAACAACAATGATTATTAAAATTTATATTATTAATAAGTACTAAATATATGAAATAATAAGGCTACTGGATATATATATATATATATATATATCTCATTCACATATATCCCTTCAATAATATATGATAACATAAGCAAAGTTTATGTGTACGTACGGCCTACCATCTCCATAAACAGTGTTTTCTATTTCATATATCTATCTATTATACATATTTATATTCTAAATATATATTATATATTAATCATTTTTTATATTCTGGATGTATTTAAATTATGATCTAAATGACACGATCAACAATAAAAATTTAAACCACATAAGATAAAGAAATGAATTATTACCCGAAATATTAATTTAAATGGATTCATAATTAAATTTTTATTATAAATTCATAAATGAATCATTTATGATATTATAAATGTAACGCCCCGACCCCAGCTACCCAGAGTCGGTGCATTACTTCGTAACATTGGCATGATCACAAGAAAGATCAAATCTCGAAAGACCGATTGGTTTAGTAGCCTTGGAAACACTAGATATATTCATAAGTTTTACATTACATCATAAAATGAAAAACTAATACAACAACATAATGTTCCACAATCCACACTATTAACCCCTCATAAAATCCCTGCAGGTCATTCATAACTTACTTCTTCACATCCTGGGAAAAATAAAACATAGAAAAGGGGTGAGCTCAAATGCCCAGTAAGGATAACAATATAGCGGAAACTTTCATAAATAAGAATAAACATTTAAGGCAATGCATTACTAAAACAAAAGCCTTTTAAAATTTAACTTCAACATAGTATGGCAAAAGTAAAATGAAATAATGCCATTTACTTATTCACATGGATATTCTACTAATCGAATAATCACATGCAAAAATCAATAAACACTTTCATAATGTTGGAATGCATAATGCCAGACTATCATAACCACATAGCCAAGGCCTCGTGCCAAGACTACAAATAAGATTTTGTCAAGGCCTTGTGCCAAGACACTAGTTTGTCTCATGAGACCTACCGATGCATCGAGGAGCTATAGCGGGCTCCACCCGTCACATATTAAGTCCAATGCATTCCCATATGAAAAGGTTTAAACATAACATAAACATTCGTATTGAAACTAGGAAACGAAATGTCAATAATTTCACCATAAACTATGAATGGTATAAAAATAGCACATCCACAGTCAAACATATCACAAAACCTTCAATACAATATATAAGTTTTGTATCACAGTAAATCAACTTCAAATAATCTTAAAATCCATCAAAGGATGTTGACATAGATGAAATCAAAATTCTTTTTAAAGAAATATCTCCTTTTATTTTGAAATCATTTAAGATCCATATGAAATAAAACATTTTCTTTGAAAATATTCTTATTAGCTTGTAAGTAAAGCTTTGAATATTTTATAACGGCGGAAAATAACCGCACCCGCCGTATAAGTTAAAAAAAACATTCTTACCTTAATTCTGTCGAAAAGGTTAAAAAGGACCTTGTTTTGAAAACGACGGAAAGATTCCTTTATAAACCACTTATAAAAGTCAAAAAGGGTATAAATGACTTTAACTCATACTCTAGTAAATAGTAAAAATGTTTTGAAATACATTTTTAAGAAACATGGATGTGGATGATAAAGAGATCCCAGTAGATTATTACATATAAACAACCTCGGATAATGAAGAGATTGTGAAATAACCCTTACCTTGTACTCTTCCTTGGTTGGGGTAGGTTAACCTCCTGTATAATGGTGAAATAATTGTTATTAAATTATACAAGAATCATATATATTAATATGATATCATATATGATCTTTTAACATTGATTTGATAATAATATCTTAGTATTATCGCTGTTTTGGGTGTGAACTTACTTGTTTGCTTTTGTATGTTTTGTTATGTAAGACATGTTTGTAAAGGATAAGTTGTATATTATTCAAATCCTGAATGTTATCAAGTCCTTAAACATCAATTTTAAATCATCAAATGATAATTATACTTGAATGGATACGATGGAGAATGAATCTCATCGCGTTCGTGGAGACGGTAGTCCATACGTACGCATGAACGCTACTTCCATTTAATTTTTATTTTAAAAGAATCGAATACAAATGATACATAGGTATATTACTATTCCAGTATAATATAATATTTTATACATGTTACTTAAGTTCATTAACACCATCCTTTATACATTCCATGTGTGGTATGAACGAGTCATATCATTTTAAGGGGGCGGTAGTCCGCACTTCCTCAAATGAAATTATCGTATGTATATACAACATGAAACGAATAATGGTATGAAATAAAATGGAATTACAGAAGCTTATATATAAAATATATATCATTAATATCATATTTGGCCACCATGAGAGGCGGTAAGATGTATTTGAACAATCATCGTTTCGTGAGGCGTTAGTTTGCCATCCACAGAAACATTATGTTCATCATCCATTAGATGGAGTTGTGTGTATGTTTAGTTTGAATCCTTCTTATAACAACATCCTAGTATATTGAGGATACTGGTGTTGTTACAAAAGAAAGGAAATAAAAAGAGTTTGGGGGTTGAAGAAGCAAAATAAATGAAAATAATTTAAGAGAAATCGTTACCTTTAATTTAGGTAACTCACTTTGGTTGGAACCAAAGGACTTCTTGAAATGCTTTCTTCCTAAGGGGAAGCTTCAAGGAGGAGGAGAGGGATTTGGGGAGCTTAGTTGGGCAGATTTTGGACGAGCCAAGTGGCTTGAGAGGTGTGAGGAATGAGTAGAAGTGGTCTCCTTTTATAAGGGAGAGGAGGGGCTCTTTAGGAAAGAGTGAAAGTATTACTTTATAATATAATTATATTCGGTTTATAATGGTCCAAAAATCATTGAGGTCGAAGATAAGATGACTCATATTCTAAATAACATCAACCAATAAGAATTGGACAGGTTTTAGATAATATTTTAATCATTATAAGCTTATTTATTTAAATGATTTATTAATGAGGTAAACATTGCATCATTATTGTGTCATTAATAATTTAAATTATTTGATGTCTAAAAATTATAAATAAAATATCATTATGTAGGAAATCTTTTTAGATTTCTAATGAATATTTATAATCGAAAATCCAACATGTATAACCCTATGTAAAGATTGTTCTTCTAAAAGATGTAAGCTTATGCCATTTTTATTTTTATTTTAACTTTATTAATATAAAGTGTCCCTACCACATACAAGTGGCTCCAAGGGGTCCCCAAATTGACCCAAGGATGCTCATGGTAGGGTATGTTTCCACCAATAAGGTTAGGACACGTTTTAGGGTAATTTTGTATTATTATAATATTATTTTTTTACCCTTATTTACCGGATTTACCCTTAACCATGGGAAATAAAATATTTACCACAGTAATTATTCAAAATGTCTAAAAATAAAAGTTACCTATTTACACAATTTGGACATCCTGATTCCAAATATGGAATCCATTTTTCTAAATTCAAAACACAGAAGTGGCAGAAATTAATTTAAAATTAATTCCCGCTGTCAAAACAAAAAGCGTGTTTTTAAGAGATAATAACTATCAAAAGATTGACACTTGTTTATGTTCGGTTTAATTGTAAAATTATGTCCAATGACCAACATTATATTAAATGGTAAAAATATATTCTAAATATACTTTAAAACTACTAAAACTAATAATTTATCACTATTAATTATTTTGATTAAAAATGTTGTTTTTAATTAAAATTTGGTAATTTTCACTATTCATCAAAATATGAAAGTTATTCGAAAAGTACCAAAATTTCACCTTAGGCTAAATTCGATATTCCGAATCCTAAAATGAAGTCCATTTTAAAATATAAAATATATATAATTTCAAAATTTAGGTATTACTATTCATAACGGCTAGTTTGATTGGTTGTGGCGGGTGTTAAAACTCAAGGTTGCGTACAACGCACGCTACTATTTTATTCAAAGGAAAGCGTACCGTGGAAGCTTGGGATGTTTCATTTTAAATTTTTTTGATGTCCCCATTTAGTCAAAAAGTTTAAAATATTGTATTTAAAAAGGGTTCACTATTAAAAGTTGATAAAAGTGCAATATTGAAAATGAATTTGTTCTTGTATTATGTCTAAGATACTCATAATATGGAAAAATTATAAGGATTATATAAAGTTTAAAATTTAGTTAATACTATTCATAACCTCTTTTGAATGGCTTTATGGTAAGTCATGGTGCAATTGAACTCGGTGTTGCGTGTAGTGCAAGTTATTGAACTATTTTGAAGAAATAACACATTATGAATTCTTGGGGTGTTACATTCTCCCCTCCTTCAATAAATTGCATCCTCGCAATTTGAAATTGTTCTTCGAAAATAAAAAGTTGAAAATAGAAAATATATTTGTGGGAAAACCCACATCGGAAATTGGGTTACTAAAATTTAGTCTTAATATGAGGAAAAGAGAAATGAAAGGGTCACCACCAAATTATGATCTCGATTCGGAGAACATTGGTGGCAATTCAGAGACATATAATTGGAGGAAAAACGTAAATATTTATAGGTAGTGATTGAGGTCATCAATCACAAACAAGTATAAAATTGAAGTCCTTAAACTCATCAATCTATGATGATTTGAAGTACCATTGGTTCAACAAAATATAGGGTATTGGGATAACACATTTTTGACATTTCAAAATATCTTAGTTGAAATCCCACATCGAAAAATGAATTAATGAGGCCTCTATTTAAAATAAAGAGTGGAAAGTATGAAGATTACCGAAAATAACACATACTAGGGTTCCATGTAGGAAAATATGGATATGGAGGAGAAATCTAACCATCAATTATCTGATAGAGAGTGGTAGAGAACATGGCTATGAAAAGGCCAAAAATCCAAAAGCCATAAATTAGTGATGATTTAAGGTACCATCTAGGACAACATTTTTGTTCTAAGTTCCTTTTATTAATGTTGTGGAATTTATTTATGAGATCTGATAAGATCATAAGGAGATATACTTACTTTATAATTAGAGTTTTATCCATTAATAAATTTCTACCACAAACTCATCTTTCACTCTAAAAGATAATAGAACGTAAATTTTTATTTATTTATACTATTCGTACAGGGTTCCAAAATAAATGAATTTATAATTCATCTACCAGATCTTTAAAAAATACTACATTATTTAATCCAGGACATCTCAAGGGCCAGTGGTAGGTGATACACCCTTGTCTCCCTTCGGTTGCGGGTTCAAGTCTCGTGGCCTTGCCGGACGCGACGGGTTGCCGCCCGACCTCCGGGTTGTCCTTCTATGGCCATCCAAAATTAATCTCAAACTAGAATTTATCCAAAATATTTCTGACCAAACTCACAGTCCAACATTTATAAGGAAGTTAAAAATAATGTAGATCCTTTTTACCACGTAATAACATATGAATACCTTCATCATGTATTCTTTTAATACACTGAAACATCCTGAATTACCATATTCCTTATTGATTATATTCATGCTCCCTTATTCCATATAGAATGCTGGATATACCTCATCAATCAAAAAATGTTTTAAACCCCAAAAAATGATGGAATATACAAATCATTAATCAGTTTCAAGGTAGTCAAGAATATCCAACATAATTTATCCAAATCAATCATGTATTATTCTAAAATCACTAACTCGGTATCAGAACCATATTATGGTTTATCTTTCTCTCAACCATATATTTTCAAAAAATTTATCCTGCTATTGAGTCACTTTTCTTTGTTCCACACAATCTCAAGTCCTTAATGAAATAGTACTGCAGTACAATCCTTATATACTCCATAATTATTATAACAAGTACATTGTTGATACAACACTCAATTGACATAATCAACATAAGAACTCTAATCATTCCTCTTCATCTGTGGTAGTATCATAACTTGATTATTATCCAATAGCGTCATTTGCGGCATAGTCTGATGACTGGGGCATAGGTTCGCGTAGTGTCCAAACTCCTTGCAAATGAAGCATTGTACATTTGAAACCATTTTCTCACCCTTGCAGTCACGTACTTTGTGCCCTTTTCCTCCACACTTATAACAAACTCTCATTCCTTTCAGGCAACTTCCAGGGTGTTTCTTCCCACAGTTGTCACATATGGGAAAATTCATCTTTTTCCTCTTCCCTTTATCCATCTTTCTCTCTTCCATTATTTTCTTCTCTTACTTCCCTTCAAATCCATAGGACTCAGTAAACTCTTTACTTATATTATCAACACATGATATTATTTCTTCATATGATGATAATACATGGGAGACTATTTCTCTTATAAATTCTAGCTTAAGACCATGAAAGATATGATCCTTCCTTCTCTTTGGATCATGTGCATTTCTGGAGTTCTCAATCCTTCTACTGGGCGCCATTTCTAAACAATGGCATAAACTAGATCAGTTTATGAATCAAAATACATAATCCCATACTTATAAAACACTTAACATAAATTGAACTATTTATGGATATAATCCATAATCATAAAATTTTTTTTTTTTGAAGAAGTATATACTCATAATCCCTTCAAAATGATTTGTAAAGAAAATGAGAGTTATCCTAAGCGTATCCCCCGGGAGTGTCGTAACCAAGAGTGCAGCAAGGCCCGTTGTCGTGCACCAGTTCCCGTTCGAGTCTAGCTCAAAGCGGTGTTTTCGGGTTTTACCCCTAGGTACATCTGTGCCAGATCCGCCTCTACCTGCTCGTATCCAGACAGGGATGTATTGCTCGGAAAACTCACAAAATCTCTACAATACCAAAATTCTAGGAAATTCTTCTATACTAATCCTCAAAGTTCATCTTAGGTATACGTGCTCTAATCAGAGTTTATCTAAATCTAGCTTCCAAGGTTTGTACTAAACTTCCTCTGATACCAACTGTAACGCCCCGACCCCAGCTACCCAGAGTCGGTGCATTACTTCGTAACATTGGCATGATCACAAGAAAGATCAAATCTCGAAAGACCGATTGGTTTAGTAGGCTTGGAAACACTAGATATATTCATAAGTTTTACAATACATCATAAAATGAAAAACTAATACAACAACATAATGTTCCACAATCCACACTATAAACCCCTCATAAAATCCCTGCAGGTCATTCATAACTTACTTCTTCACATTCTGGGAAAAATAAAACATAGAAAAGGGGTGAGCTCAAATGCCCAGTAAGGATAACAATATAGCGGAAACTTTCATAAATAAGAATAAACATTTAAGGCAATGCATTACTAAAACAAAAGCCTTTTAAAATTTAACTTCAACATAGTATGGAAAAAGTAAAATGAAATAATGCCATTTACTTATTCACATGGATATTCTACTAATCGAATAATCACATGCAAAAATCAATAACCACTTTCATAATGTTGGAATGCATAATGCCAGACTATCATAACCACATAGCCAAGGCCTCGTGCCAAGACTACAAATAAGATTTTGTCAAGGCCTTGTGCCAAGACACTAGTTTGTCTCATGAGACCTACCGATGCATCGAGGAGCTATAGCGGGCTCCACCCGTCACATATTAAGTCCAATGCATTCCTATATGAAAAGGTTTAAACATAACATAAACATTCGTATTGAAACTAGAAAACGAAATGTCAATAATTTCACCATAAACTATGAATGGTATAAAAATAGCACATCCACAGTCAAACATATCACAAAACCTTCAATACAATATATAAGTTTTGTATCACAATAAATCAACTTCAAATAATCTTAAAATCCATCAAAGGATGTTGACATAGATGAAATCAAAATTCTTTTTAAAGAAATATCTCCTTTTATTTTGAAATCATTTAAGATCCATATAAAATAAAACATTTTCTTTGAAAATATTCTTATAAGCTTGTAAGTAAAGCTTTGAATATTTTATAACGGCGGAAAATAACCGCACCCGCCGTATAAGTTAAAAAAACATTCTTACCTTAATTCTGTCGAAAAGGTTAAAAGGACCTTGTTTTGAAAACGACGGAAAGATTCCTTTATAAACCACTTATAAAAGTCAAAAAGGGTATAAATGACTTTAACTCATACTCTAGTAAATAGTAAAAATGTTTTGAAATACATTTTTAAGAAACATGGATGTGGATGATAAAGAGATCCCAGTAGATTATTACATATAAACAACCTCGGATAATGAAGAGATTGTGAAATAACCCTTACCTTGTACTTTTCCTTGGTTGGGGTAGGTTAACCTCCTGTATAATGGTGAAATAATTGTTATTAAATTATACAAGAATCATATATATTAATATGATATCATATATGATCTTTTAACATTGATTTGATAATAATATCTTAGTATTATCGCTGTTTTGGGTGTGAACTTACTTGTTTGATTTTGTATGTTTTGTTACGTAAGACATGTTTGTAAAGGATAAGTTGTATATTATTCAAATCCAGAATGGTATCAAGTCCTTAAACATCATTTTTAAATCATCAAATGATAATTATACTTGAATGGATACGATGGAGAATGAATCTCATCGCGTTCATGGAGACGGTAGTCCGTACGTACGCACGAACGCTACTTCCATTTAATTTTTATTTTAAAAGAATAGAGTACAAATGATACATAGGTATATTACTATTCCAGTATAATATAATATTTTATACATGTTACTTAAGTTCATTAACACCATCCTTTATACGTTCCATGTGTGGTATGAACGAGTCATATCATTTTAAGGGGGCGGTAGTCCGCACTTCCTCAAATGAAATTATCGTATGTATATACAACATGAAACGAATAATGGTATGAAATAAAATGGAATTACAGAAGCTTATATATAAAATATATATCATTAATATCATATTTGTCCACCATGAGAGGCGGTAAGATGTATTTGAACAATCATCGTTTCGTGAGGCGTTAGTTTGCCATCCATAGAAACATTATGTTCATCATCCATTAGATGGAGTTGTGTGTATGTGTAGTTTGAATCCTTCTTATAACAACATCCTAGTATATTGAGGATACTGGTGTTGTTACAAAAGAAAGGAAATAAAAAGAGTTTGGGGGTTGAAGAAGCAAAATAAATGAAAATAATTTAAGAGAAATCGTTACCTTTAATTTAGGTAACTCACTTTGGTTGGAACCAAAGGACTTCTTGAAATGCTTTCTGCCTAAGGGGAAGCTTCAAGGAGGAGGAGAGGGATGTGGGGAGCTTAGTTGGGCAGATTTTGGGCGAGCCAAGTGGCTTTAGAGGTGTGAGGAATGAGTAGAAGTGGTCTCCTTTTATAAGGGAGAGGAGGGGATCTTTAGGAAAGACTGAAAGTATTACTTTATAATATAATTATATTCGGTTTATAATGGTCCAAAAATCATTGAGGTCGAAGATAAGATGACTCATATTCTAAATAACATCAACCAATAAGAATTGGACAGGTTTTAGATAATATTTTAATCATTATAATCTTATTTATTTAAATGATTTATTAATGAGGTAAACATTGCATCATTATTGTGTCATTAATAATTTAAATTATTTGATGTCTAAAAATTATAAATAAAATATCATTATGTAGGAAATCTTTTTAGATTTCTAATGAATATTTATAATCTAAAATCCAACATGTATATCCCTATGTAAAAATTGTTCTTCTAAAAGATGTAAGCTTATGCCATTTTTATTTTTATTTTAACTTTATTAATATAAAGTGTCCCTACCACATACAAGTGGCTCCAAGGGGTCCCCAAATTGACCCAAGGATACTCATGGTCGGGTATGTGTCCACCAATAAGGTTAGGACACGTTTTAGGGTAATTGTGTATTATTATAATATTATTTTTTTACCCTTATTTACCGGATTTACCCTTAACCATGGGAAATAAAATATTTACCACAGTAATTATTCAAAATCTCTACAAATAAAAGTTACCTCTTTACACAATTTGGACATCCTGATTCCAAATATGGAATCCATTTTTCTAAATTCAAAACACAGAAGTGGCAGAAATTAATTTAAAATTAATTCCCGCTGTCAAAACAAAAAGCGTGTTTTTAAGAGATAATAACTATCAAAAGATTGACACTTGTTTATGTTCGGTTTAATTGTAAAATTATTTCCAATGACCAACATTATATTAAATGTTAAAAATATATTCTAAATATACTTTAAAACTACTAAAATTCATAATTTATCACTATTAATTATTTTGATTAAAAAAGTTGTTTTTAATTAAAATTTAGTAATTTTCACTATTCATCAAAATATGAAAGTTATTCGAAAAGTACCAAAATTTCACCTTAGGCTAAATTCGATATTCCGAATCCAAAAATGAAGTCCATTTTAAAATATAAAATATATATAATTTCAAAATTTAGGTATTACTATTCATAACGGCTAGTTTGATTGGTTGTGGCGTGTGTTAAAACTCAAGGTTGCGTACAACGCACGCTACTATTTTATTCAAAGGAAAGCGTACCGTGGAAGCTTGGGATGTTTCATTTTAAATTTTTTTGATGTCCCCATTTAGTCAAAAAGTTTAAAATATTGTATTTAAAAAGGGTTCACTATTAAAAGTTGATAAAAGTTCAATATTGAAAATGAATTTGTTCTTGTATTATGTCTAAGATACTCATAATATGGAAAAATTATAAGGATTATATAAAGTTTAAAATTTAGTTAATACTATTCATAACCTCTTTTTAATGGATTTATGGTATGTCATGGTGCAATTGAACTCGGTGTTGCGTGTAGTGCAAGTTATTGAACTATTTTGAAGGAATAACACATTATGAATTCTTGGGGTGTTACAATAAATATAAATGTGGTTCTGGTATAATTTAATAACATACTATGGTCATTATATAGGAGGTTAAATGCACCCTTAACCAAGGGAAAGTGCAAGGTAAGTGTTAATTCTTCAATTTCATTATTATTCGAGATTGTTTATGTGTATGTATTTACTGGGAGATCTTTATCATCCATGTACATGTTTCATAAAAATGTTTTAGAAAATAAATATCTTAAGATATTGTTGAAGGGGCTCTTTATCATGATCGGCATTTAAAATTATTTAATGATTTATTTTTTCTAAATATTTTTAATTACATTACATTTTTTAAAATGATTTTAAGGATTTATTTATATGGACATGATTGTTTTAAAATGTTAATTCCTTTCAAAATTTTCAATGTGGTATGAGACACTTTGATTAAAAAATATATTTTAAATGACTTCCTTTATAAATGTGTAACTTTTAAATGATTTCACAAAATGAGATGTTGATCTCAAAGAGTTTTATTGATTATTATCAACTATATAACCATCCTTTATGGGATATTATTCTTGGTTGAGGGTGATTTACTATTATACAATATTAAATATTGTATTAAATGAGTTACAATATGTTTCACTGTGGATGTGCTATTTTTATACCATTTGTGGTTTACAGTTAAAGTTTTAACATTTCGTATGATAGTTTTAATATGAATGTTTATGTTATGTCTTAACATTTTCATATGAGGAATGAATAGGACTTATTAAGTGATGGGTGGATCCCACTATTGCTCCTCGATGAATTGGTAGGTCTCACGAGACAAATTATTGTCTTGGCATAAGGCCTTGACAAAAATTTTATTTTTCATCTTGGCACGAGACCTTGACTATGTGGTAATGATGTCCGACGTTAGGCATTCCATCATTATGAAATTAATAATTAAATGAGATTATTTGACTAGTATAATATCCATTTAAATGTTTATATAGTAATGTATGATTTATATTCTCCATATTATGTTCATGTTTATGTTTAAAAGGGTTTTTATTACACATCTTTCCATAAAAATTTATAGCTTCCACTAAATTATTTACCCTTACTGAGCATCTGAACTCACCCCTTTCATCGGTTTTGTTTTCCCAATATTTCATGAAGTGTAAAATGTTTGATAAGTAGGGTTATGCTTGAGGATTAATTGATTTCTCAAGTGATTATTTACGTTGTGATTTATGTTTTAATGTGTGATGTAACATTCCAATAAGTAATCTATTTTCCAAGACTCCTAAATTGATCAGTTTTTCGGGACATGATTCATTGTAATACTGCCAATGGATTAAAATAATGCACCAGCTGCAAGATTTTGGGGTCGGGATGTTACAATAAACTAGAAAAACACCTTACTTGGGATGATTTTCATTGAGGTAATAACCAAAAACTATGATAAAAACATATAGAGCATTCTATAGAGTATGAGAAATATGAATACAATCAAGTTATGTGAATTAAATAGGAAACACCTAATGAAATTAGAATGCGCACAATGACGACAGCTTAAAAATTGACAATACTTGACAGATGAGTCATAAAATATGTACATCATTCTTGTAGTTTATTCCATTTCCAGTATCAACCAATGATTTGGAATGGACTAGAATAAATATTAATATCAAATTATCACCCTTAAAATAATGTATATGAACATGCAGATCTATAACTCTATCAAGAGACGGTCAAACAGAGAAAGGATCACGTTGATTGAATAACCTACCGATGCACATCCAAAGAGATACAAAAATATGAAATCGGAATTTGGACGGTGAAATAATAGAATAATATAGCTTAGGGATCAAATGGGGAATCATGAATTAGAGAAAGGGATGTGTTAGACTCTGTCCAAAAAAGGGAGGCCATGCCTCCTTTTTTGAAACCTATTTTTGGGTATTTACATAGTGTGTAAATTTATTATATGTTGTTTAAATATTAGGGTCATTCTCCATAAAAAAACCTTTACAAGATGTGCAAGGTTCTCTATATACCATTACACATCTTTTAATTGATTCATATCATTTATTCTAATTAAATGATGTGTAATTTTCATGTAGCCAACCTATAACCTTCCCGCCTATTATATTCCAAAAACAACCCAGCCAACCCATGACCTAGCTCAATGTGTAATCCAAAATTAACTCAAAAAAGAGTTTAAATAAAAGGTTAAAAAAACTGTACCTCATAGAAAAAATGTGTTCTTACATTACCAATGATACCATAAATAAGAACTAATAGATTAATTCATATATAGAAACATATATCGACACATTAATTATGCATAATTACTATTTTTGAGTCCTTCCACATGAGCACCATTCATTAAGATCACAATGTCTAAAATTAATGAGAATATTTCTCAATACATATGATCCCCAACACCTGAGATTCAAAAATAATATCTTTCCTGTTAGAATAGTTCATCTAGACCATATGACATAGTTTTATAAAAATAATCATGTAATATATTGGTTCTCAGTATTAAGGGGGAAGATATAACCTATTGATGCAACAAAAACTCTATGAATACTATCAGATAAATATTAATAATTTTTACATTAAAGTAATGTAACATGTTTAAATTGAATACATGGTTTTATAAGTACAAGATAAAATTAAATGATCATATTCGTAATATTGAATAAAATCCAGAAAACTCATGCTTTTACTAGAGACAACTATTAAAATTTCTCAACTAGTTGTGTATTATGTGATATTCATTTTTATGTTATGTAATTACTTTAGTAATATGAAAAACCATATATAAAACTATGGTAATTGAATTAATTATGTCATTATATTCTTGAGAAACAAATACAAGGATTTGATATTTCTAAAACATATACATGAAACTCATTTAACAATATTTAAAATTTTGATATATATATATATATATATATGAGTTTTCAAAAATGGATATCGTGTGCTGTTGTGAGAGTCTGTTTCACATTACACTTCCAAGATCCAAACTGTGATATCTAATTCAAATGATTACAATAAAGAATAGTGTATATTTTTTAGAAATAGTGATGTCTATTTCATGTTCCCATTAATTAATAGAAAGTAGAATCAATATATTATATGGATCGACCTGATGTTTAGATAGTGGTAGTGGTAAAAAATAGCAGAGGAATATAGTCAAGAATATGTGTTAGGAAATGTGTGTGTAGATGTTCTGAAATCCAAAATATGTGAGAATAAGTTAAAAATATATTTAATGGTTCTTATTATGATGATACATAAGAGTCATCCCATGATTTTTGGTGGAAAATGGTGAAACCAAATGGTCATTAGACTATTTATTAAAGTAAATTTTTATGTTCATTGGATATTGGCTATAAAACCAAGAGAAACTACAATAAATCGAAAGTGACCATAAATAATGGTTGGTATCCCATGATTTTTACAATTTAGTGGAACTGATCAACGAGTGGGTTTCCATTATAAATGGTAGGTTTGGACACATGTACACATTTTTGGTACTTTTTATTTGGTATTAGTGATATAATTGATGGAAATTATCAAAGAAAATGTTATATTATAACATTTGATAATAATAAAATTAACAAAATATTCTCCCATATATATAGGACATAATTTATAAAACATTGAGTCCTTGTTTGAACATTAATTATTTATATTTATCTTCAACATTAATTTGTGTGTTTTTCTTTTCTTTTTGAAAAGATCAACATAGTGAAGGATTTTATATTATAGAAAAACATCTAAATTATTGGTACATTTAGTTGAGGGAGATCCTTCATATCAAATAAATTCCTAAAGATTTGTTTCGGCCATTGTATGTTATAGTGGAATTTTGTGGTTGATTAGTGGATAGTAAGATTTCCGAGCAAGTGGTATCAGATATTTGTTACGGTCTTGAAAACACTCCCCACAACATATTCATGAAACATTATCTATATTCTTAATATAATTAATAATAAATAGATTTCATTATTTCAAAAGGTATGGTTTCATAAGAAGTAATGGTCTGGGTAAAAAAAATCTATGGGCTAGACATCTGGTTCTGGAGGATCCATATAGAAGACTATTTCATTTATAAGGAATTGACAATTAATTTTATTGGGGTTGGACAAAAGGATTTGTCAAAATTAAAATGGGAAATTAATGGATGGAATGAAACATGGGTTTATTAGGATATCATTATCATGGATTTTATCTCTTAACATCTAGGTATTGATGACTATGAATAATCTAATGAAATCTATCATGGGGATATATGTGATGCCAAATTCTTTTAAAAATGTTTTCATGATGTAGATATTTTTCATTATAAGAGTCTTATAATTTATACCTATTAATGATATTTTGAATTAATATATTATGATTCAATATCAGTTTGAAATAGTTAACATTACATTCATATATGATGTATAACAATTTCTCTTATTATCATCACTTCTAGAATCATGGTACATGATGGTAACTACCACAAGTAACTCCTATGGGAAAATGGTCTTGATCTCTGATGATGTAATAAATAAGATTATTAATGAAAAAATATGTTTAAGGGAAGTCTAGAAACTTATTTAAAACAAAATTAATACAAAAGATATAGGAATGTGACCTCATTAAAAGCTAGGTACGATGAAATTGGAAGATAAGAATACCAAAGAATAGTAGATGTAAATTGAACAAACAAAAACCCATATGTTTTAAATATAATAATATATTTTATCCTTAAAATGTTTTTAAGTATCCAAGGGTGAACATTATAAGTTCATATTATAGAATGTTCATATTCATTAATTTAGTTTAAGGTATCAGAATATTGTTTCTATGTGTTAGTGTTTTGGTGGAATCATGTATCATTAATTCTAGAGTGTCATTCCACTCCACTAAATATAAGGGTTAGATGTTGAATTATGAATTTTGAAGTTTTTAATATGATCATAGCCTGATTCTGAATATTTCAAGACCTTGGAGATGCAAAATTTTATAATTTTAAGGAGGAATAATATATTTCATTATATGAAGTATTTTCGACCAATTAAATATTTGAAAAAGTATCTAATTTATTTTGGTTGACCTAATATGGAAAGGAATGAAAATATATTCAAAAATGTAGTTTAAAAATTAAATCATGGTTCCATTATTTTGGATATAGGATTAATTGATGGGAAATTATATTATATGGAAAGGATATATGGAGTAACAATTTTCAGAGATCAAAATTCACAAATTTTGGAATTGTGATAATTTTATGTTAGGTACCTCAATGGGACTAACAAGAATGATGTTATGGTAAAGGTTTTGATGAATCCATGTCATATGATGTTCATAATCTGTGATATTCTTTTACTATAGATATGTAGAAACATATTATTCTATTTCAAAAGAATAAATACTTGATCAATAATGTAAGAAAAATTTCACATGGATTCTTGAGGTCCAGCACCAGTACAATTTCATGTCATATTCCTTCACTACATCACATTAATTAATGTTTTCACTAAGAATTTATGGTTTTATATCATAAAAAATATGAGGAGTTAAATGTTTTTTTAAAATGAAATTCCATGGGGATAATGGAGACAATAAGTAATCTATAATTCTTAAGGTCTGATAACTATGGTGAATATAGTTGTGGGATTTTTTAAACATTTATAAGTGGAAATGAATCAAAATTTATAGGACCCTACCTGAAACAATATAGAATAAAAATATATATGAGTGAATGAATTTTATTTTGGTGAAGAATCCATAAAGTAATTGACTATTTTGTGGAATGATTAAGATGTTTTGGGAAAAAGTGGTTTGAGGTGCATTGTACGTTTTTAACATGAGTCCTTCTACAGTAATGGGGTTAGATATTCGAGAATATATTTGTTCTAGAATAATAGTATAATACACCAACCTTCATGTTTTTTAATGTTTATCTTATATCAATTTAGATTATAGGAGTGGATAAGAAATAAAATCTAATTATCATACATGTATCTTTGTGGGTTATGATGATAACAAAATTTAGATTTCAAATTTAGTATGATTAAAAGTGGAAAGTCATCAGCTGAATGATCACTTTAATTATGGGGTCTTATTGAAAGAATATAACATCGTTGAAAAGGAGGTTGATAAGAAATATTTAACTTACATGATATATATTTATAAAAATTAATGTTATAATTGGACACAATTTCCAAAAAGTTCACGAGGCATAAAATGTTTTGGTGTTAGGAAATTATAATAAGTTCCCAAATGTCCTAAGTCTATGAAGTCTCAAACAAGAGTTTTGAAATGTAACATTATGAATGTTTTAGTTATATAAAGATAATATCTTAATATGAATATTGGAGATCTACTTGTAACATCCTATTATAATATTTTATTTATTTCCCTTCTATTTATACTCTTTGTTTGGGTGTGTCTTGGGCTCCTGAGGAATAGATAATATTTTCAAGAAAAATGAATTTATGTCAAGATATGTATGTTTCTTTAAAATTAATAGAGTCTAGTTATAAATTTTTTATTATATTTTCCGGGTTATCACCATGTTCAGAGAACATCTATGGTGCTTTTGAGTTTTCGATAGAAAACTAAAATTTTCGCAATCTCCAATAAAAATAAATGTCATGTAATTGAATTACAGGCCATGTAATGTCTTCATAGTGGAATACATGAATTTGGTTCACATTATGAAAGTATTACACACCGCATATTTTTTCACATCATGTGTTGGTAAAAATAATGTTTTTGTTAACCCGACAATGGGTTTTTCGAGGTACTTATTTTTCGTGGATTACATAACGTATAATGAGATTAAACATTGTGTATGTATCATGATTTGAGATTTTTGGGCACTATAAGGATAAAATGTCTATAATTAATCTATAAGATCTTTTTTGGACCTACGATATAGCCAAAGTGATTTTGGGGACCTCCGCTCTGTCTGAATCACTTCCTTTAGTGATTTATCTCTATTGTGTTTGGATTGAATCTCTCAGGGTGAGTATTTCTTGGGTTTATTTTTTTATTTGATCATAGTTTCTCTACTTCACTATAATAGTAAACCATTTATTCAAGGTGTTTAGCTTCTTGATTCCTTTATAGATCAATCATCTGATCTTGTTCCATGGGCCAATCCTTTGTATGTTTTGGTGTGACAGGTGTGTGTTCTTCAAGGTATGTAGTGATTTTTTCTCTCCACTTACTATTTTTTGGTTGCAACAATTATTAGATGTGTGGATTTATTTTAGGGTCTCAATTTTCATCATTTTGTTTTTCTTGGTGGTGGATCCATTTTTAGGAATGTGCAACCCCATGTTTGGGCAAGGTGGTTAAGTATCTATCCTATGTCGAATGAACTATATTTCACTAGGTTTTCTAAATTGTTTAATTAAAATGAAATTCAATGATTGATTAATGTAATTGTGTATGTAAAATGTATTTTTAATAAAAGATTTTTTTCCATTGTTTTGGTAAATAAAAAATTCATATTCAACCAATTTGGAATTTGACTTATGAAATGGTTTTCAAAGCCTGGATTTTATGGAATGGTTTCTAAAATAGAGAACATAGGAAGCCTTGGGTACTCAGGTGGAAGGTTTAGTAATAGACATAATTTGTTGATACTATCAGGGGTTCATTCATGGGGTGTTACGTTGATCACTAGTCTTGTTACTCTCAAGACTGTATATTTCTGTTGGGAGGTTCACTATATGGTGTGTTCCACTACAACCTAGATTCGATTCAGATTTCTAGGGGCTTGATATGGACGATTGACTGTGTTTGAGGTACGATTGTCCAAGCTATCCTAACCTATTGTGATCCTTGGTGTGATGTTACTTTTACTTTGGTTTGTATTTTTTTGTTGTCCTACCTTGGAATAGACACGAGATTCAATACAATATTTTCTTTGATTTGATATATATTTCTACATATATTTATGGAAAATTATTTGAACTGTTTTACATGGCTTATTTTGGAAATGTGGGAAAAGGAAAAATTAATCATTTCCCACGATTTTGATATAAAAACCATCAAATATATTATCATGACCTACTTTCTTTAAAGTTTTTCGTGTTTATATTATTATACAGATACTTTTATTTTAACAATTAAGTGGTAACCTACTAATTCTATTAGGTCACTCCCCATGCAAACCTCTAGTAGTGCTTAGACCTTTGTATATATTTTAATGTAGGGAATTGAAATTAGCTACATCAGGGAAGTGAGGTTTTCTGCCATCTTGGTCTAGTTACCTAGAAGGGAGATGGTTTGAGTTTCCACAAGATTCACATGAAGATTTTTGGGGTAGCTATTTTAGTTTTGATGTCCTTTGTTGTTGTATTTTTCTCTTAAAGATTGTTTAAATACTATTTGAGTGTATCGTATTTGTTGTCTTATAATAGTTATGGAATATATTTATTTCATATATTGTTTATGTATAATATATATATATATATATTACATGATTTGTTTTTATTTTGGTTTGAGAGAAATCATTCCCTTTAGTTGTGGTTTGTTGCTCACGTGCTAGTCGCCAGCTCGGGGGGATCAAGAACGCCCTTTGGGTATGTGATAATTTTGTTCGTGTACAAGTTTGATTGGGTATTTGGGTTGGGATAGCCATATTTTAGTATTAAAGGTGGTTTATCCTTAAAAATGTTTATCTAGGGAGGTTTGGTAGACTAGAGATAGGATTATCAGAACATGATAGGTATATTGCGGTTAGTGCCTAACTATCTCTTTCCCTGATGGGACTCAAGTTACCATGGGATGTTAGGATGTCTGTATTATATTTGGAGTTCATGATCATAATATTTGTTTCTCCTTATGGATTTTTTGTTTGAATTGATATTATTCTATTGTATGGAAATTTATTCTGTTTTGGTGGGCAGTATTATGACACCGAGATGTCCACCACAGGTTCCACATGAGTGTACAATTGTTGCTCCTTAAGGTAAACCACCCATAAATCAGAATCTCATTGAGGTTATCATGTGGGAAGTTCTTACTATTGAATCAAATGTATGAAAATTATAGAACACTATTTTTGATGTACAATTGATAGAAGGAGGAGAAATAGATTGATCACATGCGTTATTATGCAAGAACCCACCATCATTTAAGGGTACGAATGAACCTCAAGAGGTTGAATATTGGCTAGAAAATATTGATTAGATCATTGAATTCCTGGATACAATTGAGAGTATCAACTTGAAATGTGTAATATTCAATCTTGAGGGTCCCATCAAGCTATGGTGGGATTCCATGATATTGGTTGATAAGAATTTGGTGTTGGAATGGAAGGGTTAAAAATATCTTATTCTCGTATTTTTTTATTGAGTCTCTTTTGATATAAAAGTGTTTGGAGTTATTATATTTTCTAAAGGGAGAGTGTTCAGGGCCAGAATACACCATTCGATTTTCTGAGTTTTTTAGTTTCTCTATATAGTTAGTAAAGAATCACCACCTGAAAGAGAATATGATCTAGGAGGGATTATGATCAGATATAATATCAAATGTATATATTATAAATATTTTGAACTATTTGGAGATAGTAGACAATCTATGATGTCTATGATGAATATGGAAGGCAATGATAGATATCTGTCCCCATCTCACCATACTAGTGGAATCTTCAATGGTGCGCAAGGAAAGAAGAATATTTGGCAGGATTGACGTAGGAGTGGTGGGGTTGGTTCTTAGTAGTTGGGATCCTCTTTACATTAAGTTATTTCTAGCCTTCAGCCTCTAACATGACATCTGTTTAAAAAATTAGAACACACCCAGTGTTATTTTCCTTCAACTACAAATATGTGTAATAGTTTTGGACGTAATAGTCATCTACATGGAATCTATCAGGATATGTCTACACCATGATATTGTCATGGTCATTGAATATAAATGATACATTGGTAGAGTCATATAGTTTAAAGAATATATGAATCTATACATAGGCCTCATAAGTAAACACCATTATGTAGAATACAAGATTCTAGTGGAGGTAGATATATGTTCAATGATAGTGATAGGTACAATCCTTATTTCATATTTTATAGAGATTTCTATATTTGATATTTGTGATTGCCACTCATTTATATCACTCTATTTTTTTATATATTTAAACTCCCAATATATCTCATTTCCATTGTTATGGGTATAGATACACCTATTTAGAAGTGGTAAGTGAAAGGGTTTCAGTGTCCTTATTGTTTGACTCTGATAGATGATGCAGAGTTGATTTGGTATTTCCTCATTCTTGGTCTAGATATATTCAATGTCATTAATGGGATGAACCAACTAATTTATCATCATGTTAAGGTTGTTTTTTTACTGTTGGTACATGTTGTTTATTGTTTCTCGTTTGAGCTCATTGGTGTATTAGGGAGAGTGGGATCTGCGGACAGGTCATGAAAGACCTTCCAACCCACAGCATAGGAGTTTATTTTCAACTGTGGTAGTTGAACCTGCTAATGTTTATTCTATTGATGAACATCACTTTGTTGTTAAGGATTTTTATAACATGTTACTAGATGATTTATCTATGCTATCTATAGAGATGGATGTGGAGTTCATCACTGACCTAGTTCTAGGTACATAGATTTCATCCAAATATTCTTATCTTATGGCACCAGTAGAGTGAAAGAGCTTAAGATTTAGTTGGATGGACCATTAGATAAGGGTTTTGTTCATTCTCGCGTTTCTCCTTGGGTATCTCTAGTTTTATTTTATAAGAAGGAATATGATTCACTCTGATTTTGTGTGTATTATTGGATGTTGAAATATGCAATGATTATGTAAAAGTTTACTTTTTTCTTTTATGGATTATTTTTTTGATCAGTTAAAGGGGTCAAAATGGTTTTCAATGATTAATGTTTGTTAAGGTTATTAGTAGCTCAGATATTGAGTGTCTTATAAACAAATAAAAATTCCATGTTTCGGTACAACCATTACATAGATCAAGTGATTCTATTTGTTATGACTTTTAATCGTGTTGTTTTTATGGATTTGATGAATCAAATATCTCATTTGTATCTTGTCACTTTTTTGGTAGTGTTTGTGGATAATGTTTTAGTTTAATCAAGATTCAATCATAAGTATGAGAACCATATTGGTTTGGTTTTGGAAGTCCTCAAGAGTCCCCTTTTCTTTGAAAATATTTCAGAATTCAACTTCTTGATCCAAGAAGTGATGTTCTTGGGACATGCGATTTTTTTGCATGACTTATCAGTTGATTTTGAAATGGAAAAGGATATTTTATTAGTGGAAGATACATAGAACATCATTGAGATTTAGAGCTTCCTCTGTCTTGTTGGATTCCATCAACATATCTTCACGGATTTCCCAAAGTTGGAATCACCGTTGAATGATATCACCTAGAAATTGGTGAAATTCATAAGCGATACAAAGTGTCCACTTTATTTTGATAACTAAAAATTAATCCGACATTGGATACTATTCTGATCTTACCTGGGCTTAGTCAAGTGTATGTAGTTTTTTATGATGCTTCTGGAATAGGTTTGGTTTGTTTGTTAATGAAGGATGCTCCATTGGTGGCAGATGGATATTTTCACTTTAAACTTCCTGATAAGAATTACCCCATGCACAATTTAATGATTTTCATGTTTAGGTATTCATTTAATTGTTGGTGTAAATATCTCTTTGGGGATAGGTTCATAGCTTTTTCTAACCTTAATATTTAGAGTTAGATATTTTCTAAAAAACACTTGAATATTAGAAAGAGGCAGTGGGTGGATTAACTTTATACATTTGAAATCTATTTCTACTACATGCCAAGGAAGGGGAAATTCGTTACAAACACTCTTAGTAGAAATGTTACTTCGGAGGATTTTTTGGAATTAAAGTAAGAGTTTAACCTAGTCAGATTCTTTTCTCGAATTCATCTAGGTACATAGTAGGATATTTTTGTACGATTCTTGCCAGTTTATGTACATTATCATCTCTCGGTGAATATATTATTTAGTGTAAATAGAAGGATAATGAGTTCAGAGGAATTAGAGAATACCTTAATGTTGGGGAGATCATTTCTTGCTGGTCTCTCTCTTCAGATGGTATTATCTATTTTGGAAATGATTTGTTCATCCCAACATCTTTGAAGAGCTCATTTTTTATTTATTTTCATATTTCTTTTTGGGGAACAAATCTAGGATCTAAAAATATGTATTATGACATGAGATTACGATTCATATGGCTGAGTATGTAGCATCCTTTTTCTGATTGTGTATCTCTTTGTGACACCTCCCAACATATAATGGATGTGCATATGAAACCTTCAAGTTTACTCAAACATCTACTATACATGGTTTGGAAATGGAATGAGGTATCCATGGAATTCATTGCTAGATTACCATAGACACTCTGATTATGGAATTCAATCTTGGTGGTGATTAATCAGTTATCCAATTCAGCTCCTTTGATTCCGATTAGGAATACCACACAAATTGTGGATTTGGGTAAGCTATATATATAGAATATTATGAGTTTATATGGGGATTATTATCCAATTATTTCAAACATATATTCTATTTTTTCATTAAGGTTCAGGAGGAATATTTAAAAGGTTATGGGGTCTCAGGTCAAGTTCAGTACAACTTATCATCCATAGAAAAACGGTTATACATAGTAGGAAATTGAAAAACTCTAGGATATATTTCATGACTCTATATTGGTTTTCAATGGATCTTGGGATTTTAAACAATGTATGATTAAATTTTATTATAATAAAGTCATGAATTGTTGATCAGAATTGATCATTTCAAGTATTTGTATAGTTAGCGTTCAGATCGTATCTTTTTTGGGCAGATGTCAGTGAATCTTCTTTCATGGGATCAAGTTTGGTTATAGAGATATAAGAAACAATTTAGGATATATGATGGCATTGATATACAATTTCGAGTTGAAAAAAATATTATGTAGATAAAAAATATCCCCATTTTTATTTTTCCATAGGTGACTTGGTTTTTTGTGAAATTCTCTCCTTAGTTGGGAATTATGTTTATCAGTTTCCATTGCCAGTTTTATTAATAGGCATTGATGATGTTTTCAACATATCATATTTTATGAATTACCATTATAATCTATATCATATTTTAATTTGGTAAATGATCGAGTTAGAGATATATGTTATTATTGTGGAGTAGAAAATGTATATTTATAACTCTTAAGTGAATGTAATACATGGGAAGTTTATTCTATTGGATATAGTGTTATGGCAGTAGAGATAAATTTCTCATGAGTCATTAGTGTGATATTCTTTGATGAAGGAAAACTGGAATCACCTGTTGTGAGATATCATGTCCCAAGTCTAGATGAGTGATACCACATAAATATTCTTCTGGTTGAATCCACATTCCAGGATACCAAGATTTTTTTAGATCGAGTTACCTTTCTCTTTGGAGTGACTAACCTGAATACGCCTCGCCTCCTACCCATAAAATTCTTTTTTTTATGATTATTTGAAGGTTGTTGTCATAGAAATCTTCATTACTATTGATTATTCTTTCCCACTCATCACATTCAATCAATTACTTACCGAACTGGGGGGAATTAGATTTAGAAACCTCCTTATCATAATGAGGAAGGTCATAAATAAAAGAATCCCATACTAAAGATTCACGACCTTTAATATAGTTTTCCTCTTATTTCTTGGAAACCTTCATATGTAGAATGTATTTTCTTTAGGATCGAGTAGCAAGAGGTCTAGGTAGAGGGAGTAGTCTCTCTTCCTATGTAGCCTCCAAGAGTGCAGGATAAAACATTCTAGATCAATTAGAATGTTCTTCCCGTTCCCTGTAGAGGATATTATATATTCCTCTACAATGTCAACTTCCTTGGACTCAAAAGGCATTTTCAATGCAGAATCCCTATCCACATTGGAATTCGTCAAACTCTTGGGGAGGATCATGTCATGGGAGACATTCACTTCATTCTCTTCCTCAAATTAATGTCCTTCATCATCTCCCAGCACTGAAAAACAGTTTTGAGAATTAATAAAATTTCTTCCTGACTTACCCATGTCTTCATAGGATGGTCTTGCCTACAAGAGTTGTACTTGAATGTCTAGACCTGTGGGCTGCTCATATGCACAACCTATGAATTAATGTTTTTTGTTAGTGTCTTTATATTCCCAAACATGAGGTCCACTGGGACCATGGTAATCACAGACTTACAGGAACACAATATCATCATTAATAGATCTCAGTGAAACCAAATGTCTTGCCACACCCAAATCCAAGGATGCCTCCCTTTACACTCCACCCTCATTCATTGCCTCCCCTGACCTTTCTTGCATCATGGGGCTAATACCCAATTTTTTTCCAAGTGGGAAAAGACTTCCACAACATGTGGCTCTAATTACTTAGGCCTAACACTCTTTATTTCACATGTAGTCATCATAGTAGTACAATGCATGAGCTAGTTAACTTTGTAAGAGAAAGGATCATCCTACGAACTGCCTTCCAGAATCAGCAAAGGAGAAAATTGAGGATGAATCCGACAATCCTCTTCTAGAATATGACTAGCTTGTTTTTTGAAACCCAATTCACAGTTCAATAAATCAATAAATTCCAACAGCTTTGGGTCATCATAACCATTGGATTTCAGGGTATGGAATACCATCATTGGGTCTGTGACACCCAGAGTTTCAACAGCCATAGTCGTTAGAGATATATTCCAATTCTGTGGAACTTCCTTCATTGTCCCTGATTGATGTAGGCAACCACACCGACATACATTAGATGAGTTCCCCAAACAGTGACCTGAAGAGAAGAAGTTAGTCTAGGATTCGAAAATTACCAGTTGTTTTCACAGTAATTCCTCCCCAACTATGATCCAAATGCAGTCAATAGGTGGTTTAGAAACATCAACCTCAACCTAGATGCACGGGGATATGGGATGAAATAATGACTCGATTATTATATCCAAAAACAAGTAGTTTCTAACCATGTATCCCAGCATAAAAATGATTGAAGTATTTTGGAAGGGAAGGGGGAGTTTAGAAAAAGTAACCCAGATAGCTATCCACGGAGCATCACGATTCTGGTAAAAATCATAGGACTAGTGGGAAAGATATCAGTGATATCAATTGTAAACATGGGGAGCTCTATACCACACATAGATTAAGTATTCATCCAACAAAAAACAAACCATAATGTCCCACTTGTCAAGAAGCCCCACGACAGCTCTGTCCGGTAAACCCCAGGTAGTGAAAATGAACCGATCGAAATAGTCTACCAAAGGACGATGAAACCTGAAGTGAGCCACCATGTTCTGGAAACCTGGAGCTCTACATTTTATTTTATCTCTATTTGGGTGCATCTTTGGACTCTTGGGGAATATAGATCATATTTTGGGGAAAATGAACAAAAATTCATCGATTTACATTTTTTTTAATTAATAGTGTCTAGGTATAATTATTTTTATTGATTTGCGGGTTTCCCCCAATGTTCAGAGAATGTTCATGTTGGGTTGGAGGATTTTATGAAAATTTGACTTTTCATAGCTTTCAGGATAAATACTCATCATATAATGTTATTACACTCTATGTAATGTATTTGGGGAACAAGGAATGAGTCTGGAATATAGATTTAATGAATTACACTACAAGTATTTGGGTCAAATCATGTATTGGTAAAAATTTGGTGTTTTATTAAAATATTGATCGATTATTCAACTTACATGAGTTTTATGGATTAGCTGAATTATATTTAGATTTTATAACCTTTTAATCTTGTATGTTGGGATTCTATGATGATGAATGGATGATATCTGTCTCATTTTTCTATAGGATCTTTTTCTCTCAACTGAGTATCTATCCAAGGAGATTTTGGGGACCTCATCTCTATCCAAATTTCTTTTTTAGTGATTGATATTCATTTATACTTGGTTTCATTGATCTAGGTGAGTATTCTTTTTAATTATTTATTTCCATAGATCACAATATCGCTATTTATATATAGTTTGGGATCTTTTGATCCATTGTTTTCCATTTTATCGATTATTTTCTAGATTCTTAATGATGTTTTGTTCTTAGGGATGACCATTTATTGGTTTTAGTGTGGAAGATAAGTGTTATTTGAGATATGTGGTGAATTTTCTTATCTTCTGACTATTTTTTTTGTGTATTCAATTATGAGTTGTGTGGATTGATTATAAGGACTACATTGTCGTTGTTGTGTTCTTTCTTATTGGTGGATCACATTTTAGGAACGTATGACCATATTTTTGAGGTAGTTGGTTCCATCTCTAGCCTATGTTGAATAAAATTCAATAATTTAGTTTTGTTATATTATTTAATAAATTTTAAATGTCCTAATTTATTTATGTAGATGGGTTTGAGATATAGGTTTTTGATAAAATATCGGTTTTCCATGATTTTGGTAAAAGAAATGGTATTTTTAATTTATTGTGAAATGGATTTATGGTATTGGTTTATAATAATAGTTTTGATGAAATTGGTTGGAAAATTTATCACATTGTATTCCTTGGTACTTAGGTGGAAGGTTTAGTAGTATTCCTCATTCATTAATACTGTCGTCTGACAAAAAGTTATTTTTTTTATTATGAAAACCTTAAAACCTGGGGATACACGTCACAGAGGACAGAAATAATGAAGTCCAATTGAGTCCTTCTGGATCACATTGACACATTTGAACGGAATAGAGTTAAGACTATCATTAATACTATCGTGATTTCCACGTATTGCGTGTTTCTCTACACCATTTTCTATTTTTTCTAGGGTATTGATAGAGCTTTTAAGAGGTTAAATTTATGGGGTGTTCCTATAAATACTAGATTTGAGGCATAGTTCAAGGAGATTAATGTGAATGATTTTATATGATGGGTGTTTGAGTGTCCTAGCTACCCTGACCTAGTGTGATCCTGGGCATAATGTTACATTTGTGTTGAATTTTAATTTTTTAGTTTCACTTCGATGGATTTGATATTAGATGTGATACATGATCTTATTTGATTTGATATATATATATTGATATATGTATATGAAATTATTTTAATTTAATTAAATGTATTATTTTTTAAAATATGAAAAAGGGAAAATAAATTTTTTCCATTGTTTTGATATAAAAAATGTTAAACTGCTTATCATGTCTTGTTTTCCTTAAAGTTGAGCATAGTTAGATTATTTTATTAGGACTTGTTAGGGAACACCTGGGTCATATCCTACAATTCTTGTTATAACACACTCGGTGTACCCCTTCAGACACATGTAGATAATTATATATCTTTTGATGCTGGGAAAGTCAAATGACCATAGTGAGGTGGAAGGGTTTTCTATCAGCTAGGTATATGTAGTTGGTAATGAGATAGTGGGAGTTTCCCATGCTATCACATGAAGGTAGTTAAAGTAGATATTTTAGTTTTTTTTCATTTTCAAGTATATTTTTTACTTGGATATTGTTTAGAAATCTTTTAAGTTGTATCGTTTCTTCACGGGTGTGAGTCGTCATCCCTTTGGGATTAGGAACACCATTCAGGTATGTAGAAATTCGGGCAAGGTACTATTTTGAGAGGGTATCTAAGTCAGGTTTCTCACAATACTAGAGTCAAATGACAAGTAAAAATTCTTAAACATAACTTGAATTATAAGTTTCTAATAGATAGATGAAATCATGGGTTCTTGAAAGAATATAATAGTCATGGTGATTTTCGAATGTGAGGTTTTTCTATAAAATCTGAGTTAAATTAATTTCATTAAAATGAAACATGGGTTCAAATGGAACTATAATGGTGGATTAAATATCTTAACAAAAAATGGGTCTTAATTGGAAATAATAGACTAATGGTATAAATTGGTACAAGGTTAGGATAGTAGTGAAAGGATTTTTTAAGAAAGAGGGAGTGGAATTTTTTGAAATTATTTCAAAAGTTATTAAACTTGGTATCATCCAAATATGGATGTAACATATTAATTCAGATAGAACACATCAATTTCAGGTGAATGTGAAAATGAAATTCTACAATATTGACTTTGAGTAGGAAATTATATTAAAAAACCAGATGGTTTCAGGGAAAATCTAAATAATGAATAAGATGAAGATGAGACTATATAGATTGAAAATGGCTCCAATGAAATGAAACCAATATTTTAAAAATTTAATTGGTGAGAAAGTGTACATTTGAAGAAATGTTGATCACTGTTACATTTAGTTGGTGTTTAAGTATATGAGTTTTATTCTCTTTCTCTTGAATGTGGTGTACATGATCCTGGTAGGTTTAAAAATTATGAAACCTCCAGAAGGGAAAACATGTTTTTTCAAAAAGATATGATATGAAAAAATAATTTAGGATAAAAACATATTGTTGATAAAGACTGAGGGTATTAATAAAACAAAAAACATTGTTTTCTCTCCATTAGAATACAATATAAAGATAATCAAATTATTCCTAATGTGAAGGTATAATCCTTTTTAACTCCATTTTATGGGAACATAAAACTATCCCGGATATCAGGTCTTGAATATAATAAAAGTTTAATTTACATAAGATATATAAATAATAATACACGCAATGGTATACAATCATTATGACATTGAATTTTGAATTTGATTTGTCATCTATTTCATAATATACATGGGGAATGAACAGAAGATGTTGTGAAAAGGATCATCTTCTATCTTAATTGGTTATAAGATAAAATATTATTTTCCAAAATATATTTATAATTACCTGGGTATATATATGTAGTCTTTATGGGAGATTTAGACACTTGGAAGAGTAAAATTAACTATGTGTTCTCTTTCGAAGGAATTATTATTATATTAATGGTGTGATTTTATCTAGTAGAAGTTTTTTTTCATAATGGAAGTGGAATATATTGCTAAAATATATGTATGGAAAGAATATATATGTTAAAGTAATCTGATGGAGGTGTTATGTAGGTGATCAGAAAGTCATTTTTTATTCTATGATAGTCAGATTGAAATATATTTGGCTAAAAAACTGATGTTTCACTCACGATTAAAATATATTACTCTAAAAAATAATTTCATCTAAAATATGATGGATTATGTTTAGTTTGATTTATGAAATATAGCCAAAAGATAAAATGAAACTGACATGTTGACCAAAGATTTATTTCATGAATGTTTAAAAACAATTTCTGTCTTAGTGGGCCTTGGGTGAATGAAAGGTGGAATGAGATAGTAACACTATTGTAAAAGTAGGATTTATGTTTTACCACAAGATAGAGGATTACAAGGTTTCCTTGAAATAAGTATTCAAGTAGGTTACTGTTATGATTGGTGAATTTTATTTTAATTTTCTTTTAGGTTACCAGATGGTGAAACTTTGAAAGATATGACAAGACCTAATGTTGAGATAGTGGCATTGAAAAGTTATATTGAATAAAGGACATCAAAAATATACATTTGGAATGAAGTGTGAGGATTATAAAATATTTTTAAGATATTATAATATGTCAAAAAAATTTGGAAAGGTCCATATGATGATGATGATACATAAGAGCCATCCATCAACGTTCAACAAAAAGGTTGGAATGGAAGGGTTATCAAATGATATGTGAAATTAACCTTTTCAGTTCACTATATATTGGTGGTCAATCCATGAGTGTCTATAGGAAATTTTATGTAACCATGTTCAATATGGTTCCTTCTAAATTTTTGGAAGGTGGTTTAATCGATTAACATTATTGACCAAAATTATAAATGTGGGGTGGGACCACATGCACACATATTTTGAACATAGTGATTGGTATTAGTGATCTAATTTCAGTAAATTTCCAAAGTGATGGAAATTTTTTACCTTTTGATAGTAGTGGATATACACAAGTGTTCCCTTTTGGATGTAGGACATAATGGTCGAACTAGACAATCCATATGTGTTTATTTGTGATTTTTATTTCTTTTCAATGATTCCTATATGATTTATTTGAGTTCATTTGTGGATTTAGATAATTTAGTAATTTTGGGTGTGTTAAAATTTTCCATGTTATACCACATTTATTTTCATATGATAGTTTGGTTAGATGAATTTCCAATGCGTTTTTCCTACTTTTAAATGTTTTGTTGGTATATTTTGATTTATCTGTGGCTAGCGTGATTTCACAAGATATATGTTTCCCCACATAACAATTTCCTTATATTCAATATATAGAAAGATCAAATCCCATATAAAAATATAGTATCTGAGGATAGTTTTAATTACTCATCAATAAATATCTTAGAGACTTACTAGTAAATATAATGACACACATGATAAATCCAACCATCAAAGAGAATGTAATTATATTAAATATTTATACCATGTGACCTAGGAAGTAATTGCCTCTTTTTTTTCTAATATTTTTCAACTAAATAAATATTAAAAATATTCACTTTTTCATAATTTAAATAACCTTTTGGATATATATATAGATATTGATCCCTAGAACATAGACTACTTATCTAAGTCAATTTTGAAATAAATTTTTTAAAACAAATTCCTCACTTAAGGTACCATTAGTCCCATATTTCTATTAATAATATGTCTTTGACCTATATTACCTTGAAAAACCAATCACCCACTTTTACCTATTATAGGAACATAAATTATGTTCATTTATAAATAAACCTTACAAATTTATAGCCTCATCAAAATGACTATTCCATGATATTTATGCTTTCATTAACCCATAAATGTATTTCCATTCCAAATATAAGAACCATGTTTATTATTTACATATTATATCTTATATGAAAGGTTTTAGTATTCCTAATATAATAAAATTTAACCTTTCTTAGTGACATGAAAATTGTATCTCTCCAATTCTCTAAATCCTTCAATTAACCTACATTGTACTTTTGTCTCTAGAACAACGACTCTCACTGAGACATGTGGGGTTTATTTCTTCTGTGTACTCTTTTTTATCGTGATACTTGAATTATTGTAATTTTATCATTATATCACTAACTATGTTGGATATATAATACCATTGTATATGTAAAGATTTTATTTCCATAATTTCTTTTTTATCTATCAAATAATATAATGATATATTTGTCATCTCGTGATGAAATCTTCTGGCTACTAATATCCTTAAAAAATACATTGCACCCCTAGAAGTGTTTATATTATTGAACAGGTTTTCATTCATAATACAACTCTTATGAAATCTAATTTACCACCATAGTGGCCACACTTGGTAAAGTGTGTATGTCGTTGTCTATAGTGTATATTCATAGAAGGATCATGGAAGAATTTCATGTCTCAACATCAATCTCTCCTTGTATATAAATTGATTTGGGATAACATTCCACACCATTTTAATTATTAAAAAATGTTTTGGTAAATATAACCACTGTATAAATCTGATTAATATTTATTTATCTTCATACCATGTTGATTATCTATTTTTTTTATATTCCTTAAATATCTTAATGAAATTTTACTTATGTCACATAATGTTGATATATCCATATCTATTATTATCATAAGAAAGTAATGAAGTATGATAATACAAAACTATATTTAACTCAAAATGGTTCTCTTGGATCTATATGATATTTAGAATTTAAAATTTAATTATAAATGGATATTTATTAATTTTTTTATATTTTAAAAAATCATTAAAAATTACTTTGTTTTCTAACATAGGAGATTCAATGTTCCCTTCTATTTTTCAACACACTGACTAAAATTTCAAGCACAACACCCTAGAAAGAGAAAAAGAAGACCATGAACATGACTCCCTATATTTAAGAGGTTTTTGAAAAACAATGAGAGTCTATAAGAATGGTTGTGAAATTTTACTTTTGACATTATTACAAATAATTAAATTTAAATAAAAAAAATATAATATAACATTAGAATAAGCATAATGAATTAAAAACAATTCAAAACCATATTCAATAGATAATATTAACACACCATACATAAATGATACCCATGATCAATATATTTTAAAATCACATGTGTCTCCCATAGTCCGCTCAATACAAACAAATAGGAATAAAATATTTGATATACACTATAAAAACATGAGTCTCTAATTGTAATAGTCTCCCAAAATCCATCCACCTACACTACAAAAGTCCTATATTAAACATTTCACATTAAATTATATATAGAGTTTTCATTCACACCGTGTTTCCTATGAAGGATGTGAACATAAATCTTAGGAGGGTCTTACCAATATATCCTATATATACAGAAACATATATTGTGTATTCATATTTATGAAATAAAACCAAGAAAAAATATACCATATGAAAACAATTATATTAGATAATTGTTTTTAAACAAGGACACCATGACACACAACATTTTTTTTTGTAAAAGTCATTTATATGGTTATTATAGCCACATTTCATTATAAAACTATCAGGGAATGTCATCAAAATATCTAGTAAAATGAATATTGGAATTCAAATATTTGGAAACTAGGAACAAATTTGAGGTGGGAGTCATGGTATTTATCCACTTAGATATGTCAAATAATACCATCAGGTTAAGGTCCCATGGATACTTCTCATTTCCACTACTCAATATAAGAACCATAAAATGCAGGTAATATCTATATCCAACCACATGTATAAATCAAACTATTATCCTATTAGGGAGTGTTGTTTAATAGACATTCACATGAATAACATGTATCATTTTATGTGGTTAAAGGAAGAAATATAAATAGCCAACCTCCTACATAATCCCAACAAACACCCTCCTTAAGGTTGAGTTTTTAAGAATTAAAAACTCATTAAATTATAAAAGGTAAGCATGTACATTGTTAACCTACACCAAAATCCCTATATATTCACTAACTAACTCATTGTTTTCACCAAAACAACCCATCCATGATAAACATAAAATCAGGTAAGATGAGATTAGTTTTAGCACATGGTTAGCATGAAAAACACACCTGAATGACTTGATAGTGGGGTAGGAAGAACGATTATACATAGCCCACCCTAGATTACCTCTTCATCTATAACATCTAAATAAATAAAAAACTAACATGTACTCATTATGATCTAAGGGCCCTATCCCATACATAACTTACAAGCCCAACATAAAGGTCATGTCTGACCAAACATAACTCTACATCCTTCTTAGGGTAAACACTATATTGGAGGGTCTGTCAGTAATACACATACCTAACATTACTCCATCTATATCAAATTAATGGTTCCCTATCACCGTAAGGTGTCTCACTAGATGTTTGATCCCTTTTAAAAACCATATAATGCCCAAATTATACTCTTATAATAACTAAAACTAACATTATTTACCCAAAGCTACAAAACATCTGACATTATCCAAGACTACTATGAATTCCTACTAGTACTTCGTTCTGTATCATGTTTCATCCCCAATCCCTCTGGAATTTCATTTCTATGGAAGCCCATTTCCTTTCTCTAAAATTACCATTTCCACTATTCACACCTAAAGGGAGTGACTGCCCTCTTACACAATCAAAAATAATCTTATGAGAAATACCTAATTGATTTACATGGGATTCTAGGCTCACTCCCATATTCCCACCCTATAATGAGAGGTGTTATTCCCATATAAATTTCCTTAATATTGATCAGGAAAAAACCTATAATTTCATTCCGTAATACATAACCATTTTAACTCCATTGAGTAACTCACTAGAGCTCGCCCATTTTAAAAAATAACTCATATCACATATGTGATTAAGTATTAATGGGACTAATTACCAACTAAACTGATATATATGGTATTTTAAAAAAATTAACTTTTATGGTGTGAAGTGGTATCCCACACAGATTTAAAAAGACCAAACAAAATATAAAAAAATGAAAAAGAAAGAAAAATTCTATCATAAAAGTAATTCAAATTTTAAAAATGAAAATTTCAAATTGTAAGTGCAAAAATATATGTGAAACCTCAAGACTATTGTCATCACTTTTCCTTGAAATATCTCCTAGAATGCCTTACATCATCACTAAAACCCATAAAAAACCAATTTAATTAGACAAGAACATCCCACGCCTCTGTTAGAAATCCCTTTTCATTGATAACCAAAGCCAAACCCCATTACATAGAAACTACTAAATAACCAAATAATCATTATAGGATCACCACTATAGTAATATTTAAAGGAGAACAAGATTATAAAATTATAACATGTCTTAATCGACAACACCATGAAAAGGATGATACCACCTGAGTCGAACCTATAGTATTCGAGAAAGCTCTAGAAAACCATCATAGAATTCACATTGAGAAGCATAAACACCTCAAGGAGCTGACACATTAAATGTAGTTCACCCACAAAAAAATATAAACACTCCCCCATAATGATCAAAAAATGATCACTGAGGGCCATAGAACAAAAAAAGGGGTTATGTGTGGTGAATCTTGTTGAAAAAGTATATTAAAAATTAATAAAATTAAAAACTTGTGATGATTAATATAAAATATATGGGATCCATACACAAACACGAATAGAATATGTAGCTAAGAAACATCAAATCATAATCTGCATCCACTAATTGCACCATCATACTAGACTAAAAAAGGGGTATAACATAATTGTGAAGGAGAAACAAGAAGTGATGGGGTTAAATTAGGCCCTAAACAAAAGAAACAAAGTGCCAAAAGAAATATGAAACCCAACTCTGTTGAAATGTAAGACATCGATGAATAAAATTAATCCATAAGTGGATGAAGTGAGATATGGGAATGGCTAGTAAGAGGGATAAAAGAGAGGTCCACTACCTTGGGAAGTCAAAAAACAATAATTGAACTACTGAGGGAGGAAGACGAGGGAAATCACCTATAAAAAAAATAAAGAGTCCCTCACTAACCGAGGGAGGTGGAAGAGACTCATTGCTTAGGGTAAATGGAGAAGATGCCCAAAGTCACCAAGGTATAGCGAAGAGGGATTCTACCTCAAGAACATGATCAAGAATTCTTGAATCTATGTGGGAGGGAGAAGAGGGCCTCCACCAAGTTATATGGTGAAGAATCCTTAAATTGATGAGGGAAGGAGAAGAGGTATATTATAAACAAAAATGGGACCATTAAGGTTCTAACCATTATAATGGTACCACCTACATCAACAATGGAGTTATCTAATAAAACCACAATTCCCCAACCACAATCCAAAGCCACATCAAGCATCAATACTATCTCAAACACCTATATTAACCCACAAATCATTTTTACTCAATTATTTTGTTTTATAGTTAATTTCATAATTTAATTGAAAAGGGAAAATCCAAGAAAATATCACCAAGAAGCCTTTAATCACCCCAATTATAATAAAAAACATGTTAATGAGCCATTAAATTCCCTCAACACTGTTAAAAATAAAATTACCACCATATGAAACTCAATCTATCACTTTTGAAAATTCAATTAGGTAAAACCACATGATAAATCCACCAGATGAAATACCTCCTTTAAAACCATGATAAAATAGAAAAAAATTTATCTTTATGACCTATTTATTATAGTACCCCCTAATGACCCATCAAAATGATAAAAAATTAGCTATTACCCATTAAATTTAAATATCAACTCTATCTTGGAAAACAAAAAATTGGAATAAATATCATGAAGAATAATATATGAGAGGAAGGGAGGAGATCCTACCTCTACTGGTGTGATAATTGATCTATAAACCATTTTTTTGAAAGAGAAACATGTGAGTAAAATCAAAACGGACTTCCAAGGGAAGATAACTCGACTTAAAGGTCTCCCCTATATAGTCATATAGATAAAAGGGAAAAGGGTTTGAATAGAAAATTTCAGTACTAACCCTGATTAAAAAACACCTAGGAACCTACTAAGTACTCATTAATCTATATTTAGTACCTGGTTCTATATAATCAACTTAGTACACCACCACTTTTTACATTATAGGGATCTAGAACTTATAGGGCCACTACCGAAGGAACCATATACCCTATAGATCTCTACCTAGTGGAAGATTGTATGTCAAATATTGTTTAGTCTACCACCCAACCCATCCTTACTTCATACACCTGATCCACCACCCACACCTACCATAAATACCCAAAACACATAAAAAACACCATATTGAGATGTTCCAAATTTCAAAAAAACTATTCAAAATCAAAATTCTCAAAACTCTTGAACCTTTAGAGGTCATAATTAGAATTTTTTAAAACATATTCCTTTCTGTAATGATTTTGGTCATTAAAAAAATCCCCAAATAGAACATCTCATCCTAGATAAGTGTCTGGTATGATCCCCTAATACAAGATCCAACCATCAAAATCTAGTTTCCTTATAAATTATCTATTAAAAATTTTCATGATTCCACCATTTATATGTCTAATTTAACTAAAGCAGCATTCATAAAAAACTCCCAATCTAGAACAGAAACACTAATTTCGATCTGAATGGCATATATTATTCTATCACATCTTACCAATATAAAATAACATGAATAAGAACATGTCAACTCCATTAGGAACTAACATCCTTAAAATTGGAACCAACATACAATGATTAGAACTCTCAATCTATAACACGTTGCATCATCCCTGATGAAACATGGAAGAACATGAGCTTTTCATAAGGTACTTTCCATAACACACTATAAGGACCCAAACTTAAAACATTACATAATCATGAATTAAATGAATAAATCACTTCGATGATCTTTTCAGGTTTAGTATTTTAGATAATTAGGTTATAACATTTACATAACAACATAAATATTACATGCACACAATTCTACTCAGTATCCATTTTTTCATAAAATAAAAACTGATGAAAAAAAGGGTCATGTCCAGTTCCATGTTTTTTATAGCAAGACTTTTCCTTGATCCCATCCTTGACCCTATTCATCTTTAAGTCCCGTGAAAATCATTTCAAAACATGGTATGAGAATAAAAATCTCATTAAGTGTTATAAAATAAGAATGAAATCATTAGTCCATAAATATATTCAAAACATAAAATCGTTTACATACCTCATGAAAACATAAGATTTATGAATAAATACTTGTAATCACAAATCAGAAAGGTACTTATGGAATTCATATCATAATTACATTGTAGCTATCACAGCTATATAGGGAGTTACGTTAGAATACCAATCACATTATATTCCCTAAATCTCTTAAGAGAAACAATCAAGTTTACCTCTATCATGTTACCCAATGCATTGGAGAGCTATCGCGGGATCACCCGCCCTAGGATTATCACAGAACCACCTGTACATGTAACAATTCCCAAGAACCGTTACATATTCTTAACACATAAAACAAACATAAAGGAAATATAACATTTCCACATTTCCATCACAATATATCATTTAAATATTTTGACATAAAAAAATCATTATTAAATCCATTTTCAATACCAACATACATAAAAAGATTATATGAAATTTATTTTCCTTTTAAAAACATTACAGCTTGTTAAGGAATCCAAAAGATCAAATAATACTCACGGCGGCGAAAAGGTCATTGTTAACGTGTACTCTAAAAAGTATCATTTTTTTGTCGTTTAGTAAAATTCTTCATATAGAAACAATTCCTTTTGAATAAAAGTAAAATTAAAAGGTGTTTACACAGCGTATTAAAGAAAATCGTGTATTAAATTAAAATATTTCTCAATGAAAGGAGATTGAGATGAAGTCCCTTACCTCGTGTCTAACTTGACCCGTTAGTTCTTTAATATCTTGAATAATAAACTAAAGTTAATTTATACTTTCTTAAGAACACTTTTCAAGTTTATTATTCCTTTTATATAACTTATTACCATGTTATATACATTATGTTATCATTTAAGTTAATCATGGTTGTTTTTTTGATATTTGGTACTTGAGTAAAAAATGAACACCTTATAATTACAAGTTGTCCATGTGGTCAATAGTACATTATCTACATAATGAAATTAATGATTTAGATATCATATACATAATATATATCTACTATGTATATGTATTTATAATAGTACATAACATTTTGGAGATAAGAAATGAAATGCATTGTTCATGGATATGATAAGCCGTACATACACAGGAACACTATTTTCATTTCTATTTCATACTTTAATGGAGATAAATCATATGGATACATAGGTATATTATAATTACAGTATAATATTATATAAAATATCATTTACTCAATCATTTATACGTCCCACATATGCCATTAATGAGTCATATCACTTTGAGGTGGTGGTAGTCCGCACTTCCTCAAATGAAATTATCTTGTTTACCAATTATGGAAAACATAAAGGTAGGATATAAATGTAAAACAAAAAAGAGTAAATAAAATATAAACATATTATATAACATATATAAATATATCTCCATCTTAATTTCCACTATGAGAGGCGGTATGAGATAATCGAACAATTATCGTTTCATGAGGCGTTAGTTTTTTATCAATAGAAACAGTATGATCTTCACCCATTAAATGGAGGTGTGTGTAAGTGTAGTTTTAATCATTCTAATAAAAACATCCTAGAATATTTAGGATAATGGTGTAGTTATAAAGGAATGGAATAAAAATATATTAGGGGTTGGAGAAGTAAAATAAAAGAAAAGAATTTAAAAGATACAATTACCTTTAATTTGGGTAATTCCCTTTAGTTTGAACAAAAATGACTTCTTGAAGTGCCTTCTGCCTAATGTAAGGATTATAGGAGTAGTAGAGGGATTTTTATAACTTATTTTTTCAGGGTTTGGATGATCCAAGTGGATTGACAGGTGCGAGGGATGAGTTAGAAGTGAGGGATTTTTATAAGGGTGGGGAGGGGCTCTTTAGGAACGTGTGAAAATATTATTTTATTATATAATGATATTCGGTTTCTAAAGGTCCAAAACTAATTACAGTAAAATATAAGATGACTCATGGTTGAAATAAAATCATCCAATAATAATTGGAATGGTTTTTGATATTGTTTTAATATTTATAATCTTATTTATTTAAATCATTTATTAATGAGGAAAATACTGCATCATTATTTTGTCAAAAATAATTTAATTTATATGATGTATAAAAATTATAAAAATAACCCATGATGTAGGAAATTGTTTTATCTTTCCAATGAATATTTACAGTCGAAAATATTACTTATATAACCACATGTAAAAATTTATTTTTTAAAAGATATCTTTTTATGTTATTTTTGTCATTATATTAAGTTAATTTATTTAAAGTGTCATTATCAATCCCAAGTGGCTCCATGGGGTCCCAAAATAGACCCAAGGATGATCATGGTGGGACATTACTCATCCAATAAGCTTAGGACAAGTGTTAAGGATATTTTGTAATATAATGATATTTTTTTACATTAAATTTCCATATTTACCTTTAACCGTGGTAAATAAAAATCAAAAGTTACTATTCACCAAAAATTATTTTCATCTTATTGAACCAAATTTGAATTACTAATAACAACCATGTATTTCAGATTTTTGAAATTAAATTCACAGAAGCTGTAAAATTTCATTTAAACGAAAAGTCAGTTTTTTAACTACTACTTAGTGGTTTCACTATTCATCAAAAATTTATGTTTTTCAAAAAAAATACCAAAAAATAATCCTAATCTATATTTGATATCCATAATTCAAAAATTATGTCTATTTTACCAATTTCAAAAAATAGAAGTTGGATTAATTAATTTAAAATTAATTCTTATTTTCAAAACAAATAGCGTGTTTTTAAGAAACAACAATGGTCAAAAGATGAACACTTGTTTATGTCCAGTTTCATGGTGAAATTAATTCCAATTACCAAAATTGGATCAATTGGTAAAACTATAATCTAATTACACTTTAAATCCAATTAAAAATAATCATATAACCATATAAATAAATTACATTAAAAGGCAATTTAGAATAAAAATACAGTATTTTCACTAATTATTAATAAATGGACTTTATCAAAAAAATACCAAAAATTTACCCAAAGTAAATTTTGATGTCCCTTATCTAAATAAGGATTTTATTTTGTCAAATAGAACATATTAAAAATACCAAAACTAGATTTAAAGAGGGTACGCCTTCCAAAGGTGGTATGTCGACCTTTTAGCGAATATTAGAGTATTTATGCTTAAAATTAGATTCATTCATGTTTTAAGCCCATAACTTTTATTGGATAAAATATAAAAACATTTAACAAACAAGTATAATAATATTGTAGTTATTTCTATTCATTCAGGCCAATACAATGACTAGGCGTTAACTACCATTTAAAATAATAATATTATATTATTAGTGTGCAACATAATATTTCAAAGAAACTTGTTGTTTCCTATCAGGTACGCCATCAAACATAGCAATCCCATTTAAAGAAAAATTCATATTTAATTCAAAAATATTAATAAATATTAAAATATATTAATCTTTATTTACTTGGGATGTTACATCCTTCCTCCCTTTTGGAAATTGCGTCCTCACAATTTTTATTCACTTATCAAATAAGTGGGGGTAGTTATCCCTCATAGAATTTTCAGATTCCCAAGTTGCCTCATCAACCATATGGTTTTTCCACAAAACCTTTACCAGGTAAATTACCTTATTCCGCAGCACTTTCCCTCTACGGTCAAGAATATAGACTGGTTGGTCCTCATATGAGAGATTCTCTTCCAACTGAACTACCTCTAGGCTAAAAACATGAGATGGATCTGGCATATAATTTCCCAACATTGAAACAAGGAAAACATTGTGTACCAGGGATAAACATGGAGGTAAACCAACTTCGTATGCAACTGATCCAACTTTATCCATGATTTTATAAGGTCCAATGAACCTCAGACTCAACTTTCCCTTCATACCAAAACACATCACACTTTTCCATGGAGAAACTTTGAGAAAGACATGATCACCTACCTGAAAAGATAGATCCTTCCTCCGGTTATCTGCATAACTTTTCTGCCTTCTCTGAGATTTTCTCAGGTGCTTCTGAATCAACTGAACATTCTCTTCCATCTATTCTATGAATTTCGGTCCCATCAGCTTACTTTCATGTACTTAATCCCAAAATACAAGAGTCTGAAAATGCTTTCAATATAATGCCTCAAATAGAGCCATATGTATACCAGAATGAAAACTGTTATTATAAGAAAATTCAATAAATGAATGTTGTTTGTCCCAACTTCCCTGGTAATCTAGTGAACAAGCACGTAGCATATCTTCTAAGGTCTGAATTTTTCATTCTAGCTGCCCATCTGATTACAGAATAGAAGGTGTAATAAAATTTAATTCAGTACCCAGCCCCTTCTAAAGGCCTTTCCAAAAGATAGAAGTGAACCTAGGATCACGATCAAATACAATGGATAGGGTAACTCCATGAAACCTGAATATCTCTTTAACATACAACCAAAAACGTTGATCTAGAGAAAAAGTATCTCGAACGGGAAGGAAATTAGCATATTTAGTCAACCGATTAACAATAACCCAGATTGCTTTATTACATGGAGATGTGTTTGGTAATTCCCCAATGAAGTCCATGGATATATTTTCTCATTTTCACTCTGGCACCGGTAATGACTAAAGCATCCCTTTCAGAAACTTCCTATTTGCTTTAACCTGCTGATAATTCAAACACTTCATAGTAAATTCAGAAATATCTCTTTTCATTCCATCCCTCCAGTAATACTCCTGAAGATCTATGTACATCTTAGTACTTACAGGATTAACTAAAAATGGGGAACTATTAGTTTCATATAATAAATCATTCTTCAACTGTGAATTACAGTGCACACATAATCTTTTCCCAACCCTCAAAACATAATCATTATCAACATTAAAATCAGGCAACTAACCCTTCTGAACCAACTCTACCTTTTTCTGCAACCCACTGTCTTCTTTCTACACTTTCTTTATTCTGTCTGATAGAGATGATTTCACTAACACATGAAAAAAACAGAAGAATTTTATGCACCAACAAATTTTATGTGAAAGTTTATAAAATCAAAAACCAAAGGATCTCATGCCTAAAGTATAATGGTTTATGAATCATTACTTCTTCGACTCAAAGCATCAACCACTTTAATTTCCATTCCTGGATGGTAATAAATCATGAAATCATAATGATTGATTAATTCCAACCATCTCACCTATCTCATGTTCAATTATTTTTGACTTAATATATACATCAAACATTTGTGGTCAGTATATATTTCACATTTTACACCATACAAATGATGCCTCCAAAATTTTAATGTAAAAACAACAGGAGCTAATTCCAAAACATGTGTTGGGTAATTTAACTCATGAGGTTTCAATTGACGTGAAGTTTACGAAATTATCTGATCATTATACATAAGGATACAACCATGTCCTTTCAATGAAGTGTTACTGTAGATAAAAAGACACCATTTCTGGAAGGTAGTGTAAAAACTTGAGCATTCAACAATATTCTTTTCAATTCCTGAAAAAAAAACCATCACATTTTTTTGTCCAAATGAAATTAACACGTTTTAGAGTTAACTTAGTCATTGGACTTGATAACCATGCATGATTCTCAAAAAACCTCTAGTAATAAGATGATAAACGTAGAAAACTATGGATCTCGATTATATTTGGGGGTGTTGGTCCTTCTTCATCAACTTTTGTTATAGAAGGATCAACCACTATGCCATTTTTTGAAACAATGTGACCAAGGAAAGAAATATGATGTAACCAGAACTCAATCTTTCTGAATTTCCCAAACAGTTTCTTTTCATTTAAGGTTTGTAAGAAAACCATTAAATGACTTTCATGGTCCGATTTAATTTTTGAATAAAACAAAATATCATCAATTAACACAACCAAAAACTTATCCAAGAACTCAACGAAAACTCTATTTATAAGATCCATGTATACAGTATGTGCATTGTTTAAACCAAAAGGCATAAATAAAAATTTATAATGGCCATATCTAGTACAAATTGTGGTCACCAAAATGTCTGCTTCCTTTACTTTCAACTGATGGTACCCTGACCTCAAATCAATATTCGAAAAATACGATGCTCTCTGAAGCTGATCAAATAAATCATCGATATGAGGAAAAAAAGATACTTTTTCTTAACAGTGATGTTATTCAATGCTCTATAATCAATGAAAAGTCTCATTGAACCATCATTATTTTTAACAAATAAGACAGGAGCACCCCATGATGATGTGATAGGTTGAATGAAACATATATCTAATAACTCCTGCAATTTATTTTTTAGCTATAAAAGTTCAATTTGAGGCATTCAATAAGTGGGTTTTTGAAATTTTCTTAGCATCAGGAACTAATTCACCTGTAAATTCAACTTCTTAGTCGGGTATAATACTAGACAACTCATCAGGAAAAGCATCAAGATAATCATTTACCGCTGTCAAATTATTAATATCAATAATTTCTTTATTTTCAACAATATGTGCACAGTAACATTCATTTCCATCTTTTACTAGTTTCTCAGCTTCCTGATATGTTATCAAAATAAAGGGTTCCTTCTTGTACACAAACAAAAAATATTTCAGAAAAAACCTCTTTAGATCTGCAGTCAATCTTAGCATGACATACAGAAAGCCAATCCATTCCCAAAATAACGTCAAACTCTACTAGAGGCAAAATAATAAGTTTTGAAGGTAGATTCCTTCTGCACACAAGGATAGGAAGGTTCTTATAATTTATTTTTGTCGCAACATTTCTCCCAGTGTTTTTACCATAAATTCAGGATTCGTATCTTGATATGGAATTCCCAATTTACTAAAAAACATCTTAGAAATGAATGAATTTGTAGAACCAAAATCAAACAAAAAATTGGCATAATCTGAAAAAACAAAAAGTGTACATGATACTACTTCATTTGATGGCCCAACATCTACTGAAGTAGTTGCAAAGGATTTCACCACCCCTTTATGCTTGTATTCTGGATGCTTTCCCTCAGTAGAGTTCTTTGTTGGACACTCATTGGAATAATAACCCATTTCATTGCACTTAAAAACTTTTACTGACTATAAATCGGATTTTGTCTTACCATTAAGTAGATATTTATAGTGTAGTTTGCAGCCTTATGTCCTATTTTACCACATTAGTAGCACTTACGAGAATTCAAAAGACATTCCCGAACATGATTTTTACCACAATTATCACAAACTGTAAACATAAGTTTCTTACCATAAGACTTTTTTGAAGAGTTCTTCCCTTTCACCTGCCACCACAACATCTTATTCTATTGTTTGTAAAAGAACACCTGATCATCAGAAAACTCCATTTCCACCTTCTTCGCAAAATAAAAATGGTTTTCATAACTTTTGAATTCATGAGAAGCAAAATCCCTTCGATAATTTGGTTATAATCCTAAGTAAAAATAGTTGATTTTACTATCAAGGTGTTGTATGAAATTTGGAGCATACCTTGCGAGTCAAGTGAATTTTTCTTCTTAAGAAACCACTGAGTCATCCTCCTACCTGAATTTTCGGAATTGGTTTTCCATAATAAGATGAACCCCATTATGAAAATATTTCTCAAGAAAAATAGCTTTGAATTCATCCCAATCAAGAGAATCAATCTGCTCATTGTCCCTAACAGTTTTCACCATCGACCAACACTGATCAGCTTCAGCTTCAAAATGGTAAGAAATGAGACTAACCTTTTGATGTTCTGAACAAACCATGACATAGAAAATATTTTCCAGTGATTTAATCCACCCTACTGCTAACACCGGGTCAGATGATCCTCTGAATGATGGGGGATTTTTCCTCATGAAATGCTCCACTACTGACATGTTCCTCTGTGGTTGATCTGGATGATCTCGTACATGGATACCACCACCATTTATAGCCTGAGTCAACTACTCCATCACTACAACAAACTGTTTAGTTTCGATTCCTACCATCTTAGGTTGCTGATTTGAAACGTTGCCTTCATATAGATGTCGTCCCAACATAGCTGCCCTGTTTCCTCTACAAAAAAAACCATTCTGAACACAAAAATATCTTAGGCGAAGCAACATGTTATTTTGTAAATGCTATATCATTTCTATAAAAAATTAATCTAAAAATAATTTATGGATATTAATACAACTATATTCTAACTCAAAAATAGGTCTACACCCACCTCAGATACCAACTATAATGACCCAGCCTTAAAAAATTACCTAATCTTGAATTAAATGAATATTTTACTTTGAGGATCTTTTCAGGTCTAGAGTTTTAGAGAATTAGGTCATAACAGTAACATAAAAACATGAATATTACATGTAGAAAATTCTACTCAGTATCCATTTTCCATAAAATAAAAACTCTTGAAAAAAAGAGTCATGCCTAGTTCCATGTTTTAGATAGCAAGACTTTTCCTCGATCTTATCCTTGACCCTATTCATCTTTAAGTCATGTGAAGAACATTTCAAAACTTAGGATGATCATAAAACACTCAGTTAGGGTTATAAAATAAGAAATAAAACATTAGTACATCAATAAATACAAAACATAAACTATTTTACTGACCTCATGAAAACATAAGATTTATGAATAACATATAGTAATCACAAATCAGAAAGGTACTTGTGGCATTCATATCATACTTACATTGTAGTTATCATAGCTACATAAGGAGTTTCATTGGAATATCCATCATAGTATATTCCTTAAATATATTAGGAGAAACATTCACCTTTAACTTTTTCACGTTACCCAATTCATTGGAGAGCTATCTCAAGCTCATACGCCCTAGGATTATCATGGAACCACCAGTATATATAAAAATTCCCAATAACCATGACATATTTGTGACACATAAAACAAACACAAAGGAAGGGTAACATTTCCACATTTCATAAAAATATATCATTTAAATATATTGACATAATAGATCCATTATCAAAACCATTTTCAATACCAAAATACATAAAAAGATCATATGGTATTTATTTTCCTTTTAGAAACATTACAGCTTGTTAAAAAAGCCAAAAGATCAAATAATACACACAGTGGTGGAAAGGATGTTGTTACCGTGTATGCTAAAAAGAAACATTATATTTTTCATTTAGTAAAAACATTCATAGAGAAAAGATTACTTTTGAATAAAAGTAAAAGTAAAAGGTCTTTTTATAGCATATAAAATAAAATCGTGTATTAAAAGAAAATATTCCCCAATGAAAGGAGATTGATATGAAGTCCTTTACCTTGTGTTCGACTTGACCCGTTCGTTCTTTAATCTCCTAAATAACAAACTATAGTTTATTTATAATTGATTAAGAACTTTTTTCAAGCTTATTATTCCTTTTATATGACTTATTACCATGTTATAAACATTATGAGATCAATTAAGTTAATACTAGTTGTTTTGTCATTATTTGGTACTTGAGTTGAAAATGAACACCTTATAATTACAAGTTGTCTGTGTGGTCAATAGTACATTATATATAGAATTTTATTCATGATTTATATATCATATAAATAATATATATCCAGTATATATATGTATTTATAATAGACCATAACATTTTTGAGATAAGAAATGAAATGCACCGTTCATGGAAATGGTAAGCCGTACGCACACATGAACACTACTTTCATTAAAATTTATTACATTAATGGAATTAAAACATAATGATACCTAGGTATATTATAATTCCAGTATAATATCATATATAATATCATTATCCTTATCCTTTATACATCCCACATATGGAATTAATGATTCATATCACTTTGAGGGGGCCGTAGTCCGCACTTCTTCAGATGAAATTATCACGTTTACCCATTATGGAAACCATAAAGGTAGGATATAAATGTAAAACACAAAAGAATAAAGAAAACATAAACATAGTATATATAATATATAAATACAGTTCCATATTAATGGCCACCATGAGAGGCGGTATGAGATAACTGAACAATCATCATTTCTTGAGGTGTTAGTTTTCTATCCACAGAAACAATATGTTCTTCATCCATTTGATAGAGGTGTGTGTATGTGTAAAATGAATAATTCTCATAAATACATCCTAGTATATTGAGGATATTATTTTTTTATGAAAGAAAAGAATAAAAAGATATTAGGAGTTGGAGAAGTAAAATAAAAGAAACTAATTCAAGAGATACTATTACCTTTAACTTGGGTAATATTTTATGTTTTGAACCAAAAAATAATTCTAGATGTGCCTTCTGTCTAAGGTAAGAATTTTAGGAGGAGAAGAGGGATAATGAGATTTTATTTTGGTAGTGTTTGGACAATACAAGGGGCTTTGAGAGGTGTGAGGAATGAGTTATAAGTGAGGGATTTTTATAAGGTTAAGGAGGGGCTCTTTAGGAATGTTTGAAAATATTATTTTATTAAATAATGATATTCAGTTTCTAAAGGTCCAAAACTAATTAAAGTAGAAGATAATAAGACTCATGGTAGAAATGAAATCATTAAATAAGAATTGGACAGGTTTTGGATATTGTTTTATTTTTTATAATGTAAAGACCTGTAAATTTCAAGGGAATTTTTTTCATAAATTCTTTGGGATTTTACGATTACGCAGTTTCTGACGGCACCTAATTCTGATTCCCGGTGTGCCCGGAATCATTTTCCAAAGTTTAGATCGGGTACGTTCATTGAACAAACGAGCGGGTTTTTCAATCTTTTGAACCGTCGCCCGGAATCAAAATCCGAGGGCCCTGATGAAACCTCATCGCCAGTATTTTCTTAAGAATAACTTCTCTAGAGTTGTGTTTTCTCGAGAAGAGATGTTAAAAATGTGGTTTAACTGTTAAGTGAATAATGTTGTGTCACAACTTTATTTTTCTATGTGGTTTAACTTCCATGTGAGGGAATATCCTAACTCCTCTTGTTAGGATATTAGTGAGGTGGGGCCCACAAGATCCCCACCCATTAAATTTCCTCTAACCCTCATAATGTTGGCAACCCCCCCCCTTTTAATTTTTGACCTTCCCACTTCTCTTATTAATTGAATGCAAACACATATGTATTCAATTAATTGAAGCTATTTAATTAATTGAATTAGATGTTTTGAATTTTTAAAATGTTTGTATAAGTGAATAAAATAAGGCAAAGCCTTATTTTATTTTAGTTTTGGTTTTAGCTGTGCGAAGAAAAGGGGAGAGCTCTTGTGTGTTTTTACTGAAGAACTTCATCTTCTTCGCGAAGAATGAAGACTTCGACGAAAAACGATGTCCCCGCAAGGAGAGATCGACATGCCGTCCCTTCTTCTCTGCACAACCGTTATGTGACGCCTTTCCCGAACAACGATGACGAGCCCTATTTCGATCTTCTTCCCGTGTCAAAGGAAGGGAGACGCTGCTCCTCCTCGGACATTCTCCATCAACATATATAGAGCTTCACCTCCCGCCGCCGTTTCCCGCGATGATCTTCGTTGGACAACTTATTAGAGGTAGGGGATTGTTTTACATTCGTGATTTTTTAGCATTCATCGTTAAATATTATCCGCTTGTTATCCAATTAACAGGAGGAGGCCGAACCACACAAACATGGCCGATCCTCCTCCCCATTGTTTTTGATCACCGACATGGTTTGGAACAGAGGCGGTGTGGTGCAACAGAATCGTGCAGGGATGAGGAAAACCGCGGCGATGGAGCGCGGTGCCATCGCGCCACGCTGGTGAGGCCGAAGGACATCGCGGCGAGGAGCGGGCCGCGACGGAGGAGTGCGGCGCCTCCGCGCCGCGCCAAAACACCGAGGAGGGCTGCGACCGGGGCGGGCCGCGGCGGAGGGGCGAGGCACCGTCAAGCCGTGCTGGATGGGGAGGAGATGCGGCCTATGGCTGTGGCGGTTCATGGAAGCAGCCGGTTGAGCCGGCCGCTGGAGCCTGCTGGAGGCGGGACCCTATGGGTCCCGCAGGTTCAGTTAAGGCCGGCCATAAATGGCCGGCTGTTTGTCAATCAAGGGGGGCAGCGCCCCCCCCCCCCCCCCCCCCCTTCAGAATTCTGCTCGGCCAGCGGCCGAGCCACTGGCCATGTGGGCCACGTCAAGCCACTGGCCACGCGTGTCGTGCCAAGCCGCTCGCCACGCGGGTCGCGCCGCGCCGCTGGGCCGGGCTGCGCCGCTGGGCTGGGCGGCGCCGCTGGGCAGTGCTGCGCTGCTGGTCTGGGCCGCACCAACCGAGCTGGGCCATTTCCAAATGGGCTGGACCCGGACCTGGGATGGGTGGACCCGGTTTGGGCCGACCCAGGGGTTTTGGGCTGGGTCGGTCTGGGCCCAAACTGTCACGACCCGCCCTCGGGGTCCTTGCCGTGACTACCCCAAGCCCGCCTTCCATAGGCCAGGGGCTGGCGACTAGCACCAAGGCGTAAATCCCGGTAAAAAGGGAAGGCATTGCCTTTGTAAAGTAAACAAACACCACAGAGTAAACAAGCGGAAAGTAAATACTAAACAAAAGTAGAGTACAACTGAAAGTGCGGAAAAGTAAATGGGCCAGAATACAAACCCAAACTGAAAGTAAAGTACAACTCGAATGGGAAAACAGCAACTGAAAAGTAAAAGCCGCCACTCCGAGCTGTCCACTGGAAATCCCACCTGAAGGGTGGGTACAGATAGCTCCTCTGCTTCACGGGTCCCGTCGTCCGCTCCGAGCACGTCCCGCCCAGTGGTCTACCTCCGGGTACCGTCCCGATCTGCAAGCCCCAGCTAAGGTCAACGCTGTCCGTCGTCTGCAACCAACACAACGTAGTGCGGGCAAAGCCCGTGCAGGGGTGAGTATAAGCTACTCAGTAGGGACCCCGAGACCCCTGAAGGTCTCTCAAATCCACTAAGGATAAACCACGAAGAAAGGTACAATCACAAAGTAACAACCGACACTGCTTAGGTATATGCCCATACATATACCTAAGTCATCAATTCAAATACGCTCCAACCTCCGAGCCCAAGTACAACTCAGTCCACACAGGAAAGTAAACGTATTCCACACAGGAAAGCAAAACATAGTCCACACAGGATTGCACAACACAATCCACACAGGAAAACAACAGGATTCAGCTCACACAGGTATACTTCATCAAGGACGATAAAGATGATCACTGATCCATCTAAGTCGTCGGACCCACGAAGGATCGATAGGTAACTAACCCCCGCAGAAGACCCACACAGGATCGGGCTCACACAGAACCTGTAGGCGCTGGCTCACACAGAACCGCTGAGTGCAAGGACCCACACAGGATCGGGCCCACACAGGACCTGTAGCACTGATCCACGTAGGATCGCTGAGTGCTGTAGTCGTCGTCGTCGAATCCACACAGGATCTCTGTACTGTCGTCGTCGAATCCACACAGGATCTCTGTACTGTCGTCGTCGCAGTCACAGTAGCAGTCGTAGCAGTAGAACAGTCACAGCCAGCACTAGGGTTCCGGCACACAGCAAGCTCGTACGGAGGGTCCGCTCCACGAGCCGAGAGGCTGATACATCAACTGTCACGAAGGCCGAAGTTGATGTATCCAAAAGTTCCGTATCGTCAACAGGAACTCAACGCAACAGACGGCGCGTCGATCGGACGCCCGGTCTGAGAGTTATTGGCATTTTCGTCTCCGGGGCCCGGTTGGTTTTTAAGGCAAAACCAACCCGACCGTACTCCACCTGCGTCCAAACCTCGGGCGGAGTATGCCAAAAGATCTGTCTCACTAAGAGGAACACTACGCGACTGACGGCACGTCAATCGGACGTCCATAGCTCAAGATATGAGCGTTTCCGCTCCGAAAGCCCGGTTGGTTTCGTGAACGAACCAACCCGGCCGAACTCAAAGTAATCCGAAACCTTGAGTGCGATATACCGAAACGACCGTCTCGATCCAAGGATCGCGTTTCCGCAGACGGTTCGTCATTCGGAGGTCCGAGGCTCAAGTTATGAGACAGAAACCAATTCTGGTTCGAAACGGGGGGTCCGGGTCCGGGCCGACCCCCCCCCCCCCCCCGAGGCGGCGCGGCGGCGGCGGCGGCGGCGGCGGGCCGCGGTGGCGGTGGCGGGCCGCGGCGCACGCGGGGGGCTAAGCCCCCGCTCTTTCCAAGAGGCGGCGCGGCTTTGCCGCGCCGTTTGGTTTTAGGAAGCGCCCCCCTCCCCCCCCCCTCGTGGGGGGCCTGCTGGAAACGAACCGAGGGGGCCGGTTGCCCCCTCCCTTCAAAGAACCACCCCCCCCCCCCCCCCTCTTAAAGAGGGGGGTTCTCAAGGGGGTTGGCCGGGGAGTTAAATTCCCCGGTTTTTAAAACATCCGGCCGGCCAGCTGGCCGGCCGGTTTTTACCAACGGGACCGGAAATTCCGATCCCGCCTTCGACTTCCGACGCCGGCGGCGGCGGCCGCCGGTCTCTTCTTCCACCGCGGCCCGGAACCGGTCGCGGTCTTTTCGTCCCGCCGCGGCCCGGAACCGGCCGCGGTCTTCTCGTCCCGCCGCGGCCCGGAACCGGCCGCGGTGTTCGTCGTCCGGCGTGGTGCGACGGCACCGCGCCCCTTTCGCCGTGCCATGAATCCTTTCAACGCGGCGCGGCGGCGTCGCGTTCTTGAAGATTTTTCCTTGGCGTAGCGTGACGGCGCCACGTAAATTATTTGTACGATCATCCGCGTGGTGCGATGGCACCACGCCACTTTGCTTCCACCGCAAGAATTAAACAAGAACAATGGAGGGGGGGGGGGGGTTCGGCCGTGTTCGTGCGGTCCGGCCCCCCTCACGTTAAAATAATAACGCAACTCAAAATAAAATCAAGTCACACGTTAGTCTTGATAAAAATCACGATCAAGAATAAAATAAGGAAACCAAAAGAAATCGACAACCCCTACCTCGGTTTTAAGATTTGAAGATTCGTCTACGCTCCGCGGAAGACGGCGTCGCGGAGGTCGGGCGTCGCGGTCGTCGTTCGTCAAATCCGTTGACGAAGAGATATGCCCGAAGGGACACGTCGTTGGCGGATCTTCGTTTGCCGACGAAGAAGGTCCGAGGAGGAAGAAGAGGTCCGAAGATACCGGGTCGCCGAGTCGATGATCCTTGACGAAGTGTTGTCGTTCTTCGTTGAGAATGACGACGTTCTTCGCCGGAGAAGATGGAGTTCTTCAAGAGACTTAGAGCTCTCTCCTCCAATCCTCAACACAACCAATCTAACCCCCAAAAATAAAATAAGCTAATCTTATTTTATTAAGACATTCTATGAGTTCAAAATTCAAAAACTTAATTCCATTAATTGGATTAGTGTGTTGGCATGATTAAAGTGAGGAGAGGGAAAGTCACCCAATTAAATGGAAGTTTAAAGGTTAAGATGAGTTACACATCTTAAGTGGGGGGTTTAGAGGAGTTAGGGAAGGTGAGGGGTTGGGCTCGTGTGGGCCCCACCCCACCTTTATTCTCTCAAGGGTAGTTAACAACAAGTAGGTCCCACCCAACTTCCACACATAGGTTAACAACTTAGAATAAGAAATAAAATTGTAACACAATTTTATTACTTCACATTTAACTCCCCTTTTTTTTTAAAACAACTCCTCCTCAGCAAACGCACCTTCGGGAAAAGTCCTCTTAAGCAATTACCAATGCTGCGGTTTCATCGGTGCCCTCAGATTTCAATTCCGAGCACCGGATCAAAAGTTAGGAATTCCCGCTCGTTCGTTCACTGAACGTACCCGAGCCAAACTTCGGAAATTAATTCCGGGCACTCCGGGCCTCGGAATCAGGTGCCGTCAGAAACCGCGCTCTTGTAAAATTCTAAAGAAAATTAAGAAAAAATTTCCCTTGAATTTTACGGGTCTTTACATTACTCCCACCTCAGGGCTTTACGTCCCCGTAAAGATACAACAAAAACTAGGGAAACAAATGAGGGTACTGAGCATGCATCTTAGCCTCCCGCTCCCATGTGCTCTCCTGGAGATTCCCGTGCTGCCATCTGATGCGCACAAGAGGAATCGATCGCCCACGCAGGACCCGCTCCTGTCGATCCTCTATCTCCACCGGGACCTCCGTAAAAGTCGCCCCATCGTCAACGTCAAGCTCCCCATGGTCAATGATGTGCGTCGGGTCGTGCACGTATCTCCTCAGCTGGGATACGTGGAAGACGTCGTGCACCCGGTGCAACTGAGGTGGTAGAGCCAGGCGATAAGCCACCTCGCCAATCCTGCTGAGAATCTGGAAGGGTCTGATGAAGCGCGGAGATAACTTGCCACCTCGACCAAATCTCCGAATACCACGTCGAGGTGAGACCCGCAAGAAGACGTGGTCGCCATCCTCGAACTCCAGTGGCCTCCGCCTCCTGTCAGCGTATGACTTCTGCCGGCTCTGAGCTGTCCTCATCCGCTCCTAGATGACCTGGACCTTCTCTGTCGTGGCCTGGACCATCTCCGGTCCCATCAGAGCTGCAAGATTTCTCCTTTGCCGAAAAGAGAAATCTGGTCTCATCCCCTGGATGAACCACATTCTTTGCCTAAAACAGTCAATCCTAACATGGATGATACTAATCCATACTAAGGATGACGTCGTAAGGCCTCGACGCTACTACTAAGAGGTTCAACCGTTACTCTCGCCTCCAAGGGTTGAGTCACACTGTCGGCATCAGTGTGTGGTAACTGGGTCTCCTCCAGTAGATGTCTCACAAGTGAGGGTCAAGTCAATAGCCAAAACTGGAACCTCTTAGTAACATTACGATAGAGGACAGGAACGAAAACATCACAAGGTATGCGTCTTTTATTATTGCAGCTCGTAATACAAGACGCTACACAAAAGCAATAAGGAACCAGAAGTACAAAGGATGTATCCACTAGTTCTGATCCTGTCCAGCGTCTCCCAGAGCTCCATGATCGAAGGCCTCGGCTACCTGAAGCTGAGCTCTCCCCTGTGGTCGGGGTGGACCTCCTGGTGGTGGTGGTGGTAGAGCCTCAAAGCGTCGTCCACCACCTGCTCCTCGGCCAGCTCCTCTGCCTCGTCCGCCTCCTCCCTGCAGACCGCCACGGTCGAACCTCTGCCTCTGCCTAGGTGGTTCCTCAACCGTCTTCTGCTCCTCCGCATGGCGGGTCGGGCAGTCACGAGCCATGTGGCCTTGCCCGCCGCATGCATAGCACTGTCTTCCACTCGAAAGACTGGCTCCGCGTTCTGTGCCCTGCACTGCTGAGCCAGTGCCCTGAGGTCTGGTCTGTCTGGACCCCTGAGTCATTCGTCGACTGCCAGCTGCAGATGACTCTGCCACGTGCCGCCCTGCGGTGGGTCTCTGTGCTGGTGTAGACTCAGCAACGAAGCTCTCGATCAGAAGGGCCCGCTCCAGTACTCCTGTCTGAGTCGGTATGCTGAGGGAGATCAGCGATGCCCTGATCTCGTGTCTCAAACCCTGCTCGAAGGTCCGGGCCCGGAAGAATGGGTCCCGTACCATGTCGGTCGAGTAGCGCGAGAGATCGGTAAATCTCGCCGAGTACTGAGCGACTGTCATGCTGCCCTGCCGCAGCTGAAGAAGCTCCTGGATGCGCACCGCACGGAGGGTGGCTGGGACGAACTCCGAGCGGAAAAGGCTCTCAATGTCCGTCCAAAGAAGAGATGCCTCATCGTGCACCTGGAGCATCAAGCTCCACCATCGTCCTACTGCTGCGTGTAGTAGGCTCGCAGCGAGGATCACCATGAGGTCTGCTGGTGTCCTCACTAGCCTAAACACTCGAACCACTGCCTCCAGCCAGTCCTCTGCTGCCTGGGGATCCGTCTCCCCGCGAAACCTGGGCGGTCGCTGGCGCTGAAACTCATGCAGTGCGCTGAGGCGACGTGCATCGTCAGCGTCTGCTGCTGGAAGCATCGGGGGATCGGCGGGTAAAGCTACCGCCGGTGCCACTACTGAAAAAGGGCCCTGCACCGAGGCTTCGTCGCTCGGTGGGCTGTCGTCTCGCTCGACTCTCGGAACCCTAGCTGGCTGCCGTCGTGGGGCCATCCTGAAAAGGAAACAGGTGCGCCACGGTTAGAACAGTATACCTGGTGAGCTGATATAAGTAATCACAAAGAAAACTTGAGACTTTCATAAAGCAGATCAGTATACCCGGTGAGCTGACACAAGTAATCACAAAGAAAACTTTGAAACACACACGCAATCAATGTTTTCGTGCATTAAGTCGGAAATCAGAAGTCAGGGACCTGGTGTACGGATACGTCGGCCGCCGCACCAACACTGGACTCCCTGGACTGATAACCACACTCAATACGCTAAACATTATTGCTTCACATAGAAAAGATCAGAGTTCGCGGTAGAACCGAACTCCTCTGATACCAATTTGTCACGACCCGCCCTCGGGGTCCGTGCCGTGACTACCCCAAGCCCGCCTTCCATAGGCCAGGGGCTGGCGACTAGCACCAAGGCGTAAATCCCGGTAAAAAGGGAAGGCATTGCCTTTGTAAAGTAAACAAACACCACAGAGTAAACAAGCGGAAAGTAAATACTAAACAAAAGCAGAGTACAACTGAAAGTGCAGAAAAGTAAATGGGCCAGAATACAAACCCAGACTGAAAGTAAAGTACAACTCGAAAGGGAAAACAACAACTGAAAAGTAAAAGCCGCCACTCCGAGCTGTCCACTGGAAATCCCACCTGAAGGGTGGGTACAGATAGCTCCTCTGCTTCACGGGTCCCGTCGTCCGCTCCGAGCACGTCCCGCCCAGTGGTCTACCTCCGGGTACCGTCCCGATCTGCAAGCCCCAGCTAAGGTCAACACTGTCCGTCGTCTGCAACCAACACAACGTAGTGCGGGCAAAGCCCGTGCAGGGGTGAGTATAAGCTACTCAGTAGGGACCCCGAGACCCCTGAAGGTCTCTCAAATCCACTAAGGATAAACCACGAAGAAAGGTACAATCACAAAGGAACAACCGACACTGCTTAGGTATATGCCCATACATATACCTAAGTCATCAATTCAAATACGCTCCAACCTCCGAGCCCAAGTACAACTCAGTCCACACAGGAAAGTAAACGTATTCCACACAGGAAAGCAAAACATAATCCACACAGGATTGCACAACACAATCCACACAGGAAAACAACAGGATTCAGCTCACACAGGTATACTTCTTCAAGGACGATAAAGATGATCACTGATCCATCTAAGTCGTCGGACCCACGAAGGATCGATAGGTAACTAACCCCCGCAGAAGACCCACATAGGATCGGGCTCACACAGAACCTGTAGGCGCTGGCTCACAAAGAACCGCTGAGCGCAAGGACCCACACAGGATCGGGCCCACACAGGACCTGTAGCACTGATCCACGTAGGATCGCTGAGTGCTGTAGTCGTCGTCGTCGAATCCACACAGGATCTCTGTACTGTCGTCGTCGAATCCACACAGGATCTCTGTACTGTCGTCGTCGAATCAACACAGGATCTCTGTATTGTCGTCGTCGCAGTCACAGTAGCAGTCGTAGCAGTAGAACAGTCGCAGCCAGCACTAGGGTTCCCGCACACAGCAAGCTCGTACGGAGGGTCCGCTCCACGAGCCGAGAGGCTGATAAATCAACTGTCACGAAGACCGAAGTTGATGTATCCAAACGTTCCGTATCGTCAACAGGAACTCAACGCAACAGACGGCGCGTCGATCGGATGCCCGGTCTGAGAGTTATTGGCATTTTCGTCTCCGGGGCCCGGTTGGTTTTTAAGGCAAAACCAACCCGACCGTACTCCACCTGCGTCCAAACCTCGGGCGGAGTATGCCAAAAGATCCGTCTCACTAAGAGGAACACTACGCGACTGACGGCACGTCAATCGGACGTCCGTAGCTCAAGATATGAGCGTTTCCGCTCCGAAAGCCCGGTTGGTTTCGTGAACGAACCAACCCGGCCGAAGTCAATGTAATCCGAAACCTTGAGTGCGATATACCGAAACGACCGTCTCGATCCAAGGATCGCGTTGCCGCATACGGTTCGTCATTCGGAGGTCCGAGGCTCATGTTATGAGCCAAAAACCAATTCTGGTTCGAAACGGGGGGTCCGGGTCCGGGCCGACCCGGCCCGACCCCCCCCCCCCCCCCCCCGGCGCGGCGGCCGGCGGCGGCGGCGCGGCGGCGCGGCGGTGCGGCGGCGGCGGCGGCGGCGGCGCCGGGCCGAGGTGGCGGCGGCGGCGGGCCGCGGTGGCGGCGGCGGGCCGCGGCGCACGCGGGGGGCTAAGCCCCCGCTCTTTCCAAGAGGCGGGGCGGCTTTGCCGCGCCGTTTGGTTTTAGGAAGCGCCCCCCCCCCCCCCCCTCGTGGGGGGCCTGCTGGAAACGAACCGAGGGGGCCGGTTGCCCCCTCCCTTCAAAGAACCCCCCCCCCCCTCTTAAAGAGGGGGGTTTTCAAGGGGGTTGGTCGGGGAATTAAATTCCCCGGTTTTTAAAACATCCGGCCGGCCAGCTAGCCGGCCGGTTTTTACCAACGGGACCGGAAATTCCGGTCCCGCCTTCGACTTCCGACGCGGGCGGCGGCGGCCGCCGGTCTCCTCTTCCGCCGCGGCCCGGAACCGGCCGCGGTCTTCTCGTCCCGCCGCGGCCCGGAACCGGCCGCGGTGTTCGTCGTCCGGCGCGGTGCGACAGCACCGCGCCCCTTTCGCCGTGCCATGAATCCTTTCAACGCGGCGTGACGGCGTCGCGTTCTTGAAGATTTTTCCTTGGCGTAGCGCGACGGCGCCACGTAAATTATTTGTACGATCATCCGCGTGGTGCGATGGCACCACGCCACTTTGCTTCCACCGCAAGAATTAAACAAGAACAATGGAGGGGGGGGGGGGGGTTCGGCCGTGTTCGTGCGGTCCGGCCCCCCTCACGTTAAAATAATAACGCAACTCAAAATAAAATCAAGTCACACGTTAGTCTTGATAAAAATCACGATCAAGAATAAAATAAGGATACCAAAAGAAATCGACAACCCCTACCTCGGTTTTAAGATTTGAAGATTCGTCTACGCTCCGCGGAAGACGGCGTCGCGGAGGTCGGGCGTCGCGGTCGTCGTTCGTCAAATCCGTCGACGAAGAGATATGCCCGAAGGGACACGTCGTTGGCGGATCTTCGTTTGCCGACGAAGAAGGTCCGAGGAGGAAGAAGAGGTCCGAAGATACCGGGTCGCCGAGTCGATGATCCTTGACGAAGTGTTGTCGTTCTTCGTTGAGAATGAAGACGTTCTTCGCCGGAGAAGATGAAGTTCTTCAAGAGACTTAGAGCTCTCTCCTCCAATCCTCAACACAACCAATCTAACCCCCAAAAATAAAATAATCTAATCTTATTTTATTAAGACATTCTATGAGTTCAAAATTCAAAAACTTAATTCCATTAATTGGATTAGTGTGTTGGCATGATTAAAGTGAGGAGAGGGAAAGTCACCCAATTAAATGGAAGTTTAAAGGTTATGATGAGTTACACATCTTAAGTGGGGGGTTTAGAGGAGTTAGGGAAGGTGAGGGGTTGGGCTCGTGTGGGCCCCACCCCACCTTTATTCTCTCAAGGGTAGTTAACAACAAGTAGGTCCCACCCAACTTCCACACATAGGTTAACAACTTAGAATAAGAAATAAAATTGTAACACAATTTTATTACTTCACATTTAACTCCCCTTTTATTTAAAACAACTCCTCCTCAGCAAACGCACCTTCGGCAAAAGTCCTCTTAAGCAATTACCGATGCTGCGGTTTCATCGGTGCCCTCAGATTTCAATTCCGAGCACCGGATCAAAAGTTAGGAATTCCCGCTCGTTCGTTCACTGAACGTACCCGAGCCAAACTTCGGAAATTAATTCCGGGCACTCCGGGCCTCGGAATCAGGTGCCGTCAGAAACCGCGCTCTTGTAAAATTCTAAAGAAAATTAAGAAAAAATTTCCCTTGAATTTTACGGGTCTTTACACAAACCCCCTAATTTCGTACAAATCTGTTAAAAGGACCATACATGGGCTATAGACCTCTGATAGACTCACCGTCAGTTGCGTAGCGATCCTTGGATCGAGACGCTCATTTAGGTATATTAAACTAATGGTTTTGGAGAAATTTGGGTATGGACGGGTTGGTTCGAACATGAAACCAACCGGGCCCTTGGAGCAGAAACACTTATAACTTGAGCTCCGGACGTCCGATTGACGTTCCGTCGACTTTGTTAGATTCCTTTTAGGGAGATGGTTCTTTGGTCTTACTACTTTCGAGGTTTGGACACAGCTGGAGTATGGTTGGGTTGGTTTATCTTAAAAACCAACCGGGCCCCTAGGACGAAAAAGCCAATAACTCTCAGACCGGCTGTTCGATTGACGCGCCGTATGTCGCGTTGAGTTCCAATTGATGAGACAGAACTTTGGGATACACCAAATCTAGACTACATGTAAAATTATGTATCGACGCCCTTGGCTCGTGGAGCGGATCCTCCCAGAATCGAGCATGCTGTGTGCGGGAACCCTAGAGATGGCTACGGCTGTGACGACAATGACGACTGTACTGGGATCCTCTGTGGGTTCGGCAGCTACGACTATCGTACTGGAATCCTCCATGGGTTCGACGACAATGAATACTATTCTTGTATCCTATGTGGGTCCGACAGAACTTGACTATTGTTCTTGTATCATATGTGGGTCTAACAGTATTGGACTCTATACTAGTATCCTACGTGGGTCCGGCAGAGTAGCTGGTCTTGTATCCATTGTGGGTCCGACAACCTAGTTGGTCTTGTATCCATTGTGATTCTGACAGCTTAGATGAATCAGTGGCTTCATCTGATCATCTCTATCTCCTTACGAAGAAGTATACCTGTGTGAGTGATTCTTGACTTTCAATCATCATCTTCGATATGATTGAATTGCTTTCCTGTGTGGATTGGGTTGTGCTTTCCTGTGTGGATTGGGTTGTACTATCCTGTGTGGACTAGATTTTACTTGGGAACGTGTGCTAGAGCTGAGCTGGAATTGATGAATTAGGTATATGTATGGGCATATACCTATGTAGAGTTGGTTGTTACTTCGTGATTGTATCTTTCCTTTGTGGTTTATCCTTCGTGGATTCTGGGAGACCTTAGGGGGTCTCGGGGTCCCTAATGAGTAGTGTATAACCACCCCTGCATGGGCTATGCCTGCACAACATTGTGTTGGATGCAGACAAAGAACATCGCTGATTGAGGTGGGAGCTTGTGGAACTGGACGGTACCTGGTGGTGGATCACTGGAAGGGATGTGCTCGGAGCGGACGACTGGAGTCGAGGAGTATATGAGGCTATCTGTACCCACCCTTTAGGTGGTATTTCCATAGGACAGCTCAGACTCGCTGCTTTACTTTTCATTTGTTGTACATTCATTTCAGTTGTACTTTCCTTTCAGTTGGGTCTATATTCTGGCCTATTTACTTTACAGCACTTAGTTTTGAACTCAGTTTACTTTGTGTTTACTTCAGTTTGCGTACTCTGTGGTGTTTTTTTACTTTATAAAGCCAATTCCTTCCTTTTTTTGGGATTTATGCCTTTGGTGCTAGTTTCCAGCCCCCGGCCTATGAAAGGCGGGCTTGGGGTAGTCACAGCACGGGCCCCGAGGATGGGTCGTGACAAATTGGTATCAGAGGAGTTCAGTTCTACCGTAGAACTCTGGACTCTGACCTTTCTTCTATGTGAAGCAATAATGTTAACAGTATTGAGTGTGGTTATTAGTCCAAGGAGTCTAGTGTTGGTGTGGCAGCCGACTTATCCATACACCCAGACCCTGACTTCTGATTTCCGACTCAGTACACGAAAACATTGATTGCATGTGTGTTTCAATGTTTTCTTTTTGATTAATTTGTGTCAGCTCACCAGGTATACTTTATTGACCATGGCGCACCTGTCTCTTTTCAGGATGGCCCCATGACGGTAGCCAGCTAGGGTTCCGAGCTTTGTGTGAGATGACAACCCACTGAGCGATGAGGCCTCGGTGCAGGGACCTATTACAGTGGAGGGACTGGTGGTACCTCTACCCACCGAGCCACCGATGCCACCAGCCCCAACTGCTGAGAGTGCACGTCCCCTTAGTGCACTTCATTAGTTTCAGTGTCAGAGACTGCCCATGTTCTGCGGGGAGATGGACCCTCAGGCAGCCGAGGATTGGCTGGATGCTGTTGTACAAGTTTTCAGGTTAGTGGGGACACCAGCTGACCTCATGGTGATCCTTGCAGCGAGTCTCCTGCACGCGACAACAGGTAGATGGTGGAGCCTGATGCTCGAGGTGCATGAAGAGGATTCTCTTCTTTGGTCAGACATCTAGAGCCTCTTCCGCTCGGAGTTCGTACCAGCCACCCTCTGTGCGGTGCACATTCAGGAGCTACTACAACTGTGGCATGGCAGCATGACGGTAGCCCAGTACTCAGCGAGATTTAACGATCTCTCACGCTATTCCACGGACATGGTACGAGAACCATTCTTCCGCGAACAGACCTTCGAGCAGGGACTGAGGCATGAGATCAGGGCATCGATGATCTCCCTCAGTATTCCGACGTAGGTAGGAGTACTGGAGAGATCCCTTCTCGTAGAGAGACTTCTTGCTGAGCCTACACCAGCAGCGAGACCTACCGCAGGGCTGGATGTATCTGAGTCTTCTGCAGCTGGCAGTCGACGGATGTCACAGGGGTCCAGGTGGACCAGACCATCAGGCGGACGACCTCAGGACACTGGCTTAGTGGTGCGAAGCACACAGCGCAGAGCTAGTCTTATGAGGAGCAGACAGTGCTATGCATGCGTCGGGCAGGGCCACATGGCTCGTGAGTTCCCGACCCGCCATGATGAGGAGCAGCAGATGGTTGAGGGACCACTCAAGAAGAGGAATAGATTCAACCGTGGAGGTCCACCGGGAGCAGGCGAACGAGGTAGAGGAGCTGGCTGAGCAGCAGGTGGTGGGCGACGCTTTGAGGCTCTACCACCACCACCACCAGGAGGTCCACCCCGACCACATAAAGTTGGCGGACAGAGGCAGACTATGCTTTAGGCAGCAGAGGCCTATGACCACGATGCACCTAAGATGATTTGAGGTACTATCTATGTATACTCCACCCTTGATGCAGTACTTATAGACACATGATAGGGTTATTCTTTCATTACCACTGCCCTTGTCCGGAGCTCAGAGATTCTGACAGAGCCGTTTTCTCAATCCTTACGGCTAGAGACTTTTACAGGAGCAAACTCAATTATTACACACTGGTGCCGGTAGTGTGAGCTTACTTTAGGAGGCAAGAGTTTCAGCTGAAATCTTCTTGTAGCAGCGTCGAGGCCTTATGACATCATCTTGGGCATGGATTGGTTATCTACAGTTCATGCTTAGATATACTGTATTAGGCGCAAGGTGTAGTGTGTCCGTACAGATGGGAGAAGGTTCAACTTCACTGGCGAGAAGGGAGCCTTTACAGCGCAGGATGGACACACGCAGAGGAGAGTACAACCAATCACTCATCAGTTGGCTCACCTCATCCTAGGAGCAGTTGACGTGCGAAGTCTGAGTTTTCTTATATTGGTGGATCAGTATGTGGAAATTTTTCTTGATGACGTTCCAGGACTACCTCATCACAGAGAGGTAGACTTATATATTGACCTGTACCCCAGGACATGCCCTATATCTACTCTAGCATATCATATGGATCCCGCTGAGCTTCAAGAGCTACGGGTACAGTTGGAGAACTTGTGGGGGAAGGGATTCATTCGACCCAGTGTTTCACCCTGGGATTCCACTATTTTTTCACCAAGAAGTCAGATGGGATCTTGCAACTGTGTGTCGATTGCCATTGCCTAAACTAGGTGACTGTAAAGAACAAGTATCCGCATTCGAGGATTGATGACCTCTTCAATCAGCTCAAGGGAGCACGTTGGTTCTTGAAGATAGACCTCAGGTGATGCTATCATCAGCTCAGAGTTCGAGACGAGGATGTGCAGAAGACGGCTTTCAGATGTCAATATAGACACTATTAGTTCTTGGTTATGCCTTTACACATAACCAATGCTCCAGCAGTGCTCATGAGTCTCATGAACAGGAACGTCTAGCCTTACCTCGATCGATTTGTCGTAGTCTTCATTGACGACATATTGATATACACGACTACTGATGAGGAGCACGCCTACCCCTTTCGGGATGTACTAGACACTCTCCGAGAGCACTAGCATTATGTTAATCTCTCAAAGTGTCAGTTTTGGATACGTGAGTTACACTTCTTGGGACACGTCATCTCTGAGGCGGGAGTTGCGGTGGATCCTGTAAAGATCGAGGCAGTGCTAGCTTGGGATCCACCCAGGAGCGTGATGGAGGTGCGGAGTTTCCTAGGTTGGGATGGGGACTACCGAATATTTGTGCCAAACTTCTCCAGAGTTCCAGCACCGCTTTTAGCTTTGACAAAGAAGGGGAGACCCGTCGTGTGGTCAAATAGATGTCAGCAGAGCTTCCAGGAGCAGAGACAGAGATCGACCAGCGCGCCTATCTTGAGGCTACCAGAGGATGGAGTAGGGTACTTAGTCTATTGTGATGCAGCAGGGACCGGACTCAGCTATGTCTTGATGCAGAAGTGGGAAGTGATCCATTATGGATCACAACAGTTGAAGAAGAATGAGCAGAACTACGCTACTCATTACCTGGAGTTAGCAGTAGTGGTATTCGCTTTGACGATGTGGTGGTACTATCTGATGGGCGAGCGCTTTACAGTCTATTCTGACCACCAGTGTCTTAGGTACATATTCTCGCAGAAGGACCTGAAACTGAGACAGCAGTGATGGCTCAATTTCCTCCCTGACTATGACTTTGAGAGAGTCTATACTACCGGAAAGGGGAACGTATTAGCTGATGCTCTCAACCGGAGGACGAGCATTCAGCTACTTGGAGAGGCGACGAAGCAGCTAGCCACATTGCAGATATCCTTTATGGATAGATATAGGTCAGACTTTCTATAGTCGCTCACAGTCACACCTCCACTTCTCTAGCAGGTCAGGGAGGCAGAGCATGGGGATGTTGACTGTGAGAGGTGGCGTGCACAGATTTCCATAGGGCAGACCCCTGATGTATTTTATGTAGGAGGAGAGCACGTCATCCTTTTCAGGGGACGTACCATGGTACCAGATGCATTACAGGAGGATGTGCTGAGAGAGTTTCACACTTCCCCTTTAGCTGTATATCCATAAGTGGGAAAGATGAACTAGGATTTAAGACGACAACACTGGTGGCCGGGTATGAAGAAGGCTGTGGTAGAGTTCATTTCTCGATGCCTCACCTGCTAGTAGGTGATAGCGGAGCACCATGTACCAGAAAGCTTGGTATAGCCCTTGGAGGTCCCAGAGTGGAATTGGGGAGGGATATCAATTGATTTCGTGACTGAACTTCCACGTACTTCCAGAGGACACAACTCCATTTGGGTGATCGTTGACTGACTCACCATGTCGGCCCACTTCTTACCCATCAGAGAACAGGGCTCAATGGAGATCTGGGACGTATCTATATTTAGGATATTGTATGACTTTAGTGTGTACCATCATCTATCGTCTCCGATCGTGATGCTCGCTTTACTTCTTGGCTTTGGAAGGGGTTGTAGGAGGCATTCGGGATGCAGCTACGCCTGAGCACCACCTTTCACACTCAGACGGATGGTCAGACGGAGAGGACCATTCAGACTCCTGAGTACATACTCCATGCATGTGTCCTAGACTTTGGTTGCAGCTGGGAGGATCACCTACCCATGGTGGAGTTTGAATATAACAATAGCTACCACTCCACCATCGGGATGGCACCATACAAGGTATTGTATGACTGACCCTGCAGATCACCTCTGTGTTGGACAGACCATGGGGAGTCAACACTTGTGGGACCAAAGATGGTCTTGGCCATGACAGAAAAGGTCCAGGTTATCCAGGAGTGGATGAGGACAGCTCAGAGCCGATAGAAGTCTTATGCTGACAGGAGGCGGAGACCACTGGAGTTTGAGGATGGAAACCACATTTTCGTACGTGTCTCACCTCGGTGTGGATTACAGAGATTTTTCTAGGGTAGAAAGTTATCTCCGCGCTTCATTGGACCATTCCAGGTTCTCAGTAGGATAGTTGAGGTGGCTTATTTCCTGGCTCTACCACCTCAGTTGCACCGGGTGCATGACGCCTTCCACGTATCTCAGCTGAGGAGATACGTGCACGACCCGATGAATATCATCAACCATGGGGAGCTGGACATCGCTGACGGGGCGAATTTTGCGGAGGTCCCGGTGGAGACCGATGATCGACAGAAGCGGGTCCTATGTGGGCAGTCGATTCCTCTAGTGTGCATCAGGTGGCAGCACAGGAACCTCCAGGAGAGCACTTGGGAGTGGGAGGCTTAGATGAGTGCACAATACCCTCGTTTTTTCCCTAGTTTATGATGTATCTTTACGGGGATGTAAATATCTGAGGTAGGTGAAATGTAAAGAACTGAAAATTTCAAGGAAATTTTTTTCTTGAATTCTATGGGATTTTACGAGTACACAGTTTCTGACGGCACCTGATTCCAAGGCCCGGTGTGCCCGAAATCATTTTCCGAAGTTTAGCTCGGGCATGTTCAGTGAACGAACGAGCGAGTTTTTCTAACATTTTAACTGGTGATCGGAATCGAAATCTTAGGGCACCGATGAAACCACAATGCCATTATTTCCTTAAGAAGACTTTTCTAGAGTTGCGTTTTCCTGGGAAGAGATGTTTAAAAATGTGGTTTAAGTGTTAAGTGAATAAGGTTGTGTCACAAATTTATTTTTCTGTGTGGTTTAACTTCCATGTGAGGGAATATCCTAACTCCTCTAGTTAGCATATTAATGAGGTGGGGCCCAAACGATCCCCACCCCTTGAATTTCCTCTAACCCTCATAATGTTGGAAACCCCCCCTTTTTAATTTTTGGCCTTCCCTCTTCTCTTATTAATTGAATGCCACCACATCTTTATTCAATTAATTTAAACTCTTTAATTAATTGAATTAGATGATTTGAATTTTGAAAATTTTTGCATAAGAGAATAAAATAAGGCAATGAATTATTTTATTTTAGTTTTGGTTTTAGCTGTACGAAGAAAAGGGGAGAGCTCTTGTGTGTTTTTCTGGATGAACTTCATCTTCTTGGAGAAGAACTCCAAGACTTCGACGAAAAATGCCATCACCACAAGGAGAGATTGATGTGCCATCCCTTCTTCTCTCCGCAGCTATTTTGTGACGCCTTTCCCAATGAACGACGATGTGCTATCTTTTTATCTTCTTCCCGTGTGAAAGGAAGGGAGATGCTGCTCTTCCTCGGACGTTCTCCGTCAACATATACGGAGCTTCACCTCGCGAAGCCGTTTCCCACGACGATCTTCGTTCGACAACTTATTCGAGGTAGGGGATTGTTTTATGTTCATGATTATTTTTGAGTTCAACGTAAAATATTAGCCTCTTGTTATCGAATTAACAAGAGGAGGCAGAAATGAACAAACATGGCCGATCCTCCTCCCCTTTGTTGTTGATCACTAACGTGGTTTGGAACGGAGGTGGCGTGGTGCAATGGCACCGAGCGAGGAGGAGGAAAACCTCGACGATGGAGCGCGATGCCGTTGTGCCGTGCCAGTGAGGCCGAAGGAGGCCGCGGCCAGGAGCGGGCCACGACAGAGAAGCGCGGTGCTGCCGCGCCACGCCGGAACACCGAGGAGGGCCATGGATGAGGCGGGTCACGGCAGAGGGGCGTGGCGCCGTCGCGCGGCGCCGGATGGCGAGGAGCCGCGGCCTACGGCCGTGGCGGTTTGGGGAAGCGGCTGGTTGAGCTGGCCACTGGATCCATCATTAGGCGGGACCTCGCCGGTCCCGCAGGTTCAATTATGGCTGGCCATAAATGGCCAACCGTTTGTCAATCAAGGGGGTAGCGCCCCCCCCCCTCCGAATTCCGCTCGGCCCAAGGCCGAGCCGCTGGCCATGTGGGCCGCGCCGCTGTGCCGGGCTGCACCCAAATGGGCCAGACCCGGACCTGGGATGGGTCGACCCGGTTCGGGCCGACCCAGGGGGTTTTGGGCCGGGTCGGTCCGGGCCCAAAACCCCTAATTTCGGAATGATCCGTGCATACACCCATAACTTGGGCTAAAGATCTCCAATCAAAGAACCATCAGGTCTATAGCGATCCTCAGATCGAGACGGTCATTTTGGTATATTAAACTAAGGGTTTAGGAGAACTTTGGGTACGACCGGGTTGGTTCGAACACAAAACCAACGTGGCCCTCGGAGCGGAAACGCTTATAACTTGAGTTCTGGACGTCCGATTGACGTGCCGTTGACTTTATTGGATTCCTCTTATTGAGACGGTTCTTTTAGATTACTCCGCTGGAGGTTTGGACGAAGTTGGAGTACGGTCGGGTTGTTTTAGATTAAAAACCAACCGGGCCATTGGGACGAAAAATCCAATAACTCTCAGATCGAGCGTCCGATTGATGCGACGTCTGTCATGTTGAGTTCCTACTTACGAGACGGAACATTGGGATACATCAACTTCAGACTACATGTCAGTTGATGTATCGAACCCCTTGGCTCGTGGAGAGGATCCTCCCGGAATCGAGCATGTTGTGTGGGGAAACCCTAGAGCTGGTTGCGATTGCGACGACGACGACGGCTGTACTGGGATCCCCCATGGGTTCGGCAGCAAAGAAGTCCGTACTGGAATTCTTTATGGGTTTGACGACAATGACTACTGTTCTTGTATCCTATGTGGGTTCGACAGTACTAGACTACTATTCTCGTATCCTATGTGGGTCCAAGTGTATTTGACTCTGTACTTGTATCCTACGTGGGTCTGGCAGAGTATCTGGTCTTGTATCCTTTATGGGTCTGACAGCTTAGCTGGTCTTGTATCCTATGTGGGTCCGATAGCTTAGATGAATCAGTGGCTTCATCAGATCATCTCTATTGCCTTACGAAGAAGTATATCTGTGTGAGTTGAGTCTTTACTTTCAATCATCATCTTCGATATGATTGACTTGCTTTCCTGTGTGGATTGGGTTGTACTATCATGTGTGGACTAGATTTTACTTGGGCTCAGGTGCTGGAGTCGAGCTGGAATTGATGACTTAGGTATATGTATGGACATATACCTAAGTAGAGTTGGTTGTTACTTTGTGATTGTATCTTTCCTTTGTGGTTTATCCTTCGTGGATTCTGGGAGACTGTCACGGGTCTCAAGGTCCCTACTGAGTAGCGTATACTCACCCCTCCACGGGCTATGCCAACACTACTTTGTGTTTTATGCAGACGACGGACAACACTAATTGAGGTGGGAGCTCATGGAGCTGGACGATACCTGGAGGTGGATCACTGGATGGGACGTTCTCGGAGCGGATGGCTGGAGCTGAGGAGTAGACGAGACTATATGTACCCACCCTTCAGGTGGGTTTTCCAGAGGACGGCTCAGACTTTCTGCTTTACTTTCCAGTTGTTGTACATTCATTTTAGTTGTACTTTTCTTTCAGTTGGGTTTGTATTCTGGCCCATTTACTTTCCAACACTTACTTTTTTACTCAGTTTACTTAGTGTTCACTTCAGCTTGCGTACTCTGTGGTGTTTGTTTACATTATAAAGGAAATGCCTTCACTTATTTCGGGATTTACGCCATTGGTGCTAGTTTCCAGCCCCTGGCCTATGGAAGGCGAGCTTGGGGTAGTCATGGCATGGGCCCCGAGGATGGGTTGTGACATATAATCTTATTTATTTAAATCATTTATTAATGAGGTAAATACGAAATCAATATTGTGTCATAAATAAATTAATTTCATTGATGTATAAAAATCATAAAAAAACTATTATGTAGGAAATAGTTCTAGCTTTCAAATGATTATTTATATTCTAAATGATAACTTATATAACCCCATGTAAAAATAAATTTGATAAAAGATATCTGTTTATGTCATTTTTGTCATTACTTTATGTTAATTAATTTAATGAGTCATTATCACTCCCATGTGGCACTACGGGGTCCCAAAATAGACACAAAGTTGCCCATGGTATGCCAGTACTCTTACAATAATGTTAGGTCATGTGTTAAGGTAATTTTGTAATATTATGATATTTTTTACCTTAAGTTACCCTATTTACCTTTAACCGTGGTAAATAAAAGTCAAAAGTTACTATTCCACAAAAATTATTTTCATCTTATTGAACCACATTTTTCTTAATAATAACAACCATGTATGTCTGATTTTCAAAATTCAATTCACTAAAGCGGTAAAATTTCATTTAAACGAAAATTCAGTTTTTGAACTACTACTTAGAGGTTTTACTATTCATCAAAAATTGATGTTTTTCAAAAAAATACCAAAAAATCAGCCTAAGCTATAATTGATATTACAAATTCAAAAATGATGTCTATTTTTCATAATTCAAAACATACAAGTTTTATTAATTAATTTTAAATTAATTCCTGTTGTCAAAACATATAGTGTGTTTTTAAGAAACAATAACGGTCAAAAGTTCGACACTTGTTTATGTCCAATTTCAAAGTGAAATTAATTTCAATGACCAAAATTGGATCAATTGGGAAAAAGTAAAATCTAATTAAACATTAATACCAATTAAAAATATGATATAAACATATAAATAAATTATATTAAATGGCACATTTGAATAAAAATACAATATTTTTTCACTATTCATTAAAAACGAACTTTATCAGAAAAATACCAAAAATTTACCCAAAGTATATTTGGATTTCTTGAATCTAAAGAAGAATTTTATATTATCAAATAAAACATATAAAAATTCCGAAAACTATTTTTAAAGAGAGTTCTCTATCAAAAGGCAGTAAATCGGCCTTTTAGTGAATATTCGAGTATTTATGTTTAAAATTAGAATCATTCATATTTTAAGCACCGAACATTTATTGGATAAATTTAAAACCATTTAAAAAACATGTGTAATAATATTTTAGTTAGTTCTATTCATTCTCGTAAATACAATGAGTAGGCGTTAACTGGAATTTAAAATAATAATATTATATTAATAGTGTGCAACGTAAGATTTCAAAGAAACATGTTGTTGTGTATTGGGTACGCCATCCTACATAACAATCACCATTAAAGTAAAATTAATATTTAATTCAGAAATACTAATAAATATGAAAATATATTATTCTATATTTACTTGGGATGTTACACACAATCCCCATATTCTACTAAATCTGTGGACATTAACAAATGTAATTGATGAATATAAAAAATATAGTATTTTTCTATAAAAATATAAGGTTCATCATACCCACATAATAGAATAATTTATCTAATTAGTCTATAAACTAAACCCGAAATCTCACATCCCACCATTTAAAATCGCCATCTTATTATGTGGAAAACAAAATAAGGATTGGATGAACTCTATATTCCTTGGGGTTTTTTATATATTGATTCTATTGGGACAACCATTCCAAACACCAATATCCCTTCAGGATTTTCATCATGAAATCATTTATCCTCAAAACCTAACAACACTGAGCCATAGATACACCCCTTTAGTCCCATTAACATTGAAAAAAATTGAATATCCCTCACTTGATTTATGTAATGATCAATTATTACTGCCAAAAAATAACACACATGATCCCCTATGGTCACATAAACATTATCATTATGGATAAAATTCGAATTCATCTATGTGACCCTCATCTTACATAGAAAATTTCACACGTACAGCTAGTGTTATGACATGTTTCTTTTAGAAAGGGTCTAACATTCCCTTCAATCATCCCAGATCAACCCCGTAGTGAATTTTCTTATCCATTATCTACTGATTGAGCTAATCACATGAGAGCCTCACTTCCTAGTTCTGAACCATCACCATTACTATTATATTTCCAACAAATCAATTATCCCCACAAATGATTTATCAAAAATATACCAACAACATAAACTATTTTCTGTAAGGTCCCAGAAGTTTTATAATGGGATCCCAAATGATACACCCCTATCTCTCTCTCCATGAACACACGATTTAGAGTTATGAAGACTTACAATGAACCCACTCCCATGGTGGTTTCATCGAGGAACTACCGCTTTCAATCATTAATAACTGAACATGGAGTCCCAATAGAAACTATCAACTATTTATTTCTAATTGATTCCGTGTCACTATCTTGATAGTAATCCATGATTGACCCATATGTTCTCAGTGGACTATTATCACACCAAAAAATAAAGGATCCATGAAATACTCACATTTTAAACCTATTGTAATCCCATAACCTGTTTTTTATGCCATGTTTCATCTTATATTTATTTATCAAATCATGTACTATATGGATTTCTATATTTGGAGATATTTTCATTGGCACATCACATAATCAAAACCACAACTATTTTCCTAACCAAAACGACATTCCAAACCAAAATATACCCAATTATATATGTCCCACATTTACTTATTGAATAAATCATGTATCTTTACCAAAATAAACCCATGGTGGTTCCAGATAAATTATAACACTCAACCCTACATGGATTGAGCATCAAACTATCTCTCAAGAATCTATAAATTCACCTCCCATCATAATCTACATATGGAAATGTTCTTATCATGAAAATAAAAACTATATGAATCATTCATCATGAGAATGAGGATCAAAAAAAGTAAACTATCCAACCATAAAAAAACAATATTATAGGAAAATAAACCAGCCATACCATAGTTCTAACCAAACTCACCTCACTAAGGGGTATATATAACAATCATAAGACATATAAAAAATCACCTGAACCCATTAAATGAAATTTGAATAATCACAAACTTTATAAAGAAATAATAAATACCCAAAAATAATCATTGAGAATGATATAAATAATATCATACCCAAGATGACAACCTTTAGGGCCCTCATCTAAAACATTCCTAAAAATTATGATCACAATAAAAAAAATTAGAAAAAAATAACTAATGAGGTCTCAATTAATTAAGGAACCACCAATAATTTATTTTTAATACATGAACTAAGTTATTATAATATCATTAATTATTATAGACTAGTTTCCCACTAATTCAAGAAAATATTCATCATTAACGGTTTTCCAAAACCATTCTTTTCGTAATCCACTTTCCAACCATAAGAAGTCATGAACATGTTCATGATACCAACATTCATAGTATGATGCATGGACATGCAAACTTATTATTTTGGGTTATGAGTATGAACACGAATAATAATCTCACTTAGAATAACATTCATAGATTAATATATCTATTATAACAAAAAACCAATGAACAACTATCTTGTTCTTGGTCACTTGGAAATTCCCTCTACAGGGGTCAGATATGAAAAAATAAGTTCTATAACATTTTTTGACAACATATTATATCTAAGTACCAATAAAAAATATTAATAATCAAATTAAAATACTTTGATAACATTTTTTAAGGTCTCTATAAAATTGCTCATATAGAACAATCGTTGGAGAACAAAAAAAACCTCAAGCACACCTCGTCACGTCCTAGAGGCTATAGAATAATTATTAGATTCTATTTGAAATGTGGAGGTACTATATAACCTATACCATTAGAAATAATAATAGGAAAATAACAACAATACCATATAACATTATAGTGTGCATAAAAAATTAAAATAAAATCACAACCATCGATAATAGATAATATCAATATGCAATAATATAAATGGTACTCATTCACAACCTATATAAAAATGATAAAGGCCACCCATTGTAAAATCAACACAAGTATATTGGAATAAAATACAAGGGTAGCTCAAATATAAACTCATGCATCCCTCATTAGACTAATCTCCAAACACTCATCAAGTTATTCCAACCAGATCATTTGTATACCCTATCCCATTAAACTAATAATAAAGTCTCTACATGCAGTGGGAGATCATTTGGGGTTTGAGAAAAAACAAGCTAGGGATCCATCAAGGAATCACATATATACTCTATCAAATATAGTATATTCATGCATGAGAAATTAAATAAATTATAAATATACAGTGTGTAATAAATCCATGTATTTAAGAAATCCCACCCGACCATCATGTACTATAAATATTACTACAACACATTAACCCACATACATAGGATAAATTTTTTGATATGTTCATTATATACATGTTTCATCTAAATCACATCTGGGAAAGGTATCTCAATATCCAATACAAAGCATATATAAAACACATCATTGAATGGTATCGTAAAATCTAATACCACGAATGTTAGAAAACCAATCACTAGAATCAAGGAATCTATTTGAGGAGGGAATATTGATAACTAACCTATCACATAGGTCAAACCATACCTTTAGGGTATGATCCCATGGATATATCTTATATCGACTCGTTAATATAAAAAGGTGTTTGTGGAGGGAATCTGGACTGCTATCCTTCCACTAAAGAAAAACTGACACCCTCCATGGGGGTGACGTCCCATTGATAATCATATACACATAGGGAATAATCAAAGGTCTTCTGGGGTGGGAATCACGAAGGAAAATAACCCATGTAATCCAAATAAAAACCATCTATATAGGTGAGGTCTGGACACTAATCACATGTATAGAATGTGGGAAATGATGACCACCTAGGAGTTGTGAGATGCACATTGATCCCCAGGACACTATGATGAAAACTCATAGAATAAACGCATAAAAAATTTCCAAGATAAACATACAAGAAACGAAAATATACCCCATCATAACACACTACTAGAATTAGACCCACACCATGATCCATTCTAGAGTAGCAATATATATATGTCTCAATATATTCTTCCTTCACCAACCTCATCATCCATAACCATCTATCCAATCTATAGCTACCCAATACTCACGTTGACCCATTGGACGCAAAAATGCCTAAATTCGATGAAAAAATAATAGGTAATACCTATCCCCACTAAATACAAAGTCTCTCTTATTTTATGAACAACCTCAGAGGTTCTTTGAGTAAAACACATACTGACCTTTACACCATCTCCAACAACCAAATAGTAATTGAAAAATATATGGTATCTCACTACATTTTGCATCGCTTCATAACACATCTAGTACACTAGAAAAAAACGATATAACTAAATCCCACAATATCTACCCATAGAAACACCACATTCAACACTACCAATCCTTCTCCAACTATTTACTAGTTATTCATACCAAACATACATTTCAACTCTACTTCCTCAAAAGTTTCAAATACAAGGAAACCTATGATCCCTCTTCCAAATAACTAAGTACCACTAGAAACAACAAATGGGACTAAATTACATCATATACAATATAAAAATTATAATATACCAATTGTAATGAGTTACCATGGGATACTATTCTTGTCTCTATTAAATAATTATTCTCACTCGAGGGGTTACAATGTTTTAAGGATATTCCCATAGACATTCCCCGAAAATTATCATGTAAAAAATGGTTTCCTCACTCAAGGTATAACCACCTATTATTCTGTCCACCAACTCACTATATGTAACCCTTTATAATTATAACACAGCTCATGAGCCAAAATGACTTTGGGTTCCATGTGTACATTTTATAACTAGTTCCCTTTGGTATCACATCGGACAAGAATCTCCCAAAACCCAACTCATGAATGGTACAATAAATCCACTTCATGAAGGGTTAATCTAAGAAAATATAAAATTACAAATTCACCTAGTACCTTAATAGATTCCTAAAACCAATCTCAAAAAAAACCTTTAATTATCAAGGAGACACACATATTTTTAATAATTAGAGGTACCACCTACCTTGAAAACATTATTAACATCACAAGACACGCTTGACCAAACTCAAACAAAGATTACATGGAAATTAACCATACTACCAGTACCCAATATCAGTCCACATGACATAAATAAATAATTATAAACATTTTCAATTTATTTAATTATTTAATTAAAAAATTAATACCCACTTAAATCTATCCAAGAATCCTTTCATGGATAAATCCTCAAAAAAACAACACAAAAACATTAAATGACATTACCTTGGTACTTCTATAACAACTATATACCATTTAACCCTCAATTTTTATCTAATTTTGTGAAAAATTATAGAAATACCTGGAAAAATATACCAAACAATGTTGGACCTGTGAAATGGCATACAACATGCACCATTCTTCTTCAATTATCACCCTTGAGACGTTGAACCAATGATCCTAACTATATCAGTTGATTTTAGCATTCCATAGTGAAATATATCATGAATACTATCCTATAAAATAGAAAATAAAAATAGAGAACATGTTGAGTTAATTATGGGTTTAAGGGATAAGATCCTACCACAATAGTTGATAAAATAAAGCTACAAACCACCCAGATTTAAAGAAAATAATGGGAGGGGTATAGGAAATAAATAATGACCATCCGTGTGAATGAATAAAATACTAAATTCCTCACCTAAATGGAAATTCATATGATTGTAAAAGTGGTAGGACCTACAAATTATGGGTCTTCCCATGGTATAATAAACACCCTGGACACTTATCGGGTTCCCAATTAGCTTGTACAAAGCATGTAGTACAACACCAACCACCCATTACTCCACAATAAAAAGTTTTATGGGGATAAAAGTCATAAATGGACACCTATTATATGGTTACCCAATCCTTTAACACATATTGTGACATGATTTTTAGCATAATTACCTATCCAATACAAACCAATGATCAAAAATCCTAGAGTACTTGGAAGACTAGGAAAATAATTAAGAAAAAGAATCTAGAATAAAAAATATCTTAATTAACCTTCACAATGAGACCCTAAATCAATATGATATCTTAAAATTGAATAGTATAACCTAGGGAATACATATACAAAAGGGATGAGATAAAAATCCAATTAGGGGAATAAACATGGAAAAAAAGAAGCGCACATGATTTAGAAGGAATAACAAGATAACATAAAATTAATGGATCATGAATAAAAATATTGAGGCATAAAATATTTAACATTGTATCATATGATCATGAAAATATAGAAATATAGAAACATCATATATCATGACATAAACATGATTCCTGGAAATCTTCCAAGAAGATACCAAATGGTGGATAAACCCCTCTAGTGGATAAGGTTTACTCCCTAATACCATGAATAACTTATCCTGTGACTAAAAAATTACACAATGAATTAAATAAACATCTGGTCACACCCATAGTAACATGTACTTGCATATGTTTTCCAAATAAAGAAATAAATCATAAGGAGTAATCATAGATGTCACCCATGGAAAAAATAGGTTTTGTAATCATGTCATAACAAAAAACCAAGGGGTGTATCATATTGTACCAATGGAAATACATATATAAATTATTATTGGAAATTTATAAATGAAATATAATAAAATTCCAGGAATAATTAAATCCAATTGAAGTTAAAACATGAAAAAGTGTGGGAAGGTAACTTTAGAAATGTGTAACTTAAGCATAAATTTAGGTTTAAGAAAAAAGAGTATTTAAAGAATATAATGGAATAATTATTACCCAATCACATGAAATGAAATAATTTTTTATCACGATAAAATGAGTTATTATATTAATTTTTTGGTAGATTAAAATACTTTATTGTGTTTACTTGAAAATTAGTAGGAAATAGAGAAGTTCCCTTTAACCAGGTTTGCTTTTATAGAGGAATTGAGAAGCAAAACATTTTAAAACATGTACTTCCCTTCAAAGAGGGATGAATATATATATATATACATATATCAGTGTGTGTGTGTGTGGTAGGGGGGTTAATATATACAAAATATTGGAGATTTATATAAGAAAAATGAATAGAAAAATTGCGTCAAATAGAGGTAAATCGTAACCAAAAGGAAATATGGAGGTTCGAAGAGATACCTTATGTTATGTCCAAATACATTTTAGACATGAAATTAGTTTCTTAAATAACCATATTATATTAATTAATTACTTAATTTAGAGCTAATAACAAATATATTTTATTGATTATAATTTTATTATGTTCATTTGTGACCATTTTGATGAGTTATAATGTACAATGTCATCATTCTAGAAGCGTTCATTTCATTGTTTCATGGTTGGTTATCTTTTATATAATTATGGAAGTTCTTTTAAAAAGGAAGTAAAAATATAGAATTCAAATGAAATTGAATTAATTAACTTTAATTAGTATAGATGGTCCCATATACCATATTTTTTTTTGACATGGGGATGATTCATTAAAAAAAATCTAATTGCCAAATGGTTAGATTATTTTGGATATTTTTCCGGCTATGTCAAACGAGTTTAGTTTTATGTAATATTATGTATAATTATTAGTTATATATAATGAAATATGCTATAATATAGTATTAAATTCTGATTTAACAATAATTATAATTTAATGGCATGCTTTTATGGTGGTAATGGAAAAACAGAAACTCATTTTCCATGGAGATGGTTAACTGCCATAATTTGGAGAATGGTTTTGTTTCTCTAAATAAGAGGAGATGAGAAAGGGGATTTCTGTAATATATTCAGAAATAAATATAAAATTATAGTATTTACATGATAATGGATTTATTATTCTTTCACTGTTGGATGATGTGAGGAGAAGGTTGAAAAAGAAAATAAATTAAAAGTGGTAGTTTGAGAATGTTACATCTTGAATATCACCTTTTTGACGGACTCTTTAAGGATTATGAAATTGGTATTTTGGTGATACCAATAGCACATGGATGTGGGGATAGTTCACATGAGAGTTTTTGGAAGATATTTGGCAAATTTTTAGGCTTATAAGGTTTGAGGAGAAGGGATAATGAGGGGTGGTATTTATATAGGGAGGAGAGGGGTGTTTTTTATTATTAAATTAATTAGTATATTATTTTGACTTTGTAAAATTAATAGTATTCATTAATTTGTATATATATAGTAAATGGTTTATGTGGGTTTGAAATAATGAGTTCTTATATCATCTAAGACTAAAAATTTCATGTATTTGGCATATAATTTTGAATATGAAAAATTAACAAATTTCACTATTGTCCCAAAATTACACTATTTTATAAAAATACGAAAACATTAACCCAATTTTTTTCAATGTTTAGATAATAAAAAAAGAATTTATTTTAAAAAATAATATTATGAATATGATAAATTTAAATTTTAAATATAATTCTCATTTATTGGAAAAATACAGATTTTAATAATATAATCGATTTTACAACCCGTTGAAAAATTAATGATCGTATCATAAAAATATATTATAAACATACTAATACATTATATTAATTTATAAATCCATTTTAAGAAAATATATTTTTTTAAAATAATTATATTAATTAAAGAATTAAAAAAACTATTTACATTGTACAAAAATTCAAATACGTAATTAATCAATGAAAAAGAATTTATTTACATATACAGTGATATAAATATGTCTTATTTTAATTTAATAAGACTTTTAAATGTTATTTGAATTTATACATATTAGGTTACTATTCATATGGTAATATTTCTATTCTTAAAAGTTGTATTACCATTTCGACGGTTATGCTACTAATCCAATGGTTATATTTATAACTATAATATGGGTTCCCTACTTCATATATGTACCTATTATTCCAAAAATTATTCATTAAATTCTATTTTCTCTCAATTTTATATGCCATAATCTTCCAAATTTGATTTTTTATTATTTAATTTTATATTATTTCAACAGCTATATTCAAGAGTGAAGTCATTTTGGTGCATCAAGTAGATCCAAATTATCCTATTCTTATTCTATAATTTTATTTTTATTATGACACTATAATATTCGGTATAGTTATAGGTTTATTTTATGTATAATGTATTAGTATTTATTTTTCATAATAATATTGTATTGGTTTCTCTTTGTGATTTACGTTCCTTATAATACATGACATAATTATATTAAGGGAAATTTCATTGATAAAATTTTTGGTTGTTAAATTCTTCTCCCCTTATGAAATTTCACCATTGAAATTTCCTTCTTCAAGATAAGGTGTTCAAAGATAAGTTCACATCTCCTTCATTTATTCCACTTTTCCCAGGTCACCTCTTTGTATTTATGGTTCCTCCATATAACTTTGACTGGGTGAGTATTCAAGTTGCATAGAACTTTATCCCTATGATATATGATAATAATTGAATTTTCCTCATAATATCTATCATTTTCTAACTATACTGCCTCCAAATTAAATAAATTTGATGTATTTGGTATGTAATTCCCAATAGGGATAAGTGGAATACATCATGTACTTGAGAAAAGGTTGGTAGAAGTGCTAGTAAATAGGCCATAACTCCGACACGGTCATGAATCACTAAGGGGATGATGTTCTTAGGACATAACTATCCCCTTTTCCCCAATCCCACGATCTATTTCAAAGAGATATGTAGATAAATATTTTATCTCTAACCTCAAACTCATGTTCCCATAGATTGTTTTATGCATAAAACGTTTGATGAAATTGGACAACCATTATGAGTTACAAACCCTTCTTCACATTTTCTACCATTTCCTCAACCATTTAGGGTCCTAATAAATTATGATCACCAAAATAATAAAAGCATGAATGTGTTTTGAATCTTTTAATATAAATTTAATCATATAGATCCTTTTACATTCTGGAGGGGAAACTATTTTTGTTTGAGAATTCATCCATAAGAAGATATTAGTCCCACACTCCTTTTAAGTCCATCAGGAATGATCTCAACATATTCTCCATTATATTAATAATTCACTCTGATTGGCCATTAGTCCAATGGTGAATAACTATAATAATGTTAAACTATGTTTTTAGGGTATATTAGAAAATTTTACTAAACGTGGAGGTAAATTTTAGATCTCAATCAAATACAGTTAATAATGGTACTCCATGAAGCCTCGCCAATTCTCTAATATGTATTTTATAAAATTGATTCAATAAGAAGTCCTCTCAAATTTCAATATGGGGAGACACCTTTGTAAGATGATCTATAATAACACAAATAAAATTGTTTCCTCGATATGACTTCAGATGCCCATTGAAAAAGTACATGGTGATGTTTTCTAAATTTCACGGGTTTCATACTCCCTATATGTTTTATCCTTTTAGCGTTATCATGATGAAATACTAGGAATTATGATATATATTTATCAGTATCCTTCTACCTGTTGTCCAACTAGTAGGTCTCTCTTCAATATAGATACACATTTGTGCTCCCAATATTGATGCAGAATGTTTAGATATGTGCACATTAAAAATATCCCTTTTTTCTCATGCTTTTTTGATACACATAGTTGTGACCCAATTATTAAAAATCATTCATGATCAATTTTGAACTCTGAGTATTTTCCATTTTTAATAGCTTCCCCAGCCTTCTGAGTTTTTATATCATCTCTTTAAGAATCCTATTTCATGTCTAATATGGATGGTTGGGAAATCATTTGAGAATGGAATGACGATGTTAATTCTTATATGATTCCCATATCCATCACTTTTATGAATAAGATGATTGGATCCTTAACAATTATTATAATTGATAATTTTGTAGGGTCTTTTATACATAGGGCATCTGCCACATTATTTTTGTTTCTAGGATGGTGGTGGATTAACCATTCATAATAATGAATGATCTTTAATCATCTTAATAAGACCATATTAATATCCTTTTATGTTATTATAAATTTTAGGCTCTTTTGATTACTATATATCTCACACTTCCCCTGATAGATAAAATGAAAGCAGATTGATAACACAAAGATGGCATATTCCAACTCTAGATCATGCATGAGATATATTTTATCATGATGTTTTAGCTTCCTTAAGAAATATGCAATCACATTATCATTATAAATAAATACACAACCTATGAACTTCCTTTTTGAATCTATATATACCATAGTGAGTTCCCCACTTGTGAGTAGTGTAATTACTGGTGTATTGATAATCCTCCTTTTCAATTCCTTGAATCAATCTGCAAATTCACTATTCCTGAAAAAAATATTAATCCATTTAGATTCATCATGGAAACTGGGTTGGAAAATCATGAGAAGTTTCTCACAAATCATCAATAATACCCATCCAGACCAATGAATCTATGGATATATGTTATTGATTTTGGGCTGGCAACTCCTCAACTACCTTTATCATAGAATGATCCATATATATGCCTTTTCTTGTGATAATATTCTTAAATAAATTTATTTCCTCCTTATAAAAAATTCATTTGCTATACATTTCATATAGTTTCTTTCCACACAATGTCTTTTGAACAATATTCAAATGGTCCCCATGTTCTTCTGTGCTCAGGGATTATATCAAAATATCATATATAAATACTACCTAAAATTTTCCAAAGTATTCTCTAAATTATTGATTTGTTAAGTTCATGAATTTTTTTAGGGAATTGGTGAGTTTGAAGGGTATAAATTTGAACTCATAATTTCCATAAAATTTTTCAAAAGTTAGTATTGGGATGATATTTCTTTTTCACCATTAATTGGTAATATCTTGACCAAAGGACCACCTTAGAGAAATACATGGGACCATATAGAAGATCAAAAAATTCATCTATCCATGGAAGGGGATACCTATTCCATATCATGTTTTTGTTGGGATAATGATAATAAATATAGAGGTACATTGAACTATCCTTATTTCTGATGAAGTGGACCATCACAACCGACAACAAATCACTCAGGGATATAAAAAACTTATACATAATATCTTGTATATAATTATTAGTTTATTATAACATAATAGTGGACATAAAATAATGATTATTTTATATTCGAAGAGATCTAGATATATGTAAAATTGGTAAATCGACCTCTCATCCAAGAGGAAGGCTGAGATATTCTTCTATGAATACATAAGTTCAGTCCCTCATAATGTGAATGTCTTCAAACATGATCCTATCCTTTAATGCAATAATCTTAGAGAGATATTATTTCTCATATGGAAATAGAATATATTATTGGGAATGATATTAATAAGAAAATTCATCCTCTTTCCAACTATTTTTCCAAATTGGAGGATGCCTCAGTATATTAAGAGTGATCTCTCCTACTAATAGTTATTATTGTATTTATATAAATATAGGGAATCCATGCCTAATAAAGCATCAAAAATCATTAAATAAAGTAAAAAAATATATTTTATGGGAGGTATAGTCCATAAAAATTGACCTGGGATGAGTTAGATAGCGTAGATTGAATAATTTCACCATTCATTATTCCCATGGATAACTCCACCTCCATATTTTTATTTGGTGTTTAAATAAGACTACATAACATAAAAGATATGAATTAATTTGAATAACTATATTAAAAAATTTAATTTTGTATTCTTGAATGAATAAGTAGCATACAAACCACTAGATCATTGTCAGGATCCACCTCAAAAATAGTGATAGAAAATTCCCTTCCTTACTACATTGGTGGATGTTGTCATTTATTGTCTCTGAAAACCCTTGGATTAGGTAATTGGCTTGAATAATTACTATATTCCATGTAGTTGAAACACCGTACTACAAGTTGAGTGTTGATCTAAACCATACTTTCATCATCCTCATTAGTGGGAATCTTCATATCCCTTCAGAAATAATTTTCTAGATTCCCCTCTCATCCACAGTTTCATCTTTTCTGAGGACCCTTTAGATAGTTCCCTAGATGCCTCATCCCAAACTTTTTTCTAGTGGGATTTGGAGATTTATTTCTTCTATGGGATTTATCTGGTGATCCTCCCGTATTAAACTATATTTTACTATATTAATCTTTATGCCCATGAGACTACAGAGATTAGCAAATCTTATTTTTATTATTAAGGTCACAACAAAAACTCTCCTCATAGAAGTGAATGTCTTGAATCAATAATTCATTTCATAGACTCACCTTTAATACACTAAATATGTAATGCACCTTTATTCTAGTGTTCACGAAAAAGCTACATGTGTATCATGTATTCCTTGTTCTAATGACTTAACAATTATAAATAAAATTTTCCTTGTGATTTAATTAAATGTATTATTATATATTATGGTTATAGAAAATACATTCACATATTTAGTTTCATTATATCATATCTATTTAAAAATTTCATTATGAATCATTACCATTCATAACATAGACATTTTACAATGATCACATGACTAGTATAAATAGAGGTTTTTGACAAATCCAATAGACATAGAAAAAATATGTGATCACCTTGATAAGTAGGATTGTATCGTATGAGCCCATTTATTAGAGATTAAATGAGAGATAAAATCATTATAATTCCCCTTTGGCCAAGATTGAGTTGAGATCTGACAACTTAAGAATATGTGAAACATTTTAGTGGATAATTTCACACTCATCTAGATCACGACCCAAACCATGTATGCCGAACAACCCCATGAAAGTATCATTGTTTCATACCTTACTCTTTGAGTTTTTTCTCATGTATTAATAAGACATTTATAGAGACCCAAGTGATATGAGTGTGTAATTTTTTTCATAGAAAGATGAATATATTTTTATCCTATTATTGTTACTTTATAAATTATTTCTATTTTAATACAATAAAATACAAAAAGCAATTTTGATCAATATTAAAATTCAATTAAAAAATATAATTTAATGAATTAATGGATTTCTGAAATAAAAATTATTTTAATAAAAAATTATTATTAAATAATAATTATCAAATATAAATTATCATAAAAATTTTCTGGAGCCAAATGTAATTTTCATAAGGGTTTGAAAACAATTTTTATCAAAAAACTCATCATTTAATAATAAATGTCAATTTTATTTTAAAATTAACAATTAAAATATTTATAAAATTATTTTTATAAAATGAATATTATTTTTTAGTTCAATACATCATATTTATCCAATGGTTATATTTTTATATTTTTCTGAGATAGTCAAAATTTCAGGTAAAATTAAATATCATATAAAAAAACATTGTGTCTTATAACATAATAATGATTCAAAAGTTATGTAATAAATAGTATAAAATATTTCCAAAATGAAATATATAACTTATATTTAAAATAAATGTATTTTTATTTATTTTATTAATTTTATAAATCTATTATGAATCTTCCAAACCTAGTATTATATTTTCTTGTTTTAAAATAATTTCCATAAGTTTATAACTCACCTCGACATAATAAAGGGTTCTATTTTATTAATTTTGGTCCATGAAATTATAAAATAATTAAAGACAATCCCATTTGCTGCAAACCATGGGAAACAACCATGGGATGATTTGTGGTTTTTTTTTATTTTATTATATTGAGTCCAAAACCTAGGTTTGAGAAATAATAAATAAATCCTCACACTTTCCCTATATACCCCCCCCAATCTCCCATTTATATTCACTAAAAATTCTTTAATAATATCCTTAATCTACCCTACCATCTCTAGAGTCCTCCTAAGACTCCTCCAATCTATCACAAAGCTCCTTCAAATCTTCTAAGTCACACTATCAAGTAAGGGATCCTCACCTTCTATTCTTTATTAAACTTTCCTTACAATAATATTCCTTATATTTGAAATAAATTATGTTAGGTTATTTATTAACATTTCGATATTATTTCCTATTTTATTTCAAAATTACAAGATACCCCTTTCTCTCTTATAAACCCTTTTTTATGTTTTTTAAGTGATGATGCTTCGATGCCGGAATTTAACTATGACTTTCCAAGCCAAAAATAATGTGTAGTTAATACCATAACCATTTCATATCATATGTGATCACCATTATAGCCTTATAATTCATTGAATTTGTAATTACATGTATATTTTCTACACTCCTTAATCATGGAATAAAATATGATGATAAATGAATTCATGTTTCTTGATCTATGTGGCATGATTAAAAAGATGAGAATGAAATAAAAGCTAAGAGTGGACTAGGAATTAAATAGATTTATAATGCATTGGGTAATGTTTAGTCCTAATAGATGTCATGTTTGGACATATATTGAACATAATTCTTTAATGGTAATTTTTCAACCCTGATGTCTTGGTAGTCATCCTTAACCTAAGTTTATGATGAAATGTTTTATGTTTTTCCACATTTCCCATGATAACCTTATGTTATGATGCTATATCATGACTTATCATACATGTTTCTTTTATTACCCATTTATTTTCCTATTGTATAACATGTATTACCTTATTCCATGTTTCTTCACCTATTGGATTTATACCTCACCCCTTTCTTATTTATGTCCCTAGGTTATCCCGTGCTGTTTTAAATGGTATGGAATTTCATAAGCATGTTAAGGATGTTTCAATAATGCTGTTGTATCCCATGTTCAAAACGTTATTCTATGTACCTAATACCTAAATACAATATAATTATCCATCTTCTAGGTTTTATTATGTGTAACCTTATGTAATATATAATTAATTAATTTGTAATAAAGAGAATGGTTGTAATGGTTGGTATCAAAAGAAAATATTTAGTTATATTTTGGATTTGGATTAGAAAAATCTAGTAAAGCCTTAGGGATAAGAATAATTATAAGAAAACATCCCAAAATTTTAGGTAATTATATAGGACATGGTATATAAAAAAATAAATCCCTTTCTAGATTCTACAAGGGGACGTGGTTAGGGAATAGATGTACCTAGTGGTAACAACTCCGACAAGGTGCATCGGGCCTGACTCAGCCTAATCCAGTACACAAAAATGGGCCTTAATGCACACAAAAATGGGACTTAATGCACACCTAGTTTGACACTCATGGTAGATATGCTTTGGGAAATTTAGAATCTCATTATGAAGCATTATTAAGGGAAAAAATATACATAATATTATATGTTAAGAAATTGATCATGGATAACACAGTTTGAACCCTAGAAATTCCTTTGTTAAGGAAATAGTTGAAATTTATACGTTATCTCTTTAATTTATTTGGATTAACTATTTTTCAATAAATATATAAAAATAATAATCCTTAATTTTCAATTTATTCTATCCAATGTTTAGAAATATGAATTATTAGGTATGAATTCAATGCGACGAGTAATGTGATCACTTCTCCATTACGATGTGCAACCCAACGTGAGAGGGAATAACAAACATTATGATGATACTCCCTCAAATGAATTAGGTTTTGAATAGAAACATGGATATTTATGATCACTAAAAACCCCTATAAAGAAAAATATACAATTTATTATTTTATACAACAAAGACCACTTACATTAAATGGATATTCTGATCCCTTAATCATAGAACAATGGATCAACTACCTTGAGGAGGTCTTCTCCATCCTTCTATGTTCTGAAACAGAGAAGTTTCTACTGGATATTTATCATATCAAGTGAGAAGTTTATATTTGGTGGAAATTGATCAATAATATGAAGCCATAGGAAGATATTGAAGCAATGGGGTGGATGGAATTCCAGAAAATTTGTTTGACAAATATTTTCCATTAGTTTTTTATATAAAACGGAAAGGGGGTTCCATTACCTCAAGAAAAATGATAATGAATCTATTAGGGTGTATGAAGAAAACTTCACAAGACATGCATCATAAACCATAGGATTTGAATTTACCCCCAAATTCATGGTTGAATACTTCTTTTGTGGGATAAAACCTTGTTTATTAATATATCTAGAAATAAGAGACTTCTATAGATATGTGGAAATTGTATTATGTTCCCTCAAATTTGAAATGGAGATAAAAAAATATCAAGGGTGTCATAGGGATAAGATGTGGAAATTGGAGTTTAATTATAGTAGTCTGATGGAAAAATATTATGGTGCTATTTAATTTCAACATCCTACTTTTAGAAGGTGCGGAATGAAGAACATTGGAAATTATCTTAGGGGGATGAGGAAATTCTTTAGGTGTAAGAAGAAAGGACACCAAGAAAACGTTTTCTGGTAGGGGAATCCAACTAATGCATTGGAAGAGTGTAATTATATAGGAATAACATATTTTAATGTTCATTTATTCAACTTCTTGGGACCATTTTACTTTGCAAACCAATTCACCAAGCCATGTGTTTTCAGACACAACCTACAACCTCCAAGGAAACACGGGAAGGATTTATCCATTATAAATACTGAGGTGGATCCAGAAAATGATGTGATGATAGGTACTCTAGTTATTCATTCCAAAACATCACACATACTGGTTGATTATGTTTTTGTACATTCCTTCATATAATGAAACATTATAAGAACAATTCAGTCAATAATATAAAGCATTGATGTCGTACTGTTGATGAAAATGAAAAATGGGTAAATTATTTCTTCTTAAAGATATACCTACTCCCATATCACAATTTTTGGGATGAAATTCATAAAAAAAACATTTTCCTACTCCCTTTGGTGGAATTTGTTTCAATTATGGGTATGTATTGATTTTACCTATATAGAGACAAAATAAACATTCCTAATAATGAAATCACTCTCTGTATCACAAATCGACCCCCGATTCAATTCATGTTCCAAGAGGAGGATGAATCTTCTTTATCACCAAAATCACAGGTATTGATATTATTTCCCAAAGATAAATAATATATAGATCAAATGATTGATTCTAAGGAAAGAATCACCTTGGAATACATGCATATTATGATGGAATACATTGATGTGTTTTCCCTGGAATTTCCTAGACCTCTTCCCAGTTGGGAGGTTGAATTTCCAATCAAGATTATACTTGGAAAATGGCCATTATCCAAGACTCTATATATACTGAATATTGGGGAACATGAGGACCTGTAGAAAAAACTAAAAAAGAATATGGATAATGATTTTTTACACCCAAGTGAATCCCCATGGGTGAACAAATCCTCATCATCAAGATGATAGATGAGTCAATGAGCCTTGGCATTGACTTTGGCAAGCTTAACAAGATCATCATAAATAATATGTATATTCTTCCATATATTAATGAAGTTTTTGATCATATATGGGGAGTAAAATACTCCTCCAATATTTATATATAGTCATGATATTACCAGGTTATAGTGAAGATGGATGATAAAACCATGAATTCTTTTTGTACAAGGTACATGCAATATGAGTTCATAGAAATTTCATTTAGACTCAATAATGCTCTAATAATCTTCATTGTAATGAAGAATAATTTATTTATCGATTACCATATAAAATTTGTTTTTTCATTTATAGATGATATTCTAATATACCCCAAAATCAAGGAGGATCATACGAACAATATGAGATCCATGATAAATACATTACAAAATGAAAAGCGCGCCATGATAAATACCTAACATAAAGAGAATCTTAATTCCCATTATGAAAAATGAAATATCTATTTTATATACATTTCATTCACAAGTCATATCATTAGAAGAAATTTAACGCCCCGACCCCAGTTATCCAGAGTCTATGCATTATTACATAACATTGGCATGATCACAAGAAAGATAAAATCTCAAAAGACCAATTAGTTTAGTAGCCTTAGAAACACTAGATATACTCATAAAGTTTTACATTACATCTTAAAATGAAAACTACAACAATATAGTCTCCATATTCCACACTCTTATCCCCTCATACTATCCCTACAGGTCATTCATAAATTACTTTTTCAAATCCCAGGAAAAATAAAACATAGAAAAGGGGTGAGCTTAAATGCCCAGTAAGGATAACAATATAGCGAAAAATTTCCTAAATAAGAATAAACATTTAAGGCAATGTATAACTAAAAAAAAATCCTTTTAAACTTGAACATCAACATAGTATGGAAAAAATAAAATGAAGTAATTCCATTTACTTATTCACATGGATATTCTAATAATCGAATATTCACATGCAATATCAATAACTGCTTTCATAATGTTGGAATGCATAATGCCAGACTATCATAACCACATATCCAAGGCCTCATGACAAGAATACAAATACGATTTTGTCAAGGCCTTGTACCAAGACACTAGTGTGTCTCATGAGACCTACCGATGAATCGAGGAGCTATAGCGGGCTCCACCCGTCACAGATTAAGTCCAATGCATTTCTCATATAAACAGGTTTAAACATAACATAAACATTCATATTAAAACTAGCATAAGAAATGTAAATAATTAATCCATAAACCATGAATGGTATAAAAATAACATATCCACAGTCAAAAAAATCACAAAACCTTCAATACAATATATAAGTTTTGTATCATAACAAATCAACTGCAAAAAAGCGTAAAATCCATCAAAGGATGTTGACATAGATGAAATAAAAACTCTTTTTAGCGAAATATCTCTTTTTAATTTGAAATCATTTAAGAGTCATATATTTATAAAATAAAACATTTTCTTTGAAAATATTTTTATAATCTTGTAAGGGAATCTTAGACGATTTTATAACAGCGGAAATTAGCTTCACACGCCGTATATGTTAAAAAAACATTCTTACCTTTATTCTGTCGAAAAGGTTAAAAAGTACCTTGTTTGGAAAATGATGAAAAGATTCCTTTATAAACCACTTATAAAAGTCAACAAGGGTATAAATGACTTTAACCCATATTCTAGTAAATAGTAAAAATGTTTTGAAATAAAGTTTTAAGAAACATGGATGTGGATGATAAATAAGTCCTAGTAGATTATTAGGTATAAACAACCTCGGATAATGAAGAGATTGTGAAATAAAGCATTAACATGTACTTTTCCTTGGTTGGGGTAGGTTAACCTCCTGTATAATGGGGAAATTTTTTTTATTAAATTATAAAAGAATCATATATATTAATATGATATCATATATTATCTTTTAACATTGATTTGTTAATAATATCTTAGAATTATCGTCGTTTCAGGTGTTAACTTACTCATTTTCTTTTATATGTTTTGTTACGTAAGTCGTGTTTGTCATGGATAGGATGTATCTTATTCATATCCAGAATGATATCAAGTCCTTAGATACTATTATTCATCATCAAATGAGAATTATACTTGAATGGATACGATGGGGAATGAATCTCATTATGTTCGTGGAGACGGTAGTCCGTACGTATGCACGAGCGACAATATCATTCTTTTGATGTTAAAATAATATATAATTGGATGGTATATCATATATAAATAATAATTATCATGTTATATTTATTATTTAGATGAATTTCACATCATTATTATACCCATACAAATAATAATTTATTGAATGATAATTACACCACGACGTGGAGACGGTAAGTCGTACGTACGCACGTATGGTGACAGGCCATTAAAAGGATGGATAGAATAATGAATATGGTTGTACCATATTTATAATAACATCACATTATATAGAAGATACTGGAGATCTTATTTTAGAATAGAAATAACAAATAATGAAGAAGTTGAAGAAGGAAGGAACATGAAAAGGGGTGGTGAAATCATTACCACTTCTTCGGGTTCTTCCTTTTGATTTGATCAAAAGAGATCATTAAGTTGGATTTATGACTAAATGAAGGCCTCTAGGAATAAGTGGGGGAAGTTTAGAGAGTATTTGGGCTGGGGTTGGCCGAACCAAAAAGCTTTGATGGTGTGAATTAATGAGAAGGAGGAGTGCCCTTTTATAAGAGGGGTGAGGGGCACCTTTGGAAAAGCTTGAAATATTATTTTATAATAAATTCATATTAGGTTTATTATGGCTCCAAAGTGGATTAAATAATGTTTATGGTGGGGATAGGTCCAAAACAACTCAACCAATAGGATTTATACTGGTTTGGGTTACTATATTAACCTTATCGTTAAGTATTAACTCTTAGTTAATTAGTTTCACTTTTACAATGTCTATTTGTATTTTTAAATTATACGGTTAATAAACTTACTATATACATCCAAGAAACCCCCATGTGGTCCATTAATGATACACCTATCATGATATAAGTCTCTTGGCCGAACCTTATATTTTTAAGAATTTAACATCAATTAATAATATAATATTTGTTTTAAAATCTATTTTATGTCAATTTTGACCCTATTCAATAATTGATTTTTGTAAAAATTATTACAGAATTATTACTTAGAAAAACGTTAATTAAATAAATCCTAACATATAATATTATCCTAGAAAATTATTGGGATTTATAAAAAGTCTCAAATTACATTTATTTGGGTATTTATAATATCAATTATTCCAATTTTTTCATTAATTTGGTAATTACTGCATCACCATTATATCATAAATAAATTAAATTATATAATGTCTAAAAATAATAAATATAATACAATTATTTAGGAAATATTTTTATCTTTCTAATTAACATTTATAATCGAAAATCCAACATATATAACCTTATGTAAAAAAAGTTTTTCTAAAAGATATATGCTTTAGTCATTTTGGTATTTATTTTAACTTAATTAAAAAAAGTATCCCTATCACCTACAAGTGGCTCTATGGGGTCCCACAATAGACCCAAAGATGCCCATGGTCGGACATGTATCCACCAAAAAGGTTGGGGCACGTTTTAGGGTAATTTAGTATTATTATAATATTATTTTTTAACCCTTATTTACCAGATTTACCCTTTAACCATGGTAAATAAAATATTTACCGAAGTAATTATTCAAAATATCTAAAAATAAAAGTTACCTATTTACACAATTTGAACATCCTGATTTCAAATATGGAATCTATTTTTCCAAATTCAAAACACAGAAGTGGCATAAATTAATTTAAAATTAATTCCCATTGTCAAAACAAAAAGCGTGTTTTTAAGATATAATAACTATCAAAAGATTGATACTTTTTTATGTCTGGTTTAATTGTAAAATTATGTATAATGAACAAAATTGTATTAAATGGTAAAAATATATTCTAAATATACTTTAAAACCACTAAAATTCATAATTTATCACTATTAATTATTTTGATTAAAAAAGTTGTTTTTAATTAAAATTTAGTAATTTTCACTATTCGTCAAAATATTAAAGTTATCCGAAAAGTACCACAATTTCACATTAGGATAAATTTGATTCTCCGAATAAAAAATGAAGTACATTTTGAGAGACAAAATTTCTAAAATTTTAAAAAGTAGGTATTACTATTCATAACGGCTATTTTGATTGGTTGTGGTGTGTGTTAGAACTCGATGTTGCGTACAACACATGCTATTGCATTATTCAAAGAGAAGCGTACCATAGAAGCTTGGGGTGATACATTCTTCCCTACTTTATATAATTTCATCCTCGAAATTTCTAGAATACTACCACATGAAAAGACTTGGGTGGTTCTTCATCATAAGTTCCTCGGGTTCCCACATTGCCTCTTCCATCTTATGGTTTCTCCACAAGAGTTTTACTAGACGAGTCGTTCGGTTTCTCAGTACTTGTTCTATCATATCATGAATCTTGACAGGATCTTCACAATAAGAAATATCGGGTTCCAGTTCTAATTCCTCATAGGTGAGTACATGCGTTGGTTCAGGCATGTATTTCCTCAACAGAGATACGTGGAACACATCGTGAACTTTGGAGAGACTTGGCATCATTTCCAGTCTGTAAGCTACAGCCCCAATTCGTTCTAGAATTTTGAAAGGTCCGATGTAAATGGGACTCAATTTACCTTTCTAACCAAAACATATGACTCCCTTACATGGAGATACCTTCAGGAAAATATCATCACTGACTTGAAATTCCAAATCCTTCCTTCGATTATCTGCAAAGCTCTTCTGCCTACTTTGAGCTGCTTTGATATGGTTTTGGATTACCTTCACCTTTTCCATCGTTTCCTCCAACAGTTCTAGGCCTGTAGGTTTTCTTTCACCAACGTCATCCCAACAGGTTGGTGTGCGACATCTCTTTCCATATAATGCATCGTATAGTGCCATCTGAATACTCGAATGGAAGCTATTGTTATAGGAAAATTCTACCAGAGGTAAATATTGATCCCACATGCCCTCAAAGTAAAGTGAGTAGGATCTCAACATGTCTTCTATGTTTTGAATAGTTCGTTCTGATATTCCATCATTTTGAGGGTGGTAGGCATTGCTCAAATGAAGTTCAGTATCCAAGGCTTTCTGAAGACTTTTTCAGAATCTTGAAGTAAAACGGGGTCACGATCAGAAAAAATTGATAGGGGTACTCCATGAAGTCTCAAAACGTCATTAATATATATTCTTTCTAGACGTTCCAGTGGAAGATCTTCTTTTATAGCAAGAAAATGTGCTGTCTTGGTAAGACGATCAACAATAACCCATATTGCATCATTCCTTCTAGGAGTGTTTGGTAGCCCCATGACAGAGTCCATCGTAATATTGTCCCATTTACACTCCGGTATGGGAATAGGTTGCATGACTCCTCCAGGCTGTTGCCTTCCATATTTCACTTGATGATAAACCATACATCATGACACAAAATCAGCAATCTCCCTCTTCATGCTATCCCACCAAAAATGTTCCTTCATGTCTCTATACATTTTGGTGCTCCCAGGGTGTATAGAGAAATTGGAACTATGAGAATCATCCATCAATTCCCTTTTTAGATCAGGTATATTGGGAACACAATTTCTCTTCCCAAATTTTAAAATTCCAACTTCATACACAAAGTCTCTCAATCTCCCATCATTCACAACTTTAATCTTCTATTGAAATTCTTCATCATCGGTTTGAGAACTCTTAATCCTTTCTAGTAAATATGGTTTGGAAACCATTTGAATACCATTGATGTTTCGCCTTACCTGTTTATTCCCATGTCCATCTTCCCTAGATCCATGAAAATTAGATCCCTTTCAATTCTCATATTGTTCAAAACTCCATGATCTTTTTTTCTCAAAACATCTGCCAGCTTGTTTGCTTTCCCCAGGTGGTAGTGTATCGTACAATCAAAATCCTTGAGTAATTCAATCCATCTCCTTTGCCTCATGTTGAGTTCTTTTTGTGAGAAAATATACTTCAAACTCTTGTGATCAGTATAAATCTCACATTTTTCACCATAGAGGTAGTTCCTCCATATCTTCAAATCAAATATCACATCTTCTAACTCGAGATCATGAGTATGATAGTTTTGTTCATGAATTTTCAAATGTCATGATGCGTAGCCAATAACCCTATCATTCTGCATAAGGACACAACCAAGTCCTTTCTTCGATGCATCACTATAAAAAATGTACCCATCATTCCCCAATGGTATAGTCAATATAGGAGCATTGACTAATCTTCTATTCAGTTCTTTGAAAAATTCTTCACACTCTTTTGGCCAAACAAATTTAACCCCTTTACGTGTGAGCTTCGTTAATGGGTTATCCAATCGGGAAAAATTATGGACGAAACGTCGATAATAACCTGCCAAACCAATAAAACTGCGTACCTCAGTTATACTCATAGGTGCTGGACATTCTTGGATTGCTTTGGTCATAGAAGGATCAACAAGGATTCCATCTTTAGAGACAATATGAACAAGAAAAGAAATATCCTGAATCCAGAATTCACATTTGCTAAACTTACCATATAATTTATGTCTTCTTAGAGACTTCAGGATAACGCGCAAGTGATTTTCATGATCTTCATTGATTTTGGACTATACCAAGATATCATCAATAAATACCAAAAAAAATTCATCGAGATATTCCTTGAAAACTCTATTCATTAGATCCATGAATACAGAGGGCGCATTAGTCAATCCAAAAGGAATTACTGTAAACTTGTAATGCTCGTACCTGGTTCGAAATGTTGTCTTCGGAATTTCTTCCTTCTTCACACAAAACTGATGGTATCCAGATCGAAGGTCATTCTTTAAAAAGTATTGGGCTCCATGCATTTGGTCAAAAAAATCATCAATGCGAGGTAGGGGATAGTTGTTCATTATTTTTATAGCATTGATCTCCATGTAGTCGATACATAACCTCATAGATCCATCTTTCTTTTTATCAAAAAGAACAGGGGCTCCACATGGAGAAACACTAGGGTGAAAAATTCCCTTATTACTCAATTCCTCTAGTTGTTTCTTTAGTTAAAATAATTATACAATGGCCATTCTATAAGGGGTCTTCGATATAGGCCTTGATCCAGGAATTAAATCAATAGAAAACTCAACTTCTCATTATGGAGGATGTCCAGGTAAATCTTCCAGAAACACATCTACATATTCTTTCACAATAGGTACATCCTCTATTTAAACATTCCTTTCCTCAGCCACTGTAATTTCACCATCTTCCTCCCTAATAATTGAATTTAGTTGAGATACTGGGGGTCAATCTAGATAAGAATTAGATGGTGACGATTCTGCTCTAAAGATAAGGTGTTCTTTATCATCATCATAAAAAATTGTAACCTCCTTATTCTTACAATGAATCTTCGCATCGTGGTACGAAAACCAATCCATACCGAGGATTATATCAAACTCAATTATAGGTCTGATGATGAGATCAGTGGATAAAAAACATTTATGTGCTCTAATGGGGATTGATTCACAAAACTTTGTTGCAATGATACTTCCCTTAGGAGTTTTAACTGACAACTCTCTTGTTAAATCAAATTGTAAATATTAAATTTTCTTAGAAAACTAGGAATATATGAAACAATGCGATGATCCAGAATCAAATAATGCATTTTCTAAACTTGAGGAAACCATTAAATTACCGACCACCACGTCTTTCAGAGCTTCTACCTCAGCAGTAGTGATAGCATAAGCTTGGCCTTGATCCCATGGACTTTTCTGAGGTATGTTCCCCTAATGCTTAAGACATTCATTTGAATAATGTCCCATCTCCCTGAAATTGTATCATTGGACATCTGTAGCTTCCTTCTTCCCCTTGAAATCACGAAATTGGTGGCCTTTTTCACCACACTTGTAACAGACTCCCGTTCCTTTAAAGAAAGTACCATAAAGTTTCTTCCCACATTTATTGCAGGATGGATATTCAACTCTTCCCTTCTTCCCTTTATTTCCATTCCTAGATTGATCAACAGATCTCTTCTTCTCTTGCTTTTCTTTAAAGTCATATGACTTAGAGAATTAGTTTTCTCTCTTGATAGCACATGAGACAATGTCTTCGTATGACGAGAAGGATTGTGAGACTAATGCTTGATGGAGAAATAGGTTTTAACCCATCAAAGAAATGATCAATCTTACTTCTTGGGTTACGTATATAATATCCAGCATACCTTTCTAACCTTGTAAAGTTAGCCTCATACTTTGCGACATTCTCATCCTCGTTTTGTCTCAGACTCAGAAATTGTCTTTCTATATCTGCTCGATGGTCATGAGGAAAGTATTTTTCTAAAAACAGATCTTTGAACTCCCTCCATTCAATATTTGATACTTGATAATCTTCCTTCGTGTTTTGAATCAATGACCACCATTGATCAGCATCTCTAGTGAGGCGATAAACTAACATGAACATTTTTTACCTTTCACTACTCCCCAAAGCCTGAAATATTTTCTCTGGGGAATTTATCCATTGCATAGATACTAAGGTATTTCTACTCAAATTGAACATTGGTGTTTTTTTCCTCATGAAGCTATCTATCATTGATCCTCCACACTACGGATCAGGGTGCTCCATATGGGTAAGGTTATTATTCATAACCTGAGTGAGTTGTCCTAGTATGGTGATTAGCCGATCGGCACAAGTTGCATTACCATATCCACTATAATTATCTTGAGTAGGAGGGAAATCCCTACATGGAGTGCGTGCATTATTACTGTTTCCATTTCTTCCACTAGGCCCCATTTATAAACAATGGCATAATCTAGATCAGTTTATGAATCAAAATACATAATTCCATACTTATAAAACACTTAACATAAATTGAACTATTTAATGATATAATCCATAATCATAAAAATGTTTTCTTTGAGGAATTATATACTCATAAACCCTTCATAATGGTTTGTAAAGGAAATTAGAGATATCCTAAGCATATCCCCCGGGAGTGTCGTAACCAAGAGTGCAGCAAGGCCCGTTTTCATGCACTAGTTACCGTTCGAGTCCAGCTAAAAGTAGTGTTTTCAGGTTTTACCCCTAGGTACATCTGTGCCAGAGCGGCCTCTACCTGCTCGTATCCAGAAAAAGATGTATTGCTCAGAAAACTCACAAAATCTCTACAACACCAAAATTCTAGGAAGTTCTTCTATACTAATCCTCAAAGTCCATCTTAGGTCTATGTGCTCTAATTAGAGATTATCTAAATATAGCTTCCAAGTTCTGTATTAAACTTCCTCTAATACCTACTGTAACGCCCCGACCCCAGTTACCCAGAGTTGGTGCATTATTACATAACATTGGCATGATCCCAAGAAAGATAAAATCTCTAAAGACCGATTAGTTTTGTAGCATTTGAAACACTAGATATATATATAAAGTTTTAAATTACATCATAAAATGAAAGCTACAACAATATAGTCTCCATAGTCCACACTCTTATCCCCTCATACTATCCCTGTAGGTCATTCATAAATTATTTCTTCACATCCTGGAAAAAATAAAACATATAAAAGGGGTGAGCTCAAATTCCCAGCAAGGATAACAATATAGAGGAAACTTCCATAAATAAGAATAAACATTTAAGGCAATGTATAACTAAAACAAAAGCCTTTTAAACTTGAACTTCAACATAGTATGGAAAAAATAAAATGAAATAATTCCATTTACTTATTCACATGGATATTCTACTAATCTAATATTCAAATGTAATATCAATAACCACTTTCATAATGATGGAATGCATAATTCCCGACAATCATAACCACATAGCCAAGGCCTCGTGCCAAGACTAAAAATAAGATTTTTTCAACGCCATGTGCCAAGACACTAGTTAGTCTCATGAGACCTACCGATGCATCGAGGAGCTATAACGGGCTCCACCCGTAACATATTAAGTCCAATTCATTTCTCATATGAACAGGTTTAAACATAACATAAACATTCATATTAAAACTAGCATAAAAATGTAAATACTTCATCCATAAAACATGAATGGTATTAAAATAACACATCCACAATCAAACATATCAAAAAACCTTCAATACAATATAGAAGTTTTGTATCATAATAAAAACTGCAAATAAGCATAAATTCCATCAAAGGATGTTGACATAGATGAAATCAAAATTCTTTTTAGAGAAATATCCCTTTTTATTTTAAAATCATTTAAGAGTCATATATTTATAAAATAAAACATTTTCTTTGAGAATATTCATATAAGCTTTTAAGGGAAACTTCGACGATTTTATAACAGCGGAAAATAGTCGCACCATCCGTATAAGTTAAAAAACATTCTTACCTTAATTGTGTCGAAAAGGTAAAAATGGACCTTGTTTGGAAACCGACGGAAATATTTCTTTATAAACCACTTATAAAAGTCAAAAAGGGTATAAATGACTTTAACCCATATTCCAGTAAATATTAATAATGTTTTGAAATACATTTTTACGAAACATGGATGTGGATGATAAAGAAGTCCCAGTAGATTATTACGTATAAACAACCTCAGATAATGAAGATATTGCGAAATAAACTCTTACCTTGTACTTTTCATTGGTTGGGGTAGGTTAAACTCCATTATAATGGTGAAATAATTGTTATTAAATTATACAATAATAATATATATTAATATGATATCATATATGATCTTTTAACATTTATTTGTTAATAAACCAAAAGGCCCAGGAGTGAATCAGAGATCCACCCCTACCAAATTTTATTCAATAAAATAAAGTAAAAAGACAAGCATCAAAAGGGGGGTTTGCAAAGACGGGAGAAAAACTTCCCACCCGCAGCATACTCAAAAAGCGCACACAACACTCGGGAGCAACAAAGGACCATTCCGAGCATGACTTCTCAATGGCCTTCTTTGATAAAGCATCAGCGACCTGATTGGCCTCCCTGTAAGCATGAGTCACATCAATGAAAATGAAGTCAAGAAGACGTAGACATTCAATCCAATGAGGCATTAAAACCCAAGGAACATTCCAGGATCTCTTCTTGAGAATGTCCATAGCCACCATAGAGTCTGATTCCAGCCCTAGAAATCTCCAGCCAAAATGGGCAGCATAATTAATGGCTTTGATCATCGCCCATAACTCAGCTTCAATGGCAGAGACCTACCCAATATAATGATAAAAGAAGCCTTTGACAAAGCCCCGATAAGTACGAAAGATGCCGCCACAACCCGAAGGTCCTGGTGACCCAGCCGCCGCACCATCAACATTGATTTTCATCCAGGAAGGAATAGGAGGAATCCATCAGATATATTTTAGAACCAATGGTTTCCTAGGTCTGCCGCTCACACCAAAGTTCCTCAAGACAATAAAGTCATTCAAACCATTTTGCATGCACCAATTTTGTGTCTTAGAAGCAGTACAAACAGCCCTGTGAATAGCTCTAACACCAGAAAAAAATTGGGTGTGGTCTCCTCAAAGAGTTGAGCATTACGAGCCCTCCAGATAAACTCAAGAAAAGAGGAAACTGCAACCATAATAATATTTTCAACCTGATCACTGCATCAGGCCGAAGCAGCAGACTGGAGGAGATTATCCAGTGAGGTGACATTCAAACAACACCCAGTCATATCTTGAATATATTTCCAAAGCCAGTAAGCAAGGGAGCATGCGAAAAAAATGGTCAAGAGATTCCACAGCTGCTCGGAAGACAGGAAAAGCCGAGGAAATGTGGAAACCAGCTCTTAGAAGGGTGCAGTGGACTGGGAGTAATCGTTTTCAGATTTTCCATAAAAGCAAGTAAACAGAAGGCGGAATAAAGAAAGTCATGTATGTAAGCAGCCACCGAGGAGTAGGAGTCTTCCCATTATAGAGGAATCTATACATATCCCGAGTGGTAAGGATTCCATTGCTACTCGGTTCCCAAATAAAGGTGTCACGGTCCATGTACCTATAATTGAGAATTTAATATTTAAAATGAGGGGGAAAGAACTCTAATAAACCTGGACTGGCATCCTGTAGGTAAGAAATTCGAGCAGTTGACAGGTGAGAAGGGATCTGGACATCCTGTTGAATAGGTCTGGAAAGCCAAGGAGTGGTCCATATATTCAGCATTGAGTCCCTACTGACCAGCCATTTTGATGAAGCCGAAAACCCAATAAAGGAAGACCCCAAAGCAGGCCAGATAGAGGATAAAAGATAGTGAGGATAATCTGCCCAAAGGCGTGAGATAAAATGGCCAGCAATGAACTCTATAGAATAATCCGAAGATGTGAGGAGATTCCAGGTAAATTTGCTAATCAGGGCCTCATTGAAAAGGACCAGATCCTTGATTCCAAGTCCCCCCATTTCAATGGGCTTAGTGCAATCCTTCCAGGACACAACAACAAGCTTCCTTTCAAACATAGAACCAGTCCAAATGAAGTTCCTAATAAGCCTTTGGAGCTCCTTTAGAAGATTCCTTGGCCATCGGTAAATAGAGAAAGCAAAAACAAACATAGAAGTGATCACAGAATTAACAAGAAAGATTCTTCCAACTTGGGTCATAGCTTTTCCTTTCCAATGGGCCATTTGACATTGATTTGTTAATAATATCTTAGAATTATCGCTGTTTCGGGTGTTAACTTACTCATTTACTTTTATATGTTTTATTATGTAAGACGTGTTTGTCATGGATAGGTTGTATCTTATTCATATCGATAATGATATCAAGTCATTAGATACTATTATTAATCATCAAATGCGAATTATACTTGAATGGATACGATGAGGATTGAATCTCATCGCATTTGTGGAGACGGTAGTCCGTACGTACGCATGAGCGACAATATCATTCTTTTGATGTTAAAATAATATATAATTGGATGTTATATCATATATAAAGAATAATTATCATGTTATATTTATTATTTACATTAATTAAACATCATTATTATACCCATCCAAATAATAATTTATTGAATGAAAATTTACCCCACGACGTGGAGACGGCAAGACGTACGTACACACGTATGGTGACATGCCATTCAATGGATGGATAGAATACTGAATATGGTTGTACAAAATTTATAATAACAAAATAGTATATATAAGATACTAGAGTTATTATTTTACTATAGAAATAACAAAGAAAGAAGAAGTTGAAGAAGAAAGGAACTTGAAAAGGGGTGGTGAAATAATTAACTCTTCTTCAGGTTCTTCTTTTTTATTTGACCAAAAGGGCTCATTAAGATAGATTTATGACTAAAGGAAGGACTCTAAGATGAAGTGAGGGAAGTTTAGAGAGTAATTGGGCAGTTATTGGCCGAACAAAAAGGCTTCTAAGGTGTGAATTAATGAGAAGGAGGAGTGCCCTTTTATAAGAGGGGTGGGGGGAACCTTTGGAAAAGCTAGAAATGTTATTTTATAATAAATTCATATTCGGTATATAATGGCTCCGAAGTGAATTATTTAAAGGTTAAGGTGGGGATTGGTCGAAAACCACTCAACAAATATGATTTAGACAGGGTTGGGTTTCTATATTAACCTTATCTTTAAGTATTAACTCTTAGTTAATTAGTTTCACTTTTACAATGTCTCTTTGTATTTTTATATTATATGGTTAATAAACTTACTATATACATCCAAGAGATCCCTAAGTGGTCCATTAATGATAAACATATCATGATATAAGTCTCTTGGCCGAAACTTATATTTTTAGGAATTTAATATCAATTAAGAATATAATATTTGTTTCAAAAAACTATTTTATGTCAATTTTGACACTATTCAATAATTGATTTTTGTAAAATTTATTACAGAATTATTACTTCAAAAAAATATAATTAAATAAATATTAACATGTCATGTTTTCCTAGAAAATTATTGGTATTTATAAGAAGTCTAAAATTACATTTATTTGGGTATTTATAATATCAATTATTCTAATTTTTTATTAATTAGGTAAATGCTGTATCACCATTGTGTCTTAAATAAATTAAATTATATAATGTCTAAAAATTCCAAAAAAACTAAAATTATGTAGGAAATCCTTTTATCTTTCTAATTAATATTTATGATTTAAAATCCAACATATATAACCCTATGTAAAAAATGTTTTTCTAAAATATATATGCTTAAGTCATTTTTGTATTTATTTTAACTTAATTAAAATAAAGTGTCCCTATCACCTACAAGTGGCTCCATGGGGTCCCAAAATAGACCCAAAGATTCCAATGGTCGGAATTGTATCCACCAATAAGGTTATGACACGTTTTAGGGTAATTTCGTATTATTATAATATTATTTTTTACCCTTATTTACCAAATTTACCTTTTAACCATGGTAAATAAAATATTTACCGAAGTAATTATTCAAAATGTCTAAAAATAAAAGTTACCTATTTAAAAAATTTGGACATCCTGATTCCAAATACGGAATCCATTTTTCCAAATTCAAAACACATAAGTGGAAGAAATTAATTTAATATTAATTCCCGCTGTCAAAACAAAAAGCCTGTTTTTAAGATATAATAACTATCAAAAGATTGATACTTGTTTACGTCTTGTTTAATTGTAAAATTATGTATAATGACCAAAATTTTATTAAATAATAAAAATATATTCTAAATATACTTTCAAACCACACAAATTCATAATTTATCACTATTAATTATTTTGATTAATAAATTTGTTTTTAATTAAAATTTAGTAATTTTCACTATTCATCAAAATATTAATGTTATTCGAAAAGTACCAAAATTTCACCTTAGGCTAAATTTGATACTCCAAATAAAAAATGAAGACCAATTTGAGAGATAAAATTTCTAAAATTTTAAAAATTAGGTATTACTATTCATAATAGCTAGTTTGATTTGTTGTGGTGTGTGTTAGAACTCGATGTTGCGTACAACACATGCTATTGCATTATTCAAAGAGAAGTGTACCGTAGAAGCTTGGGGTGCTATAATAAATGGGATATCTAATGTAACTTCAATGATATAAGTACTTTAATTAATCCCATTCCTAACTTGAGTTACATATATCTATAATTTTTATAGGTTAGCTAGGTATTATCACTAATTTTTGATAAATTTCTCATGATTGTGATACACTATTAATAAGAAAACATATAAGTGAGTCAAGATTTATTAGAATGGTGAATGTGGAAAGAGCTGCAAGGAGTTGAAAAAGAGGCTTATCACTACCCCTGTGCTCACATTACCCCCAAGTGGAGATCTTTTTTTAGTATTCAGCAATGACTCGAAGAAGGGATTAGGTTGTATGTTAATGAAGAATGATGAATTCATAGCCTATGCTTCAAGGTAGATGAAACTTCTTGGAAAAACTACACAATTCATGGTCTAGATTTGGATACAGTGGTCTTCATATTGAAAAAAATTGGAGAATTATCTCTTTGGGGAGAAGTGTGAAATATATAAGGAAAACAAAATCCTCAAGTATACATTCACAAAAAAGAGTTTAATATGCACCAATATAGATGGTTAGAGATGATAAAAACCTATTAATTCTAAATTCCCAAAAATCATAGAAAAAAATAATTTTATTGATTTTATAAGTAGAAATGATCCATAAATTATACCATTAATGAGAATTGATAGGGATCCAATATTCATAGATTTGAAAAGAATGGACATGGTAATCATAAAAGAAGGAACATCATCAACCATTTAAAAAATTATTACTCAACCATCCCTTATAAAAAATAAAATAGATGCTCAATGAAATGATTTTTAAATTCACATGAATGTGGAAACTATTAGAAAAGGAAAATACTTGGAGTCTAATGTTAATGACGAAGAAGTTCTGAGATTTTCATCAAGACATTGTGTAACATCAAATCCTGAGTAAAAAATAGAGATGTGGGAGGATTCACATAGCTTAAAAATCTCCATACACCCAGGATGAAAAAGATATATCTAGCTCTCTGAGAAAACTATTTGTTGGACATTATGAAGAAGGAGATCATAAAAAACACATCAAGATGTATTTTATACGAGCATGTGATAGCAAAATGAAAATTATACAAGTGCATGATCCAACCATTACCAATACCTACATTGAAATGGGAAAACATCACCAGGTTGTTTTCATTGATCTTTTAATGACATGAAGAGGTAATAATTATATATTGGTTATGGTGGATTGTCTTATAATGGTTGAACACTTTAGTGTGATTTGAAAAGATTTATTACTTGATCAACTTGAGCAGATATACATTAGAGACATGGTGAGGCTGCATAGAGTACCACTATCGATTGTATCCAATCGAGATATGAGATTCAACACAATGTTCTAGAAAATCCTCCCTGATGCTCTAAAAAACGAGTTAAACTTCTGTACTAATTATCATCCTCAAACTAATGGAAAATCTAAGAAGAATATTTTGAGCCTTGATGATATGTTGAGAGAATGTTCCATGGAATTTGAAGGAGGTTCGGACCAACATCATCCTATCATCTAGTACTGTTACAACAACAACTTTCACTCAAATATCCAAATGGATCCATATGAAGATCTTTATGGGTAGAGGTGTAGAACACAATCATGTTGTTCAATATTTTAGGAAACATAAACTACTAGGTCCTAAAATGATCAATGAAATTTTGGAAAAATTTAAGATTATATAGAATCACATCAGGGCTGCTCATAGTCAATAGTTGAGCTATTCTGAAAATTGTCAATGAGGTCTAGAGATTTATGTTTTTGATATGGTATTCCTCATTATATCTATATGGAATAATGTGATTATATTTTGGAGGAATGAAAAAAACTCAAAGATGAATTGGCTCCTTTACGATCACTGATAACATTGGAGCATCGGACCACTGATTATCACCCCCACCTAACATATCTCAAGTACATGATGTACTCCATATATCCATATTGATAAAGTGTATAATAGACCCCTGAAAATTAATCAATCTCAAGGTTGTACCATTGAAAAAAATCTCATATGAAGAGCATCCAATGACGATATTATATCAAAGAGGGAGTGTTCTATGAAATAAGATAGTGCTCTTGGTCAAAGTCCCATGTGGAAACCACATGTTTTAAGAAGTGACATTGGAACGGGAGAAAGTGATGAATCCAATTTAGCTTCATCAATTTTAATTGGGGAAAAAATATCTGGGGAAAAATTTATAAAGGTGGGAAGATTGTAACGACCCGAATGGATACTAAAAAATTTCCTTTGTTATTTAATTTATTGTCTTCTTATGAATTGTAGTTATAGAAAACACATGATCTTATTTGGGTTCATTATATCATATAATTCTTAAAATACCATTAATAATCATTACTATTGATAATATAGCTATTGAAAAATGATCACATAATTAGTATAAATATAGTGTTTTGAGAAATCCAATTAAAATTGAAAAATTATGTGATGACCTCAACCAATAGGATTATACCTTATATGAACCATTTATCCGAGATTCCTTGGGAGATAAAATTATTGGTATTTTAACTTGACTAATACCCAGGTGATATTTAAAAACATATGCGTTTTAGATACCATTAATGAGGGACGTTTAAGCTTATCGTGATCATGGACAAACCATGTGTGCTGAGCCACCCCATGATAGTATCACTATCATGCACCTTACTCTAAGAGAGTTTGCGCGTTTATTAAAGGGATATGTATAAAAACTATACTAATATGAGTATTTCAATTATTTTTTATATAATAATGAATATGTTTTCATTCTTTTATTTTTACATTATAAATGATTTTTATTTTGATACAATAATCACCAATAAAATTTTGTGTTAATATTAAAATTTAATTAAGGAATTCATTTTGTTGAATTATGGGAAGTTGTAAAAAATTAATATTTTCATAAAATAATATTATTAAATAATGAGTATCAAATATAAATGACAAAATAATTTTTATAAACTCAAATTTAATTTTTATAAGGGGTTAAAGACTATTATTATCAAGAAACATAGGATTTTTTAATAAATGTTGATTTTATTTTAAAAGTAAAAATTCACATTTTTAAGAAATTATTTCGAGAAAATGAATATTATTTCTGGAATAATAACTTTAATATTATCCAATGGTAAATGTTTCATAATTTTTTGAGAAAATTTTATTTTTTGGATAAAAAATAAATACTTTATAAATATACTTCATGTATTGTGACATCATAATGACCCAAAAGTGATGAAATGAATACTGTAAAATGTATATAAGAAGAAATATAATTCTAATGATTCAAATATTGAGATATTATATATTTTTTTATAAATCAATTATGGTTTCATCAAGAACATTAATATATTTTAATGTTCCAAAATCATTTCTTTAAGAGTACGACTCACCTCCACATAAGCAAGAGTATTATTTCATTAATTTCATCCCCTGATTTCAAAGATATTTAAACACACACCCATTTGGTAGAAACCATGGGAAAAACCATGGGATGTTTTGTTATTTTGGTTATTTTATTATAAAGAGTCCAAAATCTAATTTAGAGAAATAATAACGAAATCCCCACTATTTTCCTATATAACCCCACCAGAGATCTCATTTATCTTCAATAAAAATCCTTGGATAACATTTTTAATCTTCCCTATCTTTTATATTTTCCTCAGAAGGCTCCCTAAAACTCTCATGAATATCTTACCACGTTTTTGGTGTCACACCCTAAAGTATGGGATCCTCAGCATCTCTGCAATATTCATCATTCCTGGTTATCTTATGTATTAAATTTAAAATTGCATATGTTAGTATATGTGTTTCCATGTTCCAATAACCGAATATTTTATTTCTATATAATGAGATACACATTTCACTCCCTTCAACCCATTTTATCAATTTTTTAGTGATGCTGTGATGCTGCTTAAATTTCACTATGGGTTTCCATGCCAAAAAATTGTGTAGTGAATACTATAACAATTTACTACCATGGGTGTTCACCTTTAAACACTTATAATTATTTTAATTTTGAATTATATTTTACTTTTCTACATTGGGTGATTGTGTAATAAAATATGATGATGAATGAATCTGTGTTGCATGATATATGTTGAACACTTAATAATGAGAATGAAATGAATGTGAGAGGTTCATCTAAAATTATATAGTGCTCTAATGAATTTGGTAATGTTTAGTCTAATGATATGTCAGGTTGGGATAAGGAGTGATACTGATTCCATTATGGGTATTTTTACATCATGATGTCTTCAAATTTTTCCATGACCTATGTTTATAATATAGTGTTTTAATTTCTTTCGAAATTTCCCATGTTGCCTTTATGTCATCATGATATACCATGCCTTATTATTCATGTTCCTTTTATTACACATTTATATGAATATTTTATAAAATATATTACCTTATTCCATTTTCATTCCCTTACTAGTATTTTTTTCTCACCCCTTTCTTATGTAGGTATATTGGTTACCTCGTTCAGCTATTAAAGAAAAGTAATTTTAGAAACATGTTAAGGAAGTTTTCAATAATGTCGTCATTTCTAATGTTCAATATGTTAAGCTATGTACATAATTCCTAATGTACGTAGTCATTATGATATTATTTTTTTATTATGTGTAAACTTATATAATAAATCATTAATTAATTTCTAATAAATTGAAGGGTTGTTATACATGTGAGGTTTTCTTCGTACACCCTGATCAACTCATGTTCTATTTGCATTGGTCAGTGGAACTACCACTCCATCTTAATATGGAGAGGTCAAATGAAAATATGTATTGGAAATTATTATCTTTAATAATTCCTAATAAATTGAATCAATTTCCTGTTTATATTTCACATTCATTATTAGTGTCTACCACAGTTCACCTTCCCCTTAAATACATTATATTTCCATCATGACCTTCTCCTCTTCGAAGCACTAAAGGACATATAATATCTTCTCGGTGGAGTTAATCAATTGTTATATTATGATGTGATTTGAAGATATTCTAAACATTGAAGGATTTTTTTAAATAAAGTACTCTTTCAAAACGAAATCAATATTAGGATAAGGATGCCATTCCACAAGATTCAAGTTATTATTCATAAATTGAGCTAGATGATCCAGTATTTTAATAAATTTCATTTCAACCATTCCAATCAAGTTAGACAAATCATTGGGATAATCCTCAAATTTCTTATCACATTTGTTGATATCCAAGATTCTAAAATTTATATCAATCATATAAAAAATAAAAATAAAAATAGATGGAATTGAATACATAGCTAATGAGAATATAAAATGGAAACTATGAACATATAATCATAAACTCATAAATAAAAATTACTTCCTTACATATGACTTCTCGAGTTTAAATATATATTATAAATAATAATAGAATTATCCCTAATGTTCATACTAAATTCTTATAGTTCAAATCCCAAAAAAAATTGCACTATAATCTGATAACAACTATATAGAACCAAGACTTTTAGACACATTATTAAATGAGTTTAAAAATAATCCATCTAATACAAACCAAGGACAAAATCTCTTAGTTTATTTGGAAGACTAGGTATATAATAGAAAAAATGAAACTAGAATAAAAATATTTATATTAATCTCCAAAATTATATCATTACTACATTAATATCTTCCATCTTCATAGGATAACCAAGGTAATACACAGAAAAAACGGATGAGCTAAAAATCTTAATGAGGGAATAAACATGTAAACCCAGAATATCATATGAGTTAGAAGGCCTAATGTGATAACAGAAAAGGAATAGATCACAAATAAACATATATAGGAAAAATATATAAAATAAGGAATTATATTACCATAAAAATATATTATTGTGGATGCAACATATTTCATGATATAAAAATTAGTTGAGTCTAACTGAAAAGATGGTACCTCATGGTGGACGTAGTCCCATAATAGATTAGGTTTAATCCCTAATACCATACATAATGTATCATGAGTCTAACAAAATACCCAATACACTAGAACACTATCTGGTAACACCTATTACAACTTGTACATGCATATATGTTCCACAAAAAAAATCAATCATAAGGAATAATCATAAGGGTTACCCATGGAAAGAATTGGGTTTTGGAAACATGTCAAATAGAAAATCTGAAGGGAATATCATAATGCTATCAATGAAGGATGGGGTTTAATTTATTCATGAAAATTAATATTTGAAATATAAGTATATATTAGGAATAATTAAATCAAACTGAATTGAAAACATGAAAAAGAGTGGAATGGTAACATTCAAAATGAACCCCTTAAGATAGTTTTAGGGAAAAGAATAAAGGGTATTTAAAAAATATGAAGAAATAATTATTTACATAAAAACTAAAATAAAAAAAAATAATTTTTAAGATAATATGATTGATTATAGAAAAATTTGATTTTTTTGAAAAAGTAATGGTGTGTACATGAAAATGGGAAATAAACATATAAGTTCCCTTTAATTGGGTTTTCTTATCAAGAGGAATGGATAAGGGAACCTTTTTAAAACATTAATTTACAATCAAAGTAAGATAAATTGATAAATATATATAAATGTGGGACATTTTTACAGATTATTGGAGATTTATATGAGAATTATTAGGTGATAAATTGATGAAACTATAGGTAAAACATTACCCGAATGAAATATAGAGATTCAGGTGGATCCCTTATATTATGTATGAATGCGTTCTTCACTTGAACATAATACCAAGGATAACCAAATTAAATTTATTAATAACATAATTAATAACCTATTAAACACATATTTTATTTATTTTAAATTTATTTTGTCCATTTGAGGCCATTTTTGTGAGTTATAATGTTCAATTTCATTGTTCCATAAGAGTTTGTTTCATTGTTTTATAGTCAATTAAATTTTGGATAATTACCGAATTTATTGTGAAATGAAAATAAATCCACAGAATTGAAATGAAATTGAATTAATTATACATAAATATTTTAATATCCTCATATATAATTCATTGTTTGACCTGTTGATGATTCATTTCAAAAAACCATTGTGATAAATGGTTCCTTTATTTTGGATATTTTTCCAACCTTCTCAAAATATATTCATTTTATTTAATATTATGCAAAGATATTTGTTCTAGAACAAAATATAAGTTATAATATTCTTATTAAATTCTTATTTGACCATAATAATAGTTACAAGACCTTTATTTATGGTGGTAATGGATAAATGAAAATTCATTATCCACAGATACTATTGACACAAAAATTTGGGAATAAGTTTCATTTTATTGAATTAGAGTAGATGAGAATAGGACTCGAGAAAATGTATTACATTAGAAATATAACATTAAAATATATAAATAGTCCTAGGTATATTAATATTTTATGGATGAATGAGTTGCGGAGAAGGAAGAATATGAAAATAAATTCAAATAGGTAGTTTGCGAATCTTACCCCTTGAATATCACCTCCATGAAGGTCCCATTAAGAAACAAGAAATTGGAATTTTGTTGAGAATAGAAACACATGAATTAGAGGAGAGTGTGGAACATAGTTTTTATAGGACATTTTTCAAACATCAAGGCTTAGAATGTGTGAGGTGAAGGGTTCGTGAGGTGTGGTATTTATAAAGCAAGGAGTGGGTTGTTTTTCATTATTATATTCATTAGTTTATTATTTCGTCTCAATACTATAAATATTATTGATTTATATTAATATACATAGTAAATTGTGATTATTATTTAAAAATATAGGGTTCTTATTTCATCCATGACCAAAAAATCCATGTATTTCACTTATAATTATAAATACGGTATAATACCATATTTCAATATTCAAACAAAATTCAAATATTTTAGAAAAAATCAAAAAACACTCAACCCAACCATATATCAATGTTTAGATTGTAAAATTTAATCCATTTTATTAAATTAATTTTCTGAATATGGGTAATTTAAATTTAAAAAAATTCCCAATTTTATAAAAAAATATTGAATTTTATATAATAATTGATTTTATTACACTTTAAAAAATTACTTTTGGTCGCATATAATTATCTTATAATTATAAAAATACATAATATTAATTAATGAAACAATTTTTTTAAGATAATTTTTCTTTTAAATCATTATATTCGTTATAAAATTGAAAATAAAAGGGTCACGTTTTTTAAAATTACAACACATAGTTTATTATTTTTAAAATTTTTTTTACTTCTACCATGATATAAATATATAATATTTACATTTTATAAGACGCATAATTTATTTTTTCATTTAAATAGGTGAGGTACCATTTTAATTATCATATTTATATTACTAATTGGAAAATTATTACTCCAACAGATAGATTACTGTTCTAATAGTCATATTTATAATGGCCATATAGGTTCCCTAATTCCTATAATGCCACATCATGCATTAATTATTCATTTGATTATATTTCACCTCAATTTTATATAAATTCATCATTAAAATTAATATTCTATGATAAAAATTATGTTTTACTTTTATATCTTTGTTAATGAGTGTGATCACTCTAGAGGATCGAGCAGATCAAAATTATCATATTCCTATTCTCTTATTTTTGTTGTTGTAATGTATTAATATTTTTCATACTTAATGGATTAATTTATAATTAATTTACCATTATTGATTTAGGATAATAATTTTTTGGTTTCATTATGTTTTGTATGTGATTTCTACTAGACGATATAATTATAAGAAGGGAAATTTTACTGATAAAATTATCGGTGGTTACCTCCTAATCCACTAGGTGTCTTGTGGATCTATACTAAGTGGAGAGTATTTGGTAAAAATGGATGTATTTCACCACCCATAACTTCCATAGTTTGAAAAAATAATCCACCAACTACATCTACAAAAAATTAAAAAAATATATCCACAACTACGCCGTTGGGTTTTTAAATTTTTAGATTTCTATTTTGAATTTAAATTCTGCCCTCACCATAGCCCTAATGCTCAAAATTTAAATTTCTCTAAAAATTTACCATCCCTTAATGGCATAGGCCATAATAGTTTAAAATTTTCTAATATTTTTATTTTAAATTTACAAGGAAACCCTGGAATAATAAGTTATAATATTAGCCAAGTGAATTCATTGTGTTTTTTTCTTATTTATAAGACGTGGATTCTATTTTATAATGAAAATATTAATATAAAATGTTATAATATGACAACTGGTGAACACTTTTTTTTCTAAAATCCATATAAATTCACGTGTATAAAAAGTTGATAAAAATTACTGATACCGATATAATAGACATGTAATAATTGATTATATATATGAGAATAATTACACCAGGATATATTAAATGGTAATATTCTATATTTAATGTATTAACCCTATATCCATTAATATCTTGATATTGACTTTATTTTTTATAATCTTCCATAATTTACATAAATATAATAAGAAGATAAAATTTATGACATATAAATTATATCTAATACCTAACTTATAGAAATTGAATTTTTTCATTTAATGATAAATATACATGAAACTTACCCATACTTAAATGGTTAATTTATATAATTCCTTTAATAGTCCTTTATTCATGATTATAAACCAATATCCACTTGATCATTTCTTTCTCTCAAAATATTTTATTCATAGAATAAAATTTCCAATGTTCTTTTGTATTTAATCCTCCAATTAGACAATTAACTATATTATTATTCTTTTCCGTAGTAAATATTGAATTCTTGTTTATATTCATGCCATTACCATATTCTAGAATCACCATCAAAGGATTTGGAATCGATTTATCTATGATTTTTCATGATAAAACATGAAATTAAGAAAGATAAACTACAATGTATAGATTATATAATAATATATATAAATATATCCTTGTAACCATTGAATCTAAAATTTTATAAACGTTTAATATAAAAGACATCATGTGTACACAAGGTATAATAGGGACTCCCACTCCCAAAATCCAACCTAATATTACTTTAGATGTCTAATATCCTTCTTGTTTAGTTCTCTCATGGTATAACTCCTAGAGGTGAGGCAACAAAGTGTTTGTATATTTATTTTCATGCTATTTTTTAGCACACATGACATTAGTGATAAGATAATTTATTCTATATCCAATATAATATCAACATTTCTTTAGTATACTTATATATTATATTCATTGGTGTCCTAACTGGGCCCAGTAAGTAGTGGGTATTTTAGTACAAAATATTTCCCTTCTTCTTATAGTATGTGTATCAAGACCCTATATGAGTCGTGGAAATTTTCATCTGTAATGGAATTATCTATATCCAACATATATTAAAGGGATACTGAGTTTATTGTGTTGTTTTCTATTAGCTACAAAAAGTATTATTTTAGTAATTTATCTTGATTACTAGTTCAGAGTCTAATAACTAATAAATCATGTATGCATCAAATGATTTTGTCAAATCCCAAAATCCTTCATCACTAGAATCCAAATATCTAGTTACATTGATATTTTAGCGGAAAAATTCAATAATTTCTATAAAATAACAAGGTACGAATCTTACTTATCATTCAATGGTATCTAGGTAGTCCTTATTCATACTGAATATATAAATTCATAGCTCATTAATCTCTTCAATAGACCCCATTATATTTAAATCTTATGGTAATATTTTCACAACACATGCCTATAAAATATACCAATGAATATATAAACACATATTTTAATGACTATTCAGTTAATTTGATCTATATTTATTATTTAAACCCCCTAATAAATAATATAACCCATAACTACGGCTATATAAGATGTATCATTTATGGATTAATTATAAATAAATATATAGATGGTGTTTAATGAAATAATATTTTATTTTTATTGATTTTAATTAATCAAGAATATGAAATCTAGTTTTAAGAATCATTATGATTCAATATTCTATTTGAATTATTACAAAAATAATTTAATGTGCACTATAAAACATTTCATACATAAAGAATACAATTATTTCTGATCAATCTTGTTAATCATTGTCGACTATTTATTCATAATCATATTTAATAATTAATCATGAAATGATAATTACATTGTATGTATCCTCGTTTTATAGTCTGGATCTTTTAAATAAAATTTAATGCCATTGAATTTTATTCTGGTAATGGAAAAATAATCAAGGGCCATTTTTACCCCAATGTGGAGTATTTCATTTTATCTAAATATTTAATATAATAACTTATGTGTTATACTGTATCTTATGAATGTGGATCCATAAGGGTAAATAGAGGTCGCTATTTAGTCAAGAATGTGTTTATTTCTCAAGGTGTGACCTAATATTTATGCATATCAGACCTATGATCAATACATTATTAAAGGAAAATAATAAATTAAATAAAATCATTAATTTACTTATTTCATTTAATTGAATTTCATAAAATCTATTTCTTGTATATAATTTCTCAATGTTTACTCCACTTCTGTTATCCCTATAACCTGGAGGGATCCTGAGAGAGTTATAATCTCAATTATTTTTCAGGTGTATTTCAATGTATGAATCCCTTCCAATTTATCATTTTGTGAAAAATTGCATCATTTTTTGGGTTTTGGTGAATTTTTCACATAAATGTGGAAATTCTATAAGTATAGAATTTTAGAAAATTTTATCTCTTTTTATTTAAAAAATATATTTTTCAATATTTATCTAAATGGTGGAATTATTTTATTTTAGTTTTCCATTTTCCATGGGATTCAACTTCTTCAAATGGACCCAATTATAAATATAAGTGGATGAGACCCAAAGAAAACAAATAATGTGGATAATATTGTTGGATTCGAGAATTGAAATTCCCCCATTTAATTAGTAATACCCCAGCCTATATAAAAATAAATATTTTTATTGAAGTTTAATATGAAAAACGCTAACAATGGTACATTTACAAATTAAATATGTTGTAGAAATTCACTTATTAAGACGGACGATGCATATATAAAATTGGAGGAAGATTCAGTGTCTCTTCATAAAAAAAGATAGATTTAGTTATTCCGGAATAAATTTAATATACATTTCCAAAATCATTTAAATTTTTTTATTTAAAAATAAAATAAATATTTAACAACTCTTAAGAAGACATCATGTATATATTCCTCCATCTATTGGGCATAAATGGTGAAATAATTAAATGGAAAAATAATAGAGGGTAAATTTTCAATTTATCATTATCGGTTTTTTGATTATTATAATAGATTAATCTTCCCCATTCTTTTCAACCTCCCTATTCAAGGGGGGGGGGTTAAAATTATGAGTGATTGGTGAAGGGGAGATTTTTTTTAATTATTGAGTTCATTCACTTCATGGAATAAATTTTTCATTATTTATTTTTTAAGTTGGTTTCAATATTCTAATATTAATTTTTTTATCATGTATGATTATATATGAATTTTGATTCTATTATTGGAATTTATTTTACCAATTATGATTATATACATCCAATAGTTTCTAGTATATATATTATGAAATATACTGGGTTTAGTGAAAAATACTCGATGATTTTAAATATGTGTGTGTGTGGGAGGGGGGGTAATGGACACTATAGGTTGTTTGGGAGAAGAAATTAATTATCGGGTGTTTCCTATTTCAAATGAAGATATTCAACATAAATATATCACACATTTTACGGTGATTATACCAGGCTTATATTTTTGTAATGATTTATTCTCACAATCAACTTTTGAACAATGTAGTGAGAAGAAGTAAGTATATAGTATTAAATCAATCAGACTAGAAGAAGATGAATGGATAAAATTAAACTAGAACCACATTGAAACTAAAAAAATAATCCAGACCTAATTATCATTTTTATATAAATATTTTTATTCACATCTCTCATAAATCTATTTTTAATCTCTTTCTTCATTTCACCATTTTATATTCAAAATCAAACAATTACCAAAAATAACCTCTCTCTAATTTAATGTTAAAACATGGTTTTAGTGAACTCCACTTTAGGGAAAACCTAGGATAATCACTATACCTCATTTTAGCCTTGGTAATACTTTTTCCATGACATAGGACATGAATTTGTCAAAACATGTCCCTATTTCAATGGAGGTAGTTCCAAGAATCTCATGATAAATATATTTCCATTTTCACTCACTATTTTTAATCAATATTTTTATAAATAATTTTTAAAATTTTTAAATCAATAAAAAATTATTATTTTTTGATGTGTTTTAGATAAAATTATGTCTTATGGACTAACCACTCCCAGATGCAAGAGGAAGAATATATCAATGATATTTAAGGCCAATCAAAAAAATTATAAAACCATTAAAAAAAATTCTAAAAAAATATAATGGAATAATGAATACATATGTGTGTCTGAGGAGAAAAAGATTAAGAAAAAAATTTTAATTTGTGGTTGAAAGAGGCCTATAATTATTTTTCTAGTTTGAGAAACTTGAGGAGGATTTTATGAAATTCAATGAACATCCATTTGCCTTCCTCAACCATTACTCAATTAGGTTTCTGAAAAAGGAATTCCATCTTATATACATATGGGAGATAAAAATGATTTTGATGAGTATTGGTCATAATTTTAATTGATGAAATGTGAATGGATTCTCCCATATTTGATATTGAAAAATCATCACCTCTCTGCCCCTCTCTTTTTATGGATGACGAAACCCTCGAAGTGGTTAAATTTTATTAAAATATAGAGGACCATTAATTCCTACTTCCATCCCTAAACACATAAATTCAACCACTAATAATAATATAAAAATAATTGCAAACCAATCTAATTAATAGAGATATTTTTTAAAAACTTTTCATTCTTATTTTTTTAAATCGTAGTTGTGTATTTCCCTCAATTATTTTAAATTTTTAAAATCGGCCAATGCCTATATTTTCGTGTAGGGTGAATAAAAATTAGATACACATATGTGGAACATATAGAGCTCCATGAACATTTTAAGCATCCTATTGAGGGAGAAAATGAGGATAGCCAATTTGTTTTTCTAGGGTAAATATGGACATAAGATGATTACATTGAAGGGGATAATTTGATATTTAGTATTCTAGTTTAATTTTTTTTCAAATTAAATTGAATTATAACATTGCCTATGATTATAATATTAATTAATCAGGCCTTAATAAATCACATTATATTTATGATGAGTTATTTATTGTGAAAATAATGTAGTATGAGGACTCATACTTCATCGTACCCCCACCATGCAAACTGTATCTAATTTCCATCATTGGATTTAGTGTCATATATCCCTGAATTTCTTAACAAAAGATGAATAAGTGTATTATGAAAAAGTGGTTATGGGGATTCATATCAAAGAAACCCCACCCAACATCAATCTATAGATAAAATTTGGTCTACCCATATGATAGAAGCCAAAAATCATGGCCCACTTAATGGTTAAACAAATTTCTATCTGTATTTTATTTCTCTATTTCATTATATTTATATTTACTTTTCATTGAATAAATTTATTCTATTTTTTAAAAAAATTCCTGTATTTGTTTAATGTGAATCACATAGGAGATTAAATCAATTTAGAATTGATAATAATTATGTTTTTATGTCACCTTAACACTCTCTGTTTACTACAATTAATTTAAAAATATGCTTAAATGGTAAATAAATTTAATGCGTTGAAAAAAATACATCATTTAATTGTGGGAAGGGAATAATTGTGTATCGAGATATTCAAACATCAATTTTTTTAAAAAAAAATTTCTTTTAGATATTTTTTTTGTTTTTATTTTTAAATTTATGATTTTTTTTAGAAACATTTGATACCAAATTATTATCTTTTATAGTTTTTGAACCCATAAAAATGAGTGAATCAAAGTAACCCATGAAACTAAACATGCATGAATGATGGAAATGATTTTGTTTCATATTTAAAAAATTTATAATTTCTTGAAAGGTATTGTAATTTTTTAATCCCTTGCCACATCTCATTGTCTTAATATTTAGAATCATCTTTCTCTAAGGACTTTTTATCCCTTTTAAAAAATTATTTAAAGTCACCAAATTTTTGAGAGGACCAATCCACACATTCTTAAACTATAATTTTCTCCATTTCATTCAATACATGAGGGTATGAGGTAATTGTGTTTTAAAATATTTCGGAATTTATTTGGTTTTAAAATCCCCATATTTAAGATAATACATTTTATTTTAGACTTCATTGTACATTTAATATATTTTTACCTTTATAGCCATAAACAATATATTTGGTTAGTCACATTAAAATAAAAATTTATTAATCCGACCTTTTATGGAAGTAAAAATGAATTATCATCATAAAAATAATTGAAAGGGATGACATATTGTGGTTGATACATAATTCAAAGCTATGTTTTGTCTAAAATATAATTATTAAGAAGTTTTTTTCTATTGAAACTGTTATTTGGCTAATCCTTGGGCCTTTTTAGAAATTTTCAGCAGAATAATAAAAATCCATCTAATGTGATGCTAGTATAAAAATAAAACTATGATCATGTTTATGAAAATGAAAATCTGTATTTTCATTCAAGATAAGAAGTATAAATTTACAAAACTTATCAAAATTTAATACGTCCTCAGTACCTTCAAAAATCCTGTTATGTATAATAATAAAATTTTAGGATAATTTTTTATTATTTTGAAGACTACAAAGTGGATATAATTTTTTCAATGAAATGGTAAAGGTGTGTAAATGACATAATTTTTTCATAATGGTTGGAAATTATTTCTTTAGGGGAGTGAGCAGGTCACCATACATCCTTGAAAATAAGAATCCAACCTTTTTTATTCAAAAACTGATAAACCCCCTCATTATGCCTTAGAATTTAAGACATCTAAATACTACCGACAAAATTCCAATGAACAAACATAAAATTACCTTAATATAATCAATTATTGTTGATTTAAATAGTGTGGATATTTATTAATATATGAAGAAAATGTTTTGTATTTTATGATATTGGAGGAGAAAAGACTTGTTGACAATTAAAATGAGTATGACGAGGGAAAATTATGGTAAGGAAAGTGTATTGTGTATATGAGGGGAGAAATGAAGTGGAAATGGATTGAATGAGCTTAATGTTGAACTTAATATAATAGGTTTTTAGAAGTAATGATAGTTTTTACATGATATTAAATTTTTTGATCTCTTGGGTATGTGTTTTAATTTTCTTTGATTTTATTTTGATTCTTACTTTTCATTAAGTCCATGTGAAAAGTATGGGGGAATTTAAAGGATCTAATATTTACATTATTTTTATTTGTATTTCAATGATTTAATATTGATAAATATATGAATTTGATTTAAATTTCACCTTATTTTTTTGGTGATATTACAGATATATATGAAAATACCTTAATTCTAGAATTTTAAAATTTTTATCAATTTGTTATTTTGGGCATAAATTTTTCAAAACACATCTAAATAGAAGGTCTATTTTATTAGGGTTCTATTTTTCATGGAATTAATCTTATTCAACTAGACCAACACTAATTCAAACTCCATCAGACCAAATAAAGCAATTAATGTGGAAAATATTTTTTGAAGACAAAACTAACCTTCAATCATTAAAGTATATATATCTTATGATACATGATATAAAATTATTTGATTATATTTTTATATGAAAGGGAAATATATTTTTCATGTCCTCATTAAATATCATGGATAAATTCATTCATTTATCTAATTGATGCATGTGTCAATGTAGAGGAAGGTGAAGAGTCTCCTTGGATAAAAAAAGACTTCTTCAGTAATTCAGCAATAACATTTCTTCAATGTGTCAAAAATAATGTAGATATTGAAATTTGAATAAAAAGAAAATATATAAATAAAATTAGTAAGAATTAATAGTGATATTTGGCTATCTTTTGGGGATAAATATTGAATAATTTAGATAGAAATATTATAGATAATATATTTTCTATTCCTCCTTTTCTATATTCTTTGTTTTGTATTGAATTCCTCTTAATTCTATTATCAATATACCTTCACATGGAGGGGAAAATTTCAATGTGGCTAGGGAAAGATTTTTTATCTTTTTTTGAATTCTTATATATTTTCAATTCATGGACGAAAATTTATTTCATTTATTTGTTATGTTGGTTTCAATATTCAAATGAAGTTTTTATTATCATGTAATGTCATATTTCATTTTATATTCTAATTTTGTTATCTCTTTGTCCAATGATCATATGTGTTCACCCAACCAAATTAAATATAGTTAGGGGGGGTGAATTAGGGTATTAAAAATTAAAACTTCTTCCCCTTCAGATCTTGTTTCATCGTAAAAAAACCCCTTCTCGCCCTTTATTATAAAAATAATTGGTCAAAATTGAAAGAATACATCTAAAACATCAATTTTACTTAGTTCAACATCATTTTGATACTTACAAAGAGGATAAAACAAAAATATTCCTATGTACCAAATCCACTAAAACAAATTGTTGTTACAATTTTTTGGAGCATGCTCACTATCCCTCATAGTTTATATATAATCACAAATTGAATGCACAGTACTCTCTCAAATGATGTGTTATCACTACTTATTAAGAGGAATCTTCTATTAATCTAAATCACCATAGAATTATTTCACACATTAGTGTTCCATGAGGTCCATTTTTCATTCTATATATGAAATACTCTTCACCATGTGGAATTTTACTTATGGAGAGTCATTTTTTGAATAGCTTCCCCCTTTGTAGAAACCTTCTTTTTGAACAACTTACATTGCGGAAAGAGTGGTTTTTGAACCACCTTGCACTAAATTGCATTATTGCTTCACGAGCTACCTCAAATTTTTGGATGTCCTTCAATTTTAGGATTCCCTTTTCCTTTGTGAGAAACAATGCCTCATAAACCCCTTTGGGAACTGTCTTTATAAACTAACTCCTTCAGGAAATTTATCCCTCTGAAACCACTTCCCTAAAAATATTATTTCCTATAGAACCACATAAGAATTAGCTAAATTTTTCTATTAAATATATCATCTAATTAATTTCACTCTACACAATTTTGTGATGATCAAAATTTGTATAAGAAATTAAATCCCGCAAAACCCACTAATCACTATTAAAAAATCAAATTTATTGATTTTCCATCACCGTGAACCTTAAATGTGATCCACATAGTCAATTTATTCTTTACAGCCTTGATTTCATCCATAAATGAAAACCCTTTTCCACATCCCTAAAGAACAACCTCTAGAAAAAATGACATGCCTCTTGGAAACTAACCTTCTCAATAGGTAATGTAAAATCCTAACTGTTAGGGATTAACAAAACATGATCATGTATGGACTAAGTGAATTGAGAGTATTATCTATAACCGTCTTTAACATTATAAGCTGGGTAGAAAAATCTGGTATTTTGGAAAGCTTTTTTCTCACAATCACCAATTAGCCAAAGGATTAAGTAGAAGTGATTCTAGAATATCACATGAATCAGATTAGTCGAATATAAATAGATAACATGAAAATAAGATAACCTTTGAATTAAAAAATTTCCACCAAAATTGATCACCCTTAACATATAACTATTTTTAATCTCTTTATTTATCAATCTATTTTCGGTCTCTTTCTTCATATAATTTATTTATTATAAAAATAAAATAATTTTGAAAACTCACCATTCTCAAATTTAAAGTAAAAAACATGATTTTTTTGAGCTAATATATAGATAAAACATAGTTAATCACTGTATAATATTCTAAAATAATAAAAAAATTACCTTTAAACACACCATGATAAGCACGTGTTAGATCCTAGAATGGAGAGATATAATGGAGATCCTTTGCGGTCACCTTGGGACTGAGGATCAATCCAAAACACTTAACAATTTAGTCAGATCATCAATTAAAATGATTTGATACTCTATCTTCATTAGCAATAAATATATTATTGAGGTGGGGGCATTGTTTTATGATTTTTTACAACTATTGATATCAATTATTTAATATAATTGTCCCAAAAAAGTATTCTGGAATCAATGATTATCTAGCCCCTGATTTATTTTTTTATTGAAGTAATGTATTTGATATTGAATGTTCTTATAATGATTTTGTTAACCATATTTGTACCTTATAACTTCATTTTCCATAAAAACGTTTTTACAAAGTGAACATCGATACATTACATTCTTCATTATTTTTTTTCATTTTCTATTATTGTTCAATGTGCATTCATCATCAGCATTTTATTGGCCAGTAGTTTGACTAATTTTAGGAACTAATTTAATTTTTTAGTCAATGTGAGTTTCAAAATATTAATTTTTTTCATTTATAATAATGAATAATGTCATGATGAAGGATAAAAGACAATTATTGATATTTGGAGGGTGAATTGATGATGATGACTACATGTATAATGAAAGAAAGAAGTGGTTTTTTGTTTATTATATGAAGATAAACAAGAATATGACTTACATATTTATATTTCTATTGGTAAACTAATTTTTGGGTCTTATGAGCATGATTCATGGTGGAATTAATTAAGCGATCATTAAAAATGGAATATTCATCCTAGAGCTCTCTGCCTGGGAAATTTGCCACTAGATGATGTGTAATGTGGAAGAACACATACCTTATGTCTCGCTAATGGAACAAATAGGGTTTTTGGAATATTAAAATATCACACATTCATGTGAGAGAGTAATAAATAATGTGATACATACCTAACCATATTGGCTTGTATTTGGAGTACATGACCAAGAAACTGTCTGACCCAACATATCTTGTGTATTTGACCACACCCTATGTACCATCGATTGAACACAACTTGGGTAGATAGAGTATACAATGTGTAATCCCATGTACATGAAATTATATGTTTCCCTACTACACACCATGTATTAGTGATGATCAAGGTATGTGGGATGATGGAATATGATCATGTGTATAATGTGGGGTGACATTCCCTCCACTCCTAGAACATGCATTTTACATTCCCTTAACCTGGGATAATTTGAACAAACACAAATTTTCTACATTTCATTCCTAGGTGGAGTTAGTATATCTTCAGTTGGGACAAGTATCATCCTACGGATTTTTATTTTTACCATGTTAGCATAAGTACATGATCCTCTACTTATAGTATCAGATATAGCTAGGTGTTTCAAACACATATACACGAAATTATTCTTTTATTTGTGGAGTTGTTAATTTTCTTATCTATTTATCTAGAACGGGAAAGAGATCCTCCATTGGAGTTATTATTTATCCAAATATCTATATGTAAGGGATCCCCCACCAATATATAAGAAAATGGTTGTGATTTTATAAATACATCAATTTTGTAAGCTATAGATACTCTATTATTTCGATTGCTGTGAGTTTTAAAATATACTCTGAGACAAGTATCATTAAATTAGAATATCTAGGTGTTCCTATTTCAACACATAAGTAGTTATTAGTTTTATTTTACTTTATCATTGATGATTTACTTATTAATAATTTCTTGGGTATCCCAGTGTATTTGTATGTACATACCCATACATGGGATCTTCCCAAAAATGTAATGTCTTATCTAGATGAAGAGATATACCATATAAATATCATAAGACCCAGTGCCGGTAGTTATTAGTGGGGTTTAGTTGATATGGTATCGATACTGGTGGATTTGATGGTTATTTTATATTATGCTTTTTTACCCTCTTAATGATAGGTTTGAACTTTTTTTGGGCTTCTGGACCTATATTTAGACATCTAAAACTTTTCTATTTTTGACGTGCTCATGGGGGAAATTATTGTGGTTATGTATTGATTTATTATTATAGTTTTTCATTTTATTATTTACTCTAGTATGTATATAGATATGTGTGTTCTTGTATTTTTAGGTGTATTACTATATGTCCTCACATAGGTGTGTTGTCCATACTCGGTTCTAGAACCTACCACATTTCCTATTGGAGGTGGGCTTGGGTTGTATGTTCTAACATGATGCTAGGACGAATAGGGACCTAGTAGCTCATGATATGATGTAGTGTTATTAGAGGATTAAATCCCAGGGAGGTGATTGGATTTATAAGTTTTGTAATGATTGGTTTCGTCTTTCAGGAAGTAGTTTTTATGTATATTGAGTCCATATATCATTTCTGGGACACTATTAATGTCATGTCACGTGATATATTCATTCTCTAGGATTTTGATAAATCCCTAGTTGAATTGGTACACTTAGCCACTAATTGTAGGGGAAATGGTTAATGTTTCATTTATGGAATGGTTGTCATTTGCATGGCCCTATTTTATTATCTTCTTAGATAAGATTTTATCTGTGGTACATATTGACTATTTATGGGTTTCTCCACAAAGATATAATATTTTGATTCAATGATAGGATTTTGATAATGATCAAATAAAATATGAGGCCTTGGTTCAGGCGACCATTCAGAAAAAGTTCCCTTTGGGTGGATAGTGGGTGGAACTTTCACTCATCGAGCAGTGAGAAGACCTACCTGCAATTGTGTATGCCAATTTGTTAACCCATACTAGATAAAAGATCATGATTTAATCTCAGGATGATGACACAATTAATATGAAAGTGTTTCAGGAGTTTTACATGTAGAGGCCATCTAGGTTCTAGGGTGATCAAAACATGTAGTTGATAAAGGATAGGTTAGATTCTGTGTTATGAGTTTTTTGGAAATATCTGAAACCCTACAAATGAAATGGTAGTTATTGAAGTGAGTATTTTCCAATGTTTGATATGGTGATTTTGGAGTTTAGAAAAACCAATAATGAGATGACCCTCCCCTAGATTGAGTTCGAGTATCTCTTCTAGGTGGAGTATGTCATGGTGAATTTAATTATAATGAAGATCCAACATATTCTAAAACTTAAATTAGTAAGCCTATCAGTGGATGATTATGGGTCAATGTTTACTATACTTAGAAAACAGTCTATAGACATGGTTTTTGATGCACAATTCTGGGATAAGATTTTTGAGCAGGTTCTATATAGATATATACAACTTGGATTTGTGCAACTTTTCATCCACACTTTTATTGAGGTGATAGAGTATGCCTTGCTGGAGGAGATATTTTTGGTAGAGTAGTTTCATTCTCTTGATATAGATGCTAATCACTTGGGATAAGATAAGTAAACATTTTTTGCATGACGACAGGATTTGGGGTCACAATAATTGAATCTTTAATATATCCAGTCACAACAATGAGAGACTTTATCCTAGAGTTAATATAGATAATCTATTCATCTAATGGATCCATGATGTTATTCATATAATGGTGTGTCTACATCACTCAAGAATGTACAAAACAACATATGTAAGTGGATAATAAGACTGTATGTGGGCCTCAATGTTAGAGAAAATGGAATGATCATGAGAAACCACATGGTGCCAGTTGTGGTAGAGGACCTGAGAGATCTACATGAGGTGGTCAATGTTACAATCAAACACTACCTCTTACAACTCAATGATTTCCTTGTTAGGCTCAGAGATCTAAAATTTAGGGATGCGACCAGATTTAGGTTGAAGAGTCTTATAACCAAGAGGCTCCTAGCATGATTTGAGGTACCATTTATTTCTTCTATACATTATCATATATTTTAATATACATTGTCGTGGGATATTCTATATTAGCGCAATCCCTTTTAAGAAAATTAAAGATGATAAAAGAGCCTCTAGACCCAACCATACTAATGGAGACTCATAATAAAGGTGATTCTACTATCACACTTTTTCATCAGTAGTGTGACTTACTATATGGTGGATGATGCTTCTATTGGAATATTTGTTTACCTATGATGATACCATATTGTTTCATTATAAGTATAGAATGGTTTCCCATTTTCTAAACCATGATTGATTATTTTTTTCAGAGGACATGGTGGACCTAGGAAAATAGGTTAAAATTTTACTCTATTATTGAGAAGTAATTCTATGTAGATATGATCAGTCTTTTGTTCATGATATTTCAATTTATCTCCCATTAAATGAATATATTGACAATTTGTGCATTAGTCTAAACAAATGTTTGGTTCCTCAGTATATTTTTGGAGTACCCATACATATTTCCCAAATATGTACCTAGTTTTCCTCCACATATGGAGGTTGAAATATATGTTTAAATAAAACATAAGAAAACTTTTATATCTTCATTATCATATCAGAGTGATCTTCTTGAGGTTTGAGAGTAGATGGATAAGTTTTATGACCCTCTAAGGAAATAATTTATAAGATCCAGTGTGTCTCCTAGGGAACATCAATATTATACTCCAAGAAGGTGCATTGTAATTTTGGGTTATGTGTGGATTTCCATCAGCTAAATATGGTGATCATTAGGAATAAATATCAACTAACAAGGATTAATGATCTCTTCTATTAACTGAAATGGTAGATGTAGTTCTCCAAAAGTGACCTCATATCTGGCTTCCATAATCATTGGGCATGTGAGGATTATATAATGATAAAAAAATTAAATTTATTATATATTTATTATCATCAATTTTTTATGAACTCTGGAATGATAAATTACATTATAGAGTTTATGGGACATATAAATTAGTTCTACAAGCCCTTCATAGACCGATTCGTGGTAGATTTTATCAATGAAATTATCATTTACTCGGCATCATTTGTTGATCATGTAGGGTATTTGAGGATGGTCCATGACATTTTTTGAGAGAATTATCTATATGAGAAACTATAGAAGTGTTTTTTATTTATTATAGATTAATAGTTTCTGGGGAACATCATCATATAATATAGTGGATTGGTTGGACAAGTGAAGATTGAGGTTGTGAGCAACCCATGAACATGATAGAGGTGTGTAAGTTCTTTATATTGGCTGACTATTATCATATATTCATTGTAGAAGTAAAAATAATTAAAATACCATTGAATATATTGAAATTAAAGGGGAATCCATTTAATTATGTAGATTTTTTCTAGAAATTTCTTCAAGGACTTTTAGTATGCGTGGAAAAGAATACACATTCTATTTTTTAGAAGAGTGGGTTTATTACACAATGTTCTGCAATGAATCTATAGAAGGGATTAGGTGTGTGTTGATAAAGAGGTAGTCAATCTCATCCTATTGGTCTATCTAGTTGAGGGCTCACAAAAAAACTACAAAACCCATGAATTAGGGTGGAATGATGTGGTTTTCTACCTGAAGACATGTTGACAGTACCTTCTAAGAGAGGTATATTTTGTTTATTATGACCATAAGATTCGTAGAAACATCTTCAAATTGAGATATTTTAACCAGATACATAGGTGATGGTCATAGATCCGATAGGATCATGACATTGAGATAGTCTATACTAATGGAAATGTGAATGTGCTGGAAGATACTCATAGAATAATGTCCCATTCCTAGTTTCTAATGAGGTCATCCTTGGAGTTGGACTCATTGAATTCATCCTTAGTGTCCATGGATTGAGAAGAACACTTAGGATCAATGGATATTACCCTTCTATTTATCTATTTTATGAGTTAATTTCATGATGGTGGTAGTGTTTGTGAGTTGTTGTGTGATCCGATATTCATAGAACATACACTTGATAAAATCTCTGCAGGTTGGGAGGATTCCATTATCTTACAATGGAGAACTGTGGTGATAGTTATAATTTAGGATGATTTCCAATGATTTTTCAATAAATCACCCTTAGTGGTACATCCTAGTGAGGTAACTATGTACCAAGATCTTTGGTGATAGTTTTGGTGGCTGGAAATGAAGAGACATATTGTAATGATTTTCTTCTAATGCCTCATTAGTTAATAGGTTAATTATGGACATCAATTTCTAAAATGTTTTATCAAACCCCATGTGTTTCTATAGTGGAAATGGAATAACAAATCTCTGAATTTTTTTACATGACTTATGGGGCCAATGATATTTCTTAAAACTATATGTGTGAATGTCGAACGACTCACTGTGTCGACTCACTTCCTTTCTATTACAATGAAAAGAATGCTTAAAATAATAGTATTATTATATGTTTAAAATATAAATTTAATTTATAGAGTACCCTCAAAAATTATTTCTAACCATGGTGCTCAATATATTTCCTAGTTGAGAGAATTTTTGTAAGATGATTTTATGACTCAGTTACGGATGAGAATAACTTTTCAACCAAAATATATTTTCTAGACTACGTGAACCATTCCAATTTTGATGTATATACTATGGGTTTAAATTTCATATCTCAACAAGATTTGGGAGGATCACTATCTACCGGTGGAGATTTCATATAACTATAGTTATCACCACACTGTTGGAATGAATCCATTTTAGAACCTTAATAGTAAACCTTACAGGTCACCATTTTCATGGTATGAGATGGTATAGACCACAATAATGGTTTTAGAGTTGGTGAAGTCAATGAATTAGAAGGTATATAATTTCCAGGAAAGGATGAGGAAAACATAAATCCACCATAGGTCTTATGAAAACCTTTTATAGAGGCCCTTTGAATTGTAGGAGTGTGATAATGTCATATGTAAGGTCTCACCTTACAACAAATACCAATGATTTTCCACATTATAAATCTATCTATAAGGTACATCAGTTACTCTAGATCATGTGCAGAGTTGTAATGCTACATTGTCACTAACCCTATAGCTGGAAGGAGTCTACAATATCGTTAATGATTCACAACTGAAGAGATGTGTGCATTATATGATTCAAGTTATTGGATATTTTTTGGTTAACATTTAAGGTGGAATTTTGGGGAATTACCTAGAAGAAATCAATGATCAACATGATAAGATCCTCCAAGGATTAGTTATTCCCCTATTTCCAGTATTGTGGGATCTTAGTAATGTATATGAGAGATCATGGGGGATTGTGAACCAAATGTCAGATCAATTACCTCACATTTTAAGTGAGTTTCACTGTCAAGGGAGATATATCTAAAGGTGCATCAAATGTAACAACCTTGGTTGTCAGGTTTTGACCCTTTATAATTTTTAATGAATACCCTTGATTTTTATTCATATAATAGTTCAATTATCGAGGGTGGTTTAAACTTAGGTGTGGTGTATTTTAATTTATTTAAATATTTAATATAATGACATGTTTTTATAAAATATCTAATGACTGGGGCCTCATATTGGGAAACTAGGATTGTCGCTGATTTTGAAGAATGGTATTCTACTAATGCATGATATATGATTCATTCACATTGGACCTTTGGTAGATAAATTTCCATGGTCTAATAATAGATGAAATAAATTAACTGATTTATTTAATTTATTTATTTCATTTAATTGACTGAAATAAACTATTTTAGTAATATAATCTATCTTTAGAGAATCCTCAAGGTTTAATTATATAACCTAGAGGGATCCTTAAAAGGAGTGATTTGGTGGAGATAATTGGTAGTGACATTATAATGAAGGATTGAAAATAAATTAATTAAAATTAAATGAAATCTACCATGGATATTTTGAGATATTCATTATTCATCAATGATTAATCCTTACTTCAGGTATGACATAGTTTTATGATTTTTTCCTCTATTGATAATTGATGATGTTATATATTAGTCAAAAAATAATAATTTTGAATATATTATTTTCATATCCTCTATTTATATTTTTTATGTTAGGTATTTTATATTCCTCATTCATGGAATGGTTAATTCAATTCAATCCTTAACAAATATCTCCATTTCTCATCAAAAAGTGGTAGCCAAATGGAATACAATGAACACATTTTCTTCACTTTTTTGTTTTATGGTTTTATCTCTCTGTTCGGAGAGCATTCATAATTCGTATGCAATTAGATGGTTATTCGGCTATTTTTTAGAACCCATTTTGTTTTGTGAACATTCAGGGGTTCTACAAAATTAATGTTTCACATTAAATAAAGTGTATTATCATATTATAGAGGATTAAACACAATAATTAATATTCAAATAATCAATAGATGGTGAAGGTTTTGTAAAAAAGTTTGTTTAGAACAATGGTAAATGCAAATGGTTCGATTATACCACAATGAAAGGTTGTAATATAACTTATAGCTGACCATTGATGATGGTAAACTTGATTTCTGAGAGTTGAAATAATGATTCAGAATGGGATCAATGAAGGGATGAATGAAAATTAAGGACACATAGTGAAGCTATATATATTGAAAATTCATGACCACAGGATGTGTAGTTTAGAAGAACACGAACCATGTGTCTCATTGTTATGGTGGATAGAGTTTCTAGTGGATTTAAATTTCACATGATTGTGTGATCAAGACACACCTCATGTAAACCCTAGCTTTCATGGATGACATGTTATGAATGTACATGACAAGGGACTCATGTGTAACCATTCATTGTGTGTCGGGACACAACCTATTTACCCTTGGAGAGACATGAATTTGTTATATGGGGTACATGATGGGTACCCCCATGTACATGAAATGTTGTGTATCACTATTACATGCTATGTTGTTGAATTCAGACACAAAATGTTGAATAAAAAACACAACCAAGTGACTAATGGGGGGTGACACATCATGTACCCCTAAGATACACCTTTTACCCCCTATTTACTTAATATACTTTTCTAAGACACATATTTTCTAATATTCTTTAATAGGTGTAGTTGGTATATCCCTTTTTCAGATTCAGATCCTTATGTAGAATGGTATTTCACCCATGTGGGTAGGAGTTGAGGATCCTCTTCCCACAAAATCAGATAAAGTCAAATATTTTACCTAAATTTACATGTTATGAATCCTATATCCACAAATTTATTATATCTCTTATCCCTAGAGACTGGATGGGAAAAGGATCCTACACTATAGTTTCTATATTTCCCACAACGATATGAAAGGGATCATAAAAATAATGGAAATTCTTTAAACATAACATATTCTAGTGTCTTTAGACAAGAATGATAATTCTTACAATCATGAGGATATTTTTAGGTCTAGAGTTTAGATAATTTTTTCATATCCCAGATAAAAAAACCACATATTACAGAGTGGACACTTATGATTAGTATGTGTCTTACCCAAAATAGATATTTTTTTTAAAAAGATGCATTTTTTCATTTCATAACACATCTCCAAAATATTTACCTTGAACTTTTACTTTGTCCTATTAATTTTCAATATCTTGTGAAAAACATTACAAAACATTAAATGAGAATATAAATATGTGTAAGGGATTTTAAATAAATTAAATAAACCCATTAGTTAAGGTAAATTTTTCATTTAATAAATAATAACATTAGGGCTAAAAAATTACATTTTATTACCAAAGAAAATTACCAAATCTACCCAAATATTTTTATAAAACATTTGATAAGAAATGTCACAGAAAAATAAAAAAATATGATGGTTTTTGAAAAAAAGAAAACCCCATGAAAACATAAAAATAAAGTAATACTTATCACCCTTAAAAAGTAGGTAAATAATTTCAACTAAAAATATGCTCCTTTCTTACCCTTTTTGTAATCAAAATATTACCATAAAACCATAATAATCCTATATAAAAAATAAAATTATATTGTTCTATAATTATACATGTAATTATTGTAAATTTAATAACCACCCTCTCAACTTCCATGCATTACATTCATATAAATGGACTAACCATATGTTCGACTTCTATACCCAACACATCGGTGGGCTATCATAGTCCCACCCTTCATTGGTTTATCATGAAACCACTACTCATTAGTTTATAAAATAACAACCTATAAAAATTTCCAAGAACTAAAATATTATCATAATACATAAAGGCTTCCAATTTTCAACATTTCACTCATGACATTTCATTTTCAATCATATTAAAATATTTAAATTTATTGAAATAATCAATCAAATTTCAAAACCCATTTTCTATAAAAATATTGAAAAAACAAAAATGGGTTTATTATTATTAAAAAAACTTAATAATTGTGTAGGAATAGAAATATAAAATAATGGTCATAGAAATAGAGAAGTTTTCATCTATTCATACATTAAAAATAATATTTCTTTTTCATTTGTAAAGGACAACAAATATTTTATATAGAAAACACAAAAAGATTCCTTTTTGAAAAAATTTGAATGAAATTGGATATTGAATTTTTTTCCTTTTTATACATTTATATCCTTATAAATAAGCATATAAAATAATATCAAGAAAATTTACATGGTGTAATATAATTTGAAATTAAATAATTAATCATTTAAAAATAGATTTTCAAATCCATGTGTCCATACCATTTTTCAAATTTTTAATCATAATCCCCATAAAGTAGTTAAATTTAAAAAAACATTAAATTAAATGAGAATAAATAAATTCATGATATAATATAATAGAGGGTGTGTGTATAAACCTCATAAAATAATGAGGGTGTATAACATCAAAATATTCCTCAATGAAGTGGAATTGAGACGAAGTCCCTTACCTTAAGTCTAACTTGTCACATGTGATTTTATCTTCTTGGATAATAATTATATATTAATTATTTAATTTTATTATTTCTTATAATGTTAATTATTACTTTTATTTTACTTATTATAATGTTTTATACAATTAAATTATCAATTATGTTTCTGTTAGAGGTTTTGACTATATTCAACATAGAGGACAAAATTACTTTGGTAGGTTGACTATGGTGAAATGGGTAATTATATAAACATATCGAAAATAATAATCATGGAATAATCCTAATATTTATCAAAAAATTATTCTTTTTCAAATTATCACTAAATATAGTTAGAAAAAATGAATATACTTTACAATAATTGAGACGTTAGGTCGTACGTACAGACGAGTAACAACCACATTTATTAGTGATCATTATTGAAAGAAGGTATGTAAAATTCATTTTCCCTGAATGAAAATTACAAATGTATTATTTAATTCTATATACATATATATATATATATATAATTATTTTGATGTTTTGATGAAAAAATAATAATCAAATTGCTTCATGGAGGAGGTAGTCCACATGTCCACAAACTACATTGTCACCTTTTTAGTGTTTGAAAAGTTAAGAAGGAAATTATATATTATATGTACATAAAAATAATTATTTAATTATTATCATAAATATAAAATTTATATAGTATATTCTAATTATAGTTACCCGTATTTCCTTCCATGTATCACATTAGTGGAAAACACTTCACATCATTTCAAAAGGAGGTAGTCCACCGTATACATGAGCGACCTTACCATATACCCAATGACATGAAATATAAAAAGTTTTTATATGATATAAGAAGTAAAGATGTTTTATTAAGTTATAAATATCACAAATATAAAATATTAATATTATTTAAATATTAATTCTCAACCATGCGAGGTGGAAAGGAAAAATGAATGACATCATTTCATGAGGGGAATGTCTGTCACCCACATGAATGATGTATTCATAACTCATTTGATATAAGTGTGTGTGTTTTTAAGTAGTATTATTTTAATAAAAACATATACGTATATTGTGGATAATGAAGATATTATATATTCATGGTATAATAATAATTTATGTAGTGAATAATGAAATAAAAAAATAGTTTCCATTGATGAACATTACTTCTTTTTAGGGTAACTCCTTTAGATTGTGCCTATATCCTTCATTGGTATGATTTAGTTCCAAAAACAAGATTCTAGGACATGGTTATAGATTTTTTGTATTTATTTGGAAAGGTTCTATATGATACGAAAGGATTGAGAGGATTGTGTAGGGTGTGGGGAATGAATTACCTTTTATAATTGAGGTTTGACAATTTTGTAAATATCAAAATGAAAACACTATTTGAAGGTATCACTTACATTACTCACATCCAATAATAAATAGTTTTTTCATAAATAGGGTATATGGTGGAAATATTTCAATAAAATAGGTTTTCAACTAGTTTTTAGGTCTTTCAATCCCTTATGGATAAAGGTTAACCAATAAAATACCCATTTTCTACTTTAATAACTGTAATTAATCTTAATTGCATTAAAGAAACTTTTAAAGAAAATACTATTTTTAAGTTAATATAATTTATAAATTTGTCATATTAAAAATAAGAAATCTATTTTTCCAAATTTATTTCACATAAGTGGAAGAGTTTAATATAAATTTGATCATGCGGAATGGACAAAATTACTTGTTCTTTTAGCCGAAATGCTAAAAAACTAACTAATTTTTTTATCAAAATTAAATATTGAAAAGATTTTAATGACCTAAATTGGATTCATATATGCATAATTTATATTATTTAAAGTAATATAAAAATAAAAATATAATTTATCATTGTAAATTATTTATATGAAAAAGATGTTTTTAATTAAAATCCTTTATTATTTCACAGTTCATAAAAAAAATGAAACATCTATGAAAAATACAAAAAATTCCCTATAGGTGAATTTTAATATTATTATATAAAAGAGGAAGTTTTTTTTAAGAAAAAAATATAAATTTGTAAATTCTTTTGATTTTAGATCAGTCTACCCTTACAATGCGGAAAAATAGCCATATTAAATAATACTATTAACAGTATATTATTGTTCGGTATAACTCATCCTTTCATAAAAAACAAGATTTAGAATATTCTCATTGTTCATTTTTTATATGTTATTGATCATAGAATACCATTTAATATAAAATGTAGATCTAATGCATTTATACGAATAAACATGAAAAAGACTTATTCTATCATTATCGAGGTTGTTACCATATTCCAAAATACATCATCTCTATGGCCAAGAATCTTAATTGGTTATTCCTCATAAGAATGTTTATCTTCTAACTATACTACTTCATGGATCAAAAAATTAGATTAATATGGTATATAATTTAATATCAAAGAAACAAGAAATACGTTTTTTACAAAGAATAAACTCTGAGTCGAAGACATTAGGTATTCAAATGATCCTAAATTCTCTAGGATTTCAGATGGTCCAATAAAAATGGACTTTGTTTCCCCTTATTACCAAACTGAATCATACATTTCCTTGAAGATAATTTTAGAATGATATGATCTCCCACCTCGAAAGAAAGATATATCCATTGATTATCTAATAAAATTTTCTACCTACTCTAAGATATCTTCATTTTTAATTGAATAATCCAAATTTACTCCCTTGTTTCCTTTATCAACAATGATCTCATCAAAATCTATTCTCCTACATTATCCCAAAATACTAGAATCAAAACCTCTTTTCACATGATGCCTCAAATGGATCTATATGTTTATTGGAATGATAAATGAAAATATAATAAAACTTAATCAAAGGAAGATATCAATCCCAATTTCCCTGGTAATTTATTGAGAAATAAAGAATCATATCATACCAGGTCTGAATATTCCACTCAGACTGTCCATCGTATTGAGGATAGAAATATATAATGAAAATTAATTCAGTACCAAACAACTTCTGAATTCATTTCCAAAAAATTTATTTGAACCTGGGATCATGGTTTGATATAATGGGGACATGTACACAATATTTCCTACCTATCTACATTAGATTAACTCAAGAAAACTAATATTAAGACATCATATCTCGAATGGGTAGGATCATTGCATAGTTGGTTAATCGATATACAATAAACCAAATAACATCATTACAATGGGTTTTATTTTACATTTCCACCATGAAATCCATTAATATATTCAAACATTTCCACTCATCTATTGGAAATGTTTGAAACAAAATCTTTAATAACTATTGTTATAATTTAACATTATAACAGTTCAAATACTTCATGGTAAATTTTGAATCAATCCTTTCCATTCCACCCCACCTGTAATACTCTTAAAGGTCTCTGTAAGTCTTAATACATCCCAGATAAAAGGAAAATAGAGGACTATAATATTTAATAAAAAAAATTCATCGAATGGGAGTCACAAGGCACACATAACAATTTTAAAAATCCCAAACAACATTCTTCATCAAAATTAAAACAAGGAAACTTATCCTTATTATGAGATTCTACATTTTCATACAAACATTGATCCTCCTTATTAGCTCTCTAAATTCTTTAAAAAAAATCAATTGCACTAAAACCCAAAAAATACGGAGGATTTATCAGCATCCACAACTTTTAGGATGAAATTTATAAAATAATTAACCAAAGTATCACATTTCAAATATAATGTGGTTAATATATATTTATTTTTTCAACTCATAGAATCACCCACATTGATTTTTTCAATGATGTTAATGAATCATGAAATCATAATCCTTTATTAGTTAGAAACATATTATCTATCTCATGTTCTTGTCATTATATGTGAATATATAATTCAATCATTTTTGAAAAACATATATTTCACATTTCACTCCATAAAAGTTATTCCTCCAAATTTTCAAAGAAATAATAACAACTGGTAAATCAAGATTAGGGATAAGATAATTAAATTTATGAGTTTTTAACTAATGTGAAGCATGACGAATTACCTTATAATTCTATATCTGGAAACATTCATGTCGTTTTAATGAAGAATCATTATATATAACAAATTCATCATTTATGGATGGAATGGACAAAACATTTGCACTAAACAATATTCCTTTTAGTTCCTAAAAACAAACATCAAATTCATCTATCCAAATTAACCCAACCCTATTTTTTTAAATAATTTAGGGGGATTGATAAAAAATAATTTTTTAAAAAACGACTATTATTAACCCTATAATCCAAGAAATCTATATGTCTATGTTACATTAGTTCGTCTTGTCCATTCTTCAAAAAATTTGTTTTAGCAGGGTCAACAACTAGTTTATTTTCATTTAAGGTTTAGAAAATTCCTTATATTATTTTCATGATACTACTAGATTTTAGAACATTACAAAATTTCATATAACAACAAAACCACAAAATGATCTAAAAATTTGTGGAAGACTCTATTCATAAGTTTTATAAATAAAAGACGTGCATTCGAGAACCCATAAGGAATAAATACTAACTCATAATTCCCATATCTCATTATGAATTTTGTATTCAAAATTTCATCCTCCTTAACATTCTGATTGTGGTACCTGGACCTCATATTAATCTTCAAAAGTTGTGGAGATCACAATAGATGATAAAAAATCATCAATTTGTGCAAAAAGATACATATTTAAAAAAGTGATGTTATTGATGGATCTGTAATCAACAAAAGTCTCATGAATCAATAATTATATTTCTAAAGTAAAATAGAATCACATCATACTAAAGTGCTCAGTAAAATGAAACATTTATCAAAAAACCATTGGAATTAATTTCTCAATTCCACATGTTCTAGTTGATCCATTGGTTAAGGGGGATTAGAAATAAAATGATAATCAGTAACTAAATCAACAGTAAATTCAACTTCCTAATCATGAATTAAACCAAGTAATTCTTAAGGAAAAACAAACATAACTTTATCAACTACTATGATTTCACTAAATTGAACTGTTTCTTTCTTATGAAAAACTAGATTTTGATAAAATTTCATGCCTTATTTAATTAATTTACGAGCTTTCCTGATATGTTATAGATGGTATAAAATCGTTGAATATAGAATTCATGCCTTTTTTAATTTGCTATAGAATGATAAACTAAAATACAATCCATACCCAAAATTACATCAAACTTCACTTTGGTCAGTTCAACAAGATATGTAGTGAAGGTCACCCCTCAAATAACAATAGTAATATTCCAATAGATCATGGATACATTTATACAAATACTTGGACTTTTTTACAAAAAATATATATCATATTCAGGATAAATATTCCCTTTTTAATTTTAAATTATTTAAAAATTAAATAATGGGAGGATTTTGAGTCAAATAGAGTATTGGAATAATTAGAATAATATTTTAACATAACATTCAGCACATAATTTGATGAACCAACATCAACCAAAATAGCAGAAAAATATTTTTCCACACCCATTTTCTTTTGATATTTCTTAGTTCAATCATTGGTAATAAATTTCGGACACACATTGGAATAATTCCCAAAATCATTACAACTAAAAAAAGTACATTTTGTTTTATTTTTCTATCAAGAAAATAATTCTAACATTCAAAATACATTCAAACAATATTACCATATCAAAATCACTTCCTAGATGCTGAAATATATTTTAAAGGATGATTTTTACCATTATTCTCATAATATGGGAATCTGGTTTTCATACCTCAATAATTATTTGATGTATTCTTTCCCATTGCTTGCCAATTGGGAATTTTTTTTCTCTGATGGAACACTTTATCATTAAGAAAATCCACTTCACCACTCTCAGCACATCAAACAATATTCTAATAAATTATGAACTCATGATAATCCAATAATCTTTGATATCTTGTATTCAATCCTGATTAAAATTTGGTTATCTTACTATTAAGATCCAATATTAAAGTTGGGACGTACCATGCCAATCGAGTAAATATTTATTCACATTCAGACACAAAATCTAACTCCTTTTTTCTCAATTCCTTGAAATTATTTTCAATCATATTTCAATGAACCTTAATAAAATATTACTCAATGAAAATATTATAAACTCATCTCATTAAAATGGACCAATATCATTACTTTCTATAATATTATTAATAATTTATCACCACTAGTTTGATTCATCTTGAAAAAAATAAGCCTCAACAGTTACCTTTTGGTTTTATGAATTACCCATGCCATAAAATATATTTTCAAGTAATTTAATCAAAACTTCCTTGAGCACATGTTCAGATGATTTTTTAAATTATGGGGGATGTTGTCTCATAAAATGACTTACGATCATCATTTTTTTATATGAAAGATCATATTTACCTCTATCATTGACACCACTGATATATATAATTATTTCAAATGATTCATCACTTCAATTAACTTCTTTGTTCCAATTACAACTATCTCTATATGTTTATTTGAAGGAAATTATCCCCTAAATTCATTCCCACTTTCTCTTGATGGTTTTATCTTGGGAAATAATTCATAACATGGAAACATTAAATAAGGAAACAATGTAATATTAAAATTCTATATCAATCCATATTAACCATAATGTGAATATTTAAATGGAATTATACTAATATTAATATAAACTCAAAATATATATAAAAATTTCCTTTAACACAACTATAATAACCCATCTTTAAAAATAACATATTATAGTATATTTAGGAAATAATTATCACTATTAAAATCACAAGGATCATTTATGTTTTGTATTTTTATATAATTAGTTCATAGAACATACATAAACAAACTATAGATTATATTGTGGGCACTTCCATTTATTATATATTTTCCCATAATATAATTCTTTTAAAAATGTTGCTTGTTTTAATTTCAAATAACATCTCCACAATTTTGATATTGAAATCTTCCATTTCCCTATTCATGATTAAAATCTAGTGAAAACATTATTAGATTTGTAATGATTAAGAAAATATTAGTAAGGTATATTAAAAAAGGAATGAAATCTATTAGTTCATGAAAATTTTCATTTTAATAATGAATAGCTTTATCACTCAAAATTGAAATTTTATTACCTAGGAAAATTTCATTCCCTACCGAAATATTCTCATAAATTTTTTTTTAAGAAAACTAAAGGAAAATATAAAACAAATAAAGGATTATTATAAAACATAAAAAACAATGAAAAAATTATCATAAAGTATAAAGATTCACCCTTAATAACTAGTAAATACTTTCCTTTGAAAATAATATAATTTCTAACCCTTTTTAAGAATAATATTTCTATCAAACAAATATTAATAATAGATAACACATAAAATAAACATGAGAGATCATTATAAATTTAATTACTTTGAATTTAATAACCATTCAATTGACATCTCTATAATCCCTTCTTATTAATGGAATAACCATTCAATTGACTTAAATACCCATTTCACTGGAGGGTTATCATAGTCCAACCTGTCATTGGATTATCACATAACCACATATCATTGATTAATAACAAAACCACCCATCATAATATACTATAAAAATAACATAATCATAACACATAAAAGATTTAAAATTTTAATATTTCCCCAATAAAATTTTATTTTCACACAAAATAAATATTTCATGTTTTTGAAATAATCAAACTATTTACAAAAATTATATTCTATAAAAAATACCAAGAAAAAGTTAAAGGATATTGTTTTTTGAAAAAACATGATATATTTTTATGATCCCAAATATCAAATAATGGTCATGGAGGTGGAGAAGATTTTGTTTACACATTTATTAAAAAAATATTTTATTTTTTATTTGTAATGAAAGTAAAATGTTTCATACAGAAAATGTAAAAAGGGTCTTTCATGAAAAACCTTGAATAAAATTCAAAGTAAAAATAAAATTTCCCTTATAATACTTTTATATCCATATAAATAAAATTATAAAATATAATCAAGAATATTTACATGGTGGAAATGATTTTTATTTTAAATCTTCAAACATTTGAAAATATATTTTTAAATTATTGTGTTTCACAGAACTTTGAAAAATTTGAATCATAGTACCCATGATTTAATAACATCTAAATAAAAATAAATAACATGAGAACAAATAAATTCATGATATAATATGTCAAATGTTTCGTATATAAACCTCATAACTAATTGTGGGTCTATAAGATCAAAACATACCTCAATGAAATGAAATTGAGACGAAGTCCCTTACCTTGAGTACGACATGTAATGTGTTTCTTTTTCTTCTTGAATTGTAAAATTACATTAATTATTTACATTCCTTAGAACCTTTTTCACATTGATTATTACTTTTATTTCACCTATTATAATTTCTTATTCAATTAATCACTGAGGATTTTTATAAAAAACGAACGAACTTTACAATCATGTAGATAGAATGTTATACGTATACATGACTAATATTCCCATTTTCCACTGTATATTATGGAAATAGGTATAAAAAATTCATTTTTTTATAATTATTATTAAAAATATTTTAATTAATTATATATACTATATATATCATTCTTATAATTTGGTGATTAAAACAAGAATAATCTCATCGCTTCATGTAGGTGGTAGTCCCCATGTCCATGAACAATGTTATCACATTTCTTGTGTGTGAAAAGATAAGAAGAAAAATTTATATTATACAAGAAAAAAATATAATTATATATTTAATATCATAAAAATATCATTTATATCATATTTATTCATTATAGGTACCCTTATAACCTTCAATGTAACAAGTTCATGAAAAAAGCTTCACATCACTTCACAAGTTGGTAGTCCTATGTACAAACAAGTGACATTATTAAATTACCTATAGTATGAAATGTAATAGTTTGAATATGATATAATGAAAAAATAGGCATTATTAGGTTATAAATGTCAGAAATATCATATGTAAATAGTATTTCTATCATAATTCTCAACCATGAGTGGTGGAAATTGAAAAATGAACAACACCGTTTTATGAGACGGTATTCCTCAGTATACACTAATGATAATTTCATATCCCATTCAATGGAAGTGTGTGTGTTTTGAGGTCATAAACATAACATAAAAACATATCAATATATGTTTTTTACTTATTTTATTATAAAATAATGGTATAATAATAATTGAATGGGTGGATAAATAAATAAATAAAAGTACTCGTTGATGAACATTACCATTTCTTCAGGTAACCCCTTTTGGTTTGTACGAAAATGATTCATTGGTTTGATTTATGTCTAAGAAAAATAATCTAGTATGAAGTTAGGGATGTTTTAATTCTATTTGGGTAGGGTTTTGATGAGTAAAAAGGTGTGATAGGTGTGTATGATGGGGGAGAGTGAATGACGTTTTATAATTGAAGAGAGGTGGAGTTCTTTTAAATAATAAAATGATAACACTATTGGGAGGTCTACCTTACATCATGTGCCTCCAAAAATGATTTTTTATAAATAGTTGGATATGGTCTAAATATTTTCATCCAATTTGTTTTTTAAAAGATTATAGGTTATTTTTTCCCTTAATTTTAAATCTTAAACACTATGTAAGCTCATTTTTTCTTTAACTAGTATAATTAATTTTAATTTGTTTCACTAAAATTTTTGGTCAAAAAAAAAGTTCACCACAATTGATATTATAAATAATGATAATTTAAAATATTTTATCCATTTTTCTGAATTCATTTGACATAAGTGACATATTTTATTTTAAAATGAATACCATATATGAAAGTAGAAAGCTGGTTTCTAAAGTGAAAATGTTGAAATATTTACTATGTTTTAATATCTTAATTCAATATAAAAAATCTTAATATGAAATAAATTATATTATTATATGTATAATTGAAATAATTTAGTATTAAAACAAATGGAAAATATATTCGAACATTATATATAATTTACATGAAAATACATTTTCAATTAAAATACATTATTTATTCACTATTCATTAAAAAAAATGAAACATCTTAGAAAAATACCAAATATTCACCATAGGAAACTTTTTACATTCATATCTCAAATAATATAATTATTTTTTCAAAAAAATTTATAACATAGTCAACATTTAGTTTTAAAACAAGTCATCCATTAAAATGATGCAAAACATCTGTACTAAAAAAATAATGTTAACAATATATAATTTTTTGGTATAACTCACTATTGTGTGCAAAAAAATATTTCAAAGAAGCTTATTGATTCTTATTATATTCATTATTAAACATAATATAACATTTAATATTATATTTATAGCTAATTCATAAATATTAATAAAAATTAAAAACACATATTCTCTCATTACATAAGTTTTTACACAACAAAATTATATAGGGGAAAGAGCATAAGTTGTGAGATATTTCTATATCAGATGTTATGGATGATTATTTTTTTTGTGTATATGTGTGTTTGAATATATACATGCAGAAATGTATTCTTCAATGATAAAATATATATATTCTCTTTTCCACAACTCCTTGTTTATTAGTATGATATGACTTTATCGTTGACACTTTACTTCTTAATGATTTTGGGATGACCTCCAAGATATGTATATAATCACCCTAGAATATACTCTATCACACTTTTCATGTCTTATGCATATGAAAATATACATAACAGAGATACAGTAGGACATATTGTAGGTTGTTTATAGTGAGGATTTATGACTATGGTATTATTTATGGGGGATTACATTATGGTTGGGTGCTGAAATTGTTTACCCTATTCTTATTAGGTTGGAAAATCATGTTGGTTATTAGGCCTGTATTTCTTCATATTTAGTTTGGATTTTTTTATGTTCATGTTGGGGTGTTTTAGAGGGTTTTCTTTCATTTATTATTTCAATCGATCAATTTTCGATTTACTACTGTATGTATGGAGATGCGTGTGTATACAGGTGTATTTGGATGAGACAGTCCGTATGCATGTTATGCCTACTCAGTTCTAGTCACCAATCCCATGTTTATTATAGTTGGGTTGGTTTTTTTTCTTTTTCCATGCTTCTAGGTTGGGTGGGGACCTAGTAGGTCAAGATTTGACATATATTTTATATGATCCTGATGTTTTAAAATTTGATTTGTTTATTGAGAACTTATAAAACAACCTAGACCTTGGTGGAACAACATCTTGAATATAATATAAGGAAAGATACAGAATCCTTTGTTATCTTAGCTTTGTTTAAATTTAACATTGATTTATCATTTGATCAATATTTTTAACCAGTGATCATCTTTACACCAGTATACTCACACATAGGTAATGAGATCTTGAGTAGTAAGAATAACATTTAGTATAAAAACCCCCATTTATAATTTAATAGAGTGACAATATATACATTTCTAAAATTCATTTAATAATAATAATTAGAAAATTTTATCAATGAAATAATTTAATAAAAATCAATGAATTAATCCAAATATGCACTAGTCGATCTAGCTAATTTTCATTCACAATGTAATAAATTTTATAACGAATGAAACTTTCAAATTACATATTGCATGAAAATAAATAATTTCAAAATAATTTCTATTATATTTTGGTTCCACATTTATTCTTTTATCTCCCTTTGAAAACGCCAAAAATTAATTTCATAAGTTTGGGAATTTTAACTAATGTTTTTAATTTATTAATATTACAAAATTATATATGTTAAATAATAATACTATAAATTAAATTAATGTTAACGGATAATGATTCCCGAGTTCACACCTCCCTAAATTATTTTATTATTATTTTGTTTTCATAATCAATCCCCCATGGTAATGGATGCACACCTCTGTAAGATTTATTTTATATATTATATTACACACACAAAATCTTAAAACTTAAATGAAAAATAAAAACTCACATAGATATGGTCTGACATGACATTAATTTTAATATATTTCATTTCCTAAAATCAAAAAAGGAATTACAATTTTGTTAATTCGTTGTTACTATTTTTAATTTTTAACTATAAAGGATCTGATTCATACACTTTCTTGAAAATTTGAATAACAAATAAACACTTGAGATGAGTTTTAATAAATTAAATAAAAATCATAATGATAAATTTGTGTGTTCTCTAAGGCCACATGTGTAATTCCCCAAACCTATCTGGTCCATTTATTTTCCAAAATCTGGTGTTTTAGGTGTTCTAGGAGGTCAAGATGTCTCAATCCCAACACTTTTCTAATTTTTTTGTTCTGTTAATAGTGTTTCCATAATGGAGAGTCATTTCCATTTCCAATTTTCTAGAACGGCATGTAAAACAGTGTTTTTCGAATAGTGATTCATTCCCCTTTCCAAATTTCTGGAATGTTGGTTCTACAGTGTTTTCCAGAATAGTAAATCTTTTCCAGAATTTTCTAGTTTTCCCAGTTTATTACATTTTACTTCTTTCATTGATATAAATTGAGTTTAATGCCATATTTAAGTTGTATTGAAGCCATTTCTAGGAATTTAAATAATATCATTGATTTTCTAAAAAATAGTCTTTTAATTGGTCAAGCGCAATGGATTAATGAGATATGCATTATTGGATATTCTAAGACGTTTCAAAACTCATTAGTCCCGGATCTAATCCTTATATTTCAGGAACCTTCACCTTAATCTTTCATTCTCTTTTCTCCCAATTTGATGCACCCAAAAAATTTCTTCCCAAAGTAGTGTTGTAATGGATCAATAATCCTTGGATTGTTTCCACTTGGAGTTTTATCTTGCTGCATGATCACTCCTATTTTGGTGTAACTAGGAAGTGTCGGTCTATCTTCGATATAAGATATGTTATACCTTTACCTTATGGGATACTAGATATATTTTCACCTCCATGTCTTTTTTTCATGTAATGGCCAGTGATATTCATGTTTCTAATGGATACTTCTTGGGTTTTGGTTGATGTAGTCGTGTCATGACACCCTTTGGTGAATATAGTTTTTGTGGGAGAGGTGATCATGATACATTATGTTTGTGCATTCTCGTGGAAAAAATGTTGGAAACCTTTTGAGTTAGTAGATTCGTGGAATCTTTATTCTATTTACATAAATCAGTATATTTATCATGTTTTAATCCATTAGATCACAAGGTAATTGACATAATAAATATTTGAAGTTGGTTATAGAATTGGTTTCGATTATAAGTTGTTGCCTCTTTATTTTTCTAGATAGTGTGATATTTATGATTTTATTGATTAGCATTTAATTCTTGATGTAAATTGGTAATGAATGTATGTCTGGGATTAATTATAAATTAATTGGCGAAAGATAAAGAGGAATGTAAATGTATCTATTTGTTGTTGTTATTTTACGGTAATCAAATTTATGTATTAATAATATTTAATTAATTTGTGATAGCTATGGTAGCCTACTAGTTAGGTAACCCATAATTGGAACCTACTAAAAATGAATTGGTTAGTTCAAGATGGATTAAATAACCAGTTTTTGATAAAGGATAATTCTTGTTCGGGTTTTGACTTAAAGGCCATGATCCTTATGCTTTGGAGTCATGAGGGTTGTTTATGGATGAAGGTAGAATGGCTTGATTGGGGTTAAGATCCAAATTTATTTTTATTTCCTACATCTTGTGATGCAATGTTAGCCTGGAAGGATCTTGTGGTTTACAGGGTTGGGAGACCAAGTGGTTGTTGCAACAGTTGACGCTTAGAGTGGTGAGATATATTGGTTTATGCATTTGGGTGTTATGGAGGAAATTGGAGATGATGAAAAGAGTTGAAGTTGGGCTTATTAGATTTTTTTGTTTATTACATGATTGTTTTTGTTTATCTTATATGAATTCACCACTACTTGAGGCATATAGTATTACTTACCCTCTTTCCCAAACCACTGAAGACATGCAGGGAATGTCATGTGCTCTCTGTGTTTATATTATTAAGGACAGATGGGTTTATTCTCTTGATATGGCTGGAAATGACTTGACGTGTAGTTCATATACTCACCATATTGAGCCCCTTGTGTTTGGTATCTTATAATTATTACTTATAATACATTGAATTATGTAAAAGTGTTAATGCTATTAACAAATTATTTTGAACCCCTGGGGCTGGAGCTTGCTAGGATGCAAAGTGGTGGTTACTTATGAGGATATGTGGGCTTGATTTTTTACGCCAAGAGGGCATGGAATGCTATTGTGTTTCTAAAGAAATGAAATGTGAATATTATTTATGGTTTACTAATGGTTAAATAATTAATTAATGTAATTTAAAAGAGATTGAAAAGGGGTTAAGTTGATTAATAAAATTATTTAAATGGTTGTATGCTTATTTGATATCCCGTATTAGTGGTGGAAGCTGGGAGTCCGAGAGATGTTAACTGTAGTTGAGTCTTAGACTGGGATATTCCCATATTTTGGTTCTGAAATATATTATATCATGTAATTTTTAGAGATTCTATATGCTACCCTACCTTGTTTATTAGTCCAACTGACACCCTATCGATTTTTAGCCCTAGGGGTGTTTTCCACAACATTCTGGTTGGAGGATGGATGGCTAACATACCCCATTGGCCCCACTCACTTCTCTTGGTTGATACTTGCACTGGTATGTACGACATTTACTTTTTTCCATGTATGTGTTTAGGGTGCTTTAATGGAATGTGGTTATTTCATACACATGTATTTTAGAAATAGTCTAATACAGAGTACTATAGGTATAAAATGTATAGTTAATGATGGATTCAGTATCCTTACTTTGTGCATGGACTGTAGTGGATTGAGGTTTAATACCCGATGAATGATATATGATATACATGTTGTGGTGGAACCCATAAACTAACTGGTTACTTATGGTTGTGTGGATGGTGTGGTCCTTTTCCATGGTGTTTATGGGAAACTATTTTGTTGCATGAGTTATAGGTTATAGTGCTCGCCAAGGTGTCTTCGGCCTTTTTTGAGAGAGAGGGTTTAGGATGTGAAATGTTGGGGAAATGCAGAAAACCAGTAGGGAAGTAGAACCAGGTTAAAATTTATATTCTTTAATATATTATATAATTTCATATACGATACTTGGTGAGAGTATCCATGGTGAGGTTGTGTACTTAGTATACCAATTTAGGTGATGAGTTAGTTTCACTTGATGATTCACTCTGATTTATAATACATCCTTTACTTTTCCATGATAGGATCTAGGTGGGATCCAAATGATAATACGGTTACAGTCACTCTATTTTATATAAACTATTTCATGTCATTTGGAACAGGTTGGAGAATAGGCTGGTGATTACTGGTTTGGCATTTATAGGATCGGTTCAAGCTTTATGGTTGCTGTTGTTTTATTTTATTTTGGTACTTTTAGTTTTTTCCTTTCATTGGTATTAATTTTTTCCAGTCATTACAAACATGTACTTTTGATTCTATTATATTGTATTCAAAGTTGGATTTTGTTGGTTTCTGTCTTATCTCTCTCTTGGTATGTGTTTTCTTAGAGGTCAATGACTCCCATTTTTGTGTTTACTATAACACTGATTCTAGTCGCCTACCTAGGGCCAACTAGAGGCATGAAATAGGGGTCATTATCTATCTTCTCACATTTCTAGCCCAGGAGGGGTATAATTTGTGGGGAGGGGTCACGACAGAGTTGTATCAATGGCCTGGTTGATAGAAAGGATGGATTTTGGAGTTTGGTACCTGTGAGGTTTCATGGGTAGGTAGGGAAACAGAATAGGATAATTTTAGAAAGCCCTGTGAACACTAGAGACTTGATGATACATAGGTATTTATGGGACACTATAATCTAAGGAACAAATCATTAAGTATATAATGGATACTAAATGAAGTGGTGCTGGTTGCAGGGTAGAGACCTAGGAACGGATCAAGAATCATTCTTCCTCGCACCAGTGTTAGAATGGGAAGACCTTTGTAATGTTTAAACTAAAATGAATATAATAAAATGGTTAATTAATGTTATAGTCTTCCATATTACATGATTAAGAGATCTAATTGTATTTTTATTTTCCAAGCATGGCTCAAGGACTACATCCTCCTCAGGTTTTCATAGAAGATGCCCAGCATGATGCACCAGTCGATCTCCACGTAACAGAGGTTTATGATGATGAAACTTTGGGGAGGATACTATAAGAGTTTAAACATTAGAGTCTATAGAATAATGAGGGATCCATTTTAGATGCAGTCATAGAATACTGGTTGGAAGAGGTTGGGATCACTTTCAGTTTGATCTGTGATCAGAAAGAGCACTAGGTATCATTGGTTGTGATGATGCTACGTGGAGAAATGAGATAGTGGTGGATCATGTTCCTCAGGGATTGTGAGGAGTTAGTAGTCATGTGGGATAATTTATGAGATAAGTTCAAAGTTATGTTTCATTATTCAACTATGTAAAAATATAGTTTTCAAGAGCTATTTACCCTCCGAATGGGGAGCTCCTATGTGAGAGAGTTTGGAATCCATATATGGAACCTTTTGCGATATGCTTCAGACCTATTCCCAGATGAAGATGCTAGGGAGAGGCATTTTGAGGATGTTTTTCATCTAAAGATTCACCGCCATGTTACCCCATTTATACTAACGTAATATATCAAGGTGCAGAAAATGTAAGAGGTCATTGAGTGGAAATATTCCAGAACCAGATCATCACGAGCATAGAGTCATAATGATTCCTCACGAAGTAGAGACGTGGTTTTGGAGTCTTTTTTTCAGAACAAAATATTTTTCATCTAGGAGAGGTTAGTTACCATCCTTCAGTATCTTTTTTCTCTGTAGAGGTGGTTCTCAGGCATATTCCATGGGATCAAGTTTGTTTTTTCTTGTGGAGGAAGAGGTCATCATAAATGTGAGTGCCCAAGATTTTATAGAAGCTAGTGTGCACCAGTTATTCCGCTCTAGGTTTCTCCGTTGAGGCAGTTCTAGACGAGAGAGTAGATGGGTAGGTAGAGGATAGCCCAAGGATGATTTCCATCCTCAATGAGTAGATAATTATTGTGGTGGTGGTCATCATCAAGGTTAGAGAGTCCATGGGGTAGTTCATGGACATATTCATTCCTTATCCCTTACATCTCAAGGCGATCCGGACATCATTCGATGTACTATTTAGTTATACAATACCAGAGTGTATGCCTTGTTTAACACTAGAGTGATGCACTCATTCATTTCACTTTCCCTTGTACATGCTTTGGGACTTACGGTAGAATGATTTTTAGTGACCTTGGAGTTGACTATGCCTATTAGAGGTTGAGATAACTTGTTTGAAGTATGTAGTGACTACTAGCTATTGTTGTGGAAGCACCGAACATGGAGATATTTCTTATGTTTGAGAATATAACCATATAATATCATCCTTGGAATGGATTTGTTGTTTTCGGTTTATGATATATTGGATTGTTTCTGGAGGTAGGTGGCGTTCTTTTAGGCTGATGGAGAGCCCACATTGTCTGTTGGCATGGCAGACCCTCAAATGGGTTAGAGGTGTGTTCCTTATTTTTCTTCATAGATGGATAAGTTGATTTTAGTTTATCAGAGGTTCAACAGTTGGCGATTACCAAGGTTGTTCAAGAGTACCCTGATGTCTTTATAGAAGAGTTTTTAGTATTACCCCATCGACTGGAGATCGAGTTCAGTATATAACTACATCCAAATGTGTCACCTATCTTTTGTATCCTTATAGGATTCCACCTTTCATTATCGAGAGGTACATACACATATATATGTATTTTTTCAGTGTGGTTTCATTCATCCATGTGAGTCACCATGGGGTACACTAGTTTTGTTAATGTAGAAGGCTGATAATAGTTTGTGCATCAGTGTCAATTATCGTAGCATGGACAAAATGATAGTGAAGAACCACAATATTCTTTTGCAGATTGATGACTTTTTTGATCAACTAATGGGTGAATTTTGGTTCTAAATGATCTATTTGTGTTTTAGGTATCATCATATGCATGCGATGGATGAAGTATCCTAAATACCACATTCCATTGTTGTCATGGGCATTACGAGTTCTTTGTGATGTCATCTCGTGTGATGAATTCTCCAGCTCTGTAAAAGAGGTTGATGAACTCTGTGTTCCCTGAGATCATAGATATCTTCATGGGGGTTTTCAATAATGACATACTTCAGTACTCCATGTCTATGGAGGAACCCGTAGAGCATCTATATTCCATTTTCGGAGGATTTTATTGACAGAAGATATTTGAGAAGTTGTTAAAGTGAGAATTTTTGGAACAATATATTTGTTTCTTAAGGAATGTTGTGTCCCAACAGAGAGTATCTATGGATCAGTTGAATGAAGAATCATTTTTTTCTCGGGAATCCCCCACGATAGTGGAATATGTGATAAATTTACTTGGTATAAAAGGCTATTATAGGAGGTTTTTTGGATGATTTCTATCCGGTTGTGGATCCTATGACAACATTAACTGGGAAGGATCAAGATTTTTTGTGGACTGGTCAATGTCAGGAAACATTCAAGTTTCTGAAGGAGATGTTAGTCAATGATCCAATTCTTTGTCTTCCAGCAGAAGGAATTCAGTTTGTGGTTTTCTATGGTGCTTCTCTTTTGAGTTTAGGATGTATTCTGATGCATCTGGGAATTGTCTTTTCATGTTGGTCTTGGAATTCATGTCCCCATGAGCATAATTATGCCACCCCCAAGCTTTCTTTGTAATGAATGGTGTTTTACATGATGTTTTGGAGACATTACCTCATCAGAGAGCAATTTTTGGTCTTTAGTGATGATAAAATCATGAGGAATGTTTTCTCCCAGCGTGACTTGAACTTGCGATAGATTCAATGGTTGGAGTTCTTACAGGATTACGACGTTGAAATATCGTATACACCTAGTAAGGGGAATGTTGTAGCTGATTTGATGTGTATGATGTCACATAGTGATTCCATACTTGAATTTGGTGAATCTTGGAGAGTGATGAAATAACATTAAACATTACATATAGATATGGTCGAATTTGAGGGTAGAGGTTGTCATTTTTATATGACATTTCAATAATATTTGGTGCAGTGGATGGAAGATTCCTAGTTGGAGCGTTCCTGGGATGGAGGATTAGAGAGAATGAGTTGTTTGTGTCGAGGCCCCTAAAGGTTGGTCTGAGGATGAACAACACAGAGTGTTGTTTCGAGGGAGGGTTTCACTTCCTTTGGTGATGTGTGAGATAGTTCTCTGAGAGTTATATAGTTCTCCCTTAGTAGTACATCTTGGTGTGAAAAAGATGTACCAATCCTTGATGATTCATTTTTGGTGGCCTAATTTGAAGCATGTATATGTAGAGTTGTTTCCTGATATTTGGTCTTCTAGAAGGTGAAGGTCTTGTAGCATGTTCCCGATGGTTTTCTCTAGCCGTTAGATGATCCTCATTGGATGTGGGAGGACATATCGACAGACTTTTTTAGCATTTTACCTCAAGATCAGGGTGTCTATGATGATATATGTCTAGTTGTGGATCGTTTTATGACGTATACCCACTTTATAGCAATCAAGAAGTCGAGATTAGTATTTTTTTCAAGGATGTATCAAGAGAAGGTGATGAGACTCCATAGAGTCCCAAGGATGATAAATTCTGATCAAGACCCCCCTGTTATACCTCTAGGATATAAAGTGATATCCATCATGATTTCGGTTCTCAACTATGACTTAAAACTTTTTTTCATCCACATACGAATAGTCATAAAAATTGGACCATCAAGACACTTGAATACATGTTGCTCTCTTATGTCCTTGATTTTTGAGGTTCATAGATGAGGCACCTTCCCTTAGTAGTGTTCTCTTAAAACAATAGTTTTCACTCCCCCATCGATATGGCGCCATTTGAATCATTTTAGGGATAAAATTTTCATTCTCCATTTTTATGAAATAGGGTTGGGGAGTCATAAATTCTTAGGTTAGAACTGATAAAAAATATGATAGAGATGGTTCAGGTGATTCATGATAGTATAAAGGTAGTGTTGGTTCATCAAAAATTGTATTCCAATCATAGAAGAAGACATTTGTAGTTGGTAGTTAGGGATCATGTGTTTTTGATGGTGAACCCCCATAGTGGGCAGTGAAGATTTGTTTGTGGGAGACAGAATTCTCCCCGGTTGGTTAGGCCATTTTAAGTGTTTGATCATGTTAGAGTCATGCCCTAATGGGTAGCACTTCCCCCATAGATGAGCCGGATACATGATGTGTTTCACATGATGCTGATCTTTTTTATCTTTATGTTGAATCTCACGTCCTCGACTATGGTGATATCAATATTTATGATGATGTGACTTTTGAATAGTGGCCTATAGAGATCCAAGATCGCAAGTAGAAGGTGTTGCATGAGTATGAAATCTCTTTGGTTCAAGTCTTGTGGTGTCACAGTGGCATGGAAGAGAGTACATGGGAACATGTGTTGTAGATACGTGCACAGTACTACAAGATATTTTATTTTTACCATTCTCTTGTAATGTTGTTCGTTTGTTGTTGTATACCTTTCGTGTTTATGAAATGGATTTCTCTAGTTTATTGTTGTTGGTTTCTCTATTTTGAGAGGTGACTCCCTTAGGAGAGTGGTTAGGGGATTGTTATAGTTTTCCTTTGTTTTTGTGATGTCCCTTTGAGTGTTTGGTTGAGATATTATTGTCGGGATAGACATGGGAGGTATCTCGAAGAGTTGTTGTCCGGACCCCTTTTGTGTTTTCTATATAGGTTGGTTTTGAATTCTAAAGGAAAAAAATTTTCTTTGAGATGTATCTTATGTAATGGTATGAACAAATCATGTCCATTAATTGGATGAAATATAGTGTTTTAGGTGTCATGGGATGTCAAGGTGACTTATCACCAAAACTTTTTGAAAATTTTTGTGCTATGAACAGTGTTTCCAGAACGTTGAGTCATTTCCTTTTCCAAATTTCTAGAATGACAAGTTCTATCGTTTTCCTTGAACAGTGCGTCATTTCTTTTTCAAATTTTTATAATCGTAGGTATAATAGTGTTTCAAAAAATGTGATCCCATTCCATTCCCAAATTTCTAGAATGGTAGTTGGTATACAGTTTCCATAATATTGAGTCATTTCCAACAGTTTCCCAAATTTCGATATTTTTTTAGATTTTCAAGTTTTTTCATTTTTATGCTTTTCATTGACATAAAATGAGTTTAATTACATATTTAAGTGGGTTTGATTCCATTTCAGTTACTATAAATCATATCATTATTTTCCTAAAAAAACATAGGCTTTTAATTTGTCAAAACACATGGTTTAATAAGATCCACATTAATGAACATTGTATGTCATTTCGAATCCCATTACTCTTAGATCTAATCCTTCCATATTGGGTAAACTCCCTTATTTATTTCCTTCTCCCTTCCCCTAGTGTGAGTCACCCCGAGAAATCCTTACCATAGAAGTGGTCTGATAGAATTGCAATCCTAGAATAGTTTCCCCTTGGATTTTATTCCTATTTTTTGTGTACCCCCTCTTTTCATGTAACTAGGAAGTGTCGATGCATCATGGATATAAGGTATGTTCTACCTTTTTCTTCTGGTATCCTTGATCAATCCCCTCCCAGTGTCTCATTTCATTATAATGTCTTATGATCTCCATGTCACTAATGGATACCTCTTGGGTGTTGGTAGATTATTTCATGCCCCGACATCCTCATGTGAATGCAGTCATTTTAAGAGAGGTGATTGAGATCCATTGTGTTGTCCCATTGTCAATCAATGAAGGATGGAAACCTTTTTAAGCCAGGGATTCATTGATTCTCTATTCTATTTACATGAAGTAGTAGCGTTATCATGTTTTAAAGCACTATATCATAATGTAATTGACATAAAAAATATTTGATACAGATTAAAGAATTGGTTTCAATCGTATATTGGTGCCTCTTGATTTTTCTAGATAGTGTGATATCCAGTTTTTTCCTTTTTCTAATTTCATTCTTGATGGAAATTGGTAATTAATGAAAATATTGGATTAATTGTAAATTAATTTGCTTAATATAAAGAATAGTATAAATTAATATGGTTGTTGTTGTAATTTGAAGATAATCAAATTGATACAGTAAATATGTTTAATTAATGTTTGATTGAAATTGTAGATTTCTTGTTAGGTTTCCCATAGTTCGAACCTACTAGTAATTAATCAGTTAATTTGAGTTGGATTAAAGAAACAATTGTTGATAAAGGAAAATGCTTGGTGGTTCAGAGTTACCCTAATTCTTTTAAAGGCCATGTTCCTTATGCATTAGATCCAAAAATTCTAGTCATGGATAAATAATGAATTCCTTGATTGAGGCCAAGATCCCAGCTGCTTGTTATTTTCAGTAGCTGGGGGTGTGATGTGATACTAGAAATATATTGTGGTATGTGGGTAATATTGTCCTAGTGGTTGTGGTTGTAGTTGACCCTTGAGTGTCTAGATACGTCATTTTGTGCATATGGGCTCCAGGGAGGACAAGGGTGAAGATGAAGTGGGTTGAAGTTGGGATCAATCAATGGTTTTAATATTTTATGCATGTTTTTAATTATATTATATATTTTAATACTTATTTAGAATGATGGTCTTTCTTACCCACTTTCCAAAATAGGTGAAGATGCATGGGGTATGCCATGTGATTTTTGTGTTTAGATTCTTGAGGAAGGATGGGTCTCTGCTCCTCAAATGGGTGGAAAAGACTCGATGGGTAATTCATCTACACACTATGTTGAGCCGCTTGTGTTTGGTAGCTTATATTTATTTCTTAGAATACCTAGAATTATAGAAAAGTTTTAATAAAATTAATAAATTATTGAATAAATCATGGTGATCCCATGGGGTTGGATATTGCTGTGATGAAATGCTGGGCTTACTTTTGAGGTTATATGGACTTGGTTTGTTTATGGTTGGAGGGCATGGAAATCTACTTTGTTGATAATGAAATGAAATTTGGATCTTGTTAATGGTTATTTAATATAGAATTGATTAATTAATGTAAAGTGAAATCGATTAAAAAGGGATAATATGATAAATAAATCACTTTAAATGGTATTATGCTTATTAGATATCTAGTCTTAACAGTGGGAGTTGAGAGTCCAAAAGAAGGTATTTGTAGTTGAGTATAAGACTAGGTAATTCCCATAATGTGGTTGTGAGCTATATTATATCATGTAGATTTTGTGTATGTATATGCTACCCCTATCGGTTAGGTTGACTAACACCCCAAGGATTCTGAGACATAGGGAGTTTTTTCCTCAACATCTTGGTGGGAGGATGGATGGCTGACTTCCCCCTTTGGCCCCACTCTCTTATCTTGATAGTTACATGTGCTCGTATCCACCATAGATAGTTTTTCCGATATATGTGTGTAAAGGGATGCAATGTCTGGTGGTTATTTCACAGTCATATATTCTGGATATAGTTTCCTATAGAATATTATAGGTATAACATGTATAGTCTATGATGGCTTGATGATCCTTAATCAGTGTATGGGTTGTAGTGGTATGAGGTGTAAAACTATATGTATGATACATGTTATGCCGGTTGTGGTGGCTCCCACAAACTACCTAGTTACTTCTAGTTGTGTGGATGGTGTGGTTCTTCACCCAGGTGTCTGCGAGATAGCCTTGTGTTGCATGAGGTATATTTTTTGGTGCTCTCCCAAATTCCTTCTAGCCAACCTTTTTAGAGAGAGTTGTTTTAGGACATTCGACATTGGGGCGAAGCAGAAAACTAGTGCGGAAGTGGTAGAATGGTAACCTTGATATTGTTTACTATATTTTATACTCTTGTATGATATACATGGTGAGGGTATCCATGGTGAGGTTGGGAAATTTTTATACCTATTTAGGTGACCAGTTAGTTTCACTTATTGAATTACTATGATTTAGCATGATTCCATTACTTTTGAATGAGATGCTCTGAGGAGTATCCTACTTATTATACTATTCTACTCACCCTTTTTTATACAAATAGTTTTCAGGTCACTTTACGTAGGTAACATATCAGGCTGGTTACTACTATCTTGTGGTTTATAGGAGCTATTCGGGCTTCGGGTTTACTTCTCTTTTACTTTCTTTTGGTACATGAAATTTTCAATTTCAATTGTGGTAATTTTTTCATGTCATTACATACATGTACATGGGATTCATTTATATTGTAGTCTAAGAGGGATATGGTCGGTGTATGTGTTATCTATCTCTTTTTCATGTGTTCGCTTAGAGGTTAATGCCTCCCATTTGTGTGTTTACCATACCCTTGGTGCTAGTCACCAACCCAGGGACTACTAAAGGCAGGACTCAAGGGTAATTATCTCTCTTCTCACATTAACAGCCTATGAGGGTTACACACATTGTGGGGAGGGGTTCATGACAACATGAATGATCTAGGTGCAATAATTATGGTGGGAATCAAAGTCTATTTAAAGGGTTTTACACATAAATTCAATGAAATGGGATGGAATAATTAAATAGGACCATCTTTAAAAATTATAATTAGTTTTTTAAATTAAATATATTGATCTAGAAATTAATTATTAATGTGATTATTTCTCAATGATTTGATCCCCAATAATCATTATGGTGTCATTGCTTCAAAAAAACATATTAAAATTTCATTAGTGATATCCAAACATGTACTATAAAACTAAAAAAATGCCATTCTAAATATATCGATTGCTAGTTTGATATAATCAAGGGATTTATGATGTTCGTTCTAGATTATATATAAATAACATTTCCCTATCTCATTGTAAACATGAGAGATGTATGGGGATTCCCTCTAATTATATATCTTAGTATTGGTAAAAAAATTTGAAAAATAAATTACTTTTCATACAAATGAGACATAATTTTTATTATATATATATAGCGTAAAATAATTACGAAAAGACCCCATTTTTAATTTAATCCAAATAAATTATCTATTTCACTTTTTGAAATAATAAAAAAAAACTATTATTTTAACAGATATATGAATAAAATATGATTTATTAAAATAAATATATAATTTATTTCTTATAATTTATTTTCAAATATGTCACTTTTATGAATAAACCGGTTAGCATTATTCCATAAATTTTTTAAAAACCTTGAACCTCAATATAAATTAGTAAGGTCAAATAAATAGACTAGTATTTTGTTTTTGTGCTTACAAGACATGTAGTATCCCATGAAATGAAATAAATAAAAATGAATTGTATAAATGTAGGCATATACAACAAATAAGGGGAAATATTTTATAAAAAAAATTAAAACAAAAAATGTTATAGGTAGTGTTGATATTGTATTTAATGTACATGGGGTGTTTTGTATGTTTGAAAATAAATTCTAAAGTAGAAATTGGTAAGATTAAATTATATTTAGTCATTCTCCTCAGTCTTTATTTTCACCATATTGTATTCTGAGCATAGATTTTTTTTGGAATATCATGTAAAATAAAGATTCAATTTATGAAATAATTGACACATTTATTTCCTTCTAGAAATCCATATTTATTAGAAAATTACTATAAATCAATTTTCAATGAATATATTAATAATAATGTTTTTGAGAGTTGATATTGTAAATGGTAAGAAATCTGAAAATAATATATTTAAAAAAAATGAATACTATAATATTAATTATAATGTTTGATAAAAATATAATTTCATAAACATGTTTGAATAATATTCAAAATAAATATTTTTTTTACCGCAATGAGTTTTGTTTTATAGTGTCACATAAATTATAGTTTAAAAAAGTTTATATTGAAAATATATTTTTTGTTTTCTAATAGGAATCTAGTATAAGGAATGTTTATGTATAATTATGAATTTATACCATATAGAAAAATGAAATGAATTGATTTTTTAAACTGTTGTGAACTTTCTCTTAATTTAAAAACTAAAAATATTTACTCAAATTGTTATCATAATTTGAATTATTTCTATATTGAAATTTATTATAAAATATAGTTTAATATTTTTTTAATAGAATGTTTTATAACGTAGTGGATAATTTATTTATGTACTATGTGGTGAACTGATATTGATGATTTATTATTGATTCTAGTAGAACTTATTACTTTAGAAAATTTATTATTTATTAAAACAGTTATAATTATTCTATTTTTTCATAATGTATATGGGTGTATAATTTGTATCTTGTAATTAATATGAAATGAAATATCTATTTTTTAGAGATTTAAATGACATGTTATTAAATAAAGGTTAATTTAATTAATGAAAATATATTGAAATCACAAAAAAACACTATAGATAAACTATTTCTGTAAATGGTGTTCCTGGTGTAAAAATATGGGAATAGTGTTCTGGATTAGCAGTTGGTTACCAGAGAAAATGAACTCTTGTTTTAGCAAGAATATTTGTGGGTAATCATCATTCTGATATATAATAGATATAAATAAGATATTTTAAAAATATAAAATCAAGGTAAATGTTAAAAAATTGATATCTTATTAATTGAATTTATTCTAATATATTTGGATACTAATGAATTTTCATAGTTGCGAACTAACTTATATAATTTTTTTATAAATAAAAATGTCATTAAAAAAATTAAATTAGAAGAAATAATTCCAATAAAATATACTACTATATTACATTATAAAATGAAAAATATATATGTTAACACTAATGAATTTATAGATTTATATATAGATATTAATATAGAATTGATATGAAATATTAGTATGATATTTGATTTGAGAATAGTGGTTATGAAAAAAAAATATAGACATTTTTTTATGGAGAAGAGTCAAGTGGTGAAACCCTCGCTAGGGCGAGTTCATTTCGGCCTGATATTTGGTTGTGAGTGGTTTGGTTATTGCACATCTAATAACACCAGGTCACCATCATCATTTTGAATGGAAACTCAAAATGGACCCCTTATCTATTACTGGACATAGACCTACTTTCCATAGGCAGGTGTTTACTTCTGTGTTCAAACCCAATTACACACATGGACTTGCATTGGTCAAGTGGATGGGAGGTCCGGCTCATCACACCCTTTTTAGGGGGATTGTTTCATAATCTAAGAATCTATTATTTTCTTAAGATATGTTCATGAATCTCTTCCTAATTTAGATATGATGTAGGTTACCTTAACAAGGTGATTATAGTTTAATTCTCTTTATATACATGAGAAAGGGAATCTCATTACTGAACAGAGGAAAGGAGAAATCATCAAGGAATCCATCTGTATGTATTTTTGGTTATTCATATATTTTATGGTAATGGGTAGATGATTATGTGATGCATATTTATAATGAGTTAATTCTATGTTTTTTTTCAAATAGGGAGGCAGTTAATATTCTTAAGAGGGGATTAATCCATTACGAGGCATCCTACATTTCTTAGTTGTTGCTGAAATTAAAGCCCATGAAATTCATTAAACCATTGACATCTAAAATCATATTTCAGAGACATATGTATGTGCTTGAGGCACCTTTTATTAACGATCGTGGCCTGGGGGTGGGGGATGTCCTATATATCTCAATTATGGATAGAATCAGAGTTATCCTAGTTCACTTAGTTTCTCAATCCACTGGTAGATGAGGTAGAATAATCAGCCAATGTGAATGATTATATCCTGATAGATGAGATGTTAGAGAAATGACTGGACTTACTCTGATGTGGGTGTCTTTTTGATCTTGGGGCTCAGAATGGCATCCTATGTATCTTGGTTATGGAAGGAATCCGAGTTGTCAAAGTTGTGTCACAGCCTTATGAATCGACCCATAGAATGTTCCCTTGTAAGGAGGTGAATATATCATTCCATTCATCATGGATTACATATTTAATTTTCCATAGATGTAGGAGATTCATTATTTGAATGATATGAAAATTTTAACTCCCTATGCCCATAGGAGAAATGATTGGTGTGACAAACAAGGGATAATAAATAATCAATCACATTGAATACTGATATGGAGCTTATATACTAGGAAAAACCTTGGATGATTAACATGGATATCAAACCATGGGGAGTCATACAATGTATTTTGGCTATTGAAGGAATCATAGTCTTCATATTTCCCATAATTCTATGTCCACTAATAGATGAGGTGGGTTGATCAACACATGGGAATTATTGGGTATTGATGGTTGAAATGTTAGGGATATAGTGGGACCCACATTGAGGTGGATGTCAATATGAGTTTGGGATTTGGCCTTATGATGGAATCCAACATATCCTAGTCATATTAGGAATCAGAGTTCTTATAGTTCAATCAATTATTACATACACACTGATGTTTCCTTGGTCTTCATGGATGTTTGTGGTGTGATGGTATGATTATTGTAACTCCTAAGTCCAGGTGATCTATAATCCTTGTGAGAAAATATAGATAAAAAATTATCAATGTTATTTCTGTTTGATGTAGGGATTAGGTACTATAAATTCCCATGTTTGATTAATATAGAGTTGTAACCATGGGGATGTGTCTTATTTATCATGGTCAATAAAGGAATTAGAGCTTTCATAGTTCCCTTGATTGGGGGTCACACACTATGATTTCCCATATAATTGCGAAATATCATATTATTCCACTTGTTGGGGATTACACTCTTTGTTTGCCTTTATAATTTTGGATTACACACCATGGATGGATAAGGTTATCAAATCTTGGGATACCCTTTGGACCGGTCCTACTTTATTACATGATATGAGTTGATTTCTAGCTCGACATGTCTTAATTAATTTACAGTAATGTCATAGAGTTTCTTCCTGACATGTTAAAAGAATATTGTATGATACATTTGACTTGTATGGAGGACTTCGAACAATATGGATGACATGTCTGAGGGTTATAACCAGATCATGGTTTGATTTTCTAGACGACATCGCAAGAACTAATTGGTTGATCTTGAAAGCTATCACATGACCGAGATGACTTGTATTGAGGGTGCAGCATGATCTAGCTGACCTACTTAGATGTAATCAAAAGAGTTGACAGACACATATTGAGGGAACCATGAGAGTCAATTCAACATGTCTCAAAGGGTTTCACATGTCCTGTTTGACATGTTTGGAGGGAATCTTGTTACCTAGATGGCGTGCCAAGAAGGAATTGTGATATCCAGTTGAAATACCTGAGTGATACCGTGAGACTCATCTGACATGAACTTCTATTTCCATATGGGTGAGGCGACATGTATGAAGAACTCCATTAGGATAGGGTGTGGATCCAAAAGTTCTTCATGAGATCTGGATAACATGTATGAGGGACTGCATGTGATTTTCTTTGACATGTCCAGAGAATTTTTATGACCCAAATGGTATTCAATTGGATAGTCCCATCATTTGGAAGACATGTCCTGGTGTGGCAGCATGACCTAGGTGCTTCGTGTGAAGAACATGAGGACCAACATATATGTTTTTTTCTTAATTATCCTATATTTTGATTCATTATTTGATCCTTTAAATTGTGAATGCCTTACATTCTTGCAGTGTTAGTTTGTACTATGTCCCATGTGATATAAAGGTGTGTGTGATGTCCTTCGTGTGTCCTAAGAGAAATTCTCAGCATGATCTATGAGTGATCACATGAAGTGATTATGCATGCTGAAGGGTTTCTCTGTCTATTCAACAAAAGGATATTAATTGTTACATGAAGCATTTATAGTCATGAGATGAACCACTCTATGAACTCCTCTCTTTGCGCAAGTGTGAGAATCCGAGAGCTCATGATCTTCATGGTCGTGATTGCAATCCATCAGAGTATCCTCCTGGTCACAATCAATAACCCTTTGTTTTCATGCTAGGAAGGGGGATCTATAGTCCTTCCACACCAAGTAATTGGTGATATTTGTGGTGCATATCACACAAATCGAGGATGGATATGGTGGAGGGATTAAACATCATATGTCTTCGTGAGTCTCCATCGTGGATCACTCTGAGGAAGTCACCTTATTTCAATGACTGTGAGTCCCTCTAATCAATTCCACTATTATTTGATTGTCGCCAATTAATGGGAGCATGTTGAATCGTACGATCATATATAAGTATTTATATATTTTCATTTTATCATTTCTATGTGTCCTCAAAATATCATGGTGCCTATCCAATGGTGTTCTCATGTTCTTAGGTGACTTTTAATTTCTTTCTATGAGACAAGTATGACATGTACGAGGTCCTTTCCAAGATCATGCTAGCTTGACAAGGAGTCTTGTGGGACCAAGCTATATATTTCCATACCACATCACAAGGGTTTTATGATAATGTGTGGCTACAAACTCATCTGCCTTTCATTTTTTTGATTATTTTACAATTTTAGGGAGTCATGAATGATTTCATGAGTAATTTCAAAGAATGAACTCTACCTCTTGATGATTCAATGAAAGACTAATTAATTTCATTTGGAGATGCATGAGTATTTAATGGATAATATCCTCTATTTTTTCATTTTGAGTCAATGGGGGAGTGTGAGATCACATGGAAATACTTGAGGATCTTTTTGTGATAAGGATTACATGATGTTGGGATTTCATAGATAGAGAATACACATCACCATGGTGTCACAGTGCTTGGTGAATTTTTAGGGGCATGCCCTATGATTCTTATGAATGTGAGTTCCTCCCACCTCCTCTCGTTTCATTTCTTTTTTTATTTAATTTTTTTTAAGATGTCATGTGTTTATTTAAATGTTTCCAAAGAAAACAAACCTCCTCATCAGTGATCCATCACCTGATTTTTACAATCTTATGGGGCCTCTAGACATTTTGGATATATCCTTACATCTTTTGAAGGATTTTTGGATGGGTTTCCATGAGCTTGTAAAATGAAAATCCATGTGACCAGGTGGATCATATCTAGCATCCAACGCATGATCATTATTTTTGTAGCGTCCCCTCAAAATAGTGTAATGAATTATACAAGGGTCCTCATATGATCTTCTGAAGGCTATGCGCTAAGCATTATGAATTTATGTGACATTATGATGGTCACATAATTATTTATCCCTTGGAGGATCATGTGATCTAGGGGTATTTTTCCACCTTCTTCTTCCATTTATTATTTGAGAAAATTAATACCCATATAAATTTATTTATTCCATCATGAATTTTTCAATTCTCATTTGGTGTGTGTCAAAAAATGCCTCTCTTTAAGAGCAATGTCCGTAGAGACATGGGCTAGGATCTGAGGAATGTAAATGCACACCTAATTACTTGGTGGTGTCATGAATCACTGTCTGGGGTGAAACATGGTCTGTCTAGTGAAATTTTATATTATGAAGAATTCCCCATAAATATGGGGGTAGGAATCCATTAAGTGAACCATCTAACCATCCTTTTGAGCTCTCTCATCTTTATTTTTTCACTCACCCTCATCGCAAGTCTACTGCACAATACCCAATTAATAGATCCTGATGTGAGCCCTAATATTGCATGGATTGTTTGGAAAGACCAATCTTTCTCAGGGTGCTGTTCTAACTAACCAAAAAAATATTTTGGTAATTATTTGAACTTTTTTGTGAGGGTTTCTATTGTCTTAATGGTTCGTCAGTGTCTATTGAATCGATGATGTGATCAATGGATTACCATGTGATTTGCGTGACTATATCCAGGTCAAGTGATTATGAGTAATCAAGGGGTCAGACATATGTGTGATTCCCTATGAGTTTATTCGACCTAAGAGATCATTGGGAGTTAGGAAATTCAAAAAATCCTTATGAGATTCAGGAATCCCTTGTCGATTCATATGTTGTCGGTTTATTATGCCTAATTTTTACAATATTTTTATATTTTATTTTTATGACATACGCCATATACTCTTATTCAGATAGCTTCCATTTATCTCCATGGTTCTTCATCTTTGGCCAATAAGAGGGTCATGATCACAAAATATCATAACACTAACCCCCTAATATCACCTGGTTTCCAAAAATGAGATTTTAAAGAGATTCAAATCATCTGACCTTTAGAATTATCCTTTATTACACCAAATTCCACTATACATGGTTGGATTTATAGAAATTATCATCATCCTTCACCGAGAAATAAATCTACCATATTGATGGGTTTTAACCTCTTCTCAATAAATTCAGATGAACATTTCTAGGGAATTCCATGTGGTCATAGATCAACCCTACAGTTTGTATTATATGTTGGAAATCATGACTTGGTGTATGGATAGAAGTGTTTTTTCCCACTTGAACATTGACCAAAACTAATCATGTATATTTTTATCCTTTTTAATAAATCCTAGTAGATTATGGAGTTCAATATGGGATCTCCTTCCTGGAATTATTTTTTCTAATGGATGGGAATGGTCCTTTTGGTCCATGAAATGTTTCAAAGAGTTCTCCCACCAGTTATATATGGTCTATATTTATGAATAATTGTGGTTTTATCAATTTATTTTATACCTTCATCACAATATCCATTTATAAATAATGATATATTAGTTCCATAGTACCAATACATTCTATTTGTCCCATGATGAAGTGGGAATCAGCCTATGGGACATCTACAATTTGGGTGGGATTACACCTCTCAGAGAGATATATGATGAAGTCTTCCCTACTGTAGTTTTTTTGGATGATCTCTTACAGACTCCAATTTTGGAAAAGGATATGGTTTCCATTATTCTGGGTAACCTAAGAAAATTTATGGTGATGTGCTCACATATTTCATTCAAGGATTGGATTAGTATTTTTTGTTACTGCCAACGGGGTAAGGCCCACCACCATACTTACTCATCAGTTCCATTCTCAGCTAGTTGAGGACAATGGTGGTTTATTTTGGGCCATTATGGATGATAGGGACTATACCTAATAAGGGTATGAAGTGAACTCTATGATCTCCCAATACCAACTGCTAGATGAATTTATGGACATGTTTTTTAATGTATAGATTTTTCTAGTTGGGTATGCACATTCTGGGATCTATATTAGCACGTTAGTGAAGGCTATGTGTCTTGTAGATGGAATGTGCCATAATTTGGTAGTTTCGGTCTTTCCACATCTTTACTAACTATTGAGACATATTCTACAAGGTAGCACACCTTAACAATCATTGTCCCTCTCTAGTTTTTATATGGATAGGGGATCATTTCAATTGTCATTAATAACACAATGCCACTCGAATCCCAAAGAACTTATTCTATCCTAGGATGTTGATCATATCTGTGGATGGAAAGCCCTTCCGAGGAAAAGGATGCACCAACCAATCAGATTGCTTCAATTTTACAACTTATCATACACTAGTTGGGACAATTATTGATAATGATAATGGTTCCCTCAAAGAAAGGTCATATATTATCTCTATATGGGATGATTTTCTTATATCCATAGTATATGAGATAATAATATATTATGTATATACAACATATCGATTCACTCGTCTATTTGAAAAAATTTAAAGGTTCACCCCTCTTCCACTGGCTGGTGTACATGGAGAGTGGCATTCCGGGGTCATCCTCCAGTTTTGGATGATACTAGAACATGATGATATTGAGGTTGAGATCATACATATTTATTTCTAATTATACGATCTAACTAATTTAGTATTATGACAAGGAATGGGTAGCATATTATTCGAATGATGTGCTATTCCAGTTGGTCCACCATGAAGATATGCCTTTTTCCTAAGTAATACCTATATCTGTGTTGATGATGGAATTGATTGAAGATGCGGGTGATACATCAATGAATATATCTCTTTATTGGAATTAATTACTTGAGAGTGAGATATAGTTTGATGATAAAATTAATCCATTGGAATAGGATTCACATGATACACCTATTGAGAGACGAGAATGTGAGGATTCTCCTCCTATTTCTTTATCGACTCAGCTAGTTATATCTCACTCTGCAGAAACATCCCCAGTGGTGACAGAGTCTTAGAAAGATCTTTGGATAATCAGTAAATAGATTCCTACCTTGAATAATACAACACCTTTTGGAGTATTTTTTGACAAAGGGGAATGACTTCATCAACAATTCCATGACTTAGGATAGGATGTTTTGACTGAAAAAGTCAATACAAAATCATGAAGAAAACATTTATAACATGGAATGATATAGAAACTTGTGAAATGTAATTGCATGATCTTTTAGATGATTCTCCTCTTACTAGGAATATTAAGGAGTTGTTAGAGGAATTAGAATAGAATCACGAGTTGATATCTACACTAGAGGATCAGATGGATCCATGGACTATGAAAATATAGAGGCATGAGAAAATCATAGCACATTTGATATGAAACCATTAAACAACATCAAAATCATTGGTAAATACACTAAAAATATTTCAAGATCTGACTAGTTTGGTAAAGACTCTCTTTATTTGATTAGAAGCGGAAGAGGCAAGGTAGGAGGCCCTCCAGCGTTCGACTAAGTCTTCCTGAAAGACCCACGCAGACTTAGCCAGATCAGCAGATCAAATCCTTTCAAAATTATATGTACACTATTTTTGATGATATTCTTGGGGAGAATCTTAAGTGTGGAGATCCGACCTTCTTCACAAATTATTGATGAATGAATTTTCCTCGAACATCTATTTTGATGTCTAGTTTACAACCCCAATATGAATCACCAATGAAACTATTACCTCATGTAATATCAAGAAAAAAGGAATTACTAATTCACTACTACAAAATAGGCCTTTTATCAGTGTTATGAATGGTCTTTATCAGTGATAGAGAAGCATTGTATACATGAGAGAGGTTAAAATCCTTGGTCTTTTATCAGCACTTTTAGAATTACTGATAAACAAACCATTTATCAGTGCATTAATTTAGTGCCACTAATAGAATGATTTATCAGTGCTTATTCATTCACTGATAAATTATACTTTTATTAGTGCACATTAAAGTGCTGATAGATGTGTTCCTATCAACTCTTTTAAAAGAATTGATAAAGGGTTATATTGTAGTGTGATGTAACATAACACCATAGAACCAGAAACACACCAAATATCAACCAAAACAGGTCCCAATACAAGATATAAATGTACTGAAATATAAAACACATACATAGTAAAAAAACAATATTATAGACATTTCAAAAATTGGTTTATAAAATTACATAAATATAAATTATTAGATATACTCAAAAACATCAATGTTCCTTTATCTGTTAATACCAACAAAACTCATGTTATTGCCATAAAAGACCCCCCTGATTGAGAAAAATAACACAACTACATATGAAATCAACTATTATGATAGAAATAATATATAAGAATATATTAATAGAAAGTGTTATTTTTACTAAAATTGATGTTAATTTTAAATAAAAGGAGGCACTTGAGACACACCACTCACATCGTACATCTGATTGAGGTGAAGATGATTTCAACACATATCAATTACATGTGGATCATTTTACTAATCTATTTAAATAATTTGGATTTTTTTATGTTTTGATTTGTCAGTTGACCTTTTTTACTAAAATTGATGTCAAATAAAAACATGCACATGGAGTCATACAAATCACACCGTGCATCGGATTGAGGTGTAGCTAATTTATAAATGACTCAAATAACATATGGATAATTTTACTAAAGTATCCAAAAAATCAAAATGTATTTTTTAGTTTCTCAGTATAGATGATTATTGTAAATGAAAGAACCATTGAGTCATAGTGGTCACACCATGTGTCAAATTAAGGTGACACTGATTTATACACATCTCAAATGACTTATGGATTGTTTACCTTAGTGTTAATGAAGAACATGCCTCCATAGAGCTATTTTTTGAATCATATAAAACCCTATATTTTTTTAATAAACAATGAAAATGTCTCAAACTGAACAACTAACCCACACAAATGGAAAAAAGTGATTTCCATAAAAATTAACATTTCCAAACAAGCATGATTGAAAAGGGTAATTAATTCATGAAAGGAATACTAATTTGAAGATCAAATTCAGAAAAAAAAATTGATCTTTATAATGATGATTTGATCAAACCTTTATAATGAATGATGAACATGAAAAAGAAACAAAACAAAGATGAGGAAACTCCGAACGTCTACACCCCAACATGAGTTACAACAACTGAGCCAATGTGTTGTTTGCTTCTTTCACAAAAACTCATCCAAATACACTTCCTCCAAAAACTCCACAAAATGGTGATCATTGTAAAAGAAGAAACTACCCTTTATACCTGGATGAAGACCCTCAATGAAAAGAGATGATTTCAACATATCCTACAACACCACCTCCAGTGAAAAAGACACCATCTATTTGATGTTTTCAATATAAACCTTCATCGTTCTCTACTCTGGCTAGAAACTCATGATATCTTCAGTTTTTACCATCTTCACCTCCTTAGGTATGAACCATTTTAATAATAAAAACATAAAAAAATCATATGTCATCCCAACATTCACAATTGGTTGTTAAAACCAACCCCATTCTAACAATGATTTTACCCCAGGTAGAGGTAAAACAAGATGAACTATAATGAATTTTGGAGTTCCCAACCCTCTAAAGATATGTTCAACATACCCAAAAAAATTCACTTTCTCTAAATAACCTAAATTTTCACAGATAATGGGAAGTAACTAAGCAAAACTAGAAATAGGGAGAGACCCACTAGAAACATTGGGGACAATTCTGTGCGACAAATTCTGAATAACACCAAAATCATAAAATTTGTCCCAAATAAATTTCATCACATACCTATAGATATGGAAATTATCATAAAGAATATTGTGGGTCACACATACAACTTTAACACCTAACCCAATAATTTACCAAATTTTCAATACAAAACATTAACCATTAAAACTCTTTTATTCCCAATTCAAGAGAATTTGAATGAAATATTTATAATTTTCAAAAAAAAATAATTTTAAAAGCTTACTCAAAACAACCATGACTGAAACAAGATATAATTCATGCTGAACTAATGATATGAGGAACTATTAGTAATTCTTAACTTAGAGAAATGGTAGTGGTCCATAGTTTACTTAGTGTATGATTTTATTGTGATTAAAATGATCATAAATCCACAGTACTAATGAAATCTCAAAAGTACCACCATATACATAATACTAGGACACTGGGTTCTTGGTTGTGTTAACAATGGACCTACTTATAGTAGCCTATCAATAGGTACCTGGTTACTTTCCATCAGGTACTCCATTTCTACTGCATAAGGGTACCACTTTCTCTTAACCACACTCCCATATCAAATCCTCTAACACCTATTTGATCTCCCCTTCAGCACCAAATTAACCCAAAATGCAACTAAGAAACTAAAATTAAAGAGGATTACATGGATATATCCGATGGGGAATTTAAAACCTCCATAGCCTCCATAATTTCATACTCAATATGATTCGACTAGATTTTTTAGGGAGTGGATTAAACTATTAGGTTTTCATATGTTTAAGTCTAGTTGTTTAGAAATTTTCTAGACTTTCCAATAATTTTAAATTGTTTGATATATTTCGAGGTTAATTTACCATTACATCTAATACATTATTGAACCAATCTAAAGTAAACATAAATAAACACATGATCATTAACATAAAATTACATTGGTCACCTATAATTTTTAATATAGTACATTGGTTTATATTGACTTGTTTTAAAATGTTATTCAATTAACATCAAATGATCTATTTTTTCATGGAAACGACTAGGTATATTCTTAGGAGATTTTTCAATCATTATCCAACATATATGAGAGTGAAAATGTATTTAATATAAATATTTATACGGGTTCATCCGGATAAATGATTGATAACTATTTTTATAAGATAATTACACCACGTAATGTTAATCCTTATAGGAGACACATAAGTCAAGAATTATGGGTCAAAAAATGTCCTCCAATATAAAGATAGTCTAATTAAAACGACTTTTAGTCTATAGAATAATGGAAATATAATATCCAACACATAACCTCAAAACAATTAATGTTATTACGATAACCTAGATATAGAAAAATATTCCTATTAGATACAACACTATATGGGACACATTGAATCATTATTATCTTTTTAACATACAATTAATCAACATTATCAACAAAGGAGTCTTATTCAATATGTAATAAGTTGTTCATATTAGTTAGGGGATCCACTATAACCCACAATACATCATTTTATTTAGTTGATGTTGAAAAACTGGTTACGAAATTCATCATGATTTCATCTCATTTTAAAATAGGAAAATAAAGTATTGGAAGAGTACTTACTGGTTTTTTTATTTTTCCTTTCACCAGATTATAAGTAAAAAATATAGTGAGGAATAATATGAATCATTTCATCATTATAGGACAAAAAAATAGTGACTAATATCGTGGTAAATATTCATGATTCATACATGAACCTAAAGGAGTCACACTGGTAGTTGCGAGGATATGAGATGTTGGGTTTTTCATGGTTAAGAACAACGAAAAACACAAAACACATCATGGGTAACCCACAATATAAAAAACGATAGAGGAAAAGTTGAAAATAACATTCATTGTACTCTAGTAAAGATTCTTATGAGGGAACATGGAAGAGTCTCAATGATAATATGGGAGTTCTGTGAGAGCTTGAGAATCAAGGCTAACTGAGTACTGGTTAGGGTTCTTTTAAATTGTTTGGGAACACTTTTAAAAGTTATTTTAGAAACATATATAAATATACATTAAAATGAGATTAATACATATTGAAAATACTAAAATATAGTAAATGAATATATATTAAATAATTAATATAAAATGATTAAAGTCAAAAATATAATAAATAATATTAAAAATATTAAAAATGAAGCCTCAAACTGTAATAGTATTGAAAATAAATAAATATAATTGACCAATTAAAAACATGACATATTAAATGAATCATGTTATATTGGAATTCTAAAAAATACAAAAATTTGAATAAATTTTATATATTAGGTGTTTGTGTTTCTATATATTTCCCAAATTTATTTTTCCATGCATTTTTATATAAAACTATGTTATATATATATGTGTGTGTGTGTGTGTTCGTGAAATAAATGTAACACACAACATTTGATATATGATAAATTGAAAAGGTAATCAAAATTAAAAATGACTAGAACATTAATATATTTTAAATAACATTTTATTCAATTTATATATATTTATATTTAATGTATAATATTTATTATTATTTATAACTAATATATATATATATATATATATATATTCGACTTATTCATTTTAATTAATAATTGTTTCATTAATAAATTTTTAAATAATTTTGTAATTTATTTAGTTTTAATTTTATTGTTTATGTATATATTCATTTATATGTCTATATTTAATATATACTATTTATCAATATCTATAATATATATATATATTCAATTTATTCATTTTTACCAATAATTATTTAATTAATAACATGACGAATACTTTTCTTAATTTAATAATTTTAATATTTTTTGTTTAATTATTTCATTTAATTTATTTTAAATTTCTATATATTTAATATATACTACTTATTAATTTTTACAATTTATATATATGTATATTCAATTTATTCATTTTTAAATATAATTAATTAATTAATAAAATTGTTAGTTTTTTTATTTTATTTGATTAATTATTTATTTTTATTACGGACCATTATTAGTTCTAATAAAGAAATGATAAAGGTTAGCATTTATCTGTGCTTTATCTTTAGTGCTAATGAAGGGTAATTTTTATCGGGGCTTAACATAAAGCACTAATAAAGGGTATCCTTTATTAGCACCCAAATAAATCACTAATAAAGGTGATATTTTATCAACGCTAAACAAAAACCACTAATAAAGGATTCCAATTATCATCTCTTTTATTTAGTACTGATAAAAAATGGCCTTTCTTAGCACATTTTTTCTAGTGATGATAAATTTCTCTGCTTTTGATGGTGTGTTTTGTAATAGTCATTTGAATATTGATGTATTAACAAATTCCTCATCAGAAATGTTTATGAATTCACACCAATAGAAAATTCATCAATTTTAAATATGTTTCTTGTATCTTGAGATCACCTTATTATCATATGGAATGATTTGGTAGGATATATATGTCTCGAAGGGGGGGTGATCTTTTTTTCCGATACCAATAGGCATGGTGAGAGCAGCTTGACTTTTTCTATGGCCGTATGGTGGGAATCATTGGATCTTGAAGAATAAAATCATTTCTGTGATATAATATAGGGTTTCTAGCTCAGACATTATATTAATTTTTAGAGTCATTAAGTTCAGAGATTATATCTCTTTAGTTTATTCTCTTTTAGCTGGACCCGTCTACCACCTTCGTTTAGGTTGTTTTAGCTCCGACATTCTATTTATTTTGTTTAGGGACTTTTTTCATAGACCTTATGTTTCTCTAGTTTATGTTATTTGAGATTGGAACTTATTTTCTTTAGGTTATGGTATTTTAGCTTAGACCTTATATTGCTTTAGTTTAGGGTCTTTTAGCTTGTATATGATATTTCATTAGTTTAGGGTCATATATCTTGGACCTTATATTTCTATAGTTGAGGGTCATGTATCTCATACCTTTGATGGAATATTTTTTAGGGTCTTCTATCTCAGACATTTCATGTACTTTAGTTTAGGGTCTTCTAGCACAAACCATTGTTGTAATATAGTTTACGATTTTATATCTTGAACATTTGTTGTGATATAGTTTAGGGTCTTTGAGATCAAAAATTAGTTTTTTTGTAGTTTAGAATCTTCTATCTCAGACTGGATTGATGATTATTCAATATAGGGTAGAAAAACCTAGGATGACTCAAAACACTATAGGGTGTAGAGTTCCGCGGTGGTGTTGTCGAGGCCCACAAGGATTCTAGATCCATTCCAACAAGGTGTAGATGCCACTTATTGGTAGGTCAAATCAATTATGCATCACTAACCTTTCTAAACAAAGTATTCTCCACTATTTTCTATGGGCCGCAATAGATTTATGGGAGGAACATTTATTGAGGGTAAAATACTAGGGATTCAAGGTCCACCCAGATAGTTGGAGTATGCGTGCTATAAATCATATGACGAGGAGCATGGATCAATGGGAAATGTAATGGGGAATACATAACAAGGACAAATAATAACACTCTAGGGAACCGAGTTCCTCCGTGGTGTCACTAGGGCTCACAAGGATTATAGATCCTTTCTTGAAAGGTAGAGATACCTATATTTTATTGGTCTAATCACTTATGCATGAGCCATATGGACTATATGTATGGAAAAGTGGAGTTGATAATAACTCTTTTCCATGGTCAATGGATGATTTTTGAAGCCTCAATTGTATCACCAATAAATTTTATTATTAATGAGATGTTATCCATTAAGGGACCTGGCTCTACATAAGAATTTAGTTACTAATGTAAAGATTTATCCCTACACCATTGTGGTAACAAATCATGAGGTGTGGGTCATAAAAATATTGGGAATATAGTGTCACATTCCGACCTTGAGAAAGGATACAAAACCCAGTAATGTAAATTTTAGGGTTTTAGATCCTCTTGAATAATATGTTATGATTATTTAAAATTAATGTCCAAAGTTCCTATGTCACGTGGTTGTTATGTGACCATCATGCTATGAATTACCCAAGACATCCTCTGATGCTGGTGTGATACTCGAAACATATTTTATGTGCAATATTAATATTTTAGTAGTTTTAATTTTTTATCATTTTTTAATTTTTGTATTATCCAAAACAATTATTACAAAATGAACACACAAAATATTGCATTCAATAAAAAACTGAAATGTCACAATTCAAAAAGGCCAAAAGAACATTACTAATCTAGAACACCTACCAGGTGACCTATCACACACTCTAGGAGATCCCTGAACAACACAAATAATCCAAGAATATACTGAGCATCCTTCAAGTCTATTACAACAATCAACATTATAGCCAACACTATGGAAACCAGAGTAAGCATTAAGGGTATGTAAAGAACCATTTTCCCCAAGTTTTTTATAATGTTTTTAATACCATAATCATCTTTTTAAAAGGCCTTTTTTCCATTGGTATCCATTCTAGTCCTTAGGTGACCGTTAGATTTTTAACGTTCACAAAATCATAAAAACATTGGGTACTTTTAAGAATTCTTATTATATATGGTATTTTGAATATTTGTAGTATTTTAAGTATAAAATAACTTTATATTTTCTTTGTATTTGAGTGGTTTAAATTAAATCCTTGATAATGTCTTAATTAAACTTATATTTAGATTTTGAAAGCATAATGTTTTAAAACATGAAATGAATATTGAAGTCAAGACCATTGTGTTTTATGAAGATAAGTACATATGTTTACTTCAATGAATATGAATAGTGTTTATATTTGAAAAATACGAATTTAGATTTAAAGTTATACATCGTATAATGTATATATTTTATTTTGTATATTAATGTGCAAAAGTTTAAAATAATGTTTAAATAATGTTAAGACTAATAAAATTAATGACATTATTGGTTTTAATGTAATTAAAATATTTAAAACTTCATGTCTACCATATTCATATGGTTTTATTTTTGTAAGTTTTAGTTTTATTTTTGAATGTTTAGGTTTATAAAAAATATATCACCCAAATGTCAACCCTCTAGCTGGACAGAAGGAGGAACCTCCCACTTCTCTTTCTAGAGTAGGAGACCGAGCCAGGACCATTAAGCCACAACATAGGCCAGCCTATGAGGGCATGTATGAGCACCTACATGCACGCATGGAGAAAACGAGTAGTGCACTATCATGCGGAGTGGGACAATGGAAGAGGTGGGCATAGAACACACATGTAGGGAGGATAACAGATACAGGGTGGTACCGGGGAGGGGGAGAGGGAATTCTGGTGAGTAATGGGAGCTCCAAGCTTATAAAATCGGCTCGAGAACCTCCTTGTTTTGATGTGGGATGAGTTTTTTCAGTGGGGATCAAATCTCAACCGTCCGATCTCACTGCTCAGTATCTGGACCATTCGATCTGTCCAACATTTGAATCCCCACATCCTTGGATTAACATCTCATTTTCTCTTGACCATATGATTGAAGACACGGTTGATCTCGACCCATCATCCCTTTTTAACCTGTGGTACCACCACATCTGTCTGATTAATCCCAAATTCGATCTCTTCCATCTATCCCTTTAATAAATCATGGAAACTTATTTATCCATCCAATCAAACCTCATGTGATCTGGACTGTCCACTCATTTTCTGCATCTTCTCATCATTTCTTCTTCCTCCGCACGCAAAATTAGAAGTTCAAGAACCGTTTTCTTCTCATCTTTTTCTTATTTTCCTTCTCCATTGAGATACTCCACCTCCCATCAGACCAGCCCGTGATTTCTACCCATTATCCCTCCTTTTTTCTTCTTTCTTTTAAAATTTTTATTTTATTTTCATTTTATTTTTAATTTAATTTTTACAATAATTATATATTTAGGTATATATTAGAATCATAAATTGATTTTAGGGTTATTTTAAGTAATATGCTGGACTTAATTTGTTTCAGTCAATTTTCATGGGTCATTGATTATATATTTTTATGAATCATTATATATAAAATAAATATTCACATCCTATATAAACCCTAATTTAACATGTAATGTTACCCAAATTTCCACTCCTCAACCTGCGAATGACCACTGCCTGACCCTACGTATCTCTTGAATCCATGTAAGGGGTTAATTTTATTCTCTTTTATCCTCTTATTTATACATTTGTGTGTATATCGATATATATATATATATATATATAGTTTCTTCTCGAAATCCTAAAATGTTTTTTTCTTAATGTTATTATTAGTGTTTTTGAAAGTGTAAAACTCATGGAAGGTAGTTATTTTTTCTTCGAAATCAATAAGAAACCTCCTTTTTGTCTACTGATGCATTTTCATGGTTTATATATATATGTATATAATATTATTTTACATTCAATCCTAAATCATTTGGGGGGGGGGTTTATAAATATTATTATCGGTATTAAACTAATGTTTAAAGGTGTATTACACTTGTAAGGGTTAATATTAATCTATATTTGTGTATACTGTATATATAAATATATATATATATATATATATATATATATGAAAATATATAATTATATTCAGATACTAATCAGTTGATTTTAAATGATGTTCTTAAAACATATAATAACTAAAAGGGTTTATTTCATCTTTTATTAAGATGGAAAACCCTGGTCAGCTGCTTTTGTATATGTAGTTATGTATAGACGTATATATAAATAAGTATGATTATGTAACAAATATGAATTCAGTTTTCATAAAACTTATTCGTATTGATCAAATTATGTTTTTGAATGGTAAAAAAATTATAAGGATTCGTTAAAACTTGTTTTGGGTTGTGAAAATCCCATGTATACACCTTGGGTATACATGGTTTTATATAATTTTCAAAACCCACATATATACATATATGTATTTAAATTTTGACATCTCAATATTTAAATAATGTGTGCTACGTTAGTAAGTGGTATAATTATTTTCATGAATAATAAATATATATATATACACACACACACACACATAAGCACATGTGATTAATTACATTTTATTTTATAGATGAATATTCCACATGAAATAATGATTTTTCATCCATACATTGTATTCTAATTTGTCATGAGAAATTCTATTTATTATTTATGTTTTTTAATATATCTTGATATAACAATTAAAATTCCATGGATTAAATAAGTATCTCAGTGTAAAAACATGTAAACTATGGCATGAAATGGTTCACATTAATAAGGGTTTAATGTAAGAGTTATTATTTTATGTGACAACCCATTATTTTATGTGTACTACTTCTTACCACATGTGAAAAAGTATGAAGTTTTAGTCCATGCATGTGACTGATAAATCTGATGCAGCCATGAACTGAAACTAATAAATCTAGTCCTTTATACATTTATTTCATAATTCATTTCAGTTATGAGTCTTTATTCAAAAGACTATGAATTATTAATGTAAGTTCCATTGTAGTATGAGACACTAATGAAAATAATACCATACTAATACATATGAGAAATGTATTGGACATAAATGATTTGATAGGTGCACCAAGAATTATATAGCTCTCCAAACATTGGGTAAATTAATGAATATTATGAGTTAATGTGAAATGATTCATGAACATGATTCTTTATTTTTACACAACTATGTTTGGTAGTTGACCACAATAATATTCGTTTTATACCTGTATGGTCATGGAACGAGGACTTGACAGAATGATTAAAGGCCTTGACAAAGTCTAGCATTATATATTCCAGAATTATGTATATGTTTATTAAAAATAAAGGAATTAATCTATTTGAATAATATTAAATGGTTATGAATATATTATTATAATAATGATGAATGCATATGGCCTAAGGGAAGTATGTACATGAATGTTATGTAAAGAAAATGATGAAGCTGGAGTTGATGTAATATCTATCATTCTAGGAATAACTTCTAATGTGTTAAGGGAATCATGACTTTATTACAGATGAAATTTCATGCGTGTGGTAAATTTATGTTCTAATGTGTACTTACAATTTTTTATGTCGCCGTTAAATTTTTTTTGATTATTTTATGAATTATACAGCATTCCAGGCATTTTTTTGTACATGTATGCGCACTCTAATGAATGTTTTACTAGACGTTTTTAAGTAAACACATATTATTATTATCAAAGAGGTTTTATAAAACAATTATCAATGAACCTTCAAAAAATGCCGATGATTTGCCTCAAGATGTGTTGTTTTACTTTTAAGAAATGTTTTTGTGATAATTTCAATGGTTTTTGGTTCTAACAAATAATTTCGTCAAAATGCCTTAAACCCCCATATTGGAAATTCTTATTCTCACCCTACATTTTCAATTTATTTTACAGGGTTTAGTAGATTTTTTTCCTAATCTTTGAGTACTCATGTGCTATGGAAACAATATGAAACATTACGTTGTTATGTTCTTGGATGATGTGTATCAGCAACATCTGGTTTTCTAGAACCTAAATTGAATTGATCCTATATATTGAAATTAGATTTATAATTTTTACTTGTATGATTAGAAGAAAAATATTTGCACTCCTTGTTTCAGGAAACGACTCCGGGCTTCTGAGGTCATGGTCTCTACATTTGGTATCAAAGGATCGGTTTAGGAAACTCTGGAAAATTAGAATGACCCTAAAAATTATATTATGTCTTAATAAGTAAATTTATTTATTTAAATTTATGATGGAATAAAAAATAATCATTTTTTATTTTCTAACTGAAATATTAGAGAATATTGTTTCTATGTCATGTTTAGAAGGAAATGAGACAGTTGAAAACCATCGTATGTCATATAAACATCCCTAATGTGTATCGAACTCTCCTCATGTACTTCAACACCATCGAGGATCAGGATTTTTCTATTTTCCTACGATGCTTTCAAAAAATTTATTCTATGCACGTACGTGAAAGTACATCGAGGGTCTATTTAAATTATTTACCATAGATGAGTTTTTTTAATCCTTATAAGATTTCCAAGGGGCCACACAAGAGGGTGACCTCTAAGTGGCATATATTTGTCAAATAATAACCTACAATCTCTATGGTCAAGTTAGGGACTTCACAATTCTTGAGGATGAGTCTTCCTGATTGTTTTATAGACATTATTTTCATACTGATGTCCCCTAGCTTCATACACTTCATGCATTTCTCTCATATAAATATTTACATACACATGTAATTGATCCAAGTTGCACCGTGCTACATCTGGATCAAAGAGAATGAAGAGTTTGGAATTGTTTTAGGATCCGTTTAACTAGGAACTTGGGTAATCACCAAAACCAGTGGAACCATTGAAGGGACATAATAGTGTATGTTAAGAATTTTTTGCTAGTGAGTTTGTGAGAGGGAATGAATGAATATGTAGCTCCCTGAGTTTCATGATACTTTTAATAAATGAATGATGTTATATTTTTATGATTTTGTAGTTTAATATGAATTTTAAAAAAATATCTATTTTAATATTGTAATTTTATAATTACTTGAACATTTTTTTCTAAAAATATTTCAGATGGAAGACAACAGGTCATCAACTATCCTTTTGTCTCTACCAACTGAGAAAATAGAAAAAACAATGTTTAAGTCATGTTTGGATGAATTTGAACCTCTTAAAAAATACAGTTATCATGAAAATATATTTTATGTATTATCCAACACTTCAAATATACTCTGATTCTTCCAATGATCGGGTTTTGTTCATTTACTCTTGGTACATGCACAACTCTCAGTCTATGCATGACGAGGATGTTATTTTTGATGAATATTCAGAAAATTTACAATGTTTGAATGATATCTAGCTATAGAGAAGTATTAAGAATCCATCATTGCAGATTCCAGCCTGCACCTTACATTTTTCAACTCTTAAACTCATGTGGCTATCGGAGGCTTAATGATTTCAAAATTTTAAAAAACAAGGTGGTTCTGCTAGTTTATAAGAATCGAGTCCCTTCTGATGTATTCGAGCTTTTCATCTTCTATTACCTTTATGTGACATCCAATCTCTACAAACATAAGTATAACTCTGACTATTTGGAATGTGTTTGGACCTAAAAAACTGAAGAATTTAAAGCTGTCGTGGACACCATGGAATCAGAAACCACAAACTCTAGTGGTACTGATGAAGGGATATTAGGGAGGATGTCTGAAGGGTTGAAGTGTAATATAATTGTGAGTGCAGAATTCCATGAAGGGGGATAATGTAAAACCCGGAACATATTTTATATGTAATGAAAATATGTTAACATTTTTAATTGTTTTACTTTTCTTAATTTTCATATTATCCAAAACAATTTTTTCAAAATAAAAACAAGACATATTTTATTCAATAAAACGCTGATATGTTACATTTAAACAAGGAAAAAAGAACCTTAATAACCAAAATACCTTCTAGAAGACCTATCAAGATCACTGGGAGACCCCCAAACATTAAAAAATAAACCAAGAGAATAGTGAGTGTCCTTCAGTTCTATTACAATGAAGAACATTATAGATAGACATATAGAAACCAAACTATGAATTAAGGGTATATAAAGCACCCTTTTCACAGAGTTGTTTCTAATTTTTTTAATACCCTAATCTACATTTAATAAGGCCTTTTATGACATTTTATTTCCATTGTGGTCCTTAGGTGACTGTTGGTTTTTTAACGGTCACAAAATATTACAACCATTGGGTACTTTTAAAAAATTTGATTTTTAAAGGTATTTTGAATATTTAAATTATTTTAAGTATAAAAGAATTTCAAAGTTTCTATGTTTTTTAATTCATAAATGTTGTATATTTGAACATGTTTTAATTAAACATATCTTTATATTTTGAAAGCATAATGTTTTAAAAAATGAAATTAATGTTAAAATCAATACCTTAGTGTTTTATAAAGACAAGTACATATGTTTAATTCATTTAACTTGACGAGTGTTTATATTAGAAAAAATATGGATTTAAATTTAAAGTTATACATGGTATAATTTATATATTTTATTATGTATATTAATGTACAAAAGTTTAAAATAAAGATAAAATTATGTTCAAGAATAATAAAATTAATGACATAATTGGTTTAAATGTAATTAAAATATTTTAATCTTCATTTATACATTATATATATGGTTTTGTTTTTGGTTATTTTAATTTAATTTTAGAAAGTGTGGGTTTATAATAAATATATCACCCATAGGCCAAAAATCTAGCTAAAAATAAAGAGGAAGCTCGCACTACTCTTTTAGGAGTAGGCGGCTGAGCCTGGACACTTTTTCCACAGTACATCCCATCCCGTGAGGGCATGTATGCAAGCCTACAGGCACACAAGGAGAAACCGAGTAGTGCTCCAACGTGCGGGGTGGCAAGATGGCAGGGGTGGGCACAGAGTGCACCCGCATGGTGTCGAACCGGTACAGGGTAGTATTGGGGAGGGGGAGAGATAATTCTAGTGGGTGTTGGGAGATTCATGCTAAAGAACATCCTCATTTCTATGTGGGATGAGTTTTTTCAGTGGGGATCGAATCTGAACCATCCGATCTCACCGTGTTGGATCTGAACCGTTTGATAAGTCTCACATTTAAATCCCAACCATGGTGGATTAATGCCACGTTTTCTGTAGACCTTACGATCACGGATGTGGTTGATCTCGACCACTTATCCATTTTAAACCACATTATCACCACATCCATCCGATCGATCCAATATTTGATCTCGTCCGTCCATCCATTTTAAATATCCTAGAAGCATCCTTACCAGTCCAATCCGACCATGTGCGATATAAACTGTCTGATTCTTTTCTGTGTCTTCTGCTCATTTTTTCTTCCTCCTCGTGCCAAACTAGAATCATTCCCACTATTTTCTTCTCTTCTTCATCTTATTTTTTTCTTCTCCCTAGAGATTCCCCTCCTCCCTTTGGACCAGCTCGTGATTTCAACCCGTAAGCCCTCCTTTGGCCCTCTTTATTATATTTTTTGTATTATTTTATTAGGATTTCCGTTTTAATTTCCAAAAAAATTATATAGTTATATATCTATTATAATCACAGATTTATTATGGGTTTATTTTAAGTAAAATGTTTTACATAATTTGATTAGGTTAATTTTCATGTGTCAATTTTTATAAATTGTGCATGAATCGTGATATATAAAATATATATAGACAGCCTATATATACATTAATTTGACATGTAATTTTAGCCAAATTTTTTCTCCTTAACCTATGAACAACCACTGCCCAACCTACCCCCCTCTCTCTTAAAGCCATGTAGGGGATTAATTTTATTCTCTTTTATCATCTTATTTATACCATTGGGTTTTATGGATATATATATATATATATATATATATATTCCCTTAAATCCTAACATGTTTTTTAAATGTGTTTATTAGTGTTTTTGAATGTTTAAAACTCAAGTAAGGGAGTTATTTTTGCTTTGACTACAACATGAAAACCCATTTTGGTTTACTATTTCATTTTCATGGATTATATATATGTATATAATTTCATATGGATTCTAATCCCAACTCGTTTTTGGGTTTTCCTAAATATGATTATTGGTATCATACTAAGGTTTTAATGTGTATATACCTTGTAATGGTTAATCATAATTTGTGATTGTGTAAACTATATATATATATATATGAATATTTATATACTTATATTATGATCTACCAAACAAAACCATTTCAGGTTTTTATGATTCTAATTGAAGATCATTTGCTTTTAAATGATTTTATTAAAATATGTAATACCTAAAAGGGTTTATATAATCTTGTTTATAACGAAAAACCATTTTTAAAAACATATGAATATATGTTTATGTATGAACGTATATATATAGTTTTATTATGTAAAAAATCTGAATAATATTTTCATAAAACCTATTGTAATAGATCAAATTACATTTTTTGAAGGGTAGAAAAAATATAATGATTTATTAAACCTTGTTTTGGGTTGTGAAAATCCCAAGTATACACCTTATGTATATAGGGTTTTAAATAATTTTAAAAACCCACATATAATAATATATGTATTTTAATTTTTACATCTGAAGTTATAAATAATGTTGGTTATGTTAGTAAGTGGTATAATTTTTTTCATTATTAAGCACAAAAATATATATTCCAACATAATAAAATGCTATAAATTACCTTTTCTTTTATACATGAATACTTCACATGAAATAATTATTTTTCATCTATACATTGTATTCCAATTTTCATGAGAAGTTCCTTTGATTATTTAATTTTATGTTTTGACCTATCTTGATATAACAATTAACATTTCTTGGATTAAACAAGTACCTCTAAGTCAAAACATGTAAACCATGGCATGAAAAAGATCATATTCATAAGGGTTTAATGCAAGACTTATTATTTTATGTGACAAACCATTATTTTATGTCTACTAGTTCTTACGACACATGCAAAAGAATTTCATTTTAGTCAATGCCCGTCTCTCTTAAATCTAATGTAGCCATGACCAACAACTAATTAATATAGTCTTTTTACCATTTATTGAATAATTTATTTCATGTACGAGTATGTATACAATCGATTATGAATTAAGAATGTATGTTCCACTGTTGTATGTAACACTAAGAAAATAATACCAAACTATGACATATGAGGATTATATTGGACTTAAATGATGTGATGGGTGCTCCCAGAATTATAGAGTTATCCAATGAATTGGGTAATGTGATAAATATCATGTGTTAAATTTAAATGATTAATGAACACGATGAAAGGTTTTTTCACATGTTTGTGTGGTATTTGTCCATAATTATGTTGGGTTTATACCCATATGGTCTTGGTATGTGGCATTGACAGAATGATTATATACAGTCTTGGAGAATGGCCTTGGAAAAGTCTAGCATTGTACATTCCCTCATTATACACTAATATATGACCAATAAATAAATTAATCAATTAGAGGAATATTAAACTGTTAGGAAACTATTATTATAATGGTGCTAAACTCATAAGGCATAAGAGAAGAATTCACATGGAAAGTAAAATAAAGAAATGGATGACGCTGAATTTGATGTTATATCTATCAATGCATGAATTTCATATGAAATTTTAAGGGAATCTAGACATTGTAACTTAATCAATGTCATGAAAGTGGTAAATTTATGTTATAATGTGTACTTACAACTTTTCATTCCTCCTTTCAAATTTGTTAAATTGTTTTATGGATTATGTAGCATTCCATGAATTTGATTTGTACATGTATGAACCCTCTGATTTATGTTTTACCTTCAATTTTCAATTTAACACATATTATTCTTATGTAGTAGGTTTTATGAAAATATTATCAAGTAACTGTTAAAAAATTATGATGGAGTGGTTCAAGAAGTGTTGTTGTCCTCTTAATAAAATGTTTTATGATTATTTCAAAGGATGTTGTTTTAAAAAATAATTTCATCAAAAAAATTTAAAACCCATTATTTGGAATTCTTATGCTCACCCAAAATTTTCAATTTATTTTATTGGGTTTAGTATATTTTTCCCAAGCATCGTGTAATCCTATGTGATGGAAACAATATGACTAAAAATTAAATTTTTATTTCAAAAGTACTTTTGAGGAAAAAGTGGGAAACCAGAATGAAATCAAGACATAAAACATAAACATGCCTCCATGTCCACGTCCCTCAAGACAAAAGATAATACAATTCAAAAGTAAAAAGAATCCACACCCTAGAAATGAAAAACAATAAGATCAGTGTCCACCTTCCCATCGCTGCTCGGCTAACTATCATGTGCAGGGATGCACAGGCTTGGTACTGATGGAAAACTCCATACCCTTTCAAAACATCCAAATCCAGATAGTGACGGAGAGGATAACACTCCCTACTCTGAACCTCATCTAAGAAACTCCCTTGCAAGTAAACTTGATGCAATATCTCATGGATCTAGGCCACATTTCTGCAAGAAAATTGATAAAAATCAAACCACAAAAACTTCATCAATGCACAACAGCGCATTAACCTTCACCAAAACATAAAAAATCAAAGTTTCATCCCCACAGACAGTAGATCATCGTGTCTTCACTAGTTCCAAAACCGTAGACAGACCACATGAGAAGCTCCCAAACCAGAACAACCTTCCTCCGCAATACCACATCATAAAAACCTTCAACCGTGAAACCACATCAAGCTAAATCCGCAACGAAACTACTGGGTTCCATCGCAAGCCGAAAAACCATATCTAGAAACCCAGAAATCCCAAATCATAAACATAAACAGCAGAACATTATCAGAAATCAAGAAGAAACAAACCAAAATCCAAAAGAAATTCGTGGTTATTATCGCAAACTAGGCCAGAACCTGTCGCCGCCTTCACAAACTCATCCGGATACAACCTCGAACTACCGCACACACTCTAATCTGGCACATAACCGCATGTCGATGCACAACAAGAGAAGATGGAGTAAGACCACAGACTCCCCCTTGCCACTAGATGAAACCCTACCCAACAGAGTGGGGGTAGAGTGATGAGAGGCGAGCAAACATGGCATTCACACCGGTCGTGCCCACGAATAGACGATGATTATCCAATAAAAACTTATATTTTAATATCATTTTAATGGTACTAAGTGTTCATTTTTGATCTTATGGGCCTGAGTTAGTGCATTTTCATTATGAACATCCATTCTCATCATTTGGGCACTTCATGCCTAATATACACCAATTTAGGCCCAATGAGTCATCTGATTCTAAGGAATGTAATTATCAATATTTTAATTTGATATTTTGGTAAATTTATCTACACATAAATATGAACATTTTTTATTCAGGGATCAATGGAGAATTCATGGAATAAGATGAGGATATTTTGTGATGAAAGGAAACACTTCTAGAGAAGGCGGATTGGACACCAGCCCACTAATGAGACTGTTGGGCCCACCTTATAGGCCCAATTAATCACCAATTTCGTGGGATTCTAGAATCCATGTATGGGAACAAATCCCTCTTCAGGATCTAATGCTAATTCAGCCTCTATGGTAGTCATTAAGGCGGCCCATGTTAGAGATACTATTCTGGACCAGATTCTGTGGCCCAGAAAAACAGCCCACTTATTTGATAATATCTCTGAATCCACAACTCCAAAGGGGCCCAACTTTTACAGGAGGTTAGAAGACATCAGGAGATCCATTTGAATTATCCATGTCCCACTCTGATTCGGCCATCTAATAGTCTTCCAGACGCGTCTATTCGGTGAATGAAAGATGGCTGCCACCTCGGGTCAAGGGTGGAAAAATCTACTCTCCCTTACCTTCCACCCACCTATAGACTACCACAATTAATTTAGGAGACTTGAACTGTTGGAGGCTCTACCCAAGGTCTCAATAATTCCTATTTAAGGCAGTGGTGTTGGAGGATTGATGGATCTTTGAGCTTTCTTTCATTTAATGTTATGATGTGGTTTTGTTGTCTCAAATTTATCTTCCACATGTAAGTTGTTTTAAATCATCCTTGTTTATTAATAAACTTTCTTCTTCTCTTATTATTCTGTTCCTATCCTTATCAATTTTATAGCGTTGGTTCAAGGTGTGAACTTGTTCATACCAAACCTTGTGAGATTATCACACCAACGGTGGAGTGATTGTTATTTAATTGCGTTTTTTTACTTCTCCATTTCCTCCCTCATGAGTCTACATTCCGCTTCCATTGAAACCATAGAATCAATGGAGGGATAACCCAATTATGGGTTGATCAAAGGCAGTAGAAAGGGTTTGGATTGGATTTTATTTATCACCTCATTAATGTATAATCACTTCTTTAATTGAGATTTTTATTTAATTATTTTTAAACTCCATCGTCCTTGTTGAATTTAAGGTCAAACACTTCAAGTGCTAATATGAACCTTTACCTTGAAGTGCTCAAAACTTTGATCCTTCAAGTGTATAGGTGATTAGTATTAAAGGGTGTAGGCATTAAACCAGTAAGTGATGATGTTGTTTTATCTCCTTAAATGAACCCATCTCAAATATAAGAAATTGAAATCATTAAAAAGGAAATACGTCCAATCCACCCCGAGCGATAACCTAGGATGAACTCTTTCTTTTAAATTGAATTCACTTAAATCAATTAGATATCTTTCAAACCCATCCAAAATCAATCCCTGTTAGCCACTTCATAGCCGAAAACAGTCCATAGAATGTACGTGTCTATAGGTTACTTCTTAGGTCTCCGTGGATTCGACAACCCAAGCTAGACTACAAGGACCGTCTTACCTTCTTCTCTTGGGTAAATTTGAGAGGGAATCAAATTTTGGCGCCATTTCCCAGGACCCATGTAAGTCATCTAAAAACCCATTCTATTCTCCCCCATTTCTTCTTTTGTCATCCAAATTCTCTTATCTTGTCCCTTTCTCACTTTTTTTTTCTTTTGGCGCATGTCCGCCTACACCCACGATCAATCAAACCGTCTTGTTAGGGTGGATAGTCCTGGGGTTGGGGAGTCATGTACACCAAGGGAAATCTTTCCATTAGATCCTAATCTTCCTAATAATCTAGAGTCCAAAATTGAGCCAATTTCAATGGAAGGTCTTCAAGGAAACCAACTCATAAACCCGGGTGGAAACCAAAATGGAAACCCAAATGAGGCAGCCCCAAACATGGGGAATGGAATTGATCAACCCATGAATGACTACCTCACACCTTCCTAGACCAATGCACCCACATGCATTAGACAAAATTCCCTAGGCGATTCTAACTACATCTTTAAACCCCATGTCCTAAACCACCTTCCCAGATTCCATGGAATGGAGTCCGAGATTCCCTACCTTCACATTAAGGAGTTCAATGACATTGTAGAAACCATGTGTCCCTCACATCAAATAGAATCAGCTAAGATGAGGCTATTTCCTTTTTCTTTAAAGGATCGAGCTTAAAAATGGCTAAACAATTTGAGACCATCATCCATAAACTCTTGGGAACAACTACAATGAGAATTCTACAAAAATTAATTTCCCCACAACAAAACAATTGTACATAAAAAGAGTATCCAAAACTTTTTTGAAAAAGACGGAGAGTCATTCTATGAAACATGGGAGAGGTTCAAAGACTCTCTAAACATGGTTCCACACCATGTTTTTTCTATTCCTGAATAAGTGAGAATTTTCTATGAAGGGTTGGGTCTGGGGAACAAACAATTCGTTGACATGATGTGTAATGGAACATTTAAAAACAAAGCCCCAAACGATTCTTACGAGTATCTAGAAAGCCTTTCTGAACAAAACCAAACATGGGGAACTTCACCTTATTCTGAAAAGCCACAAAGAACTACTGGAATTAATACACTTAGAGAAGAGGAAAGCCTTAGGTCTAAACTCGCAGCACTATCTAGGAAGGTTGAAGAGATAGACCTTAGGAAAGTCCCTGAAATCCAAACCATTAACCCTGTTTGCACAATTTCTGACAAACATGACCATAAGACAGACAACTACCCAACCATTCCATCCATCAAGGATGTTCTTTTAGGAGGACCCCAAAAGAAGTAAATGCTTTGAACTTTCAAAATCCTCAATACCAAAACACCTTCAACCCAAGGTATAACGACCACCCAGGCTTCCGCTGGAAAGATAACCAACAACCTAGCCAACCACAGGGACAAAATTCTTACCCCCACCAGTTACAAACCCATAACCAGTTCCAAACCCAACCTATCCAATACCAACAGCCACCGGTCCATTTTCAAAAAACCATCCCACCTCCAAAATATCCCCCTGGGATAAACCAACCTACTCAAGCACCCACCCAAACTGTTCCACAAAGCCTACTAGAACAACTGTGAAAACAAATGGAGAGGATGAACTCAGAAGTCTCTTCCCTAAAACAAGAACTTCAAACTATCAAAACTGTAAAGGCACCCATGCCTACTCAGGCAGTTCCATCCTCAACTTCAAGGGGAGAGTCAAGTTGTGCTCAAACAACTCATGAACAAATAAAGGTTGTGACTGTTTTAAGAAGTGGGAAATCAATTGAGAAACCTGAACAACTTATTCAGAACCCACCTGAAGATTCATACTCGGATGAAAATTCAAATGAACCACAAGATCAAACTGAGGAAACTGATAACATTGTCAAGGAAACAACTCTTCAACAAACAACCCCATAACTTGCACCATTTCCTCAACACGTGAGGGGGAAACCCAAGCCTGAACTATATGAAAATTGAGGGAAATATTCTCACAAGTCAAGTTGAACATTCCTTTTCTCGATGCCATCCAAACCATACCTGCCTACTCAAAGTACCTTAAGGACATGTGAACTTTTAAAATAAAATTTTTACATAAAAACCAAGTCCTTTTGGCTGCTAATGTGAGTACCACCATTCAAGGGACCATTCCTCCTAAGTTGAAAGACCCGGGTTGCCCTTACATCAATGTTGAACTCGGAGAGAGAAAAGTTGGCAAGGCCTTGTGTGACCTAGGTGCTAGTGTCAATATCATCCCATATGCTGTGTACTGCCAGTTAGGCCTAGAAGAGCTCCAACCCACATCTGTCACACTTCAGCTTGCTGATCGTAGCATTAGGGTTCCAGAGGGGATTTTAAAGGACGTTCTGGTTGAGGATGAAAACTTCATCTACCCTGCTGACTTCATTGTCCTTGAAAACCATCCAAACATAGGAAATAAGGAACAAACCCCAATCATCCTTGGCTGTCCCTTTCTTGCAACAATCAACTCTGTTATCCGAGTCCGAAATGGGAACATGAACATCACCTTTGGGAACATGAGTCTGGACTTGAACATCTATAATGCAAGCTCACAAATAGGGGATGACGAGGAAATTAATGAAGTAAACATGATAGGAAGCATTGATAATGAATCCATGGAACATCAAGGAATATTTGATGGATGTTTAAGTCAGGATGAGATTGATTTCCTTTGTTCATATGAAGGATGCTTATATCCTTGGATTGAATCATTTTCAAGTTGCTCTTATGATGAATTATTAGGTCCAACAATCAGTGAAACCTTTCAAGAAACCAATTTCATAGAGACCAATCAAAATTCCTTCCCTAAATCTGATCAAGAAAATCTATTAGCTGAAACATATACATGTGGGGAATCAATCATATCTGAAACTCTAAAAAAAGAAATTGATCTTGATCCAATGTCCCAATCTTCTGCTGAAATTCTGAACCAACCTGATCTTGAATTGAAGGAACATCCTGCTACACTCAAGTATGCTTTCCTAGGGGACAATCAAACACATCCTATTGTCATTTCTTATTCTCTTGAATCCAATCATGAGATGATGGTTCTAGATTTCCTTTGGAAGCATAAAAAATCCATTGGTTGGACCCTTTCTGATATTATTGGGATTAGACCACTTATCGGGACTCATAGGATTGTTCTAGAATCTGATTCAAAGACATGTCGTCAACCTCAACGGCGACTCAATCCTAATATCATGGAGGTAGTAAGGAAATAACTTCTGAAATTGTTGAAAGATGGAATCATATATCCCATAGCTGAGAGTGAATGGGTGATTCCAATCCAAGTGGTTCCAAAAAAGGCTGGAATCATAGTGATAACCAATGAGGATGGGGAGATTCTTCCAACAAGGGTGAGTAGTGGAAGGAGGGTATGCATTGAATATAGGAAACTAAACTCATTCACCAAGAAGGACCATTTCCCCTTACCATTCATTGACCAAGTCTTTGAGAGAGTGGAAGGTCATACCTTCTACTATTTCTTAGATGGGAACTCGGGGTACAATCAAATTGAGGTATCCCTAGAGGATCAAGGGAAGTCTACATTCACATGTCCTTTCAGAACCTTTTCTTTCAAACGCATGCCCTTCAGGTTATGCAATGCCCCTGGAACCTTCTAACGGTGTATGATGGGAATCTTCTCAAACATGGTAGGGTATTTTCTTGAGGTCTTCATGGATGACTTCTCTGTGTTTGGGGATACTTTTGAGGGATGTCTGCAGAATGTAGAGAGAGTCTTGTCAATATGTGAAGAAAAGAATCTGGTCTTAAACTGGGAAAAATGCCATTTCATTGTTAAAGAGGGACTTGTTCTAGGCCATCTGGTCACGCGTAGGGGGATTGATGTTGATAAAGCAAAGGTTGACATCATTCATCAACTTCCATCACCCAAAACTATCAAGGAAGTGAGGTCTTTCTTAGGACATGCTGGTTTCTATACGAAGATTCATCAAAGACTTTAGTTCAATATCCCATCCCCTTTGTGCTCTCTTAGTAAAGGATGCTCCATTTGTTTGGACAGAAAGCTGTGAGGGTTCATTCTCAACCCTCAAATCCTCTCTCACCTCTCCTCCCATTATGAAATCTCCAAATTGGAACCTTCCTTTTGAACTTATGTGTGATGCCAGTGACTTTTCTGTTAAAGCTGTGTTAGGACAACGCTGTGATAAAACTCCTTATGTCATTGCTTATGCAAGCAAATCCTTAAATGATTCCCAAATAAACTACACCACTACTGAAAAGGAGTTATATGCTATTGTGTTTTCTTGAGAGAATTTTAGGTCCTACCTCTTAGGATCCCCCATCACTGTGTTCATGGACCATTCTGCACTAAAATACCTCTTCCAAAAACAAGATGCCAAGGCTAGACTGATTAGGTGGGTCCTTCTCTGACAAGAATTTGACCTCAAAATCTAGTATAAAAATGGTGTTGAAAATGTTGTAGCTGGTCACCTCTCTAGGATGGAATTCAAAGACAACTCAAATCACCTTTATGTGTCTGATTCATTTCCCGATGAACACCTATACTCTGTGAGTGACTGCCTTTGGTATGCCGACATAGCCAAAATCTTAGTTACAGGAGTCATTCCAAAATTCTTAGGGACTCAAGCTTGAATAAAATTCCTTTCTGATATTATACACTATGTGTTTGATGATCCATACCACTATAAGTTCTGCCCTGACCAAGTCATTAGGAGGTGTGTTCCAGAATCTGAACAAGAGTCCATCCTTAAATTCTATCACAGTGAGGCATGTGGAGGTCACTTTTCCTCTAAGAAAACATCTGCTAAGATTCTTCAATGTGGTATTTTCTGTCCCACCCTCTCAAGGGAATCCTACACATTTTGTCAAAGTTGTCATAGGTGTCAACATGTAGGGTCCATCACAAAAAGGAATTGAATGCCACTCACTCCCATCTTAGTGGTTGAAATCTTTGACTGTTGGGGAATTGATTTCATGGGTCCTTTCCCAAACTCTAGGGGATACCTCTACATTCTCTTAGCTGTTGATTATGTCTCAAAATGGGTTGAGGCCATTCCCACTAAGTCAAATGATCATCATGTTGTGATTCGATTTCTTAAAGAGAACATATTTTCTCGATTTGGAATTCCTAGGGCTATAATCAGTGATCGAGGAACCCATTTCTGCAACCGCCCATTCTCTTCACTCATGTCTAAGTATAGTATTTCTCATAAAGTGTCCACTGCATACCATCCGCAAACCAATGGTCAAGCTGAGTTAGCGAATAGGGAGATTAAGAAAATTCTTGAAAAAACTGTCAACCCCTCTAGGAATTATTGGTTCGAGAAACTATTAGATGCTATTTGGGCCTATAGAACCGCATAAAAAACCACTTTAGGAATTTACCCATATAGGTTGGTTTATGGTTAAGCATGCCATTTGCCAGTGGAGATTGAACATAAGTCCTTTTGGGCAATCAAGAAAATGGATTATGATCTCTCATTGGCCGGAACAAAAAGGAAATTAGATCTCAATGAACTGGAGGAACTAAGGATGGAGGCTTATGAAAATTCAAGGATCAATAAAGCTAGAGTTCAAGCCTACCAACCTAGGAATATCAATGTCAAACATTTTGAACCAGGAAAACTTGTGCTCTTGTATAGTTCAAAACATCATTTACAACTGGGAAAGTTAAGGTCTAGATGGTCAGGACCTTTCATAGTGCATTATGTGTACCCTCATGGGGCAGTAGAGATTCAAGATCCCACAAGTGGTTACATTTTGAAAGTCAATGGTCAAAGGTTAAAACCATTCATTGAATCATTCAATAAACAGGAAATAGAGGTTGAGTTAACTGATCCAACCTATGAACCAGGAAAAAATTAATAGATTTAGGGTCCATGTCGGGCTAACAACGTTAAAAAAAGTGCTGAATGGGAGGCAACCCATGCTTTTCAAGTTTCCAATAATTTCTTTGTTTTAATCAACTTTATATTTTAAATAGGGTTAATGAGAAATTTTGATATTTCAAAAAAAAATAAACATAACCTGTTGACCTATTCTTCTATAATGAGTATGGATGTGTACGAAAGGGGAGCACCATATTCATCTGTGTCACGTGGTGTGATCCTTGAGTAATACATTACTCAGAAATTTAAAAAGAAGACATTGTATCATCAGTTTGTTTTTTTAATGTGTTTGAAGGTTAAAAAATTAAAAAACAAAAATAAATAAATAAAAATATAATAATAATAATAAATTCCACATCGTAAGTCGTGGGGAAAACCCCGTCACAACCGGCGAAGCCGCGGGAATTCAAACCTGGGACCGAAGGAAGATAGGGGCGCGCACTTACCACTGACCTACGGCTTCTTGTGCTTCCTTATTCTATAATTTTTATATATATTCTTATATTTTACTTACTTTATTATAAATATATATATATATATATATATATATTTTTTTTGTTTTGTTTTTCTTTTTTCCACTAGGGAACTTTGCAAGCGACATGGATATCAAAGGAATAATTCGAGGGCAAGAACTTCAAACATCAACCACCACGTGACATCATTCCATGATCCTCATATTTCAATTTCCTTCTTGAACTCCCCTTTTTATTCCTCTACCCCATTCAAAATTTTATTTTTATGAAACTAGGGACAGTTTCATTCTAAGTTGGGGGGTGTGGAAAAAAAAATGTTTGTTTACAAAAAACAATGATAAAAAAAGAATTAAAATTCCTTTATCATTCATATAATAACATCTTTTCTCACATTAAAAATACATAGAAAATAACTTTTATTTCCATGAATCTTAATTTAATTCATGATTATGTTTAAAAGCATTGATTTTGGAAGTTTGGTTGTCCAATGAAAATTTTCATCATTTTTATTTTCATCCATTAAATCAAAATGCCACAATGCACGTCCTCTAGACTGTGGGGTACTAATTTTAATTTTTGGGGTCCCATAATAAATAGCATAGGCTGGTTTGATTTTTATGAATAATATGAGTATTCAAAAAAAATTAATTAAAAAAAAGTTTGCATGTAGAGCAATGGATTGATAAAATGCGAGGCTTTCGGCACTTGGGGATCATGACTCCAGAGTTGTCTAGCCCTGAGTTTTTCAATCTATCTCTATTTATGGTAATATGACTTTGTTTTTGATTAAGTTAACTCGAGACGATGCCCGAGTATGTGGGTTTCACTTGGTTCCCTAAGGCCTTTGAGTTTGGGAGTCATCAGCAAAGTCTTGCTACATGGGTTAATTTGATTAACTGAAATCTCAATTACCATGGAAATATTGAAAAAAATATCCAAAAAAATGAAGAATACTCATATTAGGATTAAATGTGATTCCACCTAGGGCTTCCATGATTTCCCCATTTAATGAAAATGAACCCCCCATATCTATTGTGACACACAACACATCATTACACCTAATTGAGTTGGATGAAGTATGATGATGGATTTGATCAAAGGAATGGGCTTGGGATTGGGATCAGCTTTTAAATTCATCTTTTTTTAAATTATCTTGATCTGTTATAAAGTTATATTTGTGTGGAGTTTACATTGTGAGCACTGTTTGTTATAATGTGTTTGAAGAAAGGAATTCAAATAAAATCATTGAATTATTTGCTCGGGACTAGCAAATCTCAAGTTGGGGGGTGTGATTATCCAATAAAAAAATATATTTTAATTAAATTTTAATGGTATTAAATGTTCATTTTTGATCTTATGGTCCTGAGTTAGTGCGTTTTCATTATGAACATCCATTCTCATCATTTCTGCACTTCATGCCAAATATACACCAATTTAAACCCAATGAGTCATCTGATTCTAAGGAATGTAATTATCAACATTTTAATTTGATATTTTGGGAACATTATCTAAACTTAAATGTGAACATTTTTCATTCAGGGATCAATGGAGAATTCATGGAAGAAGATGGGGATATTTTGTGATGAAAGGAAACAATTCTAGAGAAGGCAGATTGGACACCAGCCCACTGATGAGACTGTGGGGTTCACCATACATTCCCAATTAATCCCGAATTTCGTGGGATGCTATAAGACATGTATAGGAACAAATCACTCTTCATGAGTTACTGCAAATTAGGCCTCTATTTTGGTCATTAAGGTGGCCCACGTTAAAGATACAATTCTAGGCCAGATTCTACGGCCCAGAAAAATAGCCCACTTATATGATCATATATCGGAAGAAACAACTCCAAAGGGGCCCAAATTTTACAAGAGGTTAGAAGACATCAGGCGCTCCATTTTCTGTATCTATGGCCCACTCTGATTCGAATATCTAGAATATCTTCCAGACGCGTCTGTTCGTTGAAGGAAAGCTGGCTGCCACCTCGGGTCAAGGGTGGAAAAATCAACTCTCCCTTGCTGTCCACCCACCTATAGCCTACCAAAATTAATTGAGGAGACATGGAATGTTGGAGGATAGACCCAAGGGCTCAAAAATTCATATTTAAGGCAGTCCTGTTGGAGGATTGAAGTATCTTTGTGCTTTCTTACATTGTAATGTTATGTTGTGGGTTTGTTGTCTCAAATTTATCTTCCACATGTAAGTTGTTTTAAATCATCCTTGTTTCTTAATAAACGTTCTTCTTATCTTATTATTATGTTCTTCTCCTTATCACATTGATAACTTTGGTTCAAGGTGTGAACTTGTTCATACCAAACCTTTTGAGATTATCACACAACGGTGGAGTGATTGTTATTTTATCGCGTTTTTTTACTTCTCCATTTCCTCCCACATGAGTCTACTTTCCGCTTCCATTGAAACCATAGAATCAAAGGTGGGCTAACCCACATATGGGTTGATCCAAGGTAGTATCAAGGGGCTATATTGGATGTTATTTATCACCTCATTAATGTATAATCACTTTCTTAATTGAGATTTTTATTTGATGATTTTTAAACTCCATCGTCCTTGTTGAATTTAAGGCCACACACTTCAAGTGCTAATACGAACCTTTACCTTGAAGTTCTCAAAACATTGATCCTTCAAGTGTGTAGGTGATTAGTATTAAAGGGTGTAGGAATTAAACCAGTAAGTGATGATGTTGTTTTATCTCCTTAAATGAACCCATCTCAAATATAAGAAATTGAAATTATTAAAAAGGAAATACGTCCAATCCACCCCGAGCAATAACCTAGGATCAACTCATTATTTTAAATTGAATTCACTTGAATCAATTAGATATCTTTCAAACCCATCCAAAATAAATCCAATTTGGCCACTTCATAGCCGAAAACAATCCATAGAATGTACGTGTCTATAGGTTACTTCTTAGGTCTCCGTGGATTCGACAACCCAAGCTAGACTACAAGGACCATCTTACCTTCTTCTCTTGGGTAAATTTGAGCGAGAATCAGACGCTACCCCTGATAGACAAAGCTATCATGAGAGCACCGGGGAGGAGCAAAGAATCAGATCGATTGTGTCCTGAAGCCGAGCAAGAGCGGTGGCAACAAGGGAAACCCTTGCAGGACGACGCCCCTTACGGGCTCATCCTCCCACATCCTTACCCCATTTAAAGTAGTAATAATAAGAATAATCATGGAAACAATATGTAGGTAAACATTGTCATGTTTTTGGATGAAGTGTATCATCAACATCTGGTTTTCTAGAACATAAACTGAATCAATCCTCTGCATTGGAATGAGATGAGAAATTTTTGAATGTATGATTATAAGAATAAAGTAACACACCTTGTTTTAGGATCTAGCTCCGAGCTTCCAGGGCTGGGGTCACTACGTCTAGGTTCTGGCATAATGATTCTAGGCTAATAATAATCAGTAATCTCTTTATACTATCCTAAGATATATCTAGTTGGTGGTTTTAATCACATGAACATTGATAGCGTGGAAGAACATAGAGATCTATCTTCATTTTCATGGGACATGAAAGGTTGGCTTTAACCCCTGATGGTTTAAATCATTTAGTGAGATTAATGGGTAATTTAATATCCATAAAGGGTTTGATAATCCAAATTTTTTCTTCACTGTCATGGAAACATATTTTCAGGGAAATGGGATATTAAAAATCATTAATATAACTTTTTTTCTAATTCAGGGGGTCCAATGAGCATAGCATGGATTTCACTAGGTCTAATGAGTGGACCTTATAAGATTTTAGGCCTGATTTATTTAGAGCCTAATTTATTCCGAATCAATAGTTATGAAGAGTTTTGGGTGTGAAGACAAGGACTATTCTTAGGCGGTCATTTATTGGTTTTCAACCTAACAATTTTTTATCACATTCAATAGTAGTTAAAGGTCTTGGGATCTAGACCATTATATGTTTGAGTTTAAGGTCACACAACTTTGACCAAATTGTGGGTAGTTTAGGGTCCTGACATTAATGGATCTAAAATGGGGGATGTTACAAAATATACCAATTACGATTTATAGAGCCAAGAATACCCCATCATCCTTAGAAGATGGAGATAATGATATTTTAAATCACATATTGAGGTTCTTAGGTCATGGTTAATGATATGGGACAATCATACTGGGGATGACCCAAAACAGTCTCATGTGTTGAGTTCTACCATGGTGATGGAATGCTCGCAAGGAGTAGAAATACCATCATACAAAGCCACAATGTCTCTCATTGGTGGTTCTGATACATTATTCATTAATAGTATAACTGAACCATGAGATCTATTTTCCTTTACATGATAAAGGAAAGGTTGTGACAAACTAATTTTCTTAAGATGTGAAGTGTGGTATATGGATTGGATTTCTTTAAAATATGGTGGATGAACCTCGTACTCTGATTTCTGGGGTAAAGATCATTGTTTACCTTGATAAGTAATGATAATGGGTGATGGCCTACACACTTTAACATCATGTAGTAGGGATGTATTTTATTTGGAACAGTTTTAACACCATGATGTAAGGACATATCCTGTGTAGTTTATCCTCATGTGATAATGGCATATTTGTTGTACTGTTTTATTATCATATGACCACGGCATTTTTCATGTAGTTTTACTTCCTGTGTAAGGATGTGGGAAGCAATGTGAAAGTGAATTCATGATGTAACGTATGTGCAAGCATACCGTATGTAGATATGGTTCACACATAGGAAAAAACGAATATATGACACAATCCAGATTATTTTGGGGAGATGTTTTTATCATTTCTTTCAACTCGGCCTTGGATTGAATATCTGGTCATCACTATTTATCATGGTATGATAGGAATCATGCCACATGTAGTACATGAATTACAAACTCTATACACAAGTCTAACCCATATATAGAGATGGAAATTATTTCCATTAATTATTTTACCCATGCCAATTATGGGAGATCGAGAATCCACTATGTATCCTATATTGATATAAATCAAGAAACCCATAGTTCTTTAGGAACCATGATGTTTAACATCATGTTGAAAGGATGTTTGATTTTTAACATGAAAAGGGAAATTTTGGCTAGACCCAATGATGCAAATCTTTGCCTCATGTGTATCCTTTGAAATTTATAATCAATCCATACTATGTTATATAAATCCCATGTATTTTAATATCAATCAGTGAGTAAGAATAATAATAAACCTGAATGGATGGAAATTTTGTAGGTGGGACCAAGGGTGTAAGTCTTGGAATCACTACATACCTCTGCAAAATGATAATCAATCCACACATTGTTCTTGGAGAATAGCCTTCCTATGGAACTCTGAACAACACGCAGAGAGGGGGAATTATTATATTTGTTATGATTGGACCTAATATTCAAGAGTAAGACAACACTATGTATCCTATGATTCATGGAATCAATTAACACATAGTTATAGAATGCCAATGTGGTAGGATATCATCACAAAAAATGGTGGATCTCTCAAGTAAGGTCTATAGGAATATAATTTATTATGTTATGTAACGAAAATTAAACATGAAGATTAATTTCATGTGGTGAGGAATCGATTTATGACTTTTTTTAATATATGATTTAAGACCATAATGTGCCTACTATAATATTCTATACCCTGTTTGTGTGGGGAAACCCCTACCAATGTTAAACACTTCATGTGAGCTATGCTCGGTGTGAGAAAGAAATAATGAAAAGGGTTCAAATTACATTGCAGAGGAAATTAAAAAAATGACATGGATTTTTATATCATTTTGGGATGGACCAAGATATAGGCTTGGGGTTTCCCAATATAACTCATGAGAATGAGAATTATGGTTTACATAGTTTTAGAAAACTCATGCAGTTTAATGTCTTGCTGAAACGAAATTATCCATGAAGTGTAATATATTGTGCTATTGACCTTAATCATGCAATTTGAAATCTTGTGGTAAGGAAATGTATCACCAGATGTGAATGAAAAAGGAACATTGTGGATTTGTACATTTTGACATCATATGGTAATGTCATTAGCCATGCAATTTAACATCATGAGGTAATGGAATGCTTGTACACTTTAACATCTTGTGAGCAGAAAAACATTTTTATAGTTTACCATCTCATGAATATGACGAATGTGGGACTTACCCTAATCTGAATTCCCATATATGAAATCTACACAGAATATTTTTTGAGGAAGCTCACATTGGGGGGAGGTATAACACACCCCCTGTCTATTGTGTCTAATGATCAAGCTCTATATTGATTTACCTAATGTATGATATATGGTCCTTCTCATTTGGGTTCCAGCACTAAAGGATTCTTGACTAAAACCATTGGAGTTCTGAGTGAAAACAACTATTTTAATTAGAGGAATGAATGAAGCGGAACCTTTTTATTAATGGCTCATGCGATCCAATTTTGATGGACCTCCAGGTTGTGTAGCGTATGAAACCTGTTTTCATCGAGCCACTCCAATTCATCCAACCACTTTTTTTATTTACCACCATATGAGAGCTATCAAGAAATTTCTATTTAGAGAGAAGGAAACTAAATATCTATGGGTATCACTGCCTCAGTCCTGTAGACCATTGAGTAAGGAATTTATTGTGTAATAGTACATGCGGTGGTATTTTAGGTCCATAAATCAAGGAATATTTAGTTAATCTAGAAATGTTTATGGATGTTCACAATCATCTAGAGTATATTTGAAATATTTTTTTAACTTCTTCTATATATACATTATTTTATGTATGATATCAGGGAAAGTGATTGGAATTAATATTTCACTCCAAGTAAAATTTCATCATCACTATAGAGCATAATTTGGTGTCGTTGTCCGTTAATATTGGGTGAGGGACTCCAAAATTGGTGATGATATGGAAGTTTACTAAGTTGATAATTTTTTTCATCCCAAATTCTTTGAGGGGTATTTCATCATCCCACATAGAGAATAATTTTATAATATTAAAGATGTACTTGAACTGTATAGCTGTAATAGAGGATATGACCCTATAACATCCATTCCCCAAAAGGATAACAAGCAAGAATATTTAGCTATGTTTAGTAATTATAAGGGTTCATGTATGATGGTAGAACTGTTCTAAAAAACATGAAAATTTATTTTGCATTCGACATAGTCAAGTATCATGGATTTTCAAAAATATCCCAAGATTCTAATTTGATGGGAGTGAATGGCCCCATATTGACGGCTGCCTTATGTTCCTGGATGGAATTCATTGATGATTTCATAAATATCTTCTACTAATATGTATATAAGGATTATTCTGTCAAATAATTTCTTCTATTGGACTTTTTGATCAATTGGATCTTCTTAAAAGGTGAAGTTTGATGTGAAACACTAAATTTATATCCTTCTGGATCAGTCATTTCGACGATTATATCATTAGAGATAACTAATTATAAGATCCCTTTTTTCAGGTGTGGTCATTGGTTCATCATGATCTCTGGTGGTGTTGAGGTGGTTGGTTTCTTCCATATCACATATGATGATCAATGAGACCATTCTTAAATTTGTGATATGCATGGTTTCTTATTATAGATCAGGATCGGACATGAAAGAAGATACAATACCCAATGCATTGGTGAAAGAATTATATCATAAAAAACTTGATGTAATTTGTTCTAGAAAGGGAACTCTACCTAAGTCCCCTAACATAGATAATGAAATGGACCATTTAATTATTTTGATGGAAGATTCACCATTTATCTACTTCTTCACTAATTCTGAATACCCCTTGATATTTAGGTAGTCTATGTGTAGCTGTAGGGATAGTTCCAACTTATTGATGTGATTTGGTATTCAAAATAATTGTTTTTGTAGCATTTAGATATGGAGAAACTTTAGGGAAAAACTAATTTGATTGGGGGAAAAAATACAACTTCTAGAGGAACCCTATTAAGCCTTTGATTTTCTATCCTTTTACAGATATGACTTCTGGAGGCACCATCATAATACATCTTCTTTGTCCATGGAGTGTCATGGGAATGTAATACCACCTAATCTAGAAGCTCGATATCCGCCGGTGTATTTTTTGGGGTAGAATGTTCTGTGAGGAAATCTGTTAGGGATTTCCCTTTCACCAACTTCTATGATATCATTTGAATGTCACACTTCTAAAAAATGACCTCCCATTGTGACAAGTGCCTATTCAACAAAGGTAATCCATGCATAAACATTAGGGGATCTATATGGGAGAATATATGGACTTCATTTTGATTCAAGCAACGCCTATGCTTTTTCACTGAGAAGAAGAGTGGAAGGCAGTTCTTCTCAACATCATAATATCTGGTCATAGTAATTATAATTGTCTTTCTAAGGTAGTAAAGAGTTTTCTCACACCCTGTATCATTTTTTCATAAGTGGAGGGAAAAAATTGAGCATTCAACCATGCACACATACAATATGAGTGGCCTCTCTTTCACCAGATGTAATAGAACTACTGGTTATTGTAGATACTACTCGATACATTCAAACGCTTCTTGGAAATCATCACCACATTGGTAGGAAATTACATTATTCATTTTTCATACGTTTTGGAGATAATTTATAGACATGTTTTCTATGAATAACTGAATAGGGGCGAGGTTCCCTTGGATCACCATTTGTTCTTTGACATTTCTAAGGGTGACATTGCAAAAATAACACTATTCCTCTCGAGGTCAACCTCGATGCAACCACGACATTCCAAAATGCCAGCGAACATTCCTGATGTTACCCAAAAAGAATATTTCAGAGGATTCATCTTCAAACTATTCTATTTCAGCTTGTTGAAGAAAATTTGATGATTTATCTTGTGATCTCGAGATTTGAAAACAATGTTATCAAAATAACATTTATTTATACTTCCTAGGAATGGAATAAAGATATAATTCATGGCGTTTTCATATATGGATCTAGTGTTATTCAACCAAAATGGAATAAGATGATAGTAGAAGTTCCCCTTAGGATCTCTAAAGGTAGTGGATTCCTCTTCATGAGAGGCCATATTTATTTTATTATTCCCTAAATAATTGTCTGTGAAAAAAATGCCTTAGAATCATACAGTGTCAATGATCTAGAGTTCAATGATCAATAAAAGGATATCAGCATATGTGGAGTATAGATTAAAGAATTTGAAATCAATGTAGACCATAATATACTCATTCTTTTTCTTGATTGAAATGATTTTGGACAGCCCTCTCAGGAATTTTACTTCTACTAAAAGATGTATTTAATCAAAAAGTCATATGTTAACACTACATTGATGGTTTCAAAGAGGTGAAACCTCTGGGTAGCCTTCATAAAACCTCAATGAAAATCTTGTAGGCTTAGAAGGTGTGTAGACACATATGAATTCAATTCAGTAATTTCTATATAATTTTAGGAGAAAACATATTGGTGTTTCTTTAGAAATTTATCATACATCACTTACTCTTCTTGGGGCGTGGGGGAACTAATAAGAAGATCTTGCGGATCAACTCATATTCCTAGATTTATCTACAAAATCTCATTGATGGATGTGGAATAGCCTTCCTCAAATTCAAGAGGGGATTTCCTTAGGGTCTCATTATCTTCCACCAATTATGAGTCTGTGGAGACATTTTTGGTTGAAGATGAATATTTGAAGGCTTCTCTATAACTATCAGGGTGAGGGAGTCCATGATAAGAGAATTTATGATCCACATTCATTTGAGTTATTATTGAGAGATTACAAAGCTTATTTATTTTTACACTATTGGTTGGAACATATGGAGATGGGATGACTATGACCCTGTATATCACATGAACTTGGTTTATGGGGATCACAAATTCACTGCCAAGCATACTCCAGGGGTTTGTAAGACTTATCACTAAGCCGTTAGAATCTAAAACATGTGTATCATCGTCCATCATTGGTTGTTTGACTCCATTTTGGTAGAATAATACTTCAAATTATGTGAATTTATAGGCATCAATGGAGGTATTCACACAATATTGCATTACAACATTTCCATAGATGGGTTATTTCAGAAATTAATGAAATTTTTTAGGTCCCTCAATTTAGCTATGATGTTAGGTCCTTAGAGGTAAGACATTCTATGTGGATTCTTAATGGAAAACCACAAAATCAGATTTAAATGTGATCTCCCCAAACTATGCCCTTTGGAAATTAAAATTATTGAGTTCTCCTGAAGAATATAGGGGCCTGATGTGTCCTTGGATGGACTCTTCCTGATCCAAATCAGTGAATGATATAGAGAAAAGAAATTTTGGGGACAAGCGATGCACTCGATAAACCCCTCCATTTGTGAATACTTTTTTGTAATTATTTTGGGATTTTTAGGCATTAATAATATGAATCCTTGAGTTTTTTAGATTTATGGAGTGCATCGATGACTAATGTCACTGTTGGGACATCCTCCAGCTTTTTCAAATGTCATAATTTAGTGTCAGAGGTCATAACTTCCTTGTAACGTCCCGGTTCCAGAAGCCACACAGAGGTGCCCCATACCTAGTAGGTCACATGACCTCCTGTGTATTTCCCTGAACACCAGAGGCTACTGACTTGTAAAGAGGGCCTTGGGTGTGATAGTGGGGAAACTATGCACTTATTGGTAGAGTACAAAAAAAAGAGAAATAATAAACAATAACAGAAGCAGTAACCAATCCATACAGAAGTGAATAACGGAAGACTAAATATGATAAATAGAAGGAGCACATAAATATATAAATAATGTGTGATACATATATGCCTAGGAAAGTAGCCAAACACGTCACAATGCTAAATACATTACTAAACCAAAGTAAAAAAGAAAAATAGAAAACAACTCCTTATCATCGCAAGCCTTAGCTTGGTCTCATGCTCTCCAGCTCCAATGAAATGAAGTACCTGAAGTCGAAGGGTGATTTCCCTTGTCTATACCTACAATAATATAGTCTGTTTGGGCCCAAAAGCATGACCCAAACTAGGTGTGAGACAAGATTCTAGTATCCAACCACCCTATGATCTGTGCCTAACAGTCAGTGAGTTTATGGTAGGTAAAGTATAGTAAATGGTATATAGTAAGTAGTAATAGGATAATACACAACAGTAAACAATCCACAGATCATCATGTAGTTGTGAAGCAAACAGCTAACCACAAACAGAAATACCTCTGGGATGTACTCACAACCATCCCCTATGGTCCTATCCAAGAAGTACCAACAACCCTCTGGGTAGTACACTCAGCCTTACCCCTTTGATTTGGTAATACGAAATTATAAGACTCTATAAGGAATCATGCTCAGTTAATTCCCCTTATAGTCTAAGGTATTCAAGGAATCTCTAAGGAAGATCATATGGTCAATTACCCTTATAGCCCAAAGGTCTATAGACTTTGAGGAAGCTCCCACAGTCAATTCCTCTTATAGCCTCAGGTCGATCATAAACTCTCTGAGGAAGCTCACTCAGTCAATTCCTCCTATATCCTGGAGTGGTTTAAGGAAATTAAAACAACAAAGACTCTCTAAGGAAGCTCACTTGGTCTATCCCATTATAGTCTATAAAGCTCAAGACTCTCTAATAAATCTCACTTGATCTATCCTTCCGTAGTATATAATATCCAAGACTCTTTGGGAAGCTCACTCGGTCTATCCCCTACAGTCTATAATGTCAAAGACTCTATGAGGAAGCTCACTCTATCAATCCCATTATAGTCTATAGCACCAGGTTCTCACAGTCCTATGCCAGTCAATTCATAATAATATTATAAGGCCAATGTAAACCTACAGAGATACTTGGCTAACTAGTCTATAGCATAACAAGAATGTCAGGGAACAACAGTCTATCCCAAGGTCACAAGGCATGGAAAACAGGTATAACGACCAAAGGCTGAACAATACCAAAAGGACATAAATAGAACAAGGTATGGGGAAAACATCCAATCATACCAATTATCCTCATACATAACCAAATTACCTATAAACAAGCATACAAGTAAGGCAGGAAAACAATAGGGGAAAATAGTAAACACACAATACCCCGCTCACGGGTATTAGTGTAATTTTCGCATAAAACTCAAGGAAATTGAATAGAAAGGCACACAGAACCTACCTTGATGCTAGGATATTGATATATATTATCCACAATGATGGAATCTACTTATAACACCATAGATCTATGAAAATGCACAAAACGCTCAACCCACAATAACTTGAGAAATAGGAGGAATTGGAAAACTAAGCTCTAGGAGAAGGATGAGATTGTCGTTGCGGTTCCAATGTAATCGACATGGGTCGATTCAGAGAACAGACAAAGGATCGGGGATCAGAGGAGATTCGCGGTCGTACGGGATGCTCTCAGTTGAAAAATCTAGAGAAGAAGTGTGTTATGGAAATTAGACACGACCCTGGTCTATTTAACGAAAAAGAAAGTACATGACATGTACTTTTGTAGTAAACAGCATGTACTATGCTTTTCTGTACTTCGATTTAAACATCCCCCACATCACCCCACACAACCGTGTGTGTGGCCGAAACACGGACATCACACAGCCTTGCGCGGCATCAAAGTACATAGCGTGTACTTATATAGTACATGGCGTGTACTTTAAAAATTTCCAAAAACACCCCTTTTCTCAAAAACTCTAGAAAGAGGAAAAATATATATGAAACGAAGGTCTGGGCTCTTACAAACTTCCCCCCTTAAAAAAATTCATCCCTGAATTTCCTTATCGAGATGTTGAAGAAGAAACCCCGAACAACTCCGACCACTGCGATCGTACATCGATATCCCTCTCCCAAGTCTCGTCCAAGACTCGCCCATACTGTCATAGAAACCATACTAGATAAATGAACCAACCATGGAGAACATTCATACTGTGATCAACAATACGGATTGGATGCTCCTCAAATGATGCATACTCTTAGAGCTCAACCTCCTCTGGTTGAAGGACATGTAACGGGTCTGAAAAGTAACGTCGGATCTGAGAAACGTGGAAGACGTCATGCATAGCCTGGTACCTCTGAGGTAACTAAAACCAATAGGAAATCGACCCAACTCTCTCCAAAACCTCAAACGTCCTGACATACCATGTTGAAAGCATAATCTGTCTCTGAATCCTATTGTGTCCCAACCTCGGTGTGACATGCAAGAAAACCTGATCCCCGACCTCAAACTCCAGAGGTTGTCTTTGTTGATCTTCATAAGACATCAGATGATACTATGCATTATCCTTCCTCTTTCGAATCAACTCTATCTGATATGAAGTCTCCTGAACAAGATGAGGTCCCAGCAAAGCTACCTCTCCTGCCTCCAGCCATAATAAAGGTGATCGGCATGGCCTACCGTACAAAGCCTCATAATGTGCCATCTAAATAGTTTCCTAAAAACTATTGTTATAGGAAAACTCTACAAGAGGTATATGCTTCTCCTAAGAACCGCCAAATTCTAGGATTCATGCCCGGAGCATATCCTCAAGCACCTAAAACCTACACTCGGACTGACCATCTATCTGAGGATGGTATGTTGTACTCAAAAGTACTTTTGTACCAAAAGCCTTATGAAGCCCCTGCCATAACTGAGAAGTAAAATGTGTATCCTTTCTGAAACAATGGAGTGCAGAACTCCATGAAGACGTACAATCTCTCATATTTACAACTTCCCTAGCACATCAACACTTAAGGTCTCCTTGATAAGAAATAAGTGATCAACCTTCATGAGTTAGTCAATGACAACCCATACAGCATCATTCCCTTAGGGTGACCTTGGAAACCCTGTCATGAAGTCCATCGCAACATCATTACACTTCCACTCAAGAATGGGTAAATATTGCAAAAGACCTACTGGTATCTAATGCTCCTCTTTCAATAGCTGACATGTAGAACACCTCATGACGAAACCAGCAACATCTCTCTTCATACTTGGACACCAATACTGGCAGTGTAGATCACGATACATATTGGTGATGCTTGTATGATCTTCCCAAACTAAGGAATGAAAATCCCATATTAGCTCATGCCGTATATCTGTTGGCACCCATACACATCCCTGGAATCGCAGGATTTCATCCTCGCATATGGTCCATCTAGGAAGAGGGTCATCTCCTGACAAAATCTATCGCAGAATTAGGCCTTCTGAGTCTGATAGCTGCCTCATCCATAGCTGATCGAGAAGAGTAGAGGTGACAACTATAGAAGATATAAAAGTATTCCCCTGTCTATCGTGCACCTACAAATGCATCTCAGAGAATAGGGCCATAAGCTTCCACTCACTGATGACCTTCTGAACTTCTAGTATCTGAGTTCTCCTGCTCAACACATCAGCCATGGCATTGCTCATCCCATGGGTATAGGCGAGCTCAAAGTCAAAGGACTGAACAACAACTGCCAACTCCAGATCATGCATCGGGTAATTCCTCTCATGTGGCCTTAACTGCCGAGACCCGTAAGGAAATACTCCATCTCCTTGCATCAACATGGCTCCCAGCCTGATACCTGAAGCATCGCAGTAAACAGTGTAGCTCTTTCCTGGCTCTGACAAGACTAGTATCGGTGCTGACATCAACCTCCCTTTCAATTGATGAAACGCTGACTCACAAAAATCTGACCATAATAACCTTGCCCCTTTCTTGGTCATACCTATCAGTGGTGATTCTAGGCATGTAATGTCTTGTATGAAGTTTATGTAGTATCCTGTCAGCCTTAGGAAACTTCGTACCTCAAAGACGTTCTTCGGCTGCTCCCAGGAAACTACTGCACTCACTTTCTCTGGGTCTACTGATACACCTGTCTTTGAGATAACGTGACCCAAAAAGTGAATCAGATCCATCTAAATGTGGAATTTTGAGAGCTTAGTATATAACTGATGATCCCTCAGTGTACTCAAAATGACTTCAAGATGGTTAGCATGGTTGTGTCGAGTGTGAGATTACACCAAGATATCATCCACGAAACCACCACGAAGTAATCCAAGTATGGATGGAACACTCGGTTTATCAGTGCCATGAAAACTGTAGGTGTGTTCGTAAGACCGAACAACATAACCATGTACTTGTATAGACCATACCTACTCTTGAAGGCTGTAAGAGGTATATCATATAGTCTAATTCCCAACTGATGATAAACGGATCACAAATCAATCTTCAAGAACACCCTGGCTCCTCGAAGCTGATAGAAGAGATCTTCGATCCTCGTAAAGGGATAACAATTCTTGACCATCAACTGGTTCTACTTCCAATAGTACACACAAAGACTAAGGGTACCATCTGACTTTTTTGAAAACAGAATAGGAAAACCCCAAGGAGAAGTACTTGGTCAGATGAAACCCTGTGCATGCAACTCCCCCAACTACTTTGTGAGCTCCTTCAACTCTGGTGTAACCATTCTATATGGATGAATGGACACCGGTGACACTCCCAGAGTGAGCTAAATAGAAATTTCTACATCACTATATAGAGGAAAACCTGAAAAGTCCTCTGGAAAGACATATCTGAAACGATCCACCACTGGAGGAAAGTGTAACTGTGAAGTCCCCTGGTCATCCAAATATAGACTAGCAATCTGGGTTGTATCTACTCATAGACCATGATGCTATGTTCCTGCTCGACTCACCTGGACATCCCACTCACCTCTATGAAGAAAGGATCCACCCCCTGGTGATACTAAACTCACCCTGTAGTGATAGAAATCGATGAATTCCTTGAAGGGAACTAACCAGTCCATTCTGAAAATGACATCATAGCCCGTAATCTCTAGGAGATAGAGGTCCCATAAGAAGTGACACCCCACAACCTCAAGAGGGAACTCTCTGCACTGACATATACTAACCGCTCTAGTCTCCAACGTTGTGTCCAGGGTCAAAGTATCGGTATAGGAAAAGATGCATAGCCAAAGGCTCTCCACAACAAAAACAGAGATAAAGCTATGCGTAGAAATAGTATTGAAACTAGAAGAAGAAAAAACTGAGGCAACTATGGTCGTACCTCAAACTGTAGAAGGGCCAGGATCCTGATCATGATGGGTCTGGTCCACTAAAAAAGTCTGGCCTACACTGCGGCCCTGTGACCCTGGCGGACCACTCTGAGTTGATCCACTCTGCTGTCACTGGTAACCTGGTGACGGACCACCATGACAGTGACCTCCACCTTAGCCCAAACGGCCGGAAGAACTCTAGTTCCTGGACTGGTGGGAAACTGGCGATGCATCCCCTATATGTGGGGTCATAGAATAACCCCTACCACCAACTGTATGTGAGAATATATGAAAAAAACACCGAAGATAGCCCATATTTCCAGAAGATCGGAACTCCATAGGGTCTCTCTATCATTGATTCCTAGTATGCCCGCTCCACCCGCATTGGTAGCATACTACCTGGCTGCCTGAAGATACATTCCGAGTACTCCGATCTCCTTGAGAAGACTCCCTACCGTGCTTCCTACTATTAGTAGGAGGAAAACTTACTCTGGATGTCGAACCTTCCTAGCTCACTACTCCAAAATCCCTCAGATTTCACTCTGTGATCAGCACCTGGTTGACGATAGAGGATATGAAAGGCAACCTAATGATATTCACCTGTGAATGGATGTCGTGCCTCAGGCCATCCTCAAACTTCCACACAAGGAACAACTCATCACCTTCTGAAATAGGCGTGAAAAGCTGCAACTCAGTAAAGGGAGACGAGTACTCCATATCAAAATGAGTACCCTGCTGTATACTAATAAACTCCTAGGCTCGATTGGCCCTCAAGGTCTCTAGGTAGAAGTAATCGTAGAAGATGCGCCGAAATGCTTCCCAAGTCATATTCTGCTAGCATCATGACTGTGAGATCACCCCCACCACCTCTTGGCGGAGTCTCAAAGCATATAGGTAGATAGATTCACACTCTAATCTGGAGGTATCTCTAGATACTCGAAAATTTTCAGGGAGGCCACTAGCCATGGCTCAACAGCCTGAGGTCCTCCATCTCTTGAAAAAATAATAGGATGCTGCTACTGGAAAACCCGCTTCAACTCTTCCATCAATAGGGCATGAGGCGGCACTTTCTGGAAGGTCTGCATCATCCTTAGAAAGTCTTCCCTATTCTGCGCCTCAACGCCTGTAACTGGTATAACTGATGGTGCCGTGGATGGCATAGTAGGAGGATCTGCAAGAGGTCCCTGATTGGCTATATCCATTTTTTGATCACCGTATGGCAGCTAACGTACTCCTAGAGGAAGTCTCAATGGAATAATAATATAAGTTCAAAAGCATAGGTTAGATCAAGATTCACAAACACTGATAACACAAGAGTACAAGAGGGGAACAGGTGATTGAAACCTTTATGTTTTACAAAACATGACTACATGATGTGTATAAAATCTACAGGACATGTTATTTTTGTTGGATCGATATATAGATGTAGATGTATATTATATGGAACAATACAAGACGGGGGGTGAATTTTTGGTTCAAAAACATTTTGCTTAAACACTTAAGAAATTAGTGTAAAATATATTAATCTAATACAATTCAAAAAAAACAACCACAATTGTATTGAATATAAAGGTATGATATGATGTAATACTATAAAAAAATGTAAAGCCACTGTAATGATGAATACAATAATCAGAGTAATACAATAGTGATGGATTCTACCATAAAGCATATAGAATCAATCGATACAATATGTAATAGAATGATTTTAATTGAAACAATTACCAATGAATATTGAATAAATAAAGGAAACAATACAATTCTCATTCTAAAACAAACATTAGCAGAAATGTAAAATTATTTCTATTATTTTGACCTAAAATTATTTCTATAAGAGGAATTGACTAAGTGAGTTTCCTTAGAGAGTCTCTAGACCTTGGGAATATAAGAGGAATTTACCACATGATCTTCCTCAGAGAGTCCCTAACTACCTTAGACTATAAGCGGAATTTACTAAGCATGCTTCCTCAAAGAGTATTATAATTTTGTATAACCAAACCAGAGGGGTTAGGGTGAGTGTACTTCCCAGAGGTTTGTTGGTATTCTTAGATAGGACCAGAGGGGATGGCTGTGTGTACTTCCCAATAAGGGATTCTTGTTTGTGGTTGGCTATTTTCATCACTACTGCTTGTTGATCTGTGGATTGATTACTGTTGTGTAGTATCCTATTACTTCTGACTGTATACCGTTTACTGTACTTTACCTACCATATACTAACTGACTGTTAGGAACAGATCTTCGGGTGGTTTTCTACTAGGATTTCGTCTCACACCCTGTTTGGGTCAGGATTTTGGGCCCAAACAGTTTATATTGTTGCAGATATAGGCAAGGGAAAATTCCCATTGACATGTAGTACTTGATTACAATGGAGTTAGAGAGAATGGGACCAAGCCAACGATTGAGATGCTGAGGATTTGTTTTATTTTTTTATTTTGTACTTCGTTTTAGTACTGTATTCAGCATTGTGACCTGTTTCACTGCTTTCCTAGACATATATGTACCATGAATCATTTCTATATATATTTGATCCTTCTGTTTATCATATTTAGTCTTCTGTTGTTCACTTTTGTATGGATTGGATACTTCTTCCGTTATTGTTTATTGATTCTCTTTTCCGTTGTGTACTCTTCCATTGAGGGAATAGTTTCTCCACTATCACACCCAAGGCCCTTATTGCTAGTCGTCAGCCTCTGGCATTCTGGGAAATGAGGATGAGGCCATGTGAGCAAACAGGTATGGGGCGCCTCTTGGTGGCTTTCGGAACAGGGACGTTACAGTAGTGAAGTAAACAGCTAACCACAAACAGGAATCCCTCTGGGATGTACTCACAGCCATCCCCTCTGGTCCTCTCCATGAATTACCAACAACCCTATGGGAAATACGCTCAGCCTAACCCCACTAGTTTGGTCATACGAAATTATAAGACTCTCTGAGGATTCATGCTTAGTCAATTCCCCTTATCGTCTAAGGTAATCAGGGACTCTCTAAGGAAGATCACACGGTCAATTCCCATTATATCCCCAAGGTCTAGAGACTCTCTGAGGAAGCGCACTCAGTCAATTCCTATTATAGGCTCAGGTCGATCATAGACTCTCTAAGGAAACTCACTTGGTCAATTCCTTATATATCATGGAGTGGTTTAAGTAAATTCAAACAAAAAAGACTCTTTGAGGAATCTCACTCTCTCTATCCCCTTATAGTATATTAAGCTCAAGACACTCTAAGGAATGTCACTCGGTCTATGCTCCTGTAGTCTATAATATCCAAGACTCTCTGTGAAGATCACTCAGTCTATCCCCTATAGTCTATAATGTCTAGGACTCTCTGAGGAAGCTCACTCTGTCTATCCCCTTGTTGTCTATAGCACAAGGTTCTCATGTTCCCATGACATTCAGTGCATAATAATTCTATACGGGCAATGTAATCCTATAAAGATACGTGGCTAACCAGTATACAACATAATAAGCATATCCGGGAACAACACTCCATCATACAGTCATAAGGCATGGAAAACAGGTATAACGGCCAAAGGATGATCAAGACCAAAAGGTCTTAAAAAGAAAAAAGCATGTGAAAAACATCCAATAATAGAAATTATCCTCATACATAACCAAATTACCTCTACACAAGCATAAAAACAAGGTAGAAAATAGTAGGGGAAAAACTGTAAACACACAATACCACATTTATGGGTATTGGTGGAATTTGCGCATAGAACTCAAGGACATTGAATAGAATGTCCCAAACCACCTACCTTGATGCTAGGAGATCGATATACATGATCCAAAAGGCATGAATATCCTTAAAATGTTGTATATCTATGAAAACTCACAAAATGATCAACCCACGATAACATGAGAATGAGGAGGAATTAGAAAAAAACACTCTATGAGAAGGAAGAGATTACCGATGTGGTTACAACAGAATCGATGGTGGTCGATTCGGTGAACAGATGGAGGCTCGAGGGGATAGAAAGATATTCATGGTCGTATGGGATGTTCTCAATCGATGGAGCTAGAGAAGAATCATGTTCTGGTGATTAAACGTGAACCTAGTCCATTTAATGAAATAAAAGAATGTACATGACATGTTCTTTTGGAGTACATGGTGTGTACTAGGCTTTTCCGTACTTCGCTTTAAGCGGACTCCACATCACCCCACCAGACCGTCTGTGTGGCCCAAACATGGCCAGCACATGGCCTCAAATGACATCGAAGTAAATGACATGTACTTATAATGTACATGACATGTACTTATAAAGTTCACGGTGTGTACTTATAAAATTTCCAGAAACACCTCTTTTCATAAAAACTCCAGAAAAAGGAAAAACATACCTGAAACGAAGGTCCACAATCTTAAATTCCTGATGTTGAGTTGTTCTTGGTAATGTGGATCAAGAATTAAATAAATTTTGGTAGACAAGCATGATGCTTGTGAAGAGGCCATATGAGAATAAGGTTCTAGGGGTGGTGGTCGCGTCGGCCTTAGCTATTTTCTTGGTTGATCTGGTAATCGATCCTCTTCTAGATAGTCATGTAATAAAATTGGTTGCGGATAACCACTGGATTTTTTCGGATGGCTCCAGGAATATTTTATGCCTGCTGTAGTGCTTTCCCATGAATCTCATCAGTTTAAATATATTCCACAGGGACATTATTTGAATATTGGGTCCCACCATGTCTATGATGTCCCATGTATCCTTGGATTCGATGCATGAAATCCATCATTCCCTTGTTATATGTGGGAAAATCATATTCTAAGGCATGCCAATCATCTAAGAATAGGTATACCAAATGTATCTGGTTAAAAACCCAAATACGAGCTATTTTTTTTATATGATGATTTGATTTGGTGGGGAACAACCCATTCTTCAGATGTGGTAGGGAAAAAATCTAAGAGAGTTAGAGCTTATTTTGGAGAAGAGTATAATTCTTACTCTTCTATTTATTCTTACATCTAGTCATCACACCCACTTTTGGGAGGCATATTTAATGTTACCTCCTTAGGTAGTGATGCTATTATAGGTCTGCACAACTATGCTCTAAGGCTGGAATCAGATTGATCAATTATTTTCCATGTCATTCTATTGTTGAACTTCCACATACTCCATGATGGAACATTTTTCCTTCCATGATCTTCTATTTTCATTGTAACGATTATAGATCCACCTCTATGAGGAGTTATCTAACACCACCTATCCAAAATAGGCCATGCCTTAAAGGATGTAATTGATAATGATGTAGTAATAGATATTACGGACCAACCATTTATAGAAAGGGAAGCAATCGGTATGGTTAGTGAGGTTTCCCTCATTAGGATTACATGTAAATGGAAAACTAAGAAGGTTATTGTACATGGAAGATACAAAATAGTTTGGGAATAGTTAATTTTAGAGGGATTATTCTTTATTCTTCATTTACTCAAATATCGATTGACCCTAATTTATTAATGCTTCTAGATGAGGGTGATTCTGTGTTTATCCCCGCTTGATAGGAGGTGTTGAGAGGTTCAGTACCTACAGAGATGATTATATGGGAGCCCCCACTCACATGAGATTCACAACTAGAACTTATACATTTCCTAAAAATTTTCCCAGTGTTGAGTGCATGAGGTATGATTTGGATCAGGTCCAATAAATGGTATCTTCAAGATGTTTTCTCATTTATAATAAATCATAGTACCCACTGAGATACATCATTGGGAACAAAGGAATCTACATCTCGTATTAGAGATGTTCGAATCAAAGCGTCAACAATTTCTCCTATGAGATAGGGGTGTTCACTGAATTGGTTAAGCAAATCACCCATTCTATGTAGTCCGACACCCTCTCATTTTCGTATTGATTTCAATTAGCTAGATCGAGGATATTTTTTTCCTATGAAAAGAGATGAAATGATTAAGGAACCAAGGAAGAAAATTCTATCCTATAATAGATCCTCCTAGTAGAATACTGTACCATATAGAGGTTGACCTAATTAGAGTTTGTATGAAAGACCATAGATTTATCCAATTATTGATATCACATGCCTTTCATCAGGCTGAATCGGGATTCTAAGTGAGTGAGATTTTGTTCAGAATTGCATTTACCATCAAGAGTGGAGAGGTTATAATTTATAATGTTGGGTGGAGGAAAAGTGTCATCCGACCATTCTAGATAAGTCTCTATCTTAGAATGAAGAGGTGGGGGTTTCCCTTCCATGGCATCCATTCCAGTATCGAGGGACTTGATAATGTTAAAAATCTCCAATGGAAATATTTTATAAGACTATTCACATATATAGTGAATGAGTGGGGCTCGATGGGGTGCAAATGCCTTTATCTCATGATAATCCTCAATTTTTCCTAATAATAAATAATTTCTCGGGCATGGGAGAGGCTGCATCCACAATAGAGGAAATTCAAGATAATTTTTGACTTCCCCATTTAGGTAGACTAGATTCGTAGATCCAAATCTAGTCTATCTCTTAGAAACCACTCTTTTTATTAAATCATCTACGGGATATATAATATTCAATTCTGCATGAAGATGATACCCAAAATGAATATTTACTATGATTATATCATTCTTGAGATGTATGAGAGATTATTTATCACTCTCATATTGTGAAAATTATTCTATAATTGAAGGAACCTCAACTCATAGGGGTGATGATTGTGTTATAGACATTTCTTTCCCTTTTTCATTTCAAATTTTCCATCATGGATGTGGTAACTCGATATTTAATGGTGCTAGATTTTGGAGCCCTCTTTGGTTTTGGGTGTGTGCATCCTCATTTTTTGCATCCAAATCACCCTCTCTATGGGGTATTTTTTCCATGTTGTTGACCTCTGTATTTGAGTATTGATCCACAATTTACACTATGTTGATAGAGAAAACATTAATAGAGGCATATAAGGAAACTACGGTTGTGCCAATACTTTTGACCCAACCGGATGACTCGGTGCTTCCATCATCGAGGTCGTTATTCAAACCATGGTCATATAGAGTTCCTTTGAGGCTACGACAATGTATGATCACCTACACCATAAGCTTCTCCCATAGTAGTCTAGGAACAATGACCAAGAGGGATTTTTTGTTCATGGTTAATAAGTTGTTCCCAACTGATAGAGGTTTGTCTTGCAGTACGAGGAACATATGGGATGCCAACTGTTGATATGTTTCTCCCACCCTAGAGAAGGCTGATTCTCTATGCGGGGATGATGTATAGAGACCCAAATTTATATTACATTACTATTACATAATTTGAAAGATAAATAACATAATAGTTTTTCAACTAGAGTATCCAACAGTTTAGTGCCTTGGGGAAACTGGGACCATACATAACAAATTACAACATTGAGGAAAAACACATTTTTTTAATTTCTTTTTCTATAGATTCTTATTGGCACTAGACCCCTCCTTAGTACATATAGTCGCCTGAGGATATACATAAAAATGGGTGATCTAAAAGCCCAGTAAGAGGATATATAATAACAATATAACAATGGGTGAGAATAATCATAACATAGGTAAAATATCATGAATGCGAGGGGAATCATTAATAAAAGACTTGAAATGTGGAAATGCATAAATATAAAACATCATGTATTAGTGGTTAACTACAACACATACTTGTGAACAATTATATAATCTTTTTCACACACCATTTCACATTTTATCATGAGATTCATCACCTTACCCAATGCATTGGAGTGCTATATAATTCTAGTCGCACCTGTCACATTGAAACTTTCGTATTGCGCTATATAATTTCGGGAGCACGTGTCACATCATAACATTATCATTTATCATGAATTAGAAAATGAATATATAACAAAAAAAGAACATAACTATGCCATAAAAATTAATTGGTTTCTTCTAATAAGAACACATTCTTAAACATTGGTTTCTGAATTGAACAAGGGAATAACATACATGTTATAAGAACCTTCAATCATGAATGAGAGTTAATGTGTGTTCTTAACAGAATAGTTCTTTTGAAAAACATTTGGTTTGACATATATACATGATAAGTCACTGAAAGTGGCTAATATTCATTGTTAAGATCTTAATATTAATGCATTTAAAAGTTCATAAACATCAATTTTAGTCCAATTCAGAAATTGAACTTCATTTCCCATCATTGTGCAATTCATGCTTAAAATGTCAATTTGGGCCCACTCAATAATTTGCTTGTGGAAATTACAATATTCATCATTTTAATTTGAAAGTTTGGTATATGATTGATCACTTTTTTTGGAACATTTTATCTTTTAGGTCTGATGGATGAATCCCAAAGGAAGATGGAGAATTTTGCGCCTGAACTCAGAAACATGCTGGAAAAAGCATAATGGGCCTAAGGCCCATCAAACAAATGTGGGGCCCAGACACCAAGCCCAATGAAGCTAAAATTTATACAGTAGAAAGATAAAAATATGAGGATCATTTTATTCAACTGTGGCCGGAGCTAATTCTGATGTTTTCATGATGATAAAGGGATATGAAGTTAAGATTTAAATGGTGGACTCGTCATTAATGCTCAAAAATCCGTCCTACCATTTCGACAATAACATCCAAAATACTGGGCAAAAGTTCCTGAAATTTTTACAGCTCATAGAGGACCGATGGATGAAGATATTTCTCTTCTACAGCCCCTCCTGATTCGGCCGTCTTCAATAACTAATTCACACGTTAATGTGGTGGACGAATCTGGACAGTTTTCCGGGTCAAATTCGAAACATCAATTTCCTTTTGATTATTCACCCTCCATTTGACTCTATTAATTGTTGGGGGGTGAATTAATTGTTGGGGGATGTACCTAAGGCTCCTAATATGCCTATATAAGGAGCTATTGGTGAAGGGAATGGTGGTGGAAAATTTTCTTATCATCTTGGATGCTTTGTTTCATTGTAATGTTTTGCTTCCAAATTTCCTTTGTAATGTTTTCCATTTCCATGTAAGTTTTTTTTTGTATCTTTATGTTCTTAATCAACTTCTTCTCTTATATATTTTCCATTTCATTTATTAAAACTTTATAATCACAAAGCACAATGATATCTCTATGTTGTTGTGAATTAGTTCACACATAGGTGTGAATTTCATTCACACACACGGAGGAGTGCTCGTTATTTCCGCGGTTTTAATTTCTTCAATCCAATTCTTGTTAGCCATATTCCTCCCACCATTGAGAGTATACCATAAATGGAGGGCTAAACCCTTAATGGGTTGATCTTAGGAGGATTCAAAGGCTGGATTGAATGTTATTTTATGAACGAATTGTTGCTAATTGGATAATTAATTTAAGACATCCATTCTTCAGTTATTTCTACTCTTCATCTTTACTGTGTTTGAGCAAAATAAATTCAATTACTAAATGACCATATACCTCGGAGAGATCATGAATTTGGTTCTCTAAGTGTATAAGGGATTAGTAATTGTGTTTAGTAAGCACCAAACCAGAAAATGATGAAGGTAGTGTTATTTTTGAAGAATGGATTCATCAAGAATTAATAAAACCAAAATTGTTTAAAGAAGTAAAATTCATTCAATCCACCCCGAGCATAATCCTAGATCAACCCATTTTCTTTAAATTGAATTCACGTAGGTTTATTAGTGTTATTTAAACCATCCAAAATCAAAACCAAAGTTGGCTACTTCATAGCCCATCCTTCACCAAATCATAGCGTCTCAAGGTTACTTCTTCGGTCCCTGTGGACTCGACCCCTACATGTACTACATCGATCGCTTTTACCCGTAGGGTAAATTTGGGCGCAACCAAATTTTGGCGCCGTTACCGGGAACCAAGTATGTTCCTTAGACCAAAAACCTTCTTTTCTTACCCCCATTCTTCTATTCTCATCCCAATTCTCTTATCTTTTCCCTTTCTCGCTTTTTTTTTCTTTTGGCGCATGTCCGCCTACACCCGCGATAACTCAAACAGATTAGTTAGGGTGGATACTCCTAGGGCTGGGGAGTCAAGCACTAAAAGAGGTCTATTTCCTTTAGATCCAAATATTCCTAATACTCCAAATTCAGACGTTGAGTTCGATACAATGGAGAATATCCCACAAAACCAGATCATAAACCGGGGAGGGAACCAAAATAACGGGTAGGACCCTAACTTGGGAATTGTTGTAGACCCGACCATGAATGACTACCTCACACCAACCTGGACCAATGCACCCTCATTCATTAGGCATGATAACATAGGATATGCCCAATATGTTTTCAAACCCCATGTCCTGAACCACCTTCCAACCTTTCATGGGATGGAGTCTGAGATGCCTTACCTTCATGTTAAAGAATTTAATGACATTGTCGAAACCATGTGCCCACCAAATCAAATTGAATCTGCTAAAATGAGACTTTTCCCTTTTTCCCTTAAGTACCAAGAAAAGAATTGGTTAAACAATTTGAGACTAGCATCCATTCACTCTTGGGACCAACTTCAACGAGAATTTTATAAAAAATACTTCCCCCATCACAAAACAATTGCACTTAAAAAGAGCATACAAAACTTTTTTGAAAGAGAGGGAGAAACATTCTACGAAACATGGGAAAGGTTCAAGGACACATTAAACATGGTACCACACCATGGTTTCTTAATCCCAGAACAAGTGAGAATTTTCTATGAAGGGTTGGGTCCCGGAAACAAACAATTCATTGATATGATGTGTAATGGAACCTTCAAAAACAAAGCCCCAAATGATGCTTACGAGTATCTAGAAAATCTTGCTGAACAAAACCAAACATGGGGAACATCACCATACTATGAGAAGCCACCCAAATCTGGTGGAATGTACAATCTTTGAGAAGAAGAAAACCTTAGAGCAAAACTTGCTGCACTCACGAGGAAAGTTGAGGAGATTGATCTTAGGAAGGTCCACAAAACCCAAACTGTTGAGCTTGTTTGTACAATTTGTGACAAGAATGACCACAAGACTGATAATTGTACAACCATTCCTTCCATCAAGGATGTTCTTTTAGGAGGACCACCAGAAGAAGTTAATGCAATGAACTTTCAAAAGCCACAATTCACGAACACCTTCAATCCAAGGTATAACGACCATCCGGGCTTTCGTTGGAAGGACAATCAACAACCAACACAACAACAATGTATCAACCCATACCCTCAACAAAACATTCAACCTCATAATCAGTTCCAACCACAACCGGTCCAATTCCAAAATCCTCATGTCCAATATCAACAACCTATCCAACAACCAAAGTATCCTCCTGGAATAAACCCACAAGCTCAAGCACCAACCCAAAATGTTCCACAAAGCCTACTAGAACAACTGTTCAAACAAATGGACAAAATGAACTCAGAATTCTCATCCATTAAACAAGAACTTAAAACCATAAAAACTGGAAAGGCACCCATGCCCACACAAGCCATTCCACAACAAACATCAAGGGGAGAGACAAGTTTCACTCAAACAACTCACGATCAACTAAAGGCTGTGACAGTTTTAAGAAGTGGGAAATCAATTGAAAAACCTAAACAGATAAGTCAGAAACCATGTGAAGCTTCAAAATCTAATGAAAATTCAAATGAAATACAAGATCAAACTGAAGAAACTGATAATAATGTGAATGAAACAACACTTCATCAAACGACTCCACAATCTGCACCATTTCCTCAACGCATGAGGGGGAAAACCAAGCCTTAATTGAGTGAAACATTGAGGGAAATCTTCTCACAAGTCAAGTTGAACATTCCCCTTCTCGATGCCATCCAAACCATACCTTCCTACTCAAAATATCTTAAGGACTTGTGCACTTTTAAAAGAAAATTTTCACATAAAAACCAAGTCCTTTTGGCTGCTAATGTGAGTACCACCATTCAAGGGACCATTCCTCCTAAGATGAAAGACCCAGGATGCCCTTACATAAATGTTGAACTAGGAGAGAACAAAGTTGTCAAAGCCTTGTGTGATCTAGGTGCTAGTGTGAACCTCATTCCTTATGCCATGTACTGTCAGTTAGGGCTCGAAGAACTCCAACCCACATCTGTCACTCTTCAACTTGCTGATCGTAGTGTTCGAGTTCCAAAGGGGATCTTAAAAGATGTTTTGGTAAAAGTTGAAAATTTCATTTACCCAGCTGACTTCATTGTTCTGGACAATCACCCAAGCTTAGGTCCTAGGGAGAAAACCCCAATCATACTTGGTCGTCCCTTCCTTGCAACAATCAACTCTGTAATCCGAGTCCGAAATGGGAACATGACCATCACCTTTGGGAACATGAGTCTAGACTTGAACATCTACAATGAAAACTCTCAAATTGGGGATGATGAAGAGATCCATGAGGTTAATTGGATTGGTAGTGTTGATAATGAACTCAATGAACATCATGGAGTTACCGAAGGATGGTTAAGTCAAGAAGAGATTGATTTTCTTTATTCACATGAGGGAAATTTGCCTCCTTGGATTGAATCCCTTTCAGACAGCTCTATTGATGAATTTATAGAATCACCAATCAATGATACCATGGTTGAAATCAATAACATTGAGTCCATAGCCATTCATGACACTACTCTGGAAAATTTAGTGGATGAAAATTCTGTTCACAAGGAACCAATTTTGTCAAGAAATCTGAACAAAGAAACTAAGTTCAGTACAAAGTCTCAACCATTCTTGGAAAGTCATGACCAATCTGATCTTGAATTAAAAGTCTTACCTTCATCACTAAAGTATGCTTACTTAGGGGACAATCAATCCTTTCCTGTTGTCATTTCTTCCTCCCTTGAAGCCGATCATGAGAGGATGCTTCTAGATGTTCTTAGGAGACACAAGAAAGCCATTGGATGGACCCTATCTGATATCCCTGGGATTAGCCCACTTATCGGGACTCATAGAATTATTCTTGAATCTGAGTCAAAGCCATGTCGTCAACCTCAGAGGCGACTCAATCCTAATCTCATGGAAGTAGTGAGAAAAGAACTTTTTAAATTGTTAAAAGCTGGTATCATCTATCCTATAGCTGAGAGTGAGTGGGTTAGCCCAATCCATGTGGTTCCAAAGAAGGCTGGAATCACAGTAATAACCAACAAGGATGGAGAGATGCTTCCAACAAGGGTCATTAGTGGATGGAGAGTTTGTATTGACTATTGGAAGCTCAACTCTTGTACCAAGAAAGACCATTTCCCCTTACCCTTTATTGATCAAGTCCTCGAGTGAGTGGCGGGTCATCAATTCTATTGCTTCCTAGATGGATTCTCAGGGTATAATCAAATCGAAGTCTCCTTAGAGGATCAAGGAAAAACAACCTTCACTTGTCCATTTGGCACTTTTGCCTTCAAACGCATGCCCTTTGGGTTATGTAATGCCCCTGGTACCTTCCAGCGGTGCATGATGGGAATATTCTCGGATATGGTGGGGGATTTTTTAGAGGTCTTCATGGATGACTTCTCCATCTTTGGGGATACTTTTGAGGGATGCCTTATAAATTTTGAAAAGGTTTTGTCAAGGTGCGAGGATAAGAATCTCATACTAAATTGGGAAAAATGCCATTTCATGGTAAGGGAAGGACTTGTTCTAGGTCATCTGGTATCTGGTAGAGGGATTGAAGTTGATAAAGCTAAGGTTGACATCATTCGTCACCTTCCCTCTCCTAAAACTGTTAAGGAAGTGAGGTCCTTCTTAGGACATGCTGGTTTTTATAGAAGGTTCATTAGGAATTTCAGCTCTATTTCTCGACCACTTTGTGCTCTATTGGTAAAAGATGCTCCATTTTTAAGGACAGAAAGATGTGAGGAATCATTCTCTACACTCAAGTCAACTCTTATATCTCCACCTATCATGCAATCTCCAAATTGGAAACTTCCTTTTGAGATCATGTGTGATGCAAGTGATTTCGCTGTAGGAGCAGTCTTAGGACAACGGTGTGAGAAAACTCCACATGTCATTTCTTATGCAAGAAAATCATTAAATGATGCACAAATAAACTACACCACCACTGAGAAAGAGTTGCTTGCTGTTGTCTTTGCCTTAGAGAAATTCAGGTCTTATCTCTTAGGATCAACCATCATTGTCTTCACTGATCATTCAGCCCTAAAATACCTTTTCCAAAAACAAGATGCCAAGGCTAGATTGATTAGGTGGGTCCTTCTTCTTCAAGAGTTCGATTTAACCATTAAGGATAAAAAGGGTGTTGAAAATATTATAGCTGATCACCTCTCTAGGATGGAATTCAAAGACAACTCTCACCACCTCTCTATGTCTGATTCATTTCCCGATGAGCACCTCTATTCAGTGAGTGATTGCCCTTGGTATGCTGACATAGCAAAGCATTTGGTGACAGGTGACATTCCAAAATTCATGGGGACCCAAGCTAAGGGGAAATTCCTTTCTGACGTAAAACACTATGTGTTTGATGATCCTTACCTCTTCAAGTTCTGTCCTGATCAAATCATCAGGAGATGTATTCCCGAGTCTGAGCAAGAGTCCATTCTAAAATTTTGTCATGGAGAGGCATGTGGAGGCCACTTTTCTACAATGAAAACCACTGCAAAGGTCCTCCAAAGTGGTTTCTACTGGCCGAAACTCACTAAGGATTCCTTCCAATTCTGGAAAAGTTGTCCTCAGTGTCAGAAATTAGGATCCATTACCAAAAGGAATCAAATTCCCCTCACTCCCATTCTGGTCGTTGAAATCTTTGATTATTGGGGAATTGATTTCATGGGACCCTTTCCAAACTCTAAGGGATACCTCTATATCCTCTTAGCTATTGATTATGTCTCAAAATGGGTTGAAGCCATTCCCACCAAGTCCAATGACCACCATGTTGTGATCCCATTTTTGAAAGAGCATATATTTTCTCGATTTGGAATTCCTAGGGCTATAATCAGTGATCGTGGAACCCATTTCTGCAACCGCCCATTTGCTTCACTCATGTCTAAGTATGGTATTACTCATAAAGTTTCCACTGCATACCATCCTCAAACCAACGGTCAAGCTGAGTTGGAAAATAGAGAAATTAAACAAATTCTTGAAAAAACTGTCAATCCCTCTAGGAAAGATTGGACCGAGAAACTCTTAGATTCCCTTTGGGCATATCGAACTACTTTCAAAACTATCCTAGGCATGTCACCGTATAGATTGGTTTATGGAAAAGCATGTCATTTACCTGTTGAAATTGAACATAAGGCCTTTTGGGCAATAAAAAAAATGAACTTTGACATTTCATTGGCTGAAACAAAAAGGAAATTAGATCTTAATGAACTCGAGGAACTTAGGATGGAGGCTTATGAAAATTCAAGGATCAATAAATCTAAAGTTCAAGCCTACCAATATAGGAATCTCAAAGTGAAACACTTTGAGCTGGGAAAATTTGTGCTCTTGTATAGTTCAAAACTTCATCTACACCCAGGAAAGATAAGGTCCAGATGGTCTGGTCCATACCTAGTGCATCATGTGTACCCTCATGGGGCAATAGAGATTCAGGATCCCACAAGTGGTCATGTCTTCAAAGTCAATGGTCATAGGTTAAAACCATTCATTGAATCATTCAATAAACAAGAAACCAAGAAGGAGTTAACTGAGCCAACATATGAACCAGAGAAAAATTGATAGATTTAGGGTACAAGATGGGCTAACGACGTTAAACAAAAGCGCTGCACGGGAGGCAACCCGTGGTATTCATGTTTCCAATCACTGGGAATCATCTTTTGTTTCCTTCTGCTTAATTTTGTTACTTTTTTTATATATATAGACTGTTGACCTGTTCTTCTTTTATGAGTAAGGATGGGTATGAAAAGGGAGCACCGTATTCATCCGTGTCACGCGGTGTGATCCCTGAGTAATACCTTACCCAGAAATTTAAAGAAGACAATGTATCATCAGTTTATTTTATTTATGATTTTGTAGGTTTAAAAAAAATTATTATTAGACTCTTGACCTGTTCTTCTTTTATGAGTATGGATGGGTATGAAAGGGGAGCACCGTATTCATCCGTGTCACGCGGTGTGATCCCTGAGTAATACCTTACCCAGAAATTTAAAAGAAGACAATGTATCATTAGTTTGATTTAAAAAAAACATGAAAATGATGGTACTTGGAATTAAATAAATCATTGTGTTGTTTGTTTTGTCTACTTTGTCCTTCTTTTTATGGTTCATGAACTATTTTGGGTGATACATGTTCAATCAAGGAGGTGCCTACATCCCCAAAGAGATCAAAGGAGTAATTTGGAGCATCATGAACCTCAACTTTAAAAACCAGGTGAATTTGTTCCATGTTTTTCATTCTCAATTTTATCTTTGAACTCCTCTCCTACCCCCTTCTAGCCTTTTTTTTCTTTAAACACTGGGGACAGTGTTATTCTAAGTTGGGGGGGGGATAAAAAATGATTTCTATTTTGAATAAGAACATGCATGAAAAAAAAAATCCATTAACCATAAACATGATAAAGACACATTGCAAACTCTAAAATTGGATATCAAATAAATTTTGCATGCCTTGATTCTGATTTTAATGCAAGTTAAAGTTCATGAGCATAGTTTTTGGAAAGTGAGGTTGTCCAATGTGATTTTTCAAAGTTTACATTTTCATCCTCTTAATAATAATGCCACAATGCACGTCTTTTGGATTGTGGGTGTAAATTTGAGTTCTTGGGTCCCTTTCATTATAGCATAGGGTTCTGGGGTCACTTTTAGTTTAATTTGAGTATCCAAAAAAAAAACAAAAACAAAACAAAAAAAACAAAAAAAAAAACAAAAAAAGACCACATAGAGCAATGTTTTGTCCAAATGCGTGGCGTCCGGCACTTGGGGATCGTGACTCCATAGTTGTCTTGCCCAGAGTTAGGCTTTATATCTCTATTGTAGAGCATGAAATTGACAATATGTGTGGCGTACAACACTTGGGGATCGTGACTCCATAGTTGTCTTTCCCAGAGTTAGCCTTTTCATATCTATTGTGGTTAAAAAAATAAAAATAAAAAAAAAAGGGATACTCATCTTAAGGTTTAATGTGATTCCCATCTAGCGCTTCCATTTTTTTCCCCTTGAACAATAAAATGGGCCCCATATCTTTTATGATGCACAACACTTTATCATGCTTAATTGGATTTGGATGAAATGTGGCAATGAATTTGCACAAAGGAATGGGCTTGGGCTTGGGATATGCTTATGCACCTAGCTTGTTTTAAATGATTTTTATGGGTTCCATAATTTTTTTGGTATGAGATCTTTTGAGTGAGCAATGTGTATTTAAATGTTTCTGGAAAAGGGGATTTGAATTTCATATTTGTAATTTATTTTGCTCGGGACTAGAAAAACTCAAGTTGGGGGGTGTGATTAGTCACTGAAAGTGGCTAATATTCATTTTTAAGATCTTAATATTAATGTATTTAAAAGTTCATAAACATCAATTTTAGTCCAATTCAGAAATTGAACTTCATTTCCCATCATTGTGCAATTCATGCTTAAAATGTCAATTTGGGCCCACTCAATAATTTGCCTGTGGAAATTACAATATTCATCATTTTAATTTTACAGTTTGTTATATGATTGATCACTTTGTTTGGAACATTTTATCTTTTAGGTCCGATGGATGAATCCCAAAGGAAGATGGAGAATTTTGCGCCTGAAGTCAGAAACATGCTGGAAAAAGCATAATGGGCCTAAGGCCCATCAAACAAATGTGGGGCCCAGACACCAAGCCCAATGAAGCTCACATTTATACAGTAGAAAGATAAAAATATTAGGATCATTTTATTCAACTGTGGCCAGAGCTAATTCTGATGTTTTCATGATGATAAAGGGATATGAAGTTAAGATTTAAATGGTGGACTCGTCATTAATGCTCAAAAATCCGTCCTACCATTTCGACAATAACATCCAAACTACTGGGCGAAAGTTCCTGAAATTTTTCCAGCTCATATAGGACAGATGGATGAAGATATTTCTCTTCTACAGACCCTCCTGATTCGGCCTTCTTCAATATCTAATTCACACGTCAATGTGGTGGACGAATCTGGACAGTTTTCCGGGTCAAATTCGAAACATCAATTTCCTTTTGATTATTCACCCTCCATTTGACTCTATTAATTGTTGGGGGGTGAATTAATTGTTGGGGGATGTACCTAAGGCTCCTAATATGCCTATATAAGTATCTATTGGTGAAGGTAATGGTGGTGGAAAATTTTCTTATCATCTTGGATGCTTTGTTTCATTGTAATGTTTTGCTTCCAAATTTCCTTTGTAATGTTTTCCATTTCCATGTAAGTTTTTTTTTGTATCTTTATGTTCTTAATCAAATTCTTCTCTTATATATTTTCCATTTCATTTATTAAAACTTTATAATCACAAAGCACAATGATATCTCTATGTTTTTGTGAATTAGTTCACACATAGGTGTGAATTTCATTCACACACACGGAGGAGTGTTCGTTATTTCCGCGGTTTTAATTTCTTCAATCCAATTCTTGTAAGCCATATTCCTCCCACCATTGAGAGTATACCATCAATGGAGGGCTAAACCCTTAATGGGTTGATCTTAGGAGGATTCAAAGGCTGGATTGAATGTTATTTTATGAACGAATTGTTGCTAATTGGATAATTAATTTAAGACATCCATTCTTCAGTTATTTCTACTCTTCATCTTTACTGTGTTTGAGCAAAATAAATTCAATTACTAAATGACCATATACCTCGGAGAGATCATGAATTTGGTTCTCTAAGTGTATAAGGTATTAGTAATTGTGTTTAGTAAGCACCAAACCAGAAAATGATGAAGGTAGTGTTATTTTTGAAGAATGGATTCATCAAGAATTAATAAAACCAAAATTGTTTAAAGAAGTAAAATTCATTCAATCCACCCCGAGCATAATCCTAGATCAACCCATTTTCTTTAAATTGAATTCACGTAGGTTTATTAGTGTTATTTAAACCATCCAAAATCAAAACCAAAGTTGGCTACTTCATAGCCCATCCTTCACCAAATCATAGCGTCTCAAGGTTACTTCTTCGGTCCCTGTGGACTCGACCCCTACATGTACTACATCGATCGCTTTTACCCGTAGGGTAAATTTGGGCGCAACCAAATTTTGGAGCCATTGCCGGGAACCAAGTATGTTCCTTAGACCAAAAACCTTCTTTTCTTACCCCCATTCTTCCATTCTCATCCCAATTCTCTTATCTTTTCCCTTTCTCGCTTTTTTTTTCTTTTGGCGCATGTCCGCCTACACCCGCGATAACTCAAACAGATTAGTTAGGGTGGATACTCCTAGGGCTGGGGAGTCAAGCACTAAAAAAGGTCTATTTCCTTTAGATCCAAATCTTCCTAATACTCCAAATTCAGACGTTGAGTTCGATACAATGGAGAATATCCCACAAAACCAGATCATAAACCGGGGAGGGAACCAAAATAACGGGCATGACCCTAACTTGGGAATTGTTGCAGACCCGACCATGAATGACTACCTCACACCAACCTGGACCAATGCACCCTCATTCATTAGGCATGATAACATAGGATATGCCCAATATGTTTTCAAACCCCATGTCCTGAACCACCTTCCAACCTTTCATGGGATGGAGTCTGAGATGCCTTACCTTCATGTTAAAGAATTTAATGACATTGTCGAAACCATGTGCCCACCAAATCAAATTGAATCTGCTAAAATGAGACTTTTCCCTTTTTCCCTTAAGGACCGAGCAAAGAATTGGTTAAACAATTTGAGACCAGCATCCATTCACTCTTGGGACCAACTTCAACGAGAATTTTATAAAAAATACTTCCCCCATCACAAAACAATTGCACTTAAAAAGAGAATACAAAACTTTTTTGAAAGAGAGGGAGAAACATTCTACGAAACATGGGAAAGGTTCAAGGACACATTAAACATGGTACCACACCATGGTTTCTTAATCCCAGAACAAGTGAGAATTTTCTATGAAGGGTTGGGTCCCGGAAACAAACAATTCATTGATATGATGTGTAATGGAACCTTCAAAAACAAAGCCCCAAATGATGCTTACGAGTATCTAGAAAATCTTTCTGAACAAAACCAAACATGGGGAACATCACCATACTATGAGAAGCCACCCAAATCTGGTGGAATGTACAATCTTGGAGAAGAAGAAAACCTTAGAGCAAAACTTGCTGCACTCACGAGGAAAGTTGAGGAGATTGATCTTAGGAAGGTCCACAAAACCCAAACTGTTGAGCTTGTTTGTACAATTTGTGACAAGAATGACCACAAGACTGATAATTGTACAACCATTCCTTCCATAAAGGATGTTCTTTTAGGAGGACCACCAGAAGAAGTTAATGCAATGAACTTTCAAAAGCCACAATTCACGAACACCTTCAATCCAAGGTATAACGACCATCCGGGCTTTCGTTGGAAGGACAATCAACAACCAACACAACAACAATGTATCAACCCATACCCTCAACAAAACTTTCAACCTCATAATCAGTTCCAACCACAACTGGTCCAATTCCAAAATCCTCATGTCCAATATCAACAACCTATCCAACAACCAAAGTATCCTCCTGGAATAAACCCACAAGCTCAAGCACCAACCCAAAATGTTCCACAAAGCCTACTAGAACAACTGTTCAAAAAAATGGACAAAATGAACTCAGAATTCTCATCCATTAGACAAGAACTTCAAACCATAAAAACTGGAAAGGAACCCATGCCCACACAAGCCATTCCACAACAAACATCAAGGGGAGAGACAAGTTTCACTCAAACAACTCACGATCAACTAAAGGCTGTGACAGTTTTAAGAAGTGGGAAATCAATTGAAAAACCTAAACAGATAAGTCAGAAACCATGTGAAGCTTCAAAATCTAATGAAAATTCAAATGAAATACAAGATCAAACTGAAGAAACTGATAATAATGTGAATGAAACAACACTTCATCAAACGACTCCACAATCTGCACCATTTCCTCAACGCATGAGGGGGAAAACCAAGCCTGAATTGAGTGAAACATTGAGGGAAATCTTCTCACAAGTCAAGTTGAACATTCCCCTTCTCGATGCCATCCAAACCATACCTTCCTACTCAAAATATCTTAAGGACTTGTGCACTTTTAAAAGAAAATTTTCACATAAAAACCAAGTCCTTTTGGCTTCTAATGTGAGTACCACCATTCAAGGGACCATTCCTCCTAAGATGAAAGACCCAGGATGCCCTTACATAAATGTTGAACTAGGAGAGAACAAAGTTGTCAAAGCCTTGTGTGATCTAGGTGCTAGTGTGAACCTCATTCCTTATGCCATGTACTGTCAGTTAGGGCTCGAAGAACTCCAACCCACATTTGTCACTCTTCAACTTGCTGATCGTAGTGTTCGAGTTCCAAAGGGGATCTTAAAAGATGTTTTGGTAAAAGTTGAAAATTTCATTTACCCAGCTGACTTCATTGTTCTGGACAATCACCCAAGCTTAGGTCCTAGGGAGAAAACCCCAATCATACTTGGTCGTCCCTTCCTTGCAACAATCAACTCTGTAATCCGAGTCCGAAATGGGAACATGACCATCACCTTTGGGAACATGAGTCTAGACTTGAACATCTACAATGAAAACTCTCAAATTGGGGATGATGAAGAGATCCATGAGGTTAATTGGATTGGTAGTGTTGATAATGAACTCAATGAACATCATGGAGTTACCGAAGGATGGTTAAGTCAAGAAGAGATTGATTTTCTTTATTCACATGAGGGAAATTTTCCTCCTTGGATTGAATCCCTTTCAGACAGCTCTATTGATGAATTTCTAGAATCACCAATCAATGATACCATGGTTGAAATCAATAACATTGAGTCCATAGCCATTCATGACACTACTCTGGAAAATTTAGTGGATGAAAATTCTGTTCACAAGGAACCAATTTTGTCAAGAAATCTGAACAAAGAAACTATGTTTAGTACAAAGTCTCAACCATTCTTGGAAAGTCATGACCAATCTGATCTTGAATTAAAAGTCTTACCTTCATCACTAAAGTATGCTTACTTAGGGGACAATCAATCCTTTCCTGTTGTCATTTCTTCCTCCCTTGAAGCCGATCATGAGAGGACGCTTCTAGATGTTCTTAGGAGACACAAGAAAGCCATTGGATGGACCCTATCTGATATCCCTGGGATTAGCCCACTTATCGGGACTCATAGAATTATTCTTGAATCTGAGTCAAAGCCATGTCGTCAACCTCAGAGGCGACTCAATCCTAATCTCATGGAAGTAGTGAGAAAAGATCTTTTTAAATTGTTAAAAGCTGGTATCATCTATCCTATAGCTGAGAGTGAGTGGGTTAGCCCAATCCATGTGGTTCCAAAGAAGGCTGGAATCACAGTAATAACCAACAAGGATGGAGAGATTCTTCCAACAAGGGTCAGTAGTGGATGGAGAGTTTGTATTGACTATAGGAAGCTCAACTCTTGTACCAAGAAAGACCATTTCCCCTTACCCTTTATTGATCAAGTCCTCGAGTGAGTGGCGGGTCATCAATTCTATTGCTTCCTAGATGGATTCTCAGGGTATAATCAAATCGAAGTCTCCTTAGAGGATCAAGGAAAAACAACCTTCACTTGTCCATTTGGCACTTTTGCCTTCAAACGCATGCCCTTTGGGTTATGTAATGCCCCTGGTACCTTCCAGCGGTGCATGATGGGAATATTCTCGGATATGGTGGGGGATTTTTTAGAGGTCTTCATTGATGACTTCTCCATCTTTGGGGATACTTTTGAGGGATGCCTTATAAATGTTGAAAAGGTTTTGTCAAGGTGCGAGGATAAGAATCTCATACTAAATTGGGAAAAATGCCATTTCATGGTAAGGGAAGGACTTGTTCTAGGTCATCTGGTATCTGGTAGAGGGATTGAAGTTGATAAAGCTAAGGTTGACATCATTCTTCACCTTCCCTCTCCTAAAACTGTTAAGGAAGTGAGGTCCTTCTTAGGACATGCTGGTTTTTATAGAAGGTTCATTAGGAATTTCAGCTCTATTTCTCGACCACTTTGTGCTCTATTGGTAAAAGATGCTCCATTTTTTATGGACAGAAAGATGTGAGGAATCATTCTCTACACTCAAGTCAACTCTTATATCTCCACCTATCATGCAATCTCCAAATTGGAAACTTCCTTTTGAGCTCATGTGTGATGCAAGTGATTTCGCTGTAGGAGCAGTCTTAGGACAACGGTGTGAGAAAACTCCACATGTCATTTCTTATGCAAGAAAATCTTTAAATGATGCACAAATAAACTACACCACCACTGAGAAAGAGTTGCTTGCTGTTGTCTTTGCCTTAGAGAAATTTAGGTCTTATCTCTTAGGATCAACCATCATTGTCTTCACTGATCATTCAGCCCTAAAATACCTTTTCCAAAAACAAGATGCCAAGGCTAGATTGATTAGGTGGGCCCTTCTTCTTCAAGAGTTCGATTTAACCATTAAGGATAAAAAGGGTGTTGAAAATATTATAGCTGATCACCTCTCTAGGATGGAATTCAAAGACAACTCTCACCACCTCTCTGTGTCTGATTCATTTCCCGATGAGCACCTCTATTCAGTGAGTGATTGCCCTTGGTATGCTGACATAGCAAACCATTTGGTGACAGGTGACATTCCAAAATTCATGGGGACCCAAGCAAAGAGGAAATTCCTTTCTGACGTAAAACACTATGTGTTTGATGATCCTTACCTCTTCATGTTCTGTCCTGATCAAATCATCAGGAGATGTATTCCCGAGTCTGAGCAAGAGTCCATTCTAAAATTTTGTCATGGAGAGGCATGTGGAGGCCACTTTTCTACAAAGAAAACCACTGCAAAGGTCGTCCAAAGTGGTTTCTACTGGCCAAAACTCACTAAGGATTCCTTCCAATTCTGCAAAAGTTTTCCTCAGTGTCAGAAATTAGGATCCATTACCAAAAGGAATCAAATTCCCCTCACTCCCATTCTAGTCGTTGAAATCTTTGATTGTTGGGGAATTGATTTCATGGGACCCTTTCCAAACTCTAAGGGATACCTCTATATCCTCTTAGCTATTGATTATGTCTCAAAATGGGTTGAAGCCATTCCCACCAAGTCCAATGACCACCATGTTGTGATCCGATTTTTGAAAGAGCATATATTTTCTCGATTTGGAATTCCTAGGGCTATAATCAGTGATCATGGAACCCATTTCTGCAACCGCCCATTTGCTTCACTCATGTCTAAGTATGGTATTACTCATAAAGTTTCCACTGCATACCATCCTCAAACCAACGGTCAAGCTGAGTTGGCAAATAGAGAAATTAAACAAATTCTTGAAAAAACTGTCAATCCCTCTAGGAAAGATTGGACCGAGAAACTCTTAGATTCCCTTTGGGTATATCGAACTGCTTTCAAAACTATCCTAGGCATGTCACCGTATAGATTGGTTTATGGAAAAGCATGTCATTTACCTGTTGAAATTGAACATAAGGCCTTTTGGGCAATAAAAAAAATGAACTTTGACATTTCATTGGCTGAAACAAAAAGGAAATTAGATCTTAATGAACTCGAGGAACTTAGGATGGAGGCTTATGAAAATTCAAGGATCAATAAATCTAAAGTTCAAGCCTACCAATCTAGGAATCTCAAAGTCAAACACTTTGAGCTGGGAAAATTTGTGCTCTTGTATAGTTCAAAACTTCATCTACACCCAGGAAAGCTAAGGTCCAGATGGTCTGGTCCATACCTAGTGCATCATGTGTACCCTCATGGGGCAATAGAGATTCAGGATCCCACAAGTGGTCATGTCTTCAAAGTCAATGGTCATAGGTTAAAACCATTCATTGAATCATTCAATAAACAAGAAACCAAGGAGGAGTTAACTGAGCCAACATATGAACCAGATAAAAATTGATAGATTTAGGGTACAAGTTGGGCTAACGACGTTAAACAAAAGCGCTGCACGGGAGGCAACCCGTGGTTTTCATGTTTCCAATCACTGGGAATCATCTTTTGTTTCCTTCTGCTTAATTTTGTTACTTTTTTTATATATATAGACTGTTGACCTGTTCTTCTTTTATGAGTAAGGATGGGTATGAAAAGGGAGCACCATATTCATCCGTGTCACGCGGTGTGATCCCTGAGTAATACCTTACCCAGAAATTTAAAGAAGACAATGTATCATCAGTTTATTTTATTTATGTTTTTGTAGGTTTAAAAAAAATTATTATTAGACTCTTGACCTGTTCTTCTTTTATGAGTATGGATGGGTATGAAAGGGGAGCACCGTATTCATCCGTGTCACGCGGTGTGATCCCTGAGTAATACCTTACCCAGAAATTTAAAAGAAGACAATGTATCATTAGTTTGATTTAAAAAAAACATGAAAATGATGGTACTTGGAATTAAATAAATAATTGTGTTGTTTGTTTTGTCTACTTTGTCCTTCTTTTTATGGTTCAGGAACTATTTTGGGTGATACATGTTCAATCAAGGAGGTGCCTACATCCCCAAAGAGATCAAAGGAGTAATTTGGAGCATCATGAACCTCAACTTTAAAAACCAGGTGAATTTGTTCCATGTTTTTCATTCTCAATTTTATCTTTGAACTCCTCTCCTACCCCCTTCTAGCCTTTTTTTTCTTTAAACACTGGGGACAGTGTTATTCTAAGTTGGGGGGGGGATAAAAAATGATTTTTATTTTGAATAAGAACATGCATGAAAAAAAAATCCATTAACCATAAACATGATAAAGACACATTGCAAACTCTAAAATTGGATATCAAATAAATTTTGCATGCCTTGATTCTGATTTTAATGCATGTTTAAGTTCATGAGCATAGTTTTTGGAAAGTGCGGTTGTCCAATGTGATTTTTCAAAGTTTACATTTTCATCCTCTTAATAATAATGCCACAATGCACGTCTTTTGGATTGTGGGTGTAAATTTGAGTTCTTGGGTCCCTTTCATTATAGCATAGGGTTCTGGGGTCACTTTTAGTTTAATTTGAGTATCCAAAAAAAAAACAAAAACAAAACAAAAAAAACAAAAAAAAAACAAAAAAAGACCACATAGAGCAATGTTTTGTCCAAATGCGTGGCGTCCGGCACTTGGGGATCGTGACTCCATAGTTGTCTTGCCCAGAGTTAGGCTTTATATCCTATTGTAGAGCATGAAATTGACAATATGTGTGGCGTCCGACACTTGGGGATCGTGACTCCATAGTTGTCTTGCCCAGAGTTAGCCTTTTCATATCTATTGTGGTTAAAAAAATAAAAAATAAAAATAAATAAAAAAAGGGATACTCATCTTAAGGTTTAATGTGATTCCCACCTAGCGCTTCCATTTTTTTCCCCTTGAACAATAAAATGGGCCCCATATCTTTTATGATGCACAACACTTTATCATGCTTAATTGGAATTGGATGAAATGTGGCAATGAATTTGAACAAAGGAATGGGCTTGGGCTTGGGATATGCTTATGCACCTAGCTTGTTTTAAATGATTTTGATGGGTTCCATAATTTTTTTGGTATTATATCTTTTGAGTGAGCAATGTGTATTTAAATGTTTCTGGAAAAGGGGATTTGAATTTCATATTTGTAATTTATTTTGCTCGGGACTAGCAAAACTCAAGTTGGGGGGTGTGATTAGTCACTGAAAGTGGCTAATATTCATTGTTAAGATCTTAATATTAATGTATTTAAAAGTTCATAAACATCAATTTTTGTCCAATTCTGAAATTGAACTTCATTTCCCATCATTGTGCAATTCATGCTTAAAATGTCAATTTGGTCCCACTCAATAATTTGCTTGTGGAAATTACAATATTCATCATTTTAATTTGAAATTTTGGTATATTATTGATCACTTTGTTTGGAACATTTTATCTTTTAGGTCCGATGGATGAATCCCAAAGGAAGATGGAGAATTTTGCGCCTGAAGTCAGAAACATGCTGGAAAAAGCATAATGGGCCTAAGGCCCATCAAACAAATGTGGGGCCCAGACACCAAGCCCAATGAAGCTCAAATTTATACAGTAGAAAGATAAAAATATGAGGATCATTTTATTCAACTGTGGCCGGAGCTAATTCTGATGTTTTCATGATGATAAAGGGATATGAAGTTAAGATTTAAATGGTGGACTCGTCATTAATGCTCAAAAATCCGTCCTACCATTTCGACAATAACTTCCAAACTACTGGGAGAAAGTTCCTGAAATTTTTACAGCTCATAGAGGACAGATGGATGAAGATATATCTCTTCTACAGACCCTCCGTATTCGGCATTCTTCAATATCGAATTCACACGTCACTGTGTGGACGAATCTGGACAGTTTTCCGGGTCAAATTCGAAACATCAATTTCCTTTTGATTATTCACCCTCCATTTGACTCTATTATTTGTTCGTGGGTGAATTAATTGTTGGGGGATGTACCTAAGGCTCCTAATATGCCTATATAAGGAGCTATTGGTGAAGGGAATGGTGGTGGAAAATTTTCTTATCATCTTGGATGCTTTGTTTCATTGTAATGTTTTGCTTCCAAATTTCCTTTGTAATGTTTTCCATTTCCATTTAAGTTTTTTTTGTATCTTTATGTTCATAATCAACTTCTTCTCTTATATATTTTCCATTTCATTTATTAAAACTTTATAATCACAAAGCACAATGATATATCTGTGTTGTTGTGAATTAGTTCACACATAGGTGTGAATTTCATTCACACACACGGAGGAGTGCTCGTTATTTCGGCGGTTTTAATTTCTTCAATCCAATTCTTGTTAGCCATCTTCCTCCCACCATTGATAGTATACCATCAATGGAGGGCTAAACCCTTAATGGGTTGATCTTAGGAGGATGCAAAGGCTGGATTGAATGTTATTTTATGAACTAATTGTTGTTAATTGGATAATTAATTTAAGACATCCATTCTTCAGTTATTTCTACTCTTCATCTTTACTGTGTTTGAGCAAAATAAATTCAATTACTAAATGACCATATACCTCGGAGAGATCATGAATTTGGTTCTCTAAGTGTATAAGGGATTAGTAATTGTGTTTAGTAAGCACCAAACCAGAAAATGATGAAGGTAGTGTTATTTTTGAAGAATGGATTCATCAAGAATTAATAAAACCAAAATTGTTTAAAGAAGTAAAATTCATTCAATCCACCCCGAGCATAATCCTAGATCAACCCATTTTCATTAAATTGAATTCACGTAGTTTTATTAGTGTTATTTAAACCATCCAAAATCAAAACCAAAGTTGGCTACTTCATAGCCCATGCTTCACCAAATCATAGCGTCTCAAGGTTACTTTTTCGGTCCCTGTGGACTCGACCCCTACATGTACTACATCGATCGCTTTTACCCGTAGGGTAAATTTGGGCGCAACCAATACTAGTGGAAAAAATTTATATCCCTAAAATGGAAATAAAATGATGAATAAAATATTTTTATGGATTAACCATATCAAAAAAATTTGAAAGAAGGAGAACCCGAAAGATGAAAGTTGGGTTCGAGAATTTCCCTTAACTTATTTCAGAACACTTTTTTTACTTTAATGTCCTATATAATGACATTATATTCATTGATGAGAAATTAAAGAACCTTTTATTCATTAATAGGGTTAATTTTGGTATTATTTTTTTGTTTTTGGGCCTTTTTATGAGTTATAATGCTTAAAAACATTGTTCGGGAATGTTCGTTTTTATGGTTTTCATGAGTGTTTCATATGTATTCATGAATTCATGTTCGGTAGAACATGGTTACACATCCAGAACATATATTTCATCCTATTAATTATAATAAAGAATTTAAAATGATCTTATAATTAATTACATTGTATTCCATGTGGATGAATCATTAGATAATAATTAAATGATGATTGTTTGAGTTAATTTAAGGGGGTTTCGACCACAACAAACATGTTTTGATTAATCATTTAGTAATATGTAAATAATTTAGTTAAAAAATTTAAATAGGACATAATATATATAACATATTTTGGTTCATCCATAAGAATAGTTTCATGACCAGATATAATGGTAGAAATAAAAAAAAAATGACGTTCTGGAAGGTGATTGATTAACACCTAACGAACAACGTTTTCTTTTATAAAATAAAATGAAGATGAGAAGTGGGTAGGATAATATAATATCACATTAGTATCATAAAATTACATTATATGTATTATAATAGAGTTACCATACAATTTTTACAAAGATAGGTGGGGAGAGAATGAGAAAAGAACGTGAAAATGAAATGGAATTAAAGGAGAAGAGGGAAAGATATTACTTCATGAATCATCCTCTTGAAATCATCCTTAAGGGGCCTAGGAATGGTCTTTTGAAGAGACTAGAAGATCTTTTAATTGGGTTATGGGATATGGAAGATGATTGGGAGGAGTTTAGACAAGGCTGGAAGCTTGAGAGGTGCGAGGAACTGAGGGTGTAAAGGGTGGTATTTATAGTAGAGGGGAGAGGGGATTTTCAATATATAATTCATTAATTTATTATTTCCCACAAGACAAGGAATAGTGAGTCTTCCATGACCAAGAATAGTTATTTTATAATGTGATCTCGAACTAGGTGTACTTACATCAGCAGAACATCATACATGACTCTATAATTAGCTTATTTAGCTTATTTTGTAAATTATAGTATTTCACTATTCATAAAAAATTCAAGTACTTCAGAAACATACCAAAAAACAACCCCTATAATTTTTCGATGTGTTGAATCCAAAAATGATGTAAATTTTTCAAATATAAATTTTTAAATATGATTAATTTAATATTTAATTAAAATCACAATTTACTTAAAAAATGTGTTTTTAAAATTAAAATTGATATTATATTGCTTTCAAAAATTACATGAGATCTTATAAAATTATCATAAATATAAAAGACATAGATTTGTTAATTTATAAACACTTTTTAAGAAAATAAATTTTATTTTAAATTAATTAATTAAATATAATTATTTATTTAGGGCTTACAAAAATACAGTTACTTATAAGATGCCTAAATTTTATTTAATTATTCATTGGTGAGGTTACTATTATTTTGGGAGATTTTCTATTCATAAGGGTCATATTACTATTCATAAGGGTAGGTTTCTATTCATAAGTTATGTTACTATTCATGAAAAATTGTGTTGGTTTTATTAGACTCCAAAAATCATCCTGAACACAACCGTGTGTGTAAGATTTTAAAAATTCCTAACACAGAAGTAAAAAAATAATGTTTAAAGGTCACATAGAACTTAATAGTTCATTATGTTGTTTTTTCATGTGATTATATGACATATTTATTAGAAAGGAATTTCTGTTGAAAAAAATTTGGTCATCACATGATAATGGTGGAAATGAACAGAACATTATTGGCTGGGTGTTTTTTTGGGCCATAGTGGGCATTGATTGGTCATATTGTTGTAGATCCAATGATACAAAACATAGATTTTATGATTCTCTTAATTGAAATTTGGATATAAATTCCCCCAGCCCCATGGGACATTGGTGATCAGGAATCACCATTAATGTCCACAAGACCCATTGTGGAAATGTTGAACCTGGATATGGTGATTGAGACATAAATACCCCCATCCTAGAAAGATGGTGTTTGTTTGAAGTTGCTGAGGGTGCTTCCTGAATTCTCTTGGGAATTAAAAATCTGGGGGGGGGAGGGGAAGTTATTCCCCCATCAAAGTGGAAAAGTCTTCATCTATATTTCTTATAGTCAAGATAATAGTAAAGGACATTTTATGCATCTCAACAATGCTTATGAAAGAGTTGGGTGGGATGGAATCCCATGATGATAACTATTCATTACAGGAAGTTTTCTGAGTGATTTATACTTCAGTCTCGATGTCTAAAACTCATTATCATTGCTTCGAGGGGCTCAATTTTCTGTCCAATTGGATATCCTCTCTCTCCATTAAAGATTTATGGGAACGGTTGAAGTGGGGGAATTGGATCTTAGTGACCAACTGGTTGGATCATTACCTAGTCCTCTAATTCGGCTAATGTATATATCATTATAAGATGCTGAATATGAGGGGTTCTGTTGTTCCATGGGGAGGAAAAGTGTAATGATCCACACTCTCCCCATTCATGAATATATATTCATTACATGGATTCAAATATCATCTACCGAATATTCTTGATGAAATGAAGTAATGTGTGTTGAAAATTTTCATCTTTCAATTATTGGTTTAGATCATGGTCAATGGAGATAACATTATGTTTTTGTTGACAAAAGAGTATCTTTATGGTCTGAAGGTGACCATTATATCCTATATATAAGAGGTGTCTAAAATTTAGTTTTTGATAAGTATCCAACATAATTTTTCTGTAGATAAATAATTTAATCCATTTCAATCTTATCTAAGATCTCATAGTAAGGATTGGAAAGGGGAATAAAAATGTTATGGAGTTTGTTTCCAGCTAACTCCACAATTTTTTAATGACAACATCATCTTCATTAGAGTTACAGTCCTCCATCCTGTCAAATCATATAAGATTCTTATCAGGGTCACCTGATGATAGAAGTGGGGTGTTTTTTATGTTGATGGGGAACCATATGTTGTTTACCCTAGTGTTTCGAGAACCTCTCAATATGAAGGCATCATATTTTGAGCACCTCTCTATATAGAGGTTTCCTAGAAATGGGAGAATTGGTCTTTTCCGTGGGAGATATCTATGTGGGAAAGTTACCCATGGTGGATTTCAAGAGAAAAGTCCCCATGATTCATCTACACATTACCATGAAGAGGAATATTTTAGTAATGACTATATTCTACTTCATTTTAGGTGTTGATGAAACCTTTTGGTGTTTGGAATATTTCTCGAACAACCTCAAGGATACTTGAATTGAGTAAATTGAAAAAATGGGTCTCGATCTTCGTCATGGAAAAAATATTCAAACATTCCTTCTAGAATTGTGTAGGAAAATGAGCCTAATTTATAAGAGTTATAAGAACATTCTTATAACAATCTGGAACAGTGTGAATATGTGAATACTACTGAGATGATGTTGGAATATGCCAATGAGTTGTCACATTATTGAAAAGAATATGAGACTTTCTTGTGACATGTACTTTTCTCACATGGTGATCCTCAGTCAGGTTGGGAGTATGATCCTGATCCTGATCCATTTGGATAAACCTATAGTTTTTCATGGAAAGGATATGCATCTTCTCCAAGGCATGTTCTTTTTCTCACCTGCTGAGCCTTGGTTTGAACAGGGAAATGAGGCTAGTCCAAACATGCATTACCTACCTAAATATTTCAACTCACCTATGGGATTAGGGAAGTGATATGATCCAACTCCTGTATCACCTTAGAATGATGTTGGTGCAGTCTTTTTTCAGAAGAAGTAGGCATTTTCACCCAGCATCCATGATATTCTAGAATATTCTAGGAAGATTCACTAATAAAAATATGAGTCTATCACAGGGCTTTTTCCATTCTCACTTGGTTAGACCCCACCAGAACGAGTATATATTATTAATCCTGAGCCTTTGGAGTATGCCTCTGGACATCTTTGATATGAATATGGGCATGTACTAAAGCTTGTTCCCCTATAAAATGGTGTGCCTTGGCTAGAACATGGATACATGCCAGATCATGGGCATTTGGAGTATGCCTCTAGAATTTTTTTGACAATCTGGTACCCCTAAACCAGGGCATGTGCTTCTCTCAAATGGTGAGCCCCGATTAGAATGATAGTATGAACCCGGTCCAATGCCTAATCCTTTATCGAAATATGTCACCCATACTCATTTCTGAGAGCAAGAATGTGTGCTTTTTCTAAAGCATCCACCTGTTCGTAATGATCAGTGTGTGGAAAATTCCTGGCAATTTGGATAGGAATTCCCAATATTCCATTTATCTTCAATAGTGCTAGAATATTACAGTAGACATCTTCAGTTATTTCTAAAATATATTGGCTTTTTATAAAAGAGTGTGATGGGATATAAGTTTCCACATTCCTTATCTCCCTTATAAACTAGAAGATGTATTTGAATGATATAGTGATATGAGCCCGCTCTTATCATCCTTTTCACCCTATAATATGCTGATGAACTTTATGCATATGGGATAGGGTATGCACCACACCCATGTCTGCTATTAGAATACTCCCATAAATGTATTCTGAGCAAGTAGATATATGAACCTACTTACTGGTGGCTTTTATAATATGCTTGTATGAATCATTAGTAGGATTGGGAATATGAAACTTTTTTTTTGATAAACTGTTCCTTCATCACCCGATGAGCCTTCCTTAGTTCTTGTTCATGGGAATCACATGGGGATGTGTGTCGAGTGGTAGCCTCAGCAGATGACTGGTGGGTACTGTGGGGGGCTGATGTTGGGGATTGTGGTTGACCATATCCCTCCTTGTTATCCCATGAATTGGAAGGAAGACATATTTATCCTCTTGGACCACCATTATTAGATACAGAAGGTGGAAGTTGTTACACTCTTGGGATTAGCTCACAAAGTAGTTGTTTATAGGGGAAATGACTATTGGATTAGCTATATCATTCCCAAGGTGATGAGGAGTCTCTAGTTTCCTTGATTGGATACCTTCACGGGAAGCTTACAAGGTTGATATTATACCGCCTTAGTGGCACTCTTGAACGATCGTGTTCACCACCTGACATTGGTGTTGTCAAGAAGGTGAGATCATTTTGCGGCCCACAAGGGTAGTATCTATAGGTGATTTACTAGAGAGATCACTGGATGTTAAAGAAATTATATAGATAAGGATGTTATTATTGATTGTATTATCTATGGTCATGCATACAACATGGAACAATGTCACTTGATATTTAAATAGCGCAAACATAATATTCCAAATTAGATATTCATAGTTATCACAATTATCATTTCAGCCCCGATCTGGCCATTCTGATCACATGGGATGGTCAAATATAAGGATGGAGTTATTATAATATAACCCTAGCAATAAAGGATCAGTTTTAGGATTATGCTGGTCTTACTTATTTTTTTTGTAGTGTGTGAAAAAAGTGGACTTCAGAATGGTTAACTGATTATTTTTTTATTTTATATTTTCATATCATATTTACCATTTTTATTTGTGTGTATTGTGAAAAAATTAATTGATGGATAAAAATACAATGAATTTTTTATTTGAGATATTCACTTTAGTTTCACATTTTTTCTTTACATATAGTGTTCAAAAAAATTGCTCGATTGATAAAAAAATCATTTGGTTATTATAGAGAGTCATGTTAGTGTCACCTTTTTTTCAATGGAAAATAGACAACAAGGGAAACTCTCACTGAGGTGGGTTCAGTTCGTCCCAATGATGGTAGTGAGGGGTTTGGTTTATGCTCAATTAATAACACTGGGTCACCATCATCATTCATAATGGAAACTCTCAATTGTTCTCTTATCCATAACTAGGCATAAATGTAATTTCAAAAGGAAGGTAGTCACCTTAGGTTTCATACCCAATGGCACTTAGGGACTCACATTGGTCAAGAGGATGGGAGTCTAGGCTCATCAAAAAAAATTAGGAGATTTCTTTTCCTATTATGGGACTCTCTTATATATTTATTATATGTTTTTTAATCTATTCCTAATCCTGATATAAGACCAATTACCCCAAAAAACAATTATAGGATAATTATATTTATATACAAAATAAGGTAAATATTATTAATGAACAAGAAAATGGTATCTCATTTGTTAATCCCAATGTATATATCCAAGGTTCTACATCTATTTCTGGGTAAAGGGTAGATGATTATGGGTTGAAGCCGTATAACGAAGTACATTAGTATTTTGTACCATGCAAGGAGGTAGTTAATATTATAAGGAGGGGTTTGATCCATTTTGTGGCATTCTACCTATCCTAAATATTACCGAAATAAAAAAAGCATAGTTTCTTAAACATGTTCATTTTAAAATCATTCGACAAGGAAATATATATCATCTATGAGGCACTGGGTATTCATGCTCAAGTCATGGAAGGATGTCTTACATATCCTGATTATAGAGAGAATCATAGTTGTCATCATTCACATAGTTTCTCAATCCGATGATGGATGTGGTAGAATTATCATCCCATGTTAATTATTAGGTATTGATGTTTGAAATGTTGGAGACATGATGGGTCTTACACCGAAGTGGGAGTTAATTCTAGATTGGGCCTTAGAAAAGTATATTAGGTATCATGGTTATGAAATTAATAAAATTTATTGTAGTTTTGTCACACCCATCGGGATTTATCCATAGTAGGTGCCTTCATATGAAGGGGAATATATCATTCCACTCATTAGGGTTATATTCTAAATCTTTAAGGGATGGTAAAGATTCATGATGTGTATGATTGGACCATTTCAACTCCCTATGTCCACTTGAGATATGATCAGTGTGAGAAATAAGGGAATACATGTAACTAATCTCACCATATTAAAATTAAGAGCTTTTGTATTATAAAAACCATTGGGGAAAAAATATGGAGATATAACCTCAGGGAGTTGTTCTATGAATCATTGTTTCAATAGGAATCAGCCTCATTGTAATTCCCTTTATTTCTTAGTCCACTAACGGATGATGTCGAGTGATTATCCAATGGGAATGAATGGGCCATGATGGTTGAAATGTGAGAGAAATGATAGGACCCACACTAAGGTGGATTCCGATCTGAGTTTGGTTTTGGGACATTGGAAGGCATCCTATGTATCCTAGTTAAAGCAGGAATTAGAGTCCACATAGTTCAATCAATGGGGACGTACACACTAACTTTTCCGTGGTATTCTTGGAGGTTTATGATGCAGGTGGTATGATTATCAAAACTCTCTAATCCCACGTGAGATATGCTCTTTATGATAAACAAGAGATAAAAAATAATCAATTTCTGTGCTTGGGTATGTGGGACTAATGGACTAGTACTTCCCTTGGATGATTAATATGAAGTTCAAACCTCGGGGGGTGGGGGGTGGGGTGGGGATTTCCTATGTATCGTAGTTATGGTAGGAATCAAACTCATCTTTGTTCCCTTAATCAGCTCTTATGCACTATTATTTCAATTATAACTAGGACATATCATATTATACTGCTTTTTGGGACTAACACTTTGAGTTCTCCCTTATATTTTGGGTTTAAAGAGCATGGATAGATATAGTTATCAAATCCTTGGATTCCCTTTGTATCAAGAGAACTTTCTTGACTAACACGAATTGATTGTCTACAAGACATGCATCAATTTCTTTCCAGTCATATAAAAGATTGTTTCAATGACATGTTGAAATAAAATTTTATGATCGAGTTGACTTTTCCAGAGGACTTATTATAATTTGGTGGACATGTCCAAGGTTTGTTGCATGATTAGGGTTGTCTTGTTCGAAGGAAATCATACGACCAAGATAGTTGATCCTAGGAGACCTCATATGACCTTAATGACTTGTCCATGGTAGTGTTTCATGATCAATTTTACCTTCTTAGGTGTCACCACAATAGATATATAACACATATGGAGGGATCCTTGAGAGTTAACACTACACGTCTCGGAGTCTATCACATTTCTAGGTTGACATGTCTAGCAGGCATGGCAAAACCTGTATGGAAGAATTGGAATATGTCTCGAGAGCTAGTTGACATGACCAGGTGCTACTGCAAGAATTAGTTGATATGAACTGGTGCTACAATATGTGTTTGGAAACATGTCTGATGAGAGGTACAATGATATGGTGGTTTGTTCAAAGGGCTTAACATGACTAGGATCGCATGTTTGGGGGATGCCATGTGAAATTTTTTGAAATTTCAAGAGGAATTCGCCAGATCCAAAAGGTATTCCAAAGGTGTGTCCCATGATTTGGGTGACATATCCTAGTCCTATCACATAATCTAGTTCATTTATGTTTAGTGCATGAGGACCAATGTATATTTCCTTTACTTAATCCTGGTATCTTTTTCGTTTTTGTTATATCCTTTATATTTTGATTACCCCGTTTTTTTAATTTTAATTTTTATTAAATACTGCGTGATTTAAAAGGTGTGTGTGATTTCCATTATGTGTCCTACATGAAATACATCATCAGATATATGATTGTTTACAGAAAGTGATTACACATGATACGCAGTTTCTTTGGTTGCTCCCTGAATCTTACCAGACAAGAATCTTTTCCAGTCATAAAACCAACCAATATTACAAATTCTCTCTTATTCTTGTGTGAGGTTATGAGATCTCATCATCGTGGTTGTCATGATCATAATCCTTTGAATATTACTCTTGGTCATGATCGATATCCCTCAATTTTTATGTTGGGGTGGAAAATTTATAGGCATTTTCACCTTGAGGATTCTCATGTTTGAATGGTGTGAATCATGTAAATCCAGGCTGGAGCTGGCAGTGGGATCCATTGTCACACTTCTTCAGGAGTATCAACCATGTATCACTTCGAGGGTGTCACCTGATTTTCAAATATTGAGTGTCCCTCCCATAAAAACATATTTCATTTTTTTATCTAGAAATAATGGAATACTTTTTAATCATATGTGCATGGTGAAGGATTTATTTATTGTCATTTTAACATGCCCAATTTTCCTCATGAGATCAGGGTGTCTAACCAATGTCATTATTATAATAGCAGGTGACTTGTATGGCTATTTCCATTATCCAAGGTGGACTTATTAGGGATCATGTGTGAGATCATGGCTGATTTCCATGGAGTCTCACAAGATCAGGCTACAGATGTCCTTGACACATCAGATGGGGTATACAACTATGAGAGGCTCCCATCTCATCTTATTTTCATTTCCTTTATTTATTTTATAAATTTCTGGAGTCATGATAGATTTCATGAGTAACATTGAAGACAATTAATCTATCTCTTAATGATCCATAAAATGTGAAAAAAATCCATATAGAATACATGAGTATTTCAAGGACAATTTCATCAGTTTTCCCTTAAGGAGTCAAATGGGGAGTGCGATATCTCTTATACATACCGAATAACCTTCGTGTGATGAAGATGACATGCCGGTGGGATTTTATGAGATGAGGTAGCGATTTTGAAGTGGTCTTGGGGTGTCTTACATATTTCCAAGGGTGTGTTAGGTGGAGTTTACAACTTCCAGTTACTCTCACCTCATCCCATTTTATATGATTTGTTTTACTCCACAATATTTTGGGATCTCGCGAGTTTTCTTGAATGTTGTTGAGAAAAAAATCTAAATCACAGGTGATTCATCACATGATTTTTACCACTTATATGGGCTTCCACACCTTTAAGATATTTTCCCTCTATTTTTGAATGAATTTTGGATGGGTTTCTAGGAATTTGATAATTGAAAAACCGTGTGACCCAAGAGTGCCTATCTAGCTATCACTATGTTATCATTGGTTGTTCATGGATCCCTCTAAAGAGCATGTGGAATAGTCAAAGGGACTAAAGGGGATCATCTTCAGACTATGAACTATGTTCGGTGACTTCACGTGAACTTATGATGGTCACCTGATCATGTATCACATAGGGGATTATGTGGTCCACAAGTATTTGGAAAACATTTCCTTCCTTTGATTTTTTGTGTGGAAAATAATACCCATATCTAGGTATTGATACCTTTTTTTCATTTTATGATACTAATTTGTTGGGAAACAATAGACAAATGTGATTTAATATTAGAGATTATTTGAAAAGAAATCACTTTTTTGTAATAAAATGTGAGACAAGTTAAGGGTATAAAATCATATTCTGAAGGTTTCAATTTTATTAGTACTATGGATTAATAAAAAAAACTAATGGATTAGTACACTATACAATTTTTGGGACCATCTAATGATATAGTAGTTGAAAAATTATATTGGTTAATTTTTATAAAATATTGGTAGTTTGTGTTGATGTTTATTGATATAAATTTAGGAGTTGATGTGCTTAGGGGATAGTATAGTCATAGGGGGAGGAAGATGGATAATTCTATGCCGACATGTTTCACCACATTGTTTTTAAAAAACATATACCACGTTCAATATTTAAAACCACTGAATATATTAGGGTTAATGTATCATATATGTTCAGAAACAAATTCACAACAAATGTACAATATAAATCAAATAGATAAAAACAAAGGATATTTTTATAGTGTTTAATCCCAATGTGGGTATCTATTATTTGCTATCTTCATGATCAGTCTAAGAAAAGGTCTATACCCATATTATAGAATTGTTATTACAATGAGTGAAAAATAATCATCCATAATTGAACTCCTAAACTATTGGTTTTTATATTGGTGAACCCCTAGGCAAGAGTCAAAATCCACTCCGCTAAAGAAAAATTGTATCTTTGAATATGTTTTTTATATAACCTATAGCTATTATACTATATATTGACATGTTATTTAATCTAGCTCTTGATAAATTTATAGTGGTATCCAAAATAAATGAGTAAGATCCCATGTAATTAGATTGCTACCATTATTTATCTTCTTCCAAAACACATTATTATCTCCAAGTGATACTTCCAAATATTTTGGAATAATCAATTTATCTCTTCATCAAGAATCAAATATTAATTCCATATATAATATCAGATTATCAATATTTCCCTATTCTTCATATCATTCATTATTTGGACCATATACTTGATTGGAATATTTTCATTTATAAATATCTTATAAAATAGATAGAATGCATTCTACTCAACTCTATTAAATTATATAACTTCTAATGATTCGTCATTCACTCATATGATATTCTAAAACATACAAGTCGCACTTAATTCATCCTAAACATGAATTGATCTTATAGAAAATATAATTCCATTTTTATCTATATTCTCAATACCCTCTCATAATCACTAATTTTCTCATAATTATATCTCCTCTATTTATATAATTTTTTTTATAATTAAAAATAATTTAAAATGTGGATCATTATTTAATTATTCTTATACTAATTACTTGACCTATACTTATTTATATTCATATAATTATCAAAATTATTACCTAAAACCGAAAATCATATCCCGAAATTTTTTTAAATATTCAACAAATCTCTCACTAAATCATGAGATTCAATATGTAATTATGGTATCTTGATGTACTTATCATCATTAAAACATAGAATTAATCTAAAAAGTTATTCATTATTTTATATCTCCGGAATAAACTTATGAATCATTTATATCAAATTAATGCAAACTTTAGATCATTGAACTTAATTTGACATTTATAATGTGCATTCAAGGTTACTAATCTTCAGATCAAACTCATCATTCAAACTCTAGTTTATACGATATTAATTTAATGGTAAATATTCTAATTACCTCAGTATCCAATCATCTTCAAAATCTAGTATCTGTATCCTACAATAATATGAGATTCCACTTTCAAACACATCATCTTCAAAACATCTAGACTCTTGTATATTATCTTCTTGAAACTCAAGACATGCCAACTCAAGATCATTATTTAAAAAATATGGAGTTACTAGCATTAATATTTTCCCTAGTTGAATCATCATAACAACACATTTTCTCATGGAAAACAACATCATATTGATTATTTCTCAACATTAAAATGTTTTTTTTGGAAAATAGTTTATACAAATCAATCATACTTGAATCAGTATGAAACATTCAAATTTATATCAACCAAATTTATCATCATTCATGACTATCCCCACATCAATAAATATTAGTCTAGTTCTAGAGACTAAATTATCTTCAACAACCAGACATTCATTTGGTGTATTCTGATCTAAAATCATTCTCAATATCCCTCACTTCATATTACGGATTTACCTTCGAGACTCGTTATTGATTGTTATATCAAATTTTATTTAACATAAAACATATAAAGTATCACATAATAAATTATAACATATATTAATAAACAAAGAGACATTATAAATTCTAAAATTTACTCAATTATAAAAAAGGTAATGTATTATACTAATTTTGAGAGTAATTTTTAATAATAATATATTTCCAAAATGGATTTTATTATTTTCTCAATTTTAATTATCTTTAATCACAATTTATTATACGTCTTCTATGATATTTCATTCTTAAAATATTATTAAATAATAATTGAAATTATATTTGATATTAAACTTCTATAACATCTTTATAATATTATCAAGAAGTTATACATTACATAATGGTGAGTCCAAACTATATATCCTTTAAGTTATTTGAGATATTATTACATGAATTATAACATATATAAATAATCATGTATTTACATTACTTCTTCTTCAATGGATAACAAAATAATTATCTGTAAGTAAAAATATATTCTAGATTCATATAACATATGAACACACATATTCCATTATCTATTATCTTCCAGGTCTACTCTAGCTCAACATAAAAAATCATCAATTTACTTAGGAATAATAAAATTCAAAATGAATTTTCATCCAATGAAACTATTTAAAAATAAAATATGTGTAGTAAAAAATTTGACAATAGTTTTTATATTTATAAACATAAGGATGGATTCTAAATGTCTTCATAAATAATATGAAGTAGATATTTCATTCTTAATCAATCAACAATGGTAATTTATTTATGTTAATTATAATTAAAAAAACATCATACAAGGAATATACACATGGATCATTCCAACTATGATCCAAAAAATCTACCTCAATTAGTGACCATATTTACACCTTTACTTTTTTCTTTCTACTTGAATGAAATATTTTGGACCATGTATCTTCTAAATCACTTTTTGTGAATTCATCTCAACATATTATTTTAACCAATTCTTACTTCCATTCTAAGTATATTTCGTCATCATAATAATCATATGTGGGGAAATACTAAACAATTAATTTTTCACAGTAAATTCATTTGAATTTACTGCTAATTGACATTATTTTTAATCGAGATAAACTAAAACATTGTTAATAAAAATCCATTTGGGTACTTAAATCTCCACTTTTGGATTTATTATAAATACTATTTTAATTCCAATTTGAGTAAAACAATCATTTTCACTCTGATTTCTCTCATTTACTATCAAATTTAATTTTAATAAAATTTATGTCTCTTTTTATGTCTTTTTTAGATTAATTGGGTAAGGGAAAGTCACACTCAACTCATGATCCAATCATAAATTTTAAATATTATCTTCTTCAATTTGTATTCCATTTTATTAAATGTAAAAGTCAATTACTGTGAGAAAAGGATGATACCATTTTTTCTAATGATTATGAGTCATAAATTAATTTTATCTAAGTGAAAATGAAAAATTATAAGGGTAGAAAACTATATAATTTAATATAGACATAAAATTCCTATGAATACCATCACGTGATACCGAAATAGAAATATTTTATTCAGTGTTGTTAAAAATATTCTGAAATTTTATCCTATAGGAATATTTACAACCAGATTAAAAATATTTAAAACAAAGTACATTTCACTCATTTCAAGTTACTTTGATGCACTCATAAAATAGCAAATCTTTCATATTATGATTTAAATTATATATTTAAGAGAATTGTAGGAGAATATAATCATCATACATCATCACTGATAGTCATCATTTTTAAAAAATTTATATTCTAGAACATCATTGTCTAGAATTTACACATAAAAAACCTTATAACCCGAATTAAAATTTCTGTATCCCCAAATCTCAAATTCTATAAAATTTATGCTCTTTTATTCCAACATAATGAATTTCCAAAATCAAAAATAAATCAATACATTACAATATGTAGTTTTTATATGAGATATAAATATCTAAAATATGTTTAAATGAACTCCCTCTTAAGTGGTAAACTCTATCCATCTATATAAGTAGAGATAATGAAACATGAAATGATATAGTTGACACTAACTAGGATAAAGGGATACATTATGGATAACACATTTATCTATAATGGTTTAAAATAATATAAGTCTTCTATTTTCACTCCCCCTGTACTTAACAACCATTAATTAACAACACAATAAAAATAAACTCAATATATATATATATATATATGAATAAATTTGATTTTAGTTTCCTTCAAAATGAGGTAAAAAGGTTGAAAGTTACTTGTCAACACATAAACTCGAATAAATTAAATTCCAGATTTATGATAATTATTCATGATCACTCCCTTTTTTATTTTTCATGATTAAACAACCATAGGTGGTTTGGACATCCTGTTACCCATAACATTCACCATGTTTGGAACAATGTTTTTAATAATGTTAGGTAATGAACATACATGTTTTTATGTATGATCAATTTTTCTAAATGTCTTAAATGGTAATATAAATTTTTCCCATCATCATTATTTTTCATAGTAACTAATTCGTGATTTTTTAAGATTTTTACTAATTTTATTTCACATTCCACATTGAATATCTATTGTACATAAACTACCTATCATGGGAAACATCTTATGAATTTCATCTTCTTTATTAGGTTAGTCTTCCATTATTCAATTCATTTTTATTATTTATTAGATTTATTATCATTTTTGTTCTATCTTGAATCCTTATTGTTGATGTTCCTGGATTTATTATAACTTTCCATTATGTATCCTCTCATTATATAAAAATATAATCATGTTTTTGGTGTATAATCTTACATTAAATTCATTTAGGGTTTGTTTCATTTTGTATGTTAATTTTTATAACACCCCAAGTTAGAATCACCATATCTATTCATTTTAATTTTCTTCATCTTTTGTGGAATTTTTTAGTGATAAATAAATCATTCATGGTAGTTGTGGACTAGCCCTCATAATCACAATGAAACATTTTTATTACAACTTAAAAATACGCTCTCAAATATTCAAATCAATTATATGTTAGTTGATTTAACTTCTTCCATGTAAATTGATTGAACATAACATGAATTAAATTGACTTAAAAATTACCCCTAAGGTAGGAAATATTTTTATTTTCAATATTTGACGAATAATAAAAAAAGACAATGGAATTATGTTTTATCTTTTCACAACACCAAAAAATATTACTAATCATTTATTATATACACTATTAATCATTATATCCAAATTTATCATGTTTTTAATTTTGGACTAAAAAGGATAATTTTCAACTACCTTTGGGGTAGAAATGAACATGATATTTCTCACATCCACTTGTTTTAGGTCATAGGTTTTTCGTAATTTTTCTGCTCCCTTATACATCCATAATTTAATCACAATTATTCATGGAATAATGTTTAGTGAAAAGATGTATTTTGTGTAAGGGAAACATTTTATAGTGAGAATGTGGTGTATATATTATTTGTTAATTTCGATATCTTATTTCCACTTGTATATGAAAATTTTAAATTACTAATCCTTCAGAAATATCAATGGAATCATCCATTTTTCATTTTAATATTATCATTTATCTCTATTTATATCTATATTCCTTATATTTACCTCAATCTTAAAACATATTAAATTTTCATGATTTATTTATCTAAATTAAATTTAAATATATCTTTAGGTTTCTTTATTAAATTATCTAATTTATTTTCATAAGACATATAAATTTTGTGTTAGAAAATTTTAGGATATTTTATCCTTTTATCTATGACATTGAACTGAGCATTTTTGACACAAATGAATTCATTCAATTAATGAAAAATTTAATTAAATATATTATTAATAATAAAATTCACATTCATTTATTTTTATAATGATTCCTAATTCAAGGAAATTTTTTCATTATATTGTTATAAATATTTTTACTTAATTCGTATATTTTAGTTGTAGTTTTTCACTATTATAACTTATTGATCATTTAATTTTACAAATCCTCTCCATCCATTGTCCTATTTTTTTTCTTACCATGAAGTTCCATCATAAAATAAAATATGAAAGTGATAATTCTAAGAGGTACTTTACTTATATACTTCTTATCTTTTGAGTTTATATCTTCAACTAATTCAATAAATTTATAATATTCAGCTCAAATCCAAATTTTTCTTAATTTGGATTTTTACAATAAACTAATGATAAATCACCACTTTGATGACCTCTTATTGTCATGATAAATACTCAATCTACTATATCTTATAAATTATATTTGTTAACTTATAAGATACTTTGTTCATTGTGTTATTTAGACTTATACTTGAAATAGTATTGATGATTGTATTGATTGTGATATATTCCTTATTTTATGTTTGATCCATCTCAAAAAAATCCCTAAAATATTTACATTATATAAGTTATTTAAATTAATAATAAGAAAATTTTGATCCAATCACATGGGTAACCTTGTGAAATGATACAAATTTTACTTCATATTAGATCACATTATCACACTTAGTGGGGGAGTGGAATATTTGTAGACATGTTTTACTGAATTATTTTGAAATCAAATTTACCCCTTTAAATATTTTAACCTACACACATGTTATAATGAATACATATCATATGTTCACCAAAGAATTAAAACTTAATACATTATATAATATAAATGGAACATAAGAAACAATTTTTTTACAAGCTTTTATTCCAATGTGGTTATCTACTCCTTGTTATGATTAGGTTATATTCAAAAAAAATTATCAATAGTGATGAAATGTGATTATTGTAGGTGAGAAGGTATCATCCATAACTCAGAACCAATATTCATTATTTACACACCATTATTCCATAGTTTTGGTATTTCCAAAATAAATGTGGATATTCCTTTAAGCCTTTAAAATATTTGAAAATAAATAATATTTATTTTTATTAAGAACCAAATATTATAACCTTATACCATATGAGAAAATTTCTATTGGAATATCTTTCAAAAATATTAATATTATTTCCATATAAATGATGACAAAATTTTATTTGATCACAATCCTCCAGAATCAAAATTACTAAAAATTATTTATCTTTAATTACTTTAATGTTTGGAACATAGTTAAGAATCCAGAAACATTAGCCTTTCTCACTGAATTTAAATTTTAAAACATCTAAAATATTCTCAATAAAGCTTCTAGAAATCCTAATAATTTATACTATGATTGATGACCACTAAAACATCTACTAATTTTTCTTATAAGATAATGATCTTCTGAAACATAACTTCCTCATTCACATCATCTTCAATTTCAAATGATATTAAAGAATTTGAATGTTTACTTCCCCATATATTATAAATATATTCTAATATTCATAACATATTCTTACAATGTGCACTACTCTATTAATATTCACTACTAATTATTGTAAATTCTATTGAATATAGATCCTTTTTTCGTGATTTTAACAAATACATCCTGATTAAGTCCTCTTAATATTTATCAATTGGTCAATACTCTTGACTGCTTTCATAAAACAAATGATTATCCTTTTTATATGATTCATCATATCTTATCTTGAATGAGGATATTCACTTCATGAATTTTATATCTTCTATTATTGATAAAAATAACCACATTGGATTCATCAAAATAATGATTCTTTCTTCCATATGTTCGATTTGACCTTTTAAAACATTCAGATTGCTCTAACATACATTTATATTTTCAAACACAAATTGATGTGGACCTGGATATTCTAAATTTATTCTTCCATTTATTCAATGGATATTATAAACTATATATTATTAAATCATTCCTTTATAGTATAATCTCTAATAACATTAAAATATACCCATATTTAGATTCTAATCTCCAGATATTTTAAAATTCATAGATTCCACTTTCGAAAACCTAATTTTCTCAACATTTGATATTTTTTATTTTTTCATATTGAAACATCATTTTGGATGTGAAATGATCCATCACACATATATATGGAATTTATAGATTAATTCTTACACATATGTGAATCCTATAAGATTTACTTCTTCTAATGAACTCTTTCAACAAATGGAAGTTTATTCAATGTTAGTCTTTAGTATGACCAACTCATCTGAAATTACGTATACTCATGGAATAATTTAGAATCAAGGTCATTATTAATCATTAAAATTCATTTATAATTCAAATAATCTTGATCTATCATGCCTCACATTATAACATTCAAAATTTCATTAATTTAAGTTATCAACAATATTGTCTGCCCTAGTCTCTAAAAACAGTCTTCTTGAAGAAGCTGTGATATTTTCGTTCAATTTAGGAATTTGCTACTATAAATTATTGTACAAAATAATATTTTACATACATTACCTTAGTTTTTGGATCCACCTTATAGAATACTTAAATAATGGTCTTCTATTACTTCTACATTTGTAAATTATGATATATTTAAAATTTATTATGATATATAACCTTTTACGAATCAAATAACAATGAAAAATGCCAGTTAATCATCTTATCCACTCCTTTAATTAACACATTTCATAAAAATAAGATAATAAATTATCTTAAACTAATTCAACATTTATTATTTCATAATAATATGTTTTGATAAATCCCTCAATTCATTTATCAATTTAATTTAGCTTGAATCACATTTGATTTCCCAGTCACTATTATGTTTATTACTTTGAAATATCACCAAATAATCCTACAGATTATCTTCTAGATTCAATGTATGGATAAAAAATATCTTCCCAAGAATATATAATTTACTTATGTGTGTGGTCATAATTATGAATCCTTATAAATCGTTGCATTATTTATACATTAATTTAGAACATTAATGAATACTTTTATACTTTTATAATTTTTTTCCACACTTAAAACTCAAATCTCTATAAGTTTTATTTGATTAAATTTTCATGAAACATCTGATCTCATTTCTTTGTTTTAAAATATTACTCTAGATACACCTTTTAAAGAAATCCACTACTCCTCAATTACCTTCTAGATAGAATGATCTATAATTATTTTTCCTCTAACATTACTCATTCCATGTCATCTATGTGTTGTTAAACATTGATCCTCAGTTTTCAAACATAAAAAATTTAAGGATGGATTCTAATTATATGGATAAATAACATGAATTATATATTTATTTCCTCAACCGTTTACACATTGTATTTATTTCCACTATGTCAAATTACAAAATCATCTAATTTACACTTTTATTCTGGATTGAGATTACTGTCATATACAAACATAATCTCGAATAGTGATCCTATATGTAAGACAAACTTTTATTTATTTTCAAATGAAACCTTCTAGACCGTGTATCTTTTGAATCACTTATTATACATTCATCTCAACTTATTATCTTCACCCATGTGATACATCCATTCCTACTATATGTTTTCATGTATGTAATGACCATAATGAACTTCTTCTAGAATTCAACATTAGCTTCAAAACATATCGATTTTTTTAATTATATACTTTATTTATCATTGAAAACATATATAAAAAACATTTTCACTATCTATTTGGATACCTTCGTAGTGAAAAATATATTAATATAAATATACCATACTGGAAAGTGTTTAGAATTGAATGAAAATATGAAATTAAAAGAATAATTCTAATTGAAATTGAAGGTTACAATACATGATTTGGAGGATAACCATTAGAGTAATATTGGGATTTATAAATATCTTTATGGCATTTTAACATATACTAAGAATATAAATATGTAATTTTTAGGTAATAGTTATAGTAAAAAATGAAATATTTTTTATAATATATATTTTCATAAAGACACAAATAACTAGTTCCAGAAATCACATTTGGGTGAGATATTATACATGAAATAATTATAGTAGCAAGGCATTTGTTGATTTTATTTACTCTACCTATTTTTTGCAAACACATTCCCACAATATAAAACCAATAGTTACTAATTTTTAAATATTAAATTGTTAGGTGATAAATATTAATATGGAATGGTAAGGGATTTAAGAGATTTTGAAAAAACAATAATAGATTAGAATTTAAAATATTATTTTCATAAAATAATTTTTATTATGAGATGGTAATGTATAAAATGGTTTACTTACATGATTGTAATGATGATGCGTTGGAAGTTAATGTAGGAAATTCTTCTGATTGAAAATATGTTGTTGAGATTCCAAATATGGATTTTTTTATGTAACTAAATATATTTGGGAGGATATTGTAACACACTATGTAATTCTAGAAGAAACCATGTTTATATTTATTTGTATTCACGAATTTTGTAGCTATATTCATTATAAATAATTTAATTAATTATTAAAATAAAAAATGAAATGGTTTTGTAAACTCATTTATTATATGATTTTAAAGAAAAGATTACTTTTAGAAAGATAGAATTTAAATATTAAGAAATTTATTTTATTTTTATATTCATCATTTATTAATTATCATAGGATTATTTTTTGATAATTTCCTAAAAAAATTGAATTTTCAAGGAATACTAAAATGACTGATTTTTATTGAAAATTGTATTTATTTTTATAGTATATATATGGTCAAATAATTTTAAATATTAGTTATAAATTTAAACTATTTAAATAATATTTTAAATAATATTTATGGGTTTTAAATGGTTTTATAATTTAATTGGGTATAAAAATATTTTATTTTTAAAAATGAATTTTTTTCCAAAAAACAATTTTTTGGCTAGATTTTGTTAGATTAATTTTAAATTATATTATTCATTTTTTATTTCTTGAATTTTGGAAAATGGATTTAATATTTATAATCGGTGGGTAGAAATCTAGTAAATAATATCCACTTATTTTCGCTGAATGTGATCAGTAACTTTAGTAATTTTGTTTCAAACGGTAATGGGTAAATTGAGTAATTTATTTAAAAAAAGGATATAAACCATAAAATGTCAAAAATAGTAACCTAATGCTTATTGGATGACTATATTTTGATCTAAATAATATATGGGTCGAATTAATAATATTTTTTTCCAATTGGATATGATTATGTCTTTAAAGTTATTTTATTTAATGAAATGAAAAACATATCACACTCTAGTTTTTAATAAGTGTAATATTTATATTATTTTGTTATAAAATTGATATCTTGCATCCTTCCGATCATTATTATCTTGAGGAGGGGGAAGGAAATTAATTTTTAAGAAATTACATCCCCAATATGCTAAAGGCTGACAATAAACAACAAGAGCTTCACTAATTGGATGGGGATGATATTCACTTTGAAACTAAAATAACCTAACCAAATATTCCATAACAAGATAACCACAACATGATGCATGATAAAATTGTAAAATATCAGAAATTAAAACTGTTTATATCAAAACCAAAAAACACAAAGTACCATAATGAAATAAAACCAAAAAATAAGTACACTAAAGAAGAAAAAACCAAAAAAACCTAAAGACTCCAAGGAAAAACTCAATTACATCAAACATGCTATGTGGTGTAAATCCACATGAAATCCCAAATATCACAATAAACCACTAAATAATTGTGATACATTAAATTTTCTTATGCCTTGAATAATTATTTCTAGAAAATCACCAAATTTCCAAAAGAAGGGGTTTGCAATGAAACTCAATAGGATTTATGCCAATGAATTCCATACTCATTCCAATAAGATTTAAAAAGTTAGAATATTTAATTAAAATATTCATATAAATACAATTCAAACAATAAAATAATTTATAAAAAAGAAAAATAATTACATATAAATTTTATTTCTTCAAATAATTCAATTTCCATGGAAAAAACCAAACATGTCAGTAAACAATTTCTCAATCTCCATGTGGGAATAAGCCATTCTGTTTCTCATAATCATAGACAAATAATAAACCACACCACCACATATGATTAGTATTATCATTGATGGTGGGAGATTATGTCCATAATCTATCCCCTTGATAGTGATGCGTCCTAACCATTATCGATTCCATTTCATCCATTCTTAACCATTTAGGCTAACCACATGCCAATTGATCCTTTTCCAAAATAATTTTTCAATTTCAATAAAAAAACATTTATTTAAAACCACGAAAATGAACCATTTCAATATATTAAATCCCTTTATTGAAAAAACTTTTCAACAAATAAATTCGAATAAATGCAAAATTATATAGAAAACTATTTTCAATGCATCAAACAAAAATACCCATTTTAAAATCAATTTTTTAAAATAAAATTACCATTTTCACTTTCCAACAAAACACCCAAATTTCACAATTCCATACACTATTTCCAAAGAAAAATTTCATTAATCTTTTCACAATAATTAAATAATTAATACTAAGAAAAAAAATCAATTTTAAATCAAGGTTCTTATTTCTAGCAAGTGGAGTCAACAGTGAAGCCACTTACCATTGGAATTTTGGAGAAGTTATGAACTGCACGAAAATGCCAATGAAACAAGGTTGAATCTCAAAAAAGTCCCCTTTGATCTCTTCCCCTAACATAAAAAACCAAAACTAAATATTATTGTCATAAAAAACCATATACCTATCCATAATGGACTATATATTACAAACCAAGAGGGAGAGAGAGGGGTAAGTACATCAATAAAAAATCAACAAAAAATCACAAATGAGGACTTACTCAGGGAATATGTCTTTATAGCACCAATAAATGAATCCATACCACATTTAATTTGACGAGGAATGGTTAGAAATCCTTAGGGAGGAGAAAATATCAATTTAGGCTCAATTTTTAGCAAAACAAGGGGTTAAAACCTAATTCGAACCAAGATACACATTTTTTGGATCTTGTTTTTAAAACAAGAATGGTTAGTATAACTATTAGGATGAACTATGCGATAACAATGTGCAATATTGTGCCTCAATGGGGGCCTCACATGGCTGGCCCAAATAGTTAGATAAATAGTGTACCAACCTGAAAAATCCCTCTATCCCACTTTACTGATTTCTCCTAGGTGTCCACATGGTTTGGAAAATAAATTTTCATATATGTGAACCTTATATTTATCCTCTATCTCACAAATCAAAATTTAAAATAGTAGTCACATAGTTTCTACATACCATGCTCAAAATGCACACCTATAGAAATTACCAAAAAAATTCTAAATGGTTACCAAAACCTCAAAAACTACATAAAAAATGTTTGTATAATTAAAAATAATAAATTGATAGATACATTCGTGAAACTATGGGTGCTATATTATACCCAAAATAACCCTTTCCATCCATATTATATAGTAAACCATAATTTTTTTGAATGGGTTCCAGCTATTTTACATTGATTTTTTTATCTTGTTCCCATGTCTCTTCCTGAATATGACCATGTTTTAAAAAAATCACACTAAAAAGATGCCTTTACCACAGAAATATGTATATCACATATCCACAACCTACACTGCCACATGCCCTAATGATTCATCTAAAACTAGGTCAACCCGTTACCATAAAATGACGTGGTCATGATCAGGCTGACACATTTTCTATTGAGTTACATAGAATGAATTATACACAACACTAAACTGTGGTGGAAATTTCAACCAATATTCCACCTCACCAACCCTTTCATGTATCTCAAAAGGGCATATATATCAAGGAGATACCATTACCTGATTCTCAAAAAGACAATGTACAATATTTTGAGTGAATCTCAAGAACAGATGATCACTCACCTTAAACGACAATGACTATTGAGGATGATCCACATATGATTTTTGATGACCCTAAGATATCTCCATTATTTTTCTAATTGACTAAATATTCTATGTTGTCTCATAGAATAACCTCATCCCAACCTATAATGTCTCACCTCATTCCACTGAACAAATTGGAGAATTAAAAGGACCCCCATACAATACTTCAAAAAGATCCACATATATGAAGAACTAATATTTATTGTTAAAATATAACTCCACTAATGGTATGTGATCTTCTGTCGAGCCTCCAAAATCTATTACAAAATCCCATATATGTATTCAAAATATTTTATCATCCTTTTGGATTGTCTATCTGTTTGATGATAACATGCCATATTCAATATCAACTGAGCCCCAAGGGATTTCTATAAGGATTTCTTGAAACAAGATATAAACCCCAGATCTTTTTCTGATACTATCGATAGTGGTACTCCATGCCTCTTTGCCACTTATTAGATATACATATTTTTTACAAGTCCTCAACCATATGAGATTATTTAATAGGGATGAAATGGGCCGACCTTATGAGCTGATTCACTATCACCCATATCAAATTTTTTTCCATACCATTATTGGGAGACCTATTACATAATTCATAGCTATATGATAACATATCCCAAAAGGAATAAGTAAATAATTCAAAATCCCTGATGGCAACTGATTTTGTACTTTAATCTTTTGACAAGATATGCATCTCCGAACGAACTCAACCACCTTTATTTTCATACTAATGGAACATATTTTTTAATTCAATACCTTATACATATAATTTATTCTTGGATTAATATCCCATCTCAAATAGTTTAAAGCATGAAGAAAGTGTTCCTAATAATCCATAGATAAAATTATCCAATTTTTGAACCATAGAATTGAACTCCCATCCAACCTCCAACCCTCAATGATCTCCCCATCATTGAATTTTTACCTCCTAGAAATTCATTCTAAATTAAATATTTGTTCCTCTTTAACTATCTACATGAAATCTAGAATGAATAAAACTCAAAATAAAACCACAAATTCACCACGATATTGAAATTCCAAGTGAATGACATTTTGTACTAACATTAACATCTATTATTATAAAGCATTTTATTCCAACTGAGCATAAGTATTTATTCATGATGCATCCACCACCAAATTCCATTTACCTGATGTACACATCAATTTATATTCAATCATTTAAAGATACTCCATCCATCTTATTTATAGCTTGCTCAGATCCCTTTGGGATAAAATATTTTTCAAGATTATATGATTTTTTAACATTGAAAATTTATTATCAAAGATGTAGTGACATCCCATCTTCAATTAATAGATTACAAAAAATAACTCGAAATCATGTGTTGGGTAGTTCCAATCATGAAACCGTAACTATATTGAGCCATATCAAACAACATGATCTCACTACACGAGAACACATCCCATACTAGAACCTATTTTTTAGGATTTTGTTTCTATACTAGGCATGGTTAGTCACATGGTTAGGAAGAACTATGCACTAACTGTGTTTGATGATCTTGTAAAATTGGTACCAAACATGGTAGGCCCACAATGTTAGAAAAACTTATCACCAACTATTCAAAATCCCACCATACTACATTCCGGGGTTTTCCTAGACGACTGCTTGGACTGGAGAAACCATGATCCTAGCCATTCCCATTACACTTATCCTCTGTCTCATTATGCGTAGCATCCGATAGGAGTTTCATGGTTTCCATAGACCATTATCAAAGAGTTAACCTATAGAAAATCCACAAAAATATTACATAAGTTTTCCAAACCATCCCAAACATAACTCAAAGAATTTATATACTTAAAATACATAAATGAAGCGTGACTTACTTTAAACCAAGGGCTCTACATCATGTGTTTTACTACAAATATTATTTTGAAATATAAATGATTTAATTACATGATTGTAAGTTATTATTAATTTTTAGTAAAAAATTAATTCCATAAATTAGAGCACAACTCTAATCCATTAATTATTTAATTTAATAAAAAATTAAACAATTTTTAGTAAAATATTAAAATAAATATAATTTTTGATAAAAAATATGATCAATGAATTTTACAGTTCACTATGAAATATTATATTTATAATAAACTAGTTAGTAAAAATTATAAGTTTTATGTTTATATTATTAATGTCAATGTAATGAATACAACTAAAAATTGAAATTATATATATTTAAAAATAAATAATACTTGATTAAATGATATAAAATTCATAAAAAACATAAATTAATCCAAGTGAATTGGTTAACACTGAATATAACCACCATAATCATATTATTTTTTCAATTTTCATGTTATAATATAAATTATTACCCCAAAATTGTAGAAATCCATTTTTCCACATCAATAGTTAATGTGGTTAAATATGGGTTAAAATAAGAAGATAAGGGTAGAAATATTGACAATACATATCTCATTTTTATTGGACGAGGGAATGTATAACCATATTAATATTATCATATAAATTAGTCTGTTTTGTTTCATTTGGTTTTAAATATTATTTTAAATTAATTAATTATTTTTGAGAGATTCCATGAGTTTCCCCCTTCTATTATAAAATGTGACAACTTCTTCTAATTTATTCACACATAAAAACCAATTTTTTTTTGAAAAAACACTACCCAAATACCTTATGAATGCCCCCCCCCCCCACATTATAGTTGTCTTAGTTTAGATAGAAAACAAACCTGAGTGGTATTAAGGTGTCAATAAAAACATATTTCTCTAATAAGAGGTATCACTTTTAATTGATCATTTTTTGTTTTGTTTGTTATTTGATATCACTAAATCCTTTTTCAACCCTTATAAAAAAATAACTACATAATAATCCATATATTAATATGTTTTTATGTTTTTTTTTTCATAACTTATATCCAAATACATTTCCATAAAATGTGAAATGAATTCATTGATAGCGTGTACGATTGACTACCACCTCATGTACAGATGTAAGTCTTTTTCTATCACCATCTCTCAAGGATAACAATAATGGTGGAATTAATTAGTTTATGTGATATAGATGAAACTCACATTTTTATACATTTTATTCAATAATTAAATGTTTATAATCCCCCCAAAGTATTATTTTATGGGTAATTGTCACGTTTTTAGGTTTTTGTATTATTTTGAGATTAAATACAAATAGTGGCCAATTATAGAATTTTACATATTTTAACTGACATATATATTTCAATAAAATAATTTTAAATATTGATCCAAATAAAATGATTATTCTTTTAGGATTCCCTAATTTATGGGCTAAATATTTATCTTCTGATCTAGGATAAAATTCCACCGTCTACAAGCTCGAAAAAATTAATCAAGTTTGAGAATGATTCTGGACGACATGTTGGACCCCACCTCAACTATTAAAGCATAAATCAGTATAGACAAAGGAAATTATGGTTGATACGAATGAATTTCAAATATATTTAAATGGTGAATTCTGAAAATAATTTTTATGGAGATATTTAACCATTAAGGTTCCATTTAATGCTCTAAATTGGGAAAAATATGGAAATATTCATCTAGAATTAATGTTTCCATGTACATTTTCCATATATTTTATTAAAAAGTTTATTCAAGTAGAAATATTGGATTCAAACATACAAGATAATTTTTCAAAACATTTATAAATATGAAAATCTAGATTCGGATATAAAATTGGCCTGTAACGTGTAAAAATTTGGCAAAGAGATTCTGATGCCTAGATATCACATTTTTTTGCCAAAAAATGTATACCCTCTCCTTCTCAAAACATTAGAACTTTGTGTGGCCATATTCTATAGTTTTATTGTTCCATTAATGATTTAATATTATTAATAAATTTTATTATATGATAGTCTTGTTTTTCTTCTTATTATCTAATATTTTATTATTTTACGTTTTCACTCTAATCTTCTCACCTATGAACTATTATGCTCATTATCATGAGTAGATAACTCGAGGAATATCCCAATGGAGTTATAAAATTATGAACCCACGTTTCTGAGGTATTATTTTCATTATTTATTATTTTTTTAGATTTTGAATGAGGGTGATCATAGTGGGAATGGTGCCTTTGTGTGTCCACTAGCCACCCAAGGTTTAATTATCACTTCTGTAATAGTTGCCTCGATTGAGGAGGTGGATGTGTGGTGTCCCAACGATCATTGAGAGCACAATATATTCAAAAAAATATGCATAGTAGGATGTTCAAACATATGAAAGATAATTTTAATTAATTAAATTATAAAATAATTAAGAGACGATGAAGGTTCACACAGGGTGATTCTCTCGAGAATGTCTCCTTTTATTTTAACTTCATTATGTTTTCTTTCATTATGTTGGCCTTGGTTATGAATGTTTAATTTAATATTTCAATTAAAATTTTAAAATATTCATTTCAAGTCATATTATTTTATAAATAAAAAATATATATAGAAAATATATTGAATTTGAAGTTGTGAGTGATTAACCGCAATAACTCCTCAAGAGATCGACCTAAGTCAGTCCTTTCTCTGAGTTTAGTTATAAACATTTTTAAGAGCGCATACGACAATGATTTATAAAATTGACATCGTTCCTGGGGAGCTATGTGGGCTTCATTCATTACTTTTATTCACATTTTAAAATAATTTTCCTGTTATTAAAAAAATGAAATCCTAAATTTCAAGAAAACTAAAAAAGATTGTCTTTTTGTCCATGATGTAATCAACTTGTGATTATTATATGAGGAATTAAAACTATCTAGTGTAACAAGAGTTAGAAATTCAAAAATCTCATATGAAATAGCATCAAGAAGATATAAAAGGGATAGAGACAAAAAAGGAATTGCATATGGAATATATACATTCATGTTAAGATAATCTTGAACATAATATAGAACCTGAACAAGAACAAGTGGTGTAAGATATTTCACCATTCATTTTTTATGTTAAAGAATCTAAGGTGGGTGAGAAGGAGATTCAAAAAATATTAATCACATCCTCCTACACTCAACTATTTATCAGGGATGTCCTAGAAGTACACATGCAAGCTGATGTAATTATGGGAGATCAATATATTCAAGAAGAATCCTGAAACCACTTTGTTAAAGATAACCCGCAACTTGATCTCCCCATCCATAAAAATTAACAATCAATATCTCTCTACCTCTATCTTACATTGGTAGACGATAATGAAGATTCACTTAATGAGATAGAGTATCCAATGTTCCTACCAGATGAGATAAATTTCCATGTTGACATACATGAATGGGATGTTTCATTAAGGATTCTTCATGTTTTAAAAAAAATACAAGTAAAAAATACAAATAAAATTAGATATTGATAGATAAAATAAAGATAAATAATGATAAACAAACTATAGAGGAAGATGAAATATATAAATGAGATATATAGAAAAAGTGAATTGAATACAATTTAGAGAATTACTTTGATAATATAAATGAAAAATACAATAAAAAAATATATTCTCGAAAAATGTATCAATTAAAAATAATTAATTAAAATAAAGAATTTAAAATTTTTAAAAAAGAAAAATTTTAAAAATTAAGATTATTAAAATTAAAATGATAAAGATAATAATTCGTAATTATATATAAAGAAAATGAAATTTTAAAAATAAAATATATTGTGAAAAAAGTGGAGAAAAAAGACTAAATAGAAAAAGATAATAATAAAATTAAAATTTGAATGATGAAAATTGGGAATATTATAAGATATTATGAAATTTAAAAATAGAAGTTAAAAAAAGAACCAAAAAAAATTTAGAAACAAAAAATATCAAAGGATAAATACAGAAAATGATAAAAATTTAAAAAAGAAAATAATATAAAAAACTATTTAGATAAATATTAATAAAATCCAGTTTAATTAAATGATATAGAATAATAAATTAAAGATTAATAAATAGTGAAAAAATAATATATGAAATAAAACATGAAGAAAATGAAATAATAAAAATGAAGATAAATAGTTTTAGAAAAAAATTAAAAATAAATAAAATTTAAAGAATATTAATAAATAAAATTTTTATATAAAAAGTAATTGTATAAAGAAAGAAAAATCTAAAAAATAGTATAATTAATGAAAATGAAAATAATTTTAATGATATATTTATTTATTATTAGAAAAATTATGTAATGATAAAATAATATAAAATGAAATCAAATAATTTTTTTAAAAAGAAATGATATGTTTTAATTAAAGAAAAAAGAATCTAGAAATAAAAAAATATATAAATATTGAAATTATAATGAAATAATATGATAAATATGATGAAAAAATAGAGAAAATAAAAAAATAGAAATAATGAATGCAAAAAAAAATAATGTGATAAACCGAATGATTGATAAAAAATAAAAAAATAAAAATTACCATAAGATAAAAATGATTTCATAATTGAAAATATTAATGAAAGAGATAAAATATAATTTTTTTAAAAGTATTTTTATGAATAATTAATGTAAAATTTATTATAAAAATAATAGATATTTGAGAAAAATCTTAAATAAAATATGAAAAGTTTAAATTTCTAATTAAAATAAAAAAATTTATATTTAAATAATAAAAATTATGCAAATATATTAAAAAAATAAAGTGAAAATGAATGATCAAAAAATATAATTGAATAAAATTAGATGACATATGAATATTAGATAAAATATAAAAATATGAAAAGATAAAGGAATACGAAAAATAAACATATAATAAGAATAAAGAAAAAATATATAATGGAGAAGAGAATAAGAAACTTGGAAACAATAAAATAAAAAATATTAATAAAAAATTAGAAAAAATCATAATAGAAAAAATATAATATATATTATAAATAATTTATAGTAAAAAGTAATAAATAAATACATTAGATATAAAATAATTAGTAAGAAAAATAAAATAAAATAATTACATAAATAAATTTGGGAAAAATTGTTATGAAACTCACATTTTCTAACATTTTATTCTATAATTAAATTTTTATAATCCCACTATAGTGTTATTTTATGTCTTATTGTCTATTTTTTAGGTTTTGGTGGTATTTTGAGATTAAATGAAAAAATAGTCAATTCTAGAATTTTACCAGTTTCAATTAACTTCTGCATTTCAATAATATTTTTTTTATTATTGATCCAAATCGAATGATTCTTTTTTTTTGAGATTCTTGGATTTATGTGATAAGTATTTTTCTTCCAGACAAATATCTAATTCAACCATCTACAAGACCAAAAAATTCAATCTAGTTGGATAAAGATTCTGGATGACATGGTGGACCCCACCAATTTCACTACAGCATAACTATGGATAAACATGATAAATTATAGAAATTATTATTGAATTTGAAATAGATTTAAATGGAGAATTAATAAAATAAATTTTAGGGAGATATTCCTTCATTAAGGTGGCCATTCAATGCTTGAAATTTGGGATAAAATTATGAAACATTCATCTAGAATTAATCTTACTGAGTAAATACACCATATCATTTTTTACAGAAGGAGAATAAAGTTGAAATTCTGGATTTAAATGAAAAAGAAAAAAAGGAATAACATTGAATAATGTCACAATTTTAGATTAATCCATTAAATGGGCCGACCACTTGAAAAAAATAGGAGAAGTGACTCTATATCCAAGATATCATATTTTTTCCTGAAAAATGTATCCCCCTCCCTCTCAAACAATTATCACTTTGGGTAGATATCATCTGAATTTCTATAGATTATTTTATTATTTAATAGTAATATTCAATTTCATTATATCATTGTCTTTTTTTCTTCTCATTCTCTTATGTTTTTTCATTAGTGTTTTCACTCTGATCTTCTCCACTGTGAACTATTATGCACATGATCATAAGTAGCTAACCTAAGGAAGTTCTCAGGGGAGTAATCCAATGATGAAAACAAGTATTTGAGCTATCAATTTCAATATTTCTTATTTTCTTAGAGTTAGGCTTAGGGGGGGTTCTTTGTGGGAAAGTCACATTTGTGTATCCACTTTCTACCTGAGGTTTATCTTTCACTTATGCAATATTTTCCCTCAATCGGGGAGGTGGATGTGCGGTCTCTCGACGATCATTGAGAAAACTATGTATTAAAAAACATATTAAGGGGGATATGTTGACAAATACAATGGATTATTTTCATTAAATAAATTCATAACTTATTAAGAGATGATGATGGTTCACACGAGGTGATTCTCTCAAGAATGTCTCTTTTTATTATTACTTCATTTTTTTGCATTCATTGTGTTAACATTCCATCTGCTTGTTATATTTTAGTTTTGAATTTTAAATTCTAAAATATAAATTTATGGTCATTATATTTTATAAATAATATAAATATATATATATAAAAATTTTATTATAAGTAATGAGTGATTGGCCATAATATCACACCAAGAGATCGACCTAGGTCATCCAATCTGATGTACATAGTTATAAATATTTTTCAGTGCACATGTGATAATGATTCAACATATATTATTGAAATATTTATCATTTTAAAAAGTTTATATATCATTTACCTTCTTACCATTCCATGCACCAAAAAACAATAACGTCATTCATGCGTATATGTGGATTTCCACCTCTATGAAGGAATATGATTTGTTTTCATCACCCCATAACATGGTTTATATATATGATAGAATTTAAATATATGATATTATATGTATGATATTTTTATAATTATGGAATGAATAAATTATGCATACATTTTTTAATGATCATTGAGAGGTGAAAATGATACTCATGCGTATATATGGACTACCATCTCAATGATTGTAACAAAGTTAATTTTTGAGAATCATATATAATGGTTTAAATTGAACGTAAAATTATTATATAGAAATGATAATAATTAAATTATTATTATTTTATAGATTTTTTAATAATGACATTTATGACCATATTCATGATACTGAATTAATTTTGGACTTATGAACTGAATAACATCAAAACAATCAACATGATCTTATATAATTTTTGTAATTTTTATAACATTTAATGAAAGGAAAATAAAAATTGAAAAACGTCTTTATGAAATTAAAAATTAACCTAATATTATTATTTATAATGATAAATAATCATTGTTACATGTCAGACTCATTGAAAGAGAAATTATTTTAAGACCCCCATTTTAAAGTTCTTCTTTAATTTCATTTTATAGTGGTTAATAGAAATGATTTTTTAAATATAAAAAATAAATTTATCTTCCATAATTTAGGAAAAAATTATATTTTGAATCTTACATTAAAATTTTACATGGCCATTTTGAAATAAAATGTTTTCTTTTTTATGTGGGAAATTTTTCTAAAAATATGTGATTTAAAAAAAAAATTTCCTTAACAATATTTTTTATAAAGAAACATTTTAGGATTTTTGATTATTTTATGGTTCATGGGAATTATTATGATTATGTGAGGTTCCTTTATAAATCAGAGACATTTGGTTTCATTAAAACCTCAAACCCATTGGTTACTCTAGAGAAGAAAGTCAACCATATGGTTATTCCATATATGTTACCGAGTTAACTGATTAGGTTTATATAAAAAGAAAATGGGGATATGCCATGATGGGTTTTACAAGATTAAATTTTTTTTAATCCTGATTATTTATGATAGTTACTCTAAAGTAATGATCAGAACCTCAGTATGGGGGTCTTCCAAGTGTAGCTGTAATATCTACTCCTATGATTTTCCAACATTCTACCATGTTTTATCTATGTTTTCTATATTTTTGAAAATATTATTTCAAAAGTTATGTTTTTTTCCTATATAAAATATTAATTAAATAATATAAAAGAATAATGTGATAAAAGTAAGTATATTTTTTATTATCATGTTTATCACTGGTCAAATAGTTATCTTTCTATTTATTAATCTTTCTGGTCATTTTGTGATCATATTGAATTTTAGACTGCTTTTCAAAGTGATTAAGGGATCATACAGACATGGATGATTATAGAAATAAAATTAGTAAACTATATCATGAAAATAAATCATGTTTAATTACAATGACTTTTATTTCCTGAAAAAAATGTATATTACATAAGAGATCCCACATGTAATGTATGGGTTCAGTTTTTAATTGTTTGTGATAATTCTCTAAAACTATTATCCTGAAAGATCCTAATAATTTTAAGAATGTGAATTCTAATTAAGAAAAACTATAATATTAAATTATTAAGGCTAGTTACTTACAATTGTTATCAAATGAAGGTTTAGATAACTTTAGACATTACTATATATTTTAAAAAGATAAATATATCATAATGGCTTTATAATTTTAATATTTTTCATATCATTAAAGGTATAGAATATCGTTTTTAGGATTATGATATTAAATTTTAAGGTGGATAATGATATTAATTTATACATTTATATTTGAGTAAATTATAAGTTATTATATTTTTGGATGAAAAAAATTGGAATGAGACTACCTTTAAAGAGAAAACATTTCTTCGATGTTAAAAATGTTAAACTTATTCTTGAGGATGTTTCTAACATTTCTTGGAATATCAAAAGATTTATCATTTCCCAAAAAGTGAAAAACAATAGCTCTAGTGAAAACACTTCATGTGTGGCATGTCTATGTGGATTGAACCCACAACAAAAGGCTGAGAAGAGCACATCACTAATGACTGGTAAACATGATGTTCTAGTTATTATCATATTGTTTTTCATCATTTGAAATATTTAAAGAATAAAGTGTTTGTTCATTTGGGTAATATATGTTTTCAAAAATTTATAATCATGATATTGGAAAATGTTTTAGTGATTATGTGATTAACATTATTTTGGAAGAAATTTATTATTTTTAGAACCCTATATGCTTATGGTAAATAGAACCATTTGATATTTTATTTGGGGGAATAAATATTGAATTATATTTTCGAAGCATATATTGTTATATTCGATTTATTGTGATTCATGATAAATATAAAAATTAATATCATATCCCTATGATTATCAAATTAGGTTAATTACACTTTTTATGAGACTTTATAAGTCAGTGATGTGATTTGGGGATAAATATTAAAATTATACTGAAGACTATGTAATCAAATCCTCCTGATTTTAGTGTTTTAATATTTTTTAAAAATATTTTTGATGAATTTTTATGATAGTTATTTAAGGAAATATTTAAGTATATTTTTGTGTATTGCAATTGATTGTTAATGATTAAAGAATTTTTTCATCATATAATGGTTTTTTCTTTTTTGGGAATTATATTATCCTGAAATAACATATTAGTTTTTCTTAATTTTTAAATACAGTAGAAATATATAATTATTATTATGTGGATTTTTTGATACATATAATTTTATTCTAGTGCATGAGGCCTGAAATATTCATACATATTATTTGGATTAAAAGATGAGTTTATGGTGGAAATTGATTTAAGGATGAAATTATACTTTTCAAGAAATAATATTTCCCTACATTCTTGTTATATATGGGAATAAAACTTATCAAAATTTGTAAAATGAATTTAAAAACCAAAAAAAAATATTCATTTTATTTTCTTACAGATTAATCAGTGCCCTTATATTTCATCATATGTTTACTATTTTGTGAGTGTTTTCTTTCTCATGGTCAAGTTCTTTATCTCTCTTTAATAGTCCATGAGATAATGTTTCTCTTCCATATGCATTTTTTGACATCCTACTTTTTTTATTCTACATGGAAATAGTATGTGTTAATCTAGATTAAAATATAAAATCCCCTTCTCCATTTTCAATAAGAATATTTATTTACCCTTTTTATGTTTTGGGTTTTCAGTAATGGTATTATGAAAATAAAAACCATAGTTACGGAGCCCAAGTACAAAATTATAAAGTAGAAATATCCAAAATAGGGTAGAGTGTAACATACCATGTAATGATAGAATACATAATTTTAATATTCATTATTATTCATGAATTATCTAGTTATTTCCATTAATAATATATTAAACAATTCTAAAAAAAGAAAACAATTTTATTAAATCAATTTTTTATAAAATTTTATATAAAATATTAATTTCTAATTAACTGAATTTTAATTTGAAAAATATTAATTTTATTATTAAATTAATCATGTTAGAATTATCTTAGGATTATTATCTTATATATTTATGAAAATATATATTTTTCAAGGAAAAGTGAATAATACTGATTTGTTTATTGAAAACTGCAATTATTTTAAATTATTTTCTAGTTTAAATTATTTTTTATTAGATTTAAATTTAAATTATCTAAATTATATTTAATAAAATATAATTATATTTTTAAATTTAATTTTATACTTTAATTTAGTGTAAAAAATTTTATATTTAAAAGGTATTTTTTACATATAACTATTCTTTTGTTGCTTTTTGTCTGTTTAATTTAAAATTAATTTTCAAAATTATATAATTTCAATTTTTAAAAATTATTTTCATATTTTTAATTAGTGGGTACATATATAGTAAATAGGTTAATTTATTAAATATAAATAGTAACTTATGTAATTTTGGTTACCACTATAAAGGTCCAATCAGGTAATTGTTGATAAAAAATAAAATGATAAGGACCATAAAATAAGAAAACACCTAAAGAAATATTGTTTTTCTGGGTATATATGATCCAAAATCAGACAACATTAAAATTTAAGAACTTTTGGGGCCACTTGGATAACATTATAACCTTTCATTTATTTAGTTTCATAAAATTTCAAACATGTCGAACTATTGTTTTTAATAACAGTAATATTCTAAACATGGTCATTTAATATTATATTTTAAAATATAAATATCATTTTGAAATAAAAAATATTTAACTTCAACATGGTGATTTATTTTCAATTTTTTTATAAAAATATTTAATTTAAATTCTTACACAACTCGGGTTGAGTAACTAATTAATATATTAAAAAATAAAATAAATGTAATAAAAAATAATAAAATAAATAATATTTTGAGATATAAAATATAATTAAATAATTTTATTTATGAAATTAACATGTTAGGGATATAATAAAATAGTTTTATTTAATTATAAGTTTTATAATGAGATGGTATGACACCATCCATCGGGACAAGCCTGTGCATGTATGGGAGAGCCTAGCCGAACAGCCATGCGAAAGTGGAGAGTTGATTTCACGTTGAAGATGTTGGGGAGGAGCAGTTCCATGTAGTTATTCGTGGATGTATGTAATGTTTGAAGCCTATAGGAAATTAATTCCTCTAATGCCTATAAGTCATGTAATACTTACACCTATGGGTCTTTTAAGGGTTCCACCTTACCCCTTGAAAGGTGGATTATCAAAATCAATAAAAAAAATTAAGGCATTAGGGCCATTGGAGGTTATAATGATATTATGATAGATAATGTAATGAAAAGTTCTGAAATTTGACATTAATTAATTTTTATAATAAATAACATATTGTTAAATGATATAGAATTCCAAAAAATATATATAATTTTCCAATTTATATGGATAAAGACTAAAATTTCATCCATTATCAATTTATTAGTATTTTTTATTTTATATAAATTATATTAACCCTGAATTTATAGAAACCGTTGATGTCACACTAAGAGTTAAATGGGTCATATAAGCATTAAATCCACATTATAAAGGTAGAAATATAGTCAAAACATATATTATTTTATTGAATGAGGTTATTTAAACATTTTTTCATATTTTATTCAAAATATTTATATTTTTGAATAGATTAGTATTAAAAAATATTTTATATTAAATTAATATTTTCAACGAATCAAAGAGTTCCCCTACCCTCTTTTAGAAAAGAAAACATCTTCTTCTCATTTATTCACACTTAATAACATATTTTGTTAGGTCAAACACCATCCAAATAACTTTATATAATACTTAATATCAATATAGTTATTTTGTTTCAAGACTACCCTTAGAGGTACTATGGTGTTAAACGAAAGATATTTTAGGAAGAAGAGGAATCATTTTAAATCTAGAATTTTTATTTTTTTTATTAAAAACAAACCCAAAAAACATTCTCAACCATTATAAAATAATAAATAAATAATTACCAATATACTAAAATTGAATTATATTATTGTAGTTACCAATATCCATATCCACATCAATCAAATGGGAAAATAAGTCATCATGCATGTGTAAAATAGATTATCACCTCATGAACCAATGAAATATTTTCTCCAAACATATCAATAAAGACTATTTATAATGATAGAATTTATTTTTATATATAATAATCTTGAAATATTATTCATTCTAAAAATATAATATATCAATTATGTTCTTACCTTAATATACACATAAAAATGATAACACCGCTTGTGCATACATGTGGACTATCACCTCCAAGAAGTGAGGTTATTAATTTTTCATCACCAAATCACATGGATGATATATATAAGTAATATTAAAGAATTAATATGATATATATGATATTATAGTAATTATTTAACAATAAAATAATACTTTCTTTATTTCATTAATGATCATTGAAAAATGGATACATTACTAATGTGTATGTATGGACAACGGTCCATATGATTTAACATAGTTCATTTTTCATAACCATATGTAAAAGATGAATTTGAATGTATAATTGATGTATAAAATTAAAATTAAGTAATTATTAGTATTCAATAGATTTTTACATAATTACCATTATTTCCATAGTGATGTTACCAAATTCATTTTGGGATTATAAACTGAGTACTATAAAAACATACGACATTAATTTAAATATTTTTTTATATAATGGTATACAATGAATAATAAAATTTAGAATAGTTCTTAATTATATATAAAGTAACATATTTTTATTATTTAGGTGGATAAATAATGTATATGATGATTTATAATCAAGGTATGATACTGTTGTTTAAAAAAACTCTTAAAGTTCTTTTTTAAAATATTTTTACAAAGGTCAAATGGAATTATTTTTTACATATACATAATGAATGGATTTTCGAACCATTATTATTCATTAATATTATGAATATTTATTTTAATGTTTTCCTATAAATTTTAGAATAATTATTTTCCCTTTTTATGTGCGTAATTTTTCTAAAAATATGTGATTTTAAAATAAAAATATTTTTTCCATAAAAAATGTTTTTACAATGAATTCTTTAATGCTTTATGATTATGATATGGTTCTTTTCAATTTTTATGATAACATGTGGTTTTATTAAAACCCTGGATGGGTCATTAAATTTTAACATCTAATGAATTATGTAATCCAGAGATGTAAGTTGACTGTATAGTTATTCTATATACGAAACAGAGTTAACCAATTTTGATTCTCCTATGTGATAATGAGAATATGTGATGATAGTTATTCCAATTGTAACATTAGTGATTAATAATGAGTATCTATAGTGGTTACTAGAATGATCCCAATGTTACTAACATGTTATATATATGTTTTATAGGGGTTTTAGATGTTTTCATTCAGAAAAAATATTTGTTTTTTAATATATAAATGATTAATTCCATAAACTAAAAGAAAAATTTGATAAAGGTATGTATATTATTTATTTTCATTTTTTTCATGGGACTAATGGTTTTCATTCCTTATATTTCCCTTATTGAGCTTTTTATGACCACCCTATGTTTTAAAAAGGTTTTCATAGGGTTTAAGGGAGTGTAGGGACAAGGATGTGGTGTAGAAGTTAATTTTGAGAATTAATCATGAAAATAAATCATGTTATATTATAAATACATTTTTTATATAAATAGTGTATATTTCAGAGTTTTTTTCACTTTTACATTATGTGTTACGAGTCATCCCTTGGGGCACGTGTCGTGACTACCCCACACCCACCTTCCCCGTGCCAGTGGCCGACGACTAGCACTGAAAGGTGTATTCCCTAAAATGGGAAGATATTTCCTTTAATCCTATACAAACTCATGGTTCATGAACACAAAAAGAAGAAATAGTGATGTAAACTACTATAGTAAAAAAGGAGTGTTGAAAGTAAAAGGGGATAAAATACTAGCCCTACTGAATGTACAAGTACAACTAAAAGTAAAAACACAACTAAAAGAAACAATACAAATGGAAAAGGGAGTGAAGCTACTATATTGTCCTTTGGGGATCCTTCTTGAAGGGTTTTCACATATCACCTTCTCAGCACTCCACATCTGCATGTATCCTCTTTGTACCACATAGTTCGGGCTCCCTCAAACCTCAGCCTAACTTATCATCGTCTGCACAAGACACAACACGGTGTGAGTGAAGTTGAGCATGGGTGAGCATAACAATACTCAGTAGGGACTCCAAGTCCCCTGAAGTCCACTTCATAATTCCACAAGGAAAACCACATGGCATGATATAAATCAGTAAGCACAAATCAAAATACATAGCTCAATTAGGGTCTCAACTTCATCTAGATATATAACTTAGAGAAACAGGATATGATGCTGACCCACACAAGATCACTATGATTGCTAATAGCCAGAAAAAGATTCTATAAGCCTAGGAACAAGTAACATTCCTCGTCACAACGTTAGACACCTCAGCTACAAGAGAACCCATATTCTATCGAGTACAGTGGGCCTGCCATATCACACAGAGGTGCTTCCCACTAAACTTGAACTGCTGATGTACTCCACCTCATCGCATATCTTGGGTCTTCCGGGTCACACAGAGCTGCTCCCCCAGAGTGGCCTACTAAGTTACTCCATCCCATAGATTACTGTGGCCTCTTTCCACTGTGGCCTGTTGAGGTACTCCTCTCCTTCACTTTTTGTGACCGTCAAGTCAATCTGAGTCGAAAAGTCACCAGTCATAAGGTCCCATCTAGTCGTAGGTTTCAATACGTAGTGTACTTGGGAGAATGGCTCCCCATGCCATCATTCGTATTTCAAACCGCATAAATTATCACAAAAAATTATCCTGTTGGTCCTTTGTGTCATAAGGGATCCAACGCAACAAACAGCGTGTCAACCGGATGCCCGGTCTGTTCGTTATTAACATTTCTGTGCCGAGAACCCGGTTGGATTCGGGTAAGATCAAACCCATCCACACTCCATGATTCTAAAAAAGTCTCATGGATTAAGTCAAAACGACCATATTACTACAAGGATACCAACACCGTAGACGGTTCATCAAACAGACATCTGGTTCTCGAGATAAGGCCCATTAACTGTTTCTGGGCCAGTTTGGGCCCCGGTTCGGTCTGACATGATTTGGGTTGGGCTGCGGTGGACTACGCCTGCTTCGCTGATGTCCGTCATGGACTGCAAAAATGGTTGGACCACAATGGAGGCCTACCCCATCTAGGGAGGGGCCCGTAATGGGACAGCCCGACCCGTGGTGGGGCATGACCCGACCGGAGGGGCGCGACCTAGCCTACTGGGTGGAGGACTGCTGGGCAGGCAGCCTCTCCCACTAGATGGTGGTCTATCCATGAAGGATGTAGCATGCGGTGCTTCTTCCAGGCAGGTCAGGGGAGCCGATCCCCCGAGATCCTGAACAGACAAAGTCTGTTCGAACATAAAAGCGACGGTGCCACATGGGAACCAACCGGTCACCGCGTAACCCACCGAAGGCGTGACTTCCACCTCATTCAACACAGCCCCGGTCAAGGTCTCATGCTCACAGGCAGCGCACGATAGTGTGCCACCCTTCACTTTTTTGGTCGATCGACCCGTCGGCCGCCTTTTCCGTCTATCGCGTCCTCATTTAGGGGCGTGCGTTGGCATGCCATATCCTTGGTAGATGGTTTGTGTCACCACAATGGCGGTCTTCCCTGAAATATGCAAGGGTAACAACATTGCACAGAGTTCAAGTCAGGTTCGTTAGGCCTACGCCCTCCAGGTTATCTCATGATCAAAGGGAGGATAAAATGGGTTTAACTATTTCTTTAATTAAACAACATACAAAACCCTAGAAGGATAACAAGTGACAACCTCCCAAAAACGAATGATTCGTGGATCAACCCATTAGTCGGTTGACCAACGTTCTTCCTATAATCTCAAAAAAAGAAAGGTGGAATCAAAAAATGAAAAAACGATATAACCCCCAACCTCGTAACCCGTTGGAGAGAATCCATGGCTTGTGGGCCAATCTTGTTCCTCATTTCTGCAACCGGTTCACAACGACGACACTTTCACGTATTCCTTTGGGTCGTGGATCGGTGTCGTCCGACTCCTCCCACTTGGTCGGATCATTCTCTTATGGGTACAGCATTGAGGCGCAGCTTTATCACTTCATTTCTTGGAGATGATATGCAGATACCCCTCTCAAGCTCCATATATATAGGAGAGGGAGAGGGTAATTAATGACGTTGGAGTTTAAGGGGCCTCATTAATTAAGAATCTTCTTAATTCCCCGATGACGTTATTACTTAGGGTTGGTAGGTCAAGACATTTATTGGCTTGACACATCACTGGTCACACCCCCTATACTTTCCCATTGGAGGATATTAAATAATTAACAAAATTAATTTATTTCATTTCTTTTAAAAAGTCACAAAACATAACTTTTTCTCCAGGCCTACCGTGGTCAATGTAATGTCTCCCTTAAGAAAATCCTAGTGCTGCGGATTCAACGGTGCCCTCTGATTTTTAATCTGATCAATGGTTTAGATATTAGAAAATGCCACTGACACATTTACTAAATATACCCGAAATAATTAAATAAATTATTAATGTTTTCCCTCGACTCACGACGGTCGAGGTTATGCTATGCCTAAGGAGAAAACACCCTAAAGAACCCAGCAGTAGTATCGGATTTTTAATCCGAGTTAACATTTAGATGTTATGGATTTTATAATAAAATAATTCTCACTTAATTATTTTATTAACGGACAAAAACTAACTTTCACTAGTGGCATGCACCGGCCAATTTTAGTACCAACACAATGAAATAATACCCTCATAAGTTTAGTGGTGGTCTTATAATTTCAATATAAGTTACTGTTCGTGTTTTAAAAGAATTATAAAAACAAAATAATTTTATTTAATTATTTTATTGACGATAATGGAATTTTTGGGTTTTTTTACAGGAGGCACGTGAAGTCTAAACATAAGTTGTTCCTATGATAAAATAACCATCCTAAGCCCAACTGTGCTCTCTGATTTCTGATCTGAGCTACTGTTTAATAGTTATTAAACTCTTTCAGGAAAACTACTTACGTGTGGTAATTAAAGCTTAACAAAACTTCAAAAAATTATTCCAGGAACATGGGGCCTCGAAATCAAGCGCTGTCAGATTTAGCAGTCTTGATGTAATTCCATATAATAAAAAACATATACAGAAATTCTGAGACATTATATTCTCCCCACCATAGGGATTTACCTCCCCCAAAGAAAAAAAAGGAAAAACAAACAAATGAGGGTACAAAGCACGAATCTGAGCCTCCTGATCCAATGTGATCTCTTGGAGGTACCAATGCTTCTACTGAATGCGCAGCATAGTTATCTACCACCCATGAATTCCCAGTCTTGTAGATCCTCAAAATCCATTGCTAACTCTGTAAAAGTCATCCCATTTTCAATATTCAGCTCGCCCTAGTTGATAACGTGGGATGGACCAGGCACAAATCTTTTTAGTTGTGACACGTGGAAATCATTATACACACACTACATCTGTGGGGAAATCGAGAGTCGGTATTCCACCTCTCCTACTCTGCTAAGAATGTAGAAAGGTCCGATGAACTTCAAAGATAACTTACCACCCTTTCCAAATATCCACAAACCGCATAGAGGCGAGACCCAGAGAATGATACGGTCTCCCTCATCCTATCGGTATAAGACTTCTTCCAGATCTGTGCAGTTTTCAATTTCTAACATGTGAGGCATCATTATACAAACTGTACTACTGCCTTCTTCAACCCTGGCAACCAGTGCTGACGTAAAAGGTCCTGGTATATCGTTTCCACACCTGGATGTACTGCCAAAGTGGATGTATAGAACTCGCTAAACACCTATTTCTATAGTTCCACCAGCACCATGGTACATCCCCTGAATATAATGACATGCTCCCCACCTTCAAATAATTTATCAGGTGCCTTCCTTGAGGATATCTGACCATGTTGAGCCTCATAGTTGTTGTCCCCAAGTTGGGCCTCCCTAACTCACTGGAGGAGTGGGGGAGTGACTATCATAGACTAGAGGTATGATTCTCTATCTTTATACACAAAGGATATCAGCAACATGACGAGCTGCTATGTCTCCTTACACAACAACTACGGACCATACCTCCTACTGAGTGCATATTCTACCATGTTCCACATCCAAGGAGTATAGACTATCTCCAAGTCCAAGTACATGAGGAACTCTAACCATCACCATTGTCTCGGATTTATGTCCTTCTAAGAGAAGGTATACCTGAGACACTTGTGATCAGAGTAGACTGTTATACATTCATCAATCAAGTAATTTCGCCACAACTTCATGGAAAGGACCATTGTAGCTAACTCTAGGTCACAGGTAGCATAGTTCACCTCGAGCAGTCTCACCTACCGTGAGCCATAGGTGATCACTACTCACTCCTATATCAGGACACACCCATGTCTTGTCCTTGATGCATCACAGTTGACTAAATACCCAACACACTCTTTTGGTAGCCTCAATATGGGGGCACTTGTCAGTCTCTACCTTAGCTCCTAAATGCTTTGCTGGCATCTCCCAGTTCACATGAAGGGCTTCCCCTTCATCGTTAACACAACCAAGGGTGCTGGTATGTTGGAAATGACAGGCATGAATCTCTAGTAGTTCCTATCCAAAGAAGAATTCCCTCATCCTTCTGCGAGGTAATCCACAAAAAATATTTTGAAAAGATGTCCCCAATCTCTACCACTCTTATCAGGAACTGAAAACTCAAAACACCTGCTGTTACGAGGCTATTTCTGGCCGACTCAAAAGTGATCGATTGAAACCTCATATTCACGAGTTTATCCTTTGCTGCACATGTTTTATTTTTCACCGACCTAGAAAAATCCCATTCTATCATTATAGATAAACCACATCCTTTTTTCCTAATATAGTCAATTTGAGTGTTTGCTTTGGATGTACAGTCCATACCCAAACTAATGTTGTAAGGCCTCGATGTTGCCCCTAATAGGTTCCAAATATAATCTCTTGCCTCAAGGGTTAGATCACACCGTCAACATAATTGTGATTATCAAGTATCCTCCCATGGGTATCTCATGATATGAGTTTCAAGTCAACAGTTTAACCGGAAACATTAGATCTTGGACAAGATTAATATAAGGAAGGAATAGTTGGTACCTATGTCTATTAATACGGTAGCCAGTAGTAGACACATACCATACCTCGATCCATTCCTAGAGCCCTTGTGTCGCACTCCTTGATCGCATATACCAACTCCATTCCCATGTTCCCTACCTCCCTGATCCTGGTGGGGACCACATGGGGGGGGGGGTTGGAACATATTGAAATGTATACCAACTCATGTTTCTCTCCTAGATTGGTTTCCCCATCTACAACCCAACAGATTTGTCTGTCCCTATCACATCCTCTTCCCAAAACATTTTACATGCCCAGGTCTTTGAGACTTGCATTTGTTTCTTACTTTACAATTGTTAACAAGCCATGTCTCCATTCACTTAGCCAAAGAATATTCAACCACAATGGTCCTCTCTATCACCTAAACATAAGTAGTAATGCATAGAGGAATAGTGTGGGATATGATGTCCCTAAACAGTCATCTCTTGTAGGTACGAGCCATGAATAACTGATCATACTGTATTCGTCGAGTACCAGGGACAGTCAGTACGCCTCTATGAATACTCAGCTACCAACATGTCATCCTGCCGAAGCTATAGAATCTCTAGGGAACTCTCATACATTATCACTTTAGGTAAAGAGACCCCTAATTTGATAAAGGTTTTCATGATTGTCCACAAAAGGTCATATGTTTTCATGATCAATGTAACCTAAACCTTATCATTATCTTGCTGAGCCACATAGAAGGCTGTCTACCTGGACTTCCATCTGATCGAATGGTTCCTTGGAATGATGGACACTTGGCTACCTCTACAAGACAGTCCATAGATTCTTTTGAGTTTGGATTGCATCAGAGCATGACGAGTATCTGATGGTAAAACATGTGTAATTCACTAAGCAAACATGTGTCCTCTACCGGTACCGTCGGTTGTAACTGCTAAGAAACATACAATGATATAACTGACACACTACCCAAAGGTACTATCTCAGGAAACCGTCCACATACCAAAGCCTCATCACTATATAGACTATCCTCATGGTCACTCACTGAAAAGGACTAATAGCTAAGATCAAAATCTACTCTACTGGTCTCTCAACCAGGAGGAAAATTGAAGCCATAGCCTCCAACCAGTTCTAAGCTGTCTGGGAATCTGTCTCTTCTCGAAACCTCAGAGGCCTCTACTACTGGAACTCATGCAACACGCTCAGTTGGCGTGCATCCTCAACTGCTGGAGTAGGTGGTAATGTCTTCTCAACGGGTAGTGGGGCTGCTGATACACCACTAGATGGTGCTAATGCCATATAAGGGCCCTGCACCGAGGCCTTATCGCTCGGTGGGCCGTCATTGCGTACTTTCTTAGGAATCCTAGATAGCTGTCTACACGGTGGCATCCTGATAAGGAATAGGAATTTCATGGTCATTAATTTATACCTATTGATCTTACATCGATAAATCACATGAACAACATTTCAAAAACACATGCAGTCAATGCTTCTGTGTACTGTGTTAGAAATCAAAATTTAGGTTCCTAGTGTATGGATACGCCGGCTATCGCAGCGACAGTGGACTCCATAAATTGATAACCACACTCACAAATCTTACCAAAATTGCTACACTAAAAAGATCAGAGTCATAGTTCTTCATTAGAAAAAACTCTTCAGATACCACTTTGTCATGACCCATCCCCTGGGGCCTTTGTCGTGACTAGCCTAATGCCACCTTCCATAGGCCAGGGGTTAGCGACTAGAACTGAAAGACATATTCTCTAAAATAGAAAGGTGTTTGATTTAAACCTGTACAAACACATGGTTCGAGAACACCACAAGAAAGGTAGGTACATATCACCTTCTCAGCACTCCACGTCCACCCGTATCCTCCGCGTACCACCTAGTTCTAGCTCCCTCAAGCCTCATCCCAAATGTTTTTCGTTTGCACAAGATACAAAAAGGTGAAAGAGAAGCCTGTGTAGGTGTGAGTATAACGATACACAGTAGGGAACTCAGGACCCCAAATGGTCTCTTATAATTCCACAAAAGAAAAACCACACGGATTGACCTCAATCACAAAACACAAAGAAATAGACACAGCTCAATTTGAGTCTCAGCTCAAACCATCTATACAACTTAGAGAAATAGGATAAAATGGTGACCCGCATAGAATCACTATTAATTTTGATATCCAACCACATATTCTCTAGTCCTAGAAATAAGTAACATTCCTAGTCACCACATCAAACACCTCATCTACTGGAGAACCTATCCTCTATCAAGTACAGTGGGATAGCAGTGTCACACAGAGGCACTTCCCATTATCCTTGAACTGTTGATGTACCTCTCCCCATCGTGTATTGTGGGAATATTGTGTCACAAAGAGCCTCTCCCCCCCCAGTGGCCTACTAAGGTACTCCAACCCATTTCATTCTGTGGCCACTCCCCACTGTGTCCCATTGAGGTACTCATCCCCAACGTGTACTGTGGCAGTCGAGTCACTCCGAGTTGAAATGTTAGCAATCGTCAGGTCTCAGCCAGTCGATTCAGGTGTGATCCAACCCATCCGTACTCAATATTTCTCCAAAAATGTCATGGATAAAGTTAAAAGGATCAGCTCACACCACGGATCCCAACACCAAATTAGGTTTGTCAAACGAATGTCTGGTTCTCTAGATAAGGCCCTTTAAGTGCTTCTAGGCCCGATTTGGACCAGATCCGGTGGGGCCTGGGTCTAGTGGGGCCTGTGTCCGGTCTGACTCGGTCGGACCAACCCGGACCGACCTGAGCTGTCATGGGCCACAACGGACTCGACCATCTGGGCCCAACTCCGACCTGGCTCACAAAAAGGGGCATCCCTCATGGGCGGCCCAACCCCTGTAGGGAGGGGCCCAAATAGGGGCAGCCCGACCCGTGGTGGGGCGCACCGTGGACCACTGGGCGGTGCAAAATTGGTTAGGAGGTCTGACCTGCTAGTGGAGGCCTACGGGAGGGTAGTTTTTCATGATGGGCGCGGCCCGCGATGCTTCCTCCATGTGGTTTGGGGGAGCCTCTCCCTCGAAATCACAAATGGAAAAAGGGAGTTCGACCTTTAAAACGGTGGTGCGATGTGGGAACTACCCCGATTGCTGTGAAACCCTATAGAGGAATCAGTTCTTCCACCTCTGATGCGGCTTCGGCCGCGATCTCCTACTCACTAGCGGTGAGCGACAACACGCTGCACTTACCTTCTATGGTTGGCCGACGAGCCTTCCTTCTTCTCTGTCTGCCACGGATGACATGTCGCGACCCCTTTGCGAACCAGCGGCGCACGATGGCATGACGCAACTCCTCCATGGACGGGCGGTCCCAAGTGCTCTAATGTCTACTGCGGCTTGGTGCTCCTACCTCCTCTTGCTACATTTATTATCGTGTCTCCTACTTCATAGCCAGTTTGTGTCACCTCATTACAATATTCCATGGAAGGCACAACGGTAACAAAGTTATTGAGGGTTTGAGCTGGGTTTGTAAGGCCCACACCCTCCACATTATCCCATGATCAAAGGGATGATAAAATGGTTTTAACAATTTCATTTATTAACTAACAAAAAACTGCAAAAGGATACCCCATAACAATCTCCCACAAAAAAATGATTCTTATATCAACCTGTTAGTCAGTTGAGCCGCGTTCTTCATATAATTTCAACAATGGGGAATAGTGACTAAAAAATGCACCAAAAATAACCCTCTACCACATAACCCATTGGAGAGCATCTGTGGCATGAAGGGGAATCATGTTCTTCATTTCCACAATCGCTTCCCAATGACGACACACACACTTCATCCTTCGGTTCATGGTTTTGTGTCGTCCTTCACGTCCCATTGGGTCGACTCCCTCTTCTAAGTGTATAGTGTTATGTCTCTCCTTCCGCACTTCGTTTCTTTTTTAATTTGTACCGACACCCCTCCCTATGTTCCATATTTATAGAAGAGGGGAAGTGCAAGTAAGGAAATTGGTGATTAATGGGGCTCGTCAATTATGAAGCTTTATAATTCACCAATGACGTCGTTACATAGGGTTGGTAGGTCAAGATATTTATTGGTTTGACAGATCACTAGTCCCACCCCCTTTACTTACCCGTTGGAGGATATGAAATAAAATAAAAAAATTATTTTATTTCATTTCTTCTAGAAATTCACAAAACAATCCTCTTTCCCCAGACCTACTGTGGTCAAAGGAACGTTTCTCTTAAGTGAATCTCGATGCTGTGGATTCAACAATGCCCATATATTTTTAATCCGAGCACAGGTTCAGAAGTTAGAAAACACTGCTTGCATGTTTACTAAACATAACCAAAAAAATTTCAATAAATTATTAACGCTCACCCTCGACTCGTGATGGTTTAGTTTATTCTCTGCCTAAGGAGAACACTCCCTAACAAACACAATGGTACTCTCGAATTTTCAATCAGTGTTACCGTTTAGAGGATATAGACTTTACAATAAAATAAATTCCCCTTAATTATTTTATTTATGGAAAAAAATAACTTTCACTGGAGGCCCACACTGACCAATGTTATTACTAGCCTAAGTAAATAATTTCCTCACGAGTTCAGTGGTCGCCGTGTATTTTCAATCCAAGTAACCATTGGTGAGTTCTAATTATTTGAATAGTAAAATAATTTTATTTAATAATTTTATTTATGGTTATGCAATTTTTGGGTTTTCTCATAGGAGGCCGACACCGACTAAACTTAAGTGGAGCCTAGGGTAAACCCGCCATCCTAAGTGGAATGATGGACTCATATTTCAAATCTAGGAAATCGTTTAATATTTATTACACATTTCTTGGAAAACTGCTTATGAATGCTAATTAAAGCTTAACAAAACTTCGACGGATCATTCAGGGCACTCCAGACCTCAAAGTCAGGCACCCTCAAATTTTTCCGTCTCAATAAAGTTCCAAATAAATAAAAAAAATTGCAACAATTATGGGACATTATATTTTTGGTTTAATTTATAAGTGTTTGTCTGAATTATATTAAACTCCAAACCGAAAGGATAATTAGTATTTTTGAAAAGTTAATTCTAGTTCAGAAACACTAGAATACGTAATTCATAAGGATATGTCACTAAAAAGGTGGTTAATGATCCCAATAGTATATTATAGTAAATGTATATTCAAAGAAGAATAATATGGTATGATTTCAAAAAATTGATTATTTAAAAAACTATAATTCTTATTAACATTTCACAGAACTATTAGAAGAAATAGAATATGTGACAAGGATTTTAACATCAATTTCTATATAATTTAAGTAAAAATACCCTAGGATAAGTCTTTTAACATTAATTTTATCAAAACTAACATTATAACCCTTAAAAAATTTTAAACATGTGTAGGCATGTTAGAACTCCTTATTTCTGTACTTTAAAAAAACATGGGATAAAAAAGGGAAATGGATTCAAATGCTCTCCCTCACATTGCTCCGGTGCCTCTGGGGGGTCTTTCTACTCCAGTGCTTGGATCTCTAGTGATCGGAGATGGCTCAGCTCACCCTCCAGGGCTCTCATTCAAGGAAGATTTATTGCAACATCCTCCCATTTTCGATGGGGTTCAGAATGGCTTGTCAACGGGGCCAGAGGTTGCTTCTTCTTTTGTGGAGAAAGGTTCCCCGATGCTCGAGGTTTCTGCGGAATCCTTTGTGGTGATGACCTTGGATATTCAGTGGACTCTTGTTGCCAGATTTTGATCAAGCTAACCTCCCCTCGTGCTATTTCAAGGTTTCGTCAGACATTGGGGTCTAGATCTGCCGGCTTCGGTGTCTATTCTGGATCACAAATCCTTATGCATCGTCTTGGCCTCTAGGGAAGATTTTGTTACTGTATGGTGAAAGAGGGTGCGTTCTGTTTGGAGTTGGAGGTTTTTCCTCTTCCTATGGTCGATGGATGATCATTATGACATATATTCACCTAGCGTGATGGTTTGGATTTCACTTCCGGGGGTGACCCTTCCACTCATGAATGAATCGTTCCTCAAGGTTATTGGGGATTCATTGGGGAGTTTCATGTGCATGAATGATCGTACTATTTGTTTGGAGGATGCTTCGGTATCTAGGCTTTGTGTTGAGATAGATCTCCATTGGTCTCTTAAGCAACATGTTTTGATCAGAATTAAAGGGATGAAGGATTGCCATCAACCCTTGATTTATCCTGCCTATCCCAAGTTCTATTCCCATTGCCATATTTCAGGGCATAACTTGAAGGCCTGTCGGAATGTTTATATGAAGGGTGTCTTACACCAGGATTTTTCGAGTACCTATGATACACTCTCCCACACACATCACCGTGATCCTAAAGGTAATGTCCGAGGTGAAGGGGATTCTTCTTTTTTACTCGTGTAGGGTACAGAGGAATCCTCATCCAACTCTGGTAGTGCTGGGAGTGTGCTGCCTAGCTGCGACTTGGTTTCTGTTCTCTGAGGCATGGGTGGGGATTATCTGGTGTAGTTTTTATAGGATGGCCTACCTCTCAGAGGTATGATCTTTTGTAGTTTAATATGTTTTTGGAACCAGGTTGTATTGAATTGGGATCCCTCGCAAGTATGCATCATAGAGATCACTTTACTAGATTAATACTCGAGTGATATCAAGGTCTCCGAGCCTTCCTCGCCAAGGGGGGCCCCTCTTCTGTCTAGGGACTATAGTCCAATGGTGTCCTTTCCCTTGTCCTTTCAAGATCCGTCTTTTTATCCACAATGTTCCTCCGAAGTGATCTTGATGTCGGATCAGAGTAGGAAGGGGGAATATTTTTTTGTCTCAAGAAGTTCCTTGTAGGGCGCCGACATGCAACAAGATTTCCCCAGTGGGTTTTTCCACGTAGGTGCATTCTAGAGTCTGCACTCGCTCAGAATCTAAAATATATGTTTCTATAAATGTACTCCCTGAGCAATATGCTAAGGGCTAGGAGTCTGGGGCCAAATCCAGGAGAGATCACATCAATGTTTAGTGTCCTAATCTGGAATGGCTGGGTCCGGGGAGCCAGGGTCAAGTCTGATTTCATTTCCAATGAAATAAAAAACAGGCAAGTCTCTTTGGTGGATATCATAGAACCAAAGAAATCATTTTACAAAATTTAGGATTACGCTCAAAGGATTCAGGTTTGTGGTTTCATGCATGGGGATCCCCTCAATTCTCATATTTGGATTTTTTGGAAGGATCGTGTCTGTGTTGTTATTTTGAGTTCATCAGATCAAGTTCTGAATACTAAGATTATAGTAGGGATCCATGTATTATTTTTTTCCTTCATTTAAGCGAAGTGTGCCGCCCAGGGAAGGGAGTCATTATGGAGTGATTTGGAGTGATTTAATCCAGATAATGATCCGTGGATTTTTGGTGGTGATTTCAACATCATTTCCAGTCCCGAGGGGAAGAAATGGGGTGGGGCTTTTCCTAGGAATGCTAGACCAGATTTTGTTTCATTCATGGAAAGGAATGGCCATTTGGATTCTGTTTATGAGGTCAGTACCTTTACCTGGTGCAATAATCAACGCGGGGGGAGACGTTCATACAGCTAGCTCGATCGGTGCCTCATGAATATTGTTTCCTTTTCCATGATAACGGATTCCAAAGTGGTCCATTTTCCAAGATGTCTATCTGATCACTCTCCACTCCGTATATCTCTTGGTGCAGGGTCAATGAGGGAGGACCAGGCTCATTTCTCAAAATAATGGAAGGAGGAACCTGGTTTCTTCTTGGTGGTCAGGGAATCATGGGACCTGCAACACCAGGAGAATCATTAGATTTATTTTCACAAAAATATAAGGCAGTTAAAGACTCTTCTTGGTATCTGGAGAAGGTTGATCCCAACTCATGATCCGGATTTTTCCAAGATCACTGTGGATGTTGAACGCCTGGAGAATTGTTTGGAACAAGTTTTGTATGATTATATGTTTTCTGAATTTAGAGCTAAGAAAAATATGTTATCTAATAGTCTTCTGAGGCAGGAGAGGATTTCTAGAGAAGGCGCACATGTTAAATTGCATCTTGAGGGGATCATAATTTGAGATACTTTCATTCTTGTATCAAAGAACACTGGCGTGTTCATAGGCGCAACATTCGCAGTGATAATGGATACTTTTCCAATAACCAATTGGAGGTACGACTCATGGAAAATGGAGCTTTATAGTCCTTACTGGCTGCTCCCAATCCTGGTTTGGTATGGGGATACCTGAGGGGTGGGGTTGGGATCATTGACAGTATTTCAAACACATTTTCAGAGAGGATTGATGAGGGAATCAGGAAAACTCCGGATGAGGATGAGGTGTAGGAGGCAGTGTGGTAATTGAAACCAGATAGTTACCTAGGGCCTGATGGGCTCCCTGGTTATTTTTCAATGCGATATGTGATATTATTAAAGGGGATCTTGTACATGCTGTCTAGGATTTCCTTCAGGGAGGGGATATGCCTCATATTACAAGTACAACCAAAATGGTTCTTATTCCTAAGGTGAGAAATCCTCAGTCCATTGAGCAATACCGGCCCATCATCATGTGCAACATTTTGTACAAGGTCTTGGCTAGCATACTCAACAAGAGACTGGTTGTTCACTTGGATTCTTGGATGAACCCTATGTAGCATGGATTCATTAAAGGGATTTCAATCCAGGGTGCGATTAGAGTGGTCCAGGAAATGGTAAGTGGAATCAATAATAAGTCCTTTGGGGGAAATTTGGTGGTTAAATTAGACATGAGCAAGGCCTATGATAGATTGGAATGGGGGGTTGTCCTAAAAGTCCTGACTTGCATGGGGTACTACAATTAGACAAGTGACTTAATTTTCCACTGCTTCATCTAGGAGTGGATCTATACTTTGTTCATGGGTAAACAATTTGGCTTTTTCAAGGCTCTCCGTGGCCTCAGGCAATGGGATCCTCTGTTCCCTACTCTATTCATTATTGCTCAAAATTCTTTGAGTTGTTACATTATTCAAGGCCTATACACGGGTAAAATCATGGCTTATCATAACAGGAATTCCACAAGAGGTATCACTCACTTGATGTTGGAAGATGATACAATCCTTTTCATCAATGGTAGTAGAAGGTCAGTGCAGGGGCTGAATGGAATTATAGGGGAATATTGCAAGTGGAGTGGGAAGGTGGTGAGAAAATAGAAAAGCCTCTTCTTTAGTTCCAAGAATATTTATGTGATGAGGGAGAGGGTCTTGGGGGCTAGTCTGAATATGGGAAAGGGTTATTTTCCCATGGAATACATTGGGGCAATAGTCAGTCCCTCTTCCCTTCAGTTGCATCATTTTGATAAAGTATTAGTAAAATTACGGGGCACATTTATAATTGGAGGAACAAATTTCTATCCTTTAGAGGCCGCATTAATCTGGTGAATAGTTTCCTAGTATCCATTACCATGAACATCCTTTCCACTCTAAAGGTTCCTAAGAGTGTGGTCTTCAACTTGGAAAGAATTATGCTATCATTCATATGGTATGGGCAGATGGAAGACATACATCATTGGTCTTCGGGGAAACGGTTAGCAAAACCTCTATCTAAAGGGGGCATCAATCTGAGTAGTGTTTCTACAACCATGCAAGGGATTCATGCTAGGCTTGCATGGGAGGCATTGGAAGGCCTGTCTCTTTGGGGGAGAAGAATTCAGGACTTATATGGCTTGAATGAAAATGTTTAGAGGATGCGTTCTTCTGGGATATGTAATATGATTCATCCATACTTGGAGGTATAACATCATCATTCTTGATGGACAGTGGTAAGAGGAAATATCATCTTCTGAAAGCTTGATTGGGGGGTTGTGATGCTATAGTTCCCTGGATGCCCGATCATAGATTTATCCTCCATAGAGGCTAGCAGCCACCCCCAGTTTCTTCAGGCCATCCTTGATGAAAGCCAAATGAAACTTTTCAAGAAAATAGTTGTTAGTGATGAGCATGATAGGCTAATTTTCACCGGTTCTACGTCTGGTTCCTTTTCCATCAAGGAATATGCTTGGGTGATGATGAATATATCGAATAATGATCTATGGGGGGAGGAATTGTGATGCAAGGAGATTCCTTCCAAATTTATTTTTTTGATGTGGCATATGCAGAACAGGGAATTTCCGACAGACGACAGCATGCAACGTATGGGACTTTACATGGATTCGAGATGTTGGTGCTGCAGGTCTTTCAACTAGGAAATAGTAGGGAATCTCTTATATGACAGTGAATGTGCCAAATATATATGGCGGACTTTTGAAGCATTCTTCTGTTGGGACGGGTATGACGGGGTGGAAGGTAACTTCCTCAATTCATGGTTTAGAGGCGCTGGGAATCAGGGGGATGACAGAAAAGCTCGGACAATCATTATAATTGCAGGGTGCTGAAAAATGTGAAAGGCAAGGAATGATAGTCATCATAAAAAATTCTTTGGAAAAAAGGTTGGTATTATTTTCAAAATGAAGAACTCATTTTTGGACCTGTTCAGGCTGTGCCCTGATTTCCATTCTGCACCATCAGTGTGCTCCATCGCCTCCATAATTTTCTCCGATCAATTTTTCATCACCTCTGGGTAGGGACGGTGGGTTCGCCGGGGGCCTCGAAGCCAAGGATTAATACTAAACACAGATGGATCGATAATCATGGGGGAGATGCGGGGGGGGGGGGGGTGTCGTGGGAGAGCCAATGGGGTCTGTGACTACTTCTTTTGCTGGCGCACTTGGGAGAGGTGACTCATTAGAGGTGGAGGCACATGCCTTGGCTGCTGGTCTAGAAATGTGTTATCGTAGGAAGATCTTTCTAACAACGGTGGAGACTCACTCCATGTTTTGGTGCAATACGTTGCTGGGAAAAGGCATGGTTCTTTGTACTATTTCTTACACTGTTAGGAGATGAAAAATGCTAATTGGGCTTCACATGGAGGTCTCTCACACCGGGTGGGAGGGAAATATGGTGGCAGATTTTTCGGCCTCTCGGGAAGCTCCTAAATGTAGTATGATTTATTTCTCTAATTTGGGGTCATATAATGGTGAGGGGATGAGGTTTTTTGTCCATGATTCTCTAGGATTGCAGTACTGTAGACCACCATGATGATATTTAGTGTATTGTGATTTAATCAATAAAAATTCTAATTTTCATTTAAAAAACATGAGACCCTAATCACCATCAATTACTATATTCATGATATTCATTTTGAAAGCACTCCTTCTATATCCCTTCCACCTGATTTCTAATTCAATACGTTATTTATGGATCCCTTTTTCCCTTTTTGATACCCTTATCCACTTTAGGCCACCTTCAATCACCATTACCATCACTCATGAATCAGGTTATCCCCAATATCTATGAAGACCATATTATTTAATAAATTTTCATTTTTTTCTAATTTGAAAGAGAAATTCATTCTTTGAATCATAAGAGGATGAAAAACCTCTTGTTTTATATACCATACAACCTATTTTTAATTTTTTTGAAGTAAAATATTCAATATTTGTTATTTAGGTGACCTTTTGTTGTGTATTTTTTATATTGGTTGTTAAAATTATTAGTTATATATATAGGTTTTTTAATTTTTTGACCTTTTTATTATAATTCTTTATTAAATTATTTTCATTAAATTAAATAATGAATTAATTTTATATTTTGACTTATGTGTAATATTGTTGACTTTAAATGAAAATTATGTCATTTATATCTGGGTTTACATGTTCATAAATTTTGTTATATTTCAATATATAGCCTCCCATCTCTTCATAGATTACATTTACATCATTTTGAAGACAAACAACATAAAAAATTACACAACTAGGAACAAAAGTTTTAGTGTCTTGGGAAAACTAGGACCATACATAAATATTACAACATAAACATAAACATTTATATAATTCCTACTTATCTTGCTTCTTATTCTCCCTTGTGTACTCCTTAGTACATGTAGTAACCTAAGGATATACATCAAAAGGGGTGAGCTAAAATACTAGTAAAAGGGTAATAACATGATAAAATTCTACTTTTGGTGAGAATAATCATTATCATCCAGACATTGTTATATGATCATAAACATCAGAGGATAAATTCTTAAAAAACATGGACTGTGTAAATGTATAAAAATGAAACCTTATGTCTTAGTGGTTAACTACCAAACATAGTTCTAAAATATGCTAGCATCATGTTCACACATATTTCAATTTACTCATGAGGTTCTTCACATAGACCAAATAATTGGAGCGCTGTATAATTCTAGGCCACCCATCACATCATAACATCAACATTGCGCTATATTATTTAGGGCACACCCATCACATCATGTCATTTACATTATCATGCATTCTACATGAAACGTATATAAATGTTAAACATAAAAATCCCATAGAAAGCAATGGGTTTTACTGAAGAAAACATAAATTCATAAAACATGGCTTCCCAAATGAAAAAATATAATAAAGTACATGATACAAGAACCACCAACCTTGAGAAGGATGTAAAAGGATTGTTTTTTGAAAGTACGATTCTTTTGGAAAACATTATGTTTGACATAAAATCCATTGAAAAACATGCATATCCCACAAAAAGGTTAAGATAATGATGAAGAAATAAATTTTAATGAAAACCAATACTGAAAATTGTGTGAAGAAGGGAAAACCTAAAGAATGAAAGTTGGGTTTGAGAATTACCCTTACCTTGTATCCGAACGACTTCTTCACATTAATGTCCTCTTGAATTCTCATCTTGAGTTCCTCCTCAAGGAACCAAGTACTGGTATTCTGATGATACCAAAAGCTTCTACACATTTTGAGGTTCTAGGAATGTCATTTGGTAGAATTTAGAAAGGTTTTGCAGCTTGATGGGTGTGAGGAAACGATGTTGTGAGGGGTGGTATTTATAGTGGAGGGGATGGGTGTTTTATCAATATTTAATTCATTAGTTTGAAAATTTACATCAAGAAAGAAAATAGTGATGACAAAATATAGTGAAATTGCATATGAGTTCAAACTAATGGCCATTTAAATAATCCATAGCTCAAGCATGATGCAATAATTCATTTATTTATCATATTTTGTAAATTACTAGATCTCACTTTTCACCAAAAATTAATGTATTTCAAAAAAATATCAAAAAATCATCAGGACCATTTATTGATGTGTAGAATCCAAAAATGAAATCCATTTATCAAGATTAACGTTATAAATTTGAGAAATTTAAATTTTTATTAAAATCATGATTTACATGAAAAATATATATTTTAAAATTAAAACTTATTTTATAACTCTGTAAAAACATTTTTAAGGTAACATAAAAAATATTAAAATAATAAAAAATCAATGTATAAATTAATTAATACAATTTATGAAAATAATTTTTCTAATAAAATTTTAAATTAATTAAAAAATTGTTATTAAATATTTATGTCTTATAAAAATACCAACATTTAATTACTAATTTTTAAAATATTTATATACTTATTCTACGATATAATTATACCATATTTCACTTATACATTGCGTACATATTATTTATACTCTCATGGGCGAGGTCACTATTCATTTGGTCGGCTTACTATTCATAAAGGTTATATTATTATTCCTAAGTTCAAGTTAATATTTCATCAGTATTGGTTCCTTAACTCCATTAAGCACTTATTATATCATTAGTTATTCATTTATATGAATTTCATTATGGTGTCAAAGTGATTTTATGTGCATTATACAATATAAAATTACTATTAAATTGATAATAGTTTGGTTCGTTACAATCATCCCCCCTTTTTAAATTTCACCATTGCAATTTATTTTTACCTAAACAGGTGATGGTACTAATCCTTCTTCAACAAATCAGGTTCAAATGTTTATTCTTCATATTTATTGTTCTTCCACAACAATTTGACACAGTGAGTCGTCTGGTTGTGAAGAACATTATCTGTCTCGTCTATAATCTTTACTGGCTACTCCTCATAAGATAGATCATCTTCCAATTGTACCACCTCTTAGTTAAATACATTTGACAGATCTGGTATCTACTTCTTTAAGACTAATACATGAAACACATCAGGAACATGAGCAATATTTTATGGAAGTGCAAGATGATAGTCCATGACTCTTATGCGGTTAAGTATGTGATAGGGGCCAATGAACCTTGGGCTTAGCTTACTATTCATTACATACTGAATGAATCTTTTCCATGGTGATATTATAAGGAATAAATTATGTCCAATTTCAAAATCTAAGTCCCTTCGATGGTTGTCAAAATAGATATTTTCCCAAATATGAGAAGATTTGATATGTTACGGGATGGATTGAATCTTTTTGTATTATATTTTGAACAAGATCATGTCCATGTAGCTTTATTTATCCAAATTCATCCCAACAGGTGGGAGTTCTACATCACTTTCCATAAAAACATCTTATGGAGCCATGTGAATACTCGAGTTATAACTATTGTTATATGGGAACACAAACAATAAGATATGATGATCCCAACCACCCTTATATTCTAAAGAGAATTATCTATGCATGTATTCAAGTGTATGAATAGTCCTTTCAGATTGGCCATCAGTTTGGGGTTGATTGGCTTTGATGAAATTTATTCCAATACTAAAATCATGTTGAATACTCCTCAAGAATTTGGATGTAAACCCAGGATCATGATTAGATACAATCAAGAGTGTAACCCCATGTAGTATCACCACTTCCTCTTAATATATATTTTCATGTTGTTCAAGAAGTGATCTTCCCTAGTAGTTATAATGTGGGAAATCTTAGTTAGTTAGTTCACCAAAACCCATATAACATTATTTTTTTGGTTGTATTTGGGAGACCAGTGACCATGTACATAGTGACATTCTCCTATATACACATGGGTATAGGCAAGGTTTTCATATTCCCTTTGTGCTTATGTCTCACAGATTTTACAAGATGACCCATCAAGAACCATAAGATTTACTCAGAAATCTTCTTCTTCATGATGTCCCACAAGATGTTTTCTCAGAGATTGTGAAACATCTTGGTGATACCATGATAGATAATGAAATTTGATATATGTGCATTATACAAGAGCTCCTTCTTTATCCTAGTTGATTATGGAACAAAATGATGTGTTCCAAACCGAATCACACCATCATTGTGGATATTGAACTCTTGCAATATTACATTCATTACTACATTTACCTTCTTCTGTATCATCCATTTAGGCCAAGTTAATCATTTATTAGATAAATGATTACGAAATCATTTAGCCTAGTTTTGATTTATCCCTACCCTGATTATTTAAAAATCCACCTTTTGAATATCCATGAAGATAAGGTCTTTCATAATCCACAACATGGATAGAAAAGAAGGTTCTTTTCATCTCAGATCATCAACTAACTTGTCTACCTTTCCGAGTTGATTGTGAATAGAGTAATAGTAGTATTTTATTATATTCAACCATATAATTTTATGTATTTTCAGCACATTTTGTGTGAATATAAACTTTTAGCTCTTTTTATTGGTATATATGTCACACTTCTCACCATAGAGGTAGTATTTCCATATTTTCAAGGTAAAAATCAAAGTTGAATGATACATATCATGTGTGGGGTAGTTATGATCATGGATATTCATCTTCAATGAGGGGTATCCTATCACATTATCATTTTTCATAAGTTCACAACCCAAAACTTTCTTTGAAGCATCATTTTATAAAACCATACTTTCTACAATATTTGGTAATGTGAGTAATTATGAAGTGATCACCCTCCATTTTATCCCCTTGAAGATTTATTAAAATTCTTCTATGTAGAAATACCTTACCCTTTTTCTTGTTAACGTAGATAGAGAGCTTGAAAATCATGTGAAATTTCTCAATAAAACGTGGATTGTACCCAGCAAAGGCAAGAAAACTACATATTTCTATGAAACTAGAGGGTCTGGGCTATTCCTTAATTGCCTTGGTTTTTCAAGGGTTCACAAAGTTTCCCACACTAGTGATGACATGACCCTAGAATGTCAGTTTCTATATCCATAAGTCACAATTTCTAAACATGGACTAGAACTTTTTCTATGTCATTTTTTTTCAACACAAGCCTTATATATTCTTCATGTTCCTCCTTTTTCTTGGAGTAGATGATAATATCATTGAAAAACACTACAATAAAATTTCCAAGGTAAGGTTTGAAGATTCAATTCATAAAATCCATTAAGATTGAAGGGGCTTTTGTAAGTCCAAAGGGAATAACCAAAAAATCATAGTGAACATATCTTGTACAGAAGGTAGTCTTCTGAATATCTTCTTTCTTCACCATTAGCAGATGATAACCAGAATAGAGATCCACCTTTGAGAGGAACTATGTTCCTCATAACTTATCAAAAAATTAATCAATACATGGAAGAGGATACACTTATTTATGGTGATCTTTTTGAGCTCTTGATAATCAATACAAGCATTGATCCATCGTTCCACTTTACAAATAGAATTGGCACACCCCAATGTGATGCAGTATGGAATATGAACTCTTGGTCCAAATTCTCATGCAACTGCTTCATTAACTCATAAAGTTTGATAGGAAAAATCCTATAGGGTCACATTGAGATATTATTAGATCTTGGTATGAGTTTTATTGAGAACTCTAGCTCATGATCCGGTGGAAGTCTAGGTACCTCTTTGGGAAAAACATCATTGTATTCTCTCATGGTGGGAATTTCCCCTATGTGGATAAGATCCATTGGCTCAACCATTTGGTCAAGGTATGCCTCTTCACATGGAATCAACTCCCACACCATTGAAGGATTTTTTAAAGGAGATTCATGATTTTATATTCATTTGTAGAGTATCATGTGATGGTTTGCAATATGAAAAGATATATATTTTTTCAAATAGTTAATATGTTCTCTATACAATGAGATCCAATCCATTCAAACTATAACATAAAATTCCTCTAAGGGAATAATAACAAGATTCATAGGATGAATCTTCACAAATACGAAAGTCGAAGATGATTCCAAAACATTAGTAGAAATGATTTTACCTCCTGGTACCAAATCCAATGGAACAAGGGATTGATTATTCTGTCAGTACTACGGTAGAGGGGCAAGAAAATGAATTCGTGCAAGGTATAATTACTTTTCACTCAATAATGGAAAATTTATTATTTTTATAGATATATTTACATAAATGTTTTTTTGTTTCAAGTCAACAGTTCTAGAAAACTTGCATTATATAATGGAATAAATAGAAGCATAATCAAATAATAAATTTTCCATTCTTGAGTGAAAAGTAATTATACCTTGCACGAATTCATTTTTTTCCCCTCTACCGTAGTACTGACAGAATAATCAATCCCTTTTTCTATTGGATTTGGTGGCTACTGATGTTGATTACCCTCAAGGACTCAAGGTTTAGTTCACTATCTGGCATAATGACTTTTCTCCCTATAGTTGTATCATTGGACCATGGGTGATGCTCTTCATTCCTTCACCACATTCTCCTACCTTCTCATGTATTTCCGAAATTCAAGGGCTTGGTTTCCTTCTTTCCCACACTCGAAGCATTTCTCCATACATTTGATTCAATTCCAATGATACGTCTTCCCACATTTTTAGAATGATGGTGGTTGAGTTTATTTTCACCATTCTCATTAATTCCTTTGGCCTGAAACTCTATTTTTCATTTCATATCATCACAGACATGGTACCATTCTCCAAAATCCATCTCTACTATGAGAGAAAATATAATGAATTCAGTGTATCATCCAATGTCTAGAATTTCAAAAGCATATTGATGTTGAGGTTTTAATCCACTAATAAATATATCAAATTTTTAACATTCTTCATAACAAATCCCAAATCATAACTTGAATGCCTTGTGAAATTTTCTTTATAGGCTATGATAGAATCTATATCCTTTTGATTTAAATATATAAATTCTCTCTCCACCTTCGTATAGAGAGTTTCTAGGAAATACATTGTAAGAAACATTATCTTCAAGTCTTCCCACTCCATCTCTTTAATTTCTTCACATGGCTTGGTGTTCTTAATCGAAGTCCACCATGGTCGTCCTCTACATCAAAATGATAAAATAAAAATGTCACAGTCTCAATATTAGAATTGTAAAGCACAAAAAAGATCATCTTAATTTAGTTGAACCACTATTCTGAAAGATGTGGATATGGAGATTCACTAAACATTGGTGTTCAGTTCTGCATAAAACACTCGATCACCAATTCCTCTCTATTACGTGAATGAGGATGTTCCACATTATTTGGGTTATTATTGATAACCTGAGACAACTGGGTAAGAATCAAAATTATTATTTTTACATCCACCTCTCAATGAATTTGGGGTGTCATTCAAAAAATCATTGCATTGTCCCACATGCAATTTGTTGCCTTGGTTTTTTCTGGTTCCCACCTTTTTCAAAAATCTAAATCCTTTGAACAAAACATAATACATGGATAAAGAATTTATGCCATTGTGAAATTAACACTGAAATAATATATTATAGGATCCCTATGTTTATAAATGCATATTTGGTGTTTTCTTATACTTAGTCTCATTCTAATGGTTTCTACTAAGGTTCAGTAATCATAATTCCCAAATTAACCAAAATGTGCCTATGATACCACCATAATAGACCATATTTTCATAAATTAATTTTACATCAATTAAAATATAAACAACATAATAAAATTAAAAAACAAGGATCCATTAGTTTATTGTCTTGAGAATATTATAAACATAAAAAACATTTACTATATAAATATAAACATTTTTTCATTCATTTTTCTCTTACTTCTTATTGGCAATTGTGTACTCCTTTGTAAATGTAGTCACTTAAAGACATACATCAAAAAGGGGTTATCGAAAATCCACGTAAGTGGGTAAGAAAATAAGGAAATACAAAATGAGATGATAATAATCATTATTATCATAACATAGAATTTGGATCATAAACATGATATGAAGAATTAATACAATGCTTGAAAAGTGGAAATGTATAAAAATTAAACCTTATGTCATAGTGGTTAAATACACCCACAAATTTTTGTACAACGATAACATCATTATCATGGATATTTAACATTACTCATGAGGTTCTTTACATTACCCAATGCATTGGAGTGTTTTATAATTCTCGATGTACCTGTCACATCATAACTTCAACATTGCGATATATGATTCTACGCGCACCTGTCACATCATTACATTTATATTATTATTCATGTCAGATGGAACACATATTAATCTGGAACAAATATAAATCTTGAACATAAAAATACCCTTGTAACGGAATGGATTTAACTTCATAAATTATAAATTCATAGACCTAGTGTATCCAAATTGTGAAAGGGAATAACATAAATGATACAATCGCCATTATCCTTGACTGGGGAGTAAAATGTGTATTTTTAAAAGTAGACTTATTTTGGAAAACATTGAGGTTGACATAAAATCCATTGGAAAATATGAATTTTCAATAAAAGGGTAAGATAATTATGAATAATTTATTTTAATGGAATATCCATAATGAAAATGTAGTGAATGAGGAAAAACATGTAGAAAGGAGGTATGGATTGATAATTCAACATACCTTGTATTCCAACACTTTCTTCCCTTAATTGTCCTCTTGATTTATCCTATTTAGATCCTCCTCAAGTCACTTAAGATTGGTCATTTGATGAGATAAAGGGCTATTGGGTATGGGGTAGGAGCTAGGTGAGTGGTTCAGGATGAATTTTGAAATGGATTGAAGATTTAGAGGTAATAATAAATGAGGTTGTGAGGGAGATATTTGTAGTTTAAAGGAGTAGTATTATCTCAATAATTAATTCATTAGTTTTTTAATTTCCCTCAAGATAAGTAGTAGTGATGACTAAATATAGTAAAGAGGGAATGTGAGTTCAAACCAATGGCCATTTACATCATCCATGACTCAATCATGATGAAAAAAATCATTTTTTTAACAGAATTTGTAAATTATCAAATTTCACTATTCATCAAATATTAAATTATATAAAAGAAACTGAAAAATTCAACCTAACCATTTTTAAATGTGTATTATCTAAAAATGTAAAATATTTTTTATGAATAATTTGTGAAATATGATAAATTTAATTTTTAGTTAAGATCATAATTTCCTTAAAAAATATAGTTTTTGAAATTATAACTGATTTTATAACACATTGAAGAATTAGATAAGGTCTCATACAGATATATTAAAATAACAAGGCATGAAATTTTTAATTAATGAACTGATTTTATGAAAATACACTTTCTTTTAAATTATTTATCTAATTACTAAATTGTATTTAAATATTTATGACTTATAAAATTATCAAAACTTTTACTAATAATTTTGAAAATATATACTTACATATTAAATGATATAATTATACCAATACTACATTTATAAGATGCATATATTTTATTTATACTTTCATTGGTGGGGTCACCATTCATATGGTCCACTTACTATTCATAAGGGTCATATTACTATGCATAAGTTCAAGTCACTATTTCATTAGTATTTGTATTTTAACTCCTTGAAACACTTCTTATTTCATTAATTATTCATTTATATGAATTTTATTATGGTATATAAGTTATTTTAAGTGATTTATACTATATGACCTTATTATTCAATTGATAAAAGTTTGGGTTGTTATTTTAAACATGATTATATGCTTAAAATATATAGTTTATTAAGAATTATATATATTTGGGAATTTCTTTTAAATAATGTATATTTATATATCTACAATGATTTTAAATTCATTTGTTTTTTATTTATATTAATATGTTTTAAAATAATACATATAAAAAAATTAATTATACATTTTATGTTTTGAATTTAAAGGAATAAATGAAAATTTGTTTTGATTTTTAAATATATTAATATGTTTTTTGAATATGTTTGTAACAAATAATTATATAATTATATAAATATTTTTTTTAATTTAAATGTTATATATATATATATGTTTTAAAAATATAGGTAAATATGTATTTATTTTGATTTTAATTTTTTTAAATGTTTTTATTTTATATTTTTCTTTTTATATGTTTATATATATTGTATTCATACATATACATGTCTGTGTTTGAATATTTTAATTTGTTTTTTTAATTATTCTTTTAGGTCATTAATGGATCATAATTGGATATTTTAATGTAGAATTGGTGAGTAATATGATAAAATGGTCTACGATTTTATTTAAATTTCTAAAAGGAATCCTAAAAAACATAATGATTTCATATATCTATAGATAAAGTGTTTGGATATGAGAAAATTAGGGTCCACAAAAATTAGTTACCATATGATTCGTAATGGATTTAATCATAGTTATAAAATATGAATATGTTATGGTGAATTATCCAATAATTAATGATCTAACATTGGGGACGATTTTCACTATGAGATAGAGGATCGTTTTTATGGATCAACTCATGATATTAGCATTAAAATCATTAAAAATATGGAAGTTTTGTATAATTGTGTGGAAGAATAGAAAAAATAATCTTCCAAGGTTATAATAAATTTAAATTTTTATCATAAATGTACATATTGGGTGACCTAAATATAGTAAATTTTTATAAGCCTAATGTTTTATTAAATTACATGATAGTATTTATGAGATATTTCAGGGTGGAAAGGATCTTTGATATTCCAGTTATAGTGAAAATAAATTATGCCAATTAGGACTGATATATAATAAAATATAGGCCTTCCACGATAAATTTGTGCTCTATAGGAAATAATATAATGGTTTATCAAAATTTACTAAATTTGGGACATCATGATAAAAACTAGATGAGTTATCTCACTATGATTTATTTCTAAGGATTGGAACAAAACATTCATCTATGGAAATAAGTTATCTTAAAATAATTTCTCATTAATAGCCTTTATTTACCAATTCAGATGATGTAAATATGATATGATATCTTACAGATGAGAATATCTAATATGGAATACATTGTCACTGTATAGATTCCACATAATGGATGATATTTGATGTATAATTATTAGATTATAGAAATAAATTTAGAAATATTATAATGGTACTATTAATGGATCAATATTAGATTCTATTTATCCAATATAGTCCATGACCAATTATGTTGGTAGTTTACAACTTTTTCCCTCATATACGAATGAATAAAAAATATGTTATTATGGGATTGATGATTCATTGACCAACATATCTTATAAATTATATTTATGTTTATTTGAAACTATGTATGAGTGATTTTAAATTTATATAGGAGGAAGGTGTTAAATTATTTGATGTTTATATGAATGAGAATTTTCCTTTGGGTGTTATGGAAATTCAAATAATAAATTATTTTCCTTAATATTCTAACTTATAAAGGTATAGTGTCACAGAAAAAAACCATGACCCATTTTATAAAAAAGGACGTCATATTAGCAATTAAAAAAATTGGATAAAGGAAATGTTCATGGGCCATTGAATATTATTCCAAATAAAAAACCCTTATAAAAGACTGAAATATACTTTTAATTGTACAAAAATTTATGTTTACCACCCACGACGTTTTTATCCATTATGTATTATAATAAGGTGAAAAACATCAATGTTTTAGTAGGTAACATATAATAATTGAGTGATAAAAATTAATATCGATGAAATAATCTATCTTATTTTCTATAACCCATTAGATATATTTTTAGGTAAAAAATAACATTGATTTTTTGTATTTTGAGAAAAATTTATCATAAAATTTGATTGGTACTTTGTTAGATATTTCTGGAAAGAAAAAATATAGACTGTATACAATATTTAACTTATTATATATGGGTAAACATTTATATATAGTTCCCACTATGAAAGGAAAAAATATAATATTTACCTTTAGCATCATACATGTTATAAAAATGTAGAAAAGATAAATTTCTTTAAACGACTACATAATATCAATGTTCTTAATAGGTATTTTTCAAATGTGAAACATTTTTCATCATTAATTGATTTGATGCTAATAGTCATTAAAAATAATGACTATTATGTATTAATGTAGAAACTATTAACAGTTTCTCTATGTGGAAAATTGGTGATGAATCTATGAATATTTTTCATCAAGATGTGCTACTTTTTTAGTTCCATTTGCAGATAATTTATGGATTTAAATTTGTAAAATATTTTGGAGATTTATTTTTCCTCATACTTTTTCAACGAGAGATATATTTTCCACCTTTTTTTATATAGAAGTTTATCTAATGATTCATTTATCGTGAGATATTATGTTATGTGAGCCTCTATACAAAGCTTTTTTCTTTTTATGATACTGGATAATTATAAAGGGATATATTAAAAAATTTTATCGATCATAAGAATCTATTTTATAATATCACATTTTAGAGGCGGTGGTTGAGTTCTATTTAGTATAATTTTACAGTGTGAATGTCATTGGTCTACCTATATTTCAGTATCATAAGTCAACATTGAATGTAAGATAATTGATGATTTATATGTAATGTTAATTTCAAATGATGTAATGATAAAGAATATTTATAAATTTTTAATAGAAAAGTGTTATTAAACTATATATATCATCACATATGTCAATATTGAAGTTACTATATTTGAAATGAAATTAAAAGTGGTTGATGAATGAGCATAAATATAAGATTATTTCAAGCTTTATGGTTAAATTATAAAATAATTCATCTACTTCAAAAAAACTATAATGGTTATCTGGGATACCATTTGTTAATGTCATCACCTAGCATATTTGTGACATTAATGGTTTAATATTTTTTATAAAAAATATTTAAAATTAGATTATTATTCAAAATTAATAAGTAACGGTCATCGATTAAGAAATTAAATTTTTATTGAAAAGTGAATTAATCATATTTTCACATCAAAAATATATTTTGGAGTTTTTTAGAGTATATGGGGAATTTATTAAAAAAATACTCTACTTACTTTTTTTTATGGATAGGTTTATTGTAAGAGTGGTGGGAATCATGATTCTTATGGAATTACACTTATCAAATTGAAAATATTTAGATGAAAAGAGGAATAATTTATCACAACGATTCATGAGAAGAAGATATTTTATGTAATTGACCCATCAAATGATCGGTGGTAGTCCCTTTTACAAGGTATAAATTTCTTTTAGGTGATATGGTAATTTATGATGTTGTGGGATTATGTGATATATCATCATTAACTATAATATTATAAGAGGATGAAGATGACTGTGATATAAACATGGTATGTTCTATAAAAATGATCCCATAGAAGGGTTATGAGAATAACATTCACTAATCACCTAATAATTTTGGTAAATATGTAATCTTTTAATCTTTTATGAAACTTACCAATGTAAAAAAATACAACTTTTAACTTGAATATTTAAATCTATAGATTATGATCATTTCTATCTTTGTATTTATATTTTTTTTGAGTTTTGGTTAATTTTTTTGGTTTAGAAATCATGGAATCATCATTTTACTGTGATTATTTATTTAGTATCATTATTTTATGTATTCAATTTTCCTCAATTTTATTAGTTAATATATTTGAAATAAATTTATTTATATCATTAAAAATCAAATTTTTTTACATCTAATAATCATTTAATTCATATCCAATATATGTATATAAAATTTCATTAATGTTTTATAGGACTATTTACATGATACACATATAGGAATAGGAACATATAAACAAGAATTTGAATGTATCCTCAAATAAATATAACTTCAATAATTAAAATATTTATTGAAGTTGAAATTAATTTTTTGATGTTATTTATTATACTACCACTAACTCTTCTATTACATGGTCATCTTATTCTATTAAGAAGATTATAACCTATGTTAGTAAACATGAAATTCAACATTTACCAAATCAATAACTTTTTTTGGGAATGATAATATGTTACCAATTGAATTTGATGATAGAAAAAATGCATCAGATCCAAATGTGAAAGTACATAGTAGTTTCATATTAGTGTAGTGTTAAGGAAATATTAAAATATTATACCCAAATTATAGGATCATTAAATATATTATGAAATATAAATTCTAGGATTTCGTAACCATAAAACTGCACATTTATTTTTTCGGTGGTATTATTATTATATATTTCATATGATCAGCATTTTAATTATTCAATTTTAGATGAGATTAAATATTATCTATATAAAAATGATTGACAGAGGTGGAATTATATTGTAGAATTTAGAATTATGGATTTAAAATTTACATTTTCATGATTATATATTTTCATAAAGTAAAAGAATGAAAATCCAACCCTTAGATATGGGATTTTTTCTTTAGAGTCATATAGGCTTTTTTCCCATGCAGAATGATGACGAATTTCAGTTATTAAAAGTATTTTTCATAAAATCAATTTGTGAAATTATTTCTCAATCACAAAATTACTCATTGATTTATTATTATATAAAAATAATCTATATTGTCTCAACATCATATCAGATCATTAAATGTATACTCCAATAATTTTTCATGTAGAGGGTATCCATTATTATAGGTGAAAAGGATTTGTAAATTTAATAATGAATTAAGATCTAAATCATAATGTGGATTTTAAGTGGCTCTATTTGGTTCTCCATGTACACAACCATGAAAAATAGAAAAGGATTTGAACGATAAAAATGGTGATGTTTTTTGATCTATTAAAACAAGTACATGATAAGATTGAAAAATGGCAGTTATTATTTATCTTGTAGATTATTATTTATTAAATTCATCAAAACAATACAACATATACATATATCATTTCAAGAAAACCATTTTGGGTAATTGAAATTGATGAACATTAACCGAAAAGGTAGTATATTTATTATTGGTACATTGTTAGGCATGATAGAACACTCATGTGACATAAGGGGATTTGAGATGGGTGGTAGTATCAGAAATGTTTTTGTTCATCTGAATAAGATATTGGGGGAGGAGAATACAAGGGTGAAATAACTTCTTTAAGGCTAAGATTATAAAGATTAATACTTAAATACATGATAAAATTAATCCATATGTACATATTAAGATTTTAGATATGGAGTGATAAGAATAGGTTATGCTACCTACTAATCCGGATCCATCAACTCCTCATTTTGAAATGACTTTTTGAAATAAATTGTATATTAGGGATCCATATCTACACATTATTGTATATAGAACATTACATATTATAATGGATTATTTAAATCATCAGCTTATACAGTTAGATCAAGTATGAATATTCATACATGATATTATCCAACAATCTGCTCTGATTGCTTTTAATTCCATGGAGGTGGCCATAGCTAGATAGGTTTATGGTTTTTTACGTTGAAAAATTTTCTTTATTCGTAAGTAGACATGTGATGTATGTGTAGTTTTTCCATTTTTTATTTTTTTTGTTTAAAATTTGATTTAGTTGTTTATTTTTTACATTATATAGAAGAATCTAAAGCCTAAATAATAGTCTAAAAATAAACAAAATATTATAGAACTATAAACATTAGACACTTCACAGGTTTGAAAAGGCAAATCATGATTATATGTGAATTGTTCATTGTTGGAGAATTTATATGAGTACTTGATGGTTTATTAAATATGTGTGGGAGACTGTATATAATTAATATTTTAAAAAGATGTCTTGGGTATTCTTTTGGGTGTTGATATTTTGATACACATGATATAATTTTTTTCCATATATTTAAATTTCAAAAACATTTTTATTTCATTAGGTAAATATAACTTATAGTGATTTAATTTATTGCTTGTCTAATTAGGTATCTACACGAAATTTTCATACAAAATTAGAGAACTTTCATTTAGGGGTTGATGGATCTAGAATACATATTGAAATTAATAAAATACATGATAAATCTTATTAGTGTAAAATATATAAATGAAATACCGGAAAACACATAGATTTTATGTTGGATTTTTAAAATCATTGATTAATTAGTATACTTATATAATTTTGAAATATTGTTCATTATAATGTAATACAAGCAAAAATTTATATATTTTAGTCAAGATTTGATGTTATTCTTAGTCTACCACATAAATGCCTAATATATTTTTATACTCTTAATTGGTTGATGTTTTTGAATCTTTTCCGGATTTATTGATTTTTTTAATTTTTTTTATTCTTCTGTATTATTTTTTACGGATCATATTCTCGTTGTAATTTCCTTATACATATTTTTCATTGATTAAAATTTATATGATGATGAAAATTAATTATGTGATTGTTCAAGTAGATAAATTTTCTTTTTTTATAATTATTTTTCAATAATATATATATATATATATATTCATATTTTTAATGAATTTTTCAAATACTATAGTATAATATTCTAAATGGAAATTTTTAATGTGGTAATTATGTTTTATGATTTATTTTAGAAAATATCCCAACTAGAACATGAATATACTTTCATATGTTTTTTTCCAGAACTTATATTTTTTTTAAACCAATATATTGTATTGTTAATTTTTTAAAATTTATTATTTCAATAAATTTTTTCTGATGTTTCATAATGTTTAATAGGAAACATAAATCATATTAAATGATTATTTAGAGACTATTTTATTAGAATAATTATTTTTTATATGTATATTGAAAATTTTCTTTGTATGTTTATTATACTGGGAAAAGATGATGTGTTATATTTTGCATTGGGTTTTTTCTATTGTTTATTACTTCTTATATTATTATATTTTTGGTTACATGGAATAGGTTAATGTATTTTAATATTTTCATTTTTACGAAATTAATTATGTGTCAATAACATTTTCCATCCATCATGGAATGTTTAATTCATGTTCTGTTTTTATAGTAACTTATGTTGAAAATTTATTTGTATCTATATTTTGTTGATATTTCATCCTTGGTACTAATAATAAATGTTTTTGAAATCCATTTACCATTTCAGTTTTTTATAATTTATGTTACAATTAAACTTTCAACATAGGTAGAATACATATTTATTTTTAGTCTATGTTAAAAGTTAAAAAATTGAAATCATTAAATGGTCTATTTTATAGTAGTATAAATTTGGAAATCACGATTTTCAATTGTAATTATACGTTAGCCATGTATCTAGTTAATTTTAATAGTACAAGTAAAATTAATATAGTTATTTTATTGCATCAACGACAAATTTTCCATGCAATTTTGGATTTTTTGGATCTTCCTAAACCAAATTGTAACAATAATATGTTTCTAGTTGAAATTAAATTTGGATTAAATTTTACAACATATCATTAATTTATTCGTTTATAATGCCAAAATATTGTATTTGGAATATGGGTCTATTTTCCTATAAAGTTTTCTGGAAAATGTATTGGGGAAAAAATTTATGGTGGTGGTGTAAAACATTATTGGGTAAAATGATAATTAATAATTTGTAGGAAAATATATTTATATAAATTGAATAAAACAACTATTATAATTTTTTACGAAAAATGAAGTATTTTGACATTATATTTTATTGTATTTCTAAGGTGGAAGAGAAAAAACATAAGTATAACCAAAAAATATAATTATCATTGATAATAAATGAAATTAAATGTCTAGAATGAAATTAAGTAATATCATATGTATGATAAAATATATATAAGTATATGGGAGATTTTGAAGAATATAGGATATATTGAAATTAAAATATACATATTGTTGATATAATGTCAAACCTATCCATTCTTTTTTCTAATAACCGGTGAATATAATTTTAATTCAATAAAAAATAAATAAAATAATAATAATAACATTCTATTTCAAAATATAATTAAAAAATTAAAAAATGAAGTATATTAGTATCATAAATAAATATTGGTATCTTATAAAGGCACTAACTTTTTTTAACCTATCAATTGGAAGTCACCTTCATCATATAAATGAGGAGTTTCCATTAAAATATCTCATATAGTATTATATAAAGAAAACAAATTTGACTTTTAACTTTTTAAAAAAAATTATAACATAATATGGTTTCATATAATATATGGTTTTCTTGAATGGTAGTTATTTTGAAATATATTATCAAAGTTAAACTAAAAAAATCATTACTTACCTACATATGGGTAATATAATATATAGTATTTTCCTTCTCTGTTCAAGTATTTCTATAGGAACATATTTAGGATCAAAACTCTAAATATGTAATGTATCTTCAAAATCCAAAAAGATGTAGATTATTAAGAACCAATATAAGATAATTTGTAATAAATATAGTTATTTATATAAAAAAAATTAACTATATGGGTATAACTTTTTTACCATATTTGTGAAAAAAATTCTAATAATGAAAACCAACATTCCCTCACTAAGGTGATCTTATATTAATTCACTATCACTTGAGATATATATAAAATTTATAATATTTTTGTAAAAAAATTACCTCCAAATAATGTCAGTTACAAATATTATTTCCAAATTAAACTCAATATTCATTCATAAAAGAGAAAAAATATTCAAAAGTTTTATAAACAAAAGATAGCCAATAAAAATTATATATACCTTTTATGATGAATTGATGGAATAAAGCAACATGGGATGTGTATTGTGATTCTTTGAATTTAGAAAGGGAAAGATGGAAGTTTTGATGGGTAAGGAAAACATGTGAAATATAAATGGAAAATAGGTAAGAGTTGAATCAAACCATTGATCCTAAGGAAGTTTAAAATTGAATCTTAAAATATAAAAATGGCGAAAAGAAATTAATCATTTTAATGAATGAATAGGGTAATAAAACTGGTAAAATAGAAAGGGAAGATTTAAATAAAAAAATTTATCTCAAGGAAGATGTAAATTTGATGTATGAAGTAAAAAAGAAAAAAGGAATTCAATCATATGATCTTGATGATTATTTGGATGAAAATTTATATTTGTTCAACCAATTTATAAATACATACTACTGACCGAAGTTAAATGAATGAAGTTTAATAATAGGGTAATGTGGTTCACATGTGGAGTTGTAGAAGAATAGTGGATTCTACACAGGATTATCGATCCTTAGGGAAGAGTTTTTTGTGGATGTTTTTGAGATGATATATTTGGGTTTTTATGGATTTGATAGAAGCAGTAATATTAATAGTGGAGAAATGGATATTTTTTTTTGCATATGGGAGGTTAATGAGTGGAGAAGTATGGAATCGAATATTGAGAGAATTAAAATTGTACAAGTGGTCACATATTTTACTATAATAATACATACAACTATTTATATAATAAATAAATATAATAATTGATATTATATTTAATAAAAAGTTGAATAAAATGTATTTTATTTATTTATTATGTGAATAAATAAATTATAAAATGGAAATATCATATTCTTGTCTTGAATAACATGTGATTGAATTTATGATTAATATAACATGATAAAACCTCATTTCCAAATCTGAGAATTAATTTATTCTTATAATTATATTAAACCAAAACTAATTTTTTCGGGATACACTTTGTGTTCAATCTTCTAGAATATCTTCTTAACAAAATTACGTTCAACCAATAAACCATGAGTGTTTCTGAACTAAAAATCACACCCCCCATAGAAAAAAGGATAAGTCATAGAAATAACATTTAAATTATTTCAATATTAAACATTTATCCAATTCAATACTAGAACTGATGAACCTAACACTAGATATATTTCCATGGGTAAATGAATCATTGGTTTCAAAATTCATATAATTTCACGAATGAGGACATGAATATATAAATATAAAAATTTTATGTCCTATACATTTTCTTGAGAATAATGAATAATAATAAAAATTAATTATAACGTGATCCTATTGAAGGGTTTTCACTTATGAAATTACTTCAAGGATATCATGATATCATAACATTATGTGAAGGAGTGTCAATTATTATAATATAATGAACCTCATCCCCCAAATATTCCCCTCATGTTCCGATAATGAAGAAGTGTATATACTGACCCCAAATCTCAACTCCAATATGCCATGGGATATAAAATAGAACTATGGGTACATCAATAAAACTCATAGCTGGCATCACCATCAAAATAAATTTAAGTTATATGGTGTCTGATAGAAAATATACTAACCAACACCATGTATAAAATAAATAAACAATCACTACTAGAAAAGAGGTCATTTGAGCCCTGTTACCAATAGCGACCGCCAATGGCGGCCGCTAAGCCTCCTTTAAAAAATAAGGGGCTTCGGCGCCCCCCCCCATCTCCACTCGATCGTGCCCCCCCCCGAAACCTTCCCCCAGTCGCCCCCCCCCCCACCGCCGCGCGCCCTCCCCGCCTCCCCGGCGCCGCGCGCCCTCCCCGACGCCCCGTCCTTCGTCGGCCCGCCATCCGCCGGCCCGCCCTCCGCCGGCTCGCCCTCCGCAGCCCCCCCCGTCTGCCGGCCCGCCCTCCGGCCGGCCACCCTCCGGCCACCCTCCGCCCTCCGGCCGCCCTCCGGCTGTCCTCCGACCGCCCTCCGCCGACCCGCCCTCCTCCGGCCGTCCTCCACCCTCCGACTCCGGCCGCCCTACACTCTGCGGCCGCCCTGCGACCTCCCTCTGCCCTCGAGCCTCCCGCAACCCGCCTCCGGCCGCCCGGCAGCCCTCCGGCCGCCCTCTGCCGGCCCCGCCCTCCCCAGCCGCCCTCCGCCCTCTGGCTCCGACCGCCCTCCGCCCTGCGGCCGCCCTGCGGCCTCCCGCCACCCGCCTCCGGCAGCCCGGAAGCCCTCGAGAGCCCTCCGGCAGCCCTCCGGCCTTCGGCCCCCAGCCCCTCCGGCCTCCGACCTCCACCCTCGGCCCTCCGCCCCCTCGTCCCTCCCCCCAGCACCCCGAACACCCCCCGGACCCCGCCAACCCCCATCCCATTCGTCTTCGTCCCCTCCCCCGTCGAACCACCGCCACCTGTCCCCTCCTTCACCTTCCCCTCCCTCGCCGCACCAGCTCCGGCTCCGGCTCCCCACCGCTCCTCTCCCTCAAAGCACCGCCGTCGGCTCCCCTCCCTTCCAGGTTTGTAGCGCAATCAGGTATGACATGGGCTTTCACTTACATTATTATTTTATAAATGGTTCACAAACAATTAGTTAGTATTTATTTTAAATATATTTGATATCAAAAATGAAAATGTAATAAGTCTTATGTAAATGTTTGTTATAGGGATCTTATTATGGATAAGAGTTGGATTGATCTTCCAAATCGAACGTCTAGAGAGTATTTCAATGGCATTATGCAGTTTATGGACTTCACGAGAGGATTTGGAAGTGACTATATTAGTTTTACATGTAGAAAATGTGCTAATAGATATCAATTCACATGAAATACTTTGAGGGAGCACCTTTTCGTTAATGGATTTCTGAAAAATTATAAGTGTTGGACTTGTCATGGAGAAGAATATGTTCGTTTTCAAAATACAGATGCAGCTCAGATGGATGTTGATGCAAGGATGACTGATCCAATGCATGAAATGCTTACTGAAATGGAACGTGGGTTTGATCCTGAAGGCATTGACATCCAGAATCTTGAGACCGGTGAGATAAATCATCGCTCTGGTGCAGATCGTGATTCGAGGAGGTTTTATGAAGCACTTGATGATGCGAAAACAGAATTATATCCTAGATGTACTTCTTACATTAAACTGTCGTTTATTGTGGAGTTGTTGCATTCGAAGACTTTGAATAATTGGTCAGACACATCATTAGACATGCTTTTGGTTTTATTGAAAAAAGGTCTTCATGTCAACGCTAAGATTCCTGAGTCGTATTACTATGCTCGTAAGTTGACAGAGAACTTAGGTTTTACATATGAGACCATAGATGCATGTGCAAACAAATATATGTTGTTTAGAAAAGAAACTGCCCATTTGGATATTTTTACGGTTTGTGGTGCTTCCAGGTGGAAAGAGAACAGGGGAAATAATTCTCATCAAAGTCATATTGCGATACAGTGGAAACCGATTGCCGTAAAGCAAATGCGTTACTTTCCCCTTAAACACAGGTTGAAAATATTTTTTATGTCATCTAATGTTTCTAATTTAATGAGATGGAATGCAGAAAGAGTTTATGAAAGTGATATGTTAACCCACCCGGTAGACTCTCATGCATGGAAGGAATTTGATAAGAGACATCCCGACTTTGCTAAAGATGTTCGTAATGTCCGATTGGGATTGAAAGCAGATGGTTTCAATCCATTCATGTCTATCGTTGGTGCAACTCATAGAACATGACCCATGGGGTTGGTTCCATATAATCTTCCTCTGTGGCTTTGTATGAAGCAACAATTTATATTACTTTCCACTCTTATTGATGGACCTAAAAGTCGGGGGATAAGATTGATGTTTACCTTCAGCCATTGATTGATGAGTTGAATGAATTTTGGGGTTATGGTGTGATGACTTATGACTACGAAACGAATGAAATGTTCAAACTGCATGCTGCTTTACTGTGGACAATCAATGACCTCCCAGCTTATGCAAATTTATCAGGCTGGAGTACGAAAGGGGAATTTGCTCGCCCTTGTTTCAATAAAAGTAAAAAATCTGTATGGCTTTAACATTCCAAAAAATGGTCATACATGGGTCACAGGCGTTTTCTCCCTCCTCAGCACAGATTCAGAAAGGACAGAGTGACATTTGATGGTTCCAGAGAGTTCAGCCCAGCACCAAAGATCATGACAGGAGTCAAAATGTTATTGCAGATTGAGGAAGAAAACATCCGCACGGTATATGAAATTCAGGATTTGGTGGCTCCTCTAGTACGTAATATTTGTGCTGCAGGTAGGCAGCGCAGTCACAATTGGAAAAAGAAAAGTATTTTTTATAGTCTTCCGTATTGGAAAACTAACATGTTGAGGCATAATTTGGATGTCATGCACATTGAGAAAAATGATTGTGATAACATAATGTGGACCATTTTAGGTGTCAGTGGAAAATAAAATGACCATGTTAATGCACACCGTGATTTGGAAGAAATGGGTTTAAGGAAACAGTTGCATTTACAGTTAGCTGAGGGAAACAAGGCATATATGCCTGCTGCACAGTATACGATGACTACAGAGGAGAAAGAAACATTTCTTTCCATTTTGAAGATGGTCAAGGTGCCTGATGGTTATTCTTCTAATATTTCAATGTGTGTGAATCTAACGAGCAAGACATTGCAAGGGTTGAAAAGTTATGACAATCACATATTACTTCAGCAGTTTATTTCAATCGCAATTTGTGATTGTTTATCCCCCAATGTTGTTCAGCCCTTGATTGAGATGAGTAATTTTTTTTAGACAGCTTTGTTTGAGAAATCAACGAATGAGTGATTTAAAAAGTTTGCAGGACCGAATTGTACTTACGCTTTGTCACTTTGAGAAACATTCCCCCCCCCTCTTTTTTCGATGTTATGGTCCACATGACAGTGCACCTAACTGATGAAGTAATGGCTGCTAGTCCAGTGCAATTTAGGTGGTTGTATCCTACTGAACGATATTTGAGTACATTGAAAATATTTGTACGCAACAGTGGTCGTCCAGAGGCATCAATAGCCAATGGTTATTTGATGGATGAGTGTACTACCTTTTGTGCAGAATATCTTACGGATGTTGAAACAAAATTATACAAGCCCTCTCGGATTCATGATTGTCCAGTTGGAGAAGGAAACGCATTTGATATGGACACCATCGAGTGGATACAAGCACATCGATATATCTTGTTCAATACTCCATCAGTTGTACCATTAATGTAGTAAGTATCTTATCAATGTGCTTGTATAACTTTTACATGTTTTGTTTGCATAAGATGATCTTTTAAACATCGCGTTATCATTTGCAGGAAACAGATTAATGAGATAAAAGAATCGATGCATCGTGCGACTGAGTTGCAAATTCAACAATCTCATTATGCATCATTTCATGATTGGTTCAAGGATTATGTATGTATAAATTGATTTTCATTATGAGTGACGTATTATACTAATTCTTTCTGCATATATCAGTATTGATTTTTATAAATTATGTAGGTTCGTAAGATGAGGGAGTTAGGGGACCCCACGCTACCTGAAGTATTTATCCAACTGGTTGAGGGTCCATCTATAACGGCTCATCGTTATAAAGCTATTGATGCTAATGGTTTTCGATTTCACATTAATGATGTTGACGACAAACGAGCAACACAAAACAGTGGCATCAGTTGTCCCTTTGTCGATTCTGGTTATTACTATGGTCAATTGATAGACATCATTGAAGTTTTATACACACACGGTTTGAAGTACATATTGTTAAAGTGTAATTGGGTTGATCCAGTGCGTGGATGTAAAGTCGATCAATATCAGTTTTCATTGGTGAATTTTAACTATATGTTATACAGAAATAATGAACGAGTTGAGAATTAACCTTTCATTTTGACATCACAAGCGGAACAAGTATTCTTCGTTACTTTGCCTTCGGATCCAAGTTGGCAAGTTGTTGTCAAAATGTCTCGGCGATGAGTGTTTTTATTTGAAGAAGATGAACCCGAGACTGTTCCGTTTGTTTACCAAAAACTTGATCAACATACCGTAGTTCAATGTGAAGAAGATATTAATTGGGTCAGAGCGGCTGTTGAAGGAGAAATGGTTGATTTTCATGCTTAATGAAAGGTATAATTGTTTTCCCGCTATTCAGTAGAATTTCCTAGGATATCATAAATTATCTAATCATTTTATAAATCTTTATAAGTTTTAATCCTCACTTTTGTAAGTTTTAATTCAATCATAAATATTTAGGTTGTTTTTACTCTTGATTTATTGATGTTATGGTCGGCGTATCATCCCTTTGAGGTATTCTTCATCTAATTAATGTGCTGCTTGAATTTTTATTAGTTCTATCTGAAATTTGGCTATGCATTGACTGGTTTTGTACAAAATTTGTATATCTGTTTTGTTAACTTTCTGATTTTTTAAAATTCATTCACAACTAATTATTCAATCCATTTTTTGTTTGATTAACAGTTGTACAAGTTTGATTTTTTATGAACAATCCAATTTATCTTTTAAACACTTTGGACTCATTACTGATGTTTTCTATGACTGCAGACATGTCAGGGGAAGAGGCAGAAGATCCACATCATCTATCTGAGGCATCTACGTCTCAGGGTTGAGGTATGTTTGAATGTCATTGTCTATATTTTTTATGTAATTGACATAAATACATATATATATATATATAACAGTTGTCAATTTATATATAAAATTGTTTTCAATAGGATCAGACTTGGCTGCTTCTTCCTCTCGCAGGAGAGGCCCTGGTCGTGGCATATTATCATGGAATTCCGACACGACGATAGATGTTTCATTTGATGAGGTTTTTCATCCTGTGGGACCAAATGCCCCGACATTTATTCGTCAGCTGGGTCATATCATACGTAACCCACATCGATTTCCATTGACCACGCGTGACTGGGCTTCTCTCCCTCAGGAAACATTAGATCGTCTATGGAGGGAGGTTCAGGTAAGAAAATCATTTTAATTTACTTTATATGTATAAAGAATACTAATATGTTTGATTATTTTCTTTATAGAAAAATTTGAAAGTATGCCCTAATGAGTTTCGGCCTGTGTGTATGAGAAAATGAAGTATGATGTGGAAAGATTATAAAGGCAAAGTGAAGAGGGACCACTGGGTACCAAATGTGGGTGCCCTGGACATTTTGGAAAAAGTCCCGAGAGGTGTCCTCCCGGATCAGTGGCATGACATGGTTGCATATTGGTCTACTGAGGGTGTTGTGGTTTGTATAATAATTATTTTGGTGTATATATATTTTCAAGAATATGTGATTTGTTTGAAATTTGAATGAATTGAATGTAGGAGGTGTCAACACGCCATTCTGAGAATCGAGCGTTGCAGGGACCACCTCACAGGCTCGGGACTCGTCACGTGTCTCAGATCCAACATGAGGTATATATTATTCATTTTTTAATTTATTAATTAATATGGTTTTGTGTTTATATTCTTTTAATATACAGTTGCGAGAGCAAGGTGCAGCAACTGATAAAATGTCGGTGTGGATGAGGACTCATGATCACAATGATCCAGAGGTTGCAGTATTGATAGTAAGTGTCTGTACTTACCAATAATTACATAAATATATATATTAACATATATATATATATATATATATTTAAATATTTCACAGGCTCAATTTGAAGTTGAGTTAGAACATCTTCCAGAGGACCAGCGATAGCTTCCCATGCGACGGGATGAGATCTTTCATCGCATTGTCGGTCGGGACGGGCATGGCTATAGTTTGACCTACGGAGCAGTGATTCTTCATTCTATAGTGTCACGTGCTAGGTTGTCGGTCCTGCTGTTGCTCATATGACACAGCAGATGTCAGATTTTGAGGCACGGCTGTGCGCTTCCAAGGAGGCAAATGCGCAATTGACAGCTGAGGTTAGAGCACTGCAGGAATATGTGCGTCGAGCTGATGGTGCAGGGGATCATACGACGCAGGTATATACTATATTTATTTATTTAATTTAAATTATTTTTGTTATTAAAATATTTATAATGTTTATTGGTTGTAGGCCCCTGGCCCACCAGAAGGAGGTAGCATTGATGACAACGCGTGATGCATCATATATTCACGAGATATGTTTTTTGTTTTTACTGGTGGGGTTGACATTGAAGTACTGTATGTATTCATTTAATTAAAATTAGAAGGTTGTGTACTTATAATTTCTTTCTTTTCTTGTTTATTATATGATATCTAATATTATCTAAGCCGTGCATTTAAAAACTCTAACCCCCCGCACCCCCGTACAGCCCCCCCACACCCCCGAAAAGCCCCCCGCACAACCGTACAACCTCCCGCACCCCCGGACAGCCCCCCTGCACCCCCGCACAGCCCCCGCACCCACGTACAGCCCCCCCCCCCTGCACCCCCGTACAGCCCCCCGCACCCCCGTACAGCCCCCCCGCACCCCCGTACAACCCCCCGCACCCCCGGACAGCCCCGCCGCACACCCGTACAGCCCCCCCCCCCCCCACCCGCACCCCGGACAGCCCCCCGAACCCCCGTACAGCCCCCCCGCACCCCCGAACAGCCCCCCCACACCCCCGGACAGTCCCGACGCACCCCCGGACAGCCCCCCCCCCCCCCCCCCCGCACCCCCGGACAGCCCCCCCCCCCCCCCCCCGCACCCCCGGACAGCCCCCCCCCCCCCCCCCCCCGCACCCCCGTACAGCCCCCCGCACCCCCGGACAGCCCCCCCCCCCCCCACACCCCCGTACAGCGCCCCGCACCCCCCGTACAGCCCCCCCCACACCCCCGTACAGCCCCCCCGCACCCCCGTACAGCCCCCTACACCCCCGGACAGCCCCCCGCACGCCCGTACAGCCACCCGCACCCCCCGGCGCGCGCTGAAATGGCGCGTTGGGGGGTCAAAACCACCTGAACGACCTCTGAATGCCATGAAACCACACGACAACAGCCATTGCGTGAATTCTGAAATGGTCGGGCAGACGGCACGTCCATCGGAGGTGTCGTTTGACCGCGTCGGCCGTAAACGCGTTTTCGGCGCCAGAAAACACCAAAACGGTGTGCGGCAGTCGAATTCGGAGAAAACGTGCTCTGAACGACCTGAAACCGCACGAGAACGATAGGAATATTATTCCTGAGATGCAGGAGGAGGCGGCACGTCCATCGGACGTGCGGTGCACGCGGCACGACCAAATGCGTCGTTTTCAGCAGCTCGGCGCGCGCTGAAATGGCGCGTTGGGGGGTCAAAACCACCCGAACGACCTCCAAATGCCACGAAACCGCACGAAAACATCTGTTGCATGAATTTTAAAATGGTCGGGCAGAGGAAACGTCAATCGGAGGTGCCGTTTGACCGCAGCAGGTGGAAACGCGTTTCCGGAGCCATAAAACACCAAAACGGCATGCAGCGGTCGAATTCGGAGCAAACGTGCTTCGAACGACCTGAAACCGCACAAGAACGATAGGAATATTATTACTGAGATGCAGGAGGAGGCGGCATGTCCATCGGACGTGCGGTGCGCTCGGCACGACCGAATGTATTGTTTTCAGCAGCGCGACGCACGTCGAAATGGCGCGTTGGGGGGTCAAAACCACCCGAACAACATTCGAATGCCACGAAACCGCACGACAACAGCCGGTGCGTGAATTGTGAAATGGTCGGGCAGACGGCATGTCATTCGGAGGTGTCATTTGACCGCGGCGGCCATAAACGCTTTTTTGGCGCCATAGAACACCAAAACGGCGTGCGTCGGTCGAATTTGGAGCAAACGTGCTTCGAACGACCTGAAACCGCACGAGAACGATAGAAATATTATTCCTGAGAAGCAGGAGGAGGCGGCACGTCCATCAGATGTGCAGTACGCTCGGCACGACCGAATGTGTCATTTTCAGCAGCGCGACGCACGCTCAAATGGAGCGTTGGGGGGTCAAAACCACCCGAACGACCTCCGAATGCCACGAAACCGCACGAAAACTGCCGGTGCGTGAGTTTTGAAATGGTCGGGCAGACGGCACACCATTCGGAGGTGCCGTTTGACCGCGGCGGCCAGAAACACGTTTCCGGCGCCACAGAACAACAAAATGGCATGCGGCGGTCCAATTCAGAGCAAACGTGCTCCGAAAAACCTAAAACCACACGAGAACGATAGGAATATTATTCCTGAGATGCAGGAGGAGGCGACATGTCCATCGGACGTGCGGTGCGCGCGACACGACCGAATGCGTCGTTTTAAGCAGCTCGGCACGCGCTGAAATGGCGCGTTGGGGGGTCAAAACCACCTGAACGACCTCCGAATGCCACGAAACCGCACAAAAATAGCCGTTCCGTGAATTGTGAAATGGTCGGGTAGACGACACGTCAATCGTAGGTTCCGTTTGACCACGGCGGCTGGAAACGCGTTTCCGGAGCCATAAAACACCAAAACGGTGTGCGGCGGTCGAATTCGGAGCAAACGTGTTTCGAACGACCTGAAACCGCACGATAACGATAGGTATATTATTCCTGAGATGCCGGAGGAGGCGGCACGTCCATCGGGCGTGCGGTGCGCATGGCACCACCGAATGTGTCGTTTTCAGCAGCGCAGCGCGCGCTAAAATGGCGCGTTGGGGGGTCAAAACCACCAAAATGACCTCAGAATGCCACAAAACCGCACGACAACATCCGTTACGTGAATTGAGAAATGTTCGGGCAGACGGCATGTCAATCGGAGGTGTTGTTTGACCGCGGCGGCCGGAAACGCGTTTCCGGAGCCATAAAACACCAAAACGGCGTGCGACGGTCGAATTCGGAGAAAACGTTCTTCGAACGACCTGAAACCGCACAAGAACGATAGGAATATTATTCCTGAGATGCAGGAGGAGGCGGCACGTCCATTGGACGTGCGGTGCGCTTGGCATGACCAAATGTGTCGTTTTCAGCAGCGCGGCGCGCGCTGAAATGGCGCGTTGAGGGCTCAAAACCACCCGAGCGACCTCCGAATGCCACAAAACCGCATGACAACATCCGGTGCGTGAATTTTAAAATGGTCGGGCAGACAACACGTCATTCGGAGGTGCTGTTTGACTGCGGCGGCCGGAAACGCGTGTCCGGCGCCATAGAACACCAAAACGGCGTGCGGCGGTCCAATTCAGAGCAAACGTGCTCCGAAATACCTGAAAACACACGAGAACGATAGGAATATTATTTCTGAGATGCAGGAGGAGGCGGCACGTCAATCGGACGTGCGGTGCGCGCGGCACGACCGAATGCTTCGTTTTCAGCAGCTCGGCGCGCGCTGAAATGGCGCGTTGGGGGGTCAAAACCACCCGAACGACTTCCGATTGCCACGAAACCGCACGACAACAGCCGTTGCGTGAATTGTGAAATGGTCGGGCAGACAGTACGTCAATCGGAGGTGCCGTTTGACCGTGGCGGCCGGAAACGCGTTTCCGGAGCCATAAAACACCAAAACGGCGTGCGATGGTCGGATTCGGAGAAAACGTGCTTCGAACGACCTGAAACCTCACGAGAACGATATGAATATTATTCCTGAGATGCAGGAGGAGGCGACACGTCCATCGGACATGCGGTGCGCGCGACACGACCGAATGCGTCGTTTTCAACAGCGCGGTGCGCGCTGAAATGGCGCGTTGGGGGGTCAAAACCACCCGAACGACCTCCGAATGCCACGAAACCGCACGACAACATCCGTTGCGTGAATTTTGAAATGGTCGGGCAGACGAAACGTCAATCGGAGGTGTCGTTTGACCGCGGCATCCAGAAACACGTTTCCGGAGCCATAAAACACCAAAACGGCGTGCGGCGGTTGAATTCAGAGAAAACGTGGTTCGAACGACCTGAAACCGCACGAGAACGATAGGAATATTATTACTGAGATGCAGGAGGAGGCGGCACATCCATCGGACGTGCGGTGCGCTCGGCACGACCGGATGTGTTGTTTTCAGCAGCGCGGCGCACGCTGAAATGGCGCGTTGGGGGGGGTCAAAACCACACGAACAACCTCCGAATGCCACGAAACCGCACGAAAACAGCCTGTGCATGAATTGTGAAATGGTTGGGCAGACGGCACGTCATTCGGAGGTGCCGTTTGACCGCGGCGGCCAGAAATACATTTCTGGCGCCATAGAACACCAAAATGGCGTGCGGCGGTCCAATTCAGAGCAAACGTGCTCTGAAAAACTTGAAATCGCACGATAACGATAGGAATATTATTCCTGAGATGTAGGAGGAGGCGGAACGTCCATCGGACGTGCGGTGCGTGCGGCACGACCGAATATGTCATTTTCATCAGCTCGGCGCGCGCTGAAATGGCGCGTTGGGGGGTCAAAACCACCCGAACGACCTCCGAATGCCACAAAACCGCACAACAACATCCGTTGCGTGAATTATGAAATGGTCGGGCAGACGACACGACAATCGGAGGTGCCGTTTGACCGCGGTGGCCGGAAACGCGTTTCCTGAGCCATAAAACACCAAAACGGCGTGCGGCGGTCGAATTCGGAGCAAACGTACTTCAAAATACCTGAAAACGCACGATAACGATAGGAATATTATTCCTGAGATGCAGGAGGAGGAGGCACGTGAATCGGACCTGCGGTGCACTCGGCACAACCGAATGTGTCGTTTTCAGCAGCGCGGCGCGCGCTGAAATGGCGCGTTGGGGGGTCAAAACCACCCGAACGACCTTCGAATGCCACGAAACCGCACTACAATAGCCGGTGCATGAATTGTGAAATGGTCGGGCAGACGACACGTCATTTGGAGGTTCCGTTTTACCGCGGCGGCCGGAAACGCGTTTCTGGCGCCATAAAACACCAAAACGGCGTGTGGCGGTCCAATTCGGAGCAAAAGTGCTCCAAAAACCTGAAACCGCACGAGATCGATATGAATATTATTCCTGAGATTTAGGAGGAGGTGGCACGTCCATCGGACGTGCGGTGCGCGCGGCACGACCGGATACGTCGTTTTCCGCAGCTCGGTGCGCGCTGAAATGGCGCGTTGGGGGGTCAAAACCACCCGAATGACCTATGAATGCCACGAAACCGCACGACAACATCCGTTGCATGAATTGTGAAATGGTCGGACAGACGGCACGTCAATTGGAGGTGTCGTTTGACCGCGGAGGCCAGAAACGCGTTTCCGGAGTCATAAAACACCAAAACGGCGTGCGGCGGTCGAATTCGGAGCAAACGTGCTCCGAAAGACCTGAAACTGCACGAGAACGATAGGAATATTATTCCTGAGATGCAGGAGAAGGTGTCACGTCCATAGGAGGTGCGGTGCTCACGGCACGACTGAATGCGTCTTTTTCAGCAGCTCGGCGCGCGCTGAAATGGCGCATTGGGGGGTCAAAACGGGCCGAATGATGTCCGAATGGCCTGAAATCAGACGACATCAAAAGGGTGAGTGAATTGTGATGTGTTCGAGGAGGAAGAACATCAATCAGATGTGTCGTTTGACCGTGGTGACCAGAAACGCATTTCCGGTGTCATAAATGGCCAAAACGGGCGTCTGACGGTCAAAGTCATAGCAGACGACATCAGATTGACCTGAAATCACATGGAAACAATCTAATTATTATTTTTGACGTGTACGCGTAGACGAAACATCAATCAGACGTGTGGTCTGCACGGTAGGGCTCATTATGCGTTCTTTGAGTGTTGCACGCGCTTGATAAACGCGAGTGGGGGGGGGGGTCCAAACGGGCCAAACGAGGTCCGAATGACCTGAAATCAGACGACATCAAAGCGTGAGTAAATTGTGACGTGTTAGAGCAGACGTCACGTCAATCGGCTGCACCTTGTGCCCGCGGTGACCGGGAACGCCGTTCTAGTGTCATAAACGGCCAAAACGGGCGTCTCACGCTCAAAATCATAGCGGACCACATCAGATTGACCTAAATTCAAAGGGAAACAATCTAATTATTATTCCTGACGTGTACGCACAGACGGAATGCCAATCGGATGTGCGTTCTACGTGGTAGGGCTCATTATGAATTCTTTATGTATTGCGCGCTCTTAATTGTTTTCCATTTTTTATGATTGTTACCATTGTTTTATATCTGCTTTTCCACCGTGAAGAAAAAAACACAATTTGTACATTTTATTTAAAAAATGAAAAATATTTTATTTAATATTATATAAATAAATATTTTCATTAATATATATATATATATATATTTTAATAAATAAATATACATACATTATTTAATATTATATATATCAATATTTTCATTATTTTATATATATATATATATTTTATTTAATAAATATATATATATATATATTTATTATGGTATGATTTTTTTTAATTTTTTTTTTCAAGTTTAGCGACCGCCATTGGCAGTCGCTCTAGCCTACAGCGACCACCAGGCAGTCGCTTACGGCGGCATTTGGGCCACCTATAGCGACCACCATTGGTGGTCGCTAATGACTTACAGCGACAACGTAGAAGCGACCGCCAATGGCGGTCGCTGGGCGGTCGCTAATGGCCTTTTTTTAGTAGTGAATCCAAATACATGGAATTACATGGAAAAATAAAAGAATAGAAATATACAAAATGTAATTCGACTATAATTTACACAATGGTCAAACAGCTCATGAACAACTCCATAAGATACAATCACCAACATCAACCACATCTCATCTTCTATAGACTTGAGAATTAGTTTTTATAAATATTGTGTGTTTATAACATGTATAATTGATAGGATTCTGCCAAATCACTTTGAAAATAATGTGAAAGTAGCATACTAAAGACCAATGAATAAAACAACGAAACTAATACATAATTTATGCTTGTAATAATACCTTTTCCTTTCTCAATATGAATCAATGACAACGTAACACATATAATAAAACCATTATATGTCCTATATGTACATATAAATGATGGAAACCCACTTATAATTCTCAACTAGTTTGTTTCTATCACCCACCAATTCCACAAATCTTGTTATTATCCCTTCAATTAGTAATCCTATATATCAAAAAAAAATTTATAATAGAAATTATGGATCCCATATTTTCCATTAAAATATCATAATACTGATATCCAATAAGTGACCAAGTTTATATGTAGAAGCTAATACAACGCACGTTAATTCATTATATATCAATCAATCACAGCTAATCACCACATAACCATTGTAAGATGTAGCAACCATGAGAAGAATCGTGAATGTTTTATTCCACATTTCATTATAGTCTTCACTTAAATGTATAGTAAAACGGAGACACATCACAACTTCTGTATGAATACCGGCTATATCTTAAGCTATCACAGCTCATGATACACTTACTCATAATTACATCCAAAATGAGAGAAATTGATAGGGATAAGTCATCCATCTATTCCCTTACAATCCTATATGTTATAGAAAATAAATGATAACAATTGGATTCCATTCTGACATAAGTGGTGAAGTATATGAAATCTATAAATATAAAATTTATCTCACATAACAACACAATAAAAATTTACCAAAATTTTGACTCATCTTCCACTACCATCACATAGGACACCTAGATACAGGAACTATGGTCTTGATCTCAACAAGTATACTAGAATAAAAACTCCATATTAATTAATTACCATCTATTAATTAATATTATTCCATTTTTATTTCCAAAACTAACTCTTTAAAATTATTTGTAATGTTTCATTGACATCATAAATTTTCAAAGTTATATTCAAAAGTAAGTAATCATATTCTATGATAAATAAAATACAATCCCTTTAGTAATACATTTATTATTTCATAATTATCTAGGTTCAATAAGAGTTTATCGTAATGTAACACTAACAAGATTCTATAATTGCATGTAGAGTCAAAAAACATCCAAAAATTAGAAATGATATATGAAATATCCAATCAAACAACCATCTAAAAAAATAAAAAATGAAAAGTAATTCAATGATAAAATGCCAAATTGAAAGCATCCTAACCACCCTGGTGTTATTCTTCTACCATAATTAATTTCATAATCTATATCTTCTTCATTGACATCGATCATCACTAGAAATCATTCTACTATCTCATTTATCATTAAATTTTCTAAAACCACTCTAATTTTACAATAAAAATTATCAAGTAACAAAAGGATCTAATAAAACTAGATCATACATATATATTAAATTTATAATATTAAATAAATTAAAATCCAACTAAGGCCAAAACATTTAATAATTCAAACCTCCTGTAATCAAAAAAGAGATCACTCTTCTCCCATAATTTATTATTAAAAATAATAATTTTATTCCATTAATGAATTAAATAGTTTATTATAGGTTGTTTTTTCTGATTCATGGAACATATTGGTAGTAGCTATTAATATCTATGAGACAAACATATGACGTCATGAAGCCTTATTTCTATAATTTTAATGTTTTTATAAAGAAAATTAATTAATTTATCACAACTCTTCCACCATTTACTTTGGTTTTACATTTCATATCCATTTATAAGTATTTTAACCATTTTATACCACAAAAATAAAAAATCCAAATATTGAAAAAACAATCTAATAAATATCAAGAGGAACAAAATGTAATGCATACATTCCATTAGATCACATAACCCCAACAATTTATATAATCTAAATAATATGATATATTAATTATCCATGACATGTGATTATTCCATTACTTTGATTATTAAATATCATGGATTATTGAAATATAATTCTTTCAATAAAATTAAAAGACGAAAATTCAGCAGCATACAATTCTTAGAAATCTCCTAATTTTCTAAACTATGTATTAGCATCTAGTAATTTATTAGTATTACTTGTTTTATCATTCTTAAGTAATTTATGGGATTGATTTATAATCCTACAACATGTGATTAGTTTCAAAAATTAAATTTAAATAGAATCATGAATTTAATCACTTGGTTCATGAATTTTAATATACTATTATAGATAATGATAATCAAAAATGTGAAATAAGATTTATAAAATAATAAAGTTTTTCTACAACATGTGATGTTATATTTGTTATATTATTTTCATTTCTAAAATATAACAAATAACCAATTATTATTATATTTATATATTATTACCTTTCCTAAATATAATATCACCATTTACTTTGAGAAGAAAAAGAATGACTAAATTATACCTTTCAAAAAATATAATTTAATAATTAGATTTCCTACATTGTGAGTAGATTTAATGATTTTTTTCAATAGTAATAGTGGAATAAAGGTTCTGTGTATTGGTTGGAAACATGGAAAAATAACATTGAATGAATGTTTAAGGAATTTTAATACTCCTAATGGAATGTTGGATCATTAATAGTAGGTATTTAAAAAAAACTATCCAAATTTCCTTTTAGTTTATCATTAAATTGGATTATATTTAATCCCTTCATACTACCCACTTAAAACCCCTAAATTATAACGAATTCAATGATATAATTTTGGTCACTTATTCGGGGTTTAAATCCAAAAATTTATTATTTTATCTAAAATTTAGTTTCTTTTTTATATGAAAATATTATATTAGATCATTTTTGGAATTTTATGATTTTTCTACTTAATGGAATGACTATTCATGATGTAATCCACTGTGGAGTGACCGCCTGACCAAATAAATGATTGTATGAATAAAGGATATATAACTACATGAACAAGTAGTATTATACATGAATAAATGATGAGACCAAATGAAGGAACCAAGTGATCACATGGAAAAAATCGATCTCACTAATAAATGATCGATAATGTGAATAAACTAGAGACAACACAACCAAATATTTGACCACTTAAAGAAACCAAGAAACTGGTTGAAAAAACCAATTTAATGCAAAAAAATTGTAAATTAAGGGGGGATGGGACTATGAGATCACTCTTATATCCTATAAACATTGGGAAAATTGATGTGTTTTATAAATCTTCAATCATATACCGAACGCCACCATAAATATTAACAACCATAAGAATTGAAATATAAACCTAAAAATAAGTGGAAGGTTTCAAAGAAACCTTCCCAATATATGATTCCTAAGGATATTTCTATTTCAAGGACACAACTATCCCACCAGAGGAATAATGTTTAAACCAACAAAAAATTATAATTGAACCTAAAAACACACTCCCATGGGAGATATATCTATAAAAAATAAAAATACAATAAAAAAGAATCACTCCATAGAATATAAATTATCTCATAAAATAAAATATTTTCAAATGAATCATATAAATGGAGGGTAAAAATATATATAAATATTTAAGATGAAGGCTCAAACATATCTAGATGCTGGTCATAAATCATTATCCCATACTCCCCATTTATCTACATTTTTCACCATTACTCCATATGGCATGATCCAATGGAATTGACCTCTTTCATTCCTAAATGGTCCTACTATCTTCATCATTGAGGTCAACCTAATCACTGGTGTGAGAATCATCAAGTATATACTGGTTAAGTATTAATATAAACAAGATAACAAGTACATAGATCATTTCATGGAGAACTACTATCCAATACACCGAAGCTACAACAAACATTAATACATTCAATGATCAACAAACTATGGAGAAAGATTACTACTTAGACCGAACATATTATTCCCAAAACATGGTGACACCTTTTGGAAAATGTTATATCCAATTTCAAACTCTAGAGGCCTCTTTCTAGGATTAGAATAGAACTTATGATGATACTATTTTATTGTAATTCTATTACAGATCACTTGACCAAATTTTTCATACTATAAACCAATTCATGTTCAAGAACAACTGACCCTCCGTCCTTGGTCCAACACAATGGAGTTAAAAAATAATATCCATATAGTTCTTTAAATTGTGCCATTCCAATTTGGGATTTATAATTTTGATACTTAGAAAACACTACCAATTATATATGGATTACCCACAAGCCTCCAAAATATAGAATGCATGTGTGTATCATGTTCTCTAATATATCAGTAGACTACTCTATCATACAATCAATTTATAGAGGAAATAGTTTTCTATGGAATAGCATAGACCCAAAAGAACATTGAAGATCCCTCAACTATATGGAGGTAAAATAGGGATCATAATCAGTGTTGGTCATCTATAAAATTCTTGGATTCTTCAACTCCTATAATAAGAACTTATTCTATAAAACCTATACTCATCCCAAATCATTAATCCATTAGAAGTGAGAATAATTTTTCTATTTGTTCATGTTAAACACTATAAAATTATAAACACAAGGATTTCTATGTAATCCAGTGATGAGGTATACTGAGATATACAATCTTTTTTCATTAAGTAAAATCATGTAGCTCATGAAAAAAATTGAGAACATGATCCTTAGTAATTACACTCTAACAATAAAAACATTGATTGAAATAATATGATATTGATTTCTTCACACCAGAACACAAATGGTGGTATCTAATAGAAGGATTCATCCATTACACACGAGAATGTTCTACTAATGGTGAGCTATAGAACACACAGATAACTACTGAAAGAATTTTTTAAAGAACATAAATATTTACCTAAAACAACACCTAATTTTTTGTTTTCCCATATATATTCCCTTAGGATCATCACTACAATCCAATTGATTTTGTGAAACCTCTGCCTCATAATCCAACGATTGTGTATCCTTCTATTGTTTCACCAAATATAAATGTTTTGTCATCTGATAAATAAATACTATACTATAAAATGCTACCATATCAAGCTGAATCACATGAAACTCTTCCCTCACTATACAAGAATCTATATATTCTTGTAAAACAACATCTCATAATATCCTGATCAAATCATCTACAACAACAAATAATTTTCTTTAAGTAAAGGAAATATTGAATTTTTAGCCCATCAATATATTCATCCACCGTCACTACTAAAAATTCAATTCATTATGGTAGAAGTAATACTTCATACCCATATGATAAATGATGATAGAAAAAAATTCACTATTATGATATTTCCGCCAAACTACTTTGAAAATAGAAATGCAACAATTTCAAGATCATGGGTGTTTTAGTTACATTCATGAGGTCATAATGAACCATGAATAAAAAGTTTTTCTCTCACACATGATGAATCAGTTCACTGGAAACATCTCCTTAAAATATATTAATGTGTCATATGACTAGTCACCATTATGAATTCCAAGTCATTCCTATTGTATACTTTCACTCGAGTCACATTTTTATAGAAGTTGAGAATAAACATCATGAAATAAACAGAAAGCCCAAGAAAACCTTGCACCTATTTGATGTTTCTAAGACTCATTGATGAAAAAAACTCCTCAATATTCAAGGGTTCTAGGACTTTTCCACATGGAGATATGCTATTCCATAAGAAATATATTGAAGGGTGAAAAATGACATGTTGATATCTTTCCAAACATCCTATTAAACCAAAAAACATCTAAAAATCCCACAATTAATTTTTATGACCCTTATTCATCCTAGATAGAATAATGATTACATTGATAAAGACCACCATGAACTAGTCTAGAACTCTGGAATAGTTCATTCATCAATCCCATCAACCTTGATGGAACATTTATTGCTCAGAATGACATTGTAATGAAATTTTAATAACCATAATTACATCTAAAATCATTTTTCAGGATATAATCATCCATTAATCACTAATTATGATATGTAGAACACATATCAATATATTCAATCTCAGTAGATCTATTCATATAATCAAATAAATCATGAATTGATGGAGAAGAATAATAATTATTCACTTTCACATGATTAAATGGGTGATATACAACAGAACATCATATATTTACATCATCCTTCTACAAAAAAAGAAATGCATCTCTCTATTGAGACACACTATGTAAATAAAATCATCACTAGATGATATCATCAATTGGAAGTTATAACTCCCCATAACTCAAAAGGGAAAACCAGATATAGACACATTGATATCATAGAAAAACCAGGTAAATATCGATCCTATATTTATTCTCTTATCGGGGGTTTAACATCAAAACCTAGTTTAGAAATACATGAAGGTACTTTTCACCACCCTATGAAATAGGAGAAGATGATCCTACATATAAAATAACATAAACCTGACTCTAAAATAGGATATATAATCAAAATGATTTCGAACTATTCTAGAGTCTCACACAAAAACAAATAATAAAATATCTATTTATGTCTTAAAAAATAACATGGATTAGGAAACAACCAATGAAATATTGAACGAAATAATGAAAATATATAATGGGGATTATTTATAATTGGTTTATTCATAATCATATAATTTTTCACTATAAGTAATGATTCCCTACAAACAACTCATAATCTCTTCAGACAAAAAACATGCTTCCTCTATGTCAAACATGCATATTCAATTCCATTGGAAATTCCAGTCTCTCTACATGTAGTGAAAAATAATTGGAATGACCAATTAAAAGACGATTGTGTATCTCCTAAATCAAGCATGTCATATATCCTACTAGAAAATATGAAGATTTGACCTCTCAAAATGTCTGGATCTCCCTGTGATTGAAAAGATATGGAATGAAAAAGAAAATAGATTAATATATTGTCTTTATGGAAATAATGGAGACCACATCTGCATCCACATATTATTCATTGTCTTAGAGACTATGGGATATCATTGTTATATACTCTACCTACCCCATGACCTCTTTTCTGATTATAAGTGGTAGTACCCAAATTTTATTGTTGTCTTGGTTGATAATACTCCATCAAATGCGCCTGAATTGGAACATCGGTCATATGTTGACTAATGATAAAGGTCACACGCTATTTCTTTTAATGTATATGGAATCTATATGAAATAAAAATAGGCCCAACATATTATAATGTGTGCATTAAATGTTAGATTTTTTGAAATAAGTTAAATTATATGAAACCTACTTCAAACCAACTGATACATCTTCTTCATAAATATAAACTATGATGCAGTTCCAACTATACTCCATGTAAAATCAGGATGAATGAAATCCTGTGGTGATACAATCCCATCAAATATTCCCTGAATGGCCTATTACTTCATTGGAATTGTGATATATGAGTTCAACATAAACAAGGTGACCAAGATCTATATCTCATGGTGTGAAACCTCCATTAAATTATATTCTCTAGCGTTATCATCTAGTATAAGTTATAAATTATAATTTAAAACATTATTTTATCGGATAATGAGCTCCCATAAACATGAACTCCCCATATGTAGTTTTAGATCCCCATTCCAAGATTCTCCATTAGTATTCAATGGTAAAAACCTATCCGGATGCTATTCTCTGAACTCCTACGATGAAAAAGGTGTCTTCATGTGATCCCTAAGGAAAAAATTCCATTACTACCAAGCCGACAAGCAGAACAACATAAAAACTAATGAAACCCTATTATAACCCAAAGTATGAATCAAATATATTTCATTGTCCACAAAATCCAAAAAAAACTTATGTGTCTTCTTCTAATGTAGAGCCCACATACTTTTATAGACGCTGACTATGAAATTCCTAGTTACCTCCTATAACTATAATACTCATCTCCAAGTAGTGTCAGTGTGGACTTATAGAGGCCATTACATCCCATAGAACTTCCTTAATCCTTAAGGAATTATATCCCATGAAAATACACCCATGAGATACTATAGTGACCATGATACAATATAATAATTCACTAAACCTCAACCTTTTATACCCCAAACATTAATCTTTTGTAAAACTGAGTGTTCTCAAAACATAGGTTAGAACACACCCTATACCCAGGAAATTATAACCCAAGATACACCTACCCATAATAATAGAAAAAATAATTTAAGGGACTATGGAGAAGATAATAATATATTCCCTCACAATCTTGGGTATTCAGAAAGATCCCCTAAAAATTTTGGATACTATATACCTACAAACATGGGTAATGATGCATTAGAAACTGGAAAATATCGAATATATTTCATAGTTCCAAACTATTAGAAATTACCTAGCCTTATACTGATCTACCACTATCACCGACTGCGACACATGATAGTCACCACTGAGGTCTATATCTCAAGAAAAAAAATTAATCATGATTAAGTATTAATCAATTAACTATCAATTTATTTATACTAGTATTTCATTTCCACGATCAATCCATTAAATTTACAAGTTATCTTCTTTTTGATCCATATATTTTCCTACTTATATTTTCTATTATATCATCATCATCCTTGAAAATCATGAACCTAGCACATTATTTAATTATTTCATTTATTATTCCATAATTATCTAGGTACTCTTTGACTTTATCCTAAGCTACTGGAATCCAGATGCATATGCCGTTTATAGAGTCTAACATTTTCAAAAGGATGGGGACCAAATAAATAAAATATATCCAACTGTAAAAAAAAATTCATCTTGTTGGAAATTTAATATGATGTGATTTCATGATATGAACTCATATTAACATTTCAAGTGTCATACCCATGTTATTAAGAATAGGATAATCTATCCTACGCTCATTGGAATCAACCATCACTACAGACTAGGACTCTATCCCCTTTCTCATCAAAAATTACCAACCTTTTTGAGTTTATAATCAATAAAATTATGCCACAAGAATTCTATAATCATCATAGAGAATACATACATATTAAATTTACACTTTACACAAAATTCAAAAGCTACGAAGGCTAAATCATTTTGATATTCCAACCTCCTCTGAATAAGGATGTGTTATCTTATCTGATACATTTTTCATTAGTAAACACAAATTTGATTTTTTATCTTGAATCAGAAGGTTTATTATGAATATGATTTCTATATCATGTAATATATACATTATATGTAAAATTCGCTATAAAATAGTCATAAACATTCTTTATGTGTTATTTCCATCATGATACTATTTAAAAGAAGAATGAAAATTAATTTATCATTCCACTTACATTGTTTACATAATATTACCATCAACATATTACTTATCTAGTTTCCAGAATTTTAACAATGCTAACCATAAATTACCAAAAACATCAATATTTATTGGACACCAACTATAAAATATGAATAGGAATAAAAAAAATTCATAAATCAAATGTGATCACCTAACGACGACTATTTATTTAATCATTATAATATGAATTATTAATTATCTATGAAATGTGATAATTTTATAATTTAAAATAGTTAACTTAATGTATTATAAAAATATTATTACTATCATAAAATAACCTGAAAATTATTTTTCATCATGTTATTCTTTTAATTCTTCTAATATTACATTCTTTTCATTAATATACTGTATTTTTATATGATTACTCTTTTTCTCATTTTAAAATAATTTTAATGATAAATATATAATCCTAAAATATGTGATTAATTTTAAAAATTGAAATTAAATAGCATAATTTTATAAATCTCTATGATCAAACATTTCAAATTCCTACTACTTATAACGTTATACTACAACAAAGCCATATTTTTAGTCTAAGAATATTTTTCTGTAATGTAAACTATTATTTATTCATCCTATTTATAAATCTCTTTATAAAAAAATAATTGTTTCTGTGATTTTAAGATAATTATATTATTTAATGTTTATAAAATCTATTTACCTCTATAAAAAAGGATTTCTTAAATCACATATTTTAGAAAATATGAGAAAATAATCAAACCCCCTAACACAGGAAATTTTTTCAAGATTACACTTCCCCCATAGAAACAAGAATGGTGGTGGTGTATGCAGGATGGAAACCTATAAGAAGAGTTTTAATTATTGAAGAAGGGGTTACAAGATGAAAAAATGGTATTTTGATCATCTGGTCTTGAGAAAAAGAAATTAGATCAAATAAGGGGAAATAAGTCTTATTTTAGAAGTTATTATATAATTTCCATATGTATTTTTAAAAACCTAGTCACCTATCTATTTAATATATGATTAACATTGTTCAAAATTTATCCTTCAACTTGAATTAATAAAAACCCAACTAACAAATAACTCAACGATATAATTAAATTTTTTGATTTGGTTTTTCAATCAAATGATTATAACTATTATCTACCATTTATTTTTTAAAATATGTTAAAAGGAAATTTTATCAATTTTTTTGATTTCTGGAACTATTATACCTAATTATATGACTTTATATGAGGATAAATTATGTGAATTGTCCCTAACACATAGAAACCTATCATATGAAAAACTTATAGATCGAAAACATGATTAATCATCGACCACACAACCAAATGAAGCTACCACACACTTTGAAAAAAATGAATTAGTATGCTTTTTTTTGTGGACTGGTGGTGGATTGAACCACTCTTTTATTATATAGTGTATATTATTAAAACACATTTATATTACTTGATTTCTAGTTTTATATCTTGATTTAATTAAATTGTTGGTGGTTTTTTTATGTGCCAATTTTAGAGAATTTTGTTAATGTTTTCTATAAACCAATATCCAAGTGGAATATAAATAATTTATACGATTCTCTATGGAATATAATAACATTGTATTTAGTGACCATATAGCGTAACCGTCACTAAACATAATTTAATTTATTTATTTTATAAAAATTAATAAAAACCACTGATAAATCAGTTTTTTAAAAAATATTTACTAAAATACTCTAAATATAAAAAATCTGACAAGAAATAAAATAAAAAATTTATGTATTATAAAAAATTTTATATACATAATACATCCATAGTCATATAAAAAAATATCCAAAGTCCTCATAATATCAGTCTCATTAAACACATACATCCGTTATCCAATACATCATTAAAAAATATATACATAAAAAAATTTCCCAACAACAACCCATGCTCAATATATATCCACGTCAAGACCTCCACTAGAAAACATAATGACTACCTTCTAAAGAACATCATGGATTAGAACCATCAATTTTCTTGCATACTGTCGGTATCCACTACAAACATTGATAAATAAACCATCTATGAAAAGATATGTGAAATAGAAATGATATAGAATATATTCATATTATTACACATATAATTTGTTATTTTTTTAATCAAATAGAAAAAAATTTAACATAAGAAGAATTTTATATAATAAAAAATACTTCAAATACATAAACATACCAATTTAACAATCAATTCACTACTAGTAGTTTACTTAATAACAAAATTTTAAAGACATTGATATCAAAACATGTGCTATAATTGATAAAAAAATTAGTAGTGTCTTTCCCATGATTCCATGTCAATTTGAGAGAGTTTTTTTATGGTTGTGATCATTTCACACATGTTTCTGTGTTTTAGAACATTAATACACATTTACCACCCTCTTGAAAAAAATTCCATTACGAATTAAGTGTCGTTAGATCCTACATTCCTCATTTAAATTTGAGGTTATTTTCCCTTGACTTCATTATAAAACGATGTGGTTTTCTTAATTTTGACTCTCATACACTTGTTTTTAAATGATTTTGTACCATAAAGAAGTGTTTACCGAGTAATTTTGATCACACAACATGCCAGGTTGATGTGTTGTCTACGTTTAATTTTTTTAAAAAAAACTAAATTTTTACCATGATTTAACAACAATATGAAGTCATTATCTAGGGTTTTGACCCTTCCACACATTTTTTAGTTTTTCAAATCACTAACAACATTTTTATGACAGTCCTAGGAAAATTGTAAATCGAAATGACATTTTTTCAGTTCCAAAATTTAAAAATTCAATGTTTTGTCATTTTATTAAAATTGAAATGATATATCACATATTTTTACCAGATTTGTCACCATGATACATGTTTTAAATGATTTAGCACATTTAAGAATTATTTAACGATTTATTCTAACTACACAGCACATGATATTGATTTTTTGTCTTTTCTTACATGTCAATAACAACTCAGTGGTTGGTTTCCAATGATTTCACATACACCTGAGGTTGTCTTATTAATTTTTGACCATTCCATACATGTTTTTTTTATTTTAAATAAATAAAAACCCCATTTATCACAATAATAGAAAAAGGTAATTTTTAAGGATATTATGTTTGTGCCAAAATTTAGAAATTCAGTCTATATTCATTATTCTATGATATTTGAAAGAAACATTTGTGGGATATTTTGAATGATGTGTGATTTTTATGTAATTATATGAAGCCAAGTGGCTAACCAAAGTCATCTCCCAAATAGTGGGTAATTAAAAGATGTTATTAAAAGGTATTTTGAAAATAAAATAACATAATATAATCATAAAAATTAAAATAATGGTGGGTGATTATCTTTTATAAAATAGGAAGAAGTATGATGGAAGAATATTTCATTTTTTTTTGTTTTTATTATTGAAATGAAATTATATTAGTGAGACCCGGTGAGAGATTAAGCTTTTTTCGAAAATCACTCTATAAGGAATAATTGACCTAAATATTCATTTTAAATTACTTAAAAACAATTACAACCTTGGGATGGCAACCAAAAAATGGGAGCTCAAATGCTCAGTAAGGGTAAACATGGGATACATGTAAACATAAAAATGAGAATAAGGGTATGATAATGTGATCATGAAAATAGAAGATTAAACTCTGCATATCCAAGAGAATATACATGAATCCTGAAATAAATCATGGAATGTCATAACAGAAGAATAAAAAAGGAGTAAAATACATAATCCTAGAAATAATCACATAGGAGTAAGATATGGAATTGTGGAAAACAAATACGAATAAAATTATTTACATAGTATGCAAAGAATTTATTCCAAGACTATCTTATAATTATGGGTTCACTCCCCAAACAATCATATTAGTCACAATTCACTCTAATGTAAATCATATTAGCATGAGTTCACTCCTCATTACGTGTTAGTAGTCATTGTTCACTCCCATGACCATCATAGTTGTCGAGGATCACTCCCAAGAAAATCTTATTTTATCTAATGAGATATTAATCCTCACACAATTATTTAGAGGGAGATATAGGTGCCACCCGTCACATAATGAAATCATAAATACATGTTCCACAAGACCATAAATAAATATATTATAACCCATGAAATGTAATGGGTAACATAAACATGTAACTATATCATAACCTATGGAAAGATAAAGGTTTAAAAATCATTGCATTATAAGGATAACACATGAGAAGATATGGGTTTCAAATGAAAATAACCTATGAAAGAGAAACGATATTTATAAAGATCATACCATCATAAAATAATCAATTTAGAGAAATAGTATGAATGGATAAATTTAATAATTACCTAATAAAGGAATGACTAACACTAATTTATGTTATATTATATGGGAAATAATTTTGAAATATCTTTTAAAAACATTTTTCAAGGATAATATCCTTTCTTTTTTTTGAGAATTCTTTTTATAACATAAAATCTTTTAAAATAAATTTTCTTTAAAAATAGCTTTGAAAACTTATAAATGATGAATTGGAAGTAGTAAAACATTTTTAATATCCTTTCTCCATGAAAATGATATTTAATGATCATTTTAAGTTGTTTTTATGATATTTTAGAAACATTGGTTTTAAAATACTATAAATTTCCAAATAGAGAGTGAGATAGTTAGATTTTATAAAAAAACATTATATTAAGTACCATAGAGTTGAAATATGGTACTGCAAAATGTGGATATCCAGAAGAACTTGATTGGATGAAAACAAATGATTATTATTGAGAGATGAATCATTATATTTCATAAATGGAAGCATAAAGACAAACAATATTGGAATGTGATGAGATTGTCTAAATAAACTCTTATAACACAGTAACATAGGATCATAGAAACCATGTTTTAAGAAGATATTAAATTAATCTTATGATATATTGAAAATAATGAGATTCATCACATAACATGAAAAATGGAATTATGTACCCCTCTAAAAATAGTTTAGGTGTATAACAAAACACTAGTCTCAATGAAGAGAAATTGAAGCAATCTTTTTTTACAGATAGGGTAACTTTTTAAATATATACCCCATGAAAGAAGAATCATGAAATGGAAATGTGAATAACCATCAATTAAATTATAAGATACATAAAATAAAATCATGGGTAGTACATAAACCTCACAAGATGAAAGACTAGAGACCATAACATGTTTCTCATGTAAATTAAAAGTGAGACGAAATACCCTTACATTGTTTCTTGAATCTCTCTGTTCTCATATAATATTACTCTATAATAACCATATGTTTATTATATATATTTTTAGTAGAATATTCTTATATAAAATACCACATGTTCCGTATGTATGCATGAACATTGTTTCCATCTTTATTATCGTATTCAAACCATGAACGTAAATGAAATATGTGTATATGTACATATACCTATAAATATATATCATTATTATAGTATATTGAATATATAAAATATACCATGTAATTTCATTAAAACCATCCTTAATACATTACATGTGGTTTGTTAATGAATCACATATCTTTGAAGGGGCTGTAGAGCACACTTCCTCAAATGAGATTATTCTATTAACACCAAAGGGGCTGTAAAGAGATGTGTGTTGTAAAAAGAATAAATTAGATTAAATAAATAATAAATATAATTAATTATATATATAAATAGAGTGTCCATCATAATTTATACTAGGATAGGATGTAAATGAAAAATTAACAATCATTGTTTCGTGAGGAATTATTTCTCCGTATACAAAAATAGTATTTTTAACATTCAATCGAATGAGGTGCGTGTAAGTGTAGGTCTAAATATTTTTACAAAAACATCCAGGTATATAGAGGAAACTAGTTTTGTGTCATAATAATGTAATAAAGAGTGTGGTGGGTTGGAGATGGAAAATAATGGAAAGGGTGTTGAGAGAAGATGTTGCCTCTTAATTGGGTGACTCCTTTTAGTTTACTCTATAAAGGCTTCCTTGAGAATCAATAAGAACAAAGGTGTCCTATTTCGTCTAAGGGAGGAATTTTATGATGCTAATCAGTTAGATCTTGTACTAAAATAATTTTTTAGAGGTGTGAGAAATAGGATGACGTGGCGGCCTTTTATAATGGGGGAGGAGTGGCACTCAGGTAAATATTCTTAGAGGGAATTTCATCGATGTTTTTCTTGTTGAAAATGAATCCAATAATAGACCAAGGTCGATCCAATTGATGACAGGGAATAACTATGTATATCTAATGGGTTTTTATAGGTTTTTAGGTCATTTGTTCCCTTAATGTAATGGCTTAGTCTATAATTAACCATAATTTGGCCTTAACTGATGTTATTAATTTTAATCACTTTTACTAATAATTCTGGATAAAAAAATGACCTTATTAGAAATTATAATTTCTCCTGATTCCATATATAGAATCCATTATTCCTAATTCTAATCATATATGTATAAAAAATTAATTTAAAAATAATCCCACTGTCAAAAAGACACTGCAGGTTTTAATTGGAAAAAGGATCCAATGTTTGTTAAGTCTTAATGACCCATTTAAATGTGGAACTATTTCTAATTAAAGACATTAGATTATTTGATAAAAATATAATATAATTAAAAATTTAAATATAATAAAAATATATATTGGCCTTATAAATAATTTTAATTAAAAAGTAGTTTTGACTTAAAAAACCGATATTTTCACTATTCATCCAAAAATGATGTTTCTTAGAAAAATCCATGAATTTCAATCTAAGTTAATTTTTTGATTATAAATATAACAAAAGGTTTATATTATCTAATAAAATATCTATATGTGATTTAAATTATTTTTATATAATGTACATGAAAATTAGTCTTTTTAGACATTGAAGGACATTACAAAAAATAATATCTTTCATTATTAAAAAGTTTTATTAATAAAAAATTATAGATAATATTTGAAAAGTAGTAATTACTATTCATAAAACTATGTTTAATGTCTAGTTTAAGATTATCTTATAAAAAAATAAAATATTGTTTTGCATAAACTCAGTGTTGCATGTATCATATGCATACTAAGTGTTGCGTCTGTCAAACAAAAACTCAGTGTTCCGTGTAACATATGAAAAGATAATGTCTAATGTAACATATGTCATATTTATTTCATGTGAATGGATTATTTTACTTAGTACACTGTATGACTAAAATTTTAATTTATTCGAAAAAAAGGTCTATAAATACTCGGGGTGTCACATTATACCCCCATAATATGAATATTTTCCTCTAAATTCATCACTTGGGTAAAAAAATGATGATATGTCTGCTTCATCATATCCTCATGTTCCTAGGTAGCTTTGTCTAATTGGTTATTTGTCCCCAAAATTATCATTAGGCGAGTGGTCTAGTTTCATATAACTTTCTCTACTCGGTCCAAAATTTCAACATGTATCTCTTCATAAGAATGATCTTGCTCCAGCAGTATGAACTATATGTTCAATACATGTGATGAGTCAAGTATGTAAATCCTTAGTGGTGATACATGAAACACATCCTGTACTTAAGATATATTTGGAGGAAGTTCCGAGCGATAGGCTACCATCCCGATATGATCAATAATTTCAAAGGGGTGATATATCTGGGGCACAGTTTTCCTTTATTATAAAATCTCATAACTTTCTTCTAGGATGAGATTCAGAAAGCCACATTTTCAAAAAATTCAAATTCTACATCATGCCAATGGTCATCGACGTTACTTTTCTACCATCTTTGAGATTCATTGATATGCTACGGAATAGTTCTATCATTCTAGAACAATTCTTCAGCATTCTATGGTCCTAAAAGATTTTTTTCTTTGACCTTATCCCAACAAATTGGATAGCTACATTTCTTAAAAAATAGGACTTCATAAGGTTCCATCTGAATGCTTTAGTGAATTCTATTTTTATAAGAAAACTCAACTAGATGAAGGTGTTTCTAACAGAAAAATTTGAAATATAGAGAAAAAATATCAACAAATCCTATAGGATTTTAATTTTTCTCTCATAGTGGTCATCAATTTGAGGAAGATATGTAGTGATTAATTTCAATTCTATATCATCTAAATTCTTGACTAATTCAGCAGAACATTGAGGTAATCCTCAGATCTCGATATGATACAATGGAACATGGGGCTCCAGGAAAAATTATCGCGTTCTTAATGTATATTATGGAAAGACAATAAAGAGAGAAATATTATCTGATAGTAATGAATTATGCTTACTTGTTAAGGTGATAAACTACCAACCATATAGAATTAAACCCATTAGTGGTTTTGGGTAGTCCGATGAAAAAATCCATAGTGATGTTCTCCCCTTCCTATTCTGGTACGGGTAATGGATGCAACATCCCTTTAGGATTTTCCCATTCAGACTTAAAATGCTGGCATATGAAACAAATATATACAAACTCCATGAGATCCATCTTAATTACAACCCATTAGAAGTATTCATGTATGTCCTTATACATCTTTGTACTTCGTGGATGAATAGATAATGAATATCTATGAGCTTCCACTTGAAGCTCCTTTATTAAATCTAACACCGAAGGAAGATATAAACGGTTCCTGAACCATATTATTCCATCTTGATTAAGGTTAATCTCCAAAACATTTCTAGACCTCATTTATAGTTATTCCTCATCCTTATACTCCCCCTTAATCTTCATTTGGATAGAGGCTTGGAAAATCATTTTATAAAGATTTGATTTTCCCATATCCTTAATATTTCTAGATCTATCCTTTTCAAATATATAAATATTGGACCTTTTATGATCGTCATCATAGATAAGAATGTTTGATCATGAACTGTTTTACATTTATTATTGGTATATATATCACACTTTTCCCTATATAGATAATTCTTGCATATTTTTAATGCAAAAATTACTACTGTTAACTCCAAATCATGAGGTAGGTATTTTTTTAATGAATCTTAAATTGTAGTGAGGCATAGGATATAACCATGTTATTTAGAATAAGAACATCCCATTCACTTATTTGGTGCATCTCTATAGATTAAAAACCATTATCTACTACATGGTAATGTAAGCACATGTGCACTGACCAACCTTCTTTTTAGTTCGTTGAAATATTTTTCACATTCATCTATCTACAAGAACATAATGTTCTTACTAGATGACTTTGTCACATGATTAGATAGTTCCGTGACATTCTCCAAAATCAATCGATAATATCTAGCTAAACCAAGAAATATATGAATCTCATTCACTGTTGTTAGAAAATGCCCTATTTCAATAACATCAATCATTAATGGATCTACTTCTATACCATATATTGAGATTATGTGACCCAAAAATGAATCCTTTTGTATCCAAAATTCACTGTTTGTTAGTTTTTCATATAAAATATCATTTGTTAGGATCTTCAGTACAATTATAATGTGATATTCATTCTATTCCTTTCTCTTTGAATAGATATGAATATCCTCTATAAAGACTACCAAAAACATATCAATGTAAAACATAAAGACTCTATTAATTGAATCCATGAGGATTATAGGGGAAATATTTAGACCAAAGGGCATTAATATATATTAATATTGAACATACCTTATATGGAATGTCATATTAGTTATATCATCCTTATTAAACCTCAATTGATGATATCCATATTGAAGGTCAATATTCGGAAAATATTGATCTATACATAGTTGATCAATGAAATCATCAATATGGGAATAAAATACTTATTCTTGATTGTGATATTGTTTAACTCCCAAAAATCAATAAAGAGTCACATTGACCCATCTTTCATTTTCAAAAAAATACCTGTGCACCCCAAGGTGACACACATGGTCAAATGAATCCATTATCAATGATTTCGTCATGTGGATTATTCAGTTACTACAACTCAATTGGGTCCATTCTATAAGTAGTATTTAAAAATACTATAGAACTTGATATAAGCTCTATCGAAAACAAAACATCAAATATTGGTGGAATACTAGACAAATATTCCAGAAATAAATCCAATAATCTTGAACAACAAGAATATCATTGATTTCAGTTTTCTACACAACCATTTGAGATAAATAACCCTATTAATGTTAATTAAGACCCATACATTATATGTAATCTCCATGGAAATATCATAATTTTTGTCACATAATAAGAGGGTTTGAAATATCTAATGTATCTTACATTCCATGATAACGGATGTGGGTATTATACAGAGGAATCCAATAAATTCCTAAGAAGATACCAAATTATACCAAAGGAAGAATAACAATATTTTAAGGAACTACCTTCCCACAAAATTCAACAAGAGGGTAATAATAGACTTAGGATGCAATCATCATACCATTAGTGGCTTTTACCACTAACTTCACCTCTAATTATTTTGGAGGAATCATAACACCCTTAAAAAATTCTTTAGATATGAAAGAGTAGGTAGAGCCAGAATAAAAAATTACATTAGTAGTTATAGAGTGGATGGTATGTGTACATTTAATCACATAGTTATTACACTCCAAATCATAAATAATGATTTCATGAGATTTCACCTTATCCCTCAGCTTAAAAGTTTGCTGATGTCAATCATCATCATCAACCCTTGGGTTTGGGTAGTAGTTAACATAATGGTCATTCTCATTACACTTGTAGAATTGAATCATGTGAGGTGAAGTCTGTACATCTACAACAAATTAGGTTTATTCTAGGTTATTCGTAGGAATGGTTGGTTTAAATTACTCATAATGGATCAATAAGAATTTTTGAATTACCAAAGCATATCCCACAAGAGTGTTAAACCAGGTCTGTAGCAAGTCCAATTTTCATATACTAGAATACCCCAATAAAGATCAGAACATCTTCTCAGATTTATAACCCCTAGACACATCAATTCCAGAGATACATCCAATTTTAGTATACAGACAAGAAGGTATTGCAGGGAAACCACACACTCTATCATTTAATTCCAAGACATTTTTCTATAGTTATAATTATCCTTAGTCATATCCATAGACATTTCCTTATGGTTTTTTAACAAAAGATTCTAAATCTTAACTATAAATTTTCTCTGATACCAACTATAACAACCCTCTCATTTCAAAACATTAACATTACATAAAATTTGAAAAATACATAAACATTATACAAAAATATTCCCAAAGTTTTTAATCTGTATAGTCCCTTTGGAAACATGGAAACATAAAATCTCATCCCTATGTGAGCTACATTATCTCCCACTAGGTTCTTCTGAAGTATCATTCTTCTTAGACACATCTAATATAATACATATCATCACAACTTGGTAAAGGAAACATAAAAATAGTTGAGATGAAATGCTTAATAAGGGTAAAAAGGGATAAATTTAAGCGTAAACATGAGAATAAGGGTACAAGAGTGTGATCATAAAAAATAATGTCATGCCATTCTTATTAAATATCTTATAAATTAATCATGTCATAATGATTATCATTTCGTAGGAAATGAATAAAAATGGAGTAAAGGATATATGCCAAGAATGAATAGAACAATGGTAAAATATTGAATTTTTGAAAACACATAAGTATATAATGATTTCTATAGAATCCAAGGAATTCTGGAAAAGATCATCTTTGTAGTATTTGTTCACTTCCCATAAAATAATAGTAGTCATGGATCACTCCCATTGTCATCATAGTAGCATGATTTCACTCCACATACCATCATATTAGTCTTGGTTCACTCCCATGACCATAATTAGAGTGAAGGTTCACCACAAAGACCATATTATAATATCTCATGAGATATAAAATTGTACCCAATGCATTGGGGGAGATATATATCCCACCAGTCACATAGTGAAATCATACATACATCTTCCACATGATCATAAATAAACAAATCATAACCCATGAAATTAAATGGGTATCATAAACATGTAAAAAAATCTTAACCTGTGGAAAGTGTCTTATTTGATTATCATTTCATAATAATCATAACCCATGAAAAAAACAGGGTTCAAAAGCATATAACACGTGAAATTGAAATGTGCATCATAAACATCAATCAATCAAGACATAATATATTCAGAGAAAGAATATGAATGGAAATAGGGAATTATTTCCCCATAAAGGAATCAGTAACACCAATGGATGTTATATAAGAAGGAAAATAGTTTTGAAATATATTTTAAAAACATTTCATGAAGAAAATATCGTTTCTTCTATTGAAAAATCCTTTTGAAACATAAAACATTTTAAAACACTTTCTCATTAAAAATAGCTTGGAAAAAATATAATGAATGATTTGAAAACAATAAAAAAATTCAAATAATTTCTACGTGAAAATTATGTTAAAGTATATTTTTAAATCATTTTGAAAACATTTTATAAAACATGGCTTTTGAATACAACATATTTCCAACCGAAGAGACATACAATCAGATTTTACATAAAAAAATATTATATTAAGTACCAAAGAGTGGAAAAATAGTTATGAAAAATCAGTATTTCTTGAATAAATATTTGAGAAGGAAGCCCATGAATAATCTATATATATGTATCAGAATATTTAACCAAGGGAATCATAAAGTTAAACAATCTAAAAAAGCGATGATATTGTCTCTATAAACTCTTACGACTCGGTAACATGGGATCATACTCTCCATATTACAAAAGTAAATTTCATGTATCTTAAGATATAAATAAAATAATTATATTCATCACATAATATGTAAAATGGAATTATATACACCTCAAAAAATATTTTTTATGCATAACAAGACATGAGTGTCAAAGAAAGAAAATTGAGACAAATTTTTTTACCGATTGGGTAACTTTTGAAACAATATCCCCATGAAAGAAGTATCATAAAAATGAAATTAAAATAGCCGAAAATTGAATTATAATATACATAGAATACAATCATGTGACTTACATACAACACAAAAAGTATATAGTGGTGAAATTGACATGTATATCATAGAAATTAGAAGTGAGATAAAATCTCTTTACCTTATATCTTAACACTCTTTGTGCTCATATAAGATTCGTGTATTATAAATATAAGTTTATTATAAGTTATTTAGAGAATAATATTATTATAAATAATACCATATATGATTTTATTATGTCCTTTAATGACTCACTTGTTAACAATCATATGTTTAGGGTTCACTTCAGGTAATAGTTTCTTTGTTCTTTGCATGTGTCTTAATTTGTTATATTGTTGGTCCTTATACTTATTTCATGATTACAGAATTTAATACATGATATAAATATCATGTATATAAAATATATTCTTATTATAATTATTTATAAAATATATTATTATGAAATTTAAAACACCAATCAATGAGATGGTTAGCCATACGTACACATGAACATTGTTTCCATATTTATTGTCATATTGGAAGAAAGTATGTAAATGATATATTTATATATATGTATGTTCGTATTTATATTTATATTATTATTACATTATCATTAATATAAAAAATTTATCATATAATTTAACTAATACCATCTTTAATATATTCCATGTGGTGTGTGAACAAATCACATCACTTTGAAGGCGTTGTAGTCCTCACATACTCAAACAACATAATCATATTAACACCAAATTGATTGAAAAGATATGTATGTTGTAAAAGGAATAAAGAAGCTTAAATACGTAATAAATATAATACATGGAATATATAAATATATTTTACATCATAATGGACACCATGATTGGTAGTAAATGAAAAATGAACAATCATCGTTTCGTGAGCCTGTAGTTCGCTGTACATAGAATCAAAATTTTAATCATCAATTATATTGAGCTTTTTGTGAGTGTAGGTAGAACCCTTTAAATACAATTATCCTAGTCTATTTAGGATATAGGTGTTGTCACAAAATAATTGAATAAAAACATTAGAGGGGTAAATAAGAAAAATAAAGGAATGGAACTTTTAAAAAGATGTTACCTCTTAATCGGGTAACTCGTTTTGGTTTATGCGAAAAGGACTCATGGAGAAGCTTTCAGGCCAAGTGAAAGATTAAATGAAAATGGGAGGATTTTTGGGAGTATATTTTGGTAGATATTGTAAGAACATAAAAGGTTTTAGAAGTGTGAGTAATGGGTAGAGGTGGTGGCCTTTTGTAATGGAGGAAGAGTGACACCCTTATAAATATTTCAAGAGAGAAGTCATCCCTTGTTTTTCATGTTTCAAGTGGATCCACTAATTTAAAAATGTTGATAATTTTTTTAGGTTCTAAATATAGACGTAAAATGGGTTTTGGACATGTTTCTATGTCTTTTGGCCCCTTAATGTTAATGTTTAGTTTATAATTACGCATAATTTGGCCTTAACTGATGTCAATAAAATTAATCACTTTTAATAATAATTTTGGTCAAAAAAATTCCACCTTATTAGAAATTAGAAATTATTATGATTCCAAATGTGGTATCCAATTTTCAAAATTATAATCACAGAAGTGGAAGTATCAAATTTAAAAATAATCTCTCTATTGGGATGACACTTCCAGTTTTTATAGTAAAAAAGATCAAATGATTTTTTTTGTATTTATGTACAATTTAAATATGTAAATGGTTCTGAAGACCAAAATTGGATTAATTTAGAAAAATATTATCTATTTAAACTTTTAGATGAAATTAATATATATTTTAGCCATATAAATAAATATAATTAAAATGTAGTTAGGAATCTGAAACCCTTGTTTTTCACTATTCATAAAAAAATGATGTCTCTGAGAAAAATCTCAAAATTTTACTCTAATATAATTCTGATACTATAAATTAAAAAAAGTAGCATATTTTATCATATAAAAATTATAAATTTATCAAAAATTAATTTATTAGAAGTATTTTAAAAATAGTTTTTAAAACATAGAAGGAAATTACCAAAAATCATATTTTTCATTATCAATATGATTTATTTAAATAAAATATTGTAGAAATTATTTGAATTGTTGATATTACTATTAATATAACTACATTTAAGGGATAGGTCATGATTATGTTATTTCAAAATATAAAATTATTTTTCGTAGAAACTTTGTGATGTGTGTAACATATTCCAATTTTGTGTTGTGTGTAACGTAAAAAATGTTGATTTAATGTGAATATAAACTTTGACATATTGCATTCCAAGATAAAAATCTTAATTTTTCTTGAAACAAGGCCCCTAGAAACTCAGGGTGTTATGGATGTATTAATCATTTAAATGAATTTCATTCGTAATGGTTTCGAATGGTTATATCCCAAACATGCTTCTACTTCTGAGTTCCATCCCAAAAAGTTAATTAAAGAATAATAAAATTAGAAAAAAAAGAATAAATTTACAATAAAATAGGAATTTTTTTGAAATAAAAAAAATTACAAAAATAAAAGCAAAAGAAGATTATTTTGGAGGAAATTATAGCTTGGTAGCTTCCATAATCCATCTATGGAAAAAATGGTATGTAACCACATATCATATTTTCTGAACATCCAAATTCACATTAAAAACCTAAAAAATGAGAAAAAACAATTTATTGATTTGAGTGGATTCTAGGTTTTAAGAGGATTCATCCATCAATGGGTAAATTCAACTAATGAATTTATTCCCACTTGTACTACCTATTTTACAACCCAAAAGATGGAACTAGCTATCCTTCCATTAAGATTATTTATGCGAAATTCGGTTTTCTAGATCCTGTCCAAAAAATTTCCCAATACAGCCATAGATGAAGATATTATGGGCCCAATACTGAAGTGGTTTTCAATCTGGTGATTCCATCCCAAACTTCATTTCATGACCCTTTTACCCCATAAAAATTCTTGATCCATCTCAGATGTCCTGAATAAAAGTTGTATCCCATTAATTCAGGAACATAGTTTACAAATTTCACGTTCAAATAAGTCACAAAATTTTTTTTAATCCAAAATACTAAAGTGAAAAATAATTAAAAAACTGGAATTTGTATCAAATTTTTAGAAGATTGTTCTAATAAAAAATATATTAAAAAAACATATTTAACACAGTGTGATGATGTTATGAAATTTTTTATAAATAAAATATTCTATAAAATTGTGATTTAACAACTCCCCCACACTTACCCTTTTACAATACTTATAAAAAATATATATCATGTATTCGAAAAAATTGTGAAAAGATAATGCGTGTCTTAATATTCCCAAATCTATAGTGTGATTATTTGAAACACAAGATTCTTATTAAGAGTTAACATCAATAAAATTGAGATTCATTATCTCAAAAATGGTATCAAAATTGAATCTAGTGATATTTGTGACACCAACCAAATATAAAAAATTAATGGGTCCTCTATTCAATTAATTCCACACGTGTGTGTGTGCCAACCATTTAAATCTCATATCTATTCACTTTATTAAGAATATTTCGTCATGTAAAAGCATTATTCAAATCTAGTTTAATTTACTAAACCTCTTCTACATTCCATTGAAATCAAATTTCAAGACCCATTCACTTAAGAATTGAAAAAATACTATCCTTTGTTCCTGACCTAGATATCTCCACGTGTTGAAAATTTTATCACTCCACTCTTCAATAATATTTATATTTTTAGGTATGATTGTTTTAATATTTTTGGATTGAATTTTTTCTTTTAGATCGTAATACATTCTGATATAAGGTAGAATAACATAGGTCCAATTAATACAATGATTATATTGATCAGAAGTGAAACATGGACCAACTGTTGATACAAGATGATGTTTTTACATAGCTTGGATATGAATTTAATTGATTTGGAAACATTTCAGAAGCCATTTTTGTATGAAAATTTTGGCAGATAAATAAATGACACAATTTTACATGAAAAAATATCCCAATGAATGGTTTCAGAATCTAAAATGATTTTCAATCACACAACCAATCGTATAATCGATGATTTCCATTTTTATAAATATTGACCCTTAATAATGAAATCTTTCTCAATCTTATCACCCTAGTAACTATTTTTTAAAACATGTGATTTCTCTATGATCAACATGTAGCTAAGAATTTTACATGCTTTGTTTTTTTATTAATTTTATTGATTTTGTTTCTTTTGTTTTTTTGATTGTTTTTTGAATGTTTTTACAAAAAACATCACTAAAAATAGAAAAAAACACACATATTAAAATCCTAAATATCTCCCCAAAACTTTTGTGCCCTCCCCCACCCCCCAAAGAATATTTCATTATCCTTAATGTGATCTTATGAGATATTATATTCAAATTAAATGAAGAATTTTAAATAGGAAAAATAATATAAAAGTGAACTGATTAGGAACCACATGATACTCTCATTTGATGATGGGGTCATGTTGTGTGGTGAAATAAACAAAACTTGTAATATTCCACTGAATGTATTGATTCAAACGTTTCCTATTAATGTCAAATATACTCCCAGGGTCCTCTTTTGTGATATCAACTACACCACAAGAGAAAAATCTAGACACAACATAAGGACTTAAAATCTGTAATGAAACATACTAGGAGCCATATTCATTCATGAACTAGAAATAAATTATTTCTCTCTAACATGAAACTCTCTTTTATGGATCATTATATCCTAAGACGCTTTCTATCATTCCTAGTACAACCTTTATTTTTCATATAATGACAATAAAATCACCCCATGCTCTTGAATTTTCAGCTTCTGCTGAATTCCAACCCTGACCAAATCCTTATTTCATTTCATTATATCCCAATAAGCGTGATGCTCTAATTGTAAAGGGAGATGATAGGCTTTCCCAGAAACAATATAAAATTGGGACATACCGATGGGGTCTCGTATGCTATCTCATAATCCCAAAGTGTATCATCCAAGTGCAAGTTCCAATCCTTTGATGTTTTGTATGTCACCCCATACTTCTGATGGAGGGAAGCTGAATCATTATTGAAAAAGTGTTTCTATTTTTCACATATGATGGCCTTTGGTATGCTAAACCTACAAAAAATGAGTCTGGAATAGCCCACTACAACATGTGAATTATCAATCCTGGTGGCCTTGTCCTCCACCAATTTTATAACATAATCAATAGAAAATAAAGTATATAAAACCCCAAATTAACTGAAAAAATATCCCATAAAATCAAACCCCCACACATTAAAAATATAATTGAATATTATGGGTGGTTGGGGTACCTTATGTCTCCTCAAAAAATTACTAGTGGATTGGAAACATGAGGACAACTTATAAAACAAATGAGCATCGAAGAATAATCTAGGCTAATATAAACCAAAGTCAAAGAATATCGTAGCTATCTATTGTTGTCTAAAATTTCATCCATAAGAATTTGAATAGCATAAATGATGAATATAATCAAACTCATGATCAGGAACACACCTCTTAATGATTTGGTATCTACACATGCTCTATAGTTAGGGATCAACTCATTCATAAAACCTGTAATCACTATTTAATTTTCATAATCAATGTTTCATTAAATTTGTTGGAATTTTAGAAGAAACATTGTAGATTACTAATTCGTCATACCGAGGATGTGTACTTGGTAGCGCCTAAAGATAATAATTGGGGAATGTGTCCCATAGTGTTAACTAGTCAAAGGTGTCAGCCTCTAACGTCTGTGTAATCATAATCATGTGTTATTCCACCAAATTCTCTGACACATTCTTTTAATTTATCTCAAAATAAAATTCTTTAAGGATTATCATCCATCTTATAAGCATGGAGTTTTCATCTGACATCTTCAAGAGGAACCTTAGAGTTGAATGTTTAGAAAAAATAACTAATTTAGTGCCCAATAAATATGAATGATAGTTATCTAGTGAAAATGTGATGGGAAGAGACATCTTTTTTTGTGGTGTGTAGTTTTATTGGGTACAATTCAATCTCATTGAAGAATATGAAATCACATGTGATTGTCCCTCCAGCCACTATGATAAGACAATATCAAATGTGATGTTCAAATCCACACACCTAATCTCAAATGGGTTGTCCCGCATAGGAGATGTATGATTTGTGGAGTGGTTATATGATTCATTATCTCATCATAGGAAACCATATAAGAATCAAGAAACAAAAAATTATAATCCTTTTGAAGTAATAGTGACAAAGGAAGAACAATCTTACTAAAATTATTAATGAATCATTGATAAAATACTTCATACCATAATAAATATTTAACATTAATCACACATGATGGATAAGGTAAGGATGAAATAATATCTAACTTAGCTCTATCATCCTCTATCTCGTGTTTTGACACTACATTCCCAAATACAATTCCATTCTCTACCATTAAATGACTCATTTAAATGATCTAGAATATATTCTTTCCAACACAATGTTTCAAAAACATTCCAAAACTAAAGACACGTTCATCAAATGATGACAACACACTATAAAACCATCCATAATACCTCCATTTAGTACTCAAAGAATTCTGAAAAATACTCATCAAGAATCTCTAGATGATGTCTGGTGTCACACCCACACCCTAAAAAATGAAACCCTCCAATGAGTTAAATGTGATAAGTGAGATAATGTCCCCCAATTCTCACCTCCAGTAGGCCTTGGGTTGGAAACTAGCCTTGAGGGAATAATAAACACATAGAGGAGAGGCATTAACCTCTAAGTTAACACTTGAGAAAGAGAGAGATTATACATAAACAGACCAAATCCAAATATTTTAGGAATATAAAATAAAACCCATGTACACATATGTAATTTCATGAAAAAACTATAACAACTAAATGAGAAAACTTCAAGTACCAAAAGATATTAAAATGGCAGCAACCTCGAAGCCCAAATAGCTCCTGCAATCCAAAAGATACAAGTAACCAGCTAGATCTCCAAATTTCACCATGTGACCTATAAATAGTTTATATATCATAAGGTGATCATAACAATATACTTAGAAAAATCCTCACCACATCTTTGAAATAAAAAATTAAAGAAATCACACTAAATAATTGAACAACAATTGAAACTATCTCCTCACCTTAATAGGTATACTATGTTCCCTGCCTCATGAGGGATATTCTCACCAGGTATAGAAAACAAGAGTATATAATATAATAATAAATATAAAAGTGACCCTGATACCACTTCGCCACTGGTTTTTCATTATTTCCCAATGTCGCATGTCCAAAGCATTTCTCTCAAAAAAGGCTTGCTCACACACACCTAGGTGATGAACCATAAGAAACACCATGTGCGTCAACATGGACCTCATGCATCACACTACCACATCAATGTAACCAAAGTAACTAGGTAGTTCTCAGGAACCACCACATCTTGCATAATTTGTATAATATGTTCGGTATTATACCAAAAGACATTATAGACCACACACAGACTATGTATCCTCAATCCATCATAGACTATACACATCATCCCCATAGTATTCAATAGAAAACTATATCCAGAACCCATGTGTATGAAATATCAAAAATCCATTAAAACCACTTACACACATATATAGGGAAAACTAACCACTGTACATACCATCACAAGTAACAACCAAGAGAATAGAGTAGGGATAAAGTGGTATTTTTCCTTCTATCCTACAGTCGGAATGTTGGGGAAAACACCCCCGGGATTAGAATCCACAGGGTGTCAGTCGCCCTCACTAACAGGGTGGGGTATCGTATAGAAACACGAAAAGTAAAGAATATAATATAGCTAACACCTATTCAGTGGTCATAACCCATTCTTATACTCAAAACTACTGACATATCTCAGACTCCCACCTTCTACTACTAAGACTATATATCCAATAAGAATAAAGCCATTTAAAAAGATATATTAAGTAACTTGTCACTTTTTATCAGTTCCACTTTATTTTAATTATTTATTTAACCATTAATTACCCATAATGACTTCTAAATTATAGTTCATTTTCCTTCCAACCATGGTCCACACCCTCTAGGCATAACTAAACTGTGTCCACAGTTTCTCATAAGTACAACCTCAATATTTAATCCCAATAAGGCCCCACCCCATGGGTTAACATTTATTGAATCATTTATTAGTAGAATTATCACTTTCCCACAATCCTAGGAATTCTAGGAAAACATTATAATCTACCAAACACATGGGGCTCAACATGGTGAGTTTGTGAACTTCCAGTCGAGTCTTTTCCACATATTTTAAGCGAGTAGAACCTCCCATCCTGGATAATCTAAACAGAGAAATCACCTGGAATACCCTGCTATTCATCAAATATTTTAGGAGGGTAATCAGGACCATATATCTCAAGAAAAGTAGAAATTAATGTAGATAAATAAAAACATTAATAAGAATTTATCTTTGACAACTACATGTAACCCTATCTTCAACCCGCTCCATCATCCTCGATGTCCTCCTCAACCCCAGTTGAATAAAATTATACATATTTCCACTCCACTCACTAAATACACACACAACCCCTAGTCCTCTCTTCCCCACATACTACAAATTACATCGAGGGTCAGAAATCCGAGGCTAGCATCACAACTAATGCATCAAGAAACAAACCACATTGCAACTAGGCTCTTGTCCCTAAAAAATTTATGCAACCTTCATACACAATGAGCATTCACAACTCTAATGAATATAGAGTATAGCCATTATAATAAATAGGATAACTCAAGAACCCTTCAAGACATTATCATTATCACAAAACTTGTTATTTATTTCATATTGACTTAGCTGATTCATTTATGAATGCATAACTACATACATTTTATTATCACCAACATTCAAAAACAACCAGACTCATTTAAATGCCTCTTTGTCGTTGTCAAATTAATTTATAATTAATCCCTATGTTACATTATTTACCAAATTCTATCAGGAATGACTAGATGAACAAGAAAATCATAGATATCACACTATCTAGATAAAAAAAGATACAATAACAACTCTATTCAATGGATACCAATTCTATTAATCTGGTTCATATATTTATTATATAAATTCCATTGTGATATAGTGGATAAATAATGCTAAATCTTATACTACATGTATTTAAAATATTGAAGCCATGATTCCCCTAACCAAAAAGGTTTTTGATATTCATTTCACAAGTACATGAAAACAATATAGATAATAGTCACCTCTCATGTAGCATATGCATCCAACTGAGGATTCCATGTCAAAACCATAAAAACCAACACCCAAGACAGCTCCTTTCAAAACATGGGGAACTCATTCCATCACAGGGAAAAGAGAAATAGGAGGAAACAAATCGATTAACCCATAAATATAGAGGTAAAAAATAATTGTGGAAAGAAGATCGACACTTCCTAGTTGCACCGAAACCAGGGGTGCGTATAGAGTGGGAAGAAACTCCTGGGAAGACACAATCGGAAGCTACAACACAATAAAAAATTCTATAGGAAAGAGCGGTCTAGTCTGTCTTATTGTAGTGGAAAATAGAGAAGGAAGAATAAGGGTCAGACTTTGGAGAGATCTAAAAAGATTGACAATTTTGATATGATTAGATTTTCCATTAATGGATAATATCTATCAATATTATGTGTTTTGATTGAGTAACAAAACCAAGACCCTTAGGAAAATTACCGTAGGAGTTGTGGTCTTTGTATAGGCCTTAAATAACTCAAAAAATTAATTGAACCCATTTTATGTCAATGGAGTGAAATTTTTGGAACCAGAAAAAATATTCCTGAGTCGCTTAACCATTGGAACGAGCTACCGTAACTGTTTAATGAGTTCATATTACCATTGGGATGACAAACATTCACTATTGGAAGATTCATTTCCACAATTGTTTTGAACTACTATCACCATTGGACGAGTCACTGTTGCTGTTGGGATGAGCTACCGTCGCTGTTGGACAAGTCACTATCACCATTGGATGATTCATCACCACCATTGGACAAGCTAACACCACCATTGGACAAGCTACCACCACCGTTGGATGAGATTCCACCACCGTTGGATGAGCTACCACCACTGCTGGATGAGTAACCATCCTAGAAACACTACTCACACAACTAGAATATTCAAAAAAGTACTGGAATAAGCCACCTTGACCTCCCAGAACTCATGAAACACAAGATTTCAACAAGGGAATAGAACAGAGAAGTTTGGTCCATTACATTAAATACCTATCAAAACATTCCCATCCTCGAGAATCCAAAACCAACCAATGGAGAAAAAGTTAAAGTGGTTGTTCGAATAGCCACCCCACGAGATACCTCTCAAGGCTCTCACGACCATAATAGCTCAAAAGTTTCATCAATAAGAGAGTGAAACCACATAAAACCTACAACCAGATCCTAAACACACTCTCGAGTGAGATAACTATAAAATGGAGAAATTGTCAACAAGTAACAAGAGAAAACCATCTCATAAAAAAGGTTTACAACCACTAAACAAACCGCATTATAATAAAAGATCAAAAATTCATATAGCTTTGGGTACATAGCATGTATCGATGATTCACGATCCCATGTACAATAAACCATACCAACATGCCACCACTATACATGAACTAAGGGTATCTCATGCTCGTACAACACCTTCTCCTTATGATCCTAGATCACATTATAATGCTCCTTGAAGGTTTCAGCAACATTAACATCAATCTCACCCAAACCGATGATGTGAGAGTTATCATGAAGACAACAAAAGAGTTGTGACACATGAAAAACATCATGTATATAGATCATCTGTTGGGTAAGTTCCTGCGGATACTCCATGAATTTGACATGACCCAACACCTAGAAAGGCATGACAAACTGGATGAAATATTACTCTCATGAATACACCATCACTAACCATGATGGGGAGTCACCTCTAGAAGCCCATGATCTCCAATGTCAAACTCCAGAGGTCTCCTCCAATGATCAACATAGGTATCATGATTATCTATATGTTCTTTCATCCCCTCTCGAATCACCGGGACCATCTCAATCGTGTTCTGTACCAGTTCAGGCCTGTGAATTGCTGACTCTCTGACCATAGTCTAGAAAAACAGAGAACAAAAAGTTCGACTATACAAGTCTTAAAATGGTGCTATACTAATGGTGAAGTGGAAACTACATTTGTAATACAACTCTACCATATGTAAGAGCCTCGTCCAATAACCTCCAAAATCTATGACACAATATAAAAACTTGTCTTTAAGAGTTTGGATGATCTGTTCTCTATAACCATCCATTTGTGGATGAAAATTAGTGAAAATGCATTGATGAGAACCAAATTCTTGCTTGAATTCTCCCCACACACTAGAGTTAAATAGAAGATATCAATTAGAAATTATCATCCAAGGGTCCTTGTTGAGTCTCACCACCACTTCTAGATACATCCTCAAAAAAAACATCCACTGATCTCATCTCTGTGATAGCTATAAATTGGGATGATTTTTTCAAAAGATCCAAGACCACCCATATAGCATCATTGCCTCCCTAAGATCAAGGATAAATGGTAACAAAGTCCATTTATATGTCCTCCCCTTTCCATTTAGAAACATCAAACATATGGAGTAAATAATTAGGAACACAGTGCTCGACCTTCACCTTCTAGAAAACCAATAATCATGACTAAAACTCCACAATTGCACACTTTAACCTAGGACATTACAACTGATGCCTCAAAGATCAGTACATATTTGTCACACCAAGATGTACCACTAAAACTGAACTGTGGAACAATCTAAGAACTACATCACGTGATTCCAAAGGCACAAAAAGCATTCCCTGATGAAACACCCAGTCTTATTCATCCTCCGACCCACCATCATGGGCCTCACCACTAACAACATGGTCTCTCTAGACCTCCACCTTTTGATCCCCCAACTAGGACTCTTCTACCTACTTCACTAGAGATGAATTTACAATCAACTAAAAAAGGCAACCTATTCACCCAACTTCACCCATATCAAGATGTAATGCCAAAATCTATTCCATTACTCCCCATGAATCACCCAATTCACGCACTACATCACTATCACTTTGTTCATGCTATTCCTCATCCTTCACATGCATATGATTTTAACCTAATCCCAAGTCTTTCTTCGAGAACTAGCTTGCACCACTCAATTCATCAGAAAAATTATCAGTCTAAAGAATAGGTTAGTGGTTCTTCACTGTCACTTTTTTAAAGTGATGAAAATTGAAACACAAGCACAAAAGGATGGAAGCCTTCTTCAGGAAACAAATCGGTGCACCCCATAGTGACAAACTCATCCCAATAAAACCACACTGTAAAATATCATCCAGATGTATTCATAGATCTCAAAACCTGAAAGGCTACATCCTATATAGAGACATAGAGAGAGTATATGTGACTGGCTGTTTCTCGATACCAAACATGATCCCTCATCGAGGGGGTAATGCTACAACCTAATCTTTAAATAAATTTGGGTACTCTTCAATGAACCAGGGAAAAATCAATTTCTAAACCTCTGCCGAACTCAAAATCAACTTTCAGATCATGGATAATAAGAAAGGAACATTCATCTGACATATGCGAGGGTATATCTTGCCAAAAAACACCACCAGATCTCGGTCAAAATTGAAGAACACCACATGCCTCCTAAAGTAATATATGATATCCTTCAATGAATATAACCAATCCATGTGGAAGATGAAATCATATGGTCTAATATTTAAAAATATGAAGTAACCCCATGAGCGTTTCGACACCAGCACTAGCTCACATTATCAACATACTTCAACCAAGTCAGCTCGACCTTCAACTGTCTTAGTCAACGTCATGGTCAATTGAAGCCTCTATAACTCAATCCCCAAGGAATAGAAATATGATTTTGATATTAAGGAGAGAATCATTAATAAATTAAAAAAGTCATAGACCCATGTTGAAAACATGAAAATGGTACCTTGAACCAGGTATGGTTCTCCCGGTGATGGCTTCACTAAGGCATGAAGATGAACATGACCTTATACATAGTCTATATCAACCAGAAGAAGACCCCCAACACACCCTCATTATACACTATAAGGATATGGATCATCTAGAGGCTATCCTATTATTGGCACATCTAATCCATACTTATCAAAAGTAGGTGCAATGTGCAGTTGCTACCTCAGATGGAACTATCTCCATGGAGGATCCTAAAGCGGAACAACAGGTGCACAGTAACTACCCCGGAAGGTTGGTCACCATTTCTACAAATGGCCTGATTATCCACCTTGAAGACATTTATTGATTCCTTTTCATAGGTCTATGGGCCGCCAACCCTAGGGAAATGAGATAGTGAGGGCTGGGTTATACCCCCAGATAAAAAAAAACTCTTCTTTCCTAAAAAACAGTAACCACATACCACAATTCTATTTAATGAGGAATCACAACAAATCCACAATCATAATGACATAGTTCTGGATAACATTCCCTTGAAGGAATCTACCATTTAAATCACCTCAAGAATTTGTCTTTATCATAAATGGGGTGACCAGGTAGGTGATATCTTGATGAAAAGCCACCTCGAAATGCCTTTCCAAGGCCTCCACATCTGGAAACAAGTCTGATGAATATATCAAAAGGTTACTGAAATGGATTATAAGCTCTCATATACAGGAGCTCCCCTATCAAAGGGTATCCAGCACATGGTTAATGGTTACCTTCAGAGTTCTAGAAAAAAAACCTGAATCTGAAATGGTCTCAGAACTCCACCCATGACTCTGATGACTCCTTTCAATCACCAGGGATAAAAACCACCACTACCTCACTACTCTACATAGAATCATCATAACCAATGACACCCGGTGCTCCTTATGAGCAAAAATTGAACTGAAAGCTATCTCAAACCCCTTTAAAAAGACTTTTGTGACTACATCTGAAATGGAACCCTTGTTTTTCTATAGACTATAGAGTTCAAAATATCAGTGTCCTCCTCATATTGTTATCATCATCAACCTCTACTATGAAACGATCAACTGGAAGAACCTACTAAACATCTTCAATGAATTCCTGAAGAGTACGTCAATCAGAATCCATAACTATAAGAGAAAAACCTTTTAGATCCCTTAATCCTAGTGTATGTAAGAGTTAAAATTAAATAATTGTTTTCTTTTATTCATTTTATATTAACGTATCCCATGGTCTACCCATTCAGACACATGCACATAGAAGACTGATTCACACTCATTTTCTAGGTCTATAACCAACAATATGTATCACCATTTTTAGAAGCCACTTTCAATATAATGTTCTACCCATCAGATCATTGGGGGACCTAAATACCATTGTCCCAACCGGTCTCTAGTGTTTATAACAAATGATAAACTTGACCGACACAATTTCCCTACCAACCCATGAAACCTCACCTGTTCCTAACTCCAAACTCTATCCTATTCCTCAACCAGACTTCTGATACCAATCTATCACAACCCACACAACCCAAATTTACCCCTCTTGGTCTAAAAATGTTAGAAGAGAAACAATGACCCCCTGAGTTCTGCCTCCAATTGGCCCTAGGTTGTCGACTAGAACCGAGGGTATAATAAACACACAGACGGGAGGCATTACACTATAAGGGGACACAAGGGAAATATATAGATAATAAAAACACCAAATAACTCCAATTATGACTGAAATATATAATAAAACTCAAGTACATATATTTAATTTCATATAAAAAATAAAAAAACTCAATGGGAAAAAAATATGTATCAAAAAAAGTAAGACGACAATGACCAGAGATCCCAAAAAACTCCTGCAATCCCAATACTATTAGTAACAATACCAATCTTTATCGTGCTCTAATTGACATGAAAATTTTATACATAACATAGGGTGAGTATAACAACATACTCAGTATGATCCTACTTCGATCCCCTCATGAAAAAGTAACGAAATCATGCTAAAGCACAGTGAACATCAAGTGAAACTAACTCATCACTTACATTGTTATACTATGTTCCCAAACTCACCATGTATACTCTAACCAATTATCACATACAAGAGTATATAATATTATAATTAATATCAATGTTATCCCGCTACCACTTACCTACTAGTTTTGTACTTTTCTCTAAAGTCAGTTTTCCTTAGTTTCTATCTTGAAAAAGTCTTTCCCAAAGACACCTCAATGCTGCATCACAACACACACCTCATACCTCAACATGCACCTCATGTATCACACCACCACATCCATTTAATCGAAGATACCTGGTTGTTTCTAGGAGCCACCATATCCCACATAATAGTATCATTGGTTTGGTATTATACCTCAATAAATTGCATCCCATACACCAAGTAAAGATACTCAAGCCATCCCAACCAATACATGTTATACCCACAATAGTCTCTATGAAACTATATCTCGAATACATGTGTGTGAAATAACCAAAAATCATTAAAACCCTCTACACACATATATGGGGAAATATAACTACCTTGCATACCATCAAAAGTAACTACCAGGGGAAGAGAATAGGGCCAAATTGGATAGTTACCTATCTATCCTCCCACCGAAATGTTGGGGAAAACCCCCCTAGGGATCAGAATCCATGGGGTGTAGTCGCCCAAACCGATATGGTAGTGTATCATAAAGAAACAAAAAAATGTACGTGATATATTATTGCTCACAACCACACTATGGACATAACATCTTCTGAGACTCAACTACAACTAATGTCTCTTAGATTCCTTCCAACCACTTCTAAGACTAGATATCCTATAAAAATACAACCATTTAAGGATATATATTACGTTACATATCCATTTTTTACTATTTCACATTACGTTAATTAATTATTTAGCGTTAATTATATATTAATAACTCCACCTAAAATTCCATTGGATTTCCATCAAAGATCCACCCCCTCTAGGAATAACCAAAATGAGTCTACAGTTTCTCAGAAGTACAACCTCAACATTTCATCCCAGCAAGCTTCAACCCCATTGGTTAATCTTTAATTAAATATTTTTATTACCATCATAATCACTTTTCCATAATACCATGAATTATAGGAATGCATTCTGAGATACCAATCACAATTGGCTATACACGACGAGTAATTGAACATCCCATTGAGAATTTTCCACCTATAACAATATCATAGACCCATCCATCCTACAGAAGATAAACATAAAACTAATGTGGCATAAACTGTTCATCATCGACTATTTTTGAAGGAGGGTAAGTAAGACCATATACCAAAAGGAGTGGGGATGGTAAATAAGATAAAAGAACAATAGATTAATAGTCATTCAACATTAAAAACTACAGGAAATCCAAAATTCAACCCAATCCATCATTTCTAATGTCCTCCCCAACAACCACATGTATAATCCACTACATATCACAACCCTAGGTGTCAATTAATGCCACAAACACAAGGCATTCATGCCCCCACATACCACAAAAGCTATCCAGGCTTATCCATCCCAAGCTCACATCACAACCAAAGAAGTAGGAATAAAACCACAAAGAAACTACTCTCTTGGCCCTAAATAAGGTATTCAAACATCCCATGCAATGAGCACTGACAACTCCAAATAATAAAATGATTGGACTTTACAAGTAAGAGGGTAACTCAAAACCCTTCAACGTATTATCATTTTCTTACAACCGGTTCTTTATTCCATATTGAATTAAACAATTCATTTAAACATGCATAACTATATCCATTTGATTATCATAAAATTTCAACAACAACCGAATTTATTTACATGACTCTTTATCATTGGAAAATTAATCTAAAATTATTCTTAGATTTATGTTATTTACAAATTTTCATCAAGAACGACTTGGTAAACAAGAAAAACATATATATCATAATATCTACCATAAGAAAGAGTAAATAACATAGCTAAGAAATTGATACAAATTATTTTAATCAGGTTCATATATTTATTATGTCAATTCTGCTATGATCCAGTGGCTGAATCACGCTAACTCTACAACTGGACATAAATAAAAAAGAGAATCCATTAATCCCCAACCTCTAAAGGTTTCTCTCATTCATTGCACAAGAATAACACAACACAATGGATCAAAATCATCACTCCCGCAATAACTACATCTACTCGAGGATGCCAGAACACATCCATAACAACTAACATCCATGAAATATCAATTAATAACATGGATATCTCATTACATCACCATTAAAATTGAAATTGGTGTAAAGAGATCGAGGAACCCAAAAAAATAGAGGTTGAACATAACATATAGAAACCATATTGACACTTCCTGGTTGCACCAAAACAATGGGTGCAATGAAGCAAGATGAATCTCTAGGGAATACACGATCTGAAGCTACAACACAAGAAATGAATCCTATGGGAAAGACAGTTTTGGGGTGTCACATTCTAGGGGGAAAAGAGAAGGAAGGACAAGGGTTGTCCTTTAGAAAGATCAAAATAGAGTCGTAGTTTAGATATGATTATATTTTCCATTAGAGTCAGATCATGGTCATGATTATGAATTTTGACTCAGTAAAAGCACTTTGACCCATAGAAAAATTAATATTAGAGTTATGGGCTTTGAGTTGACCCTAAATATCTGTAAACAAGGCTTTTAATGTGTTTTATATTAATGAAAACATCATTGGAGTGAAATATTTGGAAACTAGAAGCACTATTCATGAGTCACCGCCATCGTTGGAATGATATAGAATCACTGTTTTATGAGTTACCCTTACCATTGGGAAGAGATACCATCGTCGTTGGATGATTCACCAACACTATTTGATTGAGCTACCATCACTGCTAGATGAGTTTTTATTGCCTTTGGGATGAGCTACCAAGCTACCATCACTATTAGACGAGTCACTGTAACTATTGGACAAGCCACTGTCACCATTGCATGAGCTACCACCTCCATTGGACAAGATACCGACACTGTTGGATGAGCTACTATCCTATGAACACTGTTTACGAAACATGAAAATCTGGAAAAGTATTAGAGTAAGCCATCTTAACCTCCCAAAACACCCCAAACACAAGATATCAATAAGAAAATGGAAAATGGACGTCCGGTCCATTATTCATGGAAAATTTAATATTAAAAATGGAATCCCTTAGTAGAAAAATGTACCAAATGGACAAGTGAATTTATTATTCTCCAAATCATTTTGATTTATAGGAACCAAAAAATATCCAGAAAAGCTATCCATGATATAATAGCGCATCTACCCATCTACTCTATCAAGAATTTTATGATTAAATGGGAGTGGGAAATGGTCCTTTAGAGTGAAATGATTTATATTACTATAATCAATACACACTCAATATCTATTTTCACCCTCATTGGAACTAACTCCTATAAAACATTTCTAACAATAGAAACACCACTTATGTTAGGCATAACAAGAATAAGACCTTCCCACTGTGAATCTGAAGTGGGATAAATTATTCATGCCTCAAGAAATTTTTCAACTTATTTTTTAACAACATCAAAATGATATGGATTTATTCAACTTTGCGGCTACCATACCAGTTTATCCCCATACTAGAAAAGAATCGTATGAATTAAAATGGAGAGGATAATAAAAGATATGATAGCCAAGGTCATTCCAATTTTACTAATGTTCTCCCTCAAAAGATTCAATTGTTTTTCTTCATGTTCAAAAGGGATATTATTAGCAATGATAATAGAAAATATCTCAAAACTATTCAATTATGAGTATTTGAGATTTTGTGGCAATGGAATGAGTTCCAATGTAGGGGTGATGTGTGGATGTAGATATTTAATTAATTGAAATATGTGAGAAGAACATCACCATTATAAAATAAATCATCATAATAAAATAATAATTCATAATATCAATTAGTATACTCAACAACCATGTCATAATCAAAGTGAAAATGATGAAAATAAGAATATGAATCTACATAAAAATCAAATCCAAGAGATGATTGTGCATAAGAAATATGCATGGAATTGATCTTATACACCAAAATAGAACAAATAGTTATAATCACCCTTAGAAGAAGAAAAAAAAATCCTTGGGGTTCTAATTTTTGGTTCAAAATGGGAGACAAAAAAAGAATAATGGTCCTCTGATTGGTACTTAATGTAGTCCATAACATTAAATATCACAACATTATCTCTAAACTCTTTTGAAAGTTTACCTTCGTGAAGATTTATTATTCATTTTTAGTTTTGAGGAAGCTCATATGTAAAATAATGGGATCATGGGAATTACCTGATCATCCTCCATTATAGGAACATATAAATATGCTTGCAATAATATGTCTCATAACCGAACAAGTAAATACAGAAGGACTCCCACATGATATGTGGTAGCGCTATTCTACAACTTCACAACTACTATCATTGGATTCATCTCACCACCCTATAAAGAAGATAATACAGAGCGAGGCATCAAATTTATAGAAGCTCATAAATCCCATAAATAATCATAAAACTGTAACTACACTATGGTTTATGGGATAGTGAATAACCTAGGATCCTTGCACGTTGTTGGAATTGCTTGAGTTAGTGTAATGAGTGCTGAGACATTTCTTCCAAGATTTATCATCTCATTTCCCGTGATCCTTATTCTATTGGTACAATGATTGTTTAAATTTTTTTCATACCTCTGGGTTTTATTACTGGCTTAAACAAGTGGGGTTTTATCTCCACACACATGAATGTATCCAAAACCTCTTTTTTTCATCACCTCTTCATCCATATTCATGGTTTTAACAACTATATTTTGAAATGGAAGTGGTTTAGTAGGAACAACATCAATATTTTTCTTACCATTATCTTTGACCTCATCAGTTGGTATAGAATTGGGCTTCTCTTGGGTTGAGGTGAATCCTAGAGGAATGATGGGTGTAGATGTATCAGTTGTTTTCATCCCACCTCTCAATGTGAAAACATTAATATTTCCCTTAGTATTTTGATTAGGTAGGGAATGAATATTTCTAGTGTTTATACTAACCATTTCTTGGAGGGCTGTGGAAATCATGACCATTTGTACCTTGAACTCCCCCAACTAAAAAAATTGACTCTTTAGCTCAATCCATTGATTAAGTAAATTTTTTTAAAAGATCATCAGTATTAAAATAAATATATTTTCTGAAAATTACCTTATTGTCAAGTTAACGATGATGGAGATCCAAAATTACATTATGGTTATGGGAAACCCTACTAGTAAGGTAGAGGCTTCATGAAATGTTATTAAAAAGAAGGCCTTTGTTATTGTTTACAAACATACCTCATATCTGATAATCCCTTCCACCAATGGTTTTTTATTTGATAAAATGAATCATACATATTATGGAAATGTGGTTGCAGTTTCTGTTGATATGTTATCCTAGGTAGTACAACTGCACAATTATCCATCTCTTGTAGTCAGGGGAAACTGTCAGTTGTGGGCCTGTTTTAGAGCAAATTTTATATGGCCTTATAAGAGTGGGTTGGGATTTATTTAAAGACCATGAAATCTATATCACCATAGTGGTAAATTCATCTATATTGGTAACAATTAAATGAATTTAAATAGAATATAGACTTACCTTTTGTACTCCTCTGACATGTGGTAGCATTATCTCCAATTTATTAGGTGTTTTGGGCAATCTTGTCGATCAATTCCCATGAATTTGTTAGTGTTTTGTACCCTAATGATCCTCTATCCATGACATCCACCATTCCCCTTTCCATAAGTGTGAGGTCTTCATAGATGTATTAGATGTGAATTTTCTCATCAATTTGGTGATGCGGGGAGCTTGTAAACAACATCTTGAATCACTCATAGTCCCCATAAATTGACCCCCTAATGGATTTCTTGATTCCCAAGATCTCTTTTCGAATAGTAGTGTTCCATGATACTGGAAAAATTCAATTTATGAAAATAAATTTCAAATCATTCCAACAAGTTACATCTTCAGGTTTTAAATAATACAAACATTATTTTTCAGTTCCCAAATGTGCGAATGAGAATTCTATTAGTTTTATTTGATCTTCAGAAACATTTCCTGGTTTTACAGTTGATAAAAACACATTAAATTCCTTTATATATTTGTTGGGATCCTCTCCAGAGTGGCCACGAAATATTTTAAGTACGTGTATCAATCCAAATTTTAATTCAATGTCTAATTCAAGTATTGCATATGAAATATAATTTTGTTGACATTTATTGTCAGGTGAAAAAAATTATTGAATGGTTCTATTATGTTCATTATTATTAATTTTAGACATTGGTTCTTGTTTACTGTTTTAATTAGAATATATTTTAATTTTAATGTTACATGAATGGAAGAATTCTTTAACAAGTTGAATGTTGAAACTTCATGTAGATGAAGATTGTCTACTTTTATCTCAAAGTCTACGTTCAGAAATAGGGTCAATATTTAAGATATCCTCAAGATTAGATCATGTCATATATAAAATCAAAATAAAGATTGTCTACCCCGCTGCCTCACCGCCCTGCAGCCCTCGACGCCACCCCACGACCCTTCTGCTCTTCGATCCCCACAGCCTTCACATCTACTATAGCCCCCATGACCATCGTGGACCCCGTGGCCTTCTTGGCCCCCATGACCTCCGCGGCCCCCATGGCCCCGGCCCCCACGGCCTCCACTACCCTGTGACATCTGCAACTTCTGTGGTCACCCCACAGCCCCACGGGCCGCAGCCCTGGCCGGGCCTACCAGTTGGAATGACCACCCAGCGTAGGCCGTGCTGAACCCAGCGGGCCAAACCAGACCCAGTGGGCAGGGTCGGTCAGGGTCCGTCCGAACGGGTCGGACCGGACCCTGACCAGCTACGATCTTTTCGCTCTATCGACCATAACTTTGGCTCCGGGTGTCCGTTTGATGAATCGTCAGCGGAGATAGAAACCATGGAGGGGGATGGTCCCTTTGATTATAACCCACTGGAGATTTCGATAAATATAGATCATGGTCAGACTGGATCGAGCACGAATAAAGCAGGGCCCTCGGGGCTAAAAGGCTAATAACTTATAGACCGGATGTCCGATTGATGATCCATATTTTTCATTGATACACCTAATACATGGCAGTACTTTGTGTTAATTATTAATGGGACTTCATGGAATTTGGATTATCGACTAGCGGATTAAGGTGCAGACCCTCCCGGAGACACGCAAGCAAAGTGTGGGAACCCAGTAGCTGGCTGTGTCATGAAGAATGAATAGTGATCCTGTGTGGGTCAGTACCTAGAAATCCTTTGTGGGTATACACTGAGAAATCCTATGTGGGTCATCACAGAGTTATCTAGTGTGGGTCAACACCTAGAGATCTAGTGTGAGTGAGCACTGAGTGATCCTGTGTGGGTCAACATCGAGCAATCTAGTGAGGGCCAGCACCTAGAGATCCTGTGTGGTTCAGCACCGGGTGATCCTATGTGGGTTAGCACTTGCGATCCAATGTGGGTAAGCACATAGCGATGCTATGTGGGTCAGCACCTCGGGATCTTGTGTGGGTCAGCACCGAGAGATCCTGTGTGCTTCAGCACCTAGCGATCTTGTGTGGTTTAGCACCGAGCGATCCTGTGTGGGTCACCACTGAGCGATCCATTGTGGGTCAGCACCTAGTGATCCACTGTGGGTCAGCACTGAGCGATCATGTGTGGGTAGTAGCATATCCTCTTAATAGAGTAAGGTGATTAATAGTTAAATCTAATCATCTCTACTACTATACATATGTTATACCTAGTGTGAGTTGAGTTCGTACCTATGTGGCACTTTCCTTCGTCGATTTCCTTCATTAGTGGAACAATTGAGATTTGGGATTTTAGGTTGGGCCCTGTGTTTCCTCTTGATTGAGATGTATATACTTGATAATGTATATGTATGGGAATATACATATATAGGGTTGATATTTGACTTCATGATTTTTGGTTTATCCTTTGTGGATTTTGTGAGACCTGAAATGTCTAAAGGTTCCTACTGAGTATCCTTATACTAACCCCTACATGAGCTATGCCCAAATATTGTTGTGTTTGTTGTAGACGAAGGAAAACGCATATCGAGGCTTAGGGTACTAGGATTATATAGGGCCTATAGGTGGAACATATGTCATGTTGGTACGTAGAGGAGATAAGTAGACGTGGAGTGCTGAGGAGGCGATCTGTACCTACCCTTCTGGTAGTAACCTCGACGGAAGACCCAGTAGTTGTCTTCCTTTTTCTTCACTTTCATTGGTTTTCAGTTTTACTTCTACATTTACTGATGGGCTTGTATTTCGGCCACTTTTTAAATTCAGCACTCTTATTTTTATATAGTTAACTTGTGTTCATATCTTTTTGTGTGATTAGTTGCGTGTGTTTACAACTTATAAAATAAATACCTTCCCAGTTTTAGGGAATACGACTTTCGGTGCTAGTCGCCAGCCCATGGACTATGAAAGGCATGCTTGGGGTAGTCACAGCATGGGTCCTGGGGGACAAGCCGTGAAAAATTGGTATCATTGTAGGTTCTACCGTAGATAATAAGACTCTGATCATTCTTTTTAATAACAATAGTATTATGTGTAGTGAGTTTGGTTATTAGTTTAGGGAATCCATTGTTGGTGTGGCGACTGACATATCCATACACCAGGACCCTGACTTCGGATTTCTAACTCAGTGCACATAAAAACTGATTGTGTGTGTGTTTTGAAGAGTTTTCTTTGTGATCTCTTTTAGTCAGCTCAACAGGTATAAAATTTTTACCATGGCACACCTATTTCTTTTCATGATTCCTCCCTTCAGACATCCATCTAGGGTTCCAGATATAGTATGCACTGATATCCCATCGAGCGACGAGGCCTCGGTGCAGTGCCCTCTTCTAGTATAGGCACTAGCGGAGGCACCAACGGTAGCATTACCTATTGGGCCACTGATACCACCAGCCCCAGCAACAGATGGTGCATGCCTCTTGAGTGTGTTGCATGAGTTTCAGCACTAGAGGACACCCAGGTTTAGGGGAGATATAGACACACATGCGGCTGAGGATTGTCTAGAGGTTGTGGTGAGTGTATTTCGACTAGTAGGGACACCATCCAATCTCATGTTGATCCTTGCCGCCAATCAACTTCCCGAAGCAGTTGGTAGATAGTGGATCTTGAGTCTCCAAGTTCACGACGAGGTGACACTTCTCTAGGAACACTTAGAGTGCCTATTTCAGGCATATTTTGTCCCAACGACTCTTCGGGCAGTGCACATACAAGAGCCTCTTCATATGTCACAGGGTAGAATGACTCTAGCTCAGTACTCAGTGAGGTTCACTGACCTCTCATGCTACTCCACTGATATGGTGCAGGACCCATTCTTTAGGACCCTGTCTTTTGATCAGGGACTCGGGCGTCAGATCAGGGCTTTGATGATTTCTCTGATCATCCTAATGCAGGCAGGGGAGTTAGAGTGATCCCTCTTAGTGGGGGGTTTTCATGCTAAGCAGTCACCAGAGCGATACCCACCACCGAACGTCATGTAGCGGTGTCTTCTACAGCTTGAAGCAGACAAATTTAATGGATTTCCAAGAGGACAAAACATACAGGTGGATGACTGCATGATTCGGGGTCAGTTGTGCAAGGAATCCGAGATATATCCAGTCATGCGAGGAGTGGGAAGTGTTTCTCATACGGCAGGAAAGGTCGCATGGCTCATGACTATCCGACCTACCATAAGGATGATCTACCGATAGTCGGAGGACCGCCCAAGCAGAGATAAAGGTTTGACCGAGGAGGTCAGTAGGAAGAAGGCAGGCATGGAAGAGGAGTTGATCATGCAGCTGGCATTGGGCGACGACTCGAGATGTTACTGCGACCACCACTAGGTGGTTCCCCCTCACCACAAGGAGGAGGAGGATAGGGGCGAGCTCAACTCCACGTAGCTGAGTCCTTTGATCATAGTGCTCTAGAGATGATATAATGTACAATCTATGTCTACAACACCATAGCTACAATAATTATAGTAGTTTATTTCCACTACTCTCATTTGGATCTTGGAGATTCCAACAGAGTTTTTGGATCGATCCTTATAGATAGAGACTCCTACAGGAGCGGATTCGACGAATACGCACTGGTACCGGCAGTGTGAGCTTATTCTAGGAGGCGAGAGCTTCAGCTGGGATCTTCTAGTAATAGTTTTTATGCTGTACGATGTCATCTTGGGTATGTACTAGTTATCTATAGTCCCTGATTAGATTGACTGTATTAGGTGCAAAGTGCGGTTTGTCCGCATGGACGGGACCAGGTTTACCATCAACAATGAGAAAGGAGCCTTTGCAGCATAGGATGCACTTACCTGGAGGAGAGTGAAGCCGATCACTAATCAGTTGGCTAGCATTACCCTTGGATCAATTGATGTGGATAGTCCCATATATCCTATAGTGGTGGACCAGTACACTGATGTTTTCCCCGATGATGTTATGGGTCTACCTCCTCAGAGAAACGTGGAATTTTACAGTGACTATTACACCGAGACGACACCGATATCATTACCAGAATATCTGATGGCTCTCACGGAGCTTCGTGAGCTGTGGGTAAAACATGAGGACTTACAGGGGAAGGGATTCATTCGGCCCCAATGTTTCACCTTGGGCATCCCCGATCTTGTCCACAATGAAGGCGGATGGGAGCATGAGTCTTTTTGTTGATTATCGTCGCTTGAACCAGGTGACTGTGAAGATCAAGTACCCACTTCTAAGGATTGACAACCTCTTTGATTAGCTGAAAGGAGCATAATGGTTCTCGAAGATAGACCTTAGATCAGGCTATCACCATCTCAGAGTACGAGACGAGGATGTGTGGATGATGGCTTTTAGATGTCGGTATGACCATTACAAGTTATTGTTTATTCCATTCAGCTAGACAAACACTCCAGCAGTGTTCATGAGACTCATGAACAAGATGTTTCAGCCATACCACGATTGGTTTGTAGTAGTCTTCATTGATGACATTCTGATATACTTGACTACTAAGAAGGATCATTCTTATCATTTGCGGGTAGTACTTTACACACTCCAATAACACCATCTTAATGGTAATATCTCGAAGTTTCATTTCTAGATTCAAGAGCTTTACTTTCAAGGACATGTCATATCGGAGGCTGAAGTTGTAGTAGATCCAGCAAAGATTGAGGTGGTACTTTCTTGGGAGCCACCTAGGAGTGTGTCGAAGGTATGCCGTTTCCTGGGTTTGGCTTTATACTACCATAGGTTTCTGCCAGATATCTCCAGAGTGGCAGAACCACTATCATCATTGATGAAGAAGGGGAAACCCTTCGTGTGGTCGGAGAGATGCCAGTAGAGTTTTCATGTGCCGGGGTAGAGGCTGACTAGTGCCCCCATCTTGGGGATTCCATAGGAGGGTGTAGGGTACATAGTTTACTGCGACACATCAGGGACCAGGCTCAGATGTGTCCAGATGCAGTAGCGAGCAGTGATCACATATGGTTCTCGACAGCTCAGATAGAATGAGAAAAACTACACTACCCATGACATAGAGTTAGCAGCAATGGTCTTCATATTGAAGATATGGTGACACTATCTTATGGGAAAACACTTTATATTCTACTGGGATCATAAGAGTCTCAAGTATATATTCTCACATAAGGAATTAAACCTGAGACAACAATGTGTGCTTGAGTTCATCTAGGACTATTACTTCGAGAAAGTTTGTACTCCTAGGAAGGAGAGCATTGTAGCAGATGCACTCAGCAGAAGATCTGTTATACAGCCAGGTGAGGCGACCGAGTAGCTGACCGCTTTATAGATATCCTTTTTGGAACAATATGGAGAAGATTTAATTTAGTCTCCTATAGTCACTCCCACACTTCTTCAGTGTGTTAGGGAGGCACAATGTGAGAATTCTGACTACGAGGCATAACGTGCTCAGATATCCGCAGAACATGAACCTAATAAATTTTATGAATGTGGGAGAATGTCATCCTCTTCAGAGGACGTATCATGGTACTAGTTTCACTTAAAGATGAAGTGTTGAGAGATTTCCACACATCCCCTCTAGAGGTACATCCAGAAGTGGTGATGATGTACCAAGATTTTTGATGACAACACTGGTGACCGAGAATGAAGGAAGAAGTAGCAGAGTTTGTCTCTCAGTGCCTCACTTGTCAAAATGTGATGGCGAAGCATCCGGTATCAGTAGGCTGGGTTCAGTTTTTAGAGGTCCCAGAGACGATGTGGGATGGGATATCCACAGAATTTGTGATTGGACATCCATATACATACAAGGGACATGAATGGATTTGATTGGTCGTTGACCGACTCACCAAGTCGTCCCACTTCCTACCGACCAGAGAGAAAGGTTTAGTGGAGAGCTTGGGACCCACTATTTGGAAGAGATTGTGTGTCTCCATGGTTTACCCTCGATGACTGTTTCCAATCGTTATACATGTTTCACTACCCAACAATGGAAGTTGTTTCAGGAGGATTTGGGGATGCAACATCGTTTGAGAATTTCCTTCCAACCTTAAATATATGGTTAGACTGAGTGAACCATTCAGACCCTCGAGGACATGTTGCGTCCCTGCGTCCTCAACTTCAATCACAGTTGGGAGGATAACTTTCCTTTTTGGAGTTTTCAACCAACACCAGCCATCAATCCACCTTTGGGATGGAACCTTTTGAGGCATTGTACGGGTGACCTTGCAGATCAACTTTGTACTAGACTGACCCCGGGGAATCAGAACATGTGGGACCAGAGCTGGTTCGAACTACCAAAGAGAAGGTGCAGATCATCCATTAGTTGATGAAGACTGTATAGAGCAGGTAGAAGTCGTATGCCGATAGGAGACAGTGACCTACGGTGTTCAATGATGCCGACCACATTTTTCGATGGGTCACACCTCGTTGAGGTTTGCAGAGATTTGGCCAAGGTAGCATGTTATCTATGAGATTCATCTAACCTTTTCAGGTCCTTAGTAGAGTTGGAGAGGTGGCATACCGCTTAGCTCTTCCACCTCAGTTGCACCGGGTGCACGACTTCTTCCACGTATCCTAGTTGATGAGATACTTGCATAACCCTTCTGACATCATTGACCATGACGAGCAGGATGTAGATGATGGGGCGATATTTCTAGAGGTTCCACCAATGATTGAGGATCGATAGGAGCAGGTCCTTCATGGGAGGTTGATACCACTGGTGTGCATTTGCTAGCAGCATGAGAACCTCCAGGAGGGCACATAAGAGAGGGAGGCTCAGATTAATGCCCAATACATCCACTTGTTTTCCTAGTTTTGAGTTGTGGCTTACGGGGATTTAAAGCCCTAAATTTGGGAGAATATAAAGACCTGGAAATTCTATGTAATTTTTTTTAATTATATGGGAATTTTATGAGTTTGAAAAAATTGACTACGCGTTATTCAAAGACACGGTGTGCCTGGAATGAGTTTATGGCATTTTTTTTGGGTACGTTCAGTAAACATGCTAGTGGATTTTTGTAACATTTGAACCAGTGAATGGAATTGAAATCTGAGGGCACCATTGAACTCACATCACTGGTATTTTCTTATGAGGATCTTCACCTAGACCAGGGTAGGTAGAGGTTGAAAGATAGAAATTGGGGTTTTTTGTGGAACTAGAAATAAAATAAAATAAAATTTAAATTTATTTTACTATTTGTTGAAATCCCTCTACAAGGGTTATGGTGGTGGGGAGCACCCGAGCCTAAACATCCCATGTGGATTTTTAGAGTTGGTATCCACCTGAACTAAACCCATTTTTAATTTAGGGTCAGGGACCACCCGACCCATCTTAATGGTGGAGAAACCTAACGACTCCATATTAATCATTTCCTCCCATTAATTGGAGCCAATTAATTATTCCAATGTGGTATAATTAATTGTTCCAACCTTTTAATTTGACAAAATTAAATAAAAAATTGCAATATTTCCACATTTTGGAGGAATTTGGAGAGGATAAACTTTTGGAGGATTACTCTCTCCAATAAAGAATGCATTCCCCAACAATGAATGCCATGCCTAATGATGAATTCCAAAGTCGACGAGGAACGTCTTCAATGACAACGAACAGACGATTGAGGAAACGCTGATGTCACCAATTTCCGTCTATCCCCAATGACATCATCTCCTTCCTTGTGACCTGTATCAAAAAATCTATAAGGTAGGTGTTTATTTGTGTGTGATTTTATATTGCATTGTTATTCCGTTCTAAAAAAAGAACACGGATAAAATCTCTCATTAGTTGATCTATGGATGATTTATTTTTCAGGTTGGGGAATAATAAATTGTGTGAGGTTTTAGGGTTTGATGTTCTTTATTCATGTTTTTTTCGAGCAGCTTGCTACCACTCTAACATGGAGGGTACGGACCAAATAAACATGGCATGACCTTTCTGCCGTTCTTATTAAATGGTGTGTCCTTCGCGATGGAAGAAGACATCTTTGTTCCACAGGGATGAACGGATATGGCGGTCTGCACATCACCGGTCGTGAAAAAGGCGAAGACCTCGATCGTCCTCACCACTCTGCGGCCTCTACGGTTTCCCACAGCCTCGCCGCCCAGCGGCCTTCACACCTCCCCGCGCCCTCATGGCCCCGTGGCCTATGTGCCGCCCACGGCCCACCATGCCCCCCATGGGATCATCGCCACACATCCCTCCATGCCCATGTGGCCCCGCCGCCCCGTGGCCCTCTGCCCCACACCGCTGTGGGGCCTCACCTTCCCACGGACTCACCGCTCCATGACTCCGACGTCCTACGCGGCCTTCACGGCCCCCGCGGCCCCTACGGCCTCCACTGCCCTGCAGAACCCGTGACCTATGCCGCCCCACGGCACCTGCGACCTTCGCGGCCGCCCCAAGGGACATTGCCCATGCCTGGCCGCCCTGCAAGCTGGACCACCCAGCATAGGACGGGTTGGACCCTATTGGCCTAACCAGATCCAGCAGGATGGGTCGACCCAAACCAGGTCGAGTTGGCCCAAGATGCGTCGGGTTTGGTCTATCCGACCGGGTCAGACTGAACCCGGACCAGCTATGAGCTTTTCTCTATAACGACCATAAATTTGGAACCAGACGTCTGATTGACGAACCATCAGTGGCACTGGAAACCTTCGAGCTAGAATGTCCCTTTGAGTATACCCCACTTGAGATTTGGATAAAGATGGAGTACGGTCAGGTTGGATCGATCATGAATACAACTAGGCCCTCAGGAAAAAAAGGCTAATAAATTACAGACCGAGCATCCGATTGACACTGTTTCTATTGCGTTGAGGCTCTTAATAAGTGACAGTCCCTTGGGTTCCTTCTTCGCGGGACATCGTGGAAGTTGTAGTATCGACCAGTGGCTTGAGAAGCGGACCCTTTCGGAGACAAGCATGCTTAGTACATGAACCCAGTAGCTAGTTGTGACGTGAAGAATAAATAATGATCTGGTGTGGGTCAGCACCTAGAGATCCTCTATGGGTTAGCACTGAGCGATCCTATTTGGGTCAGCACTGAGAAATACTGTATGGGTTAGCACCTAGAGATCCTGTGTGGGTCCACACCGAGTGATCCTTTGTGGGTTAGCACTGAGTTATCCTGTGTGGGTCAGCACCTAGCGATCCTGTGTGGGTCAGCAACGAGCGATGCTATGTGGGACATCACCTCGACGATCCTGTGTGGGTTAGCACCGAGAAATCTTGTGTGGGTCAGGAACTAGCATTCTTGTGTGGGTCAGCACTGAGTGATCATGTGTGGGTCATCACCTAGAAATTCTTTGTGGGTCAGCACCAAGAAATCCTGTGTGGGTCAACACAGAGCGATCCTTTGTGGGTCATCACCTAGCGATCCTCTATGCGTCAGCACCTAGTGATCCTGTGTGGGTTAGTAGCAAAGCCACTTAATAAAGTAAGATTATTAGTAGTTACATCTAATCATATCTACTATTTTACATATGTTATACCATGTTTGAGTTGAGTTCATATCTGTGTGGTACTTTCCTTCGTGATTTTCTTTCCATTGTGGAACATTTGAGGTTTGGGATTTTGGGTTGGACACCGTGTTTCCTCTTGATTGAGATGGGTATACTTGATAACTTAGGTATATGTATGGGAATATAACTATGTAGAGTTGACAGTTGAATTAATGATTTGTGGTTTATTATTTTTGGATTTTGTGAGACCTTGAGAGTCTCGGGGTCCCTACTGAGTATCGTTATACTCACCCCTACATGGGATATGCCCGCACCTTGTTGTGTTTGGTTCAGATGATGGACAACACTGATCGAGGATGAGGGTAGCTGGACTAGATGGGGCCCAGAGGTAAACCATACAGAATGACGTTACGCAGAGGAGACCAGAGGATGTTGAGTGCTAAGGAGGTGATCTATACCAACCCTTCATGCAGGAACCTCAGAGGACGACCCAATAGCTATTTTCCTTTTTTCTTCAGTTGTATTGTTTTTCTGTTTTACTTGTACCTTTACTATTGGGAAAGTGTTCTGACCCCTTTTTACTTTCAGCACTCTTTTTTTATTCAGTAGACTTGTGTTCCTATCTTGTGGTGTGCCTGGTTGCGTGTGTTTATAGGTTATGAAGGCAATGCATTCCATGTTTTAAGGAATATGTGTTTTGGTTCTAGTCACCAGCCGCTGGCCTGTGGAAGGTGGGATTGGGGTAGTCACAACACGGGCCCCGGGGGATGGGTCGTGTCAAATTGGGTTCCAGATCTCCTCCCCATATTTGGTGATAATAAAAGAACATATGAAGATGTTATGGCCCAAATACTGAGGCGATGTCCAATCTGGCATGTGTAGCCCATATTTAACTTTATGGATCTTTTACTCAACGTAAATGCAAGATCTAGATGGAATGTTTGAAATAGGAGTATTAGCCCATTAAGTCAGAAACATAGTTTCCATATTTAAATTTCAAATATGTCAATGAAAAATATTTATATCCTAAACACTATAGTTAACTTTATTTGGAAAGCATAGAATTTTCATCAAATTTTCATAATAATGATCTAATACCAAATATATTATAAGTAAACATATTTTACACAATGTGAGTAAATTATAAAGTTTATTATCTAAAAAACATTCAATAATTTTTTTTGTTAATTTCAATTAAATTCATAATCATTTTCTTAGTTTTGACCCCCTAGACAGATGTTTTTAAAGGCTTTGGTACCCTTATAGCCTGTTTACTGAGTCATTTCGATCACAACATACGTCGTATTGACATGTTTTCTACAAGTACGCATCCAGAAAAATCATTAATGTTTTTACCATGATCTTACATAATATGATGAAATTTTCTATCATTTTGACTATTCCATGAATATTTTTGTGTTTTAAAACCCAAAAATCAAGTTTATGGATATCACCGGGAAAACATTATTCGAAATGATGTACTACAAGATCTTAAATTTAAAAATTAAATCTATATTCATTTTCACATAATTTTAGGGAAATATAACAATATATTAATGGTTTTATCCCCCAACACTAGTTTTAAAGGATTTTTTACATTCAAGATATGTTTACCAAATAATTATATCCACAAAAAAATAATATAGTCATGTTTTCTATGGGTTCATGGAAAAAACAACTCTTATTTGGTTTTTACATGATCCCATGTTAATATTATGTAGTATTTTTTTATATGCATGTTTTCGGTTTTTAAAAAATAAAAGCGTGTTTACAGACATCTTTGGAAAATGACAATTTAGAATGATGTGTTGTAAGATACAATATTTTAAAAATAAATCTATAGTCATTTTTCCACTAATTTCAATCAAATATTAATTGTTTTCTTATATTTTGCACCTAAAACAAATTTTTAACGTACTTTTTCACTTTAAGAAGTGTAAACTGAGTCAATCCAACCATAACAAAATGTAGATTGATGTTTTTGAAACTTATAAATGAAATAAAGTAACTCAAAGGTTGGTTTTTGATAATGTACCTTTAATATGAGTATGTTTTAAATGAGTTTGACCATTCTACACACATTTTGGTGTTTTAAAACACTATAAATGCATTTACAACCATCTTGGGAAAACCCAAATTTAGAATGATATATCATCAGTTACTAAATTGAAACATTAAATATATGGTAATATTCCCCATATTTGAGGGATGTAAGACATTGTTTTCATAGTTTTGACCTCGTGGCACTTCTTTTTAATGAATTTTGTACATCTTAGAAGTGTTTACCATGTCATTGCAACCGCATCACACATTTTATTGATGTGTTGCCTATGTGTATACATTAAAAATATACTATTTTTGGTTTCCCATGGTTCCTTTTCAATAATAAGTCATTTTATAGGGTTTTTACTTTTCCATGATCCTTTCTATGTTTTAAAACACTAATTATGCATTTTTGGAAATCCTGTGTAAATCATAATATAGAATGATGTGTTTTTAGTTCATACATTTCAGAATTCAATATATGGTCATTATCACCAGATTTTAGGGAAATCCTAAATTTTTTACTAGTTTTGACCCCTTGAAATAAGTCTTTGACGACTTTTGTACCTTCAATAAGTTTTTACCATGTCAAAACCAAATAAACATGCTAAAGTTGTTATCAAACATTTGGGTAATGATCTATGACTCACTTTTGACATGTAGTAATCAACCACATGACATTCCATCACAATATGTGTTCTGTATGACGTGGAATGTGTGATCATATATTTATGTTTCATTTTAGGTTTATTTTTGAATGATGTATGCGTTCAATGAAAATGTTTTAGGATTTCTACCTAAATTAAGTGATTAATAGTATAATAATGGATAATTATATAAGAAACTAACTAAAAAATATAATTAGATTCATTGAAATTAATTTAGTTACAATATATGGAGACGAAGGATAAAAATGGAGGAAGGGGAAAAAGAAATAATTTAACAAAAGAAGTCCACTCATCCAAGAGCCAAGGTAAGACCACCCTAGGGTCAAAATCCCCCTGATTCTACCATGAAAAAAATTAAAATATCATCTATACCCACCAAAAAAATCACTTATATACTTTTTATCCACAACTATATACTAACACCACCCATCAGATTATAATAGAATAACCCCAAACAACAGATAATAGAAAATACCCACCTCTAATCATAAAACAACCCTCACCCAGCTAATATACACATTCCTAAAAAAATTTGTGAATGATATATATAATTTAGAAGTTAATATTTTGGTATGAGCTATAAGGATGAAAATATCCTTGGGGATCATGCTAGTCATCCACAGAAATTCAAAAACTAAATCATTTTCCATTTGTGACCACCGCTAATATTTAGTTTTATTATAAGATTCATGTTCTTGCACTTATTCTTTCAATCTTGCAATTTAACTTTATTATTCTAGATCAATGGAACTAATCAAACCCCCATTGGGTGTTTTAATAATAGACGACACTACACTATCAAAGGCATCTGATGGAGAAGGCCCATAACCCATCCCCCATAGACATCCGAGATGATGCTTCCCTAAAATTATTCCAACAGGATCGTTCTGGGAAACTGATGATGATTGTGAACTGTTCACATCTAAGACTTCTTAAATTTTAACATGTTTATACAAAAAATATTAACAATGGATTTTTAAAATATACAATCCTCATAATATTATCTAATTCAAAAAAAATTCAATACTATTTATAGTCTTGGAATTACTGTAAAAACATAATAAGGAAAACAATATTATAAAAAACAATCCTTGAACCCAATTAATTGGGGTTGACTATATGTATCAAATAATGCTAAATTGACATTGTTTAATCCATGTAGTGAGGAAATTTTAATTGTGTATAGGGCCTTTTAGTTTTTATAATTTTTTTCATTATTATGTTTTTATTGTAATGAAATAATATGAAATTGTAATAAAAAGTAATTACTCTAATGTATTTGGTTGGGTCGTTTACAAAACACCCATCGGGTTTTCTATTCTCTTAAGCCACATCACTTTTTGGCCAAAAGAGTGACCTAATTCATTTGAATATATAAATAATATAATAAATTTATAAAAACACTCTGTTATAGGAAAAAATTATATATAATAATGAATAAAAAACAAACCAAAATTGTTCTTTTGATAAACAAAACATTGATACATAGTGATCTGATTAACAAATTGAATCTCACGATTCATAGTATTTTTTAAAAATAATTCCTATAAAAAATAACAATATTAATTCAAATTTTAATGTTATTGTGTTTATTTAATTGAGATATAGTAAATATTTCAGTTACCTAATGTGAAGAATCTCTATTTATATTGATAAAGACCTTCCATTACTCTTGATAAATTCTTTCAGGAACTATATCATACATGTATTGTGTGCTCAAAGAAGTGTCATTAAACTCATTCCATAATCTCTATTCAAAATATTTTAATTTCATTACCAATTTTTTCAAATTCCATGGGTGAGGAAAGTAGTCAAAAACATCAAATTGAAAAAATAACTAGAAATAAAAAAACATGTCAATTTATAAGTATATTAAAAAAATTTAATCATGTTATTTAAATAATTTACCGATGAATATTAAATTAATATTACTTTTACATGAGTATCATGGAACAAATTCTTCCAAGATGTATAAATATGCCTCCGATATTTATAATTAATGAGAATAATTACCATCTCACAAGCATGATGCCCATGTATATTCCTATAGATTTTTACAGTGTCCCTAGTAAGAACCCTGAAGGCAACCAATGGAATGATAATCTTGAATCCATTCAGGTCTCATACTTCTATTGTCTTCATATTTGTATCCCTTCAATGGTTTTATCTATTTGATAAATTCATTAAACAATTAATTAATCATATATATATATATTGAAATATCACATGCAAAAAAGTAATGAAAAACTTCCAATATCCACCATATGGAGGGGTGAACAACGATTATATCATAAGAGGTTAATAAAAAGGTCGAATACCTTTGATATCTAGTGAAATGGATCGATATTTAGTATTTTAGAGTATAATGGAATCAATAGGACCCATAAAATATGATGTTAGTGGTGACATGTTCCAAGATGCTGATAGGATAGGATATTGATTTTTTTGTTTCCAGTTTTCTTGCATTTCAAATGGTTCAAGTATATTAAATGTATAAAAAATTAAAAAATAATAATTAAACAATAAAACTAGAACAATGTGTATATGAACGAGAAACATATCAAAAATAAATTTTACTATATTTTCAATAACAATTTTAACATTCATTTATATTCGAATTCAAAATTTTTATTTTTATTAACCTCTATGGACAAAATTGTTTTATTTTAACCATTTATTGTATATTATTATTTATATGTTTTTCCAATAGAAAACAATTCTATGTTTTATGGTTGATGATTTTCATATTAACAAAGCACCAATTAATATTCATTATACATATCATATAATCCTCTAATATTTATGTGAACAATAACACTCAAACCATCATGTATTTCAACATCCAAATAATAAACCATATTTACTTTCGAAGCCAAGATAAATGGATCATGTTGCACACAATCACTGTTATCCATCAAGATAAATAATTTTGTTGAAGTAAAATGTAACAAATATTTTATTATACCCCAATCACTGTTGAGAAACTATCATTTGAATAAGACAACTAAAAACTGGCCATAATATTTTAATTCCATTATATTATTTATCTTATCATAGTATCCTACATATGAAAATGTAAATAAAACACTATTGCGAGTTTCCATGTCTTGTTACAAAATATTGTACCTAACCAAAAGCCATTAATGTTATAGGATTTAGTCTCTTATCCTAACACATAAGAAATTAACCCAAAAACATCAAATCATTCGATATATCAGTTCAATTTTCCACATTCATTATCTAGAAAAAATATATAAGGTGTAACTATTAACATAGAGAAAATAAATACATGTCAATTATATGAATATGAGTATATACATACATGATTGGAAAACCATTCTCCAATCTCTTTATTAACATATTTTTTTATTTACATCTCATTTCAAGATCGACCCCTTAGTAACCTCTTTGTTTTCAACAATAATTCATTAATAAATGGATATGAATTAATGTTATTGAGTATCAAATATTGATGTTCTTTTGGAAAATATAATTTATCCATTCTTAAATTTGACCCCATTTTAATTTTTCATGCAAATTTTGGAAATACCGGTGACTAATTTCCAGAATCAGAATTTGTGGAGGTGTCTTCAGCACATCCATCAAGATTGAATATAGTATCAATCACATTTAAATACCAATAACCCAATTTAAAACCATATTGGGTTATATTATATTTAGAAATAGAGCTTTATGGTTGATATTTACTCATCAGAAATGATTTTAAATGATGAAATTACATGATGAAAAAAACAAGATACATAAAAACTATTTTACATAAAGATATAACAAAATAAAATTCACAAATGAAAATAAAAAAATATTACAACATACCTCTAAATTGGATACATCCATCGAATGTAAACTGGTCCACCATGTTATTCTTTCTCCACCAAATGAACATCCAAATGAATCATGAATTTGAAGAATGAAGGTGGAAATATCGTATCCAAATTATATTCCCAAAGAAATAGTTCCATGAATTTTATCAACATCATATGGATTTACAATTTTTTCCAAATATTTATAAATATATACACAACTGAACTAGAAATTAAATGATTTTTTAGGTAATTTATTATGAAATTATAATGGAAATAACAACTCCATCAAAATACGGGAGTCATGAATTTTTAATCCATGTATATTTTGATGTTTTAAGCCAACACTGAAAGATATTTTACTTGAATATCCATCTTGAAGATTATCATTCATTACATTTTTAAGGAACATGATTATCTCATGATTTATCATTGTAAAAATATTATAAGGATAAGTTTAATTACAAATTTCCCACAAACCATCATTTATATTCATAGAATACAAATCCATACAGGCATTATGGTGATCCTTCGTTATACCCTAGTCATTATGAAATTTAAAAATTATTTTCTTACTAATGTTCATCTCAATATGTATTATGTTATGATTATAATGTATCAAAATAATCTCATAATTCGTACTTATTAAAAATATTCAATTTTTCTTACAATTTGTTGTTCCATATACTTATGAGACTATACCTTGTACCCTTTTCTCCACTACTTTAAAAAGATGACATTTTCCAAATTCATTAGTGACATTAAATAATTCTCCAAGATTTATAAACTAGATAACTACTTCCATAACATTATCTTTTAAATATCACAACTAAATAATTTCTTGTTAATCATGAATTTATGAGAAGCATCTAGAAATATTTGATAAAACATAAAACAACAATTTTTTCTATAATTTATTCATTGAGGTTCAAAATCAGAATTACTAACTATATAAGACAAACTGGAATTAGTGTTCCAAATAAATAAATTTCTTATTCCAGTATTTTCACTAATTTTCCACATTAATTTTGTAATAATATTGAATAGTTTTTTCCGAAGCATCGTATGTATCTATTCCAATATCTAATAATTGTCACTATAATTTGATTGAATGTTAAAGGTATACATCAATTCCATTACCTGGAATTTTCATTCCATGAATAATTGTTGAAATAGATATTGAATTTGACTTCATACAAATCAATGGATGTGAATCTTAGGGGATCAAAACAACAAGAAAAATTCTTTAATTAGTAATTAAAGAACCAGAAGGGTTAAAAAAATCAAAATCCAATCCCAATCATACATTCCTAGGAAGAAAACAAATATGGATATAGAGTCAAACATCATCAATGATGTTGAATCTTTTGGATGTCTCATAAAAACATAGTTATTATTCTTAAAAATAGAACATCCAGTCTTATTTTGTCATATAGGATAGAAAAAATCATACCAAGCATGGTTTTAGACTAAAGTAACATAATAACATAGCCTAAGTTTTATTCATCTATTTCTTCCTAGGGTTACATTGATTTATTCTCTCATTACTATTCATTAGCTTCCATCTTCATGTATAAAATCTTATTCATTCTTCCTTATCAGACTCTTATTCCAAGTAAATCATTTAGTCTTTATGGCATGCATGTATCTAATTTTAATCAATTCCATGTTTTTTATTCGTTTATTCATCTCATGGAATGATCCATTGATCTAATCTTCACTAAATTCCTCATGATGTTGCTATTAAATACTGGAATGTTTTTAAGTAATTCCATAGAGACACATGATATGATACAACATATGTTGAAATGATAACTTCAAATACATTTCACACCCCTTATATTATTCTTGTGTTCTTAATTAAACTAATTCATAAAACCCATTTTCTCCACTAATGATCTGAGAATGATTATCCTACTCCGTATAAACTGAAGGTTTTATCGATCTATTAAAATCATAGACATTTTATTCTTCAATACCAAATGTGACATTTTATAAATTTTGAACAGAATTATCCTCCACTAGTTCATATTCTGTTTCATTGATAGAATTTCCATTTCATTTATGTTCCATAACATATTATTCACCATGCCAAATCAAACATACATATCGAGATGGAAACACATTCATAATAAAATTCTAATATACTTCATTTCTATTCAACCATCACATTAATATCGTATCAGGACATAGATACTTTCTTCTACCTGCTAGTAAACTGTTTACGATAGAAAAATCTAATTTTCTTCCAAACCACAAGCAAACCGTGGTGTGTTTTGAGCTAAATTAATACAAATTTTATCCAAAGGTATTATATTATCACTATTTAACATATTCATTTAGATATAAAGATATAAATGATTAATCAAACTCATATAAGAAATTCAAACATCAACCAACTTCATCATTAACCAAGGTAGGGTCTTGATTCGATGTGAAAATAAATAAATGTTTTAAAATTATAGGAGTTATAAGCAATATTTATCTCAATAATATGTTTTAGTTTGAGATTATCACTCATGATATTACGTCTACCATCATAAATATAAGCCATTTATATGATATTTAAAAAAATAATATACTATTTCAATACAATTAATAAACACCCTATAAAAAATTTATTGATATTATTCAAAACAGTTCTTATTATTAATAAAAAATTAAATGATTATAGTTTCCCTTAAATAATTATTATTATCTGAACACACCTCTTAACATTGATATTAATTTAATCTATTCCTGATAACACCTCAACACAATAAAATTTAAAAAAAATCATTATAAATATATATAATAACTAACCCTGGAAACATTGATATTAACCAATAAAAATATTTATATATAGGGAGAAACAATAATGAGCATTAAACTAAATCATTGAAAGGTATAATAAACAATTTATAGTAATAAAAGAAATTATTTCTTAAGAAAACTACATTTTGTGAAGATTTATATGTGCATATATATTTGAAAATTGGATTATTGTATTTGTAAGAGAAAACCAAAATTTATCACATCAATGATAAAGAAAACATACCGTATCACTATCATAATTTAATTCAAAATAATTAAATAATTTAATCATTAAGAAAATATTAATTAATAAACTCAATCCAAAATTATTGGGAAAAGAAACATATCTATTCACACAAATACTAGAGAGTGGTGATGACAAACATAGAGCGACGATGGATCAGGGAAGGGGTGGAACCTGCTTGAGGATAAGGGGGTCGTGGAGGGGGGGGGGGGCTATGGGGGAATTGGAGAGGGGAAATGATTTATGGAGAACAACAATGGATCAGGGAAGGGGTGGTGCATTCCCTAGGAGAAGGGAGGGGGTGTTCAGGTTGATGTTGCATGATGAAGTAATGGGTGGGTCGGGGCAGTGATCGATGATGTGTGGAAGGGGTGGTCCATCCTTGAAGAAAAGGGAACCATGGAGGCAGGCTCAAGGAAAGGGGGAGGGGTATAAGGGGGGGATCGTTTGTGGGGGGGGGTCGATGATGGGGAATAAAGTGGAAAGTGGTGGAATGTTGTGAGGGTCTGGGGAAATACTCTCTTGACAAGAAAAGGGGAGGGGAGAGGGAGTTGTGATGATGGTAGGAAAAGGGGTGGTGGGTGGTGATGGGTGGTGGTAAGTTCAAGTTTGAGGATATTTGGTGGGGAGAGGGGAGGGGAGGGGGGTAATAATGTTTTTTAAAAAATTTAGTCGTAGTTTAAATAAACCCACCACTAAATTTTAAAATTATAAAAAATTGCATTAGTTCACTTAAATAGCCAAAATAATTTTTTTAAATATGGTTTACGTAGTAGCAGTTCATAAAACCGTCGCCAACTAATCACTAGTAAGAAATTTTTTTTTGTAGTGACATGATGGAATCAGGATACCATGTGAATATAGTATTGAATGTATGACCAATATAGTTACCACATGAAGGAATCAAGTGTCCGCCAGAATGAACTTTTTAACCATAGGAGAAAACCTAAAAATTAATGGGGGAATAATATTTAAGCATCCTATTGAAACCTCTATTATTTGGGAAAACACAAATGGTATTAAAAAATAGGACCAAACATAGAATTACCAAAACATGATAGTGATACAGCATATGATTTCCATTAGGGAAATATGATATTGTTTTATGAGTATCAACATGTAATCTTTTTTAATTATATTGGGGTTATGATCTAATCCATTGACGAGCTCAATACTCTTAGGAAATTATCGCAAGAAGTGTCCTGTAGTGGTGTTTTTTTGTGATAAAAATATAAATTGAAGAAATATAATTAATGTTTTTATAAATAGGAAAAATATAAGAACATAATAATTCTTTTTACATTGAAGAAACACCAACATATATGGGTTTTTGGTTGTTTTGGTTTAATAATTTGTGTGATTCCACTCAATAATTAGTTTTTATCACATTTATGTTATTGTCTAGAATTTTTATTCTCATTAAAGATTAATGATCATGAATAACTCAAATTTACTTATCTACATTTCTTGTGGTATGATGGTTACTATCATCATTTACTGGTTTATTATGGGGGTCCGTTGTGTGTTTATTTGGAATTTGAGTTATTTTTCTATTATGTTCTTTTTTTTCTTTTTTTTTATCCCATGTTTATGGGTGTTTTGAGATTTATAAATTGATTAAATTTATTAATAATGATTTTATTTAGTGCTAAAAATAATTGAAAATAAAGGTGTCAGTAATTACCCAATTGTTGATTAATATATTCAATTAAAGTTAAAAAAATCACTACAAAATTGATTTTGTAATTGTTTTTATTGTAATATTTTAAAATTTGAAACATGATTGTAAAGCAAAAATTATGGAAAAAATATTATAAAATATCTACTAAATGTGGATTTTTTTGGGAGACAACATAATTTTACAAATAAATTTTTGTGCAAACAAAGTTTGTTCTTACATAAAAATTCATTAATAACAAGCATTCTGGATAAATTGAAAATTGCGATGATCATAAAAAAACTACAAAAAAATTGATTATAAAAGTTACAATTGATGATATTTCATCTTGAATAAAATATTATATAGATGAAAATGATTAGATATATAAAATTAGACCATGCATATTTCTATTTGGTCAATTATATAGGACAAAAAGGAAATCTCAATAATTAAATTATGATATTTATACCATTTTAAATTGATGTATTATAATAATTTTTGTATTATTATATTACTATCCATGGAACGTACCTCAATTGATTTTTATATTTATTATATAAACTTTTGATATTTATTATTATTTGTTCATTCTTCATTTATTCACATACAACATAAAATATAAAATGTGTTTTGATAGTTTGTATAAAATTTCTTATTCAGTTATTTATTCAATTACAATTATTTTATTATGATATTAGGTATAATTTTCTTTATTTAATGAAATATTCATTATTAAAATTTAAAAGAAAATATCACTGTTGACACTTATTTAAAAATATTTTTAATAAATTTGCTAATGACAAAACGATTATTGTACGGTGGAGATTTTTCATCCTTAAAATATAACAATCATTCCAATTAAAATTTTAGCTTTTAGGAATTTTCAAAGTCACCCCTAAGATTTAATCACAGGCCCCACAAGAATTGAGAACTAGGAAGCCACAAATGGTGACTCCCACACTATATATTCGGCTAAGTAACTTTGTTTGTGTGAATGGACACACATATACAAACACATATATTTTTTAAAAATATTCCTGCATAATAGTGAAGTTATGAAATTTATTAATTCATTTTTTCCAACTCATATTATAATTATCAATCAATTCTGAATTCAAATTAGATAAATAATATTATTATTAATTTAACAACCACACATTTTAAAATGTTTATGATGTAAAAAAAGAATATTTATTTATTTTGATAATTATTCATTTAGTATTTATAAATTATTTTATAATTTCAAAGATTTTTTTTATTTAATTAGATTTTGATAGTCATGGAAATAATTTACTAATATATTTTTGTATCATTGATGATTGATATAGGTAAAATAATTGAAAAACAATGATGTATACCATGTTTTATATCAAGGATATCTCAAACATTAAATTATGTTCTATAGGATAAATGTTGATTATTCGTATTTATTTAGTTACATAATTTGGAAGAAATTTTATAAATGTTTATTAATTACTATTTGTGTGTATAATCTTACAAGGGATTCTATAATTACATTTTATTAATAAATTTATTTGTTTTATTGATAACTGTTATATAATATTATGATATAACAAAAAAAGTGTATTTTTTGTATATAATTATTTTTATATGATCATGTAGAAAAAAATATTATATAAATTTATATTTTTATAGATTGAATAAATTTATTATGGGATTAATCTTCACCCATTAATTCATTGTTAAAACTTACCATACTTCAATTTTAGTTTTTTTTTGAAATTACATCATGATTGAAAATTATATTATTATTAAAAATAATCGAAAAAAATATTCCTCACCTAGTTTAAATTTAAATATAATATGAAACTAATTAATCATTAAGAACTCAAACAATGATTACATTTAAATAAATATAAAAATATAACCATCAATTAATTAATAAATATAAATAAATCGCCGTGACATTATAAATTATGTATTAAATTTTCAGGTAAGATATATGACAATCACCACCTATAAAAAAATATTGTTTTTCTAATTATGAAAAAAAATAGTATATTGAGGCATTTTAGTGTTTGAAATTATAACTATGAAGGTTGAGAAAAAAATATTTTTTTGTCACTATTGAGGGTGAAATTTCAACCATAATAAATCAACCCAAAATTGATAGAGTGTATTTGAAAATAGAATATATAAATTATATAAGATAGTTCTCCTATAATGTGGGATAAAATATAAACCATAATACAAGACCCCATAATGGATAGTGTCATTATAAATATATTATACAAATTATTTGTTTGTCTTATCAAATTTATCATTTATTTAGTTTTTTTTCTCTTATGGGTTTTTAGTCTAATTTAAGCCCCTTTTTAGGATTATTCGTTTCTTACAGATGTCCCCAGTGAGGGTCCACTACCTAATTTTCCATTATGACTCACCATGTCCTCATTTTATGAAAGGGGAATGGTCATGATGTATTAATTAATCTCTCTTGATGTTAATTGATTCAATTTGGGAGGGATTCATTGTTTAACTCTTCTTCAAAGACGAAGGGTAAAATGTTGAAAGAGAGCCACACTAACTGCTTTGTGGGGCATCCCAAATTGAACATCCATGTTCACATTGGGTATAATTTTAGTTTTGAATCAAAATCAAAAAACCATATTTAGTTGTGTTTTTAGGTTATTATAATTTTGGTCTAAGGGTTATGTAAGACCTGAGACCTTCAGGCTATATAATTGTTCTCAATCAACCTAATATAAAATATGTTTATTTCTTTAATTACAAGGTAATAAAAACAATATTGTTTGAAAATATTCATATAAACATAAAAAGACACTTATTTTTACAATTAAATATAAAAGGAGTTCAAAATAATAGATACATGAACAAAGTAGGCCAAAAGACACACACACAATGAAAATGATTGATAAAAAAGTTACTTGTAAAAAAAATTTAGAAATTGAAAAGAAAACAAAATATAGTGCAGGACCATTTAACATGGCTTGTTCTATCATATATTGATGAAGATGATCAATACAAGGTTTTGAAACCATCATAGATTATTTTTCCTAGTTAAATATTCTATATTATTCATTGTCCATGTTTGGATAACTCAAAAATTTATAAACTCTTTTTAAAAGAAAAAGGAACAAATAATGATAAAAAATACATCATCACACTAAATGAAAAAGGGAATAGTGGGAGTGTTGTTCTACCACCAATGATCAATTATGAAATATGTTGGACCTCATACTTACTTCCACATTTTCAGTAATGATGAATCATCAGAGGAGTGTGGCTCTCCTTCCTCTGTCTCATCACTACCAATAAAATAAAGGATGACCCAAGAACTACCCCAAAATGAATTATCTAACATCATGAGAGACTAAAATAATGGAGTTTCCTCAATCATTTCTCAACTAAAGTGGAACTAATGAGGTATTATGAAAGATCATGTAGCTATGGTTCATCATGTAAATTTAATTATAACCAATATACCTAAAATAAGGCCATGGATCAAAACTTAAAATCCTTGGAGAAAAAAGTAACAAATTAGGAAATAATACTTGTTATAGGATATTCCAAACCAATGGACTTGGGAAAAATAGAGGGATATATGAGCTAGCTAATATAAGTTCTCTAGATAAAGCCTTAAAACAAAAAATAGGTAGCACAGAAAAAATATCCAACCATTAAAATAAAAATTAAATAAATTAAATGTATAAAATAATTAATATTTAATCAATTAATTAACAAAAAAGGTAATTCCAATTAAAGAAATCCCCAGTTTTTAATCAAAATAATGAATGAATTTAATACACCCTAATATCACACATCTTGACCTTAAAAATTAAATTCTTAATCTATATGATGATTCTTCACCACCTAAATCATTAATTTAGGAATTTTACCCTAAATAAGAAACAATAAGAGGTTATTACTGATTTTTTGTCCATAATTTCTTTCATTATGACTCACTACACCAAGAATAATTATATTCTAACATTATTAAACATGGTAAGAATTAAAAAAATACAAATAAATATTAAATTTGATCACTAACTTACACTTTCCAAAGTGGAAAACTAATATAAAACCACTATGTAACTCTCAGAATACTAAGAAGGAATGTTCAAACACATGGGATAATATTGTGTATATTTCCTTTTAAAAAGGGTATAACGAAATGGTTACAAAAATTCATCAAAAATACAACTCAGAAGTGAATATTGTAAATATAGAAACAATAAAAATATAAAATAAATACATATTGAATTAATTAGAAAAAAGATGAAAGAGAATATCCTCCTAAACCCATAAAAATAAAAAAACCTGAATCACATAGAACTGTCTACTATATGTTGGTACACACATCCTGAAGACCTCTAATAGGAAGTATTTTGATTTTTTTATAAAAATATATATAGGGATTTCATTTAGAATTTCTAAAAAGTAGATAACAATTTAAAACTAAAACTAATGGGAAAGTAACTCAAAAATATGAATGCTATAATATCACATTAATGCATTCCCAACATCCATGGAATGCTCTAGAATGAAATAAAAAAATAATTATTAAATAGGGGAATCCAGCTAACGACCAAGAAAAAAATGCCGCAGTATATAATTTTAACAATATGTGTTCACTATCTATTAAACCAATAACATTCCACTAAATGGTTAATCAGTAAAGGAATGAATATTACTATCCAAATAATATATAATTAAGAAAATTAGACATAAAAAATACAAAATCCCAAATTCTAAACTCGATAAAAAAATATTTTCTAATAAAAAAACTCGATAGGATAATGGTGATCATACCTGAGCAAAAATATATCTCAAATCCACGGATAAAGATATAAAATATAGGAAAAATACAATGAAAATACTCAAAAATATTTACCACACTATATCATTGTATAACTTCACAATGAACCACTTACTACCCTATAACCTGAGACATGAAAAACAAAAGAACTACAAACGGTATCAACCAAGATCAGGAATATAATGGGACTCAAGGGAAACACAATCATAAATAGATAGAAGAAAAAAAATTACTACCATTGAGAGGTGAAATATCTAGTTGAAAAAAGTAATCAATTTAACAAAAAAACCCAAAAATGACCCACAATATCACTAAGAATGATCTTCTACATGGAATGAAGCACAATCCCAATTGCCATAGGCAGATAAAAAGCACCGATGGGATCAAATATTATAATTTTTAAATTAATTTACCCATTAAATTCCACACATGACTTTATATATTTTGTCCTAAAATTTAGCATAATGAATCTATATATTTGATATCAAGACACATATATAAATTTTTTTAAATAATATGATTCATCCAAACAAATTATAACACAAGATAATGACTAAAATCACTCATAAAACATATCAGTTTTTTAACTAAAAATGAAGTGACCTATAAGAATAATATAAATGAATCAAAAAGAATAGATAAGCCTATAGAATTTGATGCACAACCATCTTAAAATCACCGCATAAGGATTCCCAAAGAATTCCCATGAGAAAAACCCTTCATGACCTACAATCACAAACAACCATCAAGAAAATATGGAATAGAGGGATATTAATGTAACACCATAAGATGTGACTCCATACCCTTTTTCTGAGTAAAATATAATAAATTATTCATACTCCCAATGAATATATGTATGGTGAGAGGAAAAATCCCAAAATGATACGACTATGAATATATATAACATAATTCTCATCGAATAACATTATTAATAGTTTGAAAACATTATTTTAAAAACTATTATTTATATAAATACCACTTTGATTATTTTGAGAAAAATATATAAATCCATTTCAAATCTATATGGTTTTATTAACATAACCCAACATTAGAAATAAACTATGACACGATATGTATCAAATATATCCAAGAGGAAAGAAAAATAATCCCCATGAATGAAAATTAATAATCTTTTATCACAATTATAAAAAAAGACCTCAAATCTATGGGTAAAATGAATACTAAAAATTGGAAACAAAGAAATAACTCATTGAATATTAGGAATCATTGTGAACTTCAAATTACTCTCTATAACGTACCTACTTCATCCTGACAGAGAAAACCACCTTCTTAATCACAATTTAATATAAAAAATTGTAACAGAAAAATATAACTAGTGCACTACTCATCCATCTTACCCAAACACATACCTAAGGTTCAAATTTGTAACTCATCATCGATCAAGTATCATGAATTGAACATAATTCATGTTAAGACCTCAGAAAACACAAAAAATTCATAATCGAAAAAGATAAACTGTTAATAAAATGAATATAGATCCGGGAAGCATAACTTATATTACAATTTTCTACCAAAAATCCCTTTGAATATTAATTTGAAATTAAAATTATCATGATTTAATTTTAATAAAAAATACATGTTCATGGAACATGTTTTAGAAAAAATAACAATTAAAATCGATGGGATACCTTCCAGTATATCAAATATAATTCTATAAAAAAATCAACATAAATATAACCTTGTTAAATCATTTAAATAATAATATGGTAATAGAAACCTTATAAACTCATGTTCTATATGAATATTAATCAATATACCCATAATGTAGAGATGTTGACTTTAAATTCATTATGACATCATTATTTTCTTAAAAGTCCTCATGAGAAGGAAGGACATGATCCTTTCAGGCCCTATGAACCATGATATAAAAATTTTAAAAACATCATAATTGAATTTTGAGGCCACTATAACTACTATAAATCTGAAAAATTCCAGTGAACCTATACCAAATGTTTCATAAATCCAATTTTATAGTCATAGAATTTATTTATAGAAACAAAATTTTTTTTGAAACCATTGGAATAGATTTAACATTTAAATGATTTGACCAACCCATTAATATTTTTTTAACACAACCACCAGTACCTACAGTTTGGTCAAACCATTGGTATATATCTGATGTCCTTATTTCAATGTAATAATGATAAAAAATAAGTATTTTAAAGATAGAAATTATATATATATATATATATTTTTTGAGATGATATTATAGTGGTGGTGTCATTATTATAAAGGCCATAGAAAATAACTATGAGTTCCTAAGACCAAAATCTGGAACATTATTATTTTTAATCTGATTCATATATGATGGTTTTGGATAATTCATTGATATAGTCATTCTATTGAAATTACCTCTAATGATGTTTGAGAACTGTTAGTATATCCCCAATATACCAAAAATATGTTCAATCTACTAAAATAGTTCTATCCTATGGAAAAGTCACAAACATTCCACGAAACCATTGATATATGGAGTACCAAATGTTTTGTGTCCTCTACCAATGATTTGAAGCTGTTTTATAATATGTTTTATAGTTTTTCCTGGACACCTAGGGATAGGTTATTGAGTGAATTTTTAATTATATGTCGAAAGATGAAGACAGGAGAATAAATCCACAAAATATATATATTTTACAATAAGGATTCTACAAAAATAAAGATCATTCACTATGGATATTGGGGAATGAATATACCTGTTAGAGGGATTAATGTAATGTTCGAATAGGAGAGGTGGTGGAGGGGGATGGGGTTAATAATCGGAAGGGGCATAATGGTAATGTCATTATACTAATAAAATTTGGCAAGACATATTGTTTGGCCACACAGTTTGGAAACCATACTAATATCAATGTTTTGAACCTCTTACAAATGAGGCATCTCACAAGGATTGGACATATGTAATTTCATAACCATGCACCAATGATTATTCTTTTTAAGAAGAAAAACCATATTCATGATTTATTATAATTGTTTGGAAGTATTGTTTCTCTTAAATGGGAACCATATGTTTTCTTTTGATCATACATATTAACAAAGATGCACGGTTTAAATGGGAAGCTATATGAATGGATAAACATGCAATACCCATGAAAACGAAATGTTATATTCCTACCCCAACTACATAGGATTGGTTAATGACAATAACTAATCATTATCAAAACATAAGCCCAAATCCATTTCCACAATTTTATATTTTCATTCCTTCAAATCATGAAACATCAAAAAATAAAATAAATAAAGGATATAATCCTGGAAATTATATTCTAGTAACCTAGTGGTTGTCACCATCAATTACTGGTGAAACAAAATGATATTGAATAAATCATTTCAAAAGTAATAACAATTATCTTGAATTATATATATATTTAATATTATTCTTAATTTACATATAATTACAATTGTTTTGGGTTAATTTTTGGGGTTTCTCATATTCAATAACCATCATACTTTTGACTTCAATTTTGATTCACTACAAACTAAAAAAATTCTAAAATGTTTACTTATTTGGAATGACTAATAAATGAACATAAACATAAAAAAATTCACATAAATAAAATATAGGCAAGGAATATTCAATTGATTAAAACAATAATGGACATTGTCAAAATAAACAGTGTCTAGAATTAAACAATTCATTATTCCATCATTTAAAATAATTTAAAATTCAATCTACTAACACTTATATTCACAAACAAAAATAATAACATGTATAAATTGATTCATTTATATAGTATCAAATCATTAAAGAACAGTAATGATAATAACATATATAGTTCAATGACTAGTAAACTAATTTTTAGGATAATATAAATAATTGGGAATTAATTGAGTGAGAATCATGTAGATATTAACTCAAGAAAAACTCATTTTAATAATTATATCAAATGAAATCAGATGCGCCCATACACACTGTTTAATTTTTGTGGGTTGTAGTCAGATTATATTTTTTCCCCAAACTACACCTTCTTCCAAGACATAGTATAATTATAGTGCATGGTCGAGACCATGTGGAATTGAACTTTTTATAAGAAGTTATGGCTTTGAATCCAATATATAGGTTTCCTCATGAGTTTGGTCATGCATGGGAAAACTAAAAATATATACTTCTGAATTAAGAATAGTGAAATGTAAGGGATCGTGTTCCATTTCAGTTCTTCTAGAAAGAGATAATCTCTTTCCAAATATGGTATAGTCTTATGATATAGGATACTGTGTAGGTGGAGGTTGCAAGTTTTCTATTATCAAACCAACTACTTCTTCCTTGGAGTCGGCTATTCCTTGGTTATGAAATAATCACAACCAAATTTCATTATGCTTAGCTTCTATTGAAGGTAGTGTCATAGGATACTGGTAATTTCATAATCTTCTCCAATATGGTAGGGTTAGTTCATCCAAATATCCTATGGCTTGGGTCGGTCAGATGAATTGTATAAATAGTTATATTTTTAACTGATTAATATCCTTAGTATTAACAATTTTATTATTATAGATTCATTAAATTCATATGCCCATACTCTATACCCCTTCCCTGTATGGTATATCAACTCATGGGAGAATTTATTATTAATGGGAAAAATATTGAAAACATGTCATGATTACAAATAAAAATTAGGTATTAATAATTAATGTATAGGGAATGATTGATAATTATCAATTAACAAACATCAAATCATGATTTATTAGTAAAGAGATGGAATTAATCATACTTATAAAAAATTACTTTATTGAAACAATATCAAGAACAATCATAGAAAATTTTCATTGATGATAAATGAATGAAATAATAAATGTGCTAATAATTGTTTTGATGATGAAAAGAAGGATAATAAATATCCTCGAAATCAATCAATAGTTCACATATTAATGTAAAACAATGAAAAGAATTAACGAAACAAGAGCTTGGGTAGAAGGAGTATAAGGGAAATGAGAGATAAATGAAATAAAATTAAGTATGTATTATCTTCTACCCATACATGAATACTACATATATATAGATGGAAAATTACCTTACTTTAAATGGATATTCACTTCATGAAATTCCGATACATGATTTTCACTATAGATTTTGAATATGCATTTATGTCACAATAATTTCTGCTGAGATTCATAATTTTGACCCGTATAAAATCATGTAAATGGATTTCATGTCGTGAAGTTCCATTTGGATGGATCATTTTAAGTAGGAAATGTAATGTGAATGTAATATGTTGCGGTTTGGTGATTCACATCATGTAACAATGATTCACGTCATGAAACATGTCACAAATTTCATCACCGCTTGCAGCATGTGGTGAAATGAAACTGAATGTCATATTTTTATTTTTCACAATGTTTAATAGATAAATTTCCCCATTTATGCATTTTTCTATATAAAATCTTGAAAGCCTATTTCCTATGATAGGAAATCCATACCTGGTTCATTAATGAGTAAATCATGGAAAAATCATTAATAAAATGAAAACAAAATGTATATATGATTCCAACTTTTCAAATTCCACCAATGATGAACAATTAATTGTTATTAGAAAAAATATTTCAACAGGGATTTCAAAAGATAAGAAATGTTTAAAATTCGAAACATTTATTATATCTAGGAAAATAAAACTAAGTGTAAGTAGAAAAACATATTCTCCATAATCAAATCAGTTTGGAAAATTAGTCATGCCTCCTAGATTAATCTTTTATCAAATTATTAATCATTTAATTAAAATTTCATAAGTTTTTCTTTTAAATGAACACCCATTTTCAATTTTCCACATCATTAATTTTGTCTCATCACTCCTAGTGAAATTAAACTTTAGTTATGCTCGTACATTTAGTAATGTTCCTAACTACAGGCTTTTCTCGGTTCTATCATGTCCATATGGAAAAGAAAAAAATTAATTAAGTGTGCTTCAATATTTAGTCTCTAATGACATTAAAGATGTTGGAAGGTGAACAAATTTTGAAAAAATAAGATAAAAATAGAGGGTAGGCTGTAGAGTATATTTCACGAACACCATGAAAAGAGTAATAAAATGAATCCAAATAGACGATAAAGGCCACACTCTGAGTAGCTCTATTTGGATATAAGTATATAAATCGAGTGAGTTAAAAATGGGTATCATGTTTCTTTATATTTATTTTGAATTTATATTTTTGTAAAGTCATGTCTTGTCCAGATCTCTCATCGATTCCCTAACCACATATAATCATTTAGAAGATTCATTGGTCTGGAAATGGTAATTTTTTACCTTCCTAATATAGAACCCAAATCTATTTCAAAATTTCTTTTGTATTTTTCAATGGATCCTGATAGATGTGAAATACAATAATGTACCCATATATTGTAAACAAATGGTTGGAGGAGTAACAAAATGAATATCAAGAATAGAATTATCTCATGCTGGAAAAAACATTCCCCACACTTATTCAATGTAATGTCAAGCATTATTCAATGAGCAGTGTAATATGGGACAATCAGATTGGAATAGATGCATCATATAAGTTCATTAATGGAAACTATGAGATTAATGAATGGCATATGTAAGGTGGGTCTTAGAAAAAATTAGCTGAAAACAAATTCTCCAGTACTTTTAAAATTGTATATATTCAGTCATAAGCTAAATATGATCTCAATGAATGTTATGAAAACTTATTTATCCCACTGTTTTTCTCATGAAATATTATAGAAAAATATTATTCAATTATAGTCCTAGAATCTTTTCGAGAGTGGGAGAAAATAAATAAATATAAACCACTGAGGGTATAAAACCAGGTAAGAAGTCAATTAAAAGTAATTTAAAAAATTTATATTTTTATGTTAAATTCAAAAGCACAAAATTCACTCTTGAAATATAAATAGGGACACAACATGGATTTCCAACATTTTACAACTCAAATTTGTCTAAATTTAAATGTGTATAATATGTTTTAGGATTAAATCATTTTTCTAAATGAAAAATGCCACCTAGAAAAATGCTATTCAAAAAAATTCAATTGTATTTAAATGGAAACTCAATGAGACACTATCCACACTGTCGAAGAAATTAATGATGGAGAGTATGGTAATGAATGATGTTTAAATGGAAAAGTAAATTGAAAAATTAAATACTATGGAATCAAGAGTTCCATGAAAGAAGTGGAATTCCATGGGGGAACGTGGGAAATTTTGATATGAAATTATGCTACTTCAAAATGGGATAGATGTAAAAAACATTTACTATATAAATCATTAGTCCATAGGATTGAAACATTCATAAGTCTAAAAATAACCATGTATATAGTATGATGAGAAATGAAACATATTTTATTAAAATACAGGCCTGTCTATAAAATAAACAAGAAGGGAATTATGATAAAAAATAAAAACATTAAAAGGATTTTTAAGAAAAAAATATAACTAAAAATATGAGAAAATAGAAACAAATATGGGTTGCCTCACAAAAATTTCTAATAAATACGTTGTTAGATCGAAAAATAAAGAAAAATGTCTGGTATTATCACCCATCAGCACAACTCCTCCTCTGTCTTCTATAATCACTCGTGTTAGTTTCTATTAGCTCTAGGGTAGATTTACTGGATTGACTTCTTGAAGATAATATTGAGCATGGATTTGGTGTGGAAAGAAGTGTATCTATTCTCGTAGTAGTGGTTACTGATCTTGAATATCAAGTGAGATCTCTTGAGTCTAACTCTTGATATAGGCTAGGTGTTGAGTCACTCATTCAAGATGCAATGATGGTGAAATAGTTGCATTGACAACCATAGATGAAATAGAGTAAATATACATGGATGCTATAAAATAATTACTTTTTAAATAACCAGCCATGTAAAATGGGGAAAACATAGTTTCCCATAAATAAATAAATGTTAACAGTAATAAATCATGGAAATAAAGACTAAACAAAAAAAATCAACTAGCCTTGATACATATGACCAAAGCATTGATGTGTATCATGGTAAACTAAGACAATATAACAGGATAAAAAATCTACTTGAAAGTCAACTCTCATTTAGAGGGTGGTTATTACTATCATTCCTAGTCAATGACAGTGATATCAGAAGGGGCTAGCGGGTCAGCTAATGATGGTGGTGTCATGGTGCTGGAAATATTATTTGGGATAGGTGGTGGGGAGGAAGTGATCCTCAATGGGGATGTGTGCCTTGAAAATGGATAAAAGGGATCATCAGTAGATCGGTTGTTATTTGTTCATTTTTCCGATTATCCATGCTTGACAAGGTACTCATATTTTTCGATAGGGTCTAAGATCTCTGAAGGTATGTTAGACTAGGCTGTGGGAGGCGCTAGAGTGGTAGGAGAGGAGGTATCAGTAGGGGACAATGGTGGATGATATGTCACAGGAGATGAGGATGGTGGAGGGATGGTGAAATGGGATATCTCTACAAATGGATGTGTTGATTCTCCAAGATTCCGCATAGATTATAAAATGTGGAGAACCACATGGCCTAGAGGTCTATTGAGAAAGAATGGGTGGGTTGAGTAGTAGTATATGTTGTTGCGATAGAGGTAGGTACATAGGCGGTAGGGTATGAAGGTTAAGTGGTGTATGGAGAAGGTTCATGGTTGTTGGCATGATCCCCTGGGGCCTCATCAGTAGCCTCATGGATTACATTCACCCATCAGTAAGTAGTATCATTCTTAATTAAGAGATTCAACTTTTGTTGAAATGAGTTTTATGGATTCCAATGGGATGAGGGAGGTGAGTGGAATGGAGGAATAAAAAACAATCAAGATAGTGGTCCAGAAGTGTGATGAAATTACCTCCCATCAATGTGCCTATCATCCTCTGAGTGTGAGCTCTACAGTAAAATGTGAAATGAGAATCCTTGTTAATGGTAGAGATGCAAATGGATGCTAAAAGAGTGATGACATCCATCTGAGTAACACTCATGCATGACTCAGCTTGGGCAGACTAGGCATGTTTCATAGCTCAATGTAGTATACACAGTGTTAGTCCTCAAATCTAGGTGGATTTTTTAATCCATGTATCATACTCTATTTGAGCATCTGAGGCTCTCATATTCCAAATCCACCGAAAATTAGTCCTTGGAGGCTCTAGGTTTAGGGTATGAATAACCCCATAAGCAACGATGTCCTATATGTAAATGTTGAGGCCAATCCCGAATTCTTCAAAAATATATCTCATGAGGTCCGCCCTCAAGTTTGGAGTGAATGTTATCCATTAAACCTCAAATATGGGGAGAAACTCTAAAAAATGATCTCTATACTTCTCCTCAAGTACCTCAATAATGTATGAAATATGTAGATTATTGTAGAGATGGAGGATCTCATGGATGATATATTGGTGGTCGAGGATGACCATGTAGATGGGTTTGTTTGTCCTAATTGGTTTTTCATACATCTGATTGAAGGAGACATGATGCTTGGGGTCAGAGAAATGTTTTCTGGGGTGAAAATGTCGGTGGTTATCCCTAAACGATTCACTAGAGATGGACTGGGAGTCTTCTTGAGTAGTGGTCTCATTATGAGCTTCAACAGGAGGTGGGGGATATGATACCTGGGGATTTGAGGGTGAGGGTGGTGAAATACCTCATGGATGATTCATCAGAGGTGTATCCTCATAGTCAGATGTATATTTTTTAAGTATAGGGTGAACAATCTTTGTGCATTCCATCATGAGAGTTGGTCTGAGATATGGGTGGTTAGGAGTAGGGATTAAGTCGAGAGGGTGGAGGGTGGTGGTGGTGGTGGGGGGTAAGTTTCATATTATAGGGAAGATAGGGGGCTCACAAGAGAGGGAGGGAAGTAGTGGTGGGGTTTGTAGCTGAGAGGGAGAGAAGGGGAGGTATCATGGGACATAAGGAGTGAGGTGGGGGGGGGGGGTGCGACTGAGAGTAATGGAAGGGGAAGGGTCTCGTGAGGGAGGATGGGGTGGGGAGGGTATAAGCTGTGAACCCTTGGTTCATATAATATTTTAAAAAATATTATTGTGTAATTACATTACATGTTAGTAATTTTCACATCGTATAATTATAAGTTTTATGAATTTTTCATCGGTAAACATTACACATTGTGAAAGTGTGTTATAAAACATGTAATATATCATTTAGCTCAGTTTTGGTTCAAAACATAGTCCTTTTCTCCATACATGTAGTAATATTTACTATGGAGTTATTCTAATCTAATCTCTATAAAGGTGACCTAACCTAGTTTGCCTCGAATTCATTGCATACATTAACTATGGGTGCCTGATACTTTGAGGATCAAATGAATTTTAGTCTGATGTGATAACCTTAATAGAATGATTCATGATATATTTTTAATTATTTAATGTTCAATTTCTATGTTGTTCTTCCATATTTTTTGATTTCATTGGTCCTATAGTGGAAACACAAATGACTATGAAGGGTCATACCCCTCTATATTTTAGCTTCACAGAGAACAATTTTCATCTCGAGTTGAATAATAGGTCACTATTTCTTGGGAAAAAGATGTTTCATGCACTATTTTTATCATTTGATTTCTTTTTTATAGATATTGGTATTTTCCTAATCATCTTTTATGATTTATTCTACTTCATCAAATTAAAACAATTGAGATTCTCCAGATCTTTTTGAATACAAAATTTCCTTCTTATTTTCCCAAAATGAGTGATGATATAGTTCAACAAGAAGACGTAAATATTTTTTATAAAACCATCTGAAAGGTATAGTTCAACAAGAAGACATAAATATTTTTTATAAAACCATCTGAAATTTCATGATCATTTCCATAAAAAATATTGTATTTAACTTAATTTCTTCCTTCTCAATATCATTATAGGAATGTAAAGGGTGGTTTATTGTGTGGTGAAGAATCATAAACTTATTCCTTAGGTTCCATAGGTTCTTCGGTTTTTAGTGGGTTATCTTGTAGTTTATCTTGTGTGGTTGCATTAACTAAAAATTTTATGACTTTTGTATTCTTCCTGAGTTCCTCATATTTTCATTCATCTTATCAACATAGTTATTGAAAATATATCTCTTTTCCACTCCTCAAAACAATTTCCATTGACTCCCCCCTTGGGTATATATCTATATTACTTGGTAGATTACCTGTAAATTTATCCAACAGTGTCTTGGAGATCTAACCCATTTGATTATCATGGTTACGAAGAGCCCCCATTTGATTCTGTATATTAGATTCTTTGGTGGTCATCCTCAGGTATGCCTTTTGAACAAATGATGTTAGTATATTTTCATGATTAATATGATGTTTTTTAGTTGGTTGTGGAGGTCTTGGAGAAGTTAGATAGAATTTTAAATGTGGTCTCGAAGGAATGGGTTGTTTTTATACATGATGTAGTGACTATGAATCGTGATATATTGGTGGATATTCTAATGGTACTTGATTCTAAAATGATTACTGATAACTTAGTTATTGGTAAAACACTATATTAATCTTCTTCTATTGTTATGAGATCCTCTACTGAAAATATTTTTGGGGCTATTTGAGTTACTGATTTTGCTAAATGTAATTATGATAATTACAATCATGGTTTGGTTATTCATCTATAGTTAATATGTAGTATTCACATAGATGTGGGCCACCACACATATTATGGACTAAACATCTATTATAGGTGGAAGAGGGGAGTGAAACAAGTTACCGAAGGGATTCAAGGTTCTTAGTAAAGGCTTCTACATGTAAAGCTAGTACAACATTATATTGAACATGGGGGAAACCAAGATATGGTGGTCCAAAATATCTCTTCTAATGATGAAATCTTTGGCATACATCATGTAGAATATCTCATCCTACCATAGGCATCTAAAACATTAGTCCATTATTAGGTGCGTCCTCAACGATTGGGAGAGAAGCTGGTTGGAGGCCTAGATTGATTTTCTAGAGCTACATCCACATATCAAGTCTATTGTCTGGTCACTTCCAAGTGAATTCCTTAAAATGATCCCATGATTCCCATGCCGATTCTCCATCTACAGTGGTGAAATTATAGATTTCATTCTTCAATTTTGATGTGTGGATTTTTGAAAATCACATTCCCCTATATTTCATAGATAAATCATCTCAACTCGTGATGGACTCAGGTGGTTCACATTTGAGAAAATATATGGTTCGGTCTCGTAATGGGAAGAGAAATACTCAGAGCCTTATCAAATTTGAAGATACTCCCTAGTTAGAAAAGGTATCAAAAACTTCTAGGATGTTTAAAATTTCTTCATGGGGGTCTTCACTTTTAATCCCTTAGAATTGGACCATGTTTTGGATCTTATGAATGTTTCTAGGATTGATCTTGATGGTGCGTACCAAAATAATAGGGAATAAAATACATGGCATAGAATAATTGATTGCTAGAAATCCATAATCCATTATGGTGTGTTATTGAAGGGATGGTTTATACTTAAGGACTAAAGAATGAATGATTGGATGGTCTGGTGGTTTAGGACCTGCTGGAATGTTTCAGTCGGCCATGTTTTACCAATAGTGTACAGAGTTATACCATTCGATTTCTTGTTCTAAAGTAAATTATTCTTTGGAATCAAGTAATTTTTCAGTTAGTCAAATGTCATTTATTTATGTATTAATCTATAAGAAGCAGGGTTGCATGGGCTTCTCAAAATAAATTATGAAAAACTGTTAAATAGAAAGGGGTAAGGGACCAGAAATCCAAGGTCATGGCTGCATGATTTCATGCAATGCATAGAAAAATCGAATCCCCAGCTATAGAACCAATATTTTACAAGGCCACATGCATTGTTTAATTGACATGGGATATGGTTAGATTAGATAATTTTTTTCAGAAACCGAGCTTTCTACAAAGACATAGTATTGTGATAGTGCAAGGTCGATCCCATGATAAATATGGCAGTCCACATGAACTAATGTCTTAGAAAAATATATGTAGGAATACTCTTGATTTTGGTCATTTTTTGGAAAAATAATACTATATAATTTTTCGTCAGTAATATCGATAAAGAAGAGGCCAAAGTGAATTTTGGGTTTTAGGAAAATTATAATCTCCGTTGTAACATGGTATGATCCTAATATATTCACTTCGAAGTAAGTGAAGGTCTCTAGATGACCTTGGTGAAACCAACTAGTTCTACCTAGGTGTAAGCTATTCCATTGTTATGAAATAATCACAAAATAAATCATTATGATTATCTTCTATGGTAGGAAATGTCTTATGCTATTTGTCATCTCCTAATCTACTCCAATCAGTTCAAGGCCATTCATCTAAACTTCCTATGGTCAGGGTCACTCGAATAAATTATATAAATTGATATTATTTAACTTGATTACTATTAATTGGAAAAACTAGTTGATAATTAGGGATTCATCAAATTCATATACCATTACTCTCAACCCTACAGTAGGTGGTCTAGGCACTCGTGGTAGAATTAATCAAGAATGTGTAAACGATTGAAAATATGACATGATTATAATTAAGAATTTCATTAGAAAAATTAAATATAATGAAAGGATTAAAAATTATCAATTAATAAACATGAAATAAGAATTAGCATTAATATTTTATATTCAATCAAAATTATAACTAATTACTAACATAAAAATAGAACAAGAACAAGAAAAATAATGGTTCATTGACGATCAACGCTTAAAACATCAAATGTGCGAAGAATGGTGTCAATGATGTTAAAATAAAAGAATAATTTCATAAAAATTGATCCATAGTGCATGTATTAATGTAAAAAAAGAAATATAATTGAAGAAACATGAGTTTAGGACGAGGGAGTAGAAATGAAATGAGTGAAAAATGAATGAAAATTAATTATGTCATATCTTCTGCCTGTGCATGCCTACTGCATATATATAGACAAAAAATTAAATGATTTGAAATGTGTATTAACATTATGTAATGATGATCCAAAATATTCTCTATAGATTTTCAATCTGTTCATATCTCATGTGAGTATCATATGATATTCAATATTTTAAACCTTCTCACGTCGTGAATCATCCGTCAGGTAGATCATTTTGAGACAAAAATATTGTTTGAATACTACACTTCATGCTATGGTGATTCACATATTGTAATGATTGATCATATAATGTAATGATGATGAACATAATGAAACTCTTCATGACTTTATTCACATCTTGTATCAGGTAATGAAATGATACTTCACGTCCTGTAATGATGTTTCATGATGAGTAATAGCCAAATTTGTTGATTTTCTATATTTACCCCATTGAGTCATTTGAATCATATTTTCTATGATAAAAAACCCACTAGGTGCATTATCTATTAATCATTGAAAAATATTTAATAACAGAAAAAAACAAATTGTATATGATTTCGGATAATCAAAAACTAGGTTTGTAATAATAGAAAATAGACACAAATATGATCATCCAATTCAACCAAAGGAAAAAATATTAAATGAAGAAAATAAAGAAAGAAAAATTAAGCTATGAATCCATGAATAATGAGAGGCGTTTAATAAATATGGTTGATAAAAAAGCAAAAAAGTAAAAAATGACCCACATATTTATGGTTTCATGTCCAATTAGCCTATACAAATGGGGTATGGTCATCATGTATTTACACTATTAAGTAAAAAATTAGTATAAGAAATAGGAGATACATGAAAACAAAGGAACAACGGAAAATATATGATGATTCATGCCAAGAAAAAAATGCGTCACATAAAATACTTTAAAAAGAGGATAAGGGAAAAACATATTTTGGATTGAGACCCCATTACCAATTCTGAATCGAACCTATACTGATGAAGAAGTTCTAGAATCATCATCATAATCAATATTTTCCTTTTCAATCATTTATGTTTGTTACTATACAAGTTTTTTACACTAAAAAATTTACTCTGTCATTGTCCAAGGAAACATATGGTTTCTTGGTTCATAATCCTTCTTCACACATAGTAGTGAAATGAAGAGATGGAGCTATGAGTGAGTGACAAGGATCTTCCATGAATGATTAAGAACCAGAAACATGATTCCCCATCTTCATCAAACACAAAACATAGAGGTGTTTGTATATCCTTTAACCATATTGTCTCTGATAGTGAAAATGATCGCAAACTTGGGAACTCTTTACTAATTAGCCACTTACCACCTAGGGAGACATTGGGAATGTATGGGTTTTCAAGCCTTTCTTATCAAACTAGGAGTCGCTGAGTCATAATTGATAGAGAATTTATGGGTATATCCCAAGGGGAATGATATCAGCAATGACAAACCCTTATGAAGGGAATATATTTAGTTTTAAAACCATTGTAAAAAAGAAGAACAAAATTTGGAACACCAACGAACTATAGGAAAATTCAATGAAATTTAATATGGAAAAGGAAAGGGATAATCAGTATAAACAGAATATGTGGGGAATAGTAGGCCCAAAATAAATCAAAAAAATAGGTATCCCAAAAAAATGTCTATCATTTTAAATTTAAAATCAATGAAAAATGTATTTAATCATGTATATTATATCAATTATTTAATTTTAAAAAAGTAATTCCAAATTTACATGCAACAATATTAATGGGTAAAATTTGATTTAACATTATCTATTTATTTATGAGATTTATATGAATAATTTTTAAATTATATTATAAATAATGTGTTTATAATTGTTTTAAGGGTGATATTTTACCAGTATTGATCATAATTATTTGATTGATTTTTATAGATTGTTTTACTACGAAATTTGATGTTCACATTCTTTTTTATTTTCATTATTTAAATATCATTTTTTATATTAGTAATTATCTTCTATCACCTATTCAATTATAATGAGGGTTGTAATAGAAAGGCCCCATCGACCATTATAAGGACCAAATTATTTAATATGATTCTTATATCTTAGACCCCCATGCATCACCAATTGACCCATAGGCATGTGTCCCGCCATTTCACAACATTCCCACATACCCAAATTGTCACTTATTAAACCAATAATCATCCCCATAAGCTAAAAAATGGTTATTCATTGTGATTTTTCACTCACACACAGCTCATGAAACATTCCAACATGACATCCATCCTAACACAACATTGAGTGACACATGCTTAATGGAGAGTTCTAATCTCTTAGTCTCATTACAATACAATAGAAATTACAACATAAATTACTAGATTTTATCCATATTTTATTAAGAATAGGTTAATATTATATTATATCAAAATGTACTATGAGTGATGATAAATTTAAATAGTTATAAACACTTGTTTTAATAGAGATAATACTCAACCTCTATCATCCATTATTTTATCGTTTTTTTACTTTTATCAATGATAAATTTTGTTTGGATAAAAAAATAATCATCAAAAATAGAAAATTATATTTTATATATTTTAGATGTGTTTTTATATTCACACACTTTTGGTTTTCACTTTCCCATATATCAATTTAGTTAATATTTGAGTATTTACAAATATGTACAGGCACAAAAATGCATTGTTTCTAGACAATAATATATTTTAATATTGATTATATATATAATATTATTTATATATAAATATAATATTTTATAGTGGAATGAAAATAATATCTTTAATTTAATTAAATTAATCACTTAATTGAACACAAAAAAATAATTATATATAAATTTTCATATTTATAAATAATATAATTATATATTTCATTATTTATAATACTAACTATTGGGACCAAGCAGATGAAAAAGGTGTTTTTCAATCATGTGTTGTTGTTTTTCATTGAATGTAATTGGAAATCTCAAATTTTGTTTTGGAACCTTGTAATGAGGATCTAATTCAAAATAATAAAATCCATGTTTTGAAACTAATCAGACTCACACAATTCATCGCAATGAGGGTTTGGTGATGATAAATATCATAATGAGGAATTGATCAGATTCACACTAGATATGGTTTGAATGAAGTAGTTGTTTTTGTGGATAATTAGAGCCACTATTACTATGATATTTTAATTGTGGTTATTCATTTCCAATTTGTATTTCCTATAAATCAAGATTTGAATTGAGACCTTGTGAGGAAATAATGATGAGAGAAAGGGGGATATAAATTGATGGATCCAATCGGAAAAGGATCGTATCCAAATGTAGCATACCTTGGTAGTAGAGAGAATAAAGAGATATTAATTGTTTTTCAAAACAATCAGATCGGTTGAAAGAAGATAAAAAGATATTTATTCCAATGTTGGATCTACTTAAAAACATGGTGCTATTTTAAAATGTTCTACTGATGGAAATTGTTGCTGATGAGAATGATTGCTGATGAATCTTGGTGCTGATGAAAGGGGTTCCAATGAAGGTGGGGCCAATTGAGAAGGTGGTTCTAATTGAGAAGGTGGTTCCAAATGATTTGTCGGTGCTAATTGAAAAGGTGGGGTCGATTGAAAAGTTTGTGCCAATTGAAAAGGAGGTATCTATTGAAGAAGTTGTGCTGACAGAAGAGTAAAAGATGGTTCATGTTGTTTTTAGGATAAGTGTAATTAGATATGGAAAATCCTAGAGAAGATCTTAATCAAAAATGGACGTAACAAGAAATAATCGTATGCTGAAAAAACATTCTATGGTTTGTTTTCAAATTTCCTCAACAAGTGGGTTAAGAGTTGAATTTCATTATGTTCTATTCATGTAAAATTTAAATTAGGTCAAAATTCATCAAGATAAGAAGAAATCTGTTTTTATTTGAAGTCATACAAATCTAAACCTGATCCTCAAATGAATTAAAAGATATGAATTATGTCATGATTCAAGAACAAGTTTTGGAATGATGTAATGTTATCATGTCAGTGAATATAATAAATGATGAAGATAATAAAAAATGTAGTCAACCTTATAAAAAGTTTTTAGTTACTTTGTTTGAATGAGTTTTTGAAAGAAAATAGATTTATGAATGATTTGTCGAGGGATATATTAACTTTCAAATTCAAGATTTTGATTTGAATTATTTTTAGGAAATCAGACTTTACAATTCAAATTGATCACAACACTTGTAATTGGTCTCCGTAATTAAAATCAGAACCCATTTTTTAAATCATTCTAAAATTTAAATTAGACATCTAGAGAATAGGAGATAAAGTTTAAAGAATAATTGAGATGTTTTGAGAAGCATTGAAGAATTCATAATTGATCCAAGATTTCAGGGGAAAGTACATTTTGGGCAAATTTAGGTGACTGAGATGATTTTAGGATTTCCACCAAAATTTACCATTGGTCACCTATTAAAGGAGATCAATTACATTGTACATTATTAATGATAGGGTACTGTTAAACACAGTAAGGATAAAATCTTTGAGTTTTCAGTGAGATAATGTGATAACTTTTTGTTTTGTAGGGAATACATTTCGATGGGATGTGGATAAGAGCATAACATTTTATTTGTATAATCATCATATTCACGATTTTTAGTATTTATAACATAATTATATTCAACTTGCCTCTTGTATTCATTGGATTTTTGTATCATTATGAATTAATCATAATGGGGTTTTTGTACTGGGTTTTACAGCATTGAATATTTCTAGACTGAGGAAGTATAATTCTAGGATTTATCATACCCAGGTATGGATGCATTGACAATTAATTTAAATTACAATCTATATAACAATAATATGCAAATAATTTTTTTGGAAGTATCAAACATAGAGAAATCAGACATAGAAAATATCATACTCAGTGTTTCATATCAAGGACTTGGTGGTTCTGACCATTCTTTTGGGTAAGGAATTGAGTAATGTTATTTCATTTGAATACATTTTTTAATTTAAAAGAAGAAAATGTTAAATGATTTTTCTAGTCAGAATTATATTACCCAAATTATGCTAAGAGGGTGTACACACAATTTTGGATTGTATTCAATGCGCCACATGAGTGTATGAGAATAACGTTCTCCTTTTAATCCAGGGAGTGTTTTTAATGGATTGTATGGTATTTTATTTTCTCCAAACCATACAAGGATGTAGCTGTTTTATTAAATAGAGTTCTCTTTAAATATATGTGTTCCTGTGGATGTGAGATTCTTTTTTTAGTAGGGAACTGATTCTTTAAAAGGATGAGAAGGTTGTTCCAAGTGAAATGATACATAAAAGAAAAAGTGTATCACTGATTCACAATTCCCCCTATTACTGATACAACACACTGAAAGTTCACTTTCATGTTTTATGAGAGCATTGGTTCCCTTTTATATTCTCTGCTGATGGATAATTTGAACTCTGATAATAGTAAAGGTATTCTAGTCTTTGATTGAAATAATTATCATATCTGGTGGGATAGAATGTACCCTTACCTTATTTCAATCTTTTATAATGTTCTTGATGTTTCAAAAGTGTTGTTTTCACCCATTTATGATTAGTATCCACTTACACCTATTGATAAAAAGATTCATTATAATGATATAAGGGCGATGAATGTTATATTGTCCTCAAAATTTTAAGGTGAATTACTGATTGTGAAAGGTGTTTCCACAACCAAAGGTATATGGGAAAAATTTAAAAACACATATGGAGGAAATAAAAAAGTTAAGAATGGAAATCATCAAATCTGGAGATTTAAGTAATAAGAATTTGATATTGGTGAACATGACTCTGTTGGAGATTTCATTACATGGGTGAATGATATTGTGAGTACTATCAGATGCCTTAGTGAATGGATGGATGACTCTACAGTTGTTGACAATATTTTCACAATCCAATCAGATAGGTTTTATCAAAAACGTTATTTATTTGATGATAGAGAGCATGAGACACACTCTCTCGATGATTTTTCTATCACTCTTATCACTTATAAAATGAGTAGAGATAAATCTATGAGGAGGAAAAGAATAATGATAGAAAAAATTATTTCATCATTATGATGATACAAAATTCGAATAATATTATTATTGAAGAAGAATATGGTGATTATATCTCTAGAAATGAGGCATGTAAAAATATCAATGATATAAAATCCCTTTTTTCTAAAAATATGGAGGGAGGTATAAGAAAATAAAAAGGAAAACCTCACATGAAATTTTTTTAATGTGTAATAGTTGGTCACATTGCAGTTAACTATTCCCAAAGAAATAATGAAGGAGATAGAAAAGAAGAAGATAGAAATTCTAGAAGAGAATAGATGAAATTGGGAGATAAAGGATAATTGTATTCCACTGGGAATTAAAATAAATTCTTCAAATCCAAAAGATGAATTTTTTTAGAAAATTAATAAGAAGAAGAATCGAGTGATGATAAATAAAATAAATATGTTCCATATGGTATTGAGAATCCATTTTTTTCAATAGTGAATGATGAAAAATTTATAATTAGTAGTTCTGAAGAAGAAGAAACACAACTTGAGATTCATTTTAATGAAGAATTTAATGAATTTCTAAAAATAATAGAATACGTGAAATGAAAAACATGAAGTTGTAAGGTAAATGCTCTTGAAAACAAAAATATGTTTATGATGAGAATGAAAATATTGTAAAAGATATTGATGATTTGAACAAGTCTTCTAAAAATGAAAAGAGGCATAATTTGAATTTATAGATAATAATGAAGGAAAAGGAATAAGAGTTGGACCTTGTTCAAAAAAAATTTGAATCTTAATTAAGAAAACAAGAATTCAAAACATGACCACTGAAGATGGATAATGTTACCCAAATGAGAAACATGAAAAGGTTTAATAAAATATAACATCAAAAGGTGATAGGAAGAATTTAATTATTTATAAAAAGAACAATTTTGGGAAAGTGTTGTCTGTGGCCTAGACAAATAAAATTTATAATTCAGATGTCTTAAAGAAACATGATTCTAAAAACATATTGAACCAATATGAATCCGGAAAGGTTTCCAATACTCATGATTCCAACATGGTTGAAAATAAGAGAAAATTTTGATTAAAAACAAAAATGTTGGTGGCTCAAATGAGGATGAAAAGAATTAAACTGATAAACGTATTGACAATTCGGATCAGTATAGGGGTTTCAGAGGTAAATACTCTTTTTAGGGGTATTGATGGTATTTTTGGGTATTTAGGACATGACGTGTATGTGTTCTATCAACCCACTACATGAAAATGACTCCACTAGTTATTAAATTCATATCATTAGTGGGATTCAATCTCCTCAATAAAATTATAATGAGAAGGTTGGAAAGAAGATGTATAAAAAGTGTTGAATAAAGATTGATCATAGGTTCATAACCCTAGACACTATTTTTGAAAGATGTGAATAACCTGAAACCCATGAAAAATTATGTATTGTTTTGTTAATTTCTGAGCAAATGATTTTACATTCACAGAAGCCAAAATTGAAGAGGGAATAAAAGAGAAAACGATATTGTTGTTGAAACTGCATTGAAAGCCATAAAAATAGAATGAAAATAGATTCATAATTGTTAGTGTTCTTTGAACATGAATGAAGACATGAAGTTATTGAAATATTCAAATGATTTAAAAGAAGGAATATTAAAATTTGAAATTATGAATCACTGAAAATCAAAGGGGTTGGTTCAAGCATAATTGGAAAAGAAAATATGAAATCCACGAAAACAATATATGTTGAAGGGATGAAACCCAATCTTCTAAGTGTTTCATAATTTTGTGATAAGGGTAACAATATTTTCATCAAGAAATATGGGTTTTTTTGTGAAGAGTTAAGAAGATGGAATGATTGTTATAAGAGTCCAACATACGAAATGGAATTTCTATCAAGGTAGTGAAACACAAAAATAATGTAACTTGAGCACGATCGAAGAGAATCAGTTGTGGCATAAAAGGAATGGACACTTGGGGTAGAGAGATATGAGAAAGGAATATAATTAAAAAATTTCCAACATATTCATAATTTTCAATGAAGAAGATATTGGTGTTTCACAATCTATGAAAAATGTATAATTATAAATGACAAGAATGTTTAGATTTGTTCAAGAAAACCCCTAGAGATGAATCGTTCTTATATATATGGTCTAATTAGAAATGATTAAAAAATATAGATAAGTAGTTCATCATTTTAATTGATTATTTTACTAGAATTACTTGTGTTATATATATAAAACACAAATCTTGGGGATTGAAAATGATTACATCTTTCAGAAGAAAAGATGAGATAGAATGTGAATATTCATTGAATATGTTGAGAATAGACAATGGTTGTGATTATAGAAGTGAATAATTTGAACCATATTTTGAGAATAATAGAATTAGGGATGATTATAGATCCCCATACACTCCCAAAAAATGTTATTTTTGAATGTAATAATAGAATCACATTTGAGATGTGAATAACAATGTAACTTCAACGTGTTATTTCTAATAACTTTTGGAGGCATGCCATGAGTACTTCTGTTTAAATTCAGAAACTTTTTTATAGGTATCTATTAGATATCACTTTATTTGGATTGTTTAATGGTAAAAATCCAGTGTAAAGAACTATATTGTTTTTGGGAGTCTGTGAAATATAAATAGGAATGGAGGAAAATGTGGAAAGTTTTAGTAGAAAGGGGAAGTTGGAATATTTATTGGATATTCTTCAAAATAAAGAGGATATAGATGCTTCAAAAAAGAAATGAAGAGAATTTTTTGCTCCATTTAGGTAAATTTACCTGAAATGAATTAAGAAGATAATCATTCTCAGGTGGACAAGGTAGTTGAGAAAGTTGAAGAATTTTTTATAAGGATTCAAACAATTGTGTTCCTTCTCAAGAAGAAGAATCATACATTGCTCTTTCCAATGATGAGGAAGAGATTCAAAATTCTCATCCTAGGATGAGGAAACAAGTGTAATATCATAATATAATTAGTGATCTATATCATATGGTTCAATCAAGAAGAAAAACAAATGAGATTACTCATATATTAATTGCATATCAAAGTTGAACCGAATGATGTGAAAGAAGATTTTGAGATTCCATAATGGGTTCAATCCATGAATGAAAAATTGGATGAGATTGAAAAGAAAAATACATGTGAACACATACATAGTTCTGAAATAAAAAACATCATTGGCACAAAATGGGGTTTGTAGAACAAAATTAAAATATAAGTATAATTTACCATAAACAAAGAAAGATTGTTTTTCAATGTGTATTCACTGATTGAAGGAATATTTTTTGAAAAAAACATAGCTCCAAAGGCCATATTGGAGATAAGTAAATTTTTTCATGATATTGCAGCACAAAGAGGATATAATATAATTCAAATGGATTTTAAATCAGCATTCCAAAATGGGGATCTGGAAGAAGAGGTTTATATAGAACAAACATGTAGAATTTTGATTGGAAAGGATGATAGCTATGTTTATAGATTTGATAAATCCTTGTATGGCCTAAAACAATCTCCATGGGAATGGTATTCCAAATTTGATTCATACATAAGGGAGATGAACTTTGGTAAAGGATGAATGGATAAATATCTAATTATCAGATAAAATCAATAATATTCCCTCATTGTGATTGTTTATGATTATGATATTAACTTTCCTTGGATTGATGAAAGAGGTTTTGAAAGATTTCTTGTAGAGATTAAGATGGTATTTGAAATATCCAAGCTAGGGGGAACAAAATAATTTTTGATGTTAAAAATATTCAAAAATATGTAATACATTTCTCTCTCCCATGAATATTATTCTTAAGAACATATCAATTGGTTAAACATAGAAAACTAAAAACCAATTTCCACAGCAATTTTGGTGGGAACCTAGTTGAGTAATATTGTAGAATAAAAAAAGTGAATCAGAAAGAGTATCATAATCTAATTGGAATTGTATTTTATTTTACTGCCTCAAGACCTAAATTATTGTATGCTATTACCCTATGTGTAATATTTCGAAGTGCTCTAAAATAACCACATCATATCATAACAAAAAGAATTCTTAGATACATAAAAGGCTTAATATAATTCAGAATCAGTAATTTCTGATCATATAGTATTTATTTGTTTTGGTATTTTGATATAGATTAGATAAAAAATGTTGATGATATAAGATCCACATCTAGTGGAGTGTTCATTATGGGAAAGAATTGTGTTAGCTATATTTCCAAGAAACAGGATCAAGTAACTCTTTGTACGACTGAATCTAAGTATGTTTCATCAACTAAAGAAACTACTCAACTTATGTGGATAAAAACACAATTAGATGATTTACCTATTGATGTAAAATTATCCCTTCTATTGGTCTATGATAGTCAAAGAACAATCAATATAACTAGGAATCTAGTTCAATATTCTCATTAAAATCATATTGATATAAAATATCATTTCATCAAAAGCATGTGGATAATAATGAATAAATGTTTTAGTATGTTCCCATATCGGAACAAGTGGATAAAATTTTCACAAAAATATTGCAAAAAGATTCATTCTAAAAATTGAGGTTGAACATGGTTCTCTAACCTTCTTCTTTTCATGGATGAAGTATGAATATATATAACCTATCTCATCTTAGTTTTGGAATGTATTATAAAGTGGAATAATTTTATTGTTTCATAAATATTTTTCATAAAATAGAGATTTATGGGTACGCTGTGAATTTAACATTAAATTTTTAGTGAATTATTCTAATTATTTATTGGTGTGGTTATAGGAATAAAATTGTTTTTTATTGTAGGGATATTGGAGAAGAGGTGTGGATGAAAGATTATGATGTTGTCATAATAACTAATCTTAGACATCATGGTTTTGTTGCTAATTTTTCTTGTTTCATACATTGAATTAACTCACATAGGCATAGAATTATTGAAAAGTGATCCATTTCATGAGGATACAATGTTATGTGAGTTATGAATATTGGTTGAAAAAAATCCAACGGGGGAGATTATATGGACAAAGATGATGATATAGGTTTTTTGAATACAAGTCTTGTCTTTTGTTGTAATGGAATGTTTTTCGAAATAAAAAATCATTTTTTATGGAAAAAATTATAATTAGGATTATTTTTAAAAAATTTAGATCCATGTTTTGAGAAGAATCAAACTCATGTTGTTCATCATAACAAGGGTTTGGTGATGGTGATGATCTTAACAAGGAATTAATGAGGTTCACTCTAGATCCGATATGAAATAAGTGGTGGTTTTGATGGAGAACCAAAGTCCCTTTGACTATGATATTTTAATTTTGATGTTGCATTTCCAATTTTGTTTTCATATTAATCAGAAATTTAATTGAGAACTTGTGACACAATATTGATGAATGAAAGGGTGAGTGAAAGATATTATGCCAATTGGAAAATTTTTTTATCAATGTTTATCATATCTAGGTGGCTGAGAGAATAAATATGTATAGATTATTTTCAATTATATATATATATTTGAAAGAATAGAAAATGATATTGATTGAAAAGGGGGTGTTCATTTAAAAGGATGTTCTATTTTATAACAAGGTTCTATTTTAAAAAAGTGGTCTCGATGAAAGTGGTTTCGATTAAAAGTGGTCCCGATGAAAAGTGGTGCTGATGAAATGTTGTGATGATGATTGGTGTTGCTGATTAAGGTTGTTCTAATTGATAAGATTGTTCTAATTGAGAAGGTGGTACTCATTGAGAAGGTCCTTCCAATTCATATGGGAGTTCTGATTGAAAAAGGGGTGCTGATTGAATAGGCAGTTCCGATTGAAGAAGCGACACTGACATATGAGTTAAAGATGATGCCAATTGTTTTTTTAGGAAAACTAAAATTACAAATGAGCGTACATAGAGATGATCATAACTAGAAATGATCATAACTATAAATGATAGTATCTAGAAAGGATCATAATAATTTTTGTTTACATATTTATTTATCTTCTGGGATAAGAGTTGAATTACTTTGGGTTATCTTCATGTGAAATTTTATTGGGGTCAAGACCAATAAGTGAAGTAGAAGACGTTTTTTATTTGATGACTGATGATGCTAAAGCTGATCCTCAAATGAATTAAAAGTCATGAGTTATGTCATGATCCAAGAAAAAGTATTTTAATAAAGTGATGTTTTCAATTGAGTCAATAGAAGATGTGCAGAAGACAATCCAAAATGTAGTGAAACATTTCAAACAGTTTGAGTTACATTGTTTGGATGAGTTGTTGGAATAAGAAAGACTGTTGAATTATTTGTAGAGGGAGATATTAGCTTTTAAATACAAGAATTTGATTCAAATTAGTTTCCAGAAATCATACATGGAAATTCAAATAAAACTCATTAATTGTAATTGGTCTTAGAAATTAAAATAAGAACTAGAAATTTAAATTGTATTGACATTTGAATTAGAAGTTTTAAAAGAGGAGATGATGATTGATGAAGAATCGAGATATTTTTAGAATCAATGAAGAAGTCATAATTACCTTGATATTTTTAGGAAAATTGAATTTTTGGTGAATTTAGCTGAGTGAGAAAGGTGTTGGGATTCTGTCCAAAACCTATTTTGGGTCACCTATAATTGGAGACCATGTATACAATACTTGACAAATTATGGGTTAATATTCATTATATTATATATGGTAGCTCTGAGATTTCTGTGAGATAATTTGATTCCATTTTGTTTTATATTTAATACATTTTGATGAGGATGTTTTCAAGATCGTACTGTTGTTTTCGGTCGATCATCATATTTAGGATTTATCGTATTTATAGAATCATCATATTCATTTTATCTATTATATTCATTTTTTTATCAAGCTAAATTAATCAGAATGAGGTTTTGGTACTGGTTTTTAACATATTGAATTTTTCTAGACCGAGGATAAATCGTACTGGGTTTTATCGTACTCATGTATTGAACTGGATCCTATTAATTTTTTTATTCTATTGGATAATCGGACTGGGATAATTGTTTAAGAAGAATTGGACTAGGAGGAATCAAAATATAAAAATATTGAAATGAATGTTTCATAACAATGTCTCGGTGGTTCTTTCCTTTTTTCTTAGTAAGGAATTGAATAAATTTTTATCAATTGAAAACATAGTTGAATTGAAAAGAAGTGCATGTAACATGAGTTGTTACATAAAAATTTTATTTACCTTTTTTATTTCCATATAATTTCCACATGAGTGTAAGGGAATATGATACTGATTGTAACCCAATGTGTGTTTCATGTTTACTTTTATGGTATTAGATTTTATCTAATCTATACTAAGGATGTATCTATTCATATTGAATAGTGAACATTATAAATACTTTCTTCATGTGGATGTGTGTTTGTCTTGTTTTCAGTATGGAATTTTCCCTTTAACAGAAGGCGAATGTTGTTTCCATTGAAAGGAAACATAAAACGAAAAGAGTGTCACCGAATCACCCCCTCCCCCTCTAAGTGATACAATAAAATGTCTTGGCACTTACACCAATAAATGCTATTCGAATGTAATGAAATATATATATATATATATATGTATATATATATTCATGAATTTTAAAAAATTTCATAATAATGATTAATTATATGTATAACATGTAAATATTTTTTTTAAATAATTCTAATTTAAATAATAATATTAATGATGGGAATTTTAAAAAACAATTTCTATTAAATTATATATTTCTATTTATACGGTATTTTTTTAAATAATAACTTATACTGAAATATAATTAAATAGAATTATTATATATATATATGTGTGTGTGTGAATGTGATTGTATTATATATATATATTGAGTTAGCATAGTATTTCTATATAATTTATATATATATATTTTTATAAAAATGATGTTATAACATTACTTGACTTAAATTAATTAATTAATTAAACATAAATAATATATATATATATATATATATTTATTTTCTATTTGATAAATGTTATTGATAATGTTATTATATTTTTAGCACCCCCTCTTTGAGGTATGTGGCCTTTTTATATGCGTTTTTATGTGTTTAAAGTGCATGGGATGAGTTTGGAAGAGGTTGGGAGAGTTTGGAATGGTTTTTGATGATTTTGGGAGGCTTTTAAAGGGTTGCACGGTTTGAGCACGGTTAGTGGAAACCATGCAGATTCCCTAGGAAACCATGCAAGGGAGACAGTAGACATTGCACGGCCTGCACACAATTTGCCAAACTGTGCTTGGAAACCATGCAAACCCTTTCTCTCGAGACAATAGCGTGCTCATGGATAGCGTACGGTTGGCCAAACCGTGCGGCCACTTAAAAACAGGGTTTTAAAACTCGGGATCACTCAGGATTGCCTCATTTCACTCTTCTCTTCCTCGCACATGTGGATCAACCGAGTTTTTGGGTTCTCAGGGGTTGTGGGTGCTCTCCCTCTATTTTTTAAAGGGTTTTGAAGAGGATTTAAGTTGGTTTGAAGGTGATTGCTTCTGGGTAAGTCTCTCATCTTGCTTCTCTTGTGTTTTCCTCTACATCTACATCCCTATACTTCTTGGTTTTCTATATCTACACTTGTTGTGTGTAAATATAGGGTTTGGTTTTCCTTGTATGTTAATATTAAGGCTTGTGGATGTTAGGGAAACTGATCTAGAGCGGTTTAGGTGGTGTGTTTGCCGAATTTGAGGAACAATTTTTCGTGGGTCAATTTCTCAGGAACCCTAAAGGCAGGTGGCTTCTCTCTCGACTCCACATGGTTAGAGCTAATGGTTTTGGTTACAATTAATTTTTTGTGCTTGAAATTAATTTCGTTTTGATGCGAGATATTGATTAGAAATCCCTTGGGTGATGTTTTGGGGATTTTTTTGGGAAAAAGGGGTTTCATGGTGAAATGCTACTCTTGTGGATTTTAAAATAGTGATTTTAAAATGGGATGCTATGGTTGATTTGTGAAAATTATTTATGGAAATGGTTTCAATTAATGTTTTGTTTTATTGAAATGTTTTTTGGCATGGAATTTTTTTTCAATAAATAGGTATTTTATTTAAGTGGATTGATATGTAATGGAATTGGTTGATTGCATGTCGTTGTGACCTTGGTCAGTTATATGCTTGGCACTGGATTGTTTTAAATGTTGTGTGGAAGTGGCGAGAATTACCACTATAAAAAGGGGATGGAGAGTGGAAAGAAGGGCCACCATCAAGTACAAGTGGACGAGAAGTGCCGCTTGGTGTGAATGGGTGAACAGGTTGGACGGAAGTTCCACTGTTTGGTTGTTATGGTGGTTTTGTTGTGCCATACTTTGCAAGATGGAGTTGTTGTGATAATGCGTAAATGATGATATGGCTTGTGGGATGTTGGTTGGATTTCCCTTGGTTGCTTGGTTTGGATGTGGTGACTTGGTTAGGGCATGTTTGGATTATTGAAATGGTTGCACTTATGGTTTATTTATATAAACTGTTTTATATAAATGTGATAACAGTTTTATCGTAGTGGCGTGTGTAGGGAAGTCATTTGGGGAAAACCTACTGAGATTTTGTAATCACCCATTGCTTTGGCATGTTGGTGTCTTTGCAGATGTCGTGTACCATGACATGGACAAAGGTATGAAATCAACCTCTTGTAGTGGTGCGTTGTGATATCTTTGTAGAGCTTGGAGCATGGAGCTGGGTGTGGAGTTATGGAGGTGTCATGGCTCGTGGTGCCTTGGTTGTTTAGTTTCTCTCTTCTACTCTGATGTTGGTGGACATGTCTAGTTGTATTGTTTTGGTGTTGTATTGTCGAACAACATGGTTGTTTTTGGGAATAAATGTTTGGGTGTTTATTTGACATGCATCATATAGTGGCTATTAGTGGATGGTTTGTTTGGTTTTGTCTTATAGGGAAAATTGTTCCCCAACTTGATCTCGAATCCCTCGACATTTATTTCCCGCCTTTGGCATCTTGGGAATGTCACTTAAGGCTGAGTAGCCCTCACCACCTCCTCAAGATAATGAGGTAGGGGAGGGGTGTTACAAGTGGTATCAGTTTGTTCAGTCCTTTGGAGTTGATTCTCAAATTTGGAGTTGGAATTCATTGTTGTATATTCCTTGAGTTGGAATGGTAGAAAGGTGTAGGAATTTCGGAACTTGGAATGTATATCATATAAGAATGTAGATATCCCTTTTATGATGATATTCAAGTTACCAGGGAGTTGGGTACATAAGTGTTTTGGAGACACTTATAGGCATTGGATATCTCATTGTCATGGGTGTAGCCAATGAGATGAGCATGGCATGCATGGTAGAAATGACTTCCCTCTAGGATTCATATTTCATTGGGGTACAATGATTTATGATGTGATATGAGTATGTGAAATTTTAATTTGAATAAATTGGTATTTTGAAAATGGTTTGGTTTTCAAAATGGTGAAACATGGCACATGTTGAAAATGTGAACTGGTGGAAAGCCTTGTTTTGATAGTGTTGTGTAATGTGATTTGAAATGGGATTTCGTGATGTCTATCAAAGTGATACTCATGGTTGTCTATTTTATGTTTATAGAAATGGCACCGAGTAGGCGTCGTAGAGACCAACCGGAGGAGGTTGTTGAGAAGGTGGTAGCACCTGAGCCTCAGGTGAACCAACAACTAGTGCAAAGAATAGTGCTAGCTTTCCTAGTTATGGAATGTGGAAATAAAATGGATGAACCATGGCATGTGGATCATGCAGTTCAGTTTCAAAAATCAGAATCCTCCCATCTTCAGGGGTGATTTAGTGCCAGAGAGGGCAGAATCATGGTTGAATAGAATGAAAAAGATCTTTGAGTTCTTGGTAACTCCGGTAGAGATGAAAGTGATGTTAGGAACAAAAATGTTGGAAGATGTTTCCCTTCAGTGGTGGGAGTTGGTAGTCCAAGTGGGGATGGACCAGGGTATGATGTGGGAGGGTTTGGAGGAATTGTTTAATAAAAAATTCTATCAACATACGTTTAGAATTCAGCGTACGACTGATTTCATCAGTTTAAATAAAGAGCATATGTTTGTGACGGAGTATCCATCCAAGTTTATGAACATAGTGTGGTCTGCACCCAAGGTGGCGGGTAGCACGTCATTGAAGGAAATGATATTTTATGCGGGGTTAAGTCAAGAAATCCATTCAATGATAGCGGTGCTGTATATAGGTGATTACACACAGATGGTGAATAGAGCCTCGGTGGCTGAGTGGGATCTGTTGGGAGCTCCGGGCAGGGGAAGCATTGTGGTACCCATGGGTAATAGTGGGAACTCTAACGCTGGATTCAAGAAGAAGAGGGACACTTATTCCTAGGGTGGGATTATGGCATATAATCTCACGGCAGGATCGATAAATCTTCCTCTGAATCCCCATAGAATTCCAGGATGTTTTCAATGTGGTTCTACGAGCCACATCAAGCGGGATTATACGACACACCCTCGAGCATGTCATAATTGCAAGAAGACATGGCATCTGTAGTGTTATTGTTGGAACGCTCTAAAGTCAGGTACATGTGACACTCCTCAAGGATCGCTGATGTCGTATGTTTCGATGGGATGGGGATAGTAACATACCCCTCATCATCATGGTAATGTCGGTCATGGTGATTTTCGGAATACCACGACGCCTCAGTAGAGAAATAAAGAGCAGACTATGGCAAACAGATATGTGTTTAGAGATGAGCAGGTTGTGGTGGATGATCAGTCGGGACCATCCACGGTGCGAGGTACTATTCTTTTAAATTCTACCTTGATGAAAGTGTTGTTTGATGTGAGGTACTCTTTTATTGCTGCACGTGTGGTTGATTTGTTGGGATTAAGGTTAGAACTGATGACCTCGGTTTTGAAACGTCAAACTTCTCTAGGTTGAAGAGAGTGTCGAGAAATATTATGTAGAGAATGTTGTATCATTGTGGACGATTTTGAGATACTATGGAATTTCTCAATGCTTGAGATGGATGGGTATGATGCAATCCTATGAATGGATTGGCTGGTGGCATTTATGGATCACATCGATTGTCATGTGCGAACAATGAGTTTTATGTCACATGATGTCATTAGACATCTCTTTAATGGAAAGAGTCATGAAAGGAAGGGTGCAATGGGTTTGTTAGAACCAGTAGTGGGTAAATTATTGTATTAGTTGGCAGTGTTGTCCTTAGAGTCGGTAGAGGGTGTTGAGAAAAATGTTCTTCCTGTAGTGGTAGTTCAGTTCATGGGTGTTTTTTTGAAGAATGTTTTGGGTTACCTCCCGTAAGAGAAGTGGAGTTTACGATTGATCTCTTTCCGGGGACCAGTCTTATCTCACTTCAATCTTACCGGATAGAACCATCTGAATTGTGGGAATTAAAAGTTCAGTTGGAAGAGTTGGAAAACAAAGGGTTTATCCGGACTAGCACGTCTCCGTAGGCGGCACTAGTGTTGTTTGTGAAAAAGGAGGATAGATCTTTGAGGCTATGTGTTGATTACCATAGAATTAACCAAGTTACGATAAAAATAGATATCCACTTCCACAAATTGATGATTTGTTCGACCAGTTTAGGGGAGCCCAGTGGTTATCCAAGATCAACCTGAGGTCAGGATATCATCAATTGCGGGTGAGGAAGGACAATATTTCTAAAACAGCTTTTAGAAGTAGATATGGCCATATTGAATATGTGGTTATGAACTTTGGTCTAACGAATGCGCTAGCCGTGTTTATGGAATTGATGAATCAGATATTTTAGAGATATCTGGATTCATTTGTGGTGGTGTTTGTGGATTGATTTTCTGGTGTATTCAAAGACAAGGGTGGAGCAGGAGAAGCACTTGGAGACAATGCTTGGGATCTTGAGGGATCATCGGTTGTATGCCAAATTATCAAAGTGTGACTTTTAGATACATGATGTTCATTTTCATGGACATGTGATTTCTGAAAGAGGTGTTTCAGTGAATCCGTAAAAGATAGAGGCTGTTGTCTCATGGAAACCGCCAAAGATTGTGTTTGATATACATAGTTCTCTTGGTCTAGCTGGGTATTATTGGCATTTTGTTCGTGATTTTTCACATTTTGATTCCCCGGTGATACCTTTAAAAAGAAAGAATGTTCAATTCTAGTGGAATAAACAATTTCAGCAGTGTTTCTAAGAGCTAAGGGGTCGTCTTACATCAACACCAATCTTGGTTTTTCCAGAACCTGGAAAAGGGTATGTGGTGTATTGTGATGCATCAGGATCAGGGTTGGGGTGTGTTCTCATGCAAGGAAATCATGTGATTGCGTATGGATCATGGAAGTTGATTGTTCATGATAAGAACTACCCAACTAATGATTTGGAGCTAGCAGTAGTGGTCCACGGTTTGATAGTGTTGTGTCATTATCTCTTCGGTGAGAAATTCACGGTATATACATATCATAAGAGCATGAAGCATATTTTCTCACAAAGGGATTTAAACATGAGGCAAAGGAGATGGATGTAATATCTCCAGAGGATTGATTTTGAAATAATGTACACACCAGGTAAGGGAAATTTGGTGGCAGATGCATTAAGTAGAAAATAATATGATCAAATGGTGAAACATGCATCAGGCCAGTGGAAGTTGATGTCGGTTAAAGCCGATATGCAGTTGGAATGTGAGGACCAGGGCGATAGAGCAGTCTTCTTTCTAGTATTATTGATTCCTGACTTGGATGTCCGGGCTAGAGAGGCACATATATATGATTCTGACATTATGTCCAGGGGGTCGAGACTCAATGGTGGGGAGACCATTGAGGGTTGGAAACTAAACGGAGATTCAGTTTTGTGTTTTCGGAATCGGTGGTTGTACCCGTTGCGTGTCAGGAAGATCTTCATAGGGAGTATCATCATTCCCGGTGGTCTGTTCATCCTGGATTTCAGAAAATGTATAAAGAGTTGAAAGTGCAGTTCTGGTGGGCTGGTATGAAGAGAAGAGTGTCTGAGTTTGTTGTGCGATGCTTGACTTTTCAGCAGTTCATGGTAGAGCATCAGAGGCCAGTAAGAATGTTTCAGTCTTTACCAATCCCTGTCTGGAAGTGGGAGGAGATAGAGATGGATTTTTTCAGAGGTCTTCCAAGAATGGTTAGAAAGCATGATGCCATTTGGGTGATAGTTGATCAACTAACTAAGTCGGCCCATTTCATTCAAATTCTTGAATCTTAAATGGTGGGGGATTTATCCAAAATAAATTTCTGGAAGGTGGTAAAGAGGAATGTTGTTCCAGTTTCAATTGTATCAGATAGAGATCTGAGTTTCACATCTCATTTCTGGAAATCCTTACAGCAAGCCCTTGGAACACAGTTGATGTTGAGTACGATGTATCACCCTCAAACAGATGGTCAATCTGAGAGGATGATACAAACTCTGGAGGATATGTGGCGGGCCTGTGTCATGACTTTTGGTGGCTCGTGGGAGGATCACATATCATTGTTTGAGTTCTCGTACAACAAATATTATCATCCATTCATATAGATGGTTCCATTTGAAGCATTGTATGGGTGTCCATGTCGTTCTCCACTACGTTGGGTGGAAACAGGTGAGTCCTCGATGGTTGGACTGAGCCTTGTCCAGGAGACTACGGAGAAGATTATGTTGATCAGGAAGAGAATGGAGACGACTCAGAGTCATCAGAAATTGTATGCGGATCATCATCGACGGTCATTGTCATTTGAGGTGAATGATCATGTGTTCTTGAGGATATCTCCTAGGTTGGGACATTTTCTGTTTGGGATGCAGGGAAAGTTATCCCTAAGGTACATTGGGCCTTTTGAGATTCCTGAGCGGGTTAGTGAGGTGGATTATTGTTTAGCTTTGTCACTGAGGTTCAGTGCATTGCATAATCTGTTCCAAGTGTCGCAGTTGAAAAAGTATCAGCGGGATCATGACCATGTGATTCGATGGGATAATTTTGAGCTGGAACCGAATGCTTCATTGGTGCACATTCCGGTGCAGGTTATGGATAGGAAATAGAATGTCTTGTGTGGTAAAAGAATCTGTTTAGTTTGTGTTTTGTGGAAACACGGTCAGATTCAAGAGGAGACTTGGGAGCGGGAGAAAGAGATGGTCGAGCAGTGGCCCGAGCTATTTTGAAAAAGGGTGGGTTCACGACATTCTGTGGACAGAATGTCCAAAGGTGGGGAGAATGTAGCACCCCCCATTTTGAGGTATGTCACCTTTGTTTATGCATTTTCATGTGTTTAAAGTGCACATGATGAGTTGGGAAGAGGCTGGGAGAGTCTGACATGGTTTTGGATTATTTATGGAGGATTTTATATAGGTGCATGGTTTGATCACGGTTAGCGGAAACCGAGGGGATTCCCCAGGAAACCATGCAAGGGAGATAGTAGGATTCACACGACTTGCACACGGCTTTCCAAACAGTGAGAGGAAACCATGTTGACCCTTTCTCTTGAGACAGTACCGTACGCATAGGTAGTGCACGGTTTTCCAACCCGTGCGGACTAACCGTGCGACTACTTAAAAATAGGGTTTTTAAACTCAGGCTCACTCAGGATTGCCTCATTTCACTACTCTCTTCCTCGTACTCGTTGGTCACCCGATATTTTGGGTTCTCAGGGGTTGTGGATGCTCTCCCACTATTTTTTGAAGGGTTTTGAAGTGGATTCAAGGTGGTTTGAAGGTTATTGCTTCCGGGTAAGTCTCTCCTCTTCCTTCTCTTGTGTATTCCTCTAGATCTACATCCATATCTTTCTTGGTTTTCTAGATCTACACTTGTTGTCTGTAGATCTAGGGTTGGGTTTTCCTTGTATGTTAATATTAAGGCTTGTGGATGTTAGGGAAAGTGATCTAGAGATGATTTGGTGGTGCGTTCACAAGATTTGAGGTGCGGTTGTTCGTGGGTTGATTTCTTGGAAACCCTAAAGGTTGGTGTATTCTCTCTCGCCTCCACGTGGTTAGAGCTAATGGTTTTGGTTAAAATTAATTTGTGGAGCTTGAAATTAATTGTGTTTCAATGTGCGATATTGATTAGAAATACCATAGGTGATGTTTTTTTGATTTTTTGGGAAGAAGGGGTTTTATGTTGAAATGTTACTCTTGTGGATTTAAAAATGGAGATTTTAAAATTGGATGATATGGTTGATTTGTGAAAATGATTGATGGAAATGGTTTTCAATAATAGGGTTGTATTATTGAAATTTTGTTTGACATGGAAAATGGTTTTCAATAAAAGGGTGATTTATTGAAGTGGATTGATATGCAATGGAATTGGTTGAGTGCATGCGGTTTAGACCTTGGTGGGTTATAGCTTGGCAGTGGTTGGTTTTGAATTTTGTGTGGAAGTGGAAAGAAGTAACACTATAAAAAGGGGATGGAGAGTGGACGGAAGGGCCACCATCCAAGACAAGTGGATGAGACGTGCTGCTTGGTGTGAATGGGTGAACAGGTTGGATGGAAGTTCCACCGTTTGGTTGTTATTGTTGATTTGTTGTTCATTACATTGTAAGATGGAATTTTTGTTCTAATGTGTAAATGATGATATGGATTATGGAATGTTGGTTGGATTTCCCTTGGTTTCATGGTTTGGATGTGGTGACTTGGTAAGGGCATGTTTGGCTTATTGAAATTGTTTCACTTGTGATTTATTTATATAAACTATTTTATATAATTGTGCTAATGGTTTTATCTTAGTGGATTGTGTAGGGAAGTCATTTGGGGAAAACCTACTGAGTTTTAGTACTCACCCCTGCTTTGGCATTTTGGTGTCTTTGCCGATGTCGTGTACCATGACATGGGAAAAGGTAAGGCATCAACCTCCTTTAGTGGTGCGTTGTGATGTCTTGGTAGAGCTTGGACCTTGGAGTTGGGTGTGGAGCTGTGGAGTTGTCATGGCTCATGGTGCCTTGGTTGTTTAGTTTCCACTTGTACTCTGATGTTGGGGGACATGTCTAGTTACATTGGTTTGGGGTTGTATTGTGGAACAACTTGGTTGTTTTTGGGAATACATGTTTGGGTGTTTATTTGAAATGCATCATATAGTGGCTGTTAGTGGATGGTTTGGTAGGTTTTGTATTTAGGGTGAATTGTTCCCCAACTTGATATTGAAGCCCTCAGCATTTATTTCCAGCCTTTGGCATCTTGGGAACATCACTTAAGGCCATGTAGCCCCCAACGCCTCCTCAAGCCAACAAGGTAGGGGCGGGGTGCTATAATATTTGTTTAATTAACTATAATACTAATAATTATTTATATTCTAATGCAATTTTTTTTATACCTATAATAATTAATTTTAATATATTCTTCATAATTAATATTAATAATATATATTTTAGTTTTACCTTTCTAAATAAATATAAATTGAATATAAAAAGGGAAAAATATAATTTTTTGTAAAATTGATTGTAAATTTAATATTTAATTTTAATTATGTATATATCATTAAAATATTGTTGTATCTAAATTCAATACAGTTAATATTTATAAACACAACATTTTTATTTAGTGTAAAATATGTGTTCATTTACATAATTAATCACAATATTTAAGATTTAACTAATCCGATTTAGATTTAATTAATAATTATAAATATTTTTTATATACAATATTTTTATGATCTTCATTCATTTAATAAGTAATTATTAATTTTTTTAATTATTAAATTTTAACTATTTCATAAATCTATATAAATGGTATTTTTTTATTTTGATTTTCTTCAATGTAAATTTTTGTGATTATGAATCTACATATATTGGTGGTAATATTTTAACAGAAAAAAGACTACTTTATAAATAAATTATATTTTAGTACTAATAAAGGTTACCATTATCAATGATTTTTAGTATATGCTGATAAACACCTCATGCTCTTTTTAAAAGATGCCTTACATGGCAAGCCACTACACCCCATTGTTAAATCATTAGTGGAATCCAAAAAAATCTACTATCTCATTGGATAATTTTGGATTAATAAACATTGAAAACATTATGTATAAAATTTAATAGTTTTTAATGTTATTTCCACAGATTATGCATGTGATTATGGTGTATTTTTAGTTATTTATCTAGTATTGATGATTTTATATTTCTTTTATGTTCAATATAAACTAAAATATTTAAAGGAAAAATTAATTTTGGTTAATTAATCTTACACATGGATTCATTAATAATAATCGATTATAAATGGATTAAATAGAATATATATTCATTGAATGAGTTCAATGATTAATAGAAAATGAGAATTGAAATATATCGATATGTTAAATATAGAAAACACATTTAATTAAATAAATTACCACACGGATGGACACATAATGGAATGATATGCATCCTATTGTAGATTACCAATTATATACAAGCCTCTCAATTCTCTCTTCCATGATGTAGCTTGTTCATCACCCTCTATTATAATTATATCTCTTCAATATTTGTTTGGGAGTCCTCTAATTGTGATCACAGTTTATCTGATGGTGTACCTACTTAAGTGGAAGAAGGATTTTATTAGCTGCTACTCTGATATTCTTCAAGAGTACTCTATTGATGTATGGATTTGGGTATTACTTAAATCATGTCACACATTTTTTGTTCTTAATTTACATTACAAGTTGATTCTTTCATGGATAGATCATATATTTATGTTTTTATATCCACCTCCATGTCGATATGATGTATATTGAAAACCTAAAAATGGTTTTAGATGTATGTATTCCATGACATGTCAAAATATTAATTATTAATTACGAACATGTTATTAAAATTTTAGAAATAGAATTATTTAACCTGAGAAATAAAAGTGAAAACTCATATTTATTTTTTAATAATATATCCTTGATTTATTGTATATATCTTTTTGATCCATTAGAATATTTTAATTAGGTTATAGATTTGGTGAACGATTCCATGTGGCATTCATCAATAATTATGGATTTTTGGGTTAAACATATGAAGGACCATAGAACGGTGGAATCTGTGTTCTTATTAATGGTTTCATGCATAAAATGGGGAGATTAACATGACCATGCACAAAATTGTTATAAGTGTCCAGTGTAGGATGTCTCTATTGAGACTATGACTTTTATGGACTCAACAGAGCATGGTGGAGGGAATAGTGGGCTGAAAATTGCAATGGGTTTTCCTATACGTCTTGTCCCATCCCCATGGCCATTCTCATACACATGGTATTATCAATTCCACTACATCCATGGTGGACACTACCAATCCATGGTGTTGGAAGTTTTATATTTCTGAAATGGATGAATCAACTACTAGGTCTTCCAGGGACGATACACCTATTGATTTTTTTTGTCATGTGGTCTTTGTATGATGGTTATTAATGGACCCTAGTCTTGTTTTCTTCTCTAAACCTTCATTTTAATTTCTTATTTAAGTGATCTGATAGACCTAAGTGAGATCCAGATGATCTGTCTTAATTTTATCAACATACATAAATGATATCTCTCTTCCAGATATGTTCTAGTTGAGTTATTTTTATATGTTCATACTACAGGACCCCAAATTCTTATCAGCTTGTGTATTATGTCCAGTTGTTCAAAATTAGATTTGTTTGAGGTTGGTGGTATCATGATATATGTTGATATTATGATTCATTTCATATGTATCTGATGTGTGGATCCACAAGTATAATGTGACATTGGCCTCTTATAATTGGAAATTGAATTTTGAACCAAAATTAAATGTGTTATACAGTTCCATGGACATTGAATTTCATATTTATATGTAAAGAGTAATAAATTATTCACCCATTAATGTGTGTCAACCATGTAAAATATAAATGAAATCATTTTAGTGAAAATGGGAGTGTCATGGCCTCAACTACTGATTAATATTAATAGAATGATGCTTAGAGTGTACCCTATATATAAGATAATTGAATTAAATGACTGGTTGATGAAATTTTATTTTATGATTAATTAATGAATCCTGTGTCATCAAATTTTTATGGATAACCATCTAATAAATCAATGAACATGTGTTCACGATGTTATTAATATGTGATTATGAAATTGATTATATTCCCATTATTACATACGAATGGGGGACCTCTGAAATTCTTCCAATGATTTGGTATGCTCGTTATTATGATTATTACTATTTTGGGGCCTTGGTGCAATTCCAAGGATATCATATGCCCATTATTTTAATTATCACTATTAAGAGACAATGATAGGATTGTAAGGATCTTGTTTTCTAATTATTATAATTATTACTATTGTGGGACCTTTGGGGGATTCCAAGGATATGTTATGTCTGCTAAAATTATTATTACTATTGGGGGACATTGATGTGATTCCACGGATCTTATAGTCATAATAAAATGACTATTAATTATAGGGGACACTGATTTGAATCCAAGGATCTTGAGTTCCTATATACTTATAATTATGACTATGATATTGTGGATAGAGGCATTCAACACTTTTTGATGAAGGTATAATTGACCTTTGGTACCATTATGAATATGTGCCTTGATAGAATTTATTATTTATACATTTTCATGTCACAAATTATTTTCCATAATTAAAAATTAGTACATATGTCACTTCGATTGGATAAGATTTCAGTATTGTTGGGGATGGCCTACTATGTTTTATACACACCATTCATGGGCCACCTTAGTACTCGATTAAATTTCATGGTTGCAGGTCATAGAAGTGTTAAGGGACCTATAATTGATCAATGAATGAGTATATAGGGATTAGAACATATATGGGGGGATTAGTATTGGTCATTGAACTAGTTTGGATTCAAATAATTATTTTTAATTATTTTGTGGATTTACCTACATTACATTAGGATATTATTTTTAATTCATAAGAAGTGTGTGTTTTGTATTATTTTTTACATTTCTGGATCTGTTCTTGTGATGGTATATGATTGATATTATTATTCCAATTTCTATAATTATTTCTCCACATATTAGAGGGTATATTATTGATTCCAAGATTTCATGTATGTATTTTTTATAGTACAAAATATTATCATTTTCATTTAAATTGTTAATTATTACCTTTACGTTATAGGTTTTTTTTCATATATTGAATGATACGTTTATTAATGGAAAATTAAAAAAAAATGATCATTTTTAGATCAAATTTTCATCATGGAAATTCTTATCTCACTGTAGAATGACCATATTATTCATTTATGTGTAAAATATAAAGAGATGATCTAAAATAGTGGCAAAATTACATTAAAATGTAGATTTATGGAATAAATGGTATTGTAGATGTGAAATAAATAACTGATTAGAAGATAATGTTTGATAATTTACACTCATAGGTGGTTCCATAATATTCACAACATGACTATATGTGTCACACTATAGACATGTCCATAAAGACACAGTAATGATTAGTTTCACATAACGATCGATGAAAGACACCACCTTTTGAACTAGATCTTATATTCAACACAAGTAATGTCCCAAAAATCATTATTTGACGCATTAAATATTGAAAATTATTTAAAACCCATAACTCTAATTCCAATTAATTGAATATCGAGCTATTTATCTTAGAACCATGATCTAGATATCAATGCTTGTGGTGATGTTTCACTATGTATAATTGCCCACCAATTATACTTCTTGACTTTAATAAAACATTATTTTTTATCCGTCCCAATTAAAACCTAAAATATATGATTAAGGGGTAAATCATTATATAATGGGTGATGTAGAATATGTGGGAATGTGTTGTGGAATTTTTTTCATATTTTTTTCATGTATTTTAATCATTTCAGTAATAAATTTATTCAAATTGTTTCCTCATTATATCCCTTGACCATTGAATAGAATATATAAATTCACCATTAAATTCATGAATTTAATTTCTTTAATATATTTCATGACTATTGAATAGTCTAGTGTAATTAATTTAAAAAAACATCAGAAAATTATTGATTCAATAATTCCCTAATGTACTTGATCATGAGAAATGAGGGATTTTTAAATTAATATGGGGATATATAGACCATGTATCCTCCTTATCTAAACTCTAAAACCAATCATGAAAACCCAAATTAATTTATTATTATAGTTTCACATTATCCATAAATCAATAGAATTCTAGAACACCATTCTAACTACTTTCAAAATCCAAACATGCTTTATTGTCAACCTCATTCATTATAACCTCAAATAATTTTTTTAAATTTTGTAACATTACATATATCACATTTTTGGGTTTGAAATAAAGATTTTAACATGAATTATTTCATTTACACATTTTTTATTTTAATATAATTAATTAAAATTGGATAGTTTTGTAGGAAACTAATGAATCCAGGTTTGTGGAATCATTTCTTGCATCATTGCATAGGGGAGTCAGAAAAAGGTTTTTAGGTCCTTAAATTTTTAAATGTTTATTATAATTTCCATTTCTATCATGGTTTCCTTTCACACTATAATTTTGGGATTAAATTATTAAATATAGATTCACAATACAAGATCAAAATGGAAAAACATATTTGAGCTCAATCCTAACTATGAAAAATTTTAAATGAAAAACAATGATTAATAATCAATGGATGGAGACGATGATAATCTAGATACATAATGAGTTAAACCATGATATCTTAGGTATTTGACACTCATTGAATAGGGGTGGACATCAAAAATTGGATCACAAATGTAAGTAATTGTTCCACCTGTCAAATCCTACTATTTCAAGATTAAATTCCCATTAATCTTATTGATCAAAAAGGATGTGTAGTTCACCATACCACCACAAGAAGACCCAAATTCACACATAGGAATCATTCTCTATCAATCTGGTACATTTCAATTATATATATTTTTTTATATATATTTAGTGAGAATTCAACTCAATAAATTCTCAAAAAAATACATTGAATGATAATGGATTTAGAGATTGACAACCTATTCCATCCCTACATGGTATGATTAGGTATGTGATATCATTACATATTTCTTTTCACCCTCAAAATCCATGGATATTATGGTATAAATGTTAAATTACAATCAATTTATTGGTAACTCAAATTACATTTTTTTAATGATTTAAGGATTTAATTATTAAATACTCTTATCACAATATTGATATATGTATGTTAATAAAAACATTTTATAAGTTTTTTTCCCTAAGAAAATAGGTTCATCATTAATACTATGACTATCAGATAATTTAATAATAGGTATCTTTATTGATTTTAATATATACTGAATTAAATAACAAGAAACATATTCTAGTGGAATGGAGAATGAAAAAAATGGAAAGTGATGAATATTGTGGAAAATAGTTGTATGGTTTCCCAAATGGAATCCATGACAAGATATATGTATGCAATAATGGATCTCCAAAACTCCCATGGTACATATAATGAAGATAAAAATTATATTGATTATAAAATAATGTAATTTCTTAGGTTTATAAAAAATAGTAATCTCAATGGTATCCACCACGACCAAATAGATACAAAAAATTATGACCCTAGGGTGATTCACATTCATGTAAAATATATACTATTGAAGATACAACTAACATATTCATGATAACAACTGGGTCCGTAATCATGTAAATAAAAAAATACTCAATAAAAATATCAGAGGACAATATATAGGGATTAAAGTTGTCCAAAGCAATAATAAAGATATAGAGAGGTCAAGATGAGTTTTACTGTTATACAAAAAAGCACACCTATGAGAATATTTGACTGATATATCCTTATGATGTGGATAAATCATGGATTAAAAATTTAAATTGATCACGAGAAAATGATAAAAATAAGATAAATAGGACATTGAAGAGCTGGAAAAGATGAAAAAGGAAAAATCTAATGATAGAATGTCAAGGGAAGAACACCATCTTCCATAAAAGACAAATATAACCTTTATAGAGAGAGATATGATGGAAAATGTTGATGTGAAGAGACCAAAAATTCATATTATATTTTAAATCTATCATATTTATATTCTTTTTGAATAATAACCTTCCAATATTCCATCACACTCAATGTTTACGACTGATCCAGTGAAAAATAATTTATTGTTTGATGAAACTGGAACAACCGTTCTCATGAGATAAATCTCTAATTTGGTGTTAATGAATATACCAAATAAGAAATAAGACCACGATAATTAATCATTCCCAATATTAATTGGTTGTATTATATTTGGAAAATATTTATGTAATTTAGCTGTGATTTTCAATATTAAATCACACACCCATTTCAGAGGCATGCGATTAGTGTCTTGAATCCCACATGATTCAAACATCAATTGGAAGATTTAATAGTGAAATTTCCAAAAGTAAATAGTGAATAAATTGTGATTGAAATTGATATTTTTTTTCTACCTCATGGATTTATTTGTGATAGAAAGAAAAGATGATATGACACCCCACATTCAAGGAATATGGTATTTTGAAATGGGAATATTATTAATCGATGTACAATGTGGAGGGAAATGTTTGAGGGTGGGAAGAAAAATAATAAATGCACAATTATATACAAAGATATGAATGAATCTATAATTAAAGATAATTAATGTTATAAAGCGAAACATCATTCTATTTTAGAAGTAAGTCAAGAGGTACATGATGTCTTTGAAAATGAAGAAGAAGAAAAAGATAAAAATAAAAGGTAAAAGATCATTATCAATGGTGGAACAAATTCTACACAAAAAATTTATGAAATGAGAGAAATTTTGGATACTGAACAACCTGAATATTAGATTTAACGGCCTAAAAATTAATTGGTGGAAAATCATAGTGGAGGTTGAGAAGGTCATTCCCTAATGAAGAATGAAACTGTTTTTAGAACAAGGAAGGTGTCCCATTTAAATAGGAAAATAAAAAATGAGATTATTTATGGACCTCAATCTTGAAAATTCATTTAAATCATCCATCACATAATCTTAAAGAGGTAAGGACATGGTTAAAATACTGAACATACGCACTTACTTGAGGCAACATGTGATTTAATGATATTTTTTAAATCTTTGATTCACACACAATACCCCCCAAAATCATATAAAATTTAAGAATGTAATGTATAATCACTTATTTACTACCTTATTTAGGTCCATCAATGCATTGGAAGGAAAACCGTTAAAAGGCCTACTTGAAAAATACATGTCATGATATCAACACATGTCAGGCGATCCCAATTCATGTTATGAACCTAGAGTAGCTAAAACCTAAATTGTTTATTTTAAGCAATCACTGAGAGGGGAGTAAATACATAAATTATTGATTTTTTAATTTCATTCCCCACATTAATTTTTTAGAACATGAAATTCCCAATAGAATTCACTTACATGAATCTTTTTTCTTTAATCAAGAGATCTATGATACATGATCATCTTAGGATAACTATCATATGATGTTTTAAAATTTATTTCTCAAACAATTTGAAGATGAAAAATTATTGAATGAATAAGTAGTGATAATCAAGGGTATTGGGATTTTATATATCAATATTTAGGGAGAATGGTTTATTCATAAGACTAAAAATTTTCTATGATTTTTGTATTCCTTTAATTTTTAATATTTTCATTAATCGGTCTTATATTTAATATTCATTACCTTGAGTAATTTTCCTAACAAAATCTCTTTATTCCAAATAATATTTAAAAACCAATATTTATCTTTCCTTTATATATTATATTCATTAATATGCTCCAACATGTTCTATTATAGAACATTCTTGGCATCTTATTAATGCTAAAACTGAATAGAATCACTTTTAATTTGATTAAAGAATTATATTTCACAACCATTTACCCAGGGACCCAATTTGGCATTAAATTTTACATTTACCCATATAATAAATAAATAAAATTAACAGGAAATGCTCTAGGATTCAATAAAATTATATCCTTTCCTATAATACTCTTCGTCTGGTTTATGATATTATAAATAATTTATGAGGTGGGAGAGGTTGACTATTTTTTATGTTGATTAACTTGAATGGGGACATTTTTTTGGGATTATCTATATTTTCAAAATATTCCTTGTTATTATTCTAGATTAATATTCACCTATATTAATAATATATATATAATATGTTGTGACTTATAAGGATCAATAATTTCTTTTTCTAGACTGATTATCTTTTTATCATATATGGTTAGGTTGAGAATGTGATATTTTTCTAAAGTGTAACATTAATAAAAGGAAATACACACACACACAAATATAATAAAAAAATTGATAAAAATATAGAGGGTGACTTTTTCACAATTATCTCTTTTATAATTGTCTTAAATTTATCTTTGGTGATAGGGAGTTTATTTATTCATCATTTTAGAGGTATATCAATGGACAGATATTTTGATATCATTAACCATAGTCTTGATTAAAACCTTATTTTTAGGCCGTAATTTATTTACTACCCACCTACCATAATCCTAAAAATCATTTGAACCATAATGAAAATATCTCATGAGTTACTATGTTATCAGTCATTAGATATTGGAGATGCAAGATGGGTTGAACGATATGGTATGTTACATGTACATGAGGTATGAGAGACTTTAACTTTTATTTGATACATTAATAATGAGTGAAAAAAATAAAGTTATGTAAATTAAAAATTTCTTTCATATTAATAATTATTGGAAAATAAAAAATGGAAGAATGATGTGGTTTAATTTTTTTTAAATATAATAGTAAAATATACAGTCGACAATTTTTAGTGAAAATTTAGGAGTTAATGAACATTTCCTATGTGATGACAGGATATTAAATTTCCCACATAACCAACGGAGTTTATTACCATTTAATTTAAAGAATTTTATTATGATAATCCAATTTTTTATGTTGATAATTCATCATAGTAGACATTTTTTAATTCAAATGGGTGGGAATTTGATACAATTATTGTATACATATAATTTTGATAATAAAATAATTTTTTTGTGAATTAAATTGATAATATATTCTCAAATATGTAATTATTTATTAACTAATTAATGGATAAACAAATATAGGTAATTTAATAATAATTAGATACAACCGATCAATATTTTCCACATAGAAAGACTTCCCTCGATGCAGGACAACCATAAGATGATTTTGAGGCATTAAACTAAAGAACTGAGCATATTTTGAGGAAACAATATTACAAAATGGCCATTAAAACCATGAATAACATTAAGTATATGAAATTGAATTATGATGTGATTAAAAATATTGAAAACATTCACTTTATGGTGGTACCCAATGATTCACAGTATGACTATATGTGTCATGCTATGAACATGACTAGGAAGGCGCATCAATGAGTAATTTGATATAACTTTGGATATGAAACCATATTTTCTGACTCAGAACTACCATTTATTAATGGGAGTAACCTGATAATCATTAATAGGAACATTCAATGTTGAATAAAATCTCGATCGGGTGACCACAATTCAAATAAATTAAATATAAAACTTCTTCTATTGGGATCACAGTGTGGTGATCAAAGCAAGGGGTGTGGTGTTGTTATTTATATTGCTCTACCAGTTTTTCTCTTTGATTTTAGTTAATATTTACTTTTCTTTTATCATTATGTCTTACTCCCCCAATACTAGGATGATGTGGTATCTCACTATGTGTTGGGTGATGTTGAATAGGGGAAGGTGCAATGGGTTTTATTTTCCGATTATTTTTTCATGTGTTTATGTTTTTTTAATGATAATTTTATTTATATTTGTTTCATATTTCTACCTCATGAATGTTTTATAGAATTTTTAAAATACAATTAAAATTAAAAAAACTAATTAACCTAAAATATTTCATACCCCTCGAATATTCATAGGGAAATTTCTTTAAAAATATATTGTCAAACTTTTGATTTAGTTATGCCCTAATGTACATATCCATGGGAAAGATGAATTATTTCATTAAGGATGGGATAACATGTCCAAGGAACTACCTTGTATCAACTCTGACATAGTTCTCACACAATCAAAATAATTTCATAATCTATTTACACCCAAACCCTCAATCAAAAAAACACTATTATTCCATTTATATTATTTTTAAAAAACAATACATGCATCCTTTTGTCACTCATTATTTAGAAAAAAAATAAATTGTTTTTAAAATCCATTAAAGTACTTGCATTATATTTTGGGGTTTGAACTCGAACTCTCCACTTGTAATATTTTATTTCCTAGCCATAAAGTTTGAATTTAATATATATAATTTAATAATGTTATCCCCGTAGGGAACTAACACCCCTTGGAAAAGTCAAGTCTACCCCATGATATTCTTTTAGACCTTCACCATTTTTAAGAGCTTCTTGTGTGTGGGGAGAATTTTTAAAAACAATGTAGAAAATAAATATAGTTTCCAATTACTAAACAATGTTATGGATATTTAAAAACTTTATTATAGATTTTTCCTTCTAATTTCTATTTTGGATTGATTGAAAATAGACTAGATGTAATCAAAACTGGGAATAAAACTTACTTTATGATTTAGTTAAACCATATATGTGTATTTCCATTTTTACCATGGGTGGGATTACATTTTTGATTTCCACTATTAAAATTGACTAATTTCAATTTGAGGGATGCATTTCAGTTTTAATATTTATTATTTATGAGATTTTACTCATGTACTGGTATGAAATGAGGGTGAGTGTGAATGAATCATAATAGAAACATAGGGATTCCCCATTATGTGTATTTATTTATGATAAGTATTAAATTAAATTTTATTCACTTATAAATTGTAAATTATTGAAATAAAATAGTATAATGTAATTTATGTTATCATATATCTCAAATGCGATTTTTTTAATTTTCTATATAATGGTTAAAGGAACATGTTAGTAGAAAAATATCACCATAATTACATATAGTAATATCAAGAGAGTGTATTAATGATAACTCCCATGTAAAAGTATATCCATACCTCAAGAATCTCTATAAAATATAGGAGATTACTAACTCAGTTTCAACTTATTGAGAGTTATGATATCGATAGAGGGAGGAACTCCATGAGATGAGAAAACCATGTTGGAATTCATCAATGATTTGTATCTATGACACCGTCCAAACTTTTTTTTTGGGAAAACTTCCACTTGGTATTGAATTATATTTAGAATTTTTTAAAAACATCCTTGACCATCAAGATACCCCTTTAGAGAGCATAGTGAGACTTGCATCTTATATGTATTAAAGATCAACGAAGTGATAGTGAGACATTTTGGTCATGGTAGACTATTATATAGGAATCAATTGAAATTAATCCCAAGATATGTTCTTTGATTTTTGATTTATAGATACGTTGGGGGAAGATAATGTCATGGAGTTCATGTACCTCATGGAGGGAAGTACATATGTGATGGATTATGTTGCATGTTTTATGAAATTTTTGCGTTATTTTTTATAATTGGTAGAGAATGAGATAGAAAATGTGAACCAAATTAAATTACTCCATATATAAGATATTAGTGAATAAGTGAATGTGCGTGTATCTAAATTTTCTATTCTATGGTGGAAAATGAGTCCCCTATCAAATAGAGAATATCAAAAATGTCCTCGAGTGGTCGGAACAAATTTCTAACTATGAGAGTTGGAATGGAAACCCGATATGCCAGTAAAGTGAAGGCCCAAGCGAAGGAAGGGGTTTTAAATGTCAATGGAATTGAAATGCGAGTATGGGATGTGACAACTATTGTTGAGGGGGTTGATCCCATTAGTAATTTACATCATTTTTTATGCATGGATGATGAGGAAACAGTGGATATAATATTGTATTCTGGAGAAGAAATGGAGGTGGAATCTCTTGTGACCGGTGCTTCAATAGATGAGGGTTCTACAATCATGGAAAGAACTATTTGGTTGACTCTAATAAAGATCATAGGGATTGGATCAACAAGTAAAATTATATATTTGTAAGAGGTTTCAAGGTAGGTAAAATCAACAAAGAGGAATACTTGCAAGCATGGGACAGACAGGTGCGTCAATTTGAAGACCTCATAAAGGATGATCCAGAAGCATCGATAACCTCTTTGTTCTGGGTACTTCTTAAGGATAAAAAATTCAATAGGCTTAAATTTTCATATAATATTTATGTGTTTTCTTGGTGTTTCTCACATTTTCCATAAAAGTGTATCTGGTTTCAATAAAAAAATGAAGTTGGTTGGTATGATGTGTTTCTTTGAGAATTTTTAACAGGGTATTAGTGGTCACAAAATAATAGGATATAAATTAATGTTTTGTTTTAATTATGGAATTTTTAGGAACATGTGACCATCTTGTGATGAAACACCATTAGAATACAGATCTTGCAGAAAGATGAGTCACCTATAGAGGTTTTATGGGAAACCATAATTGATTATTGTTAAGGAGGTGTTTACATAGCCACATAATACTGGAATGGGATAAAAAAAATTGTAATAGAAAGATAGATGGAACTCTAGATGTCATATCAGAAGAGGTTAGTGATGTTGTACCCTAGGACTAGGGAAGTATTACTAGAAGAGTTATTGAAATCCAAGGGTTATTGGCTAGGAATCCATTCTAAGGAATATGAAAACTTCATTCCATAAGGTTTACTCCTACCAACCAATTTTTCAATCCTTTAACGATGGATTTTTTATTTTTGGTGGATTTTAATTTATAATATTATTTTTTGATATTGGATATTCACATAAATTTAATTATTTTTTATTCATTGAGAACTTTATATTCTTTTAAGTGTAATGATATAGGGTAATTAACATAGATAAATCACTATCCAAATAGATTGAGGGAATTTACTGTAGTATTCAATGTTCTAGGAATGTTCGTGGATACCAAAACCATTGTAATGTTTATTTTCATAAAATGAAAAAATATTTTATTAACAGAATATATTTGTTACTACAATTTCAAGATCATATTGACTATTCCTGCTATTAGAGACTTTTCACATCCTCTAATGGTAGTATCTATGTTTATGTGTAAGGGTGGGATTTACTATAAGTTCATTCGTGACCTGACCATCAAAAAATCGGTGGAATTATATTCTATGCTTCCTAGGTTATATTAGATGATGTCCTATAACACTATGAAGTGAATGTTCTAGTTTTTAATGAAATACCAATTTTTGTTACAAAGGATTTATTTAAATTTCCATAGAAGTGTGAGATTGAGTTCACTATAGAGATCATTCTTGGCGTATAGATAGTTCGTATTCCAACTTATTAATGTCTCTATTAGAGATTAGAGAATTAAAATTACACATGGAACATATGGAGGATAAGGGATTATTATAGACGTGTTTCTCACCACAGGTTTCCCTAGTCATATTCTCCAGAATTTATGATGGTTCATTGAGGATATCATTGTATTATAAAAGGTTAAAATAGGTGTTGAAAAAAATAGATACCCACTTCCACTAATATATGATCTTATGAAACATCTCAAAGGATTACATGTGTTTTCCAAGATTGAATTATGATAGTATTATCACAAGTTTTGGGTAAGGCCTTCATATATACCATGTAGTATCTTTAGGATACGTTATGTCCTATATAAATGTTTAGTCATCCAATTTTCCTTGATGATATTTTTCCATTACTTATGGACATGATGAATTGAGTTATCCACAAATTTATTTATAAATAATTGTCTAATTTTTAAAGATATCCTAATGTACACAATGTTGGAGGAGGATCATATATGGAATCATTATATTGTTTTTGAAACTTTAGATAATTCTAATTATATTCCATGTTACCGATGTTTTACATTAATAGTGAGTAAGAGAACTTCTTATGGAATGTGATATATTAATATGGGGTGTTAGTGGACCTTGAGTAGGTGATTGTAATAGATTTTTTGGAGATAAAACGGAATATTTTTGTGATATATTTCATTCTTGATTTGGTCAAATATTATAAATAGGTTATTCATGACTCATCACACTTGTCATCAAAAATAGAAAATATACGAAATGAATAGATGCTGAATTTATGGTTTATTTTTTGAGAATTTATTTAAAGATTTGAAAAGATAACTGTACTCCACACCTATTCTGATATTACATGACTTGAATAAGAAATTTAACTTGTATTGTGATGCATCTTGAATTTGGATGAGAGTTTTCTTGATGAATGATAGTTATGTGGTATAATATAGATCCAGATAGTTTAGGACACAAGAATAAAACCATCTAAAACATTACATGTAGATAGAATATATAGACTATGAATTGATATTTTGGTACCATTATTTGTTTGGTGACAGGCTTGTGGTATATACATAACATAAAAACCTGAATGAAATTTACTCTCTTTGTGATTTGAAGATATTAAAGTATATATTGGATGACTACTTGTACTATATTGATTTTGAGATATCATATAACATAAGGTAAGGTAACAAAATTTCTAATTAATTGAGAAGAAAAAATTAGGTGAAGGTATTGTAAAATTATTGAATTTAGAAGAAGATGACATATCTTTTTGTAGATATTTAATTTTATATATGGAGTATCTAAGTTGATAATCTTTTACATCTATATACATATATTATTTATTTTTTCAAAGGATAAGGTGGTGAAAATTATAAAAACCCATTTTCTTAGTCATGAGGGACAATATAAATGCTGTTGAGATGTTTCAAATAAGTCATCGATGGTTATGTTATTTATACTATTTATGGACGTATCTCAGTTTACCTAGGTATTCACAAGGAATCGGTATATGACTATCATGTAATGATGTAGTTGGTAAGACCACGCTCAACCATGATATATCTTTAAATTCATAGGTAGTGTTGGTGGCTAGGGATAAATAAAGTTGTATCACATTTTCTCATATGGTGCACCACCTATAATTAATTGAAGATATAAAACTAGAATCATACTGGACCTATAGATATTTTTCTATACATGAGTGGAAAAGGGATAATTCCATTATATAATTTTTTTCTCATTTTCTAGGGAAACCGGAAAATAATTATATTTTTTAACTTATAAATGATCAGTTGAGTAATGTATCTCATATATTCCCAATTCCGGAGACTTTTTATTTGTATGATATGGGAATGATTTACATTCAGGGGATAGCATGTATGTAAAGAGTACCTAAATGTATAGTTTCATATAGGTATTCCCTTATTACATCAATCAATTAATATGTATTATCTAAATCACATAGTATACAGGTACTCTTGATATATTCTTATCATAAAAAGACTGAAAAATTGTCTAAACATACTTTTTAGATTCAATATGAAATGTTAAGTGTCAGTTTTTTGGATATTGGTGGTTATTAATAAAGGAACATGGATTTTAATACATTTATAGACCCCAAGCATTATTTCTAGTAGATATATTTCATTCCTTGTATTTTGTTCCCATATGTGTCAGTTAGAAGTTGTTGAATCTGTTCTCAACCGGCATTGTATCCTCTGTGAGACTTCATAAGAAGTTTATTTGATTATAATATTTAGAAAAACATTTAGAGTGGACATAAGATGTATATTGATCATCAATATAGACTTTATGATTTTTAGGGTAATGTTTAATCTGTTATATGTGTGTTAATAGGGTTTGAAAGTCTCTTTATATATATTCAAAGAATATATATGCCTAGGTACATTAGAATATATTAGATTGTGATGAATATCAATGTGGTGGATTATACATTGGTCCTTCCATATTGTTTTAGTTAAATGAATGACATATTTCATATGTAATGACATTGATAAAATTATCATTATCAATAAAATTTAATTAACATAGATTGTATTGTGCAAGATACTAATGCATCATTTGATTTGAGTCTATTTAATGTAGTTTGATAGAGGGAAAAGATCCTATATGGAAACAAGATTCCACTGATATGAGAGATATAGAAGCAAGGGAAATTCCAGAATGATATATGGGAGTATGAGACATATATATAGGCCTAATATCCGGATTTGTTCATTGGTGATTATCGGTGATGAAAAGAATGACTATTTGAGGATGAGTAGTAACACCTCCTCCAGGAGATCACATATATAAAAATTTCAGATCAATAAAGTCAAGATGAGATATTTCATGAGTTGGAGTGGAGTAATTTTCCTTATAGACCACAAACAAGGTTGGTATCTCTACATCATATTACATTTAATGTTGGTTATAAAAAACCATGTATTTTCCTATATATAGTAACCAATCACTATGGTCAATCTCTTGGAAATGGAGTGAACTAAGCCACTATGGTGGTGGTAATCACCTCCATATCTTTGTGTTAGCAGTATTGGATTTTTGAAAAGGCCAAGATGACTTGTTGGTCATTAAGGGACGTTAAACATGTTGATTATTATGGAAAATTTTAATAATCAGAGGGTTTTTAATTTATACCGGGCACATTTTATTCTCTAAGAGTGTAGTTAATGTCTATTAATTTTTATTACATTAACTAAAATTTTAATAATAAAGGGTATAAAGATGAACAATTTAATATCAAATATAAGTAAGTATAACTATTTTATACTCTAGATCATATTGATAGTCCTCATTAATTAAATAATTATAATTTAAAATTAGTTATTTTCATCCCATAATTTTTTCCTAATTTTAAATGTAATTATCATATATTTATTTTATATTAGTATGTTGAAATTTATTATAAATATATAATAAATTTTTTTAATTATTTTTTATTCTATTAATTAATATATTTAGTTAATTGAAATGGATAATCAATTGTTTTATGACATTTAAGGTAAATAAGAATATATTAATAATAATGAAGGTGAAATATGGATTTCTCTAGAAACATAAATGTCATTGTGTTTCATCCCTAAGATATGTAAAAGTTATTCCCTTTTCTTATTAAGTAGAGTTTATAGGATTTCGGTAAATATATGAGTCATGCAGACCCATATATAACGGTCATTCAGAGTGAGTGGATCAAAAATTTCAAAGTACGACAATTCAAGAATGTATCTTCATCAAATATAAATATATAACCTGTACCTAAAATTGATATGTAAATGATAAATCCATTTCCACTTAGAGGATATTATCCAAGGAATGAAGTATTTATGAGTATTTTCTCAATACGTAGGAGTCCCTCTAAGGAAATTTGGATTTATTTTCAGTCCATTAGGCAATATGTAAGAGTCACCCAATTATAGAAAATTTAACCAATCAATCCTAGGGATTATTTTTTTCATTATAAAATTAGAGAAACATAAAGTGGAACACCATATAACAATATATTTTAAGAGGACGTGATACAATTTTTAAATTATAAAGGAATAACATTCCATAGTTATGAAAGTTTCACTATAGTGAAGTATAAAATTTCGTGGCCAGTACCCCTTCATGGAATAACACATATATAAATTATTTAAAAAAAATGCAATATGAATTACTACGTTTTTATCCAATAAAATGCATGGATTATATTTTATTAATCTATAAGAAGAAAAAAAATGATCAAAGGATATTTGAAGAAGGTGAAAAGAAATTAAAATTTAGATTTCAATAAATAATATCGGATAAAATCTTCGAAGGATCACTAACTCATTGAATCATTCTATTTCCTATATATATAAGGTTATAATCTCATTAAATAGTTAAATTCCAATACCACTAATAAATATTAAACACATCATCTAATCCGTTTTAGAGGTTACACCCATAGTTATTAGATTATTTCACAACATAGTCTTTGACATTGAAACTATGTGTTTTACATTTTTTTGTTCAATAATCACTTTCTTTTGTAATTTTGATTCTTAAAAAAAGAATTTTTGGTATCATTTTTTTAATATTTCTTTATATTCAAAATTAATTATATTTATTTTTAATTTTTATATATCTTTATTTATTAATTAATAGAGAATAAACAATTTATTTATTCTTCTGTTTGGAATATTTTTATATGATTTTCTAAAATTTCATTCAGAGATACAGTAGATTGTAGTTAAAATAGATTATGTGATAGTGGTCCTTTTTAACTAGATATATATTCTTCAGGTAAAAAAGAAAAACATTATTTTATTTTTCTCCAATAATAAATTTTTTTGAATTGTTTATTTTTCAAACAAAACATAAGTAAAAAAACACTGATAGCTTTTATAAGAATTACATGTGACCGTTGTAGCATAATAATTGAATTAATTGATATCAATAAAAGTAACCTCATTATTAAATTTATAAAAATGAAATCATTTAGTAAAATACTTCCTTGTGAGTTTCATTTTTTAATTCATGTAAATTAGTTGGTTTCACTTAGATTTTCCCTATACTAATCCCAATCTAAACATAAATAAGTAAGACATGGGTAAAATCACTGGCCTGAGATTTTCAAGCTTGTAGAAATTAGTATGAGATCAATGCTAACTTAACTACCACTCATGAATACCAATAATGTATATATTACCCTTATATATTATGTTGATGTTATGAGTGGTTTTAGGTATTTGTTACGACAGTAGAATCACATAATTTTTAATATAATATTTTTTTAGGTTTTCATAATTATTTGTAGTTTTATACATATGGAATTTTTATAATATATAATTTCTAATTAAATTTATTATTTTTAAGAATGATCTCAAAATAATGTACTGATGAAATTAATGTGATGATAAATTAATAACATCAAAAAACTAATTAAAGAGATATAATGAATGATTATCTAATTATTAATTACTCAAAAAAAATTATTAATTATTATATATATTAAATATTATATATCTATATTATTGTAAAGATAAATTTATAAATATTATAAATTTACTCTGATTAAGAGAACTTAATTTTTTAATTTATCATTTCAACATAATATATTTCTAAAATTTTTGGAATTTTTTAATTGCTGATTTTTATTCAATATTGAAAATAAATTTTTAATAAATACGCTAACTATTAAGACAACATTATGATATATGTATGACGTAAAAATATATGAAATATTTTTAGTCAACCAAAATTCTCATAATTTTCTGAATAAAAAAATTAATATTAAAATATTGAATTTATAAATATATACTTGAGTTTCAAAAACAAAGGTTATATTTTATTTATAAAAAAACTATGATGGTCATTTTATGCTAATTACGTATTTAAAATTTTTCATTGAGTTTTATATTACTTCTCATGTTATAAAAATATTCATTTTTAATCATATTACAACAAAAATCATGGGAATTTAAAATATATTTGATTTTGTTGTAATTTGATTTCTATGTATATAAAAGGATAGAAACAATTTTCTGTATGTTATGAATACCTTTATTAAAAATAAATTTTATCCTTACATCAATTGAATATTTTAAATTGGTCATAAAATTTTAACGAACAATTTTTAATTTATTTAATATGGGACATTGCTTTTTTAATATTGTATAAATATGTTACTATAGTTAAAACAAATCTCTTAGATAAGAGTTTGATGTTGTAAACTAGTTAAATTAAGGTATTAGTTCATAAAAATTTTTAAATCCTTAAATTAAAATGGATAGTTATAGATTCAATCTACCATCATTATATACATTATAAATTTTTAACAATTAACGATACACTTTACAAGAACATGACTTCCCTCGTTATATTAAAAAAACTAAAAGTTAAAAAATTACACTCCTCTCACCTATAAAAGGACCACCTCTCTTCCCACGTTAGATTACACCATTAATTTAAATTATTATATAATATATAACTATATTAGCTCCTTGTAAAATATTTCTCACATTAGGGACCCTCTAGTCCTAAAAGGAATTCCGAAAACATTGATTTATAAGGGACTCTGTAAGTGAAGATTATAGATTTAAACATAACTGATATCTTCTTCGTGATTTTTATTCTATGTATTATTGATCTAAATGTTTTCATGGATGTATTTTATATTATTTTGTTCAAATTAATAATATTATATATAAGTTATATTATCATTATACAATAAAATGTTCTTACTCATTCAACCATTATAACATGTTCTTTATTTTTTTTTCCAACATGAACATTATTATAATGTGTAAATAGTTTAATATTTTGAAAAATTAAAAAAAATTAAAAAATATATTAAATTATAATTTATTTTTTTACAAAATTCTTGATTTTTATTATTTAGAAATATATATTTCAGAAAATTAAATCCATTTTTCATTCAATAATCTCAGAAAAGTGATGTATTAGCATTGCATGTAAACTATTGACATATGTTCCCTAGAATGGACCTGTGAATAAAAAAAATATAAAAAAATTATCATCTTATCATGAATATTATATTAGTGTTGAATCAATGAAAAATACTAATGCGATATAACAACTATACTGAATCATGTAAGGGAAACATAACATTTAACACATGGATGATAATGTCAAAAGTAATAAAAATTATATATGGGTATTATCAAATTTTAAAAGGATGGTGTAAATTAAATCAAGTATGAATAAAGTTAATATTAATTTTAATAATACAGAATAATTTATTATAATGGGATGTTTTAGCATGTTCGGTTAAGCGGAAGTCCAAGGTGAGGGGTTTTTAATTCAATTTCATCTTTTTGAGATATACTATATATTATTAATGATATTTAATTCATATGGTGCATATAACCCCTCCATGAAATATAAAATCAGAATTTACTTATCCACATGGTATATATTTTCCATATCATAGTATTTTTTGAAAGGGGTTTGGATTTAAAAATTTTAATAGGTTTCAATTGAAATTATTTATTTAAAAGTTATGAAGAAATTTACTTAACAATTTTCCCTCCATATCCATATTCCTTTTATTTAAGAATGATTCTTACCGATATAAAAATTATATTAAGGTCATTTTCAACTATATTTAATCGCATTAAAATTTTTTAAATCATTATCATTTTATCTCTTTTTATACGGTCCATTATCTACTTTTTCTACAAAGGCGTGAATATAATATTTTTAATATTTTCCACATAATATCATTTTCCCACAATATTGTCTATTATTTATTAAAAATATTAATTTCCTTTTTTCCATGGGTATTAAAAGAAAATCATATTAATATTATTCTATGAAATTTATAGTTTTTCAGAGTATCCCATAGAAACCAATATTAGTTTATGTTCTTTAAAGAATAATTTTGAATGATTTATGGATTTATTTTTCACATATATTAGCATCATTTATTTTTTTATATTTAAAAATATTTTTATCTAATAATTCCACTCAAATACTATATGTTGATGGGTTTTCATGATATTTTGAGTAAATTTTATAGAATACCATTTATTTTCCATGGGTTAAAGCTATAATGGAATAATGAATTATTTTATGTTCTTTTGGGATAAATAAGTATGGTTTATTATTATATGTTAGGGGTCCTATATACCAATTCAATTCATTGATTAGTTTTTTTTATATCATGATAAAATGATAATGCAAGGACATGATAGGGCCTTAAAATAAATAAACGTGCGGTCATGTTTGTGTTTTATCATAGTGTTATGATTAGTTGTACATTTTCCTTTTCCAAATTAAAATGTTATTCCATGTTTTAATAGTATTTTTCAATGGATTATGATTATTTCCACCAATTTTTAGGCAATTATATTTTTTTAATGATATGATGATATTCATTTTTTTATCCTATGATAAAATGGGATGTTCAATGATATAATTTCTTGGATAATGATTATATTCTTTGATTCTATAATATTTTAATTAGATATTAATCCGATGATTCATGTTTTCGAACATGCTTATGATATAAATCTTAACAAATCATTGATATATTTTACCTTTATTGAGTGTTTGATATCACCCCTTCTTTTGTTTTCCACATCCCTAAGAAATTATATATAAGGTTATGTATAAAAATATGTTTTTTGTAGATATGGTTATCTTATGTTTAAAATAAATATGTTTAAAAGTATATTTATTTATATATTCTTTAGGGACACTAAAATAAGGTTTTTTAGGATTGAGATATTATTTGTGAGATGTAATATTTAATGAAACTGATGTAAAATATATTGTTGTTTAGCCTGGGTTTCTCCATTGGAAATGTACTCGGTTTTGGATTTTTTTTGTGAATTCAGTAAAAAAACATGGGAACTTGAAATAAATAAAATATGGTTAAATTAAAACTAATGTATTGTAATCCTAGTATAAAAATACAGTGACTTGGATTAATGCTTCTATAGGATTTACAATTAAATTGCATATAGATGTCCACATTTATTCAATAGAGATATTATAAATTATTACTCACATTAACATCTTATATTTTTGGTAAATGGATGTATTGAAGAGAAACCATGTTAAAAATGGTTATAAAGGAAAATATGATGATTTCTCTGGTAAGAAACAAAATGGGACAATAACATTTGAATAAAACGTCATTGAAATGTTCACTCATCTATATTTACTAATAAAAAATAGCACAAATCTGTTACAACCCCAAATAGACTAAGAATGGAGAAACATACTAAAAAATCACTCACATAATAACATCCATCATATTTTTGTGGGCATTTTGAACCCATCAATTTCTCTAAAATTGATTAACAAAATAGAGAAGATATTTAATGATATATTTTTCTAATAAGAAATTTTAAATCAATGATATCCGACTTTATAGAAAAAACAAATTTTAAACAAACCACGATATACTATTGATATAATATTATTTAATGTGACAATTATCACTTTTCCATTGGATTGGAATATGTGATTAAGATATACTACGTTAGGAATAAATTTTTACATAAAAAAGTATAGAATTAATTCATTGTTAATCAATTTATTATAATTGAAATTAATCATCATTTGAAATTAAAAGGAATGTTTTATATAATTTTTATACCCATGAAAACAGTTTTTAATTAAAAGTATTTGATAATTGATATTTTTAAATTTTATTAATTAAATTAATATATAAATATTCGATAATTATGTAGCAGTACTGTATTGTTTATTTAGGAATGAAAAAATAATAAATTCAGTTTTTTATTAAAAATGTATTTTTCATAAAAAGTAGCTTTCATCAAATTTTAGACACTCATTTAAATTGGATTTTCCCCTTATATAAATAGATTCATGAAAAATGTATTGAATATTTTTAATAATGAGGTTCAAATTATGAAAATAGTTTTCTTTTATTTTCTTCATTATCGAAAAAAATTGTGGTGAATATTTGTCACATTGAGAAGGGAAAATACATAAAGAAGTTTAAATACATTAGATACGGTCTCAAAATCAACATTAAAGGTTCCCTTATTTCATTTTATACAATATATTCAGTTGTAGGCAACCAAAATACTAATTGAGTACAATTTTGATATAAATTTCTTCCATAATGAAATTTATATTATTTTAATTAATGAAAATTCAAAAAGGTCGCTCTATTGAATTTATTAGCTCAAAATTTATTACATAAGGATAAAAAGTGAATATTATTCATTATAAGAATTTATTTTAAATATAAACTAATTTCTATTACTTTTATTTTTTTAAATTTTTTTTGTGATGAAATTATAATCTTAAATTTCTACACAACACTGACATAGTTCTTGTGAAAAAAGAAGAAAAATTAGGTAAATGTTATTCAAAACTATATATGCAATATTTTTTGGTTGTGTTTTATAGATTAATATAGCTTATTAGTTTTATTTAAAATTTTATTATCTTAATTCCATTGTTTTAATTTTTTTCTAATATCAATTTATTTGAATAGTACATAATAGGAAAATAATTTCATTTTAGGATAAATGTACTAGAAAAATAAAAATAAAAACCATATAAACAATTAAATATGATAATTAGGAATAGAAATGGCATAAAATTCAATCTCGTTTCCATTTTTGATCCACTATTATGCTAATAAGTAAAATTACAACCCTTTAATATTATAAATGTAATTAATAAGTGTATGATTAAAATAGGTTATTAATGGGGTTAACCCAATGGATACGGTTTATAGAGACACCAAGAACAATCTATATTAAATTAGGTTAATTTTTTTTGAATCTATTCTTTATTTTTATTCTCATGCAATTTGGTTGAATTTTTATTGATAATGACTTAACTATATCACATAGGGATGAAATATGGATATTATAAATATGTTCTTTACAAATATAGTCATTGGAAATATGGCCCTCCCATGTATGATCATTGGTTTTATATTCAATATGCACGCTAATTTCATGTATTGTTAAGTAGTATATTTAATTTAATATAACAAACAAGAATATAAAATTATAATAACGAACACACACATATATATCTATGTTACCTATAAATATAAATATAAATTTAATTAATATATTATTTTTTATATATATACAATAAAAACATGTTTTTAGCATTGATGGAGTTGTAAAATTAATGTTTGGAATATATATCATTATTTTAACACTTTTTGTTAAAGAATATTTTGTATTAATTTATTAATTATTTTTTAAATAACCATTTCAATTAGTACTATAAAATTTAATCCTTATATATTACAATTCTCACTATTAAAATAATATTTATAAACTAAAATATTGTTATTTTTATTATTTCAAATTGATATGAAATAATATAAATAACACTTAATTTGTTTAAATGAGATTTATCAATAAAAGATGTTTTATTTATAATTTTTATTTTAAATTATAATAAAAATATACAAATTTAATATACATAATTATTGATAAGTAACATTATATTTAGATTTATAATGTCAATATTATTTATGAATTATTATTATTTCTTTTCTAAACTTAATGTCTTGGAGTTGAATTGTGAAAAATACCAATTTTACAAAATAATGCAACTTTTAGGTCCTATTTAATACGTATTCCATGAAAAATATTGAAAAAGTTTTATATACAAAATATATTTTGAAATGATAAATTATGTATTATAAGATAAAATGTTAATATATAAAAAACATTCATTACATTTTATAAAAGTTTGTTAATGTGTTAATGAAAACTAAACATTATCTATTTCTAATAATAAACATATCTTAGAGTATAATTATGTATTTATTTTATTTTGTTATTAATTATATAATATTTATATAAATATAGACTATTTAATTTCAATAGAATCTAAAAAAATTAAAATTTTCAATCCAAAAGAAAAATTATTCTTAAAAATACACTTCTTATAGAAGCATGTTTAATCATTTTATATGTTCTCCTATTATTATTAATTTTCAATGAACATGAATTTAAGTTGATAAATTGAATTTTTTTATATAGAATTTTTTTTTTAAAACTGTCTAATAAGGATCAATTTATATTCAGGAAAAAAATAAAAAAAATTAGTTTCCCTACCAAGAAACAATATATGTAAAAGTATATATCTATGAATAATTGAATATATTACATCTCTAAAACATGTGTGGGAAAGTGAATTTTAAGATTTATTGACCATATTCTTTCCCAAAATCTATTATTTACTACTTTTTTTATTCCATTCAATGTAAAACATGTGTTATCAATATACATAAGATCCATATGTGCAAAAACTCTCTTCTATTCAATTTTAATATGAACCACTATTGTAATGTATTGACTGGGGTGAAACATGTTGGTGCCCCTAGATTGTTTTATAAATGACTTCATGTGATCCTCAATGTACAACATATGTTTCCTACTAGTATTTAGGGTCCAATATAACAATGTGGGGAGACTATAAACTCTATATCAAAGAGGTAAAAGGAAAAAAATTACCAAAAACCAATAGATGGTAAAAAATTACAAAAATAATAACATAATAATAAATAACAACATCACTTGATGATCCATAAAATGTAAAATAGTATCCTAAACAAGATTAGTAGATATTTAATTTTTTATGTTTGACTAGAGTTAAATTAAAAAACAAAACAAAGATAACGATAACTCAAACATGAGTCCTGACCTCAATTGTAGTTCCCTCCTACATTCTCTATTCCATCTCATCTACATGACATATGGATATTTGCTTTATGATTTACTTCTAACATGACGTGATCCGGGTACCAATATAGCAGACCAACTATGTTGTCAGTAAAAATAAATTTTCCTTAAGTAATAGTGTCTAAAAGTAGATCGATTATATAATAATGTTAGAAATTGTATAAAAAATTGAATACATAAGATAATGTAAATAGGTTTCACATTATATTATTTTTTAATTAACAACATACATTATTTTCTTCACAATTACACCCAAACAATTAATAACTACTTTGACTCAAGTCAGTTTTTGAACCATCCTCCAAGGGATACAAAAATTCATTTAGTCATATGTTTTCATTAATCGTTTAATTTCAATTAAAATTCAAATAGTGGGGGCCTAGATCAGTAGTAAAACACCCCATGGTTATTTGGATTTATAGTCCTTATCCCTCAAATCAGTGATCACATGTAATAAAAATATATATTGTTGGATTAGATTGGAATTATTGCTCCCCATGGGTATTTAGAGTAGCATTATACATTTGAAAACTCATTAAAAAAAATCACATAAAATGGTTCTCAGTTCTCACCTTTTTATCATCTATTTCTATAATTCATTATGTAACACATTTAAAAAATTATAATATTAATTTTTCTCATATCGTCACACCCCATGGATCTCTATCAATTTAATAAGGCGTTAATCATTAAATTTCAAAATCCAATAAATAACCTATTTTGTTAAAATATATTTTACAAATTTAATTATTACTTTGGATAAACAATACATTAATCGATTCAATTTAGATTAAAATATACCAAAGTGGAAAACAAAATTTCACAATTAAATACACATCATTATAATCAAGACTATAGTATTTGTCAATTATACCACCTACCTCAAGGTCAGTGATGAATGTTAGGAAAACCCAAATCCTAATTTTTATACAGAATGATTGAGATGATTGTGGCACAAAATTTATTGGACTAAAACGTTGGAACAAGATCCAACAAATCCTGATCCATCAAAACAAAGATATAAAACCCATAAAAAAGAAATTTATCCTTTCAAATTTTGGGAGAGGTAAAATAAGTCAATTGACAAGATATTACATTCCATTAGAGGATAAAATCCTTTACTAAATCATTAATTTACCCAAGAAAGTGTTATAATATCCTTGGAATCCACTTAGGAGCCTCCAAAATCTATAAAATCCGAGTTTAGCAGAAATAAGTTATTATAGATAAATACCTAGGGTTTGAGTTTTTTTAAATAATACCTTTAATTTACAGTGAGAATAGTACTTTAGGAAGGAGAACATGGTTTTTCAAACCCTACACCATAACCATGAAAGAGATAATCCGATACACCACCAGCATGATTCTCTCCTCAATCTGAAAAAATACAACAAACATGAGCACCAATATTTCCTTCCTTGACATCCTATTGTGATGAAATATACGTGAAAACCGAACAAATCCATGGTTACACAATTTAAACTCTAGGTTTTAGTGATGTCGATCATCATAGGACTTCTACCAACATTGATATATATTCATACATTTTCAAAACAGCTCAACCTTTTTGATGTCTCAGACGTGAGAATAAATCTCAATGGTTCAAACTCTCTTTCCACCATCCTACATAGAGGTGATTTTCATGTAGTACCATTGCATGCTTCATGTGTTGACATTTTAATTTTTCCCCAAATAATTATTTCCACATCGTAACACAACGGGGGATATGTTCTTCTCCCAAGGCCCACTAAAATCTAGAACGCATGTCCAAAACATATCCTCAAAAAATATGTATTATATTTCAACATACCATATGTATGTGGGTGGTTATATATACTTAGAAACACCTACAATCCCAGAAACCTCTCTAGGTATTTCATAAATCATTATGTGAATATTAAGTGATGGTATGAAACTAAGCTCCATGAAACACTGTGTAGATGATATTTCTCTAAATCATACAACTCTCCCAAATAATCTTCTAGGAAAGTATGTTGTATTGTTAAGAAATTGGAAACCTTCTTCAATCAATCCAAATAACATTATTCTTTTGAGGCATCCTCAGAAGACCCACCACAATGTCAATGTTATCATCATCTGACATTCATTATGGAATGGGAAATGGCTGTAGTAAACCAAAATTTAATTATTTCTCAACCTTTACATATTAATTGGTGTATAATCATGTCACAATCCCTATAATATTATTTTTCATAACTGACCACCAAAACTATTAATGATGATCATCATTAAATTTGATTAGAAAGTATAATCCACTTACTCTGAGGCCATAAATTCTTAAAACAGCTTCTCTTTAATTCATTTTGGAACCCAACATGGTTCCTAATATAGATTATGTCATTTAAACTCTTCCAATTTTTATACATGGTAAAAATTTTACCCAAAATATAGTTTTTCAATCATTTTAAGGAATAAAATAACATCGCTAACATGAGGTCTTTCATAGGTCAATCCTATTATTATGGCCCAAGATTCTGTGACCCATATTCCACAACTCAGTCCACATACATCCAAATTCCTTATTACCTATCCCAGATGCATTCTGAAACACCGTATACTCCTCACCCAATAAATGTAGGGTCATGATCAGTGTTATAGTCAAACACTTATTCAACATGAAGAATGAATTATCATATTCTTTGGGAAATTCAAACATAACCCCCTTCATGGTTAAGATTGAATATGGTGGTGTCATGTGGGAAAATTCCTTGATGGTCATCTGATAATAACCGGAGAAACCCAGAAATCCATGGATATTACAAAAATTATTTGGATGCTCTCCAGAAACCACATGTTGAAAATTCTCAAGATCAATTGACACACCTTCCTTAGATGTGATGTGACCTAGGAGGGGTTACATATTGATCTATAATTTACACTTAGATATCTTGATCTATAGTTAATGTACTATCAATATGCTCATGATGAAGTCATGTTGATGCGATTGATCGTTCTGAGTTTTGGTGTACACACATATGGCATCCAAAAAACAAGCCTAAATTAATCTATGTATGGGTCGAAGATTCATTTCATCAAGGCCGTAAAAATAGCTGGTACATTATTAAGTCATAAAATCATCATGAGAAACATATATAGTACAAAGATACATTTAAATTATATTCTTGGGAAATCAGATGGTCTTTGTTATAACTAATGATTCCATGATCACAAGTCAGTCTTTGAGGGTACACAAGCTATTATAAACTGGTCAAATAAATCACAAATATGAAGAAGTGGAAAACAAGTCATTATTGTTTCCCAGTTCAAATTATAGTAAAAAATATATAAATGAAATGTCCCATAATCCTTCTTAGAAAATATTACTAGAGAACCCAAGGGTTACTTACTCAGATGTTTGAATCCCTCATCCATTAACTCTACAAACTGATTCTTAATTTCATAACGATTTTTCTGTTCCATTATATAAGGTGGTATATAAACTGTCTTAGATCCCAAAATGAGGTCAATTGTAAACTCAAAATGTCTTTGAGGTGGCATCGCTAAGAATTATTCATGAAAAAATACTGAAATTTTTCCAATATTGGTGTAAATGCATCGTTTTTTACACAACCATCATATAGAAAAATACTTGAAACATGGGTGAAGATATCCCCTAGATTTTGATGAAGTAGCCTTGCATGACCATCTAGGATATCTCAGTCTCCATGATGAACATTACTGTTACCCTCTGGAGAAGTAAATCGTAGTCTCAATCAGTAAAAATCAATGCTGGCTTGGTATGATATTAACCTATACATAATCAAAATAAATTTTAAGCCTAACATGTAATGTATATTAATATTCTAATAGAAATGATAGTCTATAACCTTGAGAAAAATCACCTTAAATGAATAGATTTCACTCATATATACTTCCAATAGCGATTCTATCATCATAACACCGCTCAAAAACTCCACCATCATACCTAAATCAGTCTAAAGATGGGCATATATAAAAAAATTAGAATCTCCATTATCACTAAAGGAAGGAGAAATATTAGAATTAATATTAAAAGTACCTTAGACTATCGTTGGTTGAGCCCCATTGTCCACAAGTGGTGTTTGAAATGCATGTAACTATCCTTCCCCTCTTACCTATGATTCAATATGATTCCATTGAGATGCCCCACTATGTTTATACTGGTCCCTTTTATTTGTCTTAACAAATACACTTCCTAGACCAGTACTACAAAAATAAATGCATCTTTCAGACTGATATGTGGTAGAATACCCCCTTAAAGTACTCTAACATTACCTTTATCCACCATCATTACCTAGTGACTGACTATTTCTACAATACATATAATAGTGGCCCACCATTCCAACTGTTCTTCACTCAACTAGTGGTTGAGGAATCTTGCTATGACTGTGTCCTAAACAACACACTAGTTACATCATATTCAGTTACTACATTGAGTAACTGATGTGTCTCCTTGGCCACATTTTTTTCATATCCCTATATGAGATTATCATAATCAGAAATCATAAAAATTTAATATATATCTCTTGGTCATCCAACATAAACCACTTGAATTCCTATTGGATCCTCATTCAGGTTCCCCTCACAAAATAGATATCAATTATCCACTTCATAAAACCTCTTCATCCTATTGATGTCAACGAGACATTATCTCACATTTAATATCATCATGAAAACTTTTTTCCAAATATTCCTCATCTTCAGCCAAAATAGGATCAATGTGTAGTAAATCTGTGAACTGACTGGTGTAGCCTATGAAATAAAAACTTCTCTGGGTTAACAATATACACTTAGCTTCCCTCTCTTTCCAAATATTATCAAGGTAAAAGTTTTCCAAAAACATATCCGGAATTTCCTTCCATACCATGTTCTCTAGTTTCTCATACCAAGTCTAAACAGACAACCAACTCTTTTCTTGAACAAAATATTTTAGTCAGTATCATGACAATATTATTAATAGGTTTCTCTAAAAGGTCAAGGATCTTCATGATATAATCATTTTAGAACTCAACTACCTCAATACCACCTTCTCTAGTGATCATTAGAGGATTCAACAACTGGAACTCATGTGTTAATTTATACATATTTCAAGTATTAAAACCATGTTCACATTCCATATTGTCCATAAAATGATAAAATTTCCCAATTAACGTCCCTCCATATTCATCACCAGGTAATTTTTGAGCATCAGGTTCTACTGGAGGTGGATCATTTCTAAACATGTACTCTTATCTTCCTAACAATAAGTGAATTCATGGAGTAATATCAATTTCATTGAAAAAACACATCCTTAAAATAATATTTCATCAACCCATTTTAACGTGGGGGATTCACGTATATCATTAATAATTAATCCCACATAACCTTTTATACAGTCAAAACTGAGGTACTATCTGTACCCTCTACCTTATCCCAATTGGTTAATGGATAACATGGGTTAAAACACTTCCATATTACACATATTCCAATTATCAAATCATTTTAAACATTTAAATGGCTATATTTTTCATCATTTTAAAAATATAAATATATCATTAGGGACCTTGTATTATAGGTTAATCAAGTAAAGAACACATTTTTTAAACAACTCACCCAAAACCTAGTTTTCCATTCATTCTTAAGATGATTCATGTCATATAAAAATTTGATATCCTAGAATGGTACATGTATACTCAAAAACCATGCCATACTAAACCATGAGTAAAATCAAAGAAAATAAAAAAATCACACAACTAGTTAATAAATCAATTAGAAATATCAGTTAACTACAATATAAATTATGAATAACATGAATACCATACTAGGTACATTCTTTTTCAACCATACAAAGGTTATCTACTCCCATGAATGAGCTTATGACCAAGGCCCGACATATCATTGTATTCGATCCTCCATTCAAAAATATTTTTAATACTATATATGAAAAGAAAAATGTCCCATGAAACCACTATGTAATGTCCCATTCAGGGCCACATTATTCTGCTCTAAGAAGGTTGGTTATATGACCTCATGCGCACCTCCTATTATACTAGAGGCTACCAACTTGCAGTGAGGGAATAATATATATACAAAGAGAGACTATAAACGATTAATAAAAGAAAAAAATTTCATATGATCCCAAAATAAGTGAATAATATCCAAAACTAAAGAAACCGATATTTTAAGACATATATGTGTCATGTTTCAAATGAAAAACCAAAATAATGAAGCAAAAAACTCAATGGAATGTCCTGAAATCATGCCCAATTCCCTCATCCATTCTTCATCCCATCCTATCCATATAACATATGGTTCATTAGATTATCATATCCTTAAAGAATAATGTCTATTAATGTACAAATTAGGAAGACCAAGTAGGGTGTGACTATAACTCAGTAGGCCACCACCAACAACATCTACTACAATATCCAGTCAATAAAAATGTATGAATTTATATATAAAAATAAATATATATGATATGTAAATAGTTTTAATATTAAATTATTATTTAATTAACCACATAAATTCCTAAGAACATAGAGACACCTATACCATTAATACATACTTAAATTTTTTTTCCAGATCCAGAATCATCATCAAAGGGATTTCAAAATTCATTCAACCATGGTTTTTCTTTTAAAATTTGATTCCTATTCGCATTAAAATAATGGGGGTCCTAGAGTAGCAGTCTTGAACACCATGTGTATTTAGATCAGTAGTCCTTATCCCACAACTTTGTGATATCATGATATTCATATATGTTTTGGACCTAGAGCATCAGTCTATTACGCTGTGGGTATTTAGAGAAACAATATCTAATTCAAAACTCAATCACAACCACTAAATCACATGGTTCCCCATTGTCAATCATTTATCTACTATTTACATAATTAATTATTCACAAAATTTTATAAATTATAAATAATCATTTCAATAATATCATCACACCCTATGTTCACTATAAATTTCATAAACCATTGACATTTTAATTTCATAATCCCATTATTCACGAAAATCAATATCACATATTTCAGGAAATATAATAATCACAAGGGGGAAACAATAAATTCAAAAATTCAATTTAGATTAATAATTCCCAATTTGGAAACTGAAATTTCACAATCATATACATATAATTATAATGAATACTATGGTATTGGAAAATAATACCACCTACCTCATGGTAGTTGATGACTTTTCACAAAATTTAAATACCAATATTGATGGAGAAAGTCTGATATCATAATGCAGGGGAAGAAATAGGAACAAAACCTAATATTATGATCCAACAAAACACAATCCATCAAAATAATGATCTAAACTAATCCCCCTAAGAGGAAATCATCCTTCCAAAATAAGAGAGAAATATTTTTGAGAGAAAGTAATCCAAATTAGAAGAGGAGCCGATCTTTTAGTCATAACTTCTATTCTAGAATTGAATGTTCGGAGTAGCCCTTGAATCTTTTGGGGGAGGATCTTAAATTGAAGAAATTCAAGTTATGATTAATTGTGACGTGTAGGTTTATGCAATAGTGTTTCTGATTTTTTTCAAAAAAAACTGGAGCGTTTATTACTTGCATGAACTATTTCATGAAGAGTGGTGAACGATTTTCTGAATTATGCAACTATAATGGGGGGGGGGTGAATAGTTTATCATAAGGGGAACATTCAATAAAAAACATTCAAGATCCATTAAAACCCACAATATTTCAGGGTGAACAGTCTTAGGATAGTGGATTCATGGTTTGGAAAATCACTTCCCAAATGTTGCCACATCCTATGAGTATTGTCCAAACCAAGGTGCCACATGTTGTTTCCCCAAGATGGTTAACTGTGCTACATCAAGTGCACATTATTATACACCAAAGGCTACCGGCTAAAAACGTGGTTATAACATATAACATTGGGGGACTATAAACACTTTATCAAAGAATCACAAAATAAAAATAAATAAATCATAACAAATTGAAAAGGAAAATAAAAAAAACAATATGAGAATCACATGATGTCCAAAACAAGAATAAAATATACATAACTAAATAGTGGATATGTAATTTCATAATAGTGTCAAGTGTCTAATACAAAACCAATGTAAGGAAAAAACACTCCCAATTGGGTCCCAACACCATTCCTAGTTCCCGCATCCCTAATTTATCCTAACTCAGCCATATTATATAGGGCTCTTACCCTTATCCTTCCCAACAAACACGAAGCCTATTTAGGAACTGACCAGAAATCCGGATTAATGTGTGATTACAACTCATTCTTCCACCACGAATTAGGTCTAAAACAATATATTGTATATAATAATTTATTTAGTTTTACATAGAATAAAGTACAATCAATAATGTAGATAATTATTATATTTTATTATCCATTAATTAACAACATAAATTACCCGTGTTCATGATGACACTAAAACCACCAAAAACATTTTTAGCTAGTTCTAGAGACTAACCAACATCTCATATGGATTCAAAATTAATAAGTACATTGGATTTAATTATCCATAATATTTTATTCCATATGCCACCAAATTGGAACCAGGATCCATTGATTCCATATTGGGTGTTGAAAATTGTGGCTAGTACGCCACCGGTATTCGAATCATCATATCAAGTCCTATGACCCATTTATTAATCAATCACATGTGTGATTTTTCAGAATCAGTCAATGCAAAAAACTCATATCACATTAATTTATTTAGGACTAGAAGACTATGTCTAGCACCCCTTGGGTTTTTGAAACATCATTTATTGTACCAGATCCTGTATATCAATCAATCACACATTAAAAATATATAAAATTTAACAAAGTTAATCATCACTAACCCTCTTATGTACTTTTCACATCACAGTTTAACATTTCAAACGTTATAAAAACATGAGTCCGCTCATTAATCACATTGAATAAATTAAACATCTATTAATAAATCAGATTTAAATTCTAATCAATTTAGAATTACATTATCTATTTAACTACCCAATTTCAAAACATTAATAATTATCCAATTGCAAAATCCATTAATTAACTAATTGAAAAAAATAATAAATTTAATTCGAAATGCGATTTCCAAACCTGAAAAAATTTAATTCAAAATTCCTTACAAAAAACATAATAAAGACTATGTTATTTTTATCCTTGACCATCTGTGACAAAATAGTTGACAGACACCCATAAATAGAAATTAAAAAATTGAATCACAACGTTCAATAGACCAATAAAGAACGAGATCTAGATCCAAAACCTATATTAAAGATCCAAAATAGTAAGAACTATAAAAAACTAGATCAAAAAAATGAAAATTAATGGAAAAATTGATCTAAAATATCAGACAATTATGGGAGAGAGGGTAAAAACTATTCAAGTTGATAATATCTGAATGTTGGAGGTGAAGATCTATCAAATAAATCATCAATTAGACCTAAAATGATTTTTTGGCTTTGTAATCAGTTAATTTTCCTAAAAAAATTATACAAAACCACTATGTTATATATGGGTTGAATGAGGGTGATAGACCGGTGGTTGGTTAATTGTAAAACTAATTTCCGTGGAGGTAAATTCCTCACAAATGGTTTTCTGGGCTGAGGCACACGGTTTTCCAAATGGTGCACCCTAACCACACACCTCACATAGTGGTTTCATAGATAGTACTAAGAGGGAATATGTTTTGACAAATTGTGCCCCAACCGTGAATTTTCCTAATGTCTGGTTATGAACGGTTTGTTGGGGAAGGGTGCACTGTTTGGGAAAACCAAATAGAAACCATGCAATTTCTATTATTCTTTCAAAATTCTCCAAATTCACTAGATTTCTCTCCAAAGTAAAACCTAAATAAATTATACTAAAAAAATAGATCCTATAAATGGCCAAGATACATCTATAGAAATAATAATGATCCTATCATATCCACACCATATAAAAACTCTTCCTAGAGATGTACTCCCATGCATTTTTATGTTTCCTAGGTAAAAATATCAGCCCACGGAGCCCACATATCCACTTATCTTTCCCATTTTCCTCCTACACATATCATTTTTACCATAATATAAGAACAATAAGCATATTATTTACTCACATATAATTCTCACAATGATCTAAAACATTTATTCGATGCTCATTAATTGAATAATTGGTTTGAAGATGAACATCATCCACATAGATCAAATGACGAGGGTTGGGGTGATAACAATGATGTTGTGAAACATGAAAAATATATTATATTACACTATACCAATATGGAATATCCAATCAGTACACCACCTACGTGTTTCACTCCAGAACCTTAAGTAGTCCAAATCTGTGTGCCAAATTTCCCGGTCTCAGAATCCAATAGTGACCCAATCATGGTGACACCCAAAGGAACACAATGTTACCCAATATAAAATCTATGGGAAATAGAAATATATTAGAATATGATTTATGTTTACTGTAATCCATATATTTATTCTTCCAAATCAGCTGAAAAGGCTATGATAGATCCTTCACAAGACTCGTACCCAATAATTCTAACTCTCCATCCTTCATCTTGCACAGAGGTGATCTTCAAGGCATGATATAAATATAATTATATGGTTCTATCTGAATTGTTTCACGATAATTGTTGTGAGAGGATAAATCCAAATGTTATTGGAACTTCTCATATTGACTAAAAAAGTCATGGACACATTCACAAAGCATATCCACCAAAACCTATATAATATTTTATGACTATCCAACTATCTATGGCTGAAAATTTTTACTCAAATATACCTATGTGACATGAAATTTCTAAAATACATTCTATAATTGTGGGTCACAGTCTAAAAAAACACCCCATGGAACCTGATATTGACAGGATACCTCCCGAAAAAAAGTCTCCCAACCGATTCATTGAGAGTGCCTCCCATATATGAATTAAATTTTATAATTTAATTAGTTTATCCACAATCACCAAAATAAAATCATTATTCTAAGGAATCATTAGATTAAATACTATGAAATTCTAAGTAACTTCATCCTATTTCCATTATGGAATAGGAAATAGCTGTAATAATGCACATGGTCATTGAATCTTGACCATCATGTGTTGAATGGTGTATCAACATGTGATGAACACTAAAATTTACCTTTTTATACCTTGACACCAATACTATTGATATAGTTCATGTTAATTTTTTTTAATCTAGGATGAAGTACCAACTTCATGTAAAGTAATTCACACATCATCTCCACCAACATTTTCATAGGAAATATAAACTGATGCTTTGTATAGATGATATCTCCCTCATTTATAGTATAATATGAATATGACACCACACCATCATGGATTTACCTCATGTATAGAAACATCAGATCCTCATACTACCATACCCTAATCGGGATCAAAATAATGAATTCCACTAAAATTGATATGTAATTCATCCACTCATGGCCCGCCTGAACCACGATATGCATCTATGAAAGAAAATTCATCATTTTCCACTCAGAGCTAATCTCCAATAATTCTTGAGTTTGTATTTTCCTCCACAAATATTTTTGAAGACTATTTTCATTATCATGTTTATATTATACTTCAAAATTAAATTACTATATATAATCAACCAGTCTCTGATGCCAAATATTCAAGTCTCATTTTGAAAAGATATTCATTATTCTCAAGTGATTAGTATACATTGTAAAATTTTCACCAAATAAAAAATGACACCCAAACATCAAGGAATCATGCAATACATCTTATTTGAATCCATTCATAGGCTATATCCATTTAGGTGACCTTAACTATCATGACCCATATGTCACAACTCGATATCTCTACATCAACGCAACTCTATGATCTATGCTTAAAGAATTTGAAAAAACCATATAATCCTCCCCAAGATCAAGTAGGATCAAGATCAGAGTGGTATTAAAACACATACTCATGTTATGGAATGATTAACCTCTTTCTCCAGACCATTCAAAAATTATCCCCTACTTGGTCAAGCACAGAAATTGTGTTTCGAAAGATGAAATTATTAGATGAACTATGATAATATCCTAATAACCCTATAATTGTTCAGATATCAAAATATTCTTTTGTTTTAAAATAGAAAACAATGCTTTTACTATCTAAGGGTCCAATTCAACAACTTAATATGAGATGATGTGACCCATAATGTGTACCTAATCAATCTAGAATATTTACACAGATAGTTTGGCGTATATTCAACGATCTCTTGGGGTATTCATGACGATGTCAGGATTTTCAACATGATATTCATGAGTCTTATAGCACATAATTATTTTATTTGAAAAAATAACCAAAAAAATGATCTAGGTATTGGTGGAAAATCCAGTTCCTCAAGGCCATAAACACAACAAGAATAATCATTTGACTAAATGACATCATGCCGAACTCGTGAAGGCTATACTTACTTCGAAAATATGTCTGAGGTATATCAGAAGGTTGAAATACCAACTGATGATAATTTGAGCACAATTTTTTCTATGAGAAAACACTAAGTCCCCTAAAATGTTCCAAAATTTCAACAACACATGTTTGATGAAACAGTTTCTTCACTATTATATTGTTAACCATCTGGTAATCAATAAATAATGGAAAAATCCCATCACCAGTCATTGAAAAAAAGAACCCTAAAGAGATAAATGTGGAAAGATAAAACAATTATCGACTAAATATTTAAGTTTAGTCTTTTCTATTTTATCTCTATTTGTGGCATTTCATGAGGTGAAATAGAAACCAGATCAACCCCCTAATAGAGCTCAATTGTAAATTCCTTGTATCATTATATGGGAAGCCATGATATGTCCTTACAAAACACATCATGAAACTTGTCCACTATAAGAGGAAATAAATATGGTTCTAAACCCCTATTTTCAATTAAAATAATTGAAATCAGGGCGGTAATATCCCCATTTTTTGGTGAACTAGCCCTGCACGACAAGCCATGATATCCCACTTTCCATGATGATCAAAATTGTCATCATCAGGAGATGTAAACATCACCCTCCATTGGTAAAAATCTCTGTAGTATTTATATAATACTAATATTTCCATACTAAAAATTGATTCGACACATAACATATTAGGTATGTAGATATTTCATGTAATATGATTCTCTAAAACCCTTAGAAAAAACCATTGGAACAAGAGGTTCTATCAAATGAACTCTCAACGGTGCATCAATCATGATAACCTTTCTCAACAACTCCACTTCCTGGATAAAAAAAATCATAATTAATATAGATATAAAATAATATGAGGAAATTATATCAAATAATGCACTAGAAATCAGAGTAGTAATAAGAATAGAATCTATAACTTTGATGGTATATCCATTCTGTCCACCAGTGTAGGATAAAATACATGAAACAGTCATGCCTCTGTTGTCTATGATGCAGTTTGAATCACCTATGATACACAACCCAGATTGTTGAAGTGCACTTTCATAGATGTTCCATATCTATTCTTTATTATACATGTCCATTATAACTCTTGGATCCAAACAAATATGGGGTAGAATACTCCCTTCCAACACTAAAATTCTACCTACCCACTCTGTCATTACCCATCTATCAAAGGTTCCTACAAAACTGTTGTAGTTTTCATATCATTATGCAATCCTGAAACAGTACCAATGGGTGGGGGAACATTCAAAAAAGTTATTTTTCTACCATAGTAGTTATAGATCGCTCATGTAATGTCCTATGTAACATACCCATTCACATAGACACTATGATTTCTATCAACATGGATGATATTCTCATAGTAATACTCCATACCCTTATAAGTAGTATCATCTGATCAACCTGTAGAAACCAAAATTCTTCCACTAGAATCTTTATTCATGTTCCCATTAGAAATGAGAGCCTAATTCACCACATTATAAATATAATTAGATGGAATGATATTCCACTGAGACATAATTTCACATTTAAAACCATCTTTGAAACACATCTCTATAGCATCCTCATCCACTGACAACAATAGAACAAAGAGATTAAAATCTAAAAACCATACTTCATTGTCTATCTTAGAAATACTCCCTTGTATCAACCATAAAAACTATTATACTTCATGCTTTATGATAATCTCATGGTAAATGTTTTACAAGATATTATCCTAAAATTCATTCCAGCTTATACTAGAATGATATCCACATAGAGTATGGTTGTTCACCCAATGATTCACCTATCCACATATCCAATAAGTATGAAATTTAAATCATTAATCATCAATAGTCTCCATGTATTCAAGAATCATCTTGATAAACATAATGCAATGCTCATATTCTTAACATCCACCATCTTTGGTAAACAATTGAGGGTGTCACAACATACACTCCTATGTCTGAAAAAAAAAACTATTCACAACACACCCTAGGTCTCATTCCATAAACTACATAAAGCATGTAATGTTCTCATGGAACTTTTTTCTGGGTCCTTGACCAGCAAATATCAGTGCGCCATGTTCTAATTCTAGGGGATCATTTAAATCCAAGTCCTCTTTCTTTCCTACCATGAATCAACATCATGAATTCATATATCTTAATTATAAAAAGATATATTAGGAAAAATTAAAAAAACGTCACATTTACATAAAATGTATTAATATCAAGTCATATCTATTCATTCACCAAACCCATCACACAGTAAAAACCATGTAACTATCGCTACACTTAACCATACCTCATGTTTCCCTTGGATAAAATGGTAAAACATTATCATATTCATGTTTTTGAATAGAAACCCAGTTTACACCATTTTCATCATTATAAAATTTTCAATTCCATATTTTTATCCTTTTTCATGAAGATTTACATATGAAATAAAAGAACATTCATATTAATAACTCATCAAACAACATTATTTTTTGCGTGCATAAAATTATTCATTTCATAATAAATCTTGAGTTCATATAATGATTCTTGTATGAAAAATTATCATGCCATACTGGGCCATGAGTCAAATTTGAGAATGCTATTATAAAGCATTAAAACAAAAAAATAAGTGAATCACTCAAGGTGAAATAATACCCAACTATAACATCAAACAATAATAAAAAAAATCTAACTATGGGTCCTTTGTATTTACCTTTGTATATGGGTTATCCAATCCCCTGAACAAGCTCTTTTACTAGGACTAAATAATACAAATTTTATATCTACCATTCCCAAATAGTATTAAAAACAAAATTTCCTAAAACATTTTAACATCCTGACATGAGTGCCAAATGATGATTCCCCAATATAGTTCAGTACATGACCTCATGAGAACCTCCCCATATGACAGAGGCTTCTGACTGAAAGTGAGGGTCGAATTTATACATTTGGGAGACTATACCCTCTTTATCAATGAATCAGAACGACAAAAATAAATAAATACTAACCATATTGAAATAACCATAATAAAATAATAAAAGTATCACATGATGAAAAAAAACATAAATACAATACCCAAAACTAACCATTTTTATGTCATTCATAATAAGTATGAGTTTTCTAATATATAACAAAAATAAAAAACATACACTACCAAGAGTGTCTCAAAACCAAGTCTGGTTCCCTCATCCATGCTTCATCCCAACTCACCCATATATCATTGGGATCCTACCCTTATCCTATCCTGAAAAATTAATGTTTATTCATGTATCGATCATACACCCTGTGTAGGGTGTGATTAAAACTCAATAGGATACCACAAATGTTGTCTGATAAAATATAAATTCTATAAAAATTCTTGTAGTTGTATAAATAATATTGTAAAATAAATAAATATAATAATTATAACATTTGATTATCCTTTAATTAGCCACATAAATTAATCGACTTTTTGATAACACCTGAACCACCAAAACATACTTCAGCCCATGCCAGAGTTTGAACCATATCACATAGGGATTCATAATTAATTATTACATGGATGTTCATTTTCCAGTTAATTTTAATTCATATCATGGCTAACTGGAACAATACTACAATGCTAACATTTTGGTATAGAACAATATAGCTAAGATCCCATTGATACTTGAAGCTCAATCTGTATCCCAAAAACCATTTATATATCATTCACACTCGGGATTTTAAAGCATCATTCCATGACGCACACCCATTTATCACATGCATTTGGTCAAGAAAACCATTTATAGAACCCCATGTGTATTTTTAGTATAAGTATATTCTCGAAAATCAATTTATCAATTAGTTAAATATTTCACATATATCAAATTTAATAATGTTAATCATCATTTAACCTCTTATCAATATTTCACAACATGGTATTCCATTTCAATTATGTAAAAAATCATTATTTTTTACATTAATCACAATGAAAAATCCAAAAAAATCACCATTAAAACTTTTTTCAACGTTTAATTAGATAATTAATTGAAACATCAATGTTATGAAAAACATCCAAAAATTCACAAAAATTTACCAATTCAACATCTATTTATTAATAAATCCAACAATACTATCAATTGAGCATTTACACCATCCAATTAATTTCCTGATTTTGTATCACCATTAACAAGTTAACTCCACAAGACATTAATTAATTAATTAACAAAATTAAATAATTAAATTCAATATGTGATTTCAAAACTTGGGAATTCTTATTTCACAATTACATACACGCAATCATAATCAAGATTATGGGATTTTCAATTTATACCACCAACATAAAGATTATTGATAGACGATCAGCAATATAAATTACCAAATTTAAGTGGAACCATCAATAACAAAAGGAAAAATGAGATAAAGATACAAAACATAGATTTAATATCAAACTAAGATAGATCAATCAAAATCTAGATCTAAATGCACACCAAAGGATTAAAACATAACATCTAAAGATGATAGAAATACTAGATATAGGGAGGAAACAAATTGACATGAGAATACCTTATTGGAATGGGTGATGTTTTCATAAATGAATCATTGATTTGTTATGAAAGGATTTGATAAGGCCTCAGAATCCATCTAGAAAACTCAAAAAATGATAGAAAACCATTAGGGTTTAGTTTTTTCAAATAAAGGTGAAATCTAAAGGGTTCAGGAACATAAAAACCAATTTTTAGTGAAACAAATCCAACATGCAGGGATTCTAGGGTATGGGTCCATGTTTTTCAAAATGGTGAACCCTAACTTTTAATTTTATATATGTCTGGCTATGCACAGTTTTCTGGGGTTGGGTGCAATGCTTAGACCAACCATGCAGTAAACGTGCAGTGTACATTTTTATTATAAAATTCTACAAATTCCACCCCCCAAAAGTAAAATACTATATTTTAGTCAAATCATAGAAAAATAGTGTCTATAAATGATCATGAGACATATACAGATTAGGTATAGATCTTACAATATGGCAACTAAAAGGGTCACATGATTTCCTGGGAAAACTGAATAATTTTCCCGAATCTTGAACTAACTTTGCACATCCCCCTTGGATTGTAAATTTCCCCAATGTCACCCATAATTATATTAAACAAAAACTCAACAATGTTATTATAAAAAAATTTATAATAGTACATAAAAATAAGCATGAAAAGTGTCCAGAATGGTTGAGATCATACAACTACATATCCATATTTCCAAATCCTCTTAATCGTGTTGAAAAATCTATCATAGTCTCTACTAAAACATCTTACATCATTCTTAAATATTTCTTTTAAAAAATCCATGGAATTCCTTAATGTGTTTCTTATAAGAGACCATCTAAATAATGAGGTAATATTTTTGATTAAACCTTCTTAATTCTATTCTCCCTCTACCACGTCCATGAATATAGTTTTTTATTTTTCACCATTTCAATTTATGAATGGATAAACATGTTATTTAAGAATAAAATATTATATTGAAAACATTTTAATGATTCAAATTTAAGATGAATTATTTATTTCTTCTCTAAGAAATGGGATCATTATTCCTGTGATTGTAAAGACTACCACCTCTAAATGTCATGTTTCTCTTCCATTTTCCATAGTGACTATCATGGGTTGAATAAAATATGTGTTTAATTTATAAAAAATATATTTAATAATAAAAAAATAATTTATTATAATATTATTAATTCCAACATAAGTATAAAAAATAAATGATTATAGTGAATTTAACATCTAAAAAGTGCATATTAATATAACTTTTTTAAATTGAGTCCATTCCTTGAAAAAATATTTTTTGTGTAATTTTTGGAATTATTTTTTAATAATGTAAATAATAATTTAAAATTATAATTTTTATGAAACTATTATACCATGATTCATCCTTATTCTTCATACTATGATTGTGTTCGAGAAATTGACCCAATGTCATCTAGTAATCAGCATAATCTAAAACAATTTATTGAATTATTGAAATAATTTGATATATAGAAATTATAAAAATATAATATATGGGTCATAATATTTTAAATATTTCTAATAAACAAAATTTTAATATTTATTATGTTATGTATTTGTGAAGAGGAATTTTAGAAATTAGATAATAAATTTTTTATACCTCCTCTGTGAATTTCCAATTAACCATTTTCAGTAATTTTCCCCTTTTATTAAATATTATTATCATGTAACTCTTCCATTTTATTATATATTTCTCTTAAAGATATAACATGTTAAATATTAGTTACATTTTGTGGGTTATAAATGTTTTTTTCCCTTTGAAATTACAAATTTTAATTATTCTTGATATAAGGTAGATATACTATTTCTATGTCACATCGATAATAACCCCATTAAATAATTTTAAACCATTAATATATTATAAAAATATTCAATATTTTTTTATATTACCCTTTTGTATCAATTTTAATTATATCTATCTATATAAATTTCTTTATTTGATTAAAAATTTCATTTACTTATTTCATAATACCTCACCCATGTGTTTTATTTTAATTCATTCTTCTCCTAGACCCTTCTCAAGAAATCTCTATACTGGAAGTAACTAATCAAGAACTAGTTTTATTTTCAAATGTGGACGTCCATATAATTTTATTCCTTCAATATTTTGCAACCCATATCATTTATAAATCATTTATACATTGAATAAAAAATTATGAAGCCTACTTCCTTCTCAAGGGTTTCATCATACCTAGGATATATGTATGGTTTATTTTTCCAATGATTCATGAATATGTAGGAATAAATTAATGTGGATAGTTTAATTATAATTATATATCCCTTTAATTCATTGTATAATTATTTTTATCACATTATGTGTTTTTAGTGGAATAAGGAGTGATTATAATCCAACATGGGACATTAGTGATTGTGATTATGGAAAGTCGAGCGAATCCAGTCCACCATATGACTATCTACACCTTATAATGATAGTATTGAGAGTGGATCTCATATTATGTCTCATATATGTTTCTAATGCTCCTTCCAAATGTTTTGGATCTCATGACATAATTTAATTATGTCATTTCTCCATTCCAAGAATCTTCAACCATGTGATAAAATATTTTACTACATTACTCTCATGATATGATTTATTTCCATGTTTATTCCATTACTATGATTTCTACATCACCCATTTCATTCTATAATATCCCCAAGATATCATATTATATTTTTAAATATATATGATATTTTGGATAAGTATGTTTTGTTTTATATAATTTTTTTTTATTTGTTTAGGACGATGTCTTTGTATGTATACTATTTAAAATATACTAGAATAATAAATCCTTTGACAACCATTATTAGAAAATTATGTGAAGAAATATGAAATAAGTTTTGTTTATGGATTGGGTCAGTATACTCGTAGTAAGAGTAAGTGAAATTTATTTTTATAGATTAGGATCATAGAATCATAGTAAAAACACCAAGAGGATATCTATTGGACAATACTATGTATAAGAGAATATCATAAAATTTTGATATAATAGAAACTATTCATTTTTTTTGAAATTGAATCCCTATCTTGGTACTGGAAAGTGGATTTAGGTTTCAGCATAGTTTCAACTTTGGTTAATAACCCCATCGTGGGAATGACCAGCATTAACTCAACCATTTCATGGATCATGAAAAAGAAGCCTAATTACACACTGATGTTGACACTCACGGGGAATACTTTTTGGTTAGTCGTATGACTGTTATGAACCTATATAATGGATAGAATTCAGAGATACATTCCTGTTATAGGATGACTGTTATAATAAATCCAATATTAAAATAATAATGGTAAACTAAGAAGTATAAATGTTCAATGGAAGAAATTATAAGCTAACATGATGATGTAAAATGATAAAATGGTTTTTGGAAGAATGCCTTTTTGATGCAATTTATGATAACACCTATCATGTCAAATAACCATAACCATGTTTGAAAATTATGATTTACATAATTGTAGAATCTAGAAGGATCCTAGTTAAACATCAGTTGTTATGACCCCCTCCCCAAAAATTTTACCCCTACTAGGATGGCAATGTGAGAAAGGAGATAATGACCCCCGAGTCCTGCCTCCAGTGGGCCCCGGGTTAGAAACTAGCACCGAGGGTATAGTAAACACATATATGTGAGGAATTACCCCCTAAGAGAACACATGTGGAAGAGATAGATAAGATAGACTCCAAAAACCTCCATCTCAGAATTGAAATATAAAAGAAAACCCAAGTGATCATATGTAATGTCATGCCAAAGTACTCCAACTGGAAGGGGAAAAATGCATGTCCCCAAAAGAATGTAAAAACAGCAGCAACCACAAGCTCAAACTACTCCTACAACCCCAAGCTCATAGAAACCATCTTGATCTCCAACATTCTCCATGTGAACTGAAAAAAATAGTTTATATATACATAGGGTGAGTATAACATTATACTATGTAGGATCCTCCCAGAAGCCTCCCGTGCAATTGTAAAGAAAGCATGCTAAAGCATAGTGAACAACAAGTGAAACTAACAAGTCATCTAAACAGGTATAATATGTTCCCAGCTTCACCATGGCTACTGTCACCAAGTAACCCATACAAGAATTCATCATATAATAAAGAAAATCAAGGGTACCCCGATACTACTTCCCCACAGGTTTACCGCTTTGCCCCAACGTTGTACGTTCTAAGAATCTCTCTCCAAAAAGGCCCGCCTTTAGACACCTGGGCGCAACACCACAATATAAACCTCATGCAACAAAACCTCCACGTCCAAGAATGAAAGTAACCAGGTAGTTTCTGGGAGCCACCACAGCTCGCATAACGTGTATCATACATCCGGTATTATACCTCAATCCATTACATCCCATACACTGAGTAAGGATCCACAACCCATCACAACCTATGCACATTACACCTATAGTAGTCTATTGGATATTGTATCCAGAATATGTGTGTGTGAATAACTACAAGCCATTACAACCCTCTACACACATATATGAGGAAAACTAACCATTGTTCCAACCAGAACAAGTATCTATGAATAAAAGAGAGCGAGGCTCAAGGGGGTAGTCAAACATTCATCCTCCCACGAGAATGTTGGGGAAAACACCCCCCAGGGCTCAGAATCCCCGAAGTGTCGGTTTCCCTTACTGACATCGCTGAGTAGCGTATAGAATCGCAAAAAGTACAGAATATATAAAATCTCAGAACCAAACTATGGGCATAACCTATCCTTAGAAACAACTACAGCTAACGTCTCTCAGACTCCGGGCAGCCACATCTAAGACTAGGTATCCTATAAGCACACAACTATTTAAAGATATATATTAGATTCCTTCATTCCCTTTTTATATGTTCCACTTTACGTTAATTAATTATTTAAAAATTAAATAACCATGTACAATTACACATTAAAGTTCATATCATCACACCCAAAGTACACTTTTCCTTCAAAATTACAACATCATCATTATGTTCTAGAAAAATCTAACCCCATGGGTTAACATCATTTATTCAATTATTAATTGTAGAATTACTTTCCGATGTTACCAAGAATTATAGAAAATCAATCTATGATACTAAACATAAGGGTGATCAACACAGTGAGTATATGTACTTTCCGTCGAGTCTTTTCCACTTATTGCAAGAGTGTTGACCCATCCTCCCTTGAAAAGATAAATACGAAAAGCATGTGGCATACCACGCATGTCTTCACATTTTTCAGAAGAAGGGTAAGCAAGACCAGCTGACTTAGGGAGTTGGGAAAAGTAAAACAGATAATCTACCAAAAAGAAACATCAAGCATCCAATAAACACATCCATACCATTCCATCATCCCTGGTATCCTCCCTGATACCCAAATGCATAAAATGATGCATCTCTCCAACCTAGGTGTCATTTTCTTCCACAATCAAAAAGCCTCCCTACCCCCACATATCACAACATCCATCCCGGCTCACCTTACTAAAAAAACACGAAAACAAACATCACATCAATTTGGATCTATGCACTTTAAGAATCAAGAGGGTAACTCAAAACCCTTCAAGGAATTATCAAATTTTAAGTTCTTTAATCCATATTGAATTAACTGATTCATTAATCATTGGTTCCAAATTTGGGAAATCTAATTAGTAAGCTATCATAAATAATTAAACATGCTTACTACACTAATTTGATTAATATAAAATAAAAACAATAAAAACCAGATTCATTTATATGGCTATTCATCCATAGCCAATAGTTATTAATAAATTCTAGTTTACATTCCTTACCAATTTCCATCAAGAACTAATATCTAAACAAAGAGAGAATGGATATCACAGTGTCTAGAAAACAATGGGAATTAACATAGGACCGATAAAAATTTATTTATCCATTTCAAATATTTATTTTGTAAATTCCATTGTGGTTTAGTCGGATAAAACATGTTAAAAATACAGTTTCATGTAAATGAAAAGAGAAGCGACAAATCTCTTACCTCAAACACTTCTTGACGTTCTTTATCAACAAAACAGGTCACAATCCAACTCTCGCGACAACAACATGCACCCAAGGATGCCATGATACGACCGCACAAGCTGAACCCCAAGAAAAATCCATTACAGGCATGGATATTACATACTATAAAATGGAAAGGAGAAACTTGTTAAGAGGAACCCCAAAAGAACGATGATAAAACATACTTTATATCGAAGATTGATCAATATAACTTAGTAACATCAAAAAAGAGAGGAACCAATCTGAGGAGGAAAGGTTGATTATGAAACTCCAACGAAATAGAATGAATGGTTATAACATCTCATATCAAAGAATAACGAGGAATAATTATGGAGGAAGATATCTCATCCCTTTAGATGATTTAATGGAGTGGAAGTTTAAAATTTGCTTGATTTACCATTAAAAGAGGATCACATTAAACCACACGGTTTGACCATATAAAAACATACCGAATCATAGGAATTATTAATATAGGATTTATGGAATTTAAATCGGCCTTAATGTCTTTAAAATGAGGCTTTAAATGTATTTTACATCAAAATTTTTTTAAAGGTGTAGAACAGTAGGAAGGTGGAAACACTATTCACGAACTCAAAATATGTAAAAGGAAAATAGAGGTTACCGATAAACCTCATCCTTCTAGAATCACTATTCATGATCTCAAAATTTGGAAAAGGAAATATCGGTTACCAATAGACCTCACCTCTATGGAAACACTATTCAATAACTCAAAATTTGGTAAAGGACATAAAGGTTACCGATAGACCTCACCGTTCTCGAAACACTGTTCATGAACTCAAAATTTAGAAAAGGAAATAAACATTATCGATAGACCTCACCATTCTGGAAACATGGTTCATGAACTCAAAATTGGGCAACAGAAATATAGGTTATCGATAGACCTTACAGTTCTGAAACATTGTTCATGAACACAAAATTTGGCAATGGAAATATAGGTTACCGTTAGTGGTTACTGATAGAACTGTTTACTGATAGAACCATCCATAGAAATTGAAATTTGGAAAAGGAAAGAGAGGTTACCATTATAGGTTACCAATACAACTGTTCGCCGATGAAACTGTTCATAGAATTCACAATTGGGAAATAGAAAGAGAGGTTATCGTTGGAGGTTACCAATAGAACTGTTCACTGATGGAACTGTTCATAGAATTGAAATTTTGGAAAAGGAAAGGGAGTTTACCATTAGAGGAAACCGATAGAAATGTTCACCGATGGAACTGTTCATAGAATTGGAAATTTGGAAAAGCAAAGAGAGGTTACTGATATAACTGTTCACCAATGGAACTATTTGTAGAATTGGAAGTTTGGCAATAGAAAGAGCCATCACCGTTAGAGGTTACCGATAGAATTGTCCACAAATGGAACTGTTTGTAGAATTGGAAATTTGGAAAAGGAAAGAGAGTTTACTTTTATAGGATATAGATAGAACTATTCATAGAATTAGAAATTTGGAAAAGGAAAGGGAGGTTGCCATTACAGGTTACCGATAGAACTGTTCACTGATGGAACTATTCATAGAATTAGATATTTTTCAAAGGAAAGAGAGGTTACTGTTAGAGGGTACCTATTGACCTATTAACTGGTGGAACTATTCATATAATTGGAAATTTGGAAAAGGAAACAGAGGTTACTGATAGAACTATTCACTGAAGGTTAACGATTTAAACTGTTAACCTAAGGTCACTGATGCACTATTCACAGAAGTTTACCGTTTCACTATTCACACATGTCTACCATTGGAACTATTCACCGAACTGGAAAATTGTCAAAGTGTTGGGAATAAGTCCCCATAGACCTCCTGAATATCCTCAAATACTATATTTTTATAAAGGATTGGGCCAGAGAGGTCCACACCATTACATCAGTGGGGAGATAATTATAGGATTACCTTAATGATAAGTCCCTCAGAATGATATATTGTCTAAGAAAACTGGTGAATTTTTTAACTCAAACTTCCCTAAACATGTTTAAAATTATTTTAAAAAATAAAATACATGCTTACACCTAATAAGTGAATGATTTATTCTCATTAATATTGAGAGGAATAAGATAATAAACGAAAGATGACTTAATTTACTTCGAGTAAATTTTTTGAATGAATTACCATGTGGTTTTCTTCGTGGGTATTTGATGTTACTATTCTTGTAAATGATGGCGTCTTCAAAAATCCATATATTATATGAATATAAAGATGTATATTAATAAGAATAGAAGTAGTATTGTTTATCTTGAAATGTAATTAATAATTCAATTTCTTATGTAAAAGGAAATATGGAATTATATATGTCAATTAACTAATCAATGTATTGTCCTAGTTGAGAAGTATCACCAACATCCAAGACCAAGAAGAAGGTGGAATGAATATGCAAGAGCTACTCCCATACAAGTTATTAATATTTTTGGAATACATTGTCTCCAAAATAGATTTTTATATGTATTGTTTGAATTTGATTCATAGAAATATATTATATATAATATGTTTTCTAATATAATTAAATCACCACCTTAATGATTTTATTGTAAATGAAATATTATAGTGGTATGAATATTGTATTTTTATATTGATGCATATTGGAATGTATGCTATGGAAATCATATTATAACTCCTTTTGTTAAATTAATCATTATTTTTATTATGGATTAGTTTATTTAACATAGTGGAAAATTTATCTAGAGCTAAAAAATAAAATTTCATTTTATGCTATGATATTCAATAAATAAAATCATAATAAAAAAAACATCTAGAAGGAATATTTATTGTGTGTCTCGATTCCAAATTACTCTATAATATATTACAAAATAATTAAAAGAAAAAAAATTCTAAGGAAAAACCTATTCAATGGAAATAAATATTTCTAATATACTAGTAAGGTTGATTTCTCCCTAGAAATTATGTTATACACCTTATATAATATTTTGATTCCCATAGTATTTTTCTATTGTTTTGTTATAATTAAAATTGAGAGGACAAAATTTAATTATGTAGGACAGAATGTAACAACATAGACATGATGATATATAATAATAATAATAACTGTTATTATTACTACTATTAATTTATATAATATTAGAATTAATTTATCTAATATCTGAAAAGGATTGAAACACGATTAGAAATAATTCCCAACAAGATATTAACCCAAATAAATACCCTTTCTTCAATTATAACAATGATGTTTCAATAAAAGAACATAAAAATAAGAACTATACACCATGGATTATTACTCAATATGAATGAGGTATATAAATTTAATGTCAATAAATTAATAGGGACATTATATAAAATTTTACAACATCTAAATGTATAAGAAATATAATGAATAATCATCAACCAGGAGTATCACAAATAGATATACCCTATAATTCGAAAGAGAACCAATAATGGAGAAATAATTATGTAGAATCTATAATATAAAATAAGAACTTTGACTTGTGATGTGAGACTAGAAAGCTGGAATAATTTAGTAATCCCATATACAACAATGAAATATTAATGTGATAAATATGGTTATTGAATACAATTTCATTGAAAATATGGCTTTTGAAAATATATATTGGTTATATATCGAATTGGTACACTAATTTTTAGTACTATTACGTATAATATAGAAATAAAAAATTGATAAAAATGTTATATATTTATATATATTTGATTCATGTATTTTTTTAATTACTATTATTATGGAATATTAATATGTATATTATAAATTCAAATAATTATTTTTATATTTATTGAGTAGAGAGATTAAATTTTAGAATATAAACAATAATTTTTAATGGTATTGTTAAACATGTATTTAGTAAAAAGATATATTTCATTTTTTTTCAAAAAACTGATTTGTTAACTATTTTATATTTTATAATAATAGATGTAATTTTACACCTATAAAATATTATACATGTTATATCATTTCAAACTCATTATTATTAGAACTTATTAGGAAATATTATTTAGAACACTTAGTTCCTAAAAACAAAACTTTTCAATAAAATCAGTTTTAATTTTTTATTTTGTATTTTCATGTAATAGATAAATTTATTAATTTAGATTATTAATTAGATAAACATAATATAATTTTTTGATTTATAATTCAAAAAGTATCTTATGATGAATTTTTAAATTTTTTTAAAATAATTGTTTCTTAGGTGAAAAGTAAAAAATACCAATTTTATTTATAATTTATCCATTTTGAAATTACTAATAAAAATTACATTCATTTTTTAACATTTTTTACTATATATTATATATTATAATGTTATATTAACTATTATAATATATAGTTTTGATAGATAAGATCGAATCATAAATTTTTAGATTTTTTTTAAAATGTTTTATGAATACAATGTTTTCACCTATTTTTATTAACACAATATTTGCATGGTGGAATAATATTTTCACTATATTATAATGTAAATAAAATATTAATTTAATAATTTTAGTAATTATTTTCAATTTAATCAATAACACTGATAATTTTATCCTAAACATAAATCATATTATCAAAAATACAATTTATATAAAAATAGGTTTTTTCACATTATGCGCTCTAATGTTTGAATTAATATTACATGCACGTAGATATAATTTTAGATTAATTTTATATTATTTTGTTATACATAAGTTTAAATTATATATTATGGATGATTCTTTTATTAGGCATCAAAAAATAATAATTCAATTGGTAGAAATTAATTAACTTTTTAAAATAAAAAAATGATAAAATTTATAAACTATTAGTAAAAGACTAATAACTTATTTACAAAAAGTATGTAGAAGTATGGTAGATGGTTTATTGACATCATCCCTAATAAATTTCTATTAAATTGGATTCAAAACCCCTGTGGAACATATTACCCTTTAATATTGAAGACTTATATGTTTCAAAATACCCTTCTTTTGAGTTATAAAAGAACCCATCAACCATCCACCTATATGTAGTTCCAAAGACACATAGGATTGAATCATAATCTAACATAGTCCCTCCTAACTACTATGAATATTTTTTATAATCTATGTTCTTGTAAAATTTACCATGCTATAGTGCCGTAATGTTGTGACCAAAAGATAATATCTCAAGAAAGAGGTAATATTTTCCATTGCTCTATCCTATCCCTCTTCCACATATACCACCCCAATCCTATTATATACATGAGATTATGATAACCAAAGAGTTATTAATATTTTTGGGTTGTTATATAAAGGGAATACCCTTTTCAAATTCATCACAAAACAATGGAAAAATGAATATGTTGTCCTATGTATGTGTGAAATACTACCTCCATGAGCAACTTGTTCTATTTTTTATCACCCCCATACATGGATGGAATGAAGGGTTATTTACTATTATAATATTAGAATGTTAAAAGTTTAATGAATCCCAAATGATAATATAGATTATTTCCCACAATTCTAGTATTCTGAAAATATGAGTGCATTTTCTATTTGTAAGTGATACATGCCGTGTCTATGCGATGGTTCTTATATTTAGTTTTCCTTACCAAATTTCATGGGTGGAATAAAACATGTCTACAATTTATCAAAAATTAGTTGTTTAAGAAATTAACATTATTTATTGATTATATTATACATTCAATAAGTTATATTAATAATAAATGTTCATAGTAAATTAAATTGGTAAATCGGATATATGAAATCCTCTATTTAAATTTGTGTCTATATTTGAAAAAACAGTTACTTGTAATTATTATATTCTAATGGAATAACCAATCACCTAATAACAGAAAATTATGTAGAACCTCAAGTATCCAACATTATAGGAAAAAATATAATAAAAATAAACCTTTCTTATACTCATTTTTTAGAAAACTTTATACATAATACTTTGATATTGGATTCTGATGATCCACATGTTAATAAAATTAGTAGAAAAAATAAAATAAATTAGTAATAAATAATGATAAATAAACCTAATAAATATAAATATAGATGGATAAGGGTGTTATGAATATTTTTTTAAACCTTATTAAATTATTATGCTTTTTTAGTTCATGTATAATGAACTTTCCAACACGATGTAAGGGATAATTTGTACCTCCGTCATTACACTGTAGTTTCACATACTATTTCCTTTTATCCTTCTATAAAATACTCATATCATCTATGTATTCAATTTTTTATCTATGTAACTTTAACATATTCATAGATATATATCATTTTCATTTTTGTATTTTACATGTTTTTAGTTATAATCAAAATTCCAACTATTAATTAAACATCTTTAAAAGAATATTTTATATTCTATTTCCCATGTCCAAAATCACATTTAAAAATTGTTCATAAACTATTAAGAGATTAAAAAAAATCATTAATATCTATGAAAAAATCTTGTTTAATTTATTATTTTGTAGAAAACTATTAGGCCTTAATTATTTGAGATGAATTGTTATTTATTTCATAAAACATCACACCATTTGTACTTTTTTATTATTTCTTTCCATATACCTTTCTCCTGAAATATCTATATCTGAAATCAAAGATAATGTCATATATTTTTAAATACAAATATCTAAATGAATTAATTCTTTATTATCATGGGAAATCTTTTAATTTTGACATTTGTTATTACCTAGATCAAAATTAGGATATCCACTTCCTTTTAATGGGTTTTATTGTGTTTGTGATTTACTTACGGGTGTTTTCCTCATGTTGAATGATTATGTATAAGTTCTATTTATCTGACATGTTGTCCAAATAAGTATATAAAACTATAATTCATTATATAATGATTTAAATATCATGAGATATTGTAAAAGGTATTAGGGAGTGAACCTTATCAACAAATGTAACATTTTCTGTTACATTTATGGGAATGACAGGTTGACCCAATCAATCAAGAATCATTATCCAATTTAGAACAATGGTATTGGGAGTGACTTTCGACTTATGTTTATGATATATTTTTTATGTTGGTTCCACATTTATTATATCATATTACATTATTTCTTCATTTCATGTTTTCATTGATACGATCATCCTTATGTTGATATATTATTATATAATGAAATGTTAATAATTATTTTATCATAATAAAATTGCATATTGGGGAGTAATATAATTAAAGGAAGTCATTTTTATCAATCCCATAACCCAAGGCTGAAATTTCATGATGTATTGTGTTTAATCAAATCAAATCCTAAATTTCTGAGTGATCTATACACTCATTTCAAATAAAACTTGGATGAATACATGTTAAAATTGATACATTAATTACCCAAAAAATTACAAATTAATAGAATCAAAAAAATCATCATCGTGACCATATATTATTCAACAAATAAGCTATTATGTAGGGACTCCTAGAATGGAATAGACAATAAAAATCATTTATAGGTCACTAAACAGAAAAATTATACATCATGTCTTGATTAGGCCTTCCAACCTGGAAATCCTTGTGAAACACAAAAATCCACTACATATAATAACAATCTAGTAGTAATTTCATCTTAAAAATCACCATTTCATCCCAAATCCTATAGTCATTATCTCTTATTCCCAAAAACCGCATGTAATAGGATTAATTCCTCTTGACATTATATTTGATACATCTCAAAAAATGCACATTCTTAAGAATCAAAACAATACCATAAGGAAAAGACTAATCATGGAACCAAAGAAACTAGACAAGGTGATAAATCACTAAAAAACATGAAAAAATCACAAAATAACATAAATCAATGAGAAAAAACTCAAAAAAACATAAAAAAACAACATCTTCATTCATTTAAATACTAAATAAAAAATTACACAATATAGAAACTACAAAATAAAAAAAATAATCAGGATATTTGGAAAATAAAATTTATTCAAATTTATACAATCTCTTATTTGATCCACCATATTTATAAAAAAAAGTGATAAAAGGAATGAATCAACCACATAATACCTTCTCACTATGATCATGATAATCAAATTTTTACATACAAACATCAAATTATATTCAATATCAAAATCTCTTCCAAATTGATTATAGGATAATATCGATTATGATGTCATTGGGTATGTGAAACATGGAAGATGTCATAGATCATGGAAATTAGGATAGAATCGCCAACCATTATTCCACCTCACTAATGCAATGAACCAACTCAAAAGGATTAAATAATCTAGGAGGGATCCCAGTCCCATCATCAATCGTCATGTGGGGAAACCCAAAATAACACATTATCAGCCACATAAAATTTAATAGGTATTATATATAAACCATCATATAAAGTTTTATGTTCATGCACTACCATTATCCACTCCGGAATATTATTATTCATTATCATAGTGTAATGAATATTATCTATTATGATAATTTCTAGGTCCCTAATCCCTATAAAAAATAGTGATTTTCAATATTTCTCAAATGAATAAATGAATTATTCCATTACAATAGAAAAATTAAGGATTTTTAGGTAACCTAAACTAATAAAAGAATGCATAATCCATGATCCACTAAAATCCGTAACATAAGCCCCTAAAAGAAACTCTAGTGTCTTTATTCTGCTCTTTATTTTCCCATCACTAAGAGGATGGGAATTAACGATAATGATAAAATGGGACTATAATAATGTTTTAATAATATAAAATTTTATAAGATAAAATTTGTATCCCAATTGAAAATGATAATCCTTGATTCATCATGAAGAAACACCACATGATCCACATGCAACTCATTTACGAATCTATATCACGAGACTCCCTAAGGGATATGTCGTGGGATATATTCTTCAACAATTCTTCAGTCACCAATATAGTGTTACATCATCCAAATACACGTGGTTGACCTATTATAAAATCAAAGAATACATCCTCCAACTTCATCTTAGGGACATCAAATTATAAAAAAAAATCACTCAACCTACGATTCTACACTGTCACCCCTATATAAACCAAGAACCATTATAATAACAATTCTACTAATCATTGAACATGGGGAAAAATTATAAACTCTAAAGTCAAGTTACAATTTAGCCACATTTGGATGATCGTCAACTATGTAGTTATTACACTGAATGAAATATTCTTCATGCATTATAGATGGAACAAATTACCACCATTGTACTATGATTTAATGTCAATCATCCTTTGACCATCCCTAAAAATTTTCATCATCAACATAATCATGTCTCACCACTACCTCTATGAATCTACACTAAGAATTCTCTAATCACTGCATCAAGAAATATTGTAATATTATCTGAATGATGAATCCTATTCCACCATAAAACTATGTTACAAGATGAATCATCACAAGCGCCTCTATAACCCTCTTTGAATCTTAAAACTCTTTGAAAATGATACCCAATGAAAACCTACACTTCATATTTATAACCACAATCCAAAAATCCCTGGTGTATGATAAACCAAATTAATGATCGAAGAGAAAGTGAATTACACTATTTCCTTGAAAAGATACATCCCACCAGGAGAAATCATAAATTATTTTCTCATAAATAATATGGAACACATGTTCCCACTAATGTCATAATTTTACCAAATAATCAAGGTAATATAAAATATTTTAGTTTCATATTTTGGGGCACTATAGTTATATATATAGGTAAATAAATGCCTAGTCCCATATGATATCATTAACCTATAATAGATGATGAAAAATCCTATATGATTATGGGATTAATCATAGAAGATCTAAAACATCAATCAATCCATTATAAAAGAGATTAATTGAAAACTAATTAACATCTCCATCCAAAAATTGAAGGATTCCACCAACTAATAATTAAAAAAATAGGATTTACCCTTCTTTTTTATGCTGGTTAATGGGCTTTTGACCCATGATTTAGAAAAATAGAAATGATAATATACTATTTCACCATGGTAAATATAAAAACCATTTCATTCTAGAGTGATTCCGATTAAATTATGACCTCAATTGATGATGTATTTTCATACACTCATAAAGAAACACCACATACCAAATGAAATAAACACATCCAAAGCATACACATAGACTCCATCCAATAATACTGATGGTTTCATTAAGCATACCTTTATCTTTCCACTATTATTAGAATTATACCCATATTAACTTGAGTATATAGGGATTTCATTGATGAATATAAAAGCAATAATGATCAATGAATTCATGGAACCTGGAGTTCAAGAGTCATATTGATAGGATTAGAGCACCCGTGACACTTAAAAACATGACCATGAAGTCAATGTACCAATAGTGACAATAGAATAAAGTATTTGGTATATCATTCTCAATCACCCTCATCTTTTGATATATTGTAAGATAATCAACATTTAAAATTCTGCAGAATCCCTTGAAATGAAAGAAAAAACCATCAATCCTTGGAGGAGGGTAATGAGTCCTAACCCTTACCAGATTAAAATTTAAATAGTATATACATAATCATATACACTCTTCTACCTTCCTAGTGAACAATAAAAAATCTCCCTAGAATGACACCATAGGCTTTCACTCTATATTGAAATCAATATATTTTTGAAGGGTTAAAATGATAATTTATTTAAAAAACAAAATGTAATTTCTATATGAATTTATTTAACTCCACTGCACATACCTACATTAAAATAAAAGACATAGAATCAAAATGGAGAATAATTTAATTCATCATCTATGAGCAAGTTTATACTCCCACTCACCAACATACACACATGATATATTTCATTATTGTAGAAAACCACTCCCCCTAGATGTATTTTAAAAAATAAATAATATTATACCACTAGTTGATGTGATGAATAAATTTTTATATCAATATATATATTATAATGAAATCTCTAAATTATAGAAGTTATCACATCATAAGATCACAATCCCAACACAATGATGTCCAATACATCTGACCTCCAATAAGTATAATCAACAAATGGGGAATTATAAGACTCTTATATAAGAGTTCAAATGAATATACCCTGGTGGGGGTAATATAGTGGTATAAAGATCTATAATATGATAAGGTACAAACCATGGTAAAAGATAAAAAAATTGTACATTAGGTATTCTTTAATTCCACAATGATGACATAAAACTCCAAATTCATTATCAAACCTATATCCCTTGGGTAAATGGAATTAATGGGGAATAAAAAAATCACTCAATCTTCTCATGGTAGAATGGAAGCCTATTTACCCTACAATTTATACTACCTTTGGGGAAACTACTATTATCGATGGTGATAGAACACCTATCCTCTCACACTAATATAGGGCCCATAAATTTTATGAAATTTACAATTCTAAATAGATACTCACATAATGTCATTGATAAATAGGAAACAAAACCTGAATGGTTCATAGATATTGGTATCCATATAGATATTGGAGGAATAAAAGTGTTGTGAAAAACTATTATATAGTCCAGCTTCAAATTCCTCAACATTGATTATCAAAGAGAAATGACCATTCTCATTGATGAACCATAATTGATTTTATCTTGATAAAATAATGGATGTGAATTAAACCACTCTAAACCTCATAATTAATTTACTCCAAATTAATTGGAATCATAAATTGATCAACCGTATATTGAATCACATAATGTAGTGGATCTTGAAAGAACTCTTCTCTAAACCTATCATCAATAATTAATTTAGAAGAGATTATAAGATGGTTCTTCAACCTATTATCATGATTCCACACTATTAGAGTTCCTCAATTAGTTGATAAGATTTTTTTAGATATTTCAATCCCTCATCTTTGATATTAGGAACTCTTTACGAAGTTAATTTATATAATTATACAAATAATAATATTTCTATTACTCTCCAAGATATACGATCCACTGTTTTCATGATTTTTTATAAATATGAATGATTTACGATGGGATTTATTAATAACCATAAGACAATATTAAACTAATATTTATCTATGGAATATCAAGCTAGAGAATACTCTATAAATCGAATATACTTCCCTCTTTATTTTATAACACATGTTAATAATTCTTTCATACCATCTTCAGAAAACATCATCCTCGTGTGATTGGTCAACCCACACATAGAAAATAGTATCATTCTTATGAACCATACGAACCTAAACAATAGTTAAATGATATAAAAATATATCTCTAAAATAATTTAACCAAATTTACATGCCTGTTTTATTTAATTATATTATAAAATTTCTATAATTAAATTCATTTATATTTTCCATAAATCATCATAAATAAGAAAAAAAATCAATCAAACATGATGAATATATATATGCTAGTTATCAAAACTATAGGAATCTCGATATATCAAACTCATTCATAAAAACATATATTCCTTGAAAGAGATCACATGTGACTATAAAATCTCATATCCCTGCCGTCTCATTGTCCTATTTGATTCCCCAAAGTAAACAAGTAAAATTTTATAAAAAATACTTGTTATTTTAACTATTTAAAACCTCTAAATTCCACTATAAGACATGTCTATAATTTTTTATAGAAATATTTTGAAACCCCACCCCCGTTGGGAACTCCTCTTGGGCTAGTAGTGAAGATGAAGTTGATTTACATATTTGATACTGTTACCAAAACTAATAATTTAATATAAATGTATTTTAATAATATTAATTATATATCTCCTAGACTCATATATTATACAATAAATCAATTCCATAATATATAAAAAACATTTTATGTAAAAAAGCATTTTTAAATTATTATTTTTCAAAAATTATTTTCTAGACCTCACCCAAATCAATAAATATATAGTTCTTTTTGAATTGTATGTGTCTACATTAGTTGGATCCAAATGGGATATATATGATCTAAATAATTTTTAAATGAATTATAAATGGATCATAATATAAAATGATCCTCTATATTTGTTATAGTGGATGTAGACTATTTTGTTGGAGTAATTCATTGATTTCATCAATTTCATCTTGAATAGTGTTGAATAATTAACACCCATTATAAGGGAATCATGGGAAAAATTTGTCCTTTAAATAAATATCCAATATTAAAAACCCCTTTTACGTATTGTTTTTTCATTTTATATGTTCCAATTTGACTTCTTTTTTATCCAAAATATACTAAGATATCAAATACTGTGGAAGTCCGAATTTTGATGAAAATTTCCCCACCAAGGCCATTTCTCCCTACTATATTTTTTTTAGATATTTCTATTTACTATGATAACCACCTAAATTTACAATATCCCATATATATATATATATATTAAATTCACTCAAATATATTATATATGTAAATTTTACTAGTATCTCAACAAAAATTAAATTTCTCATACATCTAAGTTCTATAGACATTTATCCCAACTATCATCTCCAAGGTTATTTCATCTAACTCTATGATCCAAGGTCATTTCTCTCAGATATGATATTTATGACCATACTCATAGCTATTTTATATAATTATATTTCACCATCTATATGAAAATTATAAATTCTAGAGATCACAACTGTAATGGAATATCATTTATCCCAACGAATCATGGAAATTTCACTCATCTTTGATCTTGAGGGTCATATCCCCTTTCACTAATCACAATGGACATTTTTATAGTTTTAATATCTATACTATTTAATCATATATTTAGGAAATGGGTAAACATTTTTTTTATTTGGAATCAAATAGTAATTCATCTAGGTCCTTTGTTATGGATACTAATAGACCATATAGTGTTCTTATATGACTCCATTATGACTATTTAGAGACACATGATTCTCCATTCCCCCACATATGAAAACTTTATCTGGGTTCAATTTTTATAAGTAATTAATAATGGATTTTGACACATTGAAGAGTGATCAGGACATGATAAGCTAATACTTTTATGGAATACCACTTCATTCATTGTTCTCCCAGATTTGGGAAGAGATAATTCTTGATTTTTGTGCCCTTTATGGCATGAGAAACATCATTGGAATGGATAAAAGGTCAATGCATACTTGTATGACATTGTTAATGATTTAAAAAAAATATATTTTTTAATCTAATTAGACTCCAATTTTTTTTGTTACCAAAATAACTCTAAATGGATTCCATGGGTCCTAAATTACATTTTAATGAGATGCATGATGTTCATGGGACATGATGTAGAAGTTAGCAACACATGGAAAGAAGTGAATTCTGCTGAAAAAATCATATACAATAAAGTATTTCCTTACAATAACTAAATTATTTATCTAAATATCGGATCCCATTAAAATGATTGTAAAATTATCTTAATTAGTGATTACACGGGGCTTCACCACATTAAGCCTCCAAGAGCATCAATATTTTTTTGGAATAAATATATATTTTTAGTAATGGTGTAGAGCCCATGCTTATTAATCACTAGGGATAAGCACCACTAGTGTATTTTACTATGTATATGAAAATTATAAAGTCATAAATAGGGAAAGAATACTTATATTTTTCATCACATTGGGTAGGCTCCTTCGTTATCTCTTTCTAAGTATAATATCCTTCATAAACCAGACAATTCCTATGAATAATTTCTTAGACCTCAAAAGTCATAATAACCTTACATTTATCTCAATATAAGCATTAACTATCTATATCCATTACTCTGTAAAGTCAACTTTTTATATCCCTTACAAAGGAGATTTTTTTTATAAATTTCATTCATGACAAATCCTTTTCTATTTCTTCACTAGGGATAAACACCATTAATTACACTCTCTATGGCCAATATCAATTATTATACATTAATAGGACTCAGACCAATCATTATCCCTCCCAATATATAAAAATTTTAAAGTACTTACACTAGGGAGAACACATAATATTGTTTCATCATATGGGTTTTATGGATTATCGAATTTCAATGGGAGATCACAAATTCACGTTGGTCCATTGGTTAGGAATCTATTCATACTTTCTCATACATGGGATACAATTTTATCAAGTCCCACACCTGGCCTCCAATCATTAAAAGTCCATATACCACGGTTCTAAAACGTCGATTTTTTTTACATAGGATTCAATTTACCTAGGTCCCAGACATGGGTTTCTAATCAGCCATTCTAAAAATCCATTCTCTCATTCTGTGGGTTTCAACATCAAATATCTTATTCATTCATGTAATGCACAATGGATCCAATTCGAAAATAAATAACACTTGGGTTCCAATTCACTATGGTTTTATATGAAATTCCCAATCAACTATGTACATAAATGTATTAAACACACTAACAAGTCCCATATGGGTTAACTATAATCCATCGAACAACCTTTTGTGGTTTCCTAGACATAACATATACACCATGAGTTGAGATAATCTTCTTTGTTTCCTCACACATCTCATGTCATGATACACCACTTTTAGTTATCAAAAACCTAAATATAGATACCACTCTTAGATTCCTTATATGTCATAATTCAAAAAAATCCTCATTATTTTAAAAAATTCTATAAGTTTAGATACTCTTTTCACCCATAAATATCAATACCTAGTTTACATTAAATAGTGAATGATATTTTTGCCTCATATTTTTTTGTAAGATTCAGATCAATCTAAAATGGATGAATTCATACATAAACACAAACCATTCATCTATTTTCACCTCAATCATGGACTACGAGTCATCCACGGTCTGCCTTCTAGGTGTAGTACTAAAAATAAAATACAGTTATCTATTTTTTAATAGTTATTTTTAACATATTATTGACACCCTAAGCCTATTACTCATTAAATCCTATGTTTTTACAATAATATAACATGGTTGATATATGATGATATTTTTTTGCCACACTAAATATAATATACATAGGCATAGAGATCAAAATTTTATCAATTCAATATCACTATTGAGATGCATCATATATTTTAGTAGAGAATAAATAGTCATACTAACATGAATTTAAACATAATACCACATTCCCTTACCAGAAGGGGATAAACCGCATGGAAAAAATCCTAAAGTAAGAAAATAAATTCAGTGACTTTAATTGCCTGGGAATTGATTTGTGTTACCCATGATTTCTATTTCACCAGTATGAGTCTATATCCAAAATTAATAAATCATAAAGTATCTTTTATGTGATGAGAATAAGAATCACATGCGAATTACAATAGATTACCAAAAAATTCCTAATATGATAAACCAAAGGAGATCAAGAAAATTATCACTAGATGAGAATCCTATGACCCCCTAACTATCAACAGTATGATATTTTATGTCATAGTATAATATCTATATATGATTTTGATCATAAATAGAAACATACTTCAGTGTGGTTGGGCTATGATTCCACAACTGAAAGTCTAGAGATTCTCATGGCAATAGACCTAGGAAGATATGTCATCTCTCATTTGAAAAGAATGAGATTATTTCATTTCTAAACATTATAAAGAATGAATAGGCCTACTACAAATGTTATAATAGGTGATTTATTTTTCTTTTTAGTAACTAAATAATAGGTTGGTTTGGATGTGTAATCTCAATCATAGGTCCAGTCCATACCATTTATAGGAATCTTGTTAATTATAGTATAATCCAAACCACATTAAATATATTAGATTTGGATTTAAGTAAATGAACTGAAAATTCACTTCACACAGTCATAGTAGCATGAAATTAAATGGAAATTCTATTAGTTATGTATGTATGATCATTGAACGAACCACATAGATCCATATCTAATGATCTTAAAAGGTAAAATGTTTCCCAAAACAAAAAATATAACTATACATGTTCTAATTCAATTCATACGTATATATAAAAATATTCTATCATTGTCCCCATAAAAAACCACAAAATCTATGAACTTATATTATTATCATAAAATAAATAGTTCCTAGCTGGATAGAACTAAAACTGGACATACACTAATTACTAAGATATATATTTTGAATAGTTGTTACACATTGATGTTCAAATATTCACTTGGATTATATGAGATTTTTTTGGAAAGGGATAACAAATATCATTCTAGTATTGGGAAATGAGTCATTTAAAGAATAAAAATATTCTTTATAAGCACATTACAACAATACCAAGTAACATAGACAATACATGTCATGTTTATGTATAAATGCATCTTGATTATTGATGGTGAAGAAAATTATATTTCCACGTACCTCATGATATCTCACACATCAACGGATGGAGGTTCTGTATAAATGATTCCCATTACTTTGACAATATGGTGAGAAACACCTTATGAGATTTGGTCCTAGATATCAACAATTGCTAAAAAAATTGATTTTATTTCTTAAAATTCAATTTTAATGGATTTTGAAGGACTTTTTGGTAACTGAAAATATCTTTAAAGGGTGAATATACCATATACACGTGTTTAGTTTTATTCATAGGATTATACATTAATATAATTATATACTAATAATAATTATTTGTAAAATGATGTTTTCATCAAAGATTGCTATTTTTTACGAACAAATCTATGTTCCTATTTAGCTCACTCAGCTATACTTCTCTCATAATTAACACGTATATCACTTACCCATATCTTATTCCCAACTTAGGGAGTTTATCTATAAATAGTAACCACCACCACACCTTTATTTTTATATAAGTAGAAGAAATCTTAAAGGATAATGTATGGAGAGAAAAATACTCACAATAACTATTTTCAATGTATGTTTTAACCACATTATTCCCATAGTAGTTCATCTAACACTAGATAAATAGAGACCCAAGAATTTTATAGATAAATATTAAATTATTTGATGGATATTAAATACATTAAATTATAATCCATCTTAAAAAATTGTATTTTAGTTTCTTTGGATGCAAGATTCATGATCTACTTTTTTCATGAATAATCATGGAAATATCCCACCTAGGTTACTATATAGGTATTCCAAACATAAAACCAATTTTATGTACACGAGAAAATATAAACATTAAAAATGGTAAGAGTTTATGCATTTTAATGGTATACATAAAAAATATGAATCAATGAAAATACATGAGAATAAAATAAGTACATGGTTATGAAATCATGGTAAGAAATTAATAAGTTCCTAACAAATCCCATAGATCATGAACAAGAGTAATAACATAAAAATTATATTTATATAAAGAATATTAATATTATTATTGAATAAGTAAATAATTAGTCATGATCCATGAGATAATAACAATGACCTGTAAATGTAGTAATAAATTAATCTTTTAACATTGTGAAAAAGTATAAATAATAACTTGTTCACTCATTAATATAATAATACGAAATGGGTCCCATATATAAAATTATAGACATGAAACTAAGTCCACATATAATAGTCTGATCATGAAAACCAAGTATATGAATAATCTTATGTACATAAAAACTTGGTCCATGCATAATATTTTAGAAATGAAAACTAGGCCCACACATAAAATTGGGAACATAAAATCTAGTTCATGGATAACATAGTTATCTCATGAGTAATCAATATTTACCCAATTAATTTTATATCTATATAATTACAAGCCAACCCATCAAATAATAATAAAACCATTATATATTTTCCAATAAGATAAAAATCCATTTATCATACATCATTAACTATGGAAAGGAAATGGGTTTCATAAATATCCCATCATCATAATAAAAAACTATATTGATAATCAATAAGGATGATATAATTGGATTATATCAAAATTTAAAAAATAGTAACATCAAGGGATTTCTATACCTGAAAATGTCTTTAAATTAACACTTGAATGTTTTTTAGTATAATTATATATTTTTTACTTTGAAATTTGTTCTTTAAAATCTAAAAATTCAAGAACATTATGGAATAATTTTTCAAGGAAGAAATATGTTGAATATTTTAATAGAATCATCAAATCATTAAGTTGTCATAATATAGATAAATTCCAATGTTTATGTATATGTCCAAACTAATATTCCATTCAATTTTTTGTAAAAAATAAAAAATTAGAAATATATTCATTCAGTAAAAATAAAAATGAATCCTTTTAAAATAATTTGAAAATGGTAAACCATTTGTGAAAATAACTTCATAATGACATTGTATAATATTAAAAAGATTCACTAATACATTTTTGGATCACAAGTACATTAATGAAATATAATTTTGAACAAAGACATAAATGATGTCTATTTTTCTAAAAATAATTGTCGTAGTATCTTGTCATAAAAATATGTCAAAAATGAATGTAAATTAAGTAATATATAGAAATAAACACAGATGTTTACAATTCATGATATTCTTGAGAGATATAACAAGAAAATTAATTACAATAAACATAAATATAATAAATTTTGATATGAAATTTGAATGCTACACAATTCCCTTTCCACATTAGTATCATTCGAATCAAAACCTCATAAAAGTGATAACCATATATGGATATGAATAAAAACATGATTTACATTATAATAATCACAAGTGGAATTCATTAGTAGTTTATACACTACATAAATGAATAAAGTGGTGAATATTGTATTTGTCTCAAATAAATAAGTGTGAGACAAAAATACATTCCCATATGTTTTGTAATTCATCATATGTGTTTAATAGTAAATTATAATATATATGAATTTAAAATACATTTATTCAACAAATGTACTCTTATATATATATAAAAACATTTATTATATAATTTTAATAAATTATCACCCACTTATTAAATTGTTTTATCAAAATCAATATTCTAGGGGATAAGTCTTTGTTTTCTCTTGCATTCCTCAGTTTGGAAGTGCCCATAATTGTACATTGATCATGGTAAAATCATATATAGAATTTTAATAATTTTATAATTATTATTACATATAAATTAGATATATATATGTTTGAATTATACATAAAATATATATATTCTAAATTGTATTATAATATTTTTGGAGATGGTAGGTCGTACATACTCATGAATTTGTTTTAACTTTTAAATTGATACATTTGAAGAAATATAGATAATAATTCCTTGTTAACCATCATTATTATGTAATATATAAAAAATTTATTTCATAATTCTATCTTTATTACAATTAATGTAGAATAGAAGTGAAAAATGAATAACCTCTCTTCATGGAGGTAGTAGTTCACATGTACACACAAGTGTCATTATCATTTTATAACCGATAGGGAAAATGTGCATAATTGCTGTCCAATAATAATAATGAAAAAAATAAAACATATTTAGTATATTTAATAAACTATTTATATGTGAGTACCAATGATTTATAAGAGGTATAATAAGAAATAAAATTTCAAACTCTTGATTATGTGTTCGAACTCTATGTTGTGAAACCATCATTTAATTACACCTTAATACATGAAAGGATGTAATTTTGAAAACTACATAATCTATAGGATGTTTGAATCAATATTCTACGTTATAATGGTACTTATTTTCATTTCAAGAAGGCGAAATTTTTTTAGGATTAGATTACAAGGGAATCCCACTTATAAGGGAGGGGAGTAGAAATCGTGAAATTACATAATGTATCAAATTAATAAAACTTATTTATTTTAAATCAATATAAATAAAAAATTATAAATTCATATGATATACGTAGTATAATTAAAAAATTATTCAATAATATTTATACAAGTTTATAAGATGTATTAAAACATATATCATTGTTTTAAACTCTAATTAATACCTTTTAAAAATACCACAAAGGCCATGATTTTTAATAGTTAGAGGTTAATAATGTTATCATAAAATAAGAAGAGAAAATTAAATGAACCATGGTTGAAATGTTAAACCATTTCACATTCACATGGCTGATGATATTATTTCATTAATTTTAAATATTTTAATAAAATATTATTTCACAAAATATCTCATTAAATTCATTTTTAGGAATAATAAAAGGATTTATATTAAAAGAAACATCATTGAAATGGAATTCAAATATATAATTAAAGAAACACTATTATAATATATTTATCTATAAAATCATTAAAACAGAATCATAATCCAAATTTTATTACTTTTAATATTAATAAAAATAAAGTATAATATTTTCCAATAAATAGAATTAATCTATTATCAGAACTCTATAATAATTTCAGGTAATTATTCCAAAATTAAAAATTAAAAATAAATAATTAAATATGGAAAATGATGGTAAATATTTGAAATAATAATTTAGGACAAAAATAATCCTCTTTTTTCCATATGTAATTATTTTAGAGATTTCAATGTCAAGAGATTGAAATTTTGTATTTATCTTCTAGTAAAATAATATAATTTTCATAATCAAGAAAAATGTAACAAAGGCATGCTAAATTGATTTATAACAAGTTATGAGGTCTAGATAAGCGCAAAAGTTTTTTTGGCACATTTCGGATAAATTTAAAGCCTTATTATAAAGTTTAACATATCTAATCCTATTGTAACAATATCTATAATAATTAATCATTTTCTAATGATAGTATAATTATGTTAAGAAAAGGGTTCTCTGAAAAAAAAAATATGAAAATGAGGATTTTAAATATTGTATATTTTTTAAAAAATAAAATTACTACATTTTCAAGAAATAAATGTTAATATAATAACACATAAGAAAATGATTTTTTAGAAAAACACATTATTTATGAGTAAAAATAATTTCACAATTATATAAAATAATAATGGTATTTCCAATAATTTCATTGACAAAAAAATAAAAAATGATACATTTAAAAAAAAATTGAAATAAAAAATAGAATGGACTCCATGTTTTGAATATGTTTTAAAAAGTTAAATTTATATGTTTTTTAGAAATTAAATTTAATATAATAAAATAATACACATGAAATTTCTTTTATGAGAACACATTATTTTGGAGTAAAAAGTATTTCATTGTGAAGTAAAATAATAATGATATTTTAAATAATTTATATATTAAAAAAATAAAAAATAAAACGTTTTTATAATTTTCTCCAAATTAAAAATGGAATGTATTATTCCAATAATTCCATTAAATTAAAATACACAAAAATAGTTTTTCAATTGAATATATTATTACTTATACTTCACAAAATTCAATCATTAGTTTCAAAATTAAAAATAATTTTTGAAATACATAATTTGACTAAATATTCAAATTATTGTACTAATATCACTCATCTAATATGATGCATGAATGTCTTAATGATATTTTAACTTTTTAGTCCACCACATTTTTCGAGATTACCACTTTTACTAAGGTTAATAAACTCTACAATGGCCCCAATTATTAACGATCAAAAATTATATTAGACCTATCAAATTATATTAATCATGATGCTTTAAAATATGGAATAAATTATTTAAAATTAAATTTATATAATTTGAATAATTCAAACTAAAATTGAACACATAAAACGTGATAAAAAGTTATTATCCCAAAAAATGACATTAGAAAAATATTGTTATACCAAAATCACAAATGAAACTAATTTTAATGACATTTCATGGATTATTCATAGAATAAATGAATTAATATTAATTTTAATAATAATTTTATAAAAATTAATATTTTAATTGATTTAAATAAAAAGTGAGTTTTAAATAAAAATATTTATGATTAAGAAATCAGTAAAGAATCATCTATTTTTTTAAATTTTTAAAAAATAACTCTATAAAAATTTGGAAATGATTAATTAAGAAATTAAAATATGTTTTTTAAATACATTTTTCTATACAAGATTTTGAATTTAGTTACATCATTTATCCATAAATAAAATTAATTATGACAAAATGTGTTTTTTTAAAGTGTAATATTTCATTAATAAAAAATAGATTATTAATATAAAACCATTATATATATTTTTTTTAAATGTTGTTATTTTGTTATATACCACAAAATATAATAGCTAGGTTGTAAAATTTATATCTAAAATAAAAAAGATTTAATAGTATATTGTTGTTCATATAAAATAGTTAATACATGAAGAACAAGATATTAATTAAATTTTATTTATTTAAAGATAAATATATTTTAAAATATTTGTGTGTTACAATTTACATCTCATAAATTGGGAAACAAAATTTTGTTTGAAGTGATGGTGGGAAACATAAAGGTAACTTGAAAAAAAATCCAGGCACCATGTAAAATTATAATTAGTGGGAATTTAAATTATAAACATTGAGGTGAAAAAAAATCCACGGACTAATCAAGAGTGTCATAGAACGTTGTCAAAAAAATGGTGACAATCAGAAAACTATAAATTTTTTGGGGCTTAAATCACATTATCTCATTATAAATGAATGTAAATGAATAATTTTTTTATTTCAAGATTATCATCCTAATATTATGGGATTCTTTTTCTATGAATTTAAATCAAAAAACCTAATTACATTATGTATTTTTATTTCACAATCATAACTTCATCCTTCGGTTAGGACTTTATCATTTTATATATTATAAAATACATCAAGATATCAATATTGAATATGTTATTTCCATGGTTGAAAAAATGAAATAAACCTTTAACAAATCATAATACCCATAAAATGTTTGAATGTAAAAGATTATATATCTAGATATTTAACAAACCTAATTGTTCACAAAAGATATCCAACATGGATGAATATAATAACCTGATCTATAAAAAAACAAAATATCGAATATTAAAATAAATCAATTCCATAAATAGAAAAACATATTACACCTACAAATAATTTCTGAAAAAATACAATAAAACCAAATAATTATGTTTTGATCAAAAATATTTTATCCGATCATTAATTCACAGGAAAAGGATGTTTCTCATAATAATACATACAAAATATGTGAATACCTAGATTTTTAGAAGAGATTATAATAACCTAAATAACCAAAAAATCTCATAAAAAATATATTGGATTCCAAAAGTTTACTATCTTCACATTCCATAAATAATATGAAAAAGATAATATATTTAGTAAATCTAAATATTATGTAGAATATTCCATGTTTAACATAAAACCCCTTTTCACCAAATCACTAATCATTTCCACAGTGACCAATATTTTCCAAATTAAATTATCAATATCATTAATATCTTTATCAAAAAATAAAATTAATTTCTCAACATGTGGAACATATTACAAGTTATCATTACCGTAATTATGTATTCTCATAAAAATACCACATTAATAACAATCCAATTTTCATATTTATTAGTACAATTCTAAATATGTTTGACAATCCTTAATGAATATCTTATATTGAACAATGCTTCAATGTTCTATCATTATCATATCTATAAAATCAGTAATATAAAAAATATACAACATAATTCTTTAATCCCAATATATAAAACCATCAATCCATTAAAATTGATTATTTGGAGAAGAATAGGTCCTTGAATGGTAATGGAGTTAACACTAGGATTTTGGCATTCACTTTGAAAATTCATATTTTTCACACATATAATAAATTTAATTCGTTGACATTTAATTTCTATATGTTATCCATTTCAACATAGAAAACACATTCCACTTTATTTGAGACATTCTCTTGGGTGATTATTGTAACACTCAAGACATGGTGGAAATTTAAATTTATTTCTAACATGATAATTTAGACATTATATTCTATAAAATTCCATTTTCCTCATGTTAGAGGTGTCAGTAATCTCACCCCAGTTGATATTATTAATCATTTAATCAGATTGATGATTTGGAATAATCATAAGGTTTTTACTTCCTGGTCACATTTCACCAAGGTTATAATGAGGATAATTATTTAATTTTACATCATATTTAGCATTAATAAAAATAATTTGTTTTCATCCATTAAATAATAATATAAGATATTAAGAGGACCAATTTTAATATAATGTTATATTGAAAAAATATTTATAAACTGTAAAAATCATTAATTATTAATTAAAATTTATGACACCTTAGATTTAACCAAGGTTATCATTGCTTAACATCTATTTAAAAATTTTATAGTGGTTTAGAATAAAAAATGTTAACTAACCTATGTATATCACACAGGTTTTACAAACTGGGTCTGTAGTTTGGGTTAATGCACTATGACACATAATGATTGTTGAGATATACAAAAACCAACATTCTTCATGATTATTATCATGAGATGTGTCTGTTCCAAATTCCTATCCACCAGTAATATCTTGATATAGAGGTAATAATATAAAAAAATAATCACTTTGTTACCAAAACATTATGATGTTATCTTATACTTATCCTCATTGGTTTCACGAAAGTTTCCTTATCCAAATATATATTGATTTAAAAATCCATTATCTAATACAAAATATAGATCTCCAAGAATTTAATATATTAATATTACAAATTTTTTTAATATTCGATACATAAAATTATAATCAATATAATAACTATAAATATTTATTATTTTGGAGAGAAGAAACCTAATAATTTTTTATTAAATATAATCAAACATTACCACATGCAATGATTCATGGGAATATGATAACTTAAACCTTTTCTTATTAAGTAGGGAATGTAAACAAATAATAAGGTTACGATTATATTCTATGTAATTGTAATCATAGGAGATAACAATCAATGATCATACATGAGAATAAGATAAACCCTATGGCATGATATCATGATGATAAATGTCAAATTTAATACCTAATTTATATCATATCATAAATAGGATTATTTTTATAATTCATTTTCATAATAATATATAATATTAATAATAGTGTTGAATCATCAATAATTTGTTATTACCCGTGATATCATATTATTCGAAAATAGATTAAAAAAATATAAACTTATATCATTATGAGAATGTATAAATTGAAAATGGTTCGTTAAATTTTTTAAGGAATGAAATCCTACACTCACATAAATATATAGCTATGAGACCAGTTCCACACATAATCTTATGGAAATAAAAAAAATATCTATATAAAATATTATTGACAAGAAAATCATGTTGAAACCAAATATTCTAAACATGCAAAATATTTACTTTCATAAAATTGTGAAAATATAATCTATTTTAGTCATATCATTGTTTTCTAATGAGTCTTCCTTCATTACCCAAAGAATTATATGGGTATATTATTCATATACAACCTATCGCATAATCATAATCCAATTGTATAGGTTCCACAAGATCATAAATCCTTTATCATATACCATAAATTGTGAAAGAGAAATGAGTTTCATAATCATAACATCATCATATTCATATAGAATATTGGGAAATAATAATAATTGTATAAATAGAACACATCCCTAGTAAAACATAATTAACATCAAACTATATATTCATAGGTGAAATTATTTCTAAATATATCTTTTAACATTTCATGAGGAATATTCCATTCTTTATATAGAAAAAATTTCATAATAATAAAAAATATTAAAAAATAACAGTAGATAATTTTTTCCTTGAATATAAAATTATAATTAAGTAAAATAAGGTTCAATGAATTGGGATTTAATCACAATGAAAAATTACCCTCCTAACAAATATGTTAAAACTATATAAAAAATAATGATATTATTGAGAAATAGATCTTGAAATTTCATCAGTTGAAACTTAATAATATGAAACCCAAAAAAACCAGAGATTCCAACACAACTCACTAATCACTTTGATAAATTTTTAATTAGAAACCAAATAGAAAGGATAAAATTATATAAAAATTAATTTAACAATAATTTTAATGATTATCATCATAAAATACATTCATTGGATATATATACACCACATAGTAGAATCTTGCGGTGAAAATTCCATTGGTCTCGTAGAAATAATGGTGGATTGAAAATAAAACACCTAAAGTCTTAAATTTCCTTTATACAAGTTTGAACCTCTAGTATAATATTTATTAATTAGATATAAATTTATTATATAAATATACACCCAAAATAATAAATAAATAAATAAATATTTATATCATTTCATTCGTTATTTAATTTTAAAATCTTATCACCTTTTTATTTTCATTTTTTTATTAAAAACATTGTTCTTTGTGATAACTGTTTTCTTTCAAATGAATTATTAGAATCAATAGTCATGGTACTTATATGTTGAACATGGTTCCATAATTTCAAAAAATTTTATCATGATATAAATATTGTATAAATTTTAATTTATTATATATATATTTTTAATTTCATCTATAATTTATATAAAGATAAAAAATTATAAAATCATCCATAGAGATGATAGGCTGTACATATTAATGGATATTGTTTCAAAATAATTACGAATGAAATGAAAAATGGAGAATAATAATTCATTTTAATAGATTATTTATTTAATAATATATAACATTAATTTTAATTAATTCAATCCTTATTACAAAACATGTAAAAGAATTATAAAAACAAATCGCAACGATTTGTGGTGGTGCTAGTCCACATGTATGAACGAGCGACATTATCATTTTTTAACAAATGAGAAGAATGTAGATAATTTATGTTCCATCATCATAACAGAAATTAGTATATTTGGGATACAAAATTTATTAATTTATAATGGGAAATATGGATTAAAAATAGTTATACAATGAAATAAAACATATTATTCGTGATTAAGAGTTATACAAATTCATTGAGAATTCTTCATTATCATAAAACTTAACCCTTTAACGGATGTACTTTTGGATAGAAAATAGGATCCAAGATGTAAATAAGAATGTTAAGAAGGTATTATGTCATGGTGTAGTTGAGATAGAAATTCTAAGAACTATATGGAAGAGAGGAGAAAAGATTCCTTGTTATAAATCAGGGGAGGGGTACTCTTAGAATTACATAAATTATTAAATTATTAAAAATAATTTTAAATTTAATATTTTGAATGAAATTGTTTTTCTAATAATTGAATTATTTCTTCATCATCATAGCTTATGTTTTTAAGGTAATTCTTTATTCATTAAAAAAAATAAAAAAATAACTATGATTGAAAAAGGAAAAATATAATTTATATAATGATTTATAACCAAACATATGAACATTTTATCTTCCATTAAATATTTTAGATAAATTAATGTGAAGAGAGAGAGATTTTATATTTATTACTTTTTTACTATAATATAAATATTTTATTTTATTAAAAAGGGTCCCATGTAACCTGAAATTCATATATAATATTTGACGGTTATAAATTAAATCAAAAAATAATATTTGCGTAGGTGTTACATACATTATAAGACTTATCCACAATTTAAACAACTTTAAACCCAATTTAACGATTACCGTGATAATTATACGTTTTACCATTAAAAATATTTATATTACCAAATATTAAATTGGTTTTAAGAAATATTTCTACATTGGGATTCCAAAATTTTAAACAATTTTATCTTATTTAATATCGGTATAGGGATAAAATTATAGTCAATAGTATATCCAAAATCACATAAAAACTATATTTATGAAAACACCTTTTTATGGAGTAAAAATAATAAAAAAGATATATTATGTAATAAATTGGTTTCTATACATGTTTTTGGTAGAATAAAAAATAATTTTTTTTTCATAATTGTTAATTAATAAGATACCAAATATCAACATTGAACCATACCATTAATTGAAAGGACTCATAAACTATATTAATTGGAATAAAATATTACTTCTATTTGAAAAATTATAATCCAAGGATACCATATTCAAAATAATTTCTCAAAATTCATTAATTCACACATAATTAATATATTTTTCAAAAAATACACATCCAATAGAATAAAGTCATTTTCAATGTGATTATTTTTTTACCAAATTAATTTATCTCTGGTTTACCTCTTTTACTAAGGTTAAAAATTAATACACTGTCCACAATTCATAATGACCAAATATTAATTTGACCATATTAAGTTATAAATTTTTTTAATATTATTAATTTGAAAAATATTCTATCAAATATAAGTCTCAAAATTAGAAGAATTTAAATTTAAATTAATCCAAAAAAATATGATGAAAATAATGTTCCAAAAAAAATCTTATTCATAAATGTAAAATGTTTTTATTCCAAAATCCATGATAAAATAGATTCCAATTACCATAATTAATTAATTAATAATATATATTGATTAAAATTTCAATTATAAACATTTTTAATAAAATGGGACTTTGTAAATTATTTAAATTAAAATATAGTTATCATTAAAAATTGGCATATTCAATATTTATAAAAAAATATAACTTTTGAGAAATTGTAAAGGATTCACTATAAGATATTTTTAAAATGATGAATTAAAAGGATAAGTTCATTTTTTAATTACATTTTCTAAAATTTGAATAAATTAATTATATTACTTAATCAAAAAAAGAAAAAACCAATTTTTGATTGAAAAAAAATTCTAAATCATATAATAAATTTAATAAAAATATTAATGATTCCTCTAAAAAATTATAAATTTTTTACAAATATATTCATTCCTATTCAAATATCAAATTTTAATGGCTAGATTTTTTGTTTTTTTAATAATAAAATTTTAATAATATAACACGGCTTGTTTAAGATTTGTGTTACGCGTAATGTAAGATATTAAAATAATTCTTATTTATTTATGGGGAGTTATATTATAAAAGCATGTGGTTTTATATTCTCGTCTTTTCTAGGGACACTCCCCCTATTTTTAATTCCTAGGTAGAATTACATTGGCTCCCCCTTACTTGGAAAAGGAACCCAATTCGCCCATATTATGGTGAACCACCTTTACATTCCCTTACTAAGGCCGACCCCTTATGATCCTAAAATAGGGAAAACAACATTCCATCTATCCACTAAGAAATATATCCATATTATATTGTTCTTATAGTAATTAGAATATTCAGCAATATTATTTTTCTATGCTACGAAAAATCATCCACATTAAAGTAGTTATTTTAGGTGGGAACCCCTAAATAGAAAACTCCATTACACATTCCCTCACACGATTGTTCCTTTATTAAGAAGGGGGATCCATTTCCAAAAAAAATCGTAATGAAAACTATATCTAGAAAATACTATATTTAAAAACCAATTAAAATGGGTTTCATGGCCATATATTAATCCTTTAGAAAATAAATAGAGTCGATACACTACTCACATATTCCTTAAATAAGGTCATCATTTTCGATATTTTTCCCCACCTCTCCCGAGATTCAATAGGGTCACATAATATGTTTAGGTATATATATATTTTTCATATGAATAATAACCACATATTCATGTTGTGTAAATATAATCATATGTGTTTTGTAATTTCCTTATGTTAATATACCCCCCAATGATTAATTTTCACCTTGAGTGAACTTACTCTTCTTGGTTATCATTATTTACCTTGTGTGGATATAATTCTCATGTTTTATTTATTCAACATGAATAAATATATTCTATTTTATTTTCATTTATGCTGCCTACTTTGTGTAAAAGAAAATTATAACAACCCCCATTCAGATCATGTATCCAAAAAATATAGGGGATAAGAGGCCACTATAAATGGGCCTCCTATTATGTGTAATCCCTAATAATTCATCCATTTACCTGATTCATTTACCAGGTCAATCATATTTGTGATGATAATGCATAAGCCCCATTATATCACCAATTTCTCACTCTATTGTGATAATATATATCATATATATTTAATTTGTAATATATAATATGAGTCACATGGGATTAGTGGTTTGGTTGATCATTTATTATGAATAATTATTGTTTGTTAGAGTAATCACATTTTTGAATATGAAAAATGACTTTGAACTATCTACTACAAATACATATAGCTTGAAATTAATATTTAAGGCCTAATACTAATGTATGAAATTAAATTGGGACACTCAAACTATGTGGGATTCGATTCATTATTAATGAGGATACATAAGATGACTCACTACAGATCAAAACCAATATCACATAGATTAAAAAATATATCATGTATTGAGAATTTTATTACACATTATAACAGGAATAATATTTGTTTATTAATACACCTTAAGTAAAAGTAATACTTATAGATCCCATATAATTGATCCTTATTGTGTTTATTCCCAAACCAAATACACCTTTCCCATATGAAGAATCCTAGAAACAGTAATGTGATAATAATATTACCACCATATGTGGATTATTATTGGGATAATAATACTTATCTATTAATTAAATAGGCATAAAAATAGTTATGAGGAAGATATGATCCATACCATCTATTATTTAGTCAAAAAAATATATGAAAAACCAGATAACTCCTCCCATGCATAAGTCCAACACCAACTACTACCATGAAATTTTCACTTAGTAGTCATTAAAACATTAAATTTAACTACATGGATTAGTAAATATATGTTGTACATAAAAGTTTCAAATTTTTTTATTAAGAAATAAAATATATATGTTTTAATTCACATCCTTGTGTTATATTAGAAGCCCTCGCACTAGTCTAAACCTAACTGCACTATAGAAACTGCCTCCTTCGATGGTGATAAACACCAGAGTTCCCAATTGTGGATTTAGTCCATAATATCATCAAATAATTAGTGAAATATGTATACGAATTAATATACATATATGTTAACATAAAAAATTATTTTAGTCAAATCAATGGCATGAGGTTATTCTTTCACAGTTTAGGATGTGGAATGGATTCACAAACATTTCTCAAATCTATAATGCAGTCTTAGAGTAGGTATAATTCCCAAATAAGTGGTTTTATTGCACCAAACACCCATACATAAGAAATATAAATATTCTAAAGTATCACAGGTAAACAATCATAATTACTTTACTAATTTGTAATTCTAAATTTTAATTTCATTTTGATCGAATAATCACAGATGATGGAGTCATTATAGTTTCTATTAGAAATAAAAATATTGAAAGCTATGTGAATATTTCAATTATAAAAATCATTTAACATATGATAAGGTAATGAAAAACCATTTCATGTTAAAAAAAATTGATGAATGCTTTTCCCAAAAATTAAAATAATTATCTTAAGATGAATCATTTAATTGTGTATATGATCTATAGACCGTTCACTCTTATATGTGATGCTACACTGATGGGTTTCTTTTTTTTTTGTAAACTATTTACAACCATATAAACAGCATTCAATCAAAATTGAGTATTAGAAAACACCAATTTCACAATCTAAACATCTAGTTTAAAATAATTATAATCATAGTTTTTTTCATAATACACAATAATTATCTTTAAGTGAATTGCTATATAATATAAATACATAATTATTCAAATGTTTCCATTATAACCTAGAAAATAAACTGGTTGTATCATTATGAACAAATAAAATAAAATAAAATATTTTATAATGGTATCATATAATTAAAATATAATTATTAATTACTAATACATGATAATATACATTTTGGTATTGTTATTTTAATCTTCCAAAATTTGTACTCTTCAAAATTGTGTTTCAAATATTTTTATTAATGGAAATTATAGTTAAAATTTTCAATTTTAAGAATTTATATATTATGTAAAATATAAAATTTTTTAAATGAACATTCAAATATAAATGTAGTTTTTATTTTAAGAAATTTTAAAAAAAATATTTTTTATATGAATGTTTAAAATTTTTAATTTTTGAAAAACAATTTTTTCTAGACATTAAATCATGATATTTAAAAGACCTGTTATTTTTTGTATTTCATGATAATGTTACATAATCATAATTTAATATGAAATATTATAATTAAATAAAAATGTTTAGTAATTATACATTAATTTTTCAAATTCGTTTTCGATCTTAAAAAATATTTTTTCATAAAACCATTTTTTGATGTCCACTACATGTTTTATCATGTTAAATTATATAAATTAATATTTATTTGGATTTTTTTGTAATTTATTATTTATAAATTCAATAGAATATTTTATCATTCATTTAATAATTTTTTCTAGGCATTAATTGAATATATGTTCAATTTAATGCTTAGAAAAAGATTTTTTCAAATAATAGATCATCATTTTGTTTTTCAAACTTATCGAGAAATTAATTTTCTTTCAAATATATAAATTTATTTTTATAAAATATTTTCACAATGAAATATTGAATTTCCAAATTTTTTAAAGAGTTCATAAACATTTTTTTCAAAATGAATAGTGAAAATAATAATGATTTATAAAAATAATTATTGTTAAAACATTTTTACATTGGGGGTTAAACTAATATACAATGTCCTAAATTACACAAACAATTTACAATTTCTTAATTATTGAGGCTATTTAGAAATTATTTTACATTAAATTCGGAAAATATTACATTTCGAATTAACATACAAGATAAATATATCAATTATATTAATTGTTTATGAAATTAAATATGTATCATCTCCCTCACTTATACAAGGGATCCTTCCATTCTCCTTTATTAAATTTTTTTCCTTTATCTCATCGAATAAATTACTTAATACATTCATAGATTTCCTATATTCATTTATGATCCTTAGGTGTTCTCTTATTTTTAGTCATTCATGGGTTATGTTGTAAGGCAATGAATATCTCTCAATGAATTAGTATCAATCATAACTGATATTTTTCATTTTATTTCATCTTATATATTATTAAATTGTTTTTTTCATTCATAAAATTATTAATAATATATAAAAAATTTATTAATTCATTTTTATGGGGATGCGAAATCTATTTCACTCATCCATTCTGTAAGGCCTTTGGTTTTCCTATGAGGTATATATCATTTTTTCGGTTCAACATGTTTTTTTTTCAAATTGTGAGTATCTACTGTGATGAAAAAAATTAGGGGGTTTATGGGGATGTTTAGAGTCTAGGGTGCTCATTTTTGAAAAGATTATTAGGTACACATGGTCAATAGATACCATGCAAGATATGATGGACAAGTATTACTAACATTATGGGGATGAATACAGGGGATTAGGAGGTACACAATTTGAGGAAACCAAGCAACATCAGGCACCCACCCCTATGAAATACTAAATATCATTAACAAAAGTATGTATCACAGGTTTCTCTGGGTTTGGATAACCATTTGTTGACATCTGTAAGGTTCTCTAGGAGATACTGATTGGTGCATAGTTGGTGCTCGGTTTGTCCAACCGTGCAACTAAGTAATGTATGGGAAATGAAAAACATTCCTTTAATGACTTAAAAGTAATAAAACCCCATTTCTCAATTATTTATCTATTGAAAATAGGAACTCCTCTTACCACCTATTTGAGTTCCTTTTGAAGCCTAATCGTAGCTTGGATACTATTTCTCCACCAGTATAATGATTCAAGAATTTTTTGTCTCGTTGGATCTATGTTGGTGAGTTCTTCATTAATATCGTTACATTCTTCATTTTACATGGTATCTTCTATGTTATATTCGTAATATTTAATACGATCTATTTCTAGGATTTTCATCTGTTCATCATTTTTTTTCTATATAGAATCCGTTCTATATACGGGAAGAGTGATCCACTGTGGACCTACGTTGAAAGTTCAATATCATTAACTATGGGTTTGGTGTTTTAAAATAATATTTTATATTGTATTGCATTCCTGGGTATCTAGTGGAGCTCCAAAAATTAATCAAATTCATAAACTAAATAAATCTGGACATGTCACATTTTTATTACAGTACAATTTTTTGGTCAGAGGTCGTTTAACCAAAACCTAGGCCACCCATTATTAATGACATTATATCTTTCCATTGTTGTTCCAAAAATTGTGTGTCTAGGAAGACACCATTTATAGTGAGATCCATGACATGAAATTATTATATTTATTAGGATATGTATGTTTAATACATTTCATTATAATTATTAGGATTAAATTGTTTAAATGGAAATTGATATATTATTTGGATAAACTCATTGAACCTGCATGTTTATGAAATTATTATCCAAATGAGTTGAGGAATTTAGTATGCTTTATTGAGGCGAGTTTAGTGTCACTACTATAACATGCTTATGATCTATTGAGGGTGACACATAGTGAGGAAGGTATTTTTAATGTCATTAAATATTTGGAAAATGTTTTCATGATGAATAATATTATTTATACAGTGATTACAAATTGAATATAGGGTGGAAACTAATGATGATGGTGGTAATGATAAGATAAATTAATCCTCTCGACCAAGTGTTTTAGTGTATTCTGACCGTAAGAGCTGATTTGAGGCATCTTGTGAGGTGATAACTAGCTAGGATGTTAGTGGTGGTTGTGTTGTCCTTTATCGCCATTGTGGGAGACAATGATATATAATAAATTAGCGAGATCAATACATTATCTAGTTCTATGTTTATGATTGTCTGCACAAAATAGAGTGATTTTTGTGTACATTCCCTATAGTGGTTTTGGGAAGGGGATCGAATCCACATCTAGTTGGGGTGTGGGGGGTTCATAGCTCTACATCAAGCATGGAGATGTGGTATTTTTAGTCTTTTCAGATGAAGTGTTGTTTATGGTTAAGGTATCCAGACCCATGTTTTACTTTGATAGTGGAGTGAGATTTTTCTAAGTAGCGAGGTTATTTCACTTTACTACAGTTTAGGAAATATATATTCATTGTAGATTACCCTTGAGGAGAAGAGTGCTAGACTGTCTATGGTGAGAGTTATGATCTTAGTATCCAATACTCTTTTATACTGTCATTTCAATACAGTTTCATCTCAAGGTTTTATATATTTTTATGATGTAGGAATACATAGAGTTGTTTCTTCAGTTTTATAACGGTGTTATAACCTTGGATACTCCATTTTTGATCATAATGACGTGTATACCATAGTATAGTGATTTTACCTTAATATTTATGGGTTTCACTTGATATAGGACCTTTTTATCATAGAGTTGATAGGGTTTCATCCATTGATAGGGTGGGATGGATAGTTTCTTTTCCTGCCTATATCGATTTATATCACCAATGTGTGACCTTTAAATTATAGGAGGGAGGAGTTTTTATTCAAAATGGTGAATGTGATGTCTAGGTGAGGTGACATAGATCATAGCATTGTAGGTTGTGCCTGATGAAACCCCATATTTGTAGCTTGTATTTGTATGATCATGGATTGTGTCATATAGATTTCCATTAACAGGTTGATAATTTCAAGAATTGTTTTTTGTGGAAAACATATCAAGCTTAATTCCATAGAGAGAGGTTATGTTCCCTATAGGGAAACTGTAAGTAATTTCATTGGTATCGATTCCACCACATAAGATTCCTAATATAGAGTTACTAGATATTAATAGGTAGATATTGGACATGGGAGAAAATGGATTTATATGACCCAACACTTCTCCGTGGTGTTTTCTCAATAATTTTTGTAAAGTGGGAATATAGTACTGTCTGGCAATTCATGGATTATCTAGAATTGAACCAGTTGACATTAAAAAAATTATATACCTTTCCATTTGATAAATTTAATTTTTGATATACTATGTGAAGCATAGGTTTTTTCAAATATTTACTTTAGATTAGGTTATGATCAGGTGAGTGTCGGCTGTCAGACATTCCTTATAAAACATTTCACAGAAAGTATGGCCTATTTGAGTATCAGGATTGTCTGTTTGGTCTGTAAAACACACAAGTAGTTTTCATGGTGACAATGTTCTAATTTTTTGTCCTAATCTGGATTCATGTATTAAGGTATTCAAGGATGATATTTTGGCGTATTCTAACAACCAAAGATCCATGTCAACCATATTGAGACTAGTATGGATACACTAGGATAGAATCAATATATGTTAATATCACTATGTGCCCCCTCTGGATGGATATGATTAACATACATTGTCATATTATGATAGAGATATAAGTATTAGTTGACCTAGATGAGGCAGAATATGTAGTTTCCAGGCGGGGGGGGGGGGGGGGGGGGTGAAAACAATATTCAATGTACAATGATTCATCGAGATAGCTGGATATTACAATGTTTCATACATTACTTATCATGCCTTAAAGAACATATTATAAGCATGAATAATATGGGTGTGAATTTTTATTATAAATATACCTATGATATCGTCTTTCTGGAGCTGAATGGGAGACTGACTTCCAGTATTGTCCTGATTCTCATATAGAAGGTAATGATCTAAACAACATATTGTGATACATTAGGTTACAGGATTTAATCAATTTTGATGTTGGGGGATAGATTCATGGCATAAAAGTCTTGTTAGTTGAGGCCATGTGAGAGGAATTATCTGAGACAAGATATTAATTTACCAATTATAGTATAAACCATTCATTGTTGGGTTAATTATTTACTTAGAATGAATTTTCTGGTGTATGTGAACCATAAAAGATTTAATTATATATTTACACATTGTAATATGAATTTGATTTAGAGAAGATGGGTTGAGAAAATATAGTATTTTTAAATCGAGATTGCATATATACTTGAATATTGAAATATAGTCGCCAATGATTTGAGAAGGATGTATCAGGTATGTTTTTTTAAGTGGATAATAGAGAGTTGTAATTTATAGTCTTGTTTTCAAATATTCAGATAGAACTATAGGATGGATGTGTCTTGGATTTTCTGACATCCATTCCAGTGACCTATTATCTTCTGTATTATGTGAGGATGAGACAATTATATGTTGATGAGGGCCATATCCTATTGTAGTGTGGTAGGTTAGGTATTTATTCCTTCTTTCACAATGGGTGAGGATGAAATAATGCATATTCATGGTCGCATATGGGTTCTATGAGACATACATGAAGATATGATGTTATAGTTTCATTCCTAAATTTGTTCAGTATATCCCAACCATATCCGGATGTATTGGGATTTATGTTTTGAAAATTTGTTTAGGGGATTAAATTTATGTTATCTACATTTTTTATGAAGTGATTCAGCAATCAAAAGAAGGTGGAACATCATTGAATATCAAGGATTTTACAGAAGTTACCTATTACCATGTTGAAATGGGATGATGTTTCCATTTATTTTGTGAATGGGATGACATGGTATCCTTAATGTAGTGATGTTGTATGAGTTTTTGTGGACATTCTAATGTAATGAAATCATTTACTAGCCATCTAGTATACCTTGTCATTGGACAATATTAGGAGGTTGTATATATGTGAGATAGCTAGAATTCATGGATTTCCCAACACTATAGTAGAAGACATTTATTACCTATTTACATATAATTTTTGGTAGATTGTTTAGAAGTAATTGGGTTTATAGGTATGTCAGAGAAAGAATTACCATGCTCAGACTGAAGGGAACTCAGAGTGCACGATTCAGGTGCATAAGAACAAGATGAGAGCATGAATTGAATATTATGGGGGCTCTTGAGTGAGGCATATAATAAAATATAATTTCCACTACAATAATACGTATCAAGAGAATATATTCATGGATCATTAGGAGGCTTTGTATGGTAGGGCATGTTGATCATCTGTGTGATGGTTAGAGGTAGGTGCGACAACTTTACTGGGATTGCATCTCATGGAAGATATTTCAACTCTAGTGCTACTGATTATAATGTGGATGATTACAACATAGTGTAGAGGAAAATATTATTACAATAAAAATAAATAAAATATAGAGTTAGAGGCCATGGATTCTATATTTTTATTTATCTCACTGAGGTTTTTGTATGGATAGATTATTATTCAAGGTATAATTTTACCGTAATAGGTTGTAAAATGTTAGATTATAGAGAGAGTCAGGTAGATAGACTTTTAGTATCATTTGCCTAAGAAGTACTAGGACATGAATGACATCTTTTATGTATCTACGTTGTGAAATTATCAAATAAATACATGTCACACTCCACAAAATTTTGAGGTTGAGATATATGTAGATGTGTCAATTAAGAAGAATCACGTTCCTATTGTTGACCAGATCATGAAAGTTCTCTAAGGTTGTGAAATTCCTCTAATATATGTTCTATGGTATCATGAACCATTATCGGGAATATTTATTGCGCTAGAGGCTGAACTATGTGGTTAGTGGTAAGTGTTATTCATAGGATTTTCTTGAACACAATTAGAAAGAAAATTCAAGGTTGAATTTCTTGAAAGGGGGATGATTATACGATCTCAATGTTTCATATGAGGTATTAATCTTTTTTTTATTTAAATCATTATTTTTACTATTATTTGTTACTTACATCAAAACGTATTTCATGGGGTGTTTGAAGCATATTGGAAGCATATACCCCTACTTTTTTTAATGATAAAAGGGCCACATGAGTAGTATAAACCTTATGGTATAGGCTTCTATATTACTACTAACGGAGTGGGGGATAAAAAGAGGTGAGAAGGAGGCACACAATTTTTGGAAACCATGAAGCCTCAGAAGAACTCCCATGTAAAATGATTTAGAACATTAACAATGTGATCTTTCGTGGATTTTGAACAATTTGGAAAACCATTCACATGAATCATGTAAGGCTCTCCATAAGATAGTGAAGGGTACAAAGTTAGCCCACATTTTGGACAAATATGAATCCAGACAATGAGGTGAAGTAAAATATGTGAAACTAACTATTTTCCCATAATGACATAAATTATTTAAGAAAATACATTATCACTTATTTCTCTAGATAAAATATGACCTCCAAATTCCTCCTGTTTGAGTTTTTTTAAATATATGAATAGGGTTGACCACACATTCTCCAACTAGACTCGGATTTGATAATTTCTTATCTCATTGGCTCCACTTCATAGAGTTATTCATTCCAATTTTTTTGTTCATCATTTTCTTATATATAGTCTATGCTATTTGGGTTCTAGATAATAATCGAAATTTCATGGACTTTATTACATTTTAGTTTATTAACAATATATTGACTGAATCAAAGCTTGAATATAGATTAGTCCTCTAAAACAAAACTATTTTTGGTGTTCTATACCTTTCCCTTATGGTTTGGTATTTTATAAGTTCAATTGATGTTGTTCCTCAGGAAGGGTATCTATAAGTTCCTCAAAAATTAATGAAATATTAAAACAGAATAAATTGGTACATGTTAGGATTCCCATTAAGAAAAATATTATGTTTCCAGTTTTTTTAGAATCATCTTATGTCACCCAGCAGATGAGAGCTTATATTTTCCCATTATCGTATCACCGGATGGGTGTGTGTGAGCACACACATTATTGGTGGAGCCTTGATATGATAGGAATGAATTTATTAGGATTTGGATGTTTCATACTTTTCATGTTATCACATATGACTAAATTTATACATGGAAATTAAAATATGTGTTGGATGATCTCATTATTTCTAAATATTTATGAAATAATTTTTCAAATGAGTTGATGAATTGAAATGGTAGTGGATGCGTCAATAGGTATACCTTGAATCCTAATTATATATACTCCATAGAAATATTTCCCATAGATCTTGTTCAATGTAGTGATATCCTTTGATTTCTTTTCTCCATTGATCTTGATTCTGTTGGATTCCTTGTCAATTAATTACTATTGGATCAACATTTCATTCACTCACATTGGACATGGTCTATTGAAAACCATTAAATAATCCAACAAGGTTATTACTGTGTTTCCACATAGTTCTTCCTAGGACTCTATGTGAATGCCTTGATCTAATATAACTTGGAACTGACCCTCTATGTTATAAAACTTTTGATTACACAATGATGTTAATATGGATGAATATGAATACATGGATTGACTACGGTGATTGATATATATTGGATTATACAGCATGTCATGAGGTATGTTTATATACTATATTGTACAAAATTTCCATGGTGGATATGTTTCTATGCTTATAGATCTCCTTGGTACGTGTATCTGGTATAATTTTGTAAACTATAAATTTATCAAACAGTCATATTTATTCATTACTAATGATTTTTTATAGGTTTATGAATCATTTTGTAGGGATCCTTTCCAGGTTTCATAGAATAACACTTTATTTTCAATAATTTTACACCTTTTTTATTGTACACTGCCTTTGCTGATATCATATAGATTAAAGTTTTATATAAATAATTGGTGTTGGATTATTGAGTTTTGTCTCCCACCATTCTTAGGCAGCTATTGGATTCCCCAATAGTATTCATTGATGATGGTAGAGACCAATTAATGATTCCACTATATGATGCATGAATTTTCTACTACTTTGAGTGTAACACCCCCGGTAAATAAAGAATATGACATTTTCATATTTATCCATATTTTTGAATAAAATATTAATATGGATTTAAAGGGAACGCTATGCTCGATGGCGTACCCAACGTGCAACAACAAGTTTCTTGGGAATCTTACGTCGCACTCTAATAATAAAGTAATATTATTTTAAATGGTAATTAACGCCTAGTCGTTGTAATGGCAGGAATGAACAGAACTAACTACAAAATGATTATATATGTTTGTCAAATATTTTTACTTTTTATAATAAATGTTAGAGGATTAAAAATGCGAATGAATCCAATTTTAAGCGTAAATATTCTATTATTCTTTAAAAGGTCGATTAACCGCCTTTTGATGGAGAACCTCTTTCAAATCCACTTTTTGACAATTTTATATGTTATATTTGACAAAATAAAATTCTTCTTTAGAATCGGCACATCAAAATTTACTTTGTGTAAATTTTTGGTATTTTTCCGAAAAAGATCAATTTTTAATGAATAGTGAAAAATGTTGTATTTTAATTCAAAACCTCTTTTTAATATAATTTATTTATATGATTAAATTATAATTTGAATTGGTTTTAAAGTGAAATTAGAATATATTTTTACAATTTAATCCAATAGTGGTCGATGGAATTTATTTCACTTTGAAATCAGACTTAAACTAGTGTCAATCTTTTGATACTTATTGTTCCAAAAAAACACGCGATTTGCTTTGACTGCGGGAATTAATTATTAAATTAATTAATGTGACTTATATGTTTTTAATTTTGTAAAATAGTCTTCATTTTTGAATTTGGAATATCAAATATACCTTAGGGTGAATTTTTTGGTTTTTTCTGAAAAACTTCAATTTTTGATGAATAGTGAAACTACTAAGTGGTACTTATAAAAACTGATTTTCCGTTTAAATGGAATTTTGCCACCTTTGTGTTTTGAATTTCAAAAATCCGACATTCATGGTTTTTATTAAGAAGTAAAATTTTGTTCAATGGGATTAAAATAATTTTTTGGTGAATAGTAACTTATTAATTTTTTAATCGCGATTTGAGGTAATTAGTTTAGTTTAAGGTAAGAATAATGATTTAATAAAATGAAATGACCTAGACACATGTCCTACCCTCATTTTATGTGTCATGGCTGACCATTACAATCCATGGGTCAACTTGGGGACCCCATGGAGCAACTTTGGCTGGAAAAGGACATAAATATCTTTTTATTTAATGTTATAGTAAAAATGACACAAACATGAGATGTTTTACTAAAACAATTTTTATAAGAGGTTATAAAAGTTAGATTTATGACTATAAATAGTGATTGGAAAGATAAAAATATTTCCTGCATCATAGTTTTTTTTATAATTTTTAGACATTAAATAAATTAAATTATTTATGACATCATGATGATGCAGCGATGACCTCATTATTTAACGATTTAAATAAAATGGAAAGATAATGTAATATCTAAGACCTAAACATGTCCAAAACCTATTGGATGAGTGGATTTCGAACCATTATCACCTTATACTCGAAATAAATCAATGTGGGACCTTTAAAATCCGAAACGCTTTTGAAAATAAAGTAACATTTTGTAACTTTACAAGAGTGCCCCTCCTCTCCTCTTATAAAAGGCCCCCACATCTACCTCCTTACCCACACTCCCAAAGCCTTTGTCTCGGACAAAACCTGACCATTTTGTCTCTCCCCTTCCCTATATTACTCCTTGAAGCCTCACTTTGGGCTGAAGTCTTCCCAACGAAGCCTTTGAGCTCCAACCAAAGGGAGTTACCCGATTTTAAGGTAATGTCTTCACTTGTGTCCTTTTGTTTTGTTTTGCTTATCCAACCCCCTAAACTCTTTTTATTCATTTATTTTGTGACAAATCCAGTATCTTCAATATACTATGATGTTTTTATAAGAATTATTCGAGCATCACTTACACACACCTACATCTAATGGTTAAAGAACATACTGTTTCTGTGGATGGCGAATTTCTGCCTCCCGAAACGATGATTGTTCAACATTCTTATAACACCTTCAAAGGTGGCCATTAAGATGATACTATATTTATATATGATATCTAATATGTTTATGTTTTACTTAAGCTTCTGTATTTTTCAATTATGGCTTACCTTTATGGTTTCCATTATGGGTAAACGCGATATCTTCATTTAAGGAAGTGCGGACTACCGCCCCCTCAAAGTGATTTGATTCGTTAATAACATATGTGGTACGTATAAATGATATATTTAATGATATTATATATGATACCATACTGTAATTAAAATACTATTATGTATCAATATGTTTTCGTTCCATTAATATGACAAAAAAATGAAAGTTGTGTTCATGCGTACGTACGGCCAACCGTCTCCATGAATGATGCTTTTCGTTTTTATCTCCAAATGATATGAAATAGTATAAAATGAATATTTACTAGATATATATGATATTTTAATCATTTATACTATTATGGAAATTATTTACTTATAACTACATGGGTAATCTTTTTTCAAACAAGTTCATTTTTGACTCATGTACCAAACATCGGCAAAAATGTCTGATATGAACTAACATTATTAAACAATTATTATAAAATTATAATATGTTATATGAACTGAATAATAAGATCTAAAGGAGGTACTTAGTTAATTATTAATTGACCAATGTTTATTATTCAAGAATATAAAGAAACGAACAAGACAAGTTGGACTTGAGGTAAGGGATCCTACTCCTCTCTTTCTTTTTAAGTACACTCTTCTATGCCATTCATTTTAAAGATCATATTTCTTATTATTGGGATGTTCTTTTATATTAATCTTACTGTTATTTTTATTTTCATGTGATGAGAGACCCTATTCTCTCTCATCAATCCATTTTTGAAGTTTTGAGTGGCGCCGTTAGGCTGCCGAATTTTTGTAAGAGATCTAACCTCTCTTTTTTTAAGTACTCTTCTTTATGTCACTTATTTTAATCTCCTCTTTGTTATGTTGGGGGATGTTATTTTATATTACTCTTTCTGTAAATTTTATGTTAATATAATTAGAGACCCTATTTGATCTCATCAATCCATTTTTTTATGTTTTAAGTGGCGCCGTTAGGCTGCCGAGTTTTCGTAAGGGATTTTTTCATCTCACTTTTATTCCCGTGAGATTTATTGTAAATTTGCCACAATTTCCTTTGAGTTGTGTATGTACTTCCAATTATTTTACTCATTGTGTAATATACTTTCATTTATGAGTATTTACATCAATGTTTTATTGTCCTTCTTTCACGGGGTGTATGTTTCTAAAGATACCCATGTCGTTAAGGGAACCTTTCACCCTCCTCTTTTTAAAAGTCTTCTTTGGTTATGTATTTTAATTCACATACTATTATGTTAGGATATGTTCTTCTATATCCTTATTGATTTAAATTTTATGTCCAAGTGATGAGATACCCTTTATCTCTCTCATCAACTCTTTTTCTAAAATTTGATGGGACGCCGATAAGCTGTCAAGGGAACTTCTTAACCCAATTTCGATTTCTTTGGGTTCAACATGTAGTTATTGAATATGTCATCCTTTGAATATGTTTGAATGAAATTTGATTGTTTTACACTTAATATCTGCTTATATTGGGTGTATTTATATTTCTCACACATAATTATGAGATTTATTTATCCTTGATTTAAGGATACCTTCTTTACAGGGGATTTCATCTAATTTTACATTTCTATTGAGACATCATTGTTGTTATGCACCAATTCACTCTTATATGGTGTATATACTGTCCATTGGAATATTATATCATGAATTCCTTTATTCTCATGATATTATAAAGTTCTGATTAAATTTTATTCCAGAATTATTGTATTCAAGTGACTCTCATTTTGTTAAAAACCCATTAACTAAAATATGGTTTTAAATGTTTTAATGATTTGTTCTTATTAATATCCATGATTTCAAAATGGTTTTATGAATTTATTTATATGGATATTAATGGTTTAAAATGTTAAAAGCTTCAAGCTGGTATGGGACACATTGATTCAAAAATCTCTTTATTAAATTTTTTAAATGGTTTTGAAAATGGTTTTTAGAATGGATTCATTATTTCAATATCTTAAAAAGTTATATTGTTTTTGCAATGTGGGAATGTTATCTTTCCTTTATGCTTAAGTTATGTGCTATGATTATGTTATGGTCCTTGGGCATTATTATGAAGACGGTAGGTTCTGTGATAAACTAAGGGAGGGTGAGCCCGATATAGCTCTCCCATGCATTGGGTAACACGAAGGAGTGAGACGTTAAGGTTTCTCCGAAGAGATTTAGGGAATATACTGTGATGGGTATTCCAAACGTAACCAAGAGGGTTACTCCCTATGTAAGAATGTTATGAATGTCTCAAGTTACTTTTATGTCTTATGATTTCTATGATTTATTCATGATATGATGAGGTATGTTAAAGTGCCTATGTTTTATGGGTAGAGTATGATTTCATTCTAATGTATATATGAAATCATGTTTCCTTTCCATATTTTTATAACCCTTACTGATCTTTTTATGCTCATACCAAGTTTTTGAAATGTTTTTCACAGGTCAAGGGAAAGGTACATTATGTCATGATAATGTCAAGGATGTGTCAAGAAAGAATCCATGTTATATTTTAAATATGTTTCTGTTGATGGGAAGAATGAATACTATCTTTTATGTAACCACTTTGTTTAAATGTGGAATGAAATGCATGTTTCATGATCTAATTCTCTAAAACTCTAAACCTGAAAAGATCCTCAATGTGTAATCTTGTAATAGCTCAAGATTAAGTAAGGTTTAAGGCTGGGGCCTTATAGTTGGTATCAATGGTCTGTTTAGATAAATTTAGAGGTTAGGGTATTCTTTAAGCATAAGTGGCATTACCATAATGGTTAGGATTTCAGAAAGAGACCTAGTTTTAGATAAAGTGAATGAGTAAGTATATCTTAGTTTTTATCTTTCTCATTAGTACATGATGGTTTTTTTGATATACTCACACTAACATTTTTGGTTTTAGTAAATGGCTGGATCTAGTAGGCACTAAAGTAACCGTGGATGTGAAGGAAACTGTGACAGTTTTTTGAGAAAGAAACTGAATGATATGAGAGCTACAATGAGAACTCTTGTGTTTATCCTCAACCAACTATTTGGAGTCATTATTGACCTCCTAAACCTTGGTTATTTCTCTAAGGAATCATATATGCGAGTAACAAATCCCTACGGAAGTACAGGTAATAATCATAAAGGTAAGTGTGTTCAAAAACATATGTGTCAAAGATGTGGAAAGAAACACCTAGGAAAATGTTTCAAAGGGACATAAATATGCTATAGATTTGGAAATGAAGGTCATAAATCAAGAACCTTCCATGGAAAAAGAAAGCATCATGTTGACTCGAGGAAAGGGAAAGAAGTTGTTTCTGAGGGATCAATTGAATGTTTTAAATGTGGTGTGCATGGTCATTATGAAAACACATGTCCTATGAAGATGTTTCGTGCATGGGATCACCATGAGCGTACAAATGTCCGTTTAGCAATACCTAATGCCATTCCGATTGAGGATGAAGAAACTGACAATGACCAATCAAAGGTATGTATTATTTCATGACTATTGTTTTCCTATTTTGGAATCTTAGGATATGATTCATGATTTTGTTTGTAGGAAAGAGGTATTTCAGAATAAGTTGGAAAGGAATGGTTAATGGATCATGAGGAATGTTGAATGAGTAAGTTTTCAACATATAAGGGCTTCAAGAGTTATGGTGAAATTCTTATGAGTATTAAGTCTCTTTTGATGCTGGGGTTACATTAGAAGACTTTTTATATTATGTGTAACCCTAATGTTTAATATATGCAAATTTTATTCAAGGAATTGTTATCTTTTCTTTTTTGGACATAGTTATAAAGAACTATTTGGGTTTATATGATCCTTATATTTGAGGTAATTATGGGTTACTATATGTTATGATTGAAGTGAAAGACATGAGATAAAATTGAGGTTAAATTATGTTATGGTTATTTTTTTGATGATTTTATCCCTTTTTGGGGAATGTTTTGAGAATTATATAGTTTTGGAAAAAGGACAACATGAAGACCGTGCGACTACCCCTCGCATTGGACAAAGCTGCGGGAATCGAACCCACAACCAAAGTGCAACTGGGATTTATCACCTGCCACAGGACTACGTGAAGACCCTGGTTAGTTTGAAAGATTATTTTTAGTTATATGATTTTATGAATTAAGAGTAAGTTGATTTTGGGTTATTTATGAATATTATTAACCCATCATGGAGGATATGTGATTAGGTTAATTACTTTTCCATACGAGACTTTAGGAGAAACTGATGTTGTTTGGAGATAAATATTACGATTTAACTTGGAACAGTATGTGACTAAATCCTTCAAATATTTGGGTTTCAATCTTAGATTGGTTTACTTTGAAGAATTTTATGGACAAATTGATTATCGAATGGTCCTCGTTGAACTTTGGGTTTTGTTGGACAAATTTTGGAGATTAAGAATAGATTTTCTTTTTATAAGTGGTTATCCTTTTTTGGATTATCTGATCTTATACAAACCTTTTTGGTTTTGGTTTTGGTTAAAGTCTAAATACATGGGAAGTATATAGATCTTTTTTGTGGATTAGGTGATTCTCTAGAAGTTTATTATAGTACTCTTAATGTGAACAAGTCTTCATAAATACTCATCTTTTGGAGAAAATATGATTTTGTGTAAGGAATCTAATAAAAGTTGAAAGTCAACATGATAAGTGATTATGTTTCCTTATGAATAAATTCCACAATAAAAAGTAACCTAAAACAAAAATGGTGTCTATTAACTTTTTCTACTGGGGAATCGAATACCGTTTAACCCATCACAAGTTTGTGATTTTCTTGTGGTTAACTTTCTCCTAAACATTTTTTCTATCACTCTCCATCAGAACATGACCCTTTGTTTTCTCCTCCATGTCCATGTTTTCATACATGGAATCCTAGTATGGGTTAAATCGGGTGACCTTTGTACTTTAATTTCTTTTTTTTAAAGTGATTGTTTTACCGACTCTTGTTCCGATGTGGGAATTTCAAATATGTATCCAAGCTAAATTTTAAAAAATTGCGAGGACCCAATTCCCAAAAGGGGGGAAGGATGTAACACCCCAGGTAAATAAAGAATATGACATTTTCATATTTATCCATATTTGTGAATAAAATATTAATATGACTTTAAAGGGGACGCTATGCTCGATGGCGTACCCAACACGCAACAACGAGTTTCTTGGGAATCTTACTTCACACTCTAATAATAAAATAATATTATTTTAAATGGTAGTTAACGCCTAGCCGTTGTAATGGCCGGAATGAACAGAACTAACTACAAAATTATTATATATGTTTGTCAAATATTTTTACTTTTTACAATAAATGTTAAAGGATTAATAATGCGAATGAATCCAATTTTAAGCGTAATCATTCTAATATTCTTTAAAAGGTCGATTAACCGCCTTTTGATGGTGAATATCTTTTAATTCCACTTTTTGACAATTGTATGTGTTATATTTGACAAAATAAAATTCTTCTTTAGAATCGGGACATCAAAATTTACTTTGTGTAAATTTTTGGTATTTTTCTGAAAAAGTTCAATTTTTAATTAATAGTGAAAAATGTTGTATTTTAATTCAAAACCTCTTTTTAATATAATTTATTTATATGAATACATTATCTTTTTAATTGTTTTTAAATTGAAATTAGAATATATTTTTACCATTTAATCAAATAGTGGTCGATGGAATTAATTTCACTTTGAAATCAGACTTAAACTAGTGTCAATCTTTTGATACTTATTGTTTCATAAAAACACGCTATTTGTTCTGACAGCGGGAATTAATTATTAAATTAATTAATGTGACTTATATGTTTTTAATTTTGTAAAATATACTTCATTTTTTAATTCGGAATATCAAATATAGCTTAGGGTAATTTTTTGTGTTTTTTCAGAAAAACATTAATTTTTTGATGAATAGTGAAACCACTAAGTGGTACTTATAAAAACAGATTTTCCGTTTAAATGGAATTTTGCCACATTTATGTTTTGAATTTCAAAATTCCGACATTCATGGTTTTGATTAAGAAGTAAAATCTGGTTCAATGGGATTAAAATAATTTTTTGGTGAATAGTAACTTATTAAGTTTTTAATCGTGATTAGAGGTAATTAGTGTAGTTTAAGGTAAGAATAATATTTTAATAAAATGAAATGACCTAGACACATGTCCTACCCTCATTGTATGTGTCATTTCCAACCAAGAAAATCCATGGGTCATCTTGGCGACCCCATGGAGCAACTTTGGCTGGAAAATGACATAAAAATCTTTTTATTTAATGTTAAAGTAAAAATGACACAAACATGATGTGTTTTACTAAAACAATTTTTCAAAGAGGTTATACAAGTCATATTTATGACTATAAATAGTTATTGGAAAGCTAAAAAGATTTTATACATCATAATTTTTTTTAAAAAAATTTATACATTAAATAAATTAAATTATTTATGACATCATGATGATGCAATGATGACCTCATTATTTAACGATTTAAATAAAATGGAAGGATAATGTAATATATAAGACCTAAACATGTCAAAAACCTATTGGATGAGTGTATTTCGAACCCTTATCACCTTATCCTCGAAATACATCAATGTGGGACCTTTAAAATCCGAACCTCTTTTGAAAATAAAGTAACATTTTGTAACTTTACAAGAGTTCCCCTCCTCTCCTCTTATAAAAGGCCCCCACCTCTACCTTCTTACCCACACTCCCAAAGCCTTTGGCTCGGCCAACCCCTGTAACGTTTTTCTCTCCACATCCCTCTATTACTCCTTGAAGCCTCACTTTGGGCAGAAGTCTTCCCAAAGAAGCCCTTGAGCTCAAACCAAAGGGAGTTACCCGATTTTAAGGTAATGTCTTCACTTGTGTCCTTTTGTTTTATTTTTCTTTTCCAACCCCCTAAACTCTTTTTATTCATTTATTTTGTAAAAAATCCAGTATCTTCACTATACTAGTATGTTGTTATAAGATGTATTCGAGCTACACTTACACACACCTACATCTAATGGTTGAAGAACATTCTGTTTCCGTGGATGGCGAATTTCTGCCTCCCGAAACGATGATTGTTCAACATTCTTCTAACACCTTCAAAGGTGGCCATTAAGATGACACTATATTTATATATGATATATAATATGTTTATGTTTTACTTAATCTTCTGTATTTTTCATTTATGGCGTACCTTTATGGTTTCCATTATGGGTAAACATGATATCTTTATTTAAGGAAGTGCGGACTACTGCCCCCTCAAAGTGATTTTATTATTTAATAACATATGTGGTACGTATAAATGATATATTTAATGATATTATATATGATACCATACTGTAATTAAAATACTTTTATGTATCATTATGTTTTAATTCCATTAATATGAAAAAAATGAAAGTACCGTTCATGCGTACGTACGGCCTACAGTCTCTATGAACGGTGCTTTTCGTTTTTATCTCCAAATGATATGGAATAGTATAAAATGAATATTTACTGGATATATATGATATTTTAATCATTAATACTATTCTGGATATTATTTACTTATAACTACATGGGCAATCGTTTTTCAAACAAGTTCATTTTTTACTCATGTACCAAACATCGGCAAAAACGTCTGATATGAACTAACATTATTAAACAATTATTATAAAATTATAATATGTGATATGAACTGAATAATAAGATCTAAAAGAGGTACTTAGGAAATTATTAATTGAACAATGTTTATTATTCATTAATATATTGAAACGAACAAGACAAGTTGGACTTGAGATAAGGGATCCTACTCCTCTCTTTCTTTTTAAGTACACTCTTATATGCCATTCCTTTTAAAGCTCATATTTCATGTTATTGGGATGTTCTTTTATATTAATCATACTGCAATTTCTATGTTCATTTGATGAGAGACCTTATTCTTTCTCATCAATCCATTTTGGAAGTTTTGAGTGGCGCCGTTAGGCTGCCGAATTTTTGTAAGAGATCTAACCTCTCTCTTTTTTTAAGTACTCTTCTTTATGTAACTTCTTTTAATCTCCTCTTTGTTATGTTGGGGGATGTTATTTTATATTACTATTTCTGTAAATTTTATGTCAATATAATTTGAGACCCAATTTGATCTCATCAATCCATTTATGTAAGTTTTAAGCGGCGCCGTTGGGCTGTCGAGTTTTCGTAAGGGATTTTTTCATCTCACTTTTATTCCCGTGAGATTTATGCTACATTTTCCTCAATTTCCTTTGAGTTGTGTGTGTACTTCCCATTATTTTACTCATTGTGTAAAATACTTTCATTTATGAGTATTTACATCAATGTTTTATTGTACTTCATTCATGGGGTGTATGTTTCGAAAGATACCCATGTCGGTAAGGGAACCTTTCACCCTCCTGTTTTTAAAAGACTTCTTTTGTTATGTCTTTTAATTAACATACTATTATATTGGGATATGTTCTTCTATATCCTTATTGATTTAAATTTTATGTCCATGTGATGAGATACCATTTATCTCTCTCATCAACTTTTTTTCTAAAATTTGATGTGACGCCGTTAGGCTATCAAGGGAACTTCTTAACCCAATTTAGATTTCTTTGGGTTCAACATGTAGTTATTGAATATGTCATCCTTTGAATATGTGTGAATTAACTTTGATTGTTTTACACTTAATATCTGCTTATATTGGGTGTATTTATATTTTTCACACATAATTATGAGATTTATTTATCCTTGATTTAAGGATACCTTTTTTACAGGGGATTTCATCTCATTTTACATTTCTATTGAGACATCATTGTTGTTATGCACCAATTCACTCTTATATGGTGTATATACTGTCCTTTGGAATATTATATCATGAATTCATTTATTCTCATGATATTATAAAGTTCTTATTAAATGTTATTCCTCAATTATTGTATTCAAGTGTCTCTCATTTTGTTAAAAACCCTTTAACTAAAATATGGTTTTACATGTTTTAATGATTTGTTCTTATTAATATCCGTGTTTTCAAAATAGTTTTAATAATTTATTTATATGGATATTAATGGTTTAAAATTTTAAATGCTTCAAGGTGGTATGTGATACTTTGATTCAAAAATATATTTATTAAATATTTTAAATGGTTTTGAAAATGGTTTTTACAATGGATTCATTATTTTAGTATCTTAAAAAGTTATATTGTTTTTGCAATGTGGGAATTTTATCTTTCCTTTATGCTTAAGTTATGTGCTATGATTATGTTATGGTCCTTGGGAATTATTATGAAGACGGGTGGTTCCGTGGTAAACTAAGGGCGGGTGAGCCCGATATAGCTCTCCAATGTATTGGGTAACGCGAAGGAGTGAAACGTTAAGGTTTCTCCGAAGAGATTTAGGGAATATACTGTGATGGGTATTCCAAACGTAACCAAGAGGGTTACTCCCTACGTAAGAATGTTATTAATGCCTCAAGTTACTTTTATGTCTTATGATTTCTATGATTTATTCATGATTTGATGAGGTATGTTAAAGTGCCTATGTTTTATGGGTAATGTATGATTTCATTCTTATGTATATATGAACTCATGTTTCCTTCCCATATTTTTATAACCCTTACTGAGATTTTTATGCTCATCCCAAGTTTTTGAAATGTTTTTCACAGGTCAAGGGAAAGGTATATGATGTGATGATAGTGTCAAGGATGTGTCAAGAATGAATCTATATTATATTTTAAATATGTTTCCGTTGATGGGAATAATGAATACTATCTTTTATGTAACCACTTTTCTTTAATGTGGAATGTAATGCAAGTTTCATGATCTAATTCTCTAAAACTCTAAACCTGAAAATATCCTCAATGTGTAATCATGTAATAACTCAAGATTAAGTAAGGTTTAAGGCTGGGGCCTTATATAGAGTATGAGATTACATGACTGATATATTTTGATGATGATATATGGAGATAGTTTTTTTTGGTGTGTTTGATTTTGGATACATCTATTTTACTAGAATATTATATACACATTTTATTATTTTTTAGAGAAATGACAGAATCATTATTATGAATATGTTATTTCCTTCATAATTTTCTATTTAACAATATCATTTATTTTATCTTCTATCTAGATGATTTTTTGATGCATCTATTAATCTGTATGATTGCTACAATTTTATTACACTTTTAAATGATGACATAGTATACTCAATGAAAACCCATTAGACATCCATGCTATTCCGAATCCTACAGCGTATGTGTAGGTACACTTTGTGTTATGTGCCCTACTATAATAGGGAACCATTTAGGGGCTTCCAGGTTGGGATATTACTATTTTATCAAATGAGAAATGACAGTACCACCCATGAGTACAGATGGACTACCAACACCAAAAGAAGATATAAATAATTTTATATACCCATCATTCATGGATGGTTATTATGATGGTTTTAATGTTCATATATTATATTTATGAACTAATTAATGTTTTCATATTCAAATATGTTATCTACCATCTTACCCTCCCATGTTTTGGAGAATGATAATGCCAGTCCTGCATATATGTGTACTACCACCAACACATAGAGATGTGATTATTTTTTCATTTTTTCATTTTAAATACATAATAAGTATTTATTTAATCAATATATATGATTATTTATGATAAAATAAAAGGTTTTTACTGAATAATTATGCATGTCGATTATCTATTTCCATCCATCTAAATGTGTGAATGTCACTCATGTGTATATTTAGATTATCTTTTATGTGTACTATTGTAATTCATTTTTCATCCCCAATTATTATTAATATTAATAAATATTTATATAAAGATTATATATGATAATTATTATTGATTAATTTTTTGGATATTATTTATCTATGATCAATGGAAAAGGTCTATAATAACATGATTTCTCCTATTTCTCTTGGATCCCCCCACATTCTATCATCTTTGCCTCAGGTTTCCACCTAAAACTATTTATTGTAGAATTGGAGGTGCATCAAAATTTTATTCACCTTACATGATTTCCTCATGTCCATTATGTTAACATCCTCATATCTTTTTTATGCTTCATTATACAGTCTTCTCCATGGGTTATGCCTCGATGTTTCTTTTGAAACATTCCCATGCCTGGTATTTTCTACCACTTAGTTCCTGATTTTTATGAGGTGTGGGTGCTATGGATTGATTCAAAAGAAAAAAGAGTCATTTCAATTTCTTTCTTGGGTTTATGTGATGGTTTATTTCTTTAGAAACCCTTATGAACTCAATCAGTTGCCCTATCCTCTTGTTCATACGCACCTCTCCAAGATAGACATCGAGCGGTGTAAAAAATTAGTTCTGGTATTTTTTGTCAGTGGTCTATGTGTTTCATGGAACTAATTATGTTTGATTCCACCTCATCACCAATGACATCACTCAGAACCATGACCACTCATCTCTGCTCTATCCTCTCATTTCACATCTCCTTTATAGGTTGGATTAGGAGCAATGGTAACAATGATGATATGGGATGTGAGGTTCATCGATCCAATGTTTACCTTGTTAATTCTCTTCTACAATGGTCACATTAACGGTTGGGAAGGCCTGGTCAATTGGTAATTTTATATGGACAATTTGTGTATGGTTTTGGTATTTTTCATTTCTGGTTGCGGTGGTGGCCATCATTGGTCTATGATAATAAAGAACTAATGTTGGGAATGTTTTTTTGAGTTACATTTTTATGGAAGAATGATGATGTGGTGGAGAGTTGATCATTGGGATCTCACTGGTTATGATGTTAAGATGATGTTGGTGAATGGTTTTTTGTGACTGCGGTGTTTGATGTGTCTCTGGATCCAGTGGGGTTGGTCATTGTCCGTGACATCAGGGGTTCAAGATGATGTGTAGAGTGGATGATAGTGACCTTTCAATGATGAATGTGATGTGTTGATGGTGACGATGACATGGATGGAGTAGTAGTTGGGATAGAGATAGTTTATGAAATAGTACTCAATGTAGGATTTCCTGAGTGACCGTGTGATTTTCTGGATCTACATAGACACAACGACTCCCACAAAAAGAAATTTAAATTTGAATTTTTCTTTTTAGCATAATTTTGAATTTTGAATGGTTTCTTGCTATTGGGGGAAATTTGATCACGTGTGGTTCCCACATTAACCTCAATGTGGATTTAATAAAAATGATTTAGTGGAACCACTACAACTAAGAATCAGCAATATATATAAAAAAAAGAAATAAAAAACTAAAATGATGATGATAATGAAATACTATTAATGAATGGGGAAAATTATTATTAAACACAATACGTTTTAATAATCAAGAAAAGTTTTATTTTATAAATGTATATTATATTTATAATCATTATATAAGAGGTGAAAATCTATTATTAATCAGGTTGGTCATAAGTTAAGGGTTTTTTATTTTTTTGAGACATGTTTGAAGCTATACACATATTTATGTTTATGAGGGGTATCTATAGAATCATTGATATTTTGTATAATGAATATTAAATTTCTCATAGTATATAATGTTTCATTGGAATATTTTTCTTTCATTGGTGTTGTGATTTAAATGATACCAATGTGGGTAGAGTTTTATTTTATAACCACACTTTTTTAACTAGATTGATTATGGTCATATATTCTAGGATGAAATTATATGATCTATAAAACCCATGTAATTATTATTTATTTTTTTCAAATAAATTTAAATTCATTGATGGGTTGAATTTTATTCTAAACCATATAATCTTTGATTTTTACACAACAGTAGGATATTATTTGACTATAAGTAACAACGATTTTTTCATTTGGTAAAAAAAGCTAAGTATGTATCATGTTATATTAAATTCCATGATGACATTATGTTACACCCTACACTGATATTTTCTTTCATTACATGAAATAACGAGTTTAAATGAAACATAACATATTATTAAAATATTAATATTATAATTACATTTCCATTGGAATGGAGTTTGAAAAATTGATTAATAAAATAGTTAAAATAATAGTTATTAATTTAAATAAAATTAATTATCTTCAAATAAATAAATTTTTAATAAAACTAATATCATTTTTAAAATAATGAAATACCCTCTTAGGGAAATGATATTTCTTTGAAAAAACATGTTTTATGTCAATAAACTAAACATTTAAATTTTGGGGAATGATTTTATTTATATATATATATATATATATAACATTAATTAAAATATTTTACATTCATATAGCCTGTTTTCTTGTATAAGGATAACAATAAATCCCATTTTAAGCATAAAATGATTTATTTTCCCTAAAATGTAGTTTTATTGACTGTTAATGGTGCACTTATTTTAAAACTAATTTTTACACTTTTATAAATAATATTTTAAAAAATATAAATCATTCTCTAAATTTTTATTTAAAAAATAATTTAGGGTTTGTATTTAGTATTTTTCAGAAAAGATTCATTTTTTTATGAATAGTGAAAATATAGAATTTTAGTTAAAGGGATCATTTTTTACCAAATTTTATATATTGTAAAATTATATTTTATGTTGGTTCCAAATTATACCCAGTTCAATTGTACATAAATTAATCCAATTTAGTTCATTGAAATCAATTTTATATTGAAACATTATATAAAAACATTTCAAACATTCGAAAATATCCCCATTAAACCCCCACTTTCTTGTTACATATATGGGATTTATATTAAATTAAAATTTGAAACTTATATGAATTACATTTTAAAAAAATTATTGATTATTTTGAAACATCATAATTAATAATTTTTAATATGGTCAATTCAATTTTTGATAATCATAATGAATTAGAGAAAAATAAGTCTACATGGTGAATAAACATTGATATTAACTGGGCAAATGAAATGAAACTTTTCAAATACACATTTTATGTCTATATTTTGACCATATCCATTATATTCTTTATTTGGGTGTTTTATTGGTTCCGTTTGGTAGGAATAAACATGGGTTCACATTAATTTCTTTTGAAAAATACCACGTGTGTCCTCTCCCCCACTTATAAAAGGACAACCCTACCCCCTTCCCTTTACACATTAAAAACTAATTGTTTAGGAAATATATATATATATATATAAAACTCTTCTAATTACACACTCTTAACCTAGAATCCTTATTTTGGGAAGAAATCTAAACAAGTAAGTGTTTTTGTTCAAACATAATGTAGATTCCCAATGAAGAGGTAACATTCATATATGATAATTTCTGTATTAATTATTACTTAAAACACTAAAATTATTTTTATATAATTATTATATAATATCCTAAAACATTTTAATATACTAATATATTGTGGTGTTTAGGTTACAATCTACAACCACACAGACTTCCAACAAGTGGTTTATGAAATGATCATCCGTGTGTACGGTGGACTACCACGTCGAGAACCAATGTCGTTATTTTTTCCATTACCTCCCTTAATGGTTGTGAATAATTAAGAAAATAATCTATCATTATTTTTAAATTTCTATATCACATATACCATCATGTTTTAAATTTTTTGGGAATATGATAATTTTGTTCCTGTGTATAGAGAACTAACGCCTCACGAAGTGATGTCATTCATCCATGCTTTACATTGATTGTATTAATGATTATATTAATTGAAATATGTGATACATACATCAAAAATGTATATTGGAATGATAATATATATATATTATTGAATTTCCATTCTATCAATATGATACAAAAATCGAAACACCATTCAAGTGTACATATGAAAAAAAGTCTCCATTAATAGTGTATTAAAATTTTTATAATTATATTTTATAGATTAATATTAATAAAGATATACTGAATATATATGATATTTATATTGTGATTATTATTTTTTATTTTATTAAATCATGATGCATGTAAGAGTACCAAAAACAATAAGTGAAACCATGTAGAAAAAATGATTATTAACCGAATCATAAAATTAACATTGAATTTTTAATAATGGAAAATAAAAATTATAAATAAAACCATATATTTCTTGATATATATGATTATCAATCTTTGGAATTTTTATAATAATATTTAATTTAATAAATAAGTGGTTTAAATGTGTACTAAGTAAGTTAATAATTAAGATATAGTGATTTATAGTTTCATTTTTTTTCTGTGAGTCCAATGCCATATTTACAACTCATTTATTTTGTGTTACATATATTATCACCTATGAAATATTATATCATGAATTTGAATTATGTCATGAAATTAAAGTTTCAGTGGATTTTACTATTAATTGACCCCATGACTGAAAATTTACTTTCGTAACTAGGGATTTTTGTAACACCCGAGATTTTTATATGAAATATTTTGTTTTTATGATATCATCAAAATAATATTTCACTACACACAACACTAGCTTTCCTTTCTTTACATGCAATCGCAATCATCCATGACAGCGTGTGTTGTACACAATAACGAGTTTCACTAAACAACGATATGGTATTAAAATATTATATAAAGTATCCATTATGAATAGTAATACCCACTTTTTGAAATTTTATAAATTTTATCATTCAAAATGGACTTCATTTTTGGATACGGAATATCGAAATTAGCCAAGGGTGAAATTTTGGTATTTTTCTGAAAACATTCAATATTTTGATGAATAGTGAAAACAATGGGTTACTATTAAAAACGACTTTTTTTAAATAATTATTTATTTTATTTAAATTTATTTTAGGTCATAATTAATAAATAATACCTATATAAGTTCAATGTAATTAATTGGAGTCATTTTATATTAACTATATATATATATTAATTTTATTGAACTTTTCACCGTCTTTTACACATCTCCTAGGAGAATTTGTAAATGTACATAAAACATAATTTTACCGCTTCTGTGAGTATAATTTCAAAAATTCAAGAGTCATAGTTAATATCAAGGAGTAAAATTTGGTTCAATAAGATAACAATAATTTTCTGTGAATAGTAACTTTTTGCTTTTATTTACCATGGTTAAAAGTAAATAGGGTAATTAAGGGTAAAAATGGTTTTATTATTACCCAAAAACATGTCCTAATTATATTGTATAAGTTTAATTCGACCAAAAACAAATGTAGGAATAATATATGACCATTTATGTTCACTTTTATTAGATTAGGACATCTAATATTACTTTATTTAAAGAAGAGTTAAAATAGTTAAAATCAAAGTTTAATAAATAATTTTTTTAATATAGGGTTATAAATAAGATAAATGCAACTATAAATATTCATTAGAAAGCTAAAAATATTTCCTACATAATGGTATTGTATTTATAATTTTTACACTTTAAATAATTTAATTTATTTATGACACAATGATGATGTAGTAATTACCTTATTAAGAAAACATTAACATAATTGATATTATAAATACCCAAATAAATGTAATTTCAGACTTTTCATGAATTAAACTAATTTAATAGGTTAATATTGCATATTATTATTGATTTAATTAACTTTTTTTAAATAATCATGCTTTTATTATTTTCACAAAAATCAATTACTAAATAGTGTCAAAATTGACATAAAATAGTTTTTTAAAAAAATATTATATTATTTATTGTAATTTTATTTCTAAAAATCAATGGTTCAGCCAGATGATTTAGATAAGGCTATATATATTAATAATGAACCACTTTGGGTTCTTTTGGCTTGTTATAGTAAGTTTATTTACCATATTGTGTAAGAAAACAAGAAGACTTGGAAAAAGTTAAATTATTTAACTTAGACTTAAATCTAAATGATAAGGTTAAAATAGTAACATAAACTTGTCTAAAGTCAATTGGTTGAGAGGATTTCGACCCATCCCCACCTTATCTCCGAAATAAATCAATTTTGAGCTATTAAAAACCAAATATGACTTTATTATAAAATAATATTTTACATTTTTCCTAAAGTGCCCCTCTCGTCCCTTATAAAAGGGAATCTCCTCCCTCTCCTCTTTCCACAACATTGAGCCTTCAAGCTCGGAAAAACCCTGCCCATTTCCCTTCTCAACATTCCTAGTAACATCCTATAGGTACTGTTCTTCTTCAAAGACTATCTTTAGTGCCCTAGGAGGAGGTTATGAAGAGGCGCTTCAAAGAAGAGGTAATATCTTTTACCGATTCTTTCAACTTTATTTATTCTTATAATTCCTCTTCATTACTTGTTTCATTACGAAGTAATAACATCAGTATCACTCATATACTGATATGTTATTATAAATATGAAACAACCCTATTTAACCTTCAATACATCCTAGGAAAAACGAAATCACCGCGCGTGCATATGTACGGAATACCGTCTCCACGCCGTGGTGTAATCTGTTTTCCACCACCACCTTACATAGATGGGTATAATGGTTTAAAGAATAACTATATATGATTGTGGTAATGTGATTCTGAAATATTATTCTTATAATTCATTACAATTCATCAATCATGGGAATTATATCATCACTCGTGCGTACGTACGACCTACCGTCTCCACGATGTGAAGTGACTCGTTCTACACGATCAACAATGCATAATGATTATATAAATGAATTGAATGAATAAATATGATATATATTACAATGATACCATTCTGTAAATGAGGTATCTATTACATAAAAAGAATAATAATAATTTTTCGACAAAACACGCATAAGAACAAAAAAATCAATAACACCCGAATAAAAAGTAGCAATTAAATATTACTAATAAGAAGCTAAGAATATGACCATATATGATATCATAACAATGAGTAAGATTCTGGAATAAGTCAATAACATTATTTAAATCATTATACAGAAGGTTCGGACACATATGAAGCAAATCAGACCTAAGGTAAGGGAAAATCTCGCAATCTCATTTTTATCTGAAATTGTTTATACTTTGGTAATTATTGGGTCATATTTATCATCAACATCCATGTTTCAAAAATATGTAATATTATTTATATCCTCTTAAAATTTTTTAAATATAATTTTATCCATTGATTATTTTTTAGTAAAATATATGAAAGAAATTTTTTGTCGTTTTTAGAATGAGGTAATTTTTAACTTTTCCGGCCAAAGTACGACAATAATGTTTTTTTAACTTATATGGCTTGAATGGATTCATAGAACATTAATTCCATAAAGCTTCCTTTACAAGTTTTCAAGTTTATTTTTAATCAAATTCATTAGTTTAAAATTGTATGACATGTTATGAAAGGAAAAATGCTTTAGAAGTAGAAAAGATATTTTCCTCAAGAATGAAGTTCAAGTGTTTTATCAAAATTATTTTCCATATATGATAATATAGGGTTCTCTTTCTATACATATTTTTACATTGATTTGATTATGATGGAATTATTTTTATGATGTCCTTTTATCTTATATGATTTATGATGGCATGATGTTTAAGAATCCCATTTTTATTACATGGGTTATGAAATAATATATGATTTATGATTTTACGGAACACATATGAATGGTATTATTATGAGATGGGTGGGACCTATATCTCCCTCCAATGCATTGGGTAAAGATTTATATCTCATGAGATAGACATGGCTGGAATGGCAGGTTAATCTGGATCAGTGATACAGGACTGAAATGAGGAGTGAACTCGGTTCAGAAATGGACATTGTCCACTAGGATAGTCTTGGAAATGAGTCGTGACTACTATGAAATGATTCTCTATGATTATGTGTGTATTAAAAAATGTTTAATGTTATGATTATTTGTATTTACATTGTAGTACCATGACTTATCCCATGTTATGATATTATGATATCTTTTGCAGGTTAAGATTTTCAAAATGTTAGGTTCTTATGAATATGATATGATTGATATTTATTTTGTTTACACTTACTGAGCATTTGCGCTATCCCTTTTGTATGTTTTCTTTACCCCATTTTAGGAAGAATGTTATTACGTAAGATATTCCAAAAGGGACTTTAGATATGATAATATAAAAGGGAGACAATGTAGATGATTTATGAACCAGTTGTTTATGTTTCCATGTTTCTAAAAACACTATACCTATACGGTCCTTTCATGGTTTTGATATATGTTGTAATAAGTATGATTCAATTCGGAAGTAAAAACCAAGTATGCAAAGTATGGGTCCTTACAGTTTGTATCAGAGGAAAGGTATAGTCAACCTTTGGAAACTAGGATGTGAAAACCTTAGTAATATCCATAAGGATATGACTAAGCATAGAACACAATTATAGTGTTTTAGAAATGGTAATGAAAAAACTATGATCATACTTAATGTGTGAAATCTTATTCTTGATTATGTGGTTTTCCTATTATGATTAGTGTTTCTCACATTATGATTCTTGGTTTTACACAATGGCTAGAACCCGAAGGAACCCTATTAATGCTAAATGTAACGGGCAATGCAATGATTGTCCCACTGAGCAACCAAACATTGTGGGAGCAGGAATGAAAATTCTTGTAGCCATGCTCACAGAACTTTCTCTTGCTATCAATCATGCAGGACTTTCAAACGAACAAAGGAAGGAGAAACATTATGTTGAATCCTTTATGAGGCAGTGTCCACCTTCATTCAGCGGGTCTTCTAATCCATTAGTGGCTGAACAATGGATCAGTAACACTGAAAAGATTTTTTCAGTTCTACAATGTTCTGAACATGATAATGTAATATTACCAGTATATCGTTTGGACGCCGAAGCTGATCAATGGTGGAATCTTATTAAGAATACGATGCAAATGGATGAAATTGAGTCCGTGGAATGGGATGCGTTAAAGGACATATTTTTCATTAAATACTTTCATAGTATTCTTCGAACAATGATGGAGAAGTATTTTCTTGAACGAAAGCAAAGGGATGATGAATCTATTGGTACCTATGAAGTAAATTTTACAAGACATGAAAGGTACGCTTCCAGAATTATTATTGAACCTGAGAGTAAAATCGATCGATTATTTTGTGGCTTAAAACCATGTCTTCTAAGGGCATTATTCATAAGGGACTTCAATAGCTACAACGAAATTGTTCGATGTGATCTCAAGTTTGAGATGGAGATTGGAGTAACCCATAAATCATATGGGTTTGATAAGAAGAAGAAAATGGAATTCCAAGGAAAATCTAAAGACAACACTGAAAGGAAGATGAGTTTTCCCTTATTCTCAATGTGTGGAACAAAACATGGTGGAAATTGTCTTAAAGGGACAAGTAAATTCTTTAAGTGTGGAAATGAAGGTCATCAGGCAGTTGAAAATCGAAATAATGGGAAGAAGATGTTTAATAATGCGAACAAAGAAAGGGACACACAAAATGAAACTCCTACACTTCAATGTTACAAGTACAAAGAAATGGAGCATTATGCCAATCAATGCCCTCATCCAAGGGTTGTTGATGATGATCGACATCAACAAACTCTTAAGGATAAAGATAAATGAAAGTCACATGCAATTTCTATCAGTGATGTAGAGTATGATAATGAAGTGGTGAAAGGTACACATACCATCCATTCTAAAGTAGAAAATGTTTTATTTTATTTTTTATCCACCCACTCTTTTATTTCTGAATAATTTTCTAAGGGTATTGTAATATTACCTCAATAATTAGATATTGAGTTAGGTGTGACAACCCCTAATGGCACAACAATCACATCAAAAGTTTATAATTCTTCACTGATTGAAGTTTGTGGGAAAGTGATTCCTCTAAATCTTGTGATCCTTCCTATAGTGGAATTTGATGTGTTTCTTGGAATGGATTGTCTTTCGTTATACAGATCTCATATTAATTTCCAAATAAGGGAAATCACATTTAATATTCCTGATCAATCTACTATCATCTATCGATGCAATGATGAATATAACCTTCCGTTGGAAATTTCTTCCATCTTATGGGTCTTGATTCCACTAAATGAAGGTTGTTTATCTCAAATGGTTTGCGAGAAACTCATGATTAAGAATATGCCCATTGTACAGGAGTTTGATGATGTCATTCCAGATGAATTTCCAGGTCTTCCACCAAATCGTGAAGTTGTGTTTTCAATAGAACTCATACCGGGTGTTATTCCTATTTCAAAGACACCTTATAGAATGGTCCCAATTGAGTTCAGGAATTAAAGAAGAAAATCCAAGAGAATCTTGATAAGGGATTCATACGCCCTAGTGTGTCACCTTGGGGAGAACTTGTTCTGTTTGTTAAGAAGAAATATGGATCAATGTGACTCTACATTGATTATCGAGCACATAAAATATCACTATCAAGAAAAAATATCGTATTCCACGCATTGATGACTTATTTGACCAACTACACGGGGCTCAATACTTTTCCATGATTGATCTTTGTTTAGGGTTTCATCAATTAAGTGTCAAAAGGGAGGATATAAAAAATACAGCTTTCTATACAAGGTATGGACACTATGAATTTATAGTGATGATATTTGGTCTTACTAATGCCCCTGCTATCTTCATTGATCTAATGAATAGATTCTTTAGAGACTATCTTGATCAGTTTGTGGTAGTATTTATAGATGATATTCTTGTCTATTCAAAGAGAATTGAAGAAAATGAAGATCACTTGATAATTGTATTGAAGAACCTGAGAAAGGAGAATCTTTATGCCAAATTTACAAAGTGTTAATTTTGGCTTCAAAAAGTTTCATTTTTGGGTCACATAATCTCAAAATAGGGGATATATGTGGATCCAACAAAAATGAAGGTTATCGAAAGATGGTTGAGACCAACAACAGTAACTGAGATCCAATGTTTTCTTGGTTTGGATGGATATTATCGATGTTTTGTAAACAATTTTTAATGATTATCTAAGCCACTCACCAGGTTGAATCGAAAAGGAGTTAAGTTCTCTTGGACAGAGGAGTGTGAAGAGAATTTCAATGAGTTAAAAAGAAGGTTATCCAGTGAACCTGTTCTCACTCTGCCTTATAGTAGAGAATGTTTTGTGATCTACAGTGATGCATCCATGAAGGGATTGGGGTGTGTTCTCATGAAAAATGATATGGTGATAGATTATGCCTAATGACAGTTGAAAATCCATGAGCAAAATTACCCAACTCATGATTTGGAGTTAGCTCCAGTAATATTTACATTAAAGATTTAGAGGCTTTATCTTTATGGTGAAAGGTGTGATATTTATACTGATCATAACAATTTAAATTATATTTTCACCCAAAAGGATCTGAATATGCGCCAACGAAGATTGTTGGAGTTGATTAAGGACTACGACTCTCTCAATTCATTATCACCCTGGGAAAGCAAACAAGGTGTTAGACGCATTAAGTCGACAAGACCATGCCAGCTTATCCATGATGAGGATCACAAAAGATCCAATATTTATGGATTTCAAAAGGATGGATCTTGGAATCGTAATTGAAGGGGAGAATTCTTATCTTTCTCAAATGAATGTTCAAACATATATACATGTGAAGATTAAAGAGGCACAAAAAGAAGATGTAGAGTTACAAAAGAAGGATAAAAATGTTCCTAAATTCAACATTGGTTGTGATGAGATAATAAGGTCTAGGAATCAGGCTTGTGTTCCTCCCATCCGAGAATTAAAGAAGGAGATGCTTGATGAGGCTCATAGTTCTTCATTATGTATTCATCCTGGAAGTAAGAAGATCTATAAGGACCTAAAAGAGTACATCTGGTGGGATGGAATGAATAGAGATGTTGCTGAATATGTCTCTCAATGCTTGGTTTGTCAGCAAGTAAAAGCTAAGATACAAAAGTCTAAGGTGATGTTAAAACCATTACCCATACCAAAATGGAAAGGGGAAAACATCACTATGGACTTTGTCACATGACTTCCAACAACATCCAAAGGCAGTAATTCTATCTGGGTTATAGTTCATCGTCTTATGACGTCGACACACTTCATTGCAATTAGAGAAGATTTCTCTCTTGATTAGCTTTCCAGGATATATGTAAAGGAAGTGGAAAGATTGCATGGAGTACCAGTTACCATTATATCTGATCGGGATCCGAGGTTTACCTCATGGTTTTGGTGAATTTTTCAGCATACTTTAGATACAGAGTTGAGTTCTAGCACAACTTATCATCCTCAGACAGATGGTCAGTATGAGGGAACAATTCAAAATCTAGAAGTTATGTTAAGAGAATTATCTATGGATATAAATGGTGTTTGGGATCATCACCTATATATGGTGGAATTATCTTATAATAATAACATTCACTCTAGTATTCATATGGACCCATATGAAGCTCTCAATGGAAAGAAATGCTGAACTCCAACTTTCTGGGATGAAGGTGGGGAAAAAAGCTACTAGGACATGATCTTGTTGTTGAGATGGAGGAAAAGGTACGATCTATTCAAAATCACATAAGAGCAGCTAAGATTCGACAAAAAATTTATGCTGACAACTGAAGAAAAGACCTAGAGTTTTAAGTGGGTGATAAAGTGTTCTTACGAATATCTCCATGGAAGAGAGTAATGAGATTTGGAAAGAAGGGAAAGCTGAGCCATAGGTATATTGGTCATTTCAAAATACTGGATCATGTTGGGATGGTAGATTACCGATTGGTGCTTCCACTAAATCATTCTCAAGTTCACGATGTGTTCCATGTATCTCTCTTGAGAATGTACATACCTGGTCATTCACATGTACACAGCTTAGAATTTGTACCACTGGAGAAAGATCATTCTTATGAAGAACAGTTGATAGAGATTCTAGATTGTAACGAAAAATTCTTCGGGAACAAGACCACTTGCTTGGTGAATGTTTTATGGAGGAACCACCAACTAGAAGAAGCTACATTGGAGCTTGAGGATATGATGAAGAAGAGGTATCCTCATCCGTCTGTTAAAAAGTGATGAATTTCGAGGGTGAAATTCATTTTAAGGGGGGTAGAATGTAACACCCGAGATTTTTATGAGAAATATTTTTTTTATGATATCATCAAAGGAATCTTTCACTACACACATCACTAACATGGGTTTCTTAACATGCAATCACGACCTTCCAAGGTATCATGCGTTGTACATAATACCGAGTTTAACTAAACAATGATATGCTATTAAAATGTTATATAAACTAGCTTTTATGAATAGTAATAACCACCTTTTGAAATTTTATAAATTTTAACTTTCAAAATGGACTTCATTTTTGGATACGGAATATCGAAATTAGCCTAGGGTGAAATTTCGGTATTTTTCTGAAAACATTCAATTTTTGATGAATAATGAAAATAATGGGTTACTATTTAAAAACCGTCTTTTTATTTAAATAATTATTTATTATTATTTCAATTTATTTTAGGTCAAAATTGATACATAATACCTAAATAATTTCAATGTAATTCATTAGAGTCAATTTATAATAATTTTAGATATTTAAAAACTATATTGAACTTTTCACCGTCTTTTACCCACATCCTATGAGAATTTGCAAATGTACATAAAACATAATTTTACCGCTTCTCTGAGTGGAATTTCGAAAATCATAGAGACACAGTAAATATCAAGGAGTAAAATGTGGTTCAATAAGATAATAATATTTTTTGGAGAATAGTAAAAAAAAAATTATTTACCATGGTTAAAAGTAAATTGGGTAATTAAGGATAAAATTGGTATTATTATTACCTTAACACATGTCCTAATTATATTGGATAAGTTTTATTCTACCAGAAACAACCTTTGGAATAATATATGACACATTTAGGTACACTTGGATTAGATTAAGACATTTAATATTATTTTTTTTAAAGAAGAGTTAAAATAGTTATAATCAAAGTTTAATAAGTAAATTTTTTTTAATATAGTGTCATAAATAAGTTAAATTCGACTATAAATATTCATTATAAAGAAACAAATATTTCCTACATAATGGAATTTTAATTTTAATTTTTAGACTTTAAATAATTTAATTTATTTATGACACAATATTGATTCATTAATTACCTTATTAAGGAAAAATTAAAATAATTGATATTATAAATACCCAAATAACTGTAATTTGAGACTTTTCATTAATTAAAATTATTTTATAGGTTAATATGACATATTATTGTTGATTTAATTAACGTTTTTCGAACTAATCATGCTGTTATGATTTTCACAAAAATCAATTACCAAATACTGTCAAAATTGACATTAAATCGTTTAAAAAAATATTATATTAATAATTATTATTTTATTCCAAAAAATATAAGGCTCGGCCAAATGACTTATATAAGGATATATATCTTAATAATGAACCACTTGGGGTTCTTTTTTCTTGTTATAGTATGTTTATTAACCATATATTTTAAGAAAACAAGAAGACATAGTAAAAGATAAATTATTTAACTTAGAGTTAAATCTAAATGATAATGTTAAAATAGTAACCTAAACTTGTCTAAAATATATTGGTTGAGAGGATTTAGACCTATAACCACCTTAGCTTCTAAATAAATCAATTAAAAGCTATTAAAAACCGAATATGAATTTATTATAAAATAATATTTTAAGTTTTTCCTAAAGTGCCCCTCTCCTCCCTTATAAAAGGGAACCTCCTCCCTCTCCTATATACATAACTTTGAGCCTTCATGCTCGGCCAAAACCTTACCATTTCCCTTCTAAACTTCCCTAGAAACATCCTAGAGGTCCTGGTCTTCTTCAAAGACCATCTTTAGTTCCCTAAGAGGAGTTTAAGAAGAGGTGCTTCAAAGAAGAGGTAATGTCTGTTACCGATTCTTTCAACTTTATTTCTTCTTCTACTTCCTCTTCTATAGTTTTTTCATTATGAAGTAACAACATCAGTATCACTCATATAATAATATGTTATTATAAATATGAAACAACCCTATTTGACATTTTATCCATCCTACGGAAAATGAAATCACCGTGCGTGCGTACGTACGGAATACCATCTCCACGCTATGGTGTAATTGGTTTTCCACCACCACCTTACATGGATGGGTATAATGGTGTGAAGAATAATATATATGATTATTTTAATGTGTTTCTTAAATAGTATACATACACTTAAATACAATTCAATGATCATGGGAACGATATCATCGCTCGTGCGTACGTACGACCTACCGTCTCCACGATGTGATGTGACTCGTTCTACATGATCATCAATGAATAAAGATTATATAAATGAATTGAATGAATAAATATGATATATATTTCACAAATAAAAATCTGGAAATTATGTATCTATAACCTAAAAAAGAAGAATTAGAATTTATTCGACAAAACACATATAAGAACAAAATAAAAAGCAATGAACACCCGAATAACAAGTAGCAATGAAATATTACTAATAAGAAGATAAGAATATGAACATATATGATATCATAACAATGAGTACGATTCTAGAATTAGTCAATAACATTATTTAAATCATTATACAGGAGGATCAGAAACATACAAAGAAAATCAGACCTAAGGTAAGGGAAAATCTCGCAATCTCATTTTTATCTGAGATTGATTATACTTCGGTAATTACTAGAGAATATTTATCATCCACATCCATGTTTTTTCAATATGTAATATTATTTCTATCCTCCAAAAAATTTTTAAATCCAATTTTAACCATTGGTGAGTTTTTTGTAAAAGATATGAAAGGAATATTTTTTCATTTTTAGAATGAGGTGCTTTTTGACTTTTCCAGCCAAAGTACGACAAGAATGTTTTTAAACATATACGGCATGAATGGATTCATAGAAAATTATTTCCATGAAGCTTCATTTACATGTTTTCATGTTTATTTTTAATCAACTTCATTTAGATTAAAATTTTATGACATGTAAAGAATGGAAAAAATGCTTTTGAAGTAGAGAGAATATTTTCCTCAAGAATGAAGTTCAAGTGTTTTATCAAAATTACTTTCCATATAAGATAATATAGAGTTTTGATTATATACCTATTTTTACATTTATTTGATTATGATGGAATTATTTTTATGAAGTCATTTTATCTTATATGATTTTTGATGGCATGATGTTTAAGAATCCCTTTTTTATTACATGGGTTATGCTATGATATATCATTTATGATTTTGTGGAACACATAAGAATGATATCATTATGAGATGGGTGGGACCTATATCTCCCTCTAATCCATTGGGTAAATATTTATATCTCATGAGATTGACATGGTTAGAACATCAGGTTAATCTGGTTCAGTGATACAGTACAGAAACGAGGAGTGAACTCAGTTCAGAAATGGACTTTGTCCGCTAGGAGAGTCTTGGAAATGAGTCTTGAATACTATGAAATGATTCTCTATGCTTATGTGTGTATGAAAAAGAGTTTCATGTTATGATTATTGGGATTTACATTGCACTACCAAGAATTTTCCCATGTTATGCTATTATGATATCTTTTGCAGGTTATGATTTTCAAAATGTTATGTTCTTATGAATATGATATGATTGATATTTCTTTTGTTTACCCTTACTGGGAATTTGAGATCAACATTTTTAATGTTTTCCTTTCCCCAGGTCAGGAAAAAGGGTATTACGTATGATATTCCAAAAGGGACTCTAGATATAATAATATAAAAGGGATACAATGTAGATGATTTATGAAAAAGTTGTTTATGTTTCCTAATTTCTAAAGAAACTATACCTATACAGTCCTTCCATGGTTTTTTATATGTTGTAATAAGTTTTCTTTAATTCTAAAGTAATAACCATGTATGTAAAGTATGGGTTATTACAGTTGGTATCATAGGAAAGGTATAGTCAACCTTTGGAAACTAGGATGTGAAAGCCTTAGTAATAACCATAAGGATATCTCTAAGCATTGAACACAATATTAGTGTTTTAGAAATGGCCATGAACAACCTATGATAATACCTAAAGTGTGAAATATTGTTCTTGATTATGTGGTATTCCTTTTATGATTATTGTTACTCACATTATGCTTCTTGGTTTTAGTCAATGGCTAGAACCTGAAGGAACTGTGTTAATGATGAATGCGATGGGAAATGCAATGATTATCCCCCTGAGTAACCAAATGTTATGGGAGCTGGAATGAAAAATCTTGTAGCCATGCTCACAGAATTTTCTCAAGCTATTAATCAAGAAAGACTTCCAAACGAGTAATGGAAGGAGAAACATTCGGTTGAATCCTTCATGAGGCAGTGTCCACATTCATTCAACTGGTATTCTGATCCATTAGTGGCTAAAAAATGGATCGGTAACACGGAAAAGATATTTTCAGTTCTACAATGTTCTAAACATGATAATGCCATCTTAGCAGTATATCATTTGGAAGGTGAATCTGATCAATGGTGGAATCTTATTAAGAATACGATGCAAAGGGATGAAATTGAGTCCATGGAATAGGATGGGTTCAAGAACTTATTTTTCAATAAGTATTTCCCTAGTATTCTTCAAACAAATATGGAGAAGGATTTTATTGAACTGAAGAAAAAAGATGATGAATCTGTTGGTACCTACGAAGAAAATTTTACAAGACTTGTAGGGTACGCTTTGGTAATTATTATCCAACGTAAGAGTAAAATCAATTGATTCTTTAGTGGCTTAAAACCATGTCTTCAAAGGGTGTTAGCCATAAGGGACTTCAATAGCCACGACAAAATTGTTCGATGTGCTCTCAACGTTGAGATGGAGATTGGAGTAACCAATCAATCATATGGGTGTGATAAGAAGAGTAAAATGGAATTTAAAGGAAAATATAAACACCACACTGAAAATAAGATGAGTTTTCCCTTATGCTCCATGTGTGGAAGGAAACATGGAGGGAATTTTTATAAAGGGATAAGTAAATGTTTTATGTGTGGAAAAGAAGGTCATCAGGCAGTTGAATATCGAAATAATGGAATGAAGATGTCTAATGATGTGAACAAAGAAAGGGATACACATAATGCACCTCTTACACTTCAATGTAATAAGTGCAAGGAAATGGGGCATTATGACAATCAATTCCCAAATCCAAGGGTTATTGATGATGATCGACATCAACAAACTCTTAAGGCTAAATACAAAGGAAAGTCACATGAAACTTCTATCAGTGATGTGGAGTATGATAAAGATGTGGTGAAAGGTACACTTACCATCCACTCTAAAGTAGAAAATGTTTTATTTGATTTTGGATCCACCCACAATTTTATTTTTGAAGAATTTTCTAAGTGTATCGTTGTATTACCTCAACAATTAGATATTTAGTAAGTTGTGACAACCCCTAATGGCACAATAGTCACATCAAAAGTTCACAATTCTTCTCCGATTGAAGTTTGTGGGAATGTGCTTCCTGCAAATCTTGTGAGCCTTCCTATAGTGAAATTTGACGTGGTTCGTGGCATGGATTGGATTTCTTTATACATATCTCATATTAATTTCCAATGAAGGGAACTCACATTTAATATTCCTGATCAATCTACTATCATCTATCGATGCAAGGATGAATATAACCTTCCAGTGGAAATTTCTCCCATCTTATGGGTCTTGATTCCACTAAATGAAGGTTATTTATCTCAAATGGTTGGAGAGAAACTCACGATTAAGAATTTTCACATTGTACGGGAGTTCGATGATGTCTTTCCAGATGAATTGGAAGGTCTTCCACCAAATCGTGATGTTTTGTTTTCAATAAAACTCATACCAGGTGTTATGCCAATTTCAAAGACACCTTATAGAATGGACCCAATTGAGTTGAAGGAATTGAAGAAGAAAGTCTAAGAGAATATTGGTAAGGGATTCATATTCCCTAGTGTGTCACCTTGGGGAGAACCTATTCTGTTTGTTAAGAAGAAAGATGGATCAATGAGGCTCTACATTGATTATCGTGAACTTAACAAGATCACTCTCAAGAACAAATATCCTCTTCCATGCATTGATGACTTATTTGACCAACTACGCAGATATCAATACTTTTAGAAGATTGATCTTCGTTCAGGGTATCATCCATTAATGGTAAAAATGGAGGATATACCAAATATGACTTTCTGTACGAGGTATGGACACACTGAATTTATAGTGATGCCATTTGGTCTTACTAATGCCCCTACTATCTTCAGGGATCTAATGAATAGAATCTTTAGAAACTATCATGATCAGTTTGTGGTAGTCCTTATGGACGATATTCATGTATATTTAAAGAGAAAGGAATAACATGAAGATCACTTGAAAATTGTATTAATGACCCTGATAAAGGAGAAGCTTTATGCCAAATTTACCAAGTGTGAATTTTGGCTTCAAAATGTTTGATTTTTGGGTCACATAATCTCAAAAGAGAGGATATCTGTGGATAAAAAAAACATAGGTTATTAAAAGATGGTCGAGACCAACAACAGTAACTGAGATCTAAAGTTTTCTTTGTTTTCCTGGATATTATCAACGTTTTGTGAATTATTTTTCATGATTATGTAATCAACTCACTAGGTTGACTCGAAAAGGAGTTAAGTTCTCTTGGACAGATGAGTGCGAAGAGAATTTCAAGGAGTTAAAAAGAAGTTTATCCAGTGTAACTATGCTCACACTGCCTTGTAGTGGAGAATGTATTGTGATCTATAGTGATTAATCCATGAAAAGATTGGGGTGTTTTCTCATGAAAAATGATATGGTGATAGCATATTCCTCATGGCAGTTGAAATTACATGAGAAAAATTTCCCAACTCATGATTTGGAGTAAGATGTGGTAATCTATGCATTAATGATTTGGTGAAATTATCTTTATGGTGAATTGTGTGATATTTATACTGATCATAAAAGTTTACAGTATATTTTCAAACAAAAAGATCTGAATATACGCCAAAGAAGGTGGTGGAGTTGATTAAGGACTATGATTGCTAAATTCATTATCACCCTAGGAAAGCAAACAAGGTGGTAGACGCATTAAGTCGACAAGAACATGCCACCTTATCCATGATGAGGATCACAAAAGATCCAATATTTATGGATTTACGTAGGATGGATCTTGGAATCATAATTGAAGGGGAAAATCTTATCTTTCTCAAATGAATGTTAAGACTTCTATACATGTGAAGATTAAAGAGGCAAAAAAAGAAGATGTAAAGTTACAAAAGAAGGTGAGAAATGTTTCTGAATTCAACCTTTATTGTGATTAGATAATAAGGTTCAAGAATATGATTTGTGCTCCTCCCATCCCAGAATTGAAGGAACTGCTTGATGAGTCCCATAGTTATTCATTCTCTATTCATCATGGAAGCACGAATATGTATATGGACCTGAATGATACTTATGATGGGATGGAATGAAAAGAGATCTTGATGAATATTTCTCTCGATGCATGGCTTGTCAGAAAGTTAAAGCTGATGGAAAGTAATCTATGGGGTTGTTACACCCATTACCCATACCTGAACTGAAATAGGAAAACATCACTATGGACTTTGTCACAAGACGTCCAAAAACATCCAAAGGCAATAATGCTATCTGGGTTATAGTTAATTGTCTTACGAAGTCTGAAAAATTCATTGCTATTATAGAATATTTCTATTTTGATTAGCTAGCTAGGATATATGTAAAGGAAGTGGTAAGATTTCATGGAGTACCACTTTCCATTATATTTGATAGGGATCCAAGGTTTACCTCAATTTTTTGGCGAAGTCTTCAGCATAATTTAGATACAGAGTTGGGTTTTTGCACTGCTTATCATCCTCATACAGACAGTCATTCTGAGAGAACAATTCAAACTCTAGAAGATACGTTAAGATCTTTCTCTATGGATTTCAAATGTGGTTGGGATCAACACCTACCATTAGAGGAATTTTCATATAATAATATCTTTCACTCCAATATTCAGATGTCCCCTCATGAAACTCTGTATGGAAAGAAATACCGAACTCCAACTTGCTGGGATGAAGTTGGGGAAAGAAAGCTATTAGGACATGATCTTGTTGATGAGATTGCAGAAATGGTCCAATCTATTCAACAACACATAAGAGAAGATCAGAGTCGAAAAATAAGTTATGCCAAAAACCGAAGAAAACACCTAGAGATTGAAGTTGGTGATAATGTGTTCTTACTAATATCTCATTGAAAGAGTGTAATGAGATTTGGAAAGAAGGGAATGCTGAGCCCTAGGTATATCGGTCCTTTAGAAATACTGGATCGTGTTGGGAAGGTAGCTTACCGATTGGCACTTCCACCGAATCTCTCTCAAGTTCACGATGTGTTCCATGTATCTCTCCTGAGAAAGTACATACCCAATCCTTCACATGTACTCATCTCAGAAGTTGTATTATTGGAGAATGATCTTTCTTATGAAGAACAACCGATAGAGATTCTGGATCGTACCAAAAAAGTCCTACGGAACAAGACCACTCTCTTGGTGAACGTTTTATGGAGGAACCGCCAATTAGAAGAAGCTACATGGGAGCTTGAATATATGATGAGGGATAGGTATCCTCATATGTTTGTTACAAAGTGATGAATTTCAAGGGCGAAATTCATTTTAAGGGGGGTGGAATGTAACACCCGAGATTTTTATGAGAAATATTTTGTTTTTCTGATATCATCCAAGGAATATTTCAATACACACACCACTAGTTTGACTTTCTTTACATATAATCATGACCTTCCACGATAGTGTGTGTTGTACGCAATACCGAGTTTCACTAGACAATAATTTGTTATTAAACTATTATATAAAATAACCGTTATGAATAGTAAAACCCATTTTTTGAAATTTTATAAATTTTTTCTTTCATAATGGACTTCATTTTTGGATACGGAGTATCAAAATTAGCACATGGTGATATTTTGGTATTTTTCTGAAAACATTCAATTTTTGATGAATAGTGAAAACAATGGGTTACTATTTAAAAACCGACTCTTTATTTAAATAATTATTTGTTTTATTTAAATTTATTTTAGGTCAAAATTGATACATAATTCCCATATATGTTCAATGTAATTCATTGGAGTCATTTTATAATAATTTTAGATATATAAAAATTTTATTGAACTTTTCACCGTTTTTACGCACCTCCTAGGAGAATTTGAAAAGTTACATAAAGCATAATTTTACCACTTCTGTTAGTGGAATTTAAAAAATCCGAGAGACACGATTAATATCAAGGAGTAAAATGTGGTTCAATAAGATAAAAATAATTTTTGGTGAATAGTAACTTTTTACTTTTATTTACCATGGTTAAAAGTAAATAGGGCAATTAAGGGTAAAAATGGTATTATTATTAACCTAACACATGTACTAATTATATTGGATAAGTTAAATTCGACAAAAAACAACCTTAGGAATAAAATATGACCATTTATGTCCACTTGGATTAGATTAGGACATTTAATATTATTTTATTTAAAGTAGAGTTAAAATAGTTAAAATCAATGTTTAATAAATAAATCATTTTTTAATACAGGGTTATAAATAAGAAAAATTACCCTATAAATATTAATTAGAAAGCTAAAAAGATTTCCTACATAATTATATTATATTTATAATTTTTATACTTTAAATAATTTAATTTATTTATGACACAATGATGATGCAGTAATTACCTTATTGATGAAATATTAACATAATTCATATTATAAATACCCAAATAAATGTAATTTTAAACTTTTCATGTATTACAATAATTTTATAGGTTAACATAACATATTAGTATTTTTTTAATAAATATTTTTCTAAATAATCATGCTGTTAAGATTTTCACAAAAATCAATTACAAATTAGTGTCAAAATTGACATAAAATAATTTTTAAAACAAATTTTATATTATTAATTTCTATTTTATTACTAAAAATCTAAGGTTCGGGCAAATGACTTAGATAAGGTTATATATGTTAATAATAAACCACTTGGGGTTCTTCTGGCTTGTTATTGTATGTTTATTAACCATATAGTGTACAAAACAAGAAGTCACAGTAAAAATTAAATTATTTAACTTAGAGTTAAATCTAAATGATAAGGTTAAAATAGTAACATAAACATGTCTAAAATCTATTGGTTGAGATTATTTCGACCCAAACCCTCCTTATCATAGAAATAAATCAATTTGTAGCTATTAAAAAACGAATATGACTTTATTATAAAATAATATTTTATGTTTTTCCTAAAGTTCCCCTCTCCTCCCTTATAAAAGGGTACCTCCTCCCTCTCTTCTTTACACTACTTTGAGCCTTAAAGGTCAGCCAAAACCCGACCATTTCCCATCTCAACATCACTAGAAACATCCTATAGGTCATAGTCTCCTTCAAAGACCATCTTTAGTGCCCTAAGAGGAGGTTAAGAAGAGGTGCTTCAAAGAAGAGGCAATGTCTGTTACCGATTCATTCAACATTATTTCTTCTTCTAAATCCTCTTCTTTAGTTGTTTTATTATCAAGTAATAACATAAGTATCACTCATATACATATATGTCATTATAAATATTACACAACCCTATTTCACCTTCTATCCATCCTATGGAAAATGAAATCACCGCGCGTGCGTATGCATGGAATACCGTCTCTACGCCGTGGTGTAATCTGTTTTCCACCGCCACCTTAATTTGATGGGTATAATGGTGTAAATAATAAATATGTATGATTAGTGTAATGTTATTATGAAATATTATACATACACTTCAATACAATTCAATAATCATGGGAACGATATGATGGCTCGTGCGTACATACGACCTACCGTCTCCATGATGTGATGAGACTCGTTCTACACGATCTTCAATGCATAATGATTATATAAATGAATTGAATGAATAAATATGATATATATTACAATAATACAATTCTAGAAACGAGGTATCTATAACCTAAAAAGGAGAATAAGAATTTATTCGACAAAACATGCATAAGAACAAAAACAAAAGCAATAAACACCCGAATAACAAGTAGCAATGAAATATTACTAATAAGAAGCTAAGAATATGACCATATATATTATCATAACACTGATTAAGATTCTGGAATAAGTAAATAGCATTATTTAAATAATTATACAGGAGGTTCAGACACATAAAAAGCAAATCGGACATAAGGTAAGGGAAATTCTCGCAATCTCGTTATTATCCGAGATTGTTTGTACTTCAGCAATTACTGGGGAATATTTATCATTCAAATCCATGTTTAGTCAATATTTCTTATTATTTCAATCCTCCTATAATTGATTAAAGCCAATTTTATCTATTTGTGAGTTTTTAGTAAATGATATGAACGGAATGTTTTGTCGTTTTTAGAACGAGGTACTTTTTGTCTTTTTTTGGCCAAAGTACGAGAAGAATGTTTTTTTAACGTACACAACATGAATGGATTCATAGAACATTATTTACATGAATCTTCCATTACAAGTTTTCAAGTTTATTTTTGATCAACTTCTTCTAGTTTAAAATTTTATGACATGTTAATAAAGGAAAAATTCTTTTGAAGTAGAAATAATATTTTCCTCAAGAATGGAGTTGAAGTGTTTTATCAAAATTCATTTCCTTATAAGATAATATAGGGTTCTGTTTCTATACCTATTTTTACATTGTTTTTATTATGATGGAATTATTTTTATGATGTCCTTTTATCTTATATGATTTATGATGGAATGAAGTTTAAGAATCCCAATTTTATTACATGGGTTATGCTATGATATATGATTTATGATTTTGTGGCACACATAAGAATGGTATGATTATGATATGGGTGGGACATATATCTCCCTCCAATGAATTGATTAAAGATTTATATCTCATGAGATAGACATGGCTGGAATGGAAGGTTAATCTGGTTCAGTGATACAGGACTGAAATGAGGAGTGAACTCAGTTCAGAAATGGACTTTGTCCACTTGGATAGTTTTGGAAATGATACTCGGCTACTAAGAAATGCTTCTCTATGATTATGTGTGAATGTCACACAGATTCATATTTTTATTATTGGGATTTACATTGCACTACCATGACTTATCCCATGTTATGATATTATGATATATTTTTAAGGTTATGATTTTCAAAATGTTATGTTATTATGAATATGATATGATTGATATTTGTTTATTTTACCCTTACTGAGCATTTGAGCTCACCCTTTTGTATGTTTTTTGTTCCGCAGGTCAGGAAGAAGGGTATTAAGTAGGATATGCCAAAAGGGACTCTAGATATATTAAAATAAAAGGGGGAAAATGTAGATGATTTATGAACCAGTTGTTTTTGTTTCCCAGTTTCCAAAGACACTATACCTATAATTTCCTTTCATGGTTTTGTTATATTTTGTAATAAGTATTCATCAATTATAATGTAATAACCATGTATGTAAAGTATGGTTTGTTACAATTTTTGTCAAACTTTTTACTTTGGTGAGACACATGTAATATTTACTACCTTTTTATTAATTATGTATAGTATACTTACGATTAAGGTATATTATTATTTTTATTTTAATAATTTTTTTGGTTATTTATAAATCCATCAGAGGAATTATCTCTGACGGGTAACAATTTCTATATTAGTGAATCAGTTAGATAATTTTCTCCTAATACTCCTTCTTTGAGACACATGTTATGTTATGAACCTATATTGTTTTACCTAGTTTATATACATCTATATTGACATGATATAACAAGAATAAAATTATCTTTATAATATTTTAGGCTTTACCTATTGTTATTCTTTCATTGGCATTTTAATTCAATGTTACCAATGTGGTAAGTGTTTGTTGCAACAATCTTATCATTTAACATGATTGTTTATGATTATTCTTACTTTGATTAAATATTATGATTCATCCCTCAAGAATTATCCTGAATTTTATTATCCTTTAGTTATTCAAGACATATTCAAATAACGGATCCATTTCTACACTGTTTAGAACTTAAGAGAATTAAGAAATTGTTTCTAAGGAAATGCATCATTATTTATATCTTGTGCTAGAAATCTATTTTATTCAAAAATTATGACATGTAAAAATATTTTTCATTTATCTTTTAAAATCATATTCATGGTAATTTTTTCATAATTATTTTGATTTAAAAAGTGTTATTTCTTATTTTTAACGATTCCTTTATAAAATTTCAAGTTTATTTTTAATGATTTTTTTTTCAATTTTTTTATGTCTTATAAAAAATATTCCAAGAGGAAGGGATATTCTCCTTAATTTTTTTAAAATTATCATTTAAAAATTACTTTCCATTTGACATGACATTCACTATTGTTACTGTGTCTTATGGGGCATATGACTCATGAATTCCATTCCCACTCTTTCTCTGGATGGTTTATGTTTTGATGGAATGATTTTTTGGGAACCCATTTCTTTTCCACAGGTTAATATGATTTCAAATATATTATTATTAAAACCATTTATTTTCCATGGTTTAATCATGTTCCAAAAGTAATGAACTTAACCCCATTTCATTTCTATAGTTTAATCTTGTATTATATTAATAATTATTAGTTTTATATGTTTTTATGACAATATGAAGGATATTTATACGTTATTCATTTTGAGGTCATTTCACAAAACTTATGTGATGGGTTGGACCAAATAGTTCCAGGTAATGCCATTTCTTCTTATATTATGGGGAAAACGAAATGGTGTCAGGTGAGCCTATTATGACTTATATGATGGGTGTTTGTAGACAGCGCTTCAATGCATTGGGTAATGTAAATGTTAAATGAGATTTGAGGGCAACGATGTTATTAGTGCAAGACAAAATATTTGGGTACACAAGTGTATAACCAAAGTCTAAAGATGATGGTAAAATATTGTTAACCCAATCCCAAATATAAGAGTTTACCAGTGATTTGTTAATGAGCAATGAAGAGGGAGCATGGTTGGTTCACCCAAGCCCAAAATAGGTACAAAGATGGTTAACCCAAGCCTAGCATGTTATGAATGTCTTGGTGGGTATCATTGACATAGGAATTTATATTCATATAAGAATGCCATAAATTACATGCCTTAAGATATCATTGATAATTTTCAAATATTTTCTTATGATTCATGAATTATGAACTACCAAAATTTATACCATGACACATGATTATGATATTTTATGTGAGGGTACAATTTTGAAATATCATGATCAAGTTCTCATACCCCAATGTACATGTTATGATTACATATCTCCCTTGTTTCCCCTTACTAATCATCTAAGATAACTATTTTATATTTTTCCTTTTCCTAGGTTACGAGGATATTCATTATGCATTATATGTCTAAGAAGTGTTCTAGTTTTAAATAATGTAGTGAGAGATAATGTAGATCACTTATTTTCTATCTTTTATGTGTCCATGTTTCCAATATCACTAAACAAAAATGGATTTTTGGTGTGTAATAATGAAATAAAATAAATATTCTGAGATTTTTTTAAATTATATTTAAGAAAATCCTAGGTTGTTATAGATGGAATTTGGGACAAGGATTATATATCCTTTAAAAATTAAGAAGTGAAAACTTTACTGATATCCCAAAGGATATGTAGAATTATATGTATGTGGATAAGTCAATGTATTAGATAATGTACTAGAATTTGGTTAAATGATTGGGTGAGTGGTTTCCTAACAATTCATCCATATACTGGTAGTAAAATTGGATGTGGATTTGGCACATGTATGTATAATAATCAACCTTAAAAACCTTGTATTATATTATAATTGAACATGAACTTATCTACAACAACATGCCTTACTGTAGACCTAGTTGGACCCTCTCGGGGTATGTGATTTGGAATTTACAAACACTTTATAAAATGACATGAATTATTTAAATACAATATTACTATTAATAATGTAGTTTAAGCCTAAGAATTAGTTGATTAAATAAAAATTATTCATCATTTAAACATTCTATAAGTTATTTTTGAGGAATATTTGTCACCCACAATGATTAGTGATCCTCCAAACATGTTTTTGGTTTTAGAAAATGGATGTATCCTGAAGGAACCATGTTAATGAGGAATGAAATTTACAATGAAATGAAAATCCTCCTAGGAAACTGAATTTTATGCGAGATAAGATTTAATCACACATTTTTATTCTCTATCACGACCCGTCCCCCGAGGCCCATGTAGTGACTTCCCCATTCCCACATCCTAAAGGAAAGGGGTTAGAAACTAGGGCTGATGGAATCCACCAGCATGTGGGAAGAATTTTCAGGAGTACCTGTACCAATACATACAGAACCATGTCCCAAAATCATGAATGGTAAACATGTATTACACAAAACAACCACTGAGTATAGGTAAATGTTATAGGTCAAATGGTCCAGTATACAGACCCCACAATTGGAAAAATTAATATAGTAATGTAAAAAATATTTATGAAAAGTAGTCCACTGAAAACAAAAAATAATCGGTATGTGTAAAGTAGATTCTAGAAGCTGTAGAAGTACTTCCCACCTTCAAGATATCACTAGGAAATAATGGAACCCAGTCCACCATGTCCTCCATCATGATATCAATTTTCTTCATTAACCACAAAATGTGTGAGTGAAGCATGTGATGGTCTGAGTAACAAAATACACAATAGGGTCCCCAAAACCCAAGGAAATAACAAAAATCAACCCACAAAGCAAACCACAAGCATGATCACGTTGAAAGGAAACTGAAAATGTATAATATAATGTATTGATAGAAATATTGTCAATCATAACACTGAACACCTTGGACTATTAAGGTACACATCCCAGATGAGTACCTTCTGTATGCTGGTTCACATTCAGCCGCCCACATCGTGGGCAAACCAGGTCACAATGTGTGGTATACCCCATATGAATTTCAAGATGATTCACACAATGCCTCTTTAACTAAACCACATATGGTTTCGTGTAGCTGATCTATAGAGGATCTATTGTATATGATCTAGACAGGGTCTCTTGTCATTCACATGAAATCCCAATGTAGCACACTTGATTTTGAGATCATCACCTCAAGAAATTAATTGTATTTAAACATCCATGAAACCCTAATTAGAAAATTCCAAAATAACTACCACTTCGTGATAGTTCCAACAATACAAAAAAACTCATCCATCGGACGCCTGGTAAGAATGATATTGACATTTTTGTAAACAGGGGTTGATTGTGTATGGGTGGGGTCAGATTGATATGAAGAACTCAGTTCAAGGGTCCCACTTGATTAGACCATGTATGGTAGACTAGACTCAACCCGGTTGGGTCTGGGTCGACCATGTTTTTCTTATCTATTAGGCCCGACCCATAGGGCCATACTCGATTGGGCTCCATTCGGCTGTTGGTGAACCCACCTGGTCACCCAGGGACACGGAATTATCCTACCTAGCCCACAATAGTGAGCGTATTTTTTTCCTAGCCTGAGTCACCCAGTGGCCATGCTTATTATCGTCGGCCTGGACTGCAACAACGGGCTATCTTACTCTGTCTCCAGCCGATCAATGGCTGGGTTTGTGCCCCGAGGTCAAGACCACACAATAGGGCCAAAATCCTCTTGCCTGGATGCCAAGAGGGCGTCCAGTATGTTCTCCCCACAGACAACTTATCCACTTTCGCCTCAGATCCCATACACAATACCAAATGGACAGGGTTCTAATGAACCGCAACACAAACCCAAACATAGCCCCAACCACAACTCTCTCTATTAATGCGGCTAGGTTATAAAGTCCCTGTCCGTCAGCCGATGACCAACTGCTGACAACTCTTTCCACATCATAATGGCTTAGGCCGGCTACATCCCTATCTGGAACGGCATGCCAACGCCTACCAGAAACTACCACCACAAACCATCGGGATCATCCTGGTGGTCTGTTCCTCAATCCTTCGGTGTCTCCCCCTTCATTTGGTGCCATCTTCCTGGGTACGACCATAGAAATTATTTTCCATTAATCTAAAATTTTGGCCATAAGAAATACCCAATAATGAAAAAAGGGGGAGCGACTATGTCCTTTTTTTGTTTCCCCTTCCCTCCATTTTACAATTTTTAAAACATGGGGGGATAATATTATGATACTATCAAAAATAATACCAATGTAAAACCCTATGAATGAGAACCCACACACAACAACAAATGATCCATAGATCAACCTATTTATGGGATGATCTCCATTAATTGTTTTAGAATAAAGAACACGGAAAGTCAAAAACAAAAAAAAGTAAATTCATAACTTGTATATGTTCTTTATTGATGTGATATGTTCATGGGGAATCACATTCCATTCAAATTCATTGGTGTTCGTCACTCTCAGGTCCTGTTCTTTGAGGTCTGTAGTTGTCACTAGTGAGTCATCACTGTTCTTGGTTGGAGATATTTTCCTCATCTTCCATGAGATAAATTCAATCTCTGATTCTCCAACCCATTATATCATTAAAATATAATCATGCCGCAGTGTTTCTATTTTACTGCGTCATCATGTCATTATGCTTCGTCAGTAAGATTCTCATTAATCGATTTTATTAAATACAGCTCATCATTACAACAATGTAGGGATGACATCCCACTACCCAATCATTAAGAGAAACAAATAAAATAACTTTCTAAATTAATTTTTTTAGTCTTTGAAGTCTAGAAACAATCTTTTCTTGTTGACCCTTTCCAGTCAATGTTATGTAGTTTCTTGGTGAATCACACCATTTTGAGTTCGATGATGCCCTCAAATTTTTGATCTGAGAAATGATTTAAAAGTTAGAGAAACCCACTCACACGTTTATTTAAATTAACTAAAAATGTTCAAAATTTATTTTGGGCGCACCGGGCCTATGAATTAGGTGCCTTCTGAGCGTATGGTCTCAAAATAATTCCATATAAATAATTACATGTAATTTCATGGACATTAAATTTCCCCCACCTTTAGGGATTAATGTCCCTATAATTCAAAACAATGATAATCAAACAAATGGGGGTACTAAGCATGAATCTGAGCCTCCCACTCTAATGTTCTCTCATGAATATTCTCATGATGTGACCAAAGACGCACCAGCTGAATCAATAATCCACAAAATTATTTTCTCCTATCGATCCTCTATCCCCACCGAGAACTCCAATGACGTCACCCCATAATCAATGTCCAACTCACCCAATCCAGGACATGTGATGGATCATGCATTTACCTCCTCAACTGTGACATGTGAAAGACATAATATTCCTAGTGCATATGTGGGGGAAGAGCCAGTTGGTACACTACATTGCCGACTCTGCTTAGAATCTGGAATGGTCCAAGGAACCTCATTGATGACTTTCCTCCCCATCCGAATATCTGCAATACCCATCAAGGTGAGACATAAAGAAAGACATGGTCTCCCAACTCAATATCCATGGGCCTCTATATCCTATTAATATAATATTTTTATCATTCTCTTTGCATTCCTCATCTACTCCTTGATGATTTCCACCTTCTCACTGGTAGTCCATATGAACTCCAAACCTATGAGTGCTGACTCCCCTAGGTCTGTCCAGCCTAGATGTGATCTGAATGGTCACCCATACAAATCCTCATAGGTTTCCATTCAAATGTTTGGGTGATATCTATTGTTTTCTACAAAATATACTAGTGGAAGGTGGTCCTCCAAACTACAACAAAAATCAAGGATGCAATCATGAAGCTTGTCCTCCAAGGTTTGTGTAGTCCACTTGTTCTGACCATCTCCCTATAGGTGAATGGTTGTGACCAAGCATAGCTGGGTCCCGAATCCCTATTGTAATCCCCTCCCTATCCAAGATTTGAAGCAAGTGTCATGGTCTGATACGATGGTAAATGAATCTCTATGAAGCCACACTATCTCATGGAATTATAGGTTTCCCAATCCCTCTACCGATCCCTTCTCCCAGATGGGTAGGATGTGAGCCGACCTGGTGAGTCTCTCTATAATCACATGGGTAAAATGTGTCCGCTTGACATGTGTGGTAATCTCATAATCAATTCCATAGATATATCATCCCACTTCCACTCCAATACCTTAATTGGTTGAACCAAGCCTGCAAGAACCTAATGCATGCCATTTATTTTCTGACAAGTGAGGGGCCATAGAATGAACTCGGCCACCACATTGTTCACCCCTAGCCACATGTACTGACAGGAGAGTTCGTTTTACATCATCACCAATCTAGGATGCACTTCCAAGGGGAAGTCATGGAACTCCATCAAAATTGCCTCTCGCAATGCCATTAGAAAAACCAAGTGTCCTCTGAAAAGGTTTTTGTGTTCCCCGCTAATTAAAAAACAATTATGATCATGTCCTGATGATAACTGAGTGTGTCAGGATTCACATTCAACATCCACAAGTAGTTCCTCACTACCTAGATTGAATGTTGGGAGGTGAATGTTATCCACGAAATGTACTGTTCTCCATTATCATCCACAACGTATCTATGCATCACAACAAGTTGCTATGTCACCTCACTCAACAACCGCTAACCGGACCACCAGCTAAGCACCTCTGTCACCATGTTTCTCTTCCGAGGATTATAGAATATCCCAATGTCATTGACATGGTGGTGCTTTATCCATCACTACTGCATCATGTATTGGTCCTTTTAAGAGAATATATACCTTATATATTTGTTGTATATGAAGATGGTAAACCACTCACCTATCAAGTAGTGCTGCCACATCTTCAATAAAAAGACTACTACTACTAAATCTAGTTCATGGGTCACATAGTTCTTCTCATGTTTCCTAATCTACTGTGTACTGTAGATGATTACTGCTCGCTCCAACATCAAAACACTAAGTAGTCTGGTCCCTAATGCATTACAGAAAGCTAGATACCCAACTCCCTCCTATGGTAGTCCCATGATGGGGGTACTCATCAGTTTCTACCTCAGCTCTTGGAGACTCTTATGGAACTTATCTATCCACACGAAAATATATCCCTTCCATGTAAATATGATAGGGGTGCTTATACCCTATAAAATTCAAACAAAAACCTCTGGTTATACCAGAACAATCCCAAGTGTATCTTCTCCTCAGTCACACTATTGGGTTCATTCCACACAAGAACTACCTCTATCATTGCTGGATACAATGAATCTCATGTCCTATAATGTGGACCACCTATATCAAGAACTAAAAATTTAATAGATTACTATAAATTTGGTTCTCTTGGAGTGTAACCAAGACAATCTGCAGGTGTGTAGCATGGTCCTCCTTAGACGCTGAGTAAACCAGGATGTAATCAATACAGACCACCATGAAGCGATCAAAGTTTGGTTGTACGATATTGTTTAGGAGTCCAATGAACACTGATGGGGTATTGGTAATGATGAAATGTATCACCAAGAACACATAGTGTTCATACAATCATCTGAATATTATCATGGGTACATCCACACCCCGCACTTGAAGCTACTGATAGCCTGCCATGAGTTCTATCTTTGTGAACCATCTTGCTCCCTTCATCTTATCAAAGAGGTCATCAATTCTCAGTAGTTGGTACTTGTGTTTCATGGTCACCTAATTTAGGCACCAGAAGTCCTTGCACAACCTCAAACTCTCGTCTTCCTTCATGGAAAACAAAATTGGGGCTTTCCATGGTGAAACACTGGGTTTCATGATGCACTTCTATTGATAGTCCTCCAACTGTCCCCTCAGGTCACAAATCTCCATATGAGACATCTGATATGACGATGTGGATATAAGTGTCTTTTTAGGGTACATGTCGATGGATAAGTCTACCATCCTACGAGGAGGTAGCCCTAGAAAATCCTCTAGAACAATATCTTCATACTTTTCCACAATTACAGGAATTCTTTTAATCCTCTCATCCACCACACCGAGGGTGAGGCAAGCAAACTGGTGAGTGATTAGTTGTACTTTTATCCAAGAAAGTTTTTCCCTTTCTTCAAGAGTTCCCTTCAAATCAGTGAAGGAAAAAAATGGTCCCATCCTTCCATAAAAACTTTAATCTATGCCTATGATAGTCAATATGAGCATGAATAGTGGGTAAATGGGGAATACACAATAAAAAATCATAATTCCTTGATGTCAGTACAATTAGATCCCTGCCAATGATATAACCTTCAATAGTAATTTCACTCAATCGGAAACAGGGTGTAATCATATAATCACCTCCCGTAAGAGTATCTAACTATGATGATCAAGCCAACAACTCCTCTATAATTTTCAATCCTAGAACAAGGACTGTGGGAAGGAAAGAGTGACTGGAACCTATGTCTATAAGAACTAAAACTAAGGTGGAAAAGATTGTGATTATACCACTAATCCTCTTCGAAGTTCCATTTTTATAATACTACACTACCTAAAGCTAAGCACGCCACAACACAGTTGCTTACTCAGGACATAGTAGACCACCTGGGGGTGGTAGTGGTAGTGCCTCTAAGAATCTCCTTTGCATGCTACTCAGACTGCTCCTCTGCCATTTCTACCACCATGAGTACCTCCTCGATTGATCCTCTTCTAATTACTTAGTATTCCCTCAACCGTTTGATGACCATCAATGTGGTGGGTCAGGTAGACAGAAACCATGTGTCCCTTCCCATATCCCGAGTATCACACCCTAATCCTCTACTAACTCACGCTGCCATGGTGGCCCCACCCCACCAATCCAAGGTCATTGGTCATCCTCCTGATGGAATGGTCTCCTTGGATCACTACGTCAACTGTCGACTGCCTGCCATGGATGAATCAGCCACCTTTCACCGGATGGTACATCCCATCATTAATTCTTAATCTGTGAGAAATCTCTCATCTAGTCGAGATTTCTCCAGCACTCCGTAAAGAATAGGGATGTTGAGGGAAATCATTGATGCCCTAATATCCCGTCAGAGTCCCTACTCAAAGATCCTAGAACAAAAGAAAGCGTAACATACAATATCTATAGAGTAATAGGATAATTCTGTTAATCATGAAGAGTAATCATCTACTAAAATGCTTCCTTTATATAGGCGATACAGCTCTTGTATGCACACTATGAGGAGTCTCCAGGAAGAACTCCTCCCAAAACAGTCACTCTAATTCATCCCTAGAGAGGGTTTCCTCTTTATAGGTCTGGATTTTCAAACTCATACATCATTCTGCCGAGCACTATAGAAGGCTCGTGGCTACTACCACTATATGGGCATGTGGCATCCTCACTAAGTGGAAGTCTAAAATCAACACCTCCATCGAGTCCTCAATGGCCTAAGGATCTGCCTATCCACTAAACCTAAGAGGTATCTGTATCTATAAATTTTTCAAGGAGATGATCCTATATGCATCCTCTATCAGTAACACCAATAATGACTACAAATCAATGATGGGTGGAAACACTAAGGCACCACTAGACTTGGCCATATCTTTAAAGGGTCCCTAACCTGATGCCTCATCGCTAGGTGGGCTATCTTCCTGGTCATGCATTATAATACTAGCTAGTTGTGTCTATGGAGACATCCTGTTATAGATCAATACGTACCATAATCAATAGATTATACCTGGTGAAGTGACTCTAAATCTATAAGTACACGAGGATACAATAAATTCTTATATGATGTAAGAAACCATTAATTTATCTATAGACCTGTGAAGAAGAATTCAAGGTCATCGTGTTTGGATATGTTGGTCACTGGACCAATATTGAACTCCCAAAATCTAATAGTTTAACCCAGAACCTTTAACAATGTTTCAGAAAAACAAAACAACAGACTCCCATATATTGAGATTGAACTGACCACCACTGATACCACTTTTTCATGTACCATCCCCTGGGGCCTATGTCCTGAGCCCAAAAACCGCCTCATGAAGTCATGGGTTGGTGACTAATTCCAAAGGATTCAACCTATAAGTGGTAGGTATTTTCCTGAGTACCTACTTTGACACATACACAACCATGGCCCAAAAAATAGAAAAGTAAACAAGCATGCCACTAAATACCACTGGGTAAGGGTATAAGTTTTAGGACAAGTGGGACAGAATAAAAACCCAAAAAAGGAAATGATAAAAATAGGAAAGTACAAAAAATGTATAAAAATATATTTATTGAAAACCCTACAAGACAGGTAAGTGAAGAGATGCTTCTGAAAGCCATAGATGTAATCCCTACCTGACTGATCTCAATTGGCACCACCATGTCTTAGGCCACCATGTCATTAGTTAAAGCATCAGATGTCTACAGCAGACACAAAACATGTGGGTGATGAATGTGTTGGGGTGAGTAACAAAATACTCAGTATGGACCCCAATCACCCTGGAATGACCAAAAATCAATCCAAAAAGAAAACCACAAAGCATGGTAACGAAGAAAGACATCTCAAACAGGAATAATATAAAGTATGGAAAGCAAGAATGTTTGTCATAATACTAAATACCATGGACTGTTGCAGTACTCATCCCAAATGAGTACAATGGTTATGCTTGGCCACATAGAGGCTACCCCCACCGTGGGTCTGCTGGGTAACAAAGAGCCTCTTCCCACATAGGCTATTGTAGCTGATCCACCTAGTATATCTTGTAGTTGATCCACATAGGATCATTGGTAGCTGATCTATAGAGGTTCTCTTGATTCTGATCCACATATGGATGCTTTTATCTGATCTGCACATGGTCTCTTAGATAGGATCCACACAGGGTCTCTAGTCAGTCGTAGGATTTATGCACATAGCATGCTTGATTCTATAAGAATCAAATTCTCATGCCATTCATAGTAATTAAATTTCCATGAAAACCTCCTTAGATCATTCCCAATGAAAATCATCGTCACAAGGGATCCAAATCCACATATGCCTCATCAATCAGATGTATGGTCTGAATGATATTATAATTTTAGTAAATTGGGGATAGTTTTGTCCGAGTCAGGTCGGTGCTGGTCGGACCGACCTGACTAACCCAATTCGAGGGTCATGCATTACCGGACCCGGTTCAGCCGATGTAAACTGACCTGGTTGGGCTTGGGTTGGCCCCATCCGACCTAGTTTTTGGGCTAGGAAAATTGGCCCTTTCTGGACCCAGCTCGGTTTAGCTCTTTGTCCAGCCAACTGAGTCTCATAACAAACCGGATTTTTCCAGTCCACCTTGAATAGGTGGGATGGTTTACTGCAACCCGGGCCACACAGTGGCTCGGTTCTCACCCCCATCCTAGCCTACATAGTGGGCCATTCTACTCCAGCCTAGATTCCAAGAAGGAATACAGTTATCTTGCCTCGGGACTAACATAGCTAAACACTGCATAGATCCTGCATGTATTCCCCACCAAACATTGTTACGCACCATGACCCACTCCACTGATATGAGCAGATGGACGTGACCCTATTTGTTAGCTATCGACCCACTACTGGTGGATCTTCCCACAATGTCGTGACCCGAGATGGACACATACATGTTCACCATGGCACACCCTCAGGGTGCGCCACCCCTAGCCCACCACCACCACTATGAGCCATGTCGGCTAGCGTGCCGGTAGAATTTTTTGTGGACCACTGGGTACACTCCAGTGGTTTATTCCTTGATCGTTCCATGACTCCAACCTCTATGGGGTGCCATATTATTTTATTATGATATTGGAAATACTTTTCCATTAATCTGTCATTTCACCCATGAAGAACACAAAAGAATGAACAATGGTGGATGGTCTTGGGCCTTGTTCATTTCTACCTAAAACCTCTATGTTAGAGTATTTAAAACATGGGGGAAAAGATAACAATTCTGTCAAAATAAATCCCAATGAATACACTAAGAATGAGAACCCTCAACGAAGAAAATGCGATCCGCAGATCAACCAGTTCATGGGTTGATTAACATTAGTTGTTTTAGAATGATGAATGAGAAAATTAAAAAAATGTAAACCCCTATATAGGATTGGTTCATTGCTAAAGTGATCCATCTAGAGGGATTCACGATTCGTTCAAATCCAATGGAATTCATCTCTCTTCAGACACATTTTTCATGGTGATTCATTTCCATTAGTGATTCACTGAAATTCATATTTGGATTAAATTTCCTCAATAACTGTTATAGAAATTCGAGCTTTGATTATGCAATTTTCTATCTTATAAAAAGAGAAATTTGTCACATAATTTATATTTCTCTTCTATTAATGATTCACTACATTTCTCATTTAAGATCCTCTTTAATGGGTTTCAATAAATGCGACTCACCATAATCTCATCACGACACCAGAGCGATCACATCCCACCTCTCAATGGTGTAGAGAAAAAAATTAAATAATTTTATTTGTTATACTATTTTTTTTCTGAAAATTATGAAAACATTCTTTTTTGGTGGATCAGCATCAGTCGAAGTTAAGTCATTTCAATGTGAATCTTGACATTTTATTTTAATGGTTTCGTTATATTTTTTATCCAATAAATTGTATTAACTTTAGAAAAACCCATTCGCTTGTTTATTTAGGTGAACTAAAAATGATCAAAAATATATTTCGGGCACACTGGTCCTCAGAATCTGGTGTTGTCTGAGCATTTGGTCTTGAAATAATTTCATAAACAAATTACATTGAATTTTTTAGACATTAAATTCTCACACGAACCACTCAAGATATAAATCTTGGTGAACATGAAAACATGAAATTAAGGGAACAATGCTTTTTTGATCCCTTCATGATGCAGTGTTCACCATATTTTAGTGGTTCCGCTGAGATGTTAGTTACAGTAAAATGGATCAGTATAAGAGAAATGATATTTAACATTTTAAATTTTTAGAATGTGAAAATGTTACTTTAGATTTGGGAAATCATTAAGATAAGGTATATCAGTGCTGGAATCCTATCAAGAATACTAGGTGACAAGATGAAACTAACTATATAGATTGGGCTGAGATCGAGAACATAATTTTATAATAAATTCCCTTGAATTAAAAAAATAATGACGGATAAGGAATTTCTAGAGCTTAATTATATGTATGATGATTATATTTATGGGTATGAAAAAAAATTTACATGTCTATGGAGTTACTCCTCATGTATTATGATTTATCCTGAAAGTTAGACTGACTGATTCTTCAATGGATGAAAGTAAAATCTCTTATGGGAGTTAGCTATAATTGGATTTTGATGAGATGAAGATATTTTTCTACATAATACCAATGTAGAAATTTATTTTGGAGTTATGTATATATCTCATGTTTTTTAAAGGAAGAGAAAAATATATTTCAAATAATAAATAAGGTACATAGAGAGAAGAAAATGCAATTTTATTTATTCTCATTTTGATGGATGTAAAATGGTTTAAATTGTTTTAATGAGACTAGTAAATGTTTTAAGTGTGAAAAGGAAGGTAATTTAGTTTATTAAGGCTAAAGTGATGGGAAATAGTTAGCTAATGATGTGAATAATGTGAAAGACGCATAGAAGACACCTCCCCCAATCATGTTTTTCAATTGTAAGAAGTTTAGGCATTATTATAAGTAGTTCCCCAATAAAATGACTAATGATAATAAAAATAAAATACCAAATATGAATAAAAATAAATAAGGGAAATATTACAAAATAATATTGATGAATTTAACATGGATAAATACATAACGCTTATCTTCCCCTACATAGTTTGGAATTTCTAGTTTTATTTTGTATGAATGTGCCACATATAGAAATATTACTGTTCATCCTTTAATAAAATTTAATATGATTATATACATGGATTATAGATTAATTAAGATAGATATTCCATAGGTATAAGGATTAAACCAAGAATGAAATAAATTTTTTTTTGTAAAATATAATAGCTTATATATGTAGTAAATGTTGATATACTGTATGGAATTATATTGTTCACCATATAATATTAACATAAGAGTTACACATTCCATAGTGGGATTATAATTTTATAACTAATAATATGACAATATTTGTATACACCCCATCTATAGGTTTTATATGATGAATTTTTATAAGTATTAAGGATATTTTAGTAGACATTGATAAAAATTTCAGTTGATAACAATATTTAAGAGAATACATGATGATGGTATTCACATATTTGTTATATTACTATTAAGATATTCTTAATGATATTTGGAGGATGGATATTGTGTTGTGTTTGGGAAATTAAGTGACCCTAGTTATGAATAATTAATTTTGGATGCGTTATACTATTTACCATGTATGGAATGATTTAATTTGAACTTATAATGAGGTTGTAGAGATTAATATATTAGTTTAGAAATTTATATTTATTCCTAAACTAATATAACCATTCCTTTCTAATGAAAACTAAATATAAGATGAATAAATTATTATTGATTATTTTTTTATGATCCACTAGTACGTTGGTGTAACAAATAATCCTTCTTTTATTAGAGTAATGAATTTTGTGGAAACATAGATTGTATGATCCCTAATGTGAGATTATGTTTTTGAAATGAAATGAAAGAAACTATGTATACCGGCCTATAAAATTCATAATCTTTTAAATAAAAGTATTTAAATAATGTTTTTCCATATTATAAAGGTTTTTATGATATCAATGACATTTTCACACCTATTTGGGTTATGGTTTTTCAGTTACTAACATTTTATGGATCACCAAATTTCTTATGATTAATGATATGTATCAGTATCTATTATTATTTATGATTTTGTTTGATATCCAAATATTCACTTATAATTTATTTTCTCATGTGTGGAAACATAATTTTGAGTTACCTGGGGTAACCATTACGATACAAACATTACATATTTTAAAGGACGATTTAATATTCATTTTTACAATGTGGGATTTTGTGGATGGAAGCTAAATTTATTAAAACATTTATGAACCATGTATACTTATAGGCTGAAATTCCTTTTCATGGTGTATAATTAAATTCCTTGAGTTTTTATGAAATATAATTTTGAATAAAATTAAATTCATTGATGTATTATACTTCACAATAATGCATGTTTTTAATGATTTATATGAAACACCATGTTTTGATTGAGCAACAAGAAACATTTATTTTATTACATGGCACATGAAATATTCAGTTTGTAATATGTTTAATGAAATACCATGTTGATAGTTCATTTCATGTAACACCGAGCATAACATGCATTACACATAGTAATAACATGAAATTAAACGGGAGATAATATGAAAATTATATTAGAGTTATCACCTAGCCATTGTGAAGAAGGGTATAAAATGGAATAACTAAATTATTAAAATATGTGTTATGTATGTTTATTAGAATAATAACTTGGTAACTAATTATTTTGAAATGAAACATTATGTACTTGGAAATATTGAAATTCCTTTTCTGAAAACTATTTTTCAATGGGAAATTTTTTTATCTACATAAATTGAGAAAACCAATTTTTATTAATTATTTAAAAGATATTTATACAGTGTATGTGCAATTTAAAATAAAACAATTATAACATGTCTTTTTTCAAGAAATGAAAGATGAATAAATCCAATTTTGAACAAAAAATGTCTTTTTATAAAACGTAGTTTTAAATCCTTTTAATGGTGAAATAATATTAAAATATTTTTGAAATATTAATAATATATATTTTATAAAATAAAATTCACTATTAAAATCATAATTCTAGTATTACATTTTGGTTTATTTTTGGTATTTTTCTGAGATGTTTCATTTTTATAATAAATAGTGAAAAATACACAATTTTTAATTAAGGACTACGTTTTTGTCTAATGAATATATATAGATAAATAATAATTTAAATTATTATTAAAGTATAATTAGTTTATTTAAAAAAAATTAATTCAATTTCGTTTTTAATGATGTTCCCAATGAACAAAATAAAAAAAATCAATCATTTGAATGTTTTCTTTAAAATGAACTGTCATTATTGTCGCATATGTGAGATAAATAACAAAGTATATCATGAAACATCTATAAAGATAAATTTGATATAATGGATTCCATAGTTTATTTCATAAAAATTTAAAATTAATAATAATGCCGAAATGATTTTTTACCAATGTGATTAGTGAAAGAGATAAAAACTAATCTTGATGATTAAGTGAAAAATATGTTTTCCAAGGGAAAAAACATCAACCATAAGTAGATAAATGACCTAAAAACAGGTTAAAAACATATTAAATGGCCATATTTAGACCATATACATTATATTATTGAGGATGGTGTATTATAATATTCTTTTTGTTTTTAATAACATGGCTTCACAAACTTTCTTTTGAAAAATACCAACTGTATCCTCCCACCCCTAATTTATTTCCAACCATATCCTCATATCTTTCCTCCATAAAAACTAATTTTTGGGGAAAATATGTTCCCAAATAACATCAAAACTTTCCACCTCTCAAACTAAAAGTATTATTTTTTGAATTAATCGTATCATAGAAGTCCATTTGTGAAAACCCTACGAAGATAATCGAAGAAGAGATAAAGTTCATCTGTGAACATTTTTTTATTTATTCCTAAAACAAAATGAATTATTTTTATAAAAGTATTCTATAATAACATAATTATATTAAATGTAGTTATATGTTTTTGGTTAATAAATAAACCTACAACCACACACAATTTCCAAAAATGGTTTTTGAATTCATTGTTCCCATGTACGGTAGACTACCGCCTCACGAATCGTTGTCATTCAATATACTATTAAAACATTTAATGTTTGGTAATAATGAGGATAATACTAATAATATATATTTTTTATAATTTTAATGATGTTATTTTAATTTGGTAGTTATCATATCACACATACCTTCATGCTTTAAATTATTTGGGAATATGATAACATCGTTCATTTGTACGACAAACTACCATCTCACGAAGCAATGTGATTCATTAACACATTAGATTAAATTTATTAAGAATGATTTTAATATGAATATGTGATATATATATATATATATATCATAAAATTCATATGATAATTATAGAATATATAATTTTATTTATTTATTGCAATAATATAAGTAAACAGATACAAAATTCATGTGTATGTATGACCGACTATCTCTTTTTGAGATATATTTCATTTCCTATCAATAAATTTTAAAGATTACAATAAATACATTTATATGGGATATATATTCATTTTATATCGTGGTTATAATTTTGGAGATGGTTAAATCATGAACTTGGTAATAGGACTATGAATATAACTGAAAACATATCCAAAAAACAAAGCGTTTTCTACCCCAAACATTTTTAACAAGGAATTGTTAATAAAATAGTAATATTGAGTCATAATAAAATAATATGTGTTATGATATATCTGAGATTGGTTATATGGTATTATTATGATATATTTATATTTATTATACACGTGGTTTTAATATGTATGATGGAATTCATTAATTAATATATGGGGATGTGTATTCTCAAGTTTATTTTGGCAAGACATATTCCATATTCACCATTCATTTAATTTTTTGGTGTATATGACACCTTATGCCATGTTATATCAATAATATAATTTATTTAAGGAAATTAAATGTTTAAATGGATGTATTAATTAATTTATATCATGATTCAAAATTTATGCAAGTATTAATGGGTTTACCTATCTATTTTTTACTTTGACGAGATACATTTTATATTCAAGGCTTCTTTCTTCAATGTGGTGTATATAGTTCCCATGAACGTACATTATGTTAATTATTCATATTTTTTAATGTATTCTATCATTAATTTTAGGATCTATCTTTCATGGGTTTTGGGTTTCAATGCCACCAATGCAGTAAAGAGAATTTTTCTTTTTTCTACTTATTTGATACATTTGTTACATGATGCACCTATCTTATATTATGAGGGGAATATACATACAATTTATCATGTTATATAAAAAATATACTTATTTTCAAGATTATTGAGCCTAATTTTAATTTAATTATTTCATAGGGATTTTTATTCAACATTTCATATGTGTAAGAGTTTATTGCTACAATCTCATCATGTATCACGATTGATTATAATTATGTTTCAATTGATGAAACAATTTGATACATATCCTAATAATTAAAGTTAAATTTATTATGATTTGTTTATTCATGATATATTCAAGTAATGGTAAAAATTTGACACTCTTTCGTATATAATATAATTAAAAAAACTATTTTAACCAAATCCAACTTTATTCCTCATTTTTTAGGAATATTATTTTATTAAAAACCCATGATTTCTAATGTTTTTAAAAAAATGTTTTTAAATTTTATTTTAGGTTAATTTTTAAAGAATTGAATTTTTATAATTTTTTATTTTTAAAAAAGTGAACTAAATTTTCATCAATGATTACATTATATGTTTTTATGGATATTTTGAATAAAAAATGTTTCATGATTTAAAAATGTTTTTTTCAAAGTGTAAATTATATTTTCATCAGGGTGTGTATTAAATGATATATTCACAATTATTTTCCACCAATGAAGATATCCATTAGTGTTACCTATTCCTTATGAGGGTTTTGATCCAATGATAACATACATATTAATTCATTGAATGGATTATGTTTTGATGGAATGATGTTTATGGAACTCATTTATTTCCACATAAATATCATGTTTTAAAAATATTTTTATGAAAAAAATATATTTTTGAAGGGTTATTAATTTCTTAATATGTTTTACAGGAAAAAAATTTCAGGTCCATGAATTAATTAATATATGAAATAATAAAGATTTTATTTATTTGATTTTTTATGATGATATAAAAACTATTTCTGCATTATTGAAGTCATGGTTCTTGGTCATAGATTAATCGATGTTTTAGACTAGATTAGTTCTGGAAATCCCATTATAGATTATGTATTTCAGAAAGCTATATAGTGTTGTGTGATGCTATTAATGTTTTCATGATGGGTGAACCCAGATAATGCTTCAACGCATTGGGTAATGATAATTTCTATATTTCCATAGAGGGTACACATGGGTTTTTCCAAAGATAAAATTTGAGGTTCCATTGGTGTCTATTCTGAGACCAAATATGAGGGTAAAAAAATGTTTATCCCAAGACCAATGTTGATATTTTTTGGGTGTTTAACTGAAGCACAAAAAGGACAGTTCAAGGGTGTTAATCCCAAGAAGAAAAAGGTGGGTGGATGAGTGGTTATCCCAATCCCAAAGTAGGAACACGAGTGGTTATCCCAATATTATCATGTTATGAACATGTTAATAGATAGCATTAACATATGATTTATATGTTTATATATAAAATATATATTCCATGTCTTATTCTCTACTGGATCATGTTCATTGACTTTATCATGACACATTCTAATGAATCTCCTATAATTTTTATATGACCCATGATTGTGATATATTATATATAGGATATGGTGTTAAAATGTTATTATCATGTTTTCATACAATTATGTAAATGTCATGATTTACTTTACCCTAGTTATGAGGATATGTAATATCTATGTTCCTTCAAAGAAGGGTTCTAGTTATGAAAAACAGATTTTGTGATGACATATATCACTTATGGTATGTTGTTTATGGTTCCATGTTTCAAAAAGAACTAAACTGTTATAGTTCTCTGGAATATAGTTATTTAATAATCAAAAATATTATTAAAAAATGATGTATGATCAATGGATGAAAATATAGGGTTTTTTTGATATATATCTCATAGATAATATATACTGTATAATCCTCTAGTTATATATATATATATATATATATATATATTAAATGTTTTCAATTCGTATTCCCCTTTTTATATTCTCAAAATGAAGAATTAATTATTTAATGAGAATTAAATTTATCATTTATTCAGCTGACTATCATTTCTCCCATGTATATACATTCTTAAAAATGTTTTCATGAATATTTATACTTCTATATAATGATTTTTAATGTAAGTTTGTACCCATGTTCAAATTTATATAAAATGGTTTAAAATGAATCATATTTTTTTTATAAATGAGGATCTTTTTACAAAAGGGGTGAATTAAATCATTGTTTTTATGTACACCTCCAGAATTCAATTTTACACTATTATGAAAAAAAATTTCATTTAATACCCCAATAATATATTTTTTTTCTTTTGAAGATAAATTCTCTTCAATGTTTTGATATTTTTTCATATTAAATAAATAATTTTAAAATGAAATATTTATTTTCTTCAAAAATATTTTAAGAATATTTTAAAGGATTTTTTCAACCTTAATGATACCCTTTTATGTTAATTAATCTTTTATAGGTATATTATGCTTTGATATGATACTTAATAATTCTATAGATGAGTTATCATAATGATAATGACTTATATATGATATATATTTTCTTTTCCAAATATTATGATATGATGAAATGATAAATTTATTCATGACCTTATACAATACATATGAATGGATCCTAATTATATTATAGTTTGTTCCATTATATAAACCATATTTATTGCGAAAATATTAATGTTTAGTGATATCAAAGGGCACATGAGAGGTCATCTCATGTGCACTAGGGGTACAAGGGAAGTTATCCCAATCCCAAAATAATTAAATATGCAGTCCAACATATCCTAATAAGTGATGAATGTCATGATCAGTATCCATGAAAAAGTACTATAATAATTTTTATTTTTACACACTTCATTCCACTATTTAATGACATGATCTTATGAAAATTTTATTCTATCAGGGATCATGTACACTTAATCACTTATTGTGAACTTCCACGATTTATTTTATAACTAATTATTATGATCAATGAATTAATGGTAATGATAGTTAAATGTTATGCTCATGTTCCCAAACACTTATACTCATGTTATGCATAAAAATTATCAATGATTGATATATCCCTTATTTACGATTACAAAGAATATATGATCACCCATTATTATTTTTCATGTTATATAAGTTATTTAGAATGGTTTTTGTTATTCTATATCTAAGAAGGGTTCTGGTTTTGAATAACTCAGTTCATGATAATGTAAATAATTTATGTTTTGTGTGTTAATGTATAAAATTTTTCGAATAAAATCAACCATTAGGGTTCTAGTGTAAATCCTAATGATATATAAATAAAATTAATATAATAGATTATAATATTGGGAAATCTATAAGTAATAAAATTACACCACATTATATAATAGAAAACCAACTTAAAAGATGAACATAAGCAGTAAATTCATTAGAAGTTAGGTCCATGAGGCCCGTATATAAACTATCATCAATCCATCACCTCTACCTTGGGCTGGTGAATTATCTTAGTTGGGAATATTATCTCATTGGATACATCCTTAATATTGATCCATCTCATGAGAACCTCGGGGAGATAAATTCTTAATGGTTTTTCTAAATGGGTGAGCACAATGATGTGTGTGGCCATTAGTTCTATATCAAAATATTCCAAGATATTATTAATCATTAATTGGTAATACATACATTTTATATCTATTAATATGGTAGAGGATGATGAACATGAAATGGAAAAAACCCCTAGATTAACCAAGGTGGGATCCTATCCATAATACTCATCATCAAATGCATTTGAAAAAAAATCTAATAGTTAAAAAGAAATATTTTCCTATCCCGAGCACTGAGACTGGGGAACCTTGAAGGAAATCTCCCAGGGTAAGACATGAAATAAAATTATAAAACATATTAAATTAATTTCTACAAAAAAATTGATTTTATTTGCATAAAAATTCATGATAGTTTATTATAACCAATCAATGATCATCACCATCCAGAAGATTCTACCATTATCACAACTATCCTTCATGATGGAAAAATACCAGGCATAACCCCATCCTATATGAAGATGGGTATTTAACTCCGTTTTTCCTTGAATTAATATATAATATCATCAAGTCATCATGATCTTACATAAATTATTGATATCTATCATACGAAGATATTGTTTTTCTACAATTTTTATCACATAGGTAAATGTCAATAATGTTATTACAAATTATCATACAAAATATGATACTATAAAATATTGTAAATACATAAGGGTGGTCACCTTCTACCCACCACTAGACAATGTAGAAGAATGTTTTGATGAATATAATGTATCTCATCTAAAATTCAAAATTACTGTACATGAGTAAATATATTTATAATTTCACAGTGTAATCAAACCCATCAATTATGGTATGAGTACTTATAATGTCTTACCTCCTTATGCCAATACTCTTCAATAATTGATGATTTGTTTACCTACATAAGAAAAATTGATTCTACCCATTAATAAGATATTATATAAACTAAGTAAATAAATTTTTGTATTTTTTATCTTAATGAATTCTGAAAAATGGGGGTTAACCAGTTTCTAGTCAATGAATGTCAGCACAAGATGACATAGAATGTGTAATCACATAATTTATATTATTTCTCATTATATGGATTCCAATGATGATCAACATGAAAATGATAAATAAGAGATGATTTTATATCCCTGCAGGTTTGTTTTGTCTCATCTTCCACAAATCATCAAGAAACCATGATTTTCAAAATTATATAGAGTATTTGATCTTGAATATAAACTAGCCCATTTATATTCCCCCTTAATCTGAATTTTATGAAAACCATAACAAAAATATTCTTCAATGATCATATTATTTTTACAAACCGTTGATGTTCCAAAATTTTCATGATATAATAACCCTATGGGAAGATATATCACAAGCTCATATGATCTCTATAAAATATTCATCTTCTAATTAATCTCTACACCGGGGAAAATCCTTATCCTCTCCAATTTTAGAAAACAATTTAATGAGATAATCCTGAATTTTATTTTTATATTTAAGGGCTTAACAAATTATTAGAAATCATAGATACCACAAGAAACATTTAGGAAGATCTATATTGTTATTTTTTTGACATGTTTACAACTACACACATCCCTCAGAAGTATATTGGTGGGGTATAAGAGTTTGAGACCATAGAACAATGTTTATAAAATTTTAATCTCTAAACTAACTAAAGAGATCATCATTCACTATCATGAGAAATGAATTTGCTTTTGACGGAAAATAGTAGTTATTTTCAATGTAAAGAAGAAAATGACAAGGATATTTTATATTGAAATCATGATGAATAAAATTAAAATCTTCCACAATGATAATGTACTATTTAATTTATCCCTCACTCAGAGAAAATCATGATCACATTACTTTATATCATGATTTTCGATAAATAATGGAATAATGATCACTATGAAAACTTCCCTGTCCATTGTATATTGGGTCACACGGTCCATGAATGATTTTTGGTAAATGATAATTTTCAAATTATGACAGATGATAGTCATGTTCTGTTGGAAAATCCAATGAAACCTATAACATATTTTTCCACTGTTCTTCCCATTGTTGTCAAAGAATAATGAAATTCCCCATATATGTTAATAATAGAGTTTTCTAAGGGATAAACCATGAATCAATGTATCAGGATCACATAATCATCCAATCAAGACTAAATCTGTTATTTATGACACTAATTCTTTATTCGCTTAATCCTTCAATGGAATCAAATTATCATCATTTCAAGAATCAAATTGACTCGATTCCCCCATTAATGGTAAGCAACGAATTGACCTACCCAAAATGATAATGGGTGATGAACTAATAAATAATATACAAGGAACACTCAAAGAAAATGTGAAACTAATCACTGATGCACTATCAATATAGTCTAATAATCATGAAAAAATGTTCAAATATGATTTAATTAACACGTAATCAACCGTGTATATTGATTTTTAACATGTTTTTAATGAGTAATCTATTTATAGCGGTTATCATACCATTCCACAATAATTTTGGATTTTATAGTTATTCCATCCTTTACGATATGAATTATTGAAGAAGGGACCAGTGATTTTACACCTACCATAAAAAATTAATTATGGCCACTTATACCTCAGAATGGAATGTTAGTAAAGAATATGGAAAATAGAAATAATAGATCTTTTCAAAAAGATAAAAATGGGACTCCCATAATCATAAAATGATCTTTAAATTGGGATTATAAAATAATTTGATGTCTTTTAATTCAATAAGTTCCTCGTATAGATGAAACATATATTTTTATCAAATAATGTAATTCTCAGTTGTATTAGGATATAATGAACGTCCAAGAAGTTATTATAGAGTATCTATATAGATATTTTGGAAAATGATAATTAAAAAAATACTACTATGAGATTCCACTTGATTTAATGTACTCTACTGATAAGGCTAGGTGTATTTTCATATTTTCCCCCTAACTAGGTGAATTCAAATCTTAGTTCCAGCTCACCCCTATACGAAGTTATGAGTGATTTTTTTTATTCATACCCTCTCTTTAAGTGAATTAATATTTAATAATAGATTCAATATGTATCTAATTATTATTATAGATTGAGGTACCATCTAAAAGACCTCAAATTTAACCATGTTTTCATATCAGTAAATGAATACTAGGGAATATATGTTATTTAAAAAAATATATGGATGATAGATTAATGAAGGTATTATATGTCCAAACTAAGAAGTATTATTGATATTGAAACTTGTATATTGTGAATAATTGTTTCAGGACCCAGAGGGTCATGAAAAGGATAATGAAAGGAGATATTTGAGAGACTATTAAAATTAGTTCAACTACCATAGATTATATAGATACATAACATAGAGGCTATTTTGGTTCAAAGATAATATACGAGATAAGAATATTATAGTGATATTTTGGAAATTGAGGCATAAGTCTCCACTTCATTAATCTAAATAGCTCAAGGAAAACAAAAAATATATATGAAATCATACAATTAATTGATCTCTATTTGTCAAAAATGAAATGGTTTTTTAATTTAATCTGGGATATATGGCCATATATTTTTCTTGTTTATTGGATAAATACATAACCTTGCTTCATAATATCGAGATACATTAGGTGGAATCCATGAATGATCATATAAATTATTCTATATTCTTTTTAAATTTTTGGATGTAAAATTAGAGGATTATTTACCATTACGGATTTAATCAAGAAGAATTTAAATGTAGTGTTGAAGGAGTTATAGAATATCAACACTCATGAAATATGTATTAGAGTCATTCTCACACAATCCATGAAACATCAAGATTGGTGAATCATGTCACACCCTATATCCATAAAACATGATGTTAAACTACATTGACATTCTATTTTAGATGATATTAAACTATGAAACATCAAATACAAAATTACAAGATCCTAAAATAAATATCTTAACTTCCATATCTAATAATAGTATGTTTTATGACAACAATGGTTTGAATACTAGAATCTCAATTGAAAATTTAGATGCCTCAATTGTATGATGTTAAACTTCACAATCATCGTCCTCACTACAGGACCCATATTTTCATGAAAAAACTGTAATTAATTTGATAATTTTAAATAGGATCAAAATGTTTGAAAAATATGATGTTAACTACATAGTTAATTTCTACTCAATATGTTTTTTAATATGTAGATAAATTTCCATTCATTAAATATATTAAACTCCATGATGTATTTTCATTTGTTTGATTTAAAATTAATTTTATATATGAGATCATTATTTATAGACTGGGTCCATTTTATGTATTTACCATCACATTACGAGGATTCAACAAAAAAACTACCACAGGACATATTTTTCCCATTTTTTGTAGAACCAAGAACTAATCCACATCACATATATGGTCTTATCAATATAGAATTATTTTGAATTTCGTTTTCTATTAAATACACATGATTTGTATCTATGAAAAAATGACAATACATATCCCAAATGTGAGAGTAAATTCTTTATAGGGATCATTTAAAATGAACTATGTATGCTTTTATTCTTATCTTTATAGGAAATTTAGGGATACATTGTCTCTACCCTTGGGACTTGCCATTAGATTTTATTATAGGACCTTTTTAAATAGGTAATGTAACATTAAATCCATGACCCATATATCCATGGGTTTCCCACATGTGAGATATTAGTATTATTAAAACACCACATTTTTCTAACTTGTATTTTTAAAAATAAGTTGTTAGGTTTTATGGTTTAGTTTATTGATTATAGTGATTTAGATTTATCATACCAATGTATGCAAAATCAACATCCTAACGTTGTATTGTTAAAATCTATGATATCATTTTTTCCTTCTTAGATGGAATGAAACTATTTTTAGGGGTCTGTTATATACTACCCAATATGGAAAATGCACCAATACATTATTCATGTGATCAATTTTCAAAGGAAATATATATGGTTTTATCATATAAAAAGGATGATGGTAATCCTAGGATTAACTTTTTTTGGGGTTTACATGGAATATTTATGTTAGAAACCTTATTCTGTACTCAGAAATATATTTTTGTTTTTTCATTATACTTTATTAAAAAAAATAGTCAATCACATTACTTGTTCTTTTCCTTAATGAGAATGGAAAAATTACCTCTCCTTTGACTTCCCTAGTTTTTCGTGGATCCTTCATCAATATAATAGTGATAATGGAAATCTATATTAACCCTACCACAAATGAGATAATCCCATATATGATATATCTATATAACTAAATATAGAATAACTAGCATATCATATTGAAGGTAGTGGGAAAAAATATTCATTGTTATTCCACCAATTTTTTTTATTTTACACTTTATGAAAATTCACTTATCTATAAATTTGATTATTATAAAATTATATTATTCATTAAATTATGCTCTTTGGTATAGTTCCACAACATATAACATAAATACATATATCGTATTCCTTCATATCTCATGACACTAAATGTGATAACCCAAGACCTTGTCTCATGATGATTTTCAAAATAACAATCAGTCCTAGACACATTACCATTAATCGTTTCATTATAAATTCCTTTATACATATATTTATATTGATTAGTACATTTCAATCTTATATGAACATAACCTACATTGAATATTCATACGCATTTCATGTTATTAAATTTCATAACACATGTCCTTGTGACCTGAAAATAAACTATAAAAAAGGTCTTAGGAATAGATTTTTTAAACAATACACTATAACTTACATCAGGAATGACTACAGGTAACCTACAGTGGTCCATAATAAATGATTTTAGTAATTAAATATGATACATAAATTAACTTTTGAGTGCCAAATTCATTCATTGTTAGTTTTAAATGAACATTTCTATTAGTGTAGATTTATTCCTATAGAAAAATAACATTTGAGGCATGTGATCAGGTAACAAATATTTTTTAAAAACATTTGGAAGACCATGTACTTCACCCAACATTATCAATGAATTTTTAAACCATAATCACACAATGATCTTAGTAGATATAATACTCTTCTCATCTCATAACCTTGATGGGATTAATCTTCTTGGTTCTCTATTTTTGTAGAAGAATTGGAAAAAAAATATTGATTTATATTACGAGACATCGTGAAGATTTTATGGTGAATATAAAATTTTCTATTTGAGGCCATGGTTTAACCCCATGAGGATGTTTTGGTTCCATTAAAAAGGTCTAAAAACCCTCTTGTTATTTCCTAATGACATAACACTAGATTCCCCTTATATTGGTGGTCATCAAACTTACATTCTTTATAATTCTATCATTCAAAAATCAAATATCAGATGATGTGTTTCAGAATTTCTATTTTCCTATGTTTAAAGTTATCAATAATATTTCTATGATTTATTCTTTTGTAGAATACAATTATTACTAAAGAGTCTCCAAGTCACCTGATCACAAAATGAAAAATTATTTTTCACACCATAATTTACCTTATACTTATTAGAATTTTATAACCTATGAGATTCACCTAAATAACAAAAGATTTAGATTGATTTAATATCCTAAAAAATGCTTATTTTTCCATAATATATCACCCAGATGAAAATATTTGAATTTTCAAACTCACTTAACCACGAAACGTTTTCTTTAAATATATATTGATAAATAATTACATTGATTCAAAACATTCTCACCAAACAATGTTAAAATATATGGTTTTCATTCCTATTGTATGGTGTAAATGAATTATTATAATTTCACCATGAGATGACCCTAATGTGTTAGAATCATTAGACCCTCTCATATTATGCTAAAAAGATGAACATGTTGTCCAACCTCTATGATAATAATATTCAAATAGTTGGCCATCCCATACACTACACTTCTTAGATGTGACCCTAATCCATGGATTCGTGAATGGGGAAAGAGTCACATAAGTTCTATGGAAGGGTTAAATTAATCTATTCAAAATTTGAACATAAATTAAAGTCCCAACTACATGTTATTATGCTGAGATATACATATTATAGACCATTTTATTTTTTTGATCAATTCAGGATGGGTTCTTATCATATGTTACTTCCACTGAAATAATCTAATGTATATAATGAATTCCATGTATCATTCATGGCGATGTACATATGTGATCCTTCACCTGTAGTATATCTATAAATTATCACACAGGATCATTATCTATCCAATAAAAATTAATAATTAGAAATATTATATTGTAATGATAATGATCTATAGAATAATACCACTTAGATTGTTAAATTTTTCTATAGGAATTTAAAATTCAATGAAGCTACTTTGAAAAACGAGGATGTAATGAAAAATAGATGTACTAATTATTTTTGTATCAATGAAATGGAAATTTGTGGGAGAGAATAATTTCTTTGGGGGTGAAATACAATTGGATAATAGTTTATTATATATTTATTTTCAATAAAAATAAATATTTTTCATATCTTGTGGTGCATGAATCATTGAATCTAAATGAATAATAATATAGTATAACATTATAACATGTACATTATGACAGGGGGTGTGAATAGAACTAACTAAAAAATTAATTTTTTACACTAGTATTAAAAAAATTCATAATTTATAGATTAATTATAAATGAAAGTAAATTTTTTAATTAATATAGTTATTTTTATTTAAAAATATGTTTTTATTATAGAAAAGTTTTATTATTTTAGTAAACTAAATTGATTATATTTAGTTAATGATTCCAATTTATATTATATATTCAATGATATTATTTACCATTATATTATTTTATTTATAGGTATGATCTAATTAAGAACCTATTTTTATGTTTAAAACTATATTACTTCTAAAAACTAGGTTTTATAAAATATTTTTTCCATTATTTTAAAATAATATTCTACAAATTATTGTAATTGAATCATGAATAATGGATTATATATTTGGAATTAAAGGGATTAAATTTATTAAATATGACCCCTTTATTTTATTAATATAAAGAGTAATTATAGAAAATGTTTATCACATTTGTAAGGACAAATCTGTTAAAAATGGGTAGAACAATAAGAAAAGGATTTAAAAATTATCCAACTATTTCTACTAACTTATTATAATATAATATTTTGTAAATTCTTATCCATGTTTTGAATACATTACCACTTTCTTCCATATTTTTCATTGAATATTACCTTTATATTATATTATGAAAATAATAAATAAATAAGTCACCCTCTCAGTTTTATTATCAGTAAAATTATTATTTAATGATAAAATGAGGATAATTTTTATTATAAATGTTTAATTGAAATATATGATATTTATTTCTCTCATAGATATTTAATTATAATTTTTATTTATTGAATTATTTCCTTGAAATCTTTTTCAACATCAACATTATACATTTTTAAGTAACCAGAAAAATTAAAATGAATGACTATTATTATATTAAAACTAATACAATTTATATGAATTATTATTATCCATGAATTTTATAGATACATATGTTATTATAGGGTTTTTTTGAATGTATTATATTCTAATTAAAATATTTTTCTTTAATGTTATTATTCTATAGTTCCAAAATTGACATTAATGATATTTTTTAATAAATATTATACAATTAATTGGTGTAAAATTAATATAAATGTTATATTCATCTAAGTGAATGAAATAAGGTGGAAAATTTCATTGATGGTCCATATATTTTTCATATTTCTACTTACGATATAATTATTATCCCATTAGTAATGAAATAGTTATTACCACAATTATGGTCAATGATGATTAACGACAGGGTTAATAAAAATTATAATGATTAAAATGACACCAAAACATGTCTAAATTTCATCAGATGATTTTATTGTGGACCAAGCCTCTTTTTACTCAAATTATTTGTAATTTTGAATCATTTTACAATATAATTACTTAATTTCATTTTAATATTTAATTAAATTCTATGTGAATCATCTCCCTTACATATAAAATGACTCCTCTATTTTCTCCTCTCTAAACCAAATTAAGACTCATATCTCAACCAAACACTGCCATATTAGCTTCTATGAAAATTTTTATCTATTATAGTGTTTCTTGTATTCCACAAAGGCCTACCCTAAGATCATTCTTGGGAGATATAAAAGACTTATCTCAAAGAAGAGGTAATTTCCTTAATTGAATACTTTATTTTTATTAAATATTCTTTTACTTCATATATATATAGTTTGTGTATCAAAAAATAATAACTTCTTTCACAAAATTAAACATAATTTTTTTTCATTATATACCATTGTTATTAACCCTATTTTCCATTAAATGATAAGTGAAAGTGTCACTCATTCATACGTATAAGATATTGTCTCCCCATAAAGATATAATAAATTTTACATAACCATCATTCACAGATGTATATTATTATGTTTATAATATTAACATATCATTCAAATGAATGAATTATATTTCTTAAATAATTAAACCAAATATTCATTTTGGCTTCTATTATTTAAGAAAAGGATAATGTTTCTCATGCATACATGTGGATTACCATGTTCACAAAGTGATCAAATTTTTAAATTTTTTAATTTTAAATATATTTAAATAATCAAAGAAATAATAATTATATATGATATATTTTTTATAAAAATTATTATGTAATGGTGAATTATTATTTACCTTTGATTCATTCAATTAATCAATAAAAAAAATATAATTCTTGCATATGTATAGCATATCAACTCTATGTAAGTGGTAATTTATTTTTATATACCAAATATTTATGGATGTATTTACATAGGATTATAATGAATGTATATGATATTAAAATCATGATAATGTTTTTTTAGATTATAGATCCCTGATCAAAGTACATTTTCCACAAATTTATAACTAAAATTCTCCCAAAGAATAAAATAGTTAACCACATAAAATGATGATTTTAATAATGAACAATTAATAAAAGAGAGTTAAAATGATAAATGTGGATTCTATAATATATTATATATTTTTACAATTAACTTTAAAATAAACATAAAGAATAAAAATTTATTATACAAGAGTTTAGTGTAATTTTTAACCAAGTGGATCTCATGGTAATTATTTTTTATTACAATGTCATAATTTACAGGTATTTTTTATAATTAAGATTCCAATGATGAAATTTTGTGATCCTAATATCAAGGAACTGATGAATTTTTTTAACATTAAGTAATTTATATAGAATAAGATTTTTTCCTATCATTTTATTTTCATTATTAACGTAATTAATTTCAAGATTGTTTTTATGGAAAATAGACATTACTTATCACTTTGGTTGAATAAACATTCACTTACTGGTCTATGTTTCATAAATATCTTTACATGATTGTTTTCAATATTCTGATATGTTTTTTATAGTTATTTTTACCCATAATAATATTTCTAATTTTTTTTTATAAAATTAATATCAAACATATCTTATATTAGAGGTAATTGTTTACTTTTTTGAATGTAGACATTTAAAACTCTTGATGGTATTCTTGTTTTATCTCATGTATACAACTCATCTTTCAATTAATTTTGCGATGTTTTATTCTTGTAAATATAACGATTCTTTATCTATTTTTATTTGATGTTATATTAATCATGGAATGGTTTTCATAGCCTAAATACTATATTTATATATGATTATGGTAAGTTGAATTTTATATCATAGAAAAAAATATTTTCACCCATAAATGTCTGGAAAAAAATGGAGCATCCAATGGAAATTTAATCCATTATATGTGTCTTGATTATTATTAAAAATTCGTGTTTTAGTGAGATCGTTGGTTAGAAAATCATCATAGAATATAATGATATTGTTCAAGAATTTATTTACAACTTTCCATCATAGTTTTATAGTGTTCCATTGAATTATAAAGATGGTTGTTATATAGATCTCTTTACCTGGGATACACCTATTTAAAATATTCTATATCAAATTCCCCCTTTTGAATTGTAATAAATGAATAAGAGTATTATGAATAACCATGAAATTGGATACAATCAACCATATAAAGCAACATCAGGTGTACATATTTTTCTTATTGTAAAAATGGTGGATCAATGAAACTTTGTATCAATTATAGAGAACACAACAAGATCACTATCAGGAGAATGTATCCTCTAACCCATATTCATTACTTATTTGATCAACTATTCAAATATCAAAGCATTGAAAAGATTTAAAATTATTCTAGATATAACCAATTAAGGGTAATAAAGAGAGAAATACCCAAAAAAATATATAATACATGGTGTAGAAAATAAAAAATTATAGTGATTCGATCAGGAAAACTAATTACAAAAAAAATCACTATGGATATAATTAATAAATCAATTATATATTACGTTAATATGTGTTTTGTAGTATTTATAGATGATATCTCTATATAATCAAATATAATGGGTGAGTATGATGATCACTTTATATTTTTTTTGTAAAACCCCAAATGAAGGATAAGATGTATTAAACATTTAAAAGAGTGAATTTATGATAATAAACAATATTTTAAACTCATATAATGTTATTCGAAATAATATGAGTGGATATATTAAATAAAAAAGTTATTTAATGTTATCCTCGACCAACAACTTTGATATAAATATAAATTTCTACCGGTTTAGTTTGATATTATCAATATTTGTGGATAATACATCACAAAAATTTAATAAAGTCTCTAATATAACAAGGAAGGTACACAAATTCATTTAGAAAAATTATTTAGAGGAAATTATCAAGGAACTGAAAAAAATCATAGTTAGTGCACATGTTCTTACATTACCATATAGTGGAGAGACAATGTTGATCTATAGGGTTTAATGAATGAAGGAAATAATATTATTCTTTAGGAAAAATGATATAATGATAATATATGCCTCATTCTTATTTATGGTTAATGGGGAGAATAACCAAACATAGAATTGGTGTCAGTTGTTGTAATTTAACCTACAATGTTACATATGCATTATCTGAATGGTGGAATTTGTGATATATATAAAGATATTAAAAGTATATAATATATATATATATATATAGTCAAGAAAGAATATTTTTTACAAGAGAATATGGTTATAAATGATTATAGATGATGAATGCTCAATACATTACCACCATGGGAAAGAGAACATAGTAGTCCATGCCTTTGTTCTAAAGAATCATGATATTTTATTTGTGATAAGGATCATATAAGAACTAATATATTTAGATCAGAAAATGATACATCTATAAATATTTAATTAATGTGAGAAATATTATCATCCCCAAAATTGTGTTCAACCATGAATCCATGTGACGAATAATTTTTTTTAAATTGAAGATATGAAACTGTAGAATAAGATTATAATTTACCCTACATGAAACATTAATTTTGATGGAATGATAAAATCTAAGAACTATGTATTTTATTTGTCCATAATGAATTGGAAAAAGGTAGGATGGATATGGCTCAAATTTCATCAACCTCTACTCATTCTTGATGTATGAAGATGTATATAGAAATTAAAGAGTGTTTCTAATTGAAAATTAGGAATAGATGTATTTTCGAGTATAAATCATTATACTTTTAATGTAAAAACGTAATTTTTTTGAGAAATATGTCTAATGGGATGTTATAACCAATAACCATATTATAATTGAAATAATAAACTCCACAATTAAATTTATCATTAGACCCACCAGAATTTGTGAGAGAAATAGTTATTTGAGACTGTATCTGATCACCTAAAAAAGCCAAAATAATTAATTTCTATCAGAAAGGATATCTCTCTTGATTATTTTTCCATAATATAAAAATAAATAGGTTGTGATTTTTAATGGAGTAGGACATCATATTATATCTTATTTGGGTCCAAGGGTTACCTAGATGTTCTGGAAAAGTGTTCAATAGGGTATGGATATAAATTCATGTTTCAGTATGGTATATCATCCTTAGGAACATGTTTAGATATAATGGTGTGGTCAAACATAGGAATAAGAATTTGAGATCATTTTAATGTATTTAAATGATATTTGGGGTCAATAACATCCTCTTGTAGAATTTTTATACGAAAATAAATTTAACTACAACATTCAAATGGCTCCATATGATGTTATATATGTAATGAAATATACAACTCCAATGTTCTAGGATGAAGATGGTGAAATAAAGCTACTGGGAGGTGATATAGTTCAGGAAATGGTAGAGAATATAAGAGCAATTTAACTATATATAATTCCAGTTAAGAGTATTTAGAAATTTTTGGTTGATAATTATCGATGATAGTTGGATTTCAATAATAGTGGTATGTTATTTTCCAAATTTTACCATGGATGAAAATTATGAGAATTGGGAATAATGACATATAGAGCCTAAAGTGTATCATACACTCTATGATTATAGATTTTGTAGGGATGGTATCTTATCACATGAAGCATTCACCAAAATTATCTTAAGTAAATAATGTTTTTTGTGTATCTCAACTAAGCATGTATATAAAAGATCATTAATATGTAGTAAAAATTGAGGCCATACTACTAGGGCATGATCATTCCAATAACAAAATCTTGACAATTCTTATATAATTTAAATAAAATGACATGGAAAATTACCACTGAAAATTTTAATATTCTATGGAGGAATAAAATATTCAATGAAGCTACACGAGAACCATAGAATGTACTAAAATAGATAGACATATATATTATCTCTATTATATAATTTTTAAAAAAAATTCATTATATGGGGGGTATAATGTAACTCTTCTGATGTTTATTTATATATTTCTTTTGAAATATAATTTTTTTTGATATATTGTGAAAAATGAAACCTTGAGTATAAACTAATAGTAATATAGTATTCCATTATAAACTTGACATTAAATTTGCGGGTAAAATTTTAATAACTATACTATGAAAAATTTAAATTTTACACTTGTATAAAATAAATTAAATGGTTATTAATAAAAAAATGAAAATAAAAAAAAATTAATGCAATAGATATGTTTTCCTGTAAAATAGTTTTTATGTGGAATAGTAATTTAATAATTATAAATTATTTTTATCAATATTCGTGATTTATTTTGATTTATAATATATAAAATAATTTTTTTAGACATTTATATTTTGTTTTTTCTAGGAATTTAATATGAATAAACCATGTTTTTTTCATAAAGTTGTATTTTTATAAACCACATTTTCCCTCACCTTTTCCTCTTTTATACCAAAATGAATTTTGTCCAACTATAAAAATTTAATCATAAAAATTGTATTCCACATTTGGAAAAAATTTTATGAAATTTATTCAATAGGTCTCTTATTATTTCTAGTTTGAGTAGTAAACATAGTAATTTTTTCACCTTAGTTAGGGTAAAATAGTGAAAAATCATATGGACAATGATTTAAAAATTATCCAAAATAATCCGTTATACAATTTTATGAGTGTTTTCTACTATTTTCTTACATTTATAGAATATATATCCATCGCAATTAGTTTTTTTGAATATTACATGTATATTAATTATGGAAATGAATAAATATAGAATGTTACTCTCTTGACTTTTATAACCTAAATGGTTTTATAAAATTTTAAAATTAAGATATTTAATCATCTAAATGATTATTTAAATTATTAATTTTTTTTACCAAAGTTTCTTAAATATAATTTAAATTTCTTTTTTTAATACTTTAAACACTTATGTAATGCAGAAATTGTATTTATTGAATTTATAATATAATGATTTAAAAAATATAAAATGTTATAAAATTTATGATGATGATTCTTTCCAAAAATTTTATACATACTTTTTAAATATTATATATTTTATAAAATAATATATTTTATTTTATATTATTATTGGTGACTTAAAAAAATTAAATAAATATTTTATTAATTGATATTATGGAAATTTTATAATAATTTATATTTTATTAAATTATTTATGATTCATAAAAGTATTTTATTTTACCATGTGAAAAGTATTTAAATGAACATAACATCCATGTTCAATTTATGATTAATTTATTCATTATTTATTACAATCATAACATTTTAATATTGGAATATGTTTACTTCTTTTATGGTGAAAAGTGAATATGGATGGGGTTAACAAAAAGGGTATGGTATAAATTGACATAAAAACATGTATATATTTCATTGGATGATGTCATTTTGACCATATACTATTATTATTAAAATTATATATATATATATATATATATATATATTTTTCTGTGTGTGTGTTTTTTAGTTAGTTCATCCAAAGAGGAGGAAATCTCTTTAAGCAGTCACATACATATGGCTTACTATGTCCACATATCTACATTTTTACCATATAGTCATATTCCTCTAACATACATATGGATTTCCATCTCCACATATCAACATTTTTCATTTTCTTATATATATTTCATTTATGTTTAATATAATGGGTATAATATATCAATATATGTTATATTTATGATATAATTTTTCATGAATTTTGTAATATCACATATACATTTTTACATCCAAATTTGTTATAAAATGATAATGTCGCTCATGCATGCTTATGGACTACCTCCAGCATGAAGATATGTGATTTTTTTTAATTACATATTAATGTAATGGTAATAAGTATATATTTAATTAATATATACAATATATATGACTTTATAATTATTTTATTGTGGTCAACTATTATATACATTTTTTCCTTCAATTTGTTTTGAAAAAAGAAAACAATTTTCTTGCATATGTATGACCTACCATTACTGTGAATGGTGAATGTAATTTATATATCTATAATATTAATGGATGAAAATAAATAATTATAATATATATATATATGTATGTATGTATAATATTTATATCTTTATTACTAATATTGAAGTAAAATAACCATGATCCAAACTTAAGGACCCGAACCTCTGAAGGAAAATTCCCAAGAAGAATGAAACTATTAAAACCATAAAAAAAATGATGTTTGTTAATAATAATTAATAAATGTGTGTAATAATTATCAAATTGGATCATATATAATATTATAATTATTCTCACAACTCTGTTAAAGAATTATAATAAATTTATATTTATTTTAATGGATGTTAGAATGCTTTTCAAGTATGTGTAACTCGAGGTAATTGTTTTATGTTACAATATTTTATTTCATGTGATTGTTAATGATTAAATTTTTTATGTTGAAATATTATTATCCATCTATGAATAAAATCATGATATGTATTATCCACTAGTTATTTCAATATATTAATAATTTTAATTTTATTTTACACTCTTTAATATATCAGGAGACCAAAATTATGTTTTTAAGGAAAACCGACACTATTTCTCTATATGGTTTAAAAAGAATTATCTTTCATGTTTATGTATTCAAAAATTGTTTACATGAATTTTTTCCATATTCAATTAATATTTATAGATTAAATTTATATATTTTATTTAAAATATAAATATTTTAAAAATATTTTTCTTCAATAATGCACTTTTTGACTTTTTTACGAATGTAAGAATGGAATATTTTATTTTATTTTATACTATATTAACATTATTTTTCCCTATCATGAATAATCATTTATTTTAATATTAATTTACAAGTCTATATGGTTCCTATAAAAAAATATTTTCCATAACATTTAGTAAATTTATAGATAATAATTAAGTGGTTTCTAAAAGAAAACATTATTTTTATGGAATATACCAGATATATTTTAATTGTACTATCAAATATGACGACACCATGTAATGTGTATTATTATTTAATGTGGAATTGAATCAATTATATAATAAACTATATCTTTTTGTATCTATTATGACAATTATTATTTAAGGATGATTATTTTAAAGATCTTTTATTCAATGGGATAATTATGTAATGAAACCCAATTTTTTCAAAGGATATTCTATTAAAAAATGATGAAATATTGATAAAACTATTTATATTGTACGGGTTATAATATGATGAATGGTTTATGAAAATTAGACACACAAATATATGATTTTATGTTTTCTAATGGGTATTCCCAGAATTATATAGCCCCCAATGCATTGGGTAATTATTTATATATCATGATATAAGTAGTATTGTAATTGGGAGTTAACCATGCTTAGTAAGACACTCTGTCTATTATGATATTTTTTGGATTTAACCATGGTTACTATTTTTTTGGGTGTTATCCCAATATACTATGATAGTCTTAGTAGTGATCCCTAACTACTATGAATGTTATTTTCGATTCATATATATATATATATATATATTCCATAATATTTATTGCTATACCAATGTTATAATCTTAAAGGTCATGATCTTTGTTTCATTCTTCAGTAATGTCTTATAAACTCCCAGAAATTATTCCATGATCCTAGACTATGATATTTAATATACATGGTATGGTTCAAATATGATAAACTCATGTTCTCACACCCTTGTGACCATGTTATTCTTAAGTGATCATTGATAACTCCATAGGATACCCTTACTGAGCATATTAGATCACCCTTTCTTGTATTTATTTTCCTCTGGTTATGAATAAATATTAATATAATTATATATATATATGATGGGTGATAGTTATGATTAACTTAGTAGGAGATGTTGTAGTTCATATATGAAGCAATTTTTTTTTCAATACATGTTTCTAAATAAAATAAATCTCTACTATTTTTTAACATGAAATTATTTTATTTTAATGAATATGTATATTACAAGATTTGATATATTTGTATGAAATATATGGCTCAATATAACCAACATGAGCATGTTTAAGGATAACATGAAAAATATGTTTCATTATGATCATAATCTTCTATGCTTCTACATTTTGGTTGGGGAAATTATTCATTAATGGTCACTTTATGTATGTCTCATAACTATTACATGATTTTATGTTTGAACACTTATCAACCCTAAGGCACTGATTTATCATCAGGTCCAAAAACTAATTTATTGAAGGATCTTCAAAATTTTATAGTCTTTTGGGTTTCACAAATAATTAACATACAATAATATTTTCTCTCATTATAATGAGACATTCGTTACAATCATAACTTTTGATTTTATTTTTTTCATCTATTCAGGCCACAAATATCTCCTTTATATAATAAGCTTAACTCCCCATTGGTGTAGTTATGTATTGGTGTTTAAAAATATAATTGAACAGACAATTATTCACTATATGAGATTATTCATTATAATTATACCACTGTACCTTGAGTTCCCCTACACTAATTGTTTGATTTTAAATCCTCGTCCAATATACATTCAATTTTTTTGTAGTTATTTTCACAACATCCATTTAAGAAAAGTGCATCAAAATAATACCCCATGTATTATGATTCATGGTAATAATACATCATAAGCTATGACAGGTGATATGATTACTCCCATAAGCATGACCTATAGGGAACACTCTTTAACATGTATTTATCTTCATGGAAAATATTATATTATACAAAAAGTACCTTGAGATATGTCTTATGTTACTCTGTGAACTTGTTCCTAGAATCAGGATTCACATTTCCTTTTTTATTATGAACATATGGATATTCACATATCTAATACACCATAATCATAATTTATTATATAATGATACGCATAATACAAAACAGAAAACATTTTAGAAATAACCACTTTGTTTAACTAGATATATGGTAAAAATGAAATAAGGTTATGAAAGCATAATTTAAATTATCTAAAACATGACCTTATATTACACAAATATTAGAATACTTCATAGGATAACATATTGATGTATATAACAAAATGTGAGAAATAAATCACAATAGGGAATAATCAAAGCATAACATAATGAAGGTAATACATGTGAGTCAAGGGGCATAGCAAGTTAACATAAATAGAATGATAATCATAAACATGAATGTCGAATAATGATTTAAATAAGATAATAATGTCAATGTAATAGTGGAATGTGGAAAAAGAAAAGACATATCATTAAAAACATAATTCATTGACAACCACAAATAAATAATAGAATAATGTTCTTAGGAGAACCATTGGTAAAATATACAATGCATCTTATTGGATAAATAAATTACCCAAGTCATTAGTGTGCTATTTAATTATAGGATCACATGTCAGGTCTATATGTGATATATATTTTATTCTTCCACATAGGTCATATAACATAATAATTCATTCCATCATTATTAATACCAAAATTTTTATGTATGGGTTACATACTTTGATTTAAAAAATTATTGAAGAATATAGACATACATGAGATTAAACATGATTTGAAATAAATATGTGTATTTATTATAAAAATGTTCAACATTGAATGTCCAATGAAAATTATGGACGCATAATGGGTGTATTAATGATTAAAGTGAGTGTTTAATATGTGTTAATTGTTGTATTTTATTACACATATATTATAAATAAATTAAAGTAGATTTGAAAAAACACATCACAACATAAAAAAATATTAATATAATTGTATAATACAAATAATGATCCTGAATAGAGATGTAGGAGGGAATCAACTACCTCGGGAGGATTTCCCTAATGGTTAGTAAAAGATTAATAAGAGATTGGGAACACAATTGGAAAAAATTAGATTTGGATAGGGAGAGGAAATTTATTCTAAATGAGATTTTAATAATTAGGAGTAAGAGGGTAGGTGGATATTTATAGAATTCATAGAATAATTAAATAATACTATCTAAACATAGGATTTCTAAAATATGGGTTAAAATTATCAATTCCGAATATCAAAACATGTTTTTGGACCACAGGTTTTGAAATTCGATTTTTTTTTAATTTTTTTAGTCTAGGAATCTATCACAATGAAATTGTATCATTGTTTATGTATAATTGATCATTGTAATAATGAATTTAAATAAAAACATAAAATATGATATAGTATTTATAAGTTTTATTATTGATTTATAAAAACAATAACATAACCAAAAACATTTTTTTATATGGAAAACATATATTTTTTGGGGATGAATTTTATGGCATAAATTAAATCATTGTTATTATAAAATGACGTCCTTATACATACTATATATTAAAACTATGTTTAATTTTTACATAAAAATTCAAAACTCCAAAAAAATAAAGTCAAAATTGGCTTATTTTAATGTGATTATTTTAGAAATTATATTTATTTTATAAAAATAATAATATCTATATTAGAATTTAGACTTTTAAAATAAATGATTATTCAATAGAAAATAATTTTTTATAATAAAATTAAAAAATTCCCACCCAGATTAATATTATATAAGACTCATTTAAATTACATTACTATTAAAATATAAATAAATATTATTTAACAATAGTATTTTATAAAACTATTTTTTTTAAATTCATGCTTTTATAATAAAAAGTTTTTAAACCATATATTTACAATATAGTAAATTTTTATTCACAAAAAAATATATATTTACTCAGATAATATATAAATAATGAAACTATTAATATGTGTTCTATTATTATATTACCTAATGATACATTGATTAATTCTTAAAGGGAATTTTAGTTATAAATGTTTAGGTTGATACATTCTTCCCTTCTTAAAAAAAATCTACCTAAATATATCATTTTTAACATTAAAATATATAAGGGTACTTATGTTTCCACACCACATCAGTTTTATAGGATTCTACATTTCTCTTGTTATTTTTCTATAGTAATTTTATAGTGTATGTTTTATTATTCCATAGAACATTTTCTCTATAATATGATATATTCACTAGCTATTACATGTATGAAAAATTATTCACCAATGTTACCCCTAATATGTATATTTCATATGAGGGGTCTGATATGTACTTCTTTAAAAGGGTTACATGGATCTTATCTAGGAATTTAGATAGGTTAGGTGGTTGTGATATTCAATAGGGTATATCTACAGTGTAATAAGGGATATCAAAAGAGTTGATGAATCTATGAATATTTTTCCCTTATTCCCAATCATCCTAAAATTCTTCCACAATGATATATAAAGGTAAACATTATTTCCAACTATAATATATAAGTCTAATCAATGTTTTCTTATATAGAATTTATAATGATTTTAGTGGATCTAAATTGATGTTGAATGGTATTAAGAATATTATCCTTATCATGGATATGATCATGACTCATATGTTTCTACAGTCGAATATTAACCTAGTATTCTTGATCCAAATATTATTCCCATAAAGAGCCTAATAAAGATCTATATATTTTATATAATTGTAACTATTATAATATGAGATATATACTATGTATGGTGTTGATCTAGACAAACATGGAAATCCATTCATCATCCCTCAATATACCCTCTCGAGTTTAATGGTTCTCTCAGACTGACCATCCATTTCATTGTGATAAATTGTACTGAAACTCCTTCTCTCTCTCTCACACACACACAGATATATATATATAGATATATATATATATATCCAATTATATAGAATTTATTCCCTAACACCTCAAGACTTTCCTCAATACTAGATCAAATACAATAGAGAATACTGATCAATACATTATTACCACTTCTTTTAAATGTATGTTGGTGAGTTTCTCAATACCGAAATATTTCAAGATAGTCATGAAATGAGTTGAATCTTTATAGTGATTCAATAATAATTCTAGTAGTGTTATTCTCATTATACATATTGGGGATCCCAACAACATATATGTTTCTATGATTCCCTATTTTTATATTTTTGAGTGCAATGGTTTAACAATAAGATTAGATATTAATTGTTAACAATTTAATTTTGTTGAATAGCGATCATCCAGACACAAATTATACAATCTCACTATAATTATTATCCTGCATAATTTTTTTTCTTCATATCCCTATATATATAATTACTAACACAATGAATTGGGATGACTGAAATATGGGAATCATATTTATGTTTCATATTTAGCTCATTTTCTAATGGGACACATATTCAGGTTCCAATCATAATGACTCCAACATAAGTAAAGTATAAATCTAGACTATTTTCTATCATTAATTTTATCTCCTCATTTTCATTTCAGGACTACTAAAACCACTCGTAAATAAATGGTTGAGAATTGATTTCGTCTCATTAGGATATTGTTCATTTATTTATTCCAATGTACATCAATTTTATGTGTAAGACGATTATATCCATTTCAAATCTCATCATGGATATGGTTTAATGGTCCTATTACTAAAATATTATGTATTATTTTATCCCTCCTAGTATTATAATGTATTGGAAAATTAAATTCGAGGATATTCTATAATAACCGAAATTGGATAATAACAAGATCCTTTAGTATGAATATATAATCAAGGGTTTAGTAATTTTTAGATATTCCCCAATTCTATTCATTGAGATAATTCCACCAAATATTTACTGAAAATATTAGTATAGAAAATTATATTCCAAGGAATGGGTAATAATACTCATGGATAATTTTTTTTATGAGTCACAGGGTATCAAGTTTTCATTGGGCATTAATACTAAAACAAAGCCCTATTTTGGACTCATAACTTTAGAACACGGATCCATATTAATTGGTATACAATGTGAGCATAGTTGGAATGATTATCCTCTTTTTGATATCTTAAACTCTATCCTCACATTTAATATTCAATAAGAACATCTCTCCATTATGAATTATCTTTTTAGTTGGGTTAAAAAAATTCAAAAGTATTTCAAAAATCGATGATAGTACCTAGATCATCCAAGGAATCTATTGATCTTTATCATATATTTTGGTCTAGATTATCCTTATATTTCCTCTTTGATTAAAGTTCCACCGATGTACCTTTAATTTTGATAACATTGCCCCAAAATGTTACATATTCAAAAATACTAACATTTTATGTACACATCATATAAATCATCCATTCAAAAGTTATTTATTAAATCTATTCTCTTCATGTACATATATTATCATGGAGTTGATAAGAATAACATATCTAAAAAACCTAAAACTTTTATGTTAATATCGGAAGACTCTATTGATTATGTCTATGAAGTTACCTAGATCATTATTTGAATGAAATGAAATCACTATGAAATCATAATACTAATACCTTATACAATAAATGGTATTGGGGGTATCCTCCTTCACCGTTACATGATAATATAAGTATAATATAACAACTATTATTAGGTACTTAAATCCATGTATATTGTTGGAAAAATAATCAATCTATTTAAGAGGATAATTTTTATTTATCATGATGTTGTTAATTTATTGAAAACAATTACATAGTGTAACTGAACATTCTTATTCATAGAAAAAAGAATTGGAACACCACACAATAAATCACATGGGGATATAATAAATTATATATATTATCTTCTAGTTTCTTATAGAACTCCTCATGTTCAATAGTTTCCATTATTGATGGAGTCTTGAATATAGGTACACCTCAAAATATGATTTTGATAGAGAAATAAACCAACCGGTTTTTGGTATACTAGTCTATTGTTTAGTAAACACACCAGCATATTCCTTAATAATGTGTGTGTGAACAAGGATGATCATTTTCTTAGTATTAATAATTATATATATATATTATTAAGCATAATTATATATTATTCAAGATTGATATGATGAATCAAAAGTTTATTTATCAAGCTCTATGCCCAATAAAATAATTATTGGGAAATTCATGAGATATATGGTGCTCTATTTCCCATAGAAATATATTTTAGATCTATAAAAAAAATTAAATCCATACCCATAAGATAATTAAATTATACTAAAGGGGTATCAAATGATCCACTGTGAAATTCATATAGAAAATACTTATATGGTGTAATTTATATACACAAGATACAATATTTTCAACTTTTTCTATTTTCACTAATATGTTTAGTTAACTATTTTTATATCATATTTTAATTGTTCTATAAAACTTGTGTGAAAAAAATTAATTTATTGAACTATAATAAAATATTACATTATTAAACACTGAATCAATAATAACTTTATTGCTCACATTGTATTTTTAAGGTTTCACCTCACTAATTTATATGTCATAAACTCACACTTTATTTATATCCCATTGAGGTCTTTGTCATCAAAAATCCTCGAAAACCCTTGGAATAGTACATTTATTTTCATAGTGATATTGTTCATAATGTGGAAACATTGGAGAACAGGATGAGTGGTTAATGGAACATTCACTTCTTCTATCACATTTCATGGTTTCTTTCCTGAACATTCATTATTTACAAACATTTTTTTCCAGAAAAAATAATTTCATTTTCCTCATCAGGTAATTTAAAATATTATTCTACCCATAATTTTGACAAGTTGGAGGGTGAATTTTCTTACATAATTAAATTTTTTATCTCTCACCCAGAATTAAATACAACTCTCTACATTGTATATCTAAACTTGTAAAACCCTTGAGCTACACTGATTTGCATTTCGAAATTGGTGGAAGACTATGAAAATTCATTATAGCTATCAATGTCACTAATCAACCCTATATTTCCTAATTATGGATTTATCCTACCTAATATGAACATAAAATTACATTCGAGGTCATTGAAAAAGATATGTGTATCTTGAAAGTGATGTGATTTTTCCTCACATACCCCAATATTGTCATTATAATTTTTCTTCTGTTTGATTGAATCCCTCTATAGCATATATCATTGAGGGTGAGGAAAATATTTATTAAAAAACATTTTCCATGATTAATTCAACTCCATATCTATGATTTAATCCTTGATAATGGTATCTTTAATTAATGTCAACCATTGATCAGATTCTCCCCGAATAAGATAATAATCATACACAACATTCTCATGGCCAATGAATTGAAAAAATAATGAATATATATTCAATGTAGTTGAACCATTTTTATTCTATTAATGGATCATAACATCTATTGAAATTAAAAGGTGTTTATCGAATAATGTTTAACATTTTGATTTTCATATTTTTATGGGATGTGGTTCTTCACGCTAATTATTGTTTCTACTAGAAACATGTGTTAATTGAGAATTTATTATCATTAGGCTCCCACAATAAACTAATATATGGTTGAGAATATAATTTGATATGTCATACATTTCCAATCACGTTGATTATTAAATCACATCTTTATATTTAAATCCATAAATTAATATAAATGAAATATTTTGGTAGATAATTTTAAAACTATTAAAAATATATAATGGAAAAAATAAACATTAATGGGAAAATTCCTAAATTAAATACATTAAATAACCTAGGAATTTATATCATTTAACATATATTATGCACAGTCAATTTGAAAAGCTAAAAATTTATTATAATTTTGTATCCTTATTACTGTCTTATAAAGAGATTTAGAAATTTCAAAAAAATATCACGTGATAGTATCAACATATAAGTTCATAATGGCCTATATATTTTTCACCATGTGATGATTATGTTAATATGCAATGCACTAATTTATTTATTACCACATTTCATGATTAGGCCAAATCCATATCAACTTATATAATAAAGGAATGAATTTTATTTCATGGAAAACACAAGCCTATAATTTTACCAAATTATATGGATGGGTTCTAATGTTATTCAATTTTAAGATGGATTTTTCTGTGGATTTGTAATCATAATCTGAAAAATAATTTGAAATTATTTTGATACAAACTATAAAAACTATATAATTAAACTAAAAAATACATGAATTATTAAATTAAGAGATACAAAATAGAAACCCAATAAATCAGGAGTCCTATTGAGCATGAGTAATTTGATGCATTTAATAATGAAACAAATAATTGGTATAACCACATTATTTAAAAACTCTAAAAAATTCCCTTATATTCCATTGATCTACTAAAACTATACGAGATAACATGGGGACTTTCATAACAAAGGTGTGATATATAATGACCAGTGAGGTAGTAATAAAACCAAAATATGATAATGTAATACATTTGAGTCCATAGGAATATCAAGGTGACATAAAATTGTTAGAATAATTGACATGGACATATAATCATTATATAAGATGATAAATTCAAATCAATATAGGTATGTGAAGAAAACAAAATACATTATATTATAAACATAATTAAAAGAATAATTAAATGATAAAAAAACATACTATGATATGGATAACATCACATTCTACAAAAAAAGTTTCTCCTGAGATAACAACATTTTCAAATGTGTCGTGTGGATATATATTTCAATGACCACCCATCAGAACCCTAATATGTACATGAATTTGTCATCCATATAGCTCAAAAAATAATAATAAATCCATTAATAATGTTTTATTACATTATTAAGAAGTGTGGGTGACCTAAATGGAAGTCCATAATCCATGAACTATATGTATATCTTGGTGAATAACATTCATTGGAAATAGGGAAGTGTATTCACTAAACAAATATTTGTCCTGGAAAATCGTAGAATAATTTTTGAAGCATAATGGGTGTATAAAAAGATTTACCAAAGGATTTAGTAAGAGTCAAATTTGGTATATAATTACCCAAAAATCATTGTTATATGAAAATTGATTAATAAAATATATTAAATTTTATCAATTGGAAACCAAATGGAAGATTATAATGAGAGTTCTTAAATAACGAGGAATTGGATTAAATCTATTTCCTTTATAATGTGATTCTTAAATCATTAGGGGATCTTATTAAGATACTGGGGACACCTTAGGAGACATTTAGAGAGGAATACGGAGAATAACATCATGATAAGTGGGGTTTGAGTGAGGGGAAGTGGGATTCTGGGTGGATATTTTTAGTAGAACATAGGGAAATTATTTATTAAATTATAATATTATGTTTGAATGATTAGTTATCTCATTCTATTAAATTAATTCCTCACATGTACACCTGTTACCATGATGAAATTTGGTAATCAATTTCTCTCTCCACATTTAAATTCAAGCTAGTCTTTTCTACTATTCATTAAATTGCAGTGCGTATTTTGGGATATTATGTTCCATGTCCAAATTAATACACAATTCATGTTTAAATTATGAGAGACTTATTTTCTCTCTCATCAACCCATTTTATGACTTTTATTTGACTTTATTATGTGGCTGATGTTACACCAAAATTTCAATGCAAAAATCATCATGTAAGTGAATACAATACCAATTTCTCTGTCAAGGTTATTAATCATTAGGCACATGTACATGTTTATTACAGACATTAATGTTTTTATTCAACATCTATAGTTCATGGAATAAACTATGATTTTTTAATGAATGCATTCTATATTATCTATGTGACAAACTTTTACATGAAATTAAATTATTAAGATGGGTGCACGATAATAGAGATCTAATTCATTGGGCAAAGAATATTATCATGATATTCCATGTGCATTAAGGGTTTACTCATTCTAATTCATGTGAAATGAGGGTTTACTCTTAATCCTTGAGCAATTATCCTTGGATCATGCAAAAATAATGATAAATGTTGTTGCTACATTTCCATGTTATTATAATCATGCTATATGAAGACATTATGTTCATGTTTCCATTGCGCTCCATTGATATTTCAATTGCCTAAAATATACTATATTCTCTAGGTTATGAATTTTTTACTCCCTTAATATGAATTATATCTCACCATTTTTTTATGAATATCCTCATGTTATCTCATTCAATGCTATGTACAAATTAATGTTATGGCCAGGTAAAATAATTTTTCAATAATGATGTTGTGTTTTATAGTCTATATTGTTATGTAATGTTCTTAATTTTCCAAAACCCTAGACCTCTCAATCCTTAGAGTTGTATTATGTGATATTTTATGTAATAAATCATTTTTATGTCAGTAATAAATATCATGTTCGTTACGTTCATGTCAAAATTATATATCATGAAATAAAAAATATCATTTTATTCTTTCCATTTGACAAAATGAAAAGGTTATGATGTCGTTCCTGGACTAGTGGACTACCACAACTTCTAAGAGATGTTATTCAAGAAATTGTATCAACCAATCACCATAATGATATATATAAGTATATATATTTAAATAAAATCATATTTTTAATATATTGGTAATTTTATTAAGTAAATACTACAAACCTTATTTCCTTAATTATCATTGAAAAATGGAAATGTTACCAATATGTGCGTATGACCGACCTTCTCCAGGATCGTAAGGATGGAAAATTTTTCTTAAAAATAGTTCTGGAATAATTTTAAAAGTGCAATTGTTGTAAGGTGTCATAATTATGTGATATTTATTATCTTGTATGTTCTTAAACAATGACCTCATTGACCATGGATGACATATCATTATTATTTTTGATGCATAAGCCTAATATGGTCAACACATTAGACTTTAATATTTTTGAATAATAAATTTAATATAATGTGAATATAAGTGAAATAAAAGTTATAATAAACATGAAAAAGTTTATAAAGTATTTAATGAAATATTTTTTTTTCTATTTCTAAATATTGAGTAAAATCATGAATAACAAAATCATAGTATGGGATTTATTAACTAAACATCCATTCATTAGGTTAAACATTATTGTAATTGGTTATGTTATGCCAATAATATGTTTGAAATTAACTAGGATTGTTTTATACTATATTTAATCATAAATTATGTGGATTTAAATTTGTCACACAGAATTATTTCAATGATTTATTCTCACTCCTATCATTTGATCATTTAAAGGGATTTTTATATCACTTTTTACATCTGTGTGACAAATATCATATTCAGAACATCCTTATTTTGTGTGGTGTATCTACTTACCATTTTGTTATATTTTTCAATGATTTAATATATATTTTGGAAATTTAAGTTTTTAATTTTATTGTTATTTTATTTGGGGTTATTATTTAGATGTTACCACAGTTTAAAGGGGTTTTGTCTCAATTTACATTTCATTGACAGTTATTTTTTATTATGCACATTGTTCCATTTATAGTATATATATTGCATTGTTGAGATGATATATAGTGGATATCCTTATGTTAATTATATTATAATTGTCACTTTCTAATACTAATTATTGGGGATTATCATTCAAACATTTCAATGTGGGTGGGACATAGAATATTTACGGATTATTTTCCTCAAGAATATTTTTATTGTTTTTAAGGGAATTTCCATTCATAAATATTGAATAACCTTGATGATAATTATCCTCAACTGGTTATATTTTCTATTGATAACATACTAATTGTATATATATATATATATTTATTTATTTATGTAAGTATATTTTTATGGAAACCGTTTATTTTTCTTGGCTTATCCATGTTTAAATGATATTTTTATGGAACCCATTTCTTTTCCATAGGATAACCTTTTTTCAAAGAATATGGTAGGGAACCATTTTATTAATTATGGGCCACTCATGATTCATATAGTGTAATTATGGAATCAATATATTTTCTATTGGTTAATCAAGATTCAGTGATATTGTTTTTAAACCAATTTATTAACCATGTGTTAATCATGTTTCAATGACATAGACATTAATCAAAATTTTTATGGGTCTATAATATTATAAAGGAATGAAGGATATTTATATGAATTTTATACTATGTTGTTTAGTTATTATTTCATAATTGAAAATTTTATGAAATGAGTGAGCATGGGTTATGTTATGGTGTGAGCCATATTATAGCTCACGGGTGACCCCAAAATATCTTATATAATGGTTTGAGCCCCATTTTATTTTATGATGAATGAGTGAGCCTGAAGCTACTTATACAAAGAGTAATACCCATTATACCTATCCAATGGAAAGTGTAATGAATATTTTGAAATTTGGATTTATGGTTATTCTAATTAAAAATTATTTTTAAAGGTTTTTAGGAAAGTGATACTCCATGTTACCAAACTGATTTTTAACTCCTTATTATGAGTTTATAAGGATTCTAATGATTGGGATAGATATCAAATGTCTTTTTATTATTGATTTTTATGTCTTGACTTTTCCAGGCTCTCATATTGGATGATCTAGTTATTTATGGGTTTGGGTTATATTATGACCAAACCATGAACTTGGATTATGTTATCATACCATAACGCATTACTATTCTCATCGATGAAATTCATTTGTTTGTTATTATGTTGTTCCTTACTGATAATTTGAGCACCCTATTCTTTTGTTTCCTTTTACCATTGGTTTATATAATTGTGTTGAATTATTTATGTCTATAAATGTTTTTACAAAGATGATGTTGATGGCCTATTGTTAAATAATAAATACTATTTGAATTACATGAACTTTTTTATTGAAAGTTTTTGAATTATTTTTGTACGAATTTTTCCAAATTTCCCTATGCCACTAAAACTAAAAATTTCCTCTATAATTTAAATAAAAAAACATATCCTTCTTATACTATATGGTTTGATTAATAAAAATATGGTCGCAATTATCAACATCATATAAAAAAATTTAACGTTATGGATTTTAGCACATGATCCAAGAGTGTGGGTTTAGGGATGGTAAAGTTGGTTTCAATGGTCAGTTCAGATAACATTATAGATTATTATTTTTTCATGTGAGGTTATAAGAAGAGTTATGAAAACCATCATATATCTATATGATTAATGATGATCATATGTTCGACATCTTGGAAACCACATTTTAGGTGATCATGTAGTAAATTTTTTGAGTATATTTATTATGTTTTTAGTTATATTCAATTGGGTTTAAGTATATGTTAAAATTTAATTTAATGTGAGGTATTAGTTTTGATTATTTTGTAATATGTTTAATGTATTTATGAACTTTAGGGTTAATATAATCATTTTTATTAAGGTAATTATCGGTACACATGTAATAACATAAATATAACCACAATATTGAAAAGTTATTTAGTGACTATGTGACTAATATGATATCAAAACTAGTATGACATCTTTTACGATTAAAATTTTTATGTTTTGAGACAAACATTGAGGTTAAAACAATCTATTATTTTGTGTTTATTGATGTTTTTTGAGATATAGTGTTATTTTACGATTTAGTTTCAGATCTGGGTATTAATATTGAATTTTGAAGATTATTTTATGATGGAATATTCATTTAGGAAATTATCATAACATGTTCTTACCATATAATATTGGATAAAGTCTAAATAAAGGTTTAATAGCATTATTATTCATTTTATTGTTATATAGTTCTTAAAATTTCATTTTGGTGCTCCAGGAATTGAAATTTTATTTGAACAATCATAATTTCAAGAAAATAGGTGATTTGGGTGGGAATTGACTAAGGGATGAAATTATATTCATCAAGTAAGTATATTTCGTTTTTACTCTTGTTCTATATAGTAATATAATTCATTAACTCAAGTAAAAATATATTGAAACACAATAATTATCCTAGTACCTTTAATTATGATTAAATAATGGGATTTTTGATCATTTCTGATTTACATTTTTAGGCCCTTATCTTTAATTTGATCAATAGCTTCTATTTGGTCAATGAAATCAATCACTCTATATATTTATTAATACATTTCTTCCATTTAAAAAAGATTTTCGCAATATGGAATCTTAATTAGACCTAAAATCCATTGGAATTTATGATTCCCAAATTAATTATTATGATTTTTCCATATTTAATTTGTATGATGGGGGATTTAATAATGTTATTGTAGATCTTCTTTTATAACCTAGTAAAATTTCATGTGAGAAACTTTTTATGGGTAATAGGATGTCTCATCCGTTGATTTAATGAAATACATTCTTTCATATTAATTTTAAAAATTTGATTTCATGTTTTACATGATATATATAGTTTATCTCATGTTATATGAATAAAAATGTTCATTCATTGCACATAAAATTGAGTTTCCTCATTTATTTGTGTTACATGAAAGGCCGAGTCCTACAAGACAACAATATACAATAATTACTATTTATTTAACATGATAGTTATCAACTAGCCATTTCAATATAATGAATTAATATTTTTAAGAAGATTATTTATATATGGTTTAAAAATTTTGATATTATAAATCCTTTGGTGAACATTTAATAATTAATGAAAATAAAAACCAATTGAATATAAATGATGAGTTTTAATGAAAAAATATTTTGATGGCTTTAATGGATTTTTATCCCAAAAAATTAAATTAATCACTATTAGTTAGAGAAAATAAATAAATTAATAAGTTAAATATTAAAGAAAAATATCATTCAATTCTTGTAACACCACAAGATATAATAGTATGTTATTTTTTCAAAGTAATTCAATAACATGCACTGCACACAACACTGAGTTCAAGCACACCACGACATACCAAACTAGACGTTCAAAAGCGTTTATGAATAAAATCACCAAAATTTTAATCTTTATATAATAATTAAAATTTTAGAATCTGTATTCTGAGTTTCATAGACATAATGTAAGAACTAATTCAGTTTTATCAAATAAAAGAAATATTTTTTTAAAAAATGCACTTTTACCACCTTTTAATGGAGAACCCTTGTTAATTCCAACATTTTATAATATTATATATTCAATTCGACAAAATTATCATTTTCTTTAGTATCGGGACATAATAATTTAATTTTAATAAATTTATGGTGTTTTTCTGATAACTATCATATTGGGATCAATAGTTAAAAATACTATATTTTAACAGAAAACAACTTTTCTAATAAAAATAATATGCAGTGTTAAATTAATATTTTTAATGGTTTGGAAGTATAAATAGATTATATTTTTACCATTTAATTCAATTCTGGTCATTGTAAACAATTTCACTTTGAAATTGAACATAAACAAGTGTCAATCTTTTGATAGTTATTAATTTTAAAAAATATGGCTTTTGGTTTTGACAATGGGAATTAATTTTAAATAAATATATGAAACATATATTTTTTGAATTTTGTGAAATAGAATTAATCTTTGAATTTGGAATATCAAAATTAGCTTAGGGTGAATTTTTTCTATTTTTTGGAAAAAATTCAATTTTTTATGAATAGTGAAAATCATTGATTTATTTTTTAAACCATCTTTTTTATTTAAATAATTATTTATTTTATTTAAATTTATTTTCGGTAAAAATAGAAACATTATACCTATGTAATTTCAATGTAATTCATTGGATTTATTCTATAATAATTGTAGATATATAAAAAGTTTATTTAACTTTTTACTGTCTTTTACCCACCTCCAAGGAGCATTTGCAAATTTGTATAAAACCTAATTTTACCGCTTCTTTGAATTGAATTTAAAAATTTTAAGACACATGGTTGATATCAGTAAATAAAATTTACTTCAATAACATAAAGAAGATTTTTGGTGAATAATAACTTTGAATTTTTTTAGCATTGTAAAAAGTAAATAGGGTAATTAAAAGTAAAAATGATATTATTATTACCCTAAAACATGTTATAATTTTATTGGATATGAGTAATTTTACCGAAATAAACCTTAGAAATATTATATGATCTTTTAGTTCCACATGGATTAGATTAGAACATTTATTTTTATTTATTTTACAGAAGAGTTTAAAGTTTTAAATTAAAATTTCCATAACAAAAACATTTTTAATATAAAGTTATATGTATAATAAATTTGACTATAAATATTCATTAGATAGATAAATATTTTTCCAAAAAAATTATATTTTATTTATAATGTTTAGAAATTAAATAATAAAATTTATTTATGACACAATGATGATGCAGTAATTATCTTAATAATAAAAGATTAAAATAATTTATATTACAAATACCCAAATAAATGTAATTTCTGACTTCTGAATAATTAAACAAATTTTATAGGTTTATATGACATTTTAGGGTTGATTAAAAAAAAAATTCGAAGTAATCATGCGGTTATTATTAAAAAAACAAATACCAAATGGTGCCAAAATTGACATAAAATATTTTTTAAAACAAATATTATATTATTAATTGGTATATTAGTTTTAAAAATCTGAGGTTAGACCGAAAGACTTATATAATAATATATATGAAATTAATGAACCAATTGGGGTTCTATTGGTATTTTATAGTATGTTTATTTACAATGTAATATAAAAATACAAAGAGACATGGTAAATGTCAAACAATTTAACAAATAGTTAAATCTAAAAGGTAAGGTTAATATGTTGACCTAAACCTATCTAAAACTTATTGGTTGTGAGGTTTTCGTTCCATACCCACCTTATCCTCTAAATAAATTATTTTTGATCCATTATAAACTGTAAATTATTTTATTATAAAATAATATTTCAAACATTTTATAAAGTGACCCTCACCCTTCCAATAAAAGGGAACTTCCCCTTCTCTTAATTTCAAACCTCCAAATCCCTTTTTATCAGCCAACCCATGCCCATGTATCCTCCTAAATTTTGTCCTTTAATTATATTGGCCTTAATTTTGTTATAAATCCAACATAAATAGCCCTTTTGATCAAATCAAAAGGAAGACCCTGAAAAAGAGGTAAATATTTCATCACCTCTTTCATGTTCTTTTATTCTTCCTCTTCCTCTTTCTATGTGTTTTCCATTCTAAAATTATAACTCCAGTATATTCTATATAATTTTATGTTGTTATAAAAATGGTACAACCATATTCATTATTCTATCCATCCTATGAATAACAAAGTCCCCATACGTGCGTACGTACAGATTAACTTCTCCACGTCGTGGTGTAGTTTGTTATTCAAACACTTCATTATTTGGATGGGTATAATAATGAGTTTAAAAAATGTAAATAATAAATATAATAGCATAATTATTCTCTATATATGATATAACATCCAATTTATTTCAACTTCTCCATCAATATAATGATATTGTCGCTCGTGCGTACGTATGGATTACCCTCTCCACGACGCGATGAGATTCATATCCACATTAACCATTCAACAATGATTATAATATATATATCATTAATATGTATGTAATATATGTCATAATTATGACACTGGAGATATATATATATATGTTCTTACATATATCTTATTCAATTAGTTTCGTTCAATATGATATGAAAATGGAAACAACGTTTATGCGTACTTACGACCTATCGTCTCCATAAATGGTGTTTTCCATTTCATATATATACATCTATTATACATATTTATATTCTAAAAATATATTATATATAAATCATGTTTTATATTCTGGAAGTATTTAAATCATTATCTACGTGATACAATCAAGAGTAACAAGATATAACACGTATGATAATGAATGTGATTATTACCTAAAATGTTAATTTAACATGGAAATTACTATTAAATGGGTAGTATAAATTAATAAATGAATCCTGTATGATATCATAAATATTAATATGTTTTGTTTATAATTTAATAAAAAACTAAAGTCTTTATACAATAGGTCAAAAATACCCTCCACTAAAGGAATGTGCAAGGTAAGGGTTAATTCCTCAATCTCATCGTTATCCGAGATCATTTATGTGTAAGTATCTACTGGGACATATTTATTATCCATGTCCATGTTTCATAAATTTTTTTTAAGGGATAATTTTAATAGTACTTTTTTACTAAAACAACATTTTAAATTTTTTAAATATTTATTCTTCTAAATCATTCTCATTAATTACCATGTTTTCAAAATGGTTTTTAAGGATTTAGGTGTATGGACATGAATGTTTTCAAAATGTTAATACCTTTCAAAAGTTTTAGTGGTATGGGACACATTGATTCAAAAATTTCTTTAAATGTATTCCTTTATAAATATTGTGACTATTATATGTTTTTATGAAAAAGGTATATTTCTCTCAATGACTTTTACAAATCATGTTCATATATATTTGTATCCCTTGATGGATTTTAAACTTGTTTGCAGTTGATTTATTATGACACAAATCATCCATATTATATTGAAGGTTTTTTGATATTTTTGACTATGGATGTGTTATTTTTATATCATTCATGGTTTATTGATAAATTATTGACATTTCTTATGATAGTTTTAATATGAATGTTTATGTTATGTTTATTCATTTTAATACTAGGAATGAATGAGACTTAGTAAGTGACTGGTGGATCTCGCTATAGCTTCTCGATGCATCGGTGGGTCTTAAGAGAATAAATACTTTCTTGGAACAAGTCCTTGATAATATTTTATTTGTAATCTTGGTACATGGCCTTGACTATGTGGTTATGAAACCTAGTATTATGCATTCCATCATTATAAAAGTGGCTATTGATAATACATGTGAATTTTTACTGCTATAATATCCATGTGAATAAGTAAATGGAATTATTTTATTGTATCTTTTCTATATTAATCAGATGTTTATGTTTCAAAGGATTTTTTTTGTCTTATACATGCTTTAAATGTTTATACTTATTTATGAATATTTCCACTATATTGTTATCTTTTCTGATCATCTGAGATCATCCCTTTTTATGTTTTATTTTTTCTAGAATGCGAAGAAGTCTTTTATAACTGACCTGTAGGGATATTATGAGGGGATATGAGTGTGGTCTATGGAAAGAATGTTGTGGTAGATTTTAATTTTTTGATGTAATGTAAACCTTATGAATATATCTTGTACTCCTAAGGCTACTAAACTAATCGTTCTTTAAATACTAGATTCCTTGTAATCATGTCAATGTATTAAAATAATGCGCCAACTCTGGGCTTCTTGGGTCGGGGTGTTACAGTTGGTATCCGAGAATGTTTATTACAATCATTGTAAACCAGATTTAGATAAACAATGAATAGAACACATATCTCTAAGATAGAATTTTAGGATTAGTATAGAAGAACATCTATGAATTTTGGGATTGTAGAGATTTTGTGATTTTTCCAAGAAAATACAACCATGTCTGGATAAGAGAAGGTAGAGGTGCCTCTGGCATAGATGTACCTAGGAATAAAACCCAAAAACAACGCTTTGAACTATACTCGAATGGGAATGAGTGCATGAAAATGGGCCTTGATGAACTCTAGGTTACGATTTTAGAATGATTCATTGTGATTCGTAAACATACCTTGTGTATGCCATTGTATAAAAATGGCACCTAGTGGAAGAAATGAGAACTCCAGCAATATGTATGATCCAAAGAGTAAGAAGTATCATATCATTGATGGTATAAAGCCAACATTTAGAAGGGAAATATTCTCCCATGTATTCTCAACATATGAAGAAATAATATCATTTGTTAATAAGATAATTAAAAAATTATCTGAGTCCTATGGATTTGAAGGGAAGCAAGAGAAGAAAAGGATGGTTGAGAGAAAGAGGGATAAAGGGAAGGGGTGAAAGAAGGATTTTCCCATATGTGATAAATGTGGAAAGGCTCACCTTGGTAAATGCTTGAAGTGAATGGGAGTTTTTTATAAGTGTGGAGAAATTGGACACCAAGTACTTATTGAAAGTGTAGGAAAAAAGGTTTCAAATGTAAAATGATTCATCTACAAGGCTATGGGACACTACACGAATCAATGTCCCAGTCAGTCCCTATCATCAGAGTATACCTCAAATGATGATGTTGGCTAATAATAATATTATGATAATATATCATATTAAGAGTAATAACTAGTGTTATTATGTTTTTTCAATAAAATTATTTCATTTGAGTGTTGTATCAGAAATACACTAGTTATATGATTTATGGAGATAAATAAGGATTGCACTGCAGTACTATTTTATTAAGGATTTGAGATTATATGGTTTTAAGAAAGGTGACTTAATATTAAGATACACTTTTTGGAAAATACATGGTTTAAGGAAAGGTAATCCTTAATATGTTCTTGATAATGAGGTAGTGATTTTGGAATAAGAGATGGCTGATTTGGATAAATTATATTGGATATTCTTGACTTCTTTGAAACCGATTAATAGTTTGTTAACATCATCATTGTTGGAATATAAAAAATTTATGGATATAAAGAAAATATTCAGTATTCAATAAATAATAAAGGAGCATGAATATAATAAATAAATTTTTATGTTAATTTAGGGTGTTACCATGTTTAAAAAGAATACCTAATAAAGGTGTTCACATCTTATTAAGTGGAAAAAAGGATCTTAATTGTGTTTAACTTCTTTATAAATTTTGAATTGTGAGTTTGGATAGAAGTATTTTGGATACATTTAAAGGTTGGAATGGATTATGTTTGAAATTGTAATCTATTGTTTGGGTTATTTTTGGATTGTTAAAAAACGGACAACTTGCAAACTGTGTGAAAATCCGTCGAATCGGACAATGCTTCGGGAATCAAACCCACAACCATAGTGAGACTGGTATTTATCAGCTACCACTGCACTATGTGAATTCCCTGTATAGTATAATCTAGTTTTTAAGGGTCTGATAGTTGAATTATAAATTCATTATTTTTGGAACCTTATAAGATTTGGATAAATAGTTTTTTTTTTGAAATATATTTCAGTGAATTATGAGTTTGTGGTAAAAATTAGTTGAATGATGAAACTCAACTTGTTTAGTATATATATATATAAATAATTGTCTTCCCTCTTATTATATGGGTAAAGTAATTCTTAAACTTTAGTGAAGGAAGCTTAAAAAAATGTGTTATCCTAATACATTATGTTTTGTTGAACCGATGGTATTTAAAAACATCATAGATTGATGGATTTGAGGACCTCAATTTTACACATGATTGTGATTGATAACCTCAATCACTCCCTATAAATATTTACATTTTCCCTCCATTTATGTTTCTTTAATTTCCACTAATTTTCTACTAATCGAGATCATAATTTGGTGGTGACCCTTTCATTTCCATTTTCCTCTAATTAAGACTAAATGTTACTAACCCAATTTCCGATGTGGGTTTTCTCAGAAATTTATTTTCTATTTGAAACCTTTTATTTTTGAAGAACAATTTTAAATTGCGAGGATGCCATTTATTGAAGGTGGGAAGAATGTAACACCCTAATATTTCATAGTACGTTATATCTTCAAAATAATTCAATAACTTTCACTACATGCAACACTGATTTCAAGCGCACCACGACATACCAAACAAGCCGTTGAAAAGCAGTTATGAATAGAATTTACTGAATTTTAAACTTTATATAATAATTAATATTTTAGAATACATATTTTATGTTTTTTTGACATAATGTTAGAACTAATTCCTTTTTTTCAGAAAAAAGAAGTATTTTTCAAAAAGTGCACTTTTACCCCCATTTAATGGTGAACCAATGTTAAATTCAGTATTTGAAAATTTTATATATTCATTTGGAAAAAATAAACTTCTTCTTTAGAATCGGGACATATGAATTTAGTTTCAATAAATTTTTGGTGTCTTTTTGATAACTTTCATATTTGGGTGAATAGTGAAAAATTCTATATTTTAACTGAAAACAACATTTTTAATAAAAATAATTTATAGTGTTAAATTATACATTTTAATATTTTGAAAGTATAAATAGATTATATTTTTGTCATTTTATCCAATTCGGGTCATTGTAAGTAATTTGTTTTTGGAATTTGACATAAACAAGTGTCAATCTTTTGATATTTATTATTACCTAAAAATAGGCCTTTTGGTTTTTGACAACATGAATTAATTTTAAATTATCAAATGAAAAATATATGTTTTAAATTTAGTAAAATATACCTCATTTTTTAATTAATGATATCAAAATTATCTTATGGTGAATTTTTGGTATTTTCTGAAAACATTCAATTGTTTGTCAATAGTGAAAAACACTAAGTTATTGTTTCAAATATACTTTTTATATAAATATTTATTAATTTTATATAAATTTATTTTAGGTCAAAATAGATACATAATACCTATATATGTTCAATTTAATTCATTGAAGTCATTTTATAATATGTTTAGATATATAAAAATTTTACTGATTTTTTTATAGTATTTTACTCACCTCCTAAGAGCATTTGCAATTTTGCATAAAGCATTATTTTACTGATTCCGTGAATTGGATTTCAAAAATCTGAGATACCTAGTTGACATCAGTATGTAAAATTTGGTTCAATAAGATAAAAATAATTTTTTTGTGAATAGTAACATTTGACCTTTATTTACCACGGTTAAAATTAATTAGGGTAAATAAAGGTAAAAATGATATTATTATTACCCTATCACATGTACTGATTCTATTGGATATGTGTAATTTGACCAAAAAAAAACCTCAGGAATAAAATATGATTATTTAAGTTTAGTTATATTATATTAGGGCATTTATTATCATTTAATTTAAAGAAGAGTTAAAAGTGCTAAATTAAAGTTTTCATAACTAAAATATTTTTAATTTAGCGTAATACATATGAAATAAACGACTATAAATATTCATTATAAAGTTAAAAATATTTCCTACATAATGTTATTTTATTTATAATTTTTAGACATTAAATAAATAAATTTATTTATAATACAATTATAATGTAGTAATTACCCTATTAATAAAAGATTACAATAATTGATATTATAAATACTAAAACAAAAGTAATTTGAGACTTATGATTAATTAAACTAATTTAATAGGTTAATATGACAAGTTAGGGTTGATTATATAATTTTTTTTCAAAGTAATGATGCTATTATGATTAAAAAATCAAATATCAAATAGTAACAAAATTGACAAAAAATAGTTTTTAAAACAAATATTATATTATTAATTGATATAATAGTTCTAAAAATCTAAGGTTCAGGCAAAAGTCATATATAATAATATATATGACATTAATGAACCAATTGGGATTTTATTGGAATTTTATTGTATCTTTATTAACCATATAATATAAAAATACAAAGAGACATGGTAAATGTCAAACTATTTAACTAAGAGTTAAATCTAAAAGTTAAGGTAAATATGGGGACCTAAACCCATCTAAAACATATTGGTTGAGACTTTTTCAACCCATCCCATCCTTATCTTCTAAATAAATAAATTTTTATCGATTAGAAACCGAAAATGATTTTAGTATAAAATAATATTTCATACTTTTCCTTAAGTGACCCTCACCTCTCTTATAAAAGGGTACTTCTCCAACTCTTAATTTCACACCTCCAAAGCCTTTTGGCTGGGCCAACCCCTACACAAATATCCTCCCAAATATCATCCTTTTATTCTAGAGGCCTTAATTTTTTCATAAAGCCAACATATGGATCCATTTTGATCAAATCAAAAGGAAGAACCTGAAGAAGTGGTAAATATTTCATCACATCTTTCAAGTTATTTTCTTCTTCCACATCCTCTGTCTTTGTTGTTTTCATTATAAAATAATAACTACAGTATATTCTATATAATTTTTTTATTATAAAAACTGTAAAACCATATTAATTATTATATGCATCTTAAAATTGAAAATGTCACCATACGTTCGTGCGTACAGATTACTGTCTCCACGTCGTGGTGTAGTTTGTTATTCAAACTCTTCATTATTTTGATAGGTATAACAATTAGTGCAACTGATGTAAATAATAAATATAACATGTTAATTATTCTTTATATATTATATAACATCCAATTACATACGATTTCTCCATCAATATAATGATTTTGTTGCTCGTGCGTACGTACAGATTTTCGTCTCCACGACGTGATGAGATTCATTTCCATGTTCACCATTCAACGATGATTATAAAATATATATCATTAATAAGTATGTAATATATGACATAATACCGATACTGGAGATATATATATATATATATATGTACTTAAATATATCTTATTCACTTAGTTTTGTACAATATAATATGAAAACAGAAACAACGTTTATGCGTACGTATGGCCGACCGTCTCCATAAACAGTGTTTTCAATTTCATATATATATGTCTATTATACATATTTAGATTCTAAATATATATTATATAAAAATAATTTTTTATATTCTGGATTTATTTAAATCATGATCTAAGTGATACAATCAAGAGTAACAAGTTAAAACACATACGACAAATAAAGTGATTATAACCTAAAATGTTAGTTTAATATGGAAAATATTATTAAATGGGTAGTATAAAGTCATAAATGAATCATTAATGATATCATAAATATTAATATGGTTATGGTATAATTTAATAACATACTATGTTCATTACACTAAAGGATAAACATACCCTTGACTAATAGAAAGTGCATGGTAAGGGTTAATTCCTCAATCTCATCATTATCTGAGATTGTCTATGTTTAAGTATCTAATGGGACATATTTTTATCAATGTCCATGTTTCATAAAATAGTTTTCAATGGTATTATTTTTAGGAGACTTTTTTTTACTAAAACATCATTTTAAATGTTTCAAATATTTATTCTTCTAAATCATTCTCATTAATGTCCATGTTTTCAAAATCGTTTTTAAAGATTTATTTGTATGGACATGATTTTTTTAAAAGTTAATTTCTTTCAAAAGTATCTAATTGGTATGAGATACTTTGATTCAAAAATTTCTTTAAATTTCTTGTTTTCTAAATTGTGTGACTTTTATATTTTTTAAAGAAAAATGGATATTTCCCTCAATGATTTTTATAAATAAATTTCATCTGTATCAACATCCGTTGATGGGTTTTAAACTTGTTTGAAGTTGATTTATTATGATACCAATATTCCATACTATATCAAAGGTTTTGTTATATGTTTGACTATGGATGTGTTATTTTTATAACATTCATGTTTTATGGATAAATTATAGACATTTCATATGCTAGTTTTAATACGAATGTTTATGTTATGTTTAAACATTTTCATATGAAAAATACATTAGACTTAGTAAGTGATGGGTGGAGCCCGCTATAGATCCTCAATGCATCAGTTGGTCTAATTAGACAAACTATTGTCATAACACAAGGGATTGACAAAATAATATTTTTAGTATTGGAACAAAGCCTTGACTATGTGGTTATGATGTCTGGAATTAGGCATTCCATCATTGTGAAAGTGGTTATTGATATTTCATGTTAATATTCTACACGTTGAATATCCATGTGAATAAGTAAATAACATTATTTTATTATATATTTTCCATATTATGCTGATGATTATTTTTCAAATGCTTTTGTTTTAGTCTTATACATTCCTTTAAATGTTCATGCTTATTTATGAATGTTCTTTCATTATTTTTATCCTTATTGAGAATCTGAGATCACCCCTTTCTAGGTTTTATTTTTCCTAGGATGTAATGAAGTATTTTATGACTGACTTGCAGTGTTAGTCTGAGGTGATATGAGTGTGTTCTATGGAAACAATGTTGTTGTAGTTCATCATTTTATGATGTAATGTAAACCTTATTAATGTATCTAGTACTTCCAAGGCTACTAAACTGATCAGTCTATCGAGACTTGATTCCATGTAATCATGCCAATGTGTTAAAATAATTCACCGAATCTGGGGTTCTGCGGTCAGGGAGTTACAATTCTTCCAATGTGTTTTATTGACATAAATAAAAAATCCAATTTTAATCATATAAAGATGAATTTTTCTAATAGACAGTTCTTTTGAATTTGAATGGAAGATATTATTTAAAACTAAATATTGAAAAATTCACAAATATTGTATGAAAAAATAAAATAAAATTTTGGATTTATTATATAAAATTTCAATTAGTTGTGTATTCTCAGTATTTTTTATAAGTTTATTTTTTTGATGAATAGTTCATAAAAATGGGTTTTAATTGAAAACAACTGCTTTATCTATGTATTTATAGTGTATAATTATATATTTAAAATTCTATAGGAAAATTATATCAACAATGTATAATTTATTCTATTTTAGCTAATTTGAATGATGATCACATTGAAATTAAATATAGAAACAATTCAATCTTCGGAACATTTTACTCTAAAACCGCATTTCCCCTTCCATCTATGGGGTTAGTTTTTAATTAAATTAAGACACTTATGTCATTAGAATTTCAAAAATTGGATTCCATATTTGGAGTCAGAATAATTTAAAATTTCTAGTATTGTCAACTACAATTTTGAAAAAAAATGTCAGTGAAAGTGAATAAAATTATTTATCATGATTTTGGTAAAAGTGAGTTTACTAAGTGTTTCAAATTTATTGTCAAGGGGCCAATTTACCTAAAAAATTATACAAATCAAATTTTATGGAAATAAATAAATAATATATATTTTTTATAAAATTTGGTTCATTATTTGAGGAACATGAAGTATGGGTGACACCCAATAATGTCTTTATTTGTTTATTTACATGAATTCCACTTCTACTCCACTCCATAATGGCACTCATGACCCTCACTTATTCACAACTGTAAAAACATCTTTTTTCATAAATGATCCAAAATAAACTCCCAAAATTCCCAATCTTATCATAGAATCCTCAATTTCATCATAAATAAATATAACAATATCCTTTGGTTTAAAAGAAAAGGAGTTACACAAACAAGAGGTAACGATCTTCAATGAGAAATTTTGTTTTGTTTTGGTCTACACCACCTAAATTATTCTTTTTAAATTTTTATATAATAATATCTGTATCATAAATATACAAGGATATTTTTTGTTAAATTTTCTGACCTCAACAAACATATAATTTTATCAAATGGGAAATGAAATCATCATTCATGTGTATGGTGAACTACAATATCATGAAACAACATTGTTTATTTTACCTTTACTGCATCTTATTGATTTTCATTATGATGGGCATAATATTTTTTATATTATATATATTATATTAATAATTAGTTCATATGTTTTAAATTTTTATATAATAAATACAATCATGATTTCTATTTTATGGGAATATGAAAACATAATTTGTGGATGTGTGGAATACATCCTCCGCCAAGTGATAACATATGATCAAACTTTACATGGATTATTGTAAGCGTTGTTTTATAGAAAATATATTATATAAATGACATATTAATTATTATAATTATTTAATTATGTCACCCGAATGGCCCAAAGGCCTTCATTTTTATTGATTTTTGATAACCGCCCTTTCAAGGGATGAGGGGGAACCTTGACAAGTCCCTTAGTCATAGAGATTACATAGCCTATATTCTTAGAGAATTACATTACCCAAAGGTCTTAAGGAATTCAACCAGAATTTGTAAAAGGAATCACCACCCCCAACATTTACTTCTTGATAATAGCTCTCCCCCTTTGTATGGCCATATTGCTAGGCTTCTTGTGCAAGAACAGGCTGGTCCCAATGGAAAAGCCATACCCTCTCATTTTGACAAATCCATTTGGTTTTTCACTGGTGAGTGCACTTGCTCTCAATCCTCTTCTGGGGCCGTTACTTTTCTGTAGAGTCTCTTTGGGGAAACTGCAATGGTCTTGTAGCCGAATGGCCCTAAAGGTGGCCCAAAATCCTTATTGACCCGATGGCCTGGGTGGCCTGAAGTCCTTACGGACTCCAAGACCAAACCGGTGGCCCAAGGTGAATAGTTCCAGCTGCTATAGTAGAAAACGGTACCTACAAATGTAACCGATATAGTGCCAGCTACTGTAGAGCAACAGTACTACTACAACACTGCTATGAATACCTCCTATAGTACCCCTGAATTATTCCTCCACCTGGTTTCTGACCCGGGTCTCGTGGATGCACTTAAGGATCCCTCACAAACTAGGCCGAGGCTCATGTGCATGAAGTAATTATGTAACAACCTAGGTACTTATAGATAATTCATTTTCATTTCAATTAATTTTTATGAATATGATATTAATTTTACATTATAGGGTATTCCATGTTCGATATCATACATAACATGAAAAATGTGTCTCTATAAAATATTATATTGCACACAACATTGAGTTATATCAAAAAGATGTATAATAATATTATTATTATAAATGGTATTAAATGCATAGCCGTTTTATTTGCATGAATGAATATAACTAACTATAATATGATTATATATTTTTATTAAATGTCTTTAAATTTATCCTATAAATTTTAGAGGCCTATAATAAGAACGAATACAATTTTAAGCATGAAATACTATAATATATTTTGAAAGATAGTTTTAACACATTTTTATGGAGAACCTTATTTACATCTACTTTTTCACTTTTCTATGTTCAATTTGAAAAAACAATCTACTTATTTAAAATAAGAAAATCAAAATTAAATTTTAATAAAATTATGGTTTTTTTTATATTGTTAAATTTTTACTAAATAGTGAAAAATAATACATTTTAATTCAAAACTCCCTTTTTTATATTTTATTTATATTGTTAGGTTGTACTTATAATATTTTTAAAGTGTAATTAGATTATGTTTTTATTATTTAATTCAATTTTGGTCATTGAATATAATTTATCTTTTTAATTAGACATAATAACATGTCAATCAAATGACATTTATTACTATTTGGAAACCCACTTTTTGGTTTTGACAATGAGAATTAATTTTAAATTAATTTCTACCACTTATGTGATTTGAATTTGGAAAAAATGGATTCCATAATTTATTTTAGGTGGTCCAATGTTTTTATATAGTTACATTTTATCATTAGATATTATGAACAGTAACATGAGTAATTATTTTATTTACCTTCGTTAAAGGATAAATATAGTAAATAAGGGAAAAAATAAAACTATAATAATATTAATTTACCCTGAAACGTGTTATAATGCTATTAGAAGAGATATATCAGACCATTTTATTTACCTTATTAATGAATAATTTAAATAAATGAGATTATAAATATTAAAATAACTTAATTTTGAGTCTTTCTATTCAATCCACTAATTTTATGGATGATTATGACTTGTTATCTATGAATTAATGAGGTTTTTTTTTCAAAATAATCAAATATTTATGGATTTTTTAGAAAGGAGTTATATGAATAGTATAAAATTGTAATAAATGAGTTTTTAAACAAATACTATTTTATTAAATGATATAATAGAATTAAAAATATAATATCATCAAAAATTACATAAATAATGTTGTAAATGTTATTAGTGATTCCCTTGAGGTTCTGTTGGCATTTTATGGTAACTGTACTAACTATATAATATGAATATAAAATAGGATGTGGTAAGGGTTAAATTAGTTAACTAAGGGTAAAAGCTTAACGATAAGGTTAGACATGGGTCCAAACTTATCCAAAACTTATTAGTTGATATCATTTAGAACAATCCTCATCTTATATTATAATTAAATTAGTTTTGGTCCATTTGAAATAGAAATTCAGTTTATAATAAAATGATCTTTATAGACATTCCTAAAGTACCCCTCCTCCCTCTCATAAAAGGCCACCAAATCTAACCCCTTATGCACATCACCAAAGCCCCATGGTTCATCCAAAATTTACTCATACAATCTCCTAAAATCCCATTATTCTTTCGAGATGCCTTACTTAAGGAATAAGGAAAATCAAGATTTTTTTTGGCTCAAATCAACGGGGGTTACATTTTAGAGGTAGCCTATTCTCTAAAGTTCCTTCCCATTTTTTACTTTTACACTCTCTAGTATATTCATATTATATGATTAAATAACCACACAAGTATCCAAAATACACTAGTATTTTTTTATTATATGGATTAAAATGACCCATACACACACTTCCATTTAATGGATTTAGAATATACTATTTATGTGGATGTCGAACAACTGCCACACGAAACGATGATTGTTCAACTATCTTTTACTGCCTCCCATGGTGGAAATTATGACAGAACTATATTTATATATGATATATTTTAGATAAATTCTGTCTCTATTCTTCTTATTTTTTATTTCAATAAAACATTTATTATTTCTATAATGTGTAAATACGATATATCATTTGAGAAATTGATGACTACCGCCCCCTCAAAGTGATATGACTCATTAATTCCATACATGGAACATATAAAGGATGGAATTAATAAATTATGTAACATATATATCATATTATATTATTATGGAATTATAATAAACCTATGTGTCATTTTGTTTTCATATTTTTTATATGAAAAATAAATGAATGTGGCGTTAATGCGTACGTAAGGCTTACCGTCTCCATGAACAGTGAATTTATTTATTATCTTCAATGATATTTACTATTAGAAATACAAATATACTAGGTATATATGATATATAAATGATTAATATCATTTTGTAGATAATTTTATTTTTACCACATGAACAATTTGTAATTTTAATAAGTTCCTCTTCGACTCAAGTGCCAAATATCGACAAAAATGACCAATTCTGACATAAATAAAAATTAAATTTTTACAACTTGTTAATATGTGATATAAATTTATTAATATACTATTTTTTTTTTAAAAAGTATAATTTTACTTATGTTTATTATTCTGTAAGAACAAGGAACAAACGTGATGAGTCAGACACAAGGTAGTGGACTTCGTCTAAATCTCCGTTAATTGAGGAATGTTTTGATAATATACACTTCCTTCCCTTACACAGTTTATAATAGACCTATTTTAATTTTACATTCACTCTAAGGGAATAATTTATCAAGGAATAATTTTACAAAATTAAAAAAGGAATTTTTTATATATGTGGCGATAATGACCCCTCATTCACTGTAATCATTATTTGGATTCCAAAATAATAAATAATGTTTTTAAAAGGAAAAGAAATACCTTATTCCATTTTTTGGTTGTTTATGCATTGAAAATGGTTTCTGAAATGGATTGATAATTTCAATATATTGAAATGATTTCTTGTGATTGAAAATGAAATGATATTAGTAAAATTTTGATAATTGCAATATTTTATGTGTTATGATTATAAATGGTACATGGAAATTTGACGGGTGGTTACATGATAAAACAAAGATGGGTTGTTATATGATAAACCGAAAGAAAGGAGGTTCTCTAATAATCAATGTATGAGAGGTTACGTTTTAAACTCTAATGCATTGGGTATGAAATACGTTCATATGGATATTCCGTTTAGTGATATGTGTGGAAGACGACTGTATTGTTATTCCATTAAAGTATGTTTATGTCCCAAGTTACCTTATATGCTATATGATAATTTATATTGTATTTAATGTAAAATATTTGTTACAAGAAGGGTAGGAAATGTTCTTATATTCAGTGATGTTCTTTTTCTACATAATTAAGTTGAAAAGATTACTTTAGGATAAAGTATTTATGGTTTACATGTTGTTTTAGAAAAATAACTATTTTCCTTTTTTATGTATCCCTTACTACGTTTTTATGCTCATACCATGTTTTAAAATGTTTATTAACTGGACATAATGATTAATATGTTCAATTATGTGATCATGGAAAATTTATACAATTTAATAAAAGGAAACTAAAAATGTTTCTTTTGTAAAGAGTTTTTGTTTTCTAAAAAAATCGATAGTGAGTTGAAGTGTATACTTGTAATATTCAAGTTTTTAAGTATATGATATGAAAAAATTATTGAAATATATATACATGACATGATTCCCAATTTGAATTATTTACCTAATTCATGATTTTTTAATTTTTATGGATGGGGTGTTATAGTTGGAATCATTGGTTTGTTTACACAACATTGGGAGTTATAATATTATTAATAGAATAAACCTAAAATATTTTTATATTATGGTAAAATTAAAATGATATAAAATTTGATCATTACCACATTAAATTATATAATATATTTTTGTTATGAATGGTTTTCCATGGAGGAAACTCAACAGTTATGATGGGAAGGCATACATAGAGAAAATCCTTCCAAATCAACATCAAAAGATGGTTGGAATCACAATTGAACAGTTTTTTGTAATGATGGATAAGTTATCTTAGGTGAAAAATGGTGGTTGTGTTAATAGATGATATTTAGGTATATTCTGAATTTTATGAGGATTAAAAAAGTTATTTAAAGAATGTATTGCAAACATTAATGGAAAATATATTGTAAACGAAATTCAACAAGTGTGAGTTTTTGTTGTAGAGAATTTAATTCATAGGTTATATTATTTCTAACTATGTAATTACTATTAACCATTCTAAAAAAAGTTTTGATTATGATTGGCCAAGAATATCCAATATCATTGAGATCAATAGTTTTTCTGGTATTTCGTGCTTTTATCAATGGATTTTTAAAAAAAATTCCCGATTATCTAGCCCACATAATAAGTTAACTTGATAAGGTGATAAATTCATCTGGAAAAAAGAATGTGATAATAACGACCCATACTTTACATACATTGTTATTACTTCAAAAGTTAAGCACACTTATTACAACATATAACAAAACCATTAATGGACCATACAGATATAGTGTCTTTAGAAACTAGGAAGCATAAACCACTGATTCTTAAATCTTCTACATTGTCTCCCATTTATTTCATCATATCTAGAATCCCTTTATGGCATATCCTACAAAATACCCTTCTTCATGACCTAGGGAACGAAAACATACAATAGGGTGAGCTCAAATGCTCAGTAAGGGTAAACAAAAGAAATATCAATCACATCATAAGAACATATCATTTTAGAAATGTTAATCCGCAAAAGGGATCATAATTTCATAACATGGGATAAATAATAGTAGTGAAATGTAGTCCCAATAATCATAACATAAAACATGAAACTTTAGGTCTTACACACATAATCATAGAGAATCATTTCTTAGTAGTCAAGACTGTAGAGACGCGAAGCTTGATGTACATGGACATTACATCACTTTTGCAGAATACTTAATACATAACAAAAAAAATACAAAAGGATCGTAATAGTTTAGTGTCTTTGGAGACTCGGAATATAAACAACTAATCATGTTGAATGATCTTCAACATCTCCCATAATGATCTTCCCCTTTTTGTTTCCTTACCTTAAACCATTCTTTATTTCTTGGGAAAAATAAAACATAAAAGGGAGAGCTCAAATGCTCATTAAGGTCAAACATAGAGAACACAAAACAATCCATAAACATTTGAAAGTAAAAACTTGAACATGAAATATAAACATTAAAACATTCAGCAATGTCATAAATCATGGAATTATGTAAGGCATATATCATAAAAGAACATCAATCATGATAAAATAGCATGGGAATAAAACATGTAATTGTGGAAACCATTAAGCACATGATATGATTTCCATAGTAGCCAAGGCATTGCTGCCAAGACCATCTTAGTGGACAAAGTCCCTTTCTGAATCGAGTTCACTCCTCATTCTAGACCTGTATTACTAAACCGGTTTAACTTTCCGTTCTATCCATGTATATATCATGAGATATTAATCTTTACCCAATGCATTGTGTTTAGATATAGGTCCCACCCATCTCATAATGAAATCATTTTTACTTGTGCCGCAAAATAAACTGAAAACATTCATCATAACCCAAAGAATAAAATGGGTTTTATAAACATCATCCCATCATCACATAATCCATATAAAACAAATGGATATTTCATCATAAGAAAATTTAAACCATGTAAATCATAGAGACATTATACAAGAAACATACACATATAAAGTAATGTCATCTTAGATGGAAAATGGTTTTGATAAAACACTTGAAATGAATTATGGATAAAAATATCCTTTATTCATAAAAATCATTTTCATTTCACAATATTCGATGAAATATTAAATGGAAATTATTTTTTTGAAAATAGTAATGAAATATTTTGGAGTAAGCTACATGAAAAAATGTCTTTATAAAACCGTAAAAATCCTTTCATGCCGTATACATTAAAAAAACATTCTTCTCGTACTTTTGTTGAAAAAGTCAAAAAGTACCTTGTAGGGTAAATAAAAGAACGATTCCTTCCATATCATTGGGTAAAAGAAAAAATGGGTAAAAATGACTTTAAATATACATGAAAAAGTTTTTTGGAAACATGGACATGGATGATAACAATAACCCCAGTAAATACTTACGAATAAACAATCTCGGATAAGAACGAGACTGGAATAGTTTTCCCTTACCTTAGGTCCGATATGATTTCTATGGATCCGAACCTCCGGTATAATGATTGAAATAATGTCATTGACTTATTTGATAATCATATTCGTTGTTATGATATCATATATGTTTCACTTATGTCTTTATATAACTCGTTCTTTTGTAAATTCCATGTTAAAGTAGCGTTTTGGTTAAATCATTTCATTTGTCATTCGTGTTTTGACTTGTAATTATTCATATGATTAATTAGATCTTGATTAATTAATTCCATAATATAAAACATTATTTATATATAATATATATTCAGAATATACATATATATAATAGATCGATAAATGGAAAGAAATACACCGTTCATAGAGACGGTAGGTCGTACGTACGCATGAACGCTGTTTTCGTTTCCTTATTGAGTTGAATGGAATTAAGTAGATGACATACATATATATATGTATATATATATAAATCTAGTAGCTTTATAATGTCATATATTTCATTATTATTTCTTATATATACTTTATAATCATTCTGAAATGGTTAACATGGAGAATGAATCTCATCGCGTCGTGGGGACGGTAGTCCGTATGTATGCATGACCGATGATATCGTTCCCATAATTATTTAATTGAATTGGAGAGGATGATAAAATATATCATAATAATTATTATTTTATAATAACTATGTATAGTTATTCTTTACACCATTATACATATCCATGTAAGGTGGTGTTGGAAAAACAGATTACACCACAGCGTGTAGACGGTATTCTTTCCGTACGCACGCGTGGTGATTTCGTTTTCTGTAGGATGGATAGATGGTGAAATAGGGTTGTTTCATACATATAATAACATATAATTATATTAGTGATTCTTATGTTATTACTTAATAATGATAAAACTAAATAAGAAAAAGTAGAAGAAGAAATAATGTTGAAAGAATCGGTAACGGACATTACCTCTTCTTTGAAGCGTCTTTTTAAGACCTCCTCTTAGGGAACTAAAATTTGTCTTTGAAGAATACCAGGACCACTAGAATGTATCTAGGGAAGTGGAGAAGAGAATTTGGTAGGGGTTGGCCGAGCCTGAAGGCTCAAATTGGTGTGAGGAAGGGAGGGAGGAGGTGCCCTTTTATAAGGGAGGAGAGGGGCACCTTTGGAATAACTAAAAATATTATTTTATTATAAAGTCATATTCGGTTTTTAATAGCTCCAAATTGATTTATTTAGAAGCTAAGGTGGGGATGGGTCGGAATCCATTCATCCAATATAATTTAGACAAGTTTAGGTCATTATATTAACCTTAACGTTTAGTTTTAACTCTTAGTTAATTAGATTGACATTTACCATGTCACTTTGTATTTTAATATTATATAGCTAATAAACTTACCATATACATCAAAGAGACCCCAAGTGGTCCATTAATGATAAAACTATCATGATATAAGTATCTTGGAAGAACCATAGATTATTAAGAATATAATAACAATTAATAATATAATATTTGTTTTAAAAACTATTTTATGTCAATTTTGACACTATTTAGTAATTGATTTTTGTGAAAATCATAACATAGTTATTAGTTAGAAAAAAGTTAATTAAATCGATACTAACATGTCATATTAACATTGATAATTATTGTAATTCATAAAAAGTCTCAAATTACATTTATTTGGGTATTTATAACATCAATTATGTCAATATCTCATTAATATGATAATTACTACATCATCATTGTGTCATAAATAAATTAAATTATTTTAAATCAAAAAATTCCCAATAAAATACCATTATTTAGGAAATATTTTTTTCGTTCTAATTCATATTTATAGTCGAATTTATCTTATGTATAACCTGATATTAAAAATGATTTAATTATTAAACATTGATTTTAACTATTTTATCCCTTCTTTAAATAAATTAATAATAAATGTCCTAATCTAATCCAAGTGGGCCTAAATGGTCATATTTTATTCATAAGGTTGTTATCGGCCGAATTAAACTTATCCAATAGAATTAGTACATGTTTTAGGGTAATAATAATATCATTTTTACCCTTAATTACCGTATTTACTTTTAACCGTGGTAAAAATAAAGTAAAAAGTTACTATTCACCAAAAGTTATTTTCATCTAATTGAACCACATTTTAGTCTTTGATATTAACTGTGTCTCTCAGATTTTCGAAATTCCAGTCATAGAAGTGGTAAAATTATGTTTTATGAAAAATTCATTTTTTTAACTACCACTTAGTGGTTTCACTATTCATCAAAAAATGAGTGTTTCTAGAAAAATATCAAAAATTATGCCTAATATATATTTGATATTCTGAACTCAAAAATTATTTCTATTTTACCAAATTCAAAACATATCAGTTGCATTAATTAATTTAAAAATTAATTCTCATCGTCAAAACAAATAGTGTGTTCTTAAGAGATAATAACTATCAAAATATTGACACTTGTTTATGTCTGGTTTAAATGTGAAATTACATCCAATGACCAAAATTTTTATTAAATTGTAAAAATATATTGCAAATATACTTTAAAACCACTCAAATTAATAATTTATCACTATTAATTATTTCGATTAAAAAGGTTGTTTTTAATTAAAATTTATTAATTTTCACTATTCCTCAGAAAATGAAAGTTATCCAAAAAGTACCAATATTTCACCCTAAGATAATTTTGATATTCCGAATCCAAAAATGATGTCTATTTTAAAAGATAAAATATATAAAATTCGAAAAGTGGGTATTACTATTCATAAGGGCTAGTTCATAATAATATTATAATAATATCTCGTTTAGTGAAACTCGGTATTGTGTACTACACACGCTATCGAGGAAGGTCGTGATTGCGTGTAATGCAAGGAAAGTCAAGGATGCGTGTTGTGCAATCTCCTTTTGGTGTAGCATACAACACAAGACATTAATGAAATTAAAAATAATATTTTTCATAAAATATCGAGGTGTTACATTCAACCCCCCCTTAAAATGAATTTCACCCTCGAAATTCGTCGGGGTTATAAATGGTTTACTACTCGAAAGTTTCTTTAATAGAAACCCAACTCATAAAAAGGAATACCAAAACATTTCTTTAAAATCTAAAGTATGAAACGTAACGGTTACCCAAATTAACTCATCACTGGGTTTCTATGTAGCAGAACATAGGTGAAAATATGGATATGGAAGAAAAATATAACCATAAAGTTATGATGGAGAGTGGTAGAGAACATGGCTTTGAAAAATCCAACAATCACAAAGCCATAAATTTGTGATGATCTAAGGTACCATCTGATTCATCGGATATAAGAGCACTAGGACAACATTTTTGGTTTTCACGATCATTTCCCTAAAGTTAATGAAATTGGAATTATAAGAAATACTTTCGTGATTTTGGTATAGTCTCACCATTGGTCGTTATTTGGAAAATTTCCACTTCATCTCTTAAAGAAATGATGTTGAATTTTTCATTCTTGATGTGTTAGAAGATCATGTGATAGAATGATGGGTCATTCCATCTGTCTCAAACAAAAGGTTAGAAATGTTATCAAAAAATACATAAGTCCATCTGTAGTGAGATTATTCATATATGGTTCCTAAAATGGACTTATATTTCATATATCATCCTTTTTAATATAATAAAACTAGTTTCTACTAAATAGGGACTTCATGTAGGCCAGTGGTAAGCGATAAAGGCCAGTCGCACTTTAGTTGTGGGTTCGATTACCACAACCTTGTCCGACGCAATGGGTTTTCACCCGTCCTGAAGGTTGTCCTTTTTCTAAAACTACATTACTATAAAATCCCATAAATAATATCAAAAAAAATTCTATCCATAAACAATACTAACTTATGTCCAACATAATCCATTCCAATCTTTAGGCTTATCTAAAATACTTCGGTCCAAGCTCATAGTATAATGAAAATGATTACTTGGAATGTCACATAACAATCACGTGAATGCCATCATTTATCGCCCATATATCATAAGATATATCTTGTTGGTCAAATTACAAACATGTGAATACCTTAATCATGTATTCTCTTATAAAATGAATACCCATTTAACCTTAGTGAAAACATGAATGCTGTCAATAGTTAACTCTTTCCACATACCAAAATCCCAAAATTTCTATATACTCAAACCATGATATCACTTTGTCCTTATATCAGTAATGAGCTCATGAATACTGTCAAACATTTCATTTTCTCTTTATCCCTTCATTATGCAGATATCACCTTCTTTCCAAAATATTTGATTCACTTTTCATGGTTACCGGTACCATAAAATTATTGAAAACAACAATAGACTAATACAAAAATATTCTAATACACCATAAAAGTACCTCAACAACATTATTCTAGAATACCAATACATAAACACTTAAATCCATCATCTTCAATGATTGTCCTAGAATAAGTCTTTCCTTGATTTAGAAGTAACTTTTTAGGTCAGGGCATTGAGTTGGGTAATGCCCATGTTCTCCACAAATAAGACTTTGAACTCCATAAGAGTTTGTCACTCTATGACCCTTTTCTCCATACAGATAACATCTGTCCCACCATTTGAGGTATTCCTCAAGGTTCTTCTTCCATTCTTTATAAATCTCAATGTTCTTTTCATTTTTCTCCTCAACATGCGATCATGCATAAAAGTCTATCTTCCTCTTATTTGATTAATTAGGCATACCACTAAATTTCAACTTGTTAATCATATATCATGGTGAGTGATTCGGCATAATCACAATATCTTTCTTTCTAGGAAATATGCCATTTTGTTGCTCATAGTCACAAATTTTTCCATTGGATTCAATGTTAACCAAATTTCTTCTGGTTCCCTCCATTGACTAAAACAAAAAAAGAATTCTATGAGAGGAAAAAATCATACCAGGAAAATAACATTATCAAGGGGGAGTACCTTAAATATCTAACATCTTAGGTTCAATTCTAATATCGTTACCGTAGTTCTAGGACTATATCCTATACGTATACTTATCCTTAGGAACATACCTAGACATACCTTAGAAATATCTCTAGGGATCTCACTAACATTTTCGCATCCTAGTTTCCAAAGGTTGACTAAACCTTTCCTCTGATACAAACTGTAGAGACCCGAAGCCTGACGTACATGGACATTACATCACATTTGCGGAATAATTAATACATAACAAAAAAACACATAAGGAACGTAATAGTTTGGTGTCTTTGGGAACTTGGAATATAAACAACTAATTATGTTGAATGATCTTCAACATCTCCCATAATGATCTTACCCTTTTTTCCCTTACCTAAAACCTTTCTTTACTTCCTGGGGAAAATAAAACATAAAAGGGTGAGCTCAAATTCTCAGTAATGGAAAACATAGAGAACACAAAACAATCCATAAACATTTGAACCCAAAAACATAAACATGAAATATAAACATTATAACCTTGAGCAAAGACATAAATCATGGAAGTACGTAAGTAGTTTATCATAAAGGAACTTCAATCATGATAAAATAGCATGGGAATAAAACATGTAATTGTGGAAACCATTAAGAACATGATATGATTTCCATAGTAGCCAAGGCATTGCTTCCAAGACCATCTTAGTGGACAAAGTCCCTTTCTGAATCGAGTTCACTCCTCCTTCCAGTCCTGTATTACTGAACTAGTTTAACATGCCATTCCAGCCATGTCTGTCTCATGAGATATAAATCTTTACCCAATGAATTGGAGGGAGATTGAGGTCCCACCCATCTCATAATGAAATCATTCTTACTTGTACCACAAAATAAACTAAAAACATTCATCATAACCCACAGAATAAAATGGGTTTCATAAACATCATCCCATAATCACATAATCCATATAAAACAAATGGATATTTCATCATAAGAAAAGTGAAACCATGTAAATCATAGAGATATTATACAAGAAACATACACATCTGAAGTAATGTCATCTTAGATGGAAAATGGTTTTGATAAAACACTTGAAATGAATTCCTGAGAAAAATATCCTTTATTCTTCAAAATCATTTTCATTTCACAAAATTCCATGAAATTTTAAATGAGACTTATTTTGTTGAAAATAGTCTTGAAATCTTTTGGAGGAAGCTTCATTAAAAAATGTCTTTTTAAAACCGTAAAAATCCTTTCATGCCGTATACGTTAAAAAAACATTCTTCTCGTACTTTTGACGAAAAAGTCCAAAAGTACCTTGTAGGGTAAATAAATGAATGATTCCTTCCATACCATTTGGTAAAAGTAAAAATGTTTAAAAAAGACATTAAAAATACATGAAACCATTTTTAGGAAACAAGTACATGGATGATAACAATAACCCCAGTAAATAGTTACGAATAAACAATCTCAGATAAGAATGAGACTTGAATAGTTATCCCATACCTTAGGTCTGATATGCTTCGTATCGATCCGAACCTCCTGTATAATGATTTAAATAATGTCATTGACTTATTAAATAATCATATTTATTGTTACATTATCATATATGTTTCACTTATGACTTTATATCACCCATTCTTTTGTAAATTCCATGTTAAATTAGCGTTTTCGGTAAAATCATTTCATTTGTCCTTCGTGTTTTGAATTGTAATTATTCATATGATTAATTAGATCATGATTACATAATTACAGAATATAAAAAATGTTTTATTTATAATATATATTCATAATATATATATATATATATATAATAAATTGATAAATGGAATGAAATACACCGTTCATGGAGACGGTAGGCCGTACGTACACATGAACGCTGTTTTCGTTTCCTTGTTGAGTTGAATGGAATTAAATAGATGACATACATATATATATATATATATACATAAATATATTAGGTTTATAATGTCATATATTTCATTATTATTTCTTATATATACTTTATAATCATTCTTAAATCGTTAACATGGAGAATGAATCTCATCGCGTCGTGGAGACGGTAGTCCGTACGTACGTACGAGCGATGATATCGTTCCCATAATTATTGAATTGAATTGGAGAGGATGATAAAATATATCATAATAATTATTATGTTATAATAACTATTTATAGTAATTATTTACACCATTATACCCATCCAAGTAAGGTGGTGTTGGAAAAACAGATTACACCACGGCGTGGAGACGGTATTCCGTACGTACGCTCGCGCGGTGATTTTGTTTTCCGTAGAATGGATAGATTGTGAAATAGGGTTCTTTAATACATAGAATAACATATCAGTATATGAGTGATAATGATTTTATTACTTCATAATGAAACAACTAAAGAATAATTAGTAGAATAAGAAATAAAGTTGAAAGAATCGGTAACAGACATTACCTCTTCTTTGAAGCGCCTCTTTGGGACCTTCTCTTACGACACTAGAATTGGTATCTAAAGAAGACCAGGACCTCTAGGATGTTTCTAGGGAAGTGGATAAGTGAATTTGGCAGGTTTTGGCCGGGATTGAAAGCTCAAATTGGTTTGAGGAAGGGAGGGAGGAGGTGCCATTTTATAAGGGATGTGAGGGGCACCTTTGGAATAACTAAAAATATTATTTTATTATAAAGTCATATTCGGTTTTTAATAGCTCGAAATTGATTTATTTCTAAGCTAAGGTGTGTATGGGTCTCAATCCTATCATCCAATAGAATTTAGACAAGTTTAGGTCATTATATTAACCTTAAATTTTAGTTTTAACTCTTAGTTAATTAGATTGACATTTACCATGTCACTTTGTATTTTTATATTATATAGCTAATAAACACACCATATACATCCAAGAGACCCACAAGTGGTCCATTAATGATAAAACTATCATGATATAAGTATCTTGGCCGATCGTTAGATTTTTTGGAATATAATAACAATTAATAATATAATATTTGTTTTAAAAACTATTTTATGTCAATTTTGACACTATTTGGTAATTGATTTATGTAAAAATCATAACAGAATTATTAGTTAGAATAAAGTTAATTAAATCGATACTATCATGTAATATTGACATAGAAAATTATTCGAATTCATTAAAAGTCTCAAATTACATTTATTTGGGTATTTATAACATCGATTATGTCTATATTTCATTAATAAGATAATTATTTCATCATCATTGTTTCATAAATAAATTAAATTATTTTAATTCTAAAAATTAAAAATAAAATACTATTATGTAAGAAATATTTTTTTCTTTCTATGTCATATTTATAGTTGAATTTATCTTATGTATAACCCTATATTAAAAATTATTTAGTTATTAAACGTTGATTTTAACTACATTAACCCTTCTATAAATAAATTAATAATAAATTTCCTAATCTAATCCAAGTGGGCCTAAATGATCAATATTTATTACTAAGGTTGTTTTTTGCCGAATTACACTTATCCAATAGAATTAAGACATGTTTTAGGGTAATAATAATATCATTTTTACCATTAATTACCCTATTTACTTTTAACCGTCGTAAAAATAAAGTAAAAAGTTACTATTCACCATAAATTATTTTAATCTCATTGAACCACATTTTAGTCCTTGATATTAACCGTGTATCTAGGATTTTCGAAATTCCACTCACAGAAGTAGTAAAATTATGTTTTATGAAAAATTCATTTTTTTTAACTACCACTTAGTGGTTTCACTATTCATCAAAAAATAAAAGTTTCCAGAAAAATACCAAAACATAAGCCTAAGATATATTTGATATTATGAACTCAAAAATGATTTCTATTTTACCAAATTAAAAAAATATCAGTTTCATTAATTAATTTAAAAATTAATTCCCGTCGTCAAAACAAATAGCGTGTTCTTAAGAGATAATAACTATCGAAAGATTGACACTTGTTTATGTCTGTTTTAAATGTGAAATTACATCCAATGACCAAAAGTTTATTAAATTGTAAAAATATATTCTTAATATACTTTAAAACCACTCAAATTAATAATTTATCACTATTAATTATTTCTATTAAAAAAGTTGTTTTTAATTAAAATTTAGTAATTTTCACTATTCATCAGAAAATGAAAGTTATCCGAAAAGTACCAATATTTCACCATAAGGTAATTTAGATTTTCCGAATCCAAAAATGAATTCCATTTTAAATTATAAAATATATAAAATTTCAAAAAGTGGTTATTACTATTCATAACGGAAAGTTCATAACAATACTATAATAATATTTCGTTTAGTGAAACTCGGTATTGCGTACTACACATGCTATTGAGGAATGTCGCGATTGTGTGTAATGCAAGGCATGTCAAGGATGCGTGTTGTGCAAGATCATTTTGGTGTAGCGTAAAATACAAGACATTAATGAAATTAAGAAGAATATTGTTCATAAAATCTTAGGGTGTTACAAAGATTCATTGTTAGGACTATCTAAGCGGACAATGTCGATTTCTGAACCGAGTTCAATCCTCATTTTAGTCCTGTATCACTGAACCAGATTAACCTGCCATTCCAATCATGTCTATCTCATGAGATATAAATCATTACCCAATGCATTGGAGGGATATATAGGTCCCACCCATCTCATAATGATACCATTCTTATGTGTTCCACAAAATCATAAATGATACATCATAGCATAACCCATCTAATAAAAATGGGATTCTCAAACATCATGCCATCATAAAATAATCTACATAAGATAAAATGACATCATAAAAATAATTCCATCATAACATAATCAAATCATTGTAAAAATAGGGATAGAAACAAAAGCCTATATTATCTTATATGGAAAATAATTTTCATAAAACACTTGAACTTCATTCTTGAGGAAAATATCCTTTCTACTGCAAAAGAATTTTTCCTTTCATAAAATGTCAAACAATTTTAAACTAAAATATGTTGATTAAAAATAAACACAAAAACATGTAAAAGAATATTCATGGAAATAATGTTCTATGAATCCATTCATGTCGTATAAGTTAAAAAAACATTCTTCTCATACTTTGGCCGGAAAAGTCAAAAAGTACCTCGTTCTAAAAACGAAAAAATATTCCATTCATTTCTTTTACTAAAAACTCACCAATGGGTAAAATTGGATTTAAAAAATTGTAGGAGGATAGAAATAATATTAAATATTGACGAAACATGGATGTGGATGATAAATATGCCCCAGTAATTAAAGAAGTATACACAATCTCGGATAAAAATGAGATTGCGAGATTTTCCCTTACCTTAGGTCTGATTTGCTTCGTATGTGTCCAAACATCCTGTATAATGTTTTAAATAATGTTATTTACTATTTCCTGAATCTTACTCATTGTTATTATATCATATATGGTCATATTCGTAGCTTCTAATTAGTAATATTTCATTGCTACTTGTTATTTGGGTGTTTATTGCGTTTTTTGTTCTTATGCGTGTTTTGTTGAAACAATTCATATTATTCTTTTTTAGGTTATAGATAAATCATTTCCAGAATTTTATTAGTGTAATATATATCATATTTATTCATTAAATTTATTTATATAATCATTATTCATTGAAGATCATGTAGAACGAGTCACATCACATCGTGGAGACGGTAGGCCGTACGTACGCATGAGCGATGATATCTTTCCCATGATCGTTGAATTATATTGAAGTGTATGTATATTATTTATGAATAACATAAAAATAATCATATATAGTTATTATTATTACACCATTATGCCCATCCAATTAAGGTGGTGGTGGAAAACAGATTACACCACGACGTGGAGGCGGTATTCCCTACATATGCACGCACGGTGATTTCGTTTTTCATAGGATGGATAGAAAGTGAAATAGGATTGTTTCATATTTATAAAAACATATCAGTATATAATTGATACTGATGTTATTAATTCATAATAAACAACTAAATGAGAATAATTAGAAGAAGAAGGAAAGTTGAAAGAATCGGTAACGGACATTACCTCTTCTTTGAAGTGCCTCTTCTTAACCTTTTCTTAGGGCACTAAAGATGGTATTCGAAGAAGACCAAGACCTCTAGGATGTTTCTAGGGAATTTTATAAGGGAAATTGGTAGGTTCTGGACAAGCTTGAAGGATCAATGTTGTGTAATGAGGGGAGGGAGGAGGTAACCCTTTTATAAGGGAGGAGTGGGACACTTTAGAAAAAACATAAAATATTATTTTATAATAAAGTCATATTCGGTTTCTAGTAGCACCAAATTGATTTATTTCTATTCTAAGGTGGGGATGGGTCGAAATCCTATCAACAAATAAATATTATACAAGTTTAGGTTACTATTGTAATCTTATCATTTAGATTTGACTCTATGTGAAATAATTTAACTTTTACCGTGTCTTCTTGTTTTCTTACACTATATGGTTAATAAAATTACTATAACAAGCCAAAAGAACCCCAAGTGGTTCATTATTAATATATATGACCTTATCTATGTTATTTTGAAAAACCTTATATTTTTAGGAATAAAATAACAATTAATAATATAATATTTTTTAAAAAAACTATTTTATGTCAATTTTGACAATATTTGGTAATTGATTTTCGTGAAAATCATAACAGCACGATTAGTTCGAAAAAAGTTAATTAAATCAATATTAATATGTCAAATTAACTAGTAAAATTAGTTTAATTCATGAAAAGTCTCAAATTACTTTTATTTCGGTATTTATAATATCAATTATGTTAATATTTCCTTAATATGGTAATTACTGCATCATCATTGTGTCATAAATAAATTAACTTATTTGAAGTCTAAAAATTATAAATAAAATACCATTATGTAGGAAATATTTTTATCTTTATAATTAATATATATAGTCGAAATTATCTTATTTATAACCCTATATTAAATTTTTTAGTTATTTAACTTTGATTTTAACTATTTTAACTCTTCTTTAAATAAATTAATACTAAATGTCCTAATCTAATACAAGTGGACCTAAAGGGTCATATTTTATTACAAAGGCTGTTTTTGGTCTAATTAAACTTTTCCAATAGAATTTTGACATGTGTTAGGGTAATAATAATACCATTTTTACCATTAATTACTCTATTTACTTTTAACCGTGGTAAATAAAAGTTAAAAGATACTATTCAACAGAAATTATTTTTATCTTATTGAACCACATTTTACTTCTTGATATAAACCGGGTCTCTCAAATTTTCAAAATTCCACTCACAGAAGTGGAAAAATTATGTTTTATGTAAATTATCAATCTCTCATAGGAGGTGCGTAAAAGACGGTGAAAAGTTCAATAAAATTTTAATATATCTATAATTATCATAAAATGAATCCAATGAATTAATTTGAACTAATATTGGTATTATGTATCAATTTATACCTAAATTAAATTTAAATAAAATAAATAAGGATTTAAATAAAAATTCGTTTTTTAAATAGTAACCTAGTGTTTTCACTATTCATCAAAAATTGAAAGTTTTCAGAAAAATACCTAAAATTCACCCTAGGCTAATTTCGATATTATGAATCCAAAAATGAAGTCCATTTTGAAGGATTAAATTTATAAAATTTTAAAAATTGTGTATTACTATTCATAACTGCTAATTTTAATAATATTTTAATAGCATATCGTTGTTCAATGAATCTCGGTATTGCGTACAACGCAAGCTATCGAGGAAGGTATCGATTGTGTGTAAATAAACACAAGCTACTGTTGTGTGTAGTGAAATATTCCTTTGATGATATCATAAAAACCAAATATTTCTCATAAAAATCTCGGGTGTTACATTCTGCACCCCATAAAATGAATTTCTCCCTCAGAATTTGTCACATTGTAACAAACAGATGAGGATACCTCTCCCTCATCATATCCTCAAACTCCCATTTAGCTTCTTCTAATTGGTGGTTCCAACATAAAACTTTAACCATGCCAGTGGTCTAGTTCCGTATGACTTTTTTGAAACGATCTAGATTCTTTATCGGCTGTTCTTCATACGAAAGATCTTGCTCCAATGGTACAACTTCTGAGCTGAGTACATGTGAAGGATCAGGTATGTACTTTCTCAAGAGAGATACGTGGAACACATCGTGAACTTGAGAGAGATTCGATGGAAGTTCCAATCGGTAAGCTACCTTCCTAACACGATCCAGTATTTCCAAAGGACTGATATACCTAGAGCTCAGCTTTCCCCTCTTTCCAAATGTCATTACTCTCTTCCAAGGTGATATTCGTAAGAACACTTTATCACCCACTCTAAACTCTAGGTCTTTACATCGATTATAGGAATATATATTTTTCGACTCTGAGCTGCTCTTATGTGTTGTTGAATAGATCAGACCTTTTCTGCCATCTCATCAACACGATCAGGTCCAAATAGATTTCTTTCCCAAACTTCATCCCAGCAAGTTAGAGTTCGGATTTTCATTCAATAGGGGTCTTCATAAGGAGCCATCTGAATACTGGAGTGAAAGCTATTATTATAAGAAAATTACACTAAAGTTAGGTGTTGATCCCAACCACCTTTGAAATCCATAGAGAAAGATCTTAAAATATCTTCTAGAGTATGAATTGTTCTCTCAGACTGACCATCTGTCTGAGGATGATAAGCAGTACTGAAACTCAACTCTATATCCATAGTATGCTGAAGACTTTACCAAAACTTTGAGATAAACCTCAGATTTCCAATCAGATATATTGGAATGTGGTACTCAATGCAATCATACCACTTCTTTTACATATATCCTGGCAATCTGATCAAGACATAAATCCTATCTAATAGCAATGAAGTGTGCCGACTTTGTAAGACGATGAACTATGACCCACATAACATTATTTCCTTCGGATGATTTATGAAATCTGGTGAAAAAGTCCATAGTGATGTTTTCCCATTTCCATTTGGGTATGGGTAATGGTTGTAACATCCCCTTAGACTTCTATCTCTCAGCTTTAACTTGCAGAAAAACCAACCATCGAGAGACATATTCAGCAACATCTATTTTCATGCCATCCCACCAGAAGTACTGTTTCATGCCCCTATATATCTTCGTGATTCCAGGATGAATAGAAATTTAAGAACTAATAGCCTCATCCAGCAACTTCTTCTTTAATTCCGAGATGAGAGGAACACAAACCTGATTCCTGAACGTTATTATCCCATAAAAAACAAGGTTGAATTCAGGAACATTTCTCACCTTCTTTTGAAACTCTACATCGTCTTTTTGTGCCTCTTTAATATTCATATGTAGAGATGGATGAACATTCATTTGAGAAAGATAATATTTTTACCCTTCCATTATAATACCATGATCCATCCACTGTAAATCCATAAATATTGGATCTCTTGTGATCCTCTTCATGGATAAGCTAGCATGGTCTTGTCGACTTAATGCATCTAGCAACTTGTTTTATTTCCCAGGGTGATAATGAATTGAGCAGTCATAATCCTTAATTAGCTCCAACCATCTTCTTTGGCACATATTCATCTCCTTTTTTGTGAAAATATAATTTAAAATTTTATGATCAGTATAAATATAACACCTTTCACTATAAAGATAATGCCTCCAAGTCTTTAATGCAACGATTACCACAGCTAACTCCAAATCATGAGTTGGGTAATTTTGCTCATGGATTTTCAACTGTCATGAGGAATAAGCTATCACCATATCATTTTTCATGAGAACACACCCCAATCCATTCTTGGATGCATCACTTTAGATCACAAACCTTTCTCCACTGCAAGGAAGTGTGAGCACAGGTGCACTGGATAACCTTCTTTTTAACTCCTTGAAATTCTCTTCACATTCTTCTGTCCAGGAGAACATAACTCCTTTTAGAGTCAACCTGGTGAGTGGATTAGATAATCGTGAAAAATCTTTCACAAAAAGTCAATAATATCCAGCCAAACAAAGTAAACATCGGATCTCAGTTACTATTGTTGGTCTCGACCATCTTTCAAGAACATCTATTTTTGATGGATCCACAGATATCCCTTATTTTGAGAGTATGTGACCCAAAATGAAACTTTTTGAAGCCAAATTCACACTTGGTAAATTTGGCATACAACTTCTCCTTTATCAGTATATTCAATACAATTTTCCAGTGATCTTCATGTTCTTCATTTCTCTTTGAATAGACAAGAATATCATCTATAAATATTACCACAAACTGATCACGATAGTATCTAAAGACATTATTAATTATATACATGAAGATAGAAGGGGTATTAGTAAGACCAAATGGAATCACTATAAATTCATAGTTTCCATACCTTGTACGGAATGCCGTATTTGGTATATCCTCCCTTTTGACCCTTAATTAAGGATACCATGAACGAAGATCAATCTTGGAAAATTATTGAGCTCTGTGTATTTGGTCAAATAAGTCATCAATGCGTGGGAGAGGATATTTGTTCTTGATAGTGATCTTGTTAAGTTCTCAATAATCAATGAGAAGTCTCATTGATCCATCTTTCTTCTTAACAAATAGAATAGGTGCTCCCCAAGGTGACGCACTAGGTCGTATGAATCCCTTATCAAGATTCTCTTGGAATTTCTTCTTCAATTCCTTCATCTCAATTGGGGCCATTCAATACGATTTCTTTGAAATAGGAAGAGCACCTAGTACAAGTTCTATTGAAAACACAACTTCACGATTTGGTGGAAGACCCGACAATTCCTCTAGAAATACATCATCAAACTCTTGTACAATGGGAATATTTTTAATTATGATTTTCTCACCAACCATTTGAGATAAATAACCATTATTTAGTGGAATCAAGACCCATAATATGGAAGAAATTTCCACTGGAAGGTTATTTTCATCCTTGCATCGATAGACGATCATAGATTGATCTGGAATATGAAATGTGACTTACCTTCTCTAGAAATTTATATGAGCTCCATATAAAGAAAGCCAATCCATGCCAATAATCACATAAAATTCCACCATAGGAAGGATCACAAGATTTATAGGAAGCACTTTCCCACGTACTTAAATTGGATAAGAAACTGTAAACTTTTGATGCAATTGTTGTGCCATTAGGGGTTGTCACAGCGAACTCATTATCTAACTACTGAGGTAATACGACGATACCCTCTGAAAATTCTTCAGATATAAAATGAGTAGTTGGATCTAGAATCAAATAAAACATTTTCTACTTTAGAGTGGATGGTAATTGTACCTTTCACCCCTTCATTATCATACTCGACATCGCTGATAGAAATTGCATGTGACTTTCCTTTGTCTTTAGCCTTAAGAGTTTTTTTACGTCGACCATCATCAACAACCCTTGGATTAGGGCATTTATTGGCATAATTCCCCATTTCCTTTCACTTGTAACATTTAAGTGTAGGAGGTTCACTCTGTGTATCCTTTTCATTGATCGTATAATTAGACATATTATTCCCATAATTGCGGCATTCAAATGCCTGATGGCATTATTTTCCACATTTGAAACATTTACTTTTACCTTTAAGACAACTCCCCCCATGTTTCTTTCCACACATTGAGCATAAGGGAAAACTCATCTTCTTTTTAGTGTGCTCTTTAGATTTCCCATTGAATTCCATTTTTCTCTTCTTATCAAACCCATATGACTGATGGGTTACTCCAATCTCCATCTCAACCTTGAGAGCACATTGAACGATTTCCTCATAGCTATTGAAGTCCCTTATGTCTAACACCCTTCAATGACTTGGTTTTATGCCACTAAAGAATTGACCGATCTTACTATCAGGTTGGGTAATAATCCCAGCTGCATACCTTGCATGTCATATAAAATTTTCTTTGTTGGTACCAACAGATTTATCATCCATTTGCTTCAGTTCAAGAAACTCCTTCTCCAACTTTGTTCGAAGAATACGAGGGAAGTACTTATTGAAAAATAAGTTATTGGACGCGTCCCATTCCATGGATTCAATTTCATCCCTTTTCCTCATATTCTTGATAAGATTACACCATTGATCAGCTACACCTTCCAAACGATATACAACTAAGATGACATTATCATGTTCATAACATTGATGAACTAAAAATATCTTTTCAGCAGTATTGATCCATTGTTCAGCAACTAATGGATCAGTAGACCCGCCAAAAGAGGGTAGACGCTACCTCATGATGGATTCAATAGAATGTTGCTCCTTTCTTCGCTAATTTTGATGTCCTTCATGATTCATAGTTTGAGAATGTTGTGTGAGCATGGCTACGAGATTTTTTATTCCATCTCCCATAACGTTTGGTTTCTCAGGGGGACAATTATTTCATTTCCCGTCGCATTCAGCATTAAAACGGTTCCCTCAGGTTCCATCCATTAACTAAAACCAAGAAGAATAGTTTGAGAAACACAAATTATAATAGTAAAAACACATAATCAGTAATAAAATTTCACACTTAAGGTCTTATCATAGGTTGTTCATGGCCATTTCTAAAATACTAATATTGTGTTCTATGCTTAGATATATCCTTAGAGTTCTTACTAAGGCTTTCACATCCCATTTGACAATGGTTAAATATACCTTTCCTCTAATACCAACTATAATGACCCATACTTTACATACATTGTTATTGATTAAAAATTTAAGCACACTTATTACAACATATAACAAAACCATGAAAGGACTGTATAGGTATAGTGTCTTTAGAAACTGGGAAACATAAACAATTGACTCATACAGAATCTACATTGTCTCCCATTTATTGCATCATATCTAGAATCCATTTTTGGCATATCCTACTTAATAAACGTCTTCTTGACCAGGGGAAAACAAAACATTCAAAAGGATGAGCTCAAATTCTCAGTAAGGGTAAACAAAATAAATATCAATCACATCATAAGAACATATCATTTTGGAAATCTTAACCTGAAAAAGAGATCATAATTTCATAACATGGGATAAATCATAGTAGTGAAATGTAGTACCAATAATCATAAATTATAACATGAAACATTTTGTAATACACACTTAATCATAGAGAATCATTTCTTAGTAGTCAAGACTCATTGACAAGACTATCCTAGTGGACAAAGTCCATTTCTGAACATAGTTCACTCCTCCTTTCAGTCCTGTATCACTAAAACATATTAACCTGCCTTTCCAGCCATGTATATCTCATGAGATATAAATCATTACCCAATGAATTGGTGGGAGATATAGGTCCCACCCACCTCATAATTAAACCATTCTTATCTGTGCCACAAAATCATAAATCATACATCATAGCATAACCCATGTAATAAAAATGGGATTCTTAAATAGCATGCCATCATAACATAATCCATATAAGATAAAAGGACATCATAAAAATAATTCCCTAATAACATAATCAAATCATTGTAAACATAAGGATATAAATAGAACCCAATATTATCTTAGATGGAAAATAATTTTGATAAAACACTTGATCATCATATTTGAGGAAAATATCCTTTCTAATTCAAAAGCATTTTTCCTTTCTTAACACGTCATAAAATTTTAAACTAAATTAATTTGGTTACAATTAAAATTTAAAACTTTTAAAGGTATCTTCATTGAAATAATGTTCTATGAATCCATTCATATCGTATAAGTAAAAAACATTCTTCTCATACTTTGGCTGGAAAAGTCAAAGACTACCTCATTCTAAAAACAACAAAAGATTCCTTTCATATATTTTACTAAAAACTCACCAATGGGTATAATTGGATTTTAGAAATTGTAGGAGGATAGAAATAACATTACATATTGAAGAAACATGGATGTGGATGGTAAATATGCCCGAGTAATTACGGAAGTATAAACAATCTCGGTTTAAAATGAGATTGAGATATATTCCCTTAACATAGGTCTGATTTGCTTCGTATGTGTCTGAACCTCATGTATAATGATTTAAATAATGTTATTGATTTATTCCAGAATCACAATCATTGTTATAAAATCATATATGGTCATATTATTAGCTTATTATTAGTAATATTTCATTGCTACTTTTTATTCATGTGTTTATTTCTTTTTTGTTCTTATGCGTGTTTTGTCGAATAAAATATTATTATTCTTTTTAGTTTATAGATACCACATTTCCATAATGGTATTAGTGTAATATATATCATATTTATTCATTCAATTCATTTATATAATCATTATTCATTAAAGATCATGTAGAAGGAGTCAAATCACATAGTGGAGACAGTAGGTTGTACGTATGAACGAGCGAGGATATCATTCCCATTATTATTGAATTGTATTGATGTGTATGTATACTATTTTAGAATCACATTTCAATAATAATATATTTTTATTATTTACACCATTATACCCATCCAAGTAAGGTGGTGGTGGAAAACAGATTACACCACGGTGTGGAGACGGTATTACGTACGTACGCACGCGCGGTGATTTCGTTTTTTGTAGGATGGATAGAAGGTGAAATAGGGTTGTTTCATATTTATAATAACATATCAGTATATTAGTGATACTTATGTTATTACTTAACAATGAAACAAATAAATAATAGGAAGTATAAGAAGAAATAAAGTTTAATGAATCAGTAAGAGACATTACATATTCTTTGAAGCGCCTCTTCTTAACCACCTCTTAGGGCACTAAAGATGGTCATTGAAGAAGACCAGGACCTCTAGGATGTTTCTCGAGAAGTTTATAAGAGAAATTGGCAGGGATTGGCCTAGCTTTAAGGCTCAATTTTGTTTAAAGATGAGAGGGAAGAGGTTCCCTTTTATAAGGGAGGAGAGGGGCACTTTAGGAAAAACATAAAATATTATTTTATAATAAAGTCATATTAGGTTTTTAATTGCTCAAAATTGATTTATATAGAAGATAAGGTAGTGATGGGTCTAAATACACTCTACCAATATATTTTAGACAAGTTTAGGTTACTATTTTAACCTTATCATTTAGATTTAACTCTAAGTTAAATAATTTAACTTTTACCATGTCTTCTTGTTTTCTTACACTATATGATTAATAAACTCACAATAACAAGACAAACGAACCCCAAGTGGTTCATTATTAATATATATAAACTTATATAAGTTATTTGGATGATCCTTAGATTTTTTGGAATAAAATAACAATTAATAATATAATATTTGTTTTAAAAACTATTTTATGTCAATTTTGACACTATTTGGTACTTGATTAAGTGAAAATAATAACAGAATGATTAGATCGGAAAAAGTTAATTTAATCAATACTAATATGTCATTTTAACCTATAAAATTAGTTTAATTCATTAAAAGTCTCAAATTACATATTTTTTTGGGTATTTATAATATCAATTATGTTAATATTTCCTTAATAGGGTAATTAATGCATCATCATTGTGTCATAAATAAATTAAAATATTTAAAGTCTAAAAAATATAAATAAAATAATATTATATAGGAAATCTATTTATCTTTCTAATGAATATTTTTAGTCGAATTTATCTTATTTATAACCCTGTATTAAAAATGTTTTAGTTATTAATCATTGATTTTAACTATTTTAACTCTTCTTTAAATAAAATAATATTAAAGTCCTAATCAAATCCAAGTCAACCTAAATGGTCATAATTTATTCGTAAGGTTTTTTTGGTCGAATTAAACTTATCCAATAGAATTAGGACATGTGTTAGGGTAATAATAATTCAATTTTTACCCTTAATTACCCTATTTACTTTTAACCGTGGTAAATAAAAGTAAAAAGTTACTACTCACCAAAAATTATTTTTATATTAGTGAACCAAATTTTACTCCTTGATATTAACTGTTTTTCTCGGATTTTCAATATTCCACTCATAGAAGCGGTAAAATTTATTTTTATGTAAATTTTAAAACTCTCTTAGGAGGTGGGTAAAAGACGATGAAACATTCAATAAAATTTATATATATATATAATTATTATAAAAGGACATCAATGAATTAATTTAAACTTATATAGGTATTATGTATCAATTTTGACCTAAAATAAATTTAAATAAAATAAATAATTATTTAAATAAAAATTCGGTTTTTAAATAGTAACCTAAGTTCTCATTGTTCATCAAAAATTGAAAGTTTTCAGAAAAATACCAAAAAATCACCCTGGGCTAATTTCAATATTCCAAATCCAATAATGAAGTCAATTTTGAAAGGTAAAATTTATAAAATTTTAAATAGTGGATATTACTATTCATAACAGCTAGTTTTAATAATATTTTAATAGCATATCGTTGTTTAGTGAAACTCGGTATTGCGTATAATGCAAGCTATCGAGGAAGGTTGTGATTGCGTATAATGAAATCAATGCTAGTGTGGTGTTTAGTGAATGATTCCATTGATGATATCCTAAGAAAAATTTCTCATAAAAATCTCAGGTGTTACAGTAATGATTCATGAATTCTATTTAAAAGAAGATTGTTAAATTCTCCATTTTTTGCCTTTCCTTCCAGAAATGGGGAATTTTTTATCTATAATGAATCTTTGTTGAAAGAACTTGGTTGTGTACTAATATATAATGATAAATTAAATGATTATGGTTTATGTCAGTTTAAAACTCATGAGTTAAATTAACCTACACATGATTTGGAATTAGTATCTATTTTTTTGCTTAAAAATTTGTTGGCGTCATTTTTACGGTGTAAAGTGTGAAATATATAATGATCACAAAACCGTGAAGTATATATTCAATTAGAAAGAATTGAACATGAGAGAAATGAGATGGATAGAATTAATCTTGTATTATTATTGCACAATTCATTACCATCTAAGAAAAAAAAATAAAGTGGATGATGCTTTCATTGTAAAAATTAATGCTACATTAACCATGTTACATTTGAAACAAGATGATTTCATTAAATATTTGATGACATTTTTCAAAGAATTTGTCTGTGCATGGGGTCCCTCTATATTGTTTCAAGTGTCAATGAAATAATCTCTTTCAGAAAGATATATGAAAGTTCATAAGGTAGATAGTGATTTGTGAAAATAGTATAACTGGTTTAGAAGGGTATGTTTCCAGAATTAAAATTTGATAATGACTGTGTTTTGAGATTTGGGAAGAGATTTTGTGTGCCTTGTGATTCACTGTTGAAGAATGAGTTGTTATGAGATGCTCATAGTTCTCTTTTTTAAGTTCATCCTTGTAGCACTAATATGTATAGATATCTTTGGGTCTTTACTGGTGGGATGGAATGAAAAGAGATATTGCTAACTCTATTGGGAAGTGTTTTACTTGTCAACATGTTAAAGTAGAGAGACAATTATCGAAATGGATTATTCGGCCATTACTAGTGCCATAATGGAAATGGGAAAAATATAATCTTGGAATTCATAGGATGATTACCAAATAATTCTTGAGGTAATAATGAAATATGGGTTATTTTTGATTGATTGAATAAATATGCTCAATTATTTCCTATTCAGAACACTTTTTCTCTAGATCAACATTCTCAGTTGTATGTTAATGAAATAATTAGGTTTCATGGAGTTACCATTTTTATTGTCTCTGATCATGATGTAAGATTCACTTATAAAATTTGGAAAGGCCTTCAGATGTCATTGGGTACTAAATTAAATTTCAGTATAGCTTATCATCCTCATCAGATGGGTAATAGGAATACACTATTTAGTCATTCTATGATATGCTACTTTCTTGTTCAATGGATTACATGGAATTATGGGACCGACATCATTCATTGGTTGAGTTTTCATATAATAATAGTTTTCATTCCAGTAACAGATGGTTCCATTTGAGGCATTTTATAGAAAAAGGTGATGAACACTAAATTTTTGGGATGAAGTGTATGAATGGATGTTAATGGGACTAGAATTGGAAGAACAGATGGAAAATAAGGTTTAGTTTATTCAGAAGCACATGATTACAACTCTGAGTATGTAGAAAGTTTGTGAGTATAACTAGAGAAAGGAGGTCTATTTCGAGGAAAGTGATCATTTATTTCACAATGTTTCTCCATGGAAAAGTGTTATTCGTTTTTGTAAAAAGAGATAGGTGAGTCTGTGGATCATTGGACCTAATGAAATCCAAAAGAACTCAAGACCACTTGCCTACATGGTGGCATTACCTCCAAGATTATCCTAGTTACACAATGTTTTTCTTGTTTTAATATTGACAATGTATATGTAGGATCCAAATCATGTTTTGAGTCCAGAAATAGTATAGTTGGAAAAGAATCTTTTTTAAGAGGAACAACCAGTCCATATTGTTGAAAAAAAGATAATGTGATGTAGAATAAGGTAATTTATCTGGTAATATTTTGTACTAAAAACTATACAGTTGAAGAGGAAACATGTGAATATGAAAAGGCTATGAAGGATAAATACCCCCAATTATTTGATAAGTGAATAGAATGCGGGGATGCAATTTCTAAAAGGTGGAAGGATGTAAAAACCCTAGTATATATAAAACAATTCATTTTAATTTATATAAATATTTATGAATAATATATTTATTTTACATTAAAGGGGATGTTATGTCTGATATCATACTCTACATGCAACAATGTGTTTTTTTGAAATCTTATGTTGAAAAAAACATTGATTTTTATCAAAAAATAATAAAATAATTTTAATATATTAAATTTTATTTAATGATTTTGTTTTGTATTAGAGGAAATGAATATAACTATCTAATATATGATTATACATTTTTGTTAAATGTGTTTAACTTTATCTGATAAATTTTAGATGCTTTAAATAAGAACGAATCAGATTTTAAGAATTAAATACTCTAATATTTTTAAATGGATGTTTTAATGCCCTATAATTGAGAACCCTTTTTAAATATAGTTTTTTTAACATTTATATATTATCATTGAAAAAATATAATTTTTCTTGTGAATAAGGACATCAAAATTTACTTTGGATTAAATTTTGGTATTTTTTTGATAAAGGTCGTTTTTTAATGAATTGTTAAAAATACTTATATGTAATTAAAACCCACTTTTCACCTAATTTAATAATGTAGTTAGGTTATATAATTAATTTTTTTAATGTATAATAGGATTATATTTTTATCAGTTAATCCAATTTTTGTAATCATAACTAATTACACTTTTTAATTTGACATCAATATAGGTCAATATTTTGAGTGTTATTACATCTTAAAAACCCACTTATTTGTTTTAACAGTTGGAATTAATTTTAATTTAATTTTATCCTCTTTTATATTTCGAATATAGGAATATGGATTCCTTTTTTTAAAGAGGTCCAATTTTTTTAAATAGGTTCCTTTTATTATCGGAAATTATGAATATTAACTTCATTGATTATTTTATTTACCATTGTTAAAGGGTAAATTTAGTAAATAAAAGTAATAAATAAAATTATAATAATATAAAATTACCCTAAAATGTATCCAAATATTATTTTATGAGATATTTAAGACCATGTAAATCTGTGGGATGATTTGGGGACCCAATAAAGCCATATGAATGTGAAAATGACACATTATAAGAACTAATTTATTATATAGAAAAATGTAACATAAACATGTATCTTCAATTAAATTTTTGTTATATGGATGTAGATAAGGGATAATTTCGACTATAAATAGTTATAAGAAATATAAATAGATTTAATACATCATTGTCTTTTATTTATAATTTTTATACATCAAATTAATAAATTTATTTATGTCACAATGATGATGTAGTGATTACGTTTTTAATGAATGCTTTAAATAAATTATATTATGAATAGTAAAATAACATTATTTGAAACTTTTTATGCCCTAAAAGAATATCATGGATGATAATGACTAGTTATATTTTAATTAGTGTTGTTTTTTTGAAATAATCAAGTTGTTATAAATTTTTAAAAAAGTCTGGATATGAAAAGTATACAAATTGGCATAAATGGGTTTTAAAAAAACAATTTTATTAATTGGTATAATATTCATAAAATTCACTGATTCTGAAAAATGACTTAGATAATATTTTAAATTTCATTAATGAACCAATTTAGAATATATTTAAAATTAATGGTAACTATATTAACCATATAGTATGAATATACAATAGGACATGGTAAGATTTAAATTAGTTAACTAAGGGTTAATGATAAATGATAAGGTCAAACATGGGACCATAACTTGTCTAAACCATATTGGTTGAGAGTATTTCGAGAAATATTCATCTAAATTTTTAATTAAATTAAATTTGGACCTTTTATAATCTACATTTTGTTTATAATAAAATAATTTTTTCAGACATTCCTAAAGTACCCATCCTCCCTCTAATAAAAGGCCACCACCTCTAACCCCTTACTAACACCAATAAACCCTCTTTTATTGTCAAAATTCTACCGAAATATGATCCCAAAATAACTATATATCTTCTAGATGACTTACCATATGCATAAGTGAATTCAATAAAGCCTTTTGGATCAAATCCAACGGTGTTACCCGTTTTAAAGTTAGTGTCTTCTCTAAAGTTCTTTTCCATTATTTTAATTATTCAACATATATTCTATTCTTATTACTTTTTTACATAACAAAACCAGTATAATAAAAATAATTATATGTTTTTATTATGAGTATTTGAACTACACTTACACAAACCACCACCAAATATATTTAGAATACACCATTTCTCTGGACAGTGAACTACTGCTTCACGAAACGATGATTCTCCAATTATCCCGAACTGCCTCTAATAGTGGCCATTATGATCGAAATATATTTATATATTCTATATATTACATTTATATTTTCTCTATTATTATTATTTTATATTTAAATCATATTTTTATTATTTTTATAATGTGTAAATATGATTATTTCATTTGAGGAAGGGCGTACTACCACCCCCGAAAAGTGATATGACTCATTCAAGCCATACATGGATCATACAATAGATGGAATTAATGAAATTATTTAAAAATATATCATATTTTATTATTATGGAATTATAATATAAATATGTATCATTTAGTTTTTATTTTTTAAATATGATAAATAAATGAATGTTGCTTTCATGTGTACGTACGACTTACCATCTCCATGAATGATGAATTTCATTTATTATCTAAAAATGTCATGGAATTTTATAAATAAATATATTCTAGATATATTTGATATAAAAAGAATAATAAAAATGAAAAAATCTTATAAGTATTTAGAAATTAAATTAGGTTTATTATTCAGGAAAAACAAAGAACAATCGTGACAAGTCAGACACAAGGAATGGGACATCATCTCAATCTCCATTCATTTGGAATGTTTTGATAAAATTCACCTATTTCTTTTACACAGTTTATAATAAACCCATTTAAATTTTAATTTCATTCATTGGAAATCTTTTATCTATAGAGAATTTTACTATATGAATGATGAAATTTTTTAATGAATCTATAGAAAATGACCTCTCTGCCACTATAATCATTATTTAGATTCCTCTGTAAGACATAATTTTATTAAATAGAAACGAAATCCCATATTACCATTATTTTTTTGGTATTGAAAATTGTTTTTGAAATCTATTGAGTATTTCAATATAATGAAATTATTTCTTGTGATTGAAATTGAATTTTTATTATTGAAATGAGGATATTTTCACTATTTAATGTGTTACAAATATAAATGGTGCTTTGATATTTGATAGGTGGTTATGTGATAAAACAATGATAGCTGGTTACATAATAAACAAAATAATGGGTGGTTCGGAGATAAACCATGAATGGGTGGTTATGTTTTTATCTCCAATTCATTGGGTATGGATGTCGACCATATGGTTATTAAATTTCATGATATGTGTGGATGTTGAGAATATGGAAATTCAAATTAAGCATCTTTATATCCTAAGTTACCTTATTTTATATATGTTTATTTATATGGGATTAAAGGTTATATTTGGTTACAAAAAAGGTAATCCATGATCTTATATTCAGTTAAGTGTTTTGGATACTTCTTTAATGTGAAAATTATTAGATTATGATAAAGTATTCACTGTTTACATGTTGTTTTGAAAAACTATCATTTTTTATTCTTTATATTTCTCTTACTGTGCTTTTAATGTATATCCCATGTTTTGAATTTTTTTTTCACAGGAATTAAATATGAATCGATTAAAGGATTGAATTAAGGAAAAGTCATGATATCTAAAACATGTAAGTAAAAATGTTTCTATTTTAAGAGTTTTTGTTTTATAAAAAAATAGATAGTGAGTATAAGTGTCTACTTATAATATTCATGTTGTTATGTATATGTTATGACCTATTTCTCTAAATCTCTAATCCAAAAAAATATCCTTAATTTGAATTATTAACATAATTCAAGATTATTTAATGTTTATGTCTGGGACTTATAAATTATGTATTTGTACATATAACCTATCATTTTCTTCTTCTTATTTCAGATACTAACAGTGTGATTATGTTTTTTCTGGATTAATGGACTATAACATCATTGAAAAGATGTGATTTCTCCTTTTTCATAACCACATAAAATGATTGATATATATATATATATATATTTATATATAGTTTAAAAAGTTATTATTAGTGATATAATTGTAATTATGGAAAGATACAATTTACAAACAATTTTTCCAAATGATCTTTGAAAAATGGGAATGTTACTCATGTGTACATATGTCTTACCATCTCCATTATTGTAATATTTGATCATTCTTCATAACCCTTCTTACTATAAGATTTGAATTTAACAGTTGATAATAATTTGATAATTATTTCATGGTTATTATTCTAGATAAATTCAAATAATGACCTCACTGTCCATATTCAACCTATCAAAGTCAGTTTTTACATGTAAGCTGAATATAGTTGAAATGTCAAACTAATGTAGTTTTTAATAAAAAAAAATTATATTACATGTTTATAAGTGAAATAATAGACATAATAAATGATAAAATGGATTTGAAGAATGTAATTAATTAACAGAAATTTAATATTGTTGAATATAGTGGACAGTCATTACAAATCAGACATAAGGTAAGGGATTTTATAAAAACAAATTTATTCATTCTGTAAAAAATCTATGTCATTGGTTTTGTTATGACCAAAATATTTTTGAAGTGAAATCTGACTACTATATAATTTATTTAAAATTTTATACTATGAATTTAAATTTTTCACATTCATTTATTTTCTTTATTTATTTTCACTCTCATTATAAGATCTTCATTAGGTATTTTCATAATACTTTTTAAATTTGTTTGATATATTTAATATTCACCCCTAATTATTTTTTATTGTGTATATTATACAGCTTTTGATTTATTATATTAGTAGTAATTTTATCTTCAGGTTATTTAATTATTTATTTTTATATTATTACTTTTTGGGCTTCTGATTCTGATGTTACCACTATTGTATGGGGTTTTTTCTCAAGTTATGTTCCATTGAGATTTACTTGTAATTATAAACCCAGTTAATTTTATATGGTATATATTCTACTAATTTTACATTATATATCATGGATATAATTATTTTAATCATATTATAATTTTAAATTTGTGATATTTATTCTTGGATGTTATGATTCAATTGTTTCAAAATTGTATGGGACATTTGAATGCTAAAATATTAATTTACTCAGGAATATTTTTTATGATATTTTAATTAAACATCCATTCATTAGTTCCAATTTTTTTTTTCATATTTGTCCTAATATGGGGAAAAATTTAATTGATAAAATCATTATTTATTTATTTGGATCCTTAATAATTTAAACATATTATTATAGAACCCGTTTCATTATTATCAGTTAACAATATTTCAATGATACTATTAAATAACAAATTTCAATTCCATGGTATAATATTTTTTCAAAGAGACAATTATAGAACCCATTTTATTATATGGGATACTAATGATTAAAAGAAAATTTTTAAAGAACCCATTTCATTCTTTTTTGTTAATAATGATTCAGTGATATTGTTATGTAATCAGTTTCGAAACCACTTGATAATCATGTTTCAAAGGGGTTGACATTAAAACCAATTTTAATCCAATGGAATATCAGGTTATGAATGAATGATTATTTTTTATATGAGTTTTATGATTGAATTTTTCGATTCTTGATATGTTACTTTTGCATTATAAAAAATTGGTGAGCCCGATAAAGATTAAATGGATGGTTAAACCCCATTATAGCTCATTGGTGAGCCTGATATTGATTATATGAATGGTTGATCCCTATTATATATAATGATGAATGTGTTAACCAGATATATATTATACAATGTATGGTCCCCACTAAAGATCTCTAATTCATTGGTTAATGATAATGTTAGATGTCTGTCGCATGGTTGTTTCAATTCAAATGGGTTTGAAAGTGTTTTATGAAAGTGAATAAAAATGTTTCCTAAAATAATTTTTATTTCATGTTATCATTTTATATTGTTTCTAATGATCGAGATCGACATCACATAGTTTTTTATTATATATTTTAATGACTCTTCCATTTTTTCTGTTTTCATATTCATTGATCTAGGTACTGATGGGTTTGACTTCTTTTGTAATTAAGTCATATAATTTCACCATTTAATCATACCGTTATGAACTTTTGTGATCATCAAGGATATTAATTTTTTAATTATTATGTTTTCCATTACCAAGCATTTGAGATCACCCTTCTTATTTTTCTATTTTACTAGGTTTTAAATAATGATCATGTATGATTTATTTCTATAAATGATTTCATAGGGATGATATTGATGACATTTTTTGGAATGAAAAAAGATGGGTTAAATGGGAGAAATGTTTCCTGATGACTTGTGAATTGTTAATGTTGGAGTTTTTTTTCAAATTCTCTAAAAATAAATACATAAAAGGTCCCAGAAGAATAAATGTGACGCATGTTTTCCCTTTTACCATTTATGGATTGATGGAAATATTGGCTAAAAATATTGGAATCAAAGTCAAAAATGTAATGTTACACATCTCAATAAAGTATCCAAGAGTCTATACTCTAGGCTATTATATTTATAATGAAAAACATTGATTCAATAATTATTAAATGAATAAAATAAATGATGTCCTTCATTTTTTATTATAATATCCATTGTTTTGTTTAATATGTTATACAAATTCAAGGATATCTATTTAGAGTATTCCTTATATTTATATCCATTCATACCCTTATAAAAAATATATGAAAAATGTAACATTATTCTAAAATAAAACTTCATAAATCATATTAATATTATTTTTTAATGATAATAAAAAAATATTATTCGTTCATTTCATCTTTAAATTAGCTTACTATAAACACTTTTTATGGGAATTATTATAAGGGTTATATGATTGAAATATTAAATTTAGCAATGATTTATTTGTTAACACCTGTCAATTTTTACTATAAAATGACACTAAAAAACATCTATAATGAATCATAAATAACTTATTTATTCATGGAATTTAAAGGACCTATATATCAAATGGAATGTATTATTCAATGAAATATGAATTTGATATAGAAATGATGCATAGTTTATAAGAATGTATTACTCTAAGGTGGAACACATTTTATAATCCATTTAAATGTATATGTATAGGCATTAATTACAATTCTATGTTTAATAATTATCTATATGTCTGGTTCTTTTGAATGATCAAGATTTGTTTTTCTGAGGGTGACCACTTCTTAATGTGTAGATTGAAAAATATATTGCACACTAGGAAATAATATTTTTCATTCCTATAATTTGGATCTTTATTAATAAAAAAATATCTTAAGTGATCCACCATAGTTGATTATTTCCTTCTCTCCATTATTATCTAAGACATTGTATAAATACATAGATTTATTTCCCATAATAAAAAAATAGAAAATATAAATTGATAATATAAATTAAAAACATAAGATAAAATATCTTCTTCTATATGTATTGTTTATTTCTAGTTCTGTGATTTTTAGGAGACTAAAATTGAATATTCTTCCAAATGATGATTTATTAATCAATTAATCTGGATATTTTTTTATTTGTTGTTTTTTATGTTTTATAGTGACTTTAATGAACATATAATTTTTAATTCCATTATATTGTAGTGGTGTAGAGAATAATGTCCAAATTTTGATGTTCACATAAAATAAAAATATTTTACAAAAACTATTTACACGATTCAGTAGCCTTGATATCTTGGTTATATTTTGGAACATGTTTAGGGTTGTTGTGGATAAGTCATATTACATGATTTAGTGGAATAAAATTATTAAAATATATAATCATGAAATTAGGATGAGAATGAGAATGATGGATAACCTATCATCTTCTAGGATAGCTACCAACATGGCATATAGATTTGAATAAAATTACTATTATGACATTGAAATATCATATAGATATGGTATGAAAGTTAAGAATAAAATATATCATTTTTTTATCGCTACTAATTGAATGAATCTTATTTTTTGATGGACTATGATCAAATCATATAGAGAATCATAAAAGATCCTGGAACCTATATGTCAAGGTGTAATTTCTATAAATTCTAACAAAGAAAATTATTCTCGTTTCATTGATGATTGTTTATCATTTAAAACTTTTTATGATGACATATAGAGAGTCATTTTGGTGATCCAGATTAAAATATTTCATAATAATAGTGACATATAGTATAGCTATGAAACTATTTTTATTTATCATGATATCAGCACATTATTTCCTCTCCCTCATTCAGACTAGACACAACATGGGGTGAGGTAATTGTTTATTATAGGAATATAAATTTTTTGTCCCATATATGTAGAGGGATCATGATTATTGATATCATAGCTTATTAGGGATTTGGTGAAGTGTTTATTTGATATTTTTGGACCATCCTAGAGCCTATAGAGGAACATTAGTTTATGAGAATTTAAAATGAAATTTTTTATCATTTAAAATATTATATATTTGGTCCCTGGGGCATGTTCATGGGTGATATATAATTGAGCGATAAAGGAATAAAGTAAAATTTTTCATTAAAATGAATCATTAAATTAATGACTTAGAGAACCATTATTTGAATTAATAAAAAATGTTCTAAAAACCCATCAATTATTATATTTTAAAACATTAAACTTGAATGATATTTTCCAAATGGATTTCATGATAATGGAAACAATAATGAAATGTAATAAAAATATTTGTAGATAACCATTTATAAGAAAAAAATGAAATTAAAATTCCTAAATAATAATAATTAGTATTTAAAATCTATAAATAAACAAATTATATTTTTCATTGATAAATATGATATTTAAAAAAGTACAATTATGGTTCTGATCATGGTATGTCTTTTAAGGTTTTTTTAATTCCACTACCACTTTTTCATATCTGAATTTCACCCATAAAGGAAATCTAGTGTTATTTAATTAGTTATATCTTTTATCATATGATATATTTCATAATAAGTTATATCCACATTACCTAAAATGTTGGGTTCTATTCTAGACAATAAAATTATTATATTTTCATTCATTTTGTATTACAATATTGGTTTATATACATTTAAAAAATTCTAAATTTTTTTTTCATATTCAAAAATATCAAATACATGTAAATCTGGAGAATCATTTACGGTAGCATCATACCCCTCAAACTTATTATAGGGAAGACGTTGTGGTTCTTACTCTCCTCAGGTAGAATCACCTAGATTCCAATGTTTTGAAATTAATCCCTAGGGGCTGAATAAATTTAATGAGATGATTTTAGCATTCCGAAAAAAAAACAAAAAAAACAAAGATAAACATAAAAAACACAACCTCTATATGATTAACAAATACTGAAATATAATAAAATAAAAAACCACTACCAAAAAGAATATTTTATTACATGTAGAATAAATATGAAAAGAAGGTACAAAAGATGAAAAAACTCAAATAAAAAAAAGATCCCAACAAAAAACTCCCAATATTATATAAGCTCCAAATAAACATGCCTAGTCCAATGTATCATTAATATTTCTAATTAACTAATATACCTTGCCATTATTTATGTATCTATAAATAAAATATTAAAATTCAAATTAGTGAAAATAAATGGGGTGAGTGTAAAACTCATTATGATTTTGCCCCAATGGTATCCCAACATATTACACTAGGATAAAATGGTTTTACACATTTTATAAAATAGTTTGGGACAAAAAAATAGTTTATAACAAATACATAAATATATTTTTCCATGCTAAACATAAAAAGTATATCATAATGAATTTTCATATAATATATCATAAAGGATTTTAGAAAGTATCATAATTTGGGGTTTGGAATATACATTAATATGTCCATATACAAAAAAACACACACATATTCATGGTGTAACCATTTATAGTGGAACTTCATACCCAAACACTTTCCCTTTGATGGTGGTACATAACAACATTTGTTCAATAAATTCAACTCTTACAAAATCATATTCCCAAATCTTGCCAACCAATTTCAATAAAATCATTTATTATCATTAAAATAATTTAAATAAATAATTTATATTTATAAAAATAGCCATAATTTTATAATCATAATTTTTTAACTATAAAAATAGAGTTCATTATAAATTCATACAATTCCCATGATTTCAGAAAACAATATTGAAATGAAAATTTACATTAAAATTTACAATGTTTTATAAAATATTTTATTAAATTTATTCAATTTAAATCAAACCGTCATGTTCAAATCAATTGGAATCTTGATAGAAGACACATACATCCCATTCTTTTTTGGAAAATAATAAATGATACAAAAACATCAATAAACCATATTAAATCTCCTAGATTCAACATTAAATATCATTCAATTCAATAAACTCAAAAATATCTCATAATTATTTCAATGATACATCATTTTTATATCCTCTATGAACTAGATTTACTATTCAATAAGAGAGAAAAAGAGGGGATCTAAAATAAAAATGAATAAAAATAACTTACCAACAAATCACCATCTTCAATAGACCAAAAAATGGTTATGGGTCAACATTGGATGAAAAAGAATCACATCCCATTCATTTAGAGGATTTTATATTCATTTTAGAGGTCGATTATGGTAAAAAGTTTTATTAAGGGGGTAGACTATGTCATATACACTATTTTCAGATATAATGTTTCATGATGCATGGTTAGTGTGTGTGGTTTGGAAAATTGAATGCTAAAAATGCATGATCTATTACTACAAACCACACCATCCAGTTTTGGATCGCACTGTTAGACAATTCATGAAGAGGAATTTATATTACCATATTTCAAATAATACATGGTTTCTCCTCAGAATATTCAGGTTTTATAATAATCATGCACTAACCATATTTTTTACAATTTTACATTTCCTCCCTCTAGTGAATTTCAAGAACTGTTTCATGGTTTCTAATAACCACGCACAAACCATGGACATCCAGAAAACCCTCTAAAACCTAAAAACCTCCATCTAACCACCTGAAAAAAACCTAAACACAATATATAAATAAAATAAATAAATAGTGGGCCATTTTCCTAAATCAAGGGGGGCTATATTATCCCCACAATTAGACTTTCTATATCATTATGGTATAAAACTCATGTTTCTCTAGAAGAGTTTGGGATATTTATCTAATATTTGTTTTTAATTCTTATAGGTTTCTTCTTGAATTCAACAATGTTCCCATAAAAACTACTGTAGACGAATGATTTTACCATGAAACACTTTCTCTTGATGATACAGAACCCGTATTGAGATATGAAAAAATGTATAATCCTACTTTTTTTCGACATGATCCTATCAAATCACATTGCTAGGATTGGGTTGAATCTTCATAAATTGAGATACATGATATAAATTATGAACTAAATGTATATTTAGTGGCAATAAGTTCTATATCACACCGTACAAACCCATTAAAGTATCACATATGGGCCTATGTATTGATGAGACAACATTAATGGCTTAACAGAACAATGAAGCCAATTCCTTGGAGAGATTTACAAGAAGACAAGATCTCTCACCACATATGGTAATAGTCATCATTATAGATTCACATATTATATCTGATGACTTCCAGCATTATCCATTCTATTTCGGATAAATATAATCATCTATGTTGTATATTTTACAAGCCTTGGTCAAACTAGTGAGGTCTCACCTATTTCCACTCAACAAGTAAGATACGGATGTGAATCTTCTACCATTATTAAAAATGATCTATAAGTATCATGGTTTATTAACTATTATAGTAATAGAACACAACTAATGCTATGTGATCGTACTGATATTATAAAAAAATCCATTACACAAATGTTGGTATTTCATCAAATTATTGGATCATCCTCCAATATTTTTCATGTGTCTGTGGATGATACATCATGTTCATAGAAAACCAAATCTCGAGGTATTTCTGTACTGATTTCAAAAAAAGATCTGATAACCATGGATCCCTCTCTCATACTATTGGCAGTAGTACACAATTTTTTTAAAACATATTGGATATAGATTTTTTATAATTCATCTACCTTATAGGATTCAATAATATGAATTCAATGGTCCATGATTATGTGACAATTCACTATCACTCAGGTGGAATAGTGTTACAAAACAATACATTTAAAAAAAATTCAAATTCCAAATCTATCATCTACCTTTTCCCCATGAGAATCGGTAAATATTTTCGCAAACACACTAGTTGCTAGTACTCTTATTTAACAAGCTCACAAGTGAGGCATCTCAAAAATATTCAGCCAATATTTTCATTCAATACCTCTAAAATTCCACTATAATTTTCCTTTATAAATATCATATTATAGTATGAATAAAAAATATCTAATATTGGTATATATGAAGGAGTTATTCCTAACAATATAAAGGTAATAACATCAAATCTCAAAACCCAAAAACTGATATACTATTAATATTTTATCACCCAATGGTGTCCCTATCTTTTAGTTATGACGTCACAGAAACAAAATATGAATAATATTTATATTACTCATTATCCTAAAAACCAAATCAAAAAAATAATAATCCAAAAATAAAATCTTTATATTATCTTAATATTCATATCATCTAGAACAATCATTATCTTCTATTGATATGACGGAAATTTTTCTAAATTACTATATGAATTTCTTCTTAATTAAACCCCGTTAGAGTTTACATTAACCACTGTATAGATTATATAATAGAATGATTCTTTGAGGTACTCCATCTATATCCTTTGTGTTAGACTGAATTCCGATTTTGGGAAATTTTTTTAGTCTCTCTTGAACCATAAAAACCATAATAGTTTCACGAAATATGTAATGATGAAATGTTTTCAAAATAGTGGACCCCAATATCTAACCCAAAATATTTTTTTTGGATAGTTATTCTTGGAAATATTAACATCCATAATCCATAAGAAACAACATGATCTGTCAATGAAAAAAACAAACCCCAAAATAAATATCAAAAAATCAAAATACACCATAGATCCTATTACTGATTCTTTAAATTTCATGAAAGGTTTTGATGTAATAAATAAATAAGGTCTTGATTTTATTTTAAAATTAAACATTAAATTTTAATTGAACCATTGTCATTATGAAATATTTAATTAGAGATTCTTTTTATGAAATCACTTCCATATAACATCTATATTAACCAACAAGGCCAAGGAAATTGCAAATATCAATGAAATTATTTAGTGGCATCCAATAAATCACAACCTATATCTTTTCTAGATCCTCATAAATACCTTTTTCAAAGATAACATGGAAATGAAAAGTACCTTTTATATAAAAAAATCATAGTTATAATTTTTTAGGGGAGGTGATCCTCTAATATATCCTATACTATAACCAAGTGTTGTTCATGGTCAACTTTTATCCTACAATACACCTGTATGTCATCCAAATAACACAACCAATAATATCAATATAACTATGATATATACTATTATCAATTCCACATATATATATTGGAAGCATTAATAATCCGAAAGATATAACCATTTAATCATAAGGGTGATATCTATTTATAAAATAAAAAATTGGAATAACCTCCATCTGAACATATAGGAGAAGATATCCAAAATCTAAATAAATTTTAGAGAACTACTTGGCTAATATCAATTGAACAAATATGTCATCAATGTGTGGATAGGGATACCTGTTATTTATTGACACATGATTAGGTTTATGGTAATCCATATTAATCATCAGCGTCCCATCCTCCTTTTTCCCAAACAAAATTGGCACTACCCATAATGTCATACTATTGAAAATGAACCCATTAAATTCCAAATCATCCAAATAGAATATTAATTACATTAATTATGTATTTTCTATCTAATAAGATGGAATTGAGATATGAATGGTCCTTCGTAAGAGATCAATCAGAATCTAAACTTAACTTCTTAATTAGAAATAATGATAAATATTCTAGAAAAACGTTATGAAACTGGTAAAAAATAATTGGAAAACGTCAATTGTGAACTCATACATAGTTTATATGGTTAATGATTCCAACTGGTACAAGATAGTTCCAAAAACTACTGAAAATAATATTGATCCACTTACATTAATATGTTATTCTACTTGAAAGATATGACTGACAACATATAATGTTTTGAAACAATCCATTCATGTAAAACAATCTAATTGAGGTTTGAAAAATATCCACCAATCTATAACATAGATTAAGACAAAAAATCTATGCCAATAAAAAAGATATCCAAAATCAATTCAAACCCATAAATAATTATCATACTTTATTTGAACATAATTGAACAGCATACAATTGTTCCAAGATTAGTTTGACGTTTCAAAATATAATTCATCATCTCAAGATGAAAATGAAAAATTTTAATATCACGACAGGAAATAATTGAATGGGACTCACCCATATCATCAACATCATTCATATGGGTAAAATTTAAAAGAATTACATATGTCATTATCAAGGGCCATGATTGATCTTACATGATCATTTCCAATGATTCATATAATTTTTTATTTCCCATATCATTCTTTTAATAATTTTGTTGAGATTTTATTGACCACGTAATAATTGTATTCATCAAATGAACATGTCATGATCATTTATATTGTTGAGAACTACTATTCAACACTCCTTACATCAAAAAAATAATTCCTGATAAACATATGATGCCTCTCTAGCATCTAACCATGGTGCACTGCAACAATAACACTAATGATTTACATCTTATTAAAGTTTTTATATTCACTATGGGGTACTATAAAATATATATTTATGTTATAGGGGGAACCACACTGAATTAATTATGGTGTACCCATTTTTAGGTGGATGATTCACTAATCCCACCATCTAATTCTGAGTAATAACCCCCAGGTAAATTAGTGTCTCACTTTTAGTTATCTAATGATTTTGAGATTCAAGTATTTATCATATGTATTAACATGATTCCTCACAATGTATTACTAGATATGTCTATTTATACAATTGTTTCTATATTGGAAATCTCTATATATTCGTATATGAAAATCACAAAAATCATTGGGTGAATACAAATCCCAACCCTAGTTTAAAAAAATGCATACCATGATCGATGAACTTGCAACAGCTTTGTGTGAAAAATACTTAATTCATATGATTAAAAGCATACCCTATCATTTTGATATTATCTTACATCAAACTGAAATAGTCTATGGTTTTTGTAATCCAAAAATTTTGAAGAATGAATTTATTTAAAAAAATATTCAAAATCATATGAGGTCAATCCTTGGTACGAATTTTACTGATATAGTAAATCCTACCATGTTCATGCAAGATATTGTAGATTAAATGTTTTTTAATTGAATTTTAGATCATTAGTGTTTCAATGAAATTGAATATTAGATTTATACATTTTATCCACAGTTATTGTTTTTTCTATTATTAATCTCTTCAAATTTTGGTTTGATTCATCTTTTGGAACCAATACATTTTCCTCAGTACATGACTTCTATTCCTTCTATCCATAGCTTGATGAGCCTTGAAAATACATTTGACAAATTATTGGTTCATTGAGGGCACATGTGAAACCTCATTCATAGTAGCCTCTTCTGGTGGGTTTTTAAGATGACTAATCGGTCCCATTATCTATAACGAAATCAAAATCCACATTATTATCACTATTTATAAGATAATGGATTATTATATAAATGTTCACCACATCACACATATCACAACAACGATTTCCAATATTAAACAATTTTAACATTCAATCCATTATAAAAAAATCCACCAAGGATTCTTCAAATCAAATAATTTACAAAATTTATCAAAAATAAATTTTATTCATCCCATTATAAATAATTTACTCAAAATTAATTTTTAAATAACATTTACAAGATATTACTGTCCATGCATGAAATATTATTCTCATCGGTTAAACCAATAGAGATGGGGTGAAAAATCATATAAGTGTCTATGAAATTTTATGATATTGATTTAATGTCATAATGTTCATGTATCCTTTATACCAACCAAAACTAAATAACTAAATTAAAATGGGTTTTTTCACTCCAACACCGAACAAAATGATACCATTTATAATATCATTCACTTATCCCATTGGATTGAGATGAGTAGGTTTGTGTTACTAGCCATATGTGAAATCCACAAGAAATAGACTAATCCCAAAAAATTAAAATGGTCTCATAAAAAATTGAGGGTTTATTTTACCTATAATGATAAAAGAACCAAATAGAGATAATGGTAAAAATATTACCTCTACATTATGGATGATTACTAAAATAAATTCCAATATAAAACCAAACCAGAAGGCAATATTTGTATAAATTAGGAATAAATGGTATATAAGTAGAGGAATAAGAAAAAAAAGTACAAATAAACAAAAGAAACTAACAAGTTACTATAAATATATGCCATGCTCCAAATCCTCATGCCTAATTTAAGGTATCATGAAGAATCACTAATGAACTGAGATTCCATACCTTTAACTATGTCTTGAAAAATAACATCTAAAACTAAACCATAGATCCCAAGTAGTGGGTGAGTATAAAACTCAATTTTATTTCCCAAAATGTCATAAAATTTCATGAAACTAAGATAAAACATATGTTAAGATTCTGTAAAATAGTTTAATCAATTAAAACACTTTATCATAAAGACATAAATATGCTTTTAAAATTCAACGTCAAGATACTATCACCATAATCATCCATCAAATACATCAAAATTGTGATCAATCCATTTAAAACATTGAGATTTTTAATATTATTCTCCATTTCCACAAACATCGACAACACACACAATCACTATAACGGTATTACAAACGCTGGTGGTACATCATGTCCAGACACTACCCCTTTGATGGGGGTACTTAAAAACTATTGTCAACCCCATTCAAGTCATTCCGAATAGATATTCCCCAATCCTATCAACTCATTTCAATATAAAAATTTATTCTAAATTGAATAATTTCCAAAAAAACTATAGTTACATTAATAAAACTATATTTTTATATTCATTATTTTAAAATACTAAAAAAACGGTTTTAAAAAAATTTATCAAATTCAAAAGAATTAAAAAAAAATGATAATTTCCATTAAATAATGTCAAGATTTTCATGATAATTTAATAAAATTTAATCAATTTTGAATTAGAAATAAAATTCTAACGAAGTGGAAATGATAGAGAAGCCACCCACCCTTAATCATTCTCCGAAATGAATATTAGAAGAACAACTTCCAAAAAATATCTTGGATCTTCTGGATTCGACCATTGATCTTGTACCCTACAACAAATTTAACATGATCTCATTATAATTTACATGATAAAACATTGATCTATCATTTAGAAACTATATTTAAATTTCTGAATTATAGGAGAATAAGAGTTCTACGAATAACAATGAAGGACATGTAGTTAATAGTTAATATAGATCTCTAATGTACTTTGTAACACATTATGATCACTCTCAGATCAAAATAAATCATCTATCTTGACATAGGTGGATGTTAAATTCTAATGAGGGGAGTGATATGGGAAAAAGTGAATAAGGGGTTAAAACAATCAGATCCAGAAAAATTAGATCTAATTTTTTATCGTGCATGGTAAAAGAACATGGTTATGAAAACTGTGCACCATCCATGCATGACCTAGTATCTCAAATTACACATTGCACAATTTGATATCATGGTTATAAAAATGATTAACAAAACATCATATTCCCATCTTTTCAGCATTGCATGGTTTGTACTTATAATCCTCATGGATTGGATAAATCAAGAGCCAATTGTGTGCCTATCTTGGGACAACATTCTTCCCTAACAATATTACCTATAGTTTTTAACGGTTTCTACTAATGATTATCAGTCCCAAACTTCCTAAAAGCCTCCAAAGCATGGTAAAACTCCTCTAAACCACCCAAAACATAACCCTTATGTTATATATAAATAAAAAACATAAATAAATGGACATCTACGTAACACCAAGGGAACTAATTTTATATGGGACTACTCTATTTTATAAATACATTGAGGTTTTATTATAATGAATCAAATACTGTCAAATTTAATTAAATTAATACTCGGAAATTCCTTGGAATTTATTTACACAAATACATGTGATTTTTAGAAGTCTGCGAAAATTTACGGTGCATGATTCCAAGGCCCGGTGTGCCCAGAATCAATTTCTGAAGTTTTGTTCAGGTACGTTTAGTAAAAGTACACGCATGATTTTATAACATTTGAAGCGGTGCACGGAATTGAAATTTGAGGGAACTGTTGAACTCACAACACAAGAATTCGGTTAAGAGGACCTTCACCTTGACTGGAGATGGTCGGGAATAAAATATAGATTTTGGGTTTTCCGTGGAATAATAAAATTAAATAGGTACATGTCTTATTTTTTTCGTCTGTTTTAACCACCATGTTGATGATAGAGGTGGGGACTTCCACACCTTAACCTCCCATTATAGGTTATGGTTGTGGGGCCCACCAAAACTCAACCCCATTTGGGGATTAATTTTAGTGGGGACCACATATGATAGAAGCCTCTTGAACATCCCAATATGTGGGAAGAACCTCTTGAAATCCCTACTTTATAGTGCCAATTCACCCAAATTAATGAATTGAGCATCAATTACATAATTTAAATCTTTTTGAATTATGTTCCAATGATTAAATATTAGTTAAGATGAAATTATTATTTGTTTGGAATTTTTCTTGGGAGAGGGGAGAACATGGGAGAAGGCTCCGGACGGAGAATGCTCCAACCGACGATGAATGCTCCAACCGACGATGAATTCTCCAACCAACGAAGAACGTCGACCTTGATCCCGACTTCGACTTCATTCCTTGAATCCTCCTCGACGTAGGACATGTTCTTCTACAACTAATCGGCATCCACATTTCTGTAATTTCATCAACAATCAACAAACAAAGGTAGGGGTTCGATCTTGTTTCATTTCTTGTTTTTCATCTTCCTTCATGGATTATAATTAGAAGCTGCTTGATATCACCCTAACATGGAGGGTGCGGGCTGAACAATCATTGGCCGACCCCTCCTCCATCATTATGGAACTTGATGCTAAACATGACATGAGTCTGGGATGCGTGTTACTCATCAGAAATGGTTGTGGATCGAAGTCGATGTCCTGAGGATTGAGCCACATCTTCTGGAACAAGAATCGGCCACTGAAACTCGTCAGGTGACACGCTGAAGGTTAGCATTTGGTCGGAACTAGCGAACGACACCGATGGAATGAAGGAAGGCCTGAAGGCACACCATCTGACCTCGTGGATAGCAACGGCGCAACTGTGATGCCGGAGGAGAAGATGCGAGCCCTGGACGCAGCGGTTCAGTGGCGGCCGGCTAAAGGTGGGCCGTGAAAGAAACTGGCAGATTGAGCTGATAGGTCAACCGGGAAGGTGCGACACAACGGTGCCGCACGGTGGAGCAGAAATAAGCCATGAACCCTGGATGCACTGATGCAATGGCGGCCTACGCAAGGTCGACCTTGAGGAGGTCCGGCGGCCTGAGCCGCCAGGTATCCGGAGGAGACGTGGCGCAACCGGCGCCACACAGGAGATGGCTGGCTGCTTGGCCAGCCATGAGGACTAGGACCTAGCGGGTCCCAAATGATGCAGAATAGTGCCACGTGGTGCCTGTTGTCTCCCACCCGAACATCTTAGTCGTTCGGGAACCCCAGGGGGCACGACCTTCCACCTTGGACACAGCTGGGGTGGAACCCGCGGGCCGCCGGACCGCCAACCGCGTGGGCCGCTAGCCCCACAGGCTGTAGTGCCGGACCCAGCATGGGGTAGGCCACCGTCGTGGGCTATTCCACCCCCACATACTAGATCGGACCCATGGACCAGGTCGGACACGCCGACTGGGTCGATCTGACTGGGTTGGAACGGACCCGGACCCATTTTGACCCCATTTCACATTTTGGGCCATAACATGGGATACGAGTGTTCGATTGTCAAACCATCTACGACGATGAAAATCTCGGAGAAAGAAAGTTCTTTTTTTATACCCCACATTAGGTTTTGACATATTTGGGGTATGGTCAGGTTGTATCGTACAAGAAACCAACTGGGCCCTCAGGATTAAAAGGCTAATAACTCACAGACCGGGTGTTCGATCGACGAGCCGTCTATTTCATTGAGACCCCTACGATGTGTCGGACCCCTGAGATACTTCTTCGTGGGACTTCATGGATGTTGGAGAATCGACCATTAGCTCATGGTGATGATCCTTCTCGAGACATGCAGGGGACCTCGTAGCTAGCTGTGACTTGACGACGGCTGACCGATTAGACTAATAGTGTTTCCACTAGCCTAGTGGGGAGTGCCTTGGTGTTCCGGAAGACCCATAGTGGGGAGTGCCTCTGTGTGAAGCAGTATACCCCTGGTACTCGATAGGAGAAGTACCTCATCATGCTATGAGGGGTAGCACCTCTGTGTCTTGCGGTAGACCCACAGTGTGGAGTACCTCTATGTGACGCAACAGACCCCCAATACTCGATAGGAGGAGTGCCTCAGTAGTCCAGGATAGTGGGAAGGGCATATGTATGATGCGACAAGCCCATAGTACTCTATAGAGGATATGTACTCCAGCATTCGATGTTTCGATAGTTTGACTGAGAGTGTTACATGTTACTAACCCTAGAATAAAATCATACTTTGATCTGAGTCAGTGACTTTTGTTTTTACCTCATTACTGAGATGGATTACTTTATATCATATGTATATGTATGGGAATATACCTATATAATTGATATCTGTTGTTTTCATACTCTGTGGTTTATCCTTGGTGGATTTTGAGAGACCATGGTGGTCTCGGGGTCCCTACTGAGTATTGTTATACTCACCCATGCACGAGCATTACCCACGCCTCGTTGTGTTGGTTGCAGACGACGGACAAAGCTGACCGAGTCTGAGTGGGTAGGATTGGATGGTACCCGTAGGTGGACCACATGGCATGATGGTACACAAAGGAGACTGATGGATGTGGAGTGTTGTGGAGGCTATCTGTACCTACCCTTCAGGTAGGATCCGTGGAGGACGATCCAGTAGATACTTTACACCTTTCAACTGTTTTTTATCCCTACAGTTGTACTTTTAATTTACAATTGGGCTTGTATTTATAGACCCTTTACTTTTCAACATTCATTTTTGATACAGTTTTACTTAGTGTTTTTCTACCATCTTATTCTCTGCTGTGTGTGATTATTTTTTATAATGTAAATGCAGTCCCAGTTTTAGGGATTTACACATTTGGTGTTAGTAGCTAGCCACTTTTCTATGGAAGACTGGCATAGGGTAGTCATGGAATAGGTCCCGTGGATGGGTTGTGACCAATTGGTATCAGAGGAGTCAGTTCTACCGTAGAACATCAGACTCTAATCATTATTTTCTATGAAGAAGAGTGTTAAGGGTAATGAGTGTGGTTTTCAGTTCAAGGAGTCCAGTTTTGGTGCAGTGGGCGATGTATCCATACACCAGGACCCTGACATATGATTTCCGACTCATTACATGAAAACACTGATTGTGTATGTGTTTTAAAAAGTTTTCATTACGTCAGCTCTACCAGGTCAACTCACCAGGTATAATCTTTGACCATGTCGCATCTGTTTCTTTCGGGATGCCTCCCCCCGGATGACCAGTTAGAGCCCCGAGAGTCATACGAACAGATAACACACCGAGCGATGAGGCCTCAGTGCAGAGCCCTCTTCTAGTAGAGGCGCCGATGGTACCACTACCCATTGGTCCACTGATGCCACCAACCCTAGCAGCAGATGATTTACGTCGCTTGAGCACGTTGTATGAGTTCCAGCACCATAGGCCACCTAGGTTCAGGGGAGAGAAGGACCCACAACCAACTGAGGATTTTCTAGAGGCTGTGATGAGAGTATTCAGATTGTTTAGGACACTAGTAGACCTTATGGTGATCCTTGTCACGAATCTCCTACAGGTAGCAATAGGAAAATGGTGGATCCTAATGAAGAAGGTGCATGACGAGGCGACACTACTATGGATAGTGTTTGAGATCCTGTTTCGGGCATAGTTTGTCCCATCCACCCTTTGTGTAGTGCGGATTCAGGAGCTACAACATCTACAACAGGGTAAAATGACGGTAGCTCAGTACTCAGTGAGGTTCACCGACCTCTCATGCTACTCCACAGATATGGAACGAGACCCATTCTTCAAGGACCAAACCATTGAGGAGGGGATCAGGAAAGAGATTAGGGCTTCGATGATCTCACTCAGCATCCTGACGTAGGCAGGGGTGCTAGAGAGATCCCTCCTGGTGGAGAGTTTCCTTGCTGTGAAGTGTCCAGCAGCGAGACCCACCACTAGTCGATATGCAGCGGAGTCTTCTGTAGCTAGTGGTAGACAGATTAAACGGAGTTCCAAGAGGACCACACCCATGGGTTGACAACCACATGACTCAGGATCAGTTGTGTGGGGCACCTGGGGTAGTGACATTCATTCCGGGAGCAGACAGTGTTTCACATGCGGCGGGCATGGTCACATGGCTCATGACTGTCCGACCTGCTGTTCATATGATCAACAGAAAGTAGAGGGACCACCAGAGAATAGGCAAAGGTTTGATCAAGTGGTTCGTAGGGAGAATCCGAATGTGGAAGAGGAGTTGGCCGTGCATCTGGTGGTGGATGACGTTTCGAGGTGTTACCGCCACCACCACCACCAAGAGGTCCACCCCGACCGTAGGGTGCAGGTGGAAAGTGGGGAGCTCAACTCCAGGTAGCTGAGGCTTACAATCACGCCACTGCAAGTATTATTTGAAGTATAATATGTGTCTACTCCACCATAGAAGTAGATCTTATAGACACAAGTCACAGTCACCCTTTTATTGCCACATCCCTCGTTCGGAGCTCTGAGATTCCGACTGTGTCGTTGGCTCGATCCTTACGGATAGAGACTTATATGGGAGTATACTCCATGATTACGCACTGGTTCCCCCAGTGTGATCTTACTCTAGAAGGCCAGAGCTTTACCTGGGTTCTCCTCGTAGTGGCGTCGAGGCCTTACAACATTATCATGGGTATGAACTGGTTATCTACAGTCTGTGCTCAGGTCGAGTTTACTAAGCGCAATGTGTGGTGTGACTGTACATATGGGACCATGTTTACCATCACCAGTGAAAAGGGAGCCTTTACAACACATTAAAGACTTATTTGGAGGGGGGTGCAGCCAATCACTCATCAGTTGGTTGCCCGTACCCTCAAAGTAGTAGATTTAGAGAGTCCAAGCTATCCTGTAGTGGTAGAACGATATGCAAATGTCTTCCCTGATCATGTCCTAGGTATACCTCCTCACAGATAGGTGGACTTATATAATGACAAATACCCTAGTACGACAGCGATATCTACACCAGCATATCGGATGGCTCCCATAGAGATTCGGGAGCTATGGGTAAAATGAGAGGACTTGTAGGGGAAGGGATTCATCTGGTCTAGTGTTTCTCTCTCAGAAGCCCCGATTTGGTTCGCCAATAAGGAGGACGGGAGCTTGAGCCTCTGTGTTTACTACCGTCACCTGAACAAGGTGACCTTAAAGAATATGTACCCGCTCCTGAGGATTAACGACCTCTTTGATCAGATGAAGGGAGCACTGTGGTTTTCGAAGATAGACCTCAGATCAGGGTGTATCACCAGTTCAGAGTTCGAGATGAGGATGTGCAGAAGATGATCACCAGGTTACGGTATGGCCACTACAAGTTCTTTTATAGGCCCTTCAGCATAACCAATGCTCCATAAATGTTCATGAGACTCATGAACAAGATCTTCCAGCCATACCTCGATCGCTTTGTAATTGTCTTCATCAGCGAAATTCTGATCTACTCAACTACTATGGAGGAGCATGCCTACCATTTGTGGAGAGTTTTGGACACACTCTGAGAGCAGAAGCTTTATTTACAGCTATCAAAATGCCAGTTCTATATCTGAGAGGTTTACTTTCAGGTTTATGTCATCTCAAATGTAGAAGTTGCATTAGATCTAGCAAATATTGAGGTGGTACATTCTTGGGAACCACCCCGGAGTGTGACGGAGGTACGGAGTTTCCTGTGTTTGGCTGGGTATTACCAGAGGTTCATATCAGACTTATCCAGAGTTGCAGCACCACTATCAGCCTTTTAGAAGAAGGGGAAAACCTTTTTGTGGTCGGAGAGATACCGACAGAGTTTTCAGGAGCTGACGCAGAGGCTGACTAGTGCCCCTATCTTGAGGCATCCAGATGAAGGCATATGGTAAGTAGTTTAATGCAACACATCGAGGACTGGACATGGGTGTGTCCTGATGGAAGAGCGATCAGTGATCACATATGGTTCTCGGCAGCTGAGACAACTTGACCAGAACTATATTACCCATGACCTGGAGTTAGCAGTAGTGGTTTTCCCCTTGAATATGTGGCGACACTATCCGATTGGAGAACATTTTACTGTGTACTCTTATCACAAGACTCTAACCTATATCTTCTCTAAGTAGGACCCGAACCAGAGACAACGATGTTGGCATGAGTTCCTCTAGGACTATGACATCCAGATATTCTATATTCCAAATAAGGGGAATGTTGTTATGTATGCGCTCTGCAAGAGATCTGGTATATAGCTTCTTGGCGAGACGATAGAGCAGCTATCTACTTTATAGATATCATTGTGGATAGAGATGGATCAACCATTCACAGACTCTTATAGTCAATCCCCTACTTCTTCAATGAGTACTGGAGGCACAACATGAGGACGTTGACTACAAGACACAACGTTCATAGATATCCACATTACAGGAACCTGATGTATTTTATGAAGGTGGGGAGCACGTCATCCTCTTAAGAGGACGTACTATGGTTCTAGTGTCACATCTAGAGGAAGTGTTGAGGGAGTTCCACACATCCCCTCTAGAGGTAATTCCAGGAGTGGTGAAGATGTATCAGGACCATCGATGACATCACTAGTGTCCATGAATGAAGAAAGAAGTAGTGATGTTTTTCTCTCGATGCTTCACTTGTTAGCAATTGATGGTGGAGCACTAGGTACCTACAGGCTTGGTCCAGCCTTTAGAGGTCCCAGATTGGAAGTGGGATGGGATATCCATGGTCTTCATGAAAGGTCTTCCATGTACATCCAGGTGTCACGACTCGATTTGGGTGATCATCGACTGACTCACCATGTCAGCTTACTTCCTACAGATCAGAGAGCAGGGTATAGTAGAGAGCTTGGGAGGCCTCTATGTGCAGGAGATTGTGTGGCTATATGAAGTACCTTTATTTTATGTCTCCAATAGTGACACTTGATTTAATTACCGGCAATGGAAGGGTTGCAGGAGGCTTTCGGTACATATCTTCTCATGAGGACCGCCTTCCATTCTCAGACAGATGGTCAGACAGAGTGAACCATTCAGACCGTCGAAGACATGCATTGTGCTTGTGTCCTCGACATTAGTTGTAGCTAGGAGGATCACTTACCATTAGTGGAGTTTTCCACTAATAATATCTATCATTCCACCATCGGGATGACACCTTTTGGGTCTTTTTATGGTCAACCATGAAGATCACCACAATGCTGGACAGAACTAGGGGAGTCAGCACTAGTGGGACAAGAGATGGTTCATGCTATCACGGAGAAGAGGCATATCAACTCGGAGGGGATGAATATTGCACAGAGCAGGCAGAATTCATATCCTGACAAGAAATAGAGACCTCTAGAGGTTGAGGATGGTGACCATGTCTTCCTACAGGTCTCACCTCGACAAGGTCTACAAAAGATTTGGCTGAGGCGAAAAGTTGTCTCAGAGATTTATAGGACCCTTCCAGGTCCTAAACAGAGTAGGTGAGGTGGCTTACCTCCTAGCCCTTCCACCTCAGTTACACCCGGTGCATGACGTCTTCCATGTATCTCAGCTGAGGATATACATGCACGACCCTTGTCATATCATAGACCATGGGGTGCAGGACATCGATTATGGGGAGACATTTAAGGAGGTTTATGTGGAAATTGAGGATCGATAGGAGAGGGTCCTACGTGGATGGTCGATACCCCTGCTGTGTGTTTGCTGTCATCACGAGAACCTCCAGGAGAGCACATGGGAGTGGGAGGCTCAGATTCTTGCTCAGTACCCCCTCCTGTTCCCTTAGTTAGAGTTGTCGCTTACGAAGAAATAAATCCCTGAGGTGGGGAGAATGTAAAGACTTGGAAATTCGGTGGAAAAGGTTATCTTAAATACATGGGATTTTTACGTGTCTGGAAAAATTTATGGCGCGTGATTCCGAGGCCCAGTGTGCCAGGAATCAATTTCTAATTTTTTTCTAGGTGTGTTCAGTAAACGTACGAGTGGGATTTTATAAAATTTGAAGTTGTAATCGGAATTTAAATTAGAGGGCATCGTTTAACTCACAGTGCGAGAATTCTCTTATGAATAATTTCACCTCAACGATAGATGGGCGAGAATAAAAGATAGTTTTTGGGTTTTTCCTGGAATAATAAAATAAAATAGGTGCATTTCATATGTTATTTCGTTTTTTTAATCACCTTGTGGAAGTTGGAGGTGGGGACCGCCACACCATAACCTCCGATGAGAGGTTATGGTGGTGGTTCCCACCCTAAATCAACATGCATATGGGGATTTATTTTAGTGGGGACCACCCAAGATAAAAGCCTCTTTAACATCCCATTAAGTGGTGAGAACCTCATGAGCTCCCCAATTTATGGTTCCAATTCACCCAAATTAATGAATTCAACATCAATTACCTAATTTGAATCATTTTGAATTATGTGGAAATGATTAAATAATAGGTATGATTAATATATTATTTGTTTGGAATTTGTCTTGGGAGAGGGGAGAACATGGAAGAAGTCTCATGATGAGGAACCCTCTAACTGACGAAGAGCGCTCCAACCGACAAAGAACGTCGACCTCGATCCTGATGTTGACTTACTTCGTTGGAACATCCTTGACATAGGATGCATTCGCCTAAAATGAATCAGCATCTACCTTTCCGCAACTTCTTCAACGATCAACAAACAATGGTAGGGGTTCAAACATGTTTCGTTTCTTGTTATTTTTCTTCCTTTGTGGATTGTAATTTGAAGTCGCTTGATATCACCATAATGTGGAGGGCATGGGGCGATCAAACACAGCATGACCCCTCCACCATCTTTGTGGAATTTGACGATAAATGCGGCATGAGTCTTGGAAGAGCGTTACTCATTAAAAATTGTTGTGGATCGAAGGCAGCGTCCCATGGAGTGTGCAACTACTTCCAGAATGGGAATCGGGCCACCAGAACTCGCCTTGTGACCCGTGGAAGGTTTTCCATTGGTAGGAACCAGAGACCGACACTAGAGGAACAAAGGAAGTATGGCCAGAAAACTGTCCAACTGCATGGACAGAGGCGGTGCAACCGTGCCGCCAGATGACAAGCCGTGGCCCCTGGCCACAGCGGGGCAGCAGCGGCCGGTGCAAGGCAGGCCGCGAAATAAACTGGCGGCTCAAGCCACTGGGTCAACCGGGAATGCATGGCACAACATCTCCACCCAATGGAGTAAAAAGAAGTAGCAGGGCTTGGACGCGGTGGTAGAAGGGCGGCCAGTGCGAGGCTAGCCGTGAAGAGGTCTGGCGGCCCGAGCCACCGTGTTGCTGGAGTAGGCGCAGTGCAACCGACCGCGTGGGAGGTGGCTGGCCGCTTGGCCAGGCAGGAGGAGAGAGACACAGCAGGTCCTGCGTGATGCGGAAGAGCACCATAAGGCGCTGGTTGTCTCCCACCTGAACAACTTAGCCATTTGGGAACCCCAGGGGCATGACCTGCCCACTGGATGTGGCTAGGGCATACCCAACGGGCCGCTATGCCGCGAGACGCGTGGGACGCCAGCCGCACGGGCCACCGTGCCAGACCTAGTATGGGCCGGGTCACCTTCGTGGGACAGCGCCCCCACATACCTGGTCAGACCCCAATCCAGTCCGGGTCAGGCTGGGTTGGTTCGACCAGGCCTGGCCCGACCCGTACCCGTTTTGACCCGATTTCACCATTTCGCCCATTACTTGCGCTACGAGTATCCGATTGACGAACCGTCTATGAAGACAGAAATCCTAGATAAATTCGGTTCTTTTGGTATACCCCACATGATATTTGGACACATTTGGTGTATGGTCAGGTTGGATCGTACACGAATCCAACCAGAGCCTTCTGACTAAAAGGATAATAACTCATAGGTCGGGCGTCTGATCGACACGATGTATTTTGTGTTGAGACCCCAATGACGTGGCAGACCATTTAAATACTTCATCATGGGACTTCATCGATGTTTGCGCATCAACCAGTAGCTCGTGGATCAGAACCTTCCTGAGACAATTGTGCATAGTGCATGGGCCTTGTAGCTGGCTGAGACCTGAGGACTACTGACTGATTCGATCAGAGTGTTTTGACTGGCCCAGTGGGGAGTACTTTAGTGTCGCGGTAGACCCATAGTGGGGAGAGCCTCTGTATGATGTATCATACCCATGGTACTCGACAGGAGGAGTACTTTAGCATGCTCCAAAGGGGAGCACCTCTGTGTAACGCGGAAAACCCACATTGGGGAGCACCTCTGTGTGACGCAGCAGACCCATGGTACTCGACAGGAGGAGTGCCTCAGAAGTCCAGGATAGTGGGAAGAGCCTCAATGTGATACGGTAGGCCCACAATACTCCATAGAGGAGGAGTACTCTAGCAGCTAAGGTTTCAACAGTTTGACTTGGAGTGTTACATTTTACTACCCCCTGAATAAAATCCAGTTTTGAGCAGAGTTTGTGACTTTTGTGTTAACCTCATGACTGAGATGGATTACTTGATAAATTAGGTTTATGTATGAGAATATACCTATGTAATGGATATATTTTGATTTCATACTCTTTTTTTATCCTTGGTAGTTTTTGAGAGACCATGGTGGTCTCGGGGTCCCGACTGAGTGTCATTATACTCACCCCTGTAGGGGCTTTGCCCACACCTCGTTGTGTTTGTTGCTGATGGAAGACAGTGCTGACCGAGGCTGAGTGGGCATGACTGGACGATACCTGGAGGTGGACCACAGTGTGTGACGTTATATGGAGGAGATGGTTATATGTGGAGTGCTGTGGAGACTATATGTACCTACCATTCAGGTAGAATCCGTGGCATACGTTCCACGAGCTGCTTTACACCTTTCAGCTATTTTTGTTCCTTAAAGTTGTAATTGTACTTTACCTTTGGTCTTGTATTTCCGGCCTTGTTACTTTTCATCACACTTTTTGTATACAATTTTACTTATTGTTTTGCTTCTAACTTATACTCTGTTGTGTGTGATTATTTTTTATAAAGGAAATGCCTTCCCAATTTTAGGGATTTATGCCTTAGGTGCTAGTCACCAGCCCCTGTCCTATGGAAGGCGGGCTTGGGGTAGTCACAGCACGGGTCCCAAGGAAGGGTCGTGACATAATGATATTTACCCATTTATATTAAAAGCAAATAATACTTCTTGTTCCTAAATATCACATATCAATACTATCTACCAATAACCAATAACATTCTAATATTTTTTATATATAGTTACAATAAAACGTATAACACGATTTTAAGTCTGTATCCACTTATAAATAGATATCATGTTAACCTATAACTATAGTAAGATACATTCATCATCATACTAATTCCCATTTCTTAAAACTGATATAAATGTGTTTAATCATTTAAAATATAAATTTTTTATTTCATGAAATTATAGACATAAATAAAAAATAAAAAAAAGATAAAAAAGAAACAAAATTTGGAAACTATGAAATGTAAAACTCAATATCTATAAACCATTTGATTTTTTATGGATTTAAACAACTCTTTCTGGTTTCTACTGATATTTTTGACAAACAAGTATTATTTAATTATACAAATAATAATAAGGTAGAAATTATATATATATACATTAAATATGAATGTAAATTAATGGTTATGTAACATTCTATATATAAACATTTACTATATCATTTTATTCCATATCAAAATATATGTATTGAAATATAATGGAAAAATCCGGCCAGAAATAAATATTTTAGGAAATTTCATGACATTTTAGTGGGAATATTGATATTTATTTACTTTTTTCATAACCTTCACCAACCTTTTTTCTTCTAAATATATATTTATATATTTTAATTACATGTAAAAATCTTCAATCAAATGTTATAAAGTCTCTAAAAATGTATACATTAGAAATTAATCCTTGTGAGTAACATTTATTATGAATACTTATTTTCAATCTTCTCAAAGACCATTAACAATTCAATATAATTATGGAAGTCAATATTATTGATTTTAAAACTAAAACATATACTCATTAATAATAAATATTTTTAATCCATTAGAAATAAACATGTGAAGAAAATATAGATTATTAGTCTAAATTAATTACTCTGTTTAAATTGATTTCAAATATGAATAGTGATGAGATGTTCTCAAAATTATAATGATTGATAAAACTATGATTTCATAACAGTTTAAAATATTTTTGTAATACAAATTTTGCATATAAATGATTGAAAATGTAAATTCACTAAATCAGAGCTGTACATGACTATTTAGTTTTCATTGGATCAATTATTAACAAATCATTCATTATAGTATAGTTTAATTTAAATTATAATCAGTTTTTTTCTATTAATAATTTCCATAAATTGATTCTTGAATAACCATAAGGAAAATTTATAAAATATATTAGAATAATATTTTATTATTTTTATTTATGTATAAATGATAATAATTTAATTGATAGATATGTCTGATGTTGATGCCAACATGTGTTATTATTATATCATATATTAATAGTTCCCAAGATTAATACATATAAAAAGTCACTTTAGTTTGTCCATTGCCTAAAATTATTCAAATTTATCTTTTATGGATATTATTATCTACATTAAAAAAATTCAAATTATGTTAGATAATATTGTTATCCCAATATGGGTGTTTAAGTAAAATAATTTTTAGGTACTTCAAAATGTTACTTTTATTTATTATGTTTTTAGCTTGGATATTTGATTCCAAATATTACATAACACCTACTCATCTAGTCTATCATTTTAGAGATTTATGTTATTTATATATTTTTATTTCCCAATTATATTACATTCCCTATTTTAGTGATTGGTTTACATTGATATAAGAAAAATATTTATTTCCCACAAATTTTTTTTTATATATTTCTTTCTATATCAAATGAACTTGTATGTCTAGTAAATTATAGACATTTTGTATTACCATTAATATATCAATCATATATTTTATCACAATCATAAACGACATTATATTTAAATAATAATAATCATTCTAAACGAATGACTATTTTTTAAATTAAATTTTTTTCAAAACTAAACTCTAATAAATCATGAAACTGTTCAACTAAATGTTCAAAGAATACATCAATATAATTTTTTCTTTAATTAATCATAGGGATTGGTAGATAAATAGAACAAATGAAATTATTTATACATAACCAGGGTGGTTAATTATAAATAATAAAAAACCAAGTCATATTAATTAATGAACTGAAAAAATTCAAATTGGATAAGACCCATTACATTCATTGAATATCCAATTGTATCAAGGCTCTAAATAAATAACTGAATACATTTCATTAGATCCAAATAGTGATTAATACTATATTAGGTTCCATATGTTTCCATCATTAATTTTCACATCATCCCACCATGTCATAGAACAATCAATTTTAGATAGTAGGAATGTAATTGTATGAGTTGATTTTAAGTAGATGTGATAGATGCCCGTTATCAGTATAAATTTACTATTCTAAAATTTATAAACCCTCTCATAATTTTTAGTTTTCCACTGAAACACACAAAAATATAATTCATTGTAAATGGAATGTTTACTAGAATATTGAATATCACAATGATTTGGGCATGAATCAATCTTATTATAATTTTTAACATGTTTATTGATAATACCATTCAAATTTGAAATTATGTAATATAATGTTGAATATTTCGAATCTAATATCTTATTAGTTTTTATAAGAATACAAATTGAAATTTTATGAATCCAATTTAAATATTTACATTGATAAATGTCAATAATGAAAAGTAATTTACAAAAATTTTCACATTTTATGTATAGATCATTCATTACATGTTTAATGTATTTAAATTTTTACCTAATCTATATGGAAGTGTGGGGTATTTACTAGTTTAGGAATTCAATAGAACCCCCAACATGTTAGGAAACAAGAAACTAAAATTTTCCATTCATTCTTAGTCTACCACACAATGAAAAACATTGATTCTATAATTATAATTATAATAAATTTAAAATGTCACACATTTCATTTTTATCAGAACAACTCTTATAAGTAATATTCTACACTTATTCAAGGATATTGATTCAATAGATTCCCGGTGTTTCTATCTAATCATACACTTTGAATTACACAAAAGAGATAATATATTATAATTTATCAGAAATTAACCTAATAATATTATGTTTATTATTATATTATAAGAGTTCTTTTGAATCCTGCATTTTATCTTCACCTGATAGTGATGATTGCCATATTTAAGGGGAAATATAAGATGTGATTTATTATAGAAATATATAATTTAGACATGATTTATTTATTGAAATTTTTTTAATTTTTTTTGTAATATTATCATAAAATTATCTATAATGAATCAGGATTAATTAACACCATCATGGTATAAAAATTCCTAATTTATTAGATTAATGGTCTTAGTCAAAAAACATGAATTCGATATAGAGTGGATTCATATACGAGAATAAATCTTATTCCCTTATGTAGAAAACATGATGTAATGAATTTAAATATATAGGTATATTCATGAAGAACCATGTTATATTTATAGAGGAAATGTTGGACTAGTACTTATGGATGACAATTGAAATTTCAAGGATAACCTCTTTTTAAGGTATAAACTCCTAAATATTATAAAATATATGAGACAAAATTATATTTTATCATTATTTTTTCCCTATAAAAATAAAATCATTTCTTATGTGGTTATGTATGGTGTCACCCCTTTATAATTAGAGAATTTTTCATGGTAATTGGCTTTTATTTCCTAGGATAATAAAATACAGTGATAAAATTAATAATCCTATAGAAGAAATTAATATAAAATGTTTTCCTCATTTATTAAACTATAGAGTCTCTCAATCAGATTATTTACACTTATTATGGCTTTATCTATAATCATACTTTCATATGTTAACAAGTAGGCCATAGTTCATTTACAATCATACAATATAATTGTTTTCCTCAAGTGCCTTAATAAGTATGATGTCGGTTGGAAATAATATAAAAATACATACCTTGATCCTTCGATGATTGTGATTATTTTGAGATCATCTTCAAATGGTCCACCTACCGATGTTTTCTTAAAAAATTCTATTTTGATATTGTATTCTATGTGTATTTTTATTAATTTAGATAATGGATTTAGTGATCATTTAATATTTCAAAGTCAATATGTTTTATTAGAGTTTGGAATTGTGTCAACTATTCAAAATATTTACATAATCACTAATTTTCATTTTATTGATCTATTTTTTTACAACAATATATTTGATGGTTCAATAAAACTAATCAAAATTATTCGGGTTCATTTTTTCTAAGTACTATAACTTGTTTGGGTGAATGAAAAATTACATTTTACAAGATAATCATGAAATTATCCTGAGTATAAGAATGATGAATATCTTATTATATTTTAGGATATCGCTAAATATAAAATCTAGATTGGATGGAAAATATATTTATGAGTTAATTTTTTATACTATGCATTAGAGAAAATTATAAATGACATTATGGTTTTATATGTATCTCTTGAAGGCCCTTTATTTTAGGTTAGATTATGATCATCATAGAGAGAGTATCTTAATGGATCTTACAACCTGTATATTGTTTTGGATTTTTTCACAAATTATGATATCATAAATTTATGATGCTTCACCATGTATTGTGGAACATAAAATACTTATGAATATGAAATATAGGGAGTAAATAGGGTGAGAAAAGTTAAAATATTCCATAATCGTAGGGACATTTTCCGTAAAGTTTTATCATTTTTATTTGTGATTCAAACAGAATTATTATTTCCCTCTTTTAGTAAAAAATTGATAATGCATGGGAGGATTTTATTTTGTACTATAAAAATATAAAATTTCTATTTTATCATAAATATAAATAACATAAAAATAGGAATATAATTGCTAATATAGTTGTTGGGGAGTGGGTAAGTTGCAGGTCTTGAATGTTGAGAATGTTTATAGATGACCTTTTTTTCAAAAATTTTAAAAAATATAATTATTTTATTTAATATATTTTGGATCCATATAGTTCATTAAAGGGTGAGGAATTATAAAAATATATAGAAGCATGAAAAATGTATTATGAGAATAAAATAATAAATTAATTATTGAGGGAACAATATTAAAATAAAAAAGACATATAAGAGGACGATGCTGGTTTGGGGTGGTTACAGTGTTGGTGCTTCTAATACCTAGGGTTTAGATCAAATATGATCACTATTATCATCAGCCAAAAATTGGTTTCACAACAATCGTCAGATAGAGATTTAATGTCAGGTGACTCAGATGTTCTGACTCGTATGACATTCCCCTTCTTGAAGGAATCATCTACGATGCCTGGGTATAAGCGAGATGATAATATTTTACCTTGATATAATATAGTGTTGGTTGAGAAGGATAATGTGGGTCATACCATTATGGAATATGATGACCAAAATCTGACACTATTGGTGATGGAGGCGTCAAGGATAGCAGTGTCAGGTGACATAGAGGGATGTCTTGGTTTTTGTAACGACCCAAAGTTTTTCAATGGAAATTCACATCTTAAATTTATGTAATAAAATTAAATTAAATCACAACAAATGAACTAATAAGTGATAAGTGACCTTTAAACATAATTTTGTCACTTCTATGTTCGGATTTTTGAAAATCTGACATACACGGTTGTGTTCAAGATGTTTTTTGGAGTCTAATAAAACAAAAATAATTTTTGGTGAATAGTATCCTACCCTAATGAATTATAACATAACCTTATGAATATTTATATACCCTATGAATAGTAACCTCACCTATGGTGGTGTAAAAATAATATTCAATTTGGAAGTACGATATACCTATATTTTAGAATGAGTTAATGAATGTTTTAAAACTACTTTTGATAATAAATTATTATTTTAATTAAATATCAAAATAATCATATTTAGAAAATCATTTTTGAAAAATGGACTTCATTTTTGGATTCTACACGTCGAAAAATGGTTAGGGTGAATTTTTTGGATTTTTCTGAAATACATGAATTTTTTATGAAAAGTAGAATCCTATAATTTACAATAAATGCTAAATAATGGATTAATTGAGTCATAGATGATGCTTTGCTGATATAATCCCACTTAGTTCGTATTCACAAGATCCATTTACAGTTATTGATCATGGAATACTTATTATTCATTATCTTGGGAATAAATAATAAATTAATGTTTATAATATCTTGAAATCCCTCCACTCCTCCACTAGAAAAACTTCCCTTTGATCCCTCTTCTCTATACTCTTCTAAAGTTCCAAGACTTCTCTAAAATCTGCCCAAATATCTCCCCAAAGTCCTCCCCCATTTCAAAAATCTCCCAGCCTCTTCAAAATACCAAAACCTCCCCTATTATGAGGTTTTCAAAGGAGGAAGTCTCAAGTGGTAAATTCCTCTACCCAAATTTCTTCTTTTCTTTTAAGTTATTTTCTTTTTTACATTCATTCCCAACATCCCTTCACCATAATATTATGATAAATATAGTAGCATAAATTTACTGGAATTTCTTCATTATAGTGGTAAATTTTATTATCTTCTCTCCTTTCCCCACCCTTTTATTTTAATGAAATGAAAGCACCGTTTGAGATGAGCTAATTTAGCACATTCAAGGACAATAGTTTATCAATTTATATTATTGTATTGAATTATGATCATGAAGCCATTTGTGTTATGGTTGAACCAGATTATTATATATGTAATATATCTTATTTTTGGTTCCGTAATCCTTTTGCAGAAATGGAATTAAGTTATAAATCAAAACACATTCATTGTAATCAAATCCATCAATCAAAAAAACGGTTATCACTATTGTTATATATGTAATAATTCAACATCACTCGAAGTAACCTAATTAAAATTAAAACAATGTATTATCTTTTATATGAACAAAATAATGTAACTTTAATTCTGGACAACCACTTTCATCTTGTATATAATCCAAACATGAATATAAGTGAACCGATCTTTTAAAGCCAAGTAAACAAATGAGCCCGAACAATGAAATTGAACCTTATAACTAATCCAAAAATGATTTGGATGAACTAGAAAGGGTTATAATAAATCAATATCATATAGAATAGGTTCTGAAATTATTAATTAATAATCCAAATTTTTTTATTCAGGTCATTAATAACAAGTGAAGAACACCACCAGATTTAAGGTAATGGATCCTCTCCTTTTCTCTCTTAATCAAGATTGTCCATTATACTATTACTTTATATGTGTACTAGAAAATTATATGGTATATTTAAGAACCTCCCTCATACATCCTTCTAGATTTATAAGTAATGATAAATCTCATTTCTCTCTCATCAATACCTATTCATCACACTCGACATCATGCCGATAAAATCGTAACGAATTCTACTCGAACCTTCTTTGTTCTTTCGGGTTGACTTGTCATTATTTTAAAATGGTGTTATATTATCTATATATGTGAGTCTTATGAATTATGGTTATTTTTACAATATTATTATATCAAGACACTTCCATCACATTCTTTAGGGGATATACATGATATTGAATGATTCTCTCCTTAGATCTTTCTGATAAGCCAACCTGTTTTAAGGGGACTTCCCAAATTTATACCCAAATTTCACGTTCACTATATCCTATGTTTTAATACACCATTGTATATATAAAATATGTATTTTTATTATGAAAACCTTCTTGGTTCAATTATGGTTTTATATAAACTAATGTCATCTTTTCTATTTGAAAATCTCTACAGTGTTTTCCTTAAAAGCGCACAAAAATGTTTTAATGCCAATTTTTCTAAAATACATTTCTTATATGTTGTAACTTATATTTGACACAACATACAATGTTATATGCCTATTTACCCTATTAATGTCCATTTATGTTCTAATCCCTTCATTCCATGGACACATTTGTGATAGGCCCATTGGATATGTTTTATGTCATGATTGTGGTACACAATTCATTCAATGGGTAAGCTTATGTTTATATATGGTTGATTATGTATGATTATTTATGTGAAAAGATTATTTATGTGGAATTAATATTCATTAATATGAAGAGATGTGTGCACCCAGATAACACTCCAAAGCATTGGGTAAGTATAAGTCTCATGAGATGCAATGTGAAGCGAGATTGGCGGTTAGCCTAGTCCCGTAATAAAGATATAATTATTGATTTTTCCACATTTAAATGATTCCATGTTTATATGATCACATGATTATATTAAATGATTTTATAAGTTTTACGCTATGGATATCATTATGTCATGCCTCCTAACTCATGTGTTTGAGATGTATCGTAATGTTCATTCTTTTACTGGGATTTTTAGCTCATCCCTTTGTTCATGCATTCCTCAGGGCTCCCAATGCAAATGTAAGAGCACAAAGGATGTTTGAAGCACTTTGTGGAGATTAAATAAAGAAGTTTTTTTAGTCCCATGTTTGATGTTTTATGTACCTAGTCTTCCAAGACAATATAATTAATGATCCATGGCTTGTACTCTAATGATTAATTATGCTTAAAATAATGAAATGTTTTATGTAAAATGATTTGGTCACTATAGTTGGTATCAGAGGACGGTCTAGTTATTTTTGGAGATTAGGAATAGAGCACCTTAGTGAGAACCTTGTGTATGTGACTAAGTATAAGAACACAGTCCTAAATTTTTGTGAGTATAGAGTATGTGGTTTATCAGGAAAATACATTCCTGTCTGGATATGAGCAGGTAGAGATGGCTCTGGCACAGATGTATCTAGGGGTAAAACCTGAAAAAACCGCATTGAGATAGACTTGAACGGGAACTGGTGCACGATAATGGGCCTTTCTGCACTCTTGGTTACAACACTCTTGGGGGATATGCTTCGTTAGATTCATGAGCTTACTACAAAACATTATTAAGGGGTAAAAAACCCTATAAGAATATATGTTAAGAAATGGATCGAGGATAACCAAGAAATAAACCTATGGAATCACAAGTTAGGATGTTCTTATTTGTTATAAGTTTATCCTTTAATGTTCAAAGTTTCCCTTTTATGCTCAATAAATAAGTATTCAAGACCTTTAATTATATATTCATTTTATTAGTTAATGGAGTTAAATATAAGAACATGTTCCAACAACCAATGTGATAGGAAATGTGATGATTTCCCTAATGACATGCATAAGGTGATAGAAGTGGGTGCTCAAAACATCATGTTAGTACTTTCTCTGCTGGCTCGAGCTATGAATAATTACATGAATAAGGTGGAAAGTCCCCCTCCTCCAAAGAAAGAGAAAGTTTCCATAAAATCCTTCATGTGGAAAAATTCCTCCCATGTTTATCAAGTCTTCTAATCATTTCCTCACAGAACAATGGATTAACTCCATTGAAAAGATTTTATCAGTCCTACAGTGCTCAGAAGAAGAGAAATTTGTACTGGCAGTCTATCGTTTTGATGGAAAATCTGATCAGTGGTGGACACTGATCAAGAATTTTATGTCCCAGGAGGAAATTGATTCCATAAACTGGGAGGAATTCAAGAGGTCGTTTTTTAACAAATATTTTCCTCGAACCCTCCGTATCAATATGGAAAGAGAGAACCATGGACTCAATCAGAAGGAAGCTGATTCCATCGGGTCATATGAAGTGAACTTAAAAGGCATTCAAGGTACAACATTGGCTTTGTCATGAACACTAAAATAAAGGTGGATCACTTCTTTATTGGACTAAAGTTGAGTCTATGTAAAGTGTTGGTGATTCGACACTTCAAAAGCTATGAGGAGATTATCCATTATTCTCTCAAGGTTGAAATGGAGATTGGAGACTCTTAGTGGTCTCATGGGCCTAGTGAAAAGAAGTGGAAAATGGAGAGCATGATGTGTGGTTCATCAAACAAATCCCATGATGGAAAGAAGCCTCACTTTCCCCTTTTCATGAATTGTGGGAAGAATCATCTGGGTGATAGTCTCAAGGGAACCAAGAATTGATTCAAATGCGGAATGTTTGGTCATCTGGAAAAGAACTGCCAAAGGGATATGAAAAATACCGCTAATGTTGAAGAAGAATGGAAGTTTCAGATCAACACTTAGACTATAGTGTAGTGTTTTAACTGCAAGGATTTTGGCATTATGCGAACAAATTCCCTAAGCCAAGGGTTGTTAGAGGCAACCAGCAACAACCTACAAGGCAATAAGGAAGATATTATGCTATCAATACTGATTAGGTGGAGCCGGAAAACGATGTGGTAACAAGTATGCTTGTTATTCATTCATGAATAGTGATCGTAGTATTTGATTCTGGTTCTACGCATTCTTTCATATTTTGCAAGTTTAGTAGAACTATTCAAAAACCACCTCACATTTTGGTGGAAGAGTTATCTGTGAGAACATAGAATGGGGCAATTATTTCATCCATGGTAACTCCTCCCTGGTAAATGTTTGTGGACTAAACCTCCCAAAAAATCTTTTCATACATACTTTAGTGGAGTTTGACTATATCATGGACCCATATTGACTAGCTTTGTACAAGGAAAACAACAACTGCTGGGAAAGGGAGATTACTCTTCACATCCAAAATCATCCTCTGATTCTCCACAAGTGAAAGGAGGAAGATGAGTCTCCTTTATAATATCCATCTCATGTTTTGGATATTGATTCCTTATAATCATGCATACCTAGCTCAAATGATTGAGACAGTGGAGAGAATCGTGCTTGAAGACATGCCCATCATGAGGGATTACATTGAAGTATTCCTCGAAGAGTTTCCTGGTATTCCACCTGACCGAGAGGTTGAGTTCTCAATTGAACTTATCCCTAGATATCTGCCAATACCAATGAAACCTTACATAATGGACACCATAGAGATAGAAGAGATGATGAAGAAGTTACAGGATAATATGTATAAGGATTTCATATGACCGAGTGATTCACTGTGGGGTGCTCCGGTCCTCTTCGTCAACAAGAAGGATGGATCAATCCACCTCTGCATTGAATATCGTGAGCTAAATAAAATCACTATAAAGAACAAGTATCCCCTTCCACGAATAGATGACATTGTTCAATCAACTTCATGGGGCCAGTTATTTCTCTAAGGTGGACATTCGGTCGGGATATCACCAACTAAAGGTGAGGATGGAATATATTCCCAAGACTTCCTTTAGAACGAGGTACAGACACTATGAGTTCATTGAGATATCCTTCAGACTCACTAATCCTTCATCAATTTTCATGGATTTAATGAATAGAGTCTTTAGATATTACCTCGACAAATTTGTGGTGGTCTTTATTGATGATATTCTGATATACTCCATGAGCAAGGAGAAACATGAGGAGCATTTGGAAACTGTGCTAAAGACATTGCAAAGAGATAAGTTGTATGCAAAGTACAACAAATGTGAGTTCTGGATGGAGGAAGTATCATTGTTGGGGAATGTTATCACAAGGAAATTGATATCTATAGACCCTTCCAAGAAGAAGGCAATTGAAGCGTGGCCAAGGCCAACTTATGTAATGGAGATCCGCAACATTTTAGGTGTAGCTGGGTATTATCGATGATTTTTTGAAGAACTTTTAATGATTGTCAAACCCAACACTACTGGAAAATAGACCTATACCCACGGTTTTGGGAAAAACCGTGGGTATAGGGGTGCTCTATACCCACGGTTTAAGAAAACCGTGGGTATATGTATAGTGGGGGAACCTATACCCACGGTTCTGGAAAACCGTGGGTATTGGTCACCTATACCCACGGTTTTTCTAAAACCGTGGGGATAGAGTGATTTTCGAAGGCCTATACCCACGGTTTTGTAAAACCGTGGGTATAGGTATTAATTTCAAGGCCTACCCCCACGGTTTTTGAAAAACCGTGGGGAAATTTTTTTTTTATAAGGACTATACCCACGGTTTTGTAAAACCGTGGGGATAGCCTATGGCGGCAAAAAAAAAGAAGCGGGAAAATAGAAAAAATTTGGCGGGAAAATTTATACCCATAATTTGAATTAATATATATATAAGATTATAGAAATTTATAAGCAAATTAAATTTGCAGCTTGGTTGGTTAGTGTGTTCTGTGCGTATGGTGGAGGTCGCTGTTTCGAATCTCGTCGGTCGAATGTTTTTAATATACAGCGCGTAATTTATATTAATATAAGTATCATAATATATATTATAAAAACAATTGTGAAGTGCGGCTCAGTTGGTTTGGATATGCCGATCCTCCGCGATTCCTTAAGGAGACGCGGGTTCGAATCCCGCCGTTGTTTTTTAAAAATTAAATACTTTATATTAATATATATATCTTAATATATGTATATATAACATAATAGTTGAATGGCTTAGTTGGTGTAGTGTGCGGGATTTCACGCTGCGAAGCGCGGTGGCTGGGTTCGAATCCCGCCGTTGTTTTTTAAAAATTAAATACTTTATATTAATATATATATCTTAATATATGTATATATAACAGAATAGTTGAATGGCTTAGTTGGTGTAATGTGCGGGATATCACGCTGCAAAGCGCGGTGGCTGGGTTCGATACCCAGGGGGCGAATTTTTTTGATTATTAATTCCCCACGGTTCTCAAACCGTGGGGTCAATGCTTTGCCAGCGTGGCCATGCACTTGCCACGCTGTCTCAAATCTATCCCCACGGTTTCTCTAAACCGTGGGTATAGGGTGACCCCCCTATCCCGACGTCGTTCCAGCCCACGGTTCCCAAAACCGTGGGTATAGCCTATACCCACGGTTTTGGGGGCTATACCCACGGTTTTGAACCGTGGGTATAGGGCAATTTTCCAGTAGTGCAATGACCAAGCTGATGTGGAAGGGGGTAAAGTTCGCCTGGACACAGGAATGTGAAGTCTATTTCAAGGAGTTGATAAAGAGTCTTATCACTGCGCCGGTACTCACAATCCCTTCAAGTGGATAAATCATTGTGGTGTATAGTGATGCTTATAAGAAAGGAATAGAATGTGTACTAATGAAATATGATAATGTGGTAACATATGCCTCAAGGCAGCTGAAAATCCATGAGCAAAACTATCCCACGCATGATCTGGAGTTAGCGGTTGTGATCTTTGTGTGGAAAATCTGGTGGCATTATCTCTATGGGAAAAAATGTGAGATATATACTGACCACAAGAGTCTCAAATATATATTAAAATAGAAAGAGGTTAATATGCGACAATGAATATGGATGGAGCTCATAAAGGATTATGATTTCTCAAACCACTACCATCCCGATAAGGAAAACAAGGTGGAAGATGGTCTACGTAGAAAGGATCCTGCAACTTTATCAATGATGAGAATTGAAAAGGATCCAATATTGAAAGATTTGATAAGAATGTACAAGAGAATCATTAAGGGAGGAACATCATCAATACTCTCTCAAATAACTGCTCAACCATCCCTCATGGAGAAAATAATGCTTGCTCAAAAAATGGATGTGGAAATTCAAAAAAGTGTGGACGCTGTTAAAAATGGGAAATCCTCCGATTTAAAAATTAATGAGGAAGGAGTTGAAATATTTGGGACATGATTAAGTCTATCATCTGATCCGGAGATAAAGCAGGAGCTATTGAATGAATCACATAGCTCGACATTCTCTATCCATCCTGGGAGTACAAATATGTACAGTGATATCTGAGAAAACTTTTGGTGGGATAACATGAAGAGGGATATTGAAGAATATATATCAAGGTGCTCGGTATGTCATCATGATAAAGCTGATTGAAAAAAGTCCAAATTTATGATGCATCCAATTCCTATACACCTATGGAAATGAGAAAATCTTACTATGGACTTTGCGACGAGTATCCTGAAGACGTCGAAGGGAAATAATGCGATATGGGTTGTGGTTGACCGACTCACCAAGACATCCCATTTCATCACTATTCGGTAAGATCACTCTCTTGAACAACCTGAAATGTTATATGTGAAGGAAGTGGTTAGAATGCATGGTGTTCCCCTCTCAATTGTCTCTGATCGTGATCCAAGGTTCACATCTAAATTCTGAAGGATCCTTCAACATTATTTTAGTACTAAAATAAATTTATGCATGGCCTATCACCCCCAAACTGATGGCCAGTCTGAAAGAACTATTTAGACGATTGAAGACATGTTTAGAGCCTGCTCTCTAGAATTCAAAGGTGGATGAGATCAGTATATCCCATTGGTCGAGTTCTCATACAAAAATAGCTTCCAATATATTATTTAGATGACTTCATATGAAGAACTATATGGAAAGCGATGTATAACTCCAACCTGTTGGGATGACGTTGGAGAAGGAAAGCTACTTGGACCTGATCATGTTCAAGAGATGACAGAGAAGGTTCAATTCATCGAGAAACACATCAAAGCTACTCATAGTCAGCAAAAGACTTATCCTGACAACTGTTTAAGAGACTTGGAGTTCAATGTTGGAGATAAAGTCTTGCTTCGAATATCTCCATGGAAGAGAGTCATGCGATTTTTGAAGAAAGGGAAGGTAAGACCAAGGTATATTGGCCCCATTGAGATGCTTGATCATATAGGTTCCATGGCCTAGCAGCTTGCACTTTCACAGAATTTGGCTCGAGATTATGATGTTTCCATGAATCACTCTTGATGAAGTACAAACCTGTTCCCTCACATGCACTAATCTTAGAGGTGGTGCAGCTGGAAGATGATCTCTCCTATGCGGAGCAGCCAGTAATGTTTCTGGATCGGAGAGATAAGGTTCTACGCAACAAGATAACCCATCTTCTCAATGTGTTGTGGAGGAACCTTAATATTGGGGAAGCAACTTGGGAACTAGTGGAAGTAATGAAGGAAAAGTACATGCACCTGTTTTTCGCTTAGTATGTAAAACGAAATTTTGAGGGCGAAATTTCATAAGGGGGGAAGAATGTAACGACCCAAAGTATTTAAATTGAAATTCACTTCTTATATTTATGTCATAAAATCAAATTAAATCACTACATAATGAACGACTAGGTGATAAGTTACCTTTAAACATAAGTTTGTCACTTCTATGTTCGGAATTTGGAAAATCTGACATACACGGTTGTGTTCAAGATGTTTTTTGGAGTCTAATAAATCAAAAATATTTTTTGGTGAATAGTAACCTACCTTAATGAATAGTAACATACCCTTATGAATAGTGATATACACTAATGAATAGTAACATCAACTATGGTGGTATAAAAATAATATTCAAGTAGGATGTATGATATAATATATTTTAGAATGAGTTAATGAATGTTTTAAACCTGGTTTTGATAATAAATTATTATCTTAATTAAATATAAAAATAATCATATTTAGAAAATTATTTTTGATAAATGGACTTCATTTTTGGATTCTACATGTCAAAAAAATGGATAGGGTGAATTTTTGGGATTTTTCTGAAATACTTGAATTTTTTATGAATAGTTGAATCCGATAATTCAAAATAAATGCTAAATAATGGAATAATTGAGTCATCGATGATGCTCTGCAGATGTAAGACCACTTGGTTCGAATTTTCATTACCCATTTACTATTCTTGGTCTTGTAATACTTACTATTCCTTGTCTTGGGAAGAAATAATAAATTAATGATTATAAAATCATAAAATCCCTCCTCTCCTCCACTATAAAAAACCCCCCTTCACTCCCACGTTTCTCCACTCATCTCAAGCTCTCATCCCTCTCTAACTTCTGCCCAAATCTCTCCCCAAGGTCCTCCCCCGCGTCCAAAATCTCTCACCCGCCTCAAAATACCAAAAAATCTCCCCCTAAAGAGGTTCTCAAAGAGGAAGTCTCAAGAGGTAAATTCATCTTCCCAAATTTATTCTTTTCTTTTAAGTTATTTTATTTGTAATTTCATTCCTCACCTCCCTTCAACATAATAGTATGATAAATCAAGTATCATACATGTATTGGAATTTTTTCATTCTAGTGGTAAATTTCATTATCTTCTCTCCTTTCCCCACCCCTTTATTTGAAATAAATGAAAGCACCGTTTGAGATGTGCTAATTTAACACATTCAAGGACAAATGTTTTTCAATTTCTATTATTGTCATTAATTCTTGTCATGAAACCCTTTGTGTTATGGTTGAACCAGATTATTATAAATGTAATATATCCTATTATTGGTTCTGTAATCCATTGGTACAAATGGAATTAAGTTATAAATCAAAACACATTATTTGTAATCAAATCCACCGATCAACAAAAACGGTTATCACTATGGTTATATATGTAATAATTCAACATCACTCTAAGTAACCTAATTAAAATTAAAAACATGTAATCTCCTGGATATTAAATATATAATGTTACTTCAATTCTAGAAAACCACTTTAATCTTGCATATATTCCTATCATGAATATAAGTGAACTGGTCTTTTAGAGCCATGCAAACAAACGAGCCCGAACAATGCAATTGAACATTATAACTAATCAAAAAAAGGATTTGAGTGAACTGAAAATGGTTATAATAAATCAATTAAATATAGAAGAGGTTATGTAATTATTAATTAATAATCCAATTTTTTTTTATTCAGGTCATTAATAACAAGTGAAGAACACCACCAGATTTAAGGTAAGGGATCCGCTCTTTTTCACTCTTAATCAAGATTGTCCTCTATACTATGAATTTATATGTGTACTAGAAAATTAAGGGGTATGTTTAGGAACCTCCCCCATTATTCCTTCTAGATTTATAAGTGATGAGAAACCCCAGTTCTATCTCATCAATCCGTCTTGGTCACACCCGACACCATGCCAATAAAATCGTAACGAATTCAACCTGAACCTTCATTGTTCGTTCGGGTTTCCTTATCATTATTTAAAAATGGTGTTATCTTAACAATATATGTGAGTATTATGACTTATTTTTTGTTTTAAAAGATTATTATATCAATACCCTTTCATCACATTATTTTGGGGATATACATGATTTTGAAAGATTCCCTCCTTAGAACTTTCCAATAAGCCAACCTGTTTTATGGGGACTTCCCAAATTTTAACCCAAATTTCATGTGAACGCTATCCTATGTTTTAAAACACCATTGTATTTATAAAATCAGTATTTTTATTATGAAAAAATTCTTGGTTCAGGTCTGGTTTTATATAAAAGAATATCCTCTTTTCTATTTGAAAATTTCTAAAGTGTTTTCCTTAAAACTACTCCAAAATGTTTTAATGATGATGTTTCTAAAATAATTTTTTTCTATGTTGACACTTATATTTGACACCACTTTCCATGTTATATGACTATTTTACCTATGAATGTCCATGTATGTTCTACTCCCTTTCTTTCATGGACACTTTCGTGATACTCCCATTTGATATATTTTATGTCATGATTGTGGTACGCAATTCTTTCCATGGGAAACCTTATGTTTATGTATGATCGATTATGTATGATTATTTATGTTGAAAGATTATTTATGTGGATATAATAATCATGAATATGTTAAGATGGGTGCGCCTAGACAGCGCTCCAATGCATTGGGTAAGGATAAGTCTCATGAGATGTGATGTGAAACGAGATTGGCGGTTAGCTTTGACCCGTACTAAAGCTATGATTTATGATTCTAACACATCTATATGATTCCATGATTATATGATACCATTATTATATTAAATGCTTTTATATGTTTTTTGATATGGATATCAATATGTCATTCCTCCTAACTCATGTTCTTGAGATGTATCCTTATGTTCATTCCTTTACTAGGCTTTTTAGCTCATCCCTGTGTTTATGTGATCCCTAGGGTACCCTATGCAGATGTTAGAGATCAAAGTAAGTTAGAAGCTCTTTATGGAGATTAAATAAAGACGTTTTGTTAATCCCATGCATTATGTTTTATGTACCTAGTCTTCCAAGACACTAGACTTAATGATCCGTGGCTTGTACTTTGATTATTAATTATGCTTAAAATCATGAAATGTTTTATGTAAAAGGATTAGGCTGCTATAGTTTTGTTGTAGGGATGGGAAACTAGGCCCAAAAAAGGCCAGGGGTTCATACTAAGGGAACCTATACGAATAAATACTTGTCTAGATTTAAAGGTGCACTTGATTCTTCCATTTAAATAAAAATGAACCTTGAGCACACGAAAGAGAACCCTGAAACAATTCTGTTGCATCTTAACATGGGTTATTTCTCGATCAATGCTCTATTATTTCTTCCAAAAGCCTTTCAATCTCTGAAAATAATTAACTAGAGGTGAGAATTTCAATGATTTGGGAAGTTTCATCCTAGAAATGTATCTCTCTGGGATAGGTATACCCCCTTATGCTCTTCACCATTGATGAACTGAATGTTTGAGCTTGGGGCATTGGTTATAATGCTCTCAGAAATGAGATTATTCAACTTAGTGAATAATATTAGAAATTCAATCCCATTGAGGTTGGTAACACCACCACCAAAATTTGGGTATGGTTTTATAGTTTAAATTGGATACTCTAGCACCCCAAACATTTGTATGATATGACTTCATCAATTGTTACCCATATCAAAATTGTGAAGGAAATTGAAGGTTCTTGATTTGTTCACTTTTCTCGATTCTTGGTTATAGTGGAACTATGATTTTCTTATGTTGGTAAGTATTTTCTTATAACTGATGATGAAATAGTTGAGTTGAATATCATTCATGAAAAATGACAAAATTGTGCAAACACTACAATAGTATAGGACACGATTCTTCTACTTATAATAAATCAATAGTTTTTAGCTTCTATTATTTATGAGTACATGATATGAGAAATTATCTTAAAAAGAATAATACTACACTAGAATTGAAAGATCATATTCAATTACACCAACCCGAGGATAGAAAAAATCACTAAAAAAGTGATGATGGACATGGAATTACTGCTAATAATACCGAATAGAATAATTAGGAAAAGGTATTTTTCTGGAGGATGTAGTAAATCATTTGGTTGATGAGATGGGTGGTCATTCATGTAACTCAGCTAATGTAAATGTATCTACTTTTTAGATTAGGTCACTATCTTGGGATTTAGTATTTTTCTAAGAGGTGAATGTCCAAAATTATGACACTTATAGAAAAATAAAATGTGATTATTTTCAAAATATATATATATTATTCATCTTTTAAAATGCGAGGCGATGATGAATTCTTAAAAGTTGAATAACTAATTAATGAATAAATGAAAAAAAAATTCAACAACATTCACATGAATTAATGTTTTATTCATGTACTTGAAAGGTTAATAAAATTTTAGATTCTGGCTCTCTAGTCATTTCTAATAAAATATAAGTTTTTCTGAAACCCATTACAGATAATGTGGGCTTCCAGCTTGTTTCCTACAAGAAAAAAAGTCTATATATGTGCCTTTAGTGGTGATTATGAAACTGATTATAAGTAAAAATTTTCCTTCTTCTGCTGAATATATTGATGATCCTAGTTAGATACATGATACCATTCAGGGATATCATGTTGTGATTTATGATATCCTTTCTCTATCAGTAGTAAAGAGGTTAGTGGGATGTTGACTCTAGTGACATGATATTCTTTTCCTGAGAGAGGAAAAGAGAAGAAATATGATAACACTGATCCAGACAACACTAATGCAGACACACATATTTAAATTCATCAATATTTTCCTTCAAGTAGGTGAATATTTAGAGGTCAGGGACATGGTGACTGAAGGGATGAATAGAAAGAAATTTAGGAAGAAGAAAGAATTCTAATAACAAGATTGATTAGAAATATAGGTAGCTAGCTCTATAGACAATATTTTTCCATGTTTCCCATTCTCTTTTACGATACATTAATTTATATAATTTTAATAAAAGATGAACACCCTATATCTTTGTAAAAAAATAAAATATGTAAAACAATACCATTAATTTTTCTATTATATATATATATTCCTCTTGATTAAATAATTCTAATTTGATCCCATTTAAAATCCAAAAATATATGAAATATAATAACTTAAATAACATATAGGCATATTATAGAATCAAAATAAAACAAAAAATAAGAACAAAAAGATATTTAAATGTTTTTGAACAATTAACTATTATGTTTAATAAATAAATACAATAATAACAACCAATGTAGAATAATTTCTTGGATCATGTGATTACATTTTATGATTTAACTCAATTACTATCATTCATATAATCATTTCAGCAATAAATTAAATGAAGTGAATGATCATTAATTATATATTAAAATATTATCGTCTATTGCACAATATGTTAGATTTACATTTTCTTAATGATTTTTTAAAATGTAAACAAGCATTATGATATCTTTCATCATTTTGTAATACAATGTTTATTTAGATATAAAAAAAATAAAAATTATCTCTTTATAATCATCTATATAAAACACTTTCAAATATTGAGATGATATTACAATGGTTTCTGCTATTTTAAAAATTCATTTATTTTTGACCCGAGGTAATAAAATATTATCTTATAAATTTTATTAAATTACTCCATTAAAACTAGAATAAAATGACACAATATATAATTATATTACTCTACTGAATAATTTATACAAATATCCCATAAGTTAAACATTTCTATTATATTTTATTATGAAAAATAGAATATGAAAATTTTATGATATGCTCCACTTATAAATAGATTGCATGTGCCACCAATAACTAATGTATATAACCTTTGTAAACATCGTAATACACATGTCAAGAAATTAATATACATGTGTTATAATATTTTCTATAGATGTTTTAAAATTTAAAGAATTAAAATCCTTATAATCAGTGAAAACATGGAATGGTGGAAAATAATTTTATATAGTATAATATAAAATATAATTTTTCTTGAAACCATTTTAAACCCATTTTTTATTGGATTTCAGCTATTATTTTTTAAGATATTTAATATATGAAATATCATATTACATTATACAAAATAATAATAAGGTCATAATTTTACATTAAATGGAAATATAAAAATAATTAATTATTATATAACTTATTATTCAATCATTTCATCGTTATCATATATTTTCAAAACAAAAACAATTAACAATTTAAATATCATTAAGAATTATTCTTCTAAATATTTATCATTGGATTGCTGATTTCATTTTATAGAGAATATTTACATTTAATTACTTGTTTCAACATGTTCTCCACATTGGTTCATGTAATCCAAATTTAAATTATTTTATTTCCATGTAAATATATTTAGAAAAATTTCATACACACTTTGATTATGTATGTACTGGGGATTAAATCTTTAGAAATTAATTTATCATGTACTTAAACTTTCAATATCACTAGTGACCATTAATTACACCATATAAATAATTATATAATATATATTATTTTAATAATTAATATAGGTATTCTACTAATTCTAATTTGATGCATCCAACATTAACAATAATTAATAGAAACCATAGATTATTTTTCGTAATTAATTACTTTTTGTAAAAGGATGTCAAAAAATAATGGTGTGGAGATGTACTAAAAAAGATAATGTTTGGAAAAATATAATGTTTTATTCTTTGAAAATATTCATATAATTCCAATATGGAAAATAAATAAAAGAGTATATAACTCAACAAATGTATGACTTTACTTACTAATTACCATTTCATTTGATTCATTAATAAAATATCAGTTATTAGAATATAATACCTAGAAGTCTATAAAGGAAAACATTTCCTTGATAATTTTCTATATAATTATTGTTGAATAACCATATATGAATGAGATAAAAATCTACTACACTAAATATTTACTTTATTTAATTTTTTATTAATGTAAATTATGTTATTTATAGATATATTTGAAAATGATCTCCACATGTGTCATGATTATGTCAGAATATTGTAACACCTAGAGATTTTATAAGAAATATTATTTTTAATTTCATTGATGTCTTGTGTTTTAAGCTACATGAATATTAGATTGTGATATACGAAAAACTGTACTAGCTTGTATTATATACAAACATTATTCTTGGATTGTGTTACACACAAGAGAAACCTTCCTCGATAGCTTGCGTTGAACGAAATACCGAGTTTCAGTAAACAATGATATATTATTATAATATTATGAAGTAGCTGTTATGAATAGTATTAACTGAATTTTGAATTTTATAACATTATAATTCATCTTAAACATTTTCTATAATGAGTAATGAAAACAAAATACATTTTTCGGATAAAAGAAGTATTTTTAAAAAAATGTAGGTTTGTCGTCTTTTGATGGACCACCCACATTAAATCTAGTTTTGACACATTTATGAGTTCAATTTTAGAAAATATACTTATTCATAGCAATATGTATATAAAAATTTACTTTGGATAATTTTTTTATATTTTTCTATTAACGATCATATTTTGATTAATAGTAAACTGAAGCTAAATTTTAATTAAAAACAGAATTTTTCATCAAGATAATTTATATGGTTAAATTATAATATTTAATGGTTTTAAAGTATAAATATAATATATTATTACCTTTAAATATAATTTAACAATTATCATTAATTTTACATTGAATTCATAGGTAAAAACATTTCAATCTTTTGCAATGTTTTAACTTTTAAAACATGTTTTCTCAACAATGGAATAAATTATATATTAAATACTACAACTTCTGTATTTTTTATTTGAAAAAAATTATTCAATATTTGGAATCATTGGGTCCAAATAATTTTAATCAGATACTTTTTATTTTTAGACATTATGAATAGCAACTACGGTAAATTTTATTAACTATAGTTAAAGGTAAATCGGGTAATTAAGGGTAAAAATAAGAGTATAGAATTACCCTAACACCAGCCAAAATTCTATTTAATTAATAAAACTCAACCCATATCACCTACGTGTCTGATTAGATTAATTTTTTTGAATTTGGACAATGAAAACAATGTATTTATTATTAAAACGAATGAAAATGACAACATGTCACTCTCTTATATCATATAAGTGTAATAATTTAAAATATTTGATAAACATCATAAAACATTAAACATAAATAGTCTAAAGAAATATATTAAAATTATATACATCATGTGAATTTATTTTGAATTTTTAGGGATTAAATAATTATCATTAATGATGTCACAATAGTGATGTATGAATTATTTTATTTATTGAAATATCCAATAAATGGTTTTAAAAATATTAAAATAAATATTACATGAACTATTTAATGTGATCAACTAATTTAAAAGAGAAATATGACATGTTATGTATACTTTAAATATATTATTTCGAATATATCCTCTCTGTGCATTTTATTTAAATTCAAATAAATGACAAGTTACAAAATTGACATTATTGTTATTTTATAATAATAAAATATTATTAAAATGTTTAAAAAACTAAATTATTTAAAAATTATAAATTTTAATATATATGGTCTAAAATTTTATAATGTATACAATTATGGACAATTCAAAACACATAATAAATAATTTATATCAATTTAGAATTTAGAATCTTATTACCACAAATAAAATTAAATTTATTAAATAAGGATAAATAAAATTGATAATGTTTAAAATAAATTCTAAACATGTATAAATTTTATTTTATGGTGATATTAAAACACTATCCCAACTCATATTTGAATTTGACTCACTTGGGATGTTTTTATGTGGTGTTTGAGTTTATTAAAAATTAATATTTTTGAGGTTTCCAAAATTGCCCCTCTCTTCTCTTATAAAAGGGAACCTCATCCCTCTCCTCCTCGCACCATTTTGAGACATAAATCTCGGCCAAACCATGACCATTTCCCTTTTCCACTTACCTATGAACATTATAGAGGTACTTGTCTTCTCAAAATACCATCTTTAGTGCCTTAAGAAGAAGTTCAAAGGTGGTGTGTCGAAGAAGAGGTAATCACTTCTACCGATTTTTTAGGTTTCTTTATTCATCTACTTCCTCATCTATAGTTGCTTGATTATAAAGTAATAAAATAAGTATCACTCATATAAGGATATTTTATTATAAATATTAAACAACCCTATTTCACATTTTACCCATCATACGAAAAAAGAAATCACCATGTGTGCGTACGTAGGGAATACCCTCTCCACGCCGTGGTGTAATATGTTTTCCCACAACCAACTTACGTGGATGGGTATAATGGTGAAAATAAGAACTATATATGATTATAATAACTTGATACTAACTATGAGATATTATATAATCCACTCCAATTCTATTCAATAATTATGGGAACAATATCATCGCTCATGCCTACGTACAGATTACCGTCTCCATGATGCGATGAGATTATATCTCCATGTTAACCATTCATGAATGATTACAAATTATATATAATAAGTAATAAGGAAATATATGACATAATAATGATTCTATATTTATGTATATTTTATTTACTTATTTTTATTAAGTTTAATAAGAAAACAAAAACAGCGTTCATGCATACGTACGGTCTACCGTCTCCATGAATGGTGTATTTCCTTCCATTTATTGTTATATTATATATATATATATATTCTGAATATATATTTGATATAAATAAATTTTTACATTATTTATGTATGTAATCATGATATAAAAAATCATATGAAATATTACAAGTCCAAACACAGACGATAAATTAAAAGATTTTACCCAAAACACTACTTTAACATGGAATTGACAAATGAAATGGTAATTTTATGTCATAAGTGAATCATATATGATAACATAAATTTTATTATTGATATATTATAAGTTAATAATATTTTTAAACCCACTATAAACGATCCTCAGACAAATACAGACGAAATTGGACATTAGGTAGGGGATAAATATTCCAATCTCATTCATATCCGTGATTGTTTATTCATAAGTATTTACTGGGGTTATGTTTAACATCCATTCCATGTTTTCTAAAAAAAATCATAAAATGTTTAATATTCTTCCAAGTATGTTTATAGTCATTTTTACCTTTTTTTTACTTTAACAACTAGTTATGGATGTAGTTTTTCTTTTGATTACCGTATAAGGTATTTTTTTACTTTTTAGGAAAAAGTATGAGTAGAATGTTTTTCATAACATATACAGCATGAACATATTTTTTATAGGATCATAGCGAATTATTTTCATGAAGATTCCTCAACTTTATTTCCTAATTATTTTCAACAAAATATTTTTCTTTTAAATTCACATGGAATTTTGTGAAAAGAAATTTTTTTTGAAGAAGAAAGGATATTTTCCTCAATAATTCATTTCATGTGTTTTATCAAAACTATTTCCCATGTAAGATGAAATTATTTAGTATTATTATGTTTCAAGTATAATGTCTCTATTATTTAAAAGGTTTTATTTTTTGATGATGAAATGATATCCATATGTTTTATATAGATTATTTTATGATGGGATGATGTTTATGAAACCCATTTTATTCATTGGGTTAAGATGAATGATTTATGTTTATTTTGTGAAACACGAATGAATGATTTAATTATGAGATGGGTGGGACCTATATCTCCCTCTAATTCATTAGGTAATGATTTATATCTCATGAGATATACATGACTGGAATGGTAAATGAAACCTCTTCAGTAATACATGGCTGGAATGACAAGTAATCTCAGTTCCGAAATGGACTTTATCGACTATGATTGTCTTGGAAGCAATGCCTTGTCTACTATGGAAATCATATCATGTACTTAATCGTTTTCCACAATTACATGTTTTATTTCCATGCTATTTTATCATGATTGATGTTCATTTATGATTTATGCCTTACGTACTGCCAAGAATTATTTCACAACTCAATATTTTGATGTTTAAAATGTATGTTCATGTTTTTTAAGCTCAAATGTATATGGTTTGTTTTATTTTCTCCATGCTTAACATTACTAAGAATTTGATCTCACCCTTTATATTTTTTCTCTTTTCAAGGATATAAATAAAGGTTTTAGGTAAGAAAACAAAAGTGGAAAATCATTATGGGAGATGTTGAAGTTCTTTCACAATGATTAGAAGATTATGTTCCAAGTTTCCAAAGATATTAAACTATTATGGTCTTTGTGTGTCTGTTTTTGTTTTGCATTAATTATTTTGAAAAATTAATGTAATGTCCATGTACATCATGTTTGGATCTCTACAGTTGGTATCAGAGGAAAGGTTTAGTTATCCTTCGAAAACTAGGATGTGAAATCTTTAGTGAGATCCCTAGAGACATTTCTAAGGTATGTCTAGGGATGTTTGTAAGGTAATGTATAAGTAGAGGTTACAATCCTGGAATTATTATAACGATCATGAATAACCTAGAATAAAACCTAAGATGTTAGAGATTGAATGTAATACCCTTGATTATGTGGTTTTTATAGTATGATTTTTTTCCTCTCAGACTATTATTTTTGGGTTTTAGCTAATGTATAGAACCTGAATGAACCGTGTTAATGATCAATGCACTGGAAAATGAAATGATTTTCCTTCTGAACAACCAAATGTTGTAGTAAATGGAGTGAAGAATCATGTTGTTATACTTACAGAAACAATGAAACATTCTGGACTTCCAAATGAGCAGAGAAGTGAACAATATTATATTGAGTCCTTCATGAGGCAACGCCCACAACCTTTCAGTGGGTCTTCTGAACCACTTGTTCCTGAACAATGGATCAATACCATTGAATAATTATTTTTTCATATTTCACTATTCAGAACATGAAAAATTCATTTTGGTTGTTTACTGTTTAGATGGTGAAGCAGAATATTGGTGTAATCTAATTAATAATACAAGGCCCCAAGATAAAAATGAATCAATGGAATGGGTTGAGTTCAAGATCTTTTTTTTAAATAAGTAATTCCCTCGTATTCATCAAACATAGATAGAAAATGAGTTCCTCGAGCATAAGAAAATGGTTGATTAATCATTAGTTATATATGAGGTGAATGTTACATGGATTACATTGTATGAATCTGTCATTATTATCCAACCTGAACATAAAGTTGTTCCATTCTTCACTGGCTTAACACCAAGTCTTCAAAGAGGAATTAGCGATAAGATACTTCAGTAGATATGAAGAAATAATGAGTTTTGTTATCATTGTAGAACATGATGTTGGTGTTACATATCCAGCTCATGGTTTTGACAAGAAACGAAATATGTAGTTCAATGAAAAATCTGAAAAAAAAAATTGAAAAGAAGATGGATGTTTCATTAATCTCAAAGCGTGGAATGAATAATGTTGGAGATTGACTTAAAGGGACTAGAAAATGTTTTAATTGTGGAAAATAAGGTCATTGAGAAGCTGAGTGTCAACTTAATGGGAAAATGTTAGCTACTATTGTGAATATAAAATAGACTATAGAGAACGCACTACCAACACTTCAATTCTACAAGTGCAAGGAAATGGGGAATTATGCTAACCAATGCCCAAAACCAAGGATTAATGATTATCGACATCAACAAACTCTTAAGGAAAAGGAAAAATGGAAGTCACATGGAATCACTATTGACGATTTTGAGTGTGACAATGATGTGGTGGAATGATTTAGTGTTTATGTAATGTGATTCCAAAATTATGTTGTGGCATCACATTTATCGTATTTTGGAATATTGGAATTTCAGTATATTGGATTAATGTAGTTATCAACAATTTTATAGTACCTGTTACCATGAAAAGTGGTTGAAATATTTTTGGAACAAAGATGATATGCGCATAATTAAGGGATAAGGAGAAAATAATATGTTTGATATTATTAATGAGCTCATGACTGATATAAGGGAAAAGTTACATCATATTTAAAATATATAGAAATTTTGGGATTTTCGTATGTGGAAAGAGTTAAATTTTGGAAACATTCATGTTTTCAGTAAGGTTTAATGAGTATTCATTTGTCAAGAGAATATATGATTAAGGTATTCACATGTTTGGAATGTGACCAACAACAAGATACATCTCATGATATATAAGGGATAAATGATGTAAATCTCATTCTTAGTAGATGACCTCTCATGTAATATTTTTCATTATACTATGAGTTTGGACATATGTATTTTGGATAAGCCTAAAGATTGGAATGAATTAAATTAGACATTAGATAGTATTGTTTTGGCCAAAACATTTGTATATTATTTCTGAAATGTTATAATAGTATAGTTTTAGAAAAAGGGCAACCCGTTAGACGACCGACAACCCGTCACGTCAGACATGGATGCGAGAATCGAACCAACAACCAAAGTGACACATGATTTTATCACCTACCACTGGCCTACAGGAAGTCCCTGTTTAGTAGAAATTAGTTTTATTCTATTAAGCATTATGATAGTTGACGTATAAGTCCATTTATGGAATCTTATACGGTTAGTCTCACTATAGATAGACTTATGTATATTTAATAACTTTTGATAACTTTTTGAGACATATGGAATAACCAATAATTTTATCACATGATCTGCTAACATTTCAGGAAGTAAAAATTCACCTTTATTTCATTAAAGAATAGATTAAGTTGAAATTGTTCATGGAATGACCAATGATGATATTACACTGAAATCAATTAAGTATTTATCCCAATGCAAAAATTCATCATCTTTAAGGAATTGATCTTGAAAAGAAAAAACATTGTCCCAGTACCCTCATATCTGATGAATTAGATGGTACCATATATCATCACAAAATTATGGCTGTGTAATTGTTGTCTTTTTCATAGCCATGTTTTCTACCACTCACCATCAGAACTTGATGGTTAGATTTCTCTTCCATATCCAAATTTTAACCTAGGTTCTCTTTTGTGGAAACCCAGTGATGAGTTAATTTGGGTAACTATTAGGTTTCATACCATAGTTTTTAAAATTATGTTTTGGTTTTATTTTTAATGATGTGGGTTTCTATGTATGAGTCTTTCAAGTAGTAAGCCATTTATATCCCTGACGAATTTCGAGGGAGAAATTCATTTTAAGGGGGGTAGAATGTAACACCCCGAGAATTTATAAGAAATATTATTATTAATTTCATTGATGTATTGTGTTTTACACCACACCTATATTATAATGTACTATATGAAACACTGCATTAGCTTATAGTATATTCAATCACTATTCTTGGTTTGCATTACACCCAAGAGAAACCTTCCTCGATAGCTTGCGTTGTACGCAATACCGAGTTTCAATAAACAATGATATATTAGTATAATATTATGAACTAGCCATTATATAAAGTATTACATGAATTTTTAATTTTATAACATTTATAATTAATCTTACACATTTTGTAGAATGAGGTATTAAAACAAAATCAATTTTTCGGATAAAAGATTTAATTTTCAAAAAATGAAGTTTTACCGCCTTTTGATGGTGCACCCACTTTAAATATTGTTTTTTAAATGTTTATGTATTAAATTAGACAAAATAATATTATTCATTGAAATAAGTATATAAAAATGTACTTTGGATAAATTCTTAATATTTTCATGTTAACGTTCATATTTTGATGAATAGTAAAACACGCTAAATTTTAGTTAAAAAAAATTTCATCAAGATAATTTATATGGATAAATTATAATACTAAATTGTATTAAAGTATAAATAGAATATATTTATACCATTTAATATAATTTAAGTCATTATCATTAATTTTACATTGAATTCATAGGTAATAACAATTCAATCTTTTGCAATGTTTAAACTTTTAAAATCCATTTTCTCAACAACAGGATATTTTTTAAATTAAATACTGAAAATTATATTTTCTGAATTTGAAAAAATTGATTCCATATATGGAATAAGTAGGTCCAAATTATGTTAATTGCATCCTTTTTATTTTTAGATATTATGAATTGTAATTACGGTAAATTTTATTTACAACAGGTAAAGGTAAATCGGGTAATTAAGGGTTAAAATAAGATTATAAAAATACCCTAACACCTGCCAATATGAAATTGGATGAATAAAAATCTACCCATATCACCTTAGGGTCATAATAGATTCATTTAATGGACTTTTTACCCAGATAATGGTGTAATTTATATTAAAACCAAAGAAAGTGACAACATGTCACTCTCTTATATCTTATAAGTGTAATAATTTTAATTTAGCGATAAAATTCATAAAACATAAAAATTAAATATTCCCATGAAAAATAATAAAATTATATACATCATGTGAATTTATTTATAATTTTTAGGGGTTAAATAATTATCATTAATGTTGACACGATAGTGATGTATAAATTATTTAATTGATTGAAATATCAAATAAATGGTTTTAAATTTTTTTAAATAAATATTATATGAATTATTTAATGTGCTCCATAAATTTTATAGATAAATATGATATTATATTAATCTATTAAATATTTTTTCTGAATATATCCTTGTTGTGGATTTTATTTAAACTCTAATAAATTATTAGTGACAAAATTGACACTATTGTTTAATTATAAAAATAACATATTATTAATTTGATTAAAAATCAAAAATATATTTAAAATTATAAATTGAATATTATATGGTCTAAAATGTTATAATTTCGACTATTAAGAGAAAATCACAACACATAAGTAATTATTTATAACAATTAATAATTTATAATCATATTATTAAAAATAAAATTTAATAGATTAAATTAGGATAAAACAAAATGATAAGTATTGAAATAAATTCCCAACATGATTAAATTTTACTTTATTAGGATATTAAAACCCTATCTCATCTCATATTCTATTTTTTGTCATTTTTCATGTTTTTATGCGGTGTTTGTATTTATTAAAAATTAATATTTTTGAGGTTTTCAAAAGTGCCTCTCTCTTCTATTATAAAAGGACACATCATCCATTTCTTTCTCAAACCATTTTGAGCATTAAAACTCGTCTAAAACCAACCCATTTATATTCTAAAATTCCCTAGAAAAATTACAGAGGTCATATCCTTCTCAAAATACCATCTTGAGTGCCTTAAGAGGAAGGTCAAAGGAGGTGCGTCGGAGAAGAGGAAATCTCTTCTACCGATTCAATCATGTTTCATTATTCTTCAAATTCCTCTTCATTATTTGTATAATTATTAAGTAATAACTTCAGTATCAGTAAAATAATGATATTTTTTTATAAATATGAAATAACTCTAGATCACCTTCTACCCATCCTACGAAGAATGAAATCAATGCGCATGTGTATGTATGGAATACCGTCTACATGCCGTAGTGTAATATGTTTTTCCACCATCACCTTACATGGATGGGTATAATGGAAGGAAAAATAACTATATATGAATATTATAACATGATAATAATTCTGATATATTATATAATCCACTCCAATTCCATTCAATAATTATGGAAATGATATCATCGCTCGTGTGTATGTACAGATTACCGTCTCCACGATGCGATGAGATTCATTTTCCATGTTAACCATTCAAGAATGATTATAAAGTATATATAATAAGTTATCAAGAAATATATGACATAATCATGATGCTGGATTTATGTATATGTTTTTCTACTTACTTCCATTCAATTTAATAATGAAAACGAAACAACGTTCATGCGTACATACGACCTTCCATATCCATGAACTGTGTATTTCATTCAATTTATCGATCTATTATATATATATTATGAATATATATTATATATAAATAATGTTTCACATTATTGAAGTATGTAATCATGATATATGTAATCATATAAATAATTTATAGTCATATCAAGTATGATAAATGAAACTATTTTACCCAAAACGTTACTTTAACAGGGAATTGTCAAATGAACAAGTAATATAAAGTCATAAGTAAATCATATATGATATCATAAATATTATTACGGTTCTTTTATAAGTTTATAAAATTTTTAAACACACTATAATAGATTATCGAACACATATAGAAGAAAGAGGACATAAGGTAAGGGATAATTATTTCAATCTCGTTTTTATCCGAGATTGTCAATTCGTAAGTATTTACTGGGGTTATGTTTATCATCCATGTCAATGTTTTATCCAAATGTTTTCATAAATTTTTTACTATTCTCCCATTTATGTTTAATGTCATTTTTATCTTTTTTTACTTTAACCACAAGGTATGGAATGAATCTTTCTTTTGTTTACCATATGAGGTACTTTTGACTTTTCCTGTAAAAGTATGAGGAGGATGTTTTTTAACTTATAAGGCATGAACAGTTTTTTATGGTTTCATAATACCTTATTATCATGAAGAATCCTCTATATGATTGACTTATTATATTCAACAAAATCCTTTTCATTTATAAATACATGAAATTTTTTCAAAAGAAAATGATTTTGAAGAAGAAAGTATATTTTCCTCAGGAATTCATTTCAAGTGTTTTATCAAAACTATATCCCCTCTATGATGAAATTATTTAGTATAATTGTGTTTCATGTATAATGTGTCTATTATTTACATGGTTTTATTTTCTTATGATGAAGTGATATCTATTAGTTTTTTATGGATTATGTTTTGATGGTATGATGTTTATGAAACCCATTTTATTCATTGGGTTATGATGAATGATTTATTTTTATTCTGTGGAACATGTGAGAATGATTTAATTATGAGATGGGTGGGACCTATGTTTACCTCTAATGCATTGGGTAATTATTTATATCTCATTACATAGACATGGCTGGAACCAAAAATGAATCTGGTTCAGTAAAATAGTGATGGAACTGAATGTAAACCCTGTTCAGAAATGCACATTGTCCACTATGATGGTCTTGGCAGTAATTCCATGGAAACTATTGAAATCATATCATGTTCTCGATGGTTTGAAACAATTAAATGTTTTATTTCCATGATATTTTATCATTTTTTATATTCATTTATGATCTATGCCTTATGTACTTCCAAGATTTATTTCAAAACTTTTGATTTTGATGTTTAATCTTTATGTTTAGGTTTATTAAAGTTCAAATGTATATGGTTTGTTTTATTTTCTCTATGCTTACCCTTACTGATTATTTGAGCTCTCCCTTTAAATATTTTCTTTTCCCCAATATATAAAGAAAGGATTTATGTAAGAAAACAAAAGTGGAGGATCAATATGGGAGATGTTGAAGATCATTCAACATGATTATAAGATTATGCTATGAGTTTCCAAAGAACCTAAACTATTGTGGTCCTTGGGTTTCTGTTTTTGTTATTTTTTAATTATTCCGTAAAAGTAATGTAATGTCCATGTACATTAAGCTTGGGTCTCTACAAAAATGATATTTACTATGATATGTTTATATTGAATGTATAGTTAGCTTTCCGCTTTCAGACATGAATTCCAATTTATCTTTTTGAGACATTATTATTTACATTAAAAAATAAAAATTTGGGCCATGGATAAGATTATCCCACCATAGGTCTTTGAATATAACACCTATCCTTATCTACGGAACATTAACGTCTATCTTTAATCTATTATGTGTATAGATTCAATAATTTCTGTTAATAATTACATCAAAATAATTCATATAATTTAATAATTAAAATTCTTTACGAGATCTAGATAGATTCTTTATTTCTATTTTCCAATTAAATTCCATTCTATTTTAATGATATTTTTACAATGATCCAACAATCATATATGAACCAAGTATCACATATTTTATATTTTTCCCAAGTACAATGAACTCATCACAACAGTGTAATATTGTATTTCATTTTTACTAGTGGTCCATTAATCTAAAATATAATCAAAACAAATATATACTTTAATTTTAAAGAATAACACTCAATTTAATTCAATTTTCTATATTTTTTATGATTCAAATGATTCTATAAAAAAATCCCATAAATCACGTAATTATTAACTTAATCATTAAATATTAAATCAATAACATTTTTTGTGACATAATCCTAGGTATTATTACTATGATTAACAATCATAAGTAATTCATAGAAAATAATAAAGATAATGTAAAAATAGTAAAAATTGTGATTCATATTCTATAATTAATAGAAATAATTCCAACTAGATTAGAACCATCACCTTATAGGAATATCCTAATTTATCATGGATCATATGATACATACAGACTCATTTCATTCAAATATATCAATGATTATGAAACAATCATTTTTCGAATATTGAGATCATAAATTCCCTCATCGTTGTGGCATGTCAAGAAAGGGGATGTTTTAGATGACAACCAAAATAATTTATTGATTGGATTCAAGTAGAAGTGATGGAAAACATTTTTTTAGAAATTTTCCCTTTTATAATTTCATAATTTAATTATAATTAGTATTTTAACACAACAAATAACAAAAATTTCATAAATTTTTAAATATTTTATTTCTTATTTCAAATTATAGAATCATCCAAGTACACATCAATCATATTAAAACCATACCCATGTTTCTTTATAATCCCATTCAAATTTTAATGTTTATAACATAACGATGATTCATTAAGATTAATAATAAATTACTTTGTAACCAATACTATGAATTAAATTAAGGTGATTCATGTTTATAATAAAATATTTTTTAATAAATTCTTCACCTATAATGTATAGATAATTATTAAAATATGAAAAAGATTTTATTTTTTTCCTACATCCCCTAGAAGTAATGATATGGTGTTTATTGGTTCTCAAATTCAATGGTATCCAGCTACATGTTAGGAATGTAGTATTTGGATTAATTAACATGTTCGACCTAATAAATGTAATTATCATTATTAACCATTATATCTCACAAAAAACATAAAATATATTTTTGTAAACAACAATCCATTTATATTATAATGAGATTCTATTTGAAATCATCCCTTATAAATAATTTTGATAATCATACCATACACGTAGAAATTAAATCAAGATATCCCTTATAAGGACATAAAAATTTAAGATCAGGGAATAAGTTAACTAATCTAATATAATCTCGATATGTTTTTCTTAACATAACTTGACACATATAATTAAATTTATTTCTTTTTATGTTTCCATATATTCATAAATATGTAGGAAACTAAAATCAGTATATAAAAAATTAATGGATAATCCTATCACAAATTAGTAAATATTAGAATAATAATTAACATGGAAAATTAAATAAGGAATTTATAATTATAATAGAAAATAAAATAAAATATTGTTATATTATTTTAGTTTTTTAATAAAGAATATGTAGAAATAGATAACATAAAAATAAAACTCATACAGCAGATGAAGAGGAGATAGTGGGATGCTCCAGAAATGGACATAGTGAAATGAAGAAGATAGTAATAAAATAAGCCACTGCACATGAGTAGAAATTAATCCAAAAAAATTACTATGAAGTGTAAAAAAAGACACAACTAGAATATAAGTGAGATAAATGAATTTACGGATTTAAATATACCATAGAGGGATAAAATAATAGATAGGATTCTACATTGTGGGATTTTCTATGTTGATTATTTGTAAAAGTATGGGGGATCTAAAGTGAGAAAGAATTAGTTAAATGTGACTTGTTGATTGTACAATGGATTTATCAAGGTCAATAGTGGATTGATTTTGGTTAGGGGATTCATGGGGACTTGTGGTAAAATATTGGATCGCAAACTAATAGTTGATTTTGTTTTTAATAATAATATCAAATTAAGAATATACCAAATATCATTCAATATTTTATTTGAATTATATTAATAAGTTTATATAGATATTATATTATATTGCATAATTTTTTTTAATATTTTAAAATAGATAATTAAATTTCAATATATGTTATTCAAATATAACTAAAATAATATTACATAATCGAGTATTAATTTTTATTTCCATAATTTTAATAAATTAATTTTTTATTTTATTTTGATTATATTTAATAATGTTTATTTTTTTTAATATAAAATATTATCCAATAATGTATATTTATCATAAAAAAATATAATTGAACATATCAAATAATGTAATTAATTAAATTATCTTTAAAAAATGTGAAATTTATTATTATATAAAAAACTAAAAATTAATATTCCATGAAAATAGAAAACTATTCAAATTATTAAGTTATTTTTTATAAATTTCCAATAGAGTAATATTGACATTGTTCAAGAAAATTACTCTATATATAAAAAATTTAATTCTCTTAATTTTTACTAGATAAGTAATTGTTGTTATTTAGTGGTACACTATATAATATTTCGTTAATGTAAAAAGAGACATTGGTAATGTATAAAATTAATGACATATTCATGTGTTAGTAAAAATATGTCTCTATTTGAGTGAGATAGAAAGAAAGTAACATGTGGTATTAAATGATATATATAAAATTATATATAAAAATATAAGTAAATAAAATTGTTGGAACACTAAATAAATTCCGAAAAAATTAATATCTTTTGGGATTTATCATTTCTACCAACAGATATATTATCTTGTTGAATGTTGTTATTTTCATAAATAACATTTTTTGTATTGAGTTGAAGGATTATAGTTGTGACCCAGTTTTAAAACAAGAAATTTTCCATCACCTAACGTGTGAGGTACATAAATCTTGGATTAAAACATGGGTACCATTGATGGACTTATGAATGAGAATTAGTATCACTTATCATGTATATTTGTATTCTTCCATATAAGTGATTATATCACATATTTATCACAAAAAAAAATCAATTCTAAAAAACCAATTTTTTATAATATTTTATAATGATTCTTCATTCGAGTGACATTATAATTGAGTTGAATCCTTAAAAAATCAACGTGTGCTCTAAAAAATATTATATGTCGGCATCATATATTTTTAATTTTTAACAAAACATAATAAAACTAGTTTCCTTATAACAAAAATTAACTATAATACCTCTATATATAATTAATAATTTGAAATTTTTATTCTTTAATCATATTATAAACATAGGAAAATAAAAATTATATACCTTCACATCATAATTATCAATTCATGAATAAATATTTAGTAAAAATATAATGAATAAATATATTGATGTTGGATAATTTCTAAGTGATTAATATAGAATTCAATTAAAGATAATCTCCCTAGGTGAATACAAAATGAAACAGAAACATAGAATAAAAATTATCGATTTTCCCTAATTCCCAAATCATAAACAAACCTATAAGTAGTAAAATATTCAAACACGTTATAAATACATTGTTAATAGATTTGAAATCAAAAAATTGGATAAATCTTGAAATGAATATTTTTGTATAGTAAATTTAAAATATTAGTTTGATTTATTACAGGATTTATATATCTAAATTCTATAAATTAAAAATATAAATGTCCCCACTTTATAACATATTTTTCAACAAATAATGCTAACATTTTTGAAATGTTTTTGGAAGTAAAATTCAATAGGATTTTTCTATTCTTTATAAAAATAATAAAGGGTATAATGTCTAACATAATTTATATATACATAATAATATATTAAAAATGTTATTTATAAATTAGAGCATATAAATTTTAATTTACCAATATTAACATATTATATATATATATATGTGTGTGTGTATGTTTATAAATTTATAGATATTTCTAAGTATATAAATAATAATGATTATAAAAAATATAATATATATATATATTAATAATATCCTAATATTAATAATATAAATTAATATAGAAATACATTGAGTATATTTAATATTTATTTTTATAATTTTATTTTTATATTATATTATATTTAATAAAAATACATTTTACATTCTATATAGATGTGGGATTGTTTGTATATATTAACATATATTGAGAAATATATGTCTATATTATATAAAATATAAAAATTTACTATATATATATATATTTAACATTAAATATTAAAAATTATTACATATAAAATATACAATTAAAATATAAAAAAATTATAATAAAAATTTATTATCATATTTATTTTCCTAATTTATGTAACAAAAATAATTTAAAAAGTACCAATAAAAAATTTAATATTACATTTCACTACATTTAAAAAATATTATAAATTTACAATATTATTTAATTGTGTTAAATAATTATACATAAATATAGAAATATATCATAAAATCATAGAAATGCATAATTATTTAAAAAAATACATATATTATATTTTTAAATTTAAAAAATTATTACCTATAAATATATATATACACATAGAAGCACCTATATAGACTTATATAAAATTTATCTTTATTTTAATATTTTTATCTAGTGAAATAAATACAACGTCAATAATATTAAGAAATATAAAAAATTTATTTATGAAGATATACTAATTTAAACGAAAATTAAGAAAATAAAAGTTAATTTAGACTTTATTATTTAATAATATATATATGTATATATATATATATTTATATAATTATAATTTATGTTATGACAGGATCCCTATTTAACCTGATATAAAAAGATGACGATGTGTCAATAAAATAAGAAATTTTTTTAATTCCAATGAAGGGAAATTTTATTTTCTCAACACAAACATATAAATTTTACAGAATATATATATATATATAAATATTTTATAAATATATGTATGAACATAAATGTATAAAAATATTTAAATATATATAAATATGTATAATTTTTATTTGTAATTATTTATGCGTGTGTGTGTTTAGATATAGCTCGGGAAACCAATATCTATATATATTTACATATATTTCAATATTAAATAAATATATATAAATATATTAATAATAATATATATACTAAAAAAATATATACATAAAAATATATATACGTATATATAATTAAATAATATGAAAATTTATATGTGCTAATGGTAATGGTGATACTTGACAATTTATATGGTAGTGGTTTGATTTACATCATTCATGTATTAGTATATAATTTCTTAATTGAGTTAGATAAATCAATTAAATTTCATATAATATCTTCATGGTTTACTATTAGTGGAAGAATGTGTTGTTTCTCAATAATACCTATATTAAAATATTATTTAAAGCATTGTAAGTACTACAAATTAACACAAATAAAGGGTGAATTTTATGGTAAATAATAAAAATTATGTTTTTCTATACTAACTTAGAAATGAGAAAATAATCTCAAGAAAATGATTTTCTATACGTGGTTACTGATTTCATTTTTTATAATGACCAAGGTCTATATATTTTTTATACTTATTGTAAATTAAATTTGCAAGTAGATAATCCTTTAAAGGGGAATCCTCAGACTGTTTACATTAATTTAAGAACCTTGGTTCTTTTCCTATGGTTGGTAGCAAAATTATATGTGGGGATATCATTAGCCATCACAAAATCCATCCTTGTAAATAACTGATAATTTGTAATATCCTTTATTAAAAAATATGAATTTTTGTTGTAAAAGTGTGATGCGCATAAGAGATCGACATATAAATAATAAAAATGAACTATTTATCTAATAAATGTTTTATATAAATATAAAATCACACAAGATCATATTAACTGTTATGAAATGTCACATCATTAACAATAAAAAATAAAATAAATAAAATTTATTCAAATACCACTCATGTACTAAAAACTCATTTATATAGGATAAATGAAAATAATAAATATTAAATAAACCAATATAAACAACTGATCCTTTAATAAAATACTGAAAAACTCATTAAATTATCCTTTGGATTCATCAATTTTTTTTCAAATATTTTGTATAATAACGAGGAACCTGATTATACAATTGGAAACTACTTGACATATCTAAAAACCTTGGGTGTTCAACCATTCTCTATCTAACAATTTTTGTTCATAAAAATGTTCTATATATCATAAAAATGTTTTTAACAATTATAACACAAATAAAATAGTCACATTTTTATGTAGGTCTATTATGAAAAAAGTAATATTTAACATGATAAATATTGGTTTTAATTATAAAAAACCTATAACATAACATTATAAATAAATAATAGTTTTATAAATATATTCCAAGATGAAGAATATTTTCAATAACCATTTATTCCATTTACAATAATCATGGTTTTCCTCCAGAGGATAATCCATTAAAAAATCACATAATTACCACTAGTTATAGAGTAACCCATTTATTGGAATTAGCTTCTTATTTAATTTATTTAACTATGAAATAACAATTATTACCCATTGTGTCAGATCTCATTTATCCTTTACTATATAGTTCTCAAAATAGATATTTAAAATATATATAATTTGATATTATATTAGAAATTTTAAATAATGTTAAACATTATCAAAAAGTTTTTTATTATCTTATAAAATAATTAGGATCTAAATTACTTTTATTAATTAATTTTTAATTATATTACATCTCATTATAATTTTTTTTACAATCAATTCTTCCAATTATGAATAATTCCTGAATATTTGGCCTACTGGCCACTGAACCACTGGCAAAGAAAACAATTAACCTATATCATAATCAATTATCAATTCAATTATCTAATATGATGTTATAATTTATTAGATATTTATTCATTATGAACCATTATCTATGAAATTTATTAAACCCAATGACCTATTTTTCAACTCCTTTTACATTTTTCTGGAAAATAAATAAAATACATCATAATAATTTATATACACCATTAAATTTTTTTATTCTTATAGAATTTCTTTTATTCAATTAATTAATCTAAAAATAATATTAACAAAACATTTATCTTATTTGTTCACTAGACAACCAATAGTTTACCTTTGTAACAAAATATTAGAAACCAAATTTCAATCTAGTTGAAAAAATTATTTTAATGAATAACCATAAAACTATTAACAACTATGAATATTTTAATATAATATAACACGACATAATAATACAATTAAGATAGCCCCATTTGATGTATACTATAAATGAATTATACAGACTCAATATCTTCAAATAAAATAGAATCATATCTATTATGAATAAATAAAATATTGTTAAAATATTAGTTTTGTGAAATCAAATACGTAAATATCAATTAACTAACAAGAGAATACCAACATTCAACAAATTATTTTATTTGGATGATCCATTATTTTTAAATTTTGATAATCAAAAGTGTAACAAAAAATTGATGATATTTCTCAATATCACCTCTATTATAGAAGCAATACTATACATTTATAAATTATATTTAAAATATATATTATAATTGATTCAATAATTGAAATGATTATAGAATAATTTAATTCTTAAATAGAAAATTGTATTATCTATATTTTGTTCTTATTAAAATTTTGTGTTCTAATTGAGGGTATTCAGTAATTGGTATGATTTCAAATTGATTCAATGTTTGGGGATAGAATTTATTGTATTTTTTTCTTTTGGGAGGTTCTATAGGATGGTTACAGGCATGTGAAATTTTTTTGAGGTGTTTTGAGGAAGAAAATAAATGATTTTTTAATAAAAGGAGGGTTTTAGAGTCTGGATGGATCCTATGGGAAGTCTAGAAATTCATCATGTAGCTTATCAACCTACCTCAAGATATCTTATGCATCATAACACAATTATTTTGTTTCCTATAATGTCTTCCTAATAAGGATAAAATTGAATATATTAAATTAATTAATTTAAACCACTCAAAGAGGACCCCTAGCCCAAATTTTTTACTCTTCATTTGTGTGACCGTGAGAGCCCGAGTTTCCAGTCTCCATCGACACCTATTTGAAAAGGGATAAGTGTGAATCATGATTTAATCTTCCATTTGTTTGTGGTTATATTTATCCCCATGATATTATTTTAATAATATTCTATTCTATCCACATATATTCATCATTAGAATCGTTTTTTTTATATTTGATTTTACCAAATAGTGTTGAGAACATCTTATAGGATAGTGCTTCCATCTATCATAATTTATGTATAGATATGTATGGAAATTTATATAAGTTCATAAAAATTTACTTATCAGGGTATTATATTTTGGGAAATTATATAATTTTAATTATTTTTATGATGGTTTTGGATATTATTATTTAATTTAGTTGAGTCTTCTTTTAATATAGATATGAAATGAAAATTTAGAGGTACCAAGGGTTTGTTGTTTTTTTATGATTCTATATTGAGTTCGATTTGAAATAAGACAATAGTTTTATGAGATATATAATATTGATTCATTTTGGATGATATGTAATAATTGGGTTATTAGGGGATTCATTTCAAGGAAATGTAAATTTTGGATGGTTTCATCCCTATGTGAGATTCTCAGTCTATTGGAGATCACGCCTGACCTTTATTTTATAAAATTAATCATAATAATATGTATTATTTTAGGAATATTAAAGAATCTTTTTTCAACAGTATTTTTAACAAAAACAAATATGTTTCGAATTGTTTCATAAATATCTTTGTTTTTATGTTTATTTCCCATATCTATATTATGAAATTGATTAATTAAATTATTTCAGTTTAAATCACTATATTATTTTATAAATTGTATAACAATGTGTTTTGATAGGTGAGTTATCTAATCCATTCATTTGATATGTTACCTAAATATATGGCATAAAAGGGTTATACAATTATTTATATAATATTATTATAATAGAATGGAATCATGTGGGTTATCATTGATGTCAAACCATCATGAGATGAAAAATTATTATCAAAACATTATTTTAAACTATATTTTATTCATTACTTGTATTACAGATAATGGAAAAAATATTTTTTTAGTTATGTTTTGGAAAATTGATGTGTTATTTTATACAAAAGCATTAGTGGAATCCAATTTGATGATGTAAACATACACTCAGGTAAATAATGAGCTTCATGTAGGATATGGGGGTCAGTTTTATGAGGATGAAAAGGCTTACATAACATGAAAATAATATCAATTTTATTATCATACCATATACTGAATATTATAATTATCATGGATTACATAATGGTTAAGGTGAATAATGTTTGATTCAAAATATTATATCAATAATATCTCAACTTCAAAACTTACAAATTATTTTAATTCATTGTAACAATTTTTTCTTTTTTATTCTAATATTTTATTAAAATATAATTTCATGGGAAAAATACTTACTTTTTTAGAGGATATTTTTATTGACTCAATTATTTCATGAGTTATTATTTAATATTTTAGTGTATCCCATGATGTACAAGTTGATCATGAAATTACATTGCTGAAATTTTTTCCAATATTTCCTTTTATTTAAATTATTATATTATTACGTTCACAGGATATCATAAAGAAATCAAATAGTATTCAGAAGATAATTCCTTTTTTCCTAATTAAAAAAATTGAATATACTTGTTGTGTTTAGGCTATTATGTAGTTTTTGATATTACTATTGTATATTAAATGATATAAGGGACATGAAATTATTTATTTTCATAGACAAATACTAACATGTTTTACTATAATAAAATGTTATTATGTTTTTCATGTATTTTATCATCATTTCAATTATTTCCTTCCATCGTGGATATAATCATGCTTACTCAATAATTCTGGGTATATTTAGATTGGGAACATATTTACATTATTTATTATAGTTTTTTATATGTTATTTGAATTTTTATCATTAATGATGTTATATTTATCATACATAAAAATTTTCTACGATGGAATTATTTTTTCTATTTTTATGTACATTTGTTAATGTAGTTTATATGGTGGTAAAATCATGTCTACTAATTTCATTATTGGGATATTAGGTGACTTATATATATCATATATATATATATATATATTGTTTTTAAAAATGAAATAATCGGATATTACCCACATATCAATGAGAAGGAATGTCACAGATAATGGTCATGTTAAATTCAAAATTTTATACTCATTCACAAATTACCAATTGAATGGGTTATATAATTGATCCTAATTGGTGATCAAAAGTTTAATTCAACTAGTAAGAAAGGTCTCATTAACTATTATATTATTATACTCAACTACATACATGTATGAGAGAAAATTTAGTGGGTCATGGGAATCTATGTAAGACATTAGAATATTCTTAGGAATATTTCTAGAGCCATACACTTAGTTAGGGTGGGATTCTGGATCCCTAAGAGACATTGTACAATGACACTAAACATATAAAATATATTATTACACACATTCAAATTTTTATATTAAAATATTTATAACTCAATATTGGAGTCTCGTATCAAAAATAATATACCATATATTCATTTAGAACATGGTTTTTAACCTCAACATGAATATTTTCTAGTGTTCAACATTGAATTATTCTTGAACATTGGAGGGGTTTCTATTATGGGTCATTAATTAAAAAATGTAAATTAATAAAACCTACCCCTGCCCCATTGGATCACACATTCTATTGAGGATAATGGAGGAGTTATCCTTTTCACGTTGGATGAACCATGCCCACACTATATTGAGAAGGTGATGGAATTCATTGATCATGGTGGTGATCAATCGCAGATCATAGTGGAGTGACTATGGGGAATTTATATACACCCAAAGATATTGTGTCCCCTATAAGGTATAATAATTTGTGATATTTACAACATTTAACCATTTTATATTATCTTTATTGTTTAAGGTCCATATTATGATGGTTATATATCCCTTGGGGGTGAATCTGTGTGGTTCGATAGAATCCTATGAATTTTTAGTGGCTCATTGTGGATTACAATTTAGAAATATTGATCACACAACATGTAGTGTAAGAGCACACGAATTGTGGACTTCATGTTTGCAGAAGATGATCTTTTTGGAAGAAAAACTATATACTGGGGGTATGCATTGCATAGTGAGGCTAGGTCATGTGGTCAAGGACATTAACAAGAACCCCATGTCGAGGGACATGGAAATGTTTATTTACACTTCCATGCACATATATATGAGGTGGTAGGAAATATAACTACCAAGAGAAGATTCTTGGTCCTGGGTAAGAGGAACACTCTATGTGTTGCATGTATATGTTGTTTAATGGGACATGGTTAGTGTGTTCTTGGGTGGAAGAGGACAATCCTATAGGTTTTGATGAGGAGACACACGATTTTAAAAGTGGTAAAATTTGTTTATATTTTAAAATACACACCATGTACTGGGTTGGGACATGGCCAGGGGATAATCTCTAGAGAAACAACATGCACCATGAGTTCACATTAGGTATTCCCAATGTATATTTTCCCGTAAGTCATCTCTTCATTATGAAACAGATTGAGGATCGTCAGTATCCTACGATGAGTAGTTTTTGGATAGAGTGTGGAACTACATCCTCAATAAAATATTCTGATCCCCTTGATATTATTATCATGGATAGTATTGTTGTATCCATTTGTGAATTTGTATTGTTATCCTCTATTATATCACCTTCTATAGCTGGATTCGATGTATCATCGTTACCTTCATACATATGGTGGCCATCCCATATCATGTAGAAAAGATCAGTAGTGCTACTAGAATTGTTTTATATATGATCACCTATATAGTGGGATGGTTTCAATAGGGTTATTTATATTATCATTAGAACAAACCTCATTATAGTTGTTTGATCCGGTGGGATTTGAGGTATCATTGAGTGTACAACCCATATATGGTGGCTTGATCAGGATTTTGGTTAGTGGTATTTCCGAGATGTCTTGGGCTTGATTCCCTATCAGTTTATTATGGATTTAGTACTTGCTAGAGTTTTTGGTCGCCCTCTACCATCCTCTACATGATCCCCTATTTGATATAATCTCTAATGTTCCATATTAGGTTCATGGTGTCCCCAAACAGTCCTAGGTGTGATACACTGCCTTTGAGATGAGATCTAGATTGTACTTAGTAGTTTTTAAGGATTCCCCTGTCAGGGATGTGGGAGAACATATATATAGAGTATGAATATGTTCTATGTGAATGTGTGGCCTCATTCATGTTGAGACCCAGCAATCTAGTTCACTCAAGTGTTTTCCACCTAGGATGGTGGGGATGGACCATCATCATAGTGATATTAGATGGTGTATGATCTCTTAGATGAGTTCAAGGAGGGATGGAAGAGTTGTTCCTGATGAGTGATATCTATTGAATGTGTTCCATATGGGATGGCCCAACTCATAGAGTGAGTTGTCTTATAGGATCATTACCTTCATGTATTGAGTAGAATCTTGTTGGTAACATTTATTTCAATACATCATGTGATATAGGGTCTTCGAGGGTATATCTGGGTTATAAGGTGATTTCATGTTGGGATGTCATATATCTTTATTGATATAAGAAGTGTAGAGGAGCATAATGTTCATGTATACTCGATGAGTGGTTTAGATATTGTTTGTTATTATCTTTATTTTGGGTTCCCTCGAGAATGGGTCAGGAGAACTACTTCCTCTTACCTGATCCCTTTAATTTTGAGATTTTAGGGTTCCTAATGGAAATTTTTATATTCGCACTTTTACAAGATCAACCCATATATTTCATGTGTTGTGAAGACAACATACCTTTTCATGGAGGCACAGGAGGACTCAAATATGGTAGAGGATAGTGAAATAGATAGACATAGGATAATAATAGTACTAAATCAATGTGTGTTACATGGGTTTCAATTGAATGAAACCCCATCCTTCTGAGTAGGTTAGAAACTTTATCGATTTTGGGGGACATGTATAATTTTCTTTTAAACAATCAAAACGTTTTTTGTACTCTAATAGAGGGATAGATGTAGTCATGTATTTTTGGAATTAGTTATTTTATTATATTTAACTATTCCATGGTGATTGTTTCCATTCTTGTATGTCTGTATAATAGGATATGTCCTTCCATGATTCTGATATAGTTAAATGGGGTTGGCCTCCTGCCCATGTCCTATTGGAGGGGGCCTTAGGGTATATGTGTCTTACTCCCCAGATGGTTAGTTGACGACATAGTGGTATCAGTATAGATCCTTCCTCATGATCATAGTTACTAATATAGCTGTGATCTTGGATAAAAATTTAGCAATATAGTCATAAAATGTTATGAGTTATTCAAATAGTCTAGGGAATTTTGTTTTGGGTGTGGTACAAAAGATATCTACTAACCATTACTCTAATAACCTACATGTTAACTCAAAACATCAAGGAAAAGATAGTATGAAAATTTTGGTACATGCATCGTAAATGATAGTGTTCTGAGTTACATTTCTTTATTGAGTTAGAACCATTGATATAATCATGGACCATGGTGGAACATGATTCTATTTTAGGATTACAATAAGATGACATCAATATAGAATTCTATATATAGATTTTTAGTGTTGAGAGCTATGTAAGATATGGTACCTCTAAGTCTTCTGGGAGTCCCACCACCACAAATTGAGCATTAGTTTATGCCGGAAGCTCAACTTTTCGATAAGTGTAGGATTTTTATTGCGAATGATTTATAGGGGAATAATCCTATGTGGTTTCATGTTGATCTATAACCCATGGTATCTAGGAGTGGATTGAGGTAGTCACACCTTTTTTTTTCTTTGTGGGGAAAAATTCTAATTTCATGGTGGAACTAACAGTGAGTCCTCTATAGGGATCGACTAGAAGATTGTGGAGTATGGTGACACTAACCCATGATGAGATGAATCTCACATTAATAGTGTTTGAGTGGCTATTCATGTAAGTGTTTTTTCAAGACATATTGAGATTTGTGTGTTATCAAGAGCTTATTCATGTTTGGAAATATAGCATGATCATTCCAGCTTATTCAGGGTGGTTCATAGAATATCTTGAAACTACATGATGTGGATTAAGAACATTTTTTCAATAAATGGACATTAATATGTGAATATGAAAATTTTTCAGGATATCAGTGGTATCACTTTTCATTCCCATATATTCTATGGCTCTTGAGTGGGCCTTGGTAGTGGAGAGATTTATGATTGAGTATACATCGTCTTTTAGTAATGAACATATATAGGCACACACCTCATAAGCTAGTAACAGATTCATGAGTGATGGATCTGAGCATTAGATATATCTAAAGAGAAAATCATAGGTTGTCGTGAATATGGTCTAATTTTATGAGGCTAGATCATTCCAATACTATGATATGCATTGTTTCTCTTATAATGGACAGAGAATATCATGCATGATTTGTTGATCCACTATGCAAAAAAAAGAGAGGTAATCAATTGAAAACACTAGAAGAGACATAAATAATAAAATAAATATATTCATGAGGGAGGATGTGGTAGAGGTATGTTGACAGAATGTGGATGAATATGGTTTAATAATTTACCACCACCACTCCTACATGGTCTGTGCTATGCTCAAGGTGCTGGATGATTAGGGTGGGGTAGCTACAAGATACAAAGGTCTATAACACAAAGGCTTAGAGGATGATTAGGGATACACTCAATGTCATTTTTAATTTTTTATTAGTATTAAAACAAAATCTTATTTGGAACCCTTTTCATTCAACTTATTTGGAGATGTTTATCCAGGGAGATTTATGGGGTAAATATAGCCTTGTGTTGTTGATATTTTATATAAAAGCATATTAACTATTAAAAGGGACATATCCAATAACAAGTCACATTATTTGGATTTGATACAAAGCATGTTGGATGATTTAATTTGACTTGTTTTTCTTTGGAGTAGAGATTTATGTTGGAGTCTCCGAGTAGGTCCTAGTGATAGTAGTGAAGATGTTTTGCAGGACGCTTTTACCAGAGGCTCCTATAGAAAGGATCAGTGACTACACACATTTATCGATAGTGTGGCCATATTAATTGATTATATTTCCGCACATTGAATCCTCTCATAGTGGAATGGATAAAATTTGACTATATTACTTAGTATAGAATGGTTTCATATCATCCATGCCCAGATGGTTTAAACTGTTGGTTGTGGTAGAATTTCTAGATTATGGGATGAATTTTTCCTTCTATATAGAGGATTTATCCTAGGTAGTATAGGATGATATAATGTGTGGGATGGTAAAAACGACTTTTATTATATTTCTAGTATGACCCATGGAGTATTAGAGATAAGTGTTTTCAATTTCCTATAGTTGTGTTGGAGTTAAGGATATCTACTAGAGGAAATGTCGAGTTTACATCCCCATTGAGAACTAATTTTGGAATCGGCTGGAAATGATGGACAACAATGATATTAGAATCAACATGTCGGATGAATCTCGTGAAGGTTCATGAGATATGGTATAGATTGATGAGTACATGTAAAGGGTAATGTATGACCCAAAGAATATGATTGGGTAGGCTTATGCTACACTTTGGTACTCTCATGTGATCAACAAAAAAGGTTCACATGATACACATGATGGTGTAGTTACATATCTCTAGTCGATGGTTGTTACACCTTTACTTCTATATTTATGTATGGAGGAACAACTTGGATATTTTATTTGTGAGGTCTCACATGATGAGATATCCACTGGAGATGCTCATTATGGGATTCCCAATGGTGGGAATAACATCAACCATCTAAGGATTTATGTTAACACCACTCAATCAGTGATATGAGGTGTTTAGGAGTTTTAATTAACTCTATATTACAAACAAGATAGGGGTATACATTCCATGTTTAGAGAACCATTCGAGTTATAGAAAAAAAATGTTTTCAGTCTGCATGTCTGTGTGATGCTATTGTCACACCTCCATCATTGTAGCACCATGTGAGGAAATAATTGGGAGGCTCTTTAGATTATCAATATATTAGTTAGAGTCAGTTGAAGACTTATGTTGTGGACCAATATTTTTTTAAAGATATTGATGTTGAGGCTGCATTTCATCCTGGTGTTTTTGAGGGATGTCGAGTTGTGTATAAAATAACGTTGTGTTAGAAATGTGGTGTAAGACTAGAGTTTGTAACCATTTTTGGACATGGTTCTTAGTTATTTACACATATCCTTTTTTATGGTGGAAATTAGGACATCATTACATGATTTTGACTTATATTGAGATGGACATTAGGAGTTGTTTGGCTTGTTTTGTTCCACAATGTGGATGTCTGTAGAATCCACTAGAACAATCGGGTGAGATAACTAATGTAATGTGGGTGGAAAAATTGAGTAGCATTTTTTTCCCCTTTTTAATTGGAATTTACTTTCCAGTATGATAATTTTGAATTATAAGGTAGAGTAGGGACTCAAGTTTTTCCGTGTAAGACTTTTAAAAATTTAGAGGAATACTTATGAAGACATGCGCTGAGTATACATGGAATTTAGAGGCCCATATAGCCTTAGCTTGGTGATATTTAAATATGAAACATATTTTATTGTGTATAAATATATTTTAAGTAAATGTTTAATAACTCATGATCGATATTTTGAATCAAAAATTTGTGGGTGTGGTTGAATTCATAACATGGTTTGTACACTTTGCGCGATAAATAGATTTTCAGTATCAGGAAACCAAAAAAAGGTGAAAATTTCCAAGGTATATAGTGGTGGATTATTAATTAAATAATTATTCATAATAATACCCCAATTGTCACCCATTATTGTATGTATATAGGGGAGGTGCACTACCTTTCATGATAGATGAACCGAGACATAACGAATGATAAGAGCTACCACAAATCTTCGATCATGATGGAAATCACTTTTGTTTCATGGTTCAATAGCATTGGATCATGGATCGTCACCCAATAAATTTTCATTTTACCATTATTTAGTAGGATTTTTTATCATTACATCCCAATTCCCATTGATTTGTTGTTTTATGGTTTTAGATCCCTATTATGACTGCAAATGATTCCAATGTTTTTAATTATATTGAATTTTTTGGAAACTGAGGTGTTTTGTGTGGATAATGGTGAATTAAAAATTTCAATTATATATCACATAGTATGTACATTATGAGAACATGTCATGTGTTATTCATTTTAGGGGGAGTTGATCTAATGGGACTACACACTATGTTATGGGTGTACAAGTTTTGTAGTGATCCCATGTTTTGTGGTTGAGACCCTAACTTGGGATGTCATGTTGAGGGTCAGATTCATTTGTATTTAAATGGATACCTATATGGGAAGATGGTTTGAGACATGGGAATGTCCATGGAAATAGTCTTGGGCTTAGATAAGTTGAAAACTATGCTTACAGTGTGTACATGTCGTCTATTTGGATATGTCTTGTGGGGCTATGTGTGGGTGAAGAAATAGCCCAATGGTTCGGATGAGGTCACAAGCATTTTGAAACAAGGTGCATTATTTATGACATTTGGTATATGTTGTGTATACTCCAAAATACCTTCTATGTACTGTTATGGGACAAAACATATGAATTCTTTCTTGAGAAATTTTATTTACTATGGCTGCACATCATATATTCCACTTAGATATTTCTCCGTCACACATCTCATTTTCTAAGAATCGATTAGAGGAAGTTCATTAGCCTATCCATATTAGTATTCCTTGTTGGATTAAATTATCTACCTTGTTTAAGAATGTTAAATGTGAAAATATATTAGATTAGTGGGTCACTCTATTGAAATAGATAGAGTAGTATCGGTTTAGTGGATTCCCATGGTCAATCCTTATGATGGTATATTGTGGTGTTCATCCATCGAAACATGATAATGTTCAATATTATGTTACGATCTTGGGGATATTTTTTGTATCACTCTGGGAGGATAGAGAGGGATCCAATAAAAAATTGATATCCCTAGGAGTGGTTCTTGGTATCAACATTACTTTCATATATAGAGTGGAGATCCATTATTTAGAAGGCTAGCCCTATAGGGTTTGTATATTTTTAATATATACAATACCATAAATATCATGTGGATTTTTTTTGGGGAGTGATATAATAATGGGTATGATATTATACATGGTGGTTTGTCCCCATAGGGTTCATGGTACCACTGAGGCTACGATCACCTTCTTGGAAGTTGGATCCATATTTGGTTCTGTTGTATTAGATAGTAGTCCTCAAAATGATCCATAATATATTCACCATGGATATGAGATCCAGAATGGTTTTTGGAATCTCATATCAATTCTAGGTGTGATCCCCTATATGATGCATAAGATGTTTGGTTTTCCATATAAGGTTCATATTGTCCCACATGGGCTGTGGGTGTCAACCATTAATATGTGTGAAAACTTATTCAGTGATTCTATTAGGCTTTTAAGATTCAACCATCTAGTATACGTGAGATCCCCAAAAGGTGTATTTAGACCCTTTAAGTGACCACTTGAATCTCTTAATTGGTAGATATAGTGATAATATTTTCTAAGGTTTATTACACTTGCGATGGTGTAGATGTGCCATCACATTAACGATTCCTGACAGAGTGTGATATACTTTATGAGTTACGTTAAGTATGAAAGAACTATTATTGATGTGTGATTTCTTTTAGATGACTTAGATATTAGAAGGGAGGGATTTTGGAGTGAGTTATGTTAGAAAGGAATGACCTTTGAGCCACTTGTAGAATCATGTGGCTGAAATTGAGGTTATGACCACATCTAAATTAGATTATGAGTTGATTGTTTCTATTTTATTTTGGTATTCTTTGTGGTGATATCACATATCAATATTTACATACCATGTGTACATCAAAAAACCTTTCAAATAATGTTATAGATTGGTTGAGATAGTGTTTATTTTTCACTCCCTCTTTGGTTCCATCTGGCTTGGGTTGAGATGCATGTTACATATCAGTTTCTCCTTTTTGAGTGCCAAATCATAATTTTTATACTCACACATGCATAGTCTCATCATATACATGTAATGTATTCAATAGATGATAGAAAATTCAATAGATTCCGAGGAGGGCATGAAACAGGTAGAGTTTAGTGAGCTGGATATGCCAAGGTGTATATTGGTTCTTGAATGATGTTTGTTCCAGTTTTTGGATTTGGTACTAGTCAACACTTTCTAAGTATGTCATTAACATTTTCATTTTTTGGGGGTATTTTATTTTTTCAGATTACACATTCATTTATATTTATCTAATCTAATTGTGGGATAGATGTTTACATGATTCTTTGGTATCCACAATGTTATTATCTATACACTACTACATGAAAATGTTTGTGTGTGAATGCATATATGTACGATTTCCAAAGACCTCCCATGTGTTTGATATTATTAATAGATGTTGGTGGGTAGCCCATTTATTATTGGAGATGACATTTGGGTAGTCTCAGCTTCGGACCCATGGGGTCAGACCATGACATTATATTTCTATATTTATTCAGGATTTTATATTATTAGTGTTTCCACACTTAAGGTATAACACCCAACTAATTTCATAGTTTTAGGATGGGATAAAGTGAGTTAATAAAAGTATAAACCCCTATGATAGAGAGACATAAGGTAACATAGTATAATTGATATGTAATCATGAATTACATCTCTATTCATATGAGGATATTTGTTTTCATATTTTCCAATATTATTATTCTATAAATATAAATATAAAAAAATTTCATGATTATGGAAGCACATATTATTTCATTATTTTGTGGATTCGCCATTGGGGTCTCCATAGTGAATGATTATTTCAACACCTTTAATAGACACAATTGTGGAATTAAAAAACTATTGGATGTGCTGCATATAGTAATATCGATTTTTGTTGATGTTGGGTACCCTTGGGTTTTTTGTTTTTTTACTATTTTTACATAAGGATGGTTCTCCATTTCATAGATGGAGTTATTAGTGAAATAGATGAGGCCATGTTTATAAAATCACCAATCATTCACTTCATCAAACATTTGAGAGGAAAATTTTCCCTTAAAAACTATTAAATCTCATTATTTTTATTACAAAGCATGATATTTAGTATAATATTCATTCATATGAATATTTTATAGATCATATTCACACAAAACTATTATCATATAATGTGTCTAGTTTCATTTTTTACCTTGGAAAAATGTTTAAACTATATAATTTTTTATGAAATGTTTGACTATGAATTTTATTAATAACTATTAATTGAAATTTATACCACAACTATACATTTGGATTCATCTTGTATTGGCTACCCCTAGGGATCATGGAGTTCACATGTGGTTAGTGGATCCACATTATGGGTTCTGCATGGGTTTTAGTGACATTGAAAAATAAATTTATATGAATTATATTTTCGGATTTATGGGATTTTAATTTTTATATACAATATCCATCACTATCTATACATTATATGTAATCCATAAAAATTCATCATAACCTCTTTCTAAAGAAATTTCATGTAACCGAATGATGTTTTTTGTATATAATAAGAACCATTGGTTTTAGTGAGGAGTGAATTTTCATTTCATAAGTATACTGAAATAATTCTCTAGAAGTGCACATATGAATTTACATGTAGAAAACAATTATAGTTCACTAAAACTTTTAAAAATAGTCTATTGGTTAGAAAAAAATATATTTCAAAAAATTCTGTGTGGTTGAAAACACATTATTATATAGTAGTCTGAATCAATTAAAGGTATCTATTAACTAAAAAATAAATTCTATACTAAAAGAAATATTTTTTATATTTCAGTGGTGATTAAGTAACCATGAATCAACAATAAGATCCTCTGAATTTGATAACATTTATTATTTTAGGTGATATATGGATCTTATAATTTTGATCAAGCCTTGTTTCCTATTTATATTTTCTTTATGATCATGTTATTTATCATATTATTATTTCCTATTCCTCAAATACTAATAATATTGGTTATCATTTTAATAAAATCTTATGAGTAATTTTTTTATATTATTAACTATTAAAAATTGTACAATTTAATATTAACCGGATTTTATTATAATAATTAAAGAGAATAATGAAACCTCTTGTAAATAAAATGAAATTAATCAACTAAAATTTGATATATTTAATGTGCAATTAATTATTATTAATTATTTTAAAAAATATATTATTTCTCAAATGAAATTTTTTATGTGTTGTAATTTTTTTTCAAAATATAAATAATTTACCACATATAAGATATTTTCATATATAAAATAGTATTTAAAATTCATAAATTATAAATTCACATGAAATAATAGTAAGAACCCCTATAAATGTAATTATTTGAAAAAACTAAATATATATATATATATATTTAAAATTATCATTTAGAATCTAAATTTATAAATCATAGAATTCTTTTTATAAAAAGAATATTCTTTTCAAATTTTTTATTTGAATATTCATATTTGATGAATTTTTGATTATTTTCTCAAAATGATCAATTTCATGTGAATATTGAATAATACTGATTTTGAAAATACTATCCCATTGATGAAACATCCATAATAAGATATTGATTTCAATGATTATTAAATAAAATTATTGAAATTTATTTCTAATTTTACAATATTCATTTAAAATTAAATTGATGAATATATAATTTTTTAACATTTAATAAACATAAATAATATTTTACCCCAATAAAAAAGATTAGTGGTTTGTTAATTAAGAATTCACAAGGTGGAATATATTTTTATCTTTTATTGAAAGATATATAAAAATTATTTGATATATAATAAAATAAGTAATATCAAAATAATAAACTATATTTAAAATTTTATATTTATAATATTATTCAATTAGAAAAAATAATTTTTTTATTCATATCAAAATTATATACTAAGTACTCAAAAACTAAAAATAAATTTTCACCCCATTAGATTAATTTATAAATTTTTGCATATTCGAAATCATTACTTCAAAATTTGATCAAATTTCCATGTTCATGATAAGTAATAAAATATACATATCATCTTTAAAAATATGGTCACCATATAAAATCTAAATAATCATAAAAAGGGATTAAACAATTGTAAAATATGTAAAACATAATAAAAATGTTTTTCAATGAGTTATTATGATGTAGAAATCCCAATTTATATTTAATCTCCCTTATTTTTTTATTTGGATTCCATATTGCTTTAAAACACGGTCTATAAATATATTATGATTGTACATTTATCAAAATTTTATTTCCAATACTCTTATAAGTTTCCTTCTACCAACCATTCATGGAAAAAATAAAATTATATTTCCTCTTGAACCTATACACGTTTCTTCGTCCCATTGATCCTTATCTAATTTTCTAATCTATTTATCCATAGTGATTCCGTATTCTCTCAAATTCAATGAAGTATTCCACAAAAGAACTCTTGTTCTCAAGGAAAGTGCAAATCATTCCCTAACAATTTATCACTTCTATCATTCAATTAGATATATAATTTCCTCATATATATATAACAACTTAATATTTTTCCATAAAATGAATGTTGTTATTTTTTTGGATCTATCATTTCGATCCTTACACCTTTTTTAGATAAATTAATATTACTTCAAGCATACGTGAAGTTTACCAACTCCATGAATGATATGATTGTTTTTCTAAAATTGGATTAAATTTATTTATAAATACACTATTTATTATATTAATTTCATATTTATAAATTTATTTATATTTTCAAATTATGAATGAGTCACTAATTCTTACTTAAAGACTACACCCTCCAGACAGGTGACATATATAATTTTTCTTCTAGTATTTACATTTTTAAAAACACCCATTTAAATAAAAATCCAAACAATTATAAAATATTATTAATATCATTATATTAATATAATTATTATGTTATCTCAAGAGAATGACATTTAAAATCATAAAAACCTGTGATTTATGGAGCATTTTTACAAGGTCTGTTTAAACCCATTTATTAATAAAAAATTAAAAATACCACATTTATTAAAATAGAATAATAATATAAAGATATAAAATAAATACACACATATTGTTTAAATTAATGAAATATTAATCTCTAGAACATTATTAAAATACCAAATCCAGTTCATATTAAAATTAATGAAAACAAAAATAACTGACTTCTTCATGAAAAATAAAAAATAAAACTCTCATAAGATAAAAATAAAATAGTCATGTACCCATCTTTTTAAGGTATACCTAACTAGTATTCAAATAAATTAATTGATATAATAAAAATCAAATCCCACCATTAAATGAAAATAATTTTTTGGTTACAATGAAGGGTATATTAATCATAGAAAAAAGAGTAATTACACTATAAAATATCAAGGAAATATAGATAATAATTAAAAGTTAACAATAGACACCATTTAAAAAAAGATTAAATACAAATACATTTAATTTCATATTCAAACAGAAATATTTCTCATAAATAACGAATGTAAGACTACACATGGATTGAAAAGTCTAATAACTTATTACGGCAACATAGTTGCCCATATGTGCATGTAATATCATACATAATCATCAACCCATTCATACTTACCTAATTTATAGGTTAAATATATAGAGGGTGAAAATAACTTGTATACTCAGTAGGATATTCCATTAAACCATTTGTGTAAAAAATGAATGAATCAGACTAAATTCATGTAAATAAATAAATGAAAAAACTCATCCCATAAACATTCTATATTCATTATACATACTTAAAATGGATTAGTCACCAAATAAATTAGATAGTATACCATTACATATCAAAAAATATATATAAATTTATAATCAAGGTTTACCTCTTCCACAAATTCCATTTTTTATCACTTTTATAACTAATACCAAATATATTATGCTTACCCGTTCAATATTTATGTTATCCCTAATGCATGTAAAGCTTATCCATATGCCCTATAATCCTATGTAGGGAACAACATCTCATGTTGGAATTATTCCAAAAATACATCTAGTCATATACAACATCCCATCTATGGCCAATCTTATGTCTAGAATCCACTATATCCTATATAAATTCATTACAACTAATCCATAATAATGCATGCACCTATAACCCTAGGATGTTTTTTCCGCCATGGAATGATACATGTTTACTCTATAAATAAATAATTTTTATCCTATATATAATTTTATAGTAGGACATCATTTATCAGAACCCTAGTAAGAATGTACCATAAATTACAGGCCATTATAGCCCATGATATACCCAAAAATATAAATTACTAATTTTATATTAGGTGATAGGGAGAAGATTTAAAAATATTTCATCACCATAAAATATGTTGGATAAAAAATCCACCAAAACTTTTGCCTTTCAGTTTCCATATTGGTATATGTGCGGTATTGTATGAAATTACATAGAATATAATTAATATCTCGCTTGAACCTCAATATTGGAAAAACATTTCGTTAGATTCATCTATCACTAATACCCCAACATCCAATTCAATATTATATTATCTAAATAGTAACATAATAAACAAAACACGATTTTTATTTTTAAATATACATTTATTTTCATTAAAACTTGTTTAAAATTATAATAATCGTAAACGTTGTGTTGATGGAGTAGTTAATCTCTCTTGCATATACTATAAATATATAATAGAATATAATACGATATTAAAAATTTAAAATCATTTATGACATTGATATCTAATCAAATTAATATATTATTTATTCCTTTATCATTAAAAATATAATGGTTCCCTCGAATCTTGAAATTCTACAACATTTGAACTACAGATACCAGGAAGCAAGTACAAACACAACACAATGTTGGAATCCTACCAAAATAAGAGTCATCCTATTTTGAATCTAGAATTACTCAAACATAATAAAAATCGAATAATGATCCCCACTCAGAACAATTATTATCTATCTCACTATCCAACACAATTATTGAAAAAAATAAAATGTCCATCAATAACATGGAACAACCATCATTATAGCATTTGATCTCAGGCTGTCTCTCATCAATTTTTCCCTACAACATCAAAATGAATATATCAATTATCACCATGCTCCCGACATATTTCTCATCATTGAGAAAACTACCATAAAATCTCTTAAAGAATACAATGGTGTCTCTAAAAGTTCTTAGATCTCATAAACATTTCTAAGATATTATCGTCACATTGGAAGAGGTCCTAAATCAATATATTAATGGAATACATTCCTTCAATTATTAAAATGATATTTCAAATCACTAATTATTTTATCTATAGAAATAAATATTCTGTCTTTTACTTTTTAATTACCCAAATAATTATGGATATATTTTTAGAATCAATAAACATAAATCATTTCAGTTATTCAAAGAATCAAAAAAATTATAACACAATTACTATCATGTTATTTTTCCATTGAAAACAGACTAAATTATATCAAAATTAATTTGATCCGACATATAATCAATCATTAAAATAATGATGGATTTAAAGTGTCTATAAAAATTCCTTGAATACAACCATGATAAGACCAACAACATTTAGAAAACCATGATAACACATTATCTTACATAAATCTCTATCTTAGATAAAACACATGGCCTCAAAAAACTATAAACCAAATGCAACCCAATACTAAACCACATAATAATTGTTTATTTAAAATACATGTTAACATGTTTATTATGTTAATACCATTATTAAAAAAATACTTATAACTCAATAATCCCACATTTCACATTTAATAATAGAAATCTAATAGACCTACTACCTCAAGATAAATATACCATTATTTTCTATGTATGAGAATATTACCAAGTGATAAACTCTGATTTCCTCTTTAATAGGGAATCCAATATCATAAAATAATCACCCCAAACCAGATAAATCTATTAAACATTAATAAAAACGAGAATAAAATTGATTATAATAAAAATAAATATTATAAAAAATTGAATTAAAAAAGAATTAAAACACATAAATAGGTAAAATAAGAAATATATTACCAGGAATCGATCTCCCAATTCCATGGTTTGTGGAAACTATAATGGGCTTCAAAAAACAAGAAAAATTATATTCGTCCCCCATAAAATGATTGAAAATATATTAGAATTATTGCGTTTTACTGGGATTCATAATATATGTTAATATAGATAATAAAATAACATGGATCAACACCCTACACAATAGTAAGTTGTAGTTATGTTGAATGGATAACACAAAGGAATACAAGATTCCACGATACAACACACATGGGTACATCAAACTCTGGGAAAAAGGATGTAGTCAATAATGATATGCTTTGATCTTGAAAAAAGTTCCATAATAAAAGGGATATCACAATAACGATGACTATAATCCCAAAAAATAATTCCACACAACCTTCGACATCTATAGAAATATCACCCAAAAATAAATATTATAGAAACCCATCCCTTTTATCGACAGATTATTATAGATTTTTATGATAAATGACATAATATCAATACCTTCCAGTATAAAAAAGTTTAGTTTCGTTTTAAAATTCGATTTATTAAACCGTTGTACATAATTAATGATAAAAATAATTCAATTAAATATCCATATCCCTCATAAATCTTATTTTTATTTCATCGTACATTTAGTGAATTGAGTATATAAATAAGATAAATGGGTGAGCTAAAATCCTTTTATGGGGAGGTACACCCCGAAATGAAGAAGAGGCATGAATTGGTAGTTCATGGTCAATGTAAATGATCTTCATCGTATAATAAGAAAGGGTTCAAAAGAATATGCATGATTGAATAATTTGAAAAGTTTTTGATTATATAACATTCATAATAATTGAACATTCTATCATAGTGGTAAACTACCACAAATATTTGTAAATAAATGTAGTATCATTTTTATGCACAACATATATAATTTGTTTTTACATTTAAACAGTGAACAGTTATACGATCATGATAATACATAATTCATGTTATGTCATTAGATGTATCACATTATCCAAACCATTTATGTGATATATAATTATAGAAACACTAGTAACAGATATAAATACACATAATCATGAATCCCTCATAGCAGGATAACATCAAACAATAATAGTCAAGAAATAAACTCATCGACAAGATTGGGTTTTAGAAATCACATTTTTATGAATAATTTTTCATCTTCCAAAATGAGAAACTCACTAAATATTTCATCATAAAAAATAATCATACATTCATTAAGATGACACACATAAAAGTGGATAATGAAATGTTTTTAGAGAGAATATTTTTTTATGAAAATTAATTACATATATATTAGAAATAATTAAGAGAATGTTAAACTTTTTATATCCCCTAAAAGAAAAGAGAAAAAATAGTGAAGGGAGATTTTTATGTAAAAATACGAACATGACTTCTATAAATAATGGATAAAGAAGACATTAGCCAAACATAAGTAGTGGAGATCAAAAAATTATCACCTTTAATAGCGATTTTTTAACAATTTTCAACTCCTATGTAATAAAAATATATTTATTAAAACATTAAACAGAAACAAATTATCTATTTTGAAATATTGATCATTTATAATAATTGAAATATAATTATTAATTTTAATAGTTAATGGGGAAATTTATTCAAATTAATGATATTTCCATGTTTCTTTTATGTTTGTAATATTATGTGCATAATATTGGAATTATATATTTTTATACATTGAAATATTATAAAATATTTATATATTCATCTAAAATGGTTATGATAATTAGTTACATAGAAACATCATCATGTGTAGTAAACAGTCCATTAGTGAGACCTTTTAAATAGATGAGGAATGAGAAATCTGAAATATAAAACATCCATTAATATGATTCCTTCAAAAGCTTAACATCGTTAATATAATTTTTACGTGAAACTAAATTAATCTTTGACAATTTGATGTTTATAAGAGTAGATAAAAATATAAACTACTGTGGAAGACTAGATAAAAAACAAAAAATGGCTCTAGAAGTATGATATTTTTACTATAACACTATATTCAATTGAATATGTGGCATTCAATAATGAGTTTAAATGAACTATGGAATAATATTAAAATATATTTTTAAATATGACCGATATTACATTAATTTTAATTTAGGGAATATAAATAATTATAATTACTTATTTGAAACTATGAAAATTTTATTATCAATATAAATTTATGGACAAATTATTAATAAATAATAACATGGCTTTTAATAAATACATTTTATTCAAAAATAAAAGTTTCCTTAAAAATGGTTTTTTATATTTTTTAATGAAAATATTATAATCCAGTAATGTAAAGTTTTAGAAAGGTATTCTCTAACATTATTTTCTAGAAATTATCATATCAAAAGTATTTTGAAGAAAAATTTTGGAATTTGTTTTTGGGAATATATGATTTTTTACGAATTTGTGAAAATTAAAGAATTTTCCAAAAAATTCATTTCTTTTTATTAAATAAATTAATTTAAAAGTTCAACCATTTTTTAATATATAATTTAGTTAAATAAAAACCGTTATATTTATAATAATCTAATTAATATTAAATTATTCAATAATTTTCAGTAATTTAGTAGAAAATTAATTTTATGCTTAAAAACGTGTTTTCTTAAAAACTCTTTTTTAATGTATAATGAATGTCCAATTTTTATTATATTAAATTTCCCCTGTAATAATTATTATTTTTAAAATAAACTATACTTATATTTTTATGAATCATAATTCATAAAATGATGATTTCACATCTTAAATTTAATACAATACCATTCATTATGGGAAATATTTATTTCTTAAAAAATGAATATTCGTCACATTTTCATGTGTAATTTTAAATCGGATAATGAAATACCTATTATTAGATTTTATTTAAATTTGTTCCATATTTTGAGTTAGAATAGTTAATATTAGTTAATATGGCCAATATAATTTTTTTCATTCTAACTAGTATAAATAGTATAAACTATTTACATTTCTTATGGTTAAAATAAGATTTCTAGTGGCTATGATAAAAAAGATAATGGTTAAAATGACATAAAAGATTTAAAAATTAATATTTTATGGCCTTATTTTGTCCTTATATTATATATTGTTTGATAATAATCAATTTTATAGCATTTTGGTATCTCTTACATGTGGTTATAACATTTTCTATTGATAAATACCATGTATGTCATTTCCCTACTCAAAGAATTAAAACCACTATCCTATAAAAATTATAGTTAATAAGACATTTTCATCATCCAATCCCTATAAAATTCCTACCATACTTGCATCCCAATGTCCTAGATATATTCTTTTGATTAGAAATCTTATATATAGAGGCTTTAGTTATAGTCTTAAAGAGGTTCTCCAATGAAAGTGGTATCATTCTTAACCAAGTGAATTTGTTTTATTTATGCTCCCAAAAACAAAAATATTATGATATCATTTGGATATAATAATAAAATTATATCCCACATTATAATATGTTATTTTAGGTATTGGGATAACTTCAATACAAGTTTTCTTTCATCAAATGGATAATAAAACCAAAACATTCTTGTATGGCAGACTACCACCTCATAAACCAATGTAATTCATTTTCCATCATCGCCTCAATAGTGTGGATGATTATTTAATTAATGATTATATATTATGTTAATGAAATATAAATCCTTGGATAAATGAAACATATTATATTCCTCATTACTAAACTATCTATTGAATAATGATATCATTATTTGTGCGTATGACTAACTACTATCTAATAAAGAAACTCGATCTTATTATTTCATCATGTAGATGGTATATTTAAGTGTATTTAATTGTATTGAAGTAGATAATATGGTATAAATTATTTTATAATTATATTTTGAGGATAAAATAACACATAAATTCATTCTTTTTTTATCAATGAAAAATTAAAACATTACATATGTGTATGTGCGACCTACTACATATATGATTGTAATATAGTTCATTTTTAATTAGCTTATTTCAATATTAGTTTTAATGTATAATTTTAGTCTAAATATAATAATTATTTACTTAATTTAGACTAATTATGTAGCACTCCAATCATCAATGGTGCGTTTCCCTTTGAATAATATAATAGCTTGCATTGTATGCAGCTTCAAGATTCTAGCACACCGCGACCAATAAAACTAACCGTTATGAATAGTAATACCCAATATTTTATATTTTATAAATTTTATCTTTCAAAATAGACTTAATTTTGGGATTCGGAATATCTAAATTAGCTTAGGGTGATTTTTTGTTATTTTTTTTAAAAATTTCAATTTTTGATGAATAGTGAAAAGCACTGAGTTGTAGTCTAAAAACAAATTTTTTTAAATAATTAATTATTTTATTTATATTTAATTTAGTTCAAAATAGATACATAATACCTATATATATTCAATGTAATTCGTTGGATTCATTTTGAAATAATATTAGAGAAATAAAATTTTATTGACCTTTTCACCGTCTTTTACCCACCACCTAGGAGCATTTTCAAATTTACATAAAACATAATTTTACCCCTTCTGTGAGTCGAATTTAGAAAATCTGAGAGACATGATTAATATAAAAGATTAAAATGTGGTTCAATAAGATAAAAATAATCTTCTGTGAATTGTAACTTTTAACTTTTATTTACCACGGTTAAAAGTAAATATGGTAATTAAAGGTAAAAATGATATTATTATTATCTTAACACATGTCCTAATTATATTGGATAAATATAATTTGACCAAAAAAACCTTAGAAATATAATATGAACCTCTTTTGTCCACATGGATATGATTAGGACATTTATTATTATTTAATTCAAAGAAGAGTTAAAAGAGTTAAAATCATAGTTTAATAACTAAAAAATTATTAATATAGGGTTAAACATAAGATATATTCAACTATAAATATTAATTATAAATATAATGATATTTTATACATAATGGTATTTTATTTATATTTTTTAGATATTATATAATTTAATTTATTTACAACACAATGATGATGCAGTAATTACCTAAAAAATTAATTACTAATATAATTGATATTATAAATATCCAAATAAATGTAATTTGAGCCTTTTAAAGAATTACACTAATTTTATAGTAAAATATGATATATTAGGGTTGGTTATATGATTTTTTTGATGTAATAATTTTGTTATAAATTTACCAAAAACATAATACCAAATAGTGTCATAATTAACATAAAAGAGTTTTTAAAACAAATATTTTATTATTAATTGATATTCTATTGCTAATAATCTAATGTTCAGAATAATGTCTTATATAATGATCTTTGTATCATTAATGAACTACTTGGGTCTCTCTTGGAAGTATATAGTATGTTTATTAACCATATAATGTAAAATTACAAATAGACAAGGCAAATGTCAAACTATTTAACTAAGAGTTAAATCTAAAAGATAAGGTTATTATAGGGACCCAAACTGATATAAAACCTATTGGTTGAGTGGTTTGGGAACTATCCCTACCATATAATTTAAATAATCCACATTGGAGTCCTTGGAAACCGAAAAATATTTTATTATAAAATATTCTTTCTTTTTTTTCCTATGTTTCCCCTCACCCCTCTTATTAAAGGGCACTCCCCCTTCCCTGAAATTCACACATTCAAAGACTTTTTTCTCGGACAAACACTACCCAAATACCCATTAAAGTTTTCTAACTTCATCCTAGAGGCCTTAATTTTAGTCAGAACACCAACATAATGAGACCTTTTGATCAAATCAAAAAGAAGAACCCAAAGAAGAGATAAATATTTCATCACCTCTTTCAAGTTCCTATCTTTTCCACTTCCCCTTTCATTGATGTTTCCATTCTAAAATAATAACTCCAGTATCTCATATACAATGTGATGTTATTATAATTATGGTACAACCATATTCATTATTTAACCCATCCTTTGATTGACATGTCACCATACGTGCGTACGTACGGCTTACCGTCTCCACGTCGTGGTGTAATAGATATTTAATACATTATTGTTTGGATGGGTATAATAATGATGTGTTATTGTTGTAAATAATAAATGTAACATTATGATTATTATGTATATATTATATTCCATCCAATTATATATTATTGTAATATAAAAAGAATGATATTGTGCGCGTGCGTATGTACAGATTACCATCTCCATGAACGCGATGAGATTCATTCCCCATCATAATTTATTCCAGACTAATTTTCATTAGATGATTAAAAATAATGATTAAAGACATAATATAATTCTGAATATGAATATGATACATACTATTCATATCAAACTCTATTTATGAGACAAATCATATAAAGGAAAATGAATCAGTTAACACCCGAAAAGACGATAATACTAAAATATTATCAACAAAGAAATATTAAAAGATCATATATGATATCATATTAATGTATATAATTATTTTATAATTTAATAAAAATTATTTCACCATTATTTTGGAGGTTAACCTACCACCTTCTAAGTAAAATTACAAAGTAAGGGGTATCTTATCTCACTTTTAATTCCGTGAGATTTCTATTGTTTGCCTCTTATTTATTTCATGTGGTGTATTGGGTACTTAAATTTGATATATATTTTCATGATTATACTTATATTCATGGTATTTGGTGATTCATTTTGTGGTTATTAATTTTTGATCACATGACATGATTGATTACAACATGCTAAGGAGTTTTCATCTCACATTCTATTCCCGGGAGATTCATGCTATATTGACACTATTTTATTCTGAGTGGTATATGTACAACCCAATGATTGTATTATTTGTGTAATATTATTTAATTTATGGGTATTTAAATGTTAATTTTATTATCCTTATTTCATGGGATGTATTTTTCGTAAGCTTCTAAATTGGTAAGGGAATTTCAATTTTCAATTTCCACTAATTCAGTTTTATGCATACTTTATTGAATATTTTACTACAATATTATGTGTGGAATAACTATTAATTATTTAAGTAGTAATTTGAACTACCCTTTATATGGATATACATTTTATACACATAATCACTCCATTGATAAATTCTCAATTCACTGATATGAGCTTGATAATGGTAATTTTAATTCAATATCCATTCATCGAGTTAAACATCCAATTCATTGGTGTTATTTTTACAAGAGAATATCTGAATGTCCTATTATTGGTTTACACTAAATATCCAATCATAATTATTTTATTATATTTTTCACACATAATTATGTCGTTGATTTATCCTTATCCTAAGGATATAATCTGTATAAGAGATTACATTTCAATTTAAATTTCATTTAGACTTCTTTGTTCTCATACACCAATTCACTTTTATACGGGGTATATAATGTACATTGACATAGTATATCATTAATCCCTTTATTCTCATGATATTATACTGTTTTGATTACCTCAATTATGTATTCATGTGTCTCTCTTTTGGTTAGGAACACTATCTAAAATATAATTTTTAAATGCTTTAAAACATTATTATTCAAAATCATTCTCATTAATTTTCATGTTTTAAAAATGGTTTTAATGATTAATTTATATGAAAATTAATTTTTTAAATTTAAAATTCTTTTTAAATGATTCAAGGTCGTATGTGAACCTTTGATTCAAAAATCTATTTTAAACGACATCTTGAAAAATAGTGTGACTTTTAAATGTTTTCAAGAAAAAGGGGGATATTTCAATTAAATAGTTTTGATGACTATTTTCATCTATGTCAATATCGTTCATTATTCTCGATTGAGGTTAATCTATTACAATAAAATCTTCCATGTTGTATTGAATGATTTATGTTTAACTATGGATGTGCTATCAGTTTACCATTCATGGTTTGTGGATAAATTGTTGACATTTCTTATGCTAGTTTCAATACTAATGTTTATGTTATGTTTCAATCTTTTCATATAAGGAATGCATTGGAATAAGCAAGTGACGGGTGAAGCCCATTATATCTCCTCAATTCATAGGTAGGTCTCATGAGTCAAAATACTGTATTGGCACATCTCCTTGACAAAATCTTATTTCTAGTCTTGGCACAAGGCCTCGAATATGTGGTTATGAAGTCCGGCATTATGCATTCCATCATAATGAAAGTGGATATTGACATTTCATGTAATTATCCGACTAGTAGAATATCCATGCGAGTAAATAAATGGCATTATTGAGATTTATATTTCCCATATTATGATAAAGTTTATGTTGAAATGGTGTTTGTTTTAGATCAATACATTGCCTTAAATGTTTATGATTATTTATGAATGTTTCCAATATATTGTTATCCTTACTAAGTATCTGAGCTCACCTCTTTATATTATTTATTTTTCCCAGGATGCGAAGAAGCATATTATGACTGACTTATAGGGATAGACTATTGGATCTTAGAGTATTCTATGAAAACAATGTTGTCTTAGTTTTCCATTTTATTATATAATGTAATCATTATGAATGTATCCAGTACTTCCAAGGCTACTAAATTAATCGATCTTTCAAGAATTGATCTTTTGTGATCGTGCCAATGATACATAATAACGCACCGACTCTGGGCATTTGGGGTTGGGGTGTTATAGTTAGTATCCAAGGAATTTTAGTACAATCCATGGAAACTATATTTAGATAAACTCTGATTGGAGCACCTAGCCATATGATAGACTTTGAGGACTAGTATATAAGAACATCATAAAATTTTGTTATTGTAGAGATTTTGTGAGTTTTCCAAGAAATTCATCCCTGTCTGGATACGAGCAGGTAGTGGAGGCTCATGCATAGATGCACCTATGGGTAAAATCCAAAAACACTAATTTGAGCTAGAGTCGAATGGGAACTGGTGCACGACAACAGGCCTTGCTGCACTTTTGGTTACGACACTCCCGGGAGATATTCTTAAGACAATTTACATTTTCATTAAAAAACAATTGGAAGGATTTTAATATAAGATGAGAATAAATGACCTTGGATAATCTTAAGGTGTTAAAATGAAAATATGGTGTCATGATATTCTATAAATGATTTTATGACTACTTTTACTCCCAAAATGCTTTATGTTTTTAGTCAATGGATGGAATAAAAAGAAGTAAATGTAACATTGAGCATATTGTACAAGGTGGGAATGGTGGTGTAAATTATCAACAAAATAGAATGTCAATAGGTGTAAAAGATATCGTGTTATTTCCAAATCAATTTTCCAAAAATATTATCAACATCATATACATTAACCAACTCCTAGACACAAAAATGAATATAAAGGTGATGAATGACAAGAGCTATAGTAGGGGAGACCATGGAGAATAGAATCCTCAATTTCCATCATGAAGGAAATGTGGAAGGAGACACCTAGAAAAGTTTCTCAATGGAAAAGAGAAATGATTTACGTGTGGGAAAGATGGACATAAAGTAATGAATTTCCACAGAACGATGAAGTGAACTGTGGAAGAAAAAAATGGTCCTAAGAGTCCATTTATAGTCATTTTCCATAAATGTACGGGACCTGGCCATTACCTGAGTGAATACCATATTCTATAGGATATTTTCTTGGTCAAATAATAATCTATATGGAAATAAATGGTTGGAGATATGTTTAAAAGTATTATTTCTCCTTGTTGATGGGATTACATTGGAATAATTTTCCCTTGTATTTTTAATCCTGCAGTTTATCATGTGAAAATGATTTTTGAGGAAAAATTATCTTTTTTCTTGTGGATAATATTATAAATAACCATTTGGTTTTATATGATCATTAGGTTTGAGGCAATACCAAGTTATTATATTTTGTGATGAAAATGAAAGGTAGGGGATACCATTTTCGGTCAAATTATGTTATAGATATTTAAAGGAATTTATCTCATTTTGGTAATGCTATAAAATATAGTTTTTGAAAAAGGACAACCCGAAAACTGTGTGACAACCCGTCGTGTCAGACAAAGCTATGGGAATAAAACCTATAACTAGAGTGCGATTGGGATTTATTATAAGCCCCCAGCCTTAATCCTTACTTAATCTTGAGTTATTACAAGATTACACATTGAGGATATTTTCAGGTTTAGAGTTTTAGAGAATTAGATCATAAAACTTGCATTACATTCCACATTTAAACAAAGTTGTAACATAAAGAATTGTATTCATTTTTTTACCATCAATGGAAACATATTTAGAAATAAAGAATGGATTCCTTCTTGACACTTCCTTGACACTATCATCATATCATGTACCTTTCCCTTGACCTGTGAAAAACATTTCAATAAAAACTTGGGATGATCATAAAAATCCCAGTAAGGGTTATAAAAATATGGAAAGGAAACATGAGTTCATATATACATAAGAATGAAATCATAATTTATCCATAAAACATAGGCACTTTAATCTACCAAATCAAATCATGAATAAACCATAGAAATCATAAGACATAAAAGGTATCTTGAGGCATTCATAACATTCTTACGTAGGGAGTAACCCTCTTGGTTACGTTTGGAATACCCACCACAGTATATTCCCTAAATATCGTTGGAGAAACCTTAACGTTTCACTCCTTCACATTACCCAATGCATGGAAGAGCTATATCGGGCTCACCCGCCCTTAGATTATCACAGAGCGACCCGTCTTCATAATAATTCCCAATAACCATAACATAATCGTATCACATAAAAACATGCATAAAGGAAACATAACATTTACACTTTTCAATCACAAGATATCAATACAACACATTGATATAAAAACATTATGAAAACCATATTCAATACCATAATAAAATAAAAGTAAAACATTGTATTTATTTTTCTTTAAAAAAAGGTATGTCTTGAAGAGGAAGCTGAAACTCAAATAATGGTCACGGCGGCGGAGATTGAGACGAAGTCCCCTACAAAGACGATATCCTTGGATTAAGGATAAATAAATTACATAATTATGTGTGAAAAAAATACACCAAATATAAGTGGATATTAAGTGAAAAACAATCAAAGGACATTGAAACATATTCATAGAACGACATATTCAAGGAGTACAAGTTTATCCCAAAGAATAAAAATTGTGTTAAGAAGTTCCCTTGCAAAAAATTGATAGCCTAACGGTGTCACTTAAAAATTCAGAAAAAGAGTTGATGAGAGATAAAAAGGGTACCTCATCACTTGGAAATAAAATTTAAATCAATAAGGATATATAAGAACATATCCCAACATAATAGTATGTTAATTAAAATACATAACAAAGGAAGTCTTTTAAAAGAGGAGGGTGAAAGGTTCCCTTACCGACTTGGGTAACTTTCGAAACATAGACCCCATTGAAGAAGGGTCATACAATCAATATGTAAATACCCATAAAGGGAATTATATTCCAAAAAGAGTATAATAATGGGAATTACATAAACCACTCAAAGGAAATGGTTGAAAAAGTAGCATAAATCTCACGGGACTAAAAGTGATATGAAAAATCCCTTACGAATACTCGGCAGCCTAACAACGCCACTTAAAACAACCAAAAATGGATTGATGAGATAAAATAGGGTCTGTAATAGTATTACAATAAAATGTACTGAAAGAGGAATATAAAATAACATCCCCCATCATAACAAAGAGGAGATTAAAAGAAGTGACATAAAGGAGAGTACTTAAAAAGAAAGAGAGAGGTTAGATCTCTTACGAAAATTTGGCAGCCTAACGACGCCACTCAAAACATCCAAAATGGATTGGTGATATAAAATAGGGTCTCTAATAATATGAACATAAAAAGTACAGTATGAGTAATATAAAATAACATCCCAATCATAAGAAATATGAGCTTAAAAGTAATGACATAAAAGAGTGTACTTAAAAAGAAAGAGAGAGGTTTGATCCCTTACCTCGGGTCCGACTTGACTCGATCATTCTTTAATCTCCTAAATAATAAACTTGAGTTAATTTATAATTCTTTAAGAACCTTTTTCAAGTTAATTATTCCTTTTATATCACTTATTACCATGTCATGAACACTATTTTATTATTTATGTTAATAATGGTCGTTTTAACGATCATTGGTACTTGAGTTAAAAATACTCTTTATTATTACAAGTTGTTCATGTGGTAAAATATACATTATATCCAGAATATAATTCATGATTTAGATATCATATATATCATATATATCCAGTATATTCATGCATTTATAATATTACATTACATTTTGTGTTAAGAAATGAAATGCATCGTTCATGGAGATGGTAAGCCATACGTATGCACGAACGCTACATACATTTCTATTTCATATTTAATGGAATTAAAACATAATTATACATAATATTAGTTTAATTCCAGTATGGTATCATATATAATATCATTAAATATATCCTTTATACATTTCACATATGGTATTAACGAATCAAATCACTTTGAGGGGGCGGTAGTCCACACTTCCTAAAATGAAGATATCACGTATACCCATAATCGAAGCCATAAAGGTATGCCATAAATGAACAATACATAAGATTAAGGAAAACATAAACATATTATATATCATATATAAATTGAGTGACATCATAATATCCACCATGAAAGGTGTTAAGAGAAGATTGAACAATCATCGTTTCGTGAGGCAGTAATTCGCCATCCACAGAAACATTATGTTCTTTAACCATTAGACGAATGTGTGTATATTTGTAGCTAGAATAAATAACATAAAAACATTCTAGTATATTAAATATACTACTTTTTTTACAAAAGAAAAGAACAAAAAGAGTTTAGGGGGGTGTAGAAGCAAAATAAAACAAAAGGACTTAAGTGAAGACATTACCTTAAAATCGGGTAACTCCCTTTGGTTTGAGCTCAAAGGCTCCCTTGAAAAGACTTCTGACCAAAGTGTGGAATATAAGAGTTTGATAGGGATGTGTAGAGACAAAATGGGTAGGGTTTGGCCGATCCAAAGGCTTTGGATGTGTGGGTAAGGAGGTAGAGTTGGGGGCATTTTATAAGAGGAGAGGAGGGGCACTCTTGGAAAGTAAAGAAATGTTACTTTATTTTAGAATGAGTTTCGGATTTTAATGGTCCCACATTGATGTGTTTTGAGGATAATGTGAAAACGGTTCGAAATATACCCATCAAATAGGTTTTGTACATGTGTAGGTCTTAGAATTTACATTATCTTTCCATTTTATTTAAATCTTTAAATAATGAGGTCATCGCTGCATCATCATGATGTCATAAATAACATAATTTATTTAATTTATAAAACATAAAAAAATACTATGATGTAGGAAATATTTTTAGCTTTCCAATGACTATTTATAGTCAAAAATCTGACTTGTATAACCCCATTTAAAAATTGTTTTATTAAAACAACTCATGTTTGTGTCATTTTAATTTTAACATTAAATAAAAAGGTATTTATGTCATTTTCCAACCAAAGTGGCTCAATGGGGTCCCCAAGATGACCCATGTATTTTCTTGGACGGCCATGACTCATCCAATGAGGGTAGGACATGTGTCTAGGTAATTTCTTATTATTAAAACATTATTTTTACCATAAACTACACTAATTACCTCTAATGGTGATTAAAACATAATAAGTTACTTATCACCAAAAAAATATTTTAATCCCATTGAACCAAATTTTACTTCTTAATGACAACCATTTATGTTGTATTTTTTAAATTAATAACACAAATTTGGCAAATTTTCATTTAAATGGAAAATCAGTTTTTATAAGTACCACTTAGTGGTTTTAGTATTCATCATAAATTAATGTTTTTCAGAAAATTACCAAAAATTCATCCTAAGCTATATTTGATATTCTGAATTCAAAAATGATTTCTATTTTAAAAAATTCATATCATATAAGTTTCATTAATTAATTTAATAATTAATTCCCGCTGTGAGAACAAATAGCGTGTTTTTATGAAACAATATATATCAAAAGATTGACACTGGTTTAAGTCAAATTTCAAAGTGAAATTAATTTCAATGACCACTATTTGATTAAATGGTAAAAATATATTCTAATTTCACTTTAAAACCAATTCAAAAGATAATATAAGAATATAAATAAATTATATTAAAAAGAGTTTTCGAATTAAAATACAACATTTGTCACTATTCATTAAAAATTGAACTTTTTCGGAAAAATACCAAAAATTTACACAAAGTAAATTTTGATGTCCCGATTCTAAAGAAGAATTTTATTTTGTCAAATATAACACATAAAATTGTCAAAAAGTTTATTTAAAAGAGCTTCTCCATCAAAAGGCGGTTAATCGACATTTTAAAATATATTAGAATGTTTACGCTTAAAATTGGATTCATTCGCATTTTTAATCCTCTAACATTTATTTTAAAAAGTAAAAATATTTGACAAACATATATAATAATTTTGTAGATAGTTCTATTCATTCCCGCCATAACAACAACTAGGTGTTAACTACCATTTAAAATAATATTATTTTATTATTAGAGTGCAACGTAAGATTCCCAAGAAACTCGTTGCGTGTTTGGTACGCCATCGAGCATATCGTCCCCTTTAAAGTTATATTAATATTTTATTCACAAATATGGATAAATGTGAAAATGTCATACTCTTTATTTACCTGCGGTGTTACATCCTTCCCCCCTTTTAGGAATTGCATCCGCCCAATTTTAAAATTGGGCTTGGAAACTTCATTGAAAATCCCACATCGGAACAAGAGTCAGTAAAACAATCACATTAAAATAAAGAAAGATATGTACAAATGTCACCCGAGTTGACCCATACTAGGATTCCAAGTATGGAAATATGGACATGGAGGAAAAAACTAATGGTTATGTTTTGATGGAGAGTGATAGTAAACATGTCTAGGAGAAAGTTAACCATAAGAGAATCACAAAATTGTGATGGGTTAAACGGTATTCGATTCCCTAGTATGAAAAGTTAACAGACAACATTTTTGTTTTAAGTTACTTTTCATTGAGGAATTTATTTTTGATCTTAACTAAATCATAATGAAACATACTTACTTGTCATGCAGACTTTCAACTATTACTAGATTCCTTAATCAAACTCATATTTCTCCAAAAGATGAGTATTTAGGAAGACTTGTTTGCATTAAGAGTACTATAATCAATTTCTATTGAATCAACTAATCCAAAAAAGGGAACTATATACTTACCATATCTTTAGACTCTAACCAAAACCAAAACCAAAAAGGTTAGTACAAGATTAGATAATCTAGAAAAGGATAACCCTTTATAAAAAGAAAATCTATTCTTAATCTCTAAAATCTGTCCAACAAAACCCAAAGTTCAACAAGGACCATTCGCTAAACGATTTTTCCATAAAATTCTTCAAAGCAAACCAAACTAAGATTGAAACCCAAATATTTGAAGGATTTAGTCACATAGTCTTCCATGTTAAATCATAACATTTATCTCCAAACAACATCAGTTTCTCCTAAAGTCTCGTATTGAAATGTAATTAACCTAATCACATATCCTCCATGATAGGTTAATCATTTTCATATTAACCCAAAATCAACTTACTCTTAATTCATAATGCCACCTAACTAAAAATAATAATTCATACTAACTAGGGACTTCACGTAGTCCAATGGTAGGCAATAAATACTAGTTGCACTTTGGCTGGGGGTTCGATTTCAGCAGCTTTGTCCTACACGACATGTTGTCACACGGTCTGCGTGTTGTCCCTTTTCCAAACTATATAATTCTCAAATAATTCCACAAAAAGAGATAAAATCGTCAAAAATAACCATAACATAATTTAACCTCAATTTTATCTCATGCCTTTCACTTCCATCATAACATATAGTAACCCATAATTACCTCAAAAGTAAGGATCATATAAACCCAAATGGTTCTTTATAACTATGTACACAAAAGAACAGATAACTATTCCTTGAATAAAATTTTCATATATTAAACATCAGGGTTACACATACTATAAAATGTCTTCTAATGTAACCCCATCATCAAAAGAGACTTAATAATATTAAGAATTTCACCATAACTCTTGAAGCCCATAGATGTTGACTTCTTACTCATTCAACATTATTCATGATCAATTAACCATTCCTTTCCAACTTCTTCTGAAATAATTCTTTCCTACAAACAAAATCATGAATCATATCCTAAGATTCCAAAATAGGAAAACAAAAGTTATGAAATAATCCATACCTTTGATTGGTCATTTTTAGTTTCTTCATCCTCAATTGGAATGGCATTAGCTATTGGTAATCAAATATTTGTACGATCATTGTGATCACATTCACGAAACTTCTTCATAGGACATATGTTTGCATAATGACAATGCACACCACATTTAAAACATTCCATTGATCCCTCAGAAAGAACTTCTTTCCTTTTCCTCGAGTAAACTGGATGCTTCCTTTTTCCATGGAAGGTTCTTGCTTTATGACCTTCATTTCCACATCTATAGCATATTTCTGTCCCTTTGAAACATTTTCCTAGGTTTTTCTTTCCACATCTTTGACATATATGTTTTTGAACACACATACCATTATGATTGTTACCTATAGTTCCGTAGGGATTTGTTTCTCACATATATGATTCCTTATAGAAATCACCAAGTTTTAGGTGGTCAATAATGACTCCAAATAGTTGGTTGAGGATATACACAAGATTTCTCATTGCAGCTCCCATATCATTCAGTTGCTCGCTCAAAATACTGTCACAGTTTCCTTCACATCCACTGTTACTTTGGTGCCTGCTAGATCCAGCCATTTACTAAAACCAAATAGGTCAGTGAGATTATATCAACAAAACGATCATGTACTAATGAGGAAGACAAACACTAAGATATACTTACTCATTCACTTTATCTAAAACTAGGACTCTTTCTGAAATCCTAACCATTATGGTAATGTCACTTATGCTTAAAGAATACCCTAACCTCTAAAGATATCTAAACCAACCTTTGATACCATCTATAAGGCCCCAGCCTTAATACTTACTTAATCATGAGTTATTACAAGATTACACATTGAGGATCTTTTCAGGTTTATAGTTTTAGAGAATTAGATCATAAAACATTAATTACATTCCACATTTAAACAAAGTGGTAACATAAAAAATTGTATTCATTATTTTCCCATAAACGGAAACATATTTAAAAATAAAGCATGGATTCTTTATTGAAACATCCTTGACACTATAATCATATCATGTACCTTTCCCTTGACCTATGAAAAACATTTCAAAAAAACATGGGATGAGCATAAAAAACTCAGTAAGGGTTATAAAAATATTGAAAAGAAACATGAGTTCATATATACATAAGAATGAAATCATACTTTACCCATAAATCATAGTCACTTTAACATACCTCATAAAATCATGAATAAATCATAGAAATCATAAGATATAAAAGGTAACTTGAGGCATTCATAACATTCTTATATAGGGAGTAACCCTCTTGGTTACATTTGGAATACCCACCACAGTATATTCCCTAAATCTCTTCATAGAATCCTTAACGTTTCAATCCTTCACGTTACCCAATGAATTGGAGAGCTATATTGGGCTCACCCACCCTTAGTTTATCAAGGAACCACCCGTCTTCTTAATAATGCCCAAGAACCATATCATAAACGTATCACATTAAAACATGCATAAAGGATACATAAAATTTCTATTATTCAATCACAAGATATCAATACAACACATTGATATAAAAACATTATGAAAACCATTTTCAATACCATATTAAAATTAAAGTAAAACATGGTATTAATTTTTCATTAAAAAAAGGTATGGCTTCAAGAGGATGCTGAAACTCAAATAATGGTCACGGCGGCGGAGAATTCGTTGTCACCGCATACGTACGACAAAAACATTCACTTTTTTCGTTTAGTAAAACTATTCATATAAAAAGATTCCTTTTCGATAAAAATAAAATTCAAAGGGGTTTATAAACCATATAAAAGTAGGTTGTGTATAAAACAAAATATTCCTCAATGAAAGGAGATTTAGACGAAGTCCTATACAACGACGATATCCTTGGTTTAAGGATAAATCAATTACATAATTATGTGTGAAAAATGAACACACCAAATATAATTGGATATTAAGTGAAAAACAATCATAGGAAATTCACACATATTCATATTATGACATATTCAAATAGTACAAGTTTATCCCAAATAATCAAAATTGGGTTAAGAAGTTCCCTTGCAAAAATTTGACAACCTAATGGCGTCACTTAAAAATTCAGAAAAAGATTTGATGAGAGATAAAAAGGGTACATCATCACTTGGAAATAAAATTTACATCAATAAGGATATATAAAAACATATCCCAACATAATAGTATGTGAATTAAAAGACATAAGAAAGGAAGTCTTTTAAAAGAGGAGGGTGAATGGTTCCCTTACCGACTTGGGTAACTTTCGAAACATACACCCCATTGAAGAAGGGTCATACAATGAATATGTAAATACCCATAAAAACAATTATATTACACAAAGAGTATAATAATTGGATGTACATACACCACTCAAAGGAAATGGTGGTAAATGTAGCATAAATCTCACGGGACTAAAAGTGAGATGAAAAATCCCTTACGAAGACTCGACAGCCTAACGACGCCACTTAAAACATCCAAAAATGGATTGATGATATAAAATAGGGTCTCTAATAATATTACAAAAAAATGTACAGAATGAGGAATATAAAAGAACATCCTACATCATAACAAAGAGGATATTAAAAGAAGTGACATAATGGAGAGTACATAAAAAGAAAGAGAGAGGTTAGATCTCTTACGAAAATTCGGCAGCCTAACGGCGCCACTCAAGACATCCAAAATGGATTGGTGAGAGAAAATAGGGTCTGTCATAATATGAACGTAAAAAGTATAGTAGGAGTAATATAAAATAACATCCAAATCATAAGAAATATGAGCTTAAATGTAATGACATAAAAGAGTGTACTTAAAAAGAAAGAGAGAGGTTGGATCCCTTACATCGGGTCCGACTTGACTCGATCGTTCTTTAATCTCCTAAATAATAAACGTGAGTTAATTTATACTTCCTTAAGAACCTTTTTCAAATTCATTATTCCTTTTATATCACTTATTACCATGTCATGAACACTATGTTATTATTTAAGTTAATAATGGTCTTTTTAACGATCATTGGTACTTGAGTTAAAAATACTCTTTATAATTACAGGTTGCTCATGTGGTAAAATATCCATCATATCTAGAATTTTATTCATTATTTAGATATCATATATATCATATATATCCAGTATATTCATGCATTTATAATATTACATAACATTTATAATTAAGAAATGAAATGCACAGTTCATTGAGACGGTAAGCCGTACGTATGCATGAACGCTACTTCCATTTCTATTTCATATTCAATGGAATTAAAACATAATTATAAAAAATAGTATTTGAATTCTACTATGGAATCATATATAATATCATTAAAGATATCCTTTATATATACCACATATGGTATTAACGAATCAAATCACTTTGAGGGGGCGGTAGTCCGCACTTCCTAAAATGAAGATATCACGTATACCCATAATGGAAGCCATAAAGGTATGCCATAAATGAAAAATACAGAAGCTTAAGGAAAAAATAAACATATTTTATATCATATATAAATTTAGTGACATCATAATGGACACCATGAAAGGTGTTAAGAGAAGATTGAACAATCATCGTTTCGTGAGGCAGTAATTCGCCATCCACAGAAACAGTATGTTCTTTAACCATTAGACAAAGGTGTGTGTAAGTGTAGCTCGAATCCTTAACAAAAAAACATCCTAGTATATTGGATATACTAGTGTTGTTACAAAATAAAGGAATAAAAAGAGTTTTGGTGGTGGATAAACAAAATAAAACAAAAGGACTCAAGTGAAGACATTACCTTAAAATCGGGTAACTCCCTTTGGTTTGAGCTCAAAGGCTTCCTTCGAAATGTATCTCACCAAAGTGAGGCATCTATGAGTTATAGAGGGATGTGTAGAGACAAAATGGGCAGGGGTTTGCCGAGCCAAAGGCTTTGGATGTGTGGGTAAGGAGGTAGAGGTGGGGGCCTTTTATAAGAGGAGAGGAGGGGCACTCTTGGAAAGTAAAGAAATGTTACTTTATTTTAGAATGAGTTTCGGATTTTAATGGTCCCACATTGATGTGTTTCTAGGATAAGGTGATAAGGGTTCTAAATCCACCCATCCAATAGGTTTTGGACATGTGTAGGTCTTATATTTTAAATTATCTTCCCATTTTATTTAAATCATTAAATAATGAGGCCATCGCTGCATCATCATTATGTCATAAATAATTTAATTTATTTAATGTATAAAAATTAAATAAAATAATAATATGTATGCAATCGTTTTAGCTTTACAATGACTATTTATAGTGAAAAATCTGACTTGTATAACACCATTTGAAATTTTTTTTAGTAAATCAACTCATGTTTGTGTAATTTTAATTTTTACATTAAATAAAAAGGTATTTATGTCATTTTCTATCCCTCTCCATCAGAACTTGACACTTAGTTTATCTTCCATATCCATGCTTTTCTACATGGAATCCTAGTATGGGTTATCTCGAGTGACCTTTTTACGTCTCTTTATTTCTTTTAATGTGATATTTTTAATGACTCTTTTTCTGATGTGGGACTTTTATTTATATTCCCAAGAACAATTTTAAAAATTTTGAGGACCCAATTTCCAAAAGGGGAAAAATGTAAAACCCAAGCTTCCACGGTACATTTCCCTTTAAATAATGTAATAATTCCATTGTACGCAACTTCGAGATTCTAACACACTGCGTCCAATCAAACTAGCAGTTATGAATAGTAATACCAACTTTTTTAAATTTCATAAATTTTATCATTTAAAATGGACTTCATATCTAGATTTTGAATATCAAAATTAACTTAGGGTGATTTTTTTGTATAGTTCTGAAAACTTTCAATTTTTGATGAATAATGAAAAACACTATGTTATGGTTTAAAAAAAAATTTAAAAAATTTTGATATTTTATATAAACTTATTTTAGGTCAAAATAGTTACATAATACCTATATATATTCAATGTAATTAATTGGAGTCATTTTGTAATAATATTAATTATATAAAATTTTATTGAACTTTTCACTGTCTTTTACCCACCTCCTAGGAGCATTTGAGAATTAATATAAAACAAAATTTTACCACTTATGTGAGTTGAATTTTTAAAATACAACTGACATGGTAAATATCAAGGAGTAAAATGTGGTTCAATAAGATAAAAATAGATTTTGGTGAATTGTAACTTTTATCTTTTATTTATCATGGTTAAAAGTAAATAGGGTAATTAAAGGTAAAAATGATATTATTATTACCCTAAGACATGTCCTAATTCTATTGTATAAGTATAATTCGACCAAAAACAAAATTAGGAGTAAAATGTGAACCACTTTGGTCCACTTGGATTAGATTAAGACATTTATTATTATTTAATTCAATGAAGAGTTAAAAGAGTTAAAATCGATTTTTAATAACTAAAACATTTTTAATATAGGGTTACATATAAGATAAATTTGACTATAAATATTAATTATAAATCTTAAAATATTTCTACATAATGGTATTTTATTAATATTTTTTAGACCTTAAATAATTTAATTTATTAATGACAACATGATGAGGAAATAATTCATAATAAATGAAATATTAAAATAATTGATATTATAAATATCCCAATAAGTGTAATTTGAGAATTTTTATGAATTCAAATAACTTCATAGATAAATATGATAGATTAGTGTTGGTTAGATGATTTTTTCGATTTATTAATGTAGTTATTAATTTAGAGAAAATAATATACCAACTAGTATCAAAATTGATATAAATATATTTTAAAACAAATATTATATTATTAATTGAAATTTTATTCCTAAAAACTATGGATAGGTCAAAAGTCTTATATAATGATAGGTGTATCATTAAGTAACCACATTGGGTTCTTTTGGAAGTATATTTTATCTTTATTATCCATATAATATTAAAATACAAAGAGACATGACAAATGTCAAACTATATAACTAAGAGTTAAATCTAAAAGATAATTTTAATATAGTGACCCTATCCTACCTAAAACCTATTGGTTGAGTCTTTTTAGACCCACCCCACCTTATGATATAAATAATATACTTTGGATCCATTAGAAACCGAAACCTATTTTGTTATAAAATAATATTCCTAGATTTTCCTAAGGTGCCCCTCACCCCTCTTATAAAAGGGCACTCCCCCTTCCCTCATATTCACTCCTTCAAAGCCTTTTGTCTCAGAAAAACACGGCACACATACCCTCTATATTTTCCCCCCTTCATCCTAGGGGAATTTATTTTGTGATAAATCCATTCTAAGTAGCCCTTTTAATCAAATAATAAGGAATAACCCAAAGAAGAGGTAAATATTTCATCACCCCTTTCAAATTCCTTTCTTCTTCCACTTCCTCTTTCATTGTTGTTTCCATTATAAAATAACAAATCCCGTATATTATATACAATCTGATGTTATTATAATTATGGTAAAACCATTTTAATTATTATATCCATCATTTGAATGACATGTTACCATATGTGTGTACATACGGCTTACCGTCTCCACGTCGTGGTGTAATTGTTATTCAGTAAATTATTATTTGGATGGGTATAACAATGATGTGTAATTGATTTAAATAATAAATATAACATGATAATAATTCTTTATATATGATATAACATCCAATTATATATTATTTTAATTTCAAAATAATGATATTGTCGCTTGGGCATACGTACAGATTACCATCTCTACAAATGAGATGAGATTCCTTCTCCATCATAATCCATTCAAGACTAATTTTCATTAGATGAATATAAACAAAAGTTAAAGGCCTAATATCATTATTAATATGAATAAGATACATACTATTCATAACAATCACTACTTATTAGAAAAATTATATAAAATAAAAGGAATCTGTTAAAACCCGAAACGATGATAATAATAAAATATTATTAACAAAGAAATATTAAAAGATCATATATGATATCATATTAATGTATATGATTATTTTATAATTTAATAATAATTATTTCACTATTATATAGGATGTAAACCTACCATCGACCAAAGAAATGTAAAATGTAAATGGTTTCTTATCTCACTTTTATTTATGTGAGATTTCCCTTGTTCACCACTTATTCATTGCATGTTGTGTATTGTGTACTACCATTTGATATATATTATCATGATTATCCTTATATTCATGGTATTATGTGATTAATTTGGTTTTATCAACTTTTTATCACATGAATGTATTGATTACAACATGGTAAGGAGTTTTCATCTTAGTTACTATTCCCTTGAGATTCATGCAATATTGCCACTATTTTATTTTTTGTGGTGTATGTACAACCCAATGATTGTATTAATTGTGTAATATAATATAATTTATTGGTATTTAAATCTTCATTTTATGTTCCTTATTTCATTGGATGTATTTTTCGTAAGTTATCAAATTGGTAAAGGAATTTCAAATTTTAATTTCAACTCATTCGGTTTTACGCATATTTCAGTGATTATTGTACTCCAAGATTATGGGTGGAATCACTATTTATTATTTATGTATTAATTTCCACCACCCTTTCTGTGGATATAAATTTGATACACATATTCACTCAATTGATATGTTCTCATGTCATCAATATGAGCTTGATAAGAGTAATTTTAACTCAATCTCCGTTTATTGAGTTAAACATCCAATTCATTGGTGTTGTTTTTACAAGAATATGTGTGATTGTACTCTTATTAGATTAAACTGAATATCCAATTAATTGAGTGTATATATATTCCTTACACATAATTATGTCATTAATTTATCCTTTACCTAAGGATTCATTATTTATATGAGTTTTTATCTCAATTTACATTTCATTGAGTCTTCTTTGTTGTTATACAGAAATTAAATTTTAATTGGTCTATATAATGTACATTGATGCAATATATCATGAATCCATTTATTCTCATGATATTATAATGTTTTGATTAACTCAGTTATTTGTATTCAGGTGTCTCTCTTTTGGTTATGAACTCTAAATAAAATATCATTTTTATATTCATTAAAGATTTATTATTCTAAATTTTCGTCATTAATTTCCATGTTTTAAATATCCTTTTAAGGATTTATTTATATGAACATTAATGATTAAAAATTAAAATTCCATTTAAAAGTGTCAAAGTGGTATGAAACAATTATAATTCAAAAATCTATTTTTAAATGCCTTCATGACAAATATTGTGACTTTCAAATGTCTTCATGAAAAAGGCGGATATTTCTCTCAAATAGTATTTATGGTTATTTTCATCTATGTCAATATCATTCATTATTCTCAATTGAGGTTAATATATTAAAATACAATCTTCCATTTTGTATTTAATGAGTTATGCTTGACTCTGGATGAGGTATATTTATACCATTCATTGTTTGTATATAATGTATTGACATTTCTAATGCTAGTTTCAATTCAAATATTTATGTTATGTTTCAATATTTTCATAGGAGGAATGCATTGGACTTATTATGTGATGGGTGGTTCCCGCTATAACTCCTTGATGCATCGGTAGGTCTAATGAGACAAACTAGTGTCTTGTAACAAGGCTTTGAAAAAATCTTATCTGTAGTCTTGGCACAAGACCTTGAATATGTGGTTATGAAGTCTTGAATTATGCATTCCATTATTATGAAAGTGGCTATTGATACTACATTGATTATTCAACTAGTAGAAAATCCATGTGAGTAAGTAAATGTCATTATTTTGATTTATATTTTCTAAATTATGATGCCTTTTATGTTGAAATGGATTTTGTTTTAGTTTTATACATTTCCTTAAATGTTTCTGCTTATTTATGAATGTTTCTTCTATATTGTTATCCACACTGAGCATCTCTGCTCACGCCTTTCTAGGTTTAATTTTTTCCAGGATATGAAGAATCATATTATGATTGACCTACAGAGATAGACTATGGGATCTCAGTGTTGTCTTTCGAAACAACGTGTTCCTAGTTTTATATTTTATGATGTAATGTAAACCTTATGAATGAATATACTACTTCCAAGGCTAATAAAATAATTGGTTTTTCGATACATGATATTTTGTGATCATGCCAATGATGCACAATAATGCACCGACTCTAGGCTTCTGCGGTCGGGGGGTTACAAATTATCCCTATGACAATAGTTATCACGTCAATACCATTCTTAAATTATGAGCACTACATCCTCAAAACTGCACGTGTGGACATAACTGAATAAATAATTAAATATATAATTAAAATAAATGAAATAAATAGTTAAGGAATAAGGTATTAATACTATAATATGATCATAAGAAAAAATAATTGTTACATGATTATTATACTAGAGATAAAGTACATATAATACCATTTTTGACAAGATGTATGGGAATTATCCTATAAATTTTTCTTTAGTGTGACATAATTCATATTCACCCATAATTTTTTAGATTACTGAAATGCCCTTTTAATATTTTATATTTAATATATTTCTCTACATGTAATTTAATAGTTCATATAATGTTTATTCTTTATTGTGGGATATGATTCAAATGTTAGTAAAATGATATGAATCCCAATTTTATAATTATTCGATCCATTTAATATTATATTATTTATATTTTTATCTACTTTTTATTTAATGTTTCATTTGGAGATACATATTTCATGGGGTTATATTTCAAATCTTATGAAAAGGGAATGGATCAAAATAATATAATTATTTGAGATTATTTATGTTTAATTATCTCTCAAAATAATTTTTTAATATTTGTATCATAATAGCTATATATTTTCATCTTGGATGGTTATTCACAAAATTTTAAATTACAAAATGTATTTCCTCTAATATAAAAATATCATTTTTATTATTTTTTAAGTGAAGAATAAATTTTCTATTTATTTGATCGAAAAAAACTTTTCTTTCAGATCAATGTGTTTTAGAAACATTATCAACATTTATTTAGCATTATACAGATGAATTATTAATAGAATTTTACCTATTTTGAATTTTTATAATATTTAACGAATGGAATATTTTAGTCATTTTCAAAATGAGGATCTTTATACAATTTTTACAACAATTTGTAATGAATATTTTCTAACATATACATCATGAATGAAATTAAAAACAATCTTGACTAGTCAATTCATTGAAGAATCCATTATAAGTTTCTTTGTTTATTTTTAATGAAAATAGATTTTACATTGTTTTGGAAATTATTATATTTTTAAGAGGTAATTTCAAACTGAGATTGTATTTTTATGAATAAATAATCCTTATATTTTTAAGGATCATTTTAAAAAAAAGACAAGCATTGATGTCATGGGTTGCTTATAAATTTTCTACATATATCTATAACATATATACCATGATTATTATCCCTTAATTTGATAGGGTAACACATTTATTATAATTATTTGAAATATTCATTCATAATCAAGTGCCCTTTTATTTTTTTTGTAATAAAACATATTGTAACTCATTTTCTCTTAGTGGAAATATCCTAATTTATCACTTAATATTGATTTAATATTTTTGGAAAACATAAATCATTAAAATATCATGATTTTTGAATAGGGATTATGCTACAATTCAGTAAGAAATGCTTCTGTCTTAATAGGAATCTTATATGGGATTCATGTGTAAACCCAATACATTATGGGACATTATACACTATGCGACAATGTATAAAATATCATCATTGAATACTTTTACATTCATGTTTTCTGTAACTATAATATTTCTTGTTATATTGTGATCTTATAATACCTGGTTATTTATGTTTTTCATAATGTGATTCATTAAGAAGCCCTCTCAATTACAATATTATGTTCTACATTTACTCAATAGTTGTGTTTCTTTATCATGTTATTCCATAACTCACTTTTTTTATCCCTACCCATGATTTTAGGTATTCCCCCAGGTTATGCAGTGTAGTATTAAGGTATATAAGAGAAGATAGATAACACATAAAAAAAATATGATGATATGTTAGAGTTTCATTATATTTATTGTAAATTCATTTTAAAAAATTCACTATGCCTCAAAATACTTTTTTTGTAAATAATGGAATTTTATGTTAAAAAAATTTTACTAATATTTTTCAATGGATTGTGTCACTATATATGGTGTCATAAAAAGGTTAACTTATTTTTATATATTAATATTGGAATTCGTTAGAGATAAACCTATTGAAATGTACAAGGATATGTCTATATTTATAATTATATCACTGAATTTTTGTTTCATTTAGAGATAGAAGTTCATATAAATTTCCAGCCATTTCTAGATACTATAAAAATTGGAGGTGGATTTGGCCCAATTGTACTGTGGTGTAGTAAATAAAAAAAAGGGTTTATTAGGCTTTAACTCGATCATAACCTAGTGTATAAAAATGGGCCTTACAACACCCCTAATATGACACTCTATGTGGATATGATTTTGATATTCTTGAAATATTTGTAAACTAATGATATGAACATGAATGAATTGTTAGGTATGAAAACATATTAGGAAATGTTATTGTGGAAGAACAAGATTGAATCATAGTGACAAATAAGTAATAGCATTCTTGTTATTTATATGTTATTCCATATGGTTTTATAATTTGACATTTTTAATATTAATAAATTCTCATATTAAATCATATAATTATTTATGTTAATGTTTCAAAATAGGAGAATAAATTCTAATAACAAACATGAGGGGAAATGTAATGATTTCACTAACAAGATTCCAAACCTAATAGTATTATAAGTTAAAAAGTTTCTTATCATTCCAAATGATCTATATTGAATTATGATTCATAACTATAACATTGATGAATTTCAAAACACATAATTGAAGATATGGATGACAAATCATTGAAGTTCAAGTATTAATAATGATTATGAAAAGTAGAGTAAATTTCATATATGTAATTAATGTGTGAAAAGGAAATAAGGAACATTACTCAAAGGATTTGCATGTTTATTTATTTTTAGAAAAGGTGAGTAAAATATAATTTAATATTGGTGAAAAAAAGAAGAGACTTGTTAATAAGAAGTAGGAAAATAATGTTTCACTAATTACACCACTAAAATTTCAATGTTGTATCTGTGGGGAACATTGTAATTATCTAATTTAATTCCACAATAGATGGATAAATTTCATATGTCCTATACTATGAAAATAATTAAAGTGGAATGACTGAACATAATATGTGTTGTATCTAAAAAATCGTGTTATTTAATTATTTTTTCCCAATAGTAGTATTGTTATCAGAATCATGAAACTTCTTTTTATTATTTTGCATTAGTTATTTGTTAAGGATTTTAGAGAATAAGTGGAATTGTAATAATTTTCAAGAATATTTATTTTATGTTAAGATAATATTTTATTAAAAACAGTTGGTTATGAAATAAATTATCTTTGATATGGGCACGATGTTGAGGAAATTAATTTAAATTAAGATTATTTCATTTTTTGCGGAAAGCATAACCCATAGAGATGACATTAGTGGATAAAAACTAATTTTAGGATTAATTTTATTTTTATGATGTTAATTATATTCTTGGAAACATCATTTGAATTATGTTAATATATATTTAAAAAATTGACAAACCACAATATTTGAAGGCAACTAATCATATTCAAAAGCTCCCTGACATTGAAACCACAACCCAAGGGTGATAAGGGAATAATACTGTCCAAAAGACAAAGTGATGTATTATATTGTGTTAAATTATTATAACCAATTTAAATTGTCTATGAAATACTAAATTATTCTGTGAATCCTATTTTAGGATAAAATCTATTTGATTTTTTGGATTCGGAGGTGATTAGTTGTATTTTGGAAATGTTTAATTCTGTTAAAAATAATCAACACCTTGGTATAAAATGCTATTTAACATATAGAATTATATGGGGAAAAATTAAATCCATAAATGTTGAGGTAATTAGGGATGTGATGTTATTGAGTTATAGAATTAATCATGTTGACCATTCGAATTAGATATTAATTTGATGGTGTCCTCATTTTTGGAATTATCATACCTTTTTCTAACAATTTCTTGTTTGAGATAATGTATAAATAAAACAGTAATATATTGAAATCATTTTTCGGGCTAATTTCAACCATTAGATTTTAATTTTAGTTCCTAGAATATTTAAAGAATTCATCTAAGAAATTAATCATTTGGAGAAAAAAATAATCTTATGGTTCACAAAATAATGGGAGAATGTCAATTTGAAATTATGAGGAAAAAAATTATTTCAGGGGATATAATTTAATACAAATAAATATTAATGTAAAGAAAAATTTGATGGAATATAAAATGTGTAACACTGATATTAAATGTACTCCCGTAAGAAATTAAAATATTTTTATTTAAACATGAATCATATAACCTAGATGTCAAATATAACGATATTAATTGTATTTACTAAATATTGAAATTAATATAATGGCCCAACCCAATACAAATTTATTGATATTTTTTAATAAATAGTAAATCAATATTAATAATGATATTTAATTCCAAAATAAATTACATTTCATTTAAAAAAATTATTATATCATTTTTTTATTTAAATAATATAATTAATTAAACTAACAGTTATGAGAGATACATTTTATAAATATCATTTTGAAATCATAAGATCAAATTAACAATGGGTCTTTTTTTATGAAATGAATGATTTTTTAGTGAATAGAGAAAAATATTGATTTTATAAATACATTCAATTATTATCATCTAATCAAGTAATTTAAATGTTCTATTTTATTTTGTATTTTTTATAAATTTAACATATTTAGGATTTTTTTGCAATTCTATAATTATTTTCATTTGACATGAATTTTTTTATGATTTTAATATATTTATTTTGATGCTTAAAATCATAGTTTTCTACAATCAGTTTTTAAATCCATAAAATTTATCCATGTTATATTAATTAAAATAAACCATATAAAATAAGGATATAATTTACATACCAAAATTATAAATCTATTTATATGAATTCAAATTCATATAATGATTATTTCTAGTAATTTTGTTAATATATGATAATTTATTTCATTAAAATGTAATTTCTTAATTTTTAAAGTTGGAACATGTTTTATTGTTTTGAATATAACTTTAATTATGAAACAAAATGAATTAAATTTTACAAAATTTATTAAATATTTTGAACCAAAATTCATAATATTAGGTAATTGGATCAACTTACGATTATTTTAAATGAATAATAAATTCAGTAAAGATAATATAAAAATATTATGGTTAAAGTGGGTTTTCTAAGGATATATAATAAAAATAAAAGGGTCAAATGAGATAAAAATTTGTCCCTATTATTTTTTATTGAATCATTTAAAACTTATATAATATATGGTTTTTGAATATTCCATTTTAGATCCATGTGGATTGATGAAAATGTGGGTATAACTCATTCTTGTCCAAAACACCATGTGTGTCCATTACCCCCAAATAAAATGGAACCACTCTCATTTACACATTACAAATAAAAAACCATTTGGTTATCCCAACACCATCCCCATCAATATTCATTAAAATATATAAGCTATCAATTTTTTATTATATATAATTAAAAAAATAAATATTTATTATTAGTAAAATAACATTATATGTTTATTATATAAGATTTAAATGCCATACATGATATTCTAGGACTCGAGGTCAAAGGATTTCTTATATCACATTTAATTATGTGAGGAATATTTCATATTCACCAAATATTTCATTTTTTGAGTATATTATACCCCTTTAATGGTATATCATTAATATTTTTATCTTAATTTTATTTATAGTTTCATTTATGTTTACACTTTCATATGGGTTAAAATTTAAAAGTTACAAGAATGGTAAGGTTTTCATTTAGATTATCATCATAATTAGAGATTATATATATTTAAAACTCCCTTAGAAGAATTATTTTAAAATTTTAATATTAAAACAAATAAATTTTAATAGAAAAATGTTGTTTATTAAATTATAAAATAATAATACCTTTTTATGATCATTAGTAAATAAATTATTAGAGATAATGTTTTTTAATATGTTTTTATTTATTTATTTAGATGAATGTATGTGTTGTACAATTTCAATTTTTTCAAAAAAATTTATGAATGTTTTTGTATCCTAGAATTTTTTTAATTAATACATTTTCACGCATTTATTAAATTTAATAAAATTTATAGAATGTAGTTTTTATTTCATTTTTCTAATGATGTAATTTTTAATGTTTTTTGTAAAACAGTATAAATGGAATTTCTTTTAACTTATATGAAATGTATAAACATTCCATCCATAAATGACACACAAATATTTTTTTGTCCATTTATACATTTACATGTTTTTTTAATTTTTACTATATGATTTTTTATTTTTTATTTTAATGAATGAATTTCAAATTTAAAATGGTGTTTTTCTCAATAAATACTCCCTATATCATTTTAATGAATTTTTGATCAATGATGAAACCCATAAATAAGATAAATTGGTTTTAAATTATAAATATACATCTCTAAAATATATATCTATCATATTATATATTAATTTTATGGGGTAAAACATTCCAAATCCTTATCTTTTAAATTAATTGATTATGAAATTTCCTTGTATTTTTATTCGGGAAAAGACTGTGAAACAAATTTTCCCCCAATCGGTAATTCCTAAGTTTATCCATTACTAATTATTTCATCTATTGAACAAATAAATCATAAAAATGATATGATTGGGGTTATAAAATAGTGTTCCAATGCATTAGGTAACTTTGTAGTCTCATGAGGTGCAATATAATGGATTAGGTAGTAAATCGAATCTATTGAAAAACATTTTCCACCATTTCATTTTATCTTGATGTTGGCCTTCACTCATGTAAATTACATGTTATATGTTTCTTAAAAATTTCATTCGTTTTGATGATATTTTGATACCATGTTCATCATTTTATGACCCCTTGTTATTAAATCATATGTAATATTCATGAAAATGCACTCTCAAATCTGATGATGAATTTATATGATTTATATTTATAGATTTTACGCAACTAAATAGGAAAGAAATTTTCACCATAAAAAACTTAAATATAAAAAATAAATACTTTATATGTTACATAACCATGTTAATATTAGATTTATGTTTATATATAATTAGAAATAACACTTACATAAAAACACAATTGTCATTAAGATATTATTTTTCCCACAATTAAAAGATTTCAATATTAAAATTCCATATTAATTACATAATTATTCCAATGAAATTATCCAAATAGGAATATTTTATGAACATAATTAATTTTATTCATTCTTCATTATAGAGGAAAAAAGAAACATTGGAGGGGTGAGATCAAATTCTCAATAAAGATAATTATAATAATTAACATTTCAATGTCATCACATAGAGTAATACAAACATAAGGATATGATAATATATTCAAGATGAATAAAATAAAATCAAGAAAAACAAACAAATCAATACAAGGATGATCAATCGTGATACATAAAATATAAATTAACTATTCTAAAAGGATCATAATAATCAATAATAATGAGTAATATGATGTTGACCTCAATCAAAGGAAAGAAAATTATTACCTATTACAGGAATTATGAATACTTTATGGCACCTTGTGATATCATCATCATTGATACCTTATAGAACTCTTAATTTATATCGGGATCCTTTATGAGTTATAATTGTGTAAAAACGTTTTATAAGATCTGTTAGTTTCATGCAAAAGAAATAATGGGTCTCAAACATTTGTAACAAAAAAGTCATTTATTTAAATAAAATTAGAATCTCCCAGAAATAACACAGGATAAAGAATAAGGAATTTTATTTAAAGAAAACACTAAAAAATAAATGGTAATTCAAAAATTAATTAATTTTTAGGACATAGTGAAATGCCATTATAGTTTTATACATTAAAATAGGACATTAATTTCATAACATGAATAACAAATTGATTAAAAATAATTTCAACAAAAATATAATTTAAATAAAAATTATCCCTTATTGAGAATGAATAAAGAGTGTATCATTAAAAAATATTCTTAAAGAATCCCAAAATAAATCAAGGGTTATTTTAATTGATTAATGGAGATACCATTAATATTTCATAATAAAAATTATTAAAGAAAATATCATATTCACTTGGAAAAATAAATTTACAAATTTGAAATTTAAACAACAAATATGAAAAACCATTCCTTTAAAAATAAATCATTAATTAAATAATAAATTATATAAAACCAATTGTGTTAATTATTATATGAAATTATTCCCAAGTTGCAGGATTACATGTAATCATTCGGTTCATTTATTTTGTAATAGGGAATCAAAAGTTAACCATTTAGATAAAATTTAGAATTTTCTTTAAAAACATAAAAAAGGGTTAATAAATTTTGAAACAAATTGAATAAATGAATTATTATTATAAAATTATCATTTTGAAATTAATTTTCTGAACATGGATATGGAAGAAATGTTTTTAAGAGATAAACTATATAGTAAATCTGTAACAACTGCAATAAAATTTCATGATATTTCATTGATCAAAAAGTGATGAAATTTAAATTAAACATGTAAAACTAATTACGAAGTAGATGATAATTAAATGGATTTTGATCAATAATATAAGATCATAATACATCCCAACACGTAAAATTTATCATAAAAATCATAAAAAGTAATGAAATTTTAATGTAAATACATTTCCACTATGGTAAGCATTCAATTGGTTTCTATATGAAAGAAACACATTCAATAAATATTTAAATACCATGAAAATAATCAATGTCATGATATATCATGTAAAATTGGAATTATATGAACCTTATAAAAAAGATAGCTATATATCATGAACATTAATCCCATAGAATGTCAATTGGAGACGAAATACCCTTACAAAGTATATATCCTTGAATTGAGAGTTAATAAATGTAGATATTATATGATAAAATATAAATTGACAAAATATGTGGAAATTTACATTAAAACACATTAAAAATAAATTAACACAAAATAATCAAATAACAACATCAATGATCTATAGTTATATCCCAATGAATGGTAATTGAGTTTTGAAACCATTAACCAATTGGTTACATTCAATTCAAATAACAACATAAAATATAATTAAAATTTTATCTTAAAATATCATGAATTTTAAAGGAATCATAATACAACATGTAAATCAAATTTATATAAAAAAATAAACAAAATTATGGAAATTAATAAATTAAAAATCATTTAATGAAAAAAATTGAGATTAAATCATTTACTATGAGACTTAACATTACATGTATATCCTTTATTAACATTATAATAAAATAAAATAAATTATTTAATTTCTTAATAAAATTTTCTTGGAATAATTATTTATCTTTATACAATTTCTTTCATTTATTTTAATGACATAGTTAACTATTAATTAATTATGTCTAGTTCAGGTACTTTGAGAATGTTCCGTCCATGATTAAAAACCATCTTTAGTGTGTTCCCCATGGTCAAGAGGTGGAATTGGTTGATAATATAGAGAATATAAATGATTAAATAATAATAATTTCAATACAGAAATTACAAATTTAAAACAAATCATGTCTAAAATTTATTAAAAATATACTATTTTATAGTTATTGAGAAGAAATGCTATACGTGCTTGAGTAACCTTTCAATTTTTCTATGATCACTATGGAATAAAAGTTATTAATTTTTTTTTTATTTTCATAATTATAATGATATTATAATTACCAAATTATTTCATCAATAGTTATTCTATATATCATCCTTCTGATGTGGTGATTAAAAATAAATCACATCGTTTCATAGAGGTCATAGTACACACTCACAAATGCTGTTATAATTTTTTTTGTGAATAAACATGTAAGAATATAAATGATATATTTATATTTAAAAATGGTAAATATTTCATGAAGATAATATATAAATATTAATTCCATAATTATGGAAAGGCATAAGTGGTGGTGGTGGAAAATTAAATACATTAGTCCACTAGATGGTAGACTCACATACACAAAAAAATGTACTCCATTCCCCATTAATGTTGGTTCGAGATGAATATTTGATATGATATTATTATAAAATATTATAATTACATGGGATATAATAACGAAACATTCAAATTATGGTTGGATAATATTTAATTGAGTGGAATAATAATTAAAATAGAAATGCATTGTCAACAACAAAACTAATTTTTCAAAAAATCTGATAGTGTTCGCAACAAAAGCATTTATAGGATAGTTTTATGGTAAAAATCATATAGTATTTGATGATAGTTTAAAAGAATGTATTTGGTAAAATAATGGAAGAAAATCGTGTTTGAATTTTCATAAAATGGGAAAAAGAGGTTCATATTTATAGAATAGGGGTGAGAAAATCATTGAATTTTAAAAAATATTAAATTAATATGAATGATTTTTTATTTTCAAATTGTCTAAATTTATATTCTATATTAATCTTATTGTTAAAAATATTATATTCATTAAACCATGAGTTTTGAGAATTTGATTTTTCATTACTTAAAGATTATAATTGGCATAAGTACATACATACGAAAAAAGACATATAACCAAATCCTATTAGATTATTGATGAAATTGAATCATTTAATAATATTAAAGAAATTATTAGGGTCCTTTTTTAGTCCTTATAATTTTTTTGCATTAATTACCTGATCTACCCTTTATAGTGTTATGAAAATTAAAAATGTTACAATTCATTTTGAAAAACAATAATGGAGTCCTATTTTAAAATTTTAGACCGGATAATTCAAGATGTGGTATAAATTATTCAAAATTTATGTATAAAAATCATAATAGAAAACATATTTTTATTATAATATATAAAAAATAATAGTATTATTTTAAAAAATTACAAAATAAAACATTACTTTAAAATAATTTAAAATAAATGAAATTTGGAAATAAAATTAGTATTTTTCAATATTCGATGAAAAATAAATCTCTACATAAAAATACATAAAATTAACCAAAATATAATTATGATATATTTTATTCAATATTTTATTTATTTCCTAAAATAAAATATCCAATATTTTGAAAAAAATATTATTTTTAATGAAAAAGAAAAAAAACCATAATTTTAAAAAAAATATTGAATAATAAAATGAATTAACTAAAAACAGAGTTATAATTTAATAATGATCACATCATAAATTTTTATTTATAAGAAAACAATATATATATATATATATATATGTATTTCTAAAAATATTTAAACCTATTAAATATCTAAAATTTAAAAATCTAGTTTATTATGATTATAATTAAAAAATAATATTTGGTTGTTCGATTACACTTAGTTCTGGATATTTTTAATGATATCAAATACTATAATTCTTTTAGTAATACCAGGATAATAAATTCTCCCACTTTAAATATATTTCTTCTTCAAAAAATTTAACATTATATAAGAATCAAATTCTTGAAAATTTAAAATTACTTTTTTAAATACCACATTGTAAATAGGTTTTATAAATAATCCTCATGAAAAGTGTAATTGATGTAATAAGTCCAACTTGAATAAAACCTACTATGATTCCATATAAGATTATATCAGTGTTATGTGAAAATATGGACATGGATGAAAATAATAATGTATAAATAATGGTGGAGAGTGACAAAGAAAATCGATCATAAGAAATTGAATGAATTTGAGTAAGTCAAAAATTGTTATACAATAAAACAAATAGGTTATAAAAATATATAGATTCATAGGACGAGAAAGTAATTATATACCTATTTTTAATGTAAATATTTACTGTACTGAGAAATTCCTTAAAATATAGACTAATTATATTTTGAAAGATACTCACCTGACAAGTATAATTTCAATAATTAATCAATTTCTATCAAAATAATATATTTTTTTCAAATGATGATTATTCAATATAAATTTCTCATGGCTATAGAAGTATAATCAACATCTAATGGGTCTCATAATTATAAAAATCTATAAAAAGGTATTCCTCAGGTATTTAGACATTAAAAAAAATTAAAATGTATAGAAAAAGGAATGATAAGTCAAAAAATTAATAATAAATTATATAAAGATTCATTGGATTTATATCCAAAATTCAATAAGAAAAAAAATTCAAAGAAACCAATTCCATAAATATTAATCTTTAAAATTAGTCAAAATATTTTTGATCAAGATTGAAACTAAAAAAATTATGGATTTAATAACACCTTCATCCCTGATAAATTTTATGTTTTTATCCAAATAACAATAGTAATTCATAAATTCATATACCCAAAAGGATTATAACATAATCCTATAATCACTAAAACATTAAATTCATTTAAATAAACAAGTTGAATAACCTTAAATCAGAATTCATATAAAATGTTATTCCAATATTTGATTCGTACATGACTTCTCAAATGAAAATCCATTACATACTTGATGGTTACAAATAAATCCACTTAATAAAACATCTAAAAAAATATCTTCAATCAAATTTTTATTCTGTCACTTAAAACCTCATAAGAGGTATCTAAGTGTTTGAAAATATAAAGAAACATAATCATATAAACAAATAATGGTGTCCATAAATAATTAGATAATTTCAGATGAATACATCCTCATTTTACATGTTATCCATCCCCTACTCTGATACCAACTATATCAACCACAAACTCGCGCTCCCGAATCCAGTGTAGAAAACATAATTTTTCAATATCATTGTTTGATATAGATATATGTGATTATATTTTGTATATACACTCTTCACAACATGAAAATGAAATACTGGATCATATAAATCCCCATGAAACTATAATGTTTATAGATCAATATATTTATGAAAAAACATATATAAACAATATTGCTGACATCACGATAGTATTTCTACCAATATACTAATCTTTTCAAAATTATAATCAATATATATTCTATAAATTCGAGGATAAAATTATCAACATGTGAAATTAGTCAATTTAAAAATATAATTTTATAACTCATTATAATTTGGTGGAAGGGAAACAAAATCATGGTGGGCTCAAATTCTTATTATGGGTGTAAAAATTAATTAAATATTAATTGTAATTAGGGAGAGTTTGATAGGAATAATTTTTTGATTATATAATCAAAGTGAATGATAATAATGTAAGAGAACTTATAACGATCACTTTTTGGATCATAAATCATGATAAATGGAAAAATTTATCAATGTAGTTTAATAGGCTTATGGATCTATAAGAACAAAAAATGCTATTTCAACCTTGACTAAAGGAAATGTTTATTAAACATAGCACGCGTTAATAAATCATATTTGTACATAATGAAATGATGATTACAAAACCATTATCAAACCCGTATAATTTTGATGAGCATATTACTAATTTTCATTAAATTATCATGTGAACATAAACCATACAAAATGTATTGATGTAAGATCTGGATACATGCAATATATATGATATATTGTGGTTAACTGTGAGTTATTATGGGGTTCAAAACATCAAAAAAAGTACACATCAATGAGATGTACTAGATCTAAAATACTTAAAAATAGTATATAATGACTATATCATTAAGAAAAACCATGAAAACAAAATTAAATCCATGTTGGAAACTCTTTCAGATATCAAAATAGCCTTTAATTTTATAAACTCATTTTTCAGAATACAAATATCATTGATGGATAGTAGGGTTTCTCAATAAAGATAATAAAAATTAATATGAGGGAATAAAAAATTAAATACTTATTATTATAATAGCCTTATATTTTATGAATTAAAATTTTTCAAATAAAAATTATTGATTCAATATAATGAGCAACACACAACATCAAATATTAATGAACCACAATATAAAATTTATATTACTATTAAATAGATATGATATGAAATTGTTTTTAAACATGGTTTTTCGAAAAATAAAAACAACATTTTTAATATTAATTATAATTTCTTATATTAATAAAACATATTAAAAAAGTAATTTATTTTTTTAATGTTTTTATATGTTTTACAAATATTATTTTCTCACAAAATTTTTTTCTATTTTTTCTTTTCAACAAATAAAAAATTTAATATTTAAACCTTTATAAAATAATATTAATTTTTTAATTATTCATTTTTATATTAGGATATAATTAATTTTAGTGAATATTTAATAAGGCTAATTTTTTGTGCATAAAAAAAATACCAATATGTAATAAAAAATTTCCATTTCATTTAAATAATATAAATGTAAACTAATGATTTTACATGTTTAAAGTCTAAATTTACATAAATTTTATTATAATTAATCTGATTCATTTGATTTAAAACAACATATTGGGGAATTTTAATATAAAAAACAATATGTTTTTTGGACACTTTCTATTTTGAAATGACATTTTCAATGCATATGTGAGTTGAATTTTAAAATAAACTATTCCAATTATGTGAGATAAATTTGGAAAAATGTATTACGTATTTTTAATATGAATAATTTATAAAATTATATAATTTCTAGAAAATTGTATTTAAAAATAAATAGTAAATATACTAAATATTAATTATAACTTTTATATATTAAAATGTATTACTAAGGGTTAAAAAAAAAATTTAAGTCTTAATAGGTAAAAACCTTATCCTAAACAAATTTAATGGAAATAGATATACCTTATCACCTCATTGATTCTATAATGGAACATTATTGATCCTTGTGGCATGGGAAAAATGTGGGTACACTCTATTCTTTTCAAAAATACTACGTGTGTCATGTCCCCAATATATAATGGACACATCATATACTCTATAATTGACACTTACAAAAAGATAGTTTAAAAATTTACTACCCAAATCACATAATTAAATTCATTCCCACATTATAGAGTCCATATTTAAATAATAAGGCCAATATATAGTAATTTACGTTAATAATAAAGTTGTTGTCCGTAGAAGAGGTAACATTTTTAACATTTTTGTTTTTGTTTTACTTTTTGTCCATCTACTTAATATATTTATTTCAAAACTATTGATGTAATTAAAATAATATTTAAAATATATTAATATTTAATTATGTTTATTTCATGACATATATACCTCTCATTATCCATATAATAGGGAATTAGTGTTTGCAATCATATGTATAACAAAGTCGCACATCATTATAATATGGAATTATTTTTCAATCAGCACTTATTAAAAATATAAAAAATGATGTAAATTATGTTTTTATATGATATTTATTATAAAATAATACTTCCCAAATTATAATATCTTGTAATAAATCATACCATCAATTCTATAGGGATAATTTTAACATCATTCGTGTGAATGGTAGTGTACCATATTGTGAAGATATGTGAGTCAGTTTTCACATATGATTTACATAGAATGTAATAAGGAATAATTTAATAGTTATATAACATATTCAAGACATGCAAATAATTTTTCAAAATAAATTTACCAAATAATTTTTTACATTATCTTCCAATTAATAAATGATAATGTTGTAAATGTGTATGGACAACTACCTCCTATCAAAGTAACATGATTTTTTTCTCAAACACATTACATTGAATGTAATAAGTGGTAATTTTAAGGAATACATATTATATGTATGACCTAATAATTAATCCATGAAGGTTATATATTATTGACATTCCTTTCAATCAATTAATTATGAAAATTTAAAAATCAATCACATGAATATATGATATACCATCTCCATAAATGGTGAAACTAATTTTCATTATATGAAATTAAGGTGTGACTCAAAATACAAATATATTGACTGTATATGATATTAATATCAGGGTTAAAATAATTTTTTAATGGATCCTTCATCAATGTAATGGTACAGAACAAACTAAACTAAGAAATATATGGAAGATGAAGTAGTTATCCCTAGGAATATGATTTTATCAAAAAATTATTCATAAATTTATAATTAAAATTCATAAGTAAATCATATATGGTATGATACAAAGGATTATGTTTCTATAATACATGTTTAATTAAATTATGTTTACTATATATGTTTTTTATATGTGTATGAATAATGACTATATTTTATAGAGTGATTTTTTTTGTCAAATTATCTAGGACCAAAGACATCTTATATTCTTATAGTGTTTTAGGAGGTGTATACACTGAATTTTTACTTGTTATATCATGAATATATATATTATAATGATATTTAATGAATAATTTTTTTGTTAATAATTTTTTTGTTGTTGTGATTCATAGGACAAAAAAAGTGGTAAAAATTAAATTTTACAATCTCATCTATTATCAATACTATATTTCCTTATGTTTCCAATGAATAATGATTCTAATATTTATCACATGAAAGGAATAATTATTAATATCCTATAGATATTTAATCAAAATACAATTTTTTACATTCCTATTTTGGTGTACTCAAGGGATAACAAATACATGTCTTTAAAAAAAATATTTTATATCCCTCTTTGGACAAAAATGTTTTTTATAAAATGATGATTTTAAAAAATTTATCAAATATTTTTCAAAAAATATTATAATATTTAATAAAATCATTTATACAATTTTTTTTACTTTCTAATTTTTTTAATGTAATGTTCTTTATCTTCTTCGTATTTAGGTGTATTTGGATTTTATTGAAAATTAAAAATAAATATCTTTTTGAACATGTATAAAAAAATTGGAATTTCCCACCATCATGACCATTATTATAATTGATAAATATTTTATATGTTTTCAAAATTATTTTTATCTAATATTATTTTCAGAAAATAGTATGAATTTATAATCTTAAAATTGATATTTTCAAATTATATTTATTTCCACAATATATGTTACAAGTGAATTTTATTCAAAAATAAATTTCCCTCTAAGATAAAACCATATTATTTTTTTAATAATTGATTTTGATATGATCCAATGATTCCATATCTATTATTTTTAGAGGATGGTTAATTTATAAGTTGAAAATATTTTTATTAATCCCATTATATTTACATGGGGTTTTCTATGATTAAATATTATATGAAGCCAATTTCATTTCATGTGTTTTGATATTTTTTTCATATTTTGAAAAAACTATGAATGATTCTAAATTGATGATGGGTGTGTCATATGTATTTGTATAATTTATTGGTCAATGTCTGAAATCACATGAGATAAACATGAATGGATTGATATGTAAACCCAATTCAGTAAGGGACATTATCCAATTTGAATGTTTGGGGAGTTAACAATGACTAAAATAATGATTCTGTGAGTGTACCAATTAAAACATGATATCCTTGGAATTAGGTGATTAATCATATAGAAATTATTATATATTATTATGTATGTTCCCCAATTCCTTATCATATGTAAAATTTATGCTATTATAGATCATGTTCTATGATTTCCTTATGATTCAAGTATTATGAACATCCAATCACTGTATAATGACTCAAAAATTTGATCGTTGATATACTGGGTATAGTTTTTATAGGTTATTGTCATTTTCCCATATCATTATTCCAAAATTATATTTATGTATTTCTCCATTTTACCATGACCATTAATCTGATCTCACTATATCTTCTATTTATATTTTCTTCTGTTATGATGAAAGTAACTATATTAAATATATCCATGATGGGTTGTAGTTATTTGGAAATTACAATGAGTTGATGTAGAACTCATATGAATTAGGTTATTATATTTTAATCTCCCAGAAAGAACTATACCTTTATGATCCACCAATGTCTTTTTGTGTAATGTGATGAATTTTCCCAATAAATGTTATCATATAAATTTCACACATGGAATTGTAGAGTGGGTATAATAGGGAAGTATTAGTTAAATTTTTTAAAATAAGATGAGAACCAATTAGTGATAACCCTTAATATTATCCTTGGAATTGTATTATATATTAATGTTTTTAAGGAAGAGATTATGTATTTCACCTATGAATAAATTCATGTATGTAAGATAATGTTAAACAAGTTTCTAACATTTAAGTACATATGGATAATATCTCTAAAAAAGGTGCTATGAGATTTGGTTAGGAATTACCTAGTACGTTACAATGTTTCTTACCACCAAAATAGTTTGATACACCCATTAGATGTAATTTGGTTAATATTCATTTTCACTATGAACAATCCCGATTGCTTTGAATCGATGATAAAAACAAATAACATAGTTTAAAACTCAGTTATTATGTATTTAAAAGGAGCTGTCATGACTTAGACATCCTATATCTAATTTTTAAGAACTATTTGTTTTACCTCTATATTGTTATTCCATTAAATATACTTTTTTGGTTTTATTTAATGGATGTAAACTTATGAATCCATGTTAATGATGAATGCATCAAAAAAGTTATTGATTTAATTCCAATTGAATTGAATGTTATGGGAGGTGAACTGAGAAAAATCATTGTAATTATTACATAATTTTCGTAGTATTTGAATAATGGAGAACATTAAAATGAGAATAAGTGGGAAAAATTATATATTTATACCTTAATGATAAGATTTAGACCATTATTTTGAAATTATGTAATACCAATATTTTCCCATAAATTGTCTAGTTTCATTGAAATTATATATTCTATTCACTAGTGCTAGGAACATGAGAAATTAATTTTGGTTGGTTATTGTTTCAAAGGTGAATTTTATTAAATGTGGTCTCTCAACATATGAATGAGGACCTAGGATGAATGTCATTCCATTGATTGGGATGAGTTTAAAATATAATTTTAGAATATATAATTCTATCACATTATTCATATAAAAATATAGAATAAATAACAGTACCTAAATCATAATAATGATTAATATATTCATACCTAAAAAATAAGATTTTACAAGACATGTGAGGTTTGCTTCTTTAAATACCATAAATCCTGAAGGTAAGAATGATAAATACATTAGTGGATTATTAAAAAGTATCCAATTATTGTTATCTATTTTGGTATTCCATAACGATGTAGAAATAATTATATGTTCTCTAAAGTTAGAAATAGAGATTGGATTTACCCATAAATCAATGATTTTTATAAAAAAATTGTTGAATTTTGAGGTAAACATTATGAACAATGGAGATATCATGATGATATATCCTTCATGCATGAAGTGTGGATGGAATCATGGAGGAAGGTATTTAATGGAGAATACTACATGGTTTAGGTTTACAAGGGAATGCCATTAGGTAATGGAATCCCTATATTATGAGGATAAGTTATCTACTGATTTGAAACAAGTCAAATATCAATATAAAACACTATACAGACTAGTGTTTCAAATTCATGAATTTTGTGAACTATTATAACCATTTATCAAATCAAAAGGATAATGATAATGATCAACACCAAGAAACTCTTTATCCTTTGTAAGTGAAAAAATATCATCTGATCACTATTTTTGATGATGTGTGGGAAAAAATGATTAAAGGTGAACATAAAGGACACTTTAGAAATGAAAATATTTTATTTGATTTTAGATATACCCATTCGGTTATATCTTAATTTTTTTTAAATGTATTTCATGATTTTACCCAAACAATTAGATATAGAATTATTATGGAATCCTGTAATGGTAAGAATATTGCATTTAAATTATGTGATTCCTCTCGAAATGATTTTTTTCGGAATGTATTACCTAATATTGTCTTAATTCTTCCAATGGACGAATTTGATGTAATCATTGATATGGATTGTATATGAATACATAAAACCAATATAATATTAAAAATAAGGGATTTCCCATTTTTATTCCAACAAACAAAAGATTACTTATTTGTGTAATGATATACCCATGAATATGATTGAAACAACACATAATGTATGTGTTTTGATTCCTATTAAATAGGGGTGTTAATCACAAATGGATAGGTAGAAAGTCAACATATATGATATTATTATTATAATGAAGTTAATGATGCCTTTATGGAAGAGTTAACTAGTATTCTATAGAATTGTGATGTTAGGTTCTCCATTGAACTCATACATGGTGTTGCACCTATTTAAAAGACTCCTCATAGAATAACCCAAATTTAGTTATATGAATTTAAAAATAAACTCCTAGAGAATATTGAAATGTGATTTATTCAACCATTTGTGTCTCCTTGGGTGGACCAAATCTTTTTCTTAAGAAGAATGCATAATTTATGTGAATTTTTATTTTCTTTCAAGAGATGAACAAGATCATAGTCATGAAAAATTATCATCTACTCCATATTTATGGAATTTTATATCATCTACATGGACCTCATCAATTTCTGAGATTGGCCTTCATTTATGAAATCATCATTTGATTTTCATGAAGGAGGATATACCAACGATAGATTTTTATACATGTTTTGAAAAATAAGAGTATATAGTGATGAAATTTAGACTTGCTAATGCCTATACATGCTTCATGGATTTAATGAATGGAGTGTTTTAAGATTAACATAATATATATTTGGTAGTCTTTATTGATGATATTATATCAATTCAATAAGAAATGATGATCATGAATATCAATTGAGAATTATATTGATATATCAATGTAAAGATATGATTTATGACATATTTATAATGTGTTAATTTTGTTAGTAAAAGAATTCAAATTGGGACACATAAACTCAATTTAGGGTATATTGATAGATCCAACAATGGTATCAGGTATTGTGAATTGACCAAGAATAATCATAGGGAAAATGATATTTATTATTCTCAGTTCATTTGGATAATAAATAATTTTTTTGGATGAAACATCATGAATATATAATATAATCACAATGTTAACTCAAAATGGATCAATGTTCTAATCGATAAATAAATATTTGTAAAATTTCAAAGAAAAAAATTGAATAATAGCCAGCCCAACTATGATTGAGTTTCCCTATAAAGAATAAGTGTTTTTAATCATTAGTGAATCAACAATGAAGTGTTTGGTTGCATTATTATGTAGAATAACATTATTATAGATTATTCATCACAACAAATGAATGTTAAAGAGAAAAATTAACCAACTCATGATGTGGAGTTAGTTACAGTAATTTTTCTGTTTCGACATGGATGAATTATCTTTTTTTATAGAAATTATTGATATATTTACTAATAAAATTATTTATAATTTATATTCATATAGAATGAGTTGAACATACACTATAGGAGATCTATCAAGATGTTTTTATCTTATTAGTACTCATTACATTGCTACTTTGGGAAAGAAAACATGGAGGATGATTCATTGAGTTGAAAGCATCATGATATATTATCCATATATATGATAAAAAGGATCTGATATTGTTGTATTTTAAAATTATGAAAATTAAAATCATAAAGGAGAGAAGTTGTATATTTATCTCATTAATTATTTAATAAATATCTATGTGAATATTTAATAGGAACAGAAGTATGATATATAGAAATAGAAGAAGGTGAAAAGTTTTCATGACTTTAACCTTCATTATGTGAGATCAAAGTGGTTTTGTAGCCCTGTATATTTTCCACCAATACCAAATCTGAAGAATGAATTTTTAGTGGAAGATCATATTTATTATTTTAGTATTCAGCCTATTATATATACAGATTTAAGACCATATTAAAATACATAAGGGTATGTTAAATCCATTACCCATAGAAAAACAGAAATAGGAAAACATCATAATGTATTTTTACATTTGAATTACAAAAATAACTAAAGGGATAATTTAATATGGTTTACAGACGATCAACATATATTTTCAGAAAACATCATCACTATCAGAGAACAGTTCTGTTTGAATAAACTTTCCATGTTATACATATGGAAGTTCTAATGTTTCATAGAGTACCATATTATATAGTGGATGATTAGGATTCATGTTTGGAATCAATCTTATTTAGAGGTATTAAATAATATCTTGATATAATTTTGATTTTCATCACTACATAACATCATTGTATAATTGGTTAATCCGATAGAACAATTCCAAACCCTAATGTATATATTTACATCTTATTATTTTTATTTCAATGTTTTTTGGCATCAAAACCTTTTTCTATGTTAGTTTTTATAACAAAATTACATTTACAAGATTATTCAAATTACTCATTCTGATGAACAGTATGGAAAGATGTCTAAAGAACCAAAATGATGGAATGATTTTGGGGACTGAAACCTATTGGTTTGATGACCTTCCCAAAGCGAAATTCCACATATCTGACGGTTTTTCTTTATTCTGAAGAGGTGGTGACAAGAACCCACATATCAAAAACAACATGTCAGGATAATTTCACCCAAAATGATGAAAAAATTTATATATATATATATATATAATCATACATAATCAATGGTAAGAAAAAATAGAAGAGAAAATAAGAAATATATTTCATATAAAAAGTGAAATAGTATATGTGATACAACTCAAAATCAGATAAAACACCTATAAGTAAATGGTGCAACAATATAGAATAACTATAACAATAATTTTTACTTCATGAGACAATATAAAAAACTTGCACCATCATTCCACTAGACACCTAGAAAGAACTGAAAAAACACCAAACTCACTATAGAAGCTTTCCATTCCACATATTGAATGAAAATTCATGGCCAACCCACTAACAAAGGATTACACATGGTGTGGGTTAAAAAACAATAATACGATCCTTCCCAGGTGTTATATATCAATTCTATGACCAATAATCTTAATAATTCTAAAAAATAACGAAAAAAGGAATTATAATCAGTTAAAAAGTTGTATATAAAAATTTTTATAAGAATTTCCTAATTTAAAAATTTATAATCAATCTACATATAAAAATTTAAACAATATCTCATATATTAGATTAGTTAAAGAAAATCATGTTACGTGAATAATATCAAATCCAAATACACACAAAAAAAATCATAGGTAACATCCCAACAAGGATTATAGGAGCTATTCCCAGCCAGAGAACATGTTCACATATATGGAAAAATCATCCATATCATGTCTATAGATATATAAATTTTAACTTGAGATTAGAGGAACACCAAAAAATTTAACATACAATCTTCTTTAACAAGTCTCAATAAAAATGGTTATAGGGTGAAGAGGAAAACTAGATGAGTGATCCCCTAGTCAGTATCAATTGAAGATGCATATTACTACACATTCCACAAAGTACCCATGTCATAACATGAGTTATATTTTCCAAAAAATATATATAAAAACTATTATTTGAAAAAACATATCCTTAAATCTATTTTCAAATACAAGGTCAAGACACTTTTCATTTATGAAAAAATGGAATAACAATATTTTCTAAAAAACTAGTTTTCACACACATAATAAAATTTTTCAAATTAATTTAATAAAATATACATCTAATGAAATATAGTTCATGAAACACATGAAAGATATAGAACCAACTACCTCAAAACCACCATTCCCATTCCCAAAACGAGATCCTCTAATGAAAACGAAATCCATTACAACCACATATTCTCCATATCCAATGCTTACATCTCACAATCAATTCAAAAAATTAATATTTTTGGTGGAGATTATAGAGAATAGGTACATAAAAAAATTAACATGTCACACCAGTACTACTACAAAGGTCAACCTCATCAAAAAGATTAGAAAATGGATATTTAAAGGATCAATGAAATCAATTACACAAGATGAATGTACTTGAAATTTTTTTCAATGGTGTTTTCACTACAGACAATAATGAATAAGTTAATGATCACATACCAAGAGAAACACAAAACAACCATTATAAATATCAACAATGAACCATATTATTCCGAAGAAATGTAGATCCCCAAATATTCAAAGGAGATATTCTAGTAATTGGTAGAAAATAAAATAGTTTAATGATAATAAAATTAGAAATGTAGTGTATAAAAACATACATCTTTTGACCATTAAATGACATGAATCTCAGGCTGTTTATGTGAAATATAGAAAATCCATATAAATTGTAAAAGAAAAATCTTATTTTAGAAACATATAGAGTACTTTTAATAAAATGAATCAGTCTTATGATGTGTAAACATTTAATTTTATGAACCGATTCAGGAAATTATCCCAAAAATATATTAACACCATATAACTATTTCATAATTTGAAACTATCCAATAAAATTATTCAATATAAAAAATAACAAAATCCTCTCAAGTAACCTAGAACCAAAAGAAATCCTATTTATATTTTTTTCCTTTATAACTAGATTCCATTAATTCTAGAAAATAATCATTCCCAATTTTTTTTATCTACCACAAAAAAACTATCCATCCTTGGAAGACCCAAAACACACCAAAGTAAAATAGAAAATAAAAAATTGGATGATAAAACTAGAAATAGGGTAACAATATGTTACAAACTCTCCAAATTTACAAATTTCATCTTCATTATGTAATAGGGAAAAATTATTTCTAGAATGAATTTAGACAACCACTACCTCAAAAAAAACTCTCACCCCCACATCATGTGAGAATATTGTCAATAGAGTCCAAATAATAAAACTAATGAAATAGAATTTTAATATGTTACTTTTCCACTATAGTCAATGATCTCTACTAGTTAATCTGTAATTGAATATTTTTGCACCAACTCAATCCCATTGCAACTCTGAACACGTCAGGTATCCGGATGAGACATTATATGTTGAGATATGTTTAAAAAATCATGAATATCTATCAAATTAATTGGACATAGAAATATTTAGGATACCTTACAAATTTTATCAGTGAACTCAAATGGGCTGATATTTATCATATCCAACATCCTTTATTTTCAAGTCCAATTGTGCCCCATCTTGGGAGAAAATATCTAGATAACATGGCCACCTAAAAAATATCAAAAGGATGATGTTGACGTTCCATATATAATTTCATCGAACTTTGTGATATAACTATACACTAAACTATTTCCTAAACACTGAATAATTTATTTGTAACGAGGCTCAGTCTTGCAAGAAAGAACACTCCAACATTTAACAATAAATAGGTGAACTTCATGGGAGACCATAAAAATCCTAAAAAGGAACCATTCTTAGCAGAGAATGAAAAAAATTATAATAAAACACAACTAAATCCATATAGATATCCCATGATCCACCAAAACCAAGATGTATGAATGGATAATATCATTCAATATCTAAATGGTGTGCTACATGTTATTATATTTCAATATATGTTTCTTTTATTCATCCTAACATGATCCACAGATGACTGCAGGGGACTCTAAAAAACAATAAGATAATTATACTATTTATATAAGAAACAATAGAAGAGGTACCACAGATAACCTCAAAAACTTTTGTACATACAACATACCATGTTTATCAATTTCACTGGTGTCATTGATTTGAATGTACTGATATGACATTGAAAACGAGTAAATAACAACCCAAATATCTATAATACCATAAACAGTTCATGGTAATAAAAAAACAACATCGATGGAATCCTATTCCCATTTTCAAAGTAGTATTCGAAGTTGCTGGATAAAACCATACAATTTTAGATGATCTATCATTATCCTTTTATCGTTGTAATAGTGAGACACATAGTCTGTAATTTTTATAATTCATACCCCTCCACTGAAATCATCATCCCATGAAACTTCATAGTGAATGAATGAACAATTCAAGAAGAACTACTATAGTAAAAAACCATGACGCTCATATATGTTTGGGTGAAGAAATGATCCACAAATTGAATAATAATATTTGAAGGGAGGGGCCAACTAGAAACTATCTACCCATCATACAGGGTCTCGAAATATGCTATAAATATTTAATCATGTTTTTGACAGTATAGAATACACTCAATAAAAGATAATGTTAACTGGTCAATGGTCAAAACCATACTTGAAACATCATATTTAGAATCATTGTGAAACTAATAAAATATACTCATAAGGTTACAATCCTACTGTGATTTTAGAACTACCTGTGATGGTATACTGTTGTTGAGAGAATCATCAATGCCATTAAACCTTCTCATGGTATTGGTGATGTTGATGAAAAACATCTTATGGTATTCCAACATGTACCTATATCTAATATTAAATTATTTATGATAAAATATATATCTCATATTCATATGGTAAGAAATGACTATGAACCTCTCCCAAATAATATTACCCCACCAACATTTAAGAAAAATATTAACTATATCATGATCCAAATAATTTGTGTCTTAATTATTATCATGATTTTGAATCAAACAAGAGACATAATCCACCAAAAAATCATCCTACATAAGAATTAAACCAATAATGTAACTAGTAACATCATAGAAAACCCCATACCCCTTAACAAAGACCATCTAAGTCCATAATATGTGTTGATGTCATTATTTGTTTCAACTCATCAAAAAAATATTTTCAAATTGAATACCATATTAATATCACCACATTCATGGTAATAGTATGAAATGGTGAAACAAAAATTTATAAATTCATAATTTTCCTTCAATAGTATCCATTAATATATCAGAATCTCTAAATCTCAAAAATGGTCAATGGATATTACCTTGAAAATTCAGTCTACACCTTCTCATGATCAAATGATAATATTTTTATAGATGTCATTTGTCCCAATAAAATCTCTTACAGGATCCATGTTTTTCATTTTATATTATTTCCAAATATATTATGACTCCTCAGGATATCCAAAAAAAACTAAAATAATTTAATTTACCATTATATTATCTAAAATAAACTATAAGATCATACATTAAAAATATTACCAAAGTGTAGTGATAATAATTATATATATAGGTAATAAAACCATGAAATATATTAGAGAATTAGTTGACTAAACAATTTTTTAAGATAGTTTTAATGACTATAAATTATCTTGAATGATATATTCAATATATTAGACAACAAAACACTAGGATGATGATAATCGAACTAAAGACCATTCTTCAAAAACTATATTCCCCCCTTTAACTGGTAAACAATTCTCCCACACAAGGCATGGTATACTTATTCATAACCATTACTTGATTCAAAGAAAATTGGAAAACTATATTCAGTGTGAACCATATGACTCATCATCAATGAGAATAAGGGATGAATAAGGAAAACAATATAGTTAAAAAAACCATTCCCACTAGATCATCTAAATATATCTTAACAAATTTTATCCTCCTTGGTTATATATAGTAAGATTTTATAGATATTTTTCATGTTACTAGATATAGAGTAGTCATAAAATATACTCTTCTTTCTCTATAGAATGTATAGAGAAATCATTTGTGAAAATTCTTGAAATATACTAAAAAATATATGGATGGTCAAAAAATATAGAAACATTATTCATATTAACTACTACAGTTGGCCAAAATCTTATGACATGTGGGTGGGATGGTCCAACATGACCTAACCTTGGATTCCACTCTCAATGAACCACATGATATCTTCCAATATCCATAAAAAATTTGACCCATTGGTAAACAAATAAACCTCATCATGATGAGTGATCATCCAATCTATACTGATGTTGATGTCTAATGTATCATGTTAAAGAACAAGGAAATCCAATAAAAATTCTACATTGATTTGCGACATAGAACAAGGGGAATCCAAAACCATATATTTTTTCTTTCATAGATGTTTCTATATGTTCATAAAATAGGACACGAGTTCCATTAAAATTTTATGAATATAAAAAAACAATATCAATGAATGGGTGAAACCTTTATCAAAAAAATTATACAATAGACTGGATGGATAATGGAGGGTATATATCACTTTCTATATACCCACATCAACCTTTGCTCGAATCTCACCCACTACGTGATGGTCCTTCAATATTGTGGCATGTAGTTAGAGTGATGTATTTGATGGAGCATGTGAATAAAATAATTAAGAATTTGAGTTTGATGATCCATTACCATAATGAGGTTTACACAATGTCTTCTAGAAATATATCGCATGAACATAGATTCCATAACTCATAAAAATCATCATAGGTGACAAAAAATAAGGATGGGTTTTCTAACCATACTACACTGATAGAACATTTGGGTCACAGTACTGCCTATAACTGAAGGTGCATGGAGGCCCATTTCTATGAACCACCCCACCACACATTTGATGATCATGAAACTTCATCTTCCACACATATATCCCATTGATTCTTCATCTGGGTGGAAGATAATAGAAAAAATAAAAAACCATACATATAATATCCTAGTCCAAAATCATTTCACTATCTACAATGTTAACACGAGACTAATAATTATGCATAAATAATTTTAATCTAATGTCTAATTACAAAACCATTAGGTTTTAATGAACATTATGAATGTTGTTATTTTCTAACTATAGATAAATTGCATCCATCTTTCTGAATCAATTCATTATGGGTGACATCGATCCCTATCCACCATATAAGAAAATTAAAACCAAGTACTTCCATATAAATGGAAACTTTCTAACAACCTGCTAGAAGAAGTGTATATTTAAATACCTTATATATATACCCACTAGTCTATCTTACTACACCATAGAATCACACCATCAATAAAAAGGCCCCCTAAATCTAAACTACATACACTTGAACAAGAAATTTTTAGCTGAATCTAGGAATTAAAATATCTATTTAATCATATCTAACCTTTTACAAAAAAAATTTAGATTAATTTTTAGAAATAATGGATTGTCGAAGATCACATTGGAACACCAGTGATGGATCCCTATCTCATCCAGGTCGTTGATGTCCCTAAAAAATATTGTTTCAAACTTGTGGTTCATATTCGTCAAAAACACATTCTACCCACATGATATCCTATATAAAATTTTCATTTATAGGTGGATTTCATGGAGGATGATATGATTCACCCCCTAAGGGATCAACAAAATTAGTATGAAATGAATAAAAACGCAAACCAAAAAATTGAAACATTTATAAAATATTATATTCTTAGATCAAAGCAGAAATGAATTACAATAAACTATGATTATGATAATAACCTCAAAACAAGAAACATGCATCCCAGTATCAAATGGTAACTTGAATCTCATCATGAACTGACATGGCCAAGAACTCACTGAAACCTACCTATCTTATCCCAAAAATCCTATCTCTAGTGTAACAACATCTAAAAAATGATTACAAACACCTTTGATATGAATCATTGATGAAATTAACACATATATATTCTAAAACTTGTACCTGACCCGAACTATCCATTACCCAAAGGGGATTCCCAATCCCCATGATAAAAACATTACATCTGGTTCATAAAAAACCAATATTTAATGATTTTTTCCAATATGTTGTAGAATAATTACACACATATATATATATATACTTACACAATGGGAAGAAAAATCAAAATAGTAAATATGAATTATATGTCATATAAAAAATAGAATAACTGAAATGATACAACTCAAAAGAAGCTAAAAAATCAATAACACATGTCCAATAACAAATGATTTATAAAACTGAAACATTTAATCTATGCGCTAGGTTATAAAAACTTCCACCATCATAGATCCATCAACTCAAAAAATGTATATAAATATTTCATCTTTATTACATCACCATTACTTTCCCTACAACGATTAACATAACTAGGTCTACAAACTACTGATGGGGTTCCTAGGGTGTGAGATAAACTGTTTCAGTATTATCCCAACTTGGTATTTCATATTATGTATCTATAAATCATTATAAATAACTATCAATATTAATTACATCAAGGAATGATAATTAGTTAAACCTTTTTATATCAAAATTACAGTTAAACATTTCACTTTATTCTATAATATCAAATAATGATAGTTAAAATATTTCACATATATTGATGTATTCAAAGAAAAGCATGTATCACCTATCATTTCATTTCCAAATTAGTAAAAACCAACAAAATGGTAACAACGCACCATGTATCAAAAAAATTCTGGAATGCATGGAACATTATACCCTAACATGAGAAGCATCTGAATAATTTCTACAGATATATGCATCATATTTTGAGGAAGGTGTATCACCTTAAAAATTGATCATCCCAACATGTCTTACAAGTCTCTAGAGCAGCATGAGTAGGGAGAAGAGAAACACCCCATGAGGGAACCGACCATAAATATCAATGAATGTGGCTAATTACTACACCATCCACCTAAGTACCCATGTCTTCTGATGTTTTACATTTTCAATACCCTTTATCCAAACCAATATTTTATTAATATTTCATTTTTTTATTACATAATTCATGAAAATAACATTTTCTAATACCTAATCATTTGGAAATCCATCATCCTCAAAAACCCATTCCAACACAGAAAATTCGATAATGAAAATTCTTTATAAAATTTTAAACATGAGAAATATAGTTCACCCAATATAAACCAGAGATGAAACTACCTACCTCTAACATAGGTCCCACCGTCTCATAATATTATCAATCAATATGGAAGAATTAAATTATAGTAATATAAGATATATATTTAAGCTTTAAATTCTATATTAAATTCAATGTGTAATGGGGTTGGGGGAAGATACACAATATGTACACCAAGAAACTCATATACCACACCAAAACCAAAAAAAAGTTCTAAAATATAGGATAAAATCCAATATATTAAATTAAAGTCCAAATAGAATAGACACCATAAGACAAATGGATCTAAAACAATAGAAAAATGATGTTGCTTCAACAAATAAAAATGAAATAGTCATAATATTACTTACCTAGTGGAATACATAAAAACTACAATAAAGATCAATTTCAGAGTGAAATGATGATGGAGGAACCAAGAACACTAAAATCACTTAGGAATTATTTTATGTCTCAAGGAAAAGTCATCATTTGAATGAAAATAAAACTAGATACCTACTTCATAACAACATAATGGTTGTGAAAATTAGAAAAATTGTATCCCGGGTCCATGATGTGAAATGATAAAAATCTATATATGTCTATAAAACACACATTAATTTATAAAAAGTCTATCAAGCATTTTACAATGTGAACCGATATCATGTTGTATAGTCATTTCACACTCTGATCTAGTTCATAGAATCGACCAAATGTAATATTCTTTATGTGAAAAAATTTTATGACATAAAATATATGGACCCCTTCTTAAAACCCTACATAATCATGAATTAAATTAATAATTCATATAGAAGATCTTTTCAAGTTTAGAGTTTTAGATAATTAGGACATAACTATTACATCTCAAAAGATTACAAAGTATACACTTCTACGAAGTTTCCATAAAATAAAAACTCTTAAAAATAAACATGTCTAGTTCCATGTTTTAGATAGAATGTCTTTTCTTGATCCCATCCTTGAACCTATTCATCTTTAAGTCCTGTGGAAAACATTTCAAAAAAATGGGATGAGCATAAAAATCCCAATAAAGGATACTCAAAGAAGAAAAACTGTTAGTTTTTCAAAACAATTAGTAAACCATGAATAAATTATCCAAGTAATACTTTTCACCTTTATGAAGTAGTAAATACTCTTCACTGAATAAAAGATCATTACTTACCCTTTTGTAACCAAATTATTTCGATAAAACCCATATATATAACACATAAAATATAATGTTAACATGGGACATAAACATACTTAAATGGAATAACCACATAGTCAACTTCCACACATATCACTACATGGAATATCCATACGGCCGACATCCATACCCAATGCATTGGTGGTTATAACATAACCACCCATCCTGGTATTCACGCCACCTCCCGTCATATGGTTTATCACGTAACCACCTGTCAAATTTCCATGTACCATTATAAATTCATAAGACATAAAAAAATATAATGGAAATAAAAAATTTCCACATTTCATTCAAAATATATCACATAAATATATTCACATAAAAAATCCTTTATCAAATCAATTTTCAATACCAAAATACATAAAAGTGTATATGGTATTTATTTTCATTTAAAAACATTATGGCTTGTTAAGGAAGCCAAAGATCAAGTAGTACTCGCGGTGGCAGAAAGGTCATTGTCACTGTGTATGTTAAAAAGAAACATATATTTTGTCATTCCGTAAAACGATTTGTATAGAAAAGATTTCATTTGAATAAAAGTTGAATTCAAAGGTGTTTATACGGCGTATACAATAATGTCTTGTATTAGAAAAAAATATACCTCAATGAAAGGAGATTGAGACGAAGTTCCTTAAAAAGACGGTATCCTTAGTTTAAGGATAAATCAATTACATAATTATGTGTGACAAATATAAATACACCCAATATAAATGGATATTAAGTGTAAAACAATACACAATCGTCCACACATATTCATATCATGTCATAATCACGAAGCATAGGTTTAACCCAAATAATTGAAATTTGGTTAAGAAGTTCTCTTACAGAAATTCGACAGCCTAACGACGTCACTTTAAAATTCAGAAAATGAGACGATGAGAGATAAAAAGGGTATATCATCCCATGTACATAACATTTACAAAAATAAGGATATATAAGAACATATCCCAACATAATAAGATTTAAATTAAAAGACCTAACAAAAATAATTATTTTTAATAAGAGGAGGGTGAAAGGTTCACTTATCGATTTAGATAACTTTCGAAACGGTCCCCCATGAAAGAAGGACTATACAAAATTGATGTATATACTCATAAGTGGAATTATATTACACAAAGAGTTGAATAATGGGCATTATATACACCACTCAAAGAAAATGGTGTAAAATTTAGCATAAGACTCATGAGATTAAAAGTGAGATGACAAATCCCAAACAAAAAACTCGGCAGCCTAACAGCGCCACATAAAACTTTCAAAAATGGATTTATGAGATCAAATAGGGTCTCTCATAATATGAACATAAAAATTATAGAATGAGTAATATAAAGTAACATCCCCAAACATAAGAAATATGATCTTAAAATAAATGACATAAAATAGAGTACTTAAAAAGAAAGAGAGAGGTAGGATCCCTTACCTCAAGTCCTACTTGTCTTGTTTGTTTCTTTATATTCCTGAATAATAAAATTTTTTAAATTCATAACTTCTTAAGTACCTACTTTAAAGATTATTATTATGTTCATATCACATATTATAATTTTACAATAATTTGTTAATAATGTCAGTTCATATCAGACGTTTTTGTCAATGTTCGGTACATGGGCCAAATTTGAACTTGTTGGAAAAGAATATTCCATGTAGATATAGGTCCTGATCTCCAAGATAGTATTAATGATTTAAATATCATATATATACACTATATATTAATTTTATACTATTCCATAACATTTGGAGATTAAAAATTAATTGCACCGTTCATGGAGATGGTAGGTCGTACGTACTCATGAACGCTGCATTCATTTCATTGTAACATTAATGGAATTATAAATAAATGAGATATATATATATTATTATTCCAGAATTATATCCATAATTTAGATGTATTATATTACATATATATCCATTATATACATGTACTTATAATAGTATATAACATTTGAAATGTACCGTTCATGGAGACGGTAAGCCGTACGTACACATGAACGCTACTTTAATTTCTATTTCATACTTTAATGGAATGAAAAAAATGACACATAGGTATATTATAATTACAGTATAATATAATATATAACATCATTAAATCCATCCTCTATACATACCACATATGAAATTAACGAATGAAATCACATTGAGGGGGCGGTAGTCCACACTTTCTCAAATGAAATTATCGCATTTTCACAACATGAAAAGAGTAATGGTATGTATTAAATATAAAATAAAGAAGCATAGAGTTGAAATAAATATAATATATATCATAAATAAATATAGTTCCATTATAATTTTCACCATGAGAGAATGTAGGAGAAGATAAAACAATCATCATTTCGTGAGGTAGTAATTCTCTATCCATGGAAACTGAATGTTCATTAACCATTAGACAGAGGTGTGTGTAAGTGAAGCTCCAATACATCTCATAAAAACATCCTATTATATTTAATATAATGTTTTGTTACAAAATAACAGAATAAAAAATAGTTTATGGGGTTGGAGAAGCAAAATAATACAAAATAACATAAGAGAAGACACTACCTTCAAATTGGATAACTCTTTTGGATTTTAGCTCAAAGGCTTCCTTGAAAAGACTTCAGCCAAAAGTGAGGCTTACAGGAGTAAGAGATGGATGTGGAGAGACAATAAGAGTAGATGTTGGATGATCCAAGGGCTTGAGAGGTGTGTGTAAGGTGGTAGAGGTGGGGGACTTTTATAAGAGGGAGGAGAGGCACTCTAAGAAATTCAAGAAAAGTTACATTATTATAAAACGATTTTCCGATATTAAAGGTCCGAAAATTTTAAATTTCTAGGATAAGGTAATATGGGTTCTAAATAAACCCATAAAAAAGTTTTTAGACAAGTGTAATTCTTAGATTTTACCTTATATTTTCATTTTATTTAAATCATTCATTAATGAGATAATCACTGAATCATCATGGTGTCATAAATAAATTTATTTATTTAAATTATAACAATTATAAAAAAAATCTTGATGTAGGAAATATTTTTAGATTTCTAATTAATATTAATAGTCAAAAATATTACTTTTATAAACCCATGTAATTTTTTTTATTAAAACAATTCAGGTTTGTGACATTTTTATTTTATCTTTAAATAAAGAGTTATTAATGTCATTTTCTTACCCAAGTGGCTCCATGGGGTCCCGAAGTTGACCCATGGATTGTATTGGTCGGCCATGACTCATTAAATATGGGTAGGACATGTGTCAAGGTCATTTCGTTTTATTATAACATTATTTTTACCTTAAACTACACTAATTACCTTCAATCGTGATTAATAAAACTTAAAATTTACTATTCATCAAAAATTATTTTCATTCCATTGAACCACATTTTACTTAATAATGACAACCATGTCTGTCGGATTTTTTAAATTCAATTCATAGAAGTGGTAATGATTCATTTAAAAGAAAAATCTGCTTTTAAATACCACTTAGTGGTTTCACTATTCATCAAAAATTGATGTTTTTCAAAAAAAAATACAAAAACATTCACCCTAAGATATATTTGATATTTCGAATTCAATAATGATTTCTATTTTATAAAATTAAAAACATATAAGTATCATTAATTAATTTAATAATTAATTCTTGTTGTCAAAACAAATATCGTGTTTTTAAGAAATAATATCCATTAAAATATTGACAGTAGTTTCAGTCCAATTTCAAAGTGAAATTAATATCAATGACCACCATAGAACTAAATGGTAAAAACATATTCTAATTTCACATTAACATAAATTCAAAATATGATCTAATCATATAAAAAATAAGATTAAAATTTGGGTTTGAATTAAAATACAACATTTTAACTTATTCATTAAAAATGAACTTTATCAGAAAAATAATAAAAACATACACAATATAAATTTTGATGTCCCGACTCTATAGAACGGTTTTATTTGGCCCAATAGAATTTATAAGAGTGAAGAAAACTATTTTTAAAGATGGTTCAACATCATAAGGGGATTAATCGACCTTTTACTGAATATTAGAACATTTATGCTTAAAATTGAATTCTTTTCTTATTTTAAGCCTTTATATTTTATTGGAAAAATTTAAAAACATTTAACAAACATATATAATCATATTTTAGTTATTTATATTCATTCTCTCCAATAAAACGACTATGTATTAACTATCAATTAAGATAATATTATTATATTATTAGTGTGCAACGTAAAATTTCAAAAAAACTCGTTGTTGCGGATAGGGTACGCTATCGAACATAGAAAACCTTCTGAAGTAAAATTAATATTTAATTCAAAAATATTAATAAATTTGAAAAAGTAATGTTCTTTATTTACCTGGGATGTTACACCCTTCCCCCCTTTTGGGAATTGCAGCATCACAATTTTAAAATTGGGCTTGAAAACTGCATTGAATGCCCCACATCAAGAAAGGAGTAAATTAAACTATCACTTTAGTATATTGAAAGAAAAGTACCAAGGTCACCTGAGACAACAGGTAATAGGATTCCTTGAAAACATGGATATACAAGACAAAAAAAAAGTGTTAAGTTCGGATGGAGTGTGATAGAAACCTGTTTTGGGGAAATCTAACCACAATAAAATCACAAAGTTATGATGCTTTAAACGGTATTTGATTCCCCAGTATGAAAAATTAAAAGACAACATTTTTGTTTTAATTTATTTTTCATTGAGGAATGATTTTATGAGATTTACTAAAACATAATGAAACATACTTACTTTTCATGATGGCTTTCATCTTTTATGAGATTTCTTACACAAACTCTTATTTTCTCCAAAAGACGAGTATTTAGGAAGACTTTTTCATATTAAGAGTGTTATGACCAACTTCTAGAGAATCACCTAATCTATAAAAGAGAACTATATATTTCCCATCTATTTAGACAAAAACCAAAACCAAAATTCTTAGTACGAGATCAGCTAATACCCAAAAGGGTAATCTTTTATAAAATGAAAATCTATTCATAATCTACAAAATTTGTCCAACAAAACCCAAAGTTCAACAAATACCATTCGATAAAAAAAATTCCAAAAAGTTGTTCAATGTAAACCTAACTAAGATTGAAACCCAAATCTATGAATGATTTAATCACATAGTCTTCCAAGAATAATCTTAACATTTATCTCCAAATAACATGAGTTTCTCTTAATGTCTCATATTGAAAAGTAATTAACCTATTCATATAACCTCCATGATAGATCAATATTTTCTTTGATAACCCAAAATAAACTTATTGTTGATTCATAAAAATATATAAGTAAAAATAATATTTCATACTAACCAGGGACTTCTCGTAGTCTAGTGGTAGGCAATAAATACTAGTCGCACATTGGTAGTGGGTTCGATTCCCACAGCTTTGTCCGATGTGACAGGTTGTCACACGGTCTGCGTGTTGTCCTTTTTCCAAAACTATATAGTTTATAAAAAATTCCCCCAAAAGAGATAAAATAATAAAAAGTAACCATAATATAATTTAACCTCACGTTTATCTCATGCCTTTCATTTTCCATCATAACATAGAGTAACTCATAATTACCTCAAAATTAAGGATCATATAAAACCTCATGGTTACCTTTATAATTATTACCTGAACATCAACATCGAGTTGGTTATCTCATAAATGATGAATTAGTGAACTCTACAGGGTTCAAGTGGTAAATCATTACTACTGATATTCGGTTGAGAAAAACCACAAGAGTTCTCATTGCAGATCCCATATTATTTAGTTGTTCTTTCAGAATACCGTCACAGTTTTCTTCACATCCACAGTTATTGTGGTTCCTACTAGATCCAACCATTTACTAAAACTAAAAAGGTCATTGTGAGTATATCATTAGAATAATAATATAATACTAATATATAATTATTCATGTTATCTTAAACTCGTTCACATTATCTAAAACTATGACCCTTTCTGAAAACCTAAACATTATGGTAATGTCACTTGTGCTTAAAGGATACCCTAACCTCTAAAGATATCTAAACCGACCTTTGATACAAACTATAAGGATCCGGTCTTAAAACATTACATGATCATGAATTAAATTAATAATTCACATAAAGGATCTATTTAGGTTTAGTGTTTTAGAGAATTAGGACATAACTATTACATCTCAAAAGATTACAAAGTAGACACTTATACTAAGTTTACATAAAATAAAAAATCCTAAAAATAAACATGTCTAGTTCCATGTTTTAGATAGAATGTCTTTCCTTGATCCCATACATGACCCTATTCATCTTTAAGTCCTGTGGAAAACATTTCAAAAACATGGTATGAGCATAAAAATCCCAGTAAAGGATACACAATGAAGGAAAACTGTTAGTTTTTCAAAATAAATTGTAAATCATGAATACATTATCCAAGTAATACTTTCCACCTTTATGAAGTAGTAAATACTCTTCACTGAATAAAAGATCATTATGTAGCCTTTTTTAACCAAAATATTACCATAAAACCCATATAAAGAACACATAACATATAAAGGTAACTTGGGACATAAACATATTTAAATGGAATAACAATACGGTCGTCATCCACACATATAACTACATGGAATATCCATACAGCCTGCATCCATACCGAATGCATTGGAGGGTATAATGTGACCACACGTCCTAGTATTCATAGAACCTCCCATAATATGGTTTATCATGTAACCACCCCTCAAATGTCCAAGTGCCATTATAAAATCATAAGACATAAAACAAATAAAATGGAAAGAAAACATTTCCACATTTCATTCACAATATATCACCTAAATATATTGAAATAACAAATCCATCATCAAAATGATTTTCAATACCAAAATACATAAAAGTGTATATGGTATTTATTTTCTTTTAAAAACACTACGTCTTGGTAAGGAAGCCAAAGATCAAGTAGTACTCGCGGGGGCGGAAAGGATGTTGTCACCTCATACGTTAAAAGGAAACATACTTTTTGTCATTTTGTAAAACTCTTCGTATAGAAAGTATTCCATTTGAATAAAAGTAGAATTTATAGGTTTTTATACAGATTATAAAATAAAGTCTTGTATTAGAACAAAATATTCCTCAATGAAAATAGATTGAGACGAAGTTCCTTACAAAGATAGTATCCTTAGATTAAAGTTAAATCAATTACTTAATTATGTGTGATAAATATAAATACACCCAATATAAGTGGATATTAAGTGTAAAACCATAAAAGTTCATCCACACATATTCATATCACTAAATAATCAATAATTAGAGGTTTAACCCAAATAATTGAAATTGGGTTAAGAAGATCGCTTACAGAAATTCGACAGCCAAACGACGTTACTTTAAAATTCAGAAAATGAGACGATGAGAGATAATAAGGGTATATCATCACTTGTACAATACATTTCCAGAAATAATGATATATAGGAACATATCCCACCATTCTAATATTTAAATTAAAAGACCTAACAAAAATAAGTCTTTTTAAATAGAGGAGGGTGAAAGGTTCCCTTACCGATTTGGGAAACTTTTGAAAAGTACACCCCATGATAGAAGGACTATAAAGCATTGATGTAATAATCATAACCGAAATTATATTTCACAAAGTGTAGAATAATGGGAAGTACATACACAACTCAAAGGAAATGGTGTAAAATGTAACATAAGTCTCACGAGAATTAAAGTGAGATGAAAAATCTCTTACAAAAACTCGGCAGCCTAATGACGCAACATAAAACATCCAAATATGGATTTATGAGATAAAATTGGGTCTCTAATAATATGAAAATAAAAAGTAAAGAATTAGTAATATAAAATAACATAACCAAACATAAGAAATATGAGATTAAAAGAAATGACATAAAAAATAATACTTAAAAAGAAAGAGAGAGGTAGGATCCCTTGCCTGAAGGCTGACTTGTCTTGTTTGTTTCTTTATATTCTTGAATAATAAAATTTTTTCAATTTATAATTAATTAAAGAACTCATTTAAATATTATTATTCAATTCATATCATATATTATAATTTTATAATAATTTTTAATAATATATGTTCAAATCAGATGTTTTTTTCAATGTTCGGTACATGAGTCAAAATTGAACTTGTTGGAAAAGAATTTTCCTTGTAGTTATTGGTATATCAGATCCAAAATATTATTAATGATTTAAATATCATATATATCCAGTATATATTTATTTTATACTATTATATAACATTTGGAGATAAAAAATGAAATGCACCGTTCATGGAGATGGTAGGTCGTACGTACGCATGAACTCTATATTCATTTCTTTGTCATATTAATGGAATTGAAACTAAATGATAGATATATTATTATTCCAGAATTATATCAATAATTTAGATGTAATATATGATATACATATCCATTATATATATGTACTTATAATAGTTCATAACATTTGAAATGTATCGTTCATGGAGACGGTAAGCCGTACGTATGCATGAACACAACATTCATTTCTATTTCATACTTTAATGGAATAAAAAAATGATACCTAGGTATATTATAATTACAGTATAATATAATATATAACATCCTTAAATCCATCCTTTATACATCCCACATATGTCATTAATGAATCAAATCACTTTGAGGGGGCAGTAGTCCACAATTCCTCAAATGAAATTATCGCCTTTGCACAACATGAAATGCCTAAAGGTATTTATTAAATATAAAATACAGAAGAATAGAGATTAAATAAATATAATATATATCATAAATAAATATAGTTCCATCATAATGGACACCATGAGAGGTGGTAGGAGAAGATAGAACAATCATCGTTTCGTGAGGCAGTAATTCGCGATCCACGGAAACAGTATGTTCTTTAACCATTAGACGAAGTTGTGTGTAAGTGAAGCTATAATCCTTATCATAAAAACTTCCTAGTATATTTAATGTACTGGTGTTGTTACAAAATAAAGGAATAAAAAGAGTTTAGGGGGTTGGAGAAGCAAAATAAATCAAAAGAACATAAGAGAAGACATTAACTTCAAATCGGATAACTTTTTTAGATTTGAGCTCAAAGGCATCCTTGGAAAGACTTATGCCCAAAGTGGGGCTTCTAGGTGTAAGAGAGAGATGTGGAGAGACAATATGAGTAGAGTTTAGATGAGGCAAGGCCTTGATATGTGTGTGTATGGTGGTAGAGGTGGGGCCATTTATAAGAGGGAGGAGGGGCACTCTTGGAAAGTCAAGAAAAGATACATTATTATAACATGATTTTCAGATATTAAAGGTCCCAAAATTATATATTTAGAGGATAAGTTAATAAGGGTTCTAAAGAAACCAATCCAATAGGTTTTAGTCAAATGTATGTCTTAGATTTTACCTTATCGTTTCATTTTAATTAAATCATTCATTAATGAGGTAATCGCTGCATCATCATGGTGTCATAAATAATGTTATTTATTTAATGTCTAGAAATTATAAAAAAATATCATGATGTATGAAATATTTTTAGATTTATAATTAATATTTATAGTAAAAAATATGACTTGTATAACCCCATGTAAATTTTTTTTAGTAGAACAATACATGTTTGTGATATTTTTATTTTAACTTTAAATAAAAAGTTATTGATGTCATTTTATTACCCACGTGGCTCCATAAGGTCCCCAAGTTGAGCCATGGATTGTCTTGGTCGGCCATGACTCATCCAATATAGGAAGGACATGTTTCAAGGTCATTTCATATTATTATAACATTATTTTTACCTTAAATTACACTAATTACCTTTAATCGCGATTAATAAAACTTAAAAGTTACTATTAATCAAAAATTATTTTCATCCCATTGAACCACAATTTACATACTAATGACAACCATGTATATCAGATTTTTGAAATTCAATTCACAGAACTGGTAAAGTTTCATTTAAATGAAAATTCTATTTTTTAACTACCATATAGTTGGTTCACTATTCATAAAAAATTGAAGTTTTTGAGAATAAATACCAACAATTCACCCTAAGCTATATTTGATATTCTGAATTCAAAAATGATGTCTATTTTACAAAATTAAAAATATATATTTTTCATTAATTAATTTAATAATTAATTCCCATTGTTAAAACAAATAGCGTGTTTTTATGAAACAATATCTATTAAATGATTGACAGTAGTTTAAGTCCAATTTCAAAGTGAAATTAATTCCAATGACCAACATTGGACTAAATAATAAAAATATATTCTAGTTTTACTTTAAAAAGAATTAAAAATATGATCTAATCATATAAATAAATTAGATTAAAATGAGGTTTTGAATTAAAATATAACACTATTCACTTATTCATTAAAAATGAACTTTTTCGGAAAAATAACAAAATCATACACAATGTAAATTTTGATGTCCCGACTCTATAGAAGGGTTTTATTTGGTACAATAGAATGTATAAGAGTGACCAAAACTATTTTTAATGAGGTTTCTCCATCAAATGGTGATAAATCGACCTTTTATTGAATAATAGATTATTTATGCTTAAAATTGATTTCTTTTCTTATTTTAAGCCTTTATCTTTTATTGGATAAATGTAAAAACATTTAACAAACATATATAATAATATTTTAGTTATTTATATTCATTCCCGCCAATACAACGACTATGTGTTAACTACCAATTAAAATAATATTATTATATTATTAGTGTGCAACGTAAGATTTCAATGAAACTCGTTGTTGCGTATATGGTACGCTATCGAACATAAAAACACATTTGAAGTAAAATTAATATTTAAATCACAAATATTAATAAATATGAAAAAGTAATGTTCTTTATTTACCTGGGATGTTACGTAAAACATCCAGTAAACACATTATACAGAAATACATAGAAAATGCCTTGGTCAACACTGAACCAAAACATTATCCTATTAGGAATTTTTCAAATGTTTACCCATCATCTATTAATTAATACAGACTTACATCCCATATTATTTTATAATTATCACAATTAAAGGATCTAAATCTTTAGCTTCTCCCAAACACACATAAAATATTTGGGAAATGATACCAGATATCCCAAATACCTCTATGTGGTTAATAGGATGTTATAATTGGGAGATGATAAAACTAAAAAACTGTAGACAAGGTAAGAGGCATTAAACAACACATAAGGGCTGTGAAAATTTGATAGAAACATTATGACGATAATCATCGATGTGATTTGGAAATTGATGATGGTGAATACATGTTTTTATGAATTTCTACATGGAATACCATAATAAAATTTTTAATTTAGTGAAAACAAATTCTTTGGTATGTTTTTCACTTTTTAAATTATTGGTCTTAGAAGGATGGTATTTTATATCTGGGCACTTTCAATAACCTCCCTTTTGTTGAATATGTGTTCCATAAATCTCCCCTAATGTATTTTATACCTCAAATTGATTATGTAAATAACCTATAGGCCACACCTTAAAGAGAAATATATTTGTAATGAGGAATATTCGGTGGACATTTAATATTGTAAATTAAATGTTCTATCAAAAAAGACCAATCCTCTAGTCCATGTGTTTTGAAGAAACCTCCGGTTTAAAAAAGCTACTCGGGAACATGAGGATGGAATGAGGCACATATTCCCTTATATATTTTCATCCAAGGTGATATAATTTTGAGAGAGGAATTCATTTAATGTGGTGCAGAATTTACCACCCCAATGTTTTATGATAGAAAATATTTTTGAATAAATATAATTTCATTTATTACATGTGTTACCTGGAATCATAAGTTATAATGAACCATAATATAACATTTATATTATTATTTAACATGTTTTTTAGGATATATGAATTAAAATTGGTTTTATGAATATAGACAAATTGATTGTAAATATTATGTATATTGGTTTTTTTATAATGATGCGTATTGATTTAAATTACATATTTTTGGTAATTTATATATATGTATTGAAAATAAAATTTTCCAGTAAAATGATTTATATTTATCTTATAGATCACTTTATAAAAATTATATTTTCAAAAAAATTATAAAAAATGTTGTAATGAATAATATTTATTTTTGAAACTAACATGACCAAATTTGTTTAAGGGGTTTTGTTTAATTTTTTTGGAAGAAATTAATTTTTTTAAATGTTGAAAATAATGTTATTTATGAAAAAATGCCTTATTATTTACATAATATATAAGTTAAAATATTTGTAATGAATGTTTCGAATGTTGAGAATTATTAATCAAAATATTTTTATTTTAATTTACCTCATTTGAATGCAATTAATATTTAAAATTTTTGGTCAATGTTAAAATTAGAAATTGTAAATATCACTTTCCACGAATAAGGTTAAAATGTATTTATTTGGTGTTAAAATATGATGATATTGGGTAAAATGACTAATAAAAATACCCTAATACTAATTTATAAACATATTTATACCTTATAACTTATAATATTATTGATCTTTATTTTTTATATTTTTAAAATGTGAAAAAAATTGGTGCACATAATTCATTTACAAAATTCAATGTGTGTCCCCTCCAAATTTTATAAATGGACACCCTATCATCTCTAATATGAAAACATATAAATTTCATTGGATTCGAATGTAGATAAAAATTTAACATTCTCAACTCTTTACCAACATCATATATTCCTTGGTGAGATAATAAATTCAACCTAGAATGGATTTAGGTATATTCTATAGAGGTTATCTGAAGAAGAGTTAATGTTTTAAACAATAAATTTTTATTTTACTTATTATTCAATCCCATTAACATCATTGAAAATTATTTTGATAAACTATAACCAGTGTCTTAAATATACAAAAATTTTATTCTGTTAATTTCATAACTAATATCCATATCCACATCCATCAAATGGGACCAAAACCCATTGATCGTGAGTATGGCAGATTAACAACTCCCAAGTAGAAATATTTAATTTTCCATCACCACTAATTATGAATCGATATAAATATGTATATAATTATTATATATTATATTTAAGATATAATTATACTTGTTGAATAAAAATATAACATATTACTTCATATATTGTAATCTGTAGTGAAAATGATAATGTCACTCATGTAGATGAAATACTACTGCCTTGAAAAGAAATGTGGTGAGTTCTTAGATTACACTATACATTGAAGGTAAATTAGATTAATTTTATTTTCATATATTATATAATTGGATAATTATTTTAAAAAAAATTAAATACTTTGGTCATTGCAATTAATTGAATAAATGATAACATTGTTGGTGTGTGTGGTGGACTACAACCATGATAAGTGACGTGATTCCATTTTTAGTAAAGATTTACATGGAAGACAATGAAAGGTAAATTTAATAAATATATATTAATATATTTCCTCATAATTAATCTATGAATTTGATACAATATTTTCATTTTTTTTGATCCACCATGAAAACAGAATCATTAATCTTTTGTTCGTAAAACATTCCATCTTTATGAACAATATAATTCATTTTCTATACCACCCAATTATAGATTACACTAAATTTATATATAATTAATATATATTTTATTTACAAAATCGATAAAATAATAAATATTATGGAACATTGATAAATATAAAAGGATCAAAATATACCAAACCAAAACATATATGATAAATGAAGAAGTTATTATCTGAAATAAGAATTTATCAAGAAAATATTGATAAATTGTTATTATCAACAAAATTGTAAATAATATATGGTATGATAATTATAGTAATGGATCATTAATTAATTTATAATAATTTTATATTTATTACTATATTGGTTAGAAGGTGTATGAATTGATTAGACTCATAATGTGTGGTTTTTATTCCGAAATTACATTCTTTGGGATATTGGATATGTTATGAAATTATCTTTTTCAATGAAGTGTATACACTAGAATTTTATTTTATATAACCTCAGTATACTTATTATATAGAAATTGATTTCTATTTTGGTGTTATAATTAATTTTTATTTTGATTAAAATGATAAAAATGGAGTATATTTTATGTTACAATCTCATTATTTATTAGGATGGTTTTTAGTTATGTTCCCAAAAAATTAATCATTATTATATATCTATAATGAAACACATGTGTTTTATTTTTCTTTAATAACACCTTAATAATAAATTTTATTCCCTTTATTTTTTACATTATATATAATAATAGGATAAAAAATATATTTATTTGGAAAATTATATTTCTTTTTTAACATTGGTCAAAAATGATTTTTCTTTCACATCCATGTTTTTAAAAAAATATTCAAATTTTTTTTTTGAAAATATAATAATATTTCCAAAAAACACATATATTCTTGTTTTAAATTTATCAAAATTGTTTAACATGAATCATATTATACCTTTTTCATTGAGTTTCATTTGACTTTTTCTAAAAATGTTAAAGGATTCATTATTTTATGGTGTACTAAATTAACGAAATATCCCACCATCAAGACCGCTATTTCCATTAAATATTTATTTTAATTTTTTCAATTTCATTTTAAAATTAATGGTTTTATATAATATTTTACGAGGTATAAAATTTAAAAAAAATCAAAATATCTTATTTTCAATGAAAAATGTTACATGTGGTTTTTCATCATAAATCATTTTCCAGAAAAGATGAAATCCGTTTATGTTAATAAATAAAATGAGACATATTTTTATAATACGATGTTTATTATTTACTTGTATTGTTAATGATAATGAATACATTATTTTTATAAAACCCATTTATTTTTCATGGGTTATTCTATGATTCCTTTTATTTAATCCCATAACATTTGACGAGTTATCATATAGTGATTTATTTACAAATACCAATTTATTTTCATGGATTTTTATATGATTAATGTGTCATGATTTTATGAAACAAGTGTTTATGATATTTGATATATTATGAGTGGAACATATATATCTCTACATTCCCTTTAGTTTAGATTGAAATATTTGGAGATAAATAAGAATTGAAATTGTAGTGAATATAGTTTAATCATAGTTGTTTTCAACAAGGATAGATGTGAGATTGAACCATGACTTTTATCAGGGTTTTTAGAGTGAACCCATTCATCTATGATTTCCTTGATAAGGATAATTGACTATTATGGAAATGTTTTTATATGATTATGCATATTCCATAATTCCATGTATTATGTCAATGTCATGTAATGTTGGATACTATTTTTGATTTCCTAATGGATCATGCCTTGTGAACATCCAATTTTTCTTCTATAACTTCATGATTTGGATCAATTACATATAAGTTATTGTTTTAAATTGTTATGGTAATGTTCTCATACACTTATTCCCATGTTATATCTACATATTTTACATGTTTTCAATTACTAGGCATATAATCCCACCCGTACTTATATTTCCTTTACTGAGATTATAATGATATTTCATATATGTGATATATTTAAGAAGAATTCAAGTTATGACGAACTAAGTGATAAAATAAGATGAAATCCAAAAAATTAATTAGCTTTGTTTTAATGTTTATAAAAAACAGTTCATTTTGGACCCTCAAGTGTGTTTTTGTGTATCAATGAATATGTTATATAGGTGTATAAATATATAGTTTCATTATAGCTACGGTGGTGAGAAATGGAATTTTTTTTATTCCGTAAAATTGATAATTCTTTTTATAATGTGATTAATCCATGGAAATCAAATGGGTTCCATAAAATTTTTTATTAAAAAATATTAATTGATCTAATAAAATAATTAGACTGTTATTATCAAAAAATATCAACAGTGTTAAATACGTAAAATCAAGGGTTGTTGTTGTTGTATAATTTAAATACCATTAAAATAACATTAAAAATGATTGAGGAATATATATTATTCACATTGAATGTAACTTTTAAAAACAAAAAATTTTATAATTATTGTGGAAACCATTTATTTTAAATATTGTATTCAATATTATAAAATAATACTAGAAAATTATTGTTTATTACGGTTGGAAAATATATACTTGTTATAAATAATAAAATTAATCATTATTTTTCCAAAAATGTTATTCTTGAATGAAATGTGTCCCATCCCAAAAACATTGAGGAATTTTAATTTAATGCTCTTTCAAAATAAGTTCATTGAACCTGTGAATTTGGTTTAGGAAATTTTTAAGGATTTTATTGAATAATTAAGATTTTTTTTGGAAAACATGGATAAATATTGGGAAAATTCTCAATATAAAAAAAATATACATGATCTGTATCATGTGAAAACACCTCTTTTAATGATTCATTAAAAAATATCAGATGAAAAGGATATTAAAAATTTAAATTTTACTCACAATAATATGATTATAAAATATGGTTGTTTCAATAAATTAGTAGAAAATTATTTCCACACTTGAATCCCTTGAAATAAAGAAAAATTCACCAAAATAAAGTAGATTATAATAAAAAGCAATTTCCACATTGGTAACATTTAAATCACAAGATATATGTTGGGAAAAAATAAAATGTGTCTTTATATATCATGAAAATAATGAGATTCATGATATATATTATAAGTGTTACAATATATATATTTAATAAATTATGATTGGTTCATACCAAAAGCTTATATCTCTTTGAATGAATATTTGAGAGGAATTTGTTTTAAAAATATCATATCAATGAATTATGAATTAATTATATAGAGATATTACAAGTAAATAAATATAAATCAACATGAATCAATAATAAATAAATAATTAAACAATTATAAAATCAATTCACACATAATCAAGCCCTGAGAATTTCAATGATGAAGTGTTGTTTCATAATGAATTGAAACCGAATTAGGAAATTCTTTACCGCTGAGAAAATTTAATTACAAGTCATTTGGAATAAAATAATTCAAGATGAATCATAAAATTTAAATAAGTATGAAGGATTAATTAATTGAATTCTAATATTTTATTATATATTCTATAAAAAAGATATTAGGTGATTAACAAATAGAATATGCTTCATGGAAGTAAAATTGAGATGAAATAACATAGAGGGAATCTGATATTACTTGTATTTATTTTAACTCATGTATATTAAAATCATATAAATTACATGAATAAAAAATAATATTTTTAATATGTTATTGTTAAATGATATATTTTGTTTATATTAATAAATTTTTTATTTAATTATAAGTCATGTCTATGTAATGTAATTTGGGATTGTTCAGTACATAATTGCAAAATAGTGTCAATGTGTTGATCATGGTCAAAAGGGTCCATTTTTAAATCATCTAAAAAAATATGAAGGAAATTATTATTATTTTGAGTCATAAATTATATTATAAAACCCATCATATAATATGATTATAAAAAATGATTAGTGCCTCAATAATGGAGAGGGTAGGTCTTACAAGCACATAAGTAATATTATATTTTCCAATTATAATTAAGGGATTAATATATGTATTTTATTATTTTTTATAAAATGTTATTTGATATTTAATTGAAATATTTTTTCATTATATATATATATATATATATATATAATCTTATATAGTTTTTTATAAAACATGTATTAAACCTCTACGTGGAGGTGGTAGTCAATATGTACACATGAATTACATCATCATTTTTTAATGAATTGAATGGTATGAAATGATTTGATATATTATATTTTTACTATGATAAATATTTCATGAATAATATATTTATAAAATAATTTCAAAATTATAATTGGATGGTTGAGGTTGTTGTGAAAAAATAATTACATAAGTTTCCAAGTCGTTAGTTTACTTATACCCAACCATTTCATCCCTTTCCCATTTGATGAAGGGTTGTGAAGTAAATATACTATTAATCTAATATAATAACATATTAATATATACTAGGTACTTATATAATTATATCATTTTGGGTTTTAATATAGTATTGAGGTGGAATAATAAATAAAACTGAAAGTCATGGTTAATAATGACACACTGTCTTCTAGATTTATCTTAATATTTCCCACAGATGACAAAACTAGTTATGTTTATGACAAAAATAAATCATGTAGGATGTGAGGAGGTAATTTATGATGATATTGGATTAGATAATTTATGAATTTTTTTATGTATCATGAAATAAGAAGAATATGTTCCTTTTTACAACATTGGTATGGGGTAATCAAAGTGTTTTTTAAAATATTCATCTAATATGAATTAATATTGACATACATATGACTGTAAATTGAAAATATTAGAATATAAGTTGATTATTATTCTCAATAATTTCATCAAATTTTTTTAATTTTTTTATCACATTCATAGCCTTATATTTTTGTTTTATCCCTTTGTTAACCATTTTAGCACAAACCTCAAAGGCAAGGTTTTAACATATTCAGGGTCATAATATTTAATATAATTGAATAAATCAAAAATAAAATGGAAATATACGATTTAATAAACCATTTTAAATTTTATTTTTTAATGATAACATTTTTTAGTAATTCTAAATCATTTAATGAAACATTATTTTCATATAATATAAAATAATGTCAATTTTAGAAATATTCATTTACATCGAGTATAATAACTTTGTGAAAAAAATATTTCAAATAAAATATTTTAATACATCTCTAAATTATTATTTATATCTTTAAAATTTCTTGGTCAAACTCATTATTAAAAATATTTCTACTATTAATATATTTTATATCATTTGTTTTTTAGAAATTCATTTAATATTTACTACATCAGTTTTATGTAACATTTTAAGTGACATATTTATTTAATAAAAATTAATAATAAATTTCTACAATGGAGATAAATTTTTTATATTTAATAAAAAATTATAATTGAACTTATCATATTTTAATGAAAATGTTAATAAAATTTCAGTTATTAAAAAAAGAGTGAGACATTTGATAATTTATTGACATAAAATATTATAAATTTCGAAATTCAATTAATATATAAAAAATATTATATAACCAAATAAACGAGTATTATGGATGAAATAAAATCATCTAATAAAATTAAGGTGATATTATTGGTCATGTTCAAGTTCTTATCATTTTATTTTTAATTTTATTTAACCAATTTTTCCGCTAACGTGGCAACAAAAATTAATCATATTAAATTTCATATTGACTAATTATAAAATTAACTTATTTAGAAAATTCAGAACCACTTATTCTAAATATTAACCTAATTTTAAAAATTAAAAACACATTATTTAAAAATTTAAATTTAAATTAAACATGAATAATTTGATGAAAAACAGTTTTCCATTAAAATGATAATTGTAAGTATAAAATATTTTTATAACAAAATAATGTAATAAAATTAATTTCAAAAAAAAATATTTATTTTTTTAAAAACAAATTATTTAATAAAAATATAGAAATTATTAAAAAATTTATATTAGTTTGTAATTAATTTTATTTAAAATACATTTTTCAATAAATAACATTTTTTTTCAAAATTCACGAAAAATAAATATATATATAAAAATAAATAAACACTCAAATAATAATTATTATTTAATTATTTAATAATTAAATATATTTAATTAAATAATAATTCTAAAAATTCCATATAAATTATAAAATTTACTGACAAAATGAAATAAATTTCGTTTTCCAAGAAAACATCTTTTTAAACAATATACAAATTTTTGTAAAAAAAATAGACTACTTATTTCATAATAATTAGTTAAATAATTTATATTGATTAGAACTATTTTATACCCATATATATATTTCATAAATAGTTAATCCAAATTATTACATCTAATTTTATATGTATGTTATAAAATTCGTATTTAAATAATAATATTTTGTTATTCGATTACACTCAGTGTTGCAATATTGTACATTTTTTACCATAATAATTATTTTTAAAATAATAATATATTATATCTGGATCCTTCTCTATTAGTAAATCATGTAATAATTTCAAGAACATGTTATTTTTCCTTATCTGGTTATTCCCTTACAGGATTCTGTAGCTCACCCATTTCATTAATATTTTTCCAAGGTAATCCATTGTAGTTTTAGGACCCCAATGAGAATTAGTATCACACTAAGTAAAATTTAAAAAATGGTATTGTGTATTATAATTTTTTGATTTATTATGAACCTAGTCTTCTAAATAATTTACTGCTCGTGTTATTTGAGATATATATGATTTTCATTTTTGTTAAAAAATCAAGTTATCTTATATGAAAAAGCATGCCTAACTATAAAATCATAAGGTATTATTATTTTTACTTCATTTATATGGAAATAAAATATTTTAATACGTGTATTTGAGTGAATATAGAATGTAAAATGGATTTCATGATATTTAAGAGAGGTAATATTGGAAGTTTTTTTGGTGTTTTTTGTGGTGGAAGTGTTTTTTGGGGGGGTGGAGATAGACTTTTTGTTTTTATGGAGTAGACTAATATTGAGTTAAAAAATTAATACAAATTTATATGGAAGAAAAAGATTTTATTGTAATATTTATATGATTATGAATTTTTTTTAAAAAAAATAAACTCATTTTAGGACTTTCAAAAACATTATAATAAAATTTTATTTTTTTAATCAAACACAATGGTGGAAACTAAATAATAATTATTCTAAGGGAAAATCTAGGATTTTAAAAAATGAATAATAATTTTTATTATATGTAAATTGAAATTCAGGAAATATTGAACAAACATAACAGTATTTTAGTATAGAATAAATTTATATAATTGATATATTCACTATTAAATATTAAATGATGTAATTAAAACAAAAAAAATTTTAAAACGTACATTTTTATCATTAATATATAAAAAAATATTTTAGAGTGTTACCATAAAATTAAATAATAGGAAATTCCAATTAATGATTTCAAAATTATTTTTTAATTTATAAAAATTATTTTATAACATAGGCAATTTTAATTAATATCATAATAATAATAATTTATAAGAAATATCTAAAAATTAATTTTATTAAAAACATTATTATTTACTCTTTGGATTTATTGTCATGATATTTATCTAATAGAATTATAATAATTATAATATAATAAATATATCATGATTAATATTATTTAAAACAATTTAGTATATTTTTCTGGAAAAATTACTATTTTAACAGTGAAATTAATATTCCAAATGACAATTTTACTATTCACAATAAACAGGGTTCATTTCTAACAAAAAATTATTTTTTCAATGGTTCAATTATGTACCTTCAAATTCTATTACAGAAAGTTCAATACACATTATCCTCGAGATCTTAATATTCATTTTCTAATGTATTGATTTATTTATAAATTATTTTTCCTTTTCAATATACATTTTCTTGGGAGTGTTGATTCATAAAGATAGATATTTCTTATATATTTATATTATTATTTTTTTATTTTTTTTTCTATATAAATATTTCGAATATTTATGGATTTATTTTTTGACAAGTCTATCAATTTCTTCTATCAATATTAATTGTTTTCAAGTTTTTCTATGTATTGTATATTCATTATTCTAATTGATTTAATATAACATTAATTCACTCATGGAAAATTAAATTTTAAAAAGTCAATATATTTACCTTCTTCCCACTTTAGAAATATCAAAGTTGAAATTTCAATTTAATATTTTTAGTTGAGAATTGATTTTGATTATTTTATTTCAATTTTTTACGTTTGTTCCCATAAAGACTCTGCATACTCATCCTTCCTTAAAATGCTCATAATAATGTGAGTTTCCCTATTTTATATAAGCTTATCTCTATTATCCATTCTATTTTCTATCTACTCTTTATAATATATGCCATGAACTATTTATACCACATTTGGGATGAATACATTTGACGAATCAGGTATATACCTTTTTAGAAGAGATACATGAAACTCATTAGGAACATGAGCCATGTTTGGGGGAAGTTCAAGATGATTAGTAACATATCAGATGTGATAAATGATATATAAGATTAAATATACCAACAACTGAACATTCAATTATTTCCATATCTAATGACTCTCTATTGAGTTAATAATCAAAGAAATACTTAAACATCAAATATTGTTTCCCTTCGACTATATATTGCATATATCATCAAACAAATCTATGAATAATTTATATATTTTTGGTTTTCATGAACCATTACTATCATTAAATGCAAAAAATAAAGTCTGTAAATATTTCTTTCACCTATTAAATCTCAATATTTATGTGTTTTGAATCACTTCAAATATATAGAATCATATAAGGAAATTTGAATACAAAAGTGGATGTTTTATATTGTGATGTTAGTTATGAGATTAGTCTACCCAATTAGTGATTAATTTGGAATTATTGGTGAGATGATCCAATGCAACCCGTATCACATTGCATCATTTGAATGTATATGGGTGAAAAATGAAAATTTCTATGGTGATATTCTCTCATTTCCACATGGGTATGGGATATGGTTTCATAATCCCATTAGGAACCAATGGCTCTTCCACAACTTACTAAAAAACTATAAACATTTAGGGGTAGTCAATAATATTATTCTTCAAGTCGGCTAACTCACTATGCCCATAAATATCATAGTATATATTTTTATTTCATGGATTGATAGGGAATGATTATATACACCCATTTTCCAATATTTCGTACATTATATAATGTGATGAAGGCACCTATTGTATAGATTCAATGTTAATGACACAATAAACATTGTTGTGAAATTTAGGAAGCTTAAGTTTGTATATTACCTAGACATTATTTTTATGCTACAAATCGTTCATGTGCACCTCATCAATATTCTATTGAATATATGGTTGAGAAATAATCATTGAATGGTTTGTTGTATTCCCTTCCACTGTGAATTCATCATCTATTATTTTCATATTCATAAATTCAATGCCTTATTTATAAAACATATTTGATAGAGTATTAGTCTCTTTCTAGTTAAGTGTACCATCTACATTATTCACCATTCCAGGAGGTAGTGAATAGGGAAATTGTAGTTTTTTATCATATCAATCATTATTTATTAGAGAATATTGATATCTTTTGATGTGAATATATAATTTATAAACTTTAAGATATATAAATATATATGAAAACTATCACAATATAGAATTTATTGTAAAATCATCATTTTGATTATCATAACTGTTAACTCCATATCATGCACATGGTAGTTATTTTATGTGATCTAAATTATCATTCAAAATGAGTACAAGAAACAATCCATTCATTTCATTATTCATATATATCATAAACCCTTCATCACTTAAGAGTACTGTGAGTATAGAATAATGTATTAATATATTTTTAATATTCTTAATTTATTCTTCATATTCGTAAATATTGACGCACCTTACCCATTTTCATGTTAACATAATTATGAGACACGAAATTAGTAAAAACATTATAAAAAATAATCAGTAAAATCCAAATAATAAATGAGAAATATGTATTTATATTATATTAGTGTCTATGGTCCATTTATCAATTTCCATTTTAGTTGAGGGGTCTATAAAATTTCCATCATTTCTGATATCAAAAATGAAGAATTGGGATATATGTATCCAGTATTATCAATTTCAGGATATGGAAGGAAAATCCTCCATTATTAATATCCCTAATAGAATAATTTTATTATCTTATTGTTCTTCTATACACATAGAGTAAATGTGAATATGTTTAAAAAAATACTAAAATATACATTCCAAGGTAGTCTTCTATGATTCTATTCATATAATCCATAATTAATTAAAGGGAAATATTATGACCAAATGGTATCACTATGATATTATATTGATATACCATATAAAGTTAAATTTATTCTAAATATCTACTTTCTCACATTCTATTGAGTATATCCATAATTAGTATCCACCATTTATATGTAATTACCTACTCTAATTTGATCTATCAAGTTGTTGATGCTTAGAATGGGATTCATGTTCTATATGGTGATCTTGTTTAGATATCATCAATAAATGTAATCCAAATTTATTTATCCATTATTATTGATTGAAAATATTGTTTTATCAGAAGGATATTTTTTAGGATGAATAAAATCATTTTTAAATTAATATGTAGAATCGTCTTTAAATACTATAGTACTATAATGGATGTTGTATAGAGTCTTTTGTAGATTTTAGTAGTGTTAGGTATGAGTATGATTGATAATTATACCCTGTGAACATGGTGTAAGAAAGAAAACACATTGAGAAATATATCATTATATTCCTATAAAAATTAAATTTCATCAATTTTGAGTATTTCTTTTAAAAACCAATTTATGAATGATATGTTTATTCACTTGGTATCAAATCCCATAATTTGGAGGGACTTTCACAATGAGATTCATTATCTCTCATGAATTTGTACAAGATTCTGTGATAATTTATAATATAGAATGATATTACATTTACATGATATTTTTTGACAGTTATATATAAAAAATTTTAATCCATGACATGTAGAGTATCAAATTTCTCTATGCGATGTAGGAAGCGATTTGTTGGAAGAATCATTACATAAATGCTAATAAGTGAATGTTCCAATAGTTGGGCTAAAATGATCATAAAATTAGGTTATTATATGAATATATTTACATGAAATTGTCATGGATGTGATTTAATAGTTCTAAAATAATTAAAGGAAATGAAGTAATTTTTGATCAAGAAGAAAATTTACCATTTTCTGTTCTTGTTGGAATATGAAGTGAACTATGTACAAAAAAACTCCATAATCCCCCTTAATAGTGGTGATGGAATAATATTTTATTTCTCATATATATTTTGTGATCAGTGATGTAGATTACTCAAAAGATATATTGTCTAGTCCAGATACATTTTTAATTTGTTGCTCATTATAGTTGAATAAATATTTCATGGGTGAATAATTTAGAGCTGACTTCTATTTTCCAATTGTGTTGACTAGATTAATTTTTTCAGTTCTACATTAATGAAATTATATTCTTTTGATAATACACATAGAGCATTTACTTATACCTCTTGTCTATTCTAGTGATTCTTCATTCCACATCATTGACATTTGAGTGGTTGGATCTTCTTTACTCATTTTTAATATTATATTAATTTTAAAAACTCCCCTTTTCCAATATTATATCCATGAAAATGGGAAAATTATATAAAATCTATCTCAACATTAAGATAAAAGCACACTACTTTTTCATAATTCCCTATGTCTAATATATTTGGATCCTTTTTTAGTAGTGTTTTTTAACCAATAAAAAATCTCTATATATTATTTTCAATGATAGTAATAATACACGAGTACTATTAAAAAATACATGTGAAATATTCCTCATAAGGTGTGATGGATTCACTCTTCTACATCTTATGGTCTATAAATGTCCAGTATATAATTATTAAAGTAGTTTGCGGGAAATAATTTTTAGAAAATATATTCTTAATGTACATCCACTCCATTTTTCTGTTCCATATAATATATTTATATTATTTATCAAAAACCAGTATTGATCATCTTATCTATCTAAAAAATTACCAACCAAGGATGATTTATCAATTTGAAACATTTTCAAATAGATATAATATTTTATATGAAATTTACCAACTATTTTATGAGGGGTAGATTGTACAATCCATATAATTTTGAAAATGAAGTCCACATAAAGGACTCAAAATATATTATATCCTTTTTGGTAATGGTGGTTGCTCCCCATTATTGTTTTTTTTATTCCATTCCTTCGATCGATGGTTATGCACTAGAATGTTGTTTTAAACTCCTCTTCCAAATAAAACATGTTTTTAGAAATATTTTAGTATTTTTCCAATCATGAGTTATTCAATTGGTTTCACATTGATTCCAATAATTTATACGATATAAAATATGTTAGGAAAACATATTTCATAGAGTAATTATTAAATAACATAATAACAAATGAAAAATAATTCTAAACAATTACCTTACAGGATCCATCTGTTTAGTATATCCTATAATCAATTAATTATTTTATGATCAAGTATATATAACCTTCCATACATAAAAAATAATTAATTACATTAGATATATGTCAATAATTATTGTATTTATTGATATCGTGATTAAGTGAATCATATCTCCAAGGAGTGTAAATATTATTGTGGAATGATGACTCTTTTCCATGTACATGGTATAAAATTAGTTAATACCAACTGATCATTTATAGTTTTATTAACCCTAGGTACATCTATGATCAAAATATATAAACTTATAGTATCATAAAATTTATTTACTTCATAAAAACAACATGCACTTTATCTATTCCATATCTTCGGGTTTTTACCTATGATTTGACTTTTTGATATGTTATTTCAATACGTTTTTATTCAGAAATACCATATTTATTAAGAAATTTAGTGAGAATGAACATATTCTCCCATAATTTTTTAAAAGTCAATTATATCAATTTTTATAATATATAATATTATAGTAATATATTCTAAGATAAACTTGTTAAATATCATGAGAAATTGCATTTATACATAACCTATACGTGATGAAACATAAAAATTATTTAATTCATTTATAAAATACCTACTAAAGATCTAATTATATAATTATTATTTGTATTTATATTAGAAAATTCATTAATAAATGGAGAGCACTATAATCTTAGTATGATGAGGGATAACATAGAAGAATAAGAGACATGAATAAATATTTCATGAGTTAGAAAATTTTAAATTATCAGATCAAAAGTAAGGTATCAAAATCATAGGCATAATAGAATGATTTTATAAATAAATGGAATGTAGAATATTAAAAACAATCAAACATATTAAATTTATGGTTATGTAAACATATATTTGAGATAAATTTCAACATTATGTCCACAGATAACGTATGTTCAAAATTCATTCCAAAATATATTATGAACAAATATAGAATAAATTTTATACATAAAAAACATAAAATAATGAGATATATCTAAGAATTCACTTCAATATAGGGATTTATAATATAGTCCCACCCTTCACATCATAAAAATCAAAAAATTATGTTGGTCATACGGGAAAAGATCATATAATAATCGGTGTCATGAAATAAGACAATGGAAATGAATGAGTTTTCAAATTTTCATGTAAATTCTAATTAACTGAATAACATATATGATTACATATGAATTATTAGAATAATAATTTATCATCATATTATAACATAATTTAATTGTGAAGAACAATCTAAATAGGAGTAAGGTTTAGAGTTTTGAAAATAAAATTTATACAAAAACTCTTTATATTTGGTATATAAAATATTTGGAAAAGGCAGAAACATATATATACTGAGTAAGACAAGTGAATTAATGGTTAATGGATGTTTTAATGAAAAAATATGAATATGCATACTCTAAATATTTTCAATATAGTCGATAATCTATGAATAAGAAGTTAGTTTCATTAATCTCATTACCTTAAATCAAGATTTATTTGTAAAAATTTCAAACCACAATATAATTAACTATTGTTTTCTAAAATAGGGAACATGAATTAAATATGTATCACCACTTTCACTATTTATCAACTATAATAATTTAATTAAATTTTTATAGTTCACATGGTTAATTTTTAAGTGTATTGATATCATTATTTCTATAGAACATAATGTCTCTCTTTTACATAATTATCATTCTTTATTGAAATTTTGTATTTATTAAAAAAATACATAAGAATATATATATATATATAATAATTCATTATATTCATCCATTATTTTTTTGATAGTTGAGGGTTGAATACATCCTCAAGGGCAGTTATGTGACCATTGATGGGACATTTCCATTAAAGTATGAAAGAGAAGTGTGAAATATAAATAAATCATAATATAATACATAAATTAGGCTAAAATAATTAATATAATGTTAATATAATATTTAATTAATCATAAATGTTTTGCGATGAATGGACTACTGAAATGAGGAAGATAAGGGTGAAGAGTTGTTGAGAAGTTACTCTATTCTAAGTGTTTCACGTTTTTAACGGCACCGAATTCCTAGAATTCATGGAGTTGAGTGACTCTGATGTATAGTTTTGGTTTATAATGTTCTAAATAGATGGATTTTTGGAAGATATTTTTTATAGTTAATGACATGCGGTTGTCCTTGGGATGATAGATTGGGGATGATAGTGAAATAAAAGGGTATTTTTGTGTTAAAATAATGAATAATTTATAATATAAATGGTAAACTAGACAATAGTAATAGTATTGACATTATGAATTATATATTTATAAAATAACATGATTTAGGGATATTTAAAAATAGTATATTTCTATATAATTAGTTTAATCTAAAGGAAAAGAGAAAAATTACATATCATAATTTAAATTGATACATCAGACTTTTATAACATCAAAAATAATTATTTCGAATTAAAATTTTATTCAATGAATATTATTAAATAATTTGAATGATATTATTAATTAAAAAATTGTAATGAACTGGGATTTCTGTGGAAATTTTGTTTTCTTAAATACATTGGAATTTTACGAGACTGTGAAAATTTCCAACGCTTGATTCCGAGGCCCAGTGTGCCCAGAATCAGTTTCTTAAATTTTGTTCGGGTATGTTCAGTAATGGTACAAGCGAGATTTTATATCTTTTTAATAGGTTCATGGAATTGAAATCCAAGGGCACTATTGAGCTCACAGGGCTGATATTTTCTTAAGAATACTTTTTTCTTCGATGGAAGTGAGTAGAGGACAGATGTTAGTTTTTGTGTTTTATTTAAAAAAATAATAAAATAAATTGATCTACAGAATATTTTATTGAGCCTACATGTGAGTGTTGGTGGTTAAAATCTCCACATGGGAGTTGGAGGTGGGGCCACCACACCTTAACCTCCCATGAGCGGTTATGATGGTGGGGCCCACCCGAACTGAACCTCCCATGTGAGGATAAATGTAGTGGGGACCGCCTGGGCTCTTAACCCCTTAAACTTCCCATTAAAGTTGAGAAAACTCGTATCTGTCACATTATTTTAAGGGAGCCTCTTCAACTCCCATGGCATTTAATTATTCCAATCCTCTTCAATTAAAGGCAACATACAAAATTAATTACTCTTTTTTGAATTGGTGCCATCTCCACAATTAATACATGCTAACACACGTGAATTAATGAGGAGGAACCTTTTTAATTTTAATTCACCCTTTTGAATGTGTGTCAACAAAATAATAGATTACACAATCTATTATTTGGAAAAACGAATTCACCTGGGTGATTTAATGGAAAGTTGTCAAGGAGAAACCTCATCCTCCAACAAAGAACTCTCACCAACGAAGAACAAAGAACCCCGACAACGATAATTCTTCGACTTCATCATGGACAACTACCAACATGGAATCTATTCTACAACCGTCATGAGAATTCAGTAGTGGAAGAGTGTGGCAAACGCGATAAACGACAACCCCATCTTCTTCCCGCGTCTTCACCATCGATGACCCTAGATTAAAGGTAGAGGTTTGTTTTTGAGTAATTTTCCAATTCTTATTCTCAACTTCGGTTGGAATGTAATCGTGGAAGAGATTGAAAATATCAATTTAAAATCATCATCATACTTTATGATTAGCCGATTGAAACTATCTTAAATGGGGAGGGTGCGGGTCATACCAACACGGCCCGACCCCTCCGTTGTTCCTGTTTGTGTTGATTCATGGTGAGGCGACTATAGTAGTGGAAGTCAAAAGTCATGCTACCTGTGGCCTCCATGAACTGCGCCTCCCCTGAAGTGCCCCGCATGGCTATAGACTAGACCATCCACCCGACCGCACCACCGCCGGCCGTTCTGACCGCCCCGACCGCCTCACCGCACCAATCTCGGCCTGCCTGTGGCCTCCCTCGTGCCCTGTCGGGCTGCCCGCGGCCTACCGCGCGCCCTGTCCAGCCTGCCCATGTCCTCACACACGCACCGTCGACCTACCCGTGGCCTGCCCGGCCACCCCGCCAGCCTACACGTGCAACACCCCGACTCCTAGTTGAATCGACTGATCCGTGCCAGCCTCTGAAGCTCGGCTTGTGGCATCCCTCATGGCATCGCTGGCCAAACCGGCTCGACTTTATGGGACGAGTCGCCCGAGTCGTACCCCTCGCGGCGCTGGATGAACCAGCACTAGCCTCTAGGCCGAGCCGCTTACATGGAGACCTCCAGGACGAACTGCGCCGTTGTCTGTTGGGCCGGGCCCAGGGGACTGGGCCGAACCTAGTAGGCTGACCCACCCAATGGGTCAGGTCAGACCTTGTGGTTCCGATTGGGTCAGACCATGTGGGCCAGACTGGGTCGGCCCAGACGAGGTTGGGTGGAGTCAGTCCGACCGGGTTAGACCAGACCCAGGCCCACTACTGACTGTTAGTTTCTTTGGCCATTTATTTGGCACCGGACGTCCGTTTGATGAACTATCAGTGGCGCTGGTATTCGTGGAACGCGACAGACCATTTGAGAATACCCCACCAGTGTTCGAGGTATATTTGATATTTGGTTAGGTTGGATTTTACACGAATCCCGCAAGGCCCCCGGGACTAAAAGGCTAATAACTCACAGACCAAGCGTCCGATCGGGGTGATGTCTATTGAGTTCATACCCCTATGACAAGGTGTAACTTTGAGATACTTCTACGTGGGACTTTATGATAGTTGGTGTATCGACCTGTAGCCCATGGAGTGGACCCTCCTGGAGAAGAGCGAGCGGAGTACGGAGACCTATTGGATGGTTGAGACCTGATGACTACTTGATTGATTCGACTCAGTAACATTTGAGTTTACCTGATGATTGAGATGAATTACTTGATAACATATGTATATGTATGGGAATATACATAATTGTGGTTATATAATGATTCTTACTTTTTGGTTTATCGTAGTTGGATTTTGTGGGACCTTGAGGGTCTCAGTGTCCCTATTGAGTATGGTTATACTCACCCAAGCACAGGCTATGCCCACACTGCATTGTGTGGGATGAAAATGACATACAATGCTGACTGAGGATAAGTGTACAAGGACTGGATGGTACCTAGAGGTGGACCACACAACATGATGGTACATGAAGGAGACAGACGTACATGGAGTGATGTGGGGGCAATCTGTACCTAACTTTCTAGTAGGATTTCCCAGAGGATGATCCAAAATCTTTATCACCATTCTTCTATTGTACTTGTTTTACTTTTACATTCAGTTTCCTTATATATTATAGTTGGACTTATATTTCAGACCCCTTAACATTTCAATACTTATTTTATATACATTTTAACTTAGTGTACGGATTCTAGCTACTATGTTGTGTGCGTTTATAATTTGTAATGGAAATTCCTTCATAGTTTTAGGGATTTAGGCCTTTGGTTCAAGTCGCCAGCCTCTAGCCTATGGAAAGAGGGCTTGGGGTATTCACGACATGGGCCCTGGGGGATGGGCCATGACAAATTGGTATCAAAGGAGTCGGTTCTACTACATAACATAGGATTCTCATCATTCTTTTCTGTGAAGCAATAATCTTAAGGGTACTGAGTGTGGTTTTCAGTTCAGGGAGTCTAGTGTTGGTGCGGTGGACGACGTATCGATACACCTGGACCTTGACTACTGACTTCTGACTCAGTGCACGAAAAAAATGATTTCATGTGTGTTTTCAATAGTTTTTTAATTAGTCAGCTCATCCAGTTTAGCTCACCAGGTATAATCATTTTGACAGTTTCATATCTTTTTCATTTAGGATTCCTCCCTGTGGATGACAAGTTAGATCCCCAAGATTTGTTCACTAAGATATCCCAACAAGCGATGATGCCACGATACAGGTCCCTCATCCAGTATAGGCATCAACAGAGGCACCAGTTGTACCACTTTCCGTTGAGCCACCGACGCCACTAGCCCAGGCAGCAGAGAATGCATGCCTCTTGAGCGCACTGCACAAGTTCCAGCACTAGAGAATTCCTAGGTTCAGGGGAGAGAAGGATCCAAAGGTAGCTGAGGATAGGCTGGAGGCTGTGGTGAGAGTTTTCAGACTTGTAGGGATACCATCCGACCTCATGGTGATCCCTGATGCGAGTCTCCTTCTGGCAGCTACAGGCAGATGGTGGATCCTGATGCTCCAGGTGCATGATGAGGTAATACCACTCTGGGCTTACTTTGAGAGTCAATTTCGGGTGGAGTTTTTCCCAACCACTCTATGTGTGTTGCGGACACAGGAGCTACTAAATCTATATAAGGGTAGCATGACAGTGGCATTGTAATCAGCGAGGTTCACTGACCTCTCACGCTACTCATTAGATATGGTATGAGACCAATTATTCAAGGACCGAACCTTCGAGAAAGGAATTAGGCGAGAGATCAAGGCTTCGATGATCTTCCATAGAATCCAGACGCAAGCAGGGATTTTTGAGCGAGCCATCTTAGTAGAGAGTTTCCTTGCTGAGTAGTCATCAGCAGTGAGACCCACCACCAGTCGACATGTAGCAGAGTCTTCTGTAGCAGGATGTAGATAGATGTAACAGAGGTCCAAGAAGACTAGTCCTACAGGTGGATGACAACATGACTCACAATTGGTTGTGAGGGGTACTCAGAGTAGATAAAGATCCAGACATGCTAAGAGAGGACGATGTTACTCATGCGGCGGGCATGGTCACAAGGTTCGTGATTGTCAGACTCGCCGTTCAGATGATCAGTACATGGTTTATGGAATTCCCAGGGAGATAACTAGATTCAATCAAGGGAGTTCACAGGGAGTAGGCAGATGTGGCAGAGGATTTGGTCGATCAACTGGCAATGGGTGATGTTTCGAGGTGTTACCGCCACCACCACGAGGAGGTCCAACCCGACCGAAGGGAGTAGGTGGACAGGTGAGATCTCATCTCCTGGAAGCTGAGGTTTATGACCATGGTTCTCCAAAGATGATTCGTGGTATGATTTGTGTCTACTCCACCATAGTTGTTGTTCTTATCGACACAGGTGCCAGACACTCTTTCATTTCCACTGCCATCCTGCGGAGCTCGGAGATTCTGACGGAACTGTTGGCTCGATCCTTACTGCTAGAGACACCTACGTGAGCATACTTAATGATTATGTACTGGTGCTGGCAGTGGGAGATTACTTTAGGAGGAGAGATATATGGTTAGGTTCTCTTCGTAGCAGTGTTAAGGCCTTTTGACATCATCTTGGGTATGAACAAGATATCTACAGTCCATGCTCAAATCGACTATATTATGTGAAAAGTGTGATGTGTCTATATGGATGGGACCAGGTTTACCTTCACCGGTGAGAAGGGATCCTTTTCCGCACATGACAGACTTACTCAGAAGAGGGTGCATCCGATCAGTCATTAGTTAGCTTTCTTTTCCTCAGATTAGTTGATTTGGAGAGTCCCACTTATCCTGTAGTGGTGGACCAGTATGTGGATGTTTTCTCTGATGATGTCCCTAGTCAACCTCCCCTCAAAGAGGTAGAATTCTACATTATCATGTACCCCGAGATGGAACTGATATCTACACCAGCATATCAGACGACTCCCACTAAGATTCATGAGCTTTGGGTACAACTAGAGAACCTTCAAGAGAGGGGATTCATCTGGCCCAGTGATTCTCCCTGGTCAGTCCCGATTCTATTCGCTAAGAAGGTAGATAAGATCTTGAGTCATTGTGTCAACTATCATCTCCTGAAATAGGTGATCGTGAAGTACAAGTACCCACTACCGAGGATTGATGACCTCTTTGATCATCTGAAGGGATCACAATGGTTATCAAAGATAAACCTCAGACCATGCTACCACCAACATAGATTTCAATATGAGGATGTGCAGAAGATGGCCTTCATATGTCGGTACGACCACAATGAGTTCTTGTTTTTTCTTTTGTTATATCCAATGATGCAACAATGTTCACGGGACTCACAAACAGGATCTTCCATCCATACCTCAATCACGTAGTCATAGACTTCATCGACGACATTCTGATCTACTGGAATACTGAGGAAGAGCATTCCTACCATTTGAGGGTAGTACTAGACACTCTTTGGGAGCACTATATTTATGGTAAGCTCTCGATGTGCCAGTTATGAAACCGAGATGTTCACTTTTCAGGACATGTGATCCCAGAGGCTGGAGTCGTAGTGGATCTAGCAATGATTGAGGTGGTACTTTCATGGGAGCTACTCAAGAGTGTGACAGAGGTACGAAGTTTCTTGGGATTGGTAGGTTACTACTGGCGGTTCGAACAAGACATATCCAATGTTACAACACCACTATCATCCTTGACGAAGAAGGGGAAACCCTTCGTGTGTTCAGAGAGATTCCATCAGAGCATTAAGAAGGTGAGGTAGAGGCTGACTAGTGGCCCCATATTGAGGATTTCATAGGTAGGTGTAGGTTACGTATTCTATTGTGTTGTATTAGGGACTGAACATGGGTGTGTCCTAATGAATGATTGAGCAGTGATAGCTTATGGTTTTCATCAGCAGAGACAACATGAGCAGAACTACGCTACCCATGAATTGGAGTTAGTTGTAGTGGTATTCGCCTTGAAGATGTGGCGACACTATCTGATGGGAGAGTGTTTTATTGTGTAATATGGTCACAAGAGTCTCAAATATATCTTCTCTCAGAAGGACCTAAACCTACGATAGAGATGTTGGAATGAGTTTTCTCCAGGACTATGACTTTAAGATAGTCTATACTCCTGGATAGAGGAATATTGTTGCATATGGATTCAGTTGGAGAGCTAGTATACAGCTTCTAGGCATAGCGACAGAGCAGAACACTCCTTTAAAGATATCCATTATTTATAGAGACGGAGCTACATTTCTATAGTCTCTTACAGTCACTCCCCCACTTCTTCAGCAAGTCAGGGAGGCGCTGCATGGAGACACTGATTGAGAGACGTGGCATGCTCAAATATCCACAGGGTAGGAACCTATGGATTTTCGGAAGGTGGGGAGCATGTCATCTTATTTAGAGGACGTACCATGGTACCAGTGTCACATTAGGACAAAGTGTTTAGGAAGCTCCACACTTTTCCTATAGAGGTACATCCAAGAGTGGTGAAAATATACCAGGACCTTTAACGACAGAAATGGTGGACTGGTATGTAGAAGGCAGTAGAAGAGTTTGCCTCACGATGCCTCCCTTGTCAGCAAGTGAAGGCGGAGCACCATGTACCAGAAGGCTTTGTTCTTCTTTTAGGTGTCCTAGAGTTGAAGTGGGATTGGATATCCATGGACATCGTGATGGGCCTTCCACGTACATCCATGGGTCATGACTCGATTTGGGTGATTGTCAACCAGCTCCCCAAGTCGTCCCACTTCTAACCGATCAGAGAGAAGGGTTTTGTAGAGAGCTAGGGAAGCATTTATGTGGAGGAGATTGTGCGACTACATTGAGTACCTTTATCTATTGTCTCTAATAGTGACACACGCTTTACTTTCCGGCTATGGAAGTGTTTTCCAGAAGCATTCAGGACGTAGCTTCATCTGAGCACCTCCTTCCATCCTCAGACAGATGGCCGGACTGAGAGGACCATTCAGACCCTCGAGGACATGTTGCATGCTTCTGTCCTCAAATTCGGTCATAGTTGGGTGGATCAATTACCTTTGGAGGAGTTTTACTACAACAACAACTATCACTCCACCATCGGGATGACAACTTTCGAGGTAATATATCGACGACCTTGCAAATCACCATTTATCTTGACAGACCTTGTGGAGTCAAAACTTGTGGGACCATAGATGGTACAAGCTACCACGGAGAAGGTGCAGATCATCCTTGAGTAGATGAAGATTCCATAAAAAATGTATATGTCGAATGCCGACAGGAGACGAGACCTCTGGTGTTCTAGGATGGAGACCATGTCTTTCTATGGGTGTCACCATGATGAGGTCTACAGATATTTGGCCGAGGCCACAAGTGATCTGCAAGATTTATCTGACCTTTCCAGGTCCTCAGTAGAGTAGGTGAGGTGTCTTTCTGCCTGGCTCTTCCACCTCAGTAGCTCCGGGTGCACGATGGCTTCCATGTATCTCAGCTGAGGAGATACGTGCATGATCCATCTAACATCATCGACCATGTAGAGCTGGACATTGACAATGGTGTGACTTTAATGGGGGTTCTAGTGTAGACTGATGATCGAAAAGAGCGGTTCCTACGTGAATGATCAATACCTCTGGTGCATGTTCACTGGAAGAATGGGAACCTGCAGGATAGCAAATGGTAGCAGGAGGCTCAAATGCATGCTCAGTACCCCCAATTGTTTTCGTAGTTCGAGTTATAGCTTATGGAGATGGGAAGCCCTAATGTGGGGAGAATGTGAGGACCTGGGATTTCTGTTGAATTTTTTTTCATAAATACATGTGAATTTTATGAGTCTTTGAAAATATACGGCACCTCATTCTGAGGCCCGGTGTGCCCAGAATCAATTTATGAAGTTTTGTTATAGTATGTTCTGTAATCGTACGAGCCAGATTTTATAACTTTTGAAGCTGTGCTCAGAATTGAAATATGAGGGCACCATTTAACTCGCAATGCCGATATTAACATATGAAGACATTCACTTTGATAGAAGTTACTTGTGGATAGAAGATAGTTTTTGGGTTTTCATTAAAAAAATTATAAAATAATGTGAGCTACACTCTATTTCATTGAGCCGTCATTGGAGTTTTGGTGGTTAAAATCTCTTCAAGGGAGTTGTTGGTGGGACCACCATATCATATCCTCCCATAAGAGGATATGGTTGTGGGACCCACCTGAAATCAACCTCCCATGTGAGGATAAATGAGGTAGAGACCACCCAGGATCTTAACCCCTTAAACACACCGTTAACGTGGAGAAAACTCTTAAGCTACACAAAAAATTTAGGGGATCCTCTTCACTTCCCCAGGCATTTAATTTTGCTAATCCTCTTCAATTAAATGGGATCCTACCTAATTAATTACTATTTTTTGAATTGGTGAAACTCCCCAATTAATATGTTCTAACTCAAGTGAATTAATTAGGAGGAGCCTTTTTAATTTTAATTCAACCTTTTGAATTTGTGCCAAAAAAATAATAGATTATGTAATCTATTATTTGGCACAACGAACGAAAACTTCATCTTCTTCCCATGACTTCACCTTTGACGACCGCTGATTAAAGGTAGAGGTATGTTTTTTAGTAATTTTCCAATTCTTATTGTCACCTTCAGTTGGAATGGAATCATTGTATAGATATTAAATAACCATTGAAAAGCATCTTCTTAATTCTTGATGAGATGATTGCTACCAAACTAAACACGGAGGGTGCAGGTCGAACCAACCTGACCTGACCCCTCCACTGTTCTTGTTGGTGTTGATTTTTTGCGAGGTGATGATAGCGGTGGAAGACAAAGGATGCGCTACCAACGGACTCCGTGAATCGTGCCGACCCTATGAAGCCTTACACCACCGATGGGCACACAGGCCACCCGGCCGCACCGCCGTCGGGCAAACCGGCCACCTGACCACACCAATACCGGCCGAACCAGCTGGCCCGCGGCCTTCCGTGCGCCCCACCGTCTTTCATACGACCTGGCCAACACCCTCTCTACCGCCCTCCGACCTTCCCAGGCCGCAACCTGGCCTGCCCGACTACCCCGCCGGCCTGCCCAGGCCCCCACCCTGCCTGACCGGCCGCCCCACCAGCCTACCTAGGCCGCACCCTGTATCATGGCAAGACATGCTGGGCCATGCAGACATCCTTATCATGGCCCAAAATGTCCCTCACGGCATCACTGGATGATCTTGATCGACCTTCTTGGTCGAGTCACCCGAGCCGTGCCCCTCACAGCGCTGGTTGAACAGGCCCCGACCTCCAGGACGAGCCGCCTATGCAGAAACCTCCAGGCCAAATAGCCCCCGAAGTCTGCTGGGCCGGGCCCAGTGGACCGGGCCTAACCTAGTTCTCTGACCTGCCCAACGGGCTGGGTCGATCCAGACCAGTTTGGCTCAGAATGGGTTAGGCTGACTCAGTCTGACCGGGTCAGACCGGACCCAAGCCCACTACTGACTGTTACTTTCTTTTCCATATCATTGGAACCAGATGTCTGTTTCAAGAACCGTCAATGGCACTGGTATTTGTGGAATGCAACAATCCCATTTAGAACACCCCAATGGAGTTCATGGTATATTTGATATATGGTCATGTTGGATCGTACATGAATCCAACCAAGTCCTCGAGACTAAAAGGCTAATATCTCATTGACCGAGCATCCAATCGATGTGTCGTCTGTTGCATTGATGCCCCTATGAGTAGTTTGAACTTTGAGATACTTCTACATGGAAATTCATGATAGTGGGAGTATTGAACTATAGCTCGTATATTGAACCCTCCCTGAGGTGAACGAGTGGAATACGGAGACCTAGTAGCTAGATTAGACCTGACCACTGGTTGATCGATTCGACTCGGAGTGATTCGACTAGCCCAGTGGGGAGTTCCTTGTTGCGGAGACAGACCGATGATGGAGGAACGCCTGGTAGTTAGTGGAAGTCCCACAGTAGGGAATGCCTCTGTGTGAGCACAACAGACCCACGATACTTTACAAAAGGAGTACCTCAACATTCCATGGTTTGTGGGATGCAACATGGTGTCGCGGCATGCCCACTGTACTCAACATAGGTGGATTTATCCAGCAGCCATGGTTTCTCTATTATGAAAAAAACCCTGGTCGAGATGAGTCAGTAACTTTTCAGATTACGTCATGTTTGAGACATATTACATGATAACTTTTTTATATGTATGGGCTTAAACCTAGGTGTGGTTATCTGTTAATTTTATATTTTTTGGTTTATCCTTGTGGGATTTGGTGAGACCTTGAGGGTCTTGGGGTCCCTACTGAGTATCATTATACTCACCCCTACAGAGGCTATGCCCGCACCTCATTGTGTTGGATGTATACGACAGGCAACGCTGACTGAGGCTAAGTGTATGAGGATTGGACGGTACCTGGAGGTGGACCACACGACATGATGGTACACAGAGGAGACAGATGGATGTGGAGTCCTGTGGAGGATATCTGTACCTACCCTTTAGGTAGGATTTATTGGAGGAAGATCCAGTAGTAGTATCACCTTTCTTCTGTTGTACATGTTTTCCTTGTACATCCAGTTTCCTTGTACTTTACAGTTGGGCTTTTATTTCCGCCCCTTAACTTTTTGGCCCATCTTTTGTATACAGTTTTATTTAGTGTATTGATTCCATCTACTTTGTTGTGTGTGTTTATAATTTGTAAGTGCAATGCCTTCCCAGTTTCAAGGATTTATGACTTTTGTACTAGCCGCAAGCCCCTGGTCTATGGAAGGCGGGATTGGGGTAGTCATGACACGGGCCACGGGGGATGGGTCGTGAAAAAAATTATTTTTTTATTAGTTCATTATTACATATTTATCGACCCTGCTAAAAATATTGTTATTGTAAAAATTATATATATTTTTAATTCACTTAAAACCTGAAGTATTTCAAAAAACTAACATGAATATCCATTAACGAATAAAATAACTTTTTTAAATAATAATGGTCATTCATATAATATAATCCTTCAATAAATTTATTTTTAATTATAAATTTAAATATTATGATATTTATGAAATACATAAAAATATAATTTATTAATAATGTTCAAAAGATTATTTTCGTAATTAGTCTTGATTTTTTCATATGGGATCATAAAATTAATATTTTAATAAATTTTACATGGTAGATATTTGTTTATTATATTATATTTTTTTATTCCAAATCATTATTACGAGAGTCAGGAAACGATTACCGACTATCATGTTACTATTCATATCATTAACGTTACTATTCCAACAGTCACATTATAATTTGAATTGTAAAATTACAATACCTACAGTAACATTACTTTTCCAATGGTCGTATAACATCTTATAAAAACATCTTTATTCCATTATAATACATTAAATTTACATTCCTCAATTATTCTAAATTCTCAATTACTAAAATGAAGAATGTTTTATAAATTGTTTGTTTCATTTCCATAGTGTTTTTTCTGTGAGTGATTATTATAGTAGTTAGTGGTGATACAAATGTTTTCACTATAGTTTTAAATTTTTCCCTAATTTTTATATTTTTAATTTCCATGGGATTATTTGTCGAAAAATGAAATAATCTCCATTAATGAAATGACATTCGGATTCAATATGGGTTGATTGTGTATAATACTATACAATATAACATAAAAATAAAATTTTTTATAAAAAATGTCATTTATAAATTGTGTAAAGATACATGAATAACCACTAGGAAATAAATTCCCAGAGATCCAAACAATAACATACTCCCCAAGTCAGAGTGATACAAAAATTAGAAGAACAACTAAAAACAATGCACTCTAGGACTCTATAATGCATCTTACAATCCAAAATGATGCCTCACATTGCACTATAAATCCACAAAATTGAACAGTAATATATTCTCTAATTGAACTCATTAAATAAAAACAATGGATAGAAATATAGATACACCAATTAGATGAAAATTTAACTCAATATATCATCAACAATTCTATTTTCCGCTCTTACACCTCTTGTCACAAAAAACATAATGGAAGGTATCAGGGAAAACTAATCCATCCAAAAATAGATATAAATAACAATTAATAATGTATTGAAATACATTTATTGATCTTGGAATGTATTAATTTTTATATATAGTCACTAATAAACATCACTATTAAAAAGTTTGTTGTAAAAAACTAATCATGAGTAATAAAACAATTTGAATAAAATAAAATATTAATAACAGATATATTATTTATTAATTTCTAAAAATTACATTTCTAAATTGATATTGGTATGGAAGAACTTATTTAATATGTTCACAATATTTATTTTTCATGTATTTGGTTGTATTAAATTTATTGAATTCAATAATAAATGTAACACTCTTATCTAAATTTTCATTTATTGAGTTATTTATCAATGTCACCCTTTTTTATCACGATAAGAGTGGAGATAACTGAATGATAACTTTTTATCATGATATTCAAGATAATTAATTAATTTATAGAAACATATAATATTATATCATTTAAAATTTTTTATTTGAAAGATAAAAATGTTTTATTTTATTTTGATAACTATAACACTCGTTCATTATGTTAAAACCATAGATAATGGTATTGTAAGTTATATTTTTCATTTCATACAACTAGTGAATTTACATAGAACTTTTTTATTTCTCACTGAGGGAATGGAATTATAGATTCAAATACTAATCCATAATTATTTTTCCCCCAAAATGGCCAAAATTATTATGAATAATTCCTCTTTTCTTAAACAATGATTTTTTATCCATTTTTAATTTTACCATATAAAAAAATTCAAGTTCATATTTATTAATGTAATTTATTTTAAGTCCCTTGAAATTCCAGTTAAAATTCAATTATTAAATAAATTATATTTTATTAAAAAATTTCATTATGTGATATTTGAACAAAATTATGTTAATATAATAAAATACATTTCCTTTTTTGGCCTTTTATTTTATTATAAACATAAAATTTACATGAGATAATACTATTGGTATTTTTGAAGGATATATTATTGGAATTTATTTTTCAAAAGATATTTTTTAAAAAAATTCCATATTTCATTTCTGAATTCAAATTTTTAAATTTTACCACATCATCAAAATTTAATAATAATATAAATTTTTTTATTATCAATAATTTTGATATGATATTTGATTATATTATCCAATATATAAAACCATGAGATAATATTTTTTTCATTGTTAGGGTTACAATGTTAATGAAACTTTTTTAAATTTGTTTTTTAGGTTTTTTTTGCATTTTATTTTGGAAAAAAATTGGATCGTGTCCCATAACATCATCTTTTTTGGATTATGATAAAAAATGGGTTCAAAAATAAAATTTCATTATATGTTAAAACATTATCTGTCCATGAATAATATTAATTTCTCAGAAGCCAAATTTTCATGATGGAAAATGGGTTTTGAAATGAACTTATTTTATACGGATTTCAAAATGAAAATGTGGGTTTTAATATTATTTTATTAAATTTTTTTAATGATCGTAGAAAGTTGTTTTTCCTTTTGGTAAATAATATTATTTATATTTATGTTAATCATGGGTTACATTCACATTCTACTCTATCCATTTATCATCTATATGTATTTTGGAGTATTTTCGGAGAGTTTTCCATTAATCCAATATCATTTAAATGGTTAATTATGTTATTTTTCATGATATAATATTTATATGTTGAAATGAAAAATATATTTTTTTTGTAATCATTAGGTGAAGGAATGGTATTATATAACCTTTAATTGCATTGGGAGATTAATTAAATATCATTATATAATAAACTTAAGTCAAGAGGGATGATTGATCTAATTTGAGAAAACATTTCTTAAGATACATTATGTTTGGGATACCTATTGTGACGCCTGATCCTATAACACCATATTCATTTAATAAAAAAATATTTGATAGCATATACACCACACAAGACCAACTATAAATTAAAAATTAAATATTAAAATTTAAATATGACCATTATAACGTAGTTGATGAATTGGTAATTTTGAAAACGATTAAATAAATTTTGATAAATATTTAAAAGACATACATAAGTAAATATATTCAATTATTATTTTAAAAAAAGAAGTTCATTTTTATTAAAGTAACACAATTCATTAAAATTTAGTTTTCCCCATAAAATTCTATAATTTAATTATTCTGTGAATATTATAAATAAAATTTGGATCAATTAAAATTTATAATTTAAAAAAATGATATAATTTTCAAAATTATGATGTTAATAAAATTTTACAGTATTATTTTGATAAAATTTATAAATATATTTATTTTTAATTAATAGTGAAAATAATTTTATTTTTACAGACTTATTATATAATTCATGAATTAAATAAGGGAAATTTATCATTAAATTTGATTTCAATGTGTTTTTTTGTTTATATTAAATTAATTTCTTTAAAATATTTTTATTTAATATTAAAAAATTCATCCAATATTTGATTTAATGAGGCTAATATCTGGTACACAATTTCTATTTATTTTTGGACATTTTTATTTTGAAATATTGTAAAAAAAATTATAATGTTAAAGTTATATCCAGTAAATATTGTTAAAAATAATGTTATAAGATCTCAAAATCAACCCAAACTATTTTTATATTTTATTTAATTTTTATATTCCATTTATAATAATATATAAATAAATATCATGGGATTTAAAACTATTTGTAATTGGTTTTTATCTATATAATATTTATGTAAATGATAATATAAAAAATTTAAATTTCATTTATTTAATACATTTATTATATTTATACTTGGATAAAAAAATATTTTAGTTGATAAATGGAAATTTTAATTATTATTGTTTTTTCTTATTATGTAAATTAATTTATAAATTTTTTTGATGTAATAATAATCTTATATTCTAATTCGACACTTATATGATGCATCTCAAATAAAAAAAAATTTAAAATGAATTTAATAACTATAAATTCAATATATTGTAGTTAGATAATGTGCCCCACAAATATATTCACTACATATAACAAGATATAGATGCTTTACTAGATTATATTTTAATTTCATTGAGATTATGAAAATTGCAAAACAGAAACTCTCCAAATCGTTCTTAAATTGAAAATGCTTCAATTTTATTAAAAGTACATTTTAATATATAATTTGAAAATCATTAAATTATTTAATGATTAGAATTAGGGTTATAAATGATCTCAAATATCATGCCTTTTCCATTTATGAGCCAAATGGTAACTTATAAAAAAATAATAACAAATTAAATTTAAAAATATCATAACCACGGTTGATGATAATTTTTTTTAATGGGATAAACCGAATTTTTAGGGATTAAAAATGATATCTAAATAATTAAAATCTAATTTTATGAATTTTTAAAAACATATCATTCTTATATTCAAATAAAATTTATTTTTGGATCCATTGGACATGATTTAGTAATATATTATACTATAAAATTTATAGTAATTAAAAAATTCACATTGTAGAAATTTTATAATAAACATTACATAAAAAAAGATTTATAATTTAAAAAAAATCTAATTGTTATTTTTGTGAATGGTATATGGTTGATAATTTAATAAATGGTATATTTAATGGTTACTCATGTTTTTAGAAATAATTTATTCCATCATCAAATTAAAATATCCCTCTATGAATACCATAACATGTTATAGATGTCTCTGTTTTTTTATAATATTAACCTTATGAGGTTTAAAGTGTTCTAAAAGGAGGTTTTCTAAATAAGAAATATAACATTTACCCGAATAATATGTTTTTGATATTTCACATACCAACTGAAAATATTTTTAATATTTACGTGATAAAAAATGAAATATATTATATATAATTATATGTTTTTCTATTAATGTGATTACATATATCCATATAATTCTTCTATTAAAATTAAAATTAACCCACTATTTCTATATACAATAAACTACCACCTCAAGAAATATAGTTATTTGTTTTCAATCACTACTTATCCTAATTGATTATAATATTGAACTTATTATATATATATATAATATTAAGGAGATAATTATAATTCTATAATTAAAATATATAATAACTGTACATAGATTTAAATGTACAGTAGTTTATTATTTGATAGAAATGTATCCATACATGTAGTGTAATGCTAAGTGCATAGGAAAGTCATAATGTACATAGGAATTGGTAGAAATACACACTAAGTGCCAGGGAAGCATCTACACAATTTTTTCCATAATAGAAACACTGTGTATTGGGGAAAAATTCATTCCATTTGTGTTTAAAATACATGTAGTGTCGTTATTTTTGAGACACACCATTTTACCCAAGAGTAACATAATTTACTCTATTAGGGACATGCTCGAGTCCTCTTTATTCTTAGATCGGATTCAGTTTGTCCTTCTGTGAGCCTCCATTGACCAATATAAGTTGTGAATGTTCCCTTTTTTGATTCATATGATGGTTTGGTGATGAATCAAATCCTCTTACTAGGGTGGTGACCAATGTAAAATTTCTTTAGTATTGGGGTAGTGTGTATATGTTACCTTATTGTTGAGTGGGTATCCTTAGTCTTCTTCTGCATGTGTTAGTATGGCATATTGTCGTGAGCATCAATCCTCATTACAGTAAGTGAAACAGATCATGTATCCCGTCGACTGGGCCAATGGGATCCTCATTTCTTCTGTATTTTAACAAGGTATGGTTTGAGAAATATTCATGAGTAACACTTAAATGGGCATCAACACCCTATATAAAAGGATAAATAAACTAATTATATGTTTCTACCTAGGGATTTCAAGGTATCGACCTTCTATTTTTGTATCAATATCACAACATTCTAATGGGTTATTAGTACGATGGAGTGGTTATTTCAGATTAAAAATATTGGTATTATTAATATGTGTTAATTTTATCCCCATATGAATATGACTTGTGGGATGTGTGACATTAGTGTATGTGTAGCTCAGAGATCAGTTCCCCCTGAATTAGAATTACCATGAAACCTTGAGTGAAACTATGGATTGAAGTGGTAGTGAGATTTCATGTGTTAAATTATTTTATGATAATATATTGGATGTCCTTGGTTTTCATTAACTCTAATAATTTTTTAAAATAACATTCATGATGAAAATATTACACATGATGCTCTATTTTTGGTGTTTTTAGCTTTTCCTACTAGATATTAGTATACTCACCCATGTATGGGATCTGACAATAAATTTCATAACTAATGAATATGTCATTAAATATATTGGTGTCCATGGAGTAATATGATCATATCAATCATATAAATTTCTTGACTGATAGTGGTATATACATGTCATTCTTTTGATAAAAGTCACATCCTTTTGAGTGGGTTAGACATCATTTTATATTTTTGGGTTGGTTTTTGTTTTAAACTTTTTATGTTTTCCATATCATTATATCATACATTTATTATAATATTATAAATGTATTCATTCATTTTTATTATTTTTCAATTTTCAACAATTTATGATCTAGGAGACGTGTGATTATGTGTTGGTAAATTAGGCAAATTCCACCAATGTGTGTGATAATCCAACTCAGCACTGGTCTCTAGAACCTGTCCTATTATCGGAAGTCTAATGATAGTTCTGGCTCATTCCCCCTTAGGTTGGGTCATGACATATGAATCATAAATTTCTTATGAATTAATTTTCATTTATTAGGGTATGAGAAGCCTAAAGTCTATGATACAGTGAAGGGGTGGTGTTTCATTTGATGATTTTCATTTCATTTTCTATATTTTGGTATATAATTAGAGGTAATTAATGGGTGTGGTATTATGTTTCATAGTTGGTTTTTTAATTTAGTATATGATTTTGAAGAAAGTGGTGAATAAAAATTTATATTATGGGTGGATTTGGAATGGAGCTAGAGTCATATACATATACCTGATGTGCAAAAAAATCATATACATCATAGGAGACTACCACAAGAGTTCTTGTGGATACCACCTGAATAATGGTGGGTTCTAGGTAGTCTGTTTATTAAAATATACTTTTTGAATTAAAAACATTAACACCTCATTAATAAGACTGAAATGCTAATTTCTATCTCTACACTCTTACTAGTGAAAGCCTATTATTTAGTCATCTTACCCTTTAATTTATTTACTATTTCAAGGTACATGATGACATATTATTATATATATATTATGTAGGACCATTCCCTCAAAAATCATCTTCACTATTATTCATTTTTAATCAAATTTTTATATATTTTACTTGAAAATTTTATTTTTTATTTTAATATTGATGTTGGAATTATGTTATACACATGAGAATTGTCGTATCATTATTAATTGTATATACATTAAGTTGGTAATATTTTTTTCATCCCAATATTTTATAATGAATTTATTTCATGGTTTATCTTTGGTATTTTATGGGTTTTTGGTGATGTTGTGGGATATTTTTAGTTTTTGAAACATGGGAATTCAGTCATTTTGGCATTGAATGATATTTATGCCTATCCATTAGGATTTATTTGTAGTTTTTTTATTATATAATGAAATTTAATTTGATATTATAGATCAATTATTAGGAGATCTATTTTAATATATTTATGATCCAAATATTATTGTGTGAGAGAAGACTCATCAAGTCGACACTAATGGTCGGTGGCCTAAAACATATTTGTTATTAAACTGTTATTCTTGTTAAATAACTACATTTTAAACACTAAAATTAATAATTTTACATATATTATTTATTTGGAATAGTAAGGAATAAAATTCCAGTAGTATTTTTATATGATAACTAATTTTTTTCAATTGTTTCATATATATATATGTAACGATATTCATTTCACATTTAATAGTTCAGGATTTTGATAAATTTAGTTTTGTCTCTTTAATTCAATGAAATATAATTTTATTTCCGAAACAAATGTTTTCTTATATGACATTTTTGTTTTAGATGTAGATATTTTTTACAAAAAATATTTTCATAAAGGTTCTATTTTTGAACAAACTAGACTGAGTCATATTGAAAAATCACCAAATGTATCTGCCAACCATTGTTGAAGTGAATTTCTGACTAAAAAAATTTGTATATAGGCTCATTAGATTTCAAAAAATTTATATGGTAATGATTTTAATGTTATTTTATAAAATGAATGTAGTTTGTCTTTATAAAAAAATATCATGGTTTGTTTATACATTAGACTTTTATGAAATTAAAATAAATATTTAAAAATAAATAACCTTACTATATGATGAATATGAAATATATAGTAAAATAATCAATTTTTAGGGAAATATTTAGCAACATCTATAAAACATTACACAGTTTTACAAAAATGACACTTATAATATAAGGAACCACCAACCTAGATTGGCTTATATATGAATGTCCCAAAATACAATCAAGCAAGACCCTGATAACAATATGAACATCACAACATGACCCCTAGTCACTCAGCATATACATATAATAAATAAATATAAGTAATAATAAAATCAAATTGGACATCAGATTATAGAAACCTATAGGGACCATATAGTTTCACACAAAAATTCATGTGTGTATTTTTGAGGAGAGAACTGTAGTCAAAGTAGAATTTCACCCAAAAGACTATAAAAATTATTTATTTATAGAACATATTATATATAATATTTTCATCTTCACCAAGAATATATTATTTTAAAATAATAATTATTACATGAATAACTATTATGCTATGATTTTATTGAAAACACCTTACTAATTATTTTGGGTTAAACACTATAAGTACATATCTTTAAAATAATAACATTAAAAATTCCCAATGACATCTAAAATTATCTTAAAATAACAAATTAACAAACTATTTTTATAAATAATGGGGTGTAACATCTACATTATGTACCGACAATACTTAGAAAACTAAATGTGGTACACTCTTAATAATTTTATAGAAATAAAAATAATTTCTGATGTTTTAAAACGTTTCACAAAATTCTTTCTTAAACAAGAGAAAAATAACATTGATCCATAATGTAAATTTTTGAATAACATTAAAATATCCTCATCATATAAAATAATCATTTTATAAATAAGTGACAATAATTTAAATAGTGGAACTAGTCCCCTATGAAATCATTGGGATGAAGAGATAATGTGCAACATTGTAATCCCATAATAGAATCATTAATATGGTGTATGTGTCTTGAAAATATTTAATCAAAATTTGAGATAATATTAGAAATATATAAGTGGAATAAAATATAAAGGATATGTTTAATTATTTATGTATATAAAAAACTAAATCCCTATCATAAATGAATCTCAGCATATAGGAATAATTGGTAACATGGAGACATGAGCCAATGTATAACATATGTGTTATAGCTAACTAGATCATTAAATTATATATAATGAGTTACAATGATATAATAAAATATGATTTTAGTCATGAAGAAATATATTTTCATTATATTGATTCTTTTTAACACCCCATGCTTCCATGGTGTGTTTCTTTTTAAATAATTAATTAGCTTGCTTTCCACGCAACACCGAGTTCGAGCACGACATGATATATCAAACTAGACATTTAAAAGTTGTTTATAAATATTATTAACCAATTTATAAATTTATAAATTTATGTTTTCAAAATAGGTTTAATTTTTGAATTTGGAATATAAATATTAATTTACATTAAAATTCTGGTAGTTTTTTAAAATATACAATTTTTAATGAATAGTAAAAAAATATAGCCTTAATGTTAAAAAAGTTATTTATTTAAATAATTAGTTTTCATGAAATTGATCATAATGTCACAATAGATAAATATTATTTATATTAATAAATTATAGTTTATTAGAATGAATTTTAAAATAGAAATTGGAATGTAAATTTATTGATCTTTTGAATGTCTTTTTACCCACTCCCCCAAGATCTCTATGATTAAAAATCTAATTAATTTCCCTATTTCATTGAATTTCATTTTAAAAAATAAATATAAAATGAAAAAATGCCAATAAAATTTTTGAACTCATACGATTACCTTGTTTTTTTGTTAATAGTAACTGTAGTAAATTTTTTTTACCACGGTTAAGGGTAAATTGGAAAACTAAATGTAAAAATAATATTATAAAATTACTTTAATATATTTCAAAAATCACATTGAATGACTAAATTAGACCCATATAACCTTTATTTATAAATGGAATCATTTAATGTATTTTTTTCATGAATTTTACATAGATATTATAAATATCAATGAATGTGAAAAAATGAGACACTCTCATTTTATATAAGTATAATAATTTTAATATAGTGATAACGAAGAGATAAAATAGATTATAAATCATATATAGAAATATAAAATCATTACCTACACCATATTATTATTTTTATAAATTTTATGGATTATATAATTACCATTACAGATGGAACAATAGTGATGAATGGTTTATATTATTAAAAAAACATAACATAAACGTTTTTAAAAATATTAAATTAAATATAATTATAATTAATTTAGGTGATCCAAGAATTTTATATGTGACTATGACAAGTTAATAGTATATAATATGGTTTGGTTCAATGGTTTATTTTTATTTCCATTTTTACTTAACTCATAGTATTGTATAGTGTCAAAATTGACACTAATGATATTTTATAAAAATAACATTTTATTAAGTTATTTTAAACACATAAACATATTTTAAAACAAAAAAGTGACCATTAATATGTATAAAATATCATAGTGTTTCCATTATGGAAAATTGAAAACATATAATTTAATATTTACAACATTTTAGTATTTAAAATATTATTATCAAAAGTGAAATTTCATAGATTAATTAAGGATAAATCAATATGATAATGTTCAAAATAAAATTAAATAATGCCACCATTTTATTAATTTAGAGTATTTTGAAATATAGTCATCTGATCTAGAAAAATATTACATTTGATCTATTTGAAATCAAAAATAATTTTATATTAATTTACTAGTTTTGGAGTTTCCAAAATTGCTCATCCCTTCTATTATAAAAGGTGCCCTCTCATTCTATATTATTCACCCATATAAATTCCTTTAGCATAGCCCAAAAATTAAATTGTCTCCTCGTATATCCCCTAAATTCATTATATTGGCCATTATTTAGCTAAAAATCCTTCCTATGTAGGCATGTTTTAGAAAATTAAAAGTAAACTGTTGAAAAAGAGATAATTGTTTTACTAACTATTTTCATGTAATTTTCTTTGTATTCATCCTTGTCCGATGTGGTTTCCATAATAAAGTAATAACTCCAACATATCTTATATAAAGATATTTTATATGATTATGGTACAACCATATTATTCATTTTACCCATCCTAAAAAACAATATCACTATGTGAGCATATGTACAACCTACTATTTCCACGCTAGGGTGTAAACTGTTTCACATGGATACTTTATATTAAAGGGTATAACGATTAATATAAAGGATTTAAATAAAAAATAATACATGATATTATTTCTATATAATTAAAATTACATTTTAATCCTCAACTCTTATGATTACAAAATGATATCTTCACCCATGCATATGTACGACCTACCGTCTCCACGACACGATAAGATTCACCCTCCATTACAAACAATTGAGAATCACCATAAAAATGTATATATTGAATAAAGATAAAGTATATGAAATAAATATTTATATGTAATAATATATATATATATATATATATATATCATTTTTTTGATAACATTCAATATGATAAGAAAACAGAATCAATCTTCATGCATACATACGACTTAGAGTCATCAAGAACAGTGTGTTCCATTTTATTTATCTATCATTTAAATATATTTATATAATGGATATATATGATATATAAATCATGTTTTAAATTATGTATATATGTAAATTATGATCTATAAAATAATATCATGATTAAGAAGTCAAAACACTTTTGATAAAAAAGCAATTATTTCACGAAATGTTGTTCTAGCTTGTAAATTATAAAAAAAATATTAATATAATGTCATAATTGATTCATATATGATATCAAAAATAGTATTATGAATCCATTAATATTTAATAATATATTTAGAACAATTATTTGCGTTCTTTGGAATTGTAGAAAGATTATCAGGCTTAATTAAAGTAAATTTAAAATATATTTCTATTCAATAAGATAAAAACATATTTCATTAGGTATATTCTTCCATAAACATGTGTGAATAACACCTTATTTCTTTATACTGAATATTAACTTATATTTTCTGGATATATATTTTCCAAAATTATTATTTAATAGATTTATCCTCGATCTAAAGATATAATCTTTTAAGGGAAGTTTCATCTAACATAAAATTTGTGTTAGATAAAATCCACAACCCTAGATATTTTTTGTTTTATGTTTGTAATACCTCCATAATATATGATATGATGAAAAAATTTATCTCCAAGGAATTTAAACACACATTTGAAGATATTAGGCTTATGATTTACATGTTTAATGTTTTATGGGACACATTGAATGTTAAAACAATTTATCCCTCCACCATTATAATTTTATACATTTTATTTTATAGGAATATTTTTTTTACATTAACATATTAAAAAGAAAATTATATTACAATTTTAACTTTCAATAAAAAAATTTCTAAAGGAACATTTTAAGGTTTTATGTAATGGTTAATTACAGAATCTCTTTAACATCAAGGATTTGTTTTACTTAGGATTTTATTAAGAAATATTTATTATACATATCCATGTTTCTTAAAATTGTATTTCAAATACGCTTAATGTTAATTTAAAATATATCATATAAATGTTTACACATGTTCTATGTTATAAAACATATGTTTTTTTCATTTTATTTATATGGTACATTTATTGACATTTTTAAAAATGAATGAAAAAATTGTTTTTAAGTTATACGGCGTTAGCAGCTATTCCAACCGTCATGACACCTTAACATTTTTAGGCTTCCATTAATGGATTACAAAATCATTTTAAATGATAATATTTTATTTATAAATATTATGGAATTATAAATAAATAATTTCAATAAAATAAATATTTCTATATATACATTTGTAATGATTTTATTAAAATAGTTTTGTGTTTATCAATATAATTTATTGGATCTTATGTTTAGTTGAGGTGTATTTCTTAAGATACAACCTAGAATATTGTATTGAAGGGTTTATGGATAGTTTTAATGTGTATGTTACACTTTTATACCATTCATTATTTATGTATAATGTATTAAAATTGTGTAATCTAGTTTTAAAATGGATGTATATGTTTTTTATGCTTTATCCCTTTCATAAAAGGAATGCATTGGACTTTGAATGTGACAAGAGGGGCCTGTTATAGCCCATCGATGCATCGGCAGGTCCCATGAGAAATTATAGTTTGAGGATTTACCTCTTTATGCTTGGTTTCATGTTCGAATCCTTGAAGACATTCTCATGATGTTTGAAATTATGAATTCCCTAATTATGAGATTCATTATTGATATTACATGTTATTTTTATACTAGTCTAATATCCATGTAAATATTTTAATAAAATGTTGTGATTTATTTTTTAAATATTATGTTAAAAAATATGATTAATTGAATTTTGTTAAATGTTTATAATAGTACCTTAAAATATTACCTTTATTTTTGAAGTCTTCTATTGTATTTTTTACCCTTACTGAACATCTGATCTGACCCCTTTCTTATGTTATATTTTCACTAGATGCCCAGAAGTGTTTTATTATTGATATGTAGGGTTAGGCTAATATATTATTGAAATTATAAAAAAATTCCATGTTTTATATTATATTGTGAATTGTAATTAAATGAATATATATGTAATATATTATCGAAAACTACTAAACTACTCGGTTCAATGAGATTTGATTTCTTATAACAATTATATTGTAAGAAAATAATGCACCAGATCCATGCATCTAGGGTCGGTGAGTTAAATTATTCATAAATGAAAATAATTAATCCTCATCTCACAACCAATATCCTATTAAGAAACTATCCATTTTATTAATTGTTTATGAATAAAACAAATTTCTGTTTAGTTTCATAAAGCTAAAACTTATCAACATGACATGAAACAAGAACAAAAAAACAAGGGTTTAATTTATTAAAGGAAACTTGTATAATAGTCTTCTATTTAATCAATTAGAACATACATTGAAATTAATGTAACATATCATTATTTTAAAAATAATCAATGTTGAATGGTATAAAATATAAAATATATTATCCTATGATTCATTTGAAATTATCTTCCCGTTAGATTAAAAATAATCCCTATAAAACTAATTTTTTTTCCCTGAAATCCAAACAACGATATACAACCACATTCATTTTAAAGTTATACTAAACGAAACCTCCATTATAATTATAAACAAATGGGATGTTGAGACCGTGTTTTTGAAATAATTAAGCTTAATTTAAAAGGAAAATGAGTTTATACCAATAATAATAATATATTAGGACTTTTTCCTAAAGTAATGTTAATTATATATATTTATAACATATAGAGAAATATTTTATGAATATACAAGAATTTAAAGATATGTGAAATATTTTTTTTAATAACAATTTCATCCTCAATCAAGACAAAACTACTCTATATAAATAGTGGAACCTCAAATTAATAGGGGAAGAAACACTATAACCCATAGATATCCTAAACATTATGATTAGAAAATAAAAAATACTAAATTATATCAATACAATTAGGGTTTTTATGATGAAAAACTGGGAAATCAGTATTTAGGATATGAAAATAATAATAAATGAGAATGAGATCTTTTCCAAGAAACAATTCATGAAATTTAATGATAATAACCCATTAATTAAATGAGAAGAATTAGATTAGAAACATTAATCCCCACTAAGGCCCAGAAAACAAAAACTACAATAGTATATGACAAAATTATTTTAAATCCAAAAGGGGTAGGAAGTTTAATTCATGATATAATGTTATACGTAGTCATAATGGTTTGATTGAAGAGTTTACGAAACAATGTCTTAACCATGGGTCATTTAATTTAATTATGCTACACCAATCATAATAATAGGTATAATGGTTTGTAAAACCATATAAACATCATGAATGACTTTCCCCAAAATATTTTTTCGCCATGGCTTGTCCTATATAGATTAAAAAACCATGGACAATATGTACATAAACCACCATAAACTCCTCCAACTCCAGAATAGTCTAGATTTAGGGTTATAACTATCCATGTGATAAAAATAAACTAAGAAATTATATATCATTTCCCAAAATATTGAACAGAAAATTCCTCTTTATCTTAAAGAAAATAAAAAATAAACCCTATTTTTATAACATTTTTTAAAACAGTAACTTGGGACATGACAGGTAATATTCATTTGGATATTATTTTTGTAATTAAATCTTGACCTACAAAATAACATTTGTTTGAAGCGTAATAAAATTAGAATGAACTCTATGAATTTTCCCATTATCCAGTGTTTTTTATAGTTATAATATATAGAAAGCATAACATTTATATTTATTATAACAAAATGGAAATAACAGATATGATGTAAAAAGGATTGAATGGTAATTCATGTAATGATAATTATCCAAAAAATGATATAATATGTTTGTGCTGATATGGTGGAACAGTTTACGTGCTTTGAACTGGTGATTCAGAAAAATTATTCAATTGATTCTAATATTAAATAACCATGAAATATTATAACTACCAAGGTTTTGATATGTTTTACTGATCGTGATTTTTTATTTAAAATATTTTTTTCATATTTTTTACTTCTAAAAATTCAATATATTAATTAGAATATAAAAAAAATCTTGATATAAATTAAAATATTTTATTAATATATGGTTTTATAATTTAATGATAAAGTAAAATATTTCATGTGCTGGGTTTAAATATTTTAGTGAATCATGATCCGCAGGATTGTTGTAATAAATATTTGTGTACATTATTATATATAAATTTATAGTTCAATACATTCAATTGATTCTCCAATATCAAACATTAGTATGACCTTTATAATATTCATTTATATTACTCATATCACGTTAAATCAGATAGTTATTTGAAGAGAATTATTTTATTTTACTTATACCTAGAATATAATGGAAGATGACCTGTGAATACCCAATATTTTATGTTGAACATGATTATAATGTTTGATTTCCACATTATATCACTATATTCCTTGAGTCATCTATGACATTCCCCATTCCACCAGTTCATATTGGTAGAAAAACAAGAGGATGATAGATGGGTTCTAGAACTCTCTTGGTGATGATGACTGGATCCACTATACTTATCCATGATGTAATTTTCCCTTAATTTGGAGTTCTTTGTACATTATTTTGAGGGGGGATTTCCTCCTCCCTCATCTGATTTCATGGAAAACCATTCAGTATATGATAAACATTAAGGGATCACAAAAGATGATGAGAAATTCATGATATATTATTTCATATCTAAAGGACTTATCTCCAGAAAAAAATCATTAAAGGTATGGTTATTTATATTAATGGAAATGAAGACGATATTGATGATAGATTTTTATATATATCAATTTTTAATTCCTACTAGAATGGAAAATATGTTTATAATAAATTTATTAAAGGTAGTTGATATTATGAACTTATTCATTTTGGTTTGGTGTTTCTTAGAATACAAATGTATTCTATTTGGGTTGGTTTTTTCCATATTATATTCCTAAATTATGAGGTCAAACATAGAGCTTGAGGGATTAGTTCCATTTCAATAACACTGGGAAAGGTCACAATCCTAGTCTAGGACTTATGATTCAAACCATCATTTATCATGAACACCCGAGGTCATGTATGTTTAGATTTGTTTATCTGAAATGTATTTTATTGAGTCATCATTTCATTATATTACAATTTGTGTGGGTATTCCAAAAAAATATGGATAATATCATAGGACTAGATTAGTTTAGTAAATGATTTTAATATTAGTTGAAATTGATAACAATATTACTATATCCCACTATTTTTTACTTTTTAAATTCTAAGATGACATTAATATAATTTTTATGTATTAAAAATTGCATCTATTTTTTATGATTAATCATTCTATTGGAAAATTTCAATCATGTTTTCATCAAAATGGCATCTGTTCATTTTGTTTTTCTAAGGGTAATATCTATCAAGTATGTTTTAATTTAAAAATATAAATTTTAGGGATGTATCCTTCTCCTATAATAATAAATGGAATATATATAAAATCATAGCGACTTGTTGTTGTATTTTTTAGATGTGTAGAAATTTTTTAGGACAATGATGTAATAAAACCCTGAGATTTTGAGAATTATTTTTTTAGAATTAATTGGATGTTACAATGTTTCTCATTTCACAAGAAAATAGAAATAGTTACATATATATATATATATACTAATTTTAATATTTATTTCACATGAAACACCAACTTGGCTTGCACAACATGCAATACAAACACGACTTATGCTATTAGCAACACCAACTTGGCGTTTGAGGCACAAAACACTATGGTTTTATGAAACATCTCTCTTTTTTTAATTTTTTAAATAATCATAAATTTTCTGTTAAAATAAGTAATATCTTTTTAATATATATTTTTGTTATATATAAATAAATTATATTAATAATTGATGATAATATTTTTGGTAATGTCCTTTTTTGTTAAAAATATTTTTTTGTTGAATGAAAAGATTTAAAAAATAATTTAAATTTTAGGAAAAAATAGAAGTTTAATTGGAAAAAATAAATATAATTTTTTATTTCAGATGAATAAAATTATCCTGGGGTGAATTTTTTTGGATTTTAATGTAAAACTTATTTTATTAGTGAATAGTGGAATATACTGCTTTTTAGTTATGTTTTATTATTATTAACTATTAAGTATAAATGAAATTTTAATTTATTTTTAACATAAATTTAGAGAAATACTTCTCATAATAATTCATATTAATCAATTATTCTTTGATAATAAATATAAAAGTTTAACAAACATTTGAACTTTTTCCTATTTTAAAACCCCGTTATTTCATCCCATCTGCAGGATTAGAACTAATCGTAATTTTTCAGCATCTATGAAGTGAATTTAAAAAATACTACACAACCCATTATATTCAGTATAATATTCATAGTCTAAAGGTAACATGTTAATTTTATAAAAAAAATTATTAGTTAAAGTGATTAAAATTAATCACAGCAATTAAGGTTAATTAATTGATAACCATAAAATTAAGGTCCCAAATGACATAAAAAACTTTTATAATAGCCATTGAATGTCCATATATCATAAATAAAACAATAATTATTGATTTTTTTTGGGGTTTTAGTTCATTTATATTTATTTACTTGTGAACACCTAATTTGATTTTAATAATTTCTTGTGAGTACTTCATGTTCCCCATAAAAGGAAACCACCTCTACACATTCCTCACACATTTCAAAACATTTTACATCATCCAATATCTGACCATGTAACATCTCAAAAATCATACCTCAGACTTTGATACCTCCCTTTTTGACTAAACCCTCTCAAGGAATCCCTTTGACACAATTCAAAATGGGTAACCTTATTTAGAGATAACGTCTTCCTTCGAGATCATTTCCATTATTTTTATTATACAAACAATTTATCCTTTTTTCCCTAAATGTTTGAATAAACCAGTATACATAATATAATTTTATGTTTTTATGAGAAGTTTATGACATAAAATAACACACATCTCCATCTAATGGATTTTGAACATACAATTTCAGTTTACGGAGAGATACTGCCTCACGAAACGATGATTGTTTATTTTAATTTACCACCAATCATGGTGGCCATTATGATAGAAAATATATATTTATATGTAATATATTAAATTTATTATTTCATTATGCTTCAATATTCTTTGTTACAACACACGTATTTTTACCTTCCATTAGGAGTTTATACGATAATCTCATTTGAGGAAGTGTGGACTACCAACCCTCAAAGAAATGTGATTCGTTCACACACCACATAGAAGGTATTAAGGATGGGTTTAATGAAATTATATGATATATATTATATATAAATTATTCCTTCTAATGATATATATACATACTTTAAAATACAAATTTCATTTACATACATTCTTTCAATATGGCAATGAAAACATAAAACAACATTCAGTCATATGTAAGGATTACCCGACCCATGAATGGTGTTTTCCATTATGTAATTTATTATGTTATAAAATATTTCAATGTAAATATAATATGTTATAAATAATATTTATTTCATGTTATACATTTCTTAATTATTTTATTTTTATAAGGACCAATCCTATATCAAATTGAGATACAAGAGAAGATAAAAATGAATATTATCTGAAGTGAAACATTGACAAAGGATCATTAAAAAGAGAGTATAACATGGATATGATCGATCCATTTTTGGTATTATGTATCATAATATGTTTTTAAATAATTTATAATAAAATTATATAAATTATATATGAATATTGTATGAGTATGAAGATAGTTAAGACAAAAGGTAAGGGGATTTTTAACTACCTTTAATTGATGTGAGATACAAGCAATGTTCGCCATGATTTCCTTTTTTATAGTGTATGGGGTTACCAGGATTGTATTTCATGTATAATTTAATTAAATTTATGGTTATTAAAATATCCCTTTTATTATCCATATTTCAAGGGGTTTAACATTCAATAGTTACCAAATTAGTACAATAGTTTTGGCTCAATTTTCCTTCTTTGAGACTCTTATTTTATTAGGCACCTCAAACGTTCTTCAGGGTGTATATACAACTATTTTAATTTTTATATCATGAATATACATATTTTAATTATATATTATGATTCATTTATTTTTAATCTCATATATGGAGATTATAATCCTATATCATCAAGTTATAATAGGCAATTTAGGCAATCTCATAATTTTTTTAGAATATTTTTGTTTATTCTTCCTTTGATGAAATATTATGATCCATCATTCAATAATATCCACAATATTCATTATCATATCTTTATTAAATATATAATCATTTTTATAACCATTTTCCATTATTTGGAATATAATATAATGTTTTTAGTAAAATATGACAACTTATTTCTTAGGTTGAAAATCTATTGTATTAAAAAAATGAATTTTTAAACATGTTTTTGAAATATCCATGAAGATAAATCTAAAAGGAAAATGGATTTATAATGTTTTATATTTTTTTAAACGTTTCATATATATGTAGTCATGAAAAATTACATTCAAACTGTTGGGATTAATTCTTGATAAATTTTCAATGTATTGTTAATGAAATATTTTTCACAACATGTAAAACATTTATTTTAATCATTTCAATTCCTTTAAATGAAAATGGGTTTTAAAGTATTTGTAATATAATTTCAAATGTTTTAGAGGAAAAAGGTTTTCAAAATGATTTCATGTCTTCTTTGGTTGTTTTAATGTATTTTTTTAAGAGAATGATTTTCAAATTGTTTTATATATTAAAAAAGAATTTTCAAAGAATAACTGATTTTTTTCAAGAAATTTTATTAGAGCGTATTTCAAAATTAGTTTCCATATATGATGTAATCCATTGATATTACTAATTAATTAGAGGAATTTTTGTAATGTTTCCATATATATCCTTTCTCTAAATGAGTAATTCTTAAGTCATGGCCTTTAGGAAACTAATTTCTACTTCATGGGTAATATCTTTACAAAACCCATTTCTCCGTCATGGGTTATATGATTCTGAAACCCACTTCCTTTCATTGTTATTGTTAACTATGAAATGATTATGAATCCATATATTTTCATATTTTATGATATGTTTACATTTTTATGATAACAATTTCATTTCATGGGTTATGATATATTTATTTTTTTTCTCATGGAATATATATATATGAATTCATAATGTGATATGTGGGACCTATATCTCTCTCAATTTCATTGGGTAAAGATTTATATCTCATGAGGTTTATAAGGATGAAATGGTGTTTTACATGGTTCAGAAATATAGTATTAGAATGTGGGTTTACCCGGTTTAGAAATACAGGGCTAGAATGAGGTTTTTATCAGTTCGGTCATACAGTGCTAGAAGAAGGGTTTAATGTATTCCATAATACAGGGAAAAATGAGGGTATTATTAGCTCAGTAATATGGGTCTGGAATTAGGGTTTAATCAGTTCAGTAAAATAGGGTCAGAAGAAGTGTTTACTCCGTTCAGTAATACAAGGAAAAAACGAGGGTTTACATGGTTCAGTAATGTAGGTCTGGAATGAGGGATTACTCATTTTAATAATACTGAGCTAGAATGGGGGTTCACCTAATGTAGTAAAGAATTATTTCCCCTAATATGGACTTGACATTGATGCCTTGGATACTACATAAATCATTATCTACTTTTATGTTTGCATGACCACTTGTCTTACTACTATTTTATTCATTCATATCTTATCTCATGTAATTTATTTTTATTCAAGTATTATGATCTAGGAATAATTATTCCATGATTCATGTATATGATATTTTACATGAAGAGTATGATAATAAAATTTCATGATCACGTTCTCATACCCTTATTATCATGTTTCTTCGTACATGTCTATCTTTTTTACATTTCATAAGAAGTTGAGATCTCACCTATTTATGTTTCTTTCCCCTTTTTATGAATATATTAATTATGTTTTATGTGTCTAAGAATGGTTCTTGTCAAAAAAACCTAGTGGGATATAATATGGGTCACTTATGTACCTATTTTTATGTTTCTATGTTTCTAATGGAACTATACCAACTACGACCTTTGGGCGTCTGTTTTTATTTTTTTGTATTAAGAAATATTTATGTAATGTTACTGTTTGACAAGAGAGAACCTCTATAGTTTGTATTCGTACAAAGGTACATTTAACCATTGGAAACTATGAAAAGAAAACGTTTGTGATATCCCAATGATTATTTTAAAGGATATGTCTTGGAAAGTCTCTTAGGATAAGTATAAATATGAGTTAACCTTTTGTAAAATGTCATGGGATTTTGGTAAAAGATAGTGTAAAAGGATTCCAAGATATACATCCATGTCTTGATAAAAAAAGAGGATGTGGTACTTTCACAGATGTACATAGGGATAACCACTCCAAATAAGATGTTTTGGTCTTTACATGGGGTAACCTGGTACACAACAACATTCCATACTACAGACCTAGTTTGACACTCCAAGGGGATATGCTTTGGAAGTTTGACAAACTATTCATGAACCATCATGAAGGATTTAGATATAAGTTAGCTATGAATAACCTAGTATACACCAAAGGAGTTATTAATTATGTAAGGTTTCATGATTTATACATCATATATGTAATTATTTTCATGAATATGGTGTTTTCAATATTGATAAGTAAGGATCACAATATAATATTGGTTTTAGTCAGTGGGGGAACTAGAAAGAACTCGATTAATGTAGAATGTGATGGAAGATTTTCTGATGATAAGTCAAGAGGGATGTTCAATGGATTGAAATATTTCATGACCTTTCCTAACCTATTTTCACAAAACATGATTAATAATGTTTACCTTATACAACACTCAGTCTCACTGAGGAAGAGAATGAATGTGTTTTCTGTGGGATCAGGTAATGAATACCATAGAAGAAAAAATATTTATTTCCCTTTCTGTTAGGAATGTGGAAGGAATCACCTATGTGAATGGATTATAGGAATGTGAAGGTTTCTTTACTATGTAATATAAAGACATAGAGTAAGTGAATTCAATGGAAAAATATATAGTTCAGTTAATGATATGTATGTGAATATTCTCCTCCATAAGTCTTCCTCAAAGGTTATATGTTTTCTGTTAAAAATAAATGCACATTATGTAACTCAATTTGTCAAGAGGAATGTTCCTGAAGAGAATAAACAAGGTGGTCTGAGTAATGGTTACATTGATGATGATAAATATAGAATGGATGAAATTTGATGAAAAAAAGAGTTATTGTGTAATAATATATGTTTTCATTGTTAATGAATTAAGGATGACTTAATCAAATTATTGATGTATTTGGATTCTAGAATTAGGAATTATGAATGATTTATAGATTGTTCAGTTTTTGTTTTTCAAAGGATTTAAAAGAATATTTTGAATGGTCATGAAGGACAAGAAAAGTTATCTCATGAAAAATAACATTTTAACTAATGGAATGTACCCCTTAACATCTTCTCTATATTAAGAAAAAGTTGAATAGATAATGATATGTGGGATATGAATATGTAAATTAGACAATACTAATTACCTTGGAACTATGTGAGGATATGTGTATAGGTGGTTTATGATACCACTAATGATGTTTACAACTTTTATAGATATATGGAGAAAATGAAATATAGTATTGAATGAAGAATCATGAATGTTTTACAAAATGATTTTATGTAATTTAAGCAGTTACCACTCATCAAAGGAATATAAAATATAGAATTTTAAATGTTTTGAATGTTATATACAAGAGATACTTAGTGATACAGGGGGATCAATTTCAATGTGATTTCGTGACTTTTTTTAGGATTTAGGATTTTTTGTTTTAGCATGGGTTATAAGGTTATTAAATCATGGAATGATTAAGTTAATATTTGGAGGAAGTATATGTGCATTGATTTTGTGTTGAAATCCTTGGTTAAAATTATAATCGGTGATTAAATTTATTTCAGGTATGTACATCTTATATATTTTATTAGTCTGATTTTAAAAAAGGTAATCATGTATTCCTGGTGACAACCATTCCAATTTTGAAAGGCCATGGGTCTTGAACCCATGACCGAAGTATGATAAGGCTCTCACACCTACCACTAGCCAACACAATTTTATGGTTAATGTGTAATTTTTTAATGACTAAATATTTATGATGAACTATTAGCATTACTTTGTATTTTTAAATAATAATTCATCTTTTATTTTTTTAGAGACAAATAGTTATACTTTTTATTATTTAAGGGCCTCATGATATATTAAAAAAGTATTTCAGTTCTTTATTATTTAATTTTAATTTATAGACATTCATTTCATTAGGTAATGGATGTATTTTAATTTTTTCAAATCCCAACCTAATAATGAAATTTTTATTTACTGAAATTTATCATGAATTACTCAATATTTTGAAATTCATTGATAAAATTTATTTTCATAACACCATTATTATAATTAAATTTATTATCTTTTAAATTATATTATATATATGATTCTAAGTCCCTAACATTTCCCATGATCATTCAATTGTTTTTGATAGATGACCAAAATCACTCCCTATAAATATTTACATTTTCCAGCATGCCCAATCTTCAATCTCGAACTATGTTATCCTATGTGGAATACGAGTTATATGTTATTTTTTGTAAACATTATGTTTCCAAATTTTTCTTATTTAAGTGATGATAATGTACCCATTTTAACAATTTGGGTTTCTAAAAATGAATCCTTCAAGTATTAAACCCTGTATTACCCAGATGAATTTTAAGGGTGAAATTATTTTTAAGGGGAGTAGAATGTAACCCCCGGAGACTTTGAGAATTAATTTTTTCAAATTATTTTAACTTTTAAATATTTTTTATCTCACATTACACTATAATTATAAATTTATATATATATATATATATATTAAAACAATAATTCCAACATTCATTTCACATTTAACTCCATCTTGTCTTGTGATACAAGCAATACCAACTTGGATTATGCTACCAAGAACCCCGACTTGGCCTACGATGCATGCATCACTGAGTTTGTATTTTTATAATCTTAACTATTTGCATAAAATAATTTTAAACTAACAATTAAATATAATAATAAAATTTTTCAAAATATTATTGTTTTATATAAATAAATTATATTGATAATGGAAGAAAATATTGTTAGAAAAGTCCTAGTCTGTTTAAAATAATTTATAATTAAATGGATCAATTTAAATAATAAAAGTAATTTTATAAAAATTTATAAATTTAATTTGATAAAATAAATATCATTTTGGAATTCATATTTTTGAATTTATCCTAGGTTTAATTTTAAGGTATTTTATGGGAATCATGTTTTTTGATGAAGAGTGAAAAATACTTCTTTTTTTGTTCAAAACTAACATTTTTTCTAATTAATTTTTAAGGATATATAATATTATAATTTATTTTTAGGGTAAAATTTGAAAAATCATAAATATAATAACTCATTATAATCCATTCCACATTGATACTGAATATAAAATCATAACAAAAGTCTGAACGTTTTCCAACTGTAAAACACTGTTATTTCGTTTCATATAAGGGATTAACATTAATCTGAATTTTTCCACTTCTATGAAGTGAATTTAAAAAATATTACATTCACCATTTTATATAGTGTATTATTTAATTTTTAATAACATGATGTCAATGTTTTTTAAAAATGATTATTAAATGTCTTATGAATTAATCCCAACAATTAAGGACAAATTAAACTTAATATGGGACTAAACAATACAATTAAGGGACCAAATGCCTTAGAAACATCTCTAACACACATTTCTATCCATATATGGGTCATAAAAAATAAATTCTGGAGTTTTTATTAATTTGTATGACTTTCTAGTGAAGAACACGTGCATGAATAAGATTTGTTTTAAAATTCCATGAGAGTCCTTTTCCTTCAATATAAAATACCACCACATATAAACATTCCACGCACCTCTCAAAAATTTTATGTTAATCATATATCTGACCATGTAGCCTCAAAACCATCGTCTCTTAATCCTTGAATACTTTCTTTTTGGATAAACCATCTCCAAGAAATATTTTGGCACAAACCAAAAAGAGTTACCAAATTTAGAGGGAACATCTTTTTTCAATCTCCATTACATTGTTTTCCTTCTCCGGCCATGCACACTATTTATTACCTACATGTGGGAAACTAAAATTATCATCTATATACTAGGATTTAGTTATTAAAATGGTATGACCTACAATTACACCCTCCTCCATTTAATAGATTTTGAACATACAGTTTCTACCTACGATTAACTAAAGCCTCATGAAATGATGATTGTTCATTTCACTTTTAGTAACATTCACGGTGGAAATTATGATGGAAAAAATAATTTTTATGAAAAATAATTTTTATGAAATATAATATATAAAATATTTATTTATTATTCATTATTCCATTTTAAAAGCCACTTATTTTTACTATCCATTTGGTGTTAATATGGTCATCTGGTTTTAGATGTATGGGCTAACACCCCTCAATGCTATGTGATTCGTGCACACACCACATAGGATGAATTAAATATGAGATTAATGAAATTATGTGATATATAATTTACAGTGAAAATAATTTAATTATTATATATATATACATACATATATATACATATTTAATTTTAATACATTCTTTCAATATAGCAACAAAAATCGAAAAACATTGTTTATGGGTATGTATGACTTACATTCTCCAATAATGGTTTATTCCATATCATACATAATTTTTATATAAAATATTATAATTTTTATATTATACGTTATAAATGATATTTATATCATTTTATACATTCTCAAATAATTATATATCTATACGGACCAATGGTATTACAAATGAAGACACATGCAAAGAACGAGGTGAATATTACCTAAAGTGAAAATTTAATATAGTATAATAAAAAATAAGATTGTATAATGTCATAATCCAAAAAATATGGAATTATATATGATAATATTCAGCAATAATTTTTTTTAATTAAAATATATTTATTATACAAGAATATTATATGAGTTTGAAGAGAGTCATGACAAAAAATATTGGGATTTTATTCTCACTATTAAATTCTATGAGATACAAGATATGATCACCACTCTTTATATTTTAGGTGTATGTAATAAAAATTATTTCATTCCATGTTTGATTTTGTTAAAATTATGGGTATTCACATATATATTCTAGGATCCCACTATAATGGGGTTTATCTTTTAAAATGTACCAAATTTGTAAAATAGTTGTGTCTCAATTTTACTTCTTGAGACTCTTGTTTTGTTATGCACCTAAAATGTTATTCAAGGTATATATAGATCCATTTTAAACTTTATATCATGAATCTAATTATTATAATGGTATATTATTTTTAATGTAATTTAATTTTCTTATATGGAGAGTATTATCCCATGTCACCTAGTTATAAGAGTCTATTGTGACAGTTTCCTCATTTTAGATTATTTATATTTATTATTCATTTGATAAAATATTATGATACAACATTATAGAATAATAACGATTTCCCTTATACTATATTTATTTGTGATATCTTCATTTTTATTACCATTTCTTCAATATTTGGTACTTTATATAATGTTTTTAGTAAGATCAGACAACCTCCCTCTTTGGATAAAAATCTATTGTTTTCAAAAAACCACGTTTTAAAAAATGTTTTCAAATGATCTAAGATGATAATTCTCAATGAAAACAGATTTAGAAATTTTATTATTGTTTTATAACCATCATTTATATGTTTTCATTAAAAAATTATTTTTAAATTTTTTTTCATTATTTCAATATAAATTTTCAATGTATTTTTAATGAAATGGTTTTGAAAAAATTTACAAGAATTATTTCAATGATTTAATGATTTTTCAAAGAAAAAGGTAATTAAAATGTTTTCAAGATTATTTCAAACCATTTCATGTAAAATGATTTTTACATTTATTTCATGTTTTCTTGAAATGTTTTCAATATATATTTATAAGAAAACGTTTATCAAATCGTTTTATGTATTTAAAAAACCATTTTCAATCATGTATTGATATTTTCTTCAAAAACTAATTTTAGTGGATATTTCAAAATTATTTTCAATATAATATGAGATATATTAATGTTACTCATACGTTCTGAGAAATGATCAAAAGTTTCTATTAATTTCTTCTGTATGAATGAGATATTCTTAATGTTATAGACTTTTTGTAACACATTTCTTCTTTATGGGTAATATGTTTACGAAACCTGTTTCTCATTCATAAGTTATATTCTTTTGACCCCTCCATCATATCATGGGTTATGTTTATGAGGAAATTATTATGAAACATGTGTATTTTCATAGGTTATGAAATGTTTTAATCTTTATGTTACCCATTTCATTTAATTACTTAGGATATGTTTATTTATGATCTCGAGGTACATGTATTTATGATTTCATTATGTGTTTAGTGGGGCATATTTCTCCCTCAAATGCATTAGGTAATGATTTATTTCTCATGATATAGTTTGGCCTTGAATGAGGGATTACTTAGTTTAGTAATACATGGATAGAATGAGGGATTAAGTAGTTAGTAATACATGGATGGAATAAGGGTTTACTTAGTTCAGTAATATCGGGCTGGAATGAGGTTTACGTGATTCAGTAAGATATATATAGAATGAGGGTTTACTCAGTTTAGTAATATAGGTCTTGAAGAAGGCTTTACATAGTTTAATAATACACTTAGGGAATTAAGGTTTACCCAGTTCAGTAAAACTGGGCTGGAACGACAGTTTACATAGTTCAGTAATACAATGTTTGAATGGGGGTTCATCTAGTTCAGTAAAAGTATCTGTATAATATGACAGAATGGGAAGTGATGCCTTGTCTACTATGGAAATAATTATATTCTTATTTGTTTCCCCAACAACATGTATTACTCATATGTTATACATTCATTTCTTATGTAATTTAATACTCCTTGATTCAGGTGTTATTATCTTCAAATAATTATTCCATGATTCATGTATATGATCTTTTATATATTGGGTATGATATTCTAATTTTTATGATCATGTTATCATACCCTTATAGTTGTGTTTATACATTCATGCCTCCCTTGTTTACCCTTTATGAGCATTTTTGCTCACCCCTTTTTATGTTTCCTTTCCCAGGTTATGATGATATGTATTATGTTTGGTGTGTCTAAGAACGATGTGAGTCATGAGGAACCAGGTGGGAGATAATGTAAGTCACTTATGTAGTAATGATTATGTTTCCATGTTTCCAAATCCTTTATACCAACTATGGTGATTGGGTCACTGTTTTTATATGGTATATGTATTCCAAAAAAGTTGATTAAGGTTAATAATTGGATAAGTGAGGTCTGCAAAAATTTCTTTTGGATATGGAAATGTATTATATAAGAATTCATTCCAGTCGAGGGGAAATGTACAATATCAATATGATGGGTCTCACAATTAGTATGAGGGGGTTTATGAAACTAGTGAAAGGATCAATGAATAAGAAGGGATTGAGAGAAAATATTATTGGTCCTCTGGGATCAAAATGTAGAAGATATAGTTTACAGTACATCTAGATCATTTACAAGGAGGGGGGAATGAAATTATTAATTATTTGGATTCTCATGCTTTCAATGAGATAAGAAGGCCGAATAGAAAAAAATTTGATGTTTGTTACTATTTTATAGAGAGTACTCATATCATTGAGAAACAGAAAAAATATGAGACTTCAAATATCATTTGGGGAAATTGTTTAGAAATACATAATAGTAAATTCCTACAGAAAGTATCTTACCAATATACTATTGAAAAATGTATAATTTAATAATATGTGATATTTTCATCAGATCTTGTGAAGATGGTAAGGCTATGGAAGTACTATTCACATCATAATCACACCATGAATAATAGACCATACCCAAGATTTGTAAAATTATCAAGATAATTATTTTTTACTATTTAAAGACGATCCTAACTACGATTGTGATTATAATAATCATTGTAAACATGATTAATGACGTTATTCATAACATTTGTTGATTTTGAATGAGGGTATATTTTCGTGTTTGAAAAAATTACATCCTCTTAATTTTTTTGTATACCTCATTTAAATTGATTTAGGTCTTCAAAAATTACTTTTACTTGTTACACTATGCATGTAAGTTAATTTTTCCAATGATGTTCTTTTATATTTTGATAACTATCATATCAAAAGCATGATATTTTTATAATATAGAAAACATGTCGATTAGTATATTTTTTAATTATGTTTTCACATGTTAAATACATTGATATTGAGAATATTTTTTTCTAGAGGAATGGAATATGAATTTATATAATTTGGATTATATATAATACTTGTGATGGTAACAAAAAAATGATTAAGAGATGGGTTGTATATAATGAGACCACATTCCCTCAACTAGTTATATAACTACCTTTTTATGGTTTGGAATATAGTACTTCATAAACATGGTATAAACTATTCTCTTTAATTAGCTGGGATGTGGAGCGTGTTCAATGACATAACTAAAAAAATAGACATATATGTATGGGATTATACGTCTATATAAAATTTTGGAGGAATTAATAGTATGTGACATTCATCTATAATGAGATAGTAGTTGAATATAATCCTCGAATTGTCCTACAGATTGAATATGAAATATTATTATGGGACCTCTTTATGTAGTGGGTTACTAATTACAGATTAAATGAATTCAAAAATTTCTACTATATTGATATGATTTTATAATTTTTTATATGATAAAAAATTGTTTTACTATATTCTTTTGTAAACGAGTATACTTATTTATTGATATAATATTCATTAACAATTTATTTGAGTCAATATGGTTAACTCTCTACTGAATATTTGTTCCTAGACAGTGTATGGAAACTTTTGTTGACATGTAACACGAAGTAGAAATTCCTTATATAAATAATGGTTTGTTGGTTAATTTTGGATACTATTAAGTTGTTAAATATACATTCACATATTGTTCGTATAAGATTCCATTTCAATTTTAGAGATTTTAGTGATAGGGTTGGAGGTCATGTTCACCACACCATATTTATTGAAATTGATTGACCTTTAATTTCATCATGTTTATCCCTAATATATCTGTCGATCTTAATATATTTATTAATTTTAATGATATTTTTTTATGAATGAATATTGATATAATATGTCCCATCTGTGTAATTTTCTTTCCAATCAAAATGTTTTTTATTTCATGATCTATCTTTAGGAAGATGAAACTGTGAATGATCTATATCAATTTTATTGTGGTTTATTAAACAATTTTTATTTCATGATTAGTAGGTAAATTAGTACCCCATTACACATTGAGACTCAAGATGTTAGTTTCATTCCTATGGGGATCACATAGTTCTATATGGGGATTTATTTCCTCAACTTGGGTACTGTGTCAATATAATCATCAAGGTTATGATCAAAGACCATTTAATGGGATTAGAAAATATAAAAAAATATGTATTTATTGAGAACCAATCAGAGAAAACTGTATCTAAGATCATTATAAAACAAAATAAAAAATTTGAGGATTGTTTATTCATACCATATAATTTTATAGATAAAGTAATATTTCATATGAATTAATGATTAATTTAAATGACTTAAACATTAAATTATGTGTTTCATAATTAAAAATATTAGTATATTCTTTTTAATAAACACAAATAGAGTACACAAAATATTTATAAATACATAAATAAATATGAAAATAACTAAATGTGAATAAATAATAATAGAAAATTTATTTATTTTAAAAATTATTAATAATTAATTATATAATATTTCCCTAATTTTTATAAATAAATTTCATAATAAAATGGATATAATAATTTTAAGCATCACATTAAAATAATTAAATAATAAATAAAATTTAATTTAAAAAATAGTAAATTTTTTATTAAATAATAAGAATTGAGATATTTTTACATTATAATGCAAGGATATTATCTGATATAAAAATTCTGTAATAATTTAAATATTTCATTACCAGATATAACCTAAGAAGTATATTTTAAATGAATTTTCTATTAAATAATCAATGAAATAATGATAATTTTAAAATGGAAGACATATATTAAATGATTTAAAAATACTTATATTTTTATACAATTTTCAATAAAAGATTTTTAAAAAAAATTCTTTAATTGATGATAGTAATTATATTTTAATAAAAACAATTTGTTAAATCTTATTATACAATTGAAAGATTATTGAATCATTTTTGACATGGGGGAATTATTTTTTTTATTTCAAGGGTTAAGACATCAAATTATGAAATCATTCCCGAAGTATCAATATTAATAATATTTTATAAAAATATTAACTAATTTATTTTCCATAAAAATCATTAACATCGACATTAATTTTATTAAGTCAAATTTCCATTTTAATTAATCTAAAACATCAACTATTTATAAGATCCTAAGGGATTATCTAATTATCTATCTAATTATTTGACATGTTTTATTTTTTTAAGGATTTGACATCAAATTTTCAATATCATTAATGATTAAATTTTCTAAGAATAAACTATAAAATATCTATTTATAATAATATATACTCAATAACAATCATAATTTTATTTAGATAATGTCGTATACTTGAGGGTTTTGAATTATTGATTTTAAAAATCATTTCATGAGTCATCATGTTCAAGAATAAATCTTGTGTACCTTTTCTAATAACCTTTACATTATTTTTGTTTTAAATATTCTTTATTTTTGGTACATATTATATTATGAATATAAAAATTATAATTTGTAGACTATATATATTAATATATACAATGATACAAAGTGGGTCAACCCATACCAGAGACTATTGAACTACTCTTTACATTGCAATTCTATATTCGTATGTATCACCATATACTAGACTAAGATTTCCTTCATGAATATTATAATATATCTATGTTATTAAATTCATATAAGATACATAAAAACTATTCTATATAAATTGATTTGTAAATTTTCTTGTATTCCACTATTTTTATTTCTTGAATATGTTATCCAGTGACTTTTTTCAATATAATAATATCCAATTTATGTGATTATATATTTCTTCTATGATACACCATTAATAAGAATGTATTAGAAAAAAATCATATAATATTATAAATTTTTACGTTTACCATAATTATTTTTTTGATAAAATTGTAATGATCATCACATAATATTAACTTATAAATTATAATTTCAAAAAATAACAATCATCTCCCTGTTTACCCTCCCAAATTTGCTTTTTCACCCTTTAAAATTACTAAAGACATTGAAAAAAATCTTTGTCATTGATATAAAAACATTCTCACCATTGGATGGTAATACATTCTATTTAATCAATTGAATATTATTGTGTTATTATTTCCACTCAATGAAGTCACACACATAGTTAAATGTTTTTACTAAGAATATTATGAATTTTATGTGTATATAAAAATTACAAATCCAATTAATAATATAATAATGGTTTTGGAAAATAGAGAAATATGATAAAAGATACAAGTATTAAAAATATGATATTTCTCAAAATATTAGAATTAATGTAAAATTATGTTTTATCCCAAAATAATGAAGCATTTAACTTTATAATATATAGCACAAAAATTTATATTCTATATTAATAATTAAAAAAACAACCCGAAAAATAAATCTATGTTTGAATGTGCCCTAGTCCTCCTATATAGCACTACTCTTATGGATATTAACCATTAATTTTTAGTAAATAAATATTTCTATTACATGTATCAACTAATATAAAATCTATATGTACATTAAGGTGATATGTTTGGGGATTTTCAATAACATGTAATATTCAAAAAATTAATTTCATAATTTAATCGTTATTATATGATAATAAATAATCATTTATATAAAATGTATAAAAAACCCCACTTTCTTGAGTATTATTAAAAACAGAAAAATTCAATTCACATTATTAGAATAATAAGGATTTCAATTTCCAGTAATCATTACCTACATTTCCAAACCAATAACCTCACACCATTTAAATTACAAAAATTCCAATGGACCACATAGAGTATTTCTAATAACAATTATAGACTTCTTATATGAGAATTATCATACTACACTTACATTCATAGTTTTATTAAAAAAACCTATATTGATGAATTTTCAACATTCCAGACCATCCCAAGGATGCACTGAATAATATGTAGAATGTAGTCGTATTATGTTCATCCATTCATCCAACCAAAATAAAATTTAATCAATAAAAATATTTGGATAAATTTCATAATTCCAAAATTACAATATAATGTACACACATTACCATTTTCTAAAATATTCATGATATAATCAACTCCCCTAAATGTTTAAAATTATATTTTCCCCAGATATAGTTTGAAAAAAAATTATCACATTTAAATTAAAATAATAGATAAAAAAATAATAACCCTTAAAATGAAAAAATAAACTGAAAATTAATTGATATTAATATAAATAAATAACTTTTAAGTATAGAATTATTAACTAAAGGTGAATAAAATGAATAATTTGACTACTAAACTAATGATATGTGTTTTCATTAAACCTGGAAAATTTAATGAATCAAAATACAAAATATTATCTAATAATAAAAAAATATTTAATATACCTCAATATTCAATTTCAACCGTATATCATAATAGAATCTTTGATAAGAGTTATGGGCCATAATACCATCAATCTAAATGGCAATGTAACATCTCATACTCTAAAACACCTTTGATTTATGATATATTGCATTAATTGTTAAATGAAAATATTTCACGAAGGAACCAATATTTTAGTTGTCCAAGATAAATATATACATTCATGAATTACATTTTTAATACATAAGATTCAAAATGACTACAATGTGGGAACCTTAGTATTCATGACATTTTATACCATATCATTTCACACAGTACACCACTAGGTTTTCTACTGGATGTTAAATAAAAGACACTATCATTTAATTCTATATGAGGAGCCTCATACTATGGAGTTTTTCATAAAATAAACAAACCATAAGTAATTTTTAAGGAATAAATTGATAACAAGCATCCCTAGTTAACTACATTTTATTGAATTTTATCTACATGAAAATGAATAAAATCATAAATAACAAGATTCATGGATATGAAATTTGGGGAACAAATAATTACAAGCATGAAAAAATATTTTTGATTCCTTCTGTCAAGAAATTATCTTGTTATAGGAATATTTTTACAAAAAAATGCAACCGGTTTTTTAATGAAGATCGTCGATGAAATTTGGTGCTTTATAAAAGTAGGACCCAACCCACCTAATTTTTCGCAATGATTTTATATTATGTGTAATCAATGAATTTCATACAATTTTCAACCAATTATATGGTTGATTTAGAATATTTCTATTCAAGTTATGAGAAATATGAAAAAATATATCCCTATTCAAATGGGGTAATGTGGTTGTCTAGAAGAATATCCATTAATCAACTTTGAAATATTTCCATGTCTTCAACATAAAATGATGTGACAACATCAATGAAATATAGGGACGATGATACATTCATTTTTCTTGTTTATCCATTGAAGATAGTAATTGAATTATATACCATTAAATGATCAATAAAAAATGGAATTAAAAAAATGTAACTCATTTTGGATCTCATAGTGCCTTTGAATATTCCAATACATTTCACTTAAGAGTGTATAACCTGGTGTACAGTTTTATGTTCATTCCTCATATATTAAAGTACTGATTGAGTAATGATCAAACTATAAATTTTTTGGATTTCCCTCTGTGAATATAGAATAATTTCATATATAATTCCTAATATTCACAAATGGGGGTATTTTCTAGGAACTTACCAACACATGAAAATTTTCAAAAAAAATGTTTTCAATTTCTAATATGGAAAATATTCTATTTTAAAATGATTTCTATAACTATTGAATCAAATTAATATGAGGTATGTTTATAATAAAAATGTGTAAATAACAATTATTCCATTAATTATTTCTTTATAGTCTTCCACGATTTTATTTTCTCTTAAATTTTCATGTATTTTATTAAATTATCCCAAATATGAATATGCACTAATTCAATGAATGATTATAATTCATTTTTCATGCAATATAATTATACAATAATCATAATGATATTATTTTTATTTTATTATGGTGATATATCATACATGGAATGAATTAAGGAAATAAATAAATGATATTAAAACATAACTCATTTTTAATAAATGATTATACTCTTAGTATGCTTTTTTTAATGATTCAAATGATGATGGTGTCTTGTTGATATTATAATTAATAAGTTCTAAAATATTTCATAAAAAATACATAATGATATCATAAAAATAATATTTATCATATATTACCATCCTTATATCATTATTTTTAATTTGGTGAAGGAAAATGAAAAAATGTGTGCTCTGTTGGAATTATTCCTCAAAATTCATAAATAAGAGATTTATTAATATTAAGGGTAAGAGAAAAAATATTTTTGGTTAATTTCATAAATAAAAAAACATATGTATAATATTTATGTTTATTTCATCATATAAGAGTTAAAAAAAATTAAATTCAATGATAAAAGAAAATGTTGTTTGGAAAACAATTAAACATACATTAGGAATTGTGTCTCCCAGTTTTTGAATTCCATTGATTATGTGTGTGTGAAATAATTTATTTTTTCAAAGAGATTATGAGAGTTAATGTGGATGATAGTGAAATTATAGGTGAAATAATTTCAGGGAGAACCTTAAATTTTATTTTTATTAAAGGGGAGTTGATTAGAAACTTTTATCAGTGAAAAATAGTGACTTTTCATGGAAAATATTGATAATCAAGTGGTAAGAATGAAATCAAATGAGTGTTAGGTGATTTGGGGAGTTAGATAAAATAAATAAACTTTTTTATAGATTTAGGTATGAAATTTAAACCAAACAAGGATTTTCGAATGCATTATTTAACCTTATAATTATAGAAAATTTTAGAAAAAAATAAACCTATCTTAGCCTTGTTTGTCTAGATTAAAAAAGATCCATGTTAATTACATAATAACAAAAATATATAATGAATAATTATACCAAATTTTTATGTGCTGTAATAAAATTTTGGAATAATTTTACCCATGTAAAGTTCAAAAATTATAAAATTTAATTTTGAATTAAAATAGAATGTATTTGAAATATTATATTTTTATAATAAAAATGATTTTATATATTATATTTTTTATAATTATATTATATTAATAATTAACTAAATTTTGTTTTATACAATTTTTATTATTTTAATAAAACCTATTATATCAATATATTAAATTTTACAAAAATATTTTATTTTATAGAAATAATTATATGGAAATAATAGTATTATAATTTCTATGGTAAGAAATATTTTTTCCGTTTAATTTATTTTTATGTATTAAGTCCTAGATAAAAGTATGAGAATAATATGAACCAACATTTATCAAATATAATATTAATATTTTGATATAAAATTAATATTTGTTTGGAAGACTTATTTTTACATTTCCATGATTAATTGTTTTTAATAAAAGTATCAAAAATGAATCACAACCATTATTTTTTATGACAATCTCAAAAAATATATGTATTTTCCTCAAAATAAAATTATAGCTATCAGAAATAATTTTTTTAATAAAATCAGTAATAAAGGTTCTTTATAGGGAGAATTGTTTAATTTCCCAAGATATAATGTTTTCCTACAATAGTTACATGGATGGAATTAAATTCAACCCTTTAATAACTTTTTCATTTAAATTCATGATTTTATTTAATATTTAATAAGTTTTAAACTATTTAGTTATATATTCTATAGGGTCCTAGTTTACCTTTTCAAATATGTGATTCTCTAATGGTAATTCACCAATCAAGAATTCCAATTCTACAACCCTTTGTCTTTCTTGTCATTAATATGTAATGGTTATTCGTTATATGTCATTCTTGGGTCAAACTCTAAACCATTAGATTTAAGGACATGTTTTTGATCTATAAATTATTTCATCAGTAATGAATCATGAATTAAGTCATGTAATTTATAATTGTTTTGGTTAATTTCAAATTATTTAGATACCACACCTCATTTTTTATATTCTGTTTTTTATAATGTACATTGGTAATAACTTCCTATTTTAATAAAATAGTACCACACCATTTAATGTCTAAACCTTCAAGAATACATTAACCGAACCATAAAATACCATTTCCTTCATTTTTTTATCATCACATATATTTTTAAATTTCATAGATTCATTAATATGTCCCTTAATATTTTATCAATTAACAGTTGTCACTGGTATAAGATTTAAAAATGTGAATTTAATTTTACAATATCATCCAATTAGGTTATAGTATGACACATTATTGCATGAATTGCATTGTATGGTACCTTATGAATGTTTAAAAAAAGTATTTTTTTGTGAAAATACAAAAGAGGTTGATCCACATCCAATATACTTTTAATGATTAGATAAAATAACATCACCATGTCTTAAAATATTTAGATAATAATTAAAGACTAATAACAGCTTATATATGATATGATACAGTTGAATTAATCTTGTGGTTGGTAACCCTTTAAATAAACTAATAGAATTTTTATGTGAGTTGAGTTTAATATTTAGAAACATTATATAGTGGTTTCCCAAGAACAATTTTGATTTCATTGATAAATATGAAGGAAATTATTCTCATGTGGTTTATCTCCTTTTATAATATGAAATGGGAAATCATATTAATATGATCAATGATTACCATTATAAAAACATTCTTTAATATATTATTTGGTATACTAGAGAAAATTTCAACTATTATATTTAACAATAACAAAATATTTATATATAAAGATTTCATGACACTATCAGTATATTGTATTTTTTTTCCTTTTATTTCCATCATTTATATAATCAAGACACATAATCTTCATTATATCCCATCACACCATCCCACTAGAAATTAAATTTTAATCCATTTTTTTTTATTTATAGGTGTAATTAAAGTAATTCACTTCATCTTGTTGAACCCTTTTCATCTCAGGTGTTGATGGAATACATAACCGACTACCAAAGTCAACACCAACCATTTATATTTGAAGTTATTAAATTTCCCATCAGTTTTTATTTAATGAACCATGTTATAATTTGATTATAATAATGATAAACCTATTTCTAATATAAAAACAATCATTTTGATGTTTATTATACCAGGAATGATTGATACCATTTATTATAAATCACCATATTAAAATGTATGAGAACATATCATATAGGATGCTTGATAATCCTTATCATGGTCATAACACCATGGTCCCCCCTACTCGATGCGTCAACAATATTGTACTCCTTCAAATGGTGGTAGTGTATTATGAAATCTTCATCTATAAATTGTTTCATCCATCTTAATTGACTCATTTTGAGATCGTTGTCATAGATGATATGTTTTAAACTCATGTTTCAATAAAATTATATCACCTTTCACCATAATGGAATACCCCCAAAATTTTTAAAATATTATTATAGTTTATAGGTCATGTTCATGAGTTGGGTTGATTTAATCATGAATTTTCATCTTCCTTAATTCATACACAATCCCAATATCACTCTAAAAAAGGACCCATCAAAGTCCTTTTTCCAATGCATGAATATATATTTAAAATAACTTCATAATTAATGGTAATATTAATAATAGTAAATTTTTTACATATCATATCTAACTCTTAAAGACATTTCTCATATTACATTAGTCATGTGAATGTGGACTCATTACATTTTAATTTTTCTGAGATGTATATAGATATATCATTAAACCTATAAAAATAAAAATAAGGTTGTATCCATTAATATGTATCCAAATATAAACATTATATTTGTCCAAAAAATATATTATGGAGAAAATTTATTTAGTGACCATGAAATCATGTAGTTCAGTTGCAGTCACCCAAACCATTCCCCCTTTAGTTTTATGTTCAAACCCCATAACCTTGTCGTATATTATAGGATTTCATCCAGTATGTATGTTTAATTTTTTCTAAAACCATATTAATATGATTCCAATAACATTTCAAAATGTATAATTATCAATCAAAAAAATATAATTAATCATGAAATTAGTTATTATAAAAAAATCCTTTACATATATTTTTATTCCATGAAATAACAAATAATATTAATTAACTATAATTAACCCAATATCATGTACATATAATAAATGTTATTTTACCCAATCATTTTTCCTATATAATATATAACATTAAAATAATATCAAATTTCTTGTTTGTTAGTACCCTTTAAATTTTATTGAAAATATTTCAACGGAAAAAATTAAGAACAATCCCTAGATGCTAAATAATTCATATAACTATAATAAAATTGATAACAATAATTCCAAAAAATTATTCTTGAGTGTCAATAAATAAAACATTATTCATTTAACATAAAATATATTCATAATGTGAGACTATGAAAATTAATCCTTAAATTTGGGTATTCTAATGGATAATGACCAAGATTCCAATATCTATGACATTGAACTATTAGTTATTCTTATTGGTGGGAGTTAATTCCCTACATATAATTAACTAGAAAATTATTTTTTCATATCAAATTGGTTGATTTGGAACCATGGTTTCTACTCTTAATGAATCTTCAATTTCAATTAAAAGTTTTTCCAGTGTTCCTATATGAAAGTTTTTTACATATATGAAACATAATATATTTTTTTATCATATTTAATACATGAACACACATATGAAACCACACTTATTTTATTTAAATTTATTCATAATTCAATTAGGATCTCATTTATCATCAATATTCAAGATATATCATTTTGATTTATCTCAAAATTTATAAATAATATTCCTATTAGGTTAGGTATTTCATTTGGGAAATAATTAAATTACCCTTAAAATTAGTTATTGCCATTATTTCTTTTATTTCCCATCATTAAATTAAAATAATAAAATAATAAATATGATAATTCATTTACATAAAAATGTAAAACATATAAACCATGAAGGAATACCATATAAATGATTTTATATCTTGATGTATGAGTCCCTATATTTTAATATATGATATTATTGGTAATGTTTCCAATTCTTATTTATAATGAATTATTTTTCTCAATATTCATTATTGTTCAAATTGGGTTTTTTGAATTACCAAATCATATCCCATAGAGTTTAAATCCAGGTTTGAAGGGAGTACTATGATTGTGAACTATTCGATGATCACATCCAACTCAATGCGTCATTTTTACTATTATTAGACCATGATACAAATATTCTATATACACATCTATTTTTAGCTTCTAAACAATGATTTTATTTCATAGATGCCCATTTTTATATTATTAAACAAAATTCTATGATTTATTACATATATGGAAGTATACTCAAATTTATCACCAATTTTCTCACTAATTGTTTCTCATCATTGTTATAAATGGATAAAAAATACTTTTCAATGGTACAAACTATATATAACAAATCCTTTTAAATATATTATTACATTTTTTTATATAAACATAAAATAATGATAGTCCAATGATCCTGAGTGATATTGTATTTTGAATTATAGGTACAAAAAATAAGTGGAAACAAAACCATAACTTCTTTATAATTTTTATTCTACATAATGTTATAATAAATATTTTTGATCTTCAAAAACTATCTAGTATAACATATATAAATACATATAATTAGTAGGTGAACAAAACTTCCCAATTCTAATATAAATATATTTATGATGAATAACATTTGATTCAATGTAATAATAAGATATTATAAAATTGAAGGATAAAGAGAAATCAGGTCGTCGAATACCATAAAGATCAAGATATGATGACATCATTGAATCATAGTAAATTTAGAAGCCAGATAATAATTTATATATACATTATTCAATTTTAAACATAAAAAAACATCCCATGGTGGATAGAGTTTCAAAATAGAATAGTTTTACTCCATAATCCCATACATGACATCTCATGAGACTGAAACATTAGAAAAATCATTATTGGGATATATAATTCTATAACCTCCTATCACATTCATCTGATCTACATGAATCTTTTTGAAATCCAAGGAAATAAATCATCACGTGTAAACCGAAGAATTTACCATGTAATGAAATGGGTTGTATAATGTTCTGTTATATCATAATCTATGTAAATGTCTTAATGTAGGAGTTAATGAGGTGAAAATACAGAATATATTAATTTTCCAACATATGTGATAACAATTTTGGTATATGTGTGAGATATATATACATATAAACTAGGATCAATCCCAAACATTAGATGTTTTCATCATTTATAAAAATGTATTTAAAAAATTTAATGGATTATTTCTTAGGAAATGTAAAATATCCACTTAGAAAACAATTAATAAAATATAAATGATTCAAAAATATTATAGAAAAAATATCTTCCAATAATCCATGGGAACATAAAATTTAATCTTCAATTACCAAGGTGGGTCAAACGACGAGAAATTTCCAACATGATGTAAATGAAAAAAATATTCAATTCACACTCTTATAAAAGGGAGACAAATTACATCATCTTAAAAAGAATATAATATCACTTTAAATATTTTTATAAATATAAAAAATTGGTGGAAATTACTTTAATAAATAACAAGGGGAATTTTAAAAATTATATTGAAAATATTTTCAAAAAACATGGAAATAGATGAAAAAAGATCTATACTGAAAAGAGAAATGAAATTATAGTTTCTTTAAAATGTTTGATAAATAATTATTAGTAAAAATTATAAGAAAATGACACTATTAAATGAAAAATTTATGAAAAACTGGGGGATAAAAAAATAAAATATTCATATAATATAATGATAAAAATCATTTCTTATAATGGAATATTAATCATGAACAATTATGATTAAAATGATATTGGAACATGAACCATTTCTACTTTGGTAATTGTTGAATCATAACTCCCATTAATGAATAAAATAAATTGTATAATAAAATAACATTATATATGAATGATTCATGATATAATAAGTAATGTGTTGTTATTTTCACTTTATATAATATTTTTTTAAAAAATAAGAATGTGTGGCCAATGAATGTTGTATTGTGATTACACTTGTACCTCCACATGCGGGTTTATCATTTTCATATTTTATATCATATATAACAAAAATATTGAAATTATTCTCTTATATGGACCTTTGGAGAATAAATATAGTAATAATAAATCAAATAAATCATTTTTAATGATATAATTAATTACATAATCGATTATGTCCACAAGGAGAGTTTTGAAGACGCTTGGTTCAAAATTTCATAAATTCATCTATGTGTTGTCTATGATCAAAGGGCTTATTGTTACATCATATCTAGAATAAAATTAACATAACAAATATAATTAATAATAATTTTTTATTATTTTACAACCAATCTCGAAATATATTTATGAAAAATAAACAATGATATAATCATTGATAGAGTAGGTCACATATATTCATCTGTGTCTTTTAATTTTAAAATAATCATGATGAAAATAATGTAAGTATTTTTTAAACATTCGATAATTATATTAATATAAAATGTGGCATATTATATCATTAAATATATATAAATATTCCATCAATGTCGTTACTACTACTCATATTCCCTTTAACAAAGTGAAAACTGACATTTAATAGCGCTTCAGAAGCACTATTAATCACATTGATGATAAATGGGGAGGGGGTACCCTTTATCAGTGCTAAAATGGAACTAATAATTTCATTACTCTTTGAATTGTGATGTTAATATAACATCACAGAAACGAAAAAACCATCAAAAATTATAATTTTAAAGCAATGCTCTTTAAATTTTATGAGACACCATGAATAAAAATAATCCCAGCCATGAAATATAAAAAACATTATTATATACATTTAAAACAATAATTTATATAATTACATTTAAATGTACCCATTAATCATTTAAAAAAAATGCATCTTTCGATGCACGTGACCCCCTCTAAAAAATGCCAACCTGTGGTATTAGTTTCTAACCAAATCTTCTCAACTACAGAAAATGATTCTACCTATATAAGAAAACACATATTATTTCAGTAATTCTATAATGTAATACATTAATCATTAATATTAAATATATATTTATTAAATATAATAATTTAATTAAATTTACTCATTTAGAGTTATACGGGGCACATCATGCATCCTATTGAGGGTAGGGTTGATTCACAAATGTCACAAATGAGTAATGTATCATTTTTCTAAAATATAATATCAATCCAAATGTGTTTTATCTGTTTTGAGTATGTCCCTTTTTACTTTTACTAAAATTAATGTCAATTTTTAATAACAACACATTTGAATTTATACCGACCAAAACATGTGTTGTATTTATGTATATAAAATTCCCACCTCTAATGTCACGACCCGTCCCCAAGGGCCCGCATCGTGACTACCCCAAGCCCGCCTTCCATAGGCCAGGGGATGGTGAATAGCACCAAAGGCGTAATTATCTAGAACTGGGAAGGAATTTCCTTTATAAAATGAAAAAAACACAACCAGAGTATAACCGTAAGCAAACACTAAGAAAATATGTATAAAAAGTGTGTTGAAAGTACAAAGGGGCTGAAAATACAAGCCCAAGAAAAGGTACACCTACAACTGAAAGAAAATACAACTAAAAAAGAAAAACAACTGAATGGTGAAAGCAACTCCTGGATCATCCTTCGGGGTTCATACCTGAAGGGTCGGTACATATATCATCCTCAACACTACTCCTCAATCAGTCTGCTCTGTGTGCATCACACCGAGTGGCCCACCTCCAGGTACTGTCCAGTCTTGGCACTCTCGGCCTCTCTCAGCGCTGTCTGTCATCTCCATCCAAGATAACGAGGTACAAGCATTGCCCGTACTGGGGTGAGTATAACGACACTCATTAGGGACCCCGAGACCCTCAAGGTCTCACAAAATCCACCTAGGATAAACCAAAAAATATGATTTCAACAGATAACAATTACTTATGTATATCCCATATATATATCTAAGTTATCATGTAACCCATCTCAATCATTAGGAAAACACAAAGGTCACTAACTTAGATCAAACCCTGATTTTATTCATGATGTCGAAACCACGGCTGCTGGAGAACTCCTCCTCTATCGATTATAGTGGGTCTTCCACTATAACCAAGTGCTTCCCACTAAAATTTTACTACTGAAGTACTCCACCTGTCGAGTACTGTGGGCATGCTGCTACAACAATGAACTTCCCACCATGGGTCTTCCGCTACAACCAAGCGCTCCCCCTCATATCCTATAGAGGTACTCCTTCTGTAGAATTCCGCGGGTTTGCCGCTACAACCAAGCGCTCCTCCGCCATGGTTCTATTCCTATAACCAAGCGCTCCCCACTGGTCCATCAGAATCACTCCGATTCGATCGATCAACAGTACTCAAGTCTCATCCAACTACTAGGCCTTTGTAATCTGCTCTCTCGTCACCGAGAGGGTCCGCTCAACAAACAATAATCCGATACTCCATGTGTCAAGATATCTCACGTAGAAGTATCTCAAAGGACTGCCAAAACATTGGGGTATCAACGCAACAGACGGAGTGTCAATCAGACGCCTAGTCTGTGAGTTATTGGATTTTCTGTTCTAGGGGCCCTGTTGGGTTTTAAGCTAAAACCAACCCAACGATACTACAATATCATCTGAATCCCATGTGGATAATTCCAGAATAACTGTCTCACTGATAGGAAACCAACATAGTTGACAGCACGTCAATCAGACGTCCGGTCCTTATGTTATATGTGTTTCCGCTCTGAGGGACCGGTTGGTTTTGGTTTCGAACCAACCCGGCTGTTTTTCCCAAATTTGTCCAAAACTCAATTAGAGTATCAGAAACAGACCACTTCATCGCGAGGGTCCCAATTATGTAGACGGTGCGTTGATCAGACGCACGTTCTTGAAGTTATTTATGTTGTATTGAAAAGGGACCGACCCGTTAAGCCTAGTAGGCTAGCGGGTCGGGTTAACCCGGTTCTGGAGGGCCCGACCCGGAAGAGGGTCAAACCGGTATGGTGAATCGCGTGACCTGACCCAGTGGGGCGCGGGCCAGCCCGAGAGTGTGCGGCCTAGCCCGAGAGGGTGTGGCCCGGCCAGGCCCAGCTGGCCGCGGCTCGGTCCGTCTGGCTGAGTGGCTCAGCCCGGTGGCCAAGCGCCACGGGGGGGGGGGGGGGGGGGGGGGATCTCCCAAATCGGCGGCGCCAAGCGGCACCACCCTTCCTTCCATCTGGCTGAAATCGACAAGTCTTCCCAGCGTGAGCACCCCGCATGGGTGGGCCACAGTTCCTCCATTGCGGGGTACTTCTGGCACCACAGTTCTTCCCAGCGCTCCGCGGTTGCTGGCCGTAGTTTCTTCCTTCCGTGCGGCACCTGGTGTTGCGGTTCTCTTCGGGCCGGCGTGCGGTTTCCATCGCCATCTTCGGTCATCGCTATCTTCCCAACATGGTCTCCATCGTAATCAAAAGAAACTACGGAGGGTCTTCGGGCCATCTGCATTCGGCCCACGCCCTCCGCATTTGGCGGTATCAATTGGCCGTTGACAAGATATGATTCTCAATGAAGAACGGGGTAAAAAATATTTACATCAATATATACACACCCCTAACACGGAATAGTATTCGCGGTAGTCAGGCATCGCGGAAAACGGCGTCGCGGGGAGACGGTGTCAACTCGTTGACGTTGGGGAAGAAGGAGTCGAGGATGGAGCGCCGTCGACGTTCCATGTGGGTGGCTCCATCTACATTAGCTCGACCGAAGCTCGAAGAAGTTGATCATCATTCTTCGGTGGTTCTTAGTTTGAAGGATGGTTTTCTTTATTGAACAGAGGAACTCCTTCTTCTAATTCTCAAGAGCTCTCCCAAAATCCACTCAACACAACGACTGCCCAAAATAAAATAATAGCTAAGGCTATTATATTATTCATAAAAGATTTTTTAAAATTCAAAAACATTAAATAATTAATTGGAGGATTCAACTCATTAATTAAATGTTTTGCCAAAAAATTAATGGGAGATAGGAAGGTTAAGAGATCACATAATTAATGGGAGAGTTGTCGTATTAAATGAAGGGGAGTTAAATGGGGGTTTCAAGGGAGTTGAGGGGAGGTGATATGTTAAGGGTTCTATTGGGCCCCACCTCACATTTATCCTCTCATGAGAGGTTATTTGGGTGTGGGCCACGCCAATAACATCCCCATGTAGGATTTAACTACCCAAGATAAATAAAGTTGTTCACAACAATTTTATTTTAAATTTTTTTTAATCCCCAAAAAATATCATTCATCCCTCATAAAACGCAACTGCGGTAAGGGTCCCCTTAAGCGAATACCAGCGCTGTGAGTTCATCGGTGTCCTCAGAATTCAGTTCTGAGCACTGATTCAAATTATTGAAAAACCCGCACGTACATTTACTGAACATACCTGAAAAAAATTCAGAAATTGATTCTGGGAACACCAGGCCTCAGAATCAGGTGCCGTCATAAACTGCGGAATCGTAATAATCATAAGTTCTTATTAAAAAAATTCCTTGACATTTACTGGTCTTTAAATTACTCCCACCTCAGGTATTTACGTCCCCGTAAAGATACAACACACACTAGGGAAACAAATGGGGGTAATGTACATGCATCTGAGCCTCCCGCTCCCAAGTTCTCTCCTGGAGGTTCTCAACCATCCATGTAGGACAAACTCCTGTTGATCCACAATCTCCACTGGAACATCCATGAATGCCTACCCATCATCGATGTCCATCTCCCAGTGGTCGATGATGTGGGATGGGTCGTGCATGCATCTGCTCAGCTGAGATACAGGGCTGACGTCGTGCACCTAGTGTAATTGAGGTGGAAGGGCTATGCGGTTAGCCACCTTGCATACTCTGCTGAAGAATTGGGGAGTGACTATAGATAGGCTGCAAGATCCCTATCCATAAAGGATATCAGCAACACGGCCAGCTACTCTGTCGCCTCTCCAAGCAGTTGAATTCCTAAACTCCTGATGAGAGCATCTGCTACATCATTTCCCTTCCCAGGAGTATAGACTATCTCAAAGTCATAGTTCGGGAGGAACTCAATCCATTCCCGATGTCTCAAGTTCAGGTCATTCTTGGAGAAGGTACACCAGTGAATATTGAGATTAGAGTAATCCATAAACTGTTCGCTCGACGAACTATGGGTGAGACTAGCCAATTTAAAAGATCTCGTCTACACCGTTCTTTGTCTACAATTTACAAGAGTTTCTATGATATCTCCTCTGCCTAAAAGAGAAATCAGGTCTCATCCCCTGGATGAACCGCGTCCATTTCATAATATATTCAATACTCACATTAAAGGTATAAATTCTTGTCGTGGATGATGTTGTAAGGCCTTGACGGTACTACCAAGAGATCCAACTGTTACTCTCGCCTCCAAGGGTTGTGTCACACTATCGGCATCAGTATGTGGTCACTAGGTTTCCACCAGTAGGAATCTCTAATGTGAAGTTCATGTCAATTGTTTTAACCCAGAACCTCTTAGTATTAACCACACAAAAAAGGAAGGAAATAAAATTTCACAAGGACACGTGTCTTTTATTACTACAGATAAATGTACAAAGACACATAACAACCACAAACAACAATATCAAGGAAGCTAGAAGAACCAAGAACAAAGGCCCCCATGCATGGAACTAGTCCTACTCCTGTCAACCTGCTTCCAGAGCCCCATAGTCGTATGCTTCCACTGCCTGATGTTGTGCTCTCCTATGTCCACCTATTCCTTGTGGTCGGGGTGGACATCCTGGTGGTGGTGGTGGGAACACCTCAAAGCGTCATCCACCACTAGCTGTACGGCCAGATCCTCTGCCTCTGTCTCCTGCTCCTTGCGGTCAGCCTCGATCGAACCTCTACCTCTGCCTGGGAGGTCCATCATCTATCTGCTGATCATATGCAAGCCGTGTAGGGTAGTCACATGCCATGTGACCAAGCTCGCCGCAGGAGTAACACTGTCCAATCCTGGTAAGTCATTCTCCAGCCCGGGTTCCAGGCACACATGATCCTGAGTCATGTAGTCGACCACCAGTGGGTCTGGCCCTCTTAGACCTCTGCATCATATCTCTACTATCAACTAATGAATACTCTGCTACTTGTCGACTATTAGTGGGTCCCGTTGCTGGAGATTTCTCACCAAGGAAACTCTCTACTATGAGGGCTCGCTCCAATACCCCCATCTGCATCGGGATTCTATGAGAAACAACTGAAGCTCTAATATCTCTCCTGATACCCTGATCGAAGGTCCGGGCCATGAAGAACGGGTCTCATACCATATCGGTATAGTACAGTGAGAGGTCTGTGAACCTTGTTGAGTACTGTTCCACTATCATGTTGCCCTGCTGCAGATGTAGTAGCTCCTGTATACGCACTGCTAGAAGGGTGGCTGGTACAAACACCATCCAGAAATAGCTCTAGAAGTTTTCCCATTGAAGTGTTGCCTCATCATGGACCTGGATCATCAGGATCCACTATCTGTCGGCTACTACCTGGAGGAGGCTGGCAGCAAGGATCACCATAAATTCTGCTGGTGTCCCACCAGTCTAAAGACTCTCTCCACAGCCTCCAGCCAATCCTTAGCCGTCTGTAGCTCCATCTCTCCATGGAACCTGGGTGGCCTCTGGAACTGGAACTCGTGCAGCACGCTCAAGCGGTGTGCATAGAATGCTTCTACGGCTGGTGGCATCATTGGCCAAAACGGGAGGTAGTACCATTGGTTCCTCTGCTGGTGCCTCAACTGGAAGAGGGCACTGTACTGAGGCCTCATCGCTCAACGGGCTAGCAGTACGTACAACTCTCAGGGCCCTAGCAGGTCGTCCATTGGGAGGCGTCCTCAAAGAAACAGATGTGACATGGTCAAGAACTATACCTAGTGAGCTGACCTGGTTTGAGATAACTTAAAGAAAACTTTTGAAAACACACACACAATCAGTGTTTTCATGCACTGAGATGGAAATCCGATGACATGGTCCTGGTGTATTGATACGTCGACCGCCGCACCAACACTGGACTCACTGGACCAAAAACCACACTCAATAATCTTATCACAATTTCTTCATAGAAAAGAACAAATAAGAGTCATGTGATCTGCGGTAGAATCAACTCCTCTGATACCAATTTGTCACGACCCGTCCCCCGGGGCCCGCATCGTGACTAACCGAAGCCCGCCTTCCATAGGCCAGGGGACGACGACTAGCACACAAGGCATAATACCCTAGAACTGGGAAGGCATTTCATTTATAAAACGCAAACACAAACAACCAGAGTAAAAGTGGAAGTATACACTATGAAGAGTGGTATAATAAGTGTTCTAAAAGTAAAACAAGGGAAAAAAAACAAGACCCACAAAATTTATAAATACAACTGAAAGAAAATACAACTAAAAAATACAAACAACAAAATGGTGAAAGCAACTCATGGATCGTCCTCCGGGGTTCCTACCTGAAGGGTAGGTACAAATACCTTCCTCTGTACTCTACGTCAATCAGTCCTCTCCGAGTGCCGTCACGCCGAGTGGCCCTCCTCCTGGTACCGTCCTATCCTAGTACTCTCAGCCTCTGTCAGCGTTTTCTGTCATCTGCATCCAACACAATGTTGTGAGGGCATACCCGTGCAGGGGTGATAATAACGATACTCATTAGGGACCCCGAGACCTTCATGGTATCACAAAATCCAACAAGGATAAACCACAAAGTATGATTTCAATAGATAACCATTACATAGGTATATTCCTATACATATACCTAAGTTATCAAGTAACCCATCTCAATCAGGAGGAAAACACAAAGGTCACTAACTATGCACAAACTAGGATTTTATTCTTGATGTCAAAATCATAGCTGCTGGAGAAATCCCCCTCTATCGAGTACAGTGGGCCTGCCACTACAACCAAGCACTTCCAACTATCCTTGGATTGGTGAAGTATCCCACCTGTCGAGTATTGTGGGCCTGCTGCTACAACCATGCGCTTCCCACCATGGGTCTCCCGCTACAACCAATCACTCCCACTCAATGACTACAAATGTAATCCATCTGTCGAGTATCGTGGGTCTGCCGCTACAACCAAGCACTCCTCCACCGTGGGTCTGTTTCTACAACCATGTGATCCTCAATGGGCCATCCAAATCACTCTGAGTTGATCGATCAGTAGTCGTCAAGTCTCATCCAGCTACTAGGTCTCAGCAATCTACTCACTCGTCACTGGGAGGGTCCACTCCACGAGCCTCAAGACGATACTCCTAGTGTCCTTAAGTCTCACGTAGAAGTATCTAAAATGACTTCCACATCATAAGGGGTCTCAACACAACAGACGATGCGTCATTTGAACGCCCTGTCTGTGAGTTTGTGGCTTTTCTTTTCCATGGGACTGGTTGGTTTTTAAGCTATAACCAACCATAACATATTCCAATCTCAGCCTTATCCCATGTGGAGTATTCCAAAAGAACCGTCTCACCAATAGTAAAGCAACCTAGTTTATTACATGTCAATTGGATGTCCAATACATAAGTTATAAGTGTTTCCGCTCTGAGGGCCCGGTTGGTTTTGGTTTCAAACCGAGCCGGCCGTTTTTCCCAAATTCATCCAAAACTAAATTAGTGTATCTCAAAAGGACCACTTCGTTGCAAGGGTCCCAGTGCCATAGACGGCGCATCGATCATATGCACTATCTTAATGTTATTCACGTTTAAGTGAAAATGGGCCCGGCCCATTAATACCAGTTGGCTGGCGGGTCGGGTCAACCGAGTTCTGGCGGGTCCGACCTGGAAGAGGGCCAGACCGGCCTGGTGAAGCACGCGACCTAGACTGATGGGGTGCGGCCCAGCTCGAGAGGTTGCGGCCTAGCCCAGCAAGGTGCGACCCTGCCTGGCAGGGCGCGGCCTGGTGTGGCACGGCCCAGCTGGCCGCGGCTCGGCCCGACAAGCCGAGCAGCTAGGCCAGGTGGCCGATCACTATGGGGGGGGGGGGGGGTGGCAAGCTACACCGCTCTTCCTTTTGGACGGCCAAAACCAGATAGTCTTCCCATCGCGAGTGGCCCGAACGGGCGGGTCGTGGTTCCTCCAGCGTGGAACCCATCTGGCACCGTAGGTCTTCCCAGCCCGGCCGACTGGTTTGTCCACCAAGAAGCCCGTGGAACGCGGGCTGTGGTACTCCACAGGGTGGCGCCCTTGTGGAACCATGGTTTCTTTGGTCTGGCTGGCTTTAGTCGGCCAGTTCTCTGTCAGCTGAGTGGCCCACGGTTGTCGGCCGCCGTTTCTTCCTTTTGTGTGGAACCCGGTGTTGTAGTTCTCTTTGGGCCATCGTGTGGTTGTCACTGCCGTCTTCGATCATTTCCAACTTCCCAACATGGTCTCCATCGCAAATAAAAGAAACTATGGAGGGTCTTCGGGCCGTGTGTGTTTGCCCCGCGCCCTCCGCATTAGGCAGTATCAATAGGCCGATGACAAGCTATGATTGTCATCAAAGAATGGGGTACAAAATATTCACATCAAATTGTACAAACCCCTACCTCGATATAGGATTTGTAGAAGTCGGGCGTCACGGAAAACGATGTTGCGGGGAGACAGCGTCAACTTGTTGACGTCGGGGAAGAAAGAGCTGATGATGGTGTGTCGTCTGCGTTCCTTATAGGTGGCTCCTTCTCTATTGGCTTGGGTGATGATTGATGGAGTTTATCGTCGTTCTGCGCCAGTTCTTTGATGGAAGGTTGGTGTTCAAGTTTGAAGTGTTGAACTCCTTCTAATTCTCAAGAACTCTCCCAGTATCCTCTCAACACAATGAGTTCCCAAAATAAAATATTAGCTAAGGCTATTATTTAATTCACACAAGAATTTTTAAATTTCAAACACTTTAATTAATTAATTGGAGGATTCAACTCATTAATTAAAAGTGTTGGAAAAAAATTAACGGGATAGAGGAAGATTATGAGATCACATAATTAATGGGAGAGTTTTCATAATAAATGAAGGGGAGTAAAATGAGGGGTATCAAGGGAATTGAGGGGAGGTGACAATTTAGGGGTTCGTGTGGACCCCACCTCACAAATATCCTCTCATGAGAGGTTATGTGGGTGTGGTCTCCACCAATGACTTCCCCATGTAGTATTTAACTACCCTAGATAAATAAAATTGTTCACATCCATTTTATTTAAAAAAAATTTAATCCCCAAAAATTAAATTTCAACCCGCATAAAACGCAACTGCGATAAAGGCCGGCTTAAGCGAATATCGGCACTACGCATTCATTGGTGTACATGTATTTCAATTCCGAAAACCAGTTCAAAAGATAGAAAAACTCGCACATATATTTTCTGAACGTACCCAAACAAAACATCAAAAGTTGATTTCGGGCACACCGGGCCTCGGAATCATGCGCCGTTAGAAACTGCAGACTCGTAAAATTACAAAGTATTAAAAAAACAATTTCCTTGAAATTTAATTGTCTTTTGCATTTAATAAATTACTAATGGATAATTTTCATAGTGTTTCAAAACAATCTGAATATGTTTCCTCAACTTTTAGTATGCCAGTTGTGTGTTTTTAATAAAATGTCATTTAAAAATAGAAACATTCATTTTGAGTGATACATGATTTATTGTGCATTTATTTTATATGAAACTACCTCATACAGATCAAAAATTACATATGAATCCCTTTTCTATATTATTAAGACATTCAGATCACATTTTATTTATTTTCATTTACTGACAAATTTTAACGTTTGGTTGATTATTATGGGTAAATAATGACTAATGGATTATTTTTCTAATGTATCAAAACAATTTTAATGTGTTTTCATAGTTTTCTATATGTCACATGTTTTTTTACTTAAATTAATATAAAATTTAAATTAAAAGAGACACATTGAATGATACTGAAAACATAGTGCTTGATATATAGGTCTGTTTGATTCTTACATGTAATCGATGACATATATATCATATTCATAAAATATCTGAAAAAATTAATAAATTCTCTAGATTTTTAGTATGTAAATTTTTGTTTTTTAATTAAATTGATAAAAATTTAAAATAATAACTGACACATTTATTTATACCGACCACACTGTGCATCATATTGAGTTGAAGATGATTCATAGAATTAAAAAATAAATTATATAGCATTTTACTAAAGTATCAAAACAATCATAATGTGTTTTCTTGTTTTTCATCATACTAGTTGTGTTTTTTTACAAAAATGTTATTTCAAAATAGAGAAATTCTTTATGTGTCATACCAATCAAATCATTTTTTGTTTGATATGAGGCCAATTCATAAAATAAATGATTATGAATTATTGTTATATATTTTCAAGTCTAACAGAGTGTGTTTCCTTGGATTTCAGTTAGTGACAAAATATGAACTAAAATGGAAACTTTGAAATGATAACAGACACATTTCATTATAATGGTAGAAATTTAAATAATATTTATATGTTGTTGATTCCTATATGTTAGAAATTATACATGGATTGTTTTACTAATGTATCTGAAAAATATGAATGTTTTTTCATGGTTTTCTGTATGTTCCATGTTGTTTTTACAAAAATTAATTACAATTTTAAATAAAAAGAAACACTTTTAGAGATACCAGCCACACCATGCATCATATTGAGGTGCATCAAATTACTACACATCAAAAATGACTTATATAACATTGTAATAAAATATCGATATAAAATAATTCGTTTTTTGGTAGTCACTGTGTCACTTGTTGTTTTTAAATAAATTAAGGTCAATTCTAATAAAAAGACACAATTCGAGTTAGACAGGCCACACCATGAATTGTATTGAGGTGTTTCTATAGTCTACACATTAAAATGGAAAATATATACTTTTTATAATGTACGAAAACAATTCTAATTCATTTTATCAATTTTTTTATGTCAGAATTATTTTTTCTAAATTGGCATTTCAAAATAGAAACACGTATTATGAGTCATACCAGTCATATCATGAATTAGTTTTACATGAGACATCATCATACACATCAAAAATGGCTTATGAATTTCATCCCAAAATAATTAATGCAATTGAAACTCTTTTTTGTTTTTTATAGTTAGATATATGTTTCGAACTAAATTATAAATTTCAAACTGATAATAGACACTTTTAGTCATATCGGTCATTACATGCATTAGATTGAGGTTTGGTTGATTCATACACCTAAATATTACTCGTGGATCATTGTACTAATGTATTAAAACCATATGAAGTCATTTTATCAGTTTTTAGGATTTGAATATATATTTTCCGCATTTTAATGTCAATTTAATATAAACATACACACTTAATGTCATTCTGGCCACATTGTGCATCATATTGAGATGTGTATGATTTCAACAAATAAAAAATGTCATATGTATTGTTTTCCATAAGTATAAAAATATTATTAATTCATTTTATTAGTTTTATGTATGACCCATGATGTTTTACAAAAATTGAAGTATATTTTAAATAAAAATAGACACTTTTAGTGATACGTATCACTTGTTTTGTTTCATAATTTTGAGTAGGCTAGTTGCTCTGATATCAACTATACTGACCAAGACATTTTATTTAATGATGACAATTCTTTTTAGATTAATTTTTCCTATATATCATAATGATCCATGAAAGAATGTCTTAGGGTCAGTGCTTTGAGAAACATGGGAATATAACAACTAGTTCCCAAGAGTCTCTCATTATGATTTTTTCCCTAGAATACTTGTTAGAAATTTAAATTATAAAAAAATTCATAATAACATATGGATATGAAACATAATAAAGGATGATATTATATGATCAATAAGTGAAGAAATAAGAGATATCATTGATCATATATAGAAATTAACTAAAAAATAATATATAAAATGTTGTAAAATTTAATTAATTACATAAAAATAAACACATTTAGTCATACATGACTAATCTTGTGTTACCATGATTTCCATTTTCATCTTTTTTGATATTGGGAAACTACATTGAAGATATTTATCACATTCTTTCATGTTCCCTCCAATGCCATTGAAGAAAATAGATAAATGAAAACAATGCAAGGGTGAAATTGTTTTTGAGGGAGAGTAAGTATGTGGAAGAAATTGTTTGTACAAGTAGTAAAAAATTTACTTTAGGTTATTTTAATGATATAAGGAATAGATAATATTTTAATAAAAATCAAGTTATATTAAAAAAACATTACCTTCTAATTGAATTTTTATTTTTAGACTCGATGTCCAATTTCCTAGAAGCTTGATCAATTTTGTAGAAACCACCCCACCTCAAAAAATGGAATACACAATATATGAAAACAAATTATTATGTTATTTATACTAAAAATTAATAAATTACAAAAAAAATATGAATCAATGCACCACTTCTATAGAGTTCACAACATTATTCTATTTGTGTGCGTTCTTCCATCAGGTATGATGCCCATTCATTTATGAGAAAATATTTATCATTATGTGAATATTAGATTTTTCAACAGTCATAAAAATAGTAGAATAATATAAACACACAAAGGATTGATAAAAAATTTAAATGTAATTGTAATTATTTTAGAAAATACCACTTCATGGGTGCTATTTGTTTATGTAATATTACCTCTCTAATAAATTTACATGCATAAAAACAACAATCGTTTCCATTGGTTCATTTTGGACACTTTTGAATCATTGAGTAGAATATAGTTATGGATATATTTTGACATTATATTATAGAGGATTTCACATACACTCTCTACACAAATGAAGTATTTATTTTTCCTTATATACATATTTTAATCAAAATAAACAATATAGTTATGGCCATATTTTAACATTGTATCCAAAGGAACCCTTGATGATAGTAATTGTAGATATAGACTACGGTGGGGTAATGGTGAATTTGGTGGATGTTTTAAATTAAGTAGTCAATAATTTAGATTTTTTTGAGTTTGTGATTCATTTAATCACATTATCTTTGTCCATATATATAAAAAATCATTGGTTCATCCCTTTTCTGATTATTTTTTTAGCATTATTAATAAATTCAAAATTAATACCTCCTTATCAATATACTTTTTTATAAGATGTGGTGGCTGTGTGATGAGTGTTACAATATAATTTTAAAACATATTAATATTTCACTCATAAAATGGAATATGTATCTTGAATCTTGACTCACATGATATGATAATAGACACACACATGACCTATTGGATGTGGTCTGCTTTATTGCATGTTGTTTTGTATATTAAACACTATACGCCTCACTATAAAGCGATGGTTGGGTGTTGAAAATTGTAAATAAAAATAATTATAGCCCTTTATAATGTCTCTATAGAAAAGGTGTGACTCTATGCGTGATTCTCATTTCACAAAAAAATTTATTATAACATTGGTCACCTAAGCTAAGACGTATCTATGTGGGGAATAGCTTGCCTCATAGCTGGAGGTGGTGTTGTGGGATCTCCACTAATAGTATGTTATTGTGTTTCTTCTTCTATTTTCCCCACATTTATAATTCCATCATCTGTTTCTACCATTGTAATTATTATTTAATGATAGTTATTATTTCACTCATCTATTTTCATTATTCATTTGTTCTTCTTCAAAAATATTTCTCAGAATATTTTCATGGTGTTACCACAAAACTAGAACCTCTATCATAGCCATAATATTAATAAAACTTTATTCCCACCAATAGAATATGTTAATATGGTATAGGTGGTGTTTATTCCGAGGAATATATCATATATATAATATAGTTAAATATTTGATCATTGTTATATAACAATGATTTTAAAAAACAAATTTTTATTATTTAATTTCAACACATTCTTCCCAAACTTATTGAGTGTTTTCATCAATTAGTATACTCTATTTATTCACAAATTCCTCCTTCCATAGAATATGGCATGGTATGGATTTGGATTTGGATTTAGAGTCATCAATAATCGTATAAATAGTGGAATATTATTATGGTATCATATAATGTCACATAAAATTATTATTGCAGATCTCAAATAAGTACCAATTTTGTTAAGGGAAGTATGCGCTATAATTTTTTCATGATAGTGATATGATGGTTTTGATAATAAACCCTTATTTCTAGAACTTTGTTATAGATTCCGGATTATAAAAATTTCAATGAAAATGATAAACACATATATTGTCAAATAATGTATTACCAACCACAACGTACCTAAACAGACACATATGATCAATTTTTAGTAAACACATCCCATGTTTCTTGGGTTACCATGGGTGAATAGATAAGAGGTGGGTGTATGTTTATTTTCCAATAATCATCATTATGATTATGTCTTGTTTGATTTTTTTTAAATCTTCTATTATCTTTCTATTAAGCATTGATTCAAATTTTTTTTGGGATACATCTACTATAAATTCACTATGTAATGGAAGACGTTGTGATGTGATGATGGTGTTGATGTGTTTTAAGACTTATGTATTTCTCCTCAGGTGGATCATAGGATTTGTGGGATATGCTGTGATAGCTTCCCCTTTTGAATTCTGGAAAAGGTGGCGTGATGATTGTTTTGCTACGGTGATGCTGCCCTGTTGGATATTTGTTAAAAAAAATTGAATTCTGTCAAGTGAAATGGATCTTTGTGAGGGTGTGTAGTTAGGACATGATGTTGTTATGGATGTTTTTTCGTAGTTCCCACTCCTCAAAGTGATTTTTTTATAATATATAAAAATTGGATTGGATTAAATGTTACTGTGATCTCTTCAAAAATTAGGGTCTCATGCTCAGAAACACCATGGTACCCCGAATCTAAATCAATTGGCACACGATTCCAAGTGATGATTACAATTTAACTACTAAAAATGGAAATTTTCGTTTAACATGATAGCCTAGTTCTTTCCATCAAACCTTTTATTTTATGCCTTTTACATTCTCTTTGATGATTTTTTTTACACTATCAACCTATGACACTCCTATTTTTTCAGTGTTTTCAGTCCTTCATCGCCTACCATTTCCCTAGACATAGCATTTAAAATGTGTTCCTCTATAGAGGTTTCATAGAAATGTGAATATGGTCATTGTAATTCTTCAATAAAAGTAGTACAAGGTTGAGAAACCAATTATTCCCCAAGAATGGGAGAAACAACACATGTAGAAGAACATACCTCTGCCATGCGGGTAGCAATAGGTAGAGAGACTAGTTGTTCTCAGGGATTGGGATCACCACAACATGTAGAAGACATTATATACAGTAGTGGTTTGAAATTTAATTTAGAGTAAATTAATGCAACAATAAACAAAAAATAATATAAGGCAACAAGTTGTATATTACAAAAAAATATTACCTTATAATTGAAGAGTAATTTTAGATTTTTAATGGATGAAGGGATTTGACCCCTCTATCAATGATCCAAATTCGCTCACTCTGGTATCCTATTACACACTATATGTTTTCTGCATTGAGACTAATTCCAAATTAATGCTAAATTTCAATTAAAGGGTCATCATCAGTTGAATTTTTTATCCAACCCTTCACTAGTTTTGGTTTATAAGAGATAAATTAACCAATTTTGAATTGTGATATTTGGAACATAATATAATTATACTACCTATAATTCCATTATAATTTGTTCATCATTATATAATTCTATAATTAAATCCAAATTCACTAATCCAAATTTATTTGTTTTAACACCACTCATATTATCTAACCACATGCATTGAAAGTCACACATTGAATTTTATATAATTCAAATCCATTGTTTGTTTGTTAATGAAAATATATGACAAATTAATGTAAATTTTATATTTTTCCTTAGTACGAGAAACATTAATCGCTTGTAGAAAATGTTTAACTCCACAGTTTTTCATGGTACCACATTCATCATGATCATTTTTGTAGAATGAATAACCATGAATCATAAAACCAATGTAAGGTAATATATACACACTTGGTCATCCATCTAGCTTTCAATGTTATTCTGATATTGAGTCCTTATATTTATCTAGTTCCTAATAAATAGTGTACCAAAACTGTACTATAAAATATTTATTATGTTTATTTGATATCTATTTTTTATCCCTTTAAAGGATTAGAATGCCTAAGAATTTATTTTCTAGGTTTAAAAATATGGGGGAACTGCAAACTTTTATGAAAAATGTAAGTGTTAGTCTGATGCTGATCTATTAAACAGATTGGGAAAACATCTCTTCTAGATTCCCCTATACATAAAATCCACCAAGTGTGGCGAGATTTTGATAGGCATGTGCTTTCCACACCATATAAGTATTCAATACATAATTGAATGGCTTCCTCCACAATATATCACTTATCAATACAACCCTATATCAAACTATGTTATTTGACACACTATTTCAAAATATTCACATACCACTCAATATGGTACAACCACATATTGTGTACAAGACTAAATAGCTTAATCTCTCTCACCAAGTGAAACATAAAATGAACCATAATATCAAAAAATATTCCTGGGAATAAAATTTCAATTTCACATTATACGACGGATATTAAACATTTCATAGTAAGTAATTTCATCAGGTCTATAAATTTACTATATACAAATATGGAGAAGAAAAAGATAATGGTTAATATATGATAGAAATTTTGTAGAAAATGCATCTTAAAGCTATAAGCATTAGATATTTCATTAAAAAATTCGATTTATGTGATTTCAAACCCCTTAATATTAAATAGGACATTAACATAATGTTCTTGATATATGATTAATACCCCTATAGAACATTTATGTCATTATAGATATTGAAAAACTAATATCTATCCATATTGTATAGAGTTTATGCAGTTGGAGGAAGTAAAGTTCATTTTGTACCATTCACTGGCGCCATCTCTTATCTTATTCCCATGTCACCCATTCTCAACCTAAACAGAATTCCATCTTATATTTTTCTGGGTTCATTTAGTGAGATATCGATAAAACTATCACAAACATTTTTTTAACAAGCATAGTATCCTGAAAATAATTTATGTACAAACAATTCTAGTATAGACATTCAAAAAATTAGATCACTTTTACCAACCATTTGTTGCATGGATTTTAGAAAAAAAATTCCAAATGCAGATTGCACATATTTTTCATTCTCAATAATTTTATCACCTTTTTTGGATACAGTTATTTAGGTTCCTCTGAATATCCATTAAATGTTTTTTTATGATCAATACTTATGTGGTCAGGGTAAAAATCTACGAAGTCCTATAAAAATGACTTTCGATGAATGTTTCAACCTAATTGATTGTGTAACTTGTTCGTAGATGGGAAATCAAAGAGTTACATTAATTCTATATACTAAAAAATTTCCATAAGTAGGAAATTTATTTGTTTTCCTATACAAAATTTCTCTCAATCTAAAATTATCAATTCTGTAAGAATCGTACAATATAATACTTGAATCCCATAATAATTTCAAATCGTTGATATATACATCCAAATAAACAGTAATATCATTACCTAGTTCTTTTGGTATAGATATAAGCATAGATAACATGATTTATTTTCATTTTATCAATATCTAGTATGGAACGTTATGGTTTACCAATATAACCATCCATGTATTATTTGTGCTACTTTGAAAACCCAAATGATTCACCCCATATGTAAATAACATAAGATGATGGTGTACTGGATCATTTCCAAATTCAAGATAGTCAAGATCAATTAACTTCCACTATGGAAAATATGACAAGTGATATAGTTTCCCATATTTAATTAATGTGTCTACGTTGTATGTCAATTTCTATATTGTAACCTCATTTCCATATAGGCTCACAAACCATTGAATGATTGGAAGGTACCATTCAAATTTTGTAGGACTTGATTCATCTTTCTTGTATTGAAGTGACACACTTTAGTAATTAGGTATATGATATTTGGCCCTTGAGAAATAGTATATAGTCATTCAGGTAGGTGTGTATTCATTGAGAGATCGTATCCAATGAGAATAGAACTGTTTTTGAGTTGTATGTTAGGCTGGAGAGCTTATTTTTGGTCCATATAATTCAATAGATCACATAATTCCATAAAATCAGTATCACTCCGACTGTTTCTTTTCTGAAAATGACAATTCTTCAGTACAACTGACAATGCATTATATTTATTACAACCTATATAAAATGTAGTCCTTGCACAACTCATTTACATTTAAAACAAATTTGGCCATTCATGATTTTCATCTTCAATTGTCCTGGAAAATTCGTTAACATGATCTTTACCATCATTCAAATCCATAATCACATCTTATATACAGTCTTCTTCATTTTACACACATGTATTATTATAATATTTTCCATAAAACATATTGTTGTCCCATCCACATACAACATTTTAATTTTTCACATGTTTATTCTAGTATTTATAACTTCGATATATCCCATGAATGATCCAGGGTTCTTGCAAATCCCTTGGAATAAATTTTTTTTTCATTAGAAATATTGTAAACATAATCAATGGATTTTAGAAGGATCATATGCATGATTATTTGGAATCATGGTGAACTCTTTCAAATTATCCCTATACTCTTTTTTCAAATTACTGGTATCCATATATTCATTATTCATATCCATATTATTTGAATCGATATTATAACATTTTTAGAAAAAAAATTCATAATACATTGATATAAAAATATTCCAATGCTAAAAAAAATTATAGAATTTAAGTCTCTTTCAAAATTTTCCCCCAATATCCAATTCTAGACCTAATAACCTTCATTTCAGATATTCTAAATAAATAATTAATCAATAGTACCTCCATTTCATTCATTGGTCCAACTAAGATAAGTTCATCCACAAAAAGAAGTGAAATAACAAAACTCCCATCATTATACACCTTCATATAATAGAAATTATTTACATTACTCTGTATGAACATTAATTCTACCAAGAAAGCAATGACATTCTAGTTAAACTATCTTGGAACCTGCTTAAGCCCACAAAATAGAAATTTGTGATAGTGCCAACCCATATATTCCATTTTTCATGAATCCTTACATTTGATCTATGTAGATCTTTTACTCTAAATCTATATTAAAAAATATAACCATGTCATAATTTTTTTCCAAAAATAAATTTTCAATGGAAACCAAGCCACAAACCATTTAAATTATAATAAGCTTTCTAGTAGGAGAAAAATATAACTAAAATCTAATCCATATAATTATTGAAATACATTTACAAATAGGTACACCATTCTATATTCCAAAAAAATCACTAATACACACAAATATTTATCCGCAAATAAATATCTATTAGTAAAAATGATAAATTCCAACAGATGTTGGGTATTATTGGTATTGATTTTAAATATTAACACATTTTTAGCAATGGATATATCAGTTGGTATTGATCGTCTAACACCAACAAATATTCCTCAAACAACTAAATATATTTCATTATCATACTAATACCAATGAGTTTTTACCAATACATAGATCTATAATTAATAATAACATTTACCACCAAATATTTTATTATTAAAAAAATCCATTCCAATAAATAATTTAATTATAATAATCCATTTAGAGAAAAAAATAGTTTTATATAGATTATTATTCTTACAACCAAAGTCAATATTCAATTTTATATATTTTATTAAAACTGATTCATTAATATTATTTAAATTTTCTTCATTATCATTTTACAAACATTAAAATACCTTTTTATAAAAACAATTTATGGAAATAATTTATTTTAATTAACATAATATATAAAGACATTTTTATCAATAAAAAATAATCAAAATTGAAATATATGTAATTAAAAATTGATATTAACATATTGACAGTTTATATTAAATTACAAATAAATATGGATAGTTTTTTATAAAATTTTATATTTCTGAATTAAAAATAAATAAATTAATTATTAATGGGTATTCATGATTATTTAAAATAATATATTTGTGTATATTATATTTATGTAATTTTAGAAGATAAAAAATTATTATAGGAACATATATTTTTTAAATTATTAATTTATATATTAGAAACCCAAATTTAATAATTTATGTATTATATTAATAAAATAATACTTTCATAATATATTTTTATATATTTTATTTATTATTTCACATATTCATTTAATTTAGTTGTTCCATAGTTTCTACCCAGATGCCACCTCAATCTATCAATATTAGGTCTGATGCAACAACTTCAATATTTTAGCTTTTTCAACAGCCATATCCTTGCTGTTCTGCTTCAATTCCCCCAGACATTAGCTACATCATTCAGTTACCATAACTCAATGTTGGTGTATCAGTTCCGATTCATATCTCCTCTTAAATCCACCCATGTTCCAAAATCATCACCGAAGAATTTGTATGCCACAATTAATTTTGTTTCTTTATAATATAAAATGAAAACCCTAGACTCTATTATTGATATAACTCCACATATGCTACTCATGGACTATGATTTTTTTGGTATTTGATTCACTTCATTGTCTCTCTTTCATTTCTCTATGTGTTCCCCTATTGAGTCTCCCCCTCTTCCTATGCTTTGTCTATTATTATTTATATGAGGGTTATTATATTTTATTGTTTTATTCCATAGTCATTTTAAGAAATTCACTTCATATAGAGTTCATATTTAATATTTATATACTATAACATCATTTTCATATTTTCTAAAGTTAAACTAATACATGATTTCTATTTGGATTTTTATTTTATTTTTCTTCATTTATCATTCATGATTTGAAAAGATGTGTAGAAAGTGAATATTCATTTATGTGATTACTTAAAAACATTGATCATTGTATGAAAAGTAAAAAATAGATTTATGTGAATTGGAGTTGTAATTAAAATCATATATGACTCTATCGATACAGAAATGCAGTTGGCAATGAATTTACTTGTTCTTGTTTTACTTATTGATTATTGAAGGTGTTCTCATTGGTTTTTGTACAGATAGTTTATTAAAAATTAAAAAATTTATATTTCTGTTAAGTTATTTTTAGAGAAATAAAATGTGTTTTCATATGGTGAATCATAATTAATAAGAGGAAAGGCTTCAAATGAGGTCTTGGATGATTAATTGTGCCATTAATAGTGGATGAGGTGTCATGTTCAAGAGCTCACTACTCGTCTTTGATCCCTTCATGTTCCACCTTTAATTTTTATCCTTAAATCATCTATTTCTTTGTTTAATATTGTATTTAGCATGATTTAATTGTGTAAAGTGTTCTAAAAAGGATAGTGTGATTAAATGGGATCCATTATGTTTTGTATGGATCTAGTTTAAACCATATTGGTTAGGTTAAGATAATGATCTTCAATAACATAAATTTAGTTGGTATGAATTATGAGTTTGGAGACCCTTTTAGGGTTCCTAAAACTATTTATTCTTGAAAAAATTATCTATGACTTATAAATTAACAAATGAATGAAATTAAACAATGTTCATAAATACTATGGTGACATTGAGTAATTTTTTCAGTATAAAAGAGTTATGAAATCATGTACATGAAGTAGATAAATTATGCCACCTCTCATCGCCATGTGAAACATGCCACTCAACTAGTTTTAGGGCATCCCTAAATTGATCATTGAAATTGAATGAACATCATATGTTGGTTCCTTCAATATTAAGCTTGGACAGGTGAACATTTCCCCTTTTAAAAATTGTATGTGAGTTAATGTGTTTAAACAATTTTTACACAAATGTTGACGACCCGATAATTTAATTTTAGTCAAATTATTGATATAGCTCACTGAGTCATCAATGAAAAATTATATTGTAAAGTTAGGACATGATAGTCCAATGTTAATAATTTATTGATACATTGTTAATTTATCATCAAAATAATGGCTTCTCAGAGAATTATTGTCTTTATGAGTGATATTAAGTGAATCCACTAGACAAACATTATAGATAACGATCTAATAATAATGAGTGGTATTTAACATAGCCTATAAATTATGCCTAATATCAATTATCATGTCAAAATAATTTTGTTATAGATTAAAAGAGGAATAGATGTTATTTATTTTCTCTATGAAACAACCTCATAAAAATAAATGTAATTAATGGAGAAGTTAGCTCAAATAGAAATATCATTAGAGGAATAGTGAATACCAATAGGAAACCCAAAATATGATGTAATGATAGATGATTTTAAGATAGATGGATGACCTAATATTTTTTATATAAGATCAAAAATGGATAAATACTCATTAATTACCTGAATAGAGAGGTTATCCATCACCGTCTCTGATTCTATGATTTACACTATGTATGAAAATTCATTAAAAAAATTAAATCATATACACACTGACAACATACATGCTATGTATTTCAATGATAACATACCATTTGATAATTTTAATTAAATAACCAAAATATCACTCAAACCAACTAAAACTATATAATAATTTATGAACATAACCACCTCTATTAAATATTCAACATGATTATAGAAAAAAAATCATGAACAAGAATCATAAGTCGAAAAAATATAAATTTCATAAAAATAATAAATGGTCACCCAACTTGTGGTGTCTTTTTTATTATCATATTTTTTCCATGAACGATCTATAATCCTAATTTATTTTCCCCTAATCACTATATATGTTATTAAAATTTGAGATTTTTATGATCTCGTTCTTCCCCTATCTAGGAGTATTTTTATATGTGTAGTTTAACTCCTCTCCATAATAAAGATAAAAAATGTTAGATAAGATAAAAAACAAAATATCCTGAATATGATTCGTGTTTTTAGGGTCATATATGTAATATATATATTTAAGTATTTGAAATCATACTTTAAAAAACATGATAAACATTTATGTGAACATTAATATATGGTTTGCAATGTAAACATCTACCACTAGCTAGGTGCTGAAATCCTACTGCTAGTCAACCTCAACATCCCAGTCCGGAACCATAATGTTTATGAATCTCCCTCAATAAATGTTCCCATTAACCTTCCTCCCAACAAACCATAACCCATTAATTTACTCTATAAACATCAACCTATTTCCTCTTCTTGAAATTCAATAGGAAAAGACTCTGAGAATGATTCTCACAAAACTTGATAGAGTTATCTCGACCATGCATCCCAAATTTCACTTCAATTTCTCCTCCTTATTATAAACATAGATTCACATCATATCTCATTTTATCATTAGTAAAAATATGGAAAAGGATCATTGTATTAGTAATCGAAAGATGTGAATAATCAAAACCACCCATCCAAGAATCTTCCATTTAACTATAAATTTTCTTCTCATTTTCCAACAAGTTTTGCTATGAATTTCACACGTTTTTTCTCGAATTTGGATTGTTTCACCGACATGGGGGTATTGAAGCCTAGTTGAAGAGGTGTGCCAGTATAGATCTGTATAATGAAATAAACTGATTATTCTTTTAGACATGTAACTAGTGAATTACATTTTTTCTATCTATTTCCTTGTCAACATGGATCTTCTCATAGGGAATTTTTTTAGGGTCTTTTTTTATTTTCATGTACCTGAAAATCACCTCCACAAACTCAAACATGTTAACATCATCTGGAAATTCATTGAAAAAATCATTTATGATTAGTTTTAATTAAAACCAACAATCTAGAGAATATATGATCCTTGATATAATTATACAATTTTAAAATTAGTTTCAGTATTGTCTTTTTAAACTATCCTTAACACATATGTTTTTCCATTGCACTAAATGGTTTTTAGCTATTTAATTATATACATTTATCCACTAAAATTTAGGGTCTTTATAAAATGAATGTATCTTTAGTATATTATTTAATTTTGTTGTGATTTTATTATATTATTGAATTTTGAGTTACACAACTCTCTTAATTGAACATAGTGTCATGATCAATTGTTTTTTTGTAACATGATTAATAATATTTTTGTTATTTTTATATTACGTGTTGAGATTTTTAGTTGTTTTGGTCTATACTTCCTTATTTCTAATGTGAAAACTTGTAATTTTTTCGTTATGGACTACCAGTCATTTTCCTATTGTTTGGGTAATTGGTCATATATAAATATTGTGGAAAATGAATGAATTATCTTATATTTTATCTTGTTTCTAGTTAGTCCAACATATGTTTGTCTCATGCACCAGTTAAAAGAGATAATATATCATTGAAAAACAGACTATTCAAAAGAATATCATCTGGAGCCAGTTGATGTCGATCAAAAGCTTGAGATGAACATTAGGAATCATGAGGTAGGGGGAGTCTAAAATCTATTTGAATGGCCTTGCACATATTATATTGTAATGTATCATTCATTTTAACTGATAAAACCCAAGTTTTGTTTCAGAATAACTCTAAAAATGGGTATTAAAAGATTCATCAGTACCAGATTAGAGTGGTGAATTATCTCATCAGATTATGATCAAACCCCTTTATCGACTCATAAAAATTAGGATGAAACTAAAATAAAAGTGATATATAATGTTAATATGAATGATGAAATATATAGAAGTATCATATGTGTGGATAGGTAATAACATAAATCATAAAATGAAATTAAATGACATACTGACATTTCAAGAACATGGTCATAGTGATGAAGTATAGACTCATGGAGGTACGTGTTTCCACTGGTTAGATAAACTATGATGAATTGAGGATTTATGGAGGATCTTGTTTCCACAAGATTTGTATTCCTCATGATATTTTTATATAAGGTTTCATTATTCTTTATATGATGCGTTTAAATAAACAAAGATTATTTTTTGTATTTTATTGATTATTTTATTATTATGGTACAAGTATAAATTGTAAATGTGTTTCTTGTGATTAGAGTGAAGACATGTGATTCTTCAATCATAGAAGGTTGTTGGACTGGATCATACTTTCTAGAGTTGGAGATGGAGATGGGTCACTGGTATTTGGAGCTGGTTAACTGGTATTTGGTGCTCGGTTATAGTGGGAATCTTTACATGATTGAGATTGAGATGGAGCACTTACTGGAGAAAGAGATAGATCTGTGTTCCTGGTATATAGAGCATGGTCATTTAGAGGGGGTGATCCTTACATAATGTATATGGAGATGGAGATTAGTTGCTCGTATTTGGAGCTGGGTCACTTGGGGGTATCCTTAATTAATGGAGATGGAGATGGAGTTGGGTCACTGGTATTTGGAGCTGGGTGGCTGGGGGGATCCTCATTTTCTGGTAACTCGTATTTGGAGTTGGGTTACAATGGGGGATCCAACATGGTGTTGGATCCTATAGGGTGTTGTTGTTTCTGTATAGATTTTTTTTTTAAATTACATTGTTAATAAAATTAATATTTTTTTATGTTAAAACATGGGAGAAAAATAATCCTCAACTTCTCTATAACATATTATAAATTAATAAAATTAATGTGAAATTTTAATATAAATATCAATTTATAATTGTTATATAAATGTAATTTATAAAAATATATTATATTTTTGAAATATTATTTCCACCAGATATATTTTTCATATGAACCCTTTGATAAACACTTTGAACCACATATATATTATCTAGATTTATTAGTATAATAGATAATGAACTAATTTATATTTCAACATTAAATTTTTTGATATACTTTGTACCAAATGATTAGTGATATGACAATTTTTCGGTAAAACGTTTTACCAATAAAAAATGCACATTCACAAACAGATATAACCATGTAATAAAAAAGATAATTATCGTATAATGTTAATATCATCCACCTTATCCTTTAGAAGATAAATTTAGTTATTCTATGGATCCATAATTCTAGGTTCCAATTTAATTATCTTAAATGTATCAGAATCATAGAGGGAATTCCATTATTCCATACATTTATACTCATGCTACAATGAGGAAAATAGTGGGCCTATATTGAATCATTAAAATTTGAAAATCCAAGTTACTTACCAACACATTCCACATTAGGGAAACTTCTATTGAATATAAAAACAGTAAAAATAGGAGTAAATAACAAGTGAATTACATAACTCGTGTATTATAAATTTGGACCTATTTCATATTTCATAGGGCTCCGATGCAGCCAAACAAGTTGAAGTGACAAGAAAAGAACCAATGATCATCACATGAATAAATATAGTATATCAGTTTTCCTGTTTTAATAAATATATTATGGTAAAATATTATAGGAAAACTATATTTCATAAGTCCATTGAAAAATATTTATAAAATCACATTTATATCCCATTAAAAACAAAAAATTTAAAAAATTCCACTTTACCATAACATAACCTTTTTAAAATAAACCAATCAATTCCATGAACACATGTACAAAACCAAAATTCCTTTTTTATAGTCTTCAAGGAAACATCACGATCCAACCATCTTAATTAATTATAATGAATAAAACACTCTATATTTTACAAATTATCATTTTAAACATCACATAGCCCTAGTTAAAATAAAATCAGCATTAAATATGAATTCAAAACACTCAGTTCCCATTATAAAGTCAAGTCAGGTTTGTTGAAAAATAGTTTCCATGAAATCGATTTCCATGATAAGAGTTTAAATAATTTTAATGATTTTTAATGGAAAAAACCATATACAAAACACATATAATTTAAAATAAAACATATCAAAACACTGGAATAATTTTAAATATTGTACCTAGGAATATTCACAAGGACATAAATCCTTATAGAGGAATTTTAAAAAATAAAATATGAAATAGATGAGTCCTAGGTGCTTGAAAGACAATTTTGATTGGTGCGCACATTTATATTGTAATTATCCATTGATTGATTAATCATAAATCATGGATAATAGGGAAAAGATTTAGTTTTACTCTCCTTATTTAAATTAATGAGATGATAATGTTAATTTTTTTTAAAAGATTGATAAAGGCTTATGTGTTGGTTGATTCAACGGATTTCAGAATCTATTGTTGAAGAGAATCAAAGTCCAATGGAGGAGACATAGAAGATGATGGGACCTGATGAACATGGTAAGTATAATTCAATATGTAAATATAGGAATTATATTAATACCGTAAAAAAATATTTGTTTCATATGAAATTTTCCTAAATAATGGGAAAATAATCCAATGAATATGGGAATGAAAATTTAATATGAGAACCCAGATATAAGAGGAAAGAAGAAAATGTATCAATGTTGTAGAGCATTAATAGTTAATGTGTAGTAGAGGGAGGGATCAAGGAATATGATTTCAACAATTTTGAGGGAGGAACCACCTCTAAATTACAGTCTATAGTTCGACAATGGATTTTATAGCATATAAAAAATTTTCAATTGCATTCCAAATGACTGCATGAAAATGTTGAATCTATCACAAACACAATATTTTCATTTTACATCACACCAACATACATAGAGAACATCCCATGCCTAAATTCACATTCCCTATGGGGAAAATAGTTATGGTGAGAGTCTGCTAAAGTGTAGAACAATTATATGTTCTCACATATACCTACCATGAATCCCCATGTCCAATCAAAGAGGAGGATGCGATTTTATGTGACAAGGATCTCATTAGGGATCCACCACGACATCAATTTAACAATATAATTTCCAGTAAAAGTTTATAGCAGTAATTTTCATTTTAAAAATTAATAAATAATTATAATCATCCCCATAAATGTTTTGAAATAATAAATTGTCTACCCTTTAAATATGATCCATTATATGTTATTTATTAAATCGTTCCAACGAACATTTTCATGGAATACACATATATAAGAATCTATTTAAAATTACAATGAATTATCCTATCTTTATTATAATTATACATTTTAAATTGAAAATATAATCCATAAAGGTTATAAATTTATCCTATTTATTTTAAAATGAAGGAATAATTTTCAATATAAAACTATCTATGTAAAATACAATTTTCATCAATAATAGACATTTTGTGGTTTAAAATGATAAACCATGTTAAACCAAATTCAATAAAGAAACATGAATTCAAAAAACACATGAAACATTATATGATGAAATGTCTTATACACACCACATTAGAAAATTTAGAATAAAAAACAATGAAAATGAGATAAGTCACCACCTTTCATGTGTTTTATAGATACCCTCGACTATGGATTCTCCATTAAAAAAATTTTATCATTTAAAATTGTCTACTAAATATCATAAAATAATTGAACCAAAATATATCAATATATTAATAATTTATAATTATATAGGGAAATGGCATACACATGATATTAGTTAGGTCTAGAAGCGGCAGAGTCGAGGGTAGGTGGTGGTTGTCGAGGTAGCATATCAGTTCGTAGTAGATTTGGGTTCAGAGTGGAAGTGGGTCCACATCGGAAGTGGGGTTCAACACACAATGGAGGTGGGTTCGAAGTGGAACTGGGTCAATGGTAGTGGAGGGTCCGTAACAGAGGTGGGTTTGTAGTGAAGGAGGAACCACCATGCATGAGGGTTCTTGACATAGGGGGTGTCGTGATAGATGTGTGGTCACCTTGGAGGAGTTTTCATGGTAGAGAATGGTATGCAAAGGAGGAGGGATCACGACATAGTAGGGGTCGCGATAGGGGGGTCAGTAGTGGTAGATATGAGGTCGAGGTGGAGGTGGGGTCAGTGGTGTCGGGGTCGGCTTCTATGAGAAGTTGAGCTGTGTGAAGGAAGGAGGGGACTGTTAAGGCTTATTTATAAAAGTAAACATTACATCATCACTAGAAAAACACAACTAATAATGGTATGTATTATTAGTGCATAAAAAACACAAAATAGAACATTACTATATTAGTGCTAAAAAAGAGCTGATAAAAGGTTTCTTTATGTGTGCAGATTCTTTTTCACTGATAAATACTTATTTTATAAGTTCTTTTTTAAAGCTGATAATAGCCAATCATTGTCATCTCAAAAAAAGCGCTAATAAAAATATAACATTAATAATTTATTTGTATTATTATATATATTAATAAAAATATATATTTAATATATATATATATATAATTAAATAATTAAATAATTATATTTATATAAGAAATATAAATATAATTATATAATTATATATATTAATAAATACTATAAAAATATATATTTAATTATAATTTTAAAACTATATGAAATTTACTAATTATATGTATTTATAAAATAATTAATATACTAAATACAAATTTAATAATTTAAATAAATATAAAGTAATAAAAAATATATTTTTAAATTAATAATTTTATTAATATATTAATTAAATATATTTATAAGAATATATATAATAAATATATTACATATAATTTCGTAATTATTTAAATGAATATATGTTTATTTAAAAATATAACTATATATTCTTTTATTTTAATAATTATAAAATTATATCAAACATATTTATGATAGTAATAAAATTATAAATATATATTATTATTATATTTTTTATAATTTTATAATTATTTAAATAAATTAACATTTATTTATATTTATGACTAAATAAATATATATTTGTTTATAATTATAATTATAAATATTATAAATATATATATTATAATATTGTAATTATTGACATATATTTATATTTATATTATTTAAAAGTACAAATATATATATATATATATTTATAAAATTATAATTATTTTAAATGTATTAATTATAATTTTATATTTATTTAAATATAAATATACATTTATATGTGCAATTATGAAATTATAAAATATATAAAAATAATATATTTATTTTAATTTCATAGTTATTTAAATATATATATATATATATTTATATTCTTGACATTAAGTAAATATATATTCAAATTTATGTTATTATAATGATAAATATAATTAATATTTTTATGATATTTTTATAATTATATACATATATATTATTTGTAAATATAACGATTATATTATATATATATATTTATTTATTTATATTTATAAATATATTTATATAATTATATATAATTATAAAATTATTGTTATTATAAATATATTTTTTATAATTTTATAATTATTTAAATATATATAAATAATTATAAATAAATATTTTTATAGCTATTTTCATATAACTATAAAAATATTTATAGATATATGTATGTATATTAATTTTTAAATATATATATATTTAAAATTATAATAAATGCATTTATTGTAATTTTAAAAGAAGAGTTTATAAATAATTATAAATTTTATAAACATATTTATCGTTTATATAAATTAATCCATGTTTATAAATAGTTAAAAGTATATATATATTTAGTTATATATAATTATATATAAAAAAAATTTCAAAAAGTATTTATATATCACGAAATATTTATAATTATAAATATAATAAATATATTTATTATTAAAAAATATTTATCTTGATATTTATTATTTATGAGAATATAATAGCCTCATTGGTACCAAAATGAATAATATAAAAAGTAATGTACAAATAAAAAAATGATTCATCATTTATATTTGGACAACATGATTAGTAATGACGGTGTAATGTATAAATGATCATTTAGGAGGAATATAAAACATATGAATGTGCACGAATCAACTTAACAATTTGATTGGAAATATTTATTTATTTTAATATATATATAATTATAAATATACATATTTAATAATTATTTATATATAATTAGTAATATATTTTTAAAAAAAATTTATATATAATTATAATTATATAATATATAATAAATATATTTATTATTTTATGAATTTTTTATTAAAATATTTCAAATTTTTAAATATAATTATTAATTCTAAACATTAATTTCTATTTAATGTATACAAATAATTTTTTTTAATATATGTATAATAATTTTATACAAATTAATAATATTTTTTTTATCAAAACATTTATGAGTGCTATAATTTGAGTAAAACATTTACCCATTATTAGCCATATTTTTGTGCTGATAAATAGTAGATTTATTAGTGCTTTTAGCTATAACTGATAAATAACACCTTTTATTACTTCTTTCTGCTTAGCGATGATAAAACATGGCGTATCCCTTGCCCAGATTTGTGGTTGTGCATCTGTTAAAAAATGATTCAATCGCTTCATGAGGAGATAGTCTGCCATTCCATGAAACAAAATTATCATTTTTCTATGGATGGTAAGGTATGATAGTTACAATTAGTTTTAAATAGTGATTTCTATGACATAATTATCATATTTTAATATTAAGTGCTTCAAAGCAGTTATTCGTTAGAGGTAATGATGGAAAATGAATCACATCTAATCATGATGTCTAAGTCTGTCGTACACAAGAATTAATATTTTGTATACCATATGAAGATAGAGGAGATGGATAAATATTATAAAATTTCAATAATGATATATATGAATATGTTATATATTAAAAACATGAAATTTTAATTTCTACGTATAATTGATAACAAAAAAAGAAGAATTAATGATGATGGGACTTAGTGAAATGATTACCTTCACAAAGGGAGACCTAGATTGGATCTATTATTGAGTACCCTAAGATGATATTTTTGGTATTCAATAAGATCTATAATGTTTATAATAATGTTTTATAACAATTTTATTTAGTTCTGATTGAGATAAATTACTTTATATGTGTGGAGAAGTGGTTGGAGATGATTTACTTTTATAACTGCGAAGGAGCAACTTTGTATACAATACCTAAAATGGTTCAGTAATTGGAGTCAACTATCAAGAAACATGCCTCATTAATTGAAACATAATGAAGTGTAGTGTTATAAAGGACATGAAACACATCCACCACTAAAGATAAACAGGTGTTAAACATGTTTTCCTCTTTACCGCTATGTCTACTCACCTTTTTCAGTATTATTATTTTTCCTTGGTGACATGTTATTAAAAGAAGTAAATATTCATTATGAAAAAAGTATAGTATTACCTTATTATATAATATAATTTTTAATTAAAATACATAATATTTTTTTTGAAATTATGTACGTCGTAGTGGATTATTTTAATCCAAAATAAAACCTACAAGCATGAAAAAAGTTGTTCTTTGAAATATACATTTCAGACAAAAAAATTAAGATTAATTTTAAGGAATATAAAATTAATTAAATTAATTTAAATTAATAATGATATTTGAATAATACTTAAATTTCATTTATATTATTCCTCTCTAGGGTTTATTATAAATAATTAAAATTCGAAAACATTATACATCAAAAAATTGTTATCATGAAAATGCCTTTTAATCCTAGGAATAATCATATACAAAAATCTTGTATAAATACAATATAAATTTCATTAATTGGATGAAATATTATTAAATAATACTTATATAAATTTTAAATCAAATTATTAGATCAATGGTAATTTCTAATTTATTAATTTTTTTAAAATAAATTAATGTTTTAAATTATGTTTTCTCTATTAACCAATGAATAATTATTTTATGAAAAATCTAAAAACTATAACAAATGATTGTGTAGATATTATTATATAAGAAATTTTTTTATATTATATATATATAATTTATTTCTATTAGGGTTGTAGGATAGTGCTAATGACAACCATGTAATCTTGTATTATAATACCGAGGTCAAATCCATGAATTAGTGAATTATTGATTGAATTTGCACAGATATGTATGTAGGCTTTCGAAAATCTAGGTGGGGGTCTGTCGGTGGTGGCACAAATGTGTTGGTGGCGTGAGCCGATATCTATAGTGCGACCGTGGGGAGACTCTTCAAGAGGGAAGGTGGTGTCCACAATGGATGGATTCAAGCTTGTAAATAGCTTCCTGCACTGGGCACCATGGCGTTAGGATTTGTAATTAACATCATCTCTATAGGGTCTTTCGGCCATCAAATATTTGTGGGTTATCCCTTGAAGGGATATGACATTCCCTTTTGGGGTTGGGTGTGTTGCATTTCCATGTTTCATTGTAATTGTACACCGATTTAACTCTAATATATAAATAAAATTTCAAAATGTTCAATTTTTTATTATGACATTTTCTCTCAAAAGAAAAAAAAAATTGAATGAAACATAGTTCTAAAGAATAAAATGTCTATATTATAACATGTGTTCATATATATTATTTATTATTAAATTAGTTTATATAATATAAAATTTATAAAGGTAATTTTTATTATGTTTTTATTCAAATTCAAACATCCAATTTTAACATCAAGGTCATATTATTAATATTTAAATAATAATATTTGATTAATTTATCATGATTTAATTAATCTACGTGGTGTGTTATATATACACATAAAAAATATCAAGGAGTTTTGTTATACCCCTTATAATAATTTTTTTCCACAAAATTTATAATTATGATCAATATTTAATGTATTAATATTTCAAAATTCCACTTGTGTAAAAACATCATTGTAAATAGGATGAAAAAAAAATCTCTAAAAACATGGGAGGACAAATTTGAAGGTCATTTAAAATATCCCATGAACATGTTTCAAAAAATAATAACATTGGTGAATTTTGATTATTTACACATTGACGTAAAAAATAAATTGTTTTTCTTATTGATATAGATGATTTAATATATAAAAGTGAATGATAAAGAAAAAGATAACAACAAGAAAACCATAAATCATAGATCAATTAAAAGACCATTGATTCATCAGATGTATATGTAATATGAGAACATTTTTATTTCAATATCCTTTTCTTCGAGCAGAGTTATTCATTCACTCTCGTTTTTTGGAACACCAAAATAAATTCATACATGATATGATTTTGTTTCATAAATAAAATTTCTTTCTTTTGTTACTCTTCAATCACGTACAACACCACCTCTTACTCTTAGGAAAGAATATTTAATATTAATTTTTTTATTCCTAATTTTCTAAAATAACATTCAAATATATCATTTGATACATAAAAGAGTAAAATATATATTGCTACAATATTTATTAAAATCCATATGGTAAGAGTAATGTAAGATAATAAAAAATATTAATATTAATAAATTCATCTAAAAAATCAATAATGAACCCAAAAGATTAACACATATCATTAACGAAATAAATTTCCCTAAATCCAAAATAACGTTAATAACTATAAAATGAAAAATATTATTTAACAATAAAGGTTAACTCATACACTAAAACATATGTCTGCAAAAACATAGTAGAATAGTTCCTAAAAAATTGATTTTGTTAATCCTATAGTTTATATATATTTTAACTAAATTAAAATTTTCCTAAATATAATTCATAACCCTAAAATATTAAAAAATTAATTATATTTCATCCTATAATATATTTCCAAAAATAAAAATAATATTTTTTCAACCAAATATGTTATTGAAAAAATGTCATACTATCCTCGGAATCAATTTGGTAAGTGGTAGGAACTTCACCCCAATCTCCATTTGATGGGTTGTTCAATCCCCCCAAACATGTAGAATGTTATGGGTTGAACCACAATTTGATGTTTTCACAATTTATAAAATAATATATATATATATATACATGATATTTTTAAATATATGATGAACATTATGAAAACAATTAATCATCAAATCAGTTATTTATTTATAAAGACTTATATAAATATAATCATATTCATATATGATAATATATTCTTAATGGAAAATAATTAATTCCATATCATATATTTATATATATCAAGTATTAACATTTCCATCATTGTGTCTGCTTTTTCCTAAAATATAACCACACCGTCAAATCTTATTTATAGGTTATTTGTATCATTCAACGTGTTTTATAAATCCTTAAAAATCACAACAGAATTACCTACATATGATATTTCCTGATTATTATAACATACATACCATTGATAAAAAAACATTGAAAATTTTAATCATTAGATTCAACACCAAAATAGAAAAATAATTCCACATAAATTAATTTCATAACATAGTCCACTAAAAATAAATAAAAGGGCTAATCCATTTACAATGATAATCACTAATTAACACACATCTAAAAATTTAAAATCTAATATATACATTAGGACAAACATTATTTTGATTCATCATGTCAACAAGACACATTATTTTACATTATAATTTAGCTTATTTTGGAACATCATTTCCACACATAAGGCATCATACATTTCCATTAATGAATTTTCCATGGTGAATCTTCCATAATTTTTAACATATAGGAAACTGAATCATATTTTATTTATCAATATTAACAATTTAAATTCAATGAGATTCTATCATCCTTTTACTTGATGTTTTTTGAATTTAATTATGTTCTAGTTTTTAATATTAATTTGAGATAACAATGTTGGCATGTTAAAAATATTTATAAATTTTTTCCCATTACGTTATCCTTAATGTTAAGGAAATCATTTCATTACACATAACACTAGATATTGTTTTTAACTATCCTATTTCTCATTAATAAATAATTTTTAATAAAAATTAGATTAGAATACATTATCATTTATATAAGAAATATATAATCCTAAAAGGAATAACTTATTAATGGTAAGTATATCTTGACATATGATTCACTGTGTTTTAATACAATTTATCCATGGTAACATTTTCTATTTTTTATAAACTAACAATTTGTTAATGTCCTTCATAATGGTTCAAAAAACGTTTTCCAAATATCCATATAATATCCCACAGAAGTGTAAAACCTTGTGTGATTTAAATCCCATGATCATGCAGTAGGTCATGATCGAGTCTAGATTAATGGGATGTTTTCATGTTTAATACCCCAAGGTACAACTATTATAGGTAAACACCCACATTTTATACTCAGGAAAGGATTTAATTTCACAGAAAGCAATCCTTCTATCATATAAAAAATATCCATGAAATCTTTTTATATTTAGATATATAAATAGACTTATAAATAGGGTTCTTAATAAATTATTCTAATACTACCATCTAAATAATAACAAATCTTTTATTTGATAGAATCTATAGATAACTGATAATTTATACATAAACTATTACACAATTTTTTTAAAAAAAATTACATTAATTACATCCAAATAATTATTTAGCATAGTGTTTCTAGAACACTAGGGGAATAAAACATTAAATGAATTAAAAAAATAATATTTATATACATTATATTGGACTTAGTGAACTCCTAAATAAATTTGTGCTCTTAAAAATATTAGATTTGTGCCGCCCCTTTCACTTTAGATGTTATTGTGATGAATAATTGTGGCACATACCACGCACCAGGTTATAAAGTGATTGGACATAGGTTGATATTTCACTATATTATATTACACATTGATAGTAATGGAAATGTAATGATGTAGACATCTAGAATACTATCCTTGTATCCCAATAGATTTTTTATGAGGTTGGTGTAATAGTCGTGCATCTTATTTATTACTCCATTTCAGTATTGGGTTTTAGTGTGTTAGAAAATCGGAGATAATCCCTGTAATTTTGGTCACAAATGTATAGAATAATCATTATAAACATGGAAAGACGGATCACATTCCAAAGCACGTAATTCACCATGTACTGTATGATTATTTGTTCTATAATTTCATTCTTCTAAAAACCAATTCTATCATTGTGCTTCTTGGCATTTCCAAAATTACTAGAATCAGAGTGTGATTTCATAGTTACTAAATTGAATTATGTATATAGAATAATTAATGTGAATATTGATCACTTTTATATAACCAAAATAAGTTTTTGGAGGATGTAGATTTAGTATAACGTTTATCAAAAATGTTTTTGATTTTTTCAAATGGGAATAAAGCCAACTGACTCGATGTTTTCATAGTCAGAGTTGTTTGATCAATAGGCTCTGGTAGTTATTCTTTTTTAAATTGTCATAATGTAATGGTAAACATCAAAGTGTAGAAGAAAATGATAATGAAGATGAAACCTCTATCAAATATATATGATAAGCCATTTTTGGAAGAAAATTGTTCCTGATGCAATGATTGTTCCATCTATAAATTTTTGAATAAAGAAATTATATAGATAACAAAAATGAATTGAATTACATCATATATCAACTGAAAACATTGGGAATTGTGTTTGGTGATGATTTATGGGTATTGATTTTACTGTCAGCATTAACTGAATGTTTGGAAGCATCTGTAACAACTGTGATCAGTTCCTCATGGGAATACCAATATGGTTCAAAAGGATGTGTGATATCTGATTCTCATTAAGGATATTTTTAAAATAGAATTATAATTTTTCTTTGGTTCTTCAATGAATGTATAAGGAAGTAAGAACAATGAGATAATCAATTATGATGATAAATGTTTATATGAAATTGTAACGACAAGGTAAATTGGCTTGGTCCTACCTTCTGGACATATTGGAAGAAAGGACATGTTAATAAGTAGTTAATAGAAATGCATAATAGACATAAAAATAGTTCATAAATTATATTGGTTGCAGGCACTTATGACGTTTTTTTTTCTTAGCATGAAAATCCCAATGGATTCTTGGTTTTTTCACTCATCAATTTCTTTAAATTCCAAATTATATAATTATTTTTGAACAATTTGGTTTCTAGAAATTTTTTGAAGGTATATATTAAGGATGATGAACCTCTATTGATCATGGTGATTTGTGATGTATTGATTGAGAACAAAATTGTGAGTTTCATGGTTCTGAAAACTTGGAGGTATATCCCATATATATGATGAAATATTATTTATGTTGGGTATCTTTGTGATTCATGTTTTAGTAACATGTTTGCTGGAGGTGCAGGAATGAAAACTGAGGGATCCATGATCATAGCTCATCGAGAATGGAATACAGCCATATAAAACAGGACCAATCAAATATAAATGAATTATACAATAAATTTATTTGGGGATTCAAAATTCATTCATTACATACAAGGCCACATAAGAGAGAATGGAATGACGATACTGGAAAAAATGGACTACTACCAGAGTTGGTGTTAGGGGATGCCATCCTTCATGAAAAGTGAATTTTTGGAAATGAGAAGAAGGTTTTATTTGAAAAAATGGGGAATTACACGCAATGTTTAGAAGAAGGACATCGTTAGCATAGATGGTTGTGGGCCTAAAATAGTACATTACCTTGGAGGATCATAATATAATGTGGAATTTATTGACAACACAACTAGGAAAGTATATATTTACTTTTAAAAAGGATTTTTTGGAATGTTTAAAATTTTTTAAAAGTGGAAGACCAGGGTTGAGAATGAGTTAGGATAAATAATGATATTCTAGAGGTCTGACAATTTTTGAGAGTATGAAAGTATGGATATCAAATAATTTTATACCAACAATAGGAATCAATGTGATAAGTCTATCTTAGGAACACAACTATATAATATTGTAGTATAGTATAATGTATGAACATGACACTAAATTATCATTCTAGAATCATGAGGCTTCACTTAGGGTAACCCCCAATACCATTTGAGCGGATTCAAGGAACATTATTGCATATATCATTAACAAAACTCCAACTGTACTAATGGGAGACTATCTACCCAAGGATATATGGTATGGTAACGTGTTAGGAATATCATATATACAAGTCTTTTCAAGTATTAATATGTAAATATTAATTCAAATTCATGGAGAAATATTGATTCTAAGTCCAAATCATTCGACAATATTTGTTTTGTTATAGATGGGGTAGCTTGTCTCATTAGTGGTGTTTTCAACAAGATGTTCTTTAGGAAATATAACATGATATTTAACGAAGGGGTCACATGCAAGGATCACCATACACATGAATATGAAAATGGGAAAAATGTTTTAGATTTAATCGTGCAGGTGAAGATTAAATGTATGTATTTCCATGAGATACTACAACCAGTCGGTCCTACTCAACTGGAGTTTAGGAGATAAAAAATGGTGACAATGCTTGGGAAGAGGTATTCACCATGCATAATTTTTTTTTATATAATGATAGTGGAGAATGATTTGAAGAGGTAATATAGTTTAAGGAGTTGATAAATTGGGTGTTTTTTAAGAAGGATGAAATTTCGTCACAACAACAAAAAACACATTGAATTTGACAGATATTTTATAAAAGAAGAAAGAATTGATTAAAAATGGGTATACAGATTCAATGAATAATATTGTGGAAAGAGGATGTTCATGGAAATGCTGGTGATGAACATATTTCAACAGAAGTATCTTGAACCCCAATCTCTTATAGTGATTCTTACCACCTCCTAGGTGGTTATAAATATTTTAGAATAATAACACATTTAACCTGAGAAGATTTATATGGAGACGACTTCCCTCCACTGAGATCCAAGGAGGAAATAAATATTCCATATCCAAAGCGATATGTTGTGTCTTGGAAGGATGAAATAGTGTGAAAACAATATAATAGTTTATATGCGTAGAAGAAGATATCCAAGTAGTGTAAAAAAAAGTTTTATTCATTCATCAATAAAAATTAATGCAATCAATGTGGAATTGATCAATGTTTCAAAATCATGTATTTTGTTGATCAATATATAATAATTCTGATGTTTTTATATACTGAGATCATTATAGTATCATGTTGTAGAGGTTGGTGTGATGGAATTGAAGATGGCTAAGGAGTTTGAAATGAACGATCATGGAGAATCTAGAATTATTTTGGAGGTGAAGATCAAGCGACACAAAAAATATGAACATTAACATTATCACAGTCAAACATTGTTGGGACGATTTTGATAATATTTATAATATTGGAATCAAATCTAGTTTCTTTTCAAATGAGTCAATTTCAAAATTTCAAAGGTGGAATCATAGAAGAGAGAAAGAGATGTGGAGTACATGGAAATGGTTTTATATGCATCAGCCTTTTAAAGGTAAATTTTTCCATGGTCTGAACTTGACATTGTAATTCTCATGTACTGAGAGTTTTGAGTAGGTACATTGATAACCCTATAATGAAACATTAGGAATCTTTGATGTAAATATTGATGTATTTTATGTCATGTATGGAGGTATCTTTGTGATTTGGGAATGGAAAATTATTTTATGGGTATGAATATTCTAACCATGGAGGTGACATTTAAATTAGGTATAGTACCACATGTTATGTATTAACCTATGGAGGAACTGCAATATGATGGATATAACAATTGTAGAGAGTGGTAGATTTATCCACCAAAGATTAACAATACATTACTGTTTTAGAATATGAGAATGAGATTGCATATATGAATAGATTCTTGGATCAATTTGGTTGAATGTGAGAGGAAATTATAATAGACTATGATAGAAAGAGTGTGATACATCTAAAATAGTACAAAATGTTTCAAGCTCGGACAATGCACATTCAAATTATTTTCCATTTTTTATATTATTGATAGATGACGGGTTGATGAAATTGATGATTATTGGTGGATCAAACTATGAATCCGAAATTTTAAGGAAAATAACTGTAAAATAGAAGTCGAGACATGAGTGAAAAATTTACCCCTATGTGGTTGTAGGGATCTTTTCCGAAACCACGTATATCTCTATGCATTGTGTGAATCTTTGTTATTCTTTTTTTTCATATGAATACTTTTTCTATCATTATGACATTAAATGTTTATGAAACAAAAAATACATAGGTTAATGAGGGAAAATTAATTAATGAAACGTGTATGATAATGATCCCTTAAGGTAATAAAAATAATAATGAATAATAACTTTTGATTCAAAGGAAAACAATAAAATCAGAAAACAGAAATGTCATGAGTAATAAAATGTGATAATGAAATGGAAATATGTTATCAAAAAATATTGGCTTTAGAATAACTGTATTATAAATATAAATAATTTGGTATAAGTCAATGATAACCACCATTACCTTATCATAAGGTAGATATAGTACATATACAATTTTGGTCCAAACCATCCCATTCGTATCATTTACATTGATATTTTTTTATTCTAAGGAAATAAATCATAATTAAACATTATATGAAATAAACATGGAAATAATTGATCTCCCCAATATTGTCTCATATAAAAATTGATAGAAATTTCAAAAATATGGAATTTTATTGACTAAAATTAGTTATTAATTACCATATAAATGTATATGGGAATAATATATATATATATATATATGAGATACATATATACATAATTTCTATTAAATACATAACATCAAAATTTTTAGTCGTTGATGAATTTTCTTGAAAATATAAAGTGGACTATTTATTGAAAAATGAAATTCACATTGAAAAAACATATTAACAATATAATAATATAAAAAATATTTTGGAAACTAATTCCTATAAAAATATCCATATAAACTTTTAAATGAATGATAAATTATTTGAGTGTTCATGACAATAAGTGATTCTAGACATGTTGTACATGTTAAATGACATTCATTTCAAACTATTGTTAAAAGGTTAATAATTGCGACATTTAGAAAACAACAAGATGAGTCCTTTCAGACAAGTTTATAAAAATTAATACATGTTTAAGATATCATGAAAATATAATTTGGAGAATTTTTGAAATTCTATTTGAAATATTTTTATAAGACCTGGATATATATGGAATCAGATTTCTCAGTAATGATTTATCAGTCAATGTAATTACTATAGAGTCGAAAATTGAATGATTACATCAAAATTATAGGGATAAATATAAAAGATTAAAATGAATAGTTTTATTAGAAAATGATAAAATAATTCCCTTTAATTATTATTCAAACTAGATTAATAATTATTAAATTGAGATTTAACCATAAACCATTAAAAAAATGGTATCATTTGATTTAAAACTCAATTAAATGAATTAAATAAATTATAACCTAAAATACCAGAAATTATGAATCATTTATGATTTATTGTGTTAGGGGGAATTATATACACTATTTAAATGATATTATGTGCATAAAAGAACATGTGCCTCAAATAAAGATGTTTTGTGTTGATAGACATACCATGGGATTGGGCTTTATAGTGTATCAATATTATTTGGTGTATAATAAAAAAAATTGTTATTTATTTTCATGTGATCATTTTCAATGATAAATTGATTTTAAAGAATAAAATTATACCATATATTTTATTGAAATATTTAACTACATAATAGGACTTGTCTATATCATTTTTTTTTTGAGGATTTTGTTTTCATAATTTCAAAATGGAATCATTGTTTAGAACATGGTAAAATCGTTCATTATTCCATAATAACTTGAATAATCATGAAATATTACTAATTTTTGAAAATAAATAATAATTTTGAAACCATACATGAAATATTGTTATGAATAATTAAATATGTTTTAATCCTGGAGACAGTCGTCCATACATATACATGGGTAATGTTTCCATTTTCTGATGATCATGTTTGAAATAAGGTAACTATTTTTTATCATTACATTCTGGTCATTAAAAATGGATGAAATATTTTTATGAGGTGGTATTTCGTTGTACACATGAATCACTTTACCATGTTTAATTGGAATCTATAGTTAGAAATTGTTTGACATATTCAATTTTTTAATATGTCTTGAATATCATATATAAATATTAAATTTAGTGTTATAATCCTATGTGGGGTGCAATGATGAAAAAGAAATGAGGTCATTTTGTTAGGAAGTAGTCTATTATGCACAATAACAAAGGGTTTTCCCAATTTTATTAATGAGGAGATTGATATAATTGTCCCATAAACACTATAATGTATCAGTATATAGAAGATACCACTTTTATTATATTTGAAGTTATAATTAATAATTAATTTGGGGAAATGAATAATTAAAAGAAAGTAACATGGTGAACATGATTACCTTCTTGAGGAGGAACATGCTTTGGATATATTATTAGGGACCATGAAGCTTTCATTTATGGAGACTAGAAGATCATGAATATAAGTTATATAAGGGTACTCCATTAAAAATTACATAATATAATAAATTGGTTTTGAAATCCCATCATTACATTTCCATATATATATATATATATATGGTTTAGTGTTTTAGAAAATTTGGGCATATTCATAAATATCACCAAACAAGAATACAATCTAGAAACTATTAAAACAGTATCTATTTATTCTATAATACACACTTTTTTAATAAAAGACATGAACTATTTTCCAGAAAATTATTCAAAACATTCATCTGGGACTCTATTTTTCTCTAAACCCGACTTAAATCCGATGAAAAACATTTTTAATCTATGGAGGAGAAAAAAAATCTCCACAAGGGACATAAATAGATGGAGATAAACTGTCAGTCCCTGAATAATTATAATTATCTTATATAATTTTCACATGGATATATTTCTCATCCAAAATTTATCATTCAATTACATTGAACAAACATGATATTCTTATAAAATATTGAAAACAAAAATAATACTATAAAGGTAACATGTATAATTTATTTCATAATATATTAACCCTCATAGACACCACATTATTTGTAACCCCACATGGATACCTTACAATGTAACACCCACATATACTATACAATGTAACCCTCATGACTACTTTATGATGTAACCATCACAGTTACATTTGTAGTAACCATACAGTCAACCTCCACTATAAAAAAACCAATGAATTGGAGTGAAATATAGGTCCCAACCATTATCATATGAAATTATCAAGAACAATAACCTAATCATAACAGATAAATAATTCCATAATAATGTTCCATTTGAAATTTATAAAAATATATATTTATAATAAGATCTTTAAATGAAAAATATCATATGAATATTATATATTTTAAGTGTGAATTGATAAAAAAGACTAAAATATGTGTATAAAATATAAATATATACAATAAAATATAATAAAAATAAATAAATAATTTCACAAAAAATCATAGTTTTATGTAAACAATTAAGAATAAGGTTAACCTAAATAATGGAAATCATGTCAATAATTCTCTTACCTCAAGATCGTGTAACATAAAAAGCGTTCAGACCTCCTATATAATATTTTAAAGGGAGTAATTGATATATAAATGAACCATATTAATATTTAAAATTAATTATATGATATTATTATAACATTATTCCACCAAATTACTTATAATATTTATATATTTTAGTTTTTTCATGTGTTATTATTTCATGGATTCCTTGGTTGTTTCATTACGGATTTTTATATCGAATGGAAGAAAATATACATAAGTGGAATGAAATGGTGTTAATATGTTTCTAGAATTTTGAATGAAAAAAATATATCATCACATTCTCATATGAGTATGAATCATTAGATAAAATATTAATGAAAATTATTTAATTTATTGTTGTGGTTTTTATGATGATAAAAAACTTATATAATTTAATTGAAAATTATGATTATATATATTTCCAAAAAATATAAATAATTTTAAACAAATATAATAAATAATTATTCAACTATTATATTGTATTTATGACCAACCTTGAATTATATAATAATAAATAATATTTTATGTTCCATGGTGAAGTTAAATCAACAAAGTAGAGATGATATTCTCATTTAGAGAATAAAAGTGAGAGGATAAAAAGTTTCATAATGAATGTTTTCTCAAACACGATAAAATTTAAGTAAATATATGATTCTATGTTTTCAATGCAACATAGATAATGGGACGTAATGATATTATAATAAAATAAAAATAATTAAAAATGAAATAAAAGAAAAAAACAAGACATTACATCTTGAATTCTCTCCTATGATACCCCCTTAAGGCCCTTTGTTTTAGCCTTTTAAGGAGGCCAAAAGGTATTGTACATGGGGAAGAGTATATGGAATTATAATTGGATGAAATTATACAATATAGATGTATTTTAAGTGTCAGGAGAAGAGGTGGTGAGGGGTGGTATTTGTAGTGGAGGAGAGAGATTTTCTAAGTAGTTTATTTAATAGTTTATTATTATGCTCAAGAATTTGAATAGTTTTAGAATTATATCTAAATATACTGAATAAATGAAATAGTATTCGATATTTTTGTATTACAAAAGTCATACATGATCTATGATTCAATAATTCACATATTAAGCTGCCATTATAAATTAATGTATTCCACTATTCAGAAAAAAATAAATTATTTAAGAAAAACACAAAAAATTTACCAGTAACATTTTTTTGTATGTAATTATAAAATAACATCAATTTTAGGAAAATAATATTCTAATTATTAGATACATTATATTTTATTAAAATGTTTATTTATTTGAAATATTAAAATTTTAAAAATACAATTGATTTATTTTTACATTAAAAAATTAATTAAGGCCTTATAAAATAATATTATAATTATAAGATAATATAATATTAATTTATGAATATATTATAGGAATAAATGGTTTTTGAAAAAATATTATATAAATTATATAATTATAATTAATCATTAATTTTTTTTCTAAAATAAAAACACTTTGTTTATCACCTTAAAAACATATATTTAATTATTTTATGACATAAGTATATCATATTTTAACTTTAAAGATTCATGAATTTTATTTTTGGTGTCATATGTGAGGTTAATATTCTATTAGATAGATTACTATTCATAATATCATGTTACTATTCGATTAGTATAAATTTCTTACTTTTTATAAATACCACTTATTTATTTATATATTTATAATGAATTTGACTGTTTAATTCCAGAATAAAAAAAATTATTTTCTATATACATATGTTATTAAGTTTTACCCAACGTATGAAAATTTTGTCCCCACGATTTTTATTTATTTTTAAATGATTTAAGGTACCCTTCCCTCTTTTCATTTTCAGATTCCCATGTTTCTTATTCAATAATGTGTTTTCTCTACAAAACCCTAAACTTTTGAATTAACTAATATCATAATACATTATCTCTATGATCATGAATATTTATATCATTATCCTGATATGAATGGTTCTATTCGAAATGAACTACATCTGGGTTCAAAATACGAGTTGAATATGGCATAGAATTTCTGAACATTGAAATATGAAAATCATTGTGTGCCTGAGATAATGTTAAAGGCAAGGCTAATCATTAGGAAAATGATCCATGTTTCTCTTTGATTTCATAATATATAATGATATATGGACATATCCTTACTTAACAAAATTTATAACACTTTTCCATAGTGTGATTCAATGTACTTCATGATCACCTACCTCGAATGAAAAGATTTGTCTCTTTCTACCCGCAAAAATTTTCTTTTTTATATTCTGATATACTCTTGTGTTACTGGATCATCATCACATTCTCAACAACTTAATCTGCTAATTCTAGTCCTACAAACTTCCTTTCTAGGAATTCATACAAAAATTGTGGATTTCAATACCACATTCTATATAATTCCTCCAAAGATGTCATCCATATTCTAAAGAAAAAGATGATACTATAACATAACACAACAAAAGATATATGTTGATCCAAACATACATATTAGGCCATTGATGAATCTCATAGAATATTCTCCAACTTCTAAATTGTTCTATGTACTTGTCCATCAGGATGAAAATAAATACTAGTTATGATATTTTATTCTATTCCCATTTACTTCTGAAGGCCTATCTAAATGTTAGATGTAAACTTGGGATCAAGGATCGAAATAATGGGAAGAAGAACTCCATATAAACTGAAAATATATTTCAATTAAATGGAATAATAATTATCAAATGACACAATATATCGAATAAGAATGAAATGTGAATATTTATTCAATCATTCAACAATAACCCAAATAACATTGTACCTCAAAAATACATTGGCAGTCCTAGCAAGAAGTCCATGGATATATTTTCAAATTTCCACTCTATCAAAGAAAAAGGTGGATGCATCCCCTTTGGTAATTTTAAACAAAATATAACATATATTTAGGTCTATAAACTAATTATAAAACATATAGTATCCCATTTCATTAAATCAAATAAGTAATATTCATAAAGGACCATGTACAACTTTTTTCATCTAAAAAAAACTGAAAATATAGAACTATGAGCTTTACGTAGAAACCCATTCTTCAACTATGAATCTTAAGGCTGACGTAATATCTTCTGAAATATCAAAAGACCATCTTAATAAATAGTTGATTCTAGAAACATACTATTTTTCTACAAATTTTACCTTTTTATATTAGTTTCCATCTTTCAAATGTGATTGCATAATTCTTTCTAACATAGATTACTAAATTTAAACCTGAAAAAATAGCGGAATTTTCTTGGAAAAAAAATCCATGCAAAAATTATTCGAATAATTAATCAAGGGAATTATTCTAATTTTATCATGGTTAATGATGGATGATGCTTTCAAATAAATTCATTTCATCTTTTTTTTCTTTTATATGATATAAATTGATTAGAAAATCAAATTAAATTATCAGTTCAAGCCATTTTCTCTACCAGATGCTAAATTCTTATTAGGAAAATATATACTTCAATCTATTATGGTTAGTATATTTTTTACATGTTTCGCAGTATAAATGATGCCACCAAATATTAACAAGTAAAACCACTGCATCAAATTCTTAATAATTTGGGGGATATTTTAACTCAAGAAGTTTTAGTTTCCTTGAAGCATAAGAAATTACCTGATCATTTTTTATTTGATCACATCTAATTATCTTCAATAAATAATCATTGTATATAAAAAATTAACCATTTCTAGAAGGTGGGTCCAAAACTGAAGCATTTATTAATTGATTATTCAGTTCTTCAAATCAAACATAAAATTCTTAGGTCTAAATAAATTAAACCCCCATTCATTTTATCATAGTTATAATTCTAGATATTAATGCAATGTTTTTAACACATCATTCAAAATAACTGGCCAATCTATGATAACTATGAATCTTTGTAACATTTATATGTCATTCCCATTCATCAACAACTTTTATTATTTAATCTCTTTTTACAATGTGGATATGAAATGAAACTTGATTCCAATAATAATCACATTTCCCAAATTTTATATATAACTACTTTTATTTAAGAGTTTTGTAGACAATACTTAACTAATTTTCATGATCCTCATTACATTTTTAAAAGACAAAAATATCCTCATTATAAATAACAAGAAAACTATCAAAATATTAATAGAAAATTATATTCATAAGATCTATAAATATAGTTGTTGAATTTATCAAACTAGAGAGCATATAAAATCTCACTATTCCCATATCTAGTAGAAACAGATTTTTTCATGATTTTATCATCTTTCACCATCAACTCATAGTACCTGGATCTCATGTAAATCTTGGAAAAATACCGACCTCCTCATATATGATCAAAAAATTCAATGACACAAGGAATATGATACTTGTAATAATGATTAATTTTATATAAATATCTATAATCTATGATAAGCCTAAATGAAAAATATTTATTTTTAATAAAATAAATAGGATAACCCCAAGACGATGTGAAATTATGAATGAAGTCTTTATCAAGAAACACCTATAAATGATTATTTAATCCACAGTGTTCCAAATTATGTATTCAATAAGGGTGTTTTGAAATTATATTAGTTTTAGGGACCAAGTAAATAGTAAATTTGACATCATGATCCGTTATCACTCTAGTCAACAAATCATGATAAACATATAGGTATTCATTTACCACTTTAGCATTATGAATCTTAACTGTTCCCTTATTTTCCTAAATATTAGAAAGGAAAAAATTATATTCTTATTTTAATAGTTTCTCATCTTCTTTAAATTTTATAAATTTTATGTGTTCGTTCTTGTATACAAACTGAAACTATAAATGAAAAAATTATTCTTCTCAACAATCAATTTAATCATTATAAAAAATATACAATCCATTACAAGATAACACCAAAAAATACTAAAGAATTTTTTTTGAATGCATTGTATTTATAAACAACAATAGAAAAAAATTTATAAATCATTTTTATGTAATATTTCACTATGGTGTTTTAACTATATGTTTCAGTCTCATTTCTTAAGGAAAATATTTCTATTCTCCCCAATAATTCTCTTAAAAGAAAAGAATATGTAGCCCCTATATTGAAAAATACATTTTGACAAACTATGTAATGAAATAGTGTACCTGATGCCACTTTATTGGATTCCCAAACATCTAGCAATGTATTAGAAAATGATCTCACATCACCATTTTAATTATAATATTAATACATTCTATTTTTGGAGATGTATTTTCATAATAACCCAACTCATCACTTTTAAAACACATTATATTTTTCAAATTACATTTAATATTTAATTAATTTTTATTTTAATATCACGCCATGTGATCCCAATTACAACATTTAAAACACCTACTATTTTTTATGTCATTCCATTGGGTGATTTTTCCACACATTTTATAAATATAAAACTATACTTTCTAATCTCTGTATTAATTTGAATGATTCTTACTCATCATTTTCTGTATGTACCACTTCTTCTTATTATTGTTATAGTAAACATGATAATTAGAAAAATGTTTTTCTATAATATAAAAAAATTATAATGGATTATCATAACATTTTATTTCATGGGAGGACAATTCTCTTTGATATCATTTCATTAATACTGAGTAAATCTGTGTGATTTCTCAATCATGAATCAAAATAATATTTGGAGTTTCCCATTCCAATTGGGTGATGTTTCATCATACATGACAACTGATTCTACCTCATTTTGTTTCAATTCAAAAATATATTTTCAAACATAATTCAAACCACCTCATGATCAAATTTTCCAAGGATAATATTTTAAAATTCATCCCATTCCATGTCATCAATATCCTAACTATACCTTATATTATTTATCATTAACGACCACTGGTCAACATTACCATAAATATGTTAAATGGAATCACTAACCGTTTGATTATATTAACACCCCATAACATCAAATATCATTTTAATGGATTTTATCATTTTACTTTATGGTGGTTATGGTAGTTCTCTAGGATGGATTACACCACCACTTATAACTTGTGTCCAAAGATCCAAGTCATTCACAAACTATTTGGTTCCAATTCCCATCATACCATGTTTCAGATTAGGATATATATCTTCCCTTTTATGCCTTCCTACTTCTTTTTTCCATGTTTTTTATATGTTTAACCCAGATAAAAAAACATATTTTAGATGAAAAAACATCGAAATCATCAAATAATATATCATAAACACAAGGTGAAAATATTTATGGTATTCTATTAACATCAGAATAACCCCTAATGTTATATAAACCATGCCCCGATACCAAATATTATGACAAGACAATAATCAATACATAATCTATAAAATTAGTCTTGAATTTTCTTCATTAAATTACAAAATATCATTTGGGTTTAGACTTTTATATAAATAAGGCATAATTCATAAATATTAACCAAAAATCCAATAATGTGGGAACTACTAAAATAGTATCCATTTATTCCATGATAAATATGTTTTTAATAAAAATATGAATTTTCTATTTGAAAAGTTATCAGAATATTCTTCTTGGATTCTAGTTTTCTCTTACCCATCCTTAAACCATATTATAAACATTTTAGAACCTACAATGAGAGAAAAAACATTTCTGAAAGGGATTTAAAATGAAAGAGATGAACTTTTAGTACATGAAAACATATAAACAAAAGAAGTTATTTTCATAAATACATTCTTCTCACCCAGTCTATATAACATAGTTACATAGTTAAGAAATGATATTTCCATAAAAATAGATTAAATAAATATTACAATAATTGTAAAATAGGGAATTAATTTTATAAGATTCTAATCCTCATGGATACCGTGCGATTTTAACAGTCATGGCTACCATAGAATGTAATTCTCATGACTACATTACATTATAACCTTCATGACTACCTTATGGTGTAATCAACATAGTTACATTTTGAGTAACCATACGTTCAACCTCCAAAATATTGATACCCAATGAATTGGGGGGAGGTATAGGACCCACGCATCATCATAAAAAATTACGATGAATGATAAATAAATCGAAAAAATTTAATTATTTCATAAAAAAAATTATTTTTCCACTATTAAAAATAAAATTTTTAAAGAGTATTTTTAAATGAAATGTCCCTTAAAAATATAATATTTTTCAAGTGTTAATTAATAAAAAATAGAATATTTGTTTACACTATAAATCCAAATAGTAAATCATAATATAATAAAAAAATTTGGAGTATATTTTTAGTACCACATAACTAATAATGTAGAAGGTTTACCCGAATAAGGGAAATTGGGTTAAGAATTCCCATACAACAGGTTCATCTAACATAAAATGTTTTAAAACCACATGTATAATCATATATAAAGTTTTATTAATATACTGAACAACAATTTCCATATTTAAAAATTTTTTATATGATTTTATTAAAACCTAATTCCACAAATTTATTAATAATATTTTGGTATTTTCACTGTTTTCTGTGCATTTATTTCGTGTCTTCCATGGTTGATTCATAATGTACATTAATTTAAAAAAAACCAAAACACTAAAAGTAGAGTGAAATGGATTTAATATGTTTCCATAATTTTAAATGATTCCATATACAATTTTTTTAGTTGATATTTGAACGATTTGTTAGATAAAGTATTAATGAAAATGATTTAATTTATTTTGGCGCATTTTATTATCATCGTGAGCTTATATCATTGTATAAAATATAATGATTATATGTTTGTTCCCTAACATTAAATTACATAATATTTATAATAATATCTTTTTTTAACAATTATAATGGTTTTATAACCATCCTTGATGGTCTTAATGAAAGATGAATGTGCATTTTCCACGATGGTATTAAATCAACACATCATAGATAATGCTCTCATTTTTAGAATAAAATGGAAATGAGATGAATTTTGATGATGGATTTATCCATGAAAGTAATAAAAAACCAATATGAATTTTATAAAAGAGTTTCCATTCAACATAGATAAGTGTATGTGATGAGTTTATATGGAAAAAATAATTAAAAATGAAATAAATGAAAATGAAAGAGGATTTAACCTCTTGAATTATGCTTCCTGAAAACCACCTTAAGGCCATTATTGTTGGCCATATATTGATACCAAAAGGTATGTTATAGGGTTAAGAGTCTTGGGAAGGGAATGGGTATATTTTAAAAAATATATAACACTTTTACCTGTGAGGATAATTGGTTGTGAGGGGATTTGTTTATTTTGAAGGAGAGGGGTGGTTTCCCATTATTATATTTATTTTTATATTATTTTTTCCAATGGAATTTAATAGTTTTAACATTATTATATAATATATTAAAATAATGAATGTTTATTTCATATATTTGTCTTTCATCATCCTTAAATAATATATTAATCATTAATTCATGTATTTAGCTTATATAGTATATTATAGTATTTAAATATTCACAAAAAAATCATCTATTTTTTTTAAAAAAATAACCCTAATAATTTCATGACATGTAGAACTAACCAACGAATTACATTTTTTGTAATTAATTTTATTAAAATTAAAAATTTAAATTTTAGATGAAAATCATAATTATTGGATAAATACTAATTTTAATACTATAAAGTAATTTTTAACACTTTGAATAAATAATTAAGGTATCACGAAATTATCATATAATAACAAGATTGTAAAATTTTAATTTATGAATATTTTTTAAGATAATATAATTAATTTTAAATCTTTCCATTAATTATAAATTATAAATAAATAATTTTATTTCATAAAAACCCAACACCTAATTTATCATTTTCAAACATTTATTTAATTATTCCATGATATAAATATATCATATTTTAAAATTTTAGATAGATGAATCATATTTATAGTCTCAAATGTGAGATTACTATTCTTTTTTTTCAGATTACTATTCGAAAGTAAATGTTATTATCCCATTAGTATAAAATTTTAATTTTTTTAAATAACACATATTCTTATACATTTATAATGATTTTGACTATTTAATTCCAGAATAAAATGAAATTATTTTATAATTAATTGGGTTGCATTCGATAAATATGTTTGGGATATATTTTTAATAGTGGTTGGTTAATAAAAATGGATTGACCGGTAGGATTAATTGAGTGGAGGGGTCTTATTTATAATTTATAAGGGGTGATATTTTTAGAAATACCAAAAACTATTCAATAATGGGAAGGTACTCTTAATCTATGTGGCTCAAATCATAAAAATAATGGATTAGTGGAGTGTTATGTGTGTGACTCACCTCCAATACTAAATACATGTCTTAAACATGTTATCCCATCTAACAGTTTGTTCAATCACTTTTAAAATTTTACATTTTTACCATGGTAACTAGTTTTTACTATTCATACTATTTATTTGACAAAAAATATGTTTCCATTATTACATAATATAAATTATTTGTACTAAAAATCAAGAATCAATATTATTAAATTATATATGAATGAGTTGAATATTTTAATTTTTAGTAAAACCTACGACCATAGTGGAAATGTTGTTTTCTGAAAATGCATTTTTTGAAGGAATTAATGATTTTATATTAACTCTGTTAATTTTATTCATTATAATAATAAATAAAATGCATAAATATTGATGTATAATATATAAATTTCATTCAATTTGTTCTACATTATGTTTTATTTTAATTAAATAAAATTTACAAACATTATGCAACATAAAATAATGTATAGAATTTTTTTTAAGATAATGATTTACAATTTAATAAAATATGATATAATGATGATTTATATTTTATTAATTTAATTAAATTTTCTAAAAAATATAATTTTCACACAAAATAATCAAATTATATAAATAATCAGAATAATTTTTTATTTATAAATATAAATTGTTGCTATAAAATATAGATATCTTTCAGTAATAATTAAACATGAATGAAAAAAGCAAAAATATAACCATTATTTAATATTGATATAATATATAAAAATTTACTCTTATTTGAATAATATAATTTTTCAAAATTTTAAAAATATTTGTCATAATATTTTCTCACTTAAGAAATAAAAAATAATTTATCAATAAAATATATTTTTGATGCATAAACCGACTTTACGTAAATTTGAGTACATATTTATGATAAATTCATAAATGTATTTCGAATATAAAAAAATTATATTGATTCATTCCATTATATTTCTATTATTATTCATAAATCCAATTTAGACAGCAAGTTTATAATTTTTATATTAAAATAATGATGTTTTAATAATATATCATGGATTATTTAATTTGAATGTGCTATCTAATATACTCTATCGAAAATATTGTATTCCTAAAATCATATGGAATCACATTATGTATCCCTTATAAAAATTATTTCATCACAAATTATACCCATTTTGAGTAATTTTTTGATTGATATTTGAAAATTGTTTTGTTAAAAATCCACATAGGAATAAGGTTTAATAAAAAATCATATTAAATGAGTGAAATGAAAATACTATATTAACATATAATAAAAAATTACTAGGATTCAATGAATGATCGAATTTATAATTCCCCAACCGTAGATTCCCCGAGTTAGTGCATTATTTTAATATATTGGCTTGATTACAAGGAATCAAGTCCCGAAATACTTATTAGTTTAATAGTTTTGGAAAATAGATTACTTACATGAATGTTACACTACACTTTACAATATACAACACAAAAAAAACTCATTTGAGAATTCCATTGTTCTCTTAGCTTAACCCTCCATCTTAAACATAAAAGACTTCTTGGGATCCGGGGCAAATGAGATAGAGGAAAGGGGTGAGCTAAAATGCTCATTAAGGGTAATCAATATAGTAGAAGATTACATAAATAAGCATATAAATTTAATGCAATGTATAGAAGTAAAACAAATTCCATTTCAACATAACCATTATCATAATATGGAAAATATAAATCAAAATATTTCCATTTACTTACTCACATTGATATTATACTAGCCTAATAATCACATGAAATATCAATAGACACTTTAATAATGATGGAAGGCATAATGCATGATTTTATAACCACAAAGTCAAGGACTTGTGCTAAGACTACAGATATGATATTTTCAAGTCCTTGTTCCAAGATACTAGTTTGTCTGATTAGACCTACCTATGCATCGAGGTGTTATAGAGGGAACCTCCCGTCACATACTAAGTCCAATGCATTCCTCGTATGAAAATTTTATAACATAAAAATTTGTATTAACACTAGCATATAGAATGTAAATAATTTATCAATAATCCATGAATATTAGAAAAATAACACATTCATAGTAAAATATATCAAAAAAACATCAATAAAAAATGGGCGATTTATATCATAATAAATTAACATCAAACAAGATTAAAATCCATTAAAGGATGTTATCATAGATGAAATCAAATCTATTGGAGATAAATGTCCCAGTCTTTTTTTGAAATCATTTAATGTTAAATAATTAGAAAAGAAAACATTAATTTTGAAAATATTTTTATAAGATTGTAAGGGAATCCTTGATAATGTTATAATGGAGGAATATAGCCGCACCCACCTTATAAGTTAAAAAACATTCTTACCATAATTTTGATGAAAATGTAATAAAGTAACTTGTTTGGAAAATTAAAGAAATATTCCTTTTAAAACATCAATGGTCAACAAACGGTATAAATTTATTTATCCCATAGTCTAGGAAATATTAAAAATGTTTTGAATTTTTTTTAAGAATCACGGATGTTGATGATAAAGAGGTCCATGTAGATAATTACATATAAACAACCTCAGATAATAAAGAGATTGTAGAATTAACCATTACCTTATAATTTTCTATAGTAGAGGGTAGGATAGACTCTTATATAATAGAGAAATAATTGTTATTAAATTATTCATTAACTATATAAATTTATTATATATCAAATATGATCTTCTAATATTTCTTTGTTAATAATATTTTAGTATTATCTTCATTTTGGTTGTTAACTGATTTATTTTTCTTTATATGATTTGTCATGTATGTAATAGTTTTTATTGATAGATTTTATCATATTAATTATTATAATGATATTAAGTCATCAAAAATTATTTTTAATGATCAAATGAAAATTATTCTTTAATGGATACCATGGGGAATTAATCTCAACGTGTTCGTGGAGACGGTAATCCGTATGTACCCACGAGTGCATATTTCATTATTTTGATATTAAAATAATATATAGTTGGATGTTATATCATATATAAAAAATAAATATCATATTATATTTATTATTTACATAAATTATACATCATTATTATACCCATCCAAATAATAATGTATTGAATAACAACTACACCACGACGTGGAGATGGTAAGCCGTACGTACGCATGTATGGAGACATGTTATTTGAAGGATGTATAGAATAATGAATATGGTTTTACCATATTTATAATAACATCATAGTATATAGAAGATATTGTATTTATTATTTTATAATGTATTCAACAATGAACGAAGAAGTGGGAGAAGAAAGGAACTTGAAAGAGGTTATGAAATATTTACCCCTTCTTCAGGTTCTTCATTTTGATTTGATCTAAATGGGTCCTTAAGATGAATTGCTGACTAATAGAAGGCCTCAAGGATGCATTTAGGAGAAATTTTAGGACATTTGGGTATGGTTTGGTCGATCCTAATGGCTTTGTATGTGTGAATTTTAGAGAAGGGGGAGTTTCCTTTTATAAGACGAGTGAGGTGCACCTTAGGAAAAGATTGAAATATTATTTTATAATAAATTTATTTTCAGTTTAAAATGGCTAAAAAATAAATTATTTAATGGATAAGGTGGGGATGGGTCGAAAAACTATCAACTAAAAGGTTTTTATAGGTTTCGGTCACTATATTAACCTTATCATTGAGATTTAACTCTTAGTTAAATAGTTTGATATTTTCCATGTCTCTTTGTATTTTTTATATTATATGGTTAATAATCTTACTATAATCATCCAATTTAACCTTAAGTGGTTAATTAATGACATATATAATATTATTTAATATTTCATGTCGAACCGTAGCTTTTTAGGAATTGAATATCAATTAATAATGTAATATTTGGTTTAAAAAACTCTTTTATGTCAATTTTGACAGTATTTTCTATTTTGTTTTTGTTAAGTTCATAACAGCATTATTAATTCGAAAAAAATTCATTTTATCCACCATAACATGTCATATTAACCTATAAAATTATTTTAATTCATTAAAATTCTTAAATTAAATTTATTTGGATATTTATAATATGAATTATTTTAATAATTCATAAATAAGGTAATTACTGCATCATCATTGTGTCATAAATAAATATTATTATTTAATATATAAAAACTATAAATAAAATAATTTTATGTAAGAAATAATTTTTTATTTCGAAAGAATATTTATAGTTGAAAATATAACATATATTACCCTAGGTAAAAATAAATTTACAAAAAGATATTTGATTATGTCATATTTTCCTTCACAGTATGTTAATTAATATAATGTGTCATTATCATTAATAAGTTGCTCCATGTGGTACCAAAATCGACCCTAGGATGACAATGGTTGGCCATGACTCATTGAATACGTTTAGGACAAGTGTTGAGGTAATTTTGTTTTATTATAATATTTTTTTACCTTGAATTACCCTAATTACCTTTAACCGTGGTAAATAAAAGTCAAAAGTTACTATTCACCAAAAATAATATTGATCTTATTGAACAAAATTTAACTTACTGATATCATCTGTGTCTCTGAGATTTTTGAAATTCAATTCACACAAGCGGTAAAATTAACTTTTATTAAAATTTACAAATGCTCCTAAGAGGTGGGTAAAAGACCGAAAAAAGATAGATAAAATTTTTATATGTCTAAAATTATTATAAATTTAGTACAATGAATAAAATTGAAATTATATAGGTATTATGTATATATTTTTACCTAAAATAAATTGAAATAACGTAAATAATTATTTCAATAAAAAGTTGGTTTTAAACAATAACTCAATGTTTTTCAGTATTCATCAAAAATTGAAAGATTTCCGAAAAATACCAAAAATTAAACCTAATATAATTTTGATATTATGAATTCAAAAATGAAATCTATTTTTACAATTTCAAAAAATATAAGTTTCATTAATTAATTTAAATTTAATTCTCGTTATCAAAATCAAAAACCATATTTTTATGAAATAATAACTATCAAAAGATTGACACTTGTTTATGTCCAATTTAAATGTGAAATCACATAAAATGACCATCATTGAATTAAATGTTAAAAAGATAATCTAATTATACTTCCAAACCATTAAAATATATAATTCAACACAATAAATTATTTAGATTAAAAAAAATTCATTTAAAATACATTGTTTTTCACTATTCACACAAATATGAAAGTTATCAGAAAAAACACAAAAGTTTATTGAACCGAAATTATTATGTTGTTATTCTAAATAAGAAGTTTATTTTGTCAAATTGAATATATAAATGTTTCAAATATTGTATTTAAAAAGTGTTCTTCATTAAAAGGTGGTAAAATTGGATTTTTTTCAAAAATACTTCTTTTATCTGAAAAAATGAATTTGTTATTAAATTATATATAAGAAACTCATAATATGGATTATAATATTATAATGATTATATAATGTTGAAAATTTAGTAAATACTATTCATAACCACTTTTGAACGGATAATTTGGTAAGTCGTGGTGTGCTTGAACTCAGTGTTGCGTGTAGGGAAAGTTATTGAATTACATTGAAGAAATTACATACTATTGAATCATGGTGTATTACATTCTTCACCCATTCAATAAATTGTGTACCTCAAATTTGAAATTGTTCTTCAAAAATAAAAGTTTGAAAATAGAAAATACCTTTATGGGAATCCCCACATTAGAAATTGGGTTAATAAAATTTAGTCCTAACAAGTGGAAAAGGGGAATGAAAAATTCAAAATCTAATTATGAAATAGATTAAGACAACATTGGTGGTAATTAAAGACACAAAATTAGAGGAAATTTTAAATATTTATAGGGAGTGATTGAGGTCATCAGTCACAAACAATTATACAATTGAGGGCCTCAAATCTATCAATATATGATGATTAAAAATATCATCTGTTCAAAAAAAACATAAGGTATTTGGATAACACAATTTTAGTATTATGATCCCTTGCCTAAATATAATAATTAATTTCTTAATATAATAAGTGAAGAGGAAAAAATATATACATGAGATGTAGTGTTCAATCCTTTAACTAATTTATACCACAAGATCATCATTAACTATAAATGATAATAGAACATAAAAAATATTCTATTTATCCTATTCATATAGTGTTCCAATAAAATTAATTTATAATTCATATATCAAACTATTTAGAAAAAGAAACTACATTATATAGTCCAGGGACATCACGTAGTTCTATGGTAGGTGATAAATCCTAATCGCACAATGGTTGTGGTTTCGATTCTCACAGCTCTATCCAACGAGATGGGTTATCACATGGTATGTGTGTTGTCCTTTTTATAAAAACCCAAAAAAACCTTAATAATAGTATCCAATTTCAGACTTACTCCATTACAACCATTAGACTTATCCAAAATACTTCTACCCAAACTCACAGTGTTAAATATATAAGGAAGTTAAACACAATGAAGATCCTTTTTTCCATGTAATAACGTGTGAAAACCATCAACATGTATTTTCTAAAACACGGTAACACCCTCAATTACCATAAAACCATATTGATTACATTCATGCTCCCTTATACTTCATATAATACTAGATATATTCCTTATATCCAAAATATTGAATATTCCAACAATGATGAAATAAACAAATTATTAATCTGTTCCATGGAAGTCAAAAATATCCAATATAATTTATCCAAATCAACCATCTCTTTTTCCAAAATCACTACATCATTATCATAACCATATTAAGGATTAATTTTAGTTCAACCATGTATTTTCGAAAAAATTAACCTACTATTGAGTCACTTTTCTTGGTTCCACACAATCTCAAGTCCTTAATGAAATAGTCTTGTAGTACAATCCTGATATACTCTATAATTCTAATAACATGTACATCATTAATATAATACTCAATTGACACAATACATTAATAATAACATAATAAATCTAATCATTACTCTTTATCTTATGTGGTATCATAACTTTATTATTATCCAATAGCAGCATTTGGGGTATACTCTGATGATTTGGACATTGATTCGGGTAGTGTCTCAACTCCTTGGAAATGAATCATTGTACTTTTGAAACTTTTTTCTTACCCTTTTAATCACGTACATGGTGTCTTTTTTCTCCACACTTATAACAATCTCCCATTCTGTTCAATCATTTTGCAAGGTGATTCTTTCTACAGTTATCACAGGTGGGAAAATCCTTATTTTTCATCTTCCCTTTATCTATATTTCTCTCCTCAATCCTTGTCCTCACTTGCTTCCCTTTAAAGCCATAAGACACATATAATTCCTTACTTATCTTATTAACAGATGATATTATTTCATCATATGTTGAAGATACATGGGAGACTATTTCCCTTCTAAATGTTGGCTTAATACTATGAATGGTATCATACTTCTTACTCTTTGGGTCATACGTATTGCTGGAGTTCACATTCCTTCTATTGGGAACCATTTCTATATAATGGCATACACTATGTCAGTTTATGAATAGCAATGAATATTTCCAAACTTCTAAAATAACTAAATTAAATCGAATAGTTCATGGATATAAACAATAATCATAAAAATATTTTTTTGAGGCGGTATATACTCATAAATCCTTCATAATGTTTGGTAAAGAAAATGATAATTATCATAAGCATATCCACCAAGAGTTTCGTAACCTAGAGTACACCATGTCCCATTGTCGTGCAGCAGTTTCCGTTTGAGTCTAGATCAAAGAGTTGTTTTTGGGTTTTACCCCTAGGTACATCTGTGCTAAAGCCACCTCTAACTTATCATATCCAGACATGGATGTATTTGCTTGGAATACTCACAAAATCTCTATAGTACCAAAATTCTAGGATGTTCTTCTATACTAATCATCAAATTCTGTCTTATATTAACGTTCTCTATTCAGAGTTTATCTAAATCTAGTTTCCAATGTTATTTCTAAAAATCCTTTGATACCAACTGTAACGCAGCGAGCCTAGATTCCATGAGTTGGTGCATTATTTTAATACAATGGAATGATTACAAGGAATCAAGTCTGTAATGACCGGTCAGTTCAGCAGTCTTGGAAAATATATTACATACATTGACGTTACATTACACTTTCCATCATACAATACACAAAAGCCTTTGAGAATTCCATTTTTCTCTAATCTTAACCCTGAATCTTAAACAAAAAACACATCTTGGGATCCTGGGAAAATGAGTCAAAAGAAATGGGTGGGCTCAAATGTGCAGTAAGGGTAAGAAATACAATGGAAGACAACATAAATAAGCATAAAAATTAATGAAATTTATAGAACTAAAAAAAGACTTTTCAAAATAAACCTCATCATAATATTGAAAATATAAATCAAAATATTTCTATTTCCTTACTCACATATATATTCTACTAGCCGAATAATCACATGTAATATCAATATCCACTTTTGTAATGATAGAATGCATAATTCCTGACTTCATAACCACATATTCAAGGCCTTGTGACAATAATACAAATAAGACATTGTCAATACCTTGTTCCAAGACACTAGTTTGTCTCATGATACCTACCGATGAATCGAGGAGCTATAGCGGGCTCCACCCATCACTTACGATGTCCAATGCATTCCTCATATGAAATGTTTATAAAATAAACATTCATATTTAAACTAGCATACTAAATGAAAATACTTTTTCCATAAACCATTAATGGTAGAAAAATAACACATCCACAGTCAAAAATATCACAAAACATTCAATACAAAAAAGAAGATTTGTATCATAATAAATCAACTTCAATCAATATTAAAAACCATTAAAGGATGTTGACATTTATGAAATCAAAACTGTTTGAGAGAAATATATCATTCTTTTTTTGAATCCGTTTAATGATACATAATTATAAAAGAAAGAATTATTTTTAACATATTATTATAAGATTTTAATGTAAGCTTAGACAATATTATAATGGCGGAATATAGCCACACCCATCGTATAAGTAAAAAAAAACATTATCACATTAATTTTGTTGAAAATGTCATAAAGTAAAGTGTTTAGAAGAAGACATAAAGATTCCTGTCAAATGTCAAAATTATAAAAAGGGTATAAATTTCATTAACCCATAGTCTAGGAAATATTAAAAATGTTTTGAAATACAATTTTAAGAATCAAGGATGTGGACGATAAAGAGGACCTTGTAGATAATTATGTATAAACATCCTCAGATAATAACGAGATTGTAGAATTAACCCTTACCCTATACTTTTCCATGGTTGAGGGTAGGTTAGCCTCCAGTATAATGGTGAAATAATTGTTATTAAATTATTAAAGAACTATGTACATTAATATTATATCAAATATGATCTTCTAATATTTCTTTGTTAATAATATTTTATTATTATCGTCATTTCGGGTGTTAACTGATTTATATTTCTTTATATGATTTGTTACGTAAGTAATTTTTTTTATGTATAGGATGTATCATATTAATATTAATAATGATATTATGTCTTTGAAAATTATTTTTAATGATCATATGAAAATTATTCTTGAATGGATACGATGGAGAATGAATCTCATCGTGTTCGTAGAGACGGTAATCCGTACGTACGCACGAATGAAAATTTCATTCATTTGATATTAAAATAATATATAGATGATGGTATATCATATATAAATAACCATTATAATGTTATATTTTTTATTTACCTCTATTGTACATCATTATTATACCCATCCAAAAAATAATGTATTGAATAACAACTACACCACGGCGTTTTGTTTCTGGGAGGAGCTGATCTCTTGTAGGGAGGGTTGTTCTTGATCTTTAGTATTGGTCTGTTGGGACTTGGTTTGATTTTTAAGTATTGATGTCATTTTTTTTACCCCCTTATTCCCTTAAAAGGGTCTTTTATCAAAATTAACATTTGACGGCCTTTGGGCCGTTGGATGGAACTACACCACGACGTGGAGTCTGTAAGTCGTACGGACACAGGTATGGTGGCATGTCATTCAAAGGATGGATAGAATAATGAAAATGGATGTACCACATTCATAATAACATCGAATTATATAGAACATAATAGAGTTATTATTTTAGAATTGAATCACCAAAGAAAGAGGAAGTGAAAGAATAAAGGAACTTGAAAAAGGTGATGAAATATTTACCTCTTCTTCGAGTTCTTCCTCTTGATTTGATCAAATGGATCTTTATGATGGATTTCTAACTAAATGAAGGCCACTAACACGAATTTAGGAGATTTGGGAGGATATTTGGGCAGGGTTTTGCCGATCCTAATGGGTTTGATGGTGTGAATTTTAGAGAAGGGGGAGTTCCCTTTTATAAGATGGGTGAGGGGATCTTTAAGAAAAGATTGAAATATTATTTTATAATAAAGTTATTTTCAATATCTAATGGCTAAAAAATATATTTTTTAAATTATAACGAAGGGATGGTTCGAAAACCACTCAACCAATAGGTTTAAGATAAGTTTACGTCACTATATTAACCTTATCTTCTAGATTTAACTCTTAGTTAAATAGTTTTACATTTACCATGTCTCTTTGTAATTTTATATTATGTGGTTAATAAACTTACTATAAACATCCAAGAGAACCAAAATTGATTCCATAATGACATATATAATATTATTTAAGACCTTTTTCATATTCTTATGTATTTAGGAATATAAATTCAATTAATAATACAATATTTTTTTAAAAAAACTCTTCTATTTCAATTTTGACATTATTGGCTCTTTTGTTTTTGTTTAATTCATAACAGCATTATGACCTCAAAAAAATTCAACTAATCAACCCTAAAATGTCATATTATCCAATAAAATTAATTTAATTCATAAAAAGTCTCAAATTAAATTTATTTCAATATTTGTTATATCATTTTGTTTAAAAATTTATTAATAAGGTAATTACTACATCATCATTGTGTCATAAATAAATTAAATTATATAATATTTAAAAATATATATATAATTCAATTATATACGAAATATATTTAGATATACAATGAATATTTATAGTCGAAAATATGACATAAAGAACCCCATGTAAAAATTGATTTATTAAAATATATTTGTTTATGTCATTTTTGCCTTTACTTTAAGTTAATTAAAACAAGGTGTCATTATCATTTTTAAGTGGCACTATGGGGACCTAAAATCGACCCAAGGATGACAATGGTAAGTCATTACTCATCCAATGAGGTTAAGAAAACTGTTTAGCTAATTTCATATTATTATAATATTCTTTTTGCCTTTAATTACGCAATTTACCTTTAATCGCAGTAAATAAAAGTCAAAAGTTACTATTCACCAAAAATTATTTTCATTTTATTGAACCAAATATTACGCAATGATATCAACTGAATCTCTTGGATTTTAGAAATTCAATTCACAGAAGTGTTAAAATTATGTTTTATGCAAATTTGCAAATGCTCCTAGAAGCAGGGTAAAAGACAGTAAAAAGTTTGATAAAATTATTAAATACCTAAAATTATTATAATATGACTCCAATGAATTACATTGAACATATATAGGTATTATGTATCTATTTTTACCAAAAAATAATTAAAATAAAATAAATAATTATTTAAAAAAATTCAGTTTTAAACAACAACTTAGTGTTTTTCACTATTCATCAAAAATTGAAAGTTTTCAGAAAAAACAAAAAAATCACCATAAGCTAATTTTGATATTCCAAATTCAAAAATGAATTATATTTTAACAATTTCATAAAAAATAAGTTTCATTAATTGATTTAAAATTAATTGCTGTTGCCAAAACCAAAAAGCGTATTTTTAAAAGTAATAACTATCAATAGATTGACACTTTTTTATTTCCAATTTCCAAGTGAAATTAAATATAATGAACATAATTGCATTAAATTGTAAAAATATAATCTATTTATAATTCCAAAACATTAAAATTCATAATTCAACACTATAAATTATATTGATTAAAAAAGTTTTTTTCAGTTAAAATATCTTATTTTTCAATATTCACCAAAATATGACAGTCATTGGAAAAACACCAAAAATTTAATGAAACTAATTTCTTCTGACATAATTATAAATAAGATGATTATTTTGTCAAATTAAATATATAAGAGTTTCAAATGATGGATTTAAAAAGGGTTCCCCTTTAAAAGAAGGTAAAATTGCATTTTTTGAAAAATACATCTTTTATCTGAAAAAATGAAATAGTTCTTACATTATGTCTAAGATAATAATAATATGGATTATAATATTATAAGTATTATATAACTTTCATAATTCAGATAACACTATTTATAATCTCTTTTGAACGGCTAGTTTTGTATGTCGTGGTGCGCTTGAACTCAGTGTTGTGTGTAGTGCATTTTATTGATTTACATTGAAGACATGACGTACTATGAAATCGTGGGTTGTTAAAGAATTAATGGTAAGTAAAAATTTGAAAATTGATAAGAACAAAATAATATTTATGGAGATTTATAAGGATAATTTATTAGATCAGTGATAATGATCAAGTTAAATATAACAACCCCAAAACAATAATTATACGATGAATTAAATGACTACTTATTCATCAAATATAATTTTAATAGGAAAATATTTTTCATTTAATATATGTTTCCTTGTGATTAGTTATTCTTTTACTATCGATTTTTTATGACACTAGGATATATAGATAATTTTAATATTTTAATATCATAAATGAATAATTATCCTTTCATTGTGTTTAAATAAATTTATACTTCTCTTATTACTCTATGTTTTGAATAATTTATATGATATATTTATTCCTGAATCCATAATATTAAATTTTAACATATCATATGATACATAAAAAAGTAAAAATATATTTCATATACCATTTTTAGAATGAAAATTGAATGAAAAAATCAGGATTATAATGAAAATTAAAATGAATATATTAATCGTTAAAATTTAGAAGTAATACCAAATGTTTAACATATATCATCAAAAATATAAATTTTTTTATATCATATATAACCCCAATAACAACAACATGAAGAAATGTTTTACAGAAAAGGTTATATGATACCCTCAAACATGCATCTCTAATAATATTACAGAGTTCTTTTAAAATATTTGATTTTGTTAAACCAAAATGTTACATAGGTATAAATATATATCTCAACTAAATAATAAATTTCACAAAATATCATTACTCACTAAAAATATAATAAAAATTTGACCCTCAAATATATTTCAAAAAATAAAGATATCATTTATCAATCAATTATATTATTAAAAAAATTGGTATAATAGCATGATATAACATATGATTTTTATAGGACATGAAACCTTATCACCCCTCATATATGGGTTGATGAACTACGCCCTTATTAAATGTGATTGGTAGTAACCCATATTAAAGGTTTTTTTAGAATAATATTTACATAATTCCTATATCTATCATAAAATATGTTGAAAACCCTCAAAATAACATTAATTATCATATCATTTATTAATAAAAGAATGTATTATATAAATATTATTCTATTCCTACAAATTATATATTATATATTAAATATAATAACCTCAATGGAAAATATATATCAATGTTAATTCTTAACATAGTTATTTCATTTTCAATAAATTATATCATTCCAATTAATTCACATTTCAACTTCATTAAGGTCATTCAGTATATTGAAGTAAATCGTTAATGAAAAGAAATAACACAACAATCCATTGAAGATTCATGATTATTATTACCATCATTTTATTGATAAAAATTCATTTAAATAAATATTTTTCAGTTTCCCAACCTAAAATAAAAAAATAATTCAACTTTAATTATTCTAAAAACATTGGATCATAAGATTTAATATGTGATTTAGTTATTTATAAAATTTAATGAGAAAGTTACCCAAATCTAAGATATTTTAATATTATTGGTAAACTAGTTTGAACATAATTTCAAAATGTTCGGTAAACGGTACACATAATTTTATTTGATAAAATAGATACTTTCAAAAAAATTACAAACATAGAGTAGCCACTTGTTCCTTTATAAAATATTCCTAGGGTCCCCCTCCATAATTCTTTGACATGAAAGAAATATAATACTAATATCATTATCATGTCTACCAATTCATCCTATAGGACATTCAATCCTATTCTTATCTGATGGTTTTGGGTATTCCACGTTGATCCAGTTGTTAATAATAATTTTAGATATCTTGTTTGGAATTCTACCAATATGTATAAGTCGTTTTCCCGTTAGGCTAGTAAAATTTTAAGGGAATTATTTTCATTAAACATAATATTTTTTTATCTTGATTTCTTAAATTTACATTTGGTTTCAAAAAAATAATAAAATAAAATATATGTGAATATATTAATATTCAATAGGGGAATGTAAAATCCTAGAAGATATAATTTATAAATGATAATTATATCAAAAAATATGAGTCCCCATGTTTCAATCATGTTATTTCATGGTAACATTTCATATTTTTTATTCAATCATAACAAATATTCAAGTCCTTCATAAGAGTTCAAATGCGTGTAGTGAATTTCCAAATAGTATCACATAGGAATGTCAAATGAGGTGTGGTGTAACAATATTTTTCAAGAAATATGTTTTAATTGATTCTTTTATAAAGAAACATTTTTATGTTCATTACCCATAGGATCAACTATTCCAGATCCACATAATATTTTAGATACTAGGAAATGATATAATTTCTTGGAAACCACACTCTCAATAAAACACAAAAATTAAATGATATTTTTTTATACATATGGGTATCATTAATGGGTTATTATAAATACTTGAATTAGTTAAATAATCCTTTTCTATGATATTAAATTTAGATACTGAAGGCTTTAAAATACATTATTAAATGATTTTTAACATAAATATCTAATAATTACAACTTAGGATCGTGTGACTTAGTCTATTTAAATACATGCTTCATAAATCATCAAAATAAAAAATAACATGAAATAATTATATATTTTATTTGACATAGTTAACTACTATGTCTATTTGATCTCCCAAAACTACACATGAAAATTGGGGTAAATTCATTATTGAAAGGGGTGAACTCAAAATACCAATAATTGAAAAAAAAATAACTTGTGATTTAAAAGAATAACGTGATATCATATATGCAGTGTCTTGTCTGTAATCACAATAGAGAATAACTTAACTATAATGGTACCCAAAGATGATGTAATTATAATAAATTTTTTAGATACATAAAACATTCAATAAATATAAGTCAATTCCACATACAAGGACAACATCAGATAGTGGATAGAGTCTCGTAATGGATTTGGTTCACAATCTTATCCCATAATTGATATCCCATGATGAAAAAAATTTTGCCAATTAATTAGAGTGATATATAATGTTGGGACTACCCATCCCATTCACATAATTTATTTGAATATTTATTTAACATATGGAAATAAATCATAATTTATAAATATATGAATTTTATAAAGAATGAAATAGAATTTATAATATTGTTTCATATCACAATAGATGCATAATTTGTCACAATGTAATTTGAGAGATAAACATAATTCATGTATTATCCCATAAATTTAGTTTAAATTAAGATATGAACATATGTGGGAGAAATATATGCATAATTTATACTAAATCCATAACATAATCATCTATCATCATTGAAGAAAGAGAATTTAATTGATTATTAGGAATATTTATTGAGAAAAATACACATTTTAAATTAAAATCAAATATTAATAATCTAAAAATATCTAAAATATCATGGAATAAAACTTATTTAAATATAACTATGTAACATTATAAATTAATATTTATTTGGATGATTAGTCATGATTGATGTTAATTGTTTAAATTATGAAGATTTTAATTTTATTTCATTTCACAAATGTTGAAAAATTGTTTGAAAGATAATTATTAGTAAAATAAAAGTATTATTCTATTCCAATAATTTTGTAAAATTTTATACATGGGTAAAAATATCCGTAAAAATATTTTTATGAATGATATGAATAGTGAAAAGAACATAATTACAGAAAATGGATATACACTAAAAAGGAATTTTTTAGAAGAAGTAAATGATTCTAGTTATTATAATTTTTCTCTCAATCAATAAATGTACCAAATTGTGGAATATTTTGTTATTATAATAAAAGTTCATGAATAATAAATTTATAATTAAATGAAATGATTTTCTAAAAAAAGATCAAATGATTTCTTGTAATTGAAATCCAAACATGAATAATCTTGATTAAAATTATATTTATACATTATCCCTAACATCATAATTATCACTTGAATTTTAGAAAAATTGAATTATGTAAAGGAATTATAACAACAACTAAGATGAAGTATGATGGATATATGATTTATTATGTGATGGGAAAGTATATGCGCTGTTAAATTATAATAAGGATTATAAAAGAACATGTGTCTCAATGAAATAAACTTTGAGATGAATCCTTTACATTAGGATTATGATGTCTTATGTTTGAATTTTTATCCTATATAATAAACATATATCCATTATTATTTTTTCATTAGATCATTTTCCCAAATTAATCATTTATATTTTATATATTTTCACAATTTATTTTAATTATGTCATTAATTATGTAATCAATTATGTCAAAATCAAGTGTTTTGAGGATGCTCAATTAATATTTAAAAAACTACATTGGTGAGTAAACCATGGTCATATGGGTAACCATTCAATTATATATATAATAATTATTATGAAATAGTTTTAACGTTTACACATAAATTATATTTTTAATATTTTCCATGAAATATAGCTTGGAAACCTGAACTATGTTAAAAACATAGTGATAGAAGGATATATGTAAATACTTGTACCATTTAGATTTTTTAATGATGATAATGGAAATAAAATAATTTATTATTGTATATTTCTATAATGAGCATAAATATGGATTACTTATTTTAGTGTGGACATATTCTTCTAAACAGGTTAATAACTTTATCAACATGGATAAATCATAATAGGATTCAAAATAAGATAACATTACTTAATATTGTAAATATGGACATGGAAGAAAACAATAATTTATAAATAATTATATAAAGTAACAAATATCATTTATTATAAGAAATAGGAATATTACATGAAAGAAAAACAACCATGATAAAATAAACTATAGGGGTTTGAAAAATAATAAATACATCATTCAAGATAAAGTAAATTTAAATCATTTTTGTGTTATGATCATTTTCATAGAGCTGATTAATTCCTTAAAATCATAACTATAAAGATATAGATATATAAGTAAACTAAAATTATAATTTCATCTTTTAATCAATTTAAATAAGAATCAAATTTTTCCCCAATTTATTTTTATTCAAGGTGAATTTTTGGTGACTAATACACTTGAATCAATATCTAATGGTTCTCATATTTCCAAAAAAAATTAAGTTATTCTACATTTATTAAGACATTTATGGAAAACAAAATGGCTAGAAAATGTTGATATAATTCTAAAAATTAATAATCCGTTATAAAAATATAAAATAGATTATTATCCAAAATTAAATAAAAAGTAAATGATAAAGAATAATCATTCCATAAAAACAATCAATAAACTACGTCAAAATATTCTAGATCAATATTGAAAGATAAAAATCTGGAGGATTTGATAGTATATTTATCAATGATAAATTTAAAATTTATCACCAAACAACCATAGTCACTCCTAATGTTATGCAACCAAAAATATATATGACTTAATCATATAATCATTAAAATAATATATTCACTAAAATAAATGACATAGATTACCATAAATCCAAATTAAGATCATATATGTATCTAAAATATTATTCAACCATGATTTATCAAATAATAATTTTTTTAATAATTGAGGGTTTAATATACATCAACGAAATAAAACGTCACTAATAAAATCAATAGACACTTTAAAATTCTATCAAATATATCCTATAAATAGGTATTTATTATTTTAGACATATGATATATCATAATTATATAATTCCATATTCGTATAATAAATCATAAAATAGAAAAACATGAACACATCCTAATTTTCAATGTAATTAATACTCTGTTCCTATACCAACTGTAACAACCACAGTCCCACACTCCGGGTTCTTGTGCGAAAAAAACTATATTTCTATTTTTATATTTGATAATGATCCTTTTGACACAATATTATACATACAATACATACAATATCAAAATGAAATATTTTATAACATACATAACCAAAAATATTTAATGTTTATAGGTTTATATAATTATGATAAAATATTATTTAAACATCATTGTTGACATCAACTGAGTATTTAAACCATTATACCAATCTTTTCAAATTTATATTCCATATTCATTCTATAACATCTCGAATAAAATTAACAAACTTTTAATTACGTTATACATTAAATTATATTTCAAAAATCATCATAATGTGATGGAATGTGGAATGGAAATAGAAGAACATTGTGCTCCAATTTTTTAAGGGTGTACATATTAATTAAAAATGACATAACTTCAATGCGAGTAATATAAGATTAAGGATATGACAAAACAGTAAAAGTTCATGACAATAATGTCGGATAAATCATTCCAATCAATACCCAGATCATATATCCTGATGCATGGAACAATGTATTTAAATAGTATAAGACTCATAAGAATATATAGTAATTGTAAATGTATATTATACCTTTATTGAGGGAAAATATTATAATCCATAGTATGAATAAATTGAATGTGTTGATAACTATGGATATCATCATCATATAAACCTTCTTAAAACCTTATAATTTTGATGAACATGTTATATATTTTCAGTATATTTATATAAGTGTACAAAATTGTTACCCAATGAATTGGAGAGATAACTAAGAACTCCCAATTGATAACCTATATATGGATCACTTATGAGCTGTAATGGGGTTCAACATATCCTATAATCTATATCGGGACCCCCTTGAGCAATAACTGATCTAAAAAATTCAAGAACATTATTTAATGAACATATCATTCCTTAAACCCATGAAATATTTTATAAACATATACTAATAACTCATTCAAATATAAATATACCATTTTCATTTGAAAACGAATTTTCAAAATTAAAATGACCGATATTACATGTAGGGTTTCCCCTTAAAATAAATTAATAGATATTAGTGTTGAATACAAACAAAAACTAATGATTTCATTAAAAATTTATATTTTATGAAATATTTTTTTAATACACATCATTTCATTAATAACATGCACCACATAAAACATCATGTATTGAAGAACCACAATATACAGTTTATATGTCCATTAAACATGGTCATTAAGAACTAGATTTTAAAAACAGTGTTATGAATAGTAATAAACACATTTTAAATATTACATATAATGTTTTTATATATTGACACAATATTGATAAAAAATACATAATATTTTGTTATGTTATTTTATGTTTCAGGATTATTAGTTTCTCAAAAAATGTTACTATTTATTTTTGTGAACAAATTATAAGTTTTATTTCCATAACTTTTATAAAATTTATTTTTAAAAATAATGATCAATTTTTAATTTCATATTTCATGATTATAATAAAATGTGTTTTTGATTATTTTGAAAAAGGTTAATTTATCAGTGAATACTGAAAATTTTAATTTTTATTCAAAAAATATTTTCATTTATTTACATAACTATGTCCCTTACAATTTATATAATCTAAAAAAGTAAAATTAAATCAATTATATTATAATTTCACTGATTTATGTCATTTAAATCAATTTAATGACAAAATTTGATATAAAATCCTTTAAAAAATTTGGATAATTTTTGTTTTGAAATTGCTTCCTCATCGAATCGGCGAGTTTAATTTTTAGAATAAAGCATACATGTATTTGAGTGGATTTGAAAATTTATATTAAATTTAAGGAATATGAGTAATTAAATAATAAATAATTCCTACATTATTTTATGTTAAAAATATTGTAAAAAAAATAAAAAAAAATTAATGTGTTTATGGTTAAAACAAGGTTAAAAGTTGTTAAAATAACAATTTAAGTGGAAAATTAATCTATAAAATTCTCCAAAACCCATTTTTATGGAAATATTTAGACCATATCACCTATTTTGTAATATAATTGAACATTTGGTATCCATTTTCCATTTGAAAAATTATGGTACACTCTATTTTTTTCTAATATTCAATATGTGTTTTGTCCCCATCATATAAAAGGGAAAATCCTATACCCTTTAATTTACAATTAAAAAAATATTATTTAAAATATAGATACCCAAATATGTTTGTTACATCCTTACTGACATTCAAAATTCTTAATCTAAATAATCAGGCTAATATAGAATGTTTGGGGTTAAACCTATAATGGTATTCTAAAGAAGAAGTAATGTTTTTAAATTTCTGTTATTGTTTTACTTATTATATAAAATACTCGAAATATTATTAAATAATATTTGTAGAATTAATAAAAATATTTTATCATATATTGAGATTCCATTATGTAAATTACAGAACATATATCCTTCTCCACATACATTGAATGGGAATAAAAGTTTTTGATCTTTTGTACAATAAACTACCACATCACGAATAGATCAAATTCTATTTCAACACCCACCTATTAATGACATATATAAAACTGTATATAATGATTATTTATGATATTAATTTTTTATTTATTCATCCTGAATTATTATATCATATAAAAAGTGATACATTATGTTATGTTGGGAATATAATAACATCGCTCGTGTGTACGAGTGACTACCACTTCACGAGGTGATGCGATTTGTTTTATAGTTATGATTTACATGGCATGTAATAATGATTGATTTGATGTTGATATATTTTATTCAATATATATAAATCATTTTTATAATAAATATATCATATAATTTCCTACCATACCTTCTAATTATTAAATTATAATGTCTTTCCTTTTACGGATGACTACCACCTCATGAAGCGATGTGATTTTTTTGCACCAAAAAAATACATTGAAGGAAATAATGGACATTTTAAGGAAAATATTAGTAATTTATTATATTATAATGAATACATAATGTGATATACTATTTACCTTCTACTCATTCAATATGTCTATAAAATAAAAAATTAATTCACACGTATTTATGACAAACCTTCTCCATGAATGGTGAAAATCATTTTCAATATATTATTTTGATATAGTACTATAAATATGTATGAAATTTACATCATTTTTAAATTTTTTTATACTATTTATCAATTATAAATATAATATTATCAAAAAATACTAAATCAAAACAGACATAGAAAATGAAATTGTTATTACTCGAAGCATGCTTTCAACAAGGAATTATTGATAATCATATCAGAATCATTATTTATTAATAAAAACATGGTATGTTAAATTTGATTATGTTTCTATAGAATATTTATAATAGTATTTTATTTACTAAATATGAGGTTCATATATGTTTAAAAAATATATGATACCTAAGATTAACTATTTTAAGTAATATTACCAAATTTGGGACGTAAGATATGTTCTATAACTCTCTTGTCTTTGGAGGTGTATAAAGTGTGTGTCTAGTTTTTATAACATGAATATACATATTTTCATTATATTTAATAATTAATTTTAAACAAATCCTTAATTTTTCTTACGATTCAGATGATAGAAAAGAGGAAAAGATTTTATGTTACTATCCCATCGTAATCAAGACTATATATGGCAATATTGGTATTGATGATTCATTATGATCTAAATCTCAAGGAAGAATTTATTTTTCTTGTCATATGGATATTTATTTGCAATAAAGTTTTTTGTTCCACATTACTTTTTCTATGTACTCAATGGAATAAAATTATGAGTCTTTTTTGAAAACTTAATTTTATTTCTCATTTTAGTCGAAAATGCCTTTTATATGTATCCACGATTATTCAAATGTTTTAAAAATATTATAAAAATATCTTATTATTTATTAATTTCATCTATACACTAGTTTTACATACCAATAATTTTTTTAAATGCAATCTTCTTCTTATTTTCCAAATGTGGTGCATTTGAATTTTACTCAAAATGTAAAATAATTCACTATTTTAACATGTACTGTATGAACTGAATTTACCTCTCTCATGATCATTGTTTATCTGAAGATTCAATTACATTTTTCCAGGATGATTTTTAGTTAATATATATTTGCACAAAATTTTATGTATTTCAAATTTTAAAACGGTGATTTCCAAAGAATGTTTATTTTCATTAATTGATTATATAACTGTCTTTTCATGAAAAATATTTTTTATTATAATTTGGAAACCCTTGATGTTACTTAATAATTAATTGTTATATGATCTAATGAATAGGTATAATTTATTTATAATTATTGTTTTAATTTTATAAATAAAATATTTTTATGAAACCCATTTTTATGAAATTTTTTTTCATGAATAAATAATTTATAAGGACACATTATTTTTATGGGTTCCCATATTATTAACATGTTATAATCATATAGAAAACATATGTATGATTTTAATTTTTAAATGGGATGGACCCATATCTCCTTATAATTTTTTGGTTAAATATTGAAATCACTTGAGATAAATTGTACTGGAATGTGTTATAAACCATGTTCAAAAAGAAACATTATCAAATACGATATCATTGGGAGTATAAATTGAATACAATAATGTGTTGGTGAGTTTACATATTCCACCATAATATCCAAATAAATTCATCTTCACTCATATTGAAATGATTTTCTATTATTAAGTGTGTTCCATAATTCCTTGTCAAATGTATATGTTATGTTGTCATGGATCATGTTCATTGATTTCCTTATGATTCATGTCTTATGAACTAACAATAACTGTGAAATGACACATGATTTTGATAATTGATATCTAGGTTATAATTTTGATATGTCATTCCCATGTCCCCATACCCCTATGTTCACGTTATATTTATGTATTTCTCATGTTCACTGATACATGTCATCTGGGCTCACCCTTTCACATGATTATTTTTCCAAGTCCATGATGATATGTGTAATGATTGATTTTTCTATGATTTGTTATTGTTATGTGGTAAGTAGTTAGAGATAATGTAGAACTCTTATTAATTATTATTTTTTATTTCCATGGTTCCAATGGAACTATACATTTATGATACATGTGTGTTTCTTTGTGTAATTTAATGAAAGATCACAAAACAGAATTTTAATATATATGTATGAAAGGAACATTTTTTACATAGTATTAGATTTTAGGTTTTTTTATCATTTGAAACATGGATGAGAAAACATTAATGATAAATATTAGGATTAGTATAATTATAATAAAATATCCTAATGTATTTCTAAGGAAGATATTATGTATTTTTCCTTGGAAGAAATTACTATTGGTATAATAAAATTGGCAATAGTTATGACCCAGTTGTACATAGGGATAATAACACTGAAAAAGGTGCATTTAGCTTCATTCAAACATTACCTTGTACATTACAATTATTCTTACCACACAACACGTTGAAACTCCCAAGAGATATAATTTCATTAATTTGAATTTCTATTATGAACCATCATGACAGATTTAAATTGATGATGACCATGAATATCCAATTTTAAACATCACGATTTATGTATTTAACAGAATATTTATTCATTTAGACATCTCATAAAATACTTTTCATGACTATATGTTTTACCTCTTAGTTTATTATTTCCTACACCATCTTTTCCTATTTTATTTGTTGGATGGAAACTAAGGGAGACCTATTAATAATGAAGGAATATGACAATAAATTAATTTTCTTTAGCAACCAAATGATATGGAAGAGGAATTAAAAATATAATTTATTTGGATGACATAAATATCTCATTCTCTGAACACAATTAACCAATAAAATTAGTAATTTATGGAACAATAATATATTTATTCCATTATGATGAAATTTCTAGTACATTTTAGTCATTCTCATATATCCTATAATTGCAGGGAAATAGAAAATTATCATGGAAACATTATTTTCTAATATCAAATGACTGTAAGGTGACAAATTAATTTTCTGTGGCTATCATTTTGATGGTGAAGTTGATTAATTTTAAACTATCATCAAGTATAAAAGTCCTCAAGATAAATATTATTACTTAGATTTGGATGGGTTTAAGATATTATTTTTCATTATGAAATTACCACAAATTACTCATATCAAAATAGAGGATAAATTCATGTATCTTATGTAGAGATAGTATGAATCCTTTGGTACCTATGATAAAGATATTACAAGACCTTTGAATAATGATAATGTAATTATCATTCAATCTAAATGTAAGGTTGAACAATTAATCAATGGATTATATAAAAGTCTCTTAAGGGAGATATCCATATAAGACATCACAAACTATGGTGAAATCATTTTATGTGATCTCAAGGTAGAGATAGAGATTTTAGTTACCTATAAATTAAAGATTTTTAAAAGAAAATAAGGAATGTGATTAGAGGAAATTATAAAAACCATATGGAAAATTTGATGATATATCATTAATACATAAAGTGTGGATACAAAAAATGGATGGAATTATTTTAATGGGAATATTAAATGTTTTATCAGTTGAAGGGATGATCATCAGATAATTAAATTACAATGAAATGTTGAGAATTTAAAAAATGATGTGAATAGAGAGAAATATACATCGAACACATGACCTAAACACAAGTGTATAAAGAACATGGTTTTTGGGAAAGATGAATCCCAATTCAGAAATAAATTTGATAATGATAATGATAGATTTCAGAAACATTATAAGACATCGTATAAGGGGAAATATCTTGTGATAACAATTAATGATGATGAGTTTTTTACCATCCTGAAGAAAGGTGTACATACAATCCACTATTGAATTGCTAATGTCTTATTTGACTATAGATATACCCATTATTCTATATCTAAAGTAGTTTACAAGGATTTCATGATACCACCCGCAAGGTTAAATTTAGAATTATTATGCTTAACTGATAATATAATGATTATTTCATCTCATGTTTATGATTCCTTTAAAACTTTTGTATGTTGGAATGTCATTCTGGAAAATATTGTAATTCATTATCTGAAAGAATTTGTTGTTATATTTAGTATGGATTGGAATTAACTAATAAGAACCATATAAATATTAAAATAATCGATTCCATGTTTTATATTCTATTAAAACAGAAGATCATATGTCAAGTGTTTATAAACACATGCATCTAAATGAAATCGCATCCAATGTAGGGGTTTTGATTACTATTCAAAATGGGGATTAATCCAAAATAGATAATGGTAAATTCAACATCTATGATATTTTTATTATATGGATTTTTATTGATGTATTTAATGAATATTTGACTAGTCATATATAGAGTTATGAATTTATGATCTCTATTTAAATCATAGATGGTGTTGCACCTATATCGTAGACTCACAATTAAAGTTCCATGATTATGTTACATGAATTGAGGAAGAAACTCAAGTAGACTTTTGACACAAGATTTATTCATCCAACTGTGCCATGAGGGGTGGACCTTATCTTGTTGTTATGAAGAATGATGGATTGATGTGCCTTTACAGTTACATTCAATGGGTGAATAATATCAAGATCACGGACAAGTATCATCTACACCATATTGATGAAATTATTTATCTCCTATATAGAACTCATCTCTTTTTAAAGTTTGACCATCATTTTTTATATCATAAATGTATGGTCAAGAGTGAGTATATACCCAAGATACAATTTTAATAATGTTATGAAACCCTTGAGTATATAATGATTCCATTTTGTCTTATTAATTCCCATTATATCATCATGGATTTAATGAATGCATTTTCAATAGAATACATTGATTATTAGTTGGTAGTTTTAACTGATGATATTATATCAATTCAATATGAAAGGAAGATCATGAAGATCAATTGATAATTGTACTGAAGTCCCTACAAAAGGAGAAACAGTATGGAAAATTAATAAATTGATAATTTTGGAAGTAAGGGGTTTAATTTCTATGATATATAATCTCAATAGAGGGTATGATGATATATCCACAAAAGGTAGAGGCTATTGAGCGTCGACCCACACACACCACTATGAAAAATATATTTTTTATTCTTAGTTTAGCTTTATATTAATTACTTTTTGTGGATATATTCCCATTACTTTATAATCCACTCAAAGTGTAAACTTGAATAGGATATGTATTCATATTTATAGAAAAATAAGAGTAAAATTTCAATGAATTGAAGAGAATAGTAGTCAACACAAGTAGGATTAAATTACCCAATTTATGAGAAGTGTTTTTTATTCATTAGTTAATCAAACAATAAGGTTATGGGTTGCATTTTTTCTGAATAATGACACGATTATATATTATTCCTCATTGAAATTTAATTTTATCGAAAAAATTTAACACACTCATTATTTAGATTTGGCTACATGAATTATTATTCATTTTATATATGGATGAATTGTATTTTTTGGGAAATCTTTGATATATATGAAAAAAAAAATAAAAAATATTATATATTATCTTTGAATGAGTTGATAATGCACAAGTGGAGAATGCTCATAATGATTGGAGATTATGAGTACTCACTACATTATAACCCTGAGAAAGTAATCAAGGTGGGAAATTATTTGAGTTGAAAGGATCAGGATAGAATATCCACAATGAGGATCCCAAAACATCAAATATATAAGCATATTCAAATATTGGATCTTGAAATCCTAATGGAAGGTGATAAATTGTATTTTTCTCAAATTAATGTTCAATCATATAACATTGTGAATGTTAATGTGGCACAAAAAGTGGATCTGGAGATGAAGAAGATGGTGATAAATATTCCTGATTTTAACTTTTATTATAAAGGAATAAAAAGTTATATAAATCATGCATGCTTTCTTCCCATACCAAATTTGGAAAATGAATTGGTAGATGAGGCTCATATTTTTTATGTCACTATTCATCATGGAATTATGATGATGTATAGAGATTTGAATGGGTGTTTCTTATGTGATGGAATAATGATATATAACATAGAGTATGAATAATTATGCCTAGTTTATCTACATGTTAATGATGTTAGACAAAAGTATATGGTTATGTTACATCCATTACCTATACCAAAATGAAAATAAAAAACATCATAGTTGATATTTTCATAGGATCCAAAATATTAATAAAGGGTTAATTTAATATGGGTCATGGAGGATCACATTATAATGTGAGACAATTCCTCATTATCAGAGTATTTCTCCTCGGATCTACATTCTAGAAAATATATTAATGATTTTTTATGGGTGCATGTTGTACCTAATTATATTGGGCATTATCACGATTTGGGTTTTACATAGATATTTATAAAATGTATTCAATAATATGTGGATATAGATTTTATTTTAATCAGTAGATACCTTCTTCAGACTGTTGGTTAGTTTGAGGTAATAATTCAAAACCAATTGTATATGTATAGATCTTATTTTATAGATTTTAAAAGTTTTTTGGGTCAAGACATTTATCTAATTGATTTTTTATACAATAATGAAATTCTCATTAGTATTTAGATGGCTTTTTTGGTTCCATATATGGAAGGAAGTGTAAAATTCCAACTTCTGGTAAAGACATCAGATAATGATAGATATTACAGTGATGGACCTCCCAACCCAAACCATCACATTCACAAAGGGTGTCTCAGATTCTGACAAGGTGTTAATTATTACCCGTGTATTAAAAACAAAAAAACTAAAAAATGTCACCAAAACTCAATAAATTAATATGTATATATTTACACAAGATATTTTATAAGAAACACGAGAAGAATAAAAAAGAAATATTTTTTATATATAAAATGAAATAATATATTTAATAAAACGCCCAACTAGATAAGCCATCAATAAGTTAAAGGTCTACGAACCTTGTATATATAAAACTTGAATGGGTAATTAGTGTGACAACATGAAAAATCTCCCATCATGTTGAAACTAGATTCCTCGATATATGTAAAAAAACCATCCAGTATCGCTATAATTATTTTTCATTACCTATATCGGATGAAATTAAATGGTGAACATGTGGATGAAGTGTTTCACATGGTGTGAGTTAAACAAGATGAGTATAATCCCAACTAGGTGTTCCACAGAAATCTACATAGAAAAATCATAATATTGTGAAAATAAAAATGGAGATAATGGTTGATAATTGGTTAAAAAATCATTATATAAATATTATTTAAAAATGATTCATACTTTTGAAATTTACAATTATTGCAGGTAAAACAGAATCAAAAAAATTTAAATATATATTTTTAGTTAAAGAAAATCATAAATCACATATAATTTCAACACAAAATCAGTAGAAACCAAAGCATAGGTGAAGTCACTCTATGGTTTACAAGTTTTACCTCTTTATGGGAAACTAGTAGAAAAATATAGACAAAAATTCACATTAATTTTTTGATATATGCTACTAATCTAGAGATATCAAGAACACCACAACAACTAAAACTCCAAACAGGTTTACCAATCAATTGAAAAATTGTTATAGGGATTAGAGTAACACTACATGAGTGATCCCCCATAGAGTATAGACGAATGATGCCTATTATTGTACCTTACCACATGAATACATGGCACCCCATTTCATAAATTTTCCGAACCATTCCATCAAATACCATTATTTGGCAATAATTTCATAAATCTATTTCCTAATTCATTAAAAATAAAATTTTTATTTTACCAATATAAGGGGAAACCATCTTCTATAAAAAATTATTATTCATAAAATCAATTCAATGATTCTTATTTAGTAATAATTTTGTAAAAAATTTAGAGAAATATTGTTTATCCTACATAGGCTTTAGATGGAACCACTAACTGAAAATGTTGGGTTCACAATACCACAATGAGATTATCCTATGAAAACAAACTCAATGACAACAACAGAGTCCCTATATTCAATCATGACTTATCAAAATCAATGTATCTATTAGTATTGATGGTGTTAAAGATAAAAACTAGTAAAAATATAACCTAACACAACCCACCAACACAAGAACTGTGGTTATCCTTCATAGGAAGATAATTAAAGGGATTGGTAAAATTTAAATTGAATTAATACCACAAGACTTACATTTCTAAAAATATGGTGTTAATATGATTCTATGGAAATTTAAAATGAATAATTATAAATATCATTTTATTAAAATAGGCATATCTCAACCAAACTAATGTTCAATGACTAAACAATGTTATATGGAAGGATTGGATATCCACACATTTTCATGGGTGATCTCCTAGTCCTTGAGAGAAATAATTAAAGATTAATGGTAATAAATTTGGACCTATGACTCATAAAATACTACTAGTTTTGAACATTAAATGATGTAAATCATGGGTTCATGATATAAAATCTACAAAATCAATATCTGTCGTAACATAAATCACCAAGGTAAAAAAATACATTTCAAAAAATTCATTACGTGAAACAGTACCACGATGTGTAATCATTTCATAGTTTGAACCAATTCATGCCATTATCCGACGAATATATTCCCATAATGTTATTGTTTCACAGTGTTAAACCATTCAATAGAACGCCTGTGTAGAAAATGATAGAAAAACAGCACATTAAAAAGGGAAATAAGAATTGATATGAGAAAAATACAAAATAGGGTAACATGATGTTAAAAAAATCTTATATAAAATTTAATCCTCATAAAGTCATGGGTAATAATTATTTTTTTAATGAATTTAGTCTAATACCCCAAATAAATTACATGTAATCTAGTTTCATGTGAGAATGTACTCTATTTTTTTATTAATAATCAATCCATATACATAAACTGACCAAAATCGACTTTTACTTGATATTCAACAATCCTTATAGGGTTCTCCATAATAGATTATTATGGAACCAAATTAACTCCCTCCCATCTCAGAACATTAAAGTTATAAGGATGGAAGACTTGTTTTTTAGAAATTTTGAACATTTCATGAATATCTATCAGCTCAACTAGAAATAAAAATAGATAAAAACTACCCCAAGCTTCTCTATAAATTAAAACGGTCCATCAAATAACACAACCAAAGTTACCTATTTTCCAAGCCAATAGGGACCCAACAAAAGAAAAAAATTCATGAAAACCTTGACACCAATGAAAAACATCATATGGTGGTGTTGATGAGCCATATATGATTTCTACCATCTCTGAGGAATAATGAGAGATGTTTGAATATCCTAAATATTAATCAAATTATATTAAAATATATCATTCCCCCAAAAGAGATGTAACCCAACTTTACCCAACAAATAGGTACGAATCATGGGTGACTAAACAATGCCTTAAAAGGTGCCACACTGATCAAATAAGAATAGATTTTGTTAAATGAAAAATCAGTAAGTTCCAGATATCTATCTCATGATCCTCATTATCCAATATGTACGCATGGACAATGTCATCCAAGATCAAAATAGAATTATACATGTGGTTATCATTGTGTTGATTGTAATTTCCCCTCTTCCCAACCTGAGCACCATTTAATACTAATGACTCTTCCAAACAAATGAGATAATCTTATTATCCATTTCCAAATGAATGGAATATGGTACCTGATGTAACCTCACAACCTATTGTATATACCTATAACCTATGTCATTATCCTTTGTGGATTCCAAGATTATCATGAAGTGAGATGACATAGTCAAAAGATCAATCACCACCCATATATAATTTATCACTTAGGGAGTCAGTGGTAATATAAAAACAATGTCCATGAACACCTCATCACATTTTCAATTTAGCATCAGAATAGGCTTTAGGAAACAAAAAGGTTTTAGATGATAATCAATAAGATATTGGATAGTGAAATATTGGGGAAAAATCAACAATTTCATGTTTCATACAATAACACGAGAATCATTATTTCAAAAGATATTAAATCTTTATAGTTCATGAATGAATGACACAAGAAAAACTATTATATAAAAACAAAAATTATATCCTCATATACGTTTTGCTGAAAAACCAATCTCAATTACAAAGAATTTAATTTTAAGGTAGAGATCAACAATAAACTCTCTTACCACCATATAGGGTCTCTAAATTTGATTAAAATATTTCATCCTATTTATGACTATAGAATAGATTAAATGGGAGATAATGATAACTGAACACTGGTAAAATACTATCCAAATCATCCTCTTGAGAACCCCAATTAATCTGAGAAAAGAAACTCATATGGTTCCACTCCTACATTGCCTCTATAGAAACCTATTATTGTAATTTGATATATGAAACATCATCAATCAGATTACCCTTCTCTTTAGTGAAAATGATGTCAATGTCAAACAGATGATGGTACTCAACCAACTAAAAATATATAATATTTATGTCTTTTTCAAAAAATATATAACTTAGATTTATATTGTCGAAAATAATATAAACCAATCACATGAAATGTAAAACTACCAACAATTATGTATGGAAATAAATGAAAAAATATAAATGAAATTTCAATATCAATTCATATCATATAGTTGAAGATGATGAGTGACAAAAGCCACACCATGATAATCCTACAAAAGCAGACAACCATTAATTGCACCAGTAGCATCACAAAAAACCATATACAGATTACCAGTCTCAGATATGATCAGAATCTGAGACAATTTCATTGGTAATTTCATCTTGTTGAAAAAAGAAAGAGATAATTCATCCAATAATAATATCACCACATTCTTGATAATAGTGTTCAAACATGAATCCATCTATGTAATGTCCAAAACGAACCAATGGTAGTATCCCGGAAGAACAATGAAGCTCTGAATCTCAAAGACATTCCATGGATTTTATATTGAAAAGTTAGTCTTCACATTCTTATGGTAAATTAGTATGCCATGCTAAGAAATAGTTTTTCCCAATATTATCTATTGTGTGATAAATATGTTTTATTTTGAATGATTTCTATACAAATAGTGACTCTACTGGTTATTAAAAACCATACTCAAGTGATTATCATTATCATTCTAATATCTAGAATGAACCATAATATCATAAATGAACACTATAACAAAATTGTTGTTATACTCAGAGAATATAGATGTTATAAATCCCAGATAATTACATTATCATTAACAAGACATAAGGACATATGAAGACATTTTTAGTGTCCATAAATAATATCAAATGAAATCTTCAATATATTATACTCGTTAACACCGAGCTGATGAAAAACTGATCCCTGATCAATATACCAAAATAGTCATTCCCCCTTTCACTTGTCAAACTATTCATCCTCATGGGGTAATGAAATCTTGTTCTTAAATATTACCTTTTTCAACATCTCAGTTTCCACACATAATCAGAGTAATAAATCTTCCTTCATGTTAAAGTGAATAGGTGATTCCCATTAAAAACACAATTTTGAACACAACCTTTCCCATTTGATCATCTAAATAAAAGTTAGGAATTTTTTTTTATTTAGTTATATACAATTATTGTTCATCTAAATTTAATGTTCACTCAACACTAGATAAATTATAATAAATACCTATATCACTAGAGGAATGAAAAAGAAATCAATTTAAAAAACATTAGGAAAATATCAAATAGTATATGTGAGATTAATAACTGATGAGTTGTGATTAGAATCAACTACTATAGTAAGAAAAAACTATTGTGATATAGTTGATATGTTCCTTCATGAAATAACCTCGGATACCACACTCATTGAAACTCCTCGGAGCTCCCCTTAGCGACAAATAATTTGATAGAATGATAAAAATAATAAAATTCATCATAATTATTGATTATCCAATCCATATAGATGATGATGAATAAAAGATATAGATAGATAATGTTGAAATCTAATATAAACAATACCTTGACTGCTGATAGGGAAAAAGAGGATGCCAAAAAACTAGAATTTTTCACTTTCATAGAAATTTATCTAATTTCATAATAAATACATGTGTTGTATAGGATGATTAAGTGTATCCTAAAAAAGATACAAATGAATGGCAGATACTTGTATCAAAAAAATAGTAACTACTATATATGTAATAAGGATGGTAAATTTCATTATCTATAAACCCATATCTACCACTTCCAAAAACACATCCACTATGTGATGGTGATTCACTCATGAGGCCAATAGAGAGATCACTATAGTAGTTGAAGCATCTGAATAAGATAATGTTTTCTTTGTGTAGATGATCCATGAAAACAACATGGTTTTTTAATATCTTGATATAAATAATATATATGACCATAGATTCCATAAATGTAACAAATAATCACATGTGAGAGACAATAATGTTTGGTTATTCTGACCTAACCACACCGATGTCTTGTTACGGGCACAATATTGTCCAAAAATGATGGTTCATAGGAGGACCATGTTAAAGAAACACCCCCACCACTCTTTTTATTTTCATGACACATCATATTAATCCTTTAATATTCAATGAGGATATAACTAGGTGGACGAAAACTTATAGAATAACACTCTTTTCATACCATATCCATCTCCTTCATCATTTTTCTATCTGTTATATCTATATGAGTTGAATGATTTAGCATAAATAGATGTGAACTAATATCCAATTATAAACCCTTAATGTACTTATGATCCTTTTATTCATTATTATTTAGTAAAAATAGAGAAAAACTAGCCATATCTATGAATAAATTCATTCATGATGAAAAAAATTCTTTCACTTCAATAATAAGATGAAATCCATATAATTATCCATAATTAGCAACATTGGACAAAACTATTGAAATTTGTAAATTTTTAATCCCATCAAATGTAATCCCATTGGTTATCGTTGCGAAAAATTGAATCATATCATCCATTACTTAGACCCTAAATTCATAAATCTACCCTCCTCACCATGAGATTATCAAGTGTATCCTAAAACGTGAAGATTTGATCAATCCTATCTAGCCAGTCCTCCACCACTTCAGATTAAATAGTTTCACAAAATGATATCGGTATCTCAAATTGTAACTCCATGATGTATCCCTCTTCCATCCAGGTCTTGTATGTTCCTCAACAATTGATTAATGAACTTCTGGAACATTTTTCTCTACGACATGTAGATTCTACCTGATAACATATATAATATTTTGATATAGTTGTGTATTTCAATGAGGGTGATTGATTGTACCCTCTTGAGGAATATGTGGATGATTTTGTGAATTAATACTTATGTGACCAAAATAAATGAAACATTAATAAAATATGAATATCAAATTTAAAAAAAATATTGTTAAAAACTAATATTATGATAAACAATTAAAAACATGAGACACCCATCCCAGGATCCCATGGTATACTGAGTCTTATAATGAAGTAATAATTTTTAAGAATTAATTGAATCCCTACTCCTAGGTCATGACCATCCTATCATTAGTTTGTAAAATTTTCTTATCTAATTAAGAGAGCATTTCAGGTGAAACTGTGACAAACTTAGCAAAAGAATACTCTAAAACATATAACCAACCAAAAACATCACATACACAATGGTCATTCTCAATCACCATGGGAATACTATTAAAATCCATGAACCAAAATAACCCATATGGATTTATGTTTACCAATATTATGTTGATAAAATTATATATATATATATATACACAAAAAGAGAAGAAATATCAAATGTGTTACCAAGAAAAATATGTCACAAAAAACAAAACAATAGAAATGATACTACATAAAAGAATCTAAATAGTCTCCAAGATATGTGTCCAAAAATCAATGATAGATAAAACTGAAACATTTTCTCCATCTAATAGCATGCAAAAGCACACTTCATCTTAACTACAACCGAAAAAAAATTTGCGAAATGAAACCTTTCCACCTCACTACTCCAACATTCGTTTAACATCTTTTTATATTATAAAAAGGTATATAAATTGTCTAAGGGGTTCATAGGGTGTGAGATAAATAGTCTCATCAAGATCCAAAAGCATAATTACATACAAAATCATTATAACATAGTCCAAATAATGTCAAACATTAATGAAATAAAGAAATAATAATCATGTAAAAAATGCATGATAATCAATTAAATAGTTCATATATCAAAATAATGGTAAAAATTTTACCCGTTGTCTACACTTCCAAGAAATTAATGGACACCAATTTCACATAATTTCACACAAATTTATGTATTCAATGAAAATCATGCATAATATAATCAATCACAATGTATTCTAAACTAATATAAAGTTAATATTTTTCCAAGGATCCCAACATTTCAAGCTTGAAAATACACTCATACCCAATCATGAAAAATCATTTCAAAAAATTCTCTTGATAAATACATCAAACATAGAGTTAAAATGAACACCCTAACAAGTGATCATCCAAAAAAGTATAAAATGTTTGTATACTATCTTGATTAGTTTTTAGAGGAACACCCCATGAGTGAATCACCAAACAATATCAATGGATGCATTCTATTACTACACCATTATACTAAGTTAAAATGACCCAGTCATGACATTAATTATCATTAAATAAATATTTTCGAATTAATAAAACATTACACAAATAGATTCCCATAGACTATATTATTCTACACCCTTTGGAAAAATGGTAACGTAAATACTGTTAAATAATCAAGCTACAAAATTACCCACTAGGTTCTTCATGACTAGAACCATTCATACAAACATCAAACATAATACTTGTCATCATAACATGGGGCAGGAAACATAAAAGGGGTGATCTAAAATTCTTAGTACGGGTAAATAAGGGAGAAAAGTAATAAAAAACATGACCACACGGTAATGATAACATGATCATGAAAATTGAACATCATACACTTTATATCAAAAATAATATATAATAATCATTCCATAAAGCATCCTAGTTTATAAGAAATGAATAATAATGAAACAATGAACATTAGACATGAAATAATAACATAGGAATATAATATGGAATTGTATAAGCCACATAATCATATTATATAATTTCCATAATATCTAAGCCATCACTGCCATGACTATCATGGTAGTATAGGTTCCCTCCCCAAGCCAGCATGGTAATCATGGTTCACTCAAATGGACATCATGGTATAATGATTTTACTCATCATACCATCTTGGTAGTCATGGTTCACTCCAATGTCTAGTTTAGTAGGTATGGTTCATTCCCAACAACCATCTTTGTATATCTCATGTGGTACAAATCTTTACCCAATGCTTATTTAGGATATATAGGTTCCACACATTTCATATGTAAAAAATAAATACATGTGATACAAGATAAAAAATAATCTTATAATAACACATGAAATGAAATGGGTAATATAAACATGTAATCATTTCAAAACCTATAGAATGAGACAGGTTCATAGTTATTTTATAAGAAATATAACTTGTGAAAAGTAGTGGGTTTCAAATTCATAAAACCTGTGAATGTGTAGCGGGTTCCAAAAACATCATGGAATCAAAAAATAAACCATTTATAGAAATAATATGATTGTAAAAAATGAATAAATTCCCCAAAAATGTATGGGTAACACCAATGGATGTTATCTTAGATGAGAAATAAATTTTAAAGATCCATTAAGAAACATTCATGAAGAAAATATTCTTTTTGAAATGAAGGATATTATTAAAACATAAAACCATTTTGGATACCTATTTATTTTTAAATATCATTTAAAACATATAAATAAATATTTGAAAACAATGAAACTTTTTTGGAAACCATTTCCCATGAATATGGGCTTCAATATTCTTTAAAAACATTTTGGAAAATGTTTCTGAAAACAATTGTAAAAACATGGATTTTGACTACAATATATTTCTGGCTGGAGAGAGAGATGATTAGATTTTAGAAAAATACATTATCATAAGTACAAAAGTGTGGAAAATTGTAATAATACATGTGGATATTCTGAATAAATATATTATAAAGAACCTTAACATTATTAGAGAGATATGGGTCCAAATATTTCTTCAAAAGGAAGTATTAATGTAAGTAATCTCGAAAAGATATGAGATTGTATCAATAAACACTTATAAAATGGTATCATGGGATCATAATATAAATTTAAGAAATTTAAATTAAATAAAACATAAAATAGCATGACAATAATTATTTTAATTATATATCATCTAAAATTGAAGTATATACACCTCGAAAAATAGGTAATGTGCATAATAAAGTATGACTCTCAAAGATGAAAATCTGAGTTGTTTTTTAACTAACTCATTACCTTTTGAAACATAAAATCCATGAATGATAAATCATAAAATGGATTTGTTTATACACATACATTTTGTTATATGATACATATAATTAAATCATGGGATGTACACATGCCACAGAAAATGAAATAGTGGTGAACACAACATGCATCTCACGAGATTAAATGGTGAGATGAAATCTGTGTACCTTGTGTCTTTACTCTCATCGTAATAGCTCAAACCACCTGTATAATAAAAATATATTTATTATAAAAAATTAAAGAACCATATAATTTTATCTAATATAATATATTGTTTTATTATTACCTTATAATACATTCTTGTTAACAGTCATATATTAATGTTTAATTTTGGTAATATAGGATTTTTCTTCACATGTATCTTAATTTTTCATATCATTAGTCCTCATAATTTTATAAATATTATGTACATTGAAAAATGATAAAAATATTATTTTTATACAATTTTTTGTACTATAATATTCAACAGAATATATAATTATGAAACAGAAAGCATTGTTCATGGACACAGTAGGTTGTACGTACGCAGAAACGCTATTTCCATTTAATTGTTTTTTTGAGAGATAGAAAGTAAAAGACATATATATATATATATTATTTATGTAACATAATTATATTATATATATATCATATATATTCACTATTACAATCCTTACTACAATCCAAGTAGTGTTTGAATGAATCATATCGCTTTGAGGGGGTGGTAGTTCATATTTCAACTAACAGAATTATCATTTTTACGTAACTTGGAAAGAATAAAGTTATATACTAAATGAAAATAAAAAAAGAATCAATTCATTATTAATATAATATATATTATATATATAAATATATTTTCTTTTATAATTTCCACCATGAGGGAAGATAAGGAAAATTAAAGCATCATCGTTTAGTTAAGTGGTAGTTCGCAGTACAAAAAAATAGTATGTTCATTATTCAATAGATGGGGGTGTGTGTAAGTGAAAGTTGAATTATTATGAAAAAAACATACTATTATATTAACGATAATGGTATTTTTTCACAGGAACGTGGAAACAAAACTAATGAGGGTGGATAACGAAAATAAAAGAAAAGACTTGAGAGAAAATGTTAACACTAGATCGGGTTACTACTTTTGGACTTCGGTAAAAGGATTCTTTGGATTTCATTATGGAAAACGTAAGGATTATAAGATAAATATATTAATTTTTTGAAGTGTATTCATAAGGTATCTTCCAAAATCAAGTCGTTGATTATGTGTGAGGAAGTGGGAGAGATGGTGGGTTTTTATAGGTAAGGAAATGGACATTCTTGGAATTTTTAAAAACTAGATATGTTTAAATATGTTATTACCTAATAAAATTCATTAATAAAAAAAATAAAAACTCAATAATTTATAATTTATAGATAAAATATGGACATAAAATTGGTTTGAGAAAAATTTCTAGATCATTTGGGCCCTTAATTTTATAGTTTACTACCTAATTATGTTTAGTTTGTGCTAAAACGTTGTGATTAATTTTAATCACTTTTAGTAATCATTTTGGTCAAAACATAACAAGTAAATGTTATTATATAATTATTTTACTAAATAAATTTTTTATATTGTTTTTTTTTGAATTTTATATCATAGAAGTGGAAAATTAAGATTAATTTGTATCCTATAGATATGAAGAAATATCAAAATTTTAAGGTAGAACAAATTTATAATGATTATAATGATTTTATTTTCAATGTCAAAGTGAAATTGACTGTATTTAATTAAATTGAATAAATATATGTAATAGTTATATAATATTACATTATAATTTTATTAATATCATTTTTCATTAATAATTAATTAAAAGAAAATATTGTTTCAACAAAAAAAACATTGTATTTCACAATTTATCAATAAATGATGTTTCCCTAAAAAATCTGAAAAACATACTCTACGATAATATAGATGATATTAATTGAAAAATTATGTATTTTTAAAATTAAATTTATAAATGGGTCTATAATTAATTTTTATATTAAAAGATTATCATTTAAGAAAACATTATTTTAAAACAGAAAAGGACATTATAAAAAATAATGACTTTCATTATCAATATGTATTAATTATAGAAAACAATTATAAATAATATTTTAAATGTATTTATTATTGTTCATATTAATAATTTCAATGGATATGTTATTATTATCTCATTTAAATAATTAAATCATTAAATTGACATTTTGTAGAAACCATGTGTTGTTTGTGATGTATACTGAGTCGGTGTTCTGTGTACCATACAACAATTATTTGTTGCATGTAATGTATTCAAAGATGGACTTTTGTTTCATATATGTTTATTTAATGACAAGTGAATGGAATGTTTCACTTAATTCATTTCCAAATATAAATGAATATGTAATTTATTCAACAAAAAAAATTCAATAAAATCTCAGGATGCTGCATTAAACCCCCCTTAAAATAAATTTCAGCCTTAAAATTCATCACTCTATTGAAAAAAACTAGGATACTTTTACATCATAAAATCCTTATGTACCCATGTATCTTCTTCTAATAGGTGATTTCTCCACACATCCTTTACCAGGTGAGTGGTCTTGTTTCAGAGAACTTTTTCTGAATTGTATAGATTTTCATTTGGTTGTTCTTCCTAAGATGGTCTTATTCTAGTGGTATGACCACAGAGTTCTGCACTTGTTAAGGGTTTGGAATATACTTCCGGAAGATAGATACATAGAACACATCCTGGTCTTGAGAGATAATTGTTGATATTAACAACTGATATGATGTCGTCCTAATATGATCAAGAATCTCCATGGGACAGATATTCTTAGAACATAGTTTCCCTTTCTTCTAGAATCTCGAAAAATTATTCAATGGTGAGATTTGTAGAAACACATTTTCACCAACATAAAAATAAAGATCATGCTTATGTGTATCAGCATCACTATTCTACTGACTATTATCATCCTTGACATTCTACATAATTGTTCTATCATTATGGACCATTTCATTTACAATCTATAGTCCTAATATCATTCCTTCTACAACAACATCCACAAACATTAGAGCACTGAATTTATTCCCATTGAGGTCTTAATAAGGTTCCATATTAATGCTTGAGTGAATGAAATTTCTATAAGAAAAATCAACTAGAGGAAGGTGTTTATCCTAACAACCATTGAAATCTAGAAGAAAAGATCTCAACATATCATATATTGTTTAAAATGTTCCTTTAGACATACCATCTTTCTAAGGATGAAACAAATGGTAAAACACTATTCTATGTCATTTTCATTCTATGTACTTCACTTGAAAATTTATGTGAAATTTGGATCCTAATCTAATACAATGGAACGTGGAACTCCGTGAAACCAAACCACTTTTTTAATTTATATACTGGAAAGATGATATATATATAGGTATTCTCTATTAGTGATTATGTGTGCTATCTTAGTCAGATGATCTTATACCAAACATATTGAATTAAACCCTTTAGAGGTTTCAGGTAGTTCAACAAAAAAATCCATAGTGATGATCTGCCATTTCCATTCTGGTATGTATAATGGATGAAACATCTCCTTTAAATTTTTTCTTTTAGCCTCATTGGCATACCACACACCAAGATCCAATACCTTTTCTATCTCTCTTCATTACATCCCATATGAAGTATTAATTCCTATCCCTATTCATCTTTGTAATTCTAGGATGAATAGAGAATGAATAATTATGAGCTTCCTCTGATAGATCCATCTTTAACTCGAATTAAATGAATACATACACTGTTTTTGATTCTCGTCATCCTATCAATATCAATGTTAAACTCAGGAACACTTCTAGCATTCTTTTACAGATATTTATTTTCCTTCTACGTCTCTTTAAACATTAAATGGTAATTGGGTTGAACATTGATTCTAGAATATAATATTTTCACCTTCCATCAATATTTCTAGATCCATTCTTCGTAAATTCAGAAATATTTGTTCTTTTGTGGTCCTCATCCTGGGTAAGCAAGCAATACCGTTTCGACTCAAAGCATCAACCACTTTGTTTTCTTTATGAAGGTGGAAATGTATTGATAATTTGTAATAATTTATCATCTCTATCCACATTCTTTGGGTATGTTCAACTTCTTCAGTGTGAATATATATTTTATATTTTTATTATTAATATATAGATAACACATGTCCAGATATATATAATTCCTCTATATGTTTAATGAATAATTTACCTCTCTTAATGTCAAATCACAAGTTGGGTAATTATGCTCATGAATCTCCAACTATCATTAGGCTTAGGGTATTAACATGTAATTCTTTACAAGAAAACATCCTAACCCTTTCATGGATGCATCACTTTATATTTAAAAAAATTCATTTCCACTACAGGTAAATTTAATCATAGGTGCACTAACCAAACTGCACTTCAATTCCCTAATATTTTCCTCACATTCTTCTTTGCATGTGATCTTGACACCTATCCAAGTTAACATTATCATAGGATTAAATAATCAAGAGAAATTCTCCACAAATCATCAATAATATATAACTTGATCATGAAATCTTCAAAACTCATTTACCTTGGTTGTTCTAGGATAGCTTTCAATTGACTCTATTTTTATTGATCCAGTACTATAACATCTCATGAGATTAAATTACCCAAAAATGAATTATATTGTATAAAAAATTTACACATTGAAATTTTTTCATATATCTTCTCCATCCTTAGTGTCTTTTGTAAAATTATCAATTGATCTTCATGATCCTCTCTGATCTTTGAAAATATAAGAATATCATCTTTATTTACTACCACAAACATATCGAGGTAATCATTAAACACTCTACTTATTTCATCCATGATGATAGTAGGTGAATTACTAAGACAAAAATGCATCACTCTATATTCATAGTTTCCATATATTTTACAGAATGTTTTATTGGGTATATCCACTTTCTTGACCCCCAAGTCATGATATCCTGAATAATGGTTAATCATGGAATTGTATTGATCTTTATTCAATTGATCCAACAGGTCCTCAATACCTAGAATAATATACTTGTTATTCATTTTGATATTTTTCAACTCCTTTAAGTATATGGAGATTCACATTGATCCATATTTTGTTTTCAAAAAAATAGTCGGTGTACCCCAAGGCGACCCAATTGGATGAATGAATCCCTTAAAAAGGATTTCGTGGAGTTACTTCATCAATTCCAATAACTCAATTAGATACTTTATATTAGAATTATTTGAAATTGTTGTGGAACCATGTGTGAGTTCAATTGAGAACTCAGCATCACATTTTTTGTGGAAGACTATGAAACCCGTACACAATAAAATCCAAAAATTTCCAAAACCATAGAAATATTATATATTTCGATTATCTACCTAATCATTTGAGATAAACAACCATTTTTAATGGGAATGAAGACACATAAAATGGATATAATGACATTGATATATGATCATAAGAGGTTTGAAATAAAAAATGTAACATCCCTTCCCTGACATTTGATGTTGGGTTTATGAAGTTAAATTCATTATATGCCTATGATGAAATCAAATTCAACAGAAGGTAGAGTGAAAATATAATTATGAATGAGATCCCCACAAAAATCAATCAAATTAGAATCATATACATCACATTAAATCATTGTATCATTAGGGGTTTCCATTGATAATTCCATATCTAATTTTTTAGATGAATCAAAAACCCCTTATAAATTTTATTAGATATGAATTAGTGGGTAGATCCAGAATCAACTATGACAATAATACCATTAGAGTTGATAGTATGTGTACCATTCATCATGTCACAATTAAACCCATCATCAGAAATAGCTATTTCATGAGATATCCACTTTTCCCAAATCATAGGTGGTTTCTGAAGTTATTAATCATCACTATCCATTAGGTTTGAGATGTGGTTGGTATAATATCCATTCAGCTAACATTTTTTTCACTAAAGCATGGGAGGTGAATTCTATGATGATTTTCCCTACTTGCAAAATTATCTGTCTTCATCCCATCTCTTTAGTAATAATTTTCCTAGAGACCTCCATTTCATCAAATAAAACATTTATTATTCCCCTTAAGGAAATTTCTTCCTTGTTAATTCACACACATTGAACAAAAAGGAATGGTTTTCTTCTTTTTTTCAACGTTTATATATTTTATTTTAAAATCAATATCCCTATTTTTCTAAACAATGAGAGTGATAGCTAACACTAACCTATATTTCAAACTTGATTCCACAATTCACAATATCTTCATACATACGAATGTAACTTATTTCCAATTTTCTTTTTATAGTATGCCTTTAATCCATAGAGGAAGCTATCATTTTTACGTTATGATTGGATATTAATTCTTGAAGAGTACCACAAAACACTCATGAAATTATTTTCATAGGTACTAAAAGATCCATTGATTCTATGCTTCAGTTCAAAGGAACTCTTTATCCATCTTGGTATAAAGACTCGAAGAAATATAGTTATTAAATAATTACTTCTTGAACTCATCTAGTTTCATGTATTCAATACCATAATAATGACTTGTATTCTTGATTAGAGTTCACCATTGGTCGGCTATGCCTTCAATGTTATATAAATCTAGATAATATTTTTAATCCCAAACATTAATGAACCTGGAATATCTATTCATTGGTAATTATCCATTTTTTGGAAACCAGTGGATTAGAAGACACTCTAAAAGATGTTGGACGTTTCCTTATGAAAAAATAATTATAATTTTGTTCCATCCTTTTCTAATTTTTATGTTCACAATGACTTGTATCTATAAAAATAAATATGAGAATAAAAAATAGTATTATCAATCAATCTCCCATAGCATTCGGTCGTTTAGGAGGATAATCGTTTCATTTTCCGACACAATAAACATCAATGGGGTTCCATCATCATCGAAGCATTGACTAAAAGAAAAATCCTAAGGTAAGAAATAATATTCAAAATAAGGACCCACATAATCATAAAAAATCACTTATAGGATGTATAACATATTAAACCTTCATTAAAATATGAAAATATATGTTTTCCTATGTAATTTATGGGAAACATATTTTTAATAACATCATAAGTGTATGTGCAGGGTTTATGTATTCCCAATGTATGTCCTTAGGGAGTGTCAAACAAGGTGTAGAAAAGGTCTCATTATTGTTTAGTAGATTACCCCATGTCAGGCATGGAACCTCTTATTATAGTTTTTTCCCAAGGATACATCTATGCTATAGATATATCCACATGTAGGATCTAGAAAATGATGTATTTCATGGAAAAATCACTCTTTCCTTTACCAAAGTTTAATGACTTTTTCTTAAACATTGACTCATCATTATAATTATCCCTACAATAGTTTTTAGGGTAATCAATAAGGTTTTCACATCCTAGATTCCAAATATTAATAAAAATATTCCTCTAATACCAACTATAATGATCTAGTCTTGACATACATTTATAGTACATAACTTTTTTAGAATAAATATAACATTACTCTAAATGATAAATGAAGGCCATAATAGGCTAGTTCAATTGGATTCATGGAAACATAAAGACCTATACATAAGCAATTAAAATTATCTTCCAATAGGTTCTTCTTGACTATAAGCCTTCATAGAAACATCTAACATAATAAATATATTAATCACACGAGGAAAAGAAGATAAAAGGTGGTGATCTCAAATACTCTGTATCGGTAAACAAGGGAGACATATAAGAAAAATCATGATCATTGGGGGATGAGAACTTGATCATGAAAAGTGAATATCATACCCTACATATCAAAGAATATATAAATGAACCATGGAATAAATATTGGTAGTTCATGCGATAGGAATAATAAGAAAATATAGAATATAATCTCAGAATTCCTATCATAATAATTAAACATGTAATTGTGGTTGAAACATAAGAATATATTATGATTTCATATTGGCCATGTCATCACTACCATGACCATCTTTGTAGTCATGGTTCACTCCCATCACCATATTGGTAGCATGTGTTCTCTATCCATACCGTCTTGTAAGTCATGGTTAAATCCCACTAACATATTGGTATTCAAGGATCATTCTCAATACTATCTTAGTCTATATCATGAGATATAAATCTTTATGCAATTCATTAGAGTGAGATATTTCTCGCACCCATCTCATAATTAAATGACATATACATGTAAAATAATATAATAACTAATAATATAATAAACCATGAAATTAAAAGGGTGTTATAGACATGTAACCTTATTATATCTTGTTGAAATATACAAGATTTATAATCATTTTCTCAGAAATATAACTGACGAAAAGAAGCGGGTTTCAAATGCCTATAACCCCTGAATTGGAAATGGGTACCATAATAATCATTCCCTCAAAACATAATCCACTAAAAGAAATTAATAAAAGGAAAATTTAACTAAATTCACCATAAAGTTATGAGTAACACCAATGTTTTTTTATTAAATGGGAAATAATTTTGAAATATCTTTGAAAAACATTTCTTGAGGAGAACATACAATCTATATTAAAAAAAATAACACATATAATCATTTTGAAAAACAATTTCCTGGAAAATATATTTTATAACATAAAAAATATAATTTAAAATGAATAAAATATTTTTAAATAAATAACCTTCAAAATGGGCTTTAATGATCTTTACAAAACTAGTTGTTATAATGTTTTTGAAAACATGAATTTTGAATACAATAGATTTTTTGATGGGGAGAGAGTCAATCAGATTTTACATAAAAATATTATATGAATTAAATAATAGGTGAAAATGTTACTAATACATGAATAAATGTATTATAAATAGATTATAATTAAAATAGTGAGTATTCTTGATAGGTAGATCAAAATATTTCAACATAGAAAGCTTAAACATAAACAACCTAAAAAAAGAGAGGAGATTGTCTCAAAAAACTCCTATAACATGGTAGAACGTGATAAGACTATCAATGTATGAAAATGAAATTTAATGAATCATAAAATATCATTAAAATTACAAGATTCAATATATAACTTGTAAAAATTATTTTATACACCTCAAAATATAGTTTAGATTAATAACAAAACATGAGTCTCAAGGAAGGAAAATTGAGACAATTTTTTTACTGATTTAGTAATATTTGAAGCATAATACGCAAGAATAAATGATAATTAAATATATATGATTATAACCATAAATTTATGTATAAGATAAATTTAATAAAATCAAGGAATGTACATAAACCACACAAAATTTAAGCGTGGAAAACATAGCATGTATCTCACCTGAATAAAAAGTGAGATTAAATCCTCGTACCATTGGGCTTCACTCTTGACATACATACTTGAAAAACATGTATAATAAATATATATAACTTCAAAATATTTTATATAACCATATATTTATATATTATACCATATATTTTTTTGATAACGACCATATATTACAATCTTGTTAATGATACAACGTTAAGGTTTCACTTCTGGTAATATTCGAATTTTTCATCGCATGTATCTTAATTTTTTATATCATTAGACCTAATAATTAAATCATTATTCCATGATGTAAATAATTATATAAATATTTTTATTATAAATTATGTGTTTATTATAATAATATATAGAATATATAAGTATGAAACAGAAAACAACATTCAGGGAGACGGTTGTCCATACATATGCATGAACACTATTTCCGTTTAATTGTCATGTTGAGAGAAAATTTAAATAAAATAAATATGTTTTTATATATATATCTATCATAATTAAATTATTTTTATTATTTTATATATATTATATATATTCTATAATACCATACTTAATAAAACCAAGTAGTTTATTAACGAATCATATCACTTTGAGGGGTTGATAGTCTACACATATTCAAACGAAATAATCATATATACCTAAGATGGAAGGAATAAAGGTATATTCTGAATAAAAATAACATAAGAATATATAAATTAGAAATATAAAAAATATAAAAAATATAATATATAAATATAGTTTTCATCCTAATGTCCATCATGAGATATGGTAAAAAACATTGAACAATCAACATTTAATAAGGTGGTATTTAGCCATAAACATATACAAAGTATTCATTACCAATGAGATGGAGGGGTGTGTAAGTTTATCAATAATACATAGAATGAAAAAATCCTAGTATATTTTCGATACTATTTTTTAATATAATCATGAGAAATAATATGTGGATGGGGTGTAGAAAAAAAATAAAAGAAATGACATGAGAGAAGACATTACCTCTTTTTGTGGTAATGCTTTATGGTTTCTTCCAAACTACTTCCATGGATATTATTATGAGAAATGGAATGATTATAGAAAAAATATAGGGATGTTTTGATGTGTATTTGGGTGTTATTTTTAGAAAATAAGAGGTTTTATTGGTGTGGGGAAGTGGTTCAGATGGTGGAATTATATAGGGAAGTAAAAGGACTCACTTGGAATTTTTAATCACAAGTTAGATGTACACATGTTATTATCTAAAAAAAGTGATTCCAAAATATAATATTAAAATAATTCAATGTTTATGGAGTAAATATGTACATCGAATGGGTTTTGGAAATGTGTATAGGTCATTTGGAACAAAATAATAAGGTTTACTCCCTATTTAATCTTACTTTTTCCTTCATCACAATAATAAATTTTAATTACTTTTACTAATAATTTATTATTCTAGTTAATTATAATGTATTAATATGCGTGAATGTTATCTAATTGTGCCTTAAATTTAATTTTTTAATACATTATTTCATTAATTATAAATTAAACCAAAAATGTAGTTTTTTAATAAAATCTTGTAATTTTAACTATTCAACAAAAAATAATGTTTCTCAGAAAACACATAAATAATTACCCTAATATAGTTTCAACACTCTAAAATAAGAAATGAAATTTATTTTTTCAAATTGAATTTTAAAATGTGTCTAAAATCAATTTTAATATTGAAATATGTTCATTCGAGAAAAAAGTATTTTAAAACATAAATTAGATTTATTATAAATCGTATCATTCATTATCAATAGGTTTAATTTATATAAAAAAATATAAAAAATATTTGAATCTAGTTATTACTCTTAATATTATTATTTTTACAAGACTGGTTATAATTAAGGAATTTAAATAATTATATCATTAAAACAATTTTGTGTAGAAACTTTATGATGTGTGTGAGGTACGCTATGTCATTGTTGAGTGTATCATACTTCATGTCGTTGCACAAAACATTTTCCAAGTCAGTTTTATGTGTGACATACACCAATTTTGTGTAGTGTGAAAGGATTTTTTACCTAATTAATTTCAATACTCAAATGATTATTTAATTTTTTTGAAAAAGAGTCGCTATAAACATACATTGTTATATAAGTACCACAATCTTCTAATGTGATAAATTTTTATACAATTTTATCAAAAAATTTATTTGATAACTATTTCATAAATTCATTTAACAATTCTTGAATTTTAAATTTTCATTCACCTAAATAAGTGTAAAACCATCTTTTCCCAAAAACCCATTTCATCACAAAAATTTCAATAACACCAATTTAATAAAAAAATAATTTATAAAACTAATGGAATATATTTCATCCAATATAATCAAGAGTGTGAACTACCTGCCTCAAACATGGGTTATAATATGATTTAAATGGCTCAACCATCATTGATGAATGAAATAACAAAAACAGAGGCCATATATTCAATCCTTACATTTCAAAAACAATAGATCGAGTAAATTGGTTGGATGAGAAGATACCAAAAACATATACTAAGAAAACTATATTCCACACCACAACCAATAGATAGGATAGACTTTAATGGATGATTCAAAAAAATACATGGAAAAATGTAATCAGAAACACATGACCAATGGATATGAAACCATAGAACAATGGTGCTACAATAACAAATTAAAAAAATAAGTAGAAAGATAAAATACCCATAAATATAAAACACATCTTCAATGAAGATCAATCACAGAATTAAATGATCTAAATTACTAATGATCACCAAAATTGAATAAGATATCCACTAGTTATCAAGAGAGAAATATTTGGATAAATAAAAAATAAAATTAGATGTGTGTTGTATATAAACATAAATGTTACTATCATAAGACGATGTTAAACCTAGGATCATGAAGTGGAATCCACATTTATACTAAAAAAACATCAGATCAATTAATAAAACACTAATAGAACGTTTTTCAATTGGACCAGTCTCATTATGTTTAATCATTTAACACTCTAAATTTTTTAATTACATTGATTAAAAAAATAGTCATGTTTTTTAAAAATTTCATGAAATGAAACCATCCAATATTCATATTCTACAAAAACAATTAATAAAATAATATAATCAACCCAGACCCCAAAATTGAATCATACTAAGCCTTTATCAAATTTATACATAGGATCCAATTAACTCAAAAATCATACATCAAAGAAAATTATGTCATTTACCCCACGAAAATTTCGGTATCATATGAAGCCCCTAAACAATCCCAAAAAAGAGGTAAATGAATAAGGAGATGTGAAAGACCATAAATGGGGTAATAAGATGTTAGATTTGGGATATGTGATAACTGAAGAAATGCTGGACAAGGTTATATCCAACAAACAAAATGTAAGGGTGGTTTAATGTTAATTGAAAAAAATTTATTATAATCACCAAGGTGATATATAATTTAATGTTTGTGATTGTGTGTTTCTAAAAATTTGTCAATTGAAGAATTTAATGATATATATAAATAATTTAAAAAATACTTGTTAATGAAATTCCATTTAAAATTATTAATCATATTGGTTGGGTATCATATCATTAGAAACATCCAATAAAAGTCCATATAGTCTACAATGTGTTCCATATATCTCTCTTTAGGGGGTATATAATTGACTCTTATCATCTACTAAAAACAGAGGGAATTCCTTCTAAGAAATATATTTCTTATGAACAAGTTGAAGATATTCAATAATGTATATATAATGTTCTATAAAACAAGAACGCTAACCTTCTCAATGTGTTGTGGAGAAACCTCCAATTTACGAAATCCATTTGGGAAACTTAGAATAGAATGAGAAAGAAGTATTCATGGATTTTGTTACCAATTATATGGAATTTTTATGGAGAAATTCATTTCAATGGGGTAATATTTGACACCCCAATATATTATAAAATATATATTTTTTGAATAAATTTAATCACCTTGATATCATGCGCTACATGAAACAAAATGTTTTAACAAATTACAATATAATATCTATATTACGATTTAACATGGTCATTATGAAGTAACCATTAATGTTAGTAGTATTAATATGAACGACCAATTTATAAATATTATGTATTGTCATGGCCCATCCCTCGGGGACCATGCCGTGACTACCCAAAGCCCCTCACGGTGTTGGCAGAACTTTCCTCGGCCACTTGGGCCAAGCCATCGAGCCACGCCCCACACGCGCCTGCCCAGTCGGACTTCCACACAACTCACACCTTCGAGCCGAACCGTCCTTACACTGACGCATGACCATTCCATGCCCTCTCGACCGGCCCCCACCCTCGCGCTACTCGAGGCCTTCGTGGCCGGCTGGTATGGGCCGAGCGGGCCGGGATAGACCCAACGGGTCAGGCTGGGTTGACAGAAAATGGGTAGGCCCAGACTAGGTAAGGCTAGGTCGGGCCGACTGGGTTAGACCAGACCAGGACCCACTTTGACCAATTGATGCTCCTTCGGCCATATCTTTGGCAGCATATGTCCTTTTGAAGAACCATCAGCGGCGCTAGAAAATGTGGAGAATGATGGCCCCTTTGAGTATACCCCACTGAAGTACGAGGTATAGTTGAGATATGGTCAGGTTGGATCGTGCATGATTCCAACCGGGTCCTCGGGACTAAAAGGCTAATAACTCTCAGACCGAGCATCCAATTGAAGCGTCGTCTATTGCATTGAGACCCGTATGACGAGGAGGACGTTCGGATTATTTTCATAATGGATCATCGTGGTAGTTGATGTATCGAAATACGGATTGAGGATTGGACCATCCCGGAATCAAGCGTTCTTGTGCAGAAACCTTGTGGCTGGCTGCTTTTTGAATACTATTCCAGGATCCTATGTGGGTTCGAAAGCTCTGACTATTATTCATGAATCATGTGTGGGTTCGATAGCTCTCACTAATATTCCTATATCATGTGTGGGTTAAATAGCTCTTAATATAGTTTAGGTATCCTATGTGGGATTGATACCTCTGTCTCATATTCCTGGATCATGTGTGGGTTCAACAGTTCTGACTATTGTTCCTAGTTCTTGTGTGGGTTCGACAGCTCTAACTACTATTACTGGATCATATGTGGGTTCGACAGCTCTGACAACATTTCCTAGATCCTGTGTGGGTTCGATAGTTCTAACTACTTTTCCTGGATCATGTGTGGGTTCGACAGCTCTTACTGCTATTCCTGGTTCCTGTGTGGGTTCGATATCTCTAATTTCTGTACCAGGATCCCTTGTGGGTTCTACATGATAGATGATTTAGTGGTGACATCTAATCATCTCTAACTCACTACAATAGTTAAATAATTATGTGATATATGTCAGTAACTTTTGTGTTTACCTCATGATTGAGATGGATTACTTGATAACTTAGTTATATGTATGGGCATATACCAATGTGGGGTTAACTATTGATTTAATACCTTGTGGATTATCATTTTTGGATTTTGTGAGACTGTGAGGGCCTCAGGGTCCCTAGTGAGTATCATTATACTCTCTTATGAATGGGATATGCACACACCTCGCTGTGCTAAATACTGATGATGGACAATGCTGACCGAGACGGAGTGGACTAGGACTGGACGGTACCCGGAGGTGGAGCATACGGTGTGATGGTACTCAGAGGAGATAGACAAACGTGGACTGTTGTGGAGGATATATGTACCTTCCCTTCAGGTAGGATTTCCCGGTGCATAATCCATGAGTTTTTTACCATTTTCCAATACATGTAATTTTAGTTTCTTGTAATTTACAACTTGCATTTATTTCTGCCCCCTTTTAATTTTTAGCGCACATTTTTTATACAGTTTAATTAGTGTTTTATATATATTTGTGTACTCTGTTGAGTGTATTTTCAGGTTATAATGGAAATGCCTTCCCATTTAGGGAATTACACCTTGGTGCTAGTCGCCATCCCCTGGCCTGTGGAGGGCGGGATTGGGTTAGTCATGACCTCGGGCCCAGAGGACACATCGTGAAAAATAAATTTAAAGCCCAGGAAAATTCTTCGAATTGTTTTTTAATGCATGGGAATTTTACGAGTCCGCGAAAATTGACGGTGCATGATTCTGAGGCCCGGTGTGCCCAGAATCAATTTCTGAACTTTTTTTCAGGAATGATTAGTAAACATATGACTGGGTTATTATAAACTTTAAATCGGAACTCAGAATTGAAATCTGAGGACACTAGTGAACTCACAGTGCCAATATTCCCTTAAAGAAACATTCACATTGACGGTAGTGGGTCGATAATAAAAGTTAGTTTTTGTTTTTGTGGAAAATAATAAAATAATGTGAGCTTCACATTATTTTTATTTCAGCCACTATGTGGGTGTTTGGAGGTGGGTCCCACTAGATCTAGAACCTCTCTCTGGAGGTTGGAAGTGGGTACCACTAGATCATAACCTCCCATGAGAGGATATAGTGGTGGGGACCACCACGCCTCAACCTCCCATGTGGGGATAATATGGTGGGGACCACCCGAGACCTCATAAACTCCCAATTTGAATAATTGGGTTGGGGACCACCCAACCCTTATTAATGGGAGGAGTGTAAAATCTCTTAACTCCACCAATTAATGAGGGGAGGCCCCGTGATCTCCTCTATCATTTATGGTGCCACCACCTCCCATTTAATTCCTTGTTCCCACCTTATGAATTAATTAAGGGGAGCAAGGTAAAGTAATTCCTCCATTTGGAATTTTGTGCAAAAAAATTTAAAAATAGATAAACATAATCTATTATTTTTCATTTGGGGTGGAATATTGGGGAGAGGAGAGCTTGGGAGAAATAGAGTTCTCTAACAAATAACCTCATCTCCCAAAAAAGAATGAAGAACACATTATTTCAACGATGAATGCCGACCATGATCTCCTTCGATCCTCCTCCCTGGACTCTTACCGACATGGAGCGTCTTCCATGTCTTACGTCTGAACTCAGGTCTGGAAGTTTGTGGCAGACGTGAAATAAAATGATCTCCTTCATTATTTTTCCGCAACAACATAATCCAAAAATGATCAAAAGATGGGGGGTTAATTTGATTAATACTACATTCCTTATTCACTTCTTCGTATGGAAAGTAATAGTTGTGGAGATTGTAAAACCATTAATTTTCATCTTTCTTGCTCCTTGAGGAGACAAATGTTTTCACCCTAAACGCGGAGGGTGCGGGCCAAACCAATATGGCCCGACCCCTCCATCGTTATTTTTTATGATGATCTTCGGCATGACGATGATGCAATGAGGTGACGAAGGCGGTTAAGACGAAGGTTGTGCTACACATCACCTCCGTGATTTGTGCCGCCCCCGCAGCATCTGGCACAGTGCCGGCCGAACCGGCCATGACCGAGCTCCCACCGTCCACACTACTCGCATAGAAGAGACACTACCCCGGGTCGTCCCGCATCCTGTCGGCCTGCCCGGCTGCCTCCCGGTCGCCTACCGCCCTGCCGAGCCTCCTGTCGGTTCGCCTGGCCCCCTACCCGACCACCTATCGGCCGTGCAGTGCCATGCCCTGCCGCCTGCTAGCCCACCTGCCAGCCTGGCCACGCCCTCGAAGCCTTCTACCGGCCTTCCCATGCCTCGTTGGCCTCCTTGACTCCCTCCCGTCCTTCTCGGCCACCACTCATGCACCTGGCCATACTGAGATGGCATGCGCGCCCCGTGTGCCCCGTGTCGCCCGATCCGCACTCTCATACGGCTCCGGTCTGAACTAGCCACGAGCACGGGCCGAACTGACCACATGGGCTGCTGGGTTGGGCCCAGTGGGCTAGGCCGAACCAAACATGCTGGCCAGCCCAATGGGTCAGGCTAGACCCAATAGGTATGATTGGTCAACCCAGACCAGGTCGGCCCATACTGGGTCGGACTAGGTCTGTACAATCGGGTCAGACCGGACCCAGGCCCGCTACTGCCCCTTTACATTATTTTGGACATATATTTGGTACATGAAGACTGTTAGATGAATCGTCAGTGGTGCTGTATTAATTCAAGAATGACAGTCCATTTAAGTATACCCCACTAGAGTTCGGTGTAAAGTTGAGATACAGTCAGGTTGGATCGTGCACGAATCCAACTGGGCCCCCAGAACTAAAAGGATAATAACATACAGACTGGGTGTCTAATTGAAGTTCCGTTTATTTTTTGGAGACCCCTATGATGTTTAGGACCTTCGGGATAATTCTACGTGGGACTTCGTAAAAGTTGGAGTATAAACCTGTAGCTCGTGGTGCAGATCCTCCCTGAGACTAGCAAGAACAGTGCGGAGACCGAGTAGCTGGCTAAGACCTGAAAAATGATGATATATTTGACTTGGCGTGATTCGACTAGCCCTGTGGGGGGCACCATGGAGTCACGGAATACCCACAATGGGGAGCACCATAGTGTCGCAGTAGTCCAACGGTACTCGACCAGAGGAGTACATTAGCAGGCTACACGGGAGAGCACCTTGGTGACGTGGCAGATGCATGGTGGGGAATTCCTTGGTGATGTAGCAGAACCACGATACTTGACAGGAGGAGTACCTCAATAGTCCATGGTGAGTGGACAGTACCTTGGGGACACGGTACACCCATTGTACTCGAAGGAGGAGGATTTCTCCAGCAGCCAACGTTTCGACAGTGATACTGGGGATGTTACTTGATACTACCCTTAGAAATAAATCTTGGTATAAGCTGTGTTAGTAACTTTAGTGTTTAACTCATTATAAAGATGGATTACATGATATCTTATGTATCTGAGTGGATATATACCTAAGTAGGGTTATTTATTGATTTCATACATTTTGGTTTATCCTTGTTGGATTTTTGGGAACATGAGGGTCTAGGGGTCCCTACGGAGTATCGTTATACTCACCCCTTCACGGGCTATTCCCACACCTCGTTGTGTTGGATGTAGACGATGGAAAGTGCTGACCGAGGCTAAGTGTACTAGGAGTGGATGGTACCTGGAGGTGGACCACACAGTGTGACGGTACATAGAGGAGACGAACAGACGTGGCGTGCTATGGAGGCTATTTGTAACAACACATCAGGTAGGATTTCCAAGTGTATGATTTTGGAGCCTTTTACCCGTTTTCCAGTACTTGTACATTCCATTTCCTTATACTTTACAGTTGGGCTTGTATTTCTTTCCCCCTTTTTACTTTTCATCACTCCTTTCATATACTTTTTTACATAATGTTTTGCTTCTAGCTTGTACTCTGTTGTGTGTGTGTACAGTTATAAAGGTATTGCCTTCTTAGATTTAGGGAATTATGCCTTTGGTGCTAGTCACCAGCCCCTGGACTATGGAAGGTAGGTTTGGGGTAGTCATAGCATGGGCCCAGGGGGATAAGTCATGACAAATTGGTATCAGAGGAGTCAGTTCTATCATTGAACATATGACTTAGATATTTTCATTGAAGCAAAATTGTTAAGGATACTCAGTGTGTCTTTCAGTTCAGGGAGTCCAGTGTTGGTGCGGTAGCCAACGTATCCATACACCCGGACCCTGATTACAAATTTTTGACTCAGTGCACGAAAACACTGATTGTTTGTGTTTTTTCAGAATTTTTCTTTATGTCATCTCAACCAAGTCAGATCACCATGTATAATATTTGACCATGTCACACCTGCTTCTTTTAGGATTCCTCCCTACGGACAACCAACTAGAACCCTGAGAGTTGTAATGAAGATAACCCACCATGCGACGAGGCCTCGGTGCAGGGCCCTCTTCCAGCGATGTCACCAGTGGTACCACTACCTGTTGAGCCACCGATGCCACTAGCCCCAGCAGCAGACAATGCATCCCACATGAGGGCGTTGCACGTGTTCCAGCACCAGAGGGAACCCAGGTTCCGGGAAGAGTCGGACCAGCAAGAAACTGAGGATTATCTAGAGGCTATGGTGAGAGTATTCATACTAATAGGGACATCATCAGGCCTTATGGTGATCCTTTTCAGGAGTCTCCTTCAGGATATAGTAGGCATATGGTTTAGATTGATTCTCTAGGTGCATGATGAGTTGACACTGCTCTGGGCAGACTTTGAGAGACTATTTTGGGCAGAGTTTTTCCCAGCCACCCTACGTGTAATGTAGATACAAGAGATACATCACCTAAAGTAGAGCAGTAAGAAGGTGGCATAGTACTCAGTGAGTTTCACTGACCTCTCACTCTACTCTAGTGATATGGTATGATACCCATTCTTCAAGGCCCGGACCATCAAGCTGTGGATCATGCGAGAGATCAGGGCTTCGATGATCTCCATCAACATCCTGATGTAGACAGGTGTGTTGGAGTGAGCCCTCTTAGTAGTGAGATTCCTTGTTGAGCAGTCTCCAATAGCGAGACCCACCACTAGTCAACATATAACCGAGTTTTCTGCAGTTGGAAGCACACAAATGTCACAGAAGTCTATGAGGACCAGACAGATGGGTGGATGACCGCATGACTCAGGATCAGTTCTGCGGGGCACCTAGGGTAGAGCTATAAAATCCAGGAGGGGGAATTGTTTTACATGTGGTGGGCAAGGCCACATGGCCCATGAATGTATGAACCACCTTTCAGATGATCAAAATACGGTCAGAGGACCGCCTCGGAAGAGACTGAGATTCGATTGAGGCGGTCTGTAGGGAGCAGGTGGACGTTGCTGAGGAGTTGTCCATGTAGCTGGAGGTGGAAGAAGTTTCAAGGTATTACCACCACCACCACCATGAGGTTTACCTCGACCATAGGGATCAGGTGGATAGCTGATATCTCATCTCTATGAAGATGATGATTATGTTCATGGAGCTCCAGAAATGATTCGATGTATGGTCTGTGTCTACTCCACTTTAGTTACAGTTCATATAGACACAGGTTCCAGTAACACTTTCATTGCCACTTCCCTCGTTTGGTGCTTGGTGATTTCGATGGATTTGTAGGCTCGATCCTTACAGCTAGAGACTCCTACGGGAGAAGACTCTATGATTATGCATTGCTAACGGTACTGTCAGATTACTATAGGAGGAAAAAGCTTCAGCTCGAATCTCCTAGTAGCAGAGTCAAGGCCTTACAACGTCATCTTGTGTATAGACTGGTTATATATAGTAAATTCACAGATCAACTGTATTAGGAAAAAAGTGTGATCATTTCGCACCGATGGGACTAGTTTTACCTTCACTTATGAGAAAGGATTCATTGCATCACATGAAGAACTTACTCAAATGAGGGTACAGCCGATCACTCATCAGTTGGGATGCCTTACCCTTGGAGTAGTAGATTGGAGAGTCTGAGCTATCCTGTTGTTGTGGACCAGTACGTAGATGTTTTCCCTAATGATGTTCGAGGGCATCCTCATCACAGAAATATGGACTTCTACATTGACCTGTACCATGGGAAAACACCGATATCTATACCAGCATATCGGATGGATCACGCGGAGCTTCGCGAGTAACAGGTACAATAGAGGACATGAAGTACAGGGGATTCATCTGGCCCAATGTTTCTCGCTAAGAATACCTGATTCTATTCACCAAGGAGGTGGGTGGGAGTTTGAGGCTTTTTTTCAACTACCATCGCCAAAACTAAGTGACCATGTAGAACATGTAGCCACTCATGAGGATTGATGACCCCTTTGGTCAGCTGATGGGAGAACGGTGGTTCCCGAAGATATACCTCAGATTAGGCTATCACCAGCTCAGTGTTCGAGAAGAGGATGTGCAGAAGATGAATTTATGATGTCGGTACGACCACTTTAAGATCTTGGATGTGCCTTTTGGCATAACCAATGCTTCAGTAGTGTACATGTGACTCATGAACAGGATACTCCAGCCTTACCTAGATTGCTTTTTCGTAGTCTTCATCAACGAAAATCTAATGTACTAAACTACTGTTGAGGAGCATGCCTACCATTTTCAGGTAGTCCTGGACAAACTCCGAGAGCACTAGCTTTATGATAAGCTTTTGAAGTTCCATTTTTGTATCTGAGAGGTTCACTTTTTAGGACACGTCATCTAAGAGGCTGGAGTTGTATTGGATCCATGGAAAATTGAGGCGGTACATGATTGGGAGCCACCCAGGTGTGGGACAGAGGTACGAAGTTTCCTAGGTTTGGCTTGTTTCTACCAGAGGTTCATTATAGACTTCTCCTGAGTTGCATCACAACTATCATAATTGACAAATAAGGGGCAATCCTTCGTGTGTTTGGAGAGATGCCAGTAGAGCATTCAAGAAGATGAGGTAGAGTCTAACTAGTGCCCCCAACTTGATGCTTCTAGTGGAAGGCGTATGGTACGTAGTATACATTGACGCATAATGGACTAGAATCGGGTGTGTCCTAGAGGAGGCTCATGTAGTGATCGTGTATGGTTATCGGCAGCTGAGACATCACCTGTAGAACTACACAACCCATGAACCAGAGCTAGTAGTACTGGTCTTCCCCTTGATGATGTGGAAACACTATCTGATTGGCGAACGTTTTACCATGCACTCTAATCACAAGAGTCTCAGGTATATCTTCTCTCATAAGGACCTGAACCTGAGACAACGGTGATGGATTCAGTTCCTCCAAGACTATGACTTCAAAATAGTCTATACTCCTAGAAAGGGGAACGTTGTTGAAGATGCACTCAGTAGGACATCTGGTATATGGCTTCTAGGTGAGGGATGGAGCAGTTGGCCGCTTTGCAGATATCTTTTGTGGATAGAGATGAAGCATCTTTCCTTCAGTCCCTTACAGTCACTCCCCCACTTCATTATCGAGTAAAGTAGGCACAACATTGGGATGCTGACTATGAGACACGACATTCTTTGAGATCCACAGGGCAGACACTTGATCGATTTTATGAAGGTGGGGAGCACGTCATCCACTTTAGAATATGTACAATGGTACTAGTGTCATTTCTGGAGGAAGTGTTGAGGGATTTTCAGACATCCCCTTTAGCGGTGCGTCCAACAGTGGTGACGATGTACCCGGACCATCGACGACAGCACTGGTGGCTAGGTATGAAGAAGGCAGTAGCATAGTTTGTCTCTTGATGGATCACTAGTCAACAAGTTAAGGCTGACCACCAGGTACCATCAGGTATGGTTTAGCCTTTAGTGGTCCCAGAGTGGAAGTGGGATGGGATATCCAGGGACTTCGTGATAGGACATCCACGTACATAGAAGGGCCACGACTCGATTTGGGTGATCGTAGACCAACTCACCAAGTCATCTAACATCCTAGCAATCAGAGAGAAGGGTTCAGTGGAGAGCTTGGGATGCCTCTATGTGAAGGAGATTGTGTGGCTACATGGAGTACCTTCTTCTATTGTCTCCGATTGTGACATGCAGTTTACTTCCTAGCTATGGAAGGGGTTGTAGGATTTGTTTAGGATGGAGCTTCATCTGAGAACTACCATCCATCCTTAGACGGATGGACAGACTGAGAGAACCATTCAGACCCTCGAGGACATGTTGCGTACTTGTGTCCTCTACTTCGGTAGTATCTAGGAGGGTCACTTACCATTAGGGCGTTTTCATATAACAACAGTTATCACTCCACCATTGGGATGGAACCTTTTGGGGTATTATATGGACGACCCTGTAGATCACCCTTTTGCTGGACTGACCATGGTGAGTTAACACTAGTAGGACCCTAGATGGTACGAGCTTCCAAGGAGAAGGTGCAGATCATCTAGGAGCTGATGAAGACTGCACAGGGCAGACAAAAGTCATGTGCTAACAGGAGACGGAGACCTCTGTAGTTTTAGAATGGTGAGAATGTCTTTCTACTGGCCTCACATTGACGATGTCAACCGATATTGGGCCGAGGAATAAAGTTATCTCCAATGATCATTAGACAATTCTAGGTCCTCAGTAGAGTTGGTGAGATGGATTACCACTTAGCTCATCCACATCAGTTGCACCGGGTGCACAACGTCTTCCACATATCTCAGCTGACGAAATATGTGCATGAACATTCTCACATCATCGACTATAGAGAGTTGGACATTGATGATCGGGAGATATTCACATAGGTTCCTGTGGAGATTGTGGATTGATAGGAGTGGGTTCTACATGGATGGTCAATACCTCTACCGCGTGTTCGCAGGCTGCATGGGAACATCCAAGAGAGCACATAGGAGCGGGAGGCTCAGATGTGTGCTCCGTACACCGACTTGTTCACTTAGTTTGAGTTATAGCATATGGGGACATAAATCCCTCAGGTGAGGAGAATGTAAAGACCTAGAAATTTCGTGAAATGTTTTTAAATACATGGGAATTTTATGAGACCGCGAAAATTTACGGCGTATGATTCTGAGGCCCGTTGCACCCGGAATCAATTTTTAACGATTTTTTCGCGTACGATCAGTAAACTTACGAGGGGGTTTTTATAACTTTTTAACAGATTCACTGAATTGAAATATAAGGGCACTGTTGAACTCGTCGTGGTGATATTCTCTTAAATTGACTTTCACTTCGATGGCAGTGGGACGAGAATAAATGTTAGTTTTTCGATTTTCGTGGAAAATAATAAAATAATGTGAGCATCAATTTATTTTTATTTGAGCCGCCATGTGGGTGTTTGGAGATGGGTCCCACTAGATCTATAACCTCTTTTTGGAGGTTGGAAGTGGGGACCACCATGCCATAACCTCCCATGAGAGGATATGGTGGTGCAGACTACCATGCCACAACCTCCCATGTTGGGTTAATGTTTTGGGGACCACCCAAGAACTCATAACCTCACAATTTTAATAATAGGTGTGTGTACCACCCGACCCCTATTAATGGGAGGAGAGAAAAATCTCTCAAATCCCCTCATTAATGAGGGGGAGCCCCTAGACCTCCTATACCATTTATAGTGCCACCACCACCACTTAAATTCCTTGTTCCAACCATATGAATTAATTAAGGGGAGTCATGTTAATCAATTCCTCCATTTTTTATTTTCTTCCAACATATTAAAAATAGATAAATATAATCTTTTATTTTGAATTTGGGGGGGAATATTAGGGAGATGACAGCTTCAGAGAAAAAGAGTTCTTTAATGAAGAACCTCATCTCCCAATGAAGAACGAAGAATGCGTTTTTCCAACAAAGAAGGCCAGCAACGATCTCCTTCGATCCTTTTCCCCAGACATCTACCGACGTGGAGCGTCTTCCACGATTGACGTGCGAACTCGGGATTGGAAGTGTGTGGCGGACCAGACGAACGACGTCCTCCTTTGTCTTCTTTTCGCGACTTCATCATAGAACAACGACTAGAGGTAGGGTGTTAATTTGAGTAATACTACTCTCCTTATTCTCTTCTTCGGTTGGAAAGGAATCGTTGCATAGATAGTAAAACAATTAAAGTTAATCTTTCTTACTCCTTGATGAGCCAAATATTACAACCCTAAACACGGAGGGTGCATGGCAAACCAACTTGGCCCAAACCCTTGGATGTACTTGTTTATGATGATCTTCAGCATGGCGATGAAGAAACGAGGCGGCGAAGGCGGAAAAGAAAATAGTCGTGCTACCTATGGCCTCTGTGATCTGCGCCGCCCCCACGGCGTACCGCACTACCGCCAGCCGAACCGGCCTCGGCCATGACCGCAATGGTTGCGCCGCTCGTAGATCCGACCTGCTACCCCGGGCTGGCCCGCCTGGAACCCATCCCAGAAACTTGCAGGCCTTGCTGCTCACTACCCGGCCACCTGCCGGACTGCCTGCCAGCCTTACTGGCTTCCCACCAGCCCGCCTGGCACCCTCCCTGGCCTCCAGTCGGCCCGCTTTCCAGGCTTCCCGCTGGTCCGCCAAACAACCCACCCGGCCGCCTCATGTGCACCCATCTGAACTGTACCGGCCCCACGTCCCACATGAACCATGCGCCCCGTTCCACCCAAGCCGCACCCACGCGGCGCTCTGGACTAAACCGCCCTCGAGCCTGGGCTAAACCGCCCTCGCGGCCGGATGGGCAGGGCCCAGCGGGCCGGGATAAACCTAACAGGCTGGCCCATCCAATGGGACTGGCCAGACCCAACAGGTCTTTCAAGTTGACCCAGGCCGGGTTGGACCAGACGGGGTCAGACCGTGTCAATCCAATCGGGTCGGACTGGACCCAGGACCGCTACCGCACCTTTACTTTCATTTGGCCATATCTTTGGCACCAGACGACCGTTTGATGAACCGTCAGTGGCACATGCGTTTTTCGAGTACGATGATCCCATTGAGTATACCCCATTATAGTTCGGGGTAAAGTTGAGATATGGTCAGGTTGGATCATGCACGAATTGAACCGGCCCCCCGGACTAAAAGGCTAATCCCTCACAGACCGAGAATCCAATTGACGCGTCTTTTGTTTCATTGGGACCCATATGATGTGGCATACCTTTGAGATATTTCTACATGAGAATTTGTGATAGTTGGAGTATCTACCTGTAGCTTGTGGAGTGGATCGTTCCAAAGACGAGCATGAATAGTATAGAGACTGAGTAGTTCTCTGAGACCTGATGACGGCTGACCAATTCGAATTGGCATGATTCTACTAACCTAGTGGGGAGTGCCTTGGTGTCATGGTAGACCCACTGTGTGGAGCGCCTTGCTATTGCGGCAGACCCATGATACTCGACAGGAGAAGTACCTCAATAGGATATGAGGGGGAGTGCCTTGGTGACGTGGCATACCCACAGTGGGGAGCACCTTGGTGATGCAGTAGACCCGCGGTACTCGACAGTATGAGTACATCAATAGTCCATGGTTCGTGGGAAGCACCTTGGGGACATGGCACACCCACTGTACTCGATAGAGGAGTTCTCCCGCAGCGGAGGTTTCTATAGTGTGACTGGGGATGTTATTTGATACTACCCCTAGAATAAAATTCTAGTTTGAACTGAGTCAGTAACTTTTGTGTTTACCTTCTGATTACAATGGATTATTTGATAACTTCAGTATATGTATGGTCATATACCTAAGTAGAGTTATCTGTTGATTTCATACATTTTGGATTATCCTTGTTGGATTTGTTAGACATTGAGGGTATTGGGGTCTCTACTGAGTATCGTTATATTCACCCTTGCATGGGCTATACCTGTACCTTATTATATTGGATGCAGATGACGGACAACGCTGATTATGGCTGAGGGTACCCGGACTGGACGACACCCAGATGTGGACCATATGGCGTGATGGTATACAGAGCATATGGATGGACATGGAGTGTTGTGGAGGATATATGAACCTACCCTTATAGTAGGATTTCCCAGTGGATGATTTAGGAGCATTTTTTCTCTTTTTCCTGTACTTGTACATTCAATTTCCATGTACATTACATTTGGGCTTCTATTCCCGTCCCCCTGTTTACTTTTCATCACTCCTTTGGTATATAGTTTTACTTAATGTTTTTGTTCCAGATTGTACTTTTTTGTGTGTGTTTACTATTATAAAGGCAATGCCTTCCAAGATTTAGGGAATTAGGCCTTTGGTTCTAGTCGCAAGCCCCTGGCTATGGAAGGTGATATTGGGGTAGTCACGACATGGGCCTCGGGGGACGGATCGTGACGTGTATAATATTTTTTAATAATGAATACATATTAAAAATTGTTAATTTTTGGTAATGTAAATATATGAATGAAATAAGTATTGAAATGAGTATTGAAAAATATGACGGTTTGGGTTCACTCCCCAAACCGTCACATTATTTTAATAGGTAAAATTTTCAACTATCAAAGTATTGGGTGTGAACCGGATTAATATGACGGTTTTGTGAGTTAACTCATTCCTCTTTAATAGAAATTGAAATGAGTATTGAAAAATATGGAAAAAGATTTCTACTCTTTTTTGTATTTCATAATTCTATTTCTTATGAAAATTTTATGATATGATGATTCATTTATTTTATTTACTAATTTTTCATTCCTAGTAAATCTCAAATTTTTATTCCATAACTCATTATTTTGATTGTTGATATATCATATATGGTTTTAATATATTATGGTAATATTATAGTAATCTTATGTTAATGTATTGATTATCAGTTTCCTTTTTTTATGCTTCCTGAGAATTAGATACAACTTTTTATTCTGTTTCATTCTCATAGGTTACTATGATAGTCATTTTAGGAAATGTTTTTAATAATGTTGGTATATAGGAGTAACTATGTTAGGTAAGTTGTAATAATATTATGAATCCATTGTTTATGATTCCTTGTTTACAAATACATAATAAAATTATGATCCACATGTGTGCGTTTGTGTATCAAAACAATATGTAATATATATGTTTTAAAATATTGGTTCATTATAGATATACAGGTGGGAAATTCCATTAGTGTAGTTTTAATTAAAATAGATTATACTTTTTATTGGATGAATCAAAAATTTAAATGAAATTGGATATTAGAAAATGCTTAGGTAAAAATTACAATCCTTCTAGTGAATGAAAACGGATGTTATCATCACAAAACATCCATAGTATAGAATAATTAACATTATGTGCTGTTAGTGTTGATTATCGGAAAATCTTTTAAAATTCAGTACAAAAATTCCGGATGAAAATAAATTTTTTAATTTCAAGTTAAAATTTATAAATTATAAAATAAAAATATTGTAGAATACATTTCATTGAAATATAAATTGGAATCTTATTAATTAATTCTGAAAAAAAAATTATTTATATAATTATAGGAAAATATTATAATGTTATAAAAATTAAAATTAATCATTATTTTCAATTTTTTAATAATTAAATGAAAAGTGTTCCATCTATAAATAATTATGAAATATTAATTTTAACAAACTTTAAAAGATGTACAATGACCTTGTCATATAGGTTTATGAAATTATTTATGATAATAATGGAACATTTATGAAATATTTTAGAAAATGTCGATATAGAAGAGAAAAAATTCTAATCTAATAGGATATACAGTATCAATATTGAATACAAGAACCACTCTTAGTTTTCTATTAATCAATAATTGATAAAATAGAAATTAATCATTTCAATTTATTTAATAACCATATAAGAATAAAAGAAGGCTTCGTTCAGAAAATGTTGAGAATATGATTTCACCCCTTGGAAAATTGAAAATAAAAAATGACTAAAATTAATGTTGTTTATAATAGAAAGTCTTCTCATCAATGGTAATATTTCAATCATATGATCATGGATGAAGAAAAACAAATGAATCATTAAATATCATCAAAATAATGTGATTCATGATATATCATATCAAATGTACAATATATATACATCATTAAAAAAGATATATTCATATCAAAAGCATTTATCCAAATAAAAGAATGTTTGAGATCAATTACCCTTGTAAAGAGCGTATCATTGAATTACTAATTTATTAAATGAAGTGATTATATGTAACTAATATAAATAAATTAAAAATTATTATTAATTCAGAAATAACAATTATAAAATCAATTAAAAAATTGTCAATGGTTATCAATGTTAGTGAAGTATAGTTATATCCAAAAAAAAAGAAATCATGTTATGATACATTTTTCCACATAGTAAAATTAAATTTACATCCACTGGGATAAAATAATTCAAATTGAATTTTAAAATATCAATAATAATTAAGGATCAATTACATGATTTTGATTATGGTAATATATAACCCATACAAAATAAATTACATGAGTAATAAATAAAATTTAGACGAGTGAATGAAAATTGAGATTAAATACCATACATAATTTTTTGATATTTCATGTACATATTTATATAGATATAGCCAAAAAGTCCAAGAGATAGGTGGCTACCTACTCCCAAAAACTATATATAAAAAGTTTAAACAGTACAAGAAAACTCAGAAAAGGGGGGCCTTAGACAACCTTGTGTACACAGATCCAATTATATCATTGTAGACAAGACCATTGTAGTAATCAGGTAGTACAAAGGACCAACTCGAACGAGCCTCCATAATTTCCCTTTTGGAGAGCACGTGAGCCACCTGATTTTCCACTCAGTACACATGAGTGACATCTAAAGAAATAAACTCACCAAGCTTCGGATAATTTACCCAAGTAGAAAGCATCTTCCATGGGACATTCTTGGACTGGTCCTTTAGAATCTATACTACAACAGATGAGTCCAATTCAAGCCAAAGCTTCCACCAACCATAACGAGTCACATATCATAATACCTTTATCATTGCCTATAAATCAGACCCGATTTCATTACCATTGCCTATATAATGAAATAATAATCTGTTGAAAAAGCCTTGATAAGCCCTGAAAATACCACCACATCAAGCAGGTCCAGGCACACCGGCGATTTCCCCGTCCACATTCACCTTTATCCCATCAGTAATTGGTGGAATTCGGCTGATATATTTCACCATTTTGGCCTCTTCTCTCTTCCACTTACACCAAGAGATCTAAAATGAAGGAAGTCAGAAATGTCATTATTCATTGAGCCAAATTGATTCACCGAAGCAGACTTAATGCATCGGTGCATCAGTATAATACCCTCGTTGAAGGAGGATCTTCCATTGTTGAAGAAAATATTGTTGCAGGCCGTTTAAATGTATGATAAAAGAGGAACTGTAGCAGTATTGAGTAGGGATTTGACCTTATCACTGCGGTAAGTTTGCTTTACCGAGGTTAGTAGTGCAATAACCGAGTTGGAGTCTAATTGACAGTTGAATATTCAATTCAAATAGCTCCATAATAAAGAAAAAATGTTCAATGAATAAAAATATGAGTAATAGATTCATCCGAAGCCAAGAAAAGGAAGCATACTGGGGAGAAACTCATTCTAGTTCGTTGTAGAGCAGATTGAGTTGGCAGCCTCTGCTTCTATATGCACTATATAAGAAGTGAATCAGAGGGTAAAATGTAAGATCTTCTCACTCCCTCCACCCAATCAGGTACTCCAGGAGCATTGACACATTACATATTATAGGAATAATGGTAGGATAATGATCCACTGATCACCGGGTTCTATATAAGGATATCATTGTCAACATATTCATATTTTGAAATCACATTCTAAATTAGAGTTTGTATTATAGCATGAGCCTTTGAATTCCCCTACAGGTCAGAAATAGAAATACTCCTCAAAGACAATGGAATGTTTGTAGAATTTTTAATTGAGGAAGACACCCACTGATTGCTCCAACAATTCAGTTGAAAATTTCCACAAACCAGGCATTTGGCCTCTGTCATAATGTAAGAACATGTATTCCTTACTGATGGCCAAACAGAGGATTTCAAATACACAATCAGGTTCTTATGTAACCTATCAAAAAATATGATAGACCGAAATTCCAGGGAAGACTCAATACCAGATAAAAGTCCCCATGTGATGTTTTGAAGTAGTGCATCATTAAATATTCTGACATCTATAACCCCCTTTCCTCCCATTACTACAAGCTTTATACAGTACTTCCATTCCATGGATACTAGCTTCCTCTGTTGTGTCGAACCCGTCCAGATGAAATTTTTGATCATACAACTAAGTTCCCTGAGTAGAGCAGCTGGCCATTTATAGAGTGAAAATGAGTATACAAATATTGAGGTGATAACAGAGTTCACAAGACATATACAACCAGCTTGGGACATGGTCTTCCCTTTCCAACTAGATAACTTATTGATGATTTAAATTGTAATACCCTCCATATAGAATCTTTTCACTATTCCCCAAAACAAAGGAAACCCTTGGTAATTAAAGGGAAGTGCACCTCTCTTTACACCAAGCCTACTAGCTATTCTATTTGTCTTCACTATTCAAATTCCTTCCCCAAATACAACAAATGATTTCTTCCAGCTTATGACCTGGCTTGCAACTTCTGCATAATGATTGAAGATAGCCTTTATACAAGAGATGGTTTGCCTTCTAGATTTTGAGAAAAGGAGAATATCATCAGCATAGAATTTATACATATATATAACTAACACATTTTGATTATTAGATTTCAAAATAATATATTTAATATGTTATCATTAAATCATTTATTTCATTTATATTAATATAATTTCTAATTAATTATTAGTTATATACATATAATGTATTTTTAGAATTATCTATCCATAATTTCATAATAGATCTTTTGTGTTGACCATGGTTAAATGTTTAAAAATTTCTATCATCTAAAAATTAATAATGTTTTAATAATTACAATTTTTATTAATAAATTATACATCCAAAACAAATCATGATACATTGTTATGAAAAATGAAATGTGTTTCAATAAAGGAGATGGTAGGTCCTACATGCATATGTGTGACAATCCATTTTAAAAATCGTTATGAAAATATTGTAGGTAGTATTTTATTTTTATAAATTATTTTTTTATATTTTATAATAAAATATTTTTTCATTGATTATATATATATATATATATATATATTATCCATGTGATGTGGTAATAAAAAATGAATCATATCGTTTTGTGGAGGAGGTAGTCCACACATATGCACAAATGAAACTATAATTTCTCAATGAAAGTAATCGAATGAACATATATGATATATTAACATCTTATGCTGATAAATATCTTATTAATATCATCTTTAGAAATCAGTTTCATTAATATAAAAAAATTAGAGCTGGTGATGGAAAAAGACTTATATTGGTTCCCCAAGTGGTAGTTTTCTGTAAACACAATTGTTATATACCATTCCCATTTAGTGTAGGTTGATTTGAGTATATATTTTAAACATTATATAAAAAAATTTATTATATTAATTGTAAATTTTAATTATATCATCATTGTTTATGAAATATTTAATGAGTTTTTAGTAGAAATAAAATTGAAACATAGGGTTAATAATGATACCTCTTCTTCCAACAATATCTTATGAATTACCCAAAATGATTATCATAATTTGTTTTGTGATAAAAAAATGATATATAATGCTAGGAGAGAATATAGGATATTATTGGATTAGATAATTTCAGAGAAAATATTCTTTTTTATGTATAATAAAATGAGAAGTATAGGTTTCCTTTTATTGGAGAGAGGAGGGGAACTCTAGGAATTTCAAAAAACATTAACTTAATATAAAATAATTCTTATATACATAAGAATGTAAATTAAAAATAATAGAGTGTATATTAATCAGTAGACTAAAAAGTATCCTGAATTAAAATTTGGTCCAATTTGGATCAGATTCATAGAATTATAATTTTTTAGTATATCATTATCCCTTTTAACGTATACCTCGAAAACAAGGGTTTTTGCACATTTAATGTCATAATTTTAATTAAAATGAAAAGAAAGACCATAAATAGGAAAATGATGATGTAAAAACCCATTTAAAATTCAATTATATGACTATAATATTTTAATGACTATCCAATCATTTAATACAATATTATTTTCATATAATTTTGAATAATTTCAATTATAGAAATATTCATTTACATTGACTATTTAGAGGCCACAAAAACAATAAAAATTATAATAAAACCCATTAATAAATCCATAAAATTTTATTTATATCTATTAAATTAATTTTTCATTTTTTCTCTTTAAAATAATACAAATTTGAATATTTTTAATATATTTTATCATTTGTCTCATAAATTGAATAATTAGCACATCATCATAATGTAAGATTTTATGTTACTAATTTATTTACTAAAAATTAATAATAAATTACAATGAATAATCTGAATGATTTATAAAAAAATTATTATGAATGATATCATCTGTTAATACCCATGTTAATAATAATATAGTTATTATAACAAGAGTGTGAAATTTTTTCATTTATTTATTAAAAATATTATAAACATCGTAATCAAATCCGCATAAAAAAATACGATACAACATAATCCTAAATGATTATAGATGAAATGAGATAATTCAATAATATATGGAAATTTGAGTTAAATTTCCCAATCCATATCATTTTGTTTGTAAGATTATTATCTTCATTTACCCAGGAGAGTGGTAACAAAAATTATTAATGATAATATTTATATTAACTAAATATAAAATTTATCTATTTAAAAAATTCATAAAAACATATTCCAAATATGGAATCCAATTTTTAATATATAAAAAGTATAATTGGAATATTTTAATTTATAATTAGACTACATTAACCATATAAAAATAGTTTCCAGGAAATATTCTTACATAATGTATAATTTTTTAAAAAATAATTATGTAATAAAATTTATATTATAAACCATAATAAGAATATATTAAAATAATACTTTTTAATGAAATTTTAATATTAATCAAAAAATAAAAATTGGTTTGTAAATAATTTAATATAAAATAGTCATTTAAAAAATCTTTAATCTATAGTATTCCCTAAAAATAAATTCTTTTTCAATAAATAAATATCCCACAATGATAATATTGATATTACGATTTAAAAATTATGTTTATTTCTGTAAATTATATTTCTAAAATTTAATAAAAATATTTCATTAGAGAAAACAATAAAAACCCTTTTTAAGAAAACACATTTTTATTTAATAAAATGATTTTGAAAAATAATTTCTTATTTCTTAATATATAATAAATAAATAATATTTACTAGATCCTGAATATATATATGTTTAAAAAATTCCTTGATCGAGTTGGTAAACTAAAATTTTATGGCTATGTTATGATAGTCATATTTAAAAAAGTAACTATTTTTGATTTGATAATGCTTAATGTTTAGTATTTTGTTCAATATCGAACATAGTCAATATTTTAAAAAATATATGATATTACATCTTGGTCATTTTATTTATGAAGTCATGTCATTCTTTTGAACATATGTTTGTTCCTTGTCATGTTATTCTATTATAGGGTTTTCTAGATCTCCCCATTAATTTATTTATTTCCAAGGTTATCTATTGTAGTTTTAGGGCCTAAATGTTAATTAGTAGACCACTAAGAGATATTTAAAAATATAATATGTTATTTTTTAACTTATTTAGGTATTATAAAACTAGTTTTTAGAATAATATTGTCCTCAAGATAATATGAATATAATTAATCGACATTTTTGTCCAAATTCATTTAAAAATGTGTAAATGGAATGAATTTCTATAAAACATAATCCATTCAACCCGATACACCATTTCTATGGAAAAAAATAATCAATACATACAGAAGAGTTAATATAGAATGTCCCAAATTATTATACGGTTCTTAAGTGAAGGAATAGTAGAGGTGTTTTGGTTTTTTAATTTTAGGGGATGTGTTTTTTTCGATGTGCGAGAGGGCGTTTTTATAGTTACGGAATGGGGTAATGTTGTGTCATAATAAATAATACCTTATAATATCAAATACAAACAATTATATAGTAATATTTATATCATTATGAGATATTATTAATAAAATAAAATGATTTTACGACTTCTGAAAACATTATAATTATATTGAATAATTATTTTAATCAAAATAACGTGGGGAAAATTTTAAAAATATATATATTATAGGGTAAAATTTGTCCTTCATAACTATAAATAATTCTTTTGGACATTTAAATTTTATTTAATAATTCATTGAATTTATTAAACAAAGGTTTAGTCAATAATAAAAAAATACAATTGGTGTTTTTATTATTACATATTAGATGATATATTGAAAACAGTACTGTTAGATAAAAATAGTATTTTTACAATTCATATAAAATGTGGAATTTTATAAATTAAATTACTCTAATAAAATATTTAAATTTTCTTATTCAAAAAATATTTTATATTTTTATAACATTATTTTATCACATAAGACATTTTAAAAATTAAATACTTAATAATATTTTCTATGAAATATATTAACATAAATTTTATTACAGACACAACTAAAGAATATTTGGTTTAATGTAATGATTTTTATATTATAAAATTATAATATGTATATTATCTTAAATTACTCATGATTTATATTATTTATAATAAACATTTATATTTTTTGAAAAAATTAATATTCTAACAATAATGTTATTACTTCAAATCATCATGTAACTATTCATAACATCATGGCTTCATTTCTGAAATCACATTACTATTTTTCTGGTTATATTAGATACCTTTTAATTCCTACATACAATGTTCCATAGAAATCCTCATAAAGTTCTATATATTCCTTTTCTATTATTTGGAATGATTTACTAATATTTTTTTTATATTGTTGTTTATAGGAGAGATGATTCATAAAGATAAAAACATTGTAAAAATTCCTCTTAATATTTTCATTTATTATACTGTTAATTTAATAGGAATATTTTTGGATTTAGTTGTTGATTAGTTTATCAATCACATTTAACAATATAATGTGGTTTGAATTTTTTATGTTATATGTTTATAATACTATATTATATGATATGAAAAGTACTGATTCATGAAAAAGTAACATTTATTAAGTCTAGATATTTATATTCTACCCCATTTAGAAATATATACCTTGAAATTTCACGTCATATTCTTACATGAGAATTTTTTAGGATACATTATTCATTTTTTTCCATAGTTACCCAAATACCCTATTCATACATGTAATTCGACCAAATAACCATTTTAAGGTGAGTTGTCTTATTTTATATTATTTTATATCTAAGATTTAAAAGCTTCGCCAGCTCCTCATAATATGATATTCTAAGATCTAATTGTACCAAATTTTTCTTTAGTATATGTTATTCAATAGTTATATAATTCATATAAATAGATACATGGAACACATTAGAAACATGAGTTATGTCTGGTGGATGTGCATGCTGATTGGTCATAGATCATATGTGATCAATTATATCAATGGGTAAAATTTACCTATGACTGAGCATTCATGGTTTCCGAATCTACTTTTTCCATCCTAGGTTGATATTTAATGAGTACATCAGATAAAGCATCAAAATCATTGTGCCTTATATTATTTTTTACTGATCTTCTACCACATCTAAGAATCATTTATAAGGTTCTTTTATTGATGTACCTTTTCTATCATCAATTGCAAAAAATCAGGTCCAGATATATTTCATTCCCTAACTAAATATCAATATTTATTTATGGCATCACTATCAATATATATAATCATATATAGAAATTAAAATACTCTAGTGGATGTTGTTATATTATCATGTGAGTTAAGAGAGCCATCTACATCAATATTGACCAATTTTTATGTTTTCATGAGTCTATCCCCTATAACCCCAATAATATAGATTTTTATTAATTTATAATGGTTAATAATGTAAATTTTTATGGAGATTTTCTCTAATTTAAACATTGGTATGGGAAATATGTTTACAAAACACATTAGAACAAATGGATCAACCACATCTTACTAACACAACAAGAATGATAATGTGTAATCAATAATATGTTTTGTCCTGTTTAACATATATATGTGTCGTTTAAGATCGTAGTATTTATATATATATATTTATAGAATAGTTGGAGAAAGTTAATATAGAGAAATTATCCAATCTCTCTTATATTATCCAATATGGTAAAGTCACATTAAGACTAGATTAAAACTGAATGAGAATATCATATTAATTGTAGAATTTAGGAAGATTTTTTACTTATTCTAAGTTGACATTTTTTTACATATAAATAGTCACTATGATCCTCTTCAATTGTTTATTGGATATATGGTTGGGAAATAATTTTGGAGTGTTTTGATGTATTTCTCACTACTATGATTTATAGATCTATATTTTTCATATAAAAAAATATGGTGTTCATCAATGAATATATTGTTTAGAGTATATGTTGTTTTCTAGAAAAGAATATCATCTACCCTAATCAACATTTTGGGATGGAATAAGTAATTAAATTGTTGTCGTGTATCATATCAAACCATACTTATTAATATATACTAAGATCCTTCATTCAAAATATATGCATTATACTCTTCTAATCATTATATATGTGAATCCTATCAATATATAGGTAGTACTAGAAAATCAAAAATGTGATGACAACACATATTATCACCAGATCATGCACATGGTAGTTTTTCTATGTGATCTACTACTACCATACGAGATAGAAAATCAATTTTTTATTTTGAATGGGTACATAACCCAGAACATTCATTTATGTATCTATATATATCACAAATTATTAATCATTTCAGGGTAATGTGAGAACAGAATCAATGATTAATATATTTTTTATCTCTTTAATTATTTCTTCATATTCATCAATCTAGACAAACATTACCGTTTTCCATGTTAATATAGTTATTAACACTGTAAAAAAAGATTGATTTATCCAAAATAATTTTTATATTTCATAAATTAATTAAAATTATAGATTTATATTATAGTAGTTATCATATTCTAATAATCTATTTTTGTTTTTCTTCAACTGTACATATAAATTACACCATTTATTATCTCAAGATATGAGAATGTGAATCCAGGTATCTATATGTCACTGTTGATGAACAATGAATACAACACATTCATTCTTAATATCGCCAACATAATACATTTATTCTCTTGATTTACATTTAAAATCATTTAGTAAATGAAACTATATTTAAAAAAGAGAACATTAGAAATGAGAAGGTATTCTCCAAGCTTATAGGAATCAAGTCTATAATGAATTAATGGAAATTAATAAGACCACATTGTATCACTATGAACTTGTAATGCCTCGACCCCAAAAGCCCAGATTTGGTGCATTATTACATATAATTGGTATGATCACAAAAGATGATGTCTCGAAAGACCGATTAGTTTAGTAGCCTTGGAAGTAATAGATACATTCATAAGTATTACATTACATCATAAAATGGAAAACTACAACAACATATTTTCTATGGAAAATTATGAGACCCCATAGACTATCCCTACAGATCCGTCATAATATAATTCTTCACATCCTGGGAAAAATAAAACATATAAATGGGTGATCTCAGATACTCAGTAAGGATAACAATATAGCGGAAACATCTATAAATAACCATAAACATTTAAGAAAACTTATAAGACTAAAACAAAATCTTTTTAATCAGAAACATAATCCTAATATGGGATTAATAAAATCAAATAATGCAATTTACTTATTCATAGGATATTATAATAGTTGAATAATCACATGAAATATCAATTTCAACTTTCATAATGATGGAATGCATAATTCCAAACTTTTATAACCACCTAGTCAAGGCCTTGTGCGAAGAATACAAATAATTTTTTTTTCAAGGCACTGTGCCAAGACACTATATTGTCTCACGAGACCCACCGATGCATCGAGGAGCTATAGTAGGCTCCACCTGTCACTTACTACGTCTAATGCATTCCTCATATGAAAGGATTAAACATATCATAAACTTTTGTATTAAAACCAGCATACAAAATTTCAATACATTATCCATAAACCTAGAATGGTATAAAAATAAAACATCCAAAGTCAAACATACAATAAAACTTCAATACAATTTTAATGTTTTGTATCATAATAAATCAACTTCAAATAAGCTGAAAATCCATCAAAGGATTTAGACATAGATGAAATAAAAACCTTTTTTAATGAAATATCTCTTACTATTTTGAAATATTTTAAAAGTAATATAATTATAAAAGAAAACCATTATTTTGACAATATTATTATAATCTTGTAAGAGATGCGTCGACATTGATTTAATGGAAGGAAATATCCGCACTTGTAGTATAAGTTTAAAAAAAATTTACCTTATTTGTTATCGAAAACGAAATAAAGTACCTTGTTTGGAAAATGATGGAATGATTTCATTAAAAACATTTTATAAAAAGTCAAAAAATGTTATAAATTACTTTAACCTATAGTCTAGTAAATAGATAAAAATGTATTGAAATACATTTTTTAGAAACATGGATGGGGATGATAAAGATGTCCCAGCAGATACTTATGTAAAAACCACCTCGGATAATAAAGTGATTGTAAAATTAACCCGTACCTTGTACTTTTACTTGGTCGAGGGTAGTTTAACCACCTGTATAATGGTGAAATAATTGTTATTAAATTATACAAGAATCATAATCCTTAATATTATATCATATATGATCTTTTAAAATTTCATTATTAATAATATCTTAGTATTATCGTCGTTTTGGGTGTTAACTGATTCGTTTTCCTTTATATTATTTGTTATGAAATTAATATTTATTATGGATAGGATGTATCATATTCATATTCAGAATTATATTAAGTCATTAATCATTATTTTTAAACATATAAAGAATATTATAATTTAACAGATGTGATAGGGAATGAATCTCATCACGTTCGTGGGGATGATAATCCGTACGTACACTCGAGCGACAATATCATTCATTTGATATTAAAATTATATATGATTGGATGTTATATCATATATACAGAATCATTATCATGTTATATTTAATATTTACATCAATTAAACATCATTTTTATACCCATCCAAATAATAATGTATTGAATGACAATTACATCACGACGTGGAGATGGTAAGTCGTACTTACACACGTATGGTGTCATGCCATTGAAAAGATGGATAAAATAATTAATATAGTAGTAACATATTTATAATTACATCAGAGTATATATAAGATACTAGTGTTATTATTTTATAATGGAAGCAACAATGTAAAAGGAAGTGGAAGAGGAAAGAACTTGAAAGAGGTGTTGAAATATTTACCTCTTCTCACAGTTCTTCTGTTTGATTTGAACAAAAGGGCTCCATAGGTTGGATTTATGAATAAATAAAGGAATCTAGGATGAAAGGAGGATAGTTGAGAGGGTATTTGGGCAGGATTTTTCCGAGATAAATGGCTTTGAAGGTGTGAATTTGTGGAAAAGGGGGGAGTGACATTTTATAAGAGGGGTGAGGGGCACCTTAGGAAAAGATAGAAATATTATATTATAATAAAATAATTTTCGGTTTCTAAGGTTTCAAAAAATAATTATTTAAAGGATAAGGTGGTTATCGGTCAAAAAAAACGCAACCAATAGGTTTTTAATAGTTTTGGGTGATTATATTAACATTATATTTTAGATTTAACTCATACCTAAATAGTTTAACATTTACCATGTCTTTTTGTATTTTCGTGTTATATGGATAATAAACACACTATAACAACCAATAGAACCCCAATTGTTTCTTTACTGATAAAATTTTCATTATATAAGTCTTCTTTCTAAACTATATATTTTGATAAATATAATATCAATTAATAATATAATATTTCTTTTAAAAACAGTTTTATGTCAATTTTGACACTATTTGGTATTTTGTTTTTTCTAAATTCATAACAACATTATTACCTAGAAAAAAACCATCTAACCAACCGTAAAATTTCATATTAAACTATAAAATTAGTTTAATTCATAAAAAGTCTCAAATTACATTTATTTATATATTTATAATATCAATTCTTTTAATATTTCATTAATTACGTAATTTCTGCATAATCATTGTGTCAAAAATAAATTTAATTATTTAATTTCTAAAAATTATAAATAAAATACCATTATGTAGGAAATCATTTTATATTTCTAATGAATATTTAAAGTTGATTTTTTCTTATATTTACCACTATATTATAAATGGTTTAGTTATTAAACTTTGAATTCAAATCTTTTAACAATTCTTTGAATTAAATAATATTAAATCTCCTAATCTAATCCAATTGGACCTAAAAGTTCATATTTTATTACTGAGATTGTTTATGGTTGAATTATACTTATCTAATATAATTAGGACATGTTTTAGGTTAATAATAATTTCATTTTTACCTTTAATTACCCTATTTTCTTTTAATCGCGGTAAATAAAATAAAAAGTTACTATTAACAAAAAATTATTTTCATCTTATTGAACCAAAATTTACTTAATAATATCAACCCTATGTCTTGGTTTTTTTAAATTCAACTCATTTAAGTGATAAAATTGTGTTTTATGTAAATTTTCAAATGCTCCTAGGAGGTGGGTAAAAACGGTAAAAAGTTCAATGAAATTTCTATATATCTAATTATATTATAATGTTATTCCAATGAATTATATTTAACTTATATAGTTATTATGTATCTATTTTTATCTAAAATAAATTTGAATAAAATAAATAATTTTTCAATAAAATGTCAGTTTAAACAAATAACTTAGTGTTTTTCACTATTCATCAAAAATTGAATGTTTTCAAAAAAATACATAATTCCACCCTAAGCTAATTTTGATATTATGAATTCAGAAATATGTCTATTTTACCAAATTAAAAACATATAGGATGTATTTATTAATTTAAAATTAATTACAGTTGTCAAAAAGCGTGTTTTTAGGAAATAATAACTAACAAAAGATTGATACTTGTTTATGTTCAATTTCAATATGAAATTACATACATTGACCAGCATTGGATTAAATGGAAAAAATATAATTTATTTTTACATCCAAACCATTACAATTTATAATTTAACACTATAAATTATATTTATTAAAAATGATTTTTTCAGTTAAAATATAGTATTTTCACTATTCACCCAAATATGAAAGTTATTAGAAAAAAACCAAAATATTTATTGAAACTAAACTATTATTTACCAATTATAAAAAAGAAGTTTATTTTGTAAAATTTTATAGATAATCGTTTCAAATATTGGATTTAAAAATGGTTCAACATTAAAAGGATATAAAATTGCAATTTTTTGAAAAATACTTCTTTTATATGAAAAAAATGAGTTTGTTTTTACATTATGTATAAGAAACCCATTATATGGATTTTAAAATTATAAGTATTATATAATGTTCAAAATTCAGCTAATACTATTCATAACTGCTTTTTAACGATTAGCTTGGTAAGTCGTGGTTTGCTAGAACTTGGTGTTACATGTAGTGCATGTTATTGGATTGCAATGAAGAAATAACATACTAGGAAATCTTTGGGTGTTACATTCTTCCCTCTTTCAATAAATTGTGTCCTCGAAATTTGAAATTATTTTTCAAAGTCAAAATTTTATAAATAGAAAATACCTTTGTGGGAAAACCCACATAGGAAATTGGGTTAATAGAATTTAGTCTTAATAAGTGGAAAAGGGAAATGAAAGGGTCACCACCAAATTATGTTCTCGATTACGAGAACATTGGTGGAAATTAGAGACACATTGATGGAGTAGAAACACAAATATTTATAAGTAGTGATTGAGGTCTTCAATCACTAACAAGTGTAAAATTGAGGGCCTAAAATCCATCAATCTATGATGATTTGAAATACCATCTGTTTGAAAAAATATAAGGTATTTGGATAGAAAATTTTTTGTTTTAAGATCCCTTACATAACGTTTAAGAATTTATTTACCCATAGAATAAGAGGAATAAAATTATATATATATATATACATGACAAGTACTGTTTCATCCTTTAACTAATTCCTACCAGAAACTCATTTTTCACTCCAAAAGATTTCAAAAAAATACTCTATTTATCATAATCATATAGGGTTCCAAAAATAATGAATTTCTAATTCACCAATCATACCCTTTAAAAAACTAGATTATACAATCTAGGTACTTCATGAAGTCCATTGGTAGGTGATAAATCTCAATCTCTCTATGGTTGTGGGTTAGTTTCTCGTAGCTTTGTCTGACGCGACAGATTGTCACACGGTCTGCATGTTGTCCTTTTTCTAAAACTATAGTATTATAATATTCCAAAAATAATCTTATAAATTTTTTTACCCATAAACATTACTATCCAAAGTTCAACATAATCCATTCCAACCTATATTTTTATAAAAAATTCCTCTATCCAAACTCACAGTCCATAATTTATAAAAAAGTTAAACACACTGAATATCCTTTTTTTCCACGAAATAACATGTGAATAACTTCTTCATGTATAATTTTAAAACATGGTTACATATTGAATTACCATAAAATCATATTGATTACTTTAATGCTCCCTTATTATTTATTGAATACCAGATATACTCCTTATATCCAAAAATGTTGTAAACTCCAACAATGATGGAATACAAAAAACATTAATTAGTTCCAAGGTAGTCACGAATATCCTATATAATTTATCGAAATTAGCCATCTCTTATTCCAAAATTACTGCCTTAGTATCATGACCATATAATCTCAAATTACCAATGAAATAGTACTGCAGTACAATACTTATTTAGTTCCATAAATTATATAACCATTACATCATTGATACAACACTAAAAATGACACAATACTTCAATAACAACATAAGAACTCTTAATCATTCATCTTCATCTTTAGTAGTATCACAACTTGATTCTTATCCAATAGAAGCATTTGGGGAATACTTTGTCGATTTGGACATTGATTTTCATAGTGTCCCAACTCCTTGCAGATGATGAATTGTACATTTGAAAAAAATTTCTCACCCTTCCCATCATGTGCATGGTTTCCTTTTTCTACACACATATAACAAACTCATATTCCCTTCAAGAATTGACCTAGGTGATTCTTTCCACATTTATCACAAATGGGAAAATCCTTCTTTTCTCTACTTCCTTTATCCATCTTTCTCTCTACCATCCTTTTCTTATCTTACTTCTCTTCAAATCCATAGGACTTATATGATTCTTTAATTATCTTATTAACACATGATATTATTTATTTATATGTTGAGAATAAATGGAAGCAAGGCCCGTTGTTGTGCACCAGTTCCCGTTCGAGTCTAGCTCAAAGTAGTGTTTTCAGCTTTTACCCCTAGGTACATCTATGCCCGAGCTACCTCTACCTGCTCGTATCCAGTCAGGGATGTATTTCTTATAAAACCCAAAAAATCTCTACAATAAGAAATTCTAGGATGTTCTTCTATACTAATCCTCAATGTCTATCTTAGGTCTATGTGCTTTAATCAGAGTTTATCTAAATCTAGTTTCCAAGGATTGTACTAAAAAACCTCTAATACAAACTATAATTCCCCGACCCCAGAAGCCCAGTGTCGGCGCATTATTACATATCATTTTCATGATCACAAAATATCATATCTCGAAAGACCGATTAGTTTATTATACATGGATGTACTAGATATATTCATAAGGATTACATTACGAAATAAAATGGAAAACTATGACAACATTGTTTCCATAGATAACACTGAGATCCCATAAATTATCCCAGTAGATTAGTCATAATATACTTTTTCACATCCTGGGAAAAATAAAACATAGAAAGATGTGAGATCATATTCTCAATAAGGATAATAATATAGATGAATCTTTCATAAATAAGCATAAACATTTATTGAAATTTATAAGACTAAAACAAAATCCATTTAATCTTAAAATTTTGAATAATATGGAAAATATAAAATCAAATAATTTGATTTACTTATTCACATGGATATTATATAAGTCGAATAATCACATGAAATTTGAATATCCACTTTCATAATGATGGAATGAATAATGAAAAACTTTCATAACCTAATACTAACGGCCTTGTGGCAAGATTTTGTCAAGGCCTTATGCCCAGATAGTAGTTTGTCTCATGAGACCTACCGATGCATTGACGATCTATGGTGGTCTCCACCCATTAGTTATTAAGTTCAATTAATTCAACATATGAAAAGTTTTAAACATATAATGAACATTCATATTAAAACTAGCATACAAAATGTCAATACATTATCCATAAACAATGAATGGTAAAAAATAACACATCCACAATCAATTATATCACAAATAAATCAATACAATATGGATGTTTTGTATCATAATAAATCAACTTCAAATAAGCATAAAATCCAACAATGGATGTTGACATAGATGAAATCAAAACCTTTTTTTTAGAGAAAAATCCCTTACTATTTTGAAATCTTTTAAAGGTTATATATTTATTATTGAAAACATTTATTTTGAAAATATTCTTATATGATTGTAAGGGAAGCCTCTACGTTGTTATAATGGAATAAAATAGCCTCACCCGCCATATAAGTTAAAAAACATTCTTACATTAATTTTGTAGAAAAGCCCATAAAGTACCTTGTTTGGTAGATGACAGATAGATTCCTTTCAAACCATTTTATAAAAATCAAATAAGTGTATAAATTAATTTAATCCAAAGTCTAGTAAATAGTAAAAAAAAGTTTTTAAATACATTTTTATGAATCAATGATGTGGATGATAAAGATGTCCCAATAGATAATTATGTAAAAACAACCACAAATAATAGAGAGATTGTAAAATTAACCCTTACCTCATAATTTTACATGGTAGAAGGCAGGTTAACCTCTTGTATAATGGTGAAATAATTGTTATTAAATTATACAAGAATCATATACATTAATATGATATCATATATGTTTTTTTAAATTTCTTTCTTAATAATATCATAGTAATATCGTCGTTTCGAGTGTTAAATGATTCGCTTTCCGTTATATCCTTTTTTATGTAAGTAATGTTTGTTATGTATAGGATATGTTGTATTAATATTCATAATGATATTATGTCATTAAAAATTATTTTTAATAATCTACTGAAAATTTGTATTGAATGGATACTATGGGGAGTGAATGTCATCGCGTTCGTGGGGATGGTAATCTGTACGTACGCAGGGGTGAAAATATCATTCTTTTGATATTAAAATAATATATGATTGGATGTAATATCATATATAAGTAATAATTATCATGTTATATTTATTATTTACATTAATTACACATCATTATTATACCCATCCTAATAATAATATATTGAATAACAATTACACCACGACGTGGAGACGGTAAGCCGTACGTACGCACGTATAGTGACATGTCATTTAAGGAATGGATAGAATAATGAATATAGTTGTACCATATTTATAATAACATAAAATTAGATATGAGATACTGGAGTTTTTATTTTAGAATGGAAACAATTAATAATTATGAAGTGGATGAAGAATGGAACTTGAAAGAGGTGATGAAATATTTACCTCTTCTATGGGTTCTTCATTTTAATTTGATCAAAATGGCTCCATAGGATGGCTTTCAGACTAAAGGAAGGCCTCTAGAATGAAGGGATAACATTTCAGAGGGTATGTGGGCAGGGTTTGGTGGAGCCAATTGTCTTTGAAGGCATTAATTAGAGAGAAGCGGGAGTTCCCATTTATATGAGGGGTGAGGGGCACCTTAGAAAAAGCTAGAAATATTATTTCATAATAAAATCATTTTCGGTTACTAATAGTTTCAAAATGAATTATTTAATGGATAATGTGGGTATGGGTCAAAAACATCACAACATATAGGTTTTATACAGATTTGTGTCTCTATATTAAATTTATCTTTTAGATTTAACTCTTAGTTAAATAGTTTAACATTTACCATGTCACTTTTTTATTTTTATATTACATGGTTAATAAACTTACTATACACCTAAAAGAAAACATAAAGTGGTACATTAATGAAACATGTATCATTATATAAGTCTTTTCGCAGATCCGTAGATTTTTAGGAATAGAATATCATTTAATAATATAATTTTTTTTAAAAAAACCCTTTTATGTCAATTTTTACACTATTTGGTATTTTGTTTTTTCTAATTTTATAATAGCATTATTACTTAGAAAAATATTCATATAATCAACCCTAACATGTAATATTAACCTATAAAATTATTTTAATTCATAAAAAGTCTCAAATTACATTTATTTGGATATCTATAACATCAATAATTTGAATACTTCAACAATTAAGTAATTACTACATCATCATTGTGTCATAAATAAATTTATTTTTTTAATTTTTAAAAATTATAAATAAAATAAAATAATTTAGGAAAACATTATATATTTCTAATGAATCTTTATGTTAGAATTTATCTTATGTTGAGCTTTATATTAAAAATGTTTTAGATATTAAAAATTGAATTTAATACGTTTAAGACTTCTTTGAATTAAATAATAATAAATGTATTAATCTTACCAATGTGGACCTAAAGGATAATATTTTATTCCTAAGGTTGTTATTGGTAAAATTATACTTATCCAATAGAATTATGACATGAGTTAGGGTAATATTATTATTCTTATTTTTACCCTTAATTACTGTATTTACTTTTAACCGTGGTAAAAAAAGATATTATTCACAAAAATTATTTTCATCTTATTGAACCAAATTTTACTTACTGATATAAATATTGTTTCTTAAATTTTTGAAAATAAACTCACAGAATTGGTAATATTATGTATTATATAAATTTTAAAATGCTGCTAGGCAGTGGGTAAAACGGTAATAAGTTCAATTAATTGTATATATATATGATCTTATTATAAAATGACTCCAATGAATTATATTGAACCTATATAGGTATTTTGTATCTATTTTTACCTATAATAAATTAAATTAAAATAAATAATTATTTAAATAAAATTTTGGTTTTAACAAATAACTCAATGTTTTTAATATTCATAAAAATTTGAAAGTTTTCAAAAATTAACAAAAGTTCACCCTAAGCTAATTTTGATACTCTGAACTCAAAAATTATGTCTATTTTATGAAAGTCAAAACATATAGGTTGCATTTATGAATTTAAAATTAATTCCTGTTGTCAAAAAGTGTGTTTTTAAAAAATAATAACTAACAAAAGATTGATATTTGTTTATTTTCAATTTCAATGTGAAATTACATAAAATGACCAGAATTGGATTAAATGGTAGTAAAACTATCTATTTTTTACTCAAAACCATTAAAATTTATAATTTAACACTATGAATTGTATTGATTTAAAATTTAGGTTTTAGTTAAAATATAATATTTTCACTATTCACCCAAATATGAATGTTATCAGAAAAACACTAAAAATTTATTGAAACTAATATCTTATGTCCCAATTCTAAATAAGAAGTTTATTTAGTCAAATTGAATATATAAAAGTATCAAATGTTGGATTTAAAAAGTGTTCTCCATTAAAAGGTTGTAAAATTGCATTTTTTTTAAAAAAATTCTTTTATTTGAAAAAAATGAATTTGTTCTTACATTATTCCTAAGAAACTAATAATATGAATTCTAAAATTATATGGATTATGTAAAGCTTACAATTAAGTAAATACTATTCATAACCATTTTTGAACAGCTAGTTTTGTTAGTCGTGGTGTGCTAGAACTCGGTGTTGCGTGTATTGTAAGTTATTAGATTACATTCAATAAATAAAGTACTATTAAATCTTGGGGTGTAAAAGAACTCATACAGATATAACATATAATGATGAATTCATTCAGAATTTATTATTTATCATATTATGTTGAGGATATTCATAATAATGATCCACCATCGATATGTAGTGATCGTGTCTATGTTGATCGAAGAAAGTCATAAAACTGTGGAATGGGAAAAATTTCGTTATGGTAAACATGTTTATATATCAGAATAGGTGAAAAAAATATTGTTTCATCCTATCATATTTATATAAATCATTAGTACTCCAAAATTAGATGTCTTATGGTGATCAAAAACATTTTTTGAAATATAGTGTTGACTTATCTTTAAACACACAAATTCTATCTGGTATGTCATATAGGTAATTTTTAATAATTTTTTTTATGATTTATATTGGGAATTATGCCCCCTAATATTGCTTAAGGATGCGAAAATATTTGAGAAATACATCATAATATTCCAATAAAAATGTAATTCTGTAATGACCCGAAATTTCCATGTATTGTTTTATAATTATTTGGGATTATTATGAGACTGTGAAAATTTACGGTGCATGATTCTGATCCCTGGTTTTCCGGAAATGAATTTCTAAAAATTTATATGTATATCCATTAAACGTGCGGATGTCATTCTCTATCATTTGAACTCGACCTTAGAATAAAAATATGAGGGAACCATTGAATCTGATGTTCCCGTATTATCTTAAAGAAAGAATTACATCAATATTAGTAGGTTGGGAGAAAATGTAAAAAAATTACTTTGCAGAAAAATAATAAAATTACATAAAAATTTATTTTATTTTATTTTTCAATAGCAGATGAGTTGTGGTGGAGGGGACCATTGACTTTTCAATCCAGTTAATGGCTTGAAACTCTTTTATTTATAACCGAACAGTTGGGGAATTTATATTTTTGTTAATTAAAGGAGACTCATTAATTCCTCAGTGCCCTACACATGTTTTTCCTTTTATCGCAGTGAGGCTCAGGGTGTAGTTTTCACATAACTTCATCAAGAAAAGATCCTCAAGTGATGTGACACAACATCTTCCATCGATTTAGGACGAGAGCATCGGTGGTGATGATCCAGGACCAACGAATTCCTACAACTTCACTCCGATGAGGACTCTCCTCCCACCAATGACCATCATATCTCTAACGAATCACGTGGTAGGGGTTGTCATTTAATTCAAAAATTTCCGATGTATTTTCTTCTTGTTCTTGAATTATTGGGTGGTCGATGTGGGGGATTTGAACAATGTTTATTGTTATTTTGAAATATGATATATAATTTAAACCCTCTTGTTATGATTCTAACAAGGAGGGTGCAGGCTAAACGAACATGGCCCAGAACCTCCACCTCTTATTTTTAATTGTGTTCATTTGAGGGTAGTTGTTCCAACATTACAGAACCTTGAAACTGAATGGCTTGCATCGACAAAGGCATATTGGGAGGTCAATTGGTGAATCTGAAAGGATGAACAGACCACTAGATCACTCTTGGTAGATTACGGAAGCAGTGTCATTGTCAGCGGATGAGGGCGGAAGCTAGAAACCTCAATCCATGGTGGAATGGTGATGCCACTCGGTTCCACAGTAGTATGATATGCAGCCGAAAATGAAGGTGAAGGTGGCTTGCCTTTGGGAACTGCACTAAAGGGATTCGCGTCTCAAATCTGCATTAATGAAGGGGAACTGCTCTGTGCGGGACCCATGGTAGATGAGAAGTGCTGCCAATAATGGAGTTGAATGGAAATTTTGAGCTATTCAGGTGCATTAGACATCGTGACCATGCGTGGGTCTCACCAGCCAGCGGGCCGGGCCGCCACGGCTAAGCCCAGCCAGGGTGGGCAAGGTCGGTCTGCGGCCCAGTGGGTAAAGCCCACCACGAACCATCCCATTGAAGCTCGTCCCAAATAGTTTGTCCCAGTCTTGGTCGGGTCTGGTCGGGTCAGGCCCATCATGCTGGACCAGACTCAGACCCCTCTCGGCCCTTGATACGCATAAGTGATCGTATCTGGAAGACCATATGTCTGCTTGACAAACCATCTTTGGGACAATGATCCTTGGAGAAAAATATCTCTTTTGAGATAATGCCCAAGAGTTTTTGAATAAGTTGGAGTAAGACCGGATTGGATCGACTCTGAATCCATCCATCCATTTGGCGCTAAAATTCCAATAACCAAAAGATCGGGCATCCGGTTGACACGCCATCTGTTGCGTTGGGACCCTTATGACAGGACATGTCAATTGGTTACATCATCATGAGACTTCATTCAGGTCTAAATATAACTAATTCCTTGAGGAGCGGTTCTCCCAAAATCAATCGTACTATGAGCGGGAATCCACTGGCTAGTAGTGAGGCGGAGGACAGAGACAGATCATATGGAAGTTAGTACCAAGGGATCCTGTGTGGTACAGCATCATGCGATCCAGTGTGGATCGGTACCAAGCGATACATGTGGATCAGAAGTATGAGACCCTATGAGAACCAGCCTTATAGAATCATGTCATGGATCAAAATCATATTGATCATGTGTGGGTCATATCCTACGTGGGTCAGCACTTAGAAATCATGTGTGGCTCAGTTCATACCGATCCTATGTGGGTTAGGTCTAGTGTGGGTCTTACGACGTTAGTACCTTTCGACTCTGGATATGTCAGATCTTGTGTGGGTCATGTGGGTGTTAGTATCTACTGATCCTGTGTGGGTCGTACATTGTATGGTCACCAATAGTGTTTGTCGATAGAATACGAAGATATTGATTCTTGACTAATCATATGTAATTTTGTGCGTTACATATACCTAGTTTGAGCTATGTCTATTACTTTGTTATTTGTGGTTGAGATTATGCTTTGGGGTTTTCCTTTGTGAAATTCTGTGAGACCTTCCGGGGTCTTGGGGTCCCTACTGGGTATAGTTATACTCACCCTTACATGGGCTTCGCTCACACATTTTTGTGTTTTATACAGACGATGAGTGGCTCAACTAAAACTATAAGAGCTTGGACTAGAAGGTTTATGGTGATGACAATTCAACATGTAGAGTAGTGGAGATGATATATACTTACCCTTCATGTAAAATCAATGGTACTCAATTACAGTCGTTGTTTTTGGTTTTTAGTTGTAGTTGTACCTTTTCAGTTGGGCCTATATTCGTACCACCTTTACTTTCATTACACACTTTTAATAATTTATTTTACATTGTGGATGCATCTTGTAGAGTTCTTGGGTCATTTTTTGTATAGGATTGAAGTCAATACCTTATCATTTTAGGGATATGCATTTCTGTTGCTACTCGCCAACCCCTAGCCTATGGAATGTGGGATTTGGTTAGTCATGGAATGAGCCCCGAGGGACGGTTTTTGAAAAAGTGGTATTAGAGGAGTCAGTTGTACTAAATATCTAGGACTCTAATTGTTTAAATGGTGCGATAGTTTTATGATTGTTGAGTATGGTTTTTAGTTCCGGAGTCGCGTGTTGGTGAATTAGCCAACGTATCGATAAATCTAGTCCCTGAAATCTAATTTCTGACTTCAGGTATGAAAACATTGATTGCATGTGTTTTTAAAATGTTTTTACATTGATCTCTTTTGAGACATGTCAACAGGTATCCCATATTGATAGTAGAGCACCTATTTCATTTCAGGATTTTGTCACATAGATATCCATCCTGTATTTCTGAGAGGGTACACAATGACAACCCACCATGAGACATGGCTTCGTTTCAAGGGACTATTAATGTGATAGAACCATCAAGTGGTCCACTAGTAGCACCACCACATGTTGGGAAGAATATTTCACTTACTCCACCTGCAGATCGTTCATGCCAACTGAGGGTGCTTCACGAGTTCCAAAGAAATATTACTTCACGACATCGAGGCGAGACATATCCCTAGGTAGATGGGGACTAGCAAGATGTCATCACTAGAGTTTTTGTCTTTGTTGAGACACCAGGAGAGAAGATGGTTATCCTAGATTCTAGCATATTCTTAGGAACATCAGTGAGATGGTGGATCCTGAAGGTCTAGTCACATGATGTGGAAACCCTCACATGGATGGAATTTGAGAGCCACTTAATGGCGGTGTTTTTTCCAGTGACATTATGATCAGTACGTACTGAAGAAGGTATGCACTTACTTTATGGAAGCTTATTAGTGGCCCCGTACTCGATGAGATTCACTGATCTCTCGAGCTACTCCACCAACATGGTACGAGAACCATTCTAGAGGTCCCTATCCTTTTATAAGGGTATCCAATGATATATCACAACGTCAATGAGATCACTGAATATCCCAATGCAGACAGGATTGCTCATGCGAGCAGTATTGGTGGGGAGTTTCATAGCTGAGTAGGAATCGACGGAGAGAGCCACCATTGGAAGACAGATAGATGAGTTATCTGCAGGAGGTAGTAAACAAATTACATATACGTCCAAGAGGGATAGAATTACTGGTGGATGTCAATGGGATGTAACTTCAGTGGTGTGGAGCTTGCAAGGATGAGAAGGTAAGCTGGGAAGAATATAGTGCTTCATGTGCGGTGGCCAAGGCCACATGGCTCGCAACTGCCTAACCTGTCATACATACAATTAACAGACCGTCATGTGACCGCCAAGTCAGATGTAGAGATTCAATAGGGGAGGTCTTCAATGCAGTGAAAAAGGTAGATTAAAATTCTATGCAGCTGGTGGTGGGTGTTGATTTGATGTTATACATCCACCACCACTTGGAGGTCCAATCCAACCACAAGGATCCAGTGGAATGGCATGAACACAACTACACATAGTAGATTCATATCACCACGGTGCTACAGAGTTTATTAGAGGTACGATATGTGAATAATACACCCTAGCTTCAGTACTTGTAGAAATAGGTTCCAATCACTCTTTCATTTCAATGACACTAATTTGGAGATTTAAGATTCTGATGGAGTCGTTGGATCGATCCTTGCTATTAGAGACTCCTAAGGGAGTGGAATCGACGATTACACATGGTTTCCAATAGTGTCATATTATTCTAGGAGGCATGATCTTAGGCTGGGATATCCGTGTATAAACATCAAGGATTTACGACGTCATCTTAGGTATGCACTGGATATCCACATTCCATGCTCAGATCGACTATTTTAGGAACATAGTGTACTGTGTCCATGTGAATGGGATCAGGTTTACCGTCACTGATGAGATGAAAACCTTTGTAGCAGAGGATGAATTATCTCGAGTGAGGGTGAAATCGATTAATCATTTGATGGATGGCCTCACCCTTAGAGTAGTTGACGAGTAGAGTCAGAATTATCTTGTAGTGGTGGACCAATATGCTGATGTATTTGTTTATGATGTTCTTGGACTTCCTCCACATAGATATGTAGAATTTTACATAGACCTGTACCCTGAGATGGAACCTAAATCTGAACCAGCTTATCAGATTGCTCCCGTGAAGCTTCGAGAGTCCTGGGGATATGTGGAGGACTTGAAGGTAATGAGGTTCAAAGGGACTATTGTTTCTCCAAGGGGATCCCCAATCTTGTTCACCAATAAGGAGGTTGGTATCATGAGGCTTTGTGTGGAATATCGACACCTAACCTAGGTGATAGTAAAGAACATGTATCCTCTCCCGAGTACCGATGATCTCTTCGACCATTTTAAGGTATTTTGTTGGTTTTTGAAGATAGATCTCAGATCTGGTTCTTATGAGCTCATAATTAGGGATGAGGAGATACCGAAGACACCTTACATATGTCAGTATTGATGTTACAAATTTTTAGTGAAGACTTTCGGAGGGAGAAATGCATCAGAAATGTTTTTGGGGGCTTATGAACATGTTTTTTCAACCATACCATGATCGCATTGTAGTGGTCGTCATAAAAACATCTTGGTATACTCAGAATTGGAGGAGGAGCACGCCACATATTTGTAGATAGTTTTGGATACACTCCGAGAGAACCATCATTATGGAAGGCTCTCGAAGTGCCAGTTCAAGATACAGGAAGTCCATGTACTAGGGCACACTATCTAAGAGGTTGAAGTCGTAGTGGATATGGAAAAGTTAGATGTATTACATGCATTGGAACCACCGGGGAGTGTGACCAAAGTGAAAAGTTTCCTTGGACTGGTTGAATACTATCTGAGATTTGAACTTGACCTCTCATGGGAAGTGTCGCCCTAATCATCTTTAATGAATAAGTGGAAATCATTCTTTGAGAAATTAATGTTACAGCAGTGTTTCCAAGAGATGAGAAAGATACTGACGAGTTCTCTAATCATGATGCTACCAAGAAAGGGTGTTGGGTACATAGTTTACTATGATGCATTAGGAATTGGACTAGGTTTTTTCCAGATCCAGGAGAAAGTGGTGATCACATACAGCTCACGGACGTTGATACCACGTGAGAAAAACAAAACAACCCATGACATGGAGTTAGTAGTAGTGGTATTTTCACTGATTATGTGGAGACACTACATGATGGGAGAATGTTTTACTATTTACATTGATAACAATATTATCAGGTATATCTTCTCACAGAAGGACCTGAACCTGATGCAATGATGATGGATAGAGTTCATCCAGGACTATAACTTTGAAATAGTCTATTCTAATATTAAGGGGAATGTAGTAGTAGAAACACTCAGTAAGAGATCTGGACTCCCACTACTGAATGAGGCGATAAAGAAGCAAGCCACATTGTTGATATCCTTCATGGATAGAGATGAATTAGATTACCTACATTCTATCACTGCAACACCCACACTTCATTAGTGATAAAAGGTGGAACATCATGGGGACGTTGACTGTGAGTCCCAATGTGTTCAGATGTCTTCAGGATAAGATCCTGAAGGATTTTCTAAAGGTAGGGAGCATGTAGCTCTCTTCATAAGATGCACTATGGTACTAGTAAAGCTTCTAGAGGAGGTGTTTATGGTGTTCCAAACATCCCATTTAAAGGCACACCTAAAAGTACTGAAGAAGTACCAGGCCATCTTGAGTCATTACTGGTGGCTAGGGATAAAGAATGTAGTGGCAGATTTTGTATCTCGATGCCTCACTTGTCAGTAATTGACGGTCGAAAATCTAGGGGTTGTGCTCAACCACTTAAGGTATTGGATTATCAATGGGATGGTATATACATGGACTTCATGACGAAGATACTGTGTACATATAGGGGCCATGATTCCATCTGGGTGATTTTTGATCGACTCAGCAAGTCAGCCCACTTCCTACTCATATGAGAGCTTGGATTAGTAGAGATATTGGGACTCCCATATGTGCATGAGATAGTGAGACTTCATGGTGATAGATTGATGATCATCTCTAATTGTGATGCATGTTTTACCTCTTACTTATGTATAGGATTACAAGAGAATTTTTGGACTTATCTATTCTTGAGCACCACATTTCACCCTCAGATAGATGGCCAGACATAGTGGACTATACAAACACTCGAGGACATGGTTTTTGCTTGTGTCATCAATTTTGGTCGTATAAGGGAGACCAACATCCCCTGGTAGATTTTTAATATAAAAATAGTTATGACTCCACCATTGGCGTGGCCCCTTTTGAGGCTCTGTATGGGAAACCTTGATGATCAAATAATTGCTGGACAGACCTAAAGGAGTCCGCACTTATGGGTCCAGAGTTTGTACTTTCTACCACAGAGATAGTGCAGATCATCAAAGATCATATGAAGACTGAACAGATCTAGTAGACATTGTATGTCAATAGAAGAAGATGACACATGGAGTTTGAGGAGAGAGACCATGTCTTTCTACGTGTCACACCCTGTAGAGGAATACAGATGATTGATCGGGATACAAGCTATCTCTGAGGTTCATCAGACCCTTTAAGATCCTCTGTAGATTAGGCTATGTGGGTTACCATCTAGCTTTCCCCCACAAATTCAATGGGTGCATAATGTATTCCACATGTCGCAGCTCAGGAGATACATGCATGATCCATTTCATGTTATCGACTTCGGAGAGCTGTACATCAATGATGGAGAGATGTTTATAGTGTTCTTGGTGGAGATAGAGGATCGACATGAGTGGGTCTTTTGTGGGTGGTTTATTCTTCTGGTGCAAGTTCATTGGCAGCATGCTAATTTCCAAGAGATCACATTAGAGTGGGAGACTAAGTTGTGTGCCCAGTACACCCATTTATTCTCTTAGTTATTTTGAAGCTTTTGGGGATGAAAATTCCTAAGGTGGGGAGAATTTAAAGGCATGATAATTTGATTTAATTTTTAATTTAAATTATTTGGGATTATTACGAGTCTAACAAAATTAATATCACCGTATTTTGAGGCCCGGTGTACCCGAAATGAATTTCTGAAAATTTTTAGTTACTTTCAATAAACATGTGGGCATCGTTTTCTATATTTTGAACTGATTCTTAGGTAACAAATATGAGTGATCCATGGAATTTGTAGCACCATGATTCGCATAAGGGAATATTAACTTCAACAATAGTAGTTCGGAAGAAAAATTTAAATATTGGACATTATAGAGAATTATTAAAATAACATAAAATGTTATTTTTTCTCTAGTAGATGAGCATCGATGGTGGGAAATCGTGAAATTTAAAGCTAGTTAATGGAATGACTCTCAATTATTTGTAACTGCACAATTGGGGAATTAATAGGTCCATTCATTAAATTATCCTCCATAATTATATAGTGATTTACTCACTTCCCCCCCTCCCATTATTTAAGTGACGCACTGGGTGGAGTTTTGAAATGGCTTCACCATGAAAGGAACCTCTACCGAAGTGACGCGACATCTTCCACAGATAGAAGATGGGAGCTTGGGCAGTGACGATCCCAGACCGATGAATGCCAACGAACTCACTCTGATGATGACTCTCCTCTGGCCAATGATTGTGATACCACCAACGAATCATGAGGAAGAAGTTTTCATTTACTTCAAGAAATCCCCCTGTCTCTTATAATTATTTTTGAATTTGGGGATGGTTGATGTGGTGGATTTGAATGGGGTTTATCATTATTTTTAAATATAATGTATAATTTCCTCCATCTTGTTATGATGCTAATGTGGAGGGTGCTAGCCAAACGAACATGGCCCATACCTGTGACACTTGTTTTTTTATTGTGTTCTTTGGAGGAGGGATATTACAACTTGACAGAACCATGAAACTGAGAGGCGTTTAATGACGGTGGCATCCCGAGTGGAAGATAGGAATTTCCGGAAGGAAGAATAGACTACCAAAGCAAACCCGATGATTCGCAGAAGAAGTACTGACGTAAGATTGTGGCAGCTAGAAACTACTAGCTGCATTGGAAGAGAGGCACCTCATGACGCCGCGGTGGTCGGATATAGGGGTGGTAGAAGCCGATCTTGGAGGTTGAGGTGGCTCAACATCGTACGCCACACTGAAGGTAGTCACGGCTCGAATTTTTTGTAATGCAGGGGACCCGAAAGCTACAGGTCCCTTGGGTGACGAGAAAGCACCACCTGGAACAACCAATAATAGTGCTAAAAGTCTTCTTTGAGCTATTCAATGGTAATAGACCGTGCGACCTCGCATGGGTCGCGATGAACGGCGGGCCACATCAACATTGCTAATTATAGTGGTCCTACCCTAGTGCAACCCCATCTATGTCGCATCGGGCCATGAAGGGTCAGACCCGGACCAGGTTGGACAGGACCCAGACCCCTCTCAATCCCTGATATGCAAAAGTGACCATATCTTGCGAACCCAACATATGTTCGACCAACCATCTATGTCAATCAGTTCCTTGGAGAGATATGGGCGTTTTGAGATAATAAACGAGAGTTTTTGTGAATGTTGGAGTATAGAAGGGTTGGATCGACTTCGAATCCAATTGGGACCTCACGCACTAAAATGCCAATAATTGATAGACCGGGCGTACAGTTGACGCACCGTCTATTGCGTTGGTACCTTTATGACATGAAAGATAATGTGGTTACTTCTTCTTGGGTCATCAGGCCAGTTGAAATATGACTGATGCCTTGAGGAGCAGTTCTAATAGAATCAAGCATACTATGTGTAAGAATCCAGTGGATGGAAATGAGGTGGAGGTTGGAGATAGATCATACAGAGGTTATAAACAAGCGATCCTATGTGGGACAATACCTAGCAATCATGTGTGGATCAGCACCTAGTTATCCTATGTGGATTAGCAGTACACAACCTGACAAGTACTATCCATAGATTTTCCCTTTGGGGATTAGCTACATATAAATCTTATGTGGGACAGATCTTGTGTGGGTCAGCGCTTAGTGATCCTATGTGGGTCAGTGCATACCAATTTTTGTGGGTTAGAACTTATGTTGGTTTGGTGGGGGTTATTACCTATCGACTCAGGAAGGTTGGATCAGGTGTGGGTCTTTCTGGGGTTAGTACCTACCTATTATATGTATGTAATACTCCGTAAGGTCAGTAGAAGTACCTCTCGATAGAATAAGATAATCTAGCTTCTAGACTAATCATATATACTTTTATGCTTTACTTATACATGGTCAGATTTGTGTCTATTGTTTTGTGATTTGTTATTGAGATCATTATTTTTTTCCATTGTGGAATTCTGTGAGACCGTTATGGGTCTTAGGGTACCTACTGGGTATTATTAGTCTCACCCCTTCATAGTCTTCACATACAAAATGTTGAGTATTTTGAAAATGACGAGTGGCTTGGCTAAGATTGTAGGATCTAGGACTAGATGGTACATGGAAGAGACTGGTCAACATGGGGAGAAGTGGAGATAAGTTGTATCTAACCGTAATGTAGGATCCTTGGTGGACGATTGGATGAGTTGTTTTCTACTATCAGTTGTAGTTGTACCTTTTCAGTTGGGCTTGTATTCTGGCCCCCATTACTTTTGTATACAATTTTTTTTCAGTAGTATACTTCAGGGATAAATCATGTTGTATTCTTGGGACATGGGTTTTTACAGGATTAAAGGAAATTCCTTCTAATTTTAGGGATATGCCTTTTCTGGTGCTAGTCTCCAACACCAGGTCATTGGAAGACGGGCTTAGGGTACTCACGACATGGTCCCTAGAGGATGGGTCGACAAATATTTTCTCAATGATTGTTCTTTATTTTGAAAACCATTTTATGAATGATGGATTTACCAATTAGGTATCAAAACAAATACTATAGAGGGAATCTCAAAAAGAGACATGTTTTCTTTTGTGAATCAGCTCAAGAGTATGGGTTTTTTTGTAATATATTATGATATTACATTTTCTAGAAATTTAATATGGGGAATATAGAATAAAATCGAATTCATGACTAATATAGTGTAAAATATTTCTGTGGTAATGATTCTAATATTTACTATATGAATCATTTTACACAATCTATTAGGAGAAGTGCCTAAATGGTTGGCCTAATAGAACATACCACTATGAGTTCTATGGATATTATCACTAAAAATTATCATAGATGTATTTCAATAGTTCTAAGTATATTTAAAGAAATAAATTATTCTATAAACAAGAACTGAATAGACTATTTTACCTATCTTCATTGAATATGAAGTATACCCTATACAACATCAATTTCATGTTCCACAATAGCAGCGCAGATGGAGTATGATTTCTCTTTATCTATTACATTTTGGTTATTAGTGATGTCGATTACCATGAAAGACCCATTGTTTAGTCCACATAAATTAATCATTACATTCTCATAATAGTTTCAGAATTCATCCATGAGAGGTGAATTGAGAGATTCATTCCTTTTTCACAATATATTGACTAACTTAATAATGTATATTTTAAATTAATTATATTTGTGTCCCCAAATAATTCCCTTAGATAATTTACATATACCTTTTTTTCATTCCAATGATACTTCATTAAACATCATTGACATGTAGGTTGTCTATTATTCACTAATAATATTTATTTAATATTCCTTCTTGAGTCTCATTTTTTAACTCATTATTTCAATGTTAATGAGACTATTCCTTAAACTCCATGTCATATCTTATTGAAGATTACAATACTTATTTGAAATTTAATATTTCTTATATAGATATATCAATTTGGAGGATTAGTTTTATACAAATAAGAAACCTATATTTTTTTATCCTTCTTAATTACAATAACTGAGGAATATAATAAAATGTGATTAAAATATTTCTTATAAGGTGTGATGCATTAACTATTCTTTTCATAAGATCTATAAATTCACTATATATATTTATTCAAATAGTATGTTGGAAATAATTATTAATGATTATCTTCATCATTTATTACCTCACCATTTTTCCTTATATCTATTTGCTTCATATTATTTATCAATATCCAACATTGGTCAGCCTATACAACTAAAAATTTACCATCCAAGGTTGAATTAACATTTTAAAAATATTGGAGAATTGATATTAAATTTTCTATGGAGATATGCCAGAACTCAATGAGATGTGCCTCATATGATACACAAAATTGTGATAATTAATTTTATATAAATGAGTTAATATCATGCATATCCAGGATTGAAATTGAGGATGTATAACATTAACCATGTTGTTATTCATCTCCTGGATGATATAGTTAATAATTAGAATAATGTTTTAAACTAATCCCCCCATAAAATTTGGAATCACATTTGAAAAATCATTGTATTGTTACTATCATGGGATATTGACCTATTTTCACCTAGTTTACTCGATTTTATAAGATTAAAAAAGAATTTAACAAAATAGAATTCAATAAATCATTATTAAATTATATAATATCAGGGAATAATTAATTATAAAGAGTTATCATATGGTAAAACCATGTTCATTATATCCTTTTTCACACATATTTATTTTGGGATCATGTATTTTTATCTGTTCTCATATAAATTTAATATAATTGTATTAGCTATATATGCCACATTATTGTTTCAATAGATCTTATGATTGACTAAATAATATCCCCTAGGACTAAATGTCATGGTGAGAATCAACTCATCATTGTCATGCCATATGTAAAATTTGAGTTAATATGAAATAATCATTTTCAATGTTATTAAAACTAGGTACATAAAATATAAGAAATTATAATATTCTATTTTCCATATATGGAATTCCATTCTTAGATACGATGTGAAATAAAAATCTACCAAAAAATAGGTTTTTTACCTAAACTTAGGTTTATTAATATGTTATTTAACTATTATTATTTTATCATAATTCGCAAATTTAAAAAAACAACCTTTTTTACAAACTATAGACTCCCATATTTTCCTAAATGACTATTATTTCCTTTTTACGATAAATATTATAATATTAATATATACATTAAAAACATGAATAATATCATTGGAATATTGGGTGTATACATAACCTATACATAATTATGAAAAAAAAAATTATTAATTACTTCCTTAAATACCTACTAAAGATCCAATTATATCCTTATTAAATGTATTTACATTGGGATATACATCAATAAATGAAGCGAAATAAATCCTAATATGTTGAGGGACGACATTGAAGAATTAGAAACAAGAACCAATAATACCTGAGTTAGAAAAATCCTAATCATTCTATCAAAATAAATTTATCAACATCATAAGAATGAGGTAAGAATTAAAAAAATAAATAGAATGTGGAATATTGAAAATAATAAAAAATCATAAATTTATGGTCGAATACCATGAATTTTTTGTTATATATTATTTCATTTCTCCAAGCATAATACAATTTCAAAATTTATAGTAATAAAATATGAAAAAATAAGGAAAATGTTTTTGGAATAACAAGAATAAAATGATGGCATATATCAAAAATACGAATTAATATGGGGATATATAAAATATTTATGACCCTTCACATCATAAAATTCAAATAATTGTGGATTCCATGTGTAATGAGATCAATAACAATCGAATCCATGAAATAAAAAATAGAATGAAACGATGTTAATAAAGGTTTTGTAAATAATAATTTCTTGAAAAATAAATGGGGTTCCCAATTGAATTAGATAAATAATAATATATAATATAACTCAAAAATTATATAGTTGAGAAAAACTATCTAAATAAGATTGTCTCTTATGTGTTTTAAAATAAAATCTATTAAAAAATTTACCATATTTAGTATCTAATTTTTTTTGAAAATGTAGATACAAGTATATCCCTAAAAAGATAACGTAATTTATTTTTAAAGGATTCTTAACGGACATAATTAAAATTACTATAATATAAATAAATTTAATATATGTGATAACATAATAATAATGAGTTAGGTTCGGGAATATCATTACTTCAAATCATGATTTATTTCAAAAAATTATGACATCCAATATAATTTAGTAAGTTTCTATAAAACATAGAATATGAATTTAATTAGGATCATTTAATTTATTATTTGTCTTTCATAATAATCAGCTTATATTTATTACATACCATTGTCAAAGGTTAAATGTATTGATGTCCTACATTCCATAAAACGTAATGGCCTTCTTATATTTAATGATATTGTATTACTAAAGTTTATAATTCATTAATATTACCTCTGAAAGAATATATATATATATATATATATCAATTTCATAATATATATTTACTATATTCATCCATAATTGATGTCATATTAGAGGGTTGGATACATAATCAATGGCATTTAACTGATCATTAATGGGACATTATCATTATAGGAGGAAAGAGAAGTATCAAATATGACTAAATCATAAATATATTCATTAATATTAGAAAAATTCATTGATATAATCTTCAAATACTAATAAATTAATCATATATGATTTGGGAAGAATTTAATAGTGGAATGAGGAAGATAATAGGGAAAGGATGTTGAAATGTTACTAACTTATGTGCCTTTATTTATTTTTACGACAACAATATCCTTGAATTCCTGGAGTTGAGTGAGTAAAAAAATCCATGTGGCTTATAATTTTCTGAAGAGATAGATTTTTGGTATATATTTCTATTTATAAAGGGGAGGATATGTGGTCATTATTAGGGATGTATAAGGTGTTTATAGTTAAATAGAGAGGTATTTTTGTTTTATAATAATGAATATATTATTATATCCAAGGTACACATTCCATTTGTAAAAATATTGAAATTATTAAATATATTTTTAAAAAGTCACAAGATTTTAGGACTTGAAAGATTTTATATTTAAAATAATATAGTTTAATAAAACACAAATGATAAAAATGAAAAATGATAATTCAAGGATACAATTTAGACTATTGTAAACTTGAAAATAGTTTTTACAATTTAAAATGTAATTAATTTAATTTTATAAAATAATATTCATTTTTATGGAAAATAAATGTGACATTTTTCAGTTCATTAATTTATATTGAATGATTCAGTAGAAATAAATAGATAATGTAAAATCAATATTTTTCTAATTCCCAAAACTATGTAAGAATTTCAAAAAACTAAAAACACTATATTAGAAACTTTAATCATTATTTTTATACATATAAATTTCATTTAATGAAATTAATATCCTAATTTAGGTAAATTAAATAATTAATATAAATATTATGATATTCTGAAAGAATTGTTAAGGTAGTTTTATAAAAATGTTCTTATAGTTTATTTCATTAATTAGATGTGATATTTATCAAATAAAATTGTTATATTTATATTTTATAAAATTTCACATGGTGAATATTTTTTTGGTATATTTCATTATATTACTCCAAATCAGTATTCCAACATTCAGGATACTATTACCAACTGTCATGTTATTATTATTAAATTTAAGGTTATTATTCCAATTGTCACATTCCAATTAAATTGGTATCATTATAATTACAATAGTCTTATAACCTCTGACAAATAATTTCTTATAACATTATGCATCATTAAATAACATTACCCCAATGGTTTTGTATTATGATTTACTAAAATTTTAAATTTTATATAATTGTTTTTTTTATTTTCCTTAGTATCATTTGGGTGAGTGATAATTATCGAAGTTAGTGCTGAAAAAAATTATGAAATATTATTTTTTATTTCTTATTTATTATCTATTTTTAGTATTATTAATGTTTATGGAAATTTTTATTGGCTAATATAATGATTATTATTATTGAAATAAGGTGTTGTTTTTACATTTGTTACCAGTGTATTGTAATATACAATATAATATAGAAAATAATTATTTAGTAAAAATAACATTATTATGTTCTTTAGGTATATAAACTATCACTGAAACATCTCGTCCTATTGATCCACACCATAAATTACCCCAACTACAATGTTATAAAAAAAAATTTAGTAACACTAACAAATTTACCCTCAAGGACTCCATGCTGCATACTAAAATCAAAAATTATGCATCTTTTCACAATAACAATCTGCAAAATAGAACAGTAATATATTCCCTAATTCAACTCATAAAATAAAAATATGGGACCCATGACATAGAGACACTATGTAGATGAAATTTTAGCTGAACATCTTTTCAGAACTTCTATCTTCTTCCTTTAAACCTCTGATCACCAAAAAATAATGGAAGGTATTGAGAAAAACTACTACGTAATAAACAATTAAAAGTCACATTTAATAATATATTATTATAACTTTTATGATATTGGAATGATTAAATTTTAATATATAATCACAAATCAACACAACCAATAATGATGTAGTAGTATACAAACAATAAAATCTAATAAGAGATATTGATTAAAATAAATTATTAAAAACTAATATATTGTTAATTAATTATTAACATTGAATTTTCTAAAATCAATATTGGTAAGTAAAAAATTATAATAGGTTCTTAATAATTATTTTCTTATAGGTCGTTAAATCACATTTATTGAATTCATGAATTAATCTAAGGGACTAAAATTTGATATTTCATTCCTGGAGTCATATATAAAAGTATTTATTTTTTTTATTAGGGGAGGTGTACAATTATTTGATAAATTTATTATTATCATGATATTAAATATGTTTGATGGATTTACAAACACATGAAATGTACTATCATTTAAGGGGTTTGGATTCGAATGATAATAAATTTTTATATTGTTTTATTATTCACCTATTTTTCGTTATGTCTATATGGTTCCTCTTGGTCATTATACTTATATTATTTGTTTCCCTCAACCTAAGATTTTACATTGAAAACAACATTTCTTTCTAGGTGAAAAGAAATTTTTATTAAAATAATATTTATTAAGGGATATCTTCTTAAAAAACATGATACATTAATATGAAAAATTTACATTCGTATTAACAATAATTTTTTAATCCTTGTACTTTTGGCCCCTCCTCAAAAAATTTACCTTCTTATTAAAAACCTAATTTTTTATGGACATTGGTTATTTATATTATTCTTATTCTATTACAAAAATTATTTTTTATTATATGGTTTTATGATTTCACATGCCGATAATGGTATTTTTAAATCATAAAATTATATTCTTTCTATGATCATTATTTTAGTATCCACTCTATATTTTCCTGAGATAATATATTTTTTTAAATTTTCAATGGTAGATTAATTATAGATCATTTTTAAAAGTGACGATTTTAAAAAAGAAATATATTTCCATTTTGATGTTTTTTAATGTTTACCTTAACATTATCTTTCTACTCTAATGTGGAAATTGTATTATTATCAATGTTTAGGATATGATATTTGAAAAAATCAATTTTAAAATTATAAAATGATTTTTCTAACCCGATCTATTATTTTATAAACCACTTTATATTTCTATTATATAGTATTTGTCTATTTATCATGAATTCAATATTAATTATAATTTTATAAACATTATTTCTTTTGATATAATTTAACATTGAAATTCGGAAAAAATCTTTTGATGGTGTCCAACAACCTAAAAAAGTATTATAATGTTAAAAATGATTTCCAAAATTACATTAATTGTATCCAATATAGCATTATTGTTTCTCCATTATTAAAATTCATTTATATGATACCAAATTTTCATGATTGAAAATAGTTTTTAAAATATACATATTTTGTAATGATTTTAAAATTAAAAGAATTATTTTTTATTATTATTTAATCAAATTATCACAATGATAATAAAAATTTAATTTTCATTTAGATTAAAACCATAAATATAATTATGTTAAAAAGGTATACATTATTATTAAACTATAATCTTTTATCCTTTTTAAGGTTCGTGGAATGTTTTCTGAATGATTCTAATGAATCAATATTTTTTTAAATGTATTTATTATGTTATTTATTATACATGAATATTTTTATTTCTTAATGAATAAAAATTGTGTACATTATAATTATGGGAATAATAGGTCATGTATAACCCACCAATGAATTGGGTGATGCTTTAAATATCATTAGACATTAATGAGAAATGATAAGAGATTATCGATTTATGATAAAAAAACATCTTTTCTGTCCAGATATACATTGTGATTATTTTATTCATCCCGGATCCAATAACACTGTAAGACTCTTAAAAAAATTAGTCAACATCATATACAACACCCATTAACAATTATAAATTAACCCTAAAATATTAATATTCAAATATTAATATTATAACATAGCTACCGAATTAGTATATATGAATATTTTTAACCACAATAGGATATATTTGTATAAAATACATACATGACACAAATTTATTGAATAATGATTCTTATATAATAACTTTATTTTTATTATAGAAAATGTTTTCATTAAAAATATATATTTTCTCTAAATCGTAATTTTTTTATTTTTTCCTTGAATATTATAAAAAATATATTTATCAATTAAAAAATATATTTAATAAAATTGAAATATTATTCAAAATTTAATATCAAATGTTTCTTAAAGTGATGTTTTGATAACTGTATAAAAAGATTGATTTTTGAATAAATTTTTAAAATTTTCTAACTATTACTGAAATTGTATTTTTGATTCCTAAATTTAGTAAGGAATTTTTTTATTAAAATGGTTTCCAATTAAAATTAGTCAACATGTATTATTAATAATATAATAAATTTCATTAGAATCAGTTTGATAATTAAATATGTTATAAAACATATTTATACAAAAATGGAAATTTTCTTAAGAAAATAGTTTCATTCCATTTTTTGATTTTATATTAAATTAATATATTTCATATATATATATTAAATTTAAAAAATTTATTCATCAATATGAATGATGGGGTTAATATTTGGAATATAATTACTACTTATTTTTGGTCATTTTGAATTTTTTTTATAGAAAAAATTTATGACCATGGGAATGGTATTCCAAATAAATAAGGATAAAATTTATATGATAAGGTCTTAAAATAAACCCAAAACACTCTTATATTCCAATTTATAAATATATTTCACTTATAAGAATGAAAACATTTAAAAATTTACCTTTTATTACATTTGTAATTTGTTATTATCTATATAATAATTATTTAAAATATTGTATAAAAATGTCATTTTAAATATTTTAATACCTAGAATATTTTCATACTCAGATAAAATAATATATTCATATTTATAAATAAATATTTGAATGATAAGTTAATTATATTAAAATTGGAATTTATTTTTAAATTTTATTGATTATTTAATAAACATAAATTATAATTTAGAACCTGTATAGTGCTTCTAATATAATTAAAAAAACAAGTAAATGAAAATAAAAATTTTAAAATAAATATATTCAGGTTAGATAAAGAATCCCACAAATTACTAAGATATATATAAAAATTTTAATATTATATAATGGATTATATTCTAATTCTGTGGGGGTTATGATGTTTTGAAAGTCAAATTATCTAAATATTTCTTTAAATGACATTGTCTGTAATTTATTTTTATAATAATTTGTTAAATTATTTAAAAACCATATTAATATATATAAGGGACAATTATAATTATTAATTTTGTAATAAAAAATAAATTTATTAATTTTTTTTAATTAATAAAAATATATTATTATGCTATATGAATGATATATGATTTAAAAAGTAATTCATAGTCTAATTAACGGAAAAAAGTGTTTTTAGGAAACATTCAATTCCATAATCACCTGAAATTGTCCCTTATATGAATACAATATCTTTTTATAGAGGTCTTATTTGGGTATAATATCAACCATATGTCCTATAGTGTAAAGAAAAGTAGGTTTTCAAATAAAGATGTATAACATTTAAACAAGTGATTTGTTATTATTTATTCTAATACAAAATTAGAATATTATTAAATATTATGGAATAAAAAATGGTATCTTACATATAATTATATTATTTTTGTTTACTAAAAAACTAATATCAATATCATTGTACTATTAAATGCGATATTAACCCACTAATTTTTGTGTAAAATAGACTACCACCTCACAGACTGATGTGATTTGATTTCCATCAACCATATACAAGATGATTATAATGATGGACCTAATATATAAATATATGATAATAATTAAATATTTATCTTTCTTTAATTATAATTTACTTTCAATTTCAATTTCTTTTCATTTATTAAAAAATGATAACATCATTTTTTTATGTGCGGATTACCACATCCTGGAGGCGATGTTATTCATTTAGGTCAAAATATATTATTTTTTATTATATTTATATTATATTATGTTTTATTTTTATATTAATTATATAATAATAAATTTGGAAAGATAATATATTGGATAACTTATTTATCTTATGGACCTTAAAAATTGGGAAAATTGCTCATGTGTAGGCAATACCTATCATCCCCAGGATTGTAATGTAATTTCTTTTTCATACACAACATTAATAGTTTCTTAATTATAATTAATTTAAATAGTTATAATTATTTAAGGATTAATATTCTCAATATAATAAAAAATTTCCTCTTTTACAACTATCTACAAACCAAATTCATTTTTAAATTATGAACTAAATGTCCTCAAAATACCAAATGTGGACATCCCTAAAATTGAAAATAAATAATTCATTGAAATTAATAAAATGAAATAATTAATATATATTATTATAAACTTATAAATTTATTTACAATATTTAAATAATTGATTTATGTTTATTATACATTAGTGATAATACATTCATGAAAATTTTGGACTCACGGAAAATGAATTCTTTTTAATTTTCCATCATGAATTCAATATTTAATGTTATCACATTACTAATTATATATATCATATATACATCAACAATAAAATTATATATATTAATTCCTTCATATTTCCTGAAATTTATATTAGAATTTATTATATTACATTCCCGGTAATTTGACTTTACTATTACCAAATAGTAAGTGGAATTATCATGTGTGAATTTGTCTATAAATTATCTCAATATTATTTACTAGTTATTTTTTAGGATTTACATATTTCTTCATAATCAGATTATGTATTTTTAGTCAAATAAAAATTTATTATAATTGAAATGGTTTTATTTATCTCAATCTCATTTTATCAAGGCACTTTCATGATTCATACCTAGATTTCCATGTACAGTGCACTTAATTTCTCATGAAATAATTTTAAAATATTAATTTATTAAATTCATTGGATATATATATCTATATAATATCATTTCACATATTAATTACAATTCCATTTTAAAAATTACGATAAAGGAATTCTATTACTATATCCATTATATTTAAGATTACTTTTGTCGTGGTTCCATTTTGGAAAATGTAAGAACCCAAATCTTTGTTTCAGGTATGTCTTTCCTTTTCTGGTCGTTTTGAGAAAAAGGGTTCTGTCGATATTTTTAAAGTACACGATGTGTACTTTTAGAGTACACACCATGTACTCCCTTGTCGCGCCAAGCCCTGTTCTAGCCGTGTCCGTGCCCCACACACGGTGTGTAGGAGGGAGGAGGAGGCCTCTTAAAGAAGTGTACGAAAAACCAAGGTATACTCCATGTACTCTAAAAGTACACACCGTGTACTTTTCTTTTTATTTCATTAATCAGACAGGGGTCACGACTTAACCTTCTTTTCGTCATCTTCTCTTCCTAATTCTGCCCATAGCGTCCAAGGAGGCCGAATCGTCTCTCAGCCACCGATCCATCACCGGATATTAGAATTAAACACTGTCTATTGCAATAGAATCACATCGGTGAGTTCTTGTTTCTTCTTCATCCTTGTTTCATGATTCCTCCTCGTTTTCAAGTTATTGTGGGTTGAGATATTTGGAAATTTTTATAGATTTTATATATTATAATGATAATCAATAATCGTGGTTCACTTAAATCGACCTCCTTGCATCATGGTAGGTGGTTTGTTTCCCTGCGTTGAATGTCTCTGAGTTTTGGTTGCAAAAGTGCTGGATACCCATGTATCGGGTATCCAGGGTTTGGAACTTTGATCCTATTGTTTAATCGCCTTTGTTTTCTTATTATCATTTGATTAATTGACACTAATGTATGCTTGGTTGCATGTCTGAGGATCACCCCATGGGTGTTTTTCCCTGTTTGGCTGTTCATTGTTGTTTGACACAGTTTTCCTGTGAGGCAAACACTATTGCAATTGCTAGTTTACTTGTTATAACTAATTGCATGTGTTGCCTACTTTTTAAATGTTTTTTATTCATTTTAGCTATTAGCCAAGTAGTTGTTTAACTTGCATAGGGCTGCTGGCAGTCTATTACGCTCGACTGAACTACTCAGGGCTGTTAGAAGCTGGTGCGGGAGATCAAAGAGGGAATATATGATTAAGTGCATCCATAGAGGGTCTATTGGGTTAGTTTCATATTAAGGACCTACATGAATAGGACTTTGTGGTTCCCATGAGTGTTCTTAGTTTACACACGTATTGAGACCACATGAGGAATTAGATGTAAGTGCTTCCTCAGAGAGTCTGTATCTATCATTGCAAGACCATAGGGGAATTGACGTGAGAGCTTCCCAGAGTGTTTGTGCCTTGTTTGAGTACTGGACTATAGGGGTTTTCTAGTTTGAGCCACCTGGAGAGTCAATGTGAAATTTGTTTTGTTGGTTGTGAAGAGTCCACCAAGCCAAAGAACAAACATGGGTTTGTACTACTTGTGGGTTAGGTAGTCTCTCTAGTTACCTGTTGTGTTACTTGCATTACCTTGGAATAGAGAGCCTTGATAGTTTCCCTGGTTATTTTATTAAATAAATGTGAGTGGTAATTTGTAGGATTTCTTCTGGTGTACTCCTAGTTCATTACTATATTTATTTCCTCTACTTTTTCTACATTGCTCACAAACATTAGGGCACAAGTATTGTGGTGGTTGGCTACTAGGTTTGTCTCACTCCCTATTTGGGTCCTGTTTTTGGCCCAAACAGATTATATGGTTTCAGGTGTGGACATAGATTGTGGCCCTTCCACCTCAAGTACTTGATTACTGGTTGGAGTTGGAGAGCATGGGACTGGGCTTTGGATCGTGATGTTGTAGGTGTTGCATTTTACTTTTAGTTTTTGGTTTCAATTGTATATCAGCATATTTATTTGTTTACTTCATTCCATAGACACATATACCATATTGCATCATTGATATATCAGACATTGCCTCAACTTTTAGTTTAGTTGTCATATGCCGTTACTACTTTCACTATTGTGTGTGTTTGTTCTTTTTCTGTATACCTTACCCAACGATGGAATATTTTCCCCACCGACTCACCAAGGCCCTCGCTTCTAGTCAACATCATCTGGAATTTGGGGAAATGCGCTTGAGGTCATGTGGAGAACTGGGTATGGGGCACCAGTTATGAGGCTCCAGATTCAGTTCGTTACAAAGTGGTATCAGATGAGGTTTTCTTTATTTTCTATTGCCTTACTGTTTTGTGACAATAGACATGGATATGCAGGAATGGGTAGTTAGTACTTAACTGTGCCTAGTATTAATTAACCCATGTACAGGGAAAAGCTATATTACCTCGTAATTTCAATTTTTAGTTTTCACTAGTGTTACAATTTATTATATTTCACTTTTGGGTGATGCACATATTTTTTTCTGTTACAGTTCATATTATATTGGTTCTTTTTTTTTGCAACTCGAAGATATGAGGGTATTCCATCTCATGCATCATATAGGAATTGGTTAGGAAATCACATTTCATGCCGTTTCTATGTAATCTATGGTGCATTAGAGATTTCATGCTATTGTGATAGATTCCATGATAGATCTTGCATGTTGTTGTGGTAGCTGCTGTGATAGAAATACCACTATGTGATAGGGTGTTGTTTATTTTTGCAGTTAAATTATCATGGATGCCAAACTTCGGTCTTAGAGGTGTTATGGGCCCTCGAAGATTGGAATTTGGAAGATCATTTGATATTGATGTTGTTTACTTGTTATAAGCATGTTATGATTCTTAGCATTGATTAATGGGGAGTATGGGCTCCCACGGATTGGAATTTGGCATAGAGATGTTTTTTTTCAGTGTTTCTGGAATTTGGTGTAGTTTCTGAGCTACTGCCCAGAAATACCCACAATACATGGCATGTACATTATTAATACACGCTTTGTAGTTTTTAAACCACGTTACTGACTATGTGAACAGAGACACGAGGTTGTAGAATATCTTTGGGGACACACCGTGTATAATAAGTACACGCCTTGTAGTAGTCAGCCGTGTACCCGGCCGTGTCACTATCAACACGGATCAGGGATGTTCGTTTAGTACACGCCATGTTTTGTAAGAACACTCCATGGAGACTTGTTCTAGGTATCCGGCCATGTCACAAACAACAAGGGCCGGTGTTTCCTTATCCTACATAGGACATGTTTGTTCGGAACACGTCGTGAAAGGATCTGCCAGGTAGCCGGCCATGGAACCTTCTACACGGGTCACCAAACCTGTCAAGTACACGACGTGTCCTTAGTGAACACACCGTGTAGTTTAGGATTAAGAGGACCATGTAGTTCCGCTGTGGAAAGAGACGGGTGTAGGGGAGGGGAGTTCATTTACACGCTGTGTGTTTGGACAACACACTGTGTAGTCTGGGGTGTTACATGACTAATAGTGGCAGAAGTACACACCCATGTGAAAGGATTTAACAAACACACCGTTTAGATTAAATACACCCCATGTAGTCGTGTTTTTCAAACTGAAATGTCTCTGTCTCATATTCCTATTTCGTCCCATTGTGTTTTATGTCCTTGTTAATCCTAAGTCAGAGGTGTGCTTTTGACTATTCAGGTCTATGGTGCCAAGACATCCTCCCGTTGCATATCAAGAACCAGGAAGTGACTATACGCCTGATACGGAAGACCATGGACTACCAGTAGTCCCACCGATCATTCCAGACATTGAACTTACTGTGATTCCAGACACTTGTACCGACGCTCAGTTCAGATAGTGTTTCATGAGATTCTTGCAGACCTTCCAGGGAGCTCAGCATCCTTCCCCATCAATGGAAGAGCTGACCCGGGTTTTTTAGCAGCAGTATCCTCCATCTTTTACAAGGGATGTAGGACCTCAGGCTGATGAGTCATGTTTTGAAATCATGCTTTCCAATTTCAAGCATCTGGAGACACCCCCTGACAAAAGGGTGAATCTCGCGACATACATGCTGCGAGATTTCTCCAAGAGATTGTGGGATGAAATTTCGCATGCAGGGCGCCAATGGACAATGGCGTAGGACGAGTTCTAGCATACATTCTATGACTACTTATATCCAGAAACGCTGAGGACCGATAGATCCAGAGTGTTCATGATCCTGCAGTAGGGTACTCTTTCGGTTATGGAGTATTCCTCATGTTTCCCTGAGTTACAGCTCTTCACACCCGTTATGGGAAATGAAGAGCTGTTTTTGGCAAGGAACATTGAGGAAGGCCTCAAGCCAGAGATTTGATCACAAGTGAACTTCTTCTAGTTGACTTCTATTACTGTGATAGTCAACTAGGAACTGATCACCGAATGGAATATGAGGGAGACTAGAGCTTTTGACCAGGGCATTTCAGCATCCAAGGATGATTCATTTCATACTGAGAGCAGGAAGCACCACCGAGAGTCTACTCGAGGTGACTCGAGGAAGCGAGGTATTTATTTTGGTAGACGAGATCTACCTTATGAAAACTAGGTGGTGTTCTATATGTGGGGATAGAGTGGGCATAATAAGGATCAGTGTATAAGGGACCCAGAGGTATTTATTTTGGTAGACGGGATATCCACACTCCATTATTTCAAATAGGGATGCACGCTTTACTTATCGGTTCTGGCAGGGGATTCAGAGGGATTTGGGTGCACAAGTACTTTTGAGTACAACATACCATCCCCAAACTGATGGCCAATCTGAGCGTATGATCCAGGTGCTTGAGGATATGCTCGTAGCTTACATTCTATACTTTGGATGTTCTTGGGAGAAGCATATCCCTCTGGTGGAGTTCTCCTACAAAAACAGTTTGCAGGTGACTATTCAGATGGAACCTTATGAGGCCTTGTACGGTAGACCATGAAGACCACCCTTATTCTGGCTGGAAGCAGGAGAGAAAGCTTTGTTGGGGCCTCATCTTGTTCAGGAGACCACATAGTAGATAGAGTTGATTCAGAAGAGGATGGCTACAGTGGAATCTCAGAAAAAGTCCTATGCTTCTCAGTGGAGTCGACCTCTGGAGTTCGAGGTCAGGGACCAGGTTTTCTTGCGTGTCGCATCGAGGTTGGGACACAAAAGGATCTGGAGGTAGGGTAAGATTTCACCGCGGTACGTCGAGCCATTTGAGTTGTTGGAGAGAGTTGGGCCGGTTGCCTCTCAGTTGGATTTACCTTAGAGGTACTAGAATATGCACAACGTCTTCATTATCACTAATGAATACATCCTCTATTGTATGTTGATTCTCTGTTGAAGTCTAACATTCACCCGTAGATGAAAATCACATGGAACGGAAGGTATAATGCAATCATCTAGCTTCCACGCAGCCCTAGATCATTACCGTGAATCAACCTTACATGGCGCCATTCTCTAAGCTGGCGTGCAAGTATCGGGGAATAATTTATAACTAGCACACAAGTTCACCTCAACCACTTGCGCGACACAAGCTTCAGAAACTCCAAACTTGCGCGACTCACACCCTTTTATGCCCAAACCAATAACGGCACACAACCATCAATTATTGCGCTTCTTCAAAAAATGGCCCGCAAGTGTCACCAAACCACTTTCGCGATGCCTCCTTCTTCCAATCAATACTTTGGCGACTTCCTTCCTTTCTCTCCCAAACCACCATGGGCGCGCAACAAACAACTGACGTGCAACTTCCATGCGTGACCCACCACCACTTGCGTGACCACCACACCTGTGCAATGGGGGCTCTGATTTTCTATAAGTGTTGAACTAGTACAGAATGAGGAGGGTTTGACATCTATTTATAGGCATTTGGAAAACCTACGCGGCGGTGCACAATTCTCCTCTCGACGCGCAAGTCACAGCACGCAAGTCTCTGCCGTGCAAGTCAATTGTGCTACCAACCGTAAAACATGGCTTCCCCCATTCCCATTTTCCATGTTTTGGTGTTCTGATCTTGAAAGAAATATGGTGCAAATGTTTCCTCTACTTTAATAAAATGGCATGAAAGTCCCTTTTCTAATACCGCTTTTCACTAATTGTTGATTTTAGGCCCAAAAATTTTGCAAACACAGGAAAACAATGACACCTTTTATCTTCTATTTTTTTACCACCTCCAGATCATCCATTCCTTTGTCGACGTTCTTGAATCAAACATGGATCGTTAACCACAACCCTTCAACTTGACATGCCACCATGAAATCCAATATGTCAACAAATTTGTATTTCATGGGTTGCTTTGTCAATAATCGCAACACAAATGTCCACTTTTTCAACAAAAACAATCACCTCAAAAATGCTTCAATGATATCTTGAGGTATTTTTTCCCAACAATGATTTATTACAGAAAATATAATTAAATATGATGGATTTATGGTATAATATGTCGATGTATAATATATAGACCATCTTAATGAAATTAGGTGCATAAAAGAACTGTGTCTCACACAAATTTTTTTATATGAAATAATTAAATCTGGATTATGATTTATTATGTATTTCTTGTATCACCTTTATAATAAAATTATATAAATTATTATAATTTTTAATTAAGAATATTTTCCAATGTTAATCCCTTATTTTTTAACTATTTAAATATTTTAATTTAATGATCTCTTTATCTATATAATAAATTTTATTAACATCATGGTTTCTATGGATGCACTGTTGATAATTTAAAATCTGTATTGGTGTGTAAAATGTGGTTGTAGGGGTTACTCTTTCATCGTCTATAGATTATTAATTATGAAATAATTTTAAATTTCACTCGTAAATTATATTTTTCAAACAATCCATCAAATATGGTTATGGAAAATTAACTCCATTATAATCATAGACATGGTATGCCATGTGTAAACATGTGTAACATTTCCAAATACGAATTAACATGATGGTAATAAGGTAAGAGAATCTTTATAATTTAATATTTATTATAAAAAATGGATCTTTAATGACCCATCCCCTAGGGCCCATGCTGTGACTACCCCAATCCCCCCATCCATAGGCTAATGGTTGTGCACAAGCACTAGAATGCCATATTCCTAAAAAGAGAAGGAATTTCCTCATAACCTATACACCCACAGATAGGGTTCACTGAACACAAGTATAACACTGTGGAAGAAGACTGGTACAACAATAACCAAATCCTCAACTGAGTGTAAAAGAATTTATTGAAAGTAAAAGGGTCCACAATACACGCCCAACTGAAATGGAAGTACAGGTAAAAGTGAAAAATAACTCTTGGGGCCGCCCGCCAAGGATCCAACCTAAATGGTAGGAACATATCATAATTGCAGCTCTCCGCTTCAATTGGTCACCTCTGTACATCATCGATACATAGCTCCCTAAGCCTCAGTCAAAGCATCCCCTCATCTGCACAAGACATAACAAGGTGTGGGTGAAAGCCCGTGAAGGGGTGAGTATAACCATACTCATTACAGACCCCAAGACCCCCAAAGGTCTCTCAGAAATCCACAAAGGAATAACTCAAAATATTGATCTCAATCAAAAATCAAAAAAATAAAAAGATATCTCACATGAGTAATAACTTAAGTATACATGTATAGATGATTATTCTTAAAGATAAATAATTGTATTATGTCTAGAGGCTCTATTGAAAACCCACGCATGATCGATAGATGTTGACCCACATAGGATCGATAGGTGCTGACCCACACATGATTGATAGTTGTAAACCCCCAAAAGATTGCTGAGCGCTGACCCACACATGATCGATAGGTACTGAACCACACATGATCGTTGAGCACTGACCCACACTGGATCGATAGTTACTGACCAACAGTGTATCATTTTTCATTCTTCATGTCACATCCAACAACATCTATATTGAACCTAGAACACTTTATTTAGGGAGGATCCAATCCCCAAGCAATTAGTCGTACCTCAACCTCCACAATGTCCCTCAAAAAAGTAACTCAATATAGCTACATGTCATAGGTTTTCCAATGCAACATGTGGTGTGTCAATCAGATGATGGAATGTAATTTATAGGCATTTTAGTGTCAGGGGCCTTGTTTGATTTGAGTCCAATCCAACCCATCCATATTGAAACATTCCCCAAAACCCAAGTGGTGTATCTAAAAAGGACCTCCTCATTCTAAGGGCTCAGAAGCTACAAACAGTTCATTGAATGGATGTTAAGTTTAAGATATATAGCCCTTTAATCGAAACATGGCCGTTAGTGGGTATGAATCTTGTTTGACTCGGTTGGACCAACATGAACTAGCCTAATGGGCCTGACCTACAGGGGCTGGGCTTGGCCCAATTCGTTTGGGCACTGTATGACCTATTGGGTCGCGGGATCGGCCTGGACCACCTGATGGGGCATGGACCACTGGCTGGCATGGGGGTCCACTCCCCTCATAAAAGGGTTGGTTTTTTCGACCCATAAATCAGTGTCACTATTTAGTGTCCCTCCACCTATCCAGCCCACATGGACTAATTGACTGTGAAACCCGTGGGGTGCGGGTTTGCCCACTACCATGGCTTGGAGTCATGTCCCTCTTCCGCAGCACGCATCTGTGGCTCACTGAAGCCGTCAACGCCACTAACATCGGCTAACCTCCCTTGTCTGCTATTGTACCTTCGGTTTCCACTGTCCCTTTACGGATGAAGGGGGCCGACCACCTCCTCTTATGGTCCCCAAAACCACTTATCCATGGGATCATCTGTGGGCCCTCGGTGAAGCTCTAATGGTCCTATTTTCTTCTCGTATATTCCTATGGCCCTCCCTGGACAACGCCTACATTGTGCGGCCATCGGTTTCACTTTGACACCATATTTTTAAGTATCCCACAAAGAACACAACTAATTCCAAGATCAGTGGAGGGTCTAGGCATTGTTTGTTTGGCCTGCTCCCTCCATGTCAGAATTATTATAGGGAAAAGAACTCAAGAATGAAAAAATATTAGTTAAATAATGAAAAATTCTACCTCGAATATGATGGTTGACATTTCAGATGAGGAAGAAAGGTCCACGATTGAAGTGTGTTCATTGGAATTCTTCAAACTCTAGAATAAATATTTTAAGGTGTCTATGCTCTATTCTACATTGGTGGAAGATGTTTCCAGCACATTGTTAGTGGTTCTTCTCATGAGTCACCAGAACTCAGGCCTAAACATTAATTAAATAGTTGGAAGTGGAGTTTAACAAACTTTACATTTAATGTTGTTAATTAATTAATTCTCATAATTAGCTTATTAATATTATGACAATGTGGATTCATAACCAAGTGTAAATGTCCATTAAATGATATATCAACCCAGTGGTCTTTACACCGTCACTCATCGGTTAAAAAGAAAGAAATAAAATTACTCATGGAGTTATTTTATTATTATATCTGTAATGTCCAAATATTAACATTTTTATCTAACCCCTTCCGGTCGATATTAATCTTCCCTTCTGTGAATAATGGTGCTGAAAATTGTGCATGCCCTCATATTTTTAGTCTGAGTACAAGTTCAAAAGAGAAAAATCACCACATGCATGTTTATAGAATGTACCTTAAAAAAGTTCCAAATTCTGTTTTGGGATCTTCGGGCCTCTGAATCACATACCGTCAATTTCAAAAGACTCAAAATAATAGCATTTAATTAAAAATATTAATTGTAATTTTTATGTCATTACATTATCCCCACTATATGTCTTTTCATCCCCGAATGCTACAAGAAAATATAGGGAATCATATGGGGGTACTGAGCATGTATCGGATCCTCCCTCCCCCATGTTCTCTCCTAGAGGTTTATGTGCTACCACTGAAGTCACTACAGAGGGATCAACCATCCATGAAGGCCCCTCTATTATCAATCCTTTATATCCACCAGAAACTCTTCCAACATCACCTCATCTTTAATGTCCATCTCTCCTTAGTCGGTAATGTGGTATTGTTCATGTACTTACCTTCTGAGCCGTGAATCATAGTAATCATTATGCACTCATTGCATCTGTGGGGAAGAACTAGGTAGCACGCCCCCTTTCCTACTATTTTAAGGATCTGGAATAGTCTGTTGATCCTTAGAGATAGCTTTGAACCCTGAACAAATATACATAATCCACTCCGTGGTGAGACCCATAGGAAGCCATGACCTCCCTCACCAACTCCAAGTATCTTCTTCTCCAATAAACATAAGATTTATGCCTACACTGTGCAGTCTACATTCGCTTTTGGATGAGATGCACCTTCTCAGTGGTAGCTCGTACCAACTCCAGACCAATATGGTATGACTCACCATGGTATGTACAACATAGCTTTGATCTATATGGTTGTCTGTAAAAGGTCTCAAAAGGTGACATTCTGATTGTGTAGTGATAACCTTTTATGTATGATAACTCCACTAAGGGAATGTGGTCCTCCTAAATATGGCCCATATTGAGGACATAAGCACGATGCATTTCCTCAAGTGTATGTATGGTCCACTCTGTCTGAACATCCTTCTATGGATGAAAGGAATTATTCAAATGAAACTGAGTCCCAAACTCCTCCTATAATCCCTTCCTCAATAGGTATGTAAATCAACTGTCGTGACCACCAAAATGGAATCATGTCCACTGAACATATGTGGTAGTCCTGTCATGAATTCCATGGAGATACCATCCCACTTCCATTACATCACCTCATGTTGATATATTAAGCCTTCTAGAACCTGATGCTCAACCACCACTATATGACAATTGAGGAATCGTGAAACGAACATCGCTACTTCTTTTTTCTTCCCTGCACGCCAGTATTGACGTTGGAGGTCTTGGTACATCATCGCCACTCTGGGATGTACCTCCAAAAGGGATGTGTGTAACTCCCTCAAAACCTCATATTTTATCATCACTGGTACCAAGTTGGGTCTTCTTAAATGGATGATGTTCTCCCCACCATTAGTAAATAATTCGGGAGCATGAACTGTGGATATCGAAGCACGTCGGGACATGCAGTCCATGTCCCCATGTTGTGCCTCCCGAACTCACTGAAGATGTAGGGGAGAGACTTTCTGAAACTGGAGGTATAATTTTCACTCACAATCCATGAAGGATATATGAAACGCTACAAATTTCTCAGTCACCACATTCAGAAAATGGAGACTAGACCTTTTGTAGAGTGTGTCTGCTACAAAGTTCCTATTCCCAAGAGTGTAGACGATCATAAAGTCATAGTCTTGGAGGGACTCCACCAATAGTCACTGTCTCATGTTCATGTCCTATTGTGGTAAGATATACCTGAGACTACAATGATCAAAGTAAAAAAGTAAACCTTTCACCTTCCAATGTGTGCCTCCACATCATCTGCACAAAGACCGCTGGTGCTAACTCCAGGTCATGGGTCATGTAGTTTTACTAGTGTTTCCCCAAATTTCACTAGACGTAGGTGATAAAAACTCAATCATGCATTAGGAAAAACCCCGGTCCATTCCTTGATGTGTTGTAGTAGACTACATAACCATTTCCCTCTTTTGAAAGCCTCATGATGGGAGCACTTGTTAGTCTCCACCTCATCTCCTAAAAACTCTGTTGGCATCTCTGTATCCACAAAAAAGTTTATCTATTCTTTGTCAATGTTCTCAAGGGGGATTATATTATAGAAAACTCGGGTATGAATATTCAGTAATACGAATCCAATCCGAGAAAACTCCACACCACAGTCACACTCTTGGGTGGATCCAAAGAATGTGTTGCCTCTATCTTCTCCGGATCCACTGCAACTCCAGCCTCTGGGATAATGTATCTTGGAAAGTGGACCTCCTGTATCAATAAATGGAACATTATGATCTTTATCTAATTATTTCACTCTTGGAGTGAATAAATAACTATACACAGATGTGTGGAATGATCCCCCTCCGTCGTGGAGTAGACACGAATAACATTAATGAAGACTACCACGAAGCGATCGAGGTAAGGCTATAAGATTCTATTCATGAGTCCCATGAACACTATAGGATCATTTTGAATTTCGAAATACATCAACAAGATCTAATAATGGCTATACCATCATCTTAATGTTGTCTTTGGTACGTTCTCATCTCATACCCTGAGTTGATGATAGCTTAATATGAGATCTATCTTTGAAAACCACAATGCTTCATTCACATGGTTGAATGGTCATAAATCCTAAATAAGGGATTTTTTTTTCATCATGGTAAACTACTTCAGGTGCTGATAGTCCATAATAAGCCTCAGAAACCCATCTACCTTCTTGGCGAACCAAATCATGGTTTCCGTTGGAATCAAAGTGGGCCTTATGAACCACTTCCTCTTTATGTCTTCCTATTGTACCCTCAATTCAAGAGGCTCCACTTGATCCATCCGATATGCTGGTGTACATATCAGTGTCATCCTAGGGTACAAATCGATGTAAATAACAACATCTATATGAAGATGTAGTCCTATAAAATCATCAACAAAGACATCAGAATATGAGTCCCCAACAATATGAAAGATCATAATTGTAACCCCCCAAGATTCCATGTTATGTTTCCCTCTAAATAATTTAATAGCTTTCATTGTACGCAACTTTGATATTCTAACACACCGCGACTAATCAAACAAGTCGTTATGAATAGTAATACACACTTTTTGAAATTTAATACATTTTATCTTTCTAAATGTAAATTATTTTTGGATTCGGATTGACAAAATTAGCTAAGGGTGAATTTTTTGTTTTTTCTAAAAACATTCAATTTTTGATGACAAGTGAAAATACTAAATTATAATTAAAAACAACTTTTTTAATAGAAATAATTTATAGTCTTAAATTATAAATAGGAATGGTTTTTAAGTATCATTAGATTATATTTTTTTTATTTAATATAATTTAGGTCATTAGATATAATATCATGATTAAACTGGACATAAACAAATGTAAAACTTATGATAATTATTATTTCATAAAAACATGGTTTTTTGTTTTAATGATAGGAATTTGTTTTAAATTACTTTCTGCCACTTATGTGTTTTAAATTTTTTAAAATTGATTCCATATTTAGAATAAAGAAGTCCAATTTTTATTAAATGTTTATCTTTTATGTTTAGACATTAGGAATATTTATTTTAGTAAATATTTTATTTTCCATGGTTAAAGGGGTAAATCCAGTAAATAAGTTTAACAAATAATATTATAAAAATATGAAATTACCAAAAAATGAGTCCTAACCCTAACCGATGATACATGTCCAACCATAGTCATCCTTGGGTCAAATTTGGGATCCCATGGAGCCACTTGGGAGAGATAATTACATTTTATATTATGTAATGTAAAGTAAAGACAAAAATAACAAAAGCAAATATCATTTAGTAAAACAATATTTATATGTTGTTATATAATAGATCTATTAGAAAATAAATAGTCATTAGAAACATAGAAATATTTCCTACCTCAGGATATTTAATTTATTTTTTTTATGAGTAAAATAAATATATTTATATATGACATAATAATAATGCAGTATTTTCCTTATTAATGAAACAATCAAAAAAATGATATAATAAATAATAAAATAAATATAATTTTGATTCCATAAGATAACTTTATAGCTTAATATGACGTTTTAGAGTTGAATAAATTTATTTATTTTTATTACTATAGTTTTTAGGACTTTATCAAAAATCAATTATTAAATAATGTCAAAATTTACTTAAATGAGTTTTCAAAACAAATATAGTATTATTGGTTGAGATAATAATCTTAAAAATATATTAACATGAAAAAAGAATTATATAATGATAGTATTATAATTAATGAACCACTTGGGGTTTTATTGGAAGTATATAGTATGTTTATTTACAATATAATATAAAAATTCAAAGAGACATGGTAAATGTCAAACTATTTTACAAATAGTTAAATAAAAAAGACAAGGTTAATATATTGACCCATACCAATCTAAAACATATTGGTTTAGTTGTTTTCGACCCATACCCACCATAGACATTATATAATTCATTTTTGAGCCATTATTAACTGAAAATTAATTTTTTATAAAATAATATCTCAATATTTTCCTAAGGTGACCCTCAACCCTCTTATAAAAGGGCAGTTCCACTTCTCCCAAATTCACACCATCAAAGCCTTTTGGATGGTTCCAAACCTGAAAAAATTTCCTAAAAACTATCCTAACATCATCCTAAAGGCCATTATTTAGTAATAATTATAAAATAAGATTCTATTTTTGATCAAATCAAATGGAAGAACCCAAAAAGTAGTAAATATATCATCTCCACTTCCACATTATTCTCTTCTGCCACCTCCTATTTATTTATTATTTCCATTATAAAATAATATATCTAGTATATAATATATAATTTTATTTTATTATAAAAATGGTACAACCATTTTCATTGTTCTATCCATCCTATGACTAACAAAGTCTCCATAAGTGTGTACGTACGGATTACCATCTCCATGTCGTTGTGTAGTTTGTTATTGGAATACTTAATCATTTTGATGGGTATAATAATGAGTATAAATGGTGTTAATATTAAATATAAAATGATAATTATTATTTTTATATGATATACCATCCAATTATATATTATTTTAATATCAAAATAATGATATTGTCCCTCGTGCGTATGTACGAATTATCAAACCCACGAACGAGATGAGATTCATTCCCCATCATATCCATTCAAAAATTATTTTAATTTGCTGATTAAAAATAATGTTTAAAGATTTAATATCATTATGAATATGAATATGATACAACCTATCGATAACAAACATTAATTACATAACAAATTATATAAAAGAAAAATTAATCAGTTAACACTCAAAACGATGATACCACTAAAATATCATTAACAAAGAAATATTAGAATACCATATATGATATAATATTAATGTATATGGTTCTTTTATTATTTAATAATTACTATTTCGGCATTATACAAGAGTTTACCCAACCCTTGACCATGGAAAAGTACAAGGTATGTGTTTTCTTATCTCACTTTTAATTCCTTGATATTTGCATTGTTCACCACGTATTTATTTCATGTTTTGTGTTGTAGTGCCATTTGATATATATTAACATCATAAACTTTATATTCTGGGTACTATGTGAATTATTTGGTGGTTATTATCTTTAGGTCATAAGACTCGATTGATTACAACATGGTATGGTGTTTTCGACTCACTTCTTATTTTCATGAGATTCATGATATACTGCCACTATTTCCTTTTGTGTGGTGTATATACTACCCATGATTGTATTATTTGTGTAATATAAATTAATTTATGGGCATTTATATATTAATGGGATGATACTTCTTTCGTGGGTTGTATGTTTTGTAAGTTACAAATCGGTAAAGAAATTTTTCAAATTCCAATTTCCACTCATTAGGCTTTACACATACTTCATTGATTATTTTACTCCATAATTATATGTGGAATAACTATTTATTATATTTATAGTAATTTACACTCCCCTTTCTTTGGATATACTTTTTATACACATAATAACTCCAATGATAAATTCTCAAGTCATCGATATGAAATTGATACGAGTAATTTTAACTCAATATCTATTCATTGAGTTAAACATCCAATTCATTGGTGTTGTTTTTACAAGAATATGTGTGAATATCCTATGATTTATTTACACTAAATATCCAATAATATCAAGTGTATTTATATTTTTCACACCTAATTATGTCATTGACCTTTCCTTTACCAAAGGATACTGTCTTTTTAATAGATTCCATCTAAACATACATTTCATTGAGTCTTCTTTTTTGTTGTGCGTCAAGTCACATTTGTTGGGTATATATACTGTACATTGAAAAAGTATATCATGATTCCATTTATTCCCTTGATGTTATAATATTTTTATTACCTCAATTATTTATAATCAAACGTTACTCATTTGGTTGGAAACTCTAACGAAAATACCATTTTAAATTTTTTTAAAAAAAATTCGTCTAAAAATTTCTCATTAATGTACATGTTTTAAAAATTATTTTATGGTTTTATTTATATGGACATTAATGTTTTATAATTGAAATTCCTTTTACAAGTTTCAAAGTGGTATGGGAGACTTTGATTCAAAAATCTATTTCAAACAGCATCTTGATAAATAGTAAGACTTTTAAATGTTTTATAAAAAGGGATATTTCCCTCAATGATTTTTACTATTCATTTTCAACTATGTCAAAATCCATTACGGGATATTAATCTTGTTCGGGGTTGATTTGTTATAATACAAAACTTTTATACAATACTGAGGGTTTACTGATATGATTGATTGTGGATATTTTATCTTTATACCATTCCTGATTTATGGATAATTTATTTCCATTTCGTATGACAATTTTAATATAAATGATTGCGTTATGTTTAAACCTTTTTATATGAGGAATGCATTGGACTTAGTAAGTGACGGGTGGAGCCACGCTATTTCTCCTCGATGCATCGGTAGGTCTAATGAGACAACTAGACATGGAACTGGCTGAGGGCTTTCCCCATATGATATATGGTTTCAGCTAAGTCCTAATTTATTTATAGATGTCTTGGATGGGGCTTTGACAAAATGTTTCAGCATGTCCGACATTATACATTCCCTCATTATTAAAATAATATTGATGGTACATGTGGACATTCAACTAGAAGAATACACAAGATTATGTTTTTATGTCATTATTTACATAGCTCATATATCGTCCATACAAGTGTTCATGATTATTATTCGTAAAGGCATGTGTTTTCAATTATTCAACATTCTAAATATTTATGTTATCATCCTATGAATTTTTTTACCCTTACTAAGCATTTGAGATCACCCATTTATTATGTTTCTTTTTCCCATGATATAAAATAGTTAGTTATGAGTGACTTGAAGTCATAATTTAGGAGTATCAGATGTTTCTAATGGAATAAATTAGTGTTGTTTTTCTTTTCATGTTGTAATGTTGAACTTATGTACGTATATTGTTTCCATGACTATTAAAATGATCGGTCCTTCGGGACTTGATTCCTGGTAATCATGACAACATTTTAAAATAATGCATCAGCCTCTGGTTAACTGGGGTCGGGGCATTACAGTTGGTATCAGTGGAATTTTAGTACAAACCCTGGATACAAGATTTTGATAAACTCTGATTAGATAATATTACCCAAATATAGACATTGAGGATTAGTATTGATGAACTTCCTAGAAATATGGAAATGTATAGATTTTGTGTATTTTATAAGAAATACATCCCTCTCTAGGTTTGAGCAGGTAAAGACGGCTCTAGAACAGATGTACCTAACTGTAAAAACTTCGACAAGGAGTTTCGGGCTTAACCTGGGGTATCCTGGTAAACAAACATGAGCCTTACTTCACTCTTGGTTACGACACTCCCGGGGGATATTCTTAGGATAATTTACATTTTCCTTACAAACCGATTTGAGGGATTTTAATATAAGAAGAGAATAAATGACCATAGATAATACTATGGTGTTTCAAATAAATAATACGGTGTCTTGATATTCTCTAAATGATTTTATGACTATTTTTACTCACATTATGATTTCTAGTTTTAGTCAATGTGATATTTTCTTCATCATATATGAAGCTATGTGGAAATAAATAGTTGGAGAAATGTTTAAAAGTATTAGTGATATTTTTTTATGGGATTTCATTGTAAGAATTTTCTCTTGTATTTGTAACCATGAAGTTGGTCATGTGAAAATGATATTTGAGGAATAATTATCTTTTCTCTTGTGGATATAGTTATAAATAACCATTTGGTGTTATGTGATCATTGAGTTTGAGGAAATTAAAAGCTATCAAACTTTGGGAAGAAAATTATAGGTATGAGATAGCATTTGTGATGAAATAATGTTATAGTAATATTGAGGAATATATCCCATTATGGGAATATGATAAAATTATATAGTTTTTTAAAAGGAAAAACGCAGACCGTGTGACAACCCGTCGCATCAGACAATTCTCTCGGAATCGAACCCAAAATAATAGTGCAATTGGGATTAATCACCTACCATTAGACTACGTGAAGTCTCTGGATAGTGTGACTAATTCTTTTTATTTAAATGATTTTATTGATCAATAATATCTTGATTTGGGATCTTATGTCTTATCAAATGGATATCCTTATTATAGGAAAATGATTTTGTGGTTAATTGAAAACTTTTATATTGGAATACATTCGCTCTATTGAGAATACTATATGCCTAAGGAAGATAGAATACTGTGGGACTCCATTTGAAGAGTAATGGTGTTTTTTCCTATGTTTTTATTGCGGATTTATAGCGATTTTTGTTTTTTATAAAAATGATTAACCTATTATAGAGAATTTTTAATTTGGTTAATTACTTTGCGGTATGTGAATTTATGAGTAGTCAATATTATTTTGATATTAAATTTTTCGTGGAAGACTATGTGAGAAACGTTTTCTGAGTTTTTGTGTTCAATAATAGTTTGGATTATATTGAGTGATTTTATGGATAATTGTTTAGTTAGTGGTATTTATTGAACTTTGGGAATTGTTATATTAATTATAGAAATTAAGATTAGTATTTATTTCTCCAAAGTATTATCCTTTTGGGATCATATGTTCTTCTACTAACCATTTTGGTTTTGGTTAGTCTCTAAAGAAAATGGAAATATATAGTTCATCCATTTGGGATAATTTGATTCTCTCTTAGTTGATTCTATCGCTTCAGGTGTGACCAAGTTATCTTTAATACTCATTAATTAGAGTGAATGATGAGTTTTTGGTAAATATTAGATGATGGATGAAACTCTAATTGTCATGTATATTTTTTTCCTAATTATATTAATAAATTAATTATTAAACTTTATGAAAGGGATCTTAAAACCAAAAATTTGTTATCCTAATTCCTTATGTTTTGTGAACTGATGATATTTTAAATCTTCATAGATTGATGGATTTGGGACCATAAATTTTACACTTGTTTTTTATAGATGACCTCAATCTCTTTCTATAAATATTTACGTTTTTTCAACAATTATGTGTCTCTAATTTCCACCAATGTTCTCCTAATCGAGATCTTAATTTGGTGGTGACTATTTCATCTCCTTTTCCCTCTTATTAAGACTATATTCTATTAACCCAATATTCGATGTGGGATTTTCAATGATGTTTCCAAGGACAATTTTAAAAATTATGAGGACACAATTTCCAAAATGAGTAATAATGTAACACACAAAACATCTATGTTACTTTCCCTTTTAATAATGTAATAGCTTGAATAGTACAGAATTTCGAGAGTCTAACACACCGCGACCAATCAAACTACCATTAATGAATAGTAATAGCCACTATTTGAAATTATGAAAATTTTATATTTCAAAATGAACTTCATTTTTGGATTTTATAATATCAAAATTAGCTTACGGTGATATTTTGGTATTTTTCTGAAAACTTTCATTCATTGATAAATAGTGATCATAATAATTTTAATTAAAAACTAGTTTTTAATCGAAATAATTTATAGTGTTAAATTATAAATTTGATTGGGTATTAAGTTTAAATATATTATATTTTTATCATTTAATATAATTTATTTCATTCGATGTAATCACACGATTAAACTGGATATAAACAACTGTCAGTCTTTTGAATGTTATTATTTCATAAAAATCAGCTTTTTGTGTTGTCTACAAGAATTATTTTTTAATTAATTTCCTCCACTTCTGTGTTTTTAATTTGTAAAAATAGATTCCGTATTCTGAATCAGGAGGTCCAAATTGTGTAAATAGGTAACTTTTATTTTTAGACATTATGAATATTTATTTCCGTAAATATTTGATTTATTGTGGTTAAAGGGGTACATAGAATAAATAAGGTTCAAAAATAGTATTATAATAATTTTAAATTACCCTAACACGTTTCCTAACCTTATTGGATGATACATTTCTGACCATGGGAATCCTTGGGTCGATTTTGTGACTCCATGGAGCCACATGGTAGGGATAATGTCATTTTATATTAAATAATCTAATGTAAAGACAAAAATAATAATAGAAAATATGTTTTAGTAAAAAAATATTTATATGAGTTTATACAATTGATATATTCCAATATAAATAGTCTTTATAAATCTAAAAATATTTCCTACCTCAGGATATTTTATTAATAATTTTTAGACAAAAAATAACTATATTTATATATGACACAATAATGGTACAATATTTTCCTTATTAAAGAAACAATCAAATAAATGATATTATAAATAGTAAAATAAATATAATTTTTATTACATCCACAAATTTAATAGGTGAATATGAAATTTTAGGTTTGATTAAATGTATTTATTTCAAATTAATATTGTTTTTATGACTTAAAAAAATCAATTATTAAATAATGTCAAAATTGACAAAAATGAATTTTTAAAACAAATACAATAATTTTTGTTGATATAATAATCATTAAAATCTAAGGAAACCCTAAATACTAATATAATGATAGGTGTATCATTAATGAACCACTTTGGGTTCTATTAGATGTTTATCGTATGTTTATTAACCATATAATATAAAAATACAAAGAGACATGTTAAATGTTATACTATTTATCAAAGGGTTAAATATAAAAGATATAGTTTATATAGTGACCCAAACCTCTCTAAAACATATTGGTTGAGTGTTTAGACACATTATAACCTTATACTTTAAATAATTAATTTTTAAACCATTATAAATCAAAAAAAATTTTATTATAAAATAATATTTCAATCTTTTCCTAATAACCCTCACCCATCTTTCCAAAAGGGTACATCCCCTTCCCTCAAATTAACAACATAAATCCATTTGGCTCAGCCAAACCCTTCCCAAATATCCTAAAAATTATCTTCCCTTAATCCTAGAGGAAGTCTTTAAGTCATAAAGCCAACATAAGGAGCCATTTTGATCAAATTAAAAGGACGAACCCAATAAAGAGGTAAATATTTCATCACCACTTTCATGTTCTTCTCTCCTTCCACTAACACATTATTTATTGTTTCAATTATAAAATAATAAATCAACTATATTATATATATTTTTATGTTATTATAAAAATGTTACAACCATATTCATTATTCTATCCATCCTATAAATGACAATGTCACCATACGTGCATTTGTACGAATTACTGTCTCCATGTCGTGGTGTAGTTTGTTATACAAATACATCATGATTTTGATGGAAATAATAATGAGTATTAATGATGAAAATAATAAATATAACATTATAATGATTCTGTTTATATGATATACCATCCAATTATATATGATTTTAATATCAAAAGAATTATATTGTCGCTCGTGCGTACGTACGGATTACAGTCTCCATGAAGGTGATGAGATTCATTCCCCAATGTATCCATTCAAGAATAATTTTCATGTGATGATTAAAAATAATTCTTATAGACTTAATATCATTCATAATATGAATAAGATAAATCCATTCCATAAAAATCATTATTTAGGTAAAAAAGCATATAATGGAAAATGAATCAGTTTACACCCAAAACGATGATACTACTGAAATATCATTAACAAAGAAATATTAGAAGATCATATATGATATAATATTAAAGTATATGGTTATTTTATATTTTATTAAATATTATTTAACCATTATACAGGTGTATAACCTACCCTAATCCAAGTAAAAGTACACTGTTAGGGGTTTCTTATCCCACTTTGAAGTCCGTGAGATTTCTATTGTTCACCACGTATTTATTGCACGTTGTGTTTTATATACTGCCATTTTATATATATTATCATGTTTCTCTTTATATTAATATTATTCTTCTAATTATTTTGTTTTTATGAAAATTTTTTCATATGTCTCGATTGATTATAACATGGTAAGGGGTTTTTGTATCACTTCTTATTCATGTAAGATTCAAGCGATATTATCTCTATTTCCTTCTGTGTGGTGTATGTACTACCCATTATTGTATTTTTTCTGTAATATAATATAATTTATGGGTATTTACATCTTCATTGTATTAGAATTCTTTCATGGGGTGTGTGTTTCGTATGTTACTGAATTTGTAAGGAAATTACAAATTTCAATTTCCACTCATTGGGCTTTTCGCATAGATCAGTGATTATTTTACTCAATGATTATATATGGAATTAATATTTATTGTTTGTATAGTAATTTCCACACCCCATTCTATGGATATAATTTTGATACAAAAAATCACTCTTTTGATAAATTCTCAAGTCATCGATATGAGATTAATAAGAGTACTTTAAACACAATATCCATTCATTGAGATAAACATCCAAATCATTGGTGTTGTTTTTACAAGAATATGTGTGAGTGTACTATGATTGATTTAAACTGAAAATAAAATAATATTGAGTGTATTCATATTTTTAAAACATAATTATGTCATTTATTTTTCATTTATATAAGGATACATACTTTATAAGTGATTTCCTCACAACATACACTCCATTGAGTCTTCTTTGTTGTTGTGTGTCAACTCATCTTTGTTTGGTGTATATATTGTACATTGACATAGTATATCATGAATCCATTTATTCTCATGATATTATAATTTTTTCATTACCTAAATTATTAGTATTCAAACGTCTCTCATTTGGTTGGGAACTCTAACTAAAATACCATTTTAAATCTTTTAGATATTTATTCATACAAATATTTCTCATTAATGTACATGTTTTAAAAATGGTTTTTGGTTTTATTTATATGGACATTAATGTTTTAAAATTATTATTACTTTAAAAAGTTTAAAAGTGGTATGGGACACTTTGATTAAAAAAATATTTTAAACAGCTTCATGATAAATAGTGATACTTTTAAATGTTTTTATAAAATAGGATATTTCTCTGAATGATTTTTACTGATCATTTTCAACTATATCAACATCCATTACGGGATATTATTCTAGATCGAGGTTGGTTTTTTAGGATACAAATCTTCCATATAGTATTGAAGGTTTTGTGACATATTTGACTGTGGATGTCTTATCTTTATACCATTAATGGTTTATAGATAAAGTATTGACATTTCATATGCTAGTTTTAATATGATCGTTTATGTTATCTTTCAAAGTTTTCATATGAGGATTGCATTGGACATAGTAAGTGACGGGTGTAGCCCGCTATAGCTCCTCGATGCATCGGTAGGTATTCTGAGACAACTAGACATGGAAATAGCCGAGGCCTTTCCCAATTTTATATATGGTTTCGGCCCAGGCCTAAATCATTTTTAGACGTCTTGGCTGAGGACTTGAAATTTTTTTTCAGAATGTCGGACATTATACATTCCCTCATTATTAAAATAATATTGATGGTTCATATGGTCATTAGACTTGTAGAATACCCTTGATTATGTTTTATTATGGTATTATTTACTTTTCTCATATTCTTACGATAAAATTGTTCATGATTATTATTTTTAATGGAGTATTTTTTCAATTATTCACCATGATTAATATTTATGTTATCTTCTGTTGTATTGCTTACCCTTACTTGGCATTTGATCTCACCACTTTCTTATGATTAATTTTACTAATATTTGAAGGAGTTAGATATGAGTGACTTGTAGGAATAATTTATGAGGCTTGAATGTTTCTAATGGATTAAATTAGTGTTGTTTTTCTTTTCATGATATAATTTTGAACTTATGTATGTATATTGTTTCCAAGACTTCTAAACTAATAAGTCCATAGGGACAAGATTCCTTGCAATAATGAAAATGTATTAAAATAATGTAGCATCCTCTGTGTAACTGGGGTCAGGGCGTTACAAGAATCCACTCATCCACTAAACTGAGTGTGAGGATAGCTAACTAATGTGTGATCGACTACACCCTCCATTGAGAAATTACATCTAGTCCTGAAAAGGATTCCTTCTCACTGGTGAAGGAAAACTTGATCCCATCCTCACGGACAGACTGCACATTGGATAGAAAAATTTAAATCAGATCATAGACCATGGATAACCAGTCCATACACAATACGACATTGTACGACTTTGATGATGCTACTAGGAAATACTAGATAATGGTATCACTTCCTTGAATAATCTCACACGGCTGGAACCAGTGTGAAATTGTTGAATACTCTCCCATAGGAGTTTCTAATCCTAACTATCATGCCAATGGCTCTACCGGAAACTTCGAGCTCTAAACGTGAGCTGTAGAGAAAAAGGGTGACTTGAACCTGTGTCTATAAGTAATACAACAAGTGTAGAATAGTCATAGATTGTACACTGAATAATCTCTCGTGCATTGTGGTCTTATACCTCTGCTTATTGAAGCAAAGCTCATCCTTGTCCTCTTTATCTTTGAGGTCGGGTTGGACCTCCTGGAGGTGGTGGCGGTAGGACCTCAAATCGCAGCTCACCCCCTGCTACCCATCCAGCTAATTTTCCACGTCCAATACCCTGCACACCTCCTCAAATGATTATCTTCTTCTGACGATGTGGTTCCTCGAACATCTTCTTTCCATCCATACAACGGTTTGGGTAGTCATGAGCCATGTGACCCTACCCAACACTATTGTAGAAAAATATGCTCCTCTGCTGAACTCCTTTATCGTGTCATCTCTTCACCTCAGAACCAACTTCCTGAGGTCTTCCACACAAAGGTCTATCCCACTAGGACCTTGGCGTCATCTGTCTACCACCTACAATAGATGTCTTGGCTACCTGTTGTCCAGTGTTGGCTCTCACCGTTTGTTCCTTCTCATCATGGAAGCTCTCTAGAAAATGTTCTCGTTCAAGAATTCCAACCTATGTCAAGATATTGTGTGACACCATCGACACTATGATCTCCCATCGGAGACCCCACTCAATGGTCTAATATCTAAGAATGGGTAATTTACCATGTTGGTGGAATAGCAAGAGAGGTCAGTGAATCTCGCCAAGAAATGGGCTATGGTAAGACTGCCTTACTGTAAATGTAGTGTCTCTTAAATACACATGGAGCCTATTGTATATGGTTTGAACTCCATCGTGAATATGGATCTTCCTTTCCTCGAAGCCCTAAATGCCTCTGCCTCCGGAACTCATACAACATGCTTAGTCGGCATGCACGATTTTCAAGTGGATCTTGTAAAATCTGATGTCCTAAGTGTAGTGGTGTTGATGGTACACCACCTGAAGGTGAAATCTCCGTAAGAGGCCCCTGCAACGATGCCTTAGTGCTCAATGATCTATCATTATGATCTCCATCTGGAATCCCGACGGGTAGTATACATGGATAAATATTGAATGAAATAGGTGTGCCATGGTCAATACGTTATACCTGGTGAGGTGAGTCAAAGAGATCCAAAATAAAAAAACATTTTTAAAACACAGGCAACATGTTCTTTCATGTACCAAGTCAGAAAACATAATTTAGGGTTCTTATGTATGGATATGTTGGTCACCGCACCAATACTAGAGTCCCTAAACGGATACCCAAACTCATGAAACTTATCACTATTGCTTTATTAAAAACATAGACACTTAGATATTCTAGTATAACCGACCCCCTAATTCCACTTTTTCATGACCCATCCCCTGGGGCTCATTCCGTGACTACACTAAGACTGCCATCCATAGGTCAGGGGCTGGATAATAGAACCAGAAAAGGGTATGCCTAAAAGGGCATGAAATTTCTTCAATAACTGAACACACACCAATAGGGCACACTGCAAAGAAGTATAACACAAGTGAAGTTGAGAGGTACAAACACAACCCAAAAGCTCAACTTACTGTAAATGTAAGTAATGAATGTACAAGGGGCCATAAAACCAGACCAACAGAAATGAATGTACAGGTAAAAGCGTAAAACATCATCTGAGTTCACCCATCCTGGATCGTACCTAAAGGGTAGGTATATCTCATCTCCGTGGGTCTCCACATCAACATATCACCATTGTACACCATCATGCCTTGGCTCCTAGTGTCACGACCCGTCCTCGGGGCCCGTGCCGTGACTACCCCAAGCCCGCCTTCCATAGGCCAGGGGCTGGCGACTAGCACCAAGGCGTAAAATCCCAGTAAACAGGGAAGGCATTGCCTTTATAAGTAACAACCACACAGAGTCAGCAAGCGGAAAGTAAAGTGCAGAAAGTAAAGGGGGCCGGAAATACAAGCCCAACTGTAAAGTACAACTGAAAAGTAAAGTACAGCAACTGAAGAAAAGACGGCGGCCTCGTGTCGTCCACTGGCAATCCCACCTGAAGGGTGGGTACAGATAGCCTCCAGGCTCCTCGGGTCCCACGTCCGCTCCGAGCACGTCCCGCCCAGTGGTCCACCTCCAGGTACCGTCCTGCTCCACGCCCCAACCGTGATCAACGCTGTCCGTCGTCTGCAACCAACACAACAAGGTGCGGGCATAGCCCGTGCAGGGGTGAGTACAAGCTACTCAGTAAGGACCCCAGGACCCCCGAAGGTCTCCCGAAATCCACAAAGGATATAGCACAAAAGAACGATGCAATCACGAAGTAACATCTGACTCGACTTAGGTATATGCCCATACATATACCTAAGTCCCCAATTCTAGCTCTGCTCACGAGCTCAAGAACAACTCAATCCACAAAGGAAAGCAAGACTCAAATCCATAAGGAGAGTAAACGGTAAATCCACAAAGGATAGTTCAACACAATCCACAAAGGAGAGTAACATACGATTCAGCTCAACCAGGTATACTTTTCAGATGACGTCAAAGATGATCACTGATCCATCTAAGTCGTCGGACCCACGAAGGATCGATAGGTACTAACCCCCGCAGAAGACCCACACAGGATCGGGCTCACACAGAACCTGTAGGCAGTGGCTCACACAGAACCGGTAGTAAGGACCCACACAGGATCGGGCTCACACAGAACCTGTAGGCAGAGGCTCACACAGAACCGGTAGCATTGATCCACGTAGGATCGCTGAGTGCAGTAGTCGACGCAGTCCACTGAGGATCTCTGCACAGTCGTCGCCGCAGTCCACGAAGGATCTCTGCTCTGCCGTCGTCGCAGTCCACGGAGGATCTCTACTCTGCCGTCGTCGCAGTCCACGGAGGATCTCTGCTCTGTCGTCGAAGTCACAGCCAGCGCTAGGGTTCCCGCACATAGCGAGCTCGTTTAGGAGGGTCCGCTCCATGAGCCGAGAGGATGATACATCAACTGACACGTAGTCCGAAGTTGATGTATCCAAAAGTTCTGTATCGACAACAGGATCTCAACGCAACAGACGGCGCGTCAATCGGACGCCCGGTCTGAGAGTTATTGACATTTTCGTCCCAGGGGCCCGGTTGGTTTTTAGGGCAAAACCAACCCGACCGTACTCCGCCTGTATCCGATCCTCGGGCGGAGTATGCCAAAAGTTCCGTCTCACTTAGAGGAATCTACCACAGCTGACGGTACGTCGATCGGACGTCCGTAGCTCACGTTATGAGCGTTTCCGCTCCGAGGGCCCGGTTGGTTTCGTGTACGAACCAACCCGGCCGAACCCAAAGTCTTCCGAAACCTTGAGTATAATATACCGAAACGACCGTCTCGATCCAAGGATCGCGTAGCCGCTGACGGTTCGTCAATCGGAGGTCCCAGGCCCATGATATGGGCGAAAGACCGAAGAGGGCCCGAAACGGGGGTTCTGGGCCCGGGGCGACCCGGCCCGAACCCCCCCTGGGGTCGGCCGAACCGGGTCAGCCCGAACCGGGCCGGCCCGAACCGGCTCGGCCGGGTCCGGTTCGGCTTGGGCGCGGCCCGGCCGACCGGACCGGCCGGCTCGGCTTCGGCCGAGCGGACGAACAGGCCGCCGCCGCGGGTTTGACCCGCGGCATTTGAAGAAACGCGGCCCCCGCGGGGGGCCGCCTGTCACGCGGACGCGGCCGGGCCGCCGCGTCCGTTCCCGGTTCCGCGCGGCCGCGGAACCGGCCGCCACCGCCGCGGCTTCAGCCGCGGCGGAAGATCTCCACGGCGGCGCGCTGGGCGCCGCCGCCTCCTGTCGCCGGCGCCGCCGCGCCGGCGACCCGCGCCGCCGCTGCCTTCCGCGGGCCGCCGGAGATGCTCCGGTGGCCCGTTTTGCCTCCCGTCTGCGCCGATGCCTCTCCCGGATGCCGACCTTCGCTGCGGAATCAACGGATCGCCCCTGCCGCGCGGTTTGTCGTCGTCCGTCATATCCGCACAACAAAAGGGATCGGCGGAGGGTTGTCGGGTCTTGTTCGTTAGACCCGCACCCTCCGCGTTAGCCATAATCAACGGGAGAAAAGAAAAAGGATGATCAACACATGATCCAACAATTTTATTTAAAGATAAAATTGTTCGTTTGAAACCGACTTTTTAAATTTTCAAGAACGTTCACGAGAAAATTTAAAAAGGGGTAACTTTTCCAAAATAAATCCCTACCTCGAAGTCGTCGTCGGACGAGAGGTCGTCGCGGAATCGCTCGTCGCGGAAGAAGGAGATCGTCGCGTCGTCGCGGTATCCGGCGTCGCGTCGCCAATCTCCGGATCAAGAACAAACAGATTTAATTAATTAAATCCGTTGTTGTTGAAATTAAGAAGGGAGAATTTAGAAGTTTCGATTCTCACCTTTAACCGCCGATCGCAGGTTCGCCGCGGAAGAAGAGGCACCGAAGAAGAAGAAGAAGAAGGTCGCGGAAAAGCTGTTGACGTCGCGGATCGTGCGTCGTCGGATTCCGGTTCCGGCGTTCTTCGCGTTCTTCGCGTTCTTCGCGTTCTTCGCGTTCTTCGCGGAGAGGGTGGAGGCTCAGAGGAATTGCACAACGATAGCAATCCTCCAAATAGACAAGTTGTCTATTTTATTATTTTGCCAACAAACGTAAAACGCGTAAGTAATGACCCATTTAATTCGTTGAATTAATTCAACGAGCGAAACAGCACATTTAATTCACGAAAGAAACAACCCATTTAAATGGTCTGTTAAGAATTAAAGAAACGCGTCGGTTGACTTTTCAGTTTCTTTGACGGGTTTTCGCGGGTGCGTTACTTAGCGAAAGAAACGGCGGGGCTCGCGCGGGCCCCACCTCACAAATATCCTATCAAGGGGGTAGGATATTTCTGGATAGCATCCTATCCAGTTCAACACAGTTCAAGCCGCCTTTAAGTGGCTTCAAGTGGCTTCCAAGCAGCTTAAGTGAAATAAAATAAAGTTGTCGCACAAATTTATTTTATTTCTTACTTAAAGCCACAAAATTTAAAAACCACGTCTGAGCAAACGCAACTCCGGAAGAGGCGTTTCTAAGCAAATACCGGCGCTGCGATTTCATCGGTGCCCTCAGAATTTGATTCCGGGCACCGGTTCAAAAGATAGAAAAACCCGCTCGTCCGTTCACTGAACGTACCCGAGCCAAACTTCGGAAATTGATTCCGGGCACACCGGGCCTCGGAATCAGGTGCCGTCTGAAGCTGCGCTCTTGTAAAATTCCAAAGAATATTAAGAAAAAAATTTCCTTGAAATTTGCGGGTCTTTACATTACTCCCACCTCAGGGCTTTACGTCCCCGTAAAGATACATCAAAAACTAGGGGAACAAATGGGGGTACTGAGCACGCATCTGAGCCTCCCGCTCCCATGTGCTCTCCTGGAGGTTCCCGTGCTGCCATCTGATGCGCACAAGAGGAATCGACCGCCCATGTAGGACCCGCTCCTGTCGATCCTCGATCTCTACTGGGACCTCCGCAAAAGTCGCCCCATCATCCACGTCCAGCTCCCCAAAGTCGATGATGTGCGTCGGGTCGTGCACGTATCTCCTCAGCTGAGACACGTGGAAGACGTCGTGCACCCGGTGCAACTGAGGTGGTAGAGCCAGGCGATAAGCCACCTCTCCTATCCTGCTGAGGACCTGGAAAGGCCCGATGAAGCGTGGAGACAACTTGCCGCCTCGGCCAAATCTCTGTAAACCACGTCGAGGTGAGACACGCAAAAAGACGTGGTCGCCATCCTCGAACTCTAGTGGCCTCCGCCTCCTGTCAGCATATGACTTCTGCTGGCTCTGAGCTGTCCTCATCCTCTCCTGGATGATCTGGACCTTCTCTGTCGTGGCTCGGACCATCTCTGGTCCCACGAGTGCTGACTCCCCAGGGTCTGTCCAGCACAACGGTGATCTGCAGGGTCTGCCGTACAACGCCTCGTATGGTGCCATCCCGATGGTGGAGTGGTAGCTGTTGTTGTACGCGAACTCCACCAAGGGTAGGTAGTCCTCCCAGCTGCGACCAAAGTCGAGAACACATGCACGGAGCATGTCCTCGAGTGTCTGTATGGTCCTCTCCGTCTGACCATCCGTCTGAGGGTGGAAGGCTGTGCTCAGATGGAGCCGCGTCCCGAACGCCTCCTGCAACCCCTTCCAAAGCCGAGAAGTGAAACGAGCATCTCGATCGGAGACGATAGACGATGGCACACCGTGAAGCCGTACGATCTCCTGGACGTAAAGACGTCCCAAGCTCTCCACTGAGCCCTGCTCTCTGATAGGTAAGAAGTGTGCCGACTTGGTGAGTCGGTCGACAATCACCCAAATGGAGTCGTGACCTCTGGAAGTGCGTGGAAGTCCAGTCACGAAGTCCATAGATATGCCATCCCACTTCCACTCCGGGACCTCCAAGGGCTGTACCAAGCCTGCTGGTACCTGATGCTCTGCCTTCACCTGCTGGCAGGTGAGGCATCGCGAAACGAACTCTGCCACAGCTTTCTTCATGCCCGGCCACCAGTGCTGTCGCCTGAGATCCTGGTACATCTTCGCCACTCCAGGATGTACCGCCAAGGGAGAAGTGTGAAACTCTCTCAGCACCTCCTCTCGCAAAGCGACTGGTACGAAGGTACGTCCTCTGAAAAGGATGACGTGCTCTGCTCCAAGGGTGAAGCCATCAGGCGCCTGACCTGAGGATATAAGTGCACGCCGGGTCTCACAGTCAGCGTCCCCACGCTGAGCCTCTCTGACCCGCTGTAGAAGTGGAGGAGAGACTGTGAGAGACTGAAGAAAGGCTGCTCCGTCTCTATCCACGAAGGATATCTGTAAGGAGGCCAGCTGCTCTGTCGCCTCCTCAAGTAGCTGAATGCCCGTCCTCCTGCTGAGGGCATCGGCTACCACGTTCCCCTTCCCAGGAGTATAGACTATCTCAAAGTCATAGTCCTGGAGGAACTCAAGCCATCTCCGCTGTCTCAGGTTCAGGTCCTTCTGAGAGAAGATATACCTGAGACTCTGGTGGTCTGAAAAGACTGTGAAGCGCTCGCCCATCAGATAGTGCCGCCAAGTCTTCAGAGCGAAGACCACTGCTGCCAACTCCAGGTCATGAGTGACGTAGTTCTGCTCATGCGACCTCAACTGACGTGATCCGTAGGCGATCACAGCCCGCTCCTGCATCAGGACGCACCCGAGTCCAGTCCCTGACGCATCGCAGTAAACTACGTATCCAACTCCCTCCTCAGGCAACCTCAAGATAGGTGCGCTGGTCAACCTCTGCCTCAGCTCCTGGAAGCTCTGCTGACATCTGTCTGACCACACGAAGGGTTTCCCCTTCTTCGTCAACGCTGAGAGTGGTGCCGCAACTCTGGAGAAGTCCGGCACAAATCTCCGATAGTATCCGGCTAGGCCCAAGAAGCTCCGCACCTCCGTCACGCTCTTGGGTGGCTCCCAAGCTAGCACTGCCTCGATCTTCGCGGGGTCCACTGCAACTCCCTCCTCAGAAATGACGTGCCCCAAGAAATGGACCTCACGTAACCAGAACTGGCACTTTGAGAGCTTGCCATAAAGCTGGTGCTCTCGGAGTGCGTCTAGCACAACTCGCAGGTGGTAGGCATGCTCCTCCTCAGTCGTCGAGTATACCAAAATGTCGTCAATGAAGACCACGACAAATCGGTCGAGGTATGGCTGGAAGATCCTGTTCATGAGGCTCATGAACACTGCTGGAGCATTGGTTACGCCGAACGGCATAACCAAGAACTCATAATGGCCATACCGACACCTGAAGGCCGTCTTCTGCACGTCCTCGTCTCGAACTCTGAGCTGATGATAGCCTGACCGGAGGTCTATCTTCGAGAACCACCGTGCTCCCTTGAGCTGATCGAAGAGGTCATCAATCCGTGGCAGCGGATACTTGTTCCTCACTGTCACCTGGTTCAGGCGACGATAGTCGACACACAGTCGCAAGCTCCCGTCCGCCTTCTTGGCGAACAATATCGGGGAAGCCCAGGGTGAAACACTGGGTCGGATAAACCCCTTGCTCTGCAAGTCCTCCAACTGTACCCGCAGCTCTCGAAGCTCGGCGGGGGCCATCCGATATGCTGGAGTAGATATCGGGGCTGTCCCGGGGTACAAGTCGATGTAAAAGTCTACCTCTCTACGAGGAGGTAGCCCTGGAACGTCGTCGGGAAAGACGTCCACGTACTGGTCCACCACTGCAGGAAAAGCCGGACTCCGCACGTCCACTGCTCCCAGGATGAGGCTAGCCAACTGATGAGAGATAGGCTGCACTCTCCTCCGCGGAAGTCCATCCTGTGCTGCAAAGGTTCCCTTCTCGCCGGTGAAGGTAAACCTGCTCCCGTCGGTGCGAACACATCGCACCTTGCGCCTAAAACAGTCGATCTGGGCATGAACCGTGGACAGCCAATCCATGCCCAAGATGACGTCGTAAGGCCTCGACGCCGCTACAAGGAGATCCCAGCCGAAGCTCTCGCCTCCTAGAGTAAGCTCACACTGCCGGCACCAGTGCGTAATCGTCGAGTCTGCTCCCGTATGAGTCTCTAGCCGTAAGGATCGAGCCAACGGCTCAGTCGGAATCTCCGAGCTCCGAACAAGGGCAGAGGCTATGAAAGAGTGACTCGCTCCTGTGTCTATAAGCACTGAAGCAAGGGTGGAATAGACACAGATCGTACCTCGAATCATCTCTGGCAAGTCGGGGTCGTAGGCCTCCACTGCCTGGAGCTGGGCCTGTCTCTGCCCGCCAGCTCCCTGTGGTCGAGGTGGCCCTCCTGGTGGTGGTGGGGGTAGAGCCTGGAAGCGTCGCCCACCACCCGCTGCTCGGCCAGCTCCTCTGCCTCGTCCGCCTCCTCCCTGCGGACTGCCACGGTCGACCCTCTGCCTCTGCCTGGGTGGCCCCTCCACCGTCTGCTGCTCCTCTGGTCGGCAAGTTGGGCAGTCACGAGCCATGTGACCCTGCCCGCCGCAGGTGTAGCACAGCCTGCCTCTCGGAAGGCTGGCACTCCGCTGTGTGCCCTGCACTGCTGAGCCAGTGTCCCGGGGTCGCCTGCCGGAAGGTCTGGTCCGCCTGGAGCCCTGGGTCATCCGTCGGCTACCCGCTGCCGAAGACTCAGCTACCTGCCGCCCTGCGCTAGGTCTCGCCACTGAAGAAGGCTCTGCCAGGAAGCTCTCGATCAGGAGGGCTCGCTCCAGCACTCCCGCCTGGGTCGGAATGCTGAGGGAGATCAGCGACGCCCGAATCTCCTGTCGCAAGCCCTGCTCGAAGGTCCGGGCCCGGAAGAAGGGGTCCCGTACCATGTCGGTCGAGTAGCGAGATAGGTCCGTGAACCTCGCCGCGTACTGAGCGACCGTCATGCTACCCTGGCGCAGCTGGAGAAGCTCCTGGATGCGCACCGCTCGGAGGGTGGCCGGGACGAACTCAGAGCGGAAGAGGCTCTCGAAGTCCGCCCAGAGCAGGGATGCCTCATCGTGAACCTGGAGCATCAGGCTCCACCATCGTCCTGCCGCCGCCTGCAGGAGGCTCGCTGCGAGAATCACCATGAGATCCGCTGGTGTCCTCACTAGCCGAAAGATCCGTACCACCGCCTCTAGCCAGTCCTCGGCGGCCTGGGGGTCCGCCTCACCGCGAAACCTGGGCGGTCGCTGGCCCTGAAACTCGTGCAGTGCCCTGAGGCGACGTGCATCGTCAGCGTCTGGTACTGGCAGCATCGGTGGCTCGGCGGGTAAAGCTACCGCTGGTGCCACTGCTGGCAAAGGGCCCTGCACCGAGGCCTCGTCGCTCGGTGGGCTTCCGTCGTGCCCTACACTCGGAACCCTAGCTGGCTGTCGTCGCGGGGCCATCCTGAAAAGGAGAACAAGAGCACCACAGTCAGAACAGTATACCTGGTGAGCTGGCACAAGTAATCACAAGGAAAACTTGAGACTTTCATAAAGCAGATCAGTATACCCGGTGAGCTGACACAAGTAATCACAAAGAAAACTTGAAACACAAACGCAATCAATGTTTTCATGCATTAAGTCGGAAATCAGGAGTCAGGGTCCTGGTGTACGGATACGTCGGCCGCCGCACCAACACTGGGCTCCCTGAACTGATAACCACACTCAATACACTAAACACTATTGCTTCACATAGAAAGAAAGGACGATCAGAGTTTGCGGTAGAACCGACCACCTCTGATACCAATTTGTCACGACCCGTCCTCGGGGCCCGTGCCGTGACTACCCCAAGCCCGCCTTCCATAGGCCAGAGGCTGGCGACTAGCACCAAGGCGTAAAATCCCAGTAAACAGGGAAGGCATTGCCTTTATAAGTAACAACCACACAGAGTCAGCAAGCGGAAAGTAAAGTGCAGAAAGTAAAGGGGGCCGGAAATACAAGCCCAACTGTAAAGTACAACTGAAAAGTAAAGTACAGCAACTGAAGAAAAGACGGCGGCCTCGTGTCGTCCACTGGCAATCCCACCTGAAGGGTGGGTACAGATAGCCTCCAGGCTCCTCGGGTCCCACGTCCGCTCCGAGCACGTCCCGCCCAGTGGTCCACCTCCAGGTACCGTCCTGCTCCACGCCCCAACCGTGATCAACGCTGTCCGTCGTCTGCAACCAACACAACAAGGTGCGGGCATAGCCCGTGCAGGGGTGAGTACAAGCTACTCAGTAAGGACCCCGAGACCCCCGAAGGTCTCCCGAAATCCACAAAGGATATAGCACAAAAGAAAGATGCAATCACGAAGTAACATCTGACTCGACTTAGGTATATGCCCATACATATACCTAAGTCCCCAATTCTAGCTCTGCTCACGAGCTCAAGAACAACTCAATCCACAAAGTAAAGCAAGACTCAAATCCATAAGGAGAGTAAACGGTAAATCCACAAAGGATAGTTCAACACAATCCACAAAGGAGAGTAACATACGATTCAGCTCAACCAGGTATACTTTTCAGATGACGTCAAAGATGATCACTGATCCATCTAAGTCGTCGGACCCACGAAGGATCGATAGGTACTAACCCCCGCAGAAGACCCACACAGGATCGGGCTCACACAGAACCTGTAGGCAGTGGCTCACACAGAACCGGTAGTAAGGACCCACACAGGATCGGGCTCACACAGAACCTGTAGGCAGAGGCTCACACAGAACCGGTAGCATTGATCCACGTAGGATCGCTGAGTGCAGTAGTCGACGCAGTCCACTGAGGATCTCTGCACAGTCGTCGCCGCAGTCCACGAAGGATCTCTGCTCTGCCATCGTCGCAGTCCACGGAGGATCTCTGCTCTGCCGTCGTCGCAGTCCACGGAGGATCTCTGCTCTGTCGTCGAAGTCACAGCCAGTGCTAGGGTTCCCGCACATAGCGAGCTCGTTTAGGAGGGTCCGCTCCATGAGCCGAGAGGCTGATACATCAACTGACACGTAGTCCGAAGTTGATGTATCCAAAAGTTCCGTATCGACAACAGGATCTCAACGCAACAGACGGCGCGTCAATCGGACGCCCGGTCTGAGAGTTATTGACATTTTCGTCCCAGGGGCCCGGTTGGTTTTTAGGGCAAAACCAACCCGACCGTACTCCGCCTGTATCCGATCCTCGGGCGGAGTATGCCAAAAGTTCCGTCTCACTTAGAGGAATCTACCACAGCTGACGGTACGTCGATCGGACGTCCGTAGCTCACGTTATGAGCGATTCCGCTCCGAGGGCCCGGTTGGTTTCGTGTACGATCCAACCCGGCCGAACCAAAAGTCTTCCGAAACCTTGAATATAATATACCGAAACGACCGTCTCGATCCAAGGATCGCGTAGCCGCTGACGGTTCGTCAATCGGAGGTCCCAGGCCCAAGATATGGGCGAAAGACCGAAGAGGGCCCGAAACGGGGGTTCTGGGCCCGGGGCGACCCGGTCCGAACCCCCCCTGGGGTCGGCCGAACCGGGTCGGCCCGAACCGGGCCGGCCCGAACCGGCTCGGCCGGGTCCGGTTCAGCCTGGGCGCGGCCCGGCCGACCGGACCGGCCGGCTCGGCTTCGGCCGAGCGGCCGAACAGGCCGCCGCCGCGGGTTTGACCCGCGGCATTTGAAGAAACGCGGCCCCCGCGGGGGGCCGCCTGTCACGCGGACGCGGCCGGGCCGCCGCGTCCGTTCCCGGTTCCGCGCGGCCGCGGAACCGGCCGCCACCGCCGCGGCCTCAGCCGCGGCGGAAGATCTCCACGGCGGCGCGCCGGGCGCCGCCGCCTCCGGTCGCCGGCGCCGCCGCGCCGGCGACCCGCGCCGCCGCTGCCTTCCGCGGGCCGCCGGAGATGCTCCGGTGGCCCGTTTTGCCTCCCGTCTGCGCCGATGCCTCTCCCGGATGCCGACCTTCGCTGCGGAATCAACGGATCGCCCCTGCCGCGCGGTTTGTCGTCGTCCGTCATATCCGCACAACAAAAGGGATCGGCGGAGGGTTGTCGGGTCTTGTTCGTTAGACCCGCACCCTCCGCGTTAGCCATAATCAACGGGAGAAAAGAAAAAGATGATCAACACATGATCCAACAATTTTATTTAAAGATAAAACTGTTCGTTTGAAACCGACTTTTTAAATTTTCCAGAACGTTCACGAGAAAATTTAAAAAGGGGTAACTTTTCCAAAATAAATCCCTACCTCGAAGTCGTCGTCGGACGAGAGGTCGTCGCGGAATCGCTCGTCGCGGAAGAAGGAGATCGTCGCGTCGTCGCGGTATCCGGCGTCGCGTCGCCAATCTCCGGATCAAGAACAAACAGATTTAATTAATTAAATCCGTTGTTGTTGAAATTAAGAAGGGAGAATTTAGAAGTTTCGATTCTCACCTTTAACCGCCGATCGCAGGTTCGCCGCGGAAGAAGAGGCACCGAAGAAGAAGAAGAAGAAGGTCGCGGAAAAGCTGTTGACGTCGCGGATCGTGCGTCGTCGGATTCCGGTTCCGGCGTTCTTCGCGTTCTTCTCATTCTTCGCGTTCTTCGCGTTCTTCGCGGAGAGGGTGGAGGCTCAGAGGAATTGCACAACGATAGCAATCCTCCAAATAGACAAGTTGTCTATTTTATTATTTTGCCAACAAACGTAAAACGCGTAAGTAACGACCCATTTAATTCGTTGAATTAATTCAACGAGCGAAACAACACATTTAATTCACGAAAGAAACAGCCCATTTAAATGGTCTGTTAAGAATTAAATAAACGCGTCGGTTGACTTTTCAGTTTCTTTGACGGGTTTTCGCGGGTGCGTTACTTAGCGAAAGAAACGGCGGGGCTCGCGCGGGCCCCACCTCACAAATATCCTATCAAGGGGGTAGGATATTTCTGGATAGCATCCTATCCAGTTCAACACAGTTCAAGCCGCCTTTAAGTGGCTTCAAGTGGCTTCCAAGCAGCTTAAGTGAAATAAAATAAAGTTGTCGCACAAATTTATTTTATTTCTGACTTAAAGCCGCAAAATTTAAAAACCACGTCTGAGCAAACGCAACTCCGGAAGAGGCGTTTCTAAGCAAATACCGGCGCTGCGATTTCAACGGTGCCCTCAGAATTTGATTCCGGGCACCGGTTCAAAAGATAGAAAAACCCGCTCGTCCGTTCACTGAACGTACCCGAGCCAAACTTCGGAAATTGATTCCGGGCACACCGGGCCTCGGAATCAGGTGCCGTCTGAAGCTGCGCTCTTGTAAAATTCCAAAGAAAATTAAGAAAAAAATTTCCTTGAAATTTGTGGGTCTTTACACCTAGAGTCTCAGTCAAGGATGCTCGTCATCTGCACAAGTCTCAATGACGTACATGAAATTCCCGTGCAGGGGTGGTTATAAAAATACTCAGTAGGGACCCCAAGACCCCAATGGTCTCTCAGAATTCCACAATGGGATAACCACGAAGAGTGATCTCAATCCCAAAGCACAAAGAAAACGTAAATAAACACCAGGTAAAACATAAATACATAAGTAAAAATGAATAATTGCAATGCTATAAAATCATATTCTATCTAGAGGATCTACTGCTCCCCCACACAGGATCGATAGATGCAGACCCACACATGATCGATATATTCTACCACACATAGGATGGATTGTCGCTGACTCACACTGGATAGTTGAGCGCTGATACACATAAAATCAAGTTGTACAGACCAACACAGGATCACTGAGCATTGAACCACACATGAACAATATGTATTGACCCACAATGTATGATTATTCATTCATCATGTCATAGCTATCCACTGGATTCATGCACTTAGCATGCTTGATTCTAGGAGTATACACTCCTCATGCCATCAGTCATACATAAACCACCACAAAATCACTTAAAGAAGTAACCCAATGAACTCTCATGTCATAAGGGTTCCAACGCATTAGACAACGTGTCAATAGGATGACCAGTCTATATGTTATAGGCATTTTATTGTCGGGATCCTGGTTAGATTCGAGTCTAATCCATCTGAGACATACTCTAATATTCTCCAGAACTCAATTAGAGAATCCCAAAAGGATCACCTCGCAGTAGGTGCTCTAGATCTATAGACAGTTATTGAAATGGATGTGCAGTTTAAAAGATATAGCTATTTAATGGAAACTGGGCCATTAAGGGGTCTGGGTCTGGTACGGCCTAGTCGAGACAGCCTGATCGAATAAAACTAACCTGACCTTAATCGATGGTCCTAGTACGAAGGGGTTGGGTAGGTCCCGATTTCGCTAGGTCCTGTTAGGCTCATTGGGCCCTGAGTTCAGGCTTCCCCACCATGCATGGTGCGACCCTGGGCCACTGAACCACCCGACACACTGGCTCGCATGGGGGTCTTCTCCCCTCCCATATTGTTAAGCCGTTCGTGGCCTTCAATTAGTGGATCTAGTTGTAACAACTCCTCCTGACCAGTCCACGTTGACCAGTCATCTGTGGGACATGTGGGGCATGGTCCTCCATCCATTACTGTGCGCTGACGTCTTCGACGAGGCCGGCATAGGCCGACCGCCCCTCTCTGTCGTGGCACCTTTGGGAACAATCATCCCTTCCCCCATAGTGGGAGCCAACCACTGCCTCATCCGGTCATTGGCATCTCCGCGCCAGCGGAGCTTCGACGAGACATCAGTGAAACTCTTGTGGTCTGATTTTCTTCTCGTCTATTCCTACGGCCCTCTCAGGAATGTTCCTTGACTGAGTGGCCCTTGGAATCACATTTTCACAATATTTTTTAGTCTCCCATGAAGAATGAAACCTATACCGAGATTGGAGGAGGGTCTGGACCTTATTCATTTGGAATGTACCCTCTGCGTTAGCATTATGACCTGAGAAGAAATTAAAGAATGAAAACTCTTATTTGAACTACAAAACCCCCAACCTGGAATATAATGGTGATGATGTGGATGACGAAGACAGGTTCGTGTTCGATGCATGTTCAGTGGTGTTCTCTGAACTCTGGATTAAATCCTCAAAGGCATCGAAGTTAATTTCTATGTTTTTGGAGGACGTCGCCGATAGTTTTTCGAATGTTCCTCTAATGAGACCCCAAAACTCATGCCCATGATTAGATTAAATAGAAGGAATAGAGGTTTAACTCACCAAACAATTATTGTGTTCCACTAATGAATTTAATTAATGAAATGATTAATCTCTCATGAGTGTGGTTACATAACCATGTGTGATCGGCCATTAAATGATCTGACAACCGAGATGTCCCGTCACTATAGCTCATCAGTTACAAAGAAAGAAATAAAATAACCGATTGAGATAATTTTTTTGGCAGTGTCCAAAAATTAATTTTTTTCCGACCCTTTCCAGACGAACTTATTCTTCTCTTTAACACATCCTTGAACTGCAAATTCAATGGTTCCCTCATATTTTTAATCTATTCAAATGTTCGAAAAATGATATCGCTGCTCGAACGTTTACTAAACGTACCTTACCAAAATATCAAAATTCATTTCTTGGCCCTCTATGATTCGGAATCATGTTCCTTCATTTTTTGTAGAATCATAATAATTCCATTTAATTAAAATATTACATGGAATATCTAGGACATTACAGTAACAAATCTTCTATTTTGGATGTAGTCTACTAGATACATAAATGAAATTACCATTTTTCTATGGATTGAAGGGCATGAAGGTATATGATAAATGAGATATCAATTATGATGATTATTTTTTTAATATAAAATTTCAATATTAAATCAATCATCATAAGTATCCGTGTGATGAAATGATAGAAAATGAATTATATCAATTTTTTAGGCGATAGTCCACCACCCACAAGAAATATGGTGTGGATTCCCATTTAAAGGATGAGAAGATGGATATATGTTAATCTATTGAGTTAATAACATATTATTATATATAATATAATTTTTTATTATATTGTAATTTTTAAGACAAAATTAAATGTTGAAATCAAACAATTAAAATTATTGATTTTGTTAAAGATGTTGGATGTCACTTAAAGGAACCTACATTGGATATATTAATAATGACACTAAATGTGGTCTTTTGTGAGGAAAAAATATCTACAATATGGATAATGATGTTCAAGAAATATGTGCAATTTTTTTTTCAACAGAAATGTCGTTATAGTTTTGATGAATTTATTGGAGGGGGTACCCTTTTTTATTTTTTAGGAGTGGAATTTTTTTAATGGCACAAAAATTTTGAATAATGGGATGTTAGTCTTAATAAAAGGGCTAATAATTGAAAAATAAATATTTTTGGGATTTATAAGGGTCAGATATGTCACCACCAAAAAACTAAATAAGTTTTAATTATATTATAACATTTACATATAATGTTACACACTCATACCATTTTTATGTTTTCACCAAGGAAACTACATTTCATCTTTTTTTTCTATTTAAATTGATCAAAAATTAAAAAGATCATGTGATATTAATTATGGTGTCTAAAAAAAATGGAATCCATTATACCACGTTAACTTCAATTACATTGTTTATTTTAATTTAATATAACACCCCAAATGTGGGGAAAATCAGTCACCAAAAAATTTATCACTAGGATAAAATTATTTTACTCTAACTCTAGGAATATTATTATTAATTATTATAATAAAAATTATTAATGGTATATTTATAATATATTATACTCATTTAAATAATTTCTTGTTATTTTTTATTTTAATTAAGTAAAATTGAAAATTTTTTATCACATTTTAATAGTTTTCTATAAAATAAAATTTCAATAGTAAGAATAAAATTACACTAAATGCATTATAAATATGTTTTAATTGTATTTAATTAGATGGAATATTACTAAATATTACTTATGATAATATTTAATATAATTAATAAAACTGTGTTACATTTAATTTATCTATTTATTGAAATTAATGTTTTACCAAAAATTATTTTATTAAATATTCACCAAATGAATAATTTTTTTGAAAAAACAAAAAATTTCACAATTTACTAATATTAAAATCCTAATTTCACATTTTATTTTCATTAATGAAATAAAATTGTTAAAATATAAAAAATATATTTAAAATGTTTTCTCAGACTAGTAACAAATACTATTTTTCATGATTTATTTTATGTATAAAATGTCATTACTGAAATCTCTGTACATATTTGTTATCAATTAATATGAAAATTTATATTATTTAAAACCATTGGATATAATTTGGATAATAAGTTTATTCATAATCATAGCATCAATTTTAAGAGAAATTTAATTAAAGAATTTGTTAAATATTAGTATTTTAATTATATATCATGGCTATCTTAATCTTAGTGTTACCTATTATGTTCACTATTGAACATAATTTTTATTATCATATCTGGGGTGTAAATTAATTTTCATTCTTGTTAAAATTTTCTTATGTTTTAATATAATTTTATTTTATTTTAAATTTTTTTAATATATTTAATGGATCACAACTTATATTTGGTTATAGGTGGATCTATAATTAAAAATATAAAAAATGTAGAACATAATTTTTCATAATTATTGATAAAATTTAAAAGAATGATAATATTTTGTTATGAAATGGTGAGTTAACATATAATAGTTCCCCATTATATATTTTATAGGGTGGGTATACTAGTCATAAGATGAATATCAACCCATGTTCTCAATGTAAAATTCTCATTAAATTATGTCTATAACCTTATTACTGATGATTTTCATTTTTTTTAAAATATATAGTAATAGTACAATTTTATTCTTAATTTCAATTTGACTAAATATTAAACATGATTAATATTTGTAATGTAATTGAATTTTTCCACACAAAATTTATTTAAATTATTTACTTCGATCCGAGTTTATCTTTGTGATAATATTAAAGTTGGAATGTTACATTATTATTAAAAGGATAAAATAATAAATTGTAACTCCAAATAGAGTAATTTTGGGAAATGGAATTTACATTGACTATTAATTTTTTTTTTCATTAATATAATATTTTACTAATTTTTATTTGATTCTAAGGATTTCAATATTAATTATGATAATTTTATGATAGTATTAAAATATGGATTATATTTTTTGTTTTATTTTACAAAGATACATCTTTGATTAATATTTTTTGGAAGGAGACATGTTTTAAGGATGGAATCTATTTCAATAGATACTTGTTGAAGGGTCGACGATCTATAGTTTTTACCAAAAAGTTTTTTTATGAGAGGAATAATTCATTGGATTTCTATACAGTTATAAAGATATATACTATTTGAACATCATTTATAATTTTTAGGTAAATGTACAATTATTTTCATAATGACATTATTAAAATTATTACATGATTTACAAAATTGAGTTGATCAAAATACTTTGCATTAATTATTTAAAATCCCGAGAGAACATAGAATTCATAAAATGTCTCTCTAGATTTAAATTATAGAAACCATATAATCACTAATAATGATTGAAATATGTTATGAAATTTCTCTCAAAAAATAGGGTTTTGTTTATTTCCACGAATATGTTGATATATAATAAATTATCACGAGAAAATGTTTACCAACATATATGTTCTGGTTTGAAAAATACTATGGGACTAATTTAGAATTAATCTAATTAAACACATATATTATATATGAGTGATAATTTTTTTTGCATTCCCCATTTTCTGGTGAATTTTAAGACATTAATTATCTATTCATTAAATAACACCTATCATTATGTAATTCATATAATTATATGAGGCTACTATATAAATTTGGTGAAAATATATTACATTTTTAATTAAACAACCCTATGATATGGATTAGAAAAATATAAGTGAAGAGATTCGTGAAGGGATATGGACCATACGATATCCCATAGGTTTATTATGTCATTACCATGTATACAGATAGAGTGTTTCATAGAGTTTTATCTTTTAAAAACAATCATGACTCATGTGACTATTTAATTAGGATGATTCGATGGAATTATATCTGTCAATATATTTATAGTTATGGTGACATAGTGGATGTAACAGATGCAATTTAGTCATTTAATTTATCCCATCACACATCATCTTATATTGCAAAGTACCTATAATGATGATGTGGACGCGGTCTTGGGATCATAAAAATTCAACCATTTATTTAGAAGATCGTATTACTTCTAGTGGAGATAAATGTCAACATATCATTGTGCTGAGGGGAATAGAGATGGTACATTAAATAATAAAATCACATTAAAGAGGTAAAATCAGATAATGAGATGTTGAATGTTCACATATTATGAACAATTAAGAACCATATATCACAAACATGATGGAATAATATATATGATTCTTCTGTGTGTTTATGGGGTAGCATATTATATCATAAAATATTTTATTGGATTCTATCAATATCGTAGAAATATATAATAGTTTTCTAGTGTTATTTTGAATTTTATTGTCCATATAATTTTATATGAAATTATTTACACAGTGTTTAACTAAATTATTATTAAATATCTATAGATCAAACTATATTAAATACGTGATTAAGTGAAGAATATACTATTATTATTGGAAATTGAATTTTGAATTTAATATCCCCAGTGAAATATAAATTAAATAGAAGAGTATTTAATGTTTTTTAATATGAATAATTAGTATAAAAATAAATTATATTATAAACATTGTTACAAATAATTGAAAATATTTTTTTATTCAATTTGATTACATATATTAATAGTGATGGATTTGATCAGTACTTCATGATTACTCATGTTTTCTAAAAAATGATTAATTTTTGTGTAATAATAACATTTATATTTTCTAATAATTCATATTGATTTATATATACAACACTATTTTTATAGAAAACATTCAAGTTAAGTGATATTTTAATAAATGATAATATTTTTATACAATATATTCATTTATAAAATACTATAAAAAAGGATCATGTGTATTAGTGACGATGAAACATGATTATCATATTCTATAAATATGTATGTCTCTTAGAATCTGACTACATGAATGAAACATTTATTCTTTGGGGAACTAAAAGATTCTATTAGTTTTTTTGGACAATGAACTCAAATGAGTTTATAAAATGACATAATCATATTAATTTATATATTTATGTGAAATTTAATTTAACAAATAAATTTTTATTAAACCCCCTATTGATAATGGTAGGTTGTGATGATTATCACCATTAGTCATTAAAATAAATCAAATGATAATATGTGGTTCCAAAAATGATGGTACAATGTCAGGAAATAGATTATAATTCTCAATATTGTAATCTATTACCAGTTAAATGAAATTTACGAATAATGATGTGTTCTTCAACATCCAATATATAGGATTCTTTATAATATAGATTTAAATATTATGAAAACAAATAAGGTATATTGAGGTAGTATTATGAGATTCATTTAATGAAATAATAGACCTATACTGCTAATGGTTTTATCGACAATTACAAAAACTATTTTCTACTATATTAAATGACTAACATTTATTTACTATAGAATTTATGCCCTCTTACTATGATTTCTGAAATCTGTAATTCAGTGAGAATGATTAAGTACCCAGGTTTGTTTCATGATAACTCATATGTGACTTGTAGGAGTAACATTAATTGTAATTTATTTCTATATAGATGGTGGTTATCTACCTTGGTATTTTATGTATTTAGATATGGATAAATATTGATGGGATGGGGATTATTTAGAGATATCCCTTACAATCTCCATGTGACTTGGGAATGTGTATGATAATAATTAAAATATTATTCATACACATAGATTATGGTATATACTAGGGGAAACTCTTACATTTATCTGTCTATATTCACTAACATATTTTGATGAATTGTAATTTATATATAATTTTTATTTTTTTTTTCAAATGACTAAAACATATTAAAATATTATAAATTGAATTTTAGAAAGTTGTAATTTATGTAGTATCTCACATACAAGGATAAAATGGATGATCATTTAATTGAGTTTTTTTAATATTTCATTCATGAATTGTTGGGATTGAAGTGGGTAATGATAAAAAAATTACACCTATTACCCTACCAGTATTATAAAGTATTTTTATGAATAAATATATATCTACATTCATTTACATGTATATTTCCACAATTACCCAAATAGTAATCTACATCTTTAAAGATTAGTTTTTCTTCCAGAATACATATGTATATTTAATTTAATATATGTAGATTCTCATTTACTTGAGCATATTAGAGATAAGTAGATAAATGTACCACTCGAGTTTCTATTGTTAGGTGCATCTATGTTGACTTATTTAGAAATAAATTTATTTATTATCACCTAAAATGATTACTAATAATTTTTTATGAAACAATTTTATTTCTTGTGCTTGATAAATGAGTTATATTAGTAGCTAAATAATGATTGAAAATTGAAATTATTATTAATTATAATATAATCATGTGATGTAGGATAGTATAAAAAATTTATTATTTATTTATTTAGGTACTAATTATCCATTAATATTGGTCAACTGTGTTGTCGGGATACATTGCGGAATATTAATCACGCATACATCTTCACTTGTATAGTTTTCCCCTTGTATAAACGATGAACAGAAGATTCCCATGGAGGATAATATATGTTATAGATATGACTAGTAGACATGGTAAAATTTAGGATAATTTTCCCCATTAGGAAAACATCCAATATTCTATAACTGATTGGAATCATATCTATGTTAACACCCAAAAAAAAGAATCAGAGAAATTGCACAGGACGAAATACATGAATTGGGGTAATATTTTCCATGATAAAGTAGGGAATATGGGGAAAGTTGAAGAATCATGAATACATTACTATACTTACAGTAAATCGACCATTTCAAGGTCACATGTAGGCCACACTCATGGCACATCACATTTGTCTAGTGCCGTAGAGACCTCTACCACAAACATTCCTTCTCTTGTGACGACCCCCCAGCAACCAAATATGTTCCCACAAGCCTCAATGATTTTCATTGTAATGTGCCTAAAAACAATTCAAATACCGTTAAAAATAAAGATGGATGACATTCTAAAGGAAGACACCCCCAATAGTCATGATGATTTGGTTGCAAATCCTCATTGGGAAGAATAAAATACATTAGAGATATCTATGAAATATTGAAAGACCTCTGATCCATTGCCACATAAAAAATAGCGTTAATGGGAGGATGGGAGAGGGTTTCATGATTTCTGAAAGGCATGAAACAAGAACCCCGAGTAATCTTTCAGACCCCTAAAGACATCAGTGATATGTTCACCTCTTCTTTCAAAAACCCTCTTGTTTTTCATGCTCACCACATAGAAGTCCTCGAACATGCCTAGTAACCCTTGTGGTGATCTAAAGGAAGATGAATAGACATGTCCACTACATTATTGTTCACTCTCCATATGACTATTTTTTTAAGCACGAAATCATCAAAAAAATTGGCTAAAAATCAAAGATATTATGTGTTCCAAATTGCATAATCCAATACTATTGTAAAAATAAACAAATGAGATGAGAAGGGAGTAAGAAATATTGGTTCATGGACACTAAAAGACAATTAATGTGTTCCACGGAAAACCTGCAAGAAACTACGAGCCCTCATTGTCACTTACCTCTCACATCATGACAAGACTTTGTGTTTTCAACCTCCCTATGTTAAGCACCCTAAAAACAATTCAGAAATTAAGGAAAAACATATATATTTTATAAAAAAATGCTCGCCCATAGCCATGCGACCAATATTAGTCGTGGGACACATATACAAAAAATTAAATGAACACCATAAAAACATATAGGAATTCTTGAATGACTCAAAGGATTTGTTATATCAAATATAGTGGGTTATAAGGGAGGAGACTAGACGTACATGTGGTCACTAAAAGGCATGAAATGAACATAGTGCAACGAAACACTATACAGTGAGATCATATGACATTTCACCCATGGTCTCATGAGTTTCTAAACATGTTTATATGAATCTTGCGGTGGGACATCAATATTTTAGCATGAATACATGGAAGTTTTTCAACAAAAATGTATGATCAAACTGATCTAAACCCATTGGTAATAGTTTGAAAATGGATGTGTTGATGAAGGAGTATCATGATGACTGAAAATTTAGAGATTCAGTTGATTTAGTACATTGAAAAGTCTCACAAAACATCATTGTTCTAGGCCCCGTCTTCGGTTCCATCATGAACATACTACAGATATGATATATAAACTAGCAAGTATCTGAGGTGTAAATTCCTAAAGATTTCTAACACAATCATGAATAAATTATGGGATTTTGATTGAATGTATTAAAAGGCTCTTCATGAGTTAGCTATCAACATTATTTGAATTCTTGGGGAAACTGATCATATGAACGATCATCTTTCTATTAGGTAATATACTAGTTGGATTGTTCCATTGTAATTCTCTATACATGAAGTGAATTTCATGATCATTCAAAGATCTCATGAAGGACATCTAACATGACATGTGATGAACATACCTCATTTCCCCAAACTATGTGTGACTCAATTAAATTAATGCATAATGAAACCAAACCAAACACAATAGAAGGGTTATAAAGAAGAACAAATGTAGAAGTATTAATAAAAATTATCAGTATCCCATTTACACTTCACTTGAATCATATAAGGACATGCATCATCACCCGGATGCGTTTCTTGGATCCTGTGACACACAGTAAACCTCCAATATGGGACACGTGAAAACTCTAGACATGTCAGAACATGTCACATTACCCCTCCCCCATGAAGTAATCTTTGATCTCATCAATATTCTAGGTCTATCATCAAGTACATTCGACATCCTTCTAACACATCAACAAACTCCTATATCACCTTCTTTTTTCCATTAGATGAGACATGTGATTCCCTATATGCATTTTAGTACGGATTGGCAGTGTCTCCCTGGGGTGTCATTAAAGACACATGATGACACTTGGATTTTCCAAACTGGTTCTCCTATAACCATCTATGTTTTTCAAGCCTGGTCACGTGAAAACCCCTAAGATGTGCCAAATGGGACTTACAACATCCTCCAGATAGGAAGGATATATAACCTTGAAATCCATGTACTAGACAATTCTGTATATCCTTCATGTTTGATACATGATCAATAGGTAAACATTAGTTTGTATAACCCAACATCAAGTGATCAATGATGACTCTGATTCCATCAATACTCAGGATACGTCGGCCACCTCCCTATATGGAACGATCTCCATATCAATCATCCATGTAGGGATGGTAATATGAGTCCATTGTCCAGAGAAATGATAGTGATTAATTTGTATCCATTTTTTCTGATAATTGAACATGGATCACATAGGATTACGAAGTTAAAATTGTCATATAATTTTCCAGATAAAACCCTAAAATTGTATAGGGAAACCTCAGTGTGTAAGTCTCAACATAAAATGAACTATGAGAACTCGGATTATTACATAACAAAGATACATATGATGACACCCTAAGACTCAATCTGTATAAAAAACACCCAAAAGAAAATTTCCAATATACAATTCACATACACAAACACCAAGAGGATAATCAAAAATACCCCATATTTTTCACCTAGATCTTGGCTCATGTAGGATTAACAAGATAAAATAAACACATCATTAGCTTTATAAATATACCTTGCAGAGGGAATTATTTATGTGTAATCCCTAACAACAAATGAACTATAATGACCCTGATTACATCCATACTCAGGATATGTGTGATACCTCTATCGAAAGTTCAATCCCCCTATTGGTCATTTGTTATGATCCCTATATATAATTACCTTACTAAAAGTAGTAACATTGATGACTTTTGATTTCTGGTTTATCACATTGAGGATGGATCAAGTGAGCTTGGGGAGTTATAGTAATCATTTCTTCTACATCACAAGTCTCCATAATGGCACATGAAATTCTTATATAAATGTCCTCAAAACATGAACTATGAAAAAATTGATTCATTCTATATTTGGTATATATATAACTTTCCTATGGGTCCTAAGCTTGAAGGTGTCATAGAGCACCCATATGAGTCATTCTTCATGACATTAAAATGTAATGGTTAAAAAAATGTGGTCATTGATTCATGTAAGGACCAGGATATCTTTGAAATAGCATAAATGCTCAATAACTTCCATATAATATCAATTGCCTCCTCATATTGGTGCATGTTTTGAAGTAATTGATTTTATGGTTTCATCATATAATATTTTTTTTGTTACAAGAGGATGATGACGAACCTCAGACACATTCAGATAGACTCACCTAAGAGATCTAAATATTTTTTAATTTAAAATGAATTGGCATGAACATGTTTCGTTAGGGTAATAGACCTCGTGTCGAGATTAGGAATAGATTCATGAAAATATCTTAAATCTAATAGATATTCACAAAGTAGGAAAAAATTCCACCAAAAATGGTGTGATGAGACCAACCTCCCTTCTTCTCAACTAGTGTGAGTCCCTAAATGTCATTTTTCTTGAAAACCGAGATGTCATCCGACTATTAGAAATCATTTCTATACCCAGATATATATAAGGTAACCATTGAGAGTTTTAGGGAAATGTGAAAATTGAAATAAAATTTTAAAAATCCCTTCCACCCCACCTTTACCGACGAAACAAAATTTTTGAACCAGATATGATTCAATCCAATGAAAAAAAATTGGGTTATAATGAGTCAAGGAAATTTGGATTGAAACCCCTTTAAACTCAAAAAAAAATAGACCTGAATAATCATTAAAACGATCCTCTGTAACCACAATTCTAACATTTCTGTCCTCATTTTGATTAGTCCAAACTAGTGTAATCGATGAATAATGAATAAAAGGATTAATGAGTAAACCATGTATATAAGATCGTTAATGTTATGCATACAATACTAAAATAATTGATAAAATTCTTATTTTTAATATGCGTAATTGTAGATATTACTTCAGTAGTCCACATCAAGGCGTTCTCATTATCATCCAATAATCGTTCTAGAAAATCATAGGCAATCACAACTTCTACATCTCGTAAATTAGTCACACATGAACAGATACTTCAATAGACTGTAGTGAATATGATGGATTAGGAGTACAAATATTTTGGTACTATCCCAAAAATGTAGGATGCTAATGAAGTTATTCATACGTGACTGTTGGAGAGCCCGCATTATCTAGGGAGGATTGCTATAACAAAAAATGGCACTCATCGCAATAACTAATAGATTCGGAATCATATTAGAAGATCATGATAAAAAACACATTTGGTATCTATTGAATATGGAAACTGAAGCTAGATACATATTCCCTCATGTTTAGGAGACTCCAATGTGGGCTCCTACTAACCACCATCGCTGACACAATCCTTTCAATACTCGTCTGTCACCTATCGAGGGTGCCATCCAATACACTACTCCCTCTAACACCCATGCATGGTTTCAAGGAAATCTCATCAGATGAGAGTGGTTTCAAATATCACCAAGAGGGGATATATCCTTTCTCTCAATAATGATGAAAACATACATGCTCATATAGGGACTAACTAGTAGGCTCAAATACATATAGGCTCTGAAAGTGTTTCTAGCAATATTCTCAGAGAAAGCATGGGGGTGCCTCATATTTATGCCCCCATACACAAATCACATCAGCATACTTTGATGGACCAAGGAGTATAGAAGTGGGTTCATATCACCACTTTTATAGAACTCATTTTCTATTTCATCGGGGATATATTAAACATGTTGGATCATATCACTTTACACACATTGATGAAATAACAATACAACTTACAAAGAGTTGATGAACTCCATCAGAATACTCCCACAATATTTTAGATGAACGGACATGAAAAAACTCTTATCCATATAGTTAAGATAACACAACCCTCTAATAATCATGAAAATGGGGTTATACCAGAGTAATAACACATTCTTGGTATCTCTTGGGAGGATTATCAATATATTCTAATGAAGGGAGAGGCATTAGATCATACTCATTTTCCTGATCTATCCAAGGCCTACGAGGTGAGTGCATCACACATATCTAGATATTGGAACATTCATATCAATGAATACAGATGTCGTATTACAATGTCCCAAGATTAGTCATATATCCCCATTCTGGATGAAGATGACCTAGTGAAAATGACACAAAATTTTGAGTAGACTCATTTACCTATCAGTGAATCTCCCCCAAATAATCTCGTAGATCATAGAATCACGGTGCATATCCATACTTATATCATCAATTGACTAAACTAGCATCCTTCAATGGTAACATAGGGGAGGACTCATATTCCTTCTCCCATTATGAAGTTCCATCAACATATTCTGATGGGAAATGAATATTATGACTAGACATATATTATTGATCCAAATTGGACCAACATAGTGAGATTGGAAAATTCCTTGGGTAAGGCTCTTATTCCTTCTATGAAATACTAGAGGCATCTCTTAATGGATCATGATTGTGCTCAAACTCCCATATTGAATGAGGCCCACCAAGTGAGAATGGAACATTCCTCAAGACAGACTCATATCTCCATCAATAATGATGTCGATTATCTAAATGTTCCAACATCATATGAGATCTGTAATCATTATACCACGAGACTTGAACATTATGTAGGAGTTCCATCATTCATCGCACAAGAGCATCATTATCCTATATAAATTCAAACGGTTGGTAGGTATATTCATACCAGAACACAATACATGGACCATGCACCTAATTTTCTCAAGTCCAGTGTCCTAGGGATGATATGAGACATATTCCCAATGGTTAAAGGGTCCTTCAACTATTCTTTTAATGAAGAACAAGAAAGTTATGTTCTTTACCATGATATTCATCCCTGTGGTAGTGTGGAGATTTATCGTAAGGGGTCTACTCCTAAAATCCACAGTTGTCGACCTCCCCACAATAATATCTCCCATGGGAAGTGAAATATTACCTTTTCCCAGAAAACTCTATATAGAGTGGTGAACAAAATAAAAAATTCATCATATATAGAGGTACTCAAAACACCAGTTTCTACTGTTTATGGTTGTTCATCAACATCCAAAAACAGTTCATTTCCATCTAAAAGAGACCATAAGAACCATCTTTTACTCCTTAACATTGTGAAGGAATGTATGTTTGATGAGGTGGAGTTCAATATTGAAAAATAAAGATGCATCACCGAATGAAACCTCCCCATAATGTTCTACCCCCTCTCAACTTCCAGTAATGAGATTTCCAAGGAGGATGAAAATGAGTGCATTCCATATTTACATGAGAATATTTGGCCTAATCATCAAAAACTAAAGGATTGATAGCTTAATTATCCTTTATACGAATTTCACCTTCATAATATCAAGAAACTATGTTTGTAGCTCGACCTAGACTTTATCTCTATGACCTGAGATCCAAAATCAGAAAAGTATAGTGAAAAACTAAAAAAGGATTGTCATGATTTAATCATGATGATTTTGATGATGATATCTAATTCTACACTAGGAAAACATATTAGGGGGTGAGGAAAATATGGATCATTACACCCCAACACTCCCTTGGAATAGTATATCCTCTCAGATACAACATCCTACAATTTTTTAGCCTCTGCCATGATCACTTGATTGGGAAATGCTCAAGAAAGTTGGTCAATACAGCAAAATTCCACTCCTCCAATAGTTACCATAAATTATGGATAGTGAAGGATGATATCCATTGAGAAAATAAACTAGGCCCCAAAAAACAGTGAGATGAAATTTCAATCATGGATACTGAAACTGAAATCTCCCAGATAACTTCTAATGTGAAATGATTCACATCACAGGTCACCATAGTACATAGCTCTTACATGACCACAATTATTCCACATAAAGTGGGATGCTATTTCAGTTGTAGCATCCTCCATACACGGGAATACCAAGACTGTCGGGCAAGGAGAATACCTACCACCACCTCCACCTCTCAGATCGTCAATTCTAGAGAGGATTTTATATACATCGGTGGTAACATCTTGTGAATTCCATCCCACTGAGAAATGTGTATTTATTTTTAGATAACCATACTTAGATTCATTATCCACTTAGTGATATATAGAGACAGCATTAGTTATCATAGGATAACCCCATCCTAATAGGTTTGGGGAATTTATAGCATCATGTCCATCCTTGAAGTTTTCAAATCCCTAAATCGTGACATTAGATCCTCAATAATTTGAATAATCTATGCCAAATTTTACCCTAAATGTCCCCCACCCCACATGTATAGATGAGTAAAATCATTATCAAAACTGCAAATCGAATCAATTATCTCCAAATTAAGAGAAATGAATCAATGTTCTTCATCTCAACTACCATGAGATACACTGATGCTACATGGGTCTCATTTGGTACCCCAAAAAATGGAACTCCCATATGATCACTATTCAGGCATCAAATTCATAGGATTTTGTAGTGGGGATGGTTAAGAACCACCATGGTTAGATGAATAAATGTCCCTATAAGTCCAAAGGGTTCGTACAATGACCCTGATTGATGTTGGAAAAAATCACCTAGTTACGTTGAATGCAATGGCACAACCACCATTTCATGATATTCTTCCATGAATTTCATCACCATCAACATGGAAGATATTTATCACAACACAAATACATTAGTTATTGACACAAAAAATATACAAATAGTGGAGATTGAATGGAATGAAATGAATGATGTTACATGGACACGGAAAGATGGACTACTCTGAAACATTAGAATATCAAGTTTCTACATCCCTAAAAGAATGGTCCCAAGGGGAAGGGTACTGCCACATATCGATCAACTACCAGGAGGTGCAAGGTTCCTTCCATGGAGGACCGATTATTAGAATATGATATTGAAATACAATCTATTTGGAAAATTAATGAGAGTTACTCAATGGAAATATAACCACAATGTATCATTTCCATGAAGAGACAAATGTACTCTCTCGTACATATGATCCATCATCATGGGAAGATTCTGAATGTCATATTATCTTAGGTTATAAGAAACCATCCATCATGCATGAGGATGTCAAAAATGAGTGTGAATTTTCATTATTTTGGCAACAACCTCTTCTATGAAAGGATAACTATTCAGTTCTAGGATGAATTGAAAATTATCAGGGGATAAAAAGGGGAGATTTTATAATCCCCCACCATATATCCAATTGTAGGAGGCATTACATCCAACAGATTTTCTAGAGATCCTTAACATCATCAAATCCCTGTCTACTTAAATGAAATCCATGGAAGAGCAGCATGCACCTATTCAACGAAAAAAGGAATCCATATCCCGAATGGCTAGATCATACTCCACCCATTCCCAAATTCATGAATCCTACCTTTTCTTTCATTCAAGATGAAAGAGATCCTAAATAGTATCTCACACACTTTTTTTACCTATGGGGCCAATGATGGACCCTCAAGATCAACAGGAGGAAACCATGTAATGTCGTTTCTTTACAAACACTGATAGGGTCGGCCTTTATTTGGTACAATATTCACCGAAAAGAATCTATTCCAGGATTATAATTATTTATTATTCAATTAATTTACCAATTCATTTCTACTTTAATAAAACAATTATAGTCTACATTAACATCTAGAATCAAGGAAAAAATGAATGGGTGTTTGATTTCATAGAAAACATGAAGGGTTTGACCAATTCACTAAGCATTTCTCTCCCACAATAAAAACTGTGGGAAATCAATGATGAAAATATTTGGGTTGAGTTGTAAAACCGCCTATTAATTGAATTATCACATTAGATTAAAAATATTATCTGAAATAGAACAATGAATTGAATAGGCTATTCGACATACCTGATCCAAAGCTTGACTCATCCCCACGACAATGGGAAAAAGTCCAGTCAAAATAGAAGTTATATCTATAATTCATAATCCAATAATTGCACATGTTCAGATGCCCAGGTAGTCCCCATACCACCCACCAACACCTATCAAGTGGTAATGACCACACAATGGACATCTTCTATAATCATAGAGAAACCATGGTTTCCTGAGATATGAATAAATTATAAATAATGTGCACTCCTTCTGGATTGAATATGTCCCCAATTTTTTTAACAATCCATGGAGAAAAATATTCTCGCACGTCTACAACCCAAGAATAATGATGTGGGAAACATCATAGAGAGGCCCAATTACCTCCCATTACATTGAATGATTGATCATATTATTAATAATTCTTTCATATTCCAATATGTCCATCAAGGCAACATCAATTTCAGAAAAGTGGTGTTGGACACATCCCTCGAGAATGTTGAATGCATAAAAATGGAAAAACAAGAAGAATATGATGATTAGAAGGGGTTCTTGGATATAACTACATTAAAATTTGATAACTAGAGGGTTCATATGGTAGTTGATCGATCCAACACCACTCTGAGAGCACAGTTGTGTGGGACAGTAGTAGCTCCACCACCCATGAAAGAGACAGAATATATAACTCAAAAAAGTGGGAATGACCAAAAACATCTAAATTCAATTGAATATGAACAGCCATATTCTCCCCCAATGTATGAATTAACTCTATATGATTTCATCATTTCGATATTGTAGAAATGAGCACAACCCCTTAGAACAAGGTTGTCAGGAGGAAACTATGCTGATGGTAGTGGATATTCCCTAACCCATGGCACAAGAACCATGTCCATCTACATCAGATTCTCTAAACATTGAACCACATACCCTGGAGCAGCCCATATCGGGAAGCACCGAGCTATGTACATAAAATATGATTTTTTTTGAAATAGTTATTTATGGTCCCATCAATGCTCCTGATCTGGGAAAAAGTACATATATTAGAAGAATTAAAGGAAACACTCACTAAATCCCTCTATATCCCACAAGAAATAAAGACAGAAGTCACTACAATTGATGAATAACGAGTGGAGGTTGTTCCCTTAGGATTCCATGTTTTCAACTCTTTCACTACTAAACAATGTAATGAGGCCATCTAGGGAAACAGTAGAGGATTATAAGTCTTAGTTATACTCAATCCTATCAATTTCCAAAGGGTGATGATTGTTAATGGATCATTGATCAATAATCTGCATGTTCAGACCCTCTAATGACTAGGGTATATCAAATGAGACTTATTCTCTACAATGATCACCATCTTGGTATATGTCAAGCATGAGAAGTGACCCCTATGGATGGTCAGACTTAAAGCCCAATTTTGGGAGATAACAGCTGGAGTTGAGTTCATGGTTATCCTACTGGATACGACAAATAATGTCTTGCATCGAAGGCCCAATATCTAATGAAACCTCATTTTACCTTAAAAATTCTATAAATGTTTGAAGTACCTTATCAATGGAATGTTTTCAATACTACATGGTGACAAAACCCCCATTAAGACATGCAATGCCTTATATGATGAGGACTACTTCAATAAGAAGTAATGTAAGAGACCAGTGGTAGATGATGACATTCAATTCACACATCATAATGGATTAGAGGCCACCCCATTTAATGCATAGAGCATGCTCGATGAAAATTATATTCTCCCCAGGCACATGGTTAATGTAGCATATATGAGAATAGAAGTCCAAACTTCTACAAAACGTTATGATAATCATATTTTTCATCTCTCTACTACAATTAATTTGTCTGGGGATGGTGATGTTACTTATCAAGGCTTCCCACACTATTATAGTGATGTAGAGGCCCCTATACTGATGTATTCACTCAAATACATCTCCATAGACATTAAAATAGTGAATGATGATCCGTGAAATTTCCATCCGGCATTTTATGAAGGCGTACCCACTACCATATTCGAGATCAGGTAGATAAACCTATAGATATAAGAATATCCATACCATGCTCTGATTAGTTCCACATTACCCATAATGAGTAAGATATATACATTTCATTTCTGAACCCTCACCAATATTAGTTTTCTTCAAACTACAATGGCATGCTACAATCAAATCTAGATGTGGATACACACAATATATGATTCCCCAATGAGCATTAGGGCTTCAAGAAAGCATCCAAGAGGATGAACCCCTCCCACACCACCTATGTAGAGGAGGATGTCGACATGTTGTTAAAATAAAACATTTTACAATAATTTAATACCAGATATATCTTGACAACATAGTCCCTATCTAGAATAAGAACATGACAATTAATTCCTACATTGACATCAGAGACTATAATCGTCATTTTCCAAAGGATTACGTTTCATTACCAAAGAAATAACTATTAATTAATGAAATTACTAGCTTTTATCCATTTCCTTCGTGGATGGGTAATCATGCCAAAAAACATCAAGATAAACCATGAAGATAATGAATCATCTAGCTTTAGATAACATGAAAGAATATTATGTTATTAGGTCCTACTATTCGGTGTAAATAATGTATTGACAACATATCAGTGTTACATGATTAACATATTTATGCCATTATTGGGAATGATTGTTGTGTGTTATGTTGACAACTTGGGTGTTAGATCCCCAAAGTGATGTCATCACTTCACTATTCTCTGAGCAATCATCGATAAGCAGCGAAAACATACTCATAAGATGAATCCACTAAAACTCTCCTTCGGAGTAACATCATGGATGTTCATTGTATTTTCTTATGCCACCATGACAAAGAGGTTTACACAGATAATAAAAGTTCTATTTTGGAAATGTCACCCACCGGTAACCTTAATAAACTATAGGGACTCCAAGAGAACATGACACACATTGAGCAGTTCATAGAAAACCTGGAAGTCAAGGCTCTCTCCTTCCCCAGGTTAATGAATAATAGAGCCACTAGAAATAGGATGATGATTTTCGAAATCCCTTGAATGTGTCAATAAGTACTTACTAAACCTACTGGGTTTGATGCATCTGGTGGAAGGGAGGCCACTCATCTTATATGTGGCCAATATAGAATTCTCATTGGGTTCCTTTATCAAATAGAAAAATGATGTGGGAAACAATAATAGTCTCTACTACCATATTTGGACCATGTTAGATACTCATACTCGATAATATGAAGTGGAGAATAATTTCATATCTCTAATCATTCGAGTGAATAAACAATGACACTACATGTAGTACCAAATGGTCTACATGGTCTTTCTTATTGATATAATCATGTATATTCTTATTTTCCCCACGTTTAACAACTTTTTTGTGTGATGGGAGGTAATCTTTAAGCAATATAACAACATGTTCATATATCATAAGTTCGTGAAAAGAAAATCCCTCGCTAATTTCCTCATAGAAAAACCACCCCCGTAAAATAAAACGGAAGACACCGAGATCACTAACTAAAAGTTCTTTTATGCCCATGACACTCTCCGAACATGGGTGATATACATTGATAGCACCTCCCAGATTCATGTCATCACCATTATGTAAAACCCGAATCTCAATTGGAATGGCCTAGGTATTGTATTTTTCTCTCTTGAAAAATATTTTTTTACCTAGACTTTCTCAATATTCGATGGCTACGAAAATATTGAGGTAAAATACCAAGCCCTCATTGCTGGCATGGAATGAGCCATATAGTTGGATGCAGCCTTCCTGAACGTCAATGGGGTTTTATATCTAGTTATAATGATGGTTATTGGTGAATATTCCATAAAAAGGATAAAATTTCCCCCTCACCACCTATGTAATGGGATAAATGGTAGAATTTTACATTGATCCCAATGTTCATTTTATTCCATGACGCAGAATTCTCTTGTGGACACACTAGCCAATGTAGACACCATCTTGTTAACCAAGATTATTATGAAGAAACATTTTGTATTAAACTTCAATTAATGGATTCATCTGTTAATTTATGAGATATAATCGTGATCAACTAGGTCTAATATGTAGCTGAGCATGATGAATGAATGCCCATCCTTCAATGGATACAACCCATGATATCAAATCATCATGATAGGACTCTCCTATGAGATCATACTATAAGGGAATATATTTGGAAAAGGGACATGAACATTACTATATATGATGAATCAAATAAGATAAAATCCATTATAATCACTATTTTATGGAATTATACTTAGGTCAATAGTATAAGAGTATGTTCTCATTATCATGGTTGATGTAAATGTCAGCTCCTGCAGAGGCCATCAATCAGGAACCAGGATCTCCTACAAAATCATGAAGATGGGATGATACTGTAGACTAGAATACTAGGATTTGAGTAATTCACAATGAAATTTCATGCATTCAATATCAATGAAAAGTACACCAATAATCCATTAGATATGTATCATTCCTCTTAATATTCATTGCTATTTTGTTTGGGGGTTGGACGTTGTGGGGAAGTATCACCCTTCCACAACTAATCACTCCATGTATATCTATACCACAACTCACATTTTTTTAATATGGATTGAGGGGATATGCATCGTGGATGTCAGTCCAAATAATATCTTCAACTTCATGAAGTTCCATATCAAGACTAGGTTTAGAGTCACTGATAGAATATTGATGGTCAATGGAACCAACTTACATTCCGTGGAGTTGATAAATCATTACTCGGTTTACAACATCGAGTATAATCACTCGTATTTCTATCATGAAGCACTAAATGAAAATTTATAGGCCTTAAATTAGACATTATCTATCATTATGTAGATGATGGTGAACATGGATAAGATGCCTAGGCCAGATATAATACTTCATACTTTATGGGACTACCAAAGCACCATTTCAACAGATACACAAGAAATGTTATACTCGCTGGTGTAAGAGACATAGGTAGTATTACCAATATATGTACAACACCCCTCACATTTAATACCCATTTATGGATAGCTCTACGTTGATGAAAATTCACAAAAATGGATGGATAATTTGGAATTGTTAGATGAGTGGATGTTGTGGATGCTCTATAACATGGATGTCAACTAGAACCCGATAGCACGAGACATTAATAAAAATGTTATCCTCCACTCATTTATTCCAAAACAAATATAATTCTTTATTAGAACCCTAATGATACCAGAAAAGAAGCTCCAAATTTGGATCCCAATATGGAAGGACCCTACAACATAAATTCAGTCTTTTATAATGGATCCAATTCACCTGCCACCAAGAATAGGGAGTGTGTCACACCACCCACCAAAGAAATATTTCTGATGAAATACTTTGCGTAGTAGTAAAAAACATAGGCATTCACATCAGAGTAATCCATCTAAACCATCCTCACCACTTGACATGAAACTTTTTGGAGTTCATCCAAGAAGATTGATTTAATCTTTTCAAAGACCGTGATCACCACTAGACATTAAATTTCATGGCCATTGTCCTTACAACACGATGGAAAACTGCACAAGTGCACAATATCCCATTTCCATTCATAATGAGTCATATTTATTCTCACTTTATGGTGGTAAACTGAATGGAACTTCATGGCATATGTACCAGTTGATTCATATTTATAATGGGATTTGTAGGTATTCTGTGATCATATATCATGGTACAGCTATTGCATCATTTGAAATTCCCATGCTATAGCCCTATTTTTTCTCTCCACTGTAAGGGAACACATTCCACTACTAGTATCTCACAGTAATCATATATCCCATGTGCAATGTAATTGTTGAATGGTTTTTAACCTTATGATTGAGGAATAGATGTAAAAATTTGATCCATCATGGTCTTGAGTGACATGGAAAGATAGGCCTACCATAAGTCCTTTTGGGACGACGTTAATCTACATGATTGATATTCTTTCCATATGAAAATAATCTAAACTGTCTTCCAAGAACTATTTTTGGTTTGATACTCTACCTCACGAGATACGTAGTAATTTCTTTGATTCTACCAATGGGCCCACCCACAATGCCGCTACAAATTCAAATTGATCGACTTATTCCCTAACCGAATGAAATTAAACTACAAGAAACACTGAGAACTACATATTTCTTGATTCCAAATCATACATGATATGTAGTGAAAACCAGATTTCTAATCCTTGGAGTAGTTGAAACTATCATCAGGGATGACTCCCAACTATACGTATTATACATACCATCTAAGATAATTTCCACTAGAACTATATGTTTCTTTATTCTCATCATCCTGATATACATCGTGATTCTCGAGCCGTAGTCTTTTGGCCCAGCTACAATAGTACCACCTTCCACATCAGTCCCCATATCCTTACATCATGATTACAAACAACATGGAAACATTTCCTTGCGACATTTATTAACGTATTACAAAATGATGTCATTACCACATGATGTTGACCTGAGAGGCATAATTTCTTTACTACATGACCATAAACTGAACGACATGATGTCATTTCCACAAAACATTAATCTGCAAGGATGTATATCCCTACTGAATGACATTATACATCATATTATGAAGTCTTTATTTTATGATGTTATACTGCACATATTCATGCATGTATGTACTACATTAAAATAAACTGTATAGGCCATCTCTTATTTTTCACTCATCATCAAAGTACCCAAGAGAATTACCTCAGTCACCCAGTTTATGAGGTTATTCCACCATCCTTTAGAATCACCCCAAATATATATACCACACTTCATGTACTGAGCATATTAGGCCATCACAATCCATCCATGTCCATTGGAAGCGATATTCTAAATTAATTACCATTTTATTCACTATTCATACATTCCCACGGTTCTACTATATTCTCCTATAGCCATCAACAAAGTGTCTCACACATAAAAAAGGCCGTTACAATTTCTCTGCGATCTAAAATTGTCACAGAAGCACTCAATATCTCACTATGTATGAATCACACCCTATATTACTATCCTGTATAATTACTTATAACATGAGAATCTCAAACATTGATTTATATCATTTCCCTTATTTACATGAGAGGTGTTTGGAGTGCTCTTAACCTTTGGTCTCCAAATTAACCTCTTATGTGCCATCCCCCTTGTGAGGTCCTTGCAAGTCATGACAATAAACTTCCTATGCTTTTTTCATGTTGAATGAACTAAAAATCAATCCCACATAGGTCCAAATATCAAGAACATAATCTACCAACAAAATAAACACCAAACTCATTAGGCTAGAAACTTGCAAAGGGTGTCCTGAGAAAAAGTTAATTCCCTTCCCACTAAACACTTCATCCTCTGATTTTAGGGAAAAAAATTGTTTCAATCATAAACATTGAAATGATCATTATTTCTATATACATATTAAAATCTAGGATTTTCTCACCATAGCCACTAGTTCAGGAAAATGTTACTGAAATATTTGTCACACATCCTCACCATTAAAATATGTTCTCTAGGTAGTGATATTACCTTTATGATATTCAGACACTCGTTGTATTAAACATATTCCACAACCCACAGTTCATGATATGGGATACCGCAAATCGCCAAAACATTCCATGTCCCATTGAAAGGATATCATGCTTTATGGACCCATTTCATGACTATGCATTCATTTCCATGGCTCCTGCATATAGACATATAAAAGATAACAAACTAAATTTCTCTAAAAAAGTAAATTCCAAACCTCAATAGTCCTAACATCTTCATGGAAACACTAAACACCCTAGTTTTTCTGAACCACTCTCTAAATGGCTATCACATTCCATTTTCAATATTTGATCCCTCCATATCGTGATTTATAATCCAGGTACCAAACTATATAAGAGGATTAATTATCCTTGACCTTATGTCACCGTCTTTTATTCCCTTCCTCATCAATGTATTGTGTCATTTCATTTCCAAGCCTTATATTTCCCACATCTCATGATTCTAAACCACATGGTTTAGAGATCATGCTTCATTTTAAGTGTAAGCTTCCATACAGTGCCATAACCCTAATTGGATAGCTTTCTTCTCATATCCAACATCATTAACTAGATGTTTCATTCTTCCTAAACCATTGTTATCCCTTATAATGAAGTGGATATATTATTTTTTATTTGCGTGATACCAATTTATAAAGAACTTTACATTCTATCTAAATAAATCACCTTCTTCTTAACAAGGGGAGTTGATCCTTGTTAGATAGAGCAACCCATTAGAGGATCATTGTATTTCATATTGTCAAGGGGAACACCGAATATTTTTTCACAATCTCATATTTCTAGACTCAAAACATATAGGTTATAAATTTTATCATTCATAACCAGACACCATAGGTAGGTTTTGTATTCCAAGTATTCAGACTTCATCAATATTACCCCCATATGCATTCAATATACCTTGGGAAGGGTAACCATCTTCGTTAACCCTTTCCTTTAATATTCATACATGATAATAACTCCTTCATAAGTGCTTATGAATATCAATAAAATGCGACACTATAAAAAATGGTAATTTAGATTAGCATGAATCTCAAAAAATCCATGGTAGGATCCAACACCACAGAGTGTTTTGTATCATTCTTGTATATTTTCACCATCTCCCATGATCCTATGGTATGATATAAAAGTCCTTAAACTAAATAAATCGATAGATTTAGCTAAATATACTAAAAATAAAGTAACAAATGGTCTTTAATAAATTAACATAAACTAATTCAATATGTGGTATGATATAAAAAACCATAAACTAATGGAATAAATGGTTTGATCTAAAAGAACATAAACTAAAGCAAAAATGGTCTAATCTAAATGACCTTAAACTAATGAATCAAATGGTAAGATAAAAAACACCTTAAACTATTGAATTATATGGGCCAATCTAAAATACCATAAACTAATGGGTATAGAAATTTCTATGAGGCACACTGCATTGCCTTATTTCAGTCAAGATGCTTTTCACAGTTAAGTAATGTAGTCAATTTATAGGACACACATCCTGACCAAGTGATCGTATTTCGAAGTAAAAATTCACTATCATCCAATGAGAATAATGTTTTTTGCATCGACAATAATGTGATAGAATATTGAGCTATTATATAATGCATAGAATTGGATAGTAAATTCAAAAAATATTTATTCATAGTATAAAAGAGGGGGGAGGAATCTACACATTTTAGAGTATCTTAGAATGATCAATTAAACATGCAGTACAATGAAAAAGTATAGTATGCAATACAAAAAAAAAGAGTCACAAAAAAAGGTGGTCTGATGCACGATCCGAATCGGCATGAGTCTGGTGGGAGGTATCGATTGAGAACTGGACATTTTCGTCCCCACATCATCCACCTCTGCCATAGGGCGGAGAACCTCAACCAAATTAGTCAATTATTCAAACCTCCCACAAGAAGTGTCCAATGAGGTTGATAATGTCAATGTATTCAACTTAAAATGAGTGATCATCCCTTTGTGCCTCTATATCTTCATTTTCCAGCATACATATAGGTTGGCATCTCAAACGACAACAGGAGACCCTACTTTAGTTCCTCCACCACCTCCATAATTTTTTTGGAAAAAGATTACACGTCCACAAGGTCATGAAGTATATTTTACTATGAATCCATGTCTTTACAAGCTAGGATGATCCACTACATGATTTATTATAGTGGATTCTGATAAAAACCATCAACTCTTGAATTGTGAAATAAATATAGATGTCCCTCCCCAAGATGGTTGAATTACTTCAAGGGGGTATCCATGATCAATACAAGGATACAATCCCACATCATTTTATGATCTTCTTGAGCCTCAACAGTTGATGAAGATGTTATAACAAAATAATAAACAACTAGATGAATCAATGATGAAATCAAATAAGAAGCCCTATATGTCTCTCTCTCAATGGGTGCATAATCCGGAGTCGACATTAGATTATTGGTATCATCAATATAACCTAACATACATTGCCAATAGTATTCATAAAAGATAGTATGTTTCCTCAATTCCTTACATAAATTCTTAGATAATTCTATTAGTTCTTCTGTTTGGTCCTTGGTGACGGAAGGGGAATGTCCACTTGCTGAACTAGTTTGCCTAGCACAACATTGGTTTAAGCTATAACCCACGCCTAAAAATTATCATATGTGAGTAAAGAGGGAGTTTCAGTTAGAAAAAGAAAATCACAACAATGGTATATTCATCTGATAGTATTCTCCATAATTGGAGGATGATGCCAGGATCCCGCTACCCACAAACACTACCAAAAAGAAAAGGGGAAACTCCCGAAACACATCCAAACCGTCACTCAAATATATAAAGTGTGTATAACTAACATATAATCAGATCTCCTAAAATAAAAACAAGAACCACATACCAGATAGAGATCATATAATACCTCTCATCATGAGATCTGTGGTCGTCATCAATAATCAGACTGCTCGATGCAAAAAATGTAGAAATGTCGAAGATGTTAGACAAACATAATACACCATTGACTTAAACAAGGGATAGAGAAATAGTTCAAACCACATTGATATTTTGAAATTTTGGGAAGGATATGTAATATGGAATCCAAGATATATTTTAGTCTCATAATAGTGGAAGTACTACCTTATCCATCCAACATCAACTGAAGAGGACCACCAATCTTGTAGGGAGTGCTTCCTTGTTGGATATGACACAACATTTGGAAGAGACATGATAGAAATGTCACCTCTAGGTTAAGTAACCTCCCTTATTCAAGAATCACCCATATTAACAACATGATGACATGAATTTTTTAGCATGTATCCCCATCCTGGAAGCTCCTCCCGTTTAGGAAATATAAAAACACATGCCACCCTACAGTGTGAGGAAACATTCATGTTCACCTAGGATACCCAGGAGGATTAGTACCCATCATATAGAATGTACAAATACAATCTAATATATTCATAATTTATTGTAATGGAAACCATGTGATCATATATAATTAGCTCTCACCTCGATTCCGATAATAATTTTATTGATCTAGTTGGTGAAGGAAAAAAGTGAGAACACTCTCATATCCTTACCAAGATTTTGTCTTAAAAATGGAGGGAGTATCATTTTCTTAAATTTATGTATATATGAAATTATTCCAAACATCTTCATCCGGAATAAATTCATTATACCTATCTCTGAGTGGAGGAATTATTCCCAATTAAAAGATATCCCCTAAATTGATACCCACCTCACCGTGAGGATGATAGAACATTTTGGTGCTAGGACATGATGGGGTAATAATATATTCATGAAGTTTTGTTAGGTGGAAAATAATTATTTGGGTTATATATATGAATTCATTGAGATGAACCCTCTATAAATTATATGCAAACATCCAATAGCTCGACGTCACCCATAATGTTGATGACCCTTAATCGGAGAAATTTACACTGGTAAGAAGATCCCATTATAAGTATCATCCATCTTCAGAGGTACACTAAGAAGAGGAAAATATGCATGATTTACTTAGGGAAATAGTTTGTTGAGAAATTTCATGACCATCTAATACCATGGGGAGAACTGGCCAACAGAAAAATAAAGCCCTTAGATTGAGCTATAACGAGAAAATTTTCTTCAATATTCATTGCATGAACACAATCCAACGAGCTACATACCTTGTGAAATGGTAGGTTAAAATCTTGGATTGGTATTGAAGCATCATCCAGCAATCCAAACATAGAAATTTTAAGCTGATTGTATTAGGTGTAATATATAATTTTGGATGAAAGGAACCTATGAAATACATAATTATCAATATGCATGTGACAACAGGGATCTGTATTTTGATTTAACGAAAACATGGACCTTGGGTTTTCTATAGCTAAGGATCCATGATGGGAAGCAGAATCCATATGAAAATAAGTAGGTGGAATCGGGCAGTTGAATAAAAGATAAAGTCTTGGAAAATTATTTTATGCTGAATGTTCCAATGAAATCATGTTCATGAAATTACTCGACATGGTACCTACGAACCTCATAGACGGATCGTGAACCAACTATCCAAAAGTTTACTTGCATGGAATATTTCCCTATTGGGGTATCAATATAATCACATGATTCCTTAAATACTCTTGATAATGGGACCTAAACATGTTCTGATGATTCAAAAATGCTCAAATGATCGAGTCAGTGAGTCTTGGATAACAACTCGAGGAAAACATAGCCCTCACAACTATAGTATAAGGAAACCAAATTGTTTTTGGTCATGAATGAAGAGTGATTAATATGAAATAATTTTTGAACATTAGTATTGGATGGAAGGTTTCATGGCATAAACATGTTCACAGGGATCATGATCAGGGTTCACGACATGATCTCAGGACAAGAGCTATAATGAGAGCACTTTGAAGATTGGCATCCGGTGGAATGATTTTTTTCTCCCCCAATATTTATATGATGTTTAGAGAATACCAATTTTCTTCCCGTAGACCCAAAATAACCTGAATCACATGTTAAGAGCATTATCAACGGTTCTAGAGGGAATTAGTTGTCCTCACAACAGAGTGTTTGTCCCCTTAGACATTGCTCCAGAGGGGGGGGGGGATTTGTTGACACCATCCAAATAAGATTATGAGAAATCATGTGGGAAGAACCACCAGAATATGTGTAATATTTTCTATATGAATGCTGGGAAAATGGGGATGATTAGATAATTGTGATGCCTCTAAGAGACTCGAGATCGCATGAAAATTTCATGGTCACACGAAGGAACAATGAATGACGCATTTTCCATGGCTTGTGCCATTAATCCCTCTTCAAAAAATAATTCCACTCATATGAAGGATTATTATCCAGCCAAATGAGATCCCCCATCCCACAAGGAGTTTCATTGTATGGTTCTTGAAAGACCTTCCAAAATCCTACGAAAACAATGTGGGATTAAATTTTAAATGTGGAGACCTCCAGTGCTCATGAAGCTCATGTTCCAAATAATTATTGGGAAGAATATAATCCCCAGTGATGTATTGGAAATCTCACATGACCACTTATCAATGACCACCTAAAACAAAGGAGATAAAGGGGAGGAGGAGATAAGGGTTTACTGAAGCTAAAGGTCATGTGACACATACCCTGATTGATCCATGGGACATTGTAAGACCTCAATGACAAGTCTTCCTCACCTCACAAAAACCCTATGGTATGTCATCCTTGCCACATGAAAGACCTCAGACATGTCTAGGAATCCTCTTGATACTCTAAGGACATATGGATAGACCATTCCATTACATGCTTTCACACTCCACATATGACCCATATCGGTCATGCGGCACATCATCCCAAAATACATTACAAATCAAAGATGTTACTCTTTAAAACTCGCATGACAACTAAATATGTAAAATAAAAAATAATTTGAAAACAAAGGAGGTGAGAGGGGCACATGATCGCATTGTTCCACGTGATGCACACCCCTAACTACCAATAAGGCTCCATGAGCTCTCTGTGAGATGTCTAACTAAACTAAAAAGCACCATTTTTCTTGCCAACATCTCAATATGAGGAACCATAAAAATCTCCTCGAAACATAAGGAATAATGGATATAATTCATCCAGGGAATTCTTGTGCACCCCGTGAATCCCATATTGGACATACGATGCATCTCCAAAATAATAGAAGAAATACCCTCAATAACACACATGAAATCTCACATGACTCAAAACATTTTTTGCATTAAAAAAAGGGTATTAAAAGGAAAATGTTGAATTATAACTGAAAGGCATGTGATGTGTCTAGTGCACCCATTGCATTGTCCTACATGATCCTAATACAAGTAACCTAATGTCTCATGAGTGTCTACCCACTAGAATTTAAATCTTGTAAATGCGCTTTGACATGTCTGCATGACAGTTTGGATATCCGTAAATAAAACTACATTATTGAACCTATCTACCACAATAGCAAGTAATATAATAAAGGATGTGTTGGTGAAGGAGACATAAAATATCTAAAAATTAGGAAAAATTATTGAAGCATCCCACGATAGATACTCGCGAAATAATGTGTCACCTAACCCCTTCACCGACTCCAGCATGGGCTTCACCAGAAACATCACAAAAATAGTACATATCAAGGATGTACATGACTATAAATTAACCACCACAACACAAATAAATTGTTGGATTTTCAATCCACTAGACAATCATGTTCAACATGATTCATCTATAACCTTCAACAAATTCTCAAGAAAACTGATGACATAAGTCGAAAATTTTTGGTCCAGTAATAAACCAGGGGGCAACAGAAGTAGCCATGCAGTAGACATGAACCGATTAACAGGATTACTCATAGATAATTCAATAGACTTCCAAAAATTAATGATACGATCATAGAACAATTCTTCCAAATCATATGAGATAGAAGGAAACTAGCATCGAATGAAATCGTGGAATTTGAAATAAAAGAGTTAGGCCTATGATTTTAGGAAGAGTATTAGTGAAAAACAAATGCTTTATAGCCCTCATATTATTTGTATTAATCATCCAATTAAATTTGAAAACGATAAGAAATTTCACTACGATCTTTTGACTGTCACTTGACCTACAATATAGGAAATGTAAAATACTCCACACAAGTCAGAACAAGTAACATTTCGCCCATGGGAACACGTGTTTAGTAATGGTTGTATGTATTATTGACTAATCATTTAATTTAAAAATAAATTGGGATAAATATATATGTCTTTTACATGGATATATGATTTTATTGGAAACATATTAATAAATGTGTAGAGAAAGAAACCATCATTGTAATGATATTATCCTGAACAACATTAATTTTTTTATTATTTTTCTCATTAAGTAGACCCTCCTTGTTAGTTTTTATGTGTACCAACATAGGATATATTAATGATAACTATTATTTATTTTGGAATTTATTTATAAAGGGGGTTAACTTTAGATGAATATTATCATTATTGAAATATTTCAAATGGGAATCATTATATTGATTAGAATAGTGAATACAGATGTATTTTAATTATGTTGTCCCATAGTTATCATAATTTTTTGGCAGTACTATATATTGAATTAGATACACATTACCTCATTTAATTTATTAGACATCAAATAAGGATTAGTTTTTAGTGATATTATTCTATTAATATAATTTATATATTTAGTGGTATAGGGTTTGTTTTTTATTTGAGGTAAAAAATATAAAATACATGTATGATATAGTTGTTCTTGTTTTCATGCAATGACGAGTCTTTTGTTTTGACTTGAATTAAATTATTTTTTTAGTTTCCTATAATTTTATATCACTCATATGAATTAAATGTATATAGTTAGTAGAATAGATGATCACCAAAGAATTTTTCATATGGATATGTGATGATTTATTTATAAACAGAAAACATCATCCATAATGAATATTATATTAAAAAAAGATGTTTTAATGAGTTAAAAATTGGTTGATTTCTTTATATATTTTTTCATTATTTTTTCTAGTTAATAGTCTTTCTTCCCAATACTAGTGTGAATTTTATAGAAAATTTGATATATTTTTTATTATTTTTAATTTAAATAAACCAGGGTTCATCAATATATATTATTTTGTTAAATGGATCAAGTAATTATAATAAGAGGCCATTATCTTCTATGATATATAGTGAAAGTGGTATAAATTAATGTTTTATGAAAAATCACATAAATGTTATTTTTATTTAGATTCTAATGTTGTTATATTTTATTTTGTACAATTAAAACTCCATATTTTGTTTGATAACTATATCTAATGAACATCATTATAAAATTTCATTATATCATTCAATATATAATGAACTGAATAGTGTTATTGGGTTCGTAAAAATATGATCAAAGGGTTTCCTAAAAATATCATGATTTTTTATCCTATCAAAAAAATATATTTTTCAATTGTAAAAAACTATTATTTCAATGCATGTTTTTCATATGTTTTTTATACCTATCAACAACCCTAATGGATTACTTTATATCAAGAAAGAAATTTATTTATAAAAATTAGTATGATTAGTGTTATTAATATATCATAGTGATAATTTCTCATCATTTATATAACATCTCATGATTTTATGGAATTTTAATATTGAATTATTTCAAGAAACATATGTTTCCCATATAATTGATACTAGAAAATTATAATGTCAATTTTTTAGATGAACATGAACACTCACACTATATAGTAACATGGAATTTGGAATTGAGTAATGTTGTATAATAGTGGAAGAAATTAGTGCGGTGTAAGGATATTATCACTATTATCATGCAATATATGGTTATGGAAGAACCATTAATCAATACGTAAAAACATATAAAAATGATTTAAAAGATATAATTAGTGTCTCATATGACCTATTTATGTTGATAATAGACATTACAAGGATTCCTATTTGGTAAAGCGATGCTCAACCATTAGTGTTCAAAATAAATTGTTTGAGGAAAATCTAAAAAAAAATTTGTTTCACATTGAAAGGGGAGGGGGTGCTGAATTTTGATATGGAAATTCATTAAATTTATTTTATGGTATACAAAAAAAAGTATATAATGTGTTCATATGTGTTTAGGGTCATAACATGAGGTTTCCATGTGGATCCCTCTAGTATTGATATATAATAGAGTGCATGTGCGGATACTTGGGTAGATTTATCATAGAACAAAAACATATATGGACCTCCATTAATGTCTCAAACCAAAATAAACAATATTTGGTTTAGTTTGTATTGTTTTATAGACTAATTAAGATGAATATTATTATTATATGGTGGGAATTGTTATAACCAAATTATAAAAATATATAATGATTTTAATATTTGAATGTAATGTAGATGGAATATGTTTTAGTATAATTTGGATTTTAATATAATTAGGTAAATTAAATAATAATTACTATGATTATTATTTCAAATATAAATAGTTATTTTTTGAAACAAAAATTATATTCTATGAAATAAATTTCAAATTAAATAAATTGATGGAGTTAATCAATTGATAAAATTAATTAACCATAGATATAAGAGATCACATTGTTCAAGTGATTCACATACAATGATATATTTATTAGATGAAATAAAAATATAATTATCAAAACATTTCATAATTCATCATAAATTATGCATGTATCCTCTATTTTTTAATTGAAATTCCTTATCGTTAAATGATTTTTGAAGAAATTTTCATCTTTTAATCAAATTACATGAAAATTTTACACTATTATTTATTGTATATGAAACTATGTTAAAATGATTGATGATTTTACCATTTATGAGAAATTGATTAATTTTTATATGCTAAATTAATTAATGAAATATATATGCATTGTCATTATGGTTGTCTCTAAGAATTCATTATAGGGGAGGAACACCCTAAATTTTATGGAATAATATAATTATGGAATGATATATCATTATATGAAATTTAATGTGACCAATAAATATGGACAAAAAAGTTGATTGATAAATGTATAATCTGATATTTATTATAATTTATTTAATGAAATAGGAAAGATAATCAATGGATCGCTTAATAATGTGATTCAGTGAAGAAAGAGATTGTAAGCCCCTAATTAATGTTCAATGAATAAAAATAATAATAATTACTAATAGTTTCATGGGATTTAAAATATATTGCATTAGATTATTTTAAATAGATATTTGGATTTTTAGGAATTGATAGGGGAATATAAGTTACTTACATTGAGTTTAATTTGACATAATACACATTAAGAATGTTGTCCTAGACCAAGGTCACACATAATTAATCAAACTATTGGTATAATATGGCCTCAAGAATGGATCCCTATACAACTGATGCTACTAACAAATTTCAAATGTATAATGATGTTATGGAAGAAATATTAAACCCTGTTTATATGTGTGGAAGAGTGACAAATTAAAGAAAAATAAATAGTGTAATAAATATAATGGAATAATGGTTACAATAGTAAAAATATGAGTTTTTGGGTATTCTAATTAAACAAACCATGCACCTACAATGTAATCTGTAGATCACTAAAATCAACCATAAATTATGAAATACATAAAATATGGCTAGAATTGTAGAATAATATATTAATAAAAGACAAAATATTTGAATAGTTTCCATTTATATTCTCAATCACTACACCCATGAAAAGTACGATACTAGAAGATAAAATAAAAAGGAGAATAGAAAAAGTCCTAAATTATAGTTATATTGTCTATTAGGGTACCAAATGACGTCCATAATAGGGGTCGAGTAAAAAATAGTAGGCCAATGAGTGAATTTTGTGATGAAAATTGAGTCTCAGAGTAGACATCGAAGAAATATGTATGTATATTAAAAGAAAATCAGTAATGTAAATATAATCCTAGTTAGGCTCCTGATCCTTATTTGAAACATATGAAAATCATCTTACATTGAACATATATAGATGTATATAAAATAATACAACTAATTTATAATCATAACAAATGAATATAATCCATGGTGACCGTATGTTACCCTATACATGTGTGACCCAAGGTGTCACAAATTATTTCATATATAATGATGATCAAATAACATTTGAATATTACTTGAATATAATAATTAATAAATCAGGGGTAATCCAAAAATAATTCAATCATAATATAATACCCATTGACCAATGAGTCAACCAAAGAAATTTTGAATTAAAATCTAAGTAATGTCCAAGGAATGATATAATTTCATTTAACTAATAGGACCATCCAACACATTTAGTATCAAGAATTAAAGTATAAGTTCAGGTGTATGTAATTCAATTCAACCTTTGATTCCAACAATGTAATTCCATATTAGTCATGGAATAATTTATCATAGTTTAACATTATTTCATTTCTTCCAATGATTTATCCAAGGAATTCCATAATAAGAAATCTATATGTAACTGAAAGAATAATATAATGTCATTTATCCTATGGGAACATCTAAATTACTCCATAATAACGTATCCAATTATAGCCTAAGGCATGGTATAATTTCATTGGTAGAAAAAACCATTAAAAAATAATCAATTTCGATGATAAATTTATATTCCGTTATATAATCCATACATATTTATTTAATGATTAAAATAATTAACTATTCATCAGCAATCAAATTGGATGTCAACAGATTTATTCCTAATTTTATTAAATTCACATATTTGTGATGGGTGAAACATAATCAATATTAATATACAATATTATAATTTATTTTAAATATCCGTTTCTTTTACTACTGATAAAAGACTCCGATAATGGTACTCAACCAATTAATAGTTCATTTAATTCAATTCTATCTTCCACTAATATACACAACACGTTTGTTTAGTCTAGTTTCATGATCAAAAAACTTGTTTATTTTTCAAATGTAATGTTATTCACCATACCATTAATAAAATAAATACATTTGATTCGACCTATTATCCAAAAACAATAAAATTAAAATTTTGTATACATTACCGACTGTAATTCAATTAATTCATTTATTTTGATTTAATCAATTCTATTCGAATGTGTCAAACAAAACACATATATGTGGAGTTTTGGAAGATTTTATGTAACATTCTAAAATGATATATAAAGAAGAAAACCAATGGTATGATTGAAGATTAGGTCAAAACCCATAAACAATGTCAATGTATCTAATGAGGGGTCTAAGTCATTGTACAGAAAATTCGTTCAAGTATTTAATCAAATTAATACCATCTCATGTAATGTGATTTATAAAATACAAAAAACAAAAAATTATAAATGATTATCATTTTGGGGGGATTCATACGCCACCTGCCTCCTACTTCAAAAACAAGACATTTCCACTATCATACATAAATAATAGCCAATATAGTAGTAAATTATGAAATAAAATGAACACATGGAAACTATTCCATATATGCTCACACAAAAATTGAATTCAAGAGGGGATTGGAAAAATAATGTAATCTATATGATTATTATAATCCCTATTAGGATACCAATTCATATGAATATGTTTTATTTAGACTAGGAATATTCAAAACCCTCCCCTAGATTATGGGAAAGGATTAGGGCACACGTGAAGAGGCTACAAGAAGGATGGTGGATAAAAATAGGTTGAAACCCATTTCTGTTCATATTAATACATGAAATTTCTATCATTTTCAATGATGTTCATGGCAAGTGCATACTATTATTGAAACCATGCACCAAGAGTGTGGGCCTCACTAACCAAGCACCACCCTATGATTTTTTCCATTCATATTTACATAAATACTAAACATTCATTCAGTGCCTCTATCCCATGAAACTCTATCATATATGGTTGTAGCACATTTTTAGAAAAACCATGATCCAAACATGGGGATACATCTTCAACTATGAACTAAACCAAATAACCATCTCAGAAACTTAACAATTTTATATCTTACCATGTACCTATCATAAATTGGATGTATTTTTTGGATTCTTGCTTATCCCTAACATTAATCATAATTATTTCCCTTTGAAAATTGAGTCTTCAAAGCCTAAAACATGAATAAATCATATGATATTCTTATACACCTATTAGTCCTTAAACCACATCCAAAATCCTCATGTTATAACATTCCAATTCATATAAATCAACTTCAAATAGCTTCTTATAACATGGCCCCTCAAATAAATGAAATAATTTAATTTCCCATTGAAAATAAAACCTTTTTAATATAGTTGATACTACAACCTCCAATCTATAGTGCCTATAATTCATTATATTCCATGGTAGATATCAAAATGGACTACTAGACCTACCGGGTTGAGGAACACCCCCGGAAATATCCACATTTACTTTTTAAATGTGAAACATTCCTTTGAGTGACACGTTAATCATATGATGATTAAACTAATAAAATTAAATCTAATAATAATAATAATAATGTCAATATAAGAGAATTATTACAAAAAATATTCTATATAATGACATAATTATATCATCAAATATTTCATCAACCATCCTATAGTGAACCCAATTATGTGTTATATTCATCAATGTAAAATTCTTGCATAACAGTGTCCTTCCATCATAATTTCATGAATAAGAATACCATTGGTGTTCTAACAAAACTCTTGACACAATTTATAATTTGATAAAACTGATCAAATCAAAATCCTACACACATGAACAAGCCACACTAATTTTTCAACAAAAAAATATAAAAAAGATTTTCACTTCTCTTCTCTTATTCCAATGACATGATTCAAAATAAACATTATTGAACCCATACACCATCTCAGATTAAAATATGGTCAAAAATCCTCTAGAAATTTATTCTAAAAAATTCTCAACATTAACAGATGATGAATTATTGAAATAAGATCTTAAAGCTTCCAAATCCATGAAACACCATGATTTAATTGGGAATTCTCACCATGGCCCATAACAATCTTCCTATGTTGATTGAGTTTTGATCATTCCCATGTTCACAACTATAATTGTTTCATAAAAAAGGTAAAATGAATACATGATAAATAACCCTTGGATCATAAAAAGATACTTTGGATTGGACAATAAAACTCAAACTCCACCACAGTAAATATCTGAATATACACATAATATTTACCAAGAAATCATACTGAACATTTTTTCATTTATCAAAATATATTTTATATCAAAAATGATCATAAAAAAACTGGTCTCAAGATTGAACATCCCTTCTCACGTGAGGATTATCTGCTAAACAATAATGTCCAACACCCCATCATAAGAGTATACTTGTTATTTTTAAAATAAGTGGGGATCATGATTACTATATACCATGCCTCATATATCCCGATTCAAAATGACTGACATTTATAAGAACCCACTAATTAATGAGAATTAATAGAACCATGACCTATCACCCATTCTCCATCCCTGACAATGGTTACCATGTTTTTAAAGGAATTTCAACTCACAATAATGATCACCACCCTAAAATTAATAATTAATTTCTCATTAACATATATATGATCTTAAACTAGTCCTCAATCACAGAAATGAATGAGTTACCCCATCAAATTGTTAAAATATATTCAGATAGATTTTTACATAGACCACATCATACTATTGTACTTATGATGAAATCAATATATTGGGCATGGTCGTATATAAATTTGGATTTTATAATGATTTAACTGGTAGGAATGTATCTACTTCTCTGATCCATGCTAAAAAAACCATGAAACACTATCGATAACAACCTATAAAACTACATCACCTGCAAATGTGAATTTTGGTACATGCATGGGTTAATTGCCTCTCGACACCCAATTTAAATCAAATTTCGAACACATGTTATTGTAAAATTATTTAATTTAAAAAATATCTCAATATACATTCATACTTGTGTCAGATTCCAAACCGTTGATCCTCACCCGACACTCGGCCAATTAATAATGGTCCATGTCAACAAATTATCATGCACAACCATTGTAAAATACTCGCAGCTCAAACAATGGTCTTAAAATCTCCTACAATATGGTTGAAGACCTGAATCTTTATCCTATGATTCTTTCACCGACAATGAAAGACTAACCATTGTATATGGATTTTCAGTCTTACCATTCTTGGGGTCCCTTAAAAATCATCTTTATAATCAAGAAACACACTTGTGCATGATTTTTCAATTCTCCAAAGAATTAATTTATTTTTATAGATATTACATCATCAATCATAGAATTATGGTTCAACTCTGATAGTAATCCATATAGTCCCATAATTCTATGATAGTCTCATTACCCATGAATACATAGTGAACCATTGATAAATGCATGAGTTTCAAATCTTATAACTTCAAACATCAGCACCATTCATGCATCACTTATAAAACACAAATAAATCCAATTCTTCCACCCCTAAGGCATCCATAAATTTGGTCCAAAGCCTCTCATATGATTCCATTTATAAATTAAAAAAATATATTTTAATAGATAGTTTAAAAACCGAGGTCATTTATTTCATGGCTTTTAGTTGACATATAAATTTGATATTGAAATTTAAAACTAGAAGAATATAAGGATATCATCAAACCATATTTGTTGAAACCCTTATTATCAAATTTAAAAGAAATTGGATTTCACTAGGGACTTGTATATAGTATTACCTATGGATGGATTATCTTATTAAATTACAACCTGTATAATGCTAATTATTGCATTTGTTGTTAATAGTCCAACCCAACACAAATAGTATATAAAAAGCCCACTCTCATATAAAAAATATAAAAAATTCATTTATTGATGATTTTTACATATTAGAGAGATAAATAATGGGTAACTCTTCAATTTTCAAAAACAATCCACTCTAAAAATAAGTTCATTCGAAAATGGTTACTAGGTTGTTCTTTCTAGCAACTTGCTTTGAGAAATAATATAAATATATCGATCATAGAGTCTTGGGGAAAACAATAATTCTACATAAATTCATCACACTAGAATGAAATAATTCTTACCCATAACTATGACTTTATAGTTATCAATAATATAAAATTATTTTGTTTAAGATAGTTTATATCTTCATGTTTAATTTACAAGTTAATTAGCCTTAGTCATATGCTCTGTAAAGAACTCATTGATAGAAAAAATGCATTGACAAACATAATTGAAAAATTATTTTACTAGAATATCATATTATTATAGTAAAATAATCTCATAATATCAGTTGTAATAGTTATTTTTTCATCTGTACTTATAATAGGTCTCAGATTTATAAAATTCAATTTCATGTTATATACGAAAACACGCACATGGTTGTAACTAACATTTTAATTAATTAACTCCTCATATTAATAATTATAAATAAAATTTGGAATGTTATTTTATAAATTTATTGGTATATATTATTAAAGTTCCACAAAAAAATTATATAAAACACTATATAAGTGGAAAATGACTCCTAAAATAACCATCCAAAATAACATTATCACTCCAAAATGGGTTAAGTACAAATACATAGAGAGAATATAATAAATCTATAATGGCCATGTCAAGAAAACATGGGTTTAGGTATATTGGAATCTAGTCACAATTTATATATTCACTAGAAAAAAAATTATAATAGGAATCTCATTTATGTGAAACCCAATAAAAATGACATTTTAAGGATTTATCATACTCATGATGGGTTAAATAATAAGAATATGAAGACATGATTGATCTACATGGTTTGAGTCTAGTTTATATCATAATCCAAATATTCCCTGATAGAAATATATTTCTTGAGTTAAGAACATGTTTTTAGTTATATGGGTATACATTATGGTGTAATAAAAGAAGGTGCTCTATATGGGTCAAAAAACATACAATTTACTTGACAAACACAAGTAATGGATTTAATTAATTACAATTAATATAAATCGATTATATTTTAGAATTGAGTTGAAGTTAAATCATTACCCATTTAGAAATTATTCCATCTTTGAAAAACATTTCATGATGTAGAAAAAAAATTACACTATCAAGAAATATAGGTTGAATCTATTTATCTATATAAAGATAAATTATTTAACCTACTTATTCAATAAATTCAAATATCCTATAATTTTGTAAATAGGGGTATGTGAAATAAAATATGTTATTCACCCAATAATGTTATATAATTTTTTGTGAAAATGACAGGTAAATTCTATGTGCCTAAAATGATACATGAATGATCATTCCATCTTACCATAATACGAATAGAAATATATCCCGTTAATTTTAAGTAGTGGGAATAAATCCAAATTCAGTCATAATGAAATGATAATAATTTATAATAACAAGAATACAAATAATATTATAATCCCTTTCAACTCAATCATTTCAATTTTCATGGGTCTACCATTAACACACATGTGAAATCTAGCATGTTTTCACCCATTCCTTATCTTATATATATGAGACAAATCATTAGGATAATGGAAATGAAATCATAGAAATCGATTTTGAATATTCCAGTATCTATTCATCCATATTTCACATAACACATGGGGCCACATTACATCAAACACCAATCCCACCCACACTAGATGTGGCTGAATAATAAAGAGGTTATAATGGTGGTAGCATGGGGATATTATTTGAAATTATTTCTCATATAGAAAAAATGATATATATTATATAAATCATCAATCAAATAAATAAATATAAATATTTATAGAATTTGTAATAATAAAAATGAATAAATGAAAATAAATCTTACCAGGCCTAAACATGATAATCCATGAAAAAGAAGTAGTCAAAATCCAATTGTTAATCAATAAAACTTGGATTTATTATAAAAAATTATAAATGAATCCATATTTTTATGTTTCTTATGTAGAATATCAACTGATAAACCCATTAAACACCCTAACAATTAATATAAAATATAAATAATGTAAGGACCATGTCGTATCAAGTATAATAGAGTCCATTTCAGGTACCAAATGACAGTTCATACTCAGTGTTTGTGAATATCAAACTACCATCCCTATTGGTTTGTAATGATAATAATTTTTTTAATATAAATTAACTACTATGAAGCTATATAAACAAAATATAGATTAAAAAAATGAATTGTACTAGGGATCCACTAAGGACACCTGGCCATCTATACTTACTTCGTCGGAATCCTAATTCCTTTAATCATAAGAAAACTAAATTAAAGAAAATAATCATAGATATAAGGCCATGAGAAAATATATATCACTATGAATGTAGGAACAAATGAGAACCCATATTATAAACCAATAAATAGGATCATATAATGTTCCACATGTTTCATGAAAATAATGATATAGGAATCATGGGTTATCTAAATAGAAACCAATAACTTATAATATAATTTGACATATGATCCCCTTTAAGAAATTTTAAATTATAACCTTATTATCTCCTATAGATTGTGATTATTTCATTATAGCTATGACCAGTTATGAGGCAATTTTTCATGTATCTATGTATCCTTATTGGTGTATAAACATCATTCCAGCAATAAATCCCTATAAGTCTTTTAATTTTAGGAATCCAATTATATGTCAAGGAATAAAATAATATCATTTAAACTAAAACAACATAATAGTAATTTCATAATATTATATCCAAGTTTCACTCAATGATCAATATTATTTAATTTATCATATTCTGGAATCTATGAATTTCTAGAATAGAGATTATATCTACCACTCTAGGAATGATGTAATTTAAATAGTAATCACAATGAATGTAAAAACTAATCATAGTAAATGTGAAACATCGATTATTTGTTTGACTATAATGGGTTTTAGTATGTTTTAATGATAATTTAAATTATAATTTAACATAGACATAATACGCCTCCAAGCATTTATAAAATAATTCCATTTAATTATTTTTCTAACTCACATGTGATGAAGGTGAAATAATGTATGGATTATCTATTTTTATAATATTAATTATTATTTTATTATTTAATAAATTTCCATTATTGGAGTCACACCAAGGACACGAATAAGATATTATAGTCATTTTCATGTAATGGAAAATTAGGGTAAATAATAGGAAATACATAATGGGGTTATCCAATTTGAGTTCCTGATCCTACAATAATGTCAATGTGTCTAATGGTGGGTTTAGTTCATAGTATAAAATATTATTTCAAGGATAAATGAAATTTAGGATTAATTAATGTATATACTAATGTGTGAAACAATGACAAAAATTATAGACCTCGAAAATTTCTCGGAAAACACATAGAACACATAACAAGTTCATATAATTTTTCAATCATCCAATATCTTCTCTTGAATAAATATTATACAGAGAAAATGATGAACCAGAACGACATCCTAAAAATTGGGCATATTAACATTCACAATTATAATATATAAGAAAGAAGAAAAAACAATGAAATGAAGTAATAAGAGATTAATAATCACTATTAGGATTTGAATTATTCTAATGAAAATATATTTACGCCAAGATTGTACATGATAATACACAGGAAGAAAGAAGTTTGGAAGGCATGAATGATGATTGCACATGATAATATGGGGTAGAAATTGAGGAGAAACTATAACACCCTATTTTTAATGGTACTTTTACAAATATATTAAATATTCATTTACGTCTTGTAATGAATTACGTTAAAAATTCATTTCACATGCCTCCAAATTGGCATCTGTTACATGAAACACAAACTTAGCATAATTTACATGCAATATGATCTTGGAATACTATGTTTGCATAACCGACATAACAGACATTACACAAAACATAGTGTTTCTAAGAGACATATTAATAATTAAATAATTATATCCTATCCTTTGAAAATTGTACTATGAAAAATAATAACTAAATTTCAAATATTTTTTATAATTGTTTTATATAAATAAAACATATTAATGATGAATGATAATATTTCATGTAAATTCCATATATGTTTTAAAATACCATTTTATTTAATTACATACTTTTAATAATAAAATTTGTTTTATATAGATTTAAATTTTAAATTTAATTAATTAACATAATTATTGAATTCATATCATTGAAATTATCTCAGGGTAATTTTTTTTGTATTTTCCTTACAAACATCATTTTTATAAAAAGTGAAAAATAAAATATCTTAGATTAAACCATACTTTTTATATGATTATTAATGTCAAATTATATTTTAAATATTTATTAATCCTGATTAGTTAAATATTACATTTATTAGTACAATCTGACTCACTAGAATCAACTTCATTTTGACAATGAATAAAAAATCATAAACAGCTTTTGAGCATTTTTATTCTTTAAAATAACATTATTTCATCCATTTTGTGAGATTATCATTTATCATAATTTTGTCTCTTATATTATTTGAATTTATAAAAACCATCATACACCATTATATATATTATAACATTTAAATTGTAACATTACTATTTAGTTGTTTACCTAAAAGATTAGTAAAAGTGAATAAATTTAATCGCAAAAATTATGGAATTGTTAAGATTAATTTTGGATTAAACCATAAAATTATGGGCCCAAATTACCAAGACACAGTTCAAACACCAATTTTCTATGAATAGTACTGCAATAAATCTTCCATTCTCGAGTTGTTTGGTTTGTTGTGACTCTTGTTATGTAAGAACATGTGTACATATAACTTGTTTCTAAGCATTCCATGTCTGTACCAATCCTTCTCAATAAAATGACACCACCTCCCCCAAATAGTACAACATTTAAAAAAACTTATTTTGTAACACCCCATGATATCATAGTACGTTATTTATTCAATGTAATTCAATAACTTGAACTACACGCAACAGTGTGTTCAAGAGCACCATGACTTACCAAACTAGCTGTTCAAAAGTGCTTTTTAATATAATAAAATGAATTTTGAAATTTATATAATCCTTATAATTTTAGAATCCATATTATGAGTTTCGTTGACATAAAATAATAACAAATTCATTTTTTTAGATAAAAGAAGTATTTCTTTAAAAATGCAATTTTACCGCATTTTAATGGAAAACCCTAATTAATTCCAATATTTGATAATTTTATATATAAACATTAAAAAAACTTCAACTTTATAATGGGGACATAAAAATATTGTTTTGATAAATTTTATATTTTTTTTCTGAAAACATTCATATTTGAAAGATTAGTGAAAAAAACTAAATTGTAGCTGAAAAAAACATTTTAAATATATGTAATTTATAGTTTTCAACTATAATTTTGAATGGTTTGGATTTATAAATAAATTATATTTTTACCACGTAAACAAATTTTGCTCATTGGATGTAATTTCTCTTTGAAATTGGACATAAACAGGTGTCAATCTTTTTGTAGTTATTATTTTTAAAAATATGATTTTTTGTTTTGACAACAAGATTTAAATTTAAATTAAATAATGCAATATATAATGTTTGAATTTGGTAAAGTATATTTTTTTAATTTGGAAAATAAAATTTCTTTTAGGGTTAAATTTTGGTATTATTCTGAAAACATTCAATATTTGATGAATAGTGAAAAACATTGAGTTATTGGTTAAAACCGACTTTTTATTTAAATAATTTTTTATTTTAATTAAATTTATTTAAGGTCAAAATAGGTACATAATACCTGTATATGTTAAATATAATCCATTTGAGTAATTTTAAAATAATTTTTGTTATATAAAAATTTTTATTGAACTTTTCACCGTCTTTTACACTCCTCCTAGGAAAATTTACAAATTCTTATAAAACAAAATTTTACCAGTTCTATTAGTGGAATTTCAAAAATCCCAGGGACACGGTTAACCATAGTATGTAAAATGTGGTTGAATAAGTTGAAAATAATTTTTGGTAAATAGTAACTTTTGACTATTAATTACAGCAGTTAAAGGTAAAAATGGTAATTCAAGGTAAAAAGAATATTATAATAATACCAAATTACCTTAACAATTGTCTTAACCATATTATACGAGTCATGTCAGACAATGGCCATCCTTGGTTCGATTTTGGGACCCCATGGAGAAACTTATTAATGATAATTAATCTTTATTTTAAATAACGTAAAGTAAAGGCAATAACGACACGGATAATTATCTTTTAGTTAATCTATTTTTACACCGGTTTATATAAGTCATAGTTTCGACAATAAATATTCATTGGAAATATAAAAATATTTTTCTAAACAATGGAATTTTATTTATAATTTTGAGACATTAAATAAGTTAATTTATTTATGACACAATGATGATGCAGTATTTACCTAATTAATAAAATATTAAAATATTTGATGTTATTAATATCCAAATAAATGTAATTTGAGACTTCTTATGAATTAAAATAATTTTCTATGTTAATATGACATGATAGGGTTGTTTAGATTAATTTTTTGTGAAATAATAATGTGGTTAAAATTTTAGAAAAAATGAAATACCAAATAGTGTCAAAATTGGCGTAAAAGTGTTTATAAAAAAGTATTATATTATGAATTGATATTATCTTCTTAAGAATCCAAGGTTCTGCCAAAAGACATATATAATTATAGGTGTATCATTAATAAACCACTTGGGGTTCCATTTAATGTTTATAGTATGTTTATTAACCATATAATATAAAAATACCAAGAGACAAGGTAAATGTCAAACTATTTAACTAAGAGTCAAATCTAAAAGATAATGCTAATATAGTGATCAAACCTGTCTAAAACCTATTGGTTGAGTGGAGGTTGACCCCTCCCCACCTTATCCTTTCAATAATTTATTTTTGAGCCATTATAAACCAAAAATGATTTTATTATAAAATAATATTTCTAGCATTTGCTTAGGTGCCCATAACCACTCTTATAAAAGAGAACCCCCCTTCCTTTAAATTCAAAACTTAAAATCTATTTTTATTAGACAAACCCTACCCAAATAACATTCCAACTATCTTATATTCATCTTATAGGAATTTTTTTAGTCATAAATCTAACCTATGGAGCTTTTTTGATCAAATCAAAAGGAATAACCCGAAGAAGAGGTAAAAATTTCATTACCTCTTTCAAGTTATTTTCTTCTTCCACTTCCTCTTTCATTGCTGTATCCATTATAAAATAATAAATCCAATATCTTCTATATATTGTGATGTTATTATAAATATTTTAAAACTGTATTCATTATTCTATCCATCCTTTAAATGACATGTCACCATACGTGCATATGTACGGCTTACCGTCTCCACGTTGTGGTGTAATTGTTATTCAATACATTATTATTTAGATGGTTATAATAATGATGTTTAATTGATGTAAATAATAAATATAACATGATAATGATTCAGTATATATGATATAACATCCAAATAAATATTATTTTAATATCAGAAGAATGATATTGTCACTCGTGCGTACGTACAGATTACCGTCTCCACGAACATGATGAGATTAATTCCTCATCGTATCCCTTCAAGACTAATTTTCATTATATGATAAAAAATAATTTTTAAAGACTTAATATAATTCTTAATATGAATAAGATACATCCTATCCCTAAAAAAATTACTTACGTAACAAATAATCTAAAGGAAAACAAATCAATCAACCCCCGAAACGATGATAATACTAAAATATTATTAACAAATCAATATTAGAAGATCATATATGATATCAAATTAAGGTATATAGTTCTTGAATAATTTAATAACAATTATGTCACCATAATACAGGAGGTTAACTTACCCTTTAACAAAGAAATGTGTATGTTACGGGTTAATTCTAGAATGTCTGTATTATCCTAGATTGTTTTTACGTATGTATCTACAGGGACCTCTTCATCATCCACATCCATGCTTTTTTAAAATGTATTTCAAAACATTTTTACAATTTACAAGACAATGTGTTAAATTAATTTATACCCTTATTTGAACATATATGTTTTGAAATGAATCTTTCAGTCTTTTTCCAAACAAGGTACTTTATGATCTTTTTGACAAAATTAAGGTATGGATGTTTTTTTAACATATAGGGTGGGTGCCGTTAGACTCCACTGTTATAACACCGTCAAAAGCTTCCCTTACAAGCTTATAATAATATTTTAAAAATAAATTTTTTTTGTTTTATAATTATGTTACTTTAAATTATTTCAAATAAAAGTGATATTTCTCTCAAATAGTTATGATTTCATCTATGTCAACATCCTCGGATGGATTTTATACTAGATTTAAGTAGAGTCATTATGATACAAATCAAGTATATTTTATTGAAGGTTTTGAGATATGTTTGATTGTGGATCTTTTATTTTTATACAATTCATGGTTTATGGATAAAGTAATTACATTTTGTATGCCAGTTTTAATATGAATGTTTAGTTATATTTCAACCATTTCATATGAGGAATGTATTGGACTTAGTAAGTAATGGGTGGATCCCTCTATAAGTCCTCGATGCATCAATAGGTCCCATGAGGCAACTAGACATGGAATTGGCCGATGCTTTTCCCAATTTGATATGTGGTTTTGGCCGAGCCCTTAATAATTTTTAGATGTCTTGGTCAAGGCCTTGATAAAATGTTTCAGAATGTCTGGCATTATACATTCCCTAATTATGAAAAATAATTTTTAAAGTTAATGCGGTCATTCGGCTAGTAAAATACCCAAGAATATGTCTTATTATGGAATTATTTACTCAGCTCATAATCCTTCCATAAAAGTGTTCATGTTTATTATTGGTGAAGGAATGTTGTTTTAATTATTCAGCATCCATAATATTAATGTGATATTCTGCTGTGTTGATTACCCTTACTGAGCGTTTGAGCTCCCGCTTTCTATGTTTTATTTTTCCCAGGTGGTGAAAAATTATATTATGAATGACCTTCAAGGATAGTCTATTATATCTCAGTGTTTTCTATGGATACAATGTTGTTGTAGTTTTCCATTTTACGATGTAATGTAAACCTTATGATTTTTTTTCATGAACCAATCCCACCAAAGATGCCCCTCCTGAGATGGAAATGGTGAAAGGGAGATAATGACCCCTGAGTCCCGCCTCCAGTAGTCCCCGGGGTGGTGACTAGCACCAAGGGTATTAGTTTTCACAATATGGGATGCATTACCCTTTTTATTATTTAGGATCGAGAAATAGGATGAGTCAACCACCAAAAAGGAAAAGAACGAGTGTATAGAAAAAAACCCAAACCAAGAACACATACATGTTTAAGAAATTTTATAACAAGGTACAAGTACATGAAAGCTCAAAGTACAATACCAAAAGAAAAAAAAAGTACAGCAACAGCAACTACTCCAACTGTCCGACTAGTAGGGTCCCGCACGACCCTAGTAGTCCTCCAGGAAACCTAAAAGTAAACGTAGGGTGAGCATACAAGTATACTCAGTAGGTAAACTTAAAGCTCTCATGCACAAGGGGGGAGACATCCTAATGTCCCGTGAGAACGACAAGAGAAACATAGCAAGGAATTCTATCCACCCAACCTCACCAGCCACACTCACCAAAACACAATCACAACAGGTAGTAGTATATAAGAACACAAGTATTTGGTACCTCACACCATTTTCCTTGAGTTATCTTCTCTTCATAACGACGAACGTTCTAACGCTACCACACTCTCCTCGCCCGCACACACCTGGGCCTCACAAACCACACATCATGCCTGCACACACCTGGGCCTCACAAACCACATATCTCGCCCGCTCACACCTGGGCCTCACGACCACGCATCCCGCCCGCACACACCTAGGCCTCACCACCACACATCCCGCCCGCACGCACTTGGGCCTCACAACCAGGTATCCCGCCCGCACACACCTGGGCCTCACAACCACGTATCCCACCCGCACACACCTAGGCCTCACAACCACGTATCCCTCCCGCACACACATGGGCCTCTTCCCAATGATTCTTTGGAAATAATAGAACCTTCCTGAAGAGTCTTGGGCTAAAACCATCCCAATCAAAACCTACCCGAAGATTCTTAGGTTTAAGGTTGCCTCAAGACGTCACAGCCTAGGGGAGAAGTAGCAGGAAGGATCTAGTAACTAAGGGAAAAACACCCTCTCACATGAAATGGGAGTGTTCGACACTAAGTGTTCAACATGGGTGAGGTGCGATAAAACAAAAAAGATACATATATATATATATAAACCACACAGCCCAACCTAAGGCTTCTAAACAGAGAAACTGAGCACGTGCCTCGGCACTGCTACTACGAAGCATGCATACAACAAACAACCCAGACCCCATTTAGGTTTTCTCGTTTCAGCAGAAATTAGATTATTTAGTTCCTTAACTACAGGGAAACAATCCACAACTGACCACAACGATCATTCGTAAAACATATCTTTGCCATCCACAAATCAAGTTAAGAAAACACAAGATGCACAACAAAGTCCTTCTTAACAACCAAACAACCCCATCGATTATTAATCATGTTCCCTTACCATGACCCACCATTCATTAACTCTTCCACATTTCAATTATTATTAAAAACCCATAGCCCGTTCACATTTAAACCGATTCATGTAGCCCTGCTGCCAACCACCATAACCACAACCACACCAAAACCCATACGTCATTATCCCTATAATACCATTTATCGCAGCCCCGCTGCCCATCACCATCATAGCATTCACACCAACCCATAACCAAGTCCAACGTAGATCCGCTCCTCACCCGATCCACAACTACCCAAAAAACACCCCCATCACATGCCACGAAACCAATCCAATACCCACATGTTCATTATTACATTTTGTTCAACCGGGGTGATCACACAAGGGTTCCATATTTTCATTTAATCAGCCAACATTATGTGATTAACCAATTTCCACATTCCACAAAGTTCCATTCACATAAACAGTCTAGAAAGATAGGTCAACATTTAATTTCACAAGCAAAGGCCCCCAAAGGCCGTTATTTTTAGTAAGCATAAGCCTATTCATTTCACAACATAATCACAGGATATAAAAAGTAAAGTAACAACAATCACAAACTTCTCAACCTCATTCTTTAACCAGTTATTATCTTTATTTAATGGTTCAACTGTTTCTCATTAAAACAAGTGGATACCCTCCCCGCAAGATGCACAAATTAGGGAAACGAAGGTAAGATCCCTACCTCAATAGGTTTTGATCACAATGCTCCCCCTGATCAACCATAGAAGACGTTCGTCGGCGTCCGTCACTTCTGTCGGGTCCAGGAAAAACCTCCTCTGGTGGAAGATGGAAAGGAAATTCTGAAGGAAAGACGACTGATCCAAGCTCGGAAGTTTCACCTCATCGTTACGATCCCATGACCGCTGACAGATTGTAAATCATCGCTTGGATGAAGAAGTTACGGAAGGAAGAACCTTCGAGTCTCTTGAGAGAGCTCTGCTCAGAGGAGAGGGGAGGAGAGGTGTGCGTTGAAAAGGAGTAGGGGACCCCACCTTTTGTAGGCATGAAAAGAAAAATTACACGACATGTACTTTATGGTACACGGTGTGTACTTGGTTCTTTCACATGGTCACCACGCGGCTTCCAACACAGCTCTGCAGCCGTCGACTGGTCAATACAAGGTTTGAGGGTAACACATACACGGGGAAGGACTACACAGCGTGTAGTCTGGACACACGGTGTGTACTCATTTATTTCACACGGCAAGGACACAACTTCAACATGGCACATGGCCGTTGATTGGGAACGCGTACGCGGGGAGGGACTACACGGCGTGTAATTTAGGGTACACGACATGCACCCCTTTACATCACACGACCAGGAAATGGCCTTCAGCACGGGGTATACAAGGAAAGGGGGTACGCGGCGTGTACTCAAACTACATGGAATGTAGTTTCAAAATTCTGGAATGTGTGGGAAAATTCCATGTTACCCTCCAAAACACTTTGCAGCCTTATTTTTGACAAAGGAATTGGCCGGAGAGGTCCCTTCCATTACATCAGATACCTCTTAAAACATTATCATCCCCGAGAATTCAGAAACATCCTTGAGGAACCCAACAAGATACCTCTTAGGGTTCTCGTTATAACAGGAACCTAACCAACAACCCTAATTATAGGTGTTAGGAATTCCTTCTCCTATGTCGAGATATTATCGGCTTTAGGCGACACTAACTCGCCTGCACAGGTTTAATCACATCCTCATTAATGCATCTCAATTAAGAATCTGGTCTTTCCACTTCCATACATTATGATTTTTCAATTCAGACTGCCCCAAACACCGCACAACCCACACACTGCCTGGACACGTCGTTTGGGGAAAATTCATTTTCCTATGTCGAGATATTATCCGCTCTAGGTGGCACTGACTCACCCGTACGGGTTCAATCGCATCCAAATTAAAGCGTCTCGATTAAGGGTCTTGTTTTTCCCTTTCCCCACACATCCGGACATGTTACGCAACACAAGGAAATAAAAGGTCTCACAACTGAAAAACCAAGTATTCCATATAACAAAGGTACAAAGTACAAAAAGAAGCTCATAAGAACAAGGTAAAACACAATTCAAAACAACTCCGGGTACTGAGCATGCATCTGGGTCTCCCTCTCCAAAGTTCTCTCCTCGAGGCCACCATGCCTCCATAACACACGAACCAAGGGAATGGTTCGTCCACGGAGTACCTTCTCTTTTCGATCCTCGATTCTGACTGGTCATTCCTCGAAGGTCGCGTTGTCTCCCATATGTAGCTCTCCCCAGTCGATAACGTGAGGGTCGTCGTGTATGTACCGACGAAGATGGGAGACGTGGAAGACTTCATGAACTTTCTCCAACTGAGGTAATAGGGCCAGATAATATGCTACCTCGCCGACTCGCCACAGCACCTCAATGTTCCTATGAACCTAGGTGAGAGCTTGCTCCTTTTCCTAAACCTCTGCTACCCCGTCGAGGGGAAACCTTCAAGAACATATGATCTCCCACCTAGAACTCCAAGGGCCTTCTTCTACGATCATTATACGACTTCTTCCGGTCCTGAGCCACATTCATCCTCTCACGTACAAGCTGGACTTTCTCTGTGGTGCTCTGCAGTACCTCTGGCCCAAGACCACCTGTCTCACCAACCTCTGCCCACCAAATGGGTGAACTAAATGGCCTTCCATACAAAGCCTCAAACGGTTCCATGCCAATAGTAGAGTGTATGATTTTGTTGTTGGTGAACTCTACTAAAGGAAAGTGTCGTACCCATGATCCTCCGAAATCCAGAACGCATGCTCGCAGCATGTCCTCTGACGTCTGGATAGTCCGCTCTGTCTTCCCATCGGTCTGGGGGTGAAAAGAAGTGTTAAGGTGTAGCTGGGTGCCAAAAGCATGTTGTAACCCCCTCCAGACTCGTGAGGTAAACCGAGTATCCCGATATGAGAAGATAGTCTTGGGGACTCCATGCAACCGCACAACCTCATCTACGTACCTCTGTGATAAGGTACTCACTGGGCCTCACTCCTTAATTACTAAGAAGTGAGATGATTTCATTATATGATCCACCACAACCCAGATAGCATCATAACAACCCTGAGCTCTGTGTAGTCCTGTGATGATGTCCATCGAGATGGAATCCCACTTCCACTTGGGGACATCTAAAGGATGCAACAAACAACTGGGAACACGGTGTTCAACCTTCACTTGCTGACACAGTAGGCATCTAGCCACAAACTCCGCCATTTCCCGTTTCACCCTGGGCCAGCAAAACTATTCCCTAAGGCCTCGTTACATTTTTGAAACTCCTGGATGTATCGCCAAGGCTGAGCTATGGACCTCACGGAGAACTCCCTCACGCATCGCCTCTGGAACAAACAACCTTCCATGGAAAAGCATCCGATGTCGGCTGTCATCTGACCATCCTTCTGGAGAGTTCCCCTAATCGACACGATCCCACATCACTTCCGCCTCAGAGTCCCCCCACTTAGACTCTTCCACCTGCTACAATAAGGAGGGTTGCACCGTCATCTGAAACAAACAGCCTCTAACACCCTCTACCCTTGCATCCAACTGCAAGGCAGCAAACTCTCCCATCGCATTCCAAGCATCAGTGGATTCCTAAACCACTTCCTTGTGAGACTTCCTGCTCAGGGCTTCAGACACAACGTTTCCCATACCTTCAGTGTAAGAGATCTAAAAGTCATAGTCTTGGAGAAACTCGACCCATCTCCACTGCCGCAAGTTCAGGTCATGCTGGGAGAAGATATAACGCAGGATCTTGTGATCTGAGAAGACCACAAAGCACTCCCCAAAGAGGAAGTGTCGCCACAACTTCAGTGCGAACACTACTGCTTTATGCTCTAGGTCATGGTGGCATAGTTACGCTCGTGAGGGAATAACTGCCTAGACCCATAACAGATCACTCTCTTCTTCTGCATCAGCATTCACCCCAAACCAAGGCCAGAAGCATCACAAGACACTTCATACAACAACCCTTCCTCTGGAAAATCGAGTACGGGAGCACTGACCAACTTCTCCTTTAGGTAGACGAATTCTTTCTGGCACTTCTCACTCCATAGGAAGACCTGGTTCTTCCTAGTCAAATCTGTAAATGGAACAACAACTTGAGAGAAGTCCGAAACGAACATCCAATAGTAACCTGCTAACCCCATGAAACTATGAACTTATGCCACGCTCTTGGGTTCCGCCCAAGAAACAACTGCCTCCACCTTCGATGGGTCCACTTAAACTCCATGCTGAGACACTACGTGCCCAAGGAAGTGTACTTTTTGTGTCAAGAACGTACACTTCGACAATTTCCCATAAAGCTGGTGGTGTCGAAGGACATCTAAGACTGGCCTGAGATGCTCAACGTGCTCCTCCTCTATTGTTGAGTAGATTAGAATGTCATCGATAAACACAATGATGAACCGGTCTAGAAACTCTCGCAAGACAAAGTTCACAAGTCCCATGAACACAGTTGGTGCATTTGTAACTCCAAACGGCATCACTAAAAACTTTATGTGCCCATTCTTGCACATTAAAGCCGTCTTCGAGATGTCACTGTCCTTTACCCTCAACTGATGATATCTAGATCGTAGATCAATCATGGAAAACCAACCTGCTCCCCTTAGTTGGTTGAAGAGATCATCTATCATTGGGAGGGGGTAACGATTCTTGACTGTTACCTGGTTCGACCTTCGGTAGTCTATGCATAGCCTAAGACCACCATCTGCATTCATCACGAACAAAAATGGAGCACCCCATGGTGACACGCTGGGTGGAACAAAACCCCTCTCCATCAGATCATCCATCTAAATCTGCAACTCTCGCAACTCCGAAGGTGCCATCCGATAAGAGGCCATCGAAATCGGATGGGCAGCAGGTTGTATGTCTATCCCGAACTCAACGTCATGTCGGTGGGGTAGAGTCACAATCTCCTCGAAAAAAAAATCAAGGAACACCCCAACAACCTCTGAGATATCCATCATCTCTGTATTAGCTGGAACCATTAATAACCCACCAAACAAAGAAAGGAGAGGCTCTTCATGCCGGATTCCCACCTGATAGCTCCTCTTGCCAACAAAAGATACATGTTGCCCATCCACGTCAGAGAACACGACTCTTCTCCCGAAGCATTCAATAACGGCACTAACAGAAAACAACCAGTCGATGCCTAGGATGACATCATAAGGCTACATCTATAACAGAAGAAGGTCCCCACTAGATCGATGTGGTCCCAACGTCAGCCCACATTCCCGAAAAACACAAGATACACTGGTCTGGCCTCCAACTGGTGTACTCAGCACCAGTGGTACAGACTGTCTCTCTACGTGTAGTTCCAAATTATGGGTTAGACCAGGTATAACAAAAGACTGTGAAGCTCCTGAATCGAACAAAGAAAAGACAAGAGTGCTGAACAAAAAAATCGTACCTCGCACCACCTCTGGTCCTGCCAGAGCAGTCAACTCTGCTGCGTGCAACTGTCCACACCCAGCTCCTATTTCTCTTTAGGTTCCATAGTGATACGGTAAACATAGATCGCCTTATCCCAAGTAGTAAGTAAAACTCAAGGTTTTATTTTTATCATTTTATTTCAATTTCTTTCGCAGAACACCCAAATCAAGTAAAACACAATCATGATGATTCATGTACCTTCTCTCGGGTCTCTACCCTGCAATCAATGTAGTCTCACTTGGTCGTTCCGTAGGCTTAGAGTCCTTGCATCAGATCACGGGGGGCCCTAAAATCATGTGTCCTAGCTGGTATTCCCTGGCCTATGTCACGCACCAAGATTAACTAACATTGTCACCCTACCATCCCATGAAATCCTCACTATGCCTAACTCCAGACCCCATCCTATCTCTCAACCATCACCTCTGATACCATTCTGTGATGACCCCCTCCCACCAAAGATGCCCCTCCTAAGCTGGCAATGGTGAAAGGGATATAATGACCCCCGATTCCCGCCTCAAGTAGGCCCCGGGGTGGCGACTAGCACTAAGGGTATGAGTTTTCACAACATGGGAGGCATTACCCTTTTTATTGTTTAGGATCAGGAAATAAAATGATTCATCCTCCAAAAAGGAAAAGAACATGTGTTTAGAAATAAACCCACACCAAGCCCACATGCATGTTTAAAAAAATTTATAACAAGGTAGAAGTTCAAGAAAGCTCAAAGTACAATACCAAAAGAAAAACAAAAGTACAGCAACAACAACAACTCCAACTGTCTGAGTAGTAGGGTCCCGCACGGCCCTGGAAGTCCTCCTGGAAACCTGAAAGTAAACGTAGGGTGTTCATACAAGTATAATCAGTAGGTAAACCTAAAGATCTCTTGAACAAGTGGGGAGACATACTAATGTCCCGTGGGAATGACAGGAGAAACATAGCAACGAATTCTATCCACCCAACCTCACCAGCCACACTCACCAAAAACACAATAACAACAGGTAGTAGTATATAAGAATAAGAGTATTGGGTACCCCACACAATTTCCATTGAGTTAGCTGATCTTCTTAACGACGAACATCCTGACGCTGCCACACTCTCCCTGCCCACACACACCTGGGCCTCACAAACCACACATCCCACCCGCACACACCTGGGCCTCACAAACCAAACATCCCACCTGCAAACACCTGGGAGTCACGACCACGTATCCCGTCTGCACACACCTGGGCCTCACCAACACACATCCCACCCACACACACCTGGGCCTCACAACCACGTATCCCGCCCGCACACACCTGTGCCTCACAACCACGTATCCCGCCCGCACAAACCTGGGCCTCATCCCGAAGATTATTGGAAAACAGTAGAACCTGCCCGAAGAGTCTCTGGCTAAAACCATCCCAATCGAAACCAACCCGAAGATTCTTAGGTTTAAGGTCACCTCAAGCCATCACAGACTAGGGGAGAAGGAGCAGGAAGGAGTTAGTAACTAAGGGAAAAACACCCTCTCCCATCAAATGGGAGTGTTCGGCACTACGTGATCTACATGGGTGAGGTTAGAGAAAACACAAAAGATATATACATATATATATATATATATATATATATATAAACCACACAACCCAACCTAAGGCTTCTAAACAGAAAAACTGAGCACGCGCATCGGTACTTCCACTACAAATCATGCCTACAACAAACAACCCCAACCCCATTTAGGTTTTCACGTTTCAGCAGAAATTAGATTATTTAGTTCCTTAACTACTGGGCAACTATCCACAACCGACCACACCGATCACTCGTAAAACATATCCCTGCCATCCACAAATCAAGTTAGGAAAACACAAGCAGCACAACAAAGTCCTTCTTAACAACCAACCAAACCCATCAATTACTAATCTCGTTCCATTAACATGACCCCACATTCATTAACTCCTCAACTTTTTATTTATTATTCAAAACCCATATGCCGTTCACATTTAAAACCATCCCTGCAGCCCCACTGCCAACCACCATAACCACAACCACACCAAAGACTGTACGTCATTATCCCTTTAATACCATTTATAACAGCCCCACTTCCCATCAACATCATAGCATTCACACCAACCCACAACCAAGTCAACCGTAGCCCCGCAACTCACCCGATCCACAACAACCCACAAAACACCCCCATCACATGCCACGTGACCAAGACAACACCCACATGTTCATAATTACATTTTTTCAACTGGGGTGAACACATAAGGGTTCTATATTTTCATTTAATCTGCCAACATTACGTGATTAATCAATTTCCACATTCCACAAAGTTCCATTCACATAAACGGTCTAGAAATATAGGCCAACATTTAATTGCACAAGCAAAGGCCCCCATCGAATTTTATTTTCAGTAGGCATAAGCCTATTCATTTCAAAACAAAATCACAAGATATAAAAAGTAAATTAACTTCAATCACAAAACTTCTATCCCCGTTCTTTAACCAGTTATTATCTTTATTTAATGGTTCAAATGTATCTCATTAAAACAAGAGGATACCCACCCCAGAAGATGCACAAATTAGAGAGACGAAGTTAAGATCCCTACCTCAATTGGTTCTGATCGCAACGCTCCCCCAGATCAAACTTAGAAGACGTCCGTCAGCGTCCGTCACTTCTGTCGGGTCCCGAAAAAACCTCCCCGGGTGGATGTCGGAAAGGAATGGCCAAAGGAAAGACAACAGATCCAAGCTCGGAAGTTCCGTCTCGTTGTTACGATCCCGTGGCCGCTGACAGATCGTAAACTGGAACTTGGACAAAGAAGTTATGGAAGGAAGAGCCTTCAAGTCTCTTGAGAGAGCTCTACTCAGAGGAGTGGGTATGAGAGCTGTGTGTTGAAAAGGAGCAGGGGAACCCTCATTTTATAGGCGTGAAAATAAAAAGTACATGGAATGTACGTTATGGTACACGGCGTGTACTTGGTTCTTTCACACGGTCTCCACGCGACTTCAAACATGGCTCTACGGCCGTTGACTGGTCAACACACGGTTTGAGGGTAACACATACGCGGGGAAGAACTACACGTCGTGTAGTCCAGAAACATGGCGTGTTCTCATTTATTTCATGTGGCAAGGATACGACTTCAACACGGCACACGACCATTGACTGGGAACACATACGTGGGGAGGGACTACACGACGTTTAATTTAGGGTACACGGCGTGTACCCATTTACTTTACATGACAAGGACACGACCTTCAGCACGGGGTATACCCGGCAAGGGGGTACACGGCGTGTTCTCAAACTACACGGCGTGTAGTTTCCAAATTATGATAAGTGTGGGAAAGGTCCATTTTACCCTCCAGAACACTTTGCAGCCTTCTTTTTGACAAAGGAATTGTCTGGAGAGGTCCGGGACATTAAAATTTATCTAGTACTTCTACGTCTACCATGCTAATCGGTAATTTAAGATATGATCTTTTGTGATCATGACAATGTAATGTAATAATGCACCGATTCTGGGTAACTGGGGTTAGGGGGTTGCAGTTGGTATTAGCGGAAGATTAGTATAATCCTTGGAACATGATTTAGGTAAATTCTGATTAGAGCACATAACCCTAAAATAGGCTTTGTGGATTTTAATAGAAGAAATTCATAAAATTTTTGTAATGTAGAGATTTTGCGAGTTTTCCAAGAAATACATCACTGTATGGATACCATCATATAGAGGTGGATCTGGCACAAATGTACCTAGGGGAAAAACTTGAAAACACAGCTTTGAGCCAGATTTTATCATAAACTAGTGCACAACAACGAGCCTTGCTGCACTCTGGGATACGACACTCCCGTGGGATATGCTTAGGATAATTCTAATTTTCTTTACAACCCATTATGATGGGTTTATGAGTATATACTTTTTTAAGAAAAACATAATTTATGATTATAGATTATATCTATAAACTGATCAATTAATGTTAGGTATTTTAAACGTTCGGAATTATGTATTTCGATTCATAAACTAATCTCGTTTATGCAATTGTTTAGAAATGGCGCAAAATACATGGAATAAGACCTCCAACAATACACTTGATATAAAGAGTAAGAAGGATCATATATTTCATTGTGTTACGACAAAATTTAGAATGGAAATAGTTTCCCATATATTATCATCATATGTAGAAATATTATCATGTGTGAATAAGTTATGGAAATAATTTTCTGATTCCTACTGATTTGAAGGGAAGCCAGAGAAGAAAATGATATAGAGAGAAAGATGGATAAAGGGAATAAGGGAAAGATGGATTTTCCCATATTTTACTACTGTGGAATGAATCACCTTAGTAAATTCTTGAAGGTAATGGGAGTTTTTTATAAGTGTGGAGCAAAAGGAAAACAAGATTATTATTTCAAGGGTGAGAAAAATGTTTCAAATGTACAATGCTTCTCTTTCAAGGAGTTGGGACACTATGAAAATCAATGTCCAAATCATCATAGTATACCCCAAATGATGCTATTAGATAGTAATCAAGTTATGATACTACCAAAGATGAAGAAAAATGATTAGTATTTCTTATGTTGTTATTAAAGTACTGTGTCATTTGATTATTGTATTAATGATTTACATGTTATAAGAATTATGGAGTATATAAGGATTGTACTGCAGTACGATTTAATTAATGACTTGAGATTAGTAGAACCAAGAAAATTGACTCAATGGAATGTTAAACTTCTTGGAAAATTCATGGTTGATGTAATGACAAAACTTTAATATGGTCATGATACCGAGGAATTGATTTTGGAATAAGAGATGATTGATTTGGATAAATTCTAGTGGATAGTATTGACTACCTTAGAACTGATTAATGGTTTGTTTATTTAATAATTTTTGGAGTATTCAAATTTTTTGGATATACGGAATATATCTAGTATTCTATAAGGAACAAGGTAGATTGGTTGTAATCAATAAGGTTTTATGGTAGTTCATGGTGTTACCGCCTTTTAAAATAATATATGATGATGGTATTCACATGTTATTGCATGAAAAAAGGATCTTTATTTCATTTTACATCTTTATAAATTTTTGAATTTGTGTTCTGAAAGAAATATATTGGATCAGTATAAATGTTGGAATGGATTAGGATTGACCTTGGATTCTATTATTAATGTAAAATCATTTTTTAATATTATTTTTTTTTGATTTTTTATAAAAGGACCTCCCGAAGGTCGGTTGACAACCAGTCGCGTCTGGGAAATCCGTGAGACTTGAACCCACAACCGAAGGTCGGTAAGGGTGCATCACCTACCACTAGCCTAAGTGATGTCCTGAATTTTATAATGTAGTTTTTTTAAAAGGATTGAGAGATGAATTACAAATTCATTTTTTTGGAAGAAAATATGATTAGGATAAATAGAGTATTTTTATGTTCTATTATCTTTTATAGTGAAAGATGAGTTTATGGTAGAAATTAGTTAAAGGATGTAACTCTAATTTTCAGGTATATATTTTTCTCTTATTATATGTAGAAATTAATTCTTAAACATAGGTTAAGGGATCTTAAATCCAAATTGTTTTTAACCAAATACCATATGTTTTGTTGAAATACTGATATTTTAAATCAACATAGATTGATGGATTTGAGGTCCTCAATTTTACACTTGTTTGTGATTGATGACCTTAATCACTCTAAATTAATATTTAAATTTTTCATCCAATTATGGGTATCTAATTTCCATCAATGTTCTCTTAATCGTGATCATAATTTGGTGGTAACTTCTTCATTTACCTTTTACTCTTATTAAGACCAAATTTTATTAACATAATTTCTATTGTGGGTTCTCCACAAAGGTATTGTTATATTCTTAAGCATTTATTTTTGAAGAAAAATTTCAAATTGCAAGGACACATTTTATTGAAGGAGGGGAGAATGTAACACACCATTATTTTTTAGTACGTTATTTCTTCAATGTAAATCAATAATTTGCACAACCGTCAAGACTGAGTTCAAGCGCACCATGACAAAACAAACTAGTTGTTCAAAATCGGTTATGAATATTATTAACTGGATTTTGAATTTTATATAATCCTTATAATTTTATAATCCATATTATGAGTTTTTTAGACATAATATAAGAACAAATTCACTTTTTCTGATAAATTAAGTATTTTTTAAAAATAAATTTTTCCGCCTTTTAATGGAATACCCTTTTTAACTACTACATTTGAAACTTTTATATATTAAATTTGACAAAATAGACTTATTAATTAGAATAAATACATAAAAATTTAGTTTTGATAAATTTTTGGTTTTTGATACCTTTCATATTTGGGTGAATAGTGAAAATAATAAATTTTAACTGAAAACGAAATTTTAAATAAAAATAATTTATAGTGTTAAACTATACATTTGAATGGTTTGGAAGTGTAATTAAATTATATATTTACCGTTCAATTCAATTTTTTTCATTGGATGTAATTTCACTTTGAAATTGGACATAAATAAGTGTCATTCATTTGGATGTTATTATTTCTTAAAAATACATGTTTTTGTTTTGACAAGAGGAATTAATTTTAAATTAATAAATGAAATTTATATGTTTTTAATTTGATAAAATAGACTTCATTTTTTAATTCAGAATATCAAAATTATCTTTGGGTGAAATTTCGGTATTTTTCTGAAAACATTCCATTTTTGATGAATAGTGAAAAACATTGAGTTATTGGTTAAAACTGAATTTTTATTTAAATATTTATTAAATTTATTTAAATTTATTTCGGGACTAAATAGATACATAATACTTATATATGTTCAATATAATTCATTGGATTAATTTTACAATATGTTTAGATATATAAATTTTTTTATTGAACTTTTCACCGTCTTTTACCCACCTCCTAGAAAAATTTACAAATTTTGATAAAACATAATTTTACTGCTTCTGTGAGTGGAATTTAAAAAATCTGAAATAACATGGTTAACCTCAGTAAGTAAAATGAGATTCAATAAGATGAAAATAATTTGTGGTGAATAGTAACTTTTGACTTTTATTTACCTCGGTTAAAGTTAAATAGGGTAATTCATGGTAAAAAGACTATTATAATACTAAAAAATTACCTTATCACTTGTCTTAACATTATTAGATGAGTCATGACCGACCATGGGCATCCTTGGGTCGATTTTTTGACCCAATAGCGCCACTAATTAATGATACTGACACTTAATTTTAATTAACATAAAGTAAAGGCAAAAATTAGATAAAAAAATATCATTTCGTAAATAAATTTTTATATGGGGTTATATAAGACATATTATCAACTATAAATTTTTATCATAAAGATAAAAAAATTTCCTACATAATGGTATTTTATTTAAATTTTTTATTCATTTAAAAATTTAATTTATTTATGACACAATGATGCTGCAGTAATTACCTAATTAATGAAATATTAAAATATTTAATATTATAAATATCCAAGAAAATTTAATTTGATACTTTTTATGAATTACACTAATTTTCTATGTCAATATGAAATTTTAGGGTTGGATAGATTTATTTTTATAAATTAATAATGCTGTTATAAATTTACCAAAAACAAAATACCAAATAGTTTCAAAATTGACAAAAGATTTTTTAAAAGAAATATTTTATTATTAATTGATATTCTAATCCTAAAAATCAACGGTTCGGAAAAAAACTTATATAATGATATGTGTATCATTAATGAACCATTTGGGGATCTCATGGAAATTTATAGTATGGTTATGAACCATATAATATAAAATACAAATAGACATGGTAAATGTCCGACTATTTAATTAAGAGTTGAATCTAAAAGATAATGTTAATATAGTTACCCAAACCTGTCCAACCCCTATTGGTTGAGTGGTTCTCGACCCATTAACATCTTAGAAGTTAAATAATTAATTTTTTAGCAATTATAATACAAAAATGATTTTATTATATAATAATATTTCTTGCTTTTACTAAGGTTCCCCTCACCCCTCTTATAAAAGGGCCCTCTCCCTTCCCTCAAATTCGAAAAATCAAAGCCATTTGTCTTGGAAAACCCTACCTTTATGTCCTCCCAACAGTCCTACCTTAATCATAGAGGCCTTCCTTTAGTTATAAAGCCATCCTATGAAGCCCTTTTGATCAAATCAAAAGGAAGAACCTGAATAAGAGGTAAATATTTCATCACCTCTTCCAAGATCCATTCTTCTTCCACTTCCTATTTCATTGTAATTTCCATTCTAAAAATTAACAGCAGTATCTTATATATATTGAGATGTTATTATATATATGGAAGAACCATGTTAATTATTCTCTCTATACTTCTGATAAAATGTCACAATAAATGCATACGTACGACTTACCGTCTCCACGTCGTGGTGTAATTGTTATTCAATACATTATTATTTGGATAGGTATAATAATGATGTTTCATTGATGTAAATAATAAATATAGAATGATAATTTTATTTATATATGATATAACACCCAATTATATATTATTTTAATTTCAAAATAATTATTTTTTCGCTCGTGCATACGTACGGATTACTGTCTCCATGGACGCGATTAGATTCATTCCCCATTGTATCCAGTCAAGACTAATTATCATTAGATGATTAAAAATAATGTTTAAAGACTTAATATCAATATTAATATGAATATGATACATTTTATCCATAATAAACATTAATTACATAACAAATAATATAAAGGAAAACGAATCAGCTAACACTTGAAATGACGATGATACTAAAATATTATTGAAAAATCAATATTAGAAGATTATATATGATATCATATTAATGTATATAGTTCATGAATAATTTAATAATAATTATTTCACAATTATATAAGAGTTTAACATACCCTTGACTAGAGAAATGTATAAGGTAAGGGTTAATTCTATAATCTCTTTATTATCTGACGTTGTTTTTACGTAAGTATCTACTGGGACCTCTTTATCATCCACATCCATGTTTCTAAAAAATGTATTTCAAAACATTTGTACTATTTACTGGACAATGACTTAATGTCATTTATACCCTTATTTGATCTTATATGTTTTTAAAGGAATCATTCAGTCATTTTCCAAACAAGGTACTTTACGACCTTTATGAAAAAATTAAGGTAAGAATGGTTTTTAGCATATATAGCAGGTGCAGTTATTATCTATCATTATAAAATCGTCAAATATTCCATTACAAGAATATAATAATACATTCAAAATTAATGTTTTCTTATATAATTATGTATCTTTAAATTATTTCAAAAAAATAATGTGATATTTCTCTCAAATAGTTTTGATTTTATCTTTGTCAACATCCTGTGATGGTTTTTATACTTATTTGAAGTAGATTAATTATAATACAAATCATCTATATTTTATTGATGGTTTTGTGATATGTTTGACTATGGATGTGTTATTTCTATTCCATTCATGGTTTATGGTTAAAGTATTGAAATTTTGATGCCAGTTTTAATATGAATGTTTATGTTATATTTCAGCCTTTTCATATGAGGAATGTATTGGACTTATTAAGTAAGGGGTAGAGCCCGTTATAGCTCCTCGATGCATCAGTAGGTCTCATGAGGCAACTAGACGTGGAATTGGCCGAGGCTTTCCCAAATTTCTTATATGGTTTTGGCTGAGGCCTTAATCATTTTTAAACATCATTGACGAGGCCTTGACAAAATTTTTCAGAATGTCTAACATTATACATTCTGTAATTATGAAAATAATATTGATGGTTCATTTGGTCATTCATCTAGTATAATACCCATGAATATGTTTTATTATGGAATTAGTTATTCAGATCATATTCATGCCATAAAACTATTCATGTTTTTTATTGGTAAAGGTATGTGGTTTCAATAATTCAACATGCTTAATATTTATGTTATCTTTCGCTGTATTACTTTCACTTACTGAGAGTTTGAGCTCACCCCTTTCTATGTTTTATTTTTCCCAAGATGCGAAGAAGTATATTATGATTAACCTGCAAGGAGAGTCTACGGGATATCAGTGTTGTCTATGGAAAAAATGTTGTTGTTGTTTTCCATTTTATGATGTAATGTAAACATTATGAATGTATCTAGTACATTGAAATATACGAAGCTAATCGGTCTTTCGAGACTTGGTCTTTTGCGATCATGCCAATGTTATGTAATAATGCACCGACTCCGTTTAACTGGGGTCAGGGTGTTATATAAGATCTCCCATCCATGAAAATACAATTCCTAATGTCTCTATCTTTATCCTAGAAGCATTCTCATGGGAAAAATTAAATCCAAGGAAATATTTTAATATAACCCAAATGGAGTTACCTAATCAAAAGGGACTGTCTTATCTCATGTCATTCATTTTTATTTTTTTATCCATCACAACACATTATTTTTCCAATGATTGAATAACAGAACCTATTAAATTAACATTATGTGATATTTTTATGATATGTTTTTAACCTACACATATATACAACTCCATCAATGGGATAATGAACATATTGTATATGTGTATGGTAAACTACCGACTCACTAAATTATTATTGATAAATTTTCATTATTCCCTTTCATGGGGGATATTATTATGGTAACTATAACTTTTTATTTTTTATGATATTTTTATATTATATTTAATCTAATTTAATTTTTATTTATAACATACTTTTCTTCTCTCCATCTTATGAAAAGATGATAATTTTGTTTGAGAAAGGGAAAACTATTACCCCTCAAACTGCTATGATTCACTCAGTCAATACATAGATTGTATCAAGAATGGTATTAGTGAATATATATGATACATAAGATATCATAACGGTAATTTAACAATGAGTTATAAATATATACATATTTGTTACATTCATTCAATAAACATGAAAATTAAATATAGAGAGCATTCATGTCTATGTAAAACATACAATCTACATGAATGGTGTATTCCATTACATAGATATTGATTCAATAGATTATTATAATAAATATATAATGTATATATATTATATTAATATAATTGTTGAAATTTTTCAATCACGATATAATTATAAGAAAAAACAATATAAAAAGTTATGGCACATGTGAATAACAAAGTGAATATTACCCGAAATGAAACCCATACATAGGATCCTTAACAAGAGGATAATAGAAGTACAAAAAAGCATATACATTTATATATATAATTATAATATTTTTTAAAAAATAAAATAAATTTATATTTAATATAATGTTTTTTGAGTGAGTATGATGAGTTTCAAGATACAAGTTTAGTGGATTTCATCTCACATTTTATTCTCATCAAATACATTCCATTTTTACCACTCTTCCCTTTTGTGTGGTTTATGTAATACACATGAAATTATTATATTTTTCATATAAATAATATTTTTTCTTTTGAAAGTAAAAATTTAATGAAATTTCATTGATGGGGTTTATGATTCAAAAGTTACCAAATTTATAAAATGTTTTGTCACAATTTTCCTTCTTTTAGATTCATGTTTTGTTATTCAACTAATCTCATTTTAAGGTGTATATTCTTCCCATTAACATGTTATATCCTGAATAAAATTATTTTAATGATATAATATTATTCATCTAATTTCATTTTATTACCTGGATATTATGATCCAAAGTTACCATCTTATAAGAGATTATTGAGAGAGTCTCATCACTTTTCAAGATTGTTTACATTTATGATTCCTTTGTTGAAATATTTTGATCCATGTCACAATAATACTCCCGATGTTTCTTATAATCTATTTATTATGGATTGACACATGTATTATTAAATATTTTCAAATCTTTGGTTCTTAATATAATATTTTATTGTAAAATTTGACAGTCTATTTCTCTCTGATCGAAATTTATTGTATTAAAAATCGTTGTTTTGAAAAAAAATTATTTTTTTATAAATATATTTTCAAAAGTTAAAAAATCCCATTTTCAGGGAAAATGGTTTTAAAAAATAGTTTAATTTTTTAAAATATTAATTTAAGAGTTTAAAAAGGGATTTTCAGATTAATAAGTTTTAAAAAATGTTTTCTATTTTAAAAAGTTTTTTCAGGGAAGTATATTTTATTCTAGAAATTATTTTCAAAGATCATTGAAAATTATTTCATGTCTAGGATAATATCCATAAATGTTAACCAGGACCTTATTGTAAATTTATTAAATATTTACATTCATATTCTTTCCCTTAATGGATTATGTGTTGATGGAATGATGTTTATGGATCCCATTTCACATTCACTGGTTATATGCATTTGAAACACGCATCATTTTATATGTTATTTATAGAATAAAATTATTTTTGAGACCATACACTTATTCCATGTTATGGTATAATAGTAAATTTATAATACAAATTTAAATTTAGGGGTTATAATATGATTATTTATGATCTTGTGGAACATTTATGTATGATTTCATTATGTTATGAGTGATACCTATATTTCACCCCAATGCATTGGTTATAGATTTATCTCTCACTGGATAAACAAAATGTTCTTGGGAATGAACCTTTACTACTAAGATGTCTGTGGGAGTTAAATCATGCCTACCAAGATGGTATGAGGAGTGATCTCATGATACCAAGATAGAAATAGAAGTAAACCATGACCATCATGATAGTATGGGGAGTTAATCTATTCTACCAAGCTGGTCTTAGTATCAATTCCTTGGATAATAAGGAAATAATATTATATGACAATGTGTCTTCCAAATTTCCTTGTTCCAATCCAATGATATGATTTAATGGTTTATATTTTCTATTAACATATAAATAATGTCTTAAGAACTGGAAATCTTTATGCAATAATTCTGGTATATGAACAATGATATATAGGGCATGATCTTCTCTTTTCACGATCATACTCAAATACCCTAATTGTAACACCACAAGGTTTTAAAAATAAATTTAAATGTATGAAACACTGAGTCTCTACATAATGAAACTTTTTTTAATGAGACAATTTTAAACTACCCATAAATCATATTTTTATGACATCAAATATTTGAATTTCAAAAAATAGACATCTATGATAGTGATCAATAAGTTATTTGGAGTCTGATAGAACCAACATGATTTTTGGTGAATTGTAACATATCATTTTTAATTTTAATATTTAATGAAATGTATCCAATATGAATAATAAATCATATTACTATTTTATTTCCTTATGGTTATAAGTCTATGAGATCTTGATAATAATTTCAAGTTGAAATAAAATGAGTTATAGTTTTAAAATTGTTATTTTTAAATTAAATTTTGAATTTTCAAAAATTAAATAAATTAAATTAAATAATTATTTTAGAAAAATGGACATTATTTTTTAATTCTAATCATCGAAAAATGGTATTTGTAAATTTTTGGGGTTTTTATGATAATAATGAATTTTAAATAAATAGTAAAATATGGTAATATACAATACATATCATTATCTGTTAAAAAAACTATTCCTAAAATCATGGATGATGTAAGAATCCTTTATTTTAACTCATGTACTCTAATTAGTATTTTGGGTCACATAAATTCATGACAATTATTTTTCTTGACAAAAAAAATTATTCTAATGATTAAAATAACTGTAAATGCCTCCTCTCCTATAGAATCCCGTCTTTTTATCACATAAACTTTCAATACATTTTACAAAACCGAGGATCTTTAAGGTTTAGTGTCTTGGAAACCAGGAACATAAAACATGAAAAGAAAAAAAACTCTTCTTAAACACTTGAAAGGATTCTCCTTAAGTTCATCCTAGGTTCATTACTGCATCTCATAACCTGGGGACATACATCAAAAGAAAGGGTGAGAAGAAAGCCCAGTAAGGGAAACAAGAGAAACATTTTACATGTGAATTTGAGATACTTAAAAAAAATAACATTTTTCATAACTTGAAGATGTGGCTGAAAAATTTAATATTGACAATCGTTTCGTTTCACCAAGGTCCATCCCCAAGGTGTCGTTAAAAATTACCAAGGTTATTCACCATGGCGTCGTTAAAAATGGTCATCTCTAGAGATTAAGTCTTTACCCAATGCATTGGAGCGCTATCAGGGCGCACCCTTAAATTTGCCTTTATTATCATGTGAGCCACATATATCATCATCAAACATTTCATAGATAACCCATATATCATAAAATAGATGGGTTTCATTTCATAATCATAACGTTTTAAAAACTGCTTTAAAGACATGATCTTTACGTTACTTTAAACCCATGGAAAGGGAAAGCGGGTATCATTTATGTAAATCCCAGAATTTAAAATAGAAAATTTTTGTCTATATGTGAATAACCCTGTAGAAATAAGAGCTTTGACTATTCACTTAATAACATGAAGTAATTTTGAGAAAAAGAGAGAGGCATTTTGAGACAAAAATTTTGCAGCGCAACGGCTACGTTACAAGGTTTTAGAAAACGTTGATAAGAGAGGGGACATGGGTCAAACAATGATAAATGACCCATAAAACAGTAGAGGGACAGAATATAAGGGATTTAAGAACATGGTAATGAAAATTTTAAATATACCATATGAAATTAAGAACATGAAAGGAAGACAAAAATAAGATTTCTCTTATGAAAATTCGGCAGCCTAACAGCGTTACATAAACTTCAACCAAAAATGAATTGATGATATCGAATAGGGTATCTTATCATATGAACATAAAATATCAGTATGATAGATATAGAGATCATACCCCAACAAAATAAAAAGGAACTTGCAAGGAATGACAAGGAATTAGAACTTTGAAAAGGAGAAGGGTGAAAGAATCCCTTAAAAATTCGGCAGCCTAACGACGTCACTTAAACTTCAACAAAAATGAATTGATGAGATCAAATAGGGTCTCTCATCATATTAACATAAGAGTAAAGTATGATAGATATAGAGATAATAACCCTACATACAAAAAGGAACTTGAAATAATTGACATTAAAGTAGAACTTCAAAAAGAGAAGGGTGAAGAACCACTTAAAAATTCGGCAGCCTAACAGCGCCACTTAAAACATCAAAAAAACTGAATTGAAGAGATAAAATGGGGTCTCTCATCATATGATCATAAATGATCATTATGATAAATTTAGAGATCATACCCCAACATAAAAAAAAGGAACTTGAAAGGATTGACATGAAAGTAGAACTTCAAAACGAGAAGGGTGAAGAACCACTTAAAAATTCGGCAGCCTAACGGCGCCACTTAAAACATCAAAAAACTGAATTGAAGAGATCAAATAGGGTCTCTCGTCATATGATCATAAAATATCAGTATGATAAATTTAGAGATCATACCCCAACATAAAAAATTAACTTGAAATACTTTACATGATAATAGATCTTGAAAAATGAGAAGGGAGAAAGAATCCGTTACAAAAATTTCGGCAGCCTAACGACGCCACTTAAAACTTCATAAAAAGAAATAATGAGAGTAAGAGGGGATCTCTCATTATATGAAAATGAAAAGGGCAGTAAGAGGAGTATAAAAGAACATCCTCCAACATAATAACATGGAGAATAAAAGGAATTACATAAAAGAGATTACTTGAAATGAAAGAGAGAGGTCGGATCCCTTACCTTAAAATGTAACTCTTAAACCTCAAAGGTTGGGACCTTGAGGTCTTGGGGCACCTTGGGAGGTCTCCTTGGGAGGTAATGAGACCATAAATTCGTAGGGAATGAGTGGGGAGTCGAATAGATGAGAGGAGGGCTTGGTATTTATAGGGAAAGTGAGGGGACAAGGCATTAATGGCCAAGGGACACCTCACATGTGCTTTTCTCAATCCCATGTGCTCTCCCTTGGAATTTATCATGGAGTTAGGCCACATGGGGCCCCCAAAACAATAATTCATCACCCTTGTCCGGCCAACCCTTAAAAGATCTCATGAAATCATCATGACACAATTATGATGTCATTAAACATACCGAAACCCTAAAACTGCATTTTTACTATTCACTGAAAAATTCATCTTTCTCAGAAAAATCCCAAACTTTCACCTTAACTAAATATCGATTCCCTAATTACATTTATGAACTCCATTTTATAAAAATAATTTTCTAAATATTATTAATTCAATTTTTAAATAAATTCACTATTCACCGAAAATTCATTTTTTTCAGAAAAATCCCCAAAAATTACCTTAACATAATATCGATGCTCTGAGTTCAAAAATGAAATCCATTTTATAAAAATAATTTTCTAAATATTTTTAATTTAATTTTTTAATTAAAAAACACTATTCACCCGAAAAAACTAATACTTGAATAATAATTAATGAAACCGTTATTTAACCATTTTATTGAATCACATTATTTAATCAAGGTGCCTAGATTATTTTAAAACTTTTTTTAAGTGACATTACTAATCCATTTGGTCACATTACTAATCCTAAGCGTAAAATCACTATTCACAATTTACTATTCATCCAAAATCAAGTTGATCTTATTAGACTCTAAATTTCGTACTGGACATAATTATAGAAGACCATTTTTTGAAAATCATTACACATTTTTAATTATTTAAGGTTTACACAACCACTTTTAAAATATCCTTTTTCTAAAATTCATCAAAAATATGCATACTATATTTATCCGGTCATTTCAAAATTCATAAACTTCATCATAAGAAGAAATCCCAATTTTTATTTAAATCAAGGATTACACAAGGCAGTTACGGTCTCATTACATAGCCCCTTATAATACTAGCATAGGACCTAAGAGTAAGGTGTGCTAGGGTGATAGAATCTTGGGGCGGCTCAGTCAACATTGCCTGAGTAGTAATTTCTATCAGTTTAAACATCTCATGAAGGCTATTCCGTTCTAGCTTCACATGATGAAGTTCGGCTTGGATTTGATCCAGAGCAAAGCCCAATGGTGCTACCTCCTTCCCAAGCTCTGTTAGATGGGCTTCGATCGGTCCAAGACTACTAGGTGAGGCCATCAAATCTTCTTTCTATAATAATTAACCAAGTTTACTTGTATTTAGAGACAATAATCAAAACATTTTGTTCACAGTGGTCATATTGACCGATGGTCATATAACAATCAAAACCCAATGGTCTCATTTTATTTATAATCATGTTTATCAAATAAAAAAAAAATTTGAGTATAAAAATAAAACAAAATAACACATGAAATTAGGAAACAAGATTTATTCAAAATTTTGGGCCGTTACATCTCCTCCACTACAAATACCACGCTCACTCCCTTCTACCTATAATGCCTTTCAGGCATTGATCATGGATGTAATTTTTCTTATTCCCCTTTCCAAGTCTCCTGCCTACATATAACACCTTTTGGTCTAACCAAAAGTCTAATACAAAAATCCTTAAGGAAATCTCAAATAGAAGTGATCAAGAAGTAATTATCCTCTTTCATTTTATTGTGTTTTCTTTTCAATTGTTTTATTTTCATATACTCTATTCTCCTCCCCTTAAAAAAGATGCATGACATATATAGTAATATATATAATATATTATTTTATCATGTTTTTTAAAATTTTCCTTCATTATTATTGTCCTTTTTCTCTTATTCTATAAAACAATTACCACAATGTGTCGATTTACCGACATTATGGACAATGTGTCTTCAATTTCCAATAATTCCTTCAAAGCAGGTTGTATAACCATTTTAATTTTTAAAAAAGTTCTGAATGTTTATTTTATGACCGTTTTTTGTTCTATAATATAATTATATGAAAAATATTATTGGTATATAATGAAAAAGTTTGTGATAATCGAAGAACCTCCAAAATGATCTAAATGGGTGTCACTAATTATTTATCTAATTATATATCCTCATTCAATATTACCAAAATGATTTTTTGAATCATTATGTATTCTAGAAATAAATTAAAACCATTTCATTCCACTTTAGTAGATTTTATTCCATTCAATAAGAAAATTAATTACTAACCAACAATGGGAATCATGTATAGAACACACCCAAAAAAATGGAAATAACAAAATGTTATTAATAAATTGGTTGAATGATGACATAAAATGATCATATAAGATTTTACAAACACGAATACTCTTTTTTGAAATATTAACAACAATATTTTTTCCATTTTAATGGAGTTTGAAACATGTTTGAGGTAAGACGAACGTGAGTTTTAGAAATTATTAACCCAATTTCCATTCATTGGGGTAACCTTTGAATTCAATGATTATATGGTACTAATAAATTTCATGAAATCAATTTTTTTATATTATGTTTTATTATAGGTATTTTAATTGTATAGACATAACAATTTCATTATATTAATTCTTACTTTAATTATATGATATTTTAAAATGATTTTTTTTAAAAATCATATTTTAAAATTTTAATTTATGAAATAAATAGATATGTTTTTATGCATTTATTCATGTGTTGGCCTTCTTGGTAATTTTTTAGGATGAAAGGTGGTACCTATATCTCTCTCCTATAGATTTGGTATGTGTTTGTTGGAGGTCAGTTGTATGGTTACTCCATGTGTAATTGTGATGGTTACACCATTATGTATCAACGAGGGTTATATTGTAAGATATTCTTGAGGGTTAAAAATCTGAAGGTAGCCATTCATGTTAAAATATAATTAAGTAATTCCACATGATATATTTAAGTTTATATATATGTTCATTAGAAATTTATGGAAATCACCTGTATAACAAAGTAATTATATACGGGTGAGAATTATTCCTTTGTTAAAATTATTACGTATGTTTATAAGCATTCATGGAATAAAGGATTATTTTTTTCTTATTATATACCTTATAAACATTTGAATTCTTATCCCATTTTTTTAAATGTTTTTCACTGGATATAATGTTGTATAAGGGAATAAAGGAAGGCGTGTTAAATGTTATGATGTTTTTTCAACACAGTAATGTTGTTGTTTTGTGTTAAAAAAATGTTTTGGATTAAATGGGTACTATTTTAATGATACCAAAATTTTATTCCTATGGGTCGACCTATATGAGTTATTTAGAAACATTCTAAAAATCTAAACTGAAATTATATTTAGGAATATAAATATGTGATATCTAGTTAAAATAATTATTATATACAATGTTTATGGTTGTGGCCTTATAGTTGGTATCATAGCACAATTTAGTTCACCTTAAAGGATATGATGATGTTAATAGAATAAAATAAATGATTTTAACTTTTTTTTATTTTTACAATGTTATATAATTTAATTATTACCATGTATCTTCACCAATATGTATTTTTTGAATGGTTTTCCATAGAAGAAATATAGAAGCTGAAGTTGGAAGGAACCGAGAGGCTGATGTCATTCTGAATCCACAGCCGGGTATGGTGGGAATTGGAACCAAGATGTTTGTGAAAATAATGGATAAGAAGATACAAGAAATAAATGGTGGTGGAATCCATGAATGAGGAAAAATACATCTATCAAAATGTAACGTGGAGATAGTATACCATTTAATTTGAAATACCCTCCTACATTCAATAGAACTTCAAACCCAGTAATGGTATAATGATTGATTAAATCCACTAGAATGATATTTGATGATATTTTATTTTCATATAAAAAAATTATAGTCCTACCATTTATCATTTTGAAGGTGAATATGATCAATGGTGGACATTGGTCAAGAATGTCAGGATAATATAGGTGAATGAATCTTTATAGTTGGATGAATTTAAAAGTATATTCCTTGAAAATAATTTTCATATAGAGGTTCTACATATGATGGATAAAATAATTATTGAATTGAGGAAAACAGAGGTTGATTCATAGGATGTGAATGAAGAAAACATCACCCGACTGTCATGGTACACTTAAAATAATATTCGAAACTTCGATGAAAAAATAAATGGCCTTTACTCAAGATTGAAGCCATGATACTTAAGCAAATTATCCTCATAATAGTTCAATAGTTATGAAAAACATATCTGATGTGATAATAGGGTTTAAATAGTGTTCGATGTTTATTATACGTATATTGAGAACAAACAGAAGAATAGGTACATATGAAATACTTTGAGTAAGAATCAATTAGCAAAATCTGATGGTAAAAATGCTTAGATTCCAGTTTGTGAAATGTTTCGTAAAAATAACCATTGGGAATACCTTATAAAAATAGCGATGGCTTTTCAATGTTTTATTTTTGTACATATGGCCCGAGATTGTAATGAATGTGACACTGAGAATTTTCCTGATTAGAAAATAATAAAGTATTTCAAATGTAGTAAGATGGGTCATTATGAAAATGAATGCAAAGGAATATCTAAATAAAGGGGAGCAGTCAGACTATATGTAGAAAGGGATAGTGATATCCCTTGCTACCTTTCTAGTAGATGTCTGTCCATATAATTATGTGGTATCATGTACTTTTGTTATTTAATCCGATTTTTCGAAAGTATTCTGTGATACGAGGTCAATACATTCCATCACTTCTATGAAAATTTATGGTAATTTAAAAATGTCACTTCATAAAATGAGATGATAACATATTATTAAGAAAATATGGGTAATGATACAACGAAAAGGAATTTTATGAACCTTCATATTGTTATATGTAGACACAAATTACATTCAAACCATGTTTAGTTTACCTTTGTTGTGTTTGATGTTATTATGGGAATGGATTAGTTTCATGTTTATCGTTTGAATATTGAGTGTAGAGAAAAATAATTTGTTCTTATGGAAGAGTATTAGTTTGTATACAAAAAATGAACCCATATAATTGATAACATATCAAGATGATAAGAAGCTATTGAAATATGGAATATACATTTATCTTGATCATATTGTTGAAAACAAGGAAACTATTCAGATTAATGATGTGTCGGTGGTAAATAAATACCTTGATGTATTTTTGGATGAGTTACTCGATGTTATATCTGATCAGGATGTTGAATTATCAATTTGAAGAGTTCCCGATGTTAATCCAAATTGAAATCCCCGTTATTGAGTTGCTCAGATAGAACTTATTTAAATGAAAAAATAGTTCCAATAGTCGCTAAATAAAGGATTCATTTATCCTTGTATATCACCATGGGGAACTAAAATTTGGTTTGTTAAAAATATGTATGGTTCAATGAGTCATTTCATGGATTAAAGAGATTAGAAAAAATTAAAATTAAAAATAATCATGCTTTTTCTCACATTGCTGAATTGTTTTATCACCTCTAGAGAGATGATTATTATTCCAAGATTAACATGAGATACATGTAGCATCAGCTAAAGGTGAAGGATAATTTCATTCAAAAATATTATATTTTTGACAATGATATTGTTGTTATGAATTTTATGGTATATCATTTTTCTTAACTTATGCACTTGATATTTTTAAGGAATTTCATAATAGAATATTTTAGTGTTCTTTGATATGATTTTTGTTGTGTTTAATAATGACATTGTAGTATATTATAGAAGTAAATAGTAGAATAAAAATACCTAAGGTTTGTTTTTTAAAACCATAAAATAAATGAAACTATATAAAAGATTCAAAAACTGTGAATTTCAGTCACAATTATTATTCCTTGGTCACATTGATTCTAAAAATGGAAAACCGATTGATCCTGATAATAGGAAAGTTGTTGAATATGGAAAGACCCAAAAATATAACTAAGATTCTTAATTTTTTTCGTTTGGTAGGATATTACATGATGTTTGTTGAAAATGTTCCATTATTGTCGAGTCCAGTAAATATGTTTATAGAAAATGGAGTTAAATTCATATGGACCAAAGAATGCGATGATAATTTTCATGAATAGAAAATAAGATTGTTGAATGCTCGAGTTATAACCCTACCATCTATAAATTTAAATTCTATCATCTAAAATGATTATTTGTTAAAGGTAGATGGTTTTTTTCAAATATAGAATGATCATGTAATTTCTTAGTATTTATGTCAACTAAATCATCATGAGTTATATAATCCCACAAAAATTACGAATTACCAACTCTGGTTTTTTCATTCAAATTATTAAGGTTTCATTTGTATGGATCCATGTGTGACATATATACCAACAAAAATTTTTTGATGAATATATTCACTCAAATGGAACAAAACAAGATACAGTAAAGATGGAATGAATTTATAAAAGATTATGAATTCGTGATCAATTAAAATAATTGAAAAGCAATCAAAGTGGCTAATTCCTTGAGTCGAAAACATCATGCATCATTAATTATTTTATTTCTTAAAGAGGTCCATTTTATTATGTATTTGATGAATTTTGGATTGGAATTTATTGGTGTAGGAAATTTCATTTTGTTGTTTTAGGTTTTAGTTCAATTATCTTTGTCTTATAAAATTAAGCAAGCGTTGAAGATAGATAGGGAGTAGTAGAAAATGGTATAATTTTTTAAAATTAAAAATTTACAAGAATTTAACATTGATAATTATTATGTTTTGATATTTGTAAAAATATTGTGTGTTCCTTGTATTTTCCAGTTGATGAAATAATTTAGGTGTGAAGCTCATAATTCCCTATTCTCAGTTCATCCAAGTATCACAAAGATGTATAGTGACATTCGAGAGTATTACTAGTGGTATGGAATTGGAGGAGATATTTTAAATTTTATCAATAAATGTTTGAAAAGGGGATATGTAAAAGAATAGTGGACATTACCGAAGGGTATGATTCATTTATTACCAGTTCTATAGTGGAAATTGAAAAATAAATCCCTAGACTTCATTATAGGACAACCAAGGAGTTCTCTAGGTAAAAATTCAATATATTTTTCTATTGATCAACAAACTAATTATTATTATTTCCCTCCTATTCAAGATATTATGTATTTGGTTTTTCTTTCTCGACTATACCTCAAAGAGATCATCAGGATTCATGCACTTCCTCTTTCCATTGTATCTGACTGAGATAAAATGTTTATATTTATCTTTTTTAATGAAATTTAGAAGTAGTTGGGAGTAGAATTAAATTTCATTAAACCTTTTCATCCTTAACCAGATGGGCTATTAGAATTCAGATTTCAGAGAATATTCTTCACGAGTGATCAATGGAATACTAGGGATGTTTGGATGATCATATTTCATTAGTTAAATTTTCTTATAGTAATAATTTTCATTTCAATATACAGTGGGATACTTTTGAGAAATTATATCGGAAGTAGTTTTAACATCATCATTTTGGGATGATTTCAGGGAAATGATGTTGATGGGAATAGAATTATTAGAGGATGTGCAAGAGAAACTGAATATAATCTAGAAAAAAATGAGGATATCTTAGTATAGGAAGAAAAGTTATACATATAATAGGAGGAAATAATTTTCATTCCAGGTAGGTAATCTTATTTTTATTAGAATCTCACCATGGAAAATAGTTATTTGTTTTGGTAATAAAAGAAAGATAACTCCAAAGATTAATAGACCTTATGAAATTTACAAGAATCGTTTACATGTATTCTATTACATAGCTATTCTTCCGAGTTTATCTCAGTAACACTATGTTATTTATATTTTAATATTGAGAAAGTATGTTCAAGATTCATCTCAGGTTTTGATCCCACAAGTAGTTAATATAAAAATAAACATTTCTTATGATGAGAAGCTGATATAGATTAATGATCAAAGAGAATACGTATTGTGGAATAAGGTAGTCCTCCTGGAAAAGGTTCTGTGTATAAACCAATTGGTTGAATAAGAAACATGGAAATATAAAAACTATATAAGGGAAAGGTTCCCTCACATGTTTATTATTTATGTAAAATAGAGAGGGCATAATTTCTAGAATGTCAGGAGAATGTAACACCCCAGGTTTTTAAAAATCCATTTAAATGCATGATACAAAAAACCATAATATAATGAATATTTTTTAAGTATGTAGTTTTAAACAATCCATTGAGCATAATTTGGTCTCTTCTATGATTTGAATTTTAACAAATAGACATCTAAAGTTGCAATTACTATGTTATTTAGACTCTTAAGAAACCAACATGATTTTTGGGTGAATAATAATTTACCCATTTGAATAGTAATATCAATTTTAATAGGGCCCTTATAAAAAGAAAATCCTAATATTATTTTATATTTTAAGGGTATAAGATTATGAGATAATGATTACTTTTCCAAGTTGATATAAAATGATTTTTAAAATTAAAATTGTTATTATTAGTATCGGTTATGACATTATTTAATAATAATAATAATAATGTTTGAAAAATATTTTCAAAATATTATGTTCATTATTTAATTTTAAAAATCAAATAATGGTTATTGTGATTTTTTGGTGTTTTTATGAAATTCCTGAATTATTAATGAATAATAAAATACATTAATATATCATATATATACATTATCATTTAAATACACTATTCCTAAAATGATGTATAATTTAAGAACCATTGGTTCAAACTTACATGCTCTAATTAACAATTGGTTTAAAAAAATTGTGATTACTAATAGTCTTGAGAAAAAATAATAAACTAATGATTAAATTAATGGTATTCCCCTCTTCTCCTCTACTATAAATACCACCATCACCCACTTCCACTCTATCATCTCAATATTTGATCATTTCATAAATTATTCCCAATCTCCATCCCTAGGATCTTCCCCGCGTCCATGACATGTTGGTATTACAAAGAGGAAAACCCAAAGTGCTTATGGAGGATATCAAGCAGAAGAGATCTGGTGGTAAATATCCTCTTTCATTTTCTAGTATTTTCTTTTTAATTATTATAATTTCTTATACTATCGTCTCCTCCACTAATAAAAGAGGCATGAATGTTCCACTATTATATATATTATCAGTTTTTAACATATTTATGTAAAAAATAATCATATTATTTCGTTCCTCTTCCACTTATTCTAAAAATAATAGCTTTGTTCGTAATTAGTCAATTTAATGACATCGTGGCTATGTTACTTCAATTTTCATTAATTATTTCAAACATGGTTGTAAAATAATTTTAATTGTATATTTTTTCCATTTTCATTGTATTTCTTCTTTTTTATATTGGAATTAACTTATTGGAATAATATTAAAATAATATGATGAATGCAGTTCGTGATAATCGAAGAACCGCCAAAATGATCTAAATGAGTTTCTCTAATGATTTATGAAATTATTCAAGAATATAACATATAATCAAAATTATTTATAGAATCATTTAATATTTTGGAATCATATTAAAACCATTTTATTCCACATATAGTGTTTTCATTCTATTCTATTATAAATTTTCTTATGAATCAACCATTAAAATCATGTGATGCACGCAACCGAAATAATGAAAATAATTTTTTTTAATAAAAAATTGGCCTAATAATGTTATTAAATGATCATATAAGGTGTTATTAATTTTAGAATCTGTATATAAAATTTTAAAAACACTCTTTGAACCATTATATTGGAGTTTAAACAATTTTTTAAGTAAGGGAAATCAATATATAAGGTAATTCATAACCAAATTTCCATTATTTGGGATAGAATTCTACTTCAATGATTAAATGGTACTATGAATATTTGTTTAATAATTTTTTATTTATATTATAATCTATTATTAGGATTTACATTGTATACACATAATCATTTTATTCTATTAATTATTGATTCAATTATCTGACTCTTGTAAGAGACATTCCATTAAATTCCTCCTTTAAAATTATATTTTACGAAATTCAATGGAGATATTTTCATATAGTTAATCATTTTCTATTATTCTTGGTAATTATTTATAATGATTGGTGAGGTCTAAATAAATTCCCAATTCATTAAATATGTTTATTTTGTAGGGAAGAAATATGGTTAGTCCAAGTGTAACTATGATGGTTACACCATATGGTAGCCGTGAGGGTTACATTGTATGGAAGTCGTGAGAGTTACTATTCAAAAGGTATATGTGATGGTTACAATTTAAGTAAGTAATTAAAAAAGATAACTTTATGTGTTTATATATGTTTATTAATGTTTTATTGAAATTTCAAGTTTTACAATGTAATTATATTTGGTTTAGATGTATGTCTTTGTGAAAATGATTTTTTATGTTTCTATGTATTCATGGAATAATGGATTTTTTCTGACTTTTAATATCTCTTGCTGTGATTTTTATGCTCATCCAAAATTTTAAATTTTTTTCATAGGTTATAATGATTTATAAGAGAAATAATGAATTGTGGGTAAAAGTTATATTTTTAGAGAAATAATGTTGTTGTTTTCTATTAAAAAGTTTATGTTTTAGATGAAATAGATAATGTTCTAACTACAGCCTAATTGTGTGTTTGTGTGTTGATATGAATCATTTATATCCTAATATCCTAAAAACCAAAATAAAAATTTTATTTGGGAATTTAATGAAATGAAATATAGTTTAAAAAAGTAGAATGTGTAATGGTTATCGACGGGGCCTTATACATATTCTCATCATTTTTCATAACTGTCTCACTTGTTTACCCTTACTGAAAATTTGAGATTAACCCTTTTTGTGTTCCATTCATTAGGTTATATAGATACCTATTATGATTTATGTGTCTAATAAGGGTGGTAGTTAAGAATCGCCTATTGGGAGATAATGTATCTTTCTTATGAACTGATTTTTATGTTTACACGTTTTTAAAGGAACTATACTAGTACGGTCTCCATGTGTCTATTTGTGTATGGTTTTATTTATTTTGTAAAAGTTATGTAACATTAATGTATTCCATGACTGGGTTTCTATAGCTATAATTATGGGAAAATATAGTTAACCTTTTTAAACTAGGATGAAAAAAACATATTGAGAACTGTAAGGACATGTGTAAGGATAAGTATAAGGATGATTCAATGTTTAGAAAAATTTACTTGAATTTTGGTATGTCATAATGTTAGTGGTTTTCTTGAAATATATCCCAGTCTAGATAATGCATGTGGATGTGTCTCTAGAACATATATAATTAGGGCTAACAACTATGATTAGATGTTCCCTTCCTGACTCGGGTTAATTTTTTACATGAAAATGGGTTTTTCTACGAAATTGATTTGACACACCTTGGAGATTTTATTTGGAAAATCAAAAAAACGACATAACCCATTTTAAAGATATACATATATATTGGTCATGAATTACCTAATATAAACCTATGGATTCATTGATTAAATAATATGTCATATGTTGGACATCCAATAAGTGATTTTTCATGACCATGTTGTTCCCCCTTATGATAACAATTTCAATCATTGTGATTCTAGTTTGAGAGAATGGTTGGAACTCGAAAGTACTACATTAATGGTGACTTCAATGGAATACTCAATGATTTTACTCAAATGATACCAAATTCAATGGGATCTGGAATGAAAAAATCATATTATTATTCCCACACATCTTTTTCAAGCTATTAATCATGGTAGACTTCTTAATGAGAAAATGAGGGAACATAATTATATTGATTTTATTAGGAGGTAATATTCACTTTATTTCATTGGTTCATTTAATATACATGGTTCTGAAAAAAGGATCAGTACCTCTAAAATGATATTCTTTTTTCATGAGGGTTCGGAGCATGAGAATTTCGTTCTGTCTGTCTATCAGTTAGAATGTGAAGAAGACTAGTAATTACCTCAAATCATTACTACGAGGAGAAAAAATAAAATTTAAACCATGGAATTGAAAATGCTAAATAACATTTTTTTAACATGTATATTCTTCATATTCATTATTCCGTGATGGAGAAATAGTTATTTTATTTTACGAAATGGGAGATGAATCAGTTGGTACCTAAGAGGAAAATTTAATGAGACCCGTGAGGTATGTTTCGGGAATTATCAACCAAAAAAAAAAGAAAAGTTGATAGGTTCATCAGTAGATTCAAGACATGTATCAAAAGGGAATTGGTCAAAATATATTATATTATAAATTAATATACACTACATTGTGCAATCAGTGATTAAATAGAGCATATAGTCACGTATCCATATCATTGATATTACAAGAATAAAAAGATAATTTTTAAAGGGATATCTAAAAACCATGAAGAACAGAATATTAGTTTTCTTTTATGCAATATGTTTAGGAATAATCATAGGGTAAATTTCCTTAATGTGTCTAATAAATGTTTTAAGTTCATAAAAAAAGGCACCAAAAAATTTATTACTAAAGTAATGGGAAGAAGTTTGCAAAAATTGGGAAAGTACATAAAGTTTCAAGAATTTCACCACCCAGGAGGTTGTTCTATATGTGTAAGGATAATGAGAATTATGATAACGACAACCAAAACAAAGAGCTGGTAAAAATAATTGATGTCAACACACTCTTAAGCTGAGGGACATGGGGAAATATCCTACAATAACTATTTCTATTGTGGGGTGAGATCACAACATGGATAAAGGTACACATACCATCCAATATATAACTACAAATTTAATATTTCATTATGGAACAAAAACTATTTTCTATCTAAAGAATTTTATAAGGGTTCTAACGATTCCTTAACAAATATTATATTTGAAATTATTATGGAAAACCCCAAATTAAAAAATGATTTCATCTTAGGTCTATAATTAATCATATCTTGAATTTAATTGGAATGTGCTTCCTACAAATATCACAATTCTTCCTTTGGTCTAATTTGATTTCATATTATCCTTGGTTTGGCTTTCTCGAAATAAATCCCACCTCAATTTTCATTTAAGGGATGTTACGTTTGTTATCTCAAAAAATACTATAAGATTATATCCTTGTTATGATATGTATTAAATTGTTTTGTAGATTACATCTAGTGTAAATGTCTTTATTCCCATTCTAAAGGGTTCTTTATCTCAATTTTTTGGGGAGAGAAATGACATCGATGATAGGCTTATTGTGTGAGATTTTTTTTGATGTAATTTCAGAAGAGTTTCATAATCTTCCACCAAAATGAGATGTTGAGTTCCAAATAAAACTCATACCTAGTTCCACAAAAATTTTAAAGAATCCTTATAGAATTTGAATGATTTATTTGTATGAATTTAAGAAGAAACTCCTTGAAAACCATGCTAAGGGATTCATTCGGCCAAGTGTGTCACCATGGGGTGGAAAAATTCTTTTTGTGAAAATGATTGACAGATCACTGTGACTGTTTATTGATTATCGAGAGTTGAAAATGATCACAGTCAAGAACATGTATCATCATTCCCATATTGATTACATTATTAATCATGTGTTGAGAGATCATTACTTTTACGTGGTTGACATTCATTCCAGAGATCTTCAATTTAGGGTCAAGAAAGCGGATATTCCCAAGAAGGAATTCTTCACAACTTATAGAAACAATAAATATATAGTGGTGTAATTTGGTCATTCCAATTAACCATATATGTTCATGGATTTAATGAATAGTGTCTTTAGATAATACCTCAATGTGTTTGTGTTATTCGGTTTAGATGATATTCTTATCCATTCAAAGAGCATGTTAGAGCATGAATATCATCTGATAAATGAAATAATGTCCCCAAGAAAGGATAATCTATATGAAAAAATTATAGTGTGTAAATTTATTTTTAATACTATTTCCATTTTGGTTCACATAATCTATTGATATGGTATAGAAGTTGATCCATCAAATATAAAAGGCTATTGAATGATGGACTAGACCATCTACATTAACTGAGATTTGTAACATTTGTGGTATAGATGTATATGATCAATGGTTTTATATAATTTCTCATGAAAATCTAATCCATATATCAAGTTTGATAAGAATGGAGTTATGTTCCTATGGATAGGTCAATGTGGGGAAAATGTCAATGAACTGAGGATATGGTTAGTCAGTGAATAAGTGCTTAAATTTCCCTATAGTGGAGTAGGGTTTGTATTATAAAATAATACATCTAGGAATGGACTGTGATTACAACTTATGCATAATGAAATTTTTATAGCCTATACCACATTGTAGTTGATGATTAATGAGAATAATTACCCAACTCGTTATTTGAAATTAGCAATGTCAATTTTTTAATTAATGACACAGAGGAATTATCTTAATGATGAAAAGTGTGATATATATACTAATCATAATTGTATAAAATATATATTCACATAAAATGAGTTTAACATGAACTTGAGAGGATGGTTATAGTTGATAAATGAATATTACTTGTCAATAAATTACAAACCTAGGAAAGAGAACAAGGTGTATTATGGTTTGAGTTTGATTAATCATTCCAGATTATTCAATGTGTGGATAAAAAAAGATCCATTATTTCAAGATTTTCAATGAATGGATCTAGAAATCCTGAATGTGGGGAAAATTTGGTCTTTATCAAATAAATGATCAACCCAAAATCCATGTAATGATTATGGAGATGTAGAAAAATATGAAGAGATGTAGAATATTTTCAGAAATATTCCAATGTTTAAACATTATCAGGATGGAATGATGAGGTTTAGGAACCATGTATGTGTCCCATCCAATCTATATTAAAATAAATAGTTATTAGAGGAAGCTCACTATTCATCATTTACTATTCATTCTAGAGGTATTAAGATGTATATGGAATTAAAATATTACTTCTGGTGGGATGCCATGAATAGATATTGTAGAGTTTGTATCTTTGTGCATGGTATGCCAACCATTTTATGCTGGTATAAAAAATTCAATGTAGAGGATGCAAACATTACTCATACCAGAATCGAAATGTGAAAAATGACTAATTATTTTGTCAAGGGACAACTCAAAACCTCTAAATGGATTAATTCTATATGAGTGTTATTTGATCACTCTACAATGTCAGCACACTTCATCGCTATTACAGAATTCTTCACTCTAGATATGTTTTCTAGGATATAAATTAAGAATGTGGTATGGTTACCTAGAGTGCAAATTTATTTTTAATTAGATCAGTATCTATGGATTACATAATGTTATGTCAAATTATTTAGCAATAATGTGACATTGAATTGACGTTCATCACTTCTTATCATCTTAAGAAAAATGATTTTTATGAAAAAAAAATTAAATCCCTTGAGGATATGTCAGGATCTTGTTCTCTAGATTTCAAATTTGGTTGGTATAAAACCCTTCCATTGGTTTATTTTTCTTATAAAAATATGTTTTACTCAAAAATTATGATTAAACCTTATAAATTAATCTATGGGAATAATGGTAGAGCTCTAAATTGAGTGGATAAAGTTGGAGAAATAAAGATATTAAGACTTGATATCATAGAAGAGATGGTAGAATAGGTTAGAACCATTTAGAAATATATCAAGGCAGCTCAATGTTAGTAAAAAAATTATGTTGATAAATGTCATTGTGATATATAATTTTTGGTCAATGAAAAAGAGTTTCTATGAACCTCACCCTTGAATAAATTAATGATATTTGTGAATGAAGGAAAACTAATCCCTAGGTATATCATTCCCTTGGAGATTATTGATTGTATCATGATGATAGCCTATCTCTTGTCTCTTCCATAGAATCCCCTTCAAGTATATAATTTATTTCGTGTTTCTCACTTGAGGAAAATAATACCTACAACATATCTTGTGTTGAACTTAGAGGTTATACAACTAGTGAAGGATTTTTCTTGTGAAGAACGATAATTTAAAATTCTAAACCGATCAGGGAATGTTCTATCAAACAGGACCACTCTCATGGTAAAATATTTGTGTAGAAATTACCAGTTATAGGATGATACATGTGAACATGAAGATATGATTAAGGATAAGTGTATTCAATTTCTGAAAAAAGTTATTACTTTCGAGTGAAAATTCCCTTTAAGGGGGGGGGGTAAAATGAAACACCTCGAGTTTTTTTGACTTTTTTCATTTAAATTAAATATTCATTTGTGTATTTCAATTAATCAATTCTAGAATTACTTTCAAACAACACCAAATCTTCATATATTACATGAAACACAAAATTTTCTTACATTACACTCAATATTGACTTGGTGTATGATACACACAACACCAACATAGTGTACATCACACAAAACACATTATTTCTACAAATATTACATTTAATGATATAATTTTTTAAATGAGATAAAAATAAAATAGAAATTTAAATAAGTAATACGAATATTAAGAAATAATTACCATAAATGTTTTATAATTTTATTACATAAATAATTCTTTTTTAATAATGAATGATACGATATTTGGTAAAGTCCATCAATATTTAAAAATATTGATTTCTCGAATGAAATGATTTTAATAATAACATATATTACAAAAAAAATATAATTTAATTTGATTAAATAAAAATCAATTTTGAATTTTGAAAAACTAAATTATCATTGGGTGATTTTCTGATATTTTTCTGAGTGACATGATTTTTTGATGAATAGTTAAAAATAATACTTTTTATTTAAAAATGAATTTTTTGATTGATTAATTATTAATGTTAAATGATATTATAAATTTACTATAATGTAAAAATAGCTAAAAATTATATAATTCAATATAATTTAATTCACTATTATCCATTTCACTATGAAATTGATTATAAAATCATTACCCAATCTTGATGGTTTTTCTACATTAAAAACTCCTCATTCCATCCCATATGTGTGATTAGAATTAATATTAATTTTGACGAATCTATTAATTGAATTTATATAAACTAACAAACACCGTAGTATTCATTTTATAATTTTTGGTCTAATAATTCCATGTAAAATTTTGACCAAAAATATTAGTAAAAATGATGAGAAGTAATCACAAAGATCTAGGACAAATTAAGCATAATTAAAACTAAACCCTAAAATTAAGGGTCAAATTACCTAGACACATGTAAAAGAACAATTTTATGTCCATATTTTGGTCATTAACTTACAATAATTTATTTTATTAGTTTTTATGTATATTTTAGGTTAGAACTTGTGTACTCCTAGCTTTCTTCTAAAAATTCCAATTTTTTCCGTTCCTTCAGAATAAATAGCCACCAAATCTCCCACATCCTGAAACCCCTCAAAACACGTAATTTGGCCAATACCAACAAAATACATTTCCTAAAATCCCTATATTCTTCCCAAAATCCATACCTTAGTCATAAGGACATCCATGTAATCCATTTGGAAAAAACCTGAAGGAGTAACCCGTTCAAGAGGTACCATCTTTTCTTAAGTGCATTCATTTATTTTATTTCTCCACCCCTCCCCTTCTATTTCCCATGATTTTATTACCTATAAATTATCATACATATACTAGGATTTATTAATTCTAATTATTAAACTTAAAGATACACACACCTCTATCTAATTGATAATGAACATACTATTTATGTGTACGTCGAATTACCACCTCACTAAACGATGATTGTTCAAATAACCATGAAGCCTCTCATGGTAGAAATTACATTGCCCACACTTTTAATATATGAAATATATTAATTTTTTAATTTAATTACACTTATGAATTTTTTATTTATAATATACTATAATGTTTTCCATCTTATCTAAATACGATAATTTCATTTGAGGATGTATGGACTACAACCCCCTCAATGTGAAATGAATCATTCATACACTACATGAATTGTATTAAGGATGATCATAGTGAATACATAGGATATATATGATATCCTAATGAAATAGTATCAATTATATATATATATATATATAGATTTATGAATTTTTCTTTCTTTCTTTCAACACGAAAATTAAACAGAAGTTGAGTTCATGCATTTTTACGACCTACCATATCAATAAACGGTGATTTATGTTTCAAAATTAAATATTGAATAAATTATTATAATACACATTTAATTTATATAAATGATTTTTATCTTAGGTTTGAGATTTTGGAATAATGATACGTGTATAAGTACTAACGATATAACAAGTTAAGATACATGCCAAGAATAAAGAGAATATTACCCTAAGTGAAACCATTACATAGGATCGTTAAAAAATCGTCAATATAAAGTAAAATTACATACATATAATGTTTTATATATAAATATATTGTCAATTAATATATTTTTAATAAATTAATATTTATTAAACATTTGTTTTAAATGAGTATGAATAGATTCATGTCATAATGTAAGGGGATTTCATCTCAGTTTTTATTCTCCTGAGATACATGATAGGATTTCCACTCTTTATTTTTTTTATAGTGTATATACTAATAATGATTATATTATATGTATCATATAACTAAATTTAAGGGTATCTGAATATATATTTTAAGACCTTTCATTTATGGGGTTTAGGTTTCAAAAGTAACCAAATTTGTAAAATGTTTTGTCTAGATTTCCCTAATTTGGGATTCATTTTTTTATTATGAATGTAAACACTTTTTTGAGGTTTATGTACTTAAATTTTACATGATATATCTGGAATATCCTTATTTTACTGATATTTTTATCTTAATTTAATTTTCTTTTCTTACATAGAGATTATGATCCCAATTTACCTTGTTATAAGAGTTTACTGAGACAATGTCATCATTTTTAGATTGTTTACATTTATAGTTCAATTGATGAAATCATTTGAACCAACTCTCATGAATAATCATTAGTTTACTTATCATCTATTTATTCAGTATATCTAGATGTATAAGTACCATTTTTCATATATTTAGTACTTATGATTTTTTTTATGTAATATCATATCGTCTCACTCTCTGGTCGAAAATCTATTGTATTCAAACCCCATGTGATAAAAAAATAAAAAAATATTTTCCAAAATGATTTGAAAATATATATGAATATCATTTTAAATGAAAAAATATTTTTAAAATGTTTTATTGTTTTAAAATATTCCATTAAAAGTTTTGAAATATATTTTCAAATAAATTGTCTTTCAAAAAGGTTTTTATATAAAAGGAATTTTTAATGCAGAAAAGATATTTTTATAATGAAATGTTTTTTGCAAATATTATAAAATTAATTCCCTTTTATGATAACATTCATTGGGGTTACTCATTCCTTTATGGGGAATTTATTCAATTTTTCCATTCATATAATCTCCCTAAATGGAATATGTTATGATGTAATGTGGTTTAATGATCTTTTTCCACATTCAAGGGTTATATGAATTTGAATCCCACTTATTTTCCAAAGATATATTTCGGATAAAATGATCATGAAACCTATCTCCTTCCATATATAATGATATAATTATATTTATATATTACCAATTCATTTCATGGGATATTATATGATTATTTATGATCTTGTTTAATTTTTACGTATGATTTCATTATGAGATTGGTGGAACCTATATCTCCTTCCATTTAATTGGTTAAAGATTTATATTTTACGAGATAATCAAGAATAATATTAGGAATTATCTTTGACTACTAATATGTTCATAGGAGTGAACTATGTCAAAAAAGATTGTATGAGGAGTGAACTAATGCTACCAAGATGGACATAGGAATGAAACAAGACTACCCAGATGGTATGGGGAGTGAACCTATTTTACAAGATGGTCATAGCATACATTTCCTATAAAATATGTAAATAAAATTATATGATTCATGTGTCTTCCAAAATTCAATGTCATATTCCTATTTTATACAGTAAGGGATTATTTTACCTTGTTTATTTATTATTCAATTATTTGGGACTACCAAAAGATATGCCATTATTCATTTATAAGATCTCTGATATGCACGGGTTGATATTAAATTTTCATAATCATGTTCTCATACCCTTATGTTCATGAATTTTTGTACATGTATTCATTTATTACCATTACTAAGCATTTGAGCTCACCCATTTTTATGTTTCCTTCCAAATGTTTTAAAGATATGTATTATGTTATATGTTTATAAGAATGTTCATAATCAAGAATAACCTTTTGGGAGAAAATATATAATTCTTATATTCTAGAGTTTATGATACAATGATTCAAATTTCACTATACTAGTATGGTTATCATGGGTATATTTGGGTAATTTCTAATGTATTCTGAAAAAATATAAAATGTTAATGAATGAAAATATTGGGTCATAATATAAATATATTTATTTTTAGAAGGGATAAATGGTAATGTTTCAAAATTTATTTAAATTTATGGTTATGAAATATTGTTACAGAAACCGTGTACCACACATATTGGACTCAAATCCCATGAAAAACCCATCCTCAAGGATTCCTCGTACACTTTAAAAGATAATGTGTCTACTATGTGGTTCCATTATCCTTATAATACTTATCATTTACGGTTACAAAACATGGATAGAAAAATCACACAATACCCTTGCAAATCCATCTAAAAATATTCCCCAAACACTCATTTAGATGGTCGACATTGAACCATAATAAAATATATTTCTCTATAAAAACTGGACACGTGTTATGGATGCACATTTCTCACTAACCATGGACCCATTTTCTGACATGTGCTATTCATCCCAAAATTGTTATACCAAAGCCCAATTATCCAAAAACATGTATAATTTTTTTTAGAAACAACATAGGCCCCAAAAAATTTCAAAATAACCGAATTATAGTGTTCCACCTATACATATTCCATTCCTATTTCCAAATTAATATTTGTTCCATCCACGAAATAAAAAGAAAATTTCCCATTATAAATACTTCCAACTTAAAACACATGAGAATACATGACCTATAATTAATATGGTTATATCTAGAGAATCATTATGTTTTTGGAATGGAAACTAAATAATTAATTTTTATCTATTTTTGAATTTCTAATAAATTTATTTGATGTTGGGATATGGGAATCCATTAGTGACGGTATGACCTGGTTATTGGAATGAAGTGGATACCTATAAGAATAATATGTGAAAATACGAATAATTGAGAGGAATATTGTATGTACACACAAACCAAATAATAAAATATATCTTATAATATATATGTATATATAAATCAAAATGATATGTTTTAGGGATGTGAGTTGTAGTAACCCTATAACTGTTGAAAAAGTGGAATGGTGATGTCATATCATTTCTCTAGAAATGATATAAATTTAGACTAGAAATTACAATTTCATATTCATCAACACAATGTAACACACATTTATGTGTTTATGATGATTATATATATATATATATAATATTCAATGGAGATATCTAGGGATTAGAAATTCTTCTAGCATCCTAGATATAAGATGATTGTGCAACAGTAGTTTCTTCAGTATCACAATTATTATTATAAGATGATTTGTAGATCACAATGGGGATTATAGTCACTATCTCGATAAATTATATTATTAATATGGATGAAAATAAAAAATATAACACATATTACCTACCCTTCACTATATGATTGTGAATATTAAATACATACATATATATATGTATATGAAATTATAATGATATTTTTTTCCATTCCCATATCGGAAAAAAAAATTACCGAGACATGTATTTTATATAATGTCCCTATAAAGACATATATGTTGGATTTAGAGATTTGAATATCATACATTAATTTTAATATATGTGGATAAAATTTTTTCTTCTATAATATTATTGTATGTGAATATAGAATGAATTATGAAGTGGTAACTATATAATAGATTTTTACATAAGACTAGTTTTGTCTCAGATGAGGATATTATTTATTTATAATCCCCATGAATGTGGGTGAAGGTTATATAGATAATTATAATCAACATGAACATATTTTTGTCATTGGAATAAAATATAAATTGGATTATTATAATGATTATTATCTATCACCCATTAATTTTAATGCAATTATTTTTTCATCCTTTCCAATGTGGACAAAGAGATTAACATATAGGAAGAATCTGGAGGTGGGGATATATTATAAACATGGTATCTAAAAGCATTTAGTTACAATGATGAAGGATTCCTTCATTTTTTAAATGGTATTTCATATATTTATTTGGGTTGTTTGAGTTTTATAAAGAAAATTCAAATTTTGTAATAATAATAATTCCTTATCATCGTTAATGTTTATAAAGGAAACAAAGATCATAATAGATACTGTAAAAAATGAGGCCCATGGAGTACCTCATAACATTATAAACCCTAACCAGGGGAAGAGATCCTATGATGTTAGAAATAGTGAGTTTGGTATCCCTTGTAACTGTGGAATTCAACATGTCAACCACCTGTATTCTTTCCTTCCATGTATGAAGGAGGTCTGTGTCGTGGGAAATAAGCACCTTTTGCTCCAAATATAATAGGCTATTGGATAGGGTTGGAGACACCCAAGTCTATAAAGATATATATAGTATTGGATTCCTTTTCCTCCAAGGAAAAATAAAATTTTCATGCATAGAAAAATTATAGTCCAATATGAATGTCCATAACCTCAAACATTAAAGAGTTTGTGTTGCCATTAAAGGAGCTAATGGTGCACAAAACAGAACATAGAGAGTCTCTGACCACACCCCTTCCCGTATTCCAACCTAATTGAATGCACTATCAGTGTTTATATTCAATCTTTGTGGGTAAAAGGACCAACAAACCCAATGGACCCTCTGTAGGGATTTGGACATGTCAGAATGAGGCCATCAGGGAATGAAACATATGATTGATGGAGCCTCTACATGGCTCATCAGAAGGCTTTCTATGTCATATGCATTCGTTATAGATCTCACATGTAGTGTCAAGCTCTATGGGGATTGTCTACTGTTCCAAGACTTGTTTTGCTCCTGCCATAGGAACCAATGGTCTGTAGCAATGATAATGAACCAAGCTTCCTCCTATGGCCTACTCATGCCACTATCCATGATCATGTTTTCCATACACTTAATGCGTGCCAGGGGAGTTATTGAAGTCATATAAATGTTAATTATTGAATTTATTAATTTATATACATCATTTATTGCATGGTTACATTTGATCTAATCAGTAGCCATAATCATAAGGGTGTCAGTATTATGGATTTAATCCCATGGTAGGATTATTTGATGAATTTATCAAACATTAAAAAAATTTAAATGGATAAATATTTTTTGACATGTTATCATTTCTTGTTTGATATCATATTAATAAAAACTCAACGTGGAAAAATTATTATTATGTATTTTTTAAAATCAATAGTTCGTATATACGTTAAAAATGTTATCTAACAAATTTTTACCCCAAATTTATGATTAAAAACCAGATATATGATTTCATAAACCAATGAATGTAATGATTTTCCATGTTATATAATTCTCTGAATGATATTTAAGATATTATATGGTGACCTAATTTTTTATTAGTGAATTGTTTAGGTATATTTTGGGGATTATTATATAAATCAAGAATAGAAAACCCTTAGTTATAGTGAACTTATCCATGTATAGTTTTTATGATTTATAATGTAATAAATTTAAATTAAAATATTAATACATTATTTAAATGAATTGCAAAAATGCCTTAATTTGAATAATAATATAATTTGAAGAACTAAATAGTAATATTTAAAAAAAATTAGAGGCATGGTTTAATCTAATAAATTTTAAATTCCCATATAAATCACATGCATGGATGTATAAAAATTATATTATTTGTTTTTAAATATATTATTGATTATATCAACATTAAAATAAAAAAACTATATTATATCTCTATTTCAATAGACTTGAAATAAATCAGATCAAATAGAAATATATACCTTTATGTAACTTGTATATTGTATAATTACAGGTGAATGATATTTTTATATTTAGATATAATTTTTATAATTGAATAACTATTTGTGAAAATAATGTTCTAAAAGAAGATTTCATATTAATAACTGAGGAATAAAAAAACAATAGACAATTTCAATAAATACAATGAATTTTATTAACGTGAGATCATGGATCTTGGATTTTTTTTTGAATTTATTTAAGGGGAAAAATTAACTTATGATTGTTGGATCATGATGGATAGAAAATTCTAAGATCTATTACAAAGGGTCAATGAATGAATATATAATATTCACAAAAATACATTAGTGAACTATAATGAAACAATTCATCGTTTTTGATTGATGTCAATAATAAAATTTATAGTCCTTTTAATGGAGGAAATATAATTTTTAATATATCAATCTGGGTCAATGATCCAATATAATATAATAAATTTACAGATTTTTTATGAATGGTGTTATAATTTTTATGAAAGCATCATGGTATCAAATTGTATTATAGCAGAGAGAAAATAAAGAAAATATAATTTTATATATTTTTAATAATGATATGTATAATACTAGTTATTCCTTGGAACTTTATGGTATATTTTCTTTATTATTTTTGATGTGTTTGAAAGCATGAATTATATGTACAACAAAATTTAAATTAACCATGACAACATTTTTAGTTATTTTCATTTAATATGAGTGATATCACATGTAATTTTTATTGGAAAATATGAATAAGAAAACATAAATTATGAAATTGTATTTTTTATATATATATAATCAAATAATTTATTATAAATTGTATTCAAAATAAAAAAAAATCACATAGAAGGTAAAGGTTCTATTTTTTCTAAAAACGCATATTTTTGTAGGTAATTTGTATTTTTCATAAAATTCTAATTTACTCACTATTGATGAAATATTATAAAGATATTTTAACAAAATATATTAAAAATTAAATATCAAGATTAATTTAGTGATGGTTATTAATAAAATAATGATAATAATAAACAATATATTTGTTTAGAAATACTATTTATCAATTTTTGATATTTTATTAAAAATAATATAAACAACGTATATAAAATGAATTTTATAAAGTTTATTTTAAAATTTTAGTCTACATGAACAAAATATTTTTATGAAGGACACTTCTATTTTGGTTTATATAACATTTTTATCATGGTAAAGGATTTTGTTTCCAAGATTATGTACTGAAAAAATTAAATGTATTTTGTCATGGAGATAATGTTTAAAATGTCTCCTATTGTTTTAGATATTTAGTTAGGTGAGTTTATTTATACTGTTTTGAAAATTATATATTAATATATTGTTATTTGGTTTCAAATACCAAATTTATGATATATTAATATATATATATATGATTATATTAGAATCATTTATGTAATTCTATATCAGTATCCACATCTTTATAATTCATAATTTTTATCATATCTATCTTTTCCAATAAATACCATAATTACTTTCCAGTATCCCTCCTTAATATCATTTCATATAGTGTTCACCAATGTGTATATTATGAATGATTCAGGTGTCTTCCAATGGATATTTCTCAAAAAAAGAGCTAATTTTATTACCTAAAGCTTTCAAATTATATTTCATCTTATATAAAATTAATCAATTGTATCCTTAAAAAAAATTAAATTTTGATTAATACATATAAAATTATGTTTTAAAAATTATAGAAAAACTATTTTCACCCCTTGTATATAAAATCAGAAATGAATATATTGCTCAACTTTTCTATGGGACTACTTATTCCACATATCTATAGGAAATAATTTTATAAACATAGTTCATGGATGGATATTATGAAGGATTTAATATTTTTTATATTTTTTATAAAATTAGAATTACTGAATAATTATAATATTTTATGAACATTATTTTCTTATTTTCTATTGGAAAAGATAATGTTTCTCCTTCAAGTGTCTAGAATACCATCATTATGTTAGGCGATTGGTTTTTAAAATAATCATTACATGACCTGAAAAAACAATATATTTAATTAATATATTTCATATTTATTATATTATTCCAATTCGTTAAAGGTAAATTATTATTTATATTGATTAATTCAATCTATTAAAATGTGAAAACATCATCCATGCATTGGTAAAGACTACCATCTCCATAAAGTGATGAAATTCAATTTTCCACAACACTTCATTTTAATTGTTTTTAAATTTTAAATATTTAATAAATGTAATGATTTTTTCATGATTAATATTATAGTTACATTGAAACCATTTCCATAGTTTATGAACAAGAACCAAGAAACTAAAACTGGCAATTATAGGGAGCCCATTTCTACTATAATATTCGTTTTAATGTGGGTATTGTTAATAAAGAAATGTTGAAAATTATAACATAATTATAAATTTTATATGATTATTTTAATGTGTTTTTTAATATATTTAATATATATTTATATATAATTATATTATATATTATATGGGATGTTTTATCTTGTATTATGTAAGAGAAGACTTTATGTGAGGGTTTATGTATCAAACTAATTTCATTCTGGATTATCAATACTAAATTTTCATTTTGAAGTATTATATAGATAATAAAATTAAATAAAAACATATTATTTTCATATATTTTAACTAAATTAAATTTTATGTAATACAAATGTTTTCATCTTTTAGTAAATGAAATTGTTATGAAAATATTATTTAAACACTTTCTTTTTTCCCCTTTGGTAGATGAAAATTTTCTTACATCCCAATGTTATTTAATATGATTACAATAATATTCATCTCACTAACACATAATATGGTTTGATTCATTTAAACCATAATTGAATTTATTTTAAATTTTTTAAAATGTATTTTTAAAATGTTTTCAAAACAATTTATTTAATAATTTTTTTAAAAGAATAAAATGATTTATTTTTTAAAATATATCACCCAAATGGTATTTCCAACATTTGTGAATATTTTTAGTTTTAATATTCAATTAATTTTTTTCATAGTTATATTCAATAAAATTATTTTCCAGTAAATATGTTGAATCAATATTGATGAACATTATAAAAATAACATAGTTTTTTTCACTCGATATTCAATAAACGTTGAAAGTATATCTAAAAAGTGTTTTTCCTAAATTACAAAATCATTTATGGATAGTTTTTTTTACTAGTGAAATTCACATATGATTCATCATAATTTTTTCATTTTTTATGATGATGATGAACTTATAGATATTTCAAGAATTTTTTTCATATCAATGTGTAAATTAAGTTATGATGAGATAATTAATGGTCTACTGACACCATAATCCTCTATTCACTAGGTAAGTTATTAATATATATTACTTATATATTTTTAAATAATTAAATATTTTTAATTATATATTAAATGATTATGTGTTTAATGTATTATGATCATGTGTCACATATATGTGTGGATTTGTTTATGAAAACTGTGCACACATAATTATATATATTTCAAATGTAATAGGTAAATAATTAAATCTCATGTCTTAATAAGGAAAGTAATATGGAGTGATGCTAATTTAGTAATTAACTATATTGTAAATGGTTGTCATGCACGTTAACCTTGGAATAATCCGTGATGGAATAAAGAGTGAACCAAAACCTCTCTCTGGGCCGTAGTATGCATCCGTGATAAATTAAATGTATATAACTTATTATGTGTATACAAAAAACATATTTAATATGATTTTTATATATTCCCTTTGGATCGTGAGTGGATAATAAAAATTAAAAAATATTTTGACTATTTATGTTTGGTTATAATAAAAGCATATTCCATGATTTATAATTAATTATCCATTACTATTTATGTATGAAATTCTTATGTCATAATTTATTCCTCATTCTCTTATGAATATAATTACATATGAACATGGATTTATAACACTATTGTTAGCCCTAAAAAACATGATCTCACTCTATAATATATATCCACATTCCCTTGGTAATGATGAAATATATTATGATCACATTTTCATGGAATGATACTATGACCAGTGAATCTTGTGGGAGATGATGATGATCAATTAATTAATTAGTTCAATATGTATCTATCCTATATAGATAGTAATCCTTTTTTACCCATAGGCATGTTTAATTTGGAAATTAATTTTATATTAATGAATTATGAATTATGTATTTCATACTTAGCTCTCCATAGTATTAAATATAAATAATCATTACAAAATATATTAATTTGAGAATCATTATTTTTGTTCACAAAATAATAAAACATTAATTAAAAAATTTATTGATTATGATCATCTCATTTCATGTTGGATTATAATCAATTGTTATAGGTTCCACCCTCTCATTTTTCGTATTGGTTCATAATGAAAATGTAAATTATCCCAATCACCACCAATGTGTTTTTAATGCCATGTGTCACATATTAGGCCCACTAATCACACATTTGTGATGGCCGAGCAAACAGAAAATCATACAACTTATGTATTTTCCCCATTTCTGAATTTAAGCCATATTTTTATCCACATTCGAGTATCCAAATAGAGACGTATTTTCATAAAAATACATGAAAATTTATTTAACATATAATATGAAGGAATTTTATATTATGTATTATCCAAATAGTCATCACTAATGTTTTCTAATCCCAATATCTAAAATTAGATAATCCATCCACTAATATAATCAAAATTAAAAGGTTTATGGGATTAGAATTCACATCCATATTCACAACTACATCACTCAGTCTATGAACAATAACTTGATTCATGTTAAACATCCAAATGTAATAAAGAATTAACAAATAACTATCAAATCATTTATGTGGAAACACCAACCTTTTTTAAAAGTTTAATCTAATATAATTAATATTGAGTAATAGAATGTGATTCTTATTATTGTTAGAATTATAAGGACCCGGCCTTAATCCATTACATAATCCTGAATAAAATGAATAATTCACATTGAGGTTCTTTTCAGGTTTAGTGTATTAGAGAATAATGTTATAACATTTACATAATAACAAGAATATTACATGTAGACAATTCCACACAGTATCAATTTTTTATAAAAATAAAAACTCTTGAAAAAAAGAGCCATGTCAAGTTCCATGTTTTAGACAACAAGAATTTTCCTTTATCCTATTCATTACCCTATTCATCTTTATTTCCTATGAAAATAATTTCAGAAATTTGGATTAGCATCAAAAATTCAGTAAGGGATATAAAATAATAAAGAAATCATATGTCCATCAATACATAAAAAACATAATCTCTTTAACTTGACTCACGAAAACATATGATTTATGATTAACACATAGTAATCACAAATCATAAAGGTACTTATGGAATTCATATCATACTTACAATATTGAAATAATAGCTATATAAGGAGTTATGTTGGAATACCCATCACAGTATATTCCCTAAATCACTTAGGATAAACATTTACGTTTACCTCCGCCACATTACCCAATTCATTGGAGAGCTATATCAGGCCCACCCACACTAGGTTTATCACGGAACCACCCATATACCTAACATTTCCCAAGAACCATAACATACTTGTAACACATAAAACAAACATAAAGAAATGTTAAAATTTCCACATTTCGATCCCAATTTATCATGTAAATATGTTTACATAACAATTCCGTTATAAAAACCATTTTCAATACCAATATACGTAAAAAAAAGTGTATATGGTATTTTTTTTCCTTTTAAAAACATTACAGCTTGTTAAAGAAGCCAAAAGATAAAATAATACTTGTGTCGGTAGAAAGGACGTTGTCACCGTGTATGCTAAAAAATAACATTATTTTTTTGTTTAGTAAAATGCTACTTAGATAAAAGATACCTTTTGAATAAAAATTAAATTCAATGGTGTTTATAAAATGTATAAAATAAAGTCGTATATTAAAAGAACATATGCCTCAATGAAATGAGATTGAGATGAAGTCCCTTACCTCGTGTTTGACTTGACCCTTTCATTTTTTAATCATCTGAATAATAAAATTAAGTTAATTTCTACTTGTTTAAGAACCTTTTTCATGTTTATTATTCATTTTATATCACTTATGACCAGGTTATAAACATTATTTAATCATTTATGTCAATTATAGTCATTTTTTCGATATTTGGAACTTTAGTAAAAAATTAACACCTTATAATTACAAGTTTTCTCTGTGGTCAAAAGTTAATTATATCCAGAATTATATAAATGATTTATATATCATATATATCATATATATTCAGTATGTATTTATAATATTATATAACATTTATATGTAAGAAATGAAATTTACCGTAAATGGTGATGGTAAGCCATGTGTACGCATGAACGCTTCTTTTATTTCAATTTCTTATTTTAATTGAATTAAAACATAATGATACATAGGTATATTATAATTTTTGTACAATATAATATATAACATCATTATATCTATATTTTATACATCCCAAATAATTCATGAACGAGTTATATCACTTTAAGGGGACGATAGTCCGAACTTCCCCAAATGAAATTATCACATTTACCCATAATGGAAACCATAAAATAATGATATAATTGAAAAAATACAGAAGAATAGAGAGAAAATAAACATAATATATTTCATATATAAATACAATTCCATCATACTGGACACCATGATAGGCGGTAGGAGATAATCGAATAATCATCGTTTCATGAGGCGTTAGTTTTCCTTCCACCGAAAGAATTTGTTCTTCACCTATTAGATGAGGGGGTGTGTAAGTGTATTTTTAATCCTTCTTATAAATAAAATCCAATTATATTTTGGATATCTTTTTTGTTATAAATATAAATAATAAAAACATTTTTGGGGTTGGAGATGTAAAATAAATGAAATGAATTCAAGAGAAGTTGTTACCTTTAATTTGGGAAATTCTCTTTGGGTTGAACCAAAATGACTTTTTGAAGTGCCTTATTCCTAAGATATGGATTCTAGGAGGATTAGAGGGATCTTGAGAGCTTATTTTGGCAGGGGTTGGAAAATGAAATGGTCTTGAGAGGTTTGAGGAATGAGTTAGAAGTGAGAGCTTTTTATAAGGAGGAGGAGGGGCTATTTAGGAAAGTGTGAAAATATTATTTTTAATATATAATGATATTCAGTTTATAAATGTCCAAAACTAATTTAAGTCAAAGATAAGATGACTCATGGTAGAAATAAAATCATGAAATATATATTGGAGAGGTTATGGAGGTTATTTTAATATTTATAATCTTATTTATTTAAATCATTTATTAATGCGGTAAATACTAAATCATTATTGTGTCATAAATAATTTACTTTATATATTGTTTTATAATTATAAAAAAACTTCCATGATGTATGAAATAATTTTATATTTCAATTGAATATTTATAATAGAAAAATAACTTATATAATTTCATGTATAATTTAATTTACGGAAAGATATTTATTTATGTGATTTTTCTCATTACTTTAAATTCATTAAAATAAAGTGTCATTATCACTCTTAAGTTTCTCTATGGGGTCCCAAAATAATCCCAAGGATTACCATGATCGTCCATTACTCATACAATAAGTTTAAGACAATTGTTAAGGTATGTTTATGATATTATAATATTATTTTTACTTTAAATTACCCTATTTACCTTTAACCGCGGTAAATAAAAGCCAAAAGTTACCATTAACCAAAAATTATTTTAATCTTATTGAATCACATTTTACATAATAATATCAACCATGTATGTTTTATTTTATAAATTCAATTCAAAGAATCATTAAAATTTCATTTAAATGAAAAGTCTGTTTTTTAACTACAACTAAGTGGTTTCACTATTCATCAAAAATTGAAGTTTTTTAGAAAAATACCAAAAAATATGACTAAGATATATTTAATATTCAGAATTCAAAAATGATTTATATTTTACCAAATTCAAAACATAGTAGTTGGATTAATTAATTTAAAATTAATTCCTGTTGTCAAAACAAGTTGCATGTTTTTAATAAACAATAACTATTAAAAGATCGACACTAGTTTATGTCAAATTTCAAAGTGAAATTATTTCCAATGGAAAAAATTGGATTAATTGGTAAAATTATTAATCTAATTAAACATTAAAACCAATTAATTATATAATATATCAATAAAAATAAATATTATTAAAAGGCTCTTTTGAATAAAAATATAATATTATCAACTTTTCGTTAAAAATGAATTTATCAGAAAAATACCAAAAATATTCCCAAAGTAAAATTTAATGTACAAATCTATGGAATAATTTTATTTTTTCAAATAAAACATATAATAATTACCAAGTCTAAATTTAATGAGGGTTCTCCATCAAAACATGGTAAATCAATCTTTTAGTAAATATTAGATTATTTTTACATAAAAATAGATTCAATCATATTTTATGCCCCTAATGTTTATTAGATAAATGTAAAATCATTTAACAAACATGTATAATCATATTTAAGTTAGTTAAATTCATTCCCTTTAATACAACATCTAGGCATTAACTACAATTAAAAATAATATTATTATTTTATTAGTGTGCAACGTAATATTTCAATGAAATCCATTGTTGCGTATCAGTATTATATAAAACATAGAATTATATTTATAGTAAAATTAATATATAATTAAAAACTATTAATAAATATGAAAATGTATTATTCATTATTTACTTGTGATGTTACATCCTTTCCCCCTTTTGATAATGGTGTCCTCCCAATTTTTTTCACTTATCAATAAAATGGGGGTATTTATCCCTCAGAGCATTTCAGATTCCCACATTTCCTCATCAACTAGATGGGTTTTCCACAAAACCTTTACATATTGAATTACCTTATTCTACAATAATTTCTATCTATGGTCATGAATCTGGACTGGTTGTTCTTTATAAGAGAGATTCTCTTCCAACTGAACTACCTCTGGGCTCAAAACATGAGATGGGTTTGGAATATAATTTCTCAACTTCGAAACATGAAAAAAATTGTGTACCTAGGATAAACATGGAAGAAAAGAAACTATGTACACTACAGATCCAACATTCTCTTGGATTTCATAAAGTCCAAGGAACCTGAGACTCAACATTCCCTTCTTACCGAAATGCATCACACTTTTCCATGGAGAATCATTAGAATGTGCTAATCACCTACCTCAAAAGATATATCCTTCCTCTGGTTATCTGCATAAATTTTTTTCCTGCTCTGATCTATTCACACGTGCTTCTAAATCAACATAACCTTTCTACCATCTCATCTACCAATTCTGGTCCCATCAGCTTCCTTTCACCAACATCATTCCAAAATGCTATAGTTTGAAAACAATTTCCATATAATTCTTCAAATGGAGACATCTATATACTATAATGAAAACTATCATTATTCAGAAATTTAACCAAAATAATAAGTTGGTCCCATCTTCCATTGTAATCCAGTGAACAAGCATGGAGCATATCCTCCAAGGTCTGAATTTTGTGTTCTGATTCCCCATCTGATTGCGGATGGAAATTTGAACTAAAATTTAATTCAATACCAAACTACTTATAAAGGCCTTTCTAAAATATTGAATTAATCCTGGGATCAATTCTTGATACAATGGAGAGGGTAACTCCATGTATCCTAACTATTCCTTTAATATTCAACCGAAAAAGTTGATCTAGAGACAATGTATCACAAATATGAATTAAATGAGAAGATTTATTCAAAAGATCAACAAATAACCCATATTGAATTATTACCTTGAGATGTCTTTAGTTATATCGGAACGAAGTCCATGGATACATTTTTCCATTTCCACTCAAACTCCGGTAAAGACATAGCATCTCTTTCAGTAACATCCACTCTGATGTAACCTGCTGAAAAGTCAAAAAATTCACAGTAAATTCAGCAATATCTATTTTCATTCTATCCCACTAGTAATACTCCTGATGATCACTATACACCTTATTTCTTCTAGGATGAACTGAAAATGGAGAACTATAAGCTTCACATAACAACTCGTTCATCAAAAGTGAATCATAAGGCACACATTATCTTTTCCCAAACCTCAAAGCACAGTAATTATCAACATTAAAATATGGTAACTTACCCTTCTGAACCAACTATACCTTTTTCTACAACTCACAATATTCTTTCTATGCTTTCATTTTTCTTTCTGAGAGAGATGATTTAACTTACACCTGATACAAAAATAATAATTTCATGAACCAACAACATCTATGCCAATTTTCAACAAATTAAAACCAAAGGATCCTTTTCTAAACTTATCATGGCTAATGAAGTATTAATTTTTCGACTCAAAGTATCAGCCACTTTATTTATCAATCCTAGATGGTAATGAATTGTGAAATCATAATCCTTGATTAATTCCAACCATCTCCTCTTTCTCATGTTCAATTATTTTTGAGTGAATATATACTACACACATTTGTTGTCAGTATATATTTCACATTTTACTACATACAAATGATGCCTCCAAATTTTTAAAGCAAAAACAACAGTATCTAATTAAAAATTATTTTTAGTGTAATTTATCTCATGAGGTTTCAACAGACATGAATCATAAGCATTTACTTGATCATTCTGCATAAGGACACAACCATGTCCTTTCAATGAAGCATTATTGTTAATAAAAAACACACCATTTATGGAAGGAAGTGGAAAAAATTAATCCTTCCCCAATCTTCATTTCAATTCCTAAAAACATTTATCACATTATTTTTTCTAAAGGATCTTAACACATTTTTGAGTTAACATAGTCAATAGACAAGATAACCATTCAAAATTATCAACAAAACTCTGATAATAAACTGTTGAACCATGAAAACTTTGGATCATAGTTATATTTGTGGGTATTGGCCATTCATTAGAAACTTTTGTTTTATCAGTATCAACCGTTAATCCATTTTTTGAAACAATGTGACCAAGTAATGAAATTATCTGTTACCAAAACTCACACATGCTGAATTTACCAAACAGTTTTTTATGGTTTGTAAGAAAACCCTTAAATGTCATTCATGTTCTTCAGTACATTTGGAATAATCGAAAATATCACTAATGAAGAGAACTACAAACTTATCCTAGAACTCCCGGAAAATTCTATTCATAAGATCCATGAATATAGTAAGTGCATTAGTTAAAAAAAAGTCATAAATAAAGAATCATAATGGCTATATCTAGTAAGAAATTAGGCCTTCCAAATGACTTCATCCTCTACTTTCAACTGATGATACCCACACCTCAAATCAATCATCGAAAAGTAATGAGCTTGCTGGAGATGATAAAATAAATAATCAATCTGAGGCGAAGGATACATGTTCTTAACAGTGATGTTATTCAATGCTCTATAATCATTGCAAAGTCTCATTGAACTATATTTCATTTTAACAAATAAGACAGGAGAACCCCATGGTGATGTGCTAGGTCAAATGAAACCTTTATATAATAACTACTAAAATTGATTCTTTAACTCTAAAAGTTCAATTTGATCCATTCGATTAGAGGGTTTTACAATTGGCATATCATCAGGAACTATGTCAAGAACAAATTCAACTTCCCAGTCAATTATAATACCTAAAAACTCATCCGAAAAAGAATCATGATACACATTTACCACTGGAACATCGTTAATCTCAACACATTCTTTATTTTCAACAAAATGAACAAGGTAACATTGATTTTCCGTCTTTTATGAGTTTCTTAGATTCCTGATATGCTATCAAAATCAAGGGTTCATTCATGTACAAAAAATGAAAATCTTTCTAAAAAGAAACTGATTTAGCTCTACAGTCAATCTTAGCATGATTAAAAAAAGTCCAACCCATAGCCAAAAAAACATAAAACACTACTAGAGGTAAAACAATATGGTTTTTCGATATATTTTTTCTACACACAGGGATAAAAAGGTTTTTATAATTTCTTTTTGTCTCAAAATTTCTTCTCGATTTTTTCACCGTAAGTTCAAGGTTAATATATTGAGATAGAATTCCAAATTTACTAGAAAACTTCTTATAAATGAATGAATGTGTAGACCCCAAATCAAACAACACATTGGCATAATTTGAACAATCAAATTGTGTACGTGATACTACTTCATTTGATGGCCCAACATATACTGAAGTAGTTACAAATGATTTTTCCACCCCTTTATTCTTGTAGTTTGGATAATTTCTATCAATTGAGTTCTTCTTTGGACACTAATTTCCATAATTACCCATTTTACTGAACTTATAAAATTTTACTGACTGTAAATCAGATTTTGGCTTCCCATTACCTTGCTCTTTTTCAGTTCAAATACAAGCCTTATGTCCCATTTAACTACATCAGTAGCACTTACCTAAATTCAAAAGACATTCCACAAAATTCTTTTTACCACAATTTTCACATATTGGAAACTTATGTTTCATACCCTCAATCCTTTTTTGAAGAGTTTATTCCTTTCACCTGCCACCTTGATCTCTTATTCTATTGTTTTTAAATGAACACCTGATAATTGGAAAAGTCCTTTTCCACCTTCTCTGCATAAGGAACACGTTTTTCATAACTTTTAAACTCATGTGAAGCTAAGGCTCTTCGATAATTTGGCATTAATACTGAGTAAAAACAGATGATTTTACTATCTTGATCTCGTTTAAAATTTGGAGCATACATTGTGAGTCGAGAGAATTTTTCTTCCTAAGCAGCCACTCAGTTATCCTCCTGCCTCAATTCTAGGAATTGTTTTTCCATTACAATAATAACCACCTTATTAAAATATTTCTCAAGAAACAAACCTTTTATTTCATATTAATCAAGAGCATCAATCTCCTCACTATCCCTGATATTTTTCACCATTGATCACTAATGATCGGCTTGAACTTCAAAACGTTAAATAGAAAGAATATCTTTTTGATGTTTTGAAAAACCCATGAAATCAAAAATCATTTCCACTGCTTTAATCCACCCTTCTGCTAGCACCGGGTTAGATGATCCTCTGAATTATGAGGGATGTTGCCTCATGAAATTCTTCCCTACTGAAGAGTTCCTATGTGGTTGATTTGGATGATCTTGTACATGGATACAACAACCATTTATAGTATGAGTCAAATTTTCCATCATTTTAAAAAACTATTAAGTTCCTATTCTGACCATCTTAGGTTTCTGATTTGAAAGGTTGTCTTCCTATAGATTTCTTCCACACATATCTTCATTGTTTCTTCTGCGGAAAACCATTCTGAACACATAAATATCTTAGGTGATGCATCATGGTACTCTGTAAATGCTATATCATTTCAATCATAACGTAAGCTAAAAATAATATATCGATATTAATTAAACTATATTCTTTCTCCTACAATTGTCTAAACCAACCTCTACTACCATCTATAAGGACCCAAATTTAAAACAATACATAATCTTAAATTAAATGAATAATTCACATTGAGGATCATTTTAGTTTTAGAGTTTTAGAGAATTAGGTCATTAAATTTACATAACCATATGAATATTATATGTAGAAAATTCTACGTATAATCCATTGTTTTTATAAAGTAAAAATTGTTAACAAAAATATTCATGTATAGTTCCATGTTTTAGATAGAAATAATTTTCCATGGTCCCATCCTTGACCATATTCATCATTAATTCATGTGAAAATCATTTCAAAACATTTGATGAGTATAAAAAGCTCGGTAAGGGTTATAAGATAAGAATTAAATCATTAGTCCATCAATACATACAAAACATAAATTAATTTACATTCCTCGTGAAAAAATAATATTTATAAATAACACATAGTAATCACAAATCAGAAAGGTACATATGGAATTTAAATCATACTTACATCATAGATATCACAGCTACATAGGGAGATACATTGGAATGCCCATCACATTATATTCATTAAATATATTAGGATAAACATTCACGTTTACCTCCATCACAATACCCAATAAATTGGAGAGCTATCTCAAGCTCACACGCCATAGGATTAACATGGAAACACCCGTATATTTAACAATTCCCAAGAACCATAACGTATTCATAACACATAAAACAAACATAAATAAACGATAAAATTTCAACATTTTAATCAAAATATATCATTTAAATATATTGACATAACAAATCCATTATCAAAACCATTTTCAATACCTAAATATGTAAAAAGAAGAGTATATGGTATTTATTTTCCTTCTAGAAACATTACGGATTGTTAAAGATTCCAAAAGATCAAATAATACTCATGGGGGTGAAAAGGTCGTTGTCACCGCCTACACTAAAATAAAACATTCTTTTTTTAAATTTAGTAAAATGATTCGTAGAGAAAATATTCCTTTGGAATAAAAATAATAGGAAATGGATTTTATATAGCCTATAAAAGAATGTTGTGTATTAAAACAGAATATTCCTCAATGAAAGGAGATTGAGATGAAGTCCCATACCTCATGTCTAACTTGACCTATTCATTCTTTAATCGCATGAATAATAAACTTATGTAAATTTTTACTTAATTGAGAACATTTTACAATATTATTATTCTTTTTATATCACTTATTACCATGTTATAAACATTATGTATTAATTTATGTTAATAATGGTCGTTTTGTCGATATTTGGTACTTGAGTAAAAAATGAACACCTTACAATTACTAGTTTTCCATGTTGTGAAAATTTCAATATATCATGAATGATATTCATGATTTATATATTATATATGTCATATATATTTAGTACATACATCTATTTATAATATTACATAACATTTGGAGATAAAAAACTGAAATGAATTGTTCATGGAGACGGTAAGTCGTAAGTACGTGTGACAGCTACTTTCATTTCTGTTTCATATTTTAATGGAATTAAAAAATAATGATTCATAGATTAATTATAATTCCAGTATAATATCATATATAATATCATTATCTCTATCCTTTATGAATACCACATAAGTAATTAACATGTCATATCACTTTGAGGGGGCTGCAGTTCGCATTTCTCAAATGCAATTATCGTGTTTACCCATAATGGAAACCATAAAAGAATGATATAAATAAAAAATATATAATCATAATAAAAATAAACATAACATGTGTCATATATAAATATAGTTCCATAATAATGGCCTCCATGAGAGGCGGTAGAAGATAATCGAACAATCATATTTTCGTGACGCGTTAGTTTTCCATCAACTAAAACAGTATGTTCTTCACCCATTAAATGTAGGTGTTTGTATGTGTAGTTTAAATCCTTCTAATAAAAATATCTTAGTATACTTAGGATACTGGTGTTTTTATAATAGAAAAGAATAAAATTATTTTAGTTGTTGGATAAGTAAAATAAAATAAAAGAATTTAAGAGAAATTGTTACCTTTAATTTTGTAATTCACTTTGGTTTGAACAAAAAGAATTGCTTGAAGTGCCTTATGCTTATGGTAAGGTTTGTAGGAGGAGTAGAAGGATCTGTAATGCTAATTTTGGCAGGGTTTGGATGAGCCTAGGGGCTTGAGTGGTGTGGTGAATGAGTTACAAGTGAGGGATTTTTATAAGGGTGGGGGAGGGGCCCTTTAGGAAAGTATGAAAATATTATTTTATTATAAAATGATATTCGGATTCTAAAGGTCCAATATTAATTAATGTCCAATATATAATGACTCTTGGTCGAAACTAAACCATCTAATAAAAAATGGATAGGTTTTGGATGTTATTTTAAAATTAATAATCTTATTTGTTTTAAATAAATTATTAATGGGGTGAATACTGCATCATTATTGTGTCATAAATAAATTAATTTATATGATGTCTAAAAATTATAAAAAAATAAAATGATTTATTAAATAATTTCATGTTTACAATAAATATTTATAGTCGAAATGATAATTTATATAACCACTTTTAAAAATTAATTTACTAAAAGATATTTGTTTATGTCATTTTTGTCATTACATTAAATTAATTAAAAAATTGTCATTTTAACACTTAAGTGGATCCATGGGGTCCTGAAATAGACTCAAGGAATCCAATGGTTGGTCATTACTCATACAATAAGGTTAGGAAAGGTTTTTAGTTAATTTTGTATTATTATAATATTATTTTTACCTTAAATGACACTATTTACCTTTAACCGCGATAAATAAATGTGAAATGTTACTATTTATCAAAAATTATTTTCATCTTATTGAACCAAATTATACATTCTAATAACAACCATGTATTTTGGATTTTTGAAAAGCATTTTACTTAGGTGGAAAATTTTCATTTCAATGAAAATTTAGTTTTTAACTACTACTAAGTGGTTTCATTATTCATCATAAATTAATATTTTTTAGAAAAATACTAAAAAATCAGCTTAAGCTATATTTGATATTCTAAATTCAAAAATGATATCTATTTTACCATATTCAAAACAAATAAGTCGGATTAATTAATTTAAAATTAATTCATGTTGTAAAAAAACAACGTGTTTTTAATAAACAATATTTATCAAATGATCGACCAATCTTTATTTCCAATTTCAAAGTGAAATTAATTAGAATGACCAAAATTTGATTAATTGGTAATAATATAATCCAGTTACACTTTATAACTAATTAATAATATAATATAACCATATAAAGAAATCATATTAAGAAGGCACTTTTGAATAAAAATACAGTATTTTTCATTATTCATTAAAAATGAACATTATCAGAAAAATACCAATAAATTACCCAAAGTAAATTTTGACATCCCAAATCTAAAAAACATATTATATAAAATAGAACATATATAAATGACAAAAACAATATTTAATGAGGGTTCTCAAACAAAAGGTGGCAGATAGACCTTTTGGTGAATATTAGAGTATTTATTCATAAAATTAAATTCATTCATGTTTTAACCCACTAACATTTATTGAATAATTGTAAAAACATTTAACAAACATTTATCATCATATTTTTCATAGTTCTACTCATTACTATAAATAAAAAATCTAGGAGTGAACTACAATTTAAAATAATAACATTATATTATTAGTGTGAAACATATTATTTCATTGAAACCTGTTGTTGCGTATCAGGAAAGCCATAAAACATAGCATCCATATAAATTAAAATTAATATTTAATTCCAAATAATTAATAAATATGAAAATTTATTATTATTTATTTAGTTGGGATTTTACAGGAATAATATCCTAAATTGGATGAATGAATAATTAATTAACACTATCATATGGGATGTTCTTTGAAAGTCATTTTCAATATTTATTTCTCATAAACTGTTTGAAATAAAATTGATAGTGAATTATTGGATCTATATAAAATTTATTAAAATTGATAATTACTTATGAGGAGAGTTTCAATAGATATTTAAGTTATATATCTTGTTATATCATTTATCTTTCATGATAATTTTATTGACCCTTTAATGGATTCATAACATGTCCCCAAAATAAATTCTTTATAAGAGTCGGTGATATTAATTGTTGAATTATGAGGATTTTAATTTTTGAGAAATGTTGATTACAAACTCAATTTATTCTAATGTTATATTATATAATAAATTAAATATGTAGTTTTGATTAAATAAATAAAATTAAACCATAGTGGAAAGACAATTAATCATCCTTCATGTCATAATTATGGAAGGATGTAGAAAGTAAATTAAATTATAATATTCATTAAATGTTATATGGGTGTAGAATAAATCCACCTTTAAAAATATAATAGAATTTAATTTTTGTGACCATTGAATGATTACAAAAATTTCATTAAAAAGTAAAAAAACACTAAAAACTATAATTTCATTGGGTTTATTCATTATAGCAGTAAGTTCACTAATAAAATGGGTAATTATAAAAATTATCATAACAATCCTCGTAATCCAATATTCAAGGGTAATGATCATTTTATCGCAACTACTAATGTGGGTCATGATAATGAACTTGTTAAATATATATTTAACAAAAACTGTAGATGTAAAAATCTGTTATTTGATTCTAATTCTACCCATTTTTTATATACCATGAATAATAAATGGGTATAGAATCATTAAATTAATGATTTGATATTTATTTGGTTGTAAAGCCTCCTATTTTAATTATTATCACTTCTCAAGTGAATATATCCTATAGAAAATGATTTGTGGGAATGTTATTCCAACAAATTTATTTTGTTCCTATGCTAGGTGAATTTGTTTTTATTTAGGGAATGGACTTGATTTAATTATATTATTTCCATAAAAAATTCTGAGGAAGGGAAGTCATATATGATATATTGAGTTATCACATGATTTCTCATTAGTAAAATGATAAATATGATCTTAAAATAGAAATTAATTAAATTGTATGTGTACTAAAACTATTCATGAGGGATATTTATCTAAAATTTGTTTGGGGGAAACACAACATCAATGATGGGCCTATTTTATAGTATCATTTAATTTTTTTACAAAATAACTTTATATTATTACCATAAATCATGTTTTTGGTTTTTTCAGTAGAACTCATATTTGGTTAAACATGTAGTTAAAAAACAAGTAAGAGAAATTTACAAATTTAATAGCTAAAATTATTGTAAAAAATGTAAAAAATGGATGTATATTCCCTACTTCGTAACCATGGGGTGAACCTATTAATTTTTTGTATGAATGTTTCCCAATTCATATTAGAATTGATTATTAAAAATATATCAAGATCACTATAAACATAAAGTATCCTCAAAAAAATATTGATTCCGTGTTTTATAAATTTTTCATAGCTTAATAATTTTCCAAGATTGGTCTTAAATGAAGATATAATTTATTAATGCTAAAAATTGAGAATATAGATAATACATCGTTTCATATGGGGTATGACAATGATAAATATATCATGGATCTATTTCTACCTAATAATTCCATGGAATACATCATGGATATAATGAATATGTTCCTTAGATCCTACCTTGATTAGTTTGTGATAGTTTTTTTTGAATGATTTGATCATATATTTATGTTGAAATAAATAGATAAATGATAATTTGATGATTTTGTTGAAGACCCTGATGAAGTAGGAAATGCATTCAAAATTTATTATATCTGAGTTTATGATACACTATCATTCATTCACATGTAATATCATCTCATGTAAGTTAATATTTTATATTTCATCATATATAGATGTTTTGAATAATTTACTAGAAAAAAATGGGGAATGAGATGTATATTACTATTTGGTGTAATGAATAATACATAATAATTCATATTTATTTATCATGTTTATCTAATTCAATAACCATGTGTAAATAGAAGGGAGCCACAGTCCACTAGAATAATCAATGAAAATAAATTATTATGGAACAAAAGAGATAGGTTTTTAGTAGAAAAGTTATAGAATTAAACTACTAAAATGAATGTATTGTGACCAATAATTATACATAAATGAAGGGAAAATGATTTGGAAATTCCTATTGAAATGTTGATTTCTTATGCATCATTCAAAAAAATCATTTCAAAATTTATTTAACAAAAAATTTTGATATCCCATTTGTAATTGTTTAATTTAAAATATTTATGAACAAACATTATTGTAACTGTTAAAATTTATAAAAATATTTTCTGATTATAAAATATTAAATTATATATTCCTGATGAAAGTGTATAATATGAACTAATAGTGATATTAAGATTTTATTAAATAATATGGATTTTAATACATAAACAACATGAGAATGTGACAACAGCCGTTGATTCACTAATTAGGTATGACCATACATTTTTCTCCATATTGTGTTCTAAAAGTGATATAATTTTTTGGTGTTTCTAGAATATATTTTTTTTATAACGAAATGGGAAATAAAATATATTTATTAGATAACATTCCATCCATATATCCAGGTGTTGATTAAAGTGACATAAAAGGATGATTAGGTATTGTTGAAGAAGGTTAGAAATTTTTTAGTGTTTAAATAATCTTGTGAGTTAATGATATTTATTTAGAGTAATTAATGTTTATACATATATATAATTCATTAATAAGGAGATGTTGGATAAAGCACATACTTCATCATTCTTTATTAATCCAAAAAATGAAATACATTTATATATATTTTAATTACTATTTATAGTGGGATTCCTTAAAAAGGATAATGTTGAGAATTTATCTCTATTATAGGAATGCCACCATGTTATGGTTTTGGGATAGAAGTCTAATAAGATATTACATTCACTAAAAATACCTGAATGGTAATGGGAAATCATTACCATTCCATTAATCCAAAAACTCTCCAAAACATGTAAATAATTAAATAATATTTTTGTAATCATTGAAAAACTTATAAAAATAAAAAATTTAAATCCATCATAAAGTATTTTTAACGATATATTATTTCATTGATATAAACTGAGGATGTTTTAAAACTACAAAAAATAAATTTTCAATATTTTCTGATCGAGATTCATGTATTACCTAGCTGTTCTGGAGATTTCATATAATGATTATGAATATGGAATTAGTATTTGTCACAACATATCAACAATAGATAAATGTTCATTATGAGAGGCCTCGTTAATTATTAGAGGATACTCTTATATCCTTTTATGTATATCTAAATGTAGGCTGAGATTTATAAATTCTTCTTTCTGATGATTCCTTACAAAATATATCTTTCACTTTAGTATTCAGATAGCCCCTTTTATATAACACTATGAAAATAAGAGAATAACGCTAATGTGTTGGGATGAAGTTGAAAAATTAATTCTTATATGAACATATATAGCGGGGGAAATGGTAGTTAATGTTATGTCTATTCAATATTATATAAGGGTAGATCAAATGTTTTTGAAAAGATAAGCTGACAATCAATAGTGAGAATAGAAAAACAATATCAGTGAAAGGGTTTTACTAAGTATATATCATTAGATTTTGGATTTGAGAATTATAATGGATGGTAATCTAAAAAATAAATATATTTATTCTTTCAAGAACACTAATTATATTAGTAATGATATTCTCTCACTTTTCACTTTTACAAAATCCTTGTCTTGTTCATGACATTTTCCATTTGTTTATTTTGCATATATACAATGTTGATCCTTCAAATGAATTGATATTAGATGTTTTTTAACAAATTATTTTACTATCATAACATGAAAAATATGTTGATATTCTGTATAATTGGCTAAAAGAGGATTTAAATAAGACCACTCACCTCGTAATTGTTTTGTGGTATAACAATGAATTTGAGGAAGCTATATGGGAACTGGAGGATGTAAAGAATAAAATGAATCTTATGTTTTTTTTGGTGTGAAAAAAAAATAAAATGATAAATTATTATAAATGGAATAAAATTTATAAACCTGGTATTTTATTATATACATCCTTTTGAAATATTTTATGTGTCTAATTTCATTACTCACAAACAACATTGTTATTAAATTATCCTCGAAAAACTACTGAATTATAAATGTTTATTGCGAGAGTTACCAAATATCCAATTTATTGAAAGTTTTGATTAAAACCAAATATGATAGAAATATTTTTCCACACTTTTATAAAATATTTTATTGGTTATTAAATTGTTAGAAAATACAATTATATCATAAAATGTATAAAAGGCGTATTTTTACAAAAACAATTTAAGAATGAAAAATCACAGTATAGTAATAAATTAAATTAATAACTAATTTTGAATAATTTGTATCAAATATTTTATAATATATTTAATAAAATATACTATCTGTAATTTTATTATTATTATTATTATATGAAATTCAATAAAGTCATCTTATTATTCAAAAATCCATTTTAATAAGAAATAGTTTGATTGAATATTCTTCATGTATATAATAATTAAATAATTTTTTAATAAAATTTTATATTAAAATAAGATATCAATTTTTAAATACTAATTTGATAATAGACATTTTTAATTTTTTTAATTATTAGAAAATAATTTTTTTTGAGAGAATTATGGAAAATACTAATATTTCAAATGCCTATCATTTTATTAAATTTTTATAACGTATGATGAATTATGAAATTTCAAAACCACTATAGTATACATAGTTATTTTTTAGATTTATTTATTCATTTTAAAGATAAATATATTTTTTTGACAATGAAATATTTTGATAATTATACAAAATTAATATTTCCTTCAAATTAAAAACCATTATGATTATTTTCATTTATTTGTATTGATGTAATATGAAATTTCATTTCTGATTATCAGTATTATAAAAAACACATTTTTCTTAACAATCCATATATAATTATTTATGACAACTATTTATAACATGATATAAATTTATTTGTTTCTTACACTTTAATCACATCTTTTAAAAAATTGTTTTCATGTGTTTTGTGTTCTTATATTAATTGTAATTTATCCCACCTATCAAAATTAAATATGATAAAATGGATTCTAACTTTTTATTCATTATCTAATTTTTTATACGAACCCTTAATTTTTCTATTATAATTATGTTATCAGAGCTAAAATTATGTTCTCACTATTTAAGAGAGAAATGGATTAATGTGGTTGAACATTAGGAAGAAAGTATAAAATGTATCCAAACATTATATATATTATTATTTTAGTATATTTAGATTGTTTTAATTTTATATACGAATTTTTTTTTCAATGACTTCACAGAAAATCATTTTTAGATATATTATATTAAAATCATTCAAATAAATCCATGTGTGGTATTCCACTAACATTAAAATTGTAATATCCACAACTATTATAATATTAATTGTTTATTACATTGTCATTAAGTGGAGTTATGCTATTAAATTACAGGATTCCAACCCTTTTTCAAAGAGTATCATGTTTCCTACTATGAACATTCTTGGATGTTAGAAATTGTTAGATAAAATAGGTCTCTAAAAAAGGTAATTGTCTTACGTGACTCTTTCGAGGTTTATTTCCTATTATTATTTTTATATTATTCTATTATTCATCATATAATGATAATTATTTAGTATTATATATAATAATAATTTCTTATTAATATGGTAATTAAATCATTTCACATCCTTAACAAAACGTTGGAAATGATAATATCACTCAGGTGTATGTGCATACTACACATACAGATGTGATTCATTTTCCATTGACACCATTCATTGTCTGTTATTTATGCTGGACATAATGGATATATATATAAACTATATTTTATAATATATTATTCATATGGAATTATATGTTCTTATCTACCTTTGTTCCTTCAAGTCCATTGGAAATTAATAACTTCCCTCATTTATACTTGTGGACCATCACATTCGTAAATTGATGTGTGTTTTTGATTTCGAATTTTCATAGATAGTAATAAGGGCATATTATGTGAATATATATGATATTAATGATATAACAATTATACCTTAATGTGAAATTATTATTTATGTTTCTTTCATTGCATTTTCAGAAAATAAAAAACAATATGCTAACATACGTACATAATATATTTTCCATGAAGTGTGGTACATATTTTTTCATCACTAATTTGTATGAATTGTTATAGTATTGTATATTATGTTTAAAAATTATAATTACTTCAGTATTATGAATCTATATATGGTGGAACAATTATTTTGGTGCATGTATTAGAATAACTAAACATAAATATCCATGGGAATCCAACCCTTTTCATTCAATTTTTTGTTTAAATTATAAAATTATTAATAATCTGATACATGGAAATTACAAATGAATTAAAAATAGAATGATATTAATTAATGTGGAAATATTTTATATTTATAATATATATATATATATATATATATATATATATATATTAAAATAATATTGAATGATTTTAATTTATTGTGACAATTGAGGTAACCGTTTTTACTAAATTCCCATTTCATTTCAAGATTGTCTATGCTGAATTTCAATTTAGTAAAATTATATGATGAATATCTTGAAAAACATAATTTCATATTTTATGGTTATTCATGTAATTTTTCTATAAAATTAATGTTTTCTTATCATAGGTAATCTGAATTAATGAGAAAATTATTTTAAGAAGAACATTCCTCTTTACCTCTTTTAATGAAAAACGTTTTCTTCCATGTCCATGTAATGTAATTTTTTCCATGAATGTGATTTTATATGATATATTGAATATATAAATTATTGTTAAAATATATTTGAATTTACCTTCCATTATTTCAGATTGATATTTAATTTTATTTGTAATATTCTTAGTTAATAATTTTTAGAAATTATTTGAAAATTATAATGTTTTAACCATTATGAAAAAAAATGATTTTCCAACCATCATTGTTATTATTATTTTGGGGTATTTTTTAAAAATATTTTAATTTTTATCTTTAATGATTAATCTTTATTCAATATTCTATGATTTTGTAATTTTAGTTGATATAAAAATAAATTAATATTTTTTCTCCATTTAAAGAGAGTATTTTTAAATACTATTATAAAAGAAATTTTAATCTATGTAAACATCCATTGAATATTATATTGATTTAGTAGGATTATGTTATTATGATTCAATAATTTATTCTTGAGGAAATATGATGATTTAAATTATAGGATTATTACATTAACCCATTTCTTCATCACATGTTAATTAAGATGAAATTAGAGAGTGAATTATCTTCGGATACCCTCCACTTCATCTATTTAAATGTCTAATTATTATGTGGTGACTAGATGTTTATGTTACACTTTTTTATAAGGTATATGAAATTATTATACGATTAATGTTTTACGGTATTTTATAACACATCTATATGATATTAATAAGTGATGCATTGTCCCATAATTATATATTCGTCTGATGAATTGGGTAATGAATAATATCTCCTAAGATTATAAGGATTGTAATAGGTATTGAATATTGTTTATTATTGTAATATATCAATTATGATAGTCATGAGAGTGACCATTGATAATGGAAATGATGGAATGGGTTGCAAATGAAATCCAATATGATAGTTATGTCTAAGAGCTCATACTACGAAAATGATTTTATATACTTATTTGTATGACAAAATATTATAGCCTTATTGTTATAATGAATTATCATAGAACATTGTTTATTAATGATGATTCAACAATATAATGTATTATTTATTTTCTAATTAATAACTTCATTACATAATTCATGATTAATCATAATAGACTAATTTTGTATAGATTTCAGAATTCATGATCAAGTTATAATAGCTTTATGATTCTTCTTACTATAATCATTGATCCCAATATCACATGTTTTCTATTATTGATAATATAATAACTTGGTTTCCTAGTTTTACATTTTCATTAGATTATAAATAAATGTATTAATTATCAAATTTCAATTAAGGGTAAATTTAGTTAAGATCAATATTCGAGATGTTGAATTTAATTTATAAAACATGTTGATTTTGTATTTTTTCTGAAGGGAAATTAAACATTTACAATCCCTAGGTTTGTAATATTGTGAAATTTGTTTAATATTACTATAAAATTATGAAGTATATTTGTTATTAATTATCATTTCAACACAATTTTACGTTATAATATACCCTAATTAAAATATGTTGAATGATGTATTATAGTAATTACTATAAAATAATTGAATGATGGGTTATATTTTGAAAATTTCAATAATATTATTAAGTAATGATTTATGTAAATTCTATATGTTTACTAGGATATATAGATGAAAAAGTATTTATTTTAGATCATATTCAAACTGTTTTAGGAAATAAATGTACAATAATTAGGAAAATATTAATTAATTTAACAAGAAGATGGTTCTTGATTGGATTTTGCATCACCTTCCCCCAAAGCCTCTAGGTGGATATCATGTATATGATAAAATGATTATGTGGTTTCATTATACCTATAAAATAATCGTAGTTATTATATATATTTTCATATTTATGACATATATGTTATTCTACAATTGATAGATGCATCCATGTATATAATAAAAATACATTTTTTACATGAATTGTATATATAAAAGTTGTGATGATAATTTTACTATAATAACATAGAACAATTCATCAAATTAAATTGTAATATTTATTATTTTTACTATATATTATTTAAATAATTTCCATAAAAAATTAATAATGTTCTCTTAAATAGAAATTTTAATATTCATATCTTGTATTAAGTCTAATAATAACTTTTTTGTATAACTTTTCATGATAGGATGTGAATATTTTACTTAATAAAACAACATTTCTCAATATAAAAATGTATGTTTAACAATGAAATATTCAAAATGAAATATTCTTGATATATATGTTTTTATTAAAATATTGGTCTGGATGAATAAATCCAATAATAGATTAAAATTTTGTATTAAAAAAGGTGAAAATTAACATTATGAAATTGTAAATGGATGTATTTCTGGATCTGATTATTGAAATACATTAAGAAAAAATGTAATATTTCACTATTAGAACTCCCACATGATATAATACCAAATCGAATTGTAAACAAATAAAGATATATATAAATATAATTTTATATGAGAAATAAAATATAAATATTGACATGTAAAATCATTAAAACTTTTAGTTCTCCATCCTTGGTGTTATCCAATTTAATTTCCCAAAAAAAATATCAAACTTTTTTATTTTATTTTGTAATGATTTATATAATTTTTAAACAATTTAAAAATATCCCACCCAAATTATTTAGTAATTATTTTATATATTCATCTAGTGTAATATTTCATTGTAATTGAAAAATTCCACCCATATCACAATCCCATAAGGGGATTTTCATTAATGAAGAATTGTTGATAATGATGATTGTGAGAAAGGGTATCCCCTTAATTGTGATAAAAACCATTGATAATGATCCCAATTCATACATATTTGATAGTATGGGGTATAGTCATAATTGGACACTATAAAAAAATATATTCAGATAGTAAAAAATAATATATAAATTTTATCATAACTACAAATATCAACACAACATATATTAGAAGTTAATAATTAGAAAAATACTTAATTCAATATATATATATATCATTAATGATACAACATCTTTAATTGAAAATATAAAAAATAAGAACACATTTATAACTACTTATCAATTAGTCAATAGTCCTTAAATTTTTTATCATTCGAAGATAAATTTAATGGATCCACCCAGCCAAGCAGTTACATTGGAAAAAAAATTATGATTTAGGTGTTCTTGGAATTTATATGTTTTTTTGAGGATAACAGTGGGATTTTTGAAGATTGACATGACAGAGAGACATAATAATCATACATGTTAGAATGATATGTTTGACATCCATTTAGGTAGACATGTGAAACATATATGTTAGAAAAAAATTTAACATATACTTGTTAGATAAATATGATATACATACATGTTACAAATATATGATAATCATATATTTCAGAAATTTTGGTTGCGAAACATTTCTAGGAGTTGGAATTTATGCCACCAAGACATGTATAGTAGAAAGTAAATTTATTCTGGCTACTAATGAATACTGAATCTTGTTATTGTAAAATTTATAAAATTTATAACTGGACCTCTTTTATGAATAAAAATTTGTTAAATGAATTAATTAAGGGGTTCATAGTCCATTTCAATGTGGACTAATCTTACATTAAATTATTATAAATTTATTTGATATTTTTAAAGAATAAAATGACTAGATATAATGATATTTGACATTAATGAATTATCTAAACCATATCAAATCATGATAGATGTATATCTAATTATTATAACGTGGAGAACATTCATTAAGTATATTACTGATGTTTTCTCTTTAGAGAGATGATTCTAAATCTTTCATGCATTATAATATTAGAGCCCTATTACTGTAGATGATTTGTGTTCCCCCAATGTGTTATCCTCATTTACACACACATCCTTTAGTTGGAAAGAATGTTTAAGAAATTTATCTTCTTCCCAATAGAAATTTCATTAATATTCATTATGTTTTTCATGAATGATTGGGTTATTATTATTTTCTCTTGCGAATATGGTTTTATAAGGATTAAGAAAGGAAAATTAATTTGATAAAACTAAATTAAAAGTGGAAGGGGAATGTAAAGAAAGATCTTACGGAATTTTTTCTCTTTATTTTGATATAGTGAATTGAATTTTTTAATAATGGATGAAAATAATATATGTTTGGGGTCATTGATTTTTTTTAATAATGTGACTTCTAGAATTCCAATTCTGTGATTGATGAAAAAATATGAATATTATTTGGATAAAAACATATATTCTGGTAGTTAATAGGACACCCACAAGTCTTATGAATTATATAGTAATATTCATAAATAAACAACTTGAATTGTATCAAGGTTTATATAACCAATATGTTAAATTAAGTGTGTATGTTGAATATGTTTTTGGATGGTGTTGTGTGTTGTTGATTTGCTATGATGATGTGGTACGTGGGTGGTGGATATGTTGTTATTAGTGTGGTGATAGAGGATGTTATATGTGGAGGGATTGTGATGTTGGTGTTGGTGTGATTTTTTAGGGTCAATATAAGTGTACTGATTGTACCGTTTTGAAGTGGGGTTGTGATGGTGGTGTCTTACTCTATATTCAAAGGAATTGATTGAATTAAATTAATGATAATGATCTGAACTATAATGATATGTAATATTGAATATTAAATTAGAGTTTACTTTTTCAATAAAATTTGTTAGTCATGGAAAATGGAGAAAATGGGTTGAGGATAATTAAAAATTAAAATATAAATATTGGCATGTGATTATATTTTTTGGGGTTGTACTTTTTTTTTTATTAGATTAAATGGTTGTTCCTATGAGTTGTTGTGGGCCATTGTAGACCCTTAAAATCGGTAATTTTTGTTATATCTCAATCTGTATTGTAACATCCATGATTTTCGGAATAGGTCAAAATCACCACATGATTTGAAATTTTTAACTTCTGGCGATGCTACTTTTTTCATTGATTATAGCTCAATTACAAGATTATTGTTGTCATTAAATGGTGAATTTGTGTCAATTTGGAGGCTAGAAAAGTTCCTCAAATTATTAGAATGTTTTCAAGAGTGTTAAAGGCCAGATTGTCTAGTTTTTGTGATGCATCTATAGGGGCATAGTTTAGGGAAAAATTGTGTTTTAAGGCACAAAACCATGAAGATGTGCCTATATTATTATAGATGCATTGCACCAGATTTAGAAAACAATGTGTGGTGGATATGTGATCATGGGACCATAGTTAGTAGATTCCACATGGTTTGGAAAACTATGCAGGTGAATAGTGTTTCTTTTACAAGACGATTCAATGTGGAGGTGGTTTTGACCCCTCATGTGGGTAGCGACCCCGATAGTTGCAACATATGTATTTATGGGTTGGGTTAGTGATTTTTGTAGAAAGGTAGCTGTTAGGTGAGAAGGATCTGGTTGATCATAATGGGGAAATTAGGTAGGAGTTTGAGGCTCAATGTAACTGAGGCCGTGGGGCAGGATATTTATTTGAGGGCAGACATATATCATTCTCTAGTTGTCATTTTATGTGCCAACATTATCTTTTAAGTAGGGGTCTCTGAGACTGGGATACTATTTTTCAGGTGTGCCTTCTTGATGTCAGCACATTGATACACACAGTTTCATGAGGTACAATGTGTCAGTGTATATTATTTTTTTGGAACAAGAGGTTTTACCTAGACACTGTGTCTATAATTTTACTTTCATCCATGTTACAAGGACCATCTCTACTTATAAGATTTCAACATTGGTTGAAGAAGGTGACACTCCCTAGTGCCAGCTGAACACCAATGTTGATTGTTTTTATTATTGCATTGTACTGTTTACTTTTCTTAGAGATGAATGTCTTCTTAAAAACATATACATGTTACACACCATTGGGTGGTATCCTATAGTGATTAATCTGACACCCTACATGGGCCCTTCAGGGCATATCTAGATTTTATGGCTTTATGTATAGGTAAAGGATCATCATGAGGTGTTGGATCATTATACTATTATTCATCAAGATTATCAAGGACCTAGATTTCCTTCCTAGATGGGGTTTTACTTTATGTTATCTATCAATCATGTAGGAGAATACTTATTTTTTATTTAGCTACAGTGGTTATACATGGGTGACACGTGTATTTTAATATGTACGAAATATTTTGGATTCAATAATTGTTTATTTGTGTAGTGTTTAGATGTTTTGTTTTTAATGATACTCTTTTTACCATCTTCTGCAGGTTCTATTTATTTAATTTTTATGTTTTTTATTATTATTGAATTTTCCTTTACATTGCGGGTCCAATTTGAGCCTATTGATTCATTTATTTCTGTTTCATGTCTTACTTTTATAGTCAGGCCCACATATTATCTATTCCTAGATTGAACTTCCTCCCCACTGCACTTGTTTAAACACTAACTTCTAGTTTTTAAACATTTTCATAGACGGGGTTTTTCTTAAGGCTAGTGGAAACTGGAATGTTACCTTTGTATGGGTTTCCCTTCAGTTTTGGGATGCTAAAATCATATCAGGGGAGTTTCTTTTACCTATTTTTATCATATTACTATTTTTTATCATGGTATAATGGAGAGATGTTAAAGGTGGAACATGATTTTGAACATGTTCTAAGGTGCGAATATCCTCATTTGTGAGGGATGGATTGAGTTGTCTTGGGTGGGTTATGTTGTTTTGATTCTTCTCAGATTACAGTTTATATGATTTAAATTTTGGGATCCCACATGAATTGTATTGATTAATAGTTGTGATATATATCCCTTATCCTGATGGGGAAATAGAGAATTTAACCTTGGCCTGGTAATGAATGATGTGATTTTTTAGATTTTTATAGGAAAATTATTAGGGTATTTTATTTTCATATTTGCAGGTATGGTTTGTGAAGGGAAAATATGAAGTGAATAATAGAAAATTCCATGTGGAAATGTCAAATGTCATGATATTATTCTTTTGAAATAGGAACTATGATATTCCATTCCTTATATTTTTTTGAAATTTCATGTGGCACGAGTAATCGGCATGGAAATTATTTGATCAGACATGTATAATGAATTAGGTGATTTTGATCACTAGAATTGGGTGACACGGTCATCAGTTTGAGAAAACATGGTTTTTAGATGAGGATGACCCATGGATATTATGATACATGGCTCCAGTGAGGGCATGGATAGAGGTTTCAAGGTTTGGTGGCCATGTTTCCTGGTTACGATGAGGTATAATAAAGGTATTTTCAATACACAACCTTTTTTTGTACATTCCCAATATGAATTGAATATAGAGTTTTATATATATGGATTGTCTCCATATTTTATGGTATTCTAGGGGTTCCTCCTAGATGGCTCAGATAGAGTATTAGGTGGGTGATGGTATATTTCCATAAGTGCATGATTAGGTTTAGAACCTGTAGGGGCATGCAGAACATGAGCTGCATGTACATCCTCAAGGATAGGATAATGTTGGGATTTGGTGCTGGCAGGATAGCTCCAATGCTTAACAGCATTTGGGCCATGGATCGATGAGCATCTACAATCTAGCCTAGTATTTGTTTTATTGTGTATTGACATTGGTGATTACGTAATGTATATCAATTTGGAATATCTAATGTGGGAGTTACAATCATATAACCCACCTTTTTTTCAAGGTAATGGTGGTCCACATGACATTGGGAACTCAATAGACAGCATGAAAACGATCTTTGAGCACCTGAAGATCCCCCCATGGTGGAGGTTCACATTGTAGTTTTATATGTTTAGTGTTCTATCTAAGCACTGGTGGGAAGTGTATGTTCAAGCTCATAAAAACAAGGGACAAGCCTAGAAGGAAAACATGGATAGTTTCCTCCATCACAATTTCGATGAGGTGGTGAGGGTGGAGAGAGCTTAGGATTTCCTGATCCTTTAGCGGAGTGGCATGTACATCGAGGACTATGAAGCTACATTAACAGAGTTTTCCTTCTTTTCACTAGATATGTTTTGCGAAGAAACCTCAAGGGTGAGGTTCTTTGAATATGGCTTTTGATACTCTTTACAGTGTTATATAATCATCCTCAGGTTGGAAGCTTTCTCAGGGGTGGTTAATCATGCCATCATAGCTGCGGGAAAACTGATAGAAAAGGCTCACATGGGCTATGTGATGGCATAATGTGATGGTTTAGATGGTAGTAAATGAGGTCGAGATGTATTCCAGCATGGTGATTGGGGTAAGGACCCAGTTAAACCACCTCATTGTACCTTACTAGTGGTTTTATTTCCATTTTTCTATTAATTAAATGTCCAAACTCAATGCGATTGTCCTCTAAAGGAGTGACGATCATGTGGGAAAGATGATCATCTCTAGAGTTTCTGTAGGCATCCTTCTTAGATAGTCAGTAGGCAGGGATTGAGGCAGGTGAACACTACAAATATTAGATAAGTATTGGTACTTAGAGAGGGTATCCTAGGTTAAATTTCACATAAAGGATGTGGCAGTGATAGTGGGACACAACCATGGGGTATGTGGTCGGTGGATGGTTCAACACCACATGTACGACATTATTCAGGATACCATGTGTAATCCCTGGTGCTTGTTGTAGAACTTTTAGGGGATTAGTAAGATGGGGAGCCATGAAAGGTCTAAAGTAAACCATAAGCATGTCCATAGTTAGTTGATCCAGATGGTTCACCAGGACATTGGTACTACTTGGGTACCATGGGCCATGGACCCAGGATATTCATTACTTCTGATATTTTTGTGTTTCCTACAATAGGTGACACTCCTTGGTGGCTGGTGTTCACCAGTAGAAAATGATTTTATTATTTCATCGTACAATTTAATTTTTATTATAGATGCATGTCAACATAAACACATATGCTAGGTATTCACCATTGGGTGGTATCCTACCAAGATTTATCACACACCATACATGGTTCTTTTGAGATGCATGTAAAGTTTTCGTATTTAAGTACAGTTAAGGGATCACCGTCATGGGGTTGATCATAGTACTACATGGAATGTAGATTCAAATAGACCATGAGTTCATTCCTAGATGGAGTTTTACTTTTTTTATATCTTACTATTGTCTTTTAATGATTATTTTGAATATAGCTACAATGGTTATCCATGGGAGCCCTTTTTATATTGACATGTATGACCTAATATGGATTCATTAAATGTTTGTTTTAGTATTTTTTATAGGGGGTTTTGGCGATCTCTTCTATTTACGTCCTACTATGACATCTTCTTATTTTTCACTTCCATTTTATATATTCATTCAATGTGAATCCTCTTGACTAGTCCTATTCGAGTCTACTATTTTCATTAAGTTCACAACAAGTGTTACAATAATGCTTGGACCATCATATAATCTATTTATAGATGGTATATCCTCTAATATACATATTTACACACTCTATTCTAGTTAGAATCCATTTGAGTTTGGGGAGGTGGGCCTAAGTGCCGTGGAACTAGCATGTTAGCTCTATTCAACTAGTTGTTCAGTTTGGTGAAGGTATATGTATTCACCCTATATGAACCTATGATTTATAGACACGACCTCCATTGTAGAGTACTACATGATGACACCCACATAGTTTCACATGGTGTATTTTTAATGACATCCCATTGGGTGGATGGTTTTATGGATACACACTAATACCCACTCAATCATATAGGTAATGATAATGACATGGAAAAGATTTGAGTGAAAGAAGTCAAAATTTCCATTGGTGAGATATGATATCATGAGATGTGATGACTCGAGTGTTTTTACGAGATATGTGGTGATATTTCTTACAGTGGGGGATTTTCATGTTATTAGGAAATAATATAGATGATTTCAATCACATCATTGACATCCTACTTATATGGAAAAGAGACGTGATGTGATGTATGGACCCGATGTCTATGAGAATGATGAGATGATATGTGATGGTATTTGATAGAGGTGGGAGTTCCATGATGTATGATGCATAATGTGTGAGGGAAAAATAATAAAGGGGAACGTTTTTCTATGAACCCATCATATATATACTTCATATGAAATTATTATAGACGAATTCATTATTTAGAGAGAAATATTTTATGAGGTTGGGGTTTTTGTTACTATACATATATAGGTGTTTTCTAGTTCTACTATTTTTATAATAGGAGTATTAGTATTCTATTTTCACATGGGTACGAGAGACATTAGTTGTCTAGCAGAGTATTCTAGTATGTTCTCCCATCTAATATAAAAATTATTCTTGGTTTTCAAGAGCACATGATGTACCTTGATAGATAGTACTTTCTCAACCCATTGATTAATTGTTGTGTCACTAAATTTTCATGCATTATATATGTACAATTTTGGATTATTTTTCTTATATTAGTTTTATTTATACATGAAATGGGTTATGGTTCTTGTTTATGTTATATTACGTCCTAGATTTACTATGGATGAATCATATTATCTTTGAATCCTATACTACTATAGAAGTAAATTCCTCCCATATATGATATTTTTATAACTCGATTATAGTCACCTACTTGGGGACTACTGAAGGTGGGACAGTTTGGTCATTATATGATTCCCATTTTTGTGGAATCATTTGTGGTAGGGTTTTGTTTCTGAGTGGTATTGTAGGCTGATAATTGGGAGATATATTGGATTTCATAGATCGGTATAGTGAGTATTGAAAACAATAGTACGATAATAGTATAAGTCTACCCTAGTTCATGACAATGGTTAAAGATATCATGTAATACATAGGATTGTATTCCCCCCATGAACTAGTTTACAGACTCTAATTTTATTGAACAAAAAACTGAGATGGAAATGTTTATAGTGCAGTGTCCTTGGAGATGTGTATGAATCATGATGAATTTAGTTTCTTTTTGAAATATGTTTTTTTGGTAAGGTTAAGACCTATAAATTGAATTAAAATGAATTATTAAAACATTCCATCATTCAATGATTATAAAATCGTTTTTTATCATTAATCTATGGTTCATGGTAACCTACTGCATGTGTCTCATCCAATTGTGGTTCAGGATACTGAACTGTATGATAAAAAATTTGTTGATCCAGTTGAGGATGATGATCCATGGAAGAGGACATTATGAGCATTCCAGCAGTGGGCATCAGGAAAGTATAATTTGTTAATTTATGATGTGGTCATAGAGGTATGGTGGGAGGAGATATTAAAAAACATTCATGATGATCAAGACTCCACTATAGTTGTAAAATTGATTTTTCATTGATCCATAATCAATACATTTTTATTACATATGAGTGTATCATAGTGGCACACCCTAGGGTTGATAACATGTAGGCCACTTAAACACTATATTTTCATTTTTTCACTATTTATAATCTATCTAATATTAAAAACATATTTAATATATATTTAGGGTATTGAAATGAATGAAATATAATATATATAAATATATGAAAACAAAAAATACAAAGAAAATAGAGAAATGAGACAATGAAGTTAGAAAGAGAGAACTATTTTTCAAATGGTTCCATGTGGTAATATCATTTTTATTAAATATAACTATTATTGTGTTAATTAATATAGAGATCAAGATATTCCACTCATTGCAATATATATTTAATGGTATCACCCAACACTGTGACCTATTCATATAATAGTAATCTCATCCACATCAGTACCTGATCCAAGCACCACATTTTGAGTGAAATAGATATCATTGATAATGAAAATTATTAAATGAGGAAGAATAATTACATGATAGAGACTGTGGGGTGACCTATCACTACAATAATTCTTACAACAACATAATTTTTAGTATATCACATGATAAATCAATAAATCATAACAAACTCAAATACCTTTACTAACAAATTGAAAAATAGTGAGGGATATATCTCTACAAACATTGAGTTAGAATAAAGAAGAGTATGGGAAACACCAAAAATGAATTGAAATGGATGAATAAGACAAATAAACATAATAATACAATAGCTACAAAGGTAAATGATGAAAATACTATGAAATATTAACATAAAAAAACTATTCCTTTCCTCCATTTTAGTGGATATATTTTGTAGTGGGAGATGGGGTGAAAATTTATAGAAAATATTTTGTATATATTTTCTCTCTAATTATGCCGGGCTGAAGTTCATGCCTGTTAAAGGAATGTTATTAGCATGTTGGTAAAATTTCCCATAAATAATGTTAATTATTTTATTCTCTCACCTTTACCATAAAAAGTCATCATTGTTTCCAAATAGATGATGGAGTAATTGATATTTTAATCCACACATTTAATTCTTCCAAATAGACTCTTCATATTCTAAACCATAAAAATTTAATAACATTATGACATTAAAAAAGGAAGAATACTTTGTGGAATCCTTATGTAATGATGTTAATTAATTTTTTATCTAGAACCATGATGAATATCATAGTCATTTGGAAGGACCAGCTTTAGATATGACCTCGTAATAAAATATGTCCACATCTAAGAACAATTTATGAGGCCCATATTGTTAGCTGATTTTGGGCCTCAAATTGAATGTTTGTGTATTGAGACCATAAGGATGAAATTAGACACATGATATAATGAATTCTAAAAAAAGAAATTTCAAAATTTTATTTAGTTCAAAAAATTTTATTGTTTTAATATATAGATAAAATAGAATACTTAAATCTCAAATTTATTCCATTTTATCATTTATGCTCAAAATACAAAATAACATAGAAATGTAATAATTTCACAAAAAAATAATACCATGATGGGAATAAAAAATTTATTTATATAATAAAATTCATGAAAATGTTATCTTCATCACCCACCCACACATAACCATTTCACTCCATGAAAATCATCATATATTCAAAATGAAATCCACATAATAATCCTAAATGATAAAACATCCACGATGTTATCCAAAAAATGAATATAACATTACTATTCTATGAAAACAAATCTAACATTTTCATTCTCAAATTTAAAAATTTTAAACCTCAAGAATCAATCCATGGAAGTATCACAACCTATATCAAATTGAATTTTGTGACACTCTTCACTTAAGAGAAATTAAATATTGAGTAATACTCATACTAGGGGATTTCATGTATCACTATAGGTTTATGACCAATATAATCTATCAACAACCTAAAAAATGAAAATATTTTTAATCATTAGTAATCAATTTATGTCTGAAATAAAGAGGATGCACTCTTATGTATAATTCATGAATAATCAATTGAAAAAAGTAGAATAAACCTAAATCCAAATGAAAATGTAAAGGACAATACCACCAATTTTATATGACATGGGACAAGAGATAATCAGTGAACCCAGTTAATTACATCGTCTATATTCTCCCCCATTTTAGATTTTTAATTTTTTATCTTTTTTTGAAATACTCATGAATTGAAAAGTTTTTTGTTCATTTTATTATTTCGTGATGGATAAGATATATTTTTCATACAATGAATGAATGAATACTCATTAAATTTATTATAGAGATGTAAATGAGTCATAAAATAATGTAACAAGACGAATTCAGACTCTGCTCCATTTTCCCAAATTTGTTCCAATTTTTTAAAGAGATCCAGAAGAAGAAAAACACATAATGAAATGATGAATCAAGACCAATTTTCTCATTATCTACAATCCAAAATGTTTTCACACACCACATATCACCGAAAAATGATACAAATACTAATTAATTTAAAATAATGAACCTCAACACACACAATAACCTAAATATCCATGCAATAATTTCAATAGTAATACTGGGAATTGAAAAATCAACTTGTAATGTTGCATAAACATATAATGAAATTCCTGGAATCTAAGGGATAAATAAACATAGATTTATGTGTTGTTTGAAAGGTATGTTTTGGGTAGAAATATAGTTTCCTCAATCATATCAAAATCAGTCCATGTTGTCTAATTATTTGAAAGGGATAGGTAAAATATTATACTTCTCACACAAAATGCATGTTTTTGTAATGAATGTGCTAGTATTATAAAACATATATCAAGGTCGTTCAGAATTCATCACATGATGGGAAATATATTTTGATTTAGTGTTTCAATTGAATGGATTTAAAAAATCATTAAATTTCAAAAAAATGATTTAAAATAAAATTCAATGAAAAACATTCTATCATCAAAAATAATTTAGATCCATTTTTTCAAAATAATTTTAATTTTCTCAAAAGAAATTGATGTTGGATTTTTATTATGAAAATTCATTTAAACTAAAGTTTAATAAAAATTAAATACAAATATAAAAGACACAAAAAATATGTTTTAGGTAGGTTTACCCCCCCCCCCCCCCACATAAACATTACTGTTACAAAATTCATCTCCATAGAAAAAATTGGGCTAGAAAAATAATCACAAGGAAAAATACATGCTGAATTTTTTTCCAAAGGCCAACATTGAAATAATTTCCTATATACTTCTACAAAAATGTAATATCATGAAATAATTCAAAACATATGAAAAATGAATAAAATTAAATTTAATGGGGAATGAAATGCGATAATAATTTGTTTGATCTATTTGAAGGTGTTATGTTTTTTGTATCCCTATACAGAGGTTTTAGTGGTTTAACCAAAATTAGAAGGTGGATCAGGTATCCTCCATATAAACCAAAAGAACATATTTCTTCATGTTCTCTTCATATAAAATAGGTAAGGGATGAAATCATGGACATTGTAAATAATTTCCACCCCCACTATAATGTGGTATAACTGGAATGATGGGTGATTGAGCAAGAATGGGTCTTATTTATTCCCTCTCACTACATGTTTGGCCTTTATGACTTCAATATCTTGGGATTTGTCATGAGATCATTTTTTAAAAAAAATATAAGGGGAATTCCAAAATTAGTTCAACATTTATTTGATTAGAAAATGAAGAATAAATAATGAAACCTTCCCCTTCATGAATATCATCTTGAACCACAGTCTATTCCAGTAAGCCTACTATGAAATATTATTCATCAGGGGATTATTTATAGTCTTCCATTAAAAAGAAATATATTCATACGTACTTATAAATCTATTAAATTTTTGGAGCACCACATTCATTTTGTAATTCTACTAAGTATTACCATTTTTCTTATAAGTTATGTTGTGCTCCTAAAGTTCAATCAACTGATATGTCCCCTTCAATAACCTCTTCAAAAAAAGGTCGAGAGAGAATATTTGATAATCATTTTGAATCTTAAATAATTCCATAGGTTAATCAACATCAAATTTTTATGGAATATTCTTTTCATTAGCATCATTTTTTCATTATTACCACTCCATCTATACAACATCTACATCTTCAACATCGGCCACCAGGGATGTTACCATCTTTCTTGAGTTTTCATGTATTTTGTATTATATAGAATTATCAAAAAAAAATTATTCAATATAAAATGTAAATATAATTTCCCTAATAGATAATTTAGCAATTGTCCATACATATGAAATAACAATAATATATTCCATCACGTAAATAATCAATTATATACAAGGAAATGTTTTTAGTTTTTGAATTTTATTGATTTAATGAATTTTATAAAAAATATTGTGCCTAATCCCTTAGCCATCAATGAAATGGATCCAAATTTATAAAATATTTTTTGGATGAATTGTCAATAAATATTTATTATCTATGAATTTACCATAGTGGAACACCCTACGGTCGATCCCATGGAGGACACAATCATGTACTATTTTTCAACTATCACTATTTATATTTTAATTTAAAAATTACTATCATAAGGAATATATATGGGTGATTGAAATTAAGGAATATATATATATATATAACATATAAAATATAATAAAATCAAAAATAATTCAACAAAATAAACCATTTTTCAGGGGGTTCATAGTGGTATTATCATTGTTATTCAAAATTACTATTAGCATGTAATTAAATGTGGAGATCCAGACATGTCACTACACACCCTCATTCTTGAATTTTATTAACAAACAACAAGAAAACTTTATATATTATTTATCTCTTTCTCAACATTAACCAATTATAACTCAACCATTTAAATGAATTAGATTACAATGAGAAGGAAAATTATTAATCTGGGATAAAAAATAAATTACAATGAAAGTAGTAAACCCACTCACCGTAATCATTTTAACCACTAAAAATTATTATAATATAATATGATATATTATTATAGAAAAATAAACTCATGTATCAACACTTTCCCCATCAAACAACAGTGAGTGTTAGCTCTCTAGAAACATGGAGTTAGAAAGAAGCATGATGGTAGAAACAAAAAAAATTAAAATTAAAATGATGATTAATAGAAATGCATAGAATAAGAATAAATGTTAACTAATATACATTAAAAATAATAATAGATACTAAAATAGAAAAAATACACATATAAAACATCAAAATGGTTTCCCATTTTAATGGGAGAGGAGGTGACAATTTATAGTTAAAACAGATGATAAATTTTTACACTAATTATATCGGCCTGAAATTCCTTATTTTTAGACCCTTAAAATTAAATTTATTGTAAATTGTATCTTAATTAATGTAGTTCCATTTATTCTACTACATTTTCCCCCCAAAAGATCAGAATTATTGGAATGAAGATAAAGGATTTAGGTATGTTTTACTCATGGAATTTAATTCTTCCAGACAGACGCTTCGTATTCCAAAATATAAATTTCTCAGGACAGTATGAAAATGAAAATGGAGGAATATAGAATTTCATAAATCATAAATGATGTTCATTAATTCATTTTTTTCATTACATAATTTCTTATTTATTGGTCTGTAACACATAATGACATAATCTCATAATTAAATATGCCCAGATCTATGGTTAGTTTTTGAGGACCTAATTCTGAATTGATTTTGGGACTCTAAATATAGGATTGGGATTAGGAATAAAAGAATGAAATAAATAAAAACACGTATGTAATAATAAAAAAAATAATTTCACAATTTTATACATTTTAGAAAATTTTATGGATGAAATACAGAAAATAAAATTGAAATCCCAAAATTATGCCATCCTACATTTATTTTCAAAATACCAAAAAACCATACATATGTTACAATTTACCATAATATAATATAATGCTTCTGTTATAAAAGTATAATTTCAGATTAAATATGTCAAAATTATAGCTTCATCATAATTTATTAGGTCTAATTGGATGTTATTAATATATGAGAAGTAGTAGGTATGTGTCAACATTTCACCTTAGTTAGATGAAAGAGGAAGATATTTCATGGGATAAAATCCAAAATGATTTCTAGGTAGTGTATCATTCATTGAACATGAGGGATTCAAATATATATAATGTACTCTTCATTTAGAATTAAAATATATATGTATAATATTTTGGGATAATATTCAATAAACTTCTACGATTTTCCCCATATATTTTCCTATATAAGGATTCAACTACATGGTGTCTTCCTGAGTCACTCGATCCTTTGATCTAGTACGCAGTGACATAGTTTAATTGGAAAATCTATATTTAGGTTCAAAAGAAGGATGTGTTTATTGAAAATATAAACCTTCATTAAATCATAACCTGAAAGATTAAATAAGAGCTTCCCATGAAAATTAGTGTAGTCACTCGTATGTATCAAGCACCAAGGTCTTAAATGTTTCGATTAATATGGTTTAATCCTTATTAGCTTCCCTTTCAACTAAATGGGGCTAGTGATTTTTGAACTATTACTGGGCAATTCAGATTGGTTTTTTCATCTTTGGGGTTAGTGGAAATTGTAACAATTGGTTTATAGTGTCTTCATGAGCTCAGTATGGTTGAGGTGGACATGTTCAGTTCCATACTCAATAGAAAATTTTTGAGGGGCCATTCATACAGCAGAGGTAGTATGACAATGCTTCACTAAGAGAAGATGATGTAGGTAGAGGTTTACCTAAGGATTTACCTCACCTTTAGGGACGTCAAATCAGGCATCAACATTGTAGAATCCTTTAATAGTCAGGTTGAGAAGTTGGGCATGGACAGTTTCTGGTAGTGGAAGGTTGCAACCCTAGTTGGGAAAGACATCATTCGAGGTGTTATTAAATATTTATGAAACATTATATGTATCTTTTTTGATTCGAGAACATCAAAACCCATTTCATCACTATCTCATTTTCATGATCTTGGATATGATAAAGAAACACTATTCATTCCACTAGTGTTGATTAATGTAGTTGGAGGCCATATTAGTGTGATTTATGTTTGCTGAAGACGTACACTGATTTTGAGGAATCATAAATTATTTGTGGATCATTTCATACTATATATGGAATCATCCAATGTATTCCATAATATTTAATGGTCTAATTCTATGCATGATTTATTATAATTACAATTTATGATATTTGTATTCCAAAATATATAAGATATCATTTGGTTTTCATTGGAATGAGGGGTTACCAGGTGGGATGTCCGGGTTTGAAGCCCATATTTACATGGTAGTTGAGTTCTCCATGAAATCAGCAGAATAAAGGACTAATGTGGATCCCAATGTTTTATGGGGGTCCCAAAATTTTATCCCCATTGGTTCTATAAAGATACCCCCTCATTGAGGCATTGAGTTTGGGATTGATTTATAGCATGGTGCTTCTCCCATTTCAGGGATCCTATTGGATGGCCCATTAAGAGTAGTGATAAATGATGATTTAGATATATTTTCTGATAAATAATGGTTTAATTAGACATTATATGTCACCATGGGGTGCTTTAATGTTATTTTATAGATGGAATATGGTAGTATGGGTTTGTGCATAAACTACTGGAGGAAGAACTAGATGATGAATTTATTTTTCCAAATTCGATGTTAGATGACCTTTTCAACCATTTGATCATAAGTAGTTGGTTATCAATGATTGGTATGCAGTCTAGATATCACTAGTTAAGGGTTATAGTTGGGGATATCTATATGAAATCCTTCAAATTCGAAAATGGGCATATTTAATTTATGGTCATGCCTTTTTGTGTTACCAATGAACTAACTATGTTCAAGGGGATTTTAAACTACATGATATGTGAGTTCATAGATCTATTTATTATCATACTCATAGATGATATTCTGATCTAATAAAGTTCCTTGATGGAGAAAGAAGAGATTGTTAGGGTTTTTTATAGGTTCTTCATCACAACAAGCTCTGTGGATTGTTTCCAAAATGTATGTTTTTGACACATGTGGTGAATTTTCTTAAGAATGTGGTGTCATAGAGGACATGTATAAGGATAGGGTTGATTTTCTGGATGAACCCAATATTGTAATAAAGGATCATATCTGGATTTGTCTCATAGCCTACTATCAAAGTTTTGTGCCTGATTATTCTAAGGATACTTCATTGTTTACATCATTGGCTATAAAGGAACAATATTTTCTATTGACTAATTAGTTAAATTTTTCCATATATTACATGAAGGGGATATTGGTCTTTCCTCCATTCCATCATTTTCTTACGGAGGGTTTTATTATTGAGGAGTTTTTTGTGGCTTCCCATGTGGGATTGGGGTGCATGTTGATGCAAAAGAGGTATGTTTCCTTTTATGGGTCTAGGATGTCACATCCCCATGAAAATAACTATTCCACACATGATTTGGAGAAAGAAATATTACTATGTACATTTTTTTTTTGGCAAAATTTCATCACTGGGGAGCACATTGTGTTCTTCATTGTTCATAATAGTTTGAGGTATGTCTTCTCATAGCACGATCAGAATATATGAATGTATAGTTGTAATGAACTTTTTTAGGACTATGATTTTGAGATCTCCAACAATTAGAGAATTTTGGGAGGACATGGATGATTCATTGTGAATAAATTCACAAATTTTTTTCCAATGCCTAATGATGTTTGTATAGTGATGGCATAGTTGGAAACCTTACAAATACATGATAAGGTGGATGTTGATAGAGGATTCTATTTTCAGATGAAGGTTCATTATTTTTTGATGCATCTAGTAGTGATGTCTCAATGGGTATACATAGAGGAGGATTTGATGTGACATCATGTTGTTCATAAAAATTCTCTTTAGGGATGGTTGGAGAATGGTCGTGACAAGATTTTGTTTCATGGATAGTTTTATGTTCTAGTAGTGATGTATGAGGGAGTCATATTTTTTTTTCATAAAACACATTTATTGGTAAACCCAAGTTTCTTCAAGATATACCATGACTAGAGGAAATTTTTTGGGTTTCGCACAATGAAATGGGATGTGGTATAGTTTTAGATCAATGTATTATTTTTATGTAAGTAATTTTTCAGAATCATGTTCCTTTAGGATTGTTAGAAACTTTGGATGTTCATAAATTGAAATAAGATGACATATCCAGGTATTTCATCAAATAGAATTACCATGATTATGTATTTTATGATACCACATGAGTGATCATGGACAATTTTATGAAATAGGTGCAATTCATATCAATCATGGATTCATGTGTAGTGGATGATTAGTGTAGGATTTTTGGGGATGAGGAATTAAAAATTAATTGAGTATGTATTCCCATTCAATCGAATTGGGATTCATGATTTACTTTATGAGTTTGTGGTGCATTACAGCATTGATTTGGCACCTAGTAACATCTATGAACATTGTAGCACACTTAAATGGATTTGAAGATAGAATTGACTATAAAAACACACAATGATATTCGTACTCATGTCACATGGACATTGATGGATCAGGGGAATAAAAAATTATCATGATAAGGTTTTTATAAAATAAAATATATAACTCAACTGTTAGTATGTCCCAATTCAAGGATTTGTATTGTTATCCATGTTTTTATCCTTTTTTTAATAGGTTGGCATGTCTGTAGTTATTGGACCTACTTTTTTGTGTATCATGAATGGTAATTTTTATCATTTACATGGAAGGATAAAAGAATTGTAGAAAAGAAATAAGTAATATGGAGATCATAGGAGGAGGATCCTGGAATATGAGTTTGGGGACCATGTGTTATTTATTATTTTTTCTCGATGTGGGTAGTGGAGGATCAAGAATGTAATTAAGATATAACTTTTGATTATTGGGCCCTTTGAGGATTTGGGGGAACATTGGTTTTGTGGATTATAGGTTGGCACATCTGCATTCACCAGATAAATTTTGGATGTCTTCCTGGTCTCTCAAATGTGTCGATATATCCACAGTGACTCCCATTTCACTAAATTGGGAGAGTTATATATTAAGGATTAATATAAATTCATAGTTCATCCATTAGTGATCTATGTTCATCAATAGAAGGTGATACGATAATGAACAATTATGCTAGTTTTTATACTATGGAGACACAGTTTCCTGGAGGATTGTACATGGGAGAATGATAATTTTATGTGTGGCTAATATCTATAGTATATTTTATTTTATTATTGCAATGTTTTTCCTTATGGTTTACATTTTAGACCTTAGTGTTATATAATACATTTTATTTTCCCCTAGATTTAATGTGTGGTGTGAGATAAGGTTTTGTCATGTGAAAAAGTGAAGAAAAAATTTCTATTCAATATGAATTATACTAAAAAGGGATTTAACCCCTATGGATGAGTCACTATAATCCAAAAAGACTAGTATATTGACATGGTTATTGGAATTCATTGGTTTTTTATATTCATGGTTGTATGATTTTTTCATCACCTTTGGGAGTTTTGGGATAGCATGTTCGATTAGTGGTGGGTTTTTATATGAAATGAAATCCTTTTGGGGTATCTTGAGGGATGGTTGTTCACACCCTTTTATATCTTCCCTTTCATATTTGTTTTTTAATTATCAATTGGAATAGTAGTTTGAGAGGTGATTAATATAATGTCCCAGAACATCCATCCCACTAGTTATCAAAACATATAATTGTTGATCTTTCTGAGGGATGTACTCTATGTTTTGAAGCTAACAATGACATTCTGGTGGTCATACATATTAGAAAATCATATTTTAAACACATGTTAGAGGTATATTTTAAAAATTCTAGAAGAATAAAATGAATGGAAATAAAAAAAATTGGGGGATGAAATTTCTGGTTTCAAGACATTACTTTTGGTAACATTTGAATGGTTTTTACAGTGATTCACACTTTTTTAAGTTTCTAATTTGACATATTTTATTATGGAAAATTATATTAATTCCATAATTAATGGTTTTAAAATAAATTTATAAGTGGAATTAAAATATATTGATTTTATAAAAATATCATATAACTTTTAAATGTTTAAAACAGGTTGATTTAAGGAAATACGATGTTAATGTCTAATATAAACTGTATCTAATCACTTGGCTCTCACTTATAATCTTTCTAAAGTAGAGAAGATCCCATAATTCTTTCAGAATTACTCTCTATTGAGAAAGTTGGTTCCAAATCCTTCTTCCCTTCAATATATGGATTACTATTACTATAGTTGTTTCACATTACCCCTATAGTGTTTTCCATAGGTATGTGGACCCCATGTTATGGTGAATAATCCTTTGTAGATGCCTCTTCTTCCATGTAATAATACCTTTATTTATATTCATATTTTTCAAGCGACATGAGATTATTATTGTTATATATGGTGAAGTTCGTTGAATATTGATTAAGAATAATAAATTTAATGGATTAAATTATTTAAAATTGGGAAGGTGACTATGATGAATGATCATATAGTTTTTTTGTTATTATATTGATTTGTTCATAAATATGGTAAAAATTATAACCGAAAACCATGGTAGTTGTGGATCCTTATATGAATTTTTATGATGTGGATTTCGGAATTCATATTTTGTGATTATTAAAAAAACACGATCATAAATTTTATAATCATGTATATTTTATAAATGAAGTGGACGCACAATGATCTTATGGATTTTTTGATAACTCCTATAAATAAATAATTTCAATTACATCAAATAACATAAGCCAAATATGGATAATGTTATGTCAGTGTCATTATATTATTGTGGATGGTGCTTCATGTTATGGATTAGATATTATGATGTGGTGTGTGGGTTGTGTATATGTTTTGATATGTGTAGGGATAATGGATGTGATGGAAATTGGGGTGTTGATTTGTAGCGGGGCTATAATGGTAGTGATGGTGTGGTTGTGTAGAGGTGTTATAAAGGTGGTTGAAAATGCTCGTTTCATAAGTTAAAATTGAAATTAAATCAATATTATGATACAAAATGAAATGAAAATAATAATTTATAATTAAATTAAATTTTAGTTTCAAAATGTAATTTTTTGGAAATGGAAAATATGAAAAATCGATTCATGAAAATTTAAAATATAAATTATTGTATTGTTTTGTTATTTTCATATGGGTCTTGAGATTCTAATTTCTTCAGTGGAAATAAAGGTTACTATGGAATTTTTTCCCTCTTAAAACCCATTGTATGAGGCTTGTGTGTTTTGAATCTATATGTATATACACTATATATTCTCAGGATTTATATATGAACCATACCATTGTAGATCATTGTGTGCGGACTCCCACACGGTCTCCTAGGGGTGGATTTTCCAAATATCCCAATGAGGCGATGAATTGATTTATACCCGGTCCTCCCTCCCACTCAATAAGGATATGAGAAGTACTTGCAAATCTATAATGGCCAAATGTCAAATGTTCCACTGTCAAGATGTGATGTCATGATATTTGATGGCACAGGTTTGTTCCGATGAGATGGGGTGAGATGGCTTATGGTGGGGGTTGTTCATGGTAGGAGGAGGGAATTATGTGTATTTCCTTCATGTTCAACCAACCATAATACTATTGTTATGATATGTCATCTGATGTGATGGAGTAGGTGTTTACGTGTAGGATGTGATGTGATGTGTTGTCATTTCATTTGGATGAAGTAGGTGTTCTATGATATATGAAAATAGCTTATAATAGTGGATAATTAGTTGGAAAGTTGTATGTGGTTACCATATTCAATATGAATCAAATTATTTTATGGTAAATGGATGAGTTATTTATGTGAATTCATTGGTTAGGTTGGGGATTAGTTGGTATACTTATATAGGTTGTGTTTGGTACTTCTATATTTCTCATAGGTATATCATTATACTATTTTATAATTTGTATGAGAGAATATGGTATTCTAACAGTGTATAAAAATATTCTAACCCTATAAATATAAAATTTCTCTAAGGTTTATCGGAGGCCTTCATGGATGGTGTATACAATACTATCTAAAAAATCTGTTTATTTGTTGTTTCACTTCATTATCATAATTTTGGCTATTAAATTTCAAAGACATTTTTCTATATCATGTGTATTAATAAATTCATTATGGAATGGTATATATTTATTTTAAATTATTTCATGGATGTTATTATGGATGATTAATCTTATCTTCAAATGTTATATTATTATAGAGGGGAATTCATCCCATACAAGAGATTTTTATACCCTTGGATCTAGTTTCTAACATAATGCCTATAAGAGGTGAGTCATGGAGATTATTATGCCTCTCCCCTCATTGAGACGTCATTAGGGGGAGGGGTCATGATAATTAAATTATTTAATTGAAATTAATGATATATAAATATTAATATATAATACTTTATTCACTAATAATAGTAAATAACATTGAAAGTAGTTAATATTTTATAAATAAAAATTATTAAATTTCTACTACCGAGCATGTATAATTTTTTTATGTTAAATATTATTTATTAAAAATGAATAATATATAATTTTTATATAGTTATAGGAAAATAAGATAATGTAATCAATTTTTTGAACATATAATATCTATGTTATAATTATTAAATGCATAAAATAAAAAACAATATATTCATGGTAATATTAAATACTTCAAGGAAAAAATAGTTCATGTTTTTTACATACAAATGAAAAGAAGAAACAATATTAATTTACATAGATCATCCGTATCATATTATATTTATAAAAGCATTTCTTTATTTGACACCAATTCTATAAAAATAGTTGTTTACATTGAAAATTGAACTCAAAGAAATTACAGCCGCACTAAATGTAAGGCTAATGTGTGATTTATTCATATAATATAGTTAAAAATAATTTTCTCTTTTCAATAGTATAATTAATGTTATATGTGGTTTTTATCATTTTGAACATGTGACACATGTTTTAAACTAAAATTTTACTTTTCGATTGAAAAATTACATATTCAATCTTATAAGATTGGCTATAGAAAAGAATGACAATAGGTTTTTGGAAAAAGTAAAAAATTATTCTTTAATCATTTATATAGAGTTTAAATAACATTTCATGTTGTTTTCTAATCTTGGACTGAGTGATTTAATTTTAAAATTATTAAATCATAAAATTTATACTATCATTATTTGTATACCATTCTACACCACGTGTAGAATGTATTGAATTTCATTCTCATAGGAAAAAAGTTGAATAAAAGATCACTTTCCTATAGTTTCATAACAATTAGATATTGGATGATTAGTTCTGTGAATTTGAATCATATTATAAATGAAAATATGAATTTAAAAATAAAACTAGGGATTTTAATCATACTAACCACAGCAACAATGAAAATAAATAAGAGGATGATTCCAACAACTGGTAAATTCATTACTAATCGTTTTGAAATAGATTTATGATACATTAATATAATTTTCATTGCATTGATCATGTGGGTCATTTTTAGAACAAAAATATTAAATTAAAATTTAATGAACAATCATAGAATTATTTATCCTACCACTGCATATTATAATAATTTCATGTTCGTTACAATATGATATAAATTAATCCTTGATAATCTTATAAGAATTATTATAATTTTTTTGTTTACCAAATTGTTATCATGTAACCCATTTTTGAGCTTCATTAGAATTTATAATATAAAAATACCTACTAAAATATACTATAAAAAAACACACACACACACGTATATATCAAATATATGTATTTTAATATTACACTCTAAAATCAATTAAAAATATTTTTCCTTATTTTAATTCCAATCCAAGATCATTTTCGTTTTTATGATCTTATAGTTTATTTTCTGAACAAAATTATTACATTTAAAATAAAAAATACCAATATATTGTCATTCAGAGAAGAAAACACAACTGAATACTTTTTATTTAATTACTAAATTTAATATGTATATCATAAATAATTTTCCTTTATTTCTTCCATAATATTCATTCATTTTACTGTTATGAAAATGTTACAAACATATTTATATTACTTAATAAAAAAATAGAATAATAAAAAATAATTAAAACCATCCAAACCCTATATAATGATATATTTAACATCATTAATCATTGAAAAATAATAATTGATTTTTCAATTTTTTTAACATCCTTGTTCCGAGTACCGCCCATAGGTGCCCCGTACATGGTTGGTTACATGGTGTAAGAAGCATTTCCCCAAAGGTCAGAGGTTGCCGACTAAAAATAAGGACATGGGTGTAATGGTGGGGAAACAATGCCCTCATTGATATAGTAATTTAGTGGATATAAACAAATATACAATAGTGGAGGCAGTAAAAACATTAAATAAGCAAATAGTAAAAGACTGTATGTAATAGACAAGAGGATCATATATATATATAATGATTCATGATACATATGTCTAGGAAATCATTCTAAAAATCGTAATGATGGAAAAAAATACAAAACCAATGTACACAGAAAACAAATAAACTCCAACAGCATCGCAAGCCTTAGCATGGTCGTATGCTCTCCAGCTCCACAATAGTCATGTGCAAGATGTAGAAGGGCACTTGCCCTAAACTACACTTGCAGAAATATGATCTTATTATTCCCAAAATTATGACCCAGCATTGTGTTAGACTAATCCTAATAGGCAACCATCCATTGATCTATGCCTAACAGTTAATTATTATATATTGCTGGGAATATGCCAAAAGAAATTTTAAATAAGGATGTAATCAAAAGTAATCAATACTACAATTTCAATTACATCTATTTACATTTATTTGTTTAGAAAATACTATTCATATCTAACACTCTAGGAAGTACTAATAGCCTAACCCATCTGGTTCAACCAATCCAACACAAGAAAACCTCTGGGATGTACTCACAATCTAACCCCTCTGGTTTATATTTAACAATGACACTCCGAGGAAGCCCTCAGTTTCAATTCCCACTATGGTCTCATATCTGTAACAATAGATATTCGGGGGAAGAACTAAACGTCCAATTCCCCCATGTGGTCATGTAACTAGGAACTATAGAAACTCTAAGAGGGATGTTATTTACATCCCCCTATGGTCTCAAAACATAATGTTAGCTGACTCTCTGGGGAAGCCCTCAACGTCCATTCACACTATTGTCTACCACACCAGCTTCCCATAGCCCATTGTAAATCAATCATGAAAAAACTATATACGAATGAAATTGTGAACCTAATGAACTACTTCTCAAAATAGTCTATAGCATCTCAAAACATGTCAAATAAAACCACACCATCCAAATAATACTATGCACGGAATACAAACCATCATAACATGAAAATCTTGAAAAAATGGTCAATATCAAGCTAAAATTGAAAAAACATCAATTGTAAGGTAAAAAATCCTATTTTTTCACAAAAAAAGCCTCTACTCATGAACCATAGCATAACATACATTAACAGGGCTAAAACCCTGAACACATAATTCACGGATCAAGGATATTGGGATCTTTTTCACATTTAACTCAACGAATAACTATGGAAACGAACAAACCCCTTTCCTTAGAGTTTTTCGATCAATATATGTGAACCACATGACTTAAAATGCCCTATCATTACGTAGATCTACAAAACATCAAAAAACATTGTATTGAGGACATATCCTGAAAGAGGAATAATCATGAAATGATGCTCTGGATGATGGATGATCTTACCTTTGTGTTCCAATGCAATTGATGGCGATCGATTCACAGTAAATATGACGAGTCGGTTTCTCAGAGATGAATTGATGGTCTTGTTCGCTCCTAGATGAGATGGTCGAAGAAGAATGGTGTTCTGCCGATTAGTCGTAACCCCAGTTTGTTTAATGATATAAAAAGAAAGTACATGGTGTGTTATTTAAAAGTACATGACTTGTAGTTTCCTTTAATGGGCTTCAATTTTGGTGGTCAGCAGACCACCCTAAAAAACCATGTGTTCGACTGTTACATAGCCAGAAAATGTCTACCCGCAACAACCATGTACACAACGTGTACTTAAAAGTACATGGCTTTTACTCCTAAAATTTCCAGAAAACATTCATTTTACCTCAAAACACTAGAAATCAAAATTCATAACTGAAAAGAATATCCATATTTATACAAATATCCATGCTTAATAAAATTTGTCCCTAAATTTCTTTAGAAATGCAGCGTAGAAGAAAAATCAATGAACAACTCCATACACTGCGATCGTACATCGGCCTCCCTATTCCAGGACTCATCATGTACTCACTCGTGCCACCATAACACACTTATTAGAGTTACTGACCAGCCACAAAGAACCATCAGAATGCTATTAAAAATCGGATAATATGCTCTTGGAATGATAATTCCACCTCTTTCTCAACCCTCTCGGATGAAAGTCATGAGACAGGTCTGAGAAGTAACTCTATATTTAGGAAACATGAATGATGTCCTACATATATCCATGTACCTCTAAGGTAACTGAAACCAATTGTCAAATGGCCTAACCCTCTACAACACCTCAAATGGTCATACGTATCTCGAAGATTTATTTCCATGTCTCATAACCCTCTTGTGTCCCAGCCTCTGTGTGAAAAGTATAAAAACATGATCTTTGGCCTCAAACTACTGTGGTTGTCTCTGTCAACTAGCATAAGACTTCTGTCATGACTGTGCATTACTCATCCTCTTCCAAATCAACTTTATCTGCTCTGTGGTCACCGGGACATGATGAGGTCCAAGAATAGCTGCCTCTCCTGCTTCCAGCAAACATATGGTTGATCGGAATGACCTACCGTACGAAACCACATAAGGTTTCATCTGAATATTTTCATGAAAACTATTATTGTAGATAAAATTCACAAGAGGTATGTGCATCTTCCATAAAATTATAAAATCTAGTATTCCTGATCGAATCATATCCTCAAGCACCTGAATTTTATGCCTGGATTGGCCATCTATCTCGGGATGGTATGTTGTACTCAGAAGAACCATTATACACAATTCTCTCTATAGACCCTTCCATAACTAAGAATTTAAAAGTGTGTCCCCCTCTGAAATAATGGAGTGTGAAACACCATGTATATGTACAATATTTTATATGTTTAGCCTTGCCAAATCATCAAAACAAAAGGTCTCCTTGATCAGTATGAAGTGAGAAACCCTCATGAGTTTGTCAAGGACAAAGAAACTGTATCATTCCGTCAAGGAGATATTGATGACCCTATCACAAATTCAAACGTGACATAATTCCACTTTCCCATGGGAATGGGTAACTACTACAAAAGCCCTTATTTTTTATTATGCCCCACCTTCACATGCTTATAGGTGGAACACCAAATAAAAAAACTAGCAACATATGTCTACAAACCTGGCCACCAATATTGATGGTGTAGATCTCGATACAGCGTGGTGACACATGGATGAACATCCCATACTAAGGAATGAATATCATGTATCAGGTCCTTTCGGATGTCTACTGACACCCATATGCATCTTCGAAAATAGAAGTTCTCATCCTCACCTATGGTCCATCCAGGGATAGAGTCATTTCCTATCACACATTATCTTAGGACTAGGACTTCTAAATCTGATAGATCCCTCACTCGAACTCATTCAATAATAGTATAGGTAACAAATACAGAAGAATGAATGGATTTCCCATGTCTGTCGTGCACCTAAAAATGCATCTCAGTGAACAGATATATAAGATTCCACTCACTTTTGGCCTTCTGAACTACCAGTATTTGAGTCCTACAACTCAGTGCATCCACCACAAGATTTCCTTTCCCAGGACAATTGGAAGGCTCAAAGACAATGGACTGAAGGTACTCGTGCCACCTTCACTGTTACAAATTCAGATCGCGCTAGGTAAAGTTATATTTGATACTTTTGAGGCTGTTGAAAACCAAAAAATGCTCTAGAAAATGATAATATCTCCGAAATTATAAGGAATGAACAACAATAGAAAACTCAAGATCATGTGTTCGTTAATTCCTATCATGTGGCCTCAATGGATGAGACCCGTACACACCGACTCCTTTTCCCTACATAAGCAGAACTCCCAGCCCGATACCTGATTCATCATAGTACATAGTAATGCTCTTTCCCAGCAATGGAAATACTAGTATCGAAGATTAATTTATCCTCCATTTCATCTTCTGAAAGGATTACTCGCAAAAATATGACCACCATTACATCACACCATTCTATGTCAGGCCTGTTAGTGGCTCTACTAAGAATTAAAAGTCTTCTATGAATGTTCTGTAGTAATCAGCCAACTCTAGAAATCTCTACACCTAAAAGATATTCTTCGGTTGTGCCCATCATACTACTGCTCTCATTTTATCTATGTTTTCATAAACTCTTATCTCTGATATAACATGACACAAGAAGTAAATGGGGTCCAACCAAAATTGAAATTTTTAGAGAATAGCATACATCTAATGTTATCTTAGTGTACTCAAAATGATATCATGTTGGGTATCATGGTCGTGTCCAGTGTGAGAGTACACCAATATATCTTCCATGAAGATCACAACCAAATAATCCATGTACGTATGGAACACTTCGTTCATCATAGCAATGAAAACTTCACACATGGTCATGATAAATAATGAAATAACTAAATACTCGTACAGACCATACCTTCTCATTAAGGCCGTAAGAGGTATATTTGATGGTATAATGTTCAATTGATGTTAACTGGATATCATGTAAATATTCAAGAGCACCTATCCTCATCAAAGTTCATTAAATATATCATCAATCCATTGTAAGGAATATCGGTTATTGAACTTCAACTGGTTCAAATTCTGATAATTCCACGATGTCTGAGGGTACCATCAGCCTTCTTCACATAAAGGATAAGCAAACCCCAATTAGAAGTATTGGGTCAGATGAAATCCTTAGCTCATAACACCTCTAACTAATTCTTGAGCTTATGTAACTCTAGTGTAGCCATCATATAAGGAATAATGGATACAGGTTCCACCCACCACACGAACACAATAGAAAATTAAACCTCTCACTCTAGAGGTTAACCTGAAAATTCCTCGGTAAAGATATCATTGAAGTGATCCACCACTGGAGGAATGTCTAACTGCGAAGTCCCTTGGCCATCCGGATATTGACAAACAATTTGGGTTGTAACTCCACCCAACACATGTGGCTCGGGTCCTAATATGCACGCCTAGACATCAAATTATTCCTTATGAAGAAATGATCCACCCTATGGTGATGTGACACTCAACCTATGATAATTACAATCGATGATAACCTATCAAAGAAAAAACGAGTCTATTAAAAAAATAACATCATATCCTATCATATTTATGACATAAAGGTCCCATAAAAAGTTCTAACCACCAATCTTAAGAGATCAATACTTACACTGATGTAGAGTAGGCATTATTGTCAAAAATGGAGTTACCATAATCAATTCATCAGATGAAGAAATGATACATAGCCCAAGGCTCTCAATAAGAGTCCAAAATATGAATCTATGGGAATACCCTATATTTGAATGTTCAGAAGCTAAAACTGAGGAAACTAGAATCACGCCTTGAACTATAGAGGGTCTGGGATCCTACTCTTTCAGGGTATACTTCACTACAATGGTTTGGCATGTACCGAGACCCTGTGACCCTGCTTGGCCATACTAAGTTGATACACCTTTTTGTCACAGAAAGCCTACAGATAGGCTAATCCGACCGTGACCTCCACCACAACCTGAATGGTCGGAAGAACTCCTATTCCCAGATGGATGAGAAATTGGTGGAGATGTTTCTTTATGTAGGTTCATAGAAGAACTATAATCACTTGCTACTAGTGATAAAAACTAAACTAACGGCGGATGATAGCCCATATTTTCACTTGATAAGCACTCCACTAGGTCTCTCGGGCAATGTGGAATCATATTCCCACTCTTTCCACACTTTTAGAAGACCACCTTGCCACCATAAGAAGTATCCCACCAACAACGATCTCCATGTATAGACTCCCTACAATGCTTCCTACTGTCAGCAAGAGGGGTTCCAACTCTAGACGGTGAACCACCCTAGATACCATATATATAATATCTTTGATTTTGATCGGAGATCGGTGTTTGTTAGACTATAGAATTAAGGAATGTAAACCTGATGATATTATTCTGATATTATATGTCTTGCCCAAGACAACCCTTAAAATTCCTCTCTAGAAATAACTCATCACCTATTGGGATGGGTGTGAAGAGGATGAGCTACGTGAAATGAGAAGAGTACTCTAAGACTGAGAGGGTACCCTGCTCTAGACACTTGAACTATTGGGATCTGTCGGCTTTCAATGTCATTTGGTAGAAGTAGTTGTAGAAGGCACACTGGAACTCATTCAAATCCATATCCTTCTATATTATCACCTATGATACCACCTACCACCTTATCATGGAGGAGTCCCAAATCATATAAAATGCATGAATCTCCCTCCTATCTATAGGTTTCTCTACATTATTTATGATAGATAACATGGCTTCCATCCATGACTCTATATCTTTAGGTCCTTCTTCCCCTATGAACGTGGGAGGATGTTTATATTGAAAAAACTGCATCAACTCTGCCACAGATGTGGAATGGTGCGGTACTCTTGGGACGGTCAACATGAACCACATGAAGCCATCTCAGAACTGTGCATTAGCACCTGTATCTGGAATTACAGTTGGTGCCAAGACTGGAAATACAAGTGGTTTTTCTAATAGTCCCTGATCATCCATGTATGGTGTCTAATCACATCCATGTAACTAGCGTACAACCATAGGACGCCTTGGTGGAATGGAAATTTAAGTTCAAAGACACACCTTAGATCATGAACCACAAGGACTGAAACCTAGATTTGAATGAATGTAGTAGGTGATAGAAATCAATAATTATTTAATTAAGTTGGATACACGATGTGTACAACTCTTACATGGAATGTTCCCTTATGCTTTTTCATTACCTTGTACTCCTTCCCAAACTGGTCGTTTAACACCCCACACATACAGCGTGTTTTCCTTACACATGGCATATACTTAAATCAGGTTCCTCTACCCGAGTTCTTTTACATGACATACCCACACGGTTCCCCTATAACATGACTACATGATGTGTTTTTGACAAACATGGAATTTACTAGAATAAATTCAGCAACCTGCACTGTTAGTGAAACGACGTGTTACATAGAGGACTCTACACGATGTGATTGTTCATGACATGGCATGTAATATAAGGATTTCACCATCCTATGTTGTTAGATTCACGACCAGATACATGTGTTACACTACACATCATGTTCATCCTTGACACAACATGTATAACATATGTTTTATCAATCCGTGTCGTTAGTCTCACAGTTATACACATGTTCTACACAAAAAAACATGTACATTCGGTACACGACATGTCCCACCAATGATTTCCTATCCAGGTGTCTTATCACAAATAGGTAGTAACATGGTTATGAGATACATGTTGTGTACAAATAGTACACGATGTTTTTCAAAAAATATTTCACAACCCCATGCCTCAGCCCAAAAAGGAAGTAACACGGTTAGGGACTACACAATGTGTATTTTATAAAAATATTTCCTTCCTGAATAGAAGGATATATAACGTGTATTTATTATTAAAATCCTTTTATTCCGGGTTTTTCTCTACATTAATCTCCAGAAACTACACTGGATCATATAAAAACACTCAAAAAAAACATTTCAGTTTAAAATTCTTATCTGTGATGGCCAATACTCCACGCGAATCAACGAATAACGTCATCTCATCGAGTTTCAATTGAAATAAAACGTCAATAATATCAACAATAGGAGAACAAAACAAGTGAATCACCAATGTTGAAATCGAATCCACTGTAATAATTTCAAAATTAGAAAAATTACTATAACAAGGTAAATTTGATTTGCCCTTTACACATGTTAGGTACTCTCGGGAATAACATATTACTATGTACATATTCCTTCCTTTCTCGATATATAGGATCCAAACAGTATGTCAAGATGAAATGAATCACTTTGATTGAACTTTGTAACATCCCAGTTCCGTGTTCTGCCTAGAGATGCCCTGTTCCTGGTAGGTCAAATGGCCTCAAGCATGTTTCCCCAAATGCTTGAGGCTGCCTAATAGTATTTAGGTCCTTAGGTGTGATAGTGGGGAATCTACTCCCTCATTGACTGAGTAACGTAGTAGAAATAAACAGATATACAATAGAAGAACCAGTAATAATATACAATACGTATACAATAGAAGACTATAAGTAATAAAAAACTGGAGCATAAATATATAATGATGCATGATACATATGTCAAGGAATGTATCCAAACAAATCACAATGCTGGAATACAATACAGAACTAAATTACATAAAAAAAAATAAACTACAACAGCATCACAAGCCTCTCCATGGTCCCATGCCCTCCAGCTCTACAAACTTCAAGTACCTAAAGTAGAAGGGAACTTTCCCTTATCTATATCTATAGAAATATAATATTTTTTGGCCCAAAAGTTTGATCCAAATAGAAAGAGAGACTAACCCTAGTAGGAAATCACAACAAAATCGGTGCCTATCAGTCAGTGAAAATATATAGCAGACAATATGAAAAAAGAAGCAGTAAAAAAAGAAGTACTCAAAACTAAACTATCATATAGTTTCATTTAGCTCCTTTTAAATTTATTAGATAAGAAACAATCAATCAAAAGTAACCCTCTAAGAAGTACCCATAGCATAACCAATCTAGTTCAACCAATCAATCACAAGAAACACTCTGGGAAGTACTCACACTCTAATCCCTCAGGTTCGGATTAAACAAAGACACATTGATGAATCAATCCCCATCAATTCACCATGTGGTTGTGTATCAGTAACTATAGAAACCCCAGCAAAGCACTCAATGCCCAATTCACATGTGTTCATCTAAAGAGGAACTAAAGACACTCTGAGAGAGAACTAACTTCCACCCCTATGACCATGCATCCTTAAAGTAAACAGACACACTAGAGAAACCCTCAACACCCATTCTATATATGGACTCTAACACCAGGTTCCCACATCCTTGTGAAAATAAATCGTGCACAAATGATATATTGCAGCCATGTAAACCTCATGAATTAATCAGTCTACAACAACTCCCAGCATTTCAAATAAAACCACTCCGTCCTAACAATACTAGGCATGAGAAAAAATGAAACCTAACATAAAAATCTAGAAGAAAAGATGAATATTAAGAAAACATGGGAAAACACATCTATAGTATGGTAAATAACATTATTTGTAAACACAAATCCTCAACTCAAGAACACATAACATTACAAGAATTAAAAGAGCTAAACCCGTGAACATGCAATACCCCAAACATGGGTATTTTGATATTTTGCACATATAACTCAAATAATAAATTCGGAAAGGGTGAAACCACCTAACTCAGTGTTTTACGATCAATATACACGAATCCAAAGCCATGAATTTCCTAAGAAAGTTGTAGATCTATGAAATCGCTAAAAAAGATCAACTGAGGACATCTCACTAAAGAAAAGAAATCATGAAATGATGATCTAAAAGAAATAAGAGCATATAATTATGATTACAATGTAATCGGCGATGTTCAATTCGGAGAACGGGTGACATGTCGAGGGATCAGAAAAAAATTAGTTGTCTCCTTCAGTTATGGATGAGACAGACAAAGAATAGGGTGTTCATATGATTTTATGTGGCCTTAGTCTATTTAATGAAATAAAAATAATGTACTCAATGTTTCGTTTAATAGTAAACACTATGTACTTAACATTACTAAGCTCTACTTTAGGTAGTCTCCAGGCCCCCCACACGACCATGTGTTCTGTCGTTACTGGGCCTACACACGGTTACCCGTAGCAACCAAGTACAAGGTATGTACTTATAAGTACATATCTTGTACTCATGAAATTTGTAGAATAATCCCCTTTTTCCAAAAAAGAATAGAAAAAAATATTCATACCTGAAAAGAATATCTAGGTTATTAGAATTTTTAGTGTTTTTTTACAATATATTCTTCATTTCATGTTTTTTTAAGTGACCATCCTTTTTATCTAACGTTTATCATTTAAACTGGATGAATTCAATTTAAATAAATGAATAAAAAATTTGAAAAACAAGATATATTATTGATTAATACTTATGAAAATAATATTTATTGATTAATGACATTCATATAGTACTCTTATAGGATTTCATACTAACATTTCATTTAATAATAAAATAAAATTACAAAATCATGTTGTTACAAAAAATACATTTCATCCCCTAAATCTAAAATATTTTTTCATTTTAAAACATTGGATATCTTATTTTTGAGAACTTATGTTTAAATATTATTCTACAATCAACATTTGTGATATTTTTAGAAAAATGTTCCAAAATCAATGCACTTAATTATTTAACATTACAGACTTTTTATAAATATTATGACCCAACGTAATTTAGAAATTCATTGAAAAAAATAATCTATTTAATCTTTTATAAATGGTACTAAATAAAAATTTTCATAGTGAAAAACATATTTAAATAATGTAATGTTTATTAAATATGTTTAATGATGTTTTATAAAATCTAAAAAAGAAATATATTATAATACACAAATTAGAATATATTTTTTGTAGTGAAACCACATCATTCCTAAATTGACATTTTTATTGTATATGAAATTAACTATTTTTGCATTCTAATAATTTCACAAATATTTAGAAATTTGGTATGATATATTTTACAATAGAAATGTACTAGTAAATAGAAGAAAATTGGTTATTTTCTATATTTTTATATATTTATATTTTTATTTTTCATATTCATTGAACCCCTTATAGATTCATACAAAAAAACAGACAACCAATTAAATTAATCATTATAATCGATATTATACAAAATATAATTTAAAATACTGCAATTTTTTTAAACAATCTTGTAAAAAATGTAATCATGCTTGGAAGACTATTTAATTATCCATCAAATGCATCATAAAAATATATTAATCGATTAAAATATTTGTTATAATTATAACTTCCCTCATAATATAAAAAAATTAAATCACAAATGAGAAATACCTACAACGAATAAAAATGTATTACAATAATACTTTTTAAATAGTTTACTGTAGAATTTTTGAATTCATAATAACTTATCTCTTATTTTCATTACATTAATCAATCATTGGGTATTTAGTACTCTAACAATAAATTTATATTCATTATTGATATATAATATGATAAATAAAATGGGAAATTAAAATATCAAAATATTCTATCAATTTATAGAAAATTTGAATCTCTAATATATATATATATATATATATAATGAAAAAAATATGAAAAATTAATAAAAATGAAAAATATGGAATTTGAAATGATACTTATGTTCTTGTACAATATTTATATATTAAAAAAATATATATTATATCAAATCATGCTATATAATTACATTTAGTCAGATTGGATAGATAAATTTAATATTTATTTATCATGTTTACTTATACTAGTATTACATAATATAGTTACATTGAATTAAAAATTTTACACTCATTTTAATTTAATGTTATTAGGTATTTATTATTTAATTATAGGGACACATTAGGACCCATGGTCCACTTATATTTGGTAAGGGCTTACACCGAGTACATCTTTGACTAAAAATTAAAATTTCACATTATATAAAGACATATATTATTGACGAATTTTGATGTTTATCATAAAATATACTGTATATAAAATAATTTGTAAATTTTTTTTTTGAAAATAGGTCATTAATGTTTTATCCATGTAACTTATTTATTTATGGTTATATCAATTGTATTTATATAGTTCCGTAATTAGATCTACAAAATGACTGACATAAATATATAGAAAATACATGACATAAATAAAATATTTTACATTAGTAGATTCCATAGAAATTTTCGTTCAATGTTTGGGTGAAATAAAACCTATTGACAAAAATAATTCTTTTTCAACTGCATGATGTTTTCCAATGTATAATGAAACAACATAATCCATAAGAATTATTAGAAATCCCCAAAAAAATCATCACATAAGATAATGATCGTGATATAACATAAATACTACATTTCAATATAATCTTGAAAAAAAAATACATACTAGGGTATCTCAGGTTCTCATCATGAGTATTTTATATTTTCATTAGTGACAATAAGATATTATTGTTTTTATATATAGGATACATGCCTAAGATACATATATTAAATAAAAGGTCATATGTCATGGTATAAAAAAGGAATACAATATGAAATTAATGAATATCATTGAAACAAGAAAAACATGAGATTTTTGGCACATCAGTATGGATATGAATCCTAAAACAGTGGGAGATATTTCATAACCTTTTTTATGTAGTGGATCATGATTCCCACACTTTTTTAAAATATTAGATAATGAATAACTAAAAAAAATCCATTTGTATACTTGGAATCACAGTTTTTATTCTATTCTCTATCAAGAATCATTAATTGTATATGAATTCTATCATGAGATCTGAACCCCTACCTAATGATTTTTAATTATTTATAGGGAGAAATTATTACATACTGAAAATATATTCAAATGAGTTCCCCAAAAGAACATCTTTACACCACATTATTAAAAAAGATACCAGGATTGGTTTAATAAAACATTCAAATAATATGAATTCAATTTATATTTCATGAATTACTCTTAGAATAAAAAGGGTTTTCATTAAAAAACATAGATTATCCTTGGAATTAAAATGGTTTTTATATCCACGTTAGATGGATTTACAAAGAAAAATGTAATAAAACCATAAATAATCATATTTGGGAATTCTCATAGAAAATAGATGTGTATCGAATGATATTCATTTACATTCTCTTTTAATAACATTTAATCATCGTTATATAGATTAAATAGTTTACACCATATAAAAAATTGTTATATAGTAAAGGTACTTATTTTCACAATCATTTGATTAATTTAATCTATATGATAAATAACCAATCAATGGAATTTGAAATATTTTATTAACATATCATGGTAATTTGATGGAATGATAGACCTAATCATTGTAGTTAATTAATCACGAAAAATGAATGTATAGATAACATATTTAATAAAACATAATTCATAATACATCCTGAAAAATAATTTTTTAGTTAAAAAAATTTAACCCTACTATAATTATTGAAACTCATAAGGTTGTTGACATAGAGAAAACCCATCTTTAAAAAATATTGCTTTAAATGGTATCATATATAAATTAGTGAAGAATATAATAGTCTTATAATTTGATTTCAATCAACTAAATTTAAAATAAATATATTTATTAGAAATAGTAAAATCAATTCTAACCCCATGATTATAAATCCTTATGATTATTAAAAGTAAGGAAAAGGAGACAAAATTAGATTTTAGAAAAAAAATTAAAATAAATATAAAATTAAAATATATAAGTCATAATATAATGTATCATTTAAAATAGATATTTTATTGAATTAAAAAAACAAATTTATGAAAAGTCACATATTATTAATCATAAAAAAGGGAAAAATATATAGGAAATTAGGATTTAATGATGAAATACTTAATTTTGAAAGGTTCCTAATAAATTTTTGTTAAATTACATATGTTGAATACTAACATTATATAAATTCAAATTCAACAACATATTTATTCAAATATAATTTACAAAAATTGTATTATGGGATAAAATATAATAAATTATGATCACGGGAGAATCAAATCATGAACGTACAATGTTCATGATAAAAAATTATAATGTAAAAAAAAATATTTTAGTTTTTAGTATCCCATATTGAAACATTATGCATGAAGCGTGAAATATTTGAAAAATATTTTTTGGTTAAAAAAATGTATAAAATGAGAGAAGGGGAAGAATATAAAAAAATTATATGATATAAGTTAAAGATAATGATAAAACCCCATTTAATATAATGTGAATTTCCAAAAACACTAACAAATTGTATTAAATAGGATTTATAAAGAATTTGAAAAAAAAATCATGATTATTAAATTCATATTAAGCTTCAATAATTATCTAGAGGAGAATAATGCTTGATTATAGGTATTGTTTTCCTTGAGTTAATTAAATTTCAATGGGGTTATATTTTGGGGTGTTTTGGGTAAAATGTTAAAAATCGGAGGACATGGGATTTGGGTATGGTTGGGGCACAGTTTTAACAAACCATACTCACCGCATAGGATTAAATTTGTGAACTATTTATAACTTCCACACATTTTGGATGCATTATAAGATGAAACCATATTCTCAATCCCAACATACCATGCACATCCCGATATATTCAACAAATTTTAATTTAACAAATATAACGATCACCCTTAACATAGTTATTATAACCAAAAATTGATATCAACTGGACTTTCACATTTTGGGACCTCTCTAGATGAATTTCATTCCTTACTGACCTCTATTCATCATCAATTGAATCCTGGATTGATAGCTGCTTCACTCCCAGTAGGTGGATTTTATCAATTTCTTCCCTCATTCTTCCCTTGTTCCATTTATTATCCTTCAACAATGTAATACACTATATTTTGGAATTAACTATATCTTTCGGGAATGATCTAAATCTACGATTATAGATATATATATATATATATATATAAAGAAACATGATTTTATTTAATCATGATTTTGGATATTGAGATATTGATATAGATCTATTTCATTGTGATGCTCAATTATCATGGATTCCCATTGGGTAATTAATCATCAAAAAATTAGGTAGGTGGTATTAAATTAAATTCACATAGTCTTCATATTTATACATGTATTCATGCTTTAGGATTTAGGTAAATCGTTAGAATTTGAATCCAAAAATTGATATATTTAGTGGGACCAATTCATTAACTGGATTAATTATTGAATTATATGATTAATTAGAGAGTTAATAATGAGATTAAGGGGATTCCCATTTAGTTAATTTTTTGATGAGTTAATCATGATATTTATGTTTGATCCAATTAGAAAATAAATTAAATTATTAATTATGATATATTAGTATTTTCATCATATATAGTAGAAATTTCATTACTTTTATTTTTGTTGAAATATATGAATAATTACAGAGTTGACTATGAGACTAATGGGATGACAATTTAAATAAATAACTGGGGAATTAATTATATGGTTTTGAAGCTACCAAATTAAATAATTTACTACTATATTAATTATGATATATAGTGATTTTTGATTTAGACAATTAATCTATTGATTGTTTACTATATAATGAGATAATTGGTTTGAGATTAATAATTGATGAATTGAATATCAGAAATCAAGATATATGATTTGAAATAATTAATGGTATATTGATTATGAGTTATTTATGTCATTATTTGAGGTCATTAATTGTATATTAATAATTAGATATTTAATATTCATGTTTGGTCTATTAATTGGTGAATTAATTAATAGAGTTGATGATTTGATTTGTTGGTGAATTAATTAAGGGTAATTAAATGATAAAATAGTTTTATAATTATTATAGAGTTAAATATTACTAATTATTCTTGAATTGATTAATGTTATCATGTTTTATTATATTATTATTGAATAAACTAATTGCACAGACGAGTTTAACTAATTATAGAATTAGTAATGGATTAATGTGTATAATTTAATTTGGAATTAATTATATTATTATGAATGGTAACTTGGTAATAATTTTTTTAATTTCATAATGGGAACATTGAAAATCTAATGTGTGTTTATCAATGGTATAATGGTCATTAAACTAGAATTAATGAATGCGAACATGATCCTTATAATGTGTTACATATGAATGGTAACCTGGGAATTGAAATTTGAATTAAATAATTGGAATATGGACATAATAAATTGTAAATTAATGAATACTGATATTGGAATTCTGAGACATGATATCCCTCAGACATATCTTGGTCTCTAGTTTATGTTGAATTCGGTATTTTAGTAGAGATGTCAAGGGGAACCCAAGGAGTTAATGTTGTTAAATTAAGAATATTTTATAATTTGATAAAATTATACTTATTCATTATACATATATATTTATATAACTGAATACATATTTATTTACTATATTGGTTTTCAACAGTGATGGAGGTGGAATAATGATTTATACTCACACAATATTCAGGTTTTCTGATGAATTCCAGAATTGACATTATTTATGCTTGAAAGTCATATGGAAAATGTCCTATGTTAGGTAGATGATTTGGGGATGGTGATTTTATGTGAGAACAAGACATGGTTTGGGACCAACATGAGTTTCATTCGAGTCTTTACTTTCAATTTTCATTTAAGATACATGACACTTATAATAGCATGTCATGATTTCGGCTTTATTTTTATAACATATTTCATTCATTAATTATCTTCAGATATATGTATTATTTATGGTTATATATTATAACTCTATTGATAATTTATTTCAACAGGTTTATTACTCCAATAAAATTGGTTATAGTCTCCCCATGATTTCCGTAACAGACCCTTGATTTTAGTCAGAATAGCCTATTATGTAGGAAGGTCTTATTGAGGTTGTGGGCCTTACTGAATCGACACATCAGTTTGTATCACCTGGGTGAAGACATATAAAACTGGTATTAAAGAATTTTTATTTTCTTTTTCATTTGACATATTGTTAGGGGAATGATGGATTGGAGACTAGTAAGCATTAGAAAATTGTACCGAGGCCATGCATGGAGTTCCCATCCAATGTACATGGTAAAATCCATGTACCGAGGGTGTGGTTATTGTTATTGTTGTTCAAAATTATTTTTTAACATTATTTCAACTTGTGGGACACACTTGGTATGTAATACAATTACTATTTCTGAAAATTGTTGAATATAAACTGACGGCCTAATGTGGCCTATGAGTCTAGTTTGAATGCATCACATTAGTCACTCAGTATTATATTATGACATGCATCATTATATGCATTATTGGGAAAAAAGGTTTTTGGTAAATCATTGATTATATATTTTTCCCCTTTTTTGATTTTAAATTTAAAATTACTCATAATATGAACATTGAAATGATAGATGGTGAAAAAATGTGAGTAATTATGTCTGAAAAATACATGCATGAGCAATAGTAATTCACATAGACTACCATGACATAAGAGTAGGATTATTGAGGGTAGTTTTAGTTCATCAGTTTTGACCTCATGGGAAGACAAGGGGAAAATTCATAGTGTGACTTGTAGAGACATTTCATAGTACAAAATGGTAACTGATGTTTCGCTATGTGTTCTAATATATGTGTTTATAGTTATATATATATTCCCCTATGATGATGAATGATGAGATAACGATAGGGTGAGATGTCTGGGTTTGATTTTCCAATAGTCAAACCTAATGCACCCACAATGTTGGGTGAGGTATTAAGGAATTTTTCCTGAGAGAACATCGCTCGCTTCATGAAATTATAGAAAAGGGTCCAAAGGAGTTCTAAGAAGATTATGTATGAATGATTTGATAGCATTATATGCTACACCCTATGACTTTAACAAGGGAGGGTGTACCTGAGAGAGTTGTGTAGTGGTTTGGGTTATTCAAGATGATACATGGATATTTGTAGACTTTTGTTAAGAGGAGTGTAATACTTGATGTATATATGATATGATTATTATTGAAGAATTGGTGGGAATATTAGGCTCAAACTAGAAATAATGATTTTATTATATGGAAGAACGTCATAGAGAGGTTCTTAGAGAACTTCTACGAAAGGATGCTGAGACAAGAAAAAGAAGTGGAGTGCATGTTGAAAACTCATGGGAGCATGTCTATGATAGACTATGACAAATTCAATACAGATCTATTACTCTTTTCTCCAAATTTTCAAGGTAATGAGAATGATATATTGAGATTTATTCAGGACAAACTTCATTGTGTGATTAATTCCAATGTAGATATCTTTCGAATAAATATGTTTTCTGAACTAGTGTATCAGGATCTCATACATATGTGGAAACTGAAGAAGGATTCTAGTGATGGATATGTATTTTCTACATGATTATCAGTAGTCATGACTTCCATGTTAATGAAGCACTGGTATGGTATCTTTATATATTGGAGTGGAGAATAGAGTGGTCAAGGTGAAATTATAGTTACACATGACCTGTATCTAGTGATTTTCACCAGTTAATTAGGTAAGTACGCTATTTTCAACATTGTCCCCCGACCACTATTAGAGTGAAAATATTTCTAAATGATGGGATATCAATAGAAATTATACGATAAACTCTAAAATACATTCAATGATAGTGGATGTAGATATCACCAGGGTGAAGGAAGGGGATAATCTAAATCATATCATCCAGGTGACTAGAGCTCTACTGGTTGTGGGGGTAGATCAAGTGGAAATAGTTAATATGGGGATGGGAACCCATATCAGTAGAGTGGTGAAAATCTAGGGATTCATAAAACATCACATAGAATATGGGAATCACAACTACATGTAGTGCACCATACACTTGAGGATATAATGGATCAAACATCGATAGTGAGTGGTATTATTCTTGTTGTTTATAGATTATATGGTTCGTTATTTGATAATATTGCTTCACATTCCATTATATTTGAAAAGCATATTTATGGTTTGATCCTGGAGTTGGAATTTTTTAGTGGGGTAATGATGATAGATACATAGTTGGGAGTGTAATCTAGAGATAATCATTTGGGTAGAGTATGTATCTCTTGAGATATTGTTGTATCATTTTCTCTATGAAATTTATAGTCTGGATATATTTGTCTTAGACATAATTATTGTTATATTCACACTTGGTGATAGAAACTATAGTTTCATTTCATGATTCCAGATTCACTTCAAACTTTTAGAAGGATATGATGACGGAGATTGGTAAACATGTATTATTGAGTATGACATGTCACCCATAGAACAATCTGCAGTCAGAGCATACTATATTGTCACATAAAGATATGATAGGGGTATGTGTGGATGATTATGGTGGGTCATGAGGGAATCACTTATCTTTAGTGGGATTTTATAATAATAATAGAAATTAGGAAACAAAAAAATGGAACCATGTGATGATCATTTTTATAGGCTAGGAAGATAACCACTATGATGGATATAGGTCGGTGAATTAAAATTGTTTGGATTGAGTCTCGTATTAGAGATATCGTAACAACTACAACAAAATCATTAGTGTATAGATATGTCTCAAGGTAGAAATAATTCAAATGATGATAGATATTTATGAACCATAGAGTTTATAGAGGGTTATCGTGTATTCCCATACATGTCACCTAGACAGGGTCATTAATAGAATACATTGAAATGGAAATTTGTAACCAATATTTTTCAGTCTTTTTGATGTTATAGAGATATTCTAGTTAGTGTAATACCAATTTTGTCTCCCAAAAAATAATATGATATTCATGATGATTTCTATGTATCACATCTTTGACAATATCACCCCAACAATTCACATATGATTGATGTGGAATATGTTTATATTTGGGTAGATGTGTACTTTGAGGTGAATCAGATACATGTGTTGGATAATAGTGAGAAATTGTTCTGGGGAATGATTGTATTGATAGTTTGTGTATTGTGGCCACATGGTAACTTTTAGGGGGAGATGTGGGAAAGGAATGACGATAAATAGGCTCAATGCCTTGATATTTTTTACATAGAATCATAATGAATATTTGAAGTGCATCTTGTGGATGATAAGTTATAATGTGGGGAGGTTATAGGATCTAACAATTTTAGTAGACGACTCAAACATGATTACAAATATTCTAACCTTGTATTATGTACATTTGAATATGGTTTCATTTGTGGAGTTCTTGGTGATATTTCGGAAAATCTGGAGGACATGGGAGTCTTCATTGTTGGCGCATGGTTTTACCAATCCATGTACCACTCTTAGAAGTAGCTATGTTCCCCATTTATATCTAGTTCAATGTTAGGGAAAACTTTTAGGGAAAACATTGTTCGCAGCCCAACTAGCTGTGCATATCCGAAAACATTCAAATGATATTAATTTTAAAATCTAACCAAACCCCCATAAATCAAATATTTTGATTCAAATATGACCCTAGGAGTACATTCATGTATTAAGAACTCTTCAGATGAATTAATGTCCATCATAGCCTCAATTCATTTATAATAGAATCACATATTGAAGGATGCTACTCTCCTAGTATGTGGATTCTACTCACATTATTCTCTCATTATTTCCTCGTTCCTTTTGATTTATATCAGTGATGTAATCTAGATCTATATATTTTGTGTCACATATAGATATATGGATCTTGATCTAGATCTGGATTTAAAATATCATTATTTTTTATAATAATGCAGGGATTTTAGATATAGATCTAGATATATGTTGTTGTGGCACTAATTGTTTTTGGGATTAATAATAGGCCATTATTATATTATGAATTGAGGTAGGTAAAATTATATTAAATTCCCATAGTTTTTATTTTAATACATATATTCATGTTTTTTGGATTTCTATCATTCTTTTTAAATTTGAATTTCTCAATTGATTTTGTTAATGTGGGTAATTAATTTATTAGATTATTTATTGAAATATATGATTAATTGGGTAGTTAATAATGAGAATAATTGGATTCCCATTTAGATTAATAATTTTGGTGTTAATATAGAGATTTAAGGCATATAAAATTACATAATTAATTGATTGATTGATTATTAGATTAAGGTGATTTTGGTTTATGAAATATTGAGTTGATTAATTGTATTATTATTGAAATATATGACTAATTAGGGAGTCAATTATGATACATAAGGGTAATAATATGGAATATTAATTATATAATTAATTAAGAGCTTTTGGTGCATACTATTTTGGTGATTAATTGGTAAATCAATTATGAGCTTTAGAGATTTGTGATTGAAGTTATTAATCAAGTGATTAATTTTGAGATATCTAAATAATTGGTTTTGGATAATTATTCAATTTATTAATATCAAGATATCAATATATTTGATGTGAAATTATTTAGCTTTGATTCATTATGAGATATTGGTGTCATGTGTTGACATAATTAACTGAATATTAATTATTTTATATTAATGTTGTTAGTATGTTCAGTTCATTGATTAATTAGTTAATATTGTTGACGATGTAATTTATTGGTTAATTAAATAAGTCTTATCATCTTATAAAAAAAATATGAATTAGTAATCAGATATATATTATTAATGAATTACTTAATTAACTAATTTTATAACATATTATTTGATAACTGGTGAATTAACTAATAAGATTTTTTTTGTTTTTAACTAATTTTCAAATAATAAATGGAATAATGTGGATAATTAAATATTTAAAAAATTACATTCTTTTGAATGGTTGTCAAGACCCATCCTTGGGTCCCGTGCCGTGACTACCCCAAGCCCATCTTCCATAGGCCAGGGGCTGGGGAGTAGCACCAAAGGTGTAAATCCCAATAAAAGGGAAGGTGTTTCCTTTAGAATAGTAAACAAACACAATAGAGTACGCAAGTTGAAGAAGTACAAAGTAATACTGAATACAAGGTAAGTGTAGAAAGGTAAATGAGCTAGAATACAAACCCAACTGAAAAGAACAATACAACTGAAAGTCTATTACTACAGTAGAAAAGTAAAACAGTAACCACTAAGTCATCCTTCGGGAATCCCACCTGAAGGGTGGGTACATATGGTCTTCTCATTACCTCGGTTCCGTCTGTCCGCTCCGTGTATGTCCCGCCAAGTGGTCCACCTCCAGGTACTGTCCAGCTCTACAAGTCTCTACTGTGATCAGTGTTGTCTGCATCCAAGACAATGTAGTGAGGGAAGAGCCCATGCGGGGGTGAGTATAACAATACTCAGTAGGGACCCCGTGACCACAGAAGGTCTCGTAGAATCCACAAAGGATAAACCACAAATAAAAGATTCAAATACAAAGCGGAAACCAACTCTACTTAGGTATATTCCCATACAAATACGTAAGTCATAAATTCCAGTTCGGCTCCAACTCTAGAGCCCAAGAACATCCCAATCCACATAGGAATGAAGTCAATCACACCGAAGATAATGATTGAAATTTAAATCTCAGCTCACACAGGTATATAATTTTTGTAAGATGATAGATATGATCAGATTTAGTCATTGATTCATCTAAGCTGGCAGACCCACGTAGGATACTACTCTTGCTAAGCAGTCAGACCCATGTAGGAAACTAGAAAAGCTACTCAGTCGGACCCACATATGATACTAGTACAGAAGTCGAAATGTTGGACCCACATAGGATACAAGTACAGTATTCATCGTTGTTGAACACATGGAGGATTCCATAAAGTTAGTCATCGTCGCCGAACCCACGGAGGATTACAGTACGGTATTCTTCGTCACCAAACCCACGGAGGATTCCAGTACGGTAGTTGTTGCAGTCGCAACCAGCTCTAGGGTTCCCACACACAACACGCTCAATTCTGGGAGGGTTCACTCCTTGAGCCAAAGGGTCGATACCTCAACTGTCAGAAAGTACATGGTTTATGTATCCCAATGTTCCTTCTCGTCAATAGGAAACTGACGCAATAGAAGACACATCAATCGGACGCCCTGACTGAATAATGTTGGCTTCTCTGTTCCAGGGGACCGGTAGGAAATATGCCCACTCAAAACCCGGCCGTTTTCCCAAGTCGTCCAAAACTAACATAGACCATCAAAAAAGGACCACCTCGTCGTAAGAATCCCAATTCCGCAGACGGTGCGTCGATAGGATGCGCGGTCTTAATGATATTAACCTTTATGTGGATACGGGACCGGCCTGTTAAGCCCAGTGGGCCGACGGGTTGGGTCAACCCGGTTCTGGGGGGTCTAACCCGGCAGAGGGTCCGACCGGCCTGGTGAATCACGCGGCCTGGCCAGTGGGGTGCGGCCCGACCCGAGGGGTGCGGCCGGCCCGAGGGGGTGCTGTCCGGCCCGGCACGGTGCATCCCGGTGCTGCATGACGCGACTCGGTGTGGCGCGGCCCATCTCGGAGGGTCGAGCGGTCCAAGGGGGGGCGTGGCCCGCTGCTTTCCCAAACCGGTGACGTCTCTCTCCCAACCGACCAACCGATGTCGGCCGGCCATCCTGGCACAAGCGGCTGTCTCGGGCGGGCCGTTGTCCGTCTGCGCGGCACCTTCCGGTGCCGTGGAATCTTCACCCGACCGGCCGATGAGCCGGTCGGTTCACTGCTGAAGCAGCCCTTGGATTGAGGGTTGTGGTCCTCCGCAGCGTGGCACCCCTTGTGGAACCGCGGTCTTCCTTCGGCCTGACCAGCTTCAGCCCTCCGGTTCTCCTTAGGCCGAGTAGCCCGCGATTGTAGGTCGTAGTTCTTCCGCACGCGGACAGCGCACAGCCGCCGCTTCATCAGTTGCCGCCTCTTCTAACGTGCCTTAATCACAAACAAAGAGACTACAAAGGGTCGTCGAGCCATGTGAATTCGGCCCACACCCTCGGCGTTAAGTGATACCAATTGGCCAAAGTCAAACCTTGTTTCTCAATAATGAACAATAACAATTTTAATCAATTAAAAATTGAACATAATTCCCCTACCTCGAAAAGGTGTCGCACATCATCGAGCCGCGGAAGATGAACGTCGCTATAGTTGGGCATCGTGGAAGAACGGTGTTAATTCCATTGCCGTCAAAGTGTACCTGAAGATGTACCCCACATAAAACTTTGCATTCTTTGTATCATAAAGTGTTCTACGTTGATGATGAATGTTGTTCTTCATTAGAGGCGTTCTTCATCAGAGGAGAGGAACACTTTTCTCAAAAACTCTCCCAAAAACCTCTCAACACAACAACTGCCCAAAATAAAATAATTTCTAAGGCTATTATTTTATTAATACAAGTAATTCATAATTCAAACCACACTAATTAATTAATTAAGTGAATCAACTAATTAATTTACCATGGGTTGGAAATATTAATTAGATAGAGAAGTAGGTGAAGGGTTATTTTAAAATTCAAAAGTGGGGGGTTGTTAAATTAAATGAACAGGAGTTAATGGGGAGGTTTAAGGGAAGATGATGTTATTAGGCCTGTGTGGGACCCACCTCACAAATATCCTCTCATGAGAGGTTATGTGGGTTTGGGCCCCACATCTAACTCCCCTTGGGAGGAAATAACCTACGTCCCTAAATAATATTTGTGTACAACAAATTTTATTTATTTTATTATAAATCCCCAAATATTAACTCTCAACACGCATAAAACAAAACTGCGGTAATGGTCCCCTTAGGTGAACACTAGGCACTGTGAGTTCATAGTTGTCCTCGGATTTCAATTCCGAGCACTGGTTTAAAAGATAAAAAACCCGCACATAAGTTTAATGAATGTATCCGAATAAAAACTTCATAAATTCATTCTGGGAACACCGGGCCTCAAAATCAAGTGCTGTTAGAAACCACAGACTCATAATATTCCAAAGTATTTATGAAAAAAACTCTCTTGAAATTTTAAGGAATTTTCATTACTACCACCTAAGGGCTTTACGTCCTCGCAAAGCTACAACTCACACTAGGAAATCAAATGGTGGTACTGAGCTTACATCTGATCCTCCTCCTCCCAAGTTCTCTCTTGGAGGTTCTCGTGATGCCAACAAATGAGCACCAATGGTATCGACCGTCCATGTAGGACCCGCTCTTATCAATCCATGATCTCCACCGGGACCTCCGCAAATGTTGCTCCGTCATCGTTGTCCATCTCCCCGTGATCGATGATGTGGCTCAGATCATTCACGTATCTCCTCAGCTGAGATATGTGAAAGAATTCATGCACCCAGTGTAAATGATGTGGATGGGCCAGGTGGTAAGCCATCTCGTGTACTCTGCTATGAACCTGGAAATGTTCAATGTAGCGCAGAGATAACATGTCGCCTCGGCCAAATCTCTATAGACATTGTCAAGGTGAGACCCAAAAGAAGACATGGTCTCCATCCTGAAACTCCAGCAGTCTCCATCTCCTATCAGAATATGAATTTTATCTGCTCTATGTGGTCTTCATCCGCTCCTGGTTGATCTGCACCTTCTCCGTCATAGCCTGAAACTTCTCTGGTCCTACAAGTGCTTACTCCCCAGGGTCAGTCTAGCACAAATTTGATCTGTAAGGTCGGTCGTATAGTGCCTCAAATAGTGTCATCATGATGGTGGAGTGGTAGTTTATTTTGTACGAAAACTCCACCAAGGGTAGGATAACCTCCCACCTACAACCAAAGTAAAGGACACATGCACAGAGCATTTCCTTGAGAGTCTGAATGGTCCTCTCTGTCTGGTCCTCCATTTGAGGATGGAAGGCGGTGCTCAGACGTAGCTGCATCCCAAAGGCCTCTTGTAGCCCCTTCCAAATCTGGTATGTGAATCAAGCATCACAATCGGAAATGAAAGTTGATGGAACACATTGAGGCCGTACGATCTCCTGAATGTAGAGTCGCCCCAAGCGCACTACTGAGCTCTTCTCTCAGATCTGTAGGAAGTGGGCCGACATTGTGAGTTGGTCTATGATATCCCAGATAGAGCCGCTTCTTCTAGATGTACGTGGAAGCCTCTTCACGAAATCCATGTATATCTCATACCACTTCAACTCCGGGACCTCTAAGGGTTGTACCAAGCCGGCTAGTACCTAGTGGTCTGCCTTCACTTCCTAAAAAGCGAGTGATCATGAACGAACTCTACTATAGCCTTCTTCATACTCGGAAACCATTACTGAAGTCTGAGGTCCCGGTACATCTTCACATCTCCTAGATGTACCTCTTGAGGGGAAGTTTGATACTCCCTCAGCACTTCCTCCTACAGTGCAACAGGTACCATGGTACATCCCCTGAAGAGTATATCGTGCTCTCCTCATTTAGAAAATCCATCAGGCGCCTGCCTTGCAGATATATGAGGATGTCGTGTCTCACAGTCAATGTCCCCACACTATTCCTCTCTGACTCACTGACGGAGTAGAGGAGTGACTGTGAGTGACTAAAGAAAGGATGCTCCATCAATATCCACAAAGGATATATACAATGTGGCTAGCTGATATGTCGCCTCTCCTAGTAGTTGAATGCCTACTCTCTTTTTGAGAGAATCTACTACAATGTTCCCCTTCCCAAGAGTATAGAATATCTCAAAGTCATTGTCCTAGATGAACTATATCCATCACCATTGTCTCAGGTTCAGGTCCTTCTACAAAAAGATGTACCTGAGACTCTGGTGGTCATAGTAGAATATAAAGTGCTCTCCCATCAGATAGTGCTGCCACATAGACAAGGTGAAGACCACTTCTTCTAACTCTAGGTCATGGGTATCATAGTTCTTTTTTTGATATCTCAACTGCCGTGAACCATAAGCGATCACTGCTCGCTCCTACATCCGGACACACCCGAGTTCAATCCCTGGTACGCCGCAGTATGCTATGTACCCAACTACCTCCTCCAGTAGCCTCAAGATAGGCGCACTATTAAACCTTTGTCTCATCTTCTGAAAGCTCTACTGACATCTATCTGACCATATGATCGGTTTCCCCTTCTTCTTCAAGGCTCAAAGTGGTCCTTCAACTCTGGAGAAGTCTGTCACAAATCTCCGATAGTACCAAGCCAGAACTAGGAAACTCCACACCTCCATCATTCTCCTGGGTGGCTCCCAATCAAGAAATGCCTCTATCTTCACTAGATCCACTACTAATCCCACCTCTGAGATGAAGTTTCCCATGAAATGTAACTCTCATATCCAGAACTGACACTTAGAAAGCTTATCATAAAGCTGGTTCTCTCAGAGTGTGTCCAGTACAACCTGCACGTAGTTGGCGTGCTCCTTCTCAGTAGTCGAGTAAATAGATATGTTTTCAATGACGAATACAACAAAACAATTGAGGAAAAAATGGAAGATCCTGTTCATGAGACTCATGAACACTATGGTGCGTTGGTTATGCCGAATGGCATAAACAATACCTCATAGTGGCCATATCGACACCTGAAGGTCGTCTTCTACACATCCTCATCTCGAACTCTGAGCTGATGATAGGCTGACCTGAGGTCTATCTTCAAGAACCATCATGATCCCTTGATTTGATCAAAGAGGTCTTCAATCCTCGGGCGTGGGTACTTTTTTTCACAGTCACCTGATTCAGGAGATGGTAGTTGACACACAGTCACAAGCTCCTCTCTGCCTTCTTGGCAAACAAAATCAGAGAATCCCAGGGTCAAACACTGGGTCAGATGAATCCCTTTCCCTGTAAGTCATTCAACTGTACCCGAATCTCACGAAGCTCGGCGGGATCCATCTGATATGCTGGAGTAGATATAGTTGTTGTCCCGGGCTATAGTTCAATGTAGAATTATACCACTCTATGAGGAGGTAGTCCTAAAATGTCATCAAGAAAAAGGTCCACATAATAATCCACCACAACAGGATAATCCGAAATCTGCACATCAACTGCTCCAAGGATGAGAATAGCCAACTGATGTGTGATCGGCTTCCCTCTCCTCTGCGTAAGTCCATACTGCGCTGCAAAGGCTCTATTCTCACTGGTGAAGGTGAACTTTCTCCCATCCGTGCAGATACACCGCACCTTACACCAAATATAGTAGATTTGAGCATGAATTGTAGATAATCTGTCCATCTCAAAGATGACGTCGTAAGACCTCGACGCTACTAGAAGAAGATCACAGTTGAAGATCTCACCTCCTAGAGTAAGATCACACTGTCGGAACCTTTACTTAATCGTCGAGTCTTCACCCGTAGGAGTCTCTAGCCGTAAGGATAAATCCAACAGATATGTCGGAATCTCCGATATTCGAACACAGGCACCGACAATAAAATAATGACTCACACTGGTGTCTATATGTATTACATCAAGGGTGGAGTAGACACAGATAGTACCTAGAATCATCTTTGGTGCACCGTGGTCGTATGTCTCCACTACCTAGAGCTGAGCCTACCTCAGTCAGCCAGCTCCATGTGGTCGGGGTGGACCTCTTGGGGGTGGTGGTCGTGGATCCTCAAAATGTCATCCACCACCCGCTGCTCGACCAACTCCTCTGCTTCTTCTGACTGCTCCCTGTAGAAAGCCACGGTCGAACCTCTACCTCTGCCTGGGAGTTCCCTCCACTTTCTGTTGCTCATCTGGATGACAGATCGGGCAGTCTCGAGACATGTGACCCTGCCCGCTACATGCATAGCACTGCCTGCTTCTCGTATAACTATCTTTGTTTAGGGTGCCTCACACAACCGAACCTATATCCTAAGGTCGTTCTCCAGATGGCCTGCTCAACATAGACCTCTACGACATCTGTCTACTGCCAGCTACATAAGACTCCACAACGTGTCGCCCTGCGGTGGGTCTCGCTGCTGGTGTCGGCTCAGCGAGAAAGTTATCCATAAGAAGGGCTCGCTCTAGCACTCTCGAATACGACAGAATGCTGAGGGAGATCATTAAATACCTGATCTCGTGCTTCAGTCCCTAATCAATGGTATGGCCCCATAAGAATGGGACTTGCACCATGTCCATGGAGTTGCGCGGCAGATCAGTAAACCTCGCTAAGTACTGAGCTACTGTCATGCTGCCCTGCCAAAGATGAAGTAACTCCTGTATCCGCACCGCACGAAGGGTGGCGGGAAGAAGCTCTGAGCAGAAGAGTCGCTCGAAGTCTGCCGAAGGTAGAGATTCTACTTCATTCTCCTGGAGCATCAAGCTCCACCATCTACCTACTTATGTTTTCAGAAAACTCGGTAAGGATCTCCATAAGGTCGGCTAGTCTCCCTACCAATATTAAGACTCTGAAGACACTATCCATCCAATCCTCGGATACCTGAGGGTATGTATCTCCATAGAACCTGGGAAGAATCTATCATTGAAACTCGTATAACACACTCAGGCAGTCTACACTCTCTATAGCTTGGGCTGGTAGTATCGGTGCCTCCACAGGTAGTGGTACCGCTGGTGCCTCTGGTGTGATGGGGCCCTGCACTGAGGCCTCATCATTCGGTGGGCTGCCATATCGTATGCGACTTAAAACCCTAGCTAGCTGCCTTTGTGGGGCCATCCTAAAAAGGAACAGATGTTCCACGATAAAAATATTATACCTGGTGAGCTGACAGAAAGTAGTCACAAATAAATCTTCTAAAACACACATGCAATCAATGTTTTCATGCACTGAGTCAGAAATCAAGGGTTAGGGTCTTGGGGTATGGATATGTCAGTTATCGCACCAACAATGGACTCCATGTATGGAACACCGCACTCAATACTCTTAAAACTATTGCTTCACAGAATGTAATGATCAGAGTCTTGAGTCTTGTGGTAGAACTGACTCATCTAATAACATTTATTCATGACATGTTCTCAGGGCCCAGGTCGTGACTACCCCAAGCTCGCCTTACATAGGCCAGGGGCTGCCGACTAGCACCAAAGGTGTAAATCCCAATAAAAGGGATGGCATTTCCATTATAATAGCAAACAAACACAACAGAATACGCAAGATGAAGAAGAAAAAAGTAATACTGAATTCAAGGTATGTGCTAAAAGGTAAATGGACCAGAATACAAACCCAACTCAGAGGGACAATACAACTAAAACTCTAGTACAATAGCAGAAAAGTAAAACAGAAACCACTAAGTCATCCTCCGGGAATCCCACTAAAAGGGAGGGTATAGATGGTCTCCTCGATATCTCGTGTTCGTCCGTCCGCTCTATGTATGTCCTGCTTAGTGGTCCACTTCCGGGTACCCTCCAACTCCACATGTTGCTACAACGATCTATGTTGTCTTTCGTCTGCATCCAACAGAACATAGTGTGAGCATAGCCCATACAATGGTGAGTATAACAATCCTTAGTAGAGACCCAGAGACCCCCTACGGTCTCCCAAAATCCACGAAGGATAAACCACAAAGAAAATATAGAAACATGAAGTATCAACCAACTCTAATTAGGTATATTCCCATACATATATCTAATTCATCAATTGTAGTTCAGATCTAACTCTCGAGCCAAAGCACATCCCGGTCCACACAGGAAAGAAGTCAATCACACTGACGGTAATGATTGAAAGTAAAGACTCAGCTCACACAGGTATATAATGTTCGTAATATGATAGAGATGATCAGATGTAGTCACTAATTCATCTAAGCTAGAATAACCATGTAGGATACTATTCCAGCTATGCTGTCACAGCAACGTCGAATGATATACCAGCTACTCTGTTGGACCCACGTAGGATACTACTACAAAAGTCGAACTGTCAGACCCACGTTGGATACCAGTACAGTAGTCATCGTCGTCGATCCCATGGAGGATTCTAGTATGGTAGTTGTCTTCTCCAAACCCACGGAGGATTCCATAATGGTTATCTTCATCCCCAAACCCATGGATGATTCAATTACGGTTGTCGTTGCAGATGCAGCCGGGTCTATAGTCCCCGCACACAACATGCTCGATTCCGAGAGGGTCCGCTCCTCGAGCCAAGAGGTTGATACATCAAAAATCACGAAGTCCAGATTTGATATATACCAAAGATCCATCACATCAAAAGGAACCCGACGCGACAGACATCGCGTCAATCGGATGCCTGGTCTGAAAGATATTTGCTTTTCCATTCTAGGTACCTCGTTGGAAATATGCTCGCTCCAATCCCGGCTATTTTCCAACATTGTTCAAAACTAACTTAGAGCATCGCAAAAATACTGCAATGTTTCAAGGATCCCAGTTCCGCAGATGGCGCATCAATCGAATGCGTGGTCTTAATGATATTCACCTTTATGTGGAAACAGGCCTGGCCCATTAAGCCCAGTGGGCCGATGGGTCGGGTGAACCCGGTTTTGGTGGGGCCGACCCGACCGAGGGTCAGACCGACCCCGGTGAATCACGTGGCCCGACACGAGGAGGTGCGGCCCAAACCAATGGGGAGTGGCCTGGCCCGGCACAGCGCGGCCCAGCCAGGCATGGAGCTGCTCAGCCCAGTAGTGTGCGGCTCGGCCCGGAGGGCCGAGCGGTCCGGGGGGGCCCTGCTTTCCTGAAGCAGCCTTCCTCGTGAAGCATCATACTCATGAGAGCTGCGGCCCGAATGTGTATCACCTTCAGGTACCGTGGAATCTTCACCCGTCCGGCCGACGAGCCCGCCGGTTCGCCGTTAAAGCGGCCCGCTGAGTGCGGGCTGCAGTCCTCTGCAGCGCGGTGCCCCTTGTGGCACCACGTTCTTCCTTCGGCCCGACCAGCTTCAGCTGGCTAGTTCTCCTTTAGCTAAGCGGCCCAGTGTTGTGGGCCATGGTTCTTCTGCAAGCGGCTGGCACACGACCACCACTTCTTCTGTTGCCACCTCTTCCAACACGCCTCACTCACAAACAAAGAGACTATAGAGGGTCATCGGGGCGTGCATGTTCGTCTCGCGCCCTCCACGTTAGTTGGTAGCAATTGGCAAAAGTCAAACCATGTTTTTCAAAAATGAACAAGAAAAAATTTAATCAATTAAAAATTGAACATAATTTTCCTACCTTGAAATGACGTCGCATGTCGTCGATCCGCAGAAGAAGAACTTCACAGTAGTTGGGTGTCGCAGAAGAATGATGTTGATTCTGTTGACGTCGGAGTGCACCCGAAGAAGGAGTGTCGTTGGAGACTTCGCGTTCTTCGAATCGTAGAGCATTCTTCATCGAGGAATAATGTCTTTCATCGTCGGAGGTGTTCTTCATCAGAGGAGAGGAGCACTTTTCTCAAGAACTCTCCCAAAAATCACTCAACACAACAAGTTCCCAAAATAAAATAATAGTTAAGGCTGTTATTTTATTAACACATGTAATTCAAAATCCAAACCACTATAATAAATTAATTACGTGAATCACCTAATTAACTTACCATGGGTTGGAAAAATTAATTAGAGAGATAATAACGTGAAGGGTATTTTAAAATTCAAAAGTGAGGGTTTGTCCAATTAAATGAAGAGGAATTAGTGGGGAGGTTTAAGGGGAGGTTAAGGGATTAGGTTCATGTGAGCACCACCTCAAATGTATCCTCTCATTAGAGGTTATGTGGGTGTGGGCCCCACCTCTAACTCCCCTTGGGATGAAATAACCAACCTCCCTAAATAAAATTTTTATACATTAAATTTTATTTATTTTATTCTAAATCCCCTTATATTAACTCTCAACCCACATAAAATGAAACTACAGTAAAGGTCCCCTTAGAAAAACAACGGCGATGTGAGTTAATAGGTGCCCTTTGATTTCGATTCCGAGGACTTGTTAAAAATATAGAAAAACCTGCACGTACGTTTACTGAACGTACCTGAAAAAAACACCAGAAATTGATTTCGGGCACACCGAGCCTCGGAATAAAGTGTCGTCAGAAACAGCATACTCGTAAAATTCAAAAATATTTAAGAAAAAATTTTCCTTGAAATTTCCAAGTCTTTAAAATGGTAATATGGAAATCCAAGTGTGATTTACTGAATGGGAACATAGTCACTCAGATTTGAGAATATGAATGGTTATATGGCCATTCAGGTCTGAATTTATGAATGGGAACATAATCATTATAATGTGTTACGTATGAATTGTAAAATGGTAATTCAATAAAGAATTATAGAATGTGAACATAGTAATTCTATGTTTTAAATCAAATAATTTTAATAATAGAATTATGTGACATGATATCCCTAAAAAATAATTTATTCATCTACATGAGCTAAAGTATGTAATGAGGAATGACTATCATTGGGAAACTAAAAATTTTATATAGATGAATCAAGAATATTTAATAATATTATAACTATTTATTTTTTTAGTTAAATTATTTATTTATACAAAATCCAACACATTTATTGAAAAATATTTTCAATAAAAACTATTGGTGGTGTCCTACTAACTTGTACTCACACCCTACTTAGGTTGTGAAATTAGTACACAAATAGACTTTATAGACTCAATTAATGTTAAGAGAAAGATCCTTATGTTAGATCACTGATTTGAAGATGGTTCATGGATGGGGGAACTAGACATGGTTTGATACACATGTGGGATTTTTTTGTTTCATTATTTTTAGTTTTAACTATAGACACTTGACACATTAATTAACATGGATTGTTTTTCTTTATTTTGATATCATATATCCTATATTGAGTTTTTATGAATGTTGGTATTGTTTAGAGATATTTATGCTTACTATATTATTTTATTATTATTCTGATGTATTATTCTGATAAAAGAGGCTATAATGTTCATATTATTGACTTGTTATACCCTGAATTCTAGTTACCACCTTTGGCATAAAGGTTGGCATGATATAGGTTATGTGACTCACAAGCTTGGTGAACCGCTGCGTGGAACCAAGGAAAGGATTTTACATTAAAACCCCATGAAATAAACAGAAATAATTTATAGAAGATTAATGTGATAATAAAATAATATTAAAAAATATAAATTTAATGTGATTTATATCATGTAAGATCTCTTGAAAGATCATAATTGAGATGTAAAAAATATTAATTTAATTAAAATATATATATTATAAAAACCGTTAAAGACATGTTTTCATATGAATGTTCAAATATCATCTATATACATAGAATCATGATACAAAATATTAATGGGGTTTTAATTATACCATTCTAAATTAATCATAGTATTTATCAAGAACTATCTCTAAATGAGGGAAAATTTTAGACAAGAAACTCTTAAATTTTTCAATGATTTGTAAAATGTACTCTATTATCTGAGAAAAATTATAAGTTTCATAATATTCTATGTTAGGAAAATTTTCAAATAAATAACCATTATAAAATATAATATATTATAAATCTATAATTAAACATAAGTAAACTATTATTGTAATTTAATAATAGTTGTGTGTAATATTAATTGTATTGAACGATTTTTATAAAATCTATTTCATTAATAATTATTCAAAAAACAATAATAATTAATTGATCATTACTGTACTAGAAATTATTTTTAGTAATTAATTATTATGTTATAATTTCATTATGTTTGAGTTTTGGGTATGATCCTATAAGCTGAATATGGTGATGTGGATGTTTTTTTTATTGTGAGAAAATGAATGTTGTTTTCTTAAATAATGATTTAATATTTTACATAACAATTAGATAAAAATTAATAATTATTTACTTACATATATTATATATTTCATGTAGATTAATGCACAGAAACAACCATGATAAAAAAATTATGGAAAGTTCCAAGGAGGTGGATGTGCTTTACAAAACATTATCATAACATAATTAATAGATATTTAGGATGAAATTTCTTATTAGTACGATTCTACAATAGTAATAGTCATATTAATTAATATTTATTTCTTTTTAATGTCATAATTCCAAATATGAATAGAATGAATTTAACATATTACTTGTAATTTCATAGCGTAAATAATTTTTCTCTATAAGAATGTTATTTTGAAAAGTTTAATTTTATGAAATATTTTATATATCATATTTTTTTATGTTGTCTAATTTTTCATTCAAATACATTAATAATCTCTTATAAATCATAACTAATAATTAAACCAATTATATTAAAAATTCATGTAAGATGTTGCTGGAAACAGAAACATAGATGAATGATTCCATGGATGTTGTAGTCAATAGGTAACCTTAGAAAATGATTTCACATTCCATAGAAAAAGGAAAAGGAATAATATTTTTTACTAGTTAAAAGTATAAAATATTGTATTAACATAATACTCATATATTATAGTCACTATTAGGGATAACATATTCAGGTTATGAAAGAAATAAAAACATGAATTATAAAAGAAATAGAATGCAGAAGAAATGAATTATTTTTTGTTTTGTTATTCATAGTCATTTTAATAATGAATAATCTTTATACCATTATTATAGTAACAGAATAATATAATATATTTTCTTATTTTAAATTTTTTATGAATATATGTTTTTTATAGAATTTGTTAACCTAAATAATTATGACTTAGAGAGAAGTGGATAGAAAATTGTACATAAAATCTATGATTATCCCCTTGGAAAAGGGGATTAATCTTTTTAGGTGTTGCATTTTGGGAATACAAACACATCTCGAATGTGGTTAAAAAGTTGTCCCAGATGTGGTGGAATATTTTTGGCTATACTAACGTTTTTTAGGGGATGTGAATTAAGGAGTTCACCTTATGTAAATGAAATAGGATTTTATATTAATAAATATATAATACAATTTGATATTAGGTATTAAATATAAAAAAACGTGGCTCTAAAATAGGGATATAAAGGAGATGAGAAATAATACATTCTAGAAAAAATTCAATCAACCATTCAGACACATTTTATAATCATTTTTCAAATTAAAAACTATTATATGTTTTACATTAAATATTTTATCATCAACATTTAAAACTTGTTTTTAGAAAATGGAAACTATCATATATACCCGAATAAAAAATAAACATTATTAAATGATTTTTAATTACTAAATCTTAATTTCAAATCAATATTATTTTTATTCATTGTCTAAATTTGATAAGTGTTATTATTAAAATAGTTAATATATAATTTGTTAATAATGTTTAGAGAAAAACATAAAAAATATTATAAAATTATAATTATATGTTTGTAAACCAAATTTGATATATTAAAAATCATAATTTCTCATATAGAATACATATTTTTTTTATAAAAACGTTTTTCATCAATATTCAGTATATATATAATATCATAATTCAACAAAATACATCAAAAATTTCTAATTCTATATATCACATTATTTACATTCAAATAAATCCACCTAGATACAATAAAAAAACACATCCTAAGCTTATATTATTATACTGAATAATTGTTTTTATACAATAAACTGATCAGTATAAAATATATATTTTTTATTTTAAAATATATTAAATAGTTTAAATCCAATTTTATTATAAAATATCATTAAAAAATAATTTTTTTAAAATTTTTAGTATCTATATTAAAAAAATAAAGACAGAATGATACAAACATAATATTTGTTCAACATCAAAATTTAAATAATTAATATGTTTTAAATTTTTTTAAATCTATATTGTATATGATTTTACATAATGAAAAATGATAGATAATTATGGAGATGTGTTTAAAATAACCTATATATATTAATATAATTCCTAATTCAATTACTCCATTTCAATCCTACTGATTCAATGAATATTTTAAGAGGCAATTTTCAAAATATATAATGTATATTTATATATATACATATGTTTAGAATCTCAGGTTACATTAATTTTTTACGTAGTGTTTGGGGAAATATAAACTAATTAATTTACATAATTAGTGAAAATATATATTAAAATATGTGATTATTATATTCTGCTTCTTAGATAAAGTGGATCTGTGAGAATTCTTTTTTATATATAATGAATATGGGTATTGATGTTTATATCATATTAATTATTTAAGATAAAAACTCGAATATGAAATATAATATACGATCTTAGTCTATATCATGTTAAATATATTTCATCAATGAATGTTGTCCATTCATAAAACGAATTAACCTAGTTAAAATGTTACATCAATAAATATTTTTCATAGAATAACTCTTCAAAATAATTTAAATATCCATGATATGAAACAATTTCATGATTATATATTTCAATAAAATTTTAATCTATATTTTAGATTTAAATATATAAACAAAAAGTTCATACTATTAAAAACTAATGAATTTATATACTAGTCACTAAAATTAGATAATATTTAGTTAAAATATCATAGATCAATTTTTATTTAAATAAATAATTCCAAAGATATCAGTTCTATCTAAATAATTTGCGAAGAAACAATCAAACAATTATTACCTCAAAATAAAGGATATATGAAAACTTTTATTTGTATATGACTTACATTTGAGTTAAAAATAGGTATCCACAAAATATAACGTCCCCATAAATTCACTTTTCCAGTTTGAAAATTTAATTAAATATATATTTATAGTAATTCAATAAAAAAAATATTTTTTGATTAAATTCAATATATGGTCTATATAATTATAATAATATTTAGAATATTAAAAAATGTTAACAACCAATATCACCAAATTTTTTAAAAAAATTAGACTATCGTAAATTAATTTTAATTATTTTTCAACCTCATTTAATGTATTATGACTTTGAAACTCACTTTTTAAATCATTACAATAATATACTAGGATTTTCAAACCATTAAATTTTATATATATTTATTTTATAAAACTTAGTGGTTTCAATATTCAGAATTTATTGACATTTCTTTATTCCATCCAATTTCAATAAAATTTTAATACTAAAAATTGTTGTGAATAATATAATAGTAATAAAAATATAAATTTTAAAAAATAATTATACATGTCTCATATAATTACCCCTTCATTTCATCATTTTTTACATATATTTAATTTGGAAGGGCAATGTGGTAGAATTTCATATACTTCTCATCCATCTTCATTGAAGTGAATACGAAATAAATCTATCATAATAGTTCCTATGTAGAGTGACATTGAATAAATCATATATCATGGTAGCGTAAAATTGTTTTTTCATGTTAGAAACATTTTCATACACAATATGAAGAATGAGATAAAAACAATATTCCATTTTCCTATTAATTATCCCATGGTACAAGCATAACCTAGATTTCATAAAATATATGAATCTAGATTGTGGTTTTATATCCTTGACAACTATAAAATATTTACATTAAAAGAATCTGCACATTATCATGAACATAAGAATATCTATTATATTTATATATACCATTTACCCTAATGCCTAAATATTATAATACTAATATTATTACATCAAATGACGTGCAGGATTTTATATTTCATCTAAAATATAATAATCCTTAACCAATATATATCACCTAATTATTTTATATGAATTTAATTTAAAATATATTTAATGTATTTGATTGAGATCATAAAATGTTGCCTCAAGACAAAATTAACTTGTGATATTTTATACCTACATAACATAACTAATTTATTGAAGGATATAAAGATGATTACCCACATTATGAAATTCATGTATAATGATAAACAAATTATAAGAAAATAATTATAATAAAATGATTTATGGACTAGATGACATATTTCATTATGAAAATAATTTTTCTATTCATTATGAATATTTATGTAAACGAAAAATGGATTACGATTGAATATTTTTTTAATAAAATTATACAAATTAGACACATTATGTAACATCCCAGTTCGGAGTACAACCCAATGGTTCCCCAACATGGTTGGACACATGACCTCAAAAACATTTCCCAAAATTCCAGAGGCCCTCAACTAGAAATAGGGGCCACAATGTGATAATGGGGAAACTATGACCTCATTGGAAGAGTATATACAACGAAAAAAATATTGTTAACTATACTAGGATAATAAACACAATACAACAAAAGTAAACAGAGGAATACTACTAGTAATATAAAAATAGATCATATATATAAATAATGCATTGCACATATGTCTAGGAACGCATCCAAACAAGTCATAAGCAGGAAATACAATTCTAAAACCAATGTACAAAAAAGTTTTAAACTTCAGAAGATTCAGAAGCCTAATCATCGTCTCGTGCTCTCGAGCTCCAACAAAAATCATGTACCTAGAGAAGATGTGATATGTTACATATATATACCAACAACTATATAATTTGTTTTGGATCAAAAACATGATCCAAATAGGGTTGGATATGGATCCCAATATGCAACTACAAAACGAGATGTACCTAACTATTAGTGAATATATATAGCAGGTAATATGTAGAAATGATGCAATAATCTAAAAATTACACAAAAGAAAGAATTCATACAGTTTTCAATTAAATTCATTTTCCATTCATTATTCATCGGTTGAATCATGTCAACCATGGAATATTCCCTAATATATGTATCCCCTATGTAATAACAACAACAAACATCTCATAGTTCAACCTAAACAATCATGTAAGACTGATTCAAGGCCTGTTCTTTGGATTGGAAGACTCATTACCATCATTCAATTATACAATGATGATCCTTTTGGGAATATTCAAATATTATAATCCCATATGTATAACATAACATCAATTCATTTATTAATGACACAATTTGTACCACTCACGGTATAACACCTCTGATTTATCACAATATAAATCATTTACAAATGAACACCTGGTCATCTCACAAGGTCAATACCTCATGGTCATCTCACATGGTCAATACCTCGTGGAAAACAAGCCTCAAAGTTATGTAATAGGTTTCAATTCACAATGGTGGAGGACATGTATGACCAAAATAGAACATAAATATCCAATAAAACAAGATCCAATAAAAACATGATCTAAATTATCAAAATGGGATAACTTGATCCATCTCAATGGAGGAATATTTATTTGAGAGAGTGTAACATTTACAAGGAATAGATCATATACCAGATAAGTGTTGATTTATTCCAACTAGTATTATATTATTAATTAATGTAGTTTTACGGGAATAGGAATCCTCTCAAGAGCCTCTAAGATAAAAAGAAATAATATTTGGTCTGGTGAGGGTGAATATAGAATTAAATCATGTGTTTGAAAATATTAAATTCAATTTAATAAAAACATAATGTCTGTGTGGGTGGGTTATATTATGGGGCACATTTTTATTCAATTTTTTCACATGAATGATGATCCCATGTTATTTTTTGAATGGTATTCTTGGTATGGATGTATGATTTAACTAACTATGCACCAACCATGGAAACATAATTTGTACAAAGGACCATGTTTTTGTGATGGTGGTTTTATGACTTAGTGAATCAATGAAAACCCTACTATTAGATTAAAATGGGGCACCATTTTATGTGGAAAACTATATATTTTTCCATAACCATAATATAATCATAAGTAGTCCCATAGGCATCAAAAAAATTATAAATTCAACCAAAATAACCTCAAATCAAGACCCAACCAAGGTATGATAAAAACTACGGTCAAAGAATTCACGAAAATCTATGTTAGACATCTCCATAATGTTTTGGATCATTCACTAAATAATTTTCCTAAAAAAACATTTAGCACATAGAATATATAAATTTACCAATTTATTATTAATAAAATAGGGTTGAAATGTTTTATGTGGGGAATATATGATATTTTTTCTATGTATATAGTTATGGGGTAAACATTAGATAAATATAAAATTATTATACTTTATTTTTGTTTTTTATTAAAAAATGTTAATGGTAAAGACCCCATAATTTAAAAGAAAAAAAGTGGGCCTCTTTGGAAAAACATTGTAAAAGGGAACCCTTGTAATCACCATGAAATAATTACAATAATTCAATACCAAAAGTGAAAAAATTAATAGATTATATAATGATAGACAAACATAATAATAAAAAAAAGGATAAAATATTATCCCCCTATTAGATATTGTATTAGTGTAATCCTTTAATGAAAATGATTCTCCTTCAACAACTTGAAGTAGTGCCATGTTGGAAGTCCAATAAGGACGAGGAACCTCCCAAAAAATAAATTTGAAGGATAGACCAAATGATAGGTTCCATCACACATATCTATCATTTGATTTTCCCACCTGATGAATCTTGTGAGAGAATAACAAAATGTAAACATAATGAAATAGAAAAGAAGAGAAAAAGAACAATGCAGAATCATGTTAGAGTACCCATCCATCAAAAAATGATAAGACATAGAAAATGAGATGTGTTATCACACCCAACCTTTTTTCATGGTTGATTAGCCATAATTACATTCCATAAGAATTTATACAACCAAATGTAATGAAACCAGATGAATTATACCTAGAGAAACATGTGACCTCATTAGAAAACTTCTCCCATACTTCTAAATACAACCTTAGAATAAGATATCAAAAAAAATCTTTACCAATGTATCCAGGGAGGTTACATCCATCCCCACAAGCACTTGAAACCAAACTAGAAATTGGATCATCCCCTCAATCCAACAACCCGAGTCTCCCAATGGAATAGTCGAGCTCGCTGAACCCTACAACACAATCCCCAAATGGTTACCAATAATATAAGGCTGAATAACCACACATCACCACATTTGGAAGCCAATACACTACATATCAAAATAACAACCTGCACATGATGATATCAGAATAGATGTATTTCCACCACCCTAATTTTATGCCAAAACCACAAGAAAGTTCCAACAGACACTAGTCAGACACTGAACAACATAGGGGGAGGCCGTATCCAAAACATATATAGAGATGAGGTAATCAAAGGATGCCTCAAATTAAATAATAGAATTATATGATGATATAGGAAAAAAAATCATAAGTTGGAAAGAGTGAAATGTGTGAATGACAACGTTTTTTTATTATATGCTGCATGAACTACCATTACCTAACACATGAATACCATTCTATTGGATGATTCCTTTAAATGTTTCAAGCATTATTTAACAAAACCATTACTCGTATCATTTAATTTTTTTTAATATTATAAACTATTATTTTAAATGAAAAATTATATTTTCCTAAAGAAATATTACAATGTTATTATATTGGTATTTTAAACATTTAAATTATAAAATAATAGTATATATGGATCACTAAAGATATAATCCAATGATAATAAAATTATTATTTCCCTAGATAAAAATTTATCATTATCAATATTTCATAATGTTCCCAGTTTGATTTTCCTCAAATTATGGTATGATAAAATGATAAATTTTTCCATGATTTTGTATCAATCATATGAATGGATTATGATTATATGACGGGTGTTTATATCATGGTCCTCAAAAAAATAGGTTATATACTAATGTCTAATAATATCTAAGGGTACATGGGAGGTAATCACAATCCCAAAATTGATTACCGATTAGATTTCACTCACCATAATTTGGTACACATATTGTTATCACTTGATTAAAAAGTGTTGAATGTAATGGTTGAATGCATTGACCTAGTGTTTTTATGAATAACATTATTCCAACAATTATTCAAAAAAATTTTATATGACATTATTACAATATTATAATATCATAGCTCTTTTTCATTGATTAATTGATTATTATTTTATTATTAACTAAATATTTTAATACCATGAACCATGATTTTGATCTATGAGGAGTTGGATATGATTTTCAAAATATATTTATATATTCTCACACACGTATAGTCATATTATTCAAAAAACATAACAAATAATCATATTTGACTTTTTTATCCTTACCATGTATATAAACTAATGCATTATTATGTTTCTATCTTCCAAGGATATAAAGAAACATTTTTTCATATAATATGTCAAATAAGGGTTCTAGTTATAATGATTTTTGTGGGATATGATGTAGAAATTGTAGGTACCTATTGCTTATGACTTAATAAATAAATTATACCAAAATTATATTGTTTTTGGATGGAATATAATGGTAAGTAATTAATAATAATCTAATTTTTTTAATTTTTTATTTATGAAATGATTTGTATAAAAATTATAAATATTTGATGAAATTTTTAACAACAAATTTTATTTTAATCTATATAATATTAATCTCATAAATTGGCTAATACATTATCTCATTCTAATTGTAATATCCCAGACCTACCCAAAATATAAATACATTAAAGAAAACAAAATGATCATTTTTATAAATTATGATAAACATTTTGGTTTAGTGTTTTCTTGAATATGTAAAAATAATAGCTAACGAAAATTTTCACTTTTTTATCTAATGAAATATTTCTTACCATATAAAAAATCATAATATAAAAAAATTAAAAACTGAAAAAGAATTCTTCATATAATGAACCCATATATAATAATTTTATGTATAAATTTTCATTGTTTCCCTGGAAAATGGTATCATATTAGAGGTATGATCATCGATAGAATGTATGTGAAAATAATATTGAAAAAAATAAAAGGTCATAAGTGATCATATGTTTTTTATGTGGGTACAATTATGATAAAAAGTAATGTTATATGAAACCTATATTAGATCATAAATCAAGTCATAAAAATAATAAATCAAGAATATGTTTAAAATTTTGTAATAAATTCTTTCATGAGATTTTTAGAACATCCATTAGCATAAAAATAATATTAACGAGGAAATATTACCAAAAATTGATTACATTAGTGGATCTAGAATTACTCACTAATTTACAATGAGAGAATATTCCTCACATGGTTTTTTATCATCATGGGTCATGAATGATAACCTGATTTCCAATTTGGATCATGCATTAATACAAGAATATCTCTTCTCTATTATAATGTAATTGTTTACCCACCACATTGTTTTCAATAAATTGTCCATCCATCACATAAATTGTTACTTTATATTTTTCTTCCACATGAAAACATTTATTTATCACATCATTAAAACCACGGGATTATAATTTGTTTCATAACTCAATGAAATGAAAACCATTCATTTATTATATTATAAATAACCCAATCGATAAAGAATGGTTTCCATTTAAAAAATCATAAAGAAACCACACATTGAAATTGGATTAATTATCTTTTCAAATGGATTAACCTATGGGAATTATTAAAAATCCAATAAATAATCAAAACATTATAAACAAATTTAAAATAAATAACCACACAATGATATTCAATTACATTATTATTCAATATCATCATGTCAATTTAATAAAGAAATTAGTATTGACCCCATCGTGAATAAAGGGAATATAATTATGAAAATAATATCATTAAATGATTTTTGAATGGAATGTTGGTGAAAAACCCCAAATAAATTAATTATAAAATAAGTTATTTAAAATGAAAACGAATTTTAGGAAATGTAATGTACCTTCATAAATCATATGTTCTAATTTTAATGATACTAATGGTTCATATCTAGGATAAATAATAACATTATATAACTCATTAAAATAAATATTGAAATTGTTTGAAACAGAATATACACGTAATTTAATATTTGAAAATCATATGGTTATTGACATAGATGATAAATATAATTTCAAAATTAATTTCTCATATATTATAAAAAAATCTTTCAAGAATAATTTTATATTACAATTATTTTTGTTCGAATAATTATAAATATATATATTTAAGAGAAAACGTAAATTTATAATATATACCATTTTTTCCAAACCTTAAGAATATAAAAAATAAAATAGAGTTTATAACATAAAAATACATTTAGAAAATACTTTTAAAATAAACATACATTAAAAGCATATAGATCAATTTGAATAGTATTTTATGAAAACTAAAATAAATGTTTTATGAAAACATTTTCTATTAAAATGAATATCTAATCATGGAATATTAAAAAATATAAGAATTTTTATAAGAAATGTGGAGGCCACTAATAAAATATATTATGAATGGAAAAACATTAATATTTTAAAAATACTATTCAAATAAATCATCATGAAAAGTAATAAAACACTATATAAAATAAACAATAATTATCATAATGAAGATTTGGAAATTAAATATAATAAATATTATTATTGAAAAAAAAATTCTGTAATAATTTCATTAGACATTAATAGTTATATCTCTGTAAAATTTTATTTTGGTTTTTAATGTTTATTATTTGAATTCTAATCTATGAAACATGAAATATATGAAAAGGGGGACATAATATAAAACCCTAAAAACAATTATAATAATAAATTTCTCAATAGTATCTCACTATTATCCAAAAATATATTAAATAAGTTTAAGAGAATTATCATAATATTATAATGAAAAAATTATTTCTGAAAATCACTTATAACTAGGGTGACATAGGATCTCAAGGAAAATTGATGTAAAAAATTATATGAGATAATATATGAATTGAAATAAAATTAAATAAATTATATTTACCTCATGTGATAAAAAACTATTATGACACCACACAAAGGAAATGTGACATAGAACTTGTAAAATGACTTAGTGAATAAAAAGTTTCCACAAGAAAAAACATATATCAATATAAATTATCAAAACAAATATGATAAAAGATATGTTATCAAATTAATTTTTAAATATAAAAAATATTTATAAAATCATGTTATAAAATAATAACATTTTATAAGATACACAATTCTAATGAAATAAATTATTATATTATGATTTTTTTCTAAAAGAAAAATAATTTGGGAAAATATCCATATATTGGTTCAATGGTTAGTCGAATCCAAAATATGATATTATGTAATAAAAATAAATATAATTATCACATATTTAGTAATAATATTATTATATATATCCAATTAAAAATATAATTTATAACTTTCATATAAATTTGTATTAAATAGTAACTTAAAAATCAGGTGTGGAAAATTATGATCTTTTGGAAATAGTTTCGTAATTGTTTCGATACTTTTTTATCCTACAAATTTTCATAATACACATATCATAAATGTATTTTAATTGAATATTTTTAATTATTATTATTTTTTAAAATACATTCTATGGGTTTTTTTGGTTATGGTATACGATGATGAATTTGAATATGATCAGGTTTCAAAGATTCTTATTGAATGAAGGGTTTATTTAAAAAATAACTTAATTATATTTTATAACATTAGAACCAAAAATACAAAAATATTTAATTAAATATATAATATATCACATTATATTAAATTCATATATTTTTCTATGATATATCAATTAATAAAGTTTGTTAAACCAACCCAAAAAAGAACATATATTAATTATTTCATTATTATTTTGATATTTAGATATTATATCATTATTATATAATAATAATAATATAATTTGGTGTTTCATAATTTAAAATATTATATTGTGGGTGAATAATAATTTTTAAATAACATATAAAATTTTATTATATTGTAGGAAAAAATTAATTTAACACTTAGAGTCATATTTTGGATGGTAGAATTTTCCCTGATTGGTTATTTCTCATATTGTTAATCAATTGTCCATATTATACGTATAAATTCAAAATATATTCATATAAATTATATTTAAACATTATTCCCATTATCATGACCATATTTATGAGGCAGAGATGAAAAAATGTAAATTAATTCTTCTATGAAGGTGGTTGTCCTCACGTATGTATGGATTATGATTTTATTTTCCCTAGAATTTAGATAATTATTAATATGAATTGTGTTTTAATAACATAAATTATTTCAATAATATTAAAAATTTCGATTATGTTACCAATTTAGAAATTCTATGTACGATGGTAAAGGAAACCCAAACACATTGAGTCATGGAGGTGCTCTTCAATCCAAAAAAGGAATTATGATTTAATTTGGAAAAAGTAAAAAAATTAGAAATTTGGATAATTCTTATACCATAGTTATAAAACATTCTATTATTAAAATTTTAAATATTAAACCATTTTACAAATGCATAATTGAATATTAAAATTGTTAAATTTACATATAGAAAATGAAATGTAATAAAAGTGGATAAGAAATTTTACCACACTTATAGGATTACATTCATCACTTAGGGAGATTAGAAAATGACATATAGTATTATGAGAAACCGAAACCTCTTGATGGATTCATAAAATTTGGACTAGAGGTATCATAAAATTTTTGACCAAAATATATTGTTTTTTTTGTGAGGGGACTTTAAAATGGTAATATCCCCTCAATAAGTGGATAGGGATTATAGAGTATAAAAAACAAAAAAAAATTACTAATGGTAAGTCACCCATCTTCTATGTGGCTCTAAAAGTAATATATAATAACGATATTTGGTTATAGATTATATTTATGTCTCAAAGACCATTCACAAAACAATTTGAAACATTTTTCCAAAAATTTCCATAATATTTCTAATTTTTACCATTTTACTATGTTTGTGGTAATAACATTCAACCTAAGGTAACATAAAAATTATTCCAAAAAATAAAATGACACATATTATTTATTATACTCACTAATTTCAAATTTTATATAATTTTCACATAATTTTAAAATGTTATTAATAAAAATTTAAAATTGAAATATTTATAATATAGTAAATATGTCATTTTTTAAGAAATATCTATCATTTTCTAATATGATAATTATATGTTTCTATAAAATGTATTAAATTCATAAATATAAAAGTTCACTCATACAAAAATAAATTTAAAAAAAAAATTCATAAATTTTCATATTATAATTTCAAAATAATTATTCAATGGAATTCATGATATGTGAGAAAAATTTTTATTAAAATTTTCACTTTAAAATAAATTTTCTATAAATTTATAAAAAAATTCTCCTATGTTAATATTGTTATGGTGTATAAAAGTTGATTTTATCTTCCAATTTAATATTCTAAAATATTTATATTTATATATTATATAATTATATATTCTATAGTAAAATAATATTATTATAAAAATGATTATTTTTATAAAAAAGTCTTATTTAATATAAATTTCAATAATTCTCCAGTAACTATATCATTAATAAAAAAATATTACATTTTATACATATTAAAATTTATTCAATATAAACATACAATTATTTTATAAAATGTGTAATACATAAAAACATATATTTTGAAGTACAATATAGAATTAAATAAATATGTATAATGTAGCAGTTGTATATATATATATTAATATATTTCATACTTAAAATACTCTTAATAATATTATTTAATTACTTATTTATATTTTGAACCAATATTTATCGTTTATAATATAAATATACATACCATGTTTTCATTTTAGTTCGGTTTTTCTTGTGAAGAAACTGATCGAACATATTTGACTTATATAGTGTAATAATGATACTATAATCGTGAGTAATTAAAATTTTTCTCTAGTGATGCAGGAATCCAAGAAATATAGTCAATATTATAGTATTTTAGATAACTTATAATTAATAAATATATAGTAATGTTTTGATTGAATCCTAAAATGTTGTTATTCATTTTCATCTTCAAAGTTCTATAAAAAAATTTATATATCATAATCTATAACAATAAAATTTTTTTACCACCCATCTAAATATAATTATGTATTCACAAACATTTATTTAATACAATAATCAATAATAAATTTTTTTCTGTAGTTAAAACTATAGATAAAAAGTAATCTTTGAATTATTGTTTAAATATTATTTTAATAATTCATTTAAATTAATTAGTGCATCATAAAAGCTTATAAGATTCAAAGATGGTAAAACATTCAGTCAATATTTATAAATCCATAAAATCCAAGTACTTTCTAATATCAACAGATGAGTCAAAATTATTTTATTAAAATTTTGATATTCAATATTGATCTCATGATAATTAGTTAAGAGTAATGATTTTATGATTTTTGGGGAGATGATCGAAATAAGAATAATATATAGTGATGTTTTTAAAAATTAAATGTATTTTTTATAAAGTATATTCAATCAATACAAGAATCATATATTAATAATATTATATGATTGGAAAATTTCCATAAAATAACGTAACAAAAAGTAAACGACTTTCTAATATTCATTGTATTCTATTAAAACCAAATGTTATAAAAAATAATAAAAAACATCAAAGGATTCCCAATGAAAACAATTAATGAAACATTTTATACTAATTATTGTTCAATCATCTATTAACCATTTCAGTCTATATATGTACAATTAATAAAAAATTAAAATGATGAAAAAAGGAAATTTATGGAAGAAATATTTAAAATCATAGACAAAAAATATTCTCTCTCAATAGAAAATGAATTATACTTTATTCATCTATTAGTATAGAATATATTTAATTTTTTTATTAAGAAAACAAATGAGTTCGTATTTTAGACTAATAAAATATCCTCCTTAATAACTAATTCAAATACCTCTATAAGAAATTCTTATCATTTACCATCTATAAACCATTTGTTACAGTTCTATAATTCAGTAACAAATTTGTTATGTAGCATTAATAATACCCTGAAATATTATTCATACACTTCACCAATATATATTTTGATCCGTTATTTAATCATTAGCATCACTAAAAACATAATATAAAATGATGGAAAAACATTCCAATACTCGATTAGAGTAATTTTGGGGAATTTTTTTATTTCCTTAGTGAGTTATATTCAATAATAATTATTAAATAAAGATAAAAGAACCATATATATGTTTACAAAATATTATATATTGTTGTTTTTTGATGATATATTAAATTTTCTAATATAAATCTCATATATTTTTTATGTTTTCTTATAAATGATATTTAAAAAGGGATGGTTTTTTATAATGAATATTTATATATATTTATATCATTGAGGCATTTAATTAACATGTGGATATGTTTTAATCTCAGAATGTTCAAATTTAATCTTCATTGGATCTAATTTAATATGATTGGACCTCTTTCACTATTATTATTCAGTAATCTATAACTCTATTATAGAGAGATTTATCCTTGTGTGGGGTTTCATGTCAATTTATTTAAATCATTTAAGTGTATTTTTAAATCACCCATGAGATGATAAATTACATTTTTAATATTATGTAGATCTAATCCAATGTAAAATATATAACATAAGTAAGAAAACACATAATTTAATCTTACAGTACCCCACAATATATTGTATTAAATTATAAAATCTAATGAATATCTTGAATTAAATTAAATAAATAATTATTTATCTTAATATTGAAAATTAATGGATACATCATATATAAGATTAAAATAAAAAAATTACCATTAGATTACTGACTGTAAATAAATAATATTACATAATATATATTACATATAAAAGAGTAAAAGATATATACAAATAGATATAAAATAATAAATATAAGATTAATATATTAATTATCATATAATTTATTTTATACTAGTACTATGAAAAATATAAATAATAAATACAAAAAATTTGACAATATTTAAATGAAATATCAAAAAAAATAATTTAAAAAATTGTGTAATATAATTATGATTAATGAATTATATATTACACTAATATTAATATGAAATAAAAAAAATTACATTGATTATTAATAATGAAATAAGAAACATACCACAATAATAAAAACTATCAACTGCCATACATATAATGTTTATCATGTGATCAATCTATATTTTAGTTCTTTACTATGAAAGAAATAAAATATATGTAACATAAGAATATTTTAATCATTACGGGGATTTACATATGATTCGAATAAATTTAAATTTAAAATTCTCATCCATTGAAAATTTAAACATTATAAATCATTCACTTATCAAATGATTTAATAATTTAATCTAACTCCAAATTAAATTAAAATTCCATTGAAATAAAAGCATCCCATGCTTTATCTCTCTACTCATCTATAATGAAAATGATTAATTTAATATATAGTTTTCTTTTTAAAATTCATTAGTTGAATTGTGTAGATTATTGGAAATATAATATATTATCATTTACTATGATAAAATTCACTCCCACATAATTAAATTTTTATCTTATTCTTAATCATTTTTATTAAAAAAAATTAATAAAAAATGATACAAAAGTTATTTTTAATGGAGTCTTTAACGATACTCATAACTGGATATATAAAAAATATTTTAAGATTATAATGATTGAAAAATATATGAAAAATACACATTTAAACAATATAATAATGAATATTAATGATTTAAATGAAGAAATAGATGATATAGAATAAGTTTAATTTAAATTTTAACAAATATTTTTGAAATATTTAGTTTCATTGATAACATTAATAAAATTTTTAGAAATTTTAAGATTTAGTCATATTTTTTATTAATAATTATTTTTTATAATCTAATTATATTAATGTTATATTAACTTTTAATAAATAAATCATAATTAAATCTTGTATGTTGAAACAATTTTATTACATATTTTATTTCAAAAATAATTAATAATAATTACAGTTGGAAGGGAAGTTATATATTTAAATGGATTATGATATGATGGAATAATGTAAATGGGATAAAAATATAAAATACAAGGATTTAGATTTAGGTGTAGAGAATAATAATTAATTACACTAAATAGGACATAAAAAAATGAAAAAAATGAAAAAATGAAATAATAAAGACACCCATCTAAGAAATATAAGTTATAACCTATACCTAAAACAATGGACTTCATACATATATCAAAATGAAGAAATATAATATAGACCCCATGATATATAGATTATCTTAAAGAGGTAAAAAAATATTCTAAATGGAATATTTTTATATATAGATCTAGTGATGTTTTTATGTAATAGATTTGTGGTTTAGATACATCTAGTGGGAGGAATAGAGAATCATATTAAAAAATAAGGACATATTATTATAGAATATTAAAAAGTGTGTGTCAGTCAAAAGATTCAATTATTTAGGAGAAATTAATCCAATAAGTCAATTTATTAAAATATTATAATAAACAAGATAAAAATCATATAAAAGAAGAGAAATCACTCACAATGAATGATTTGTTAAAATAGGGCATAGAATGGATGATGAGTCAAGTCACATGAATAAGAAAAAATGATAGTACTGATAATAATTATTGAAAATTAACTTATATATTTCCACCTCAAATCCCTAAAAATAATACATTTTTAAATATAATGTTTTAATGGATGTGTTTTTTAATTAATCCTTCTAATTTCCATTCCACTAAAAATATCCATATATTTTTATGCAAAATAGTGGAATCTAAAATCTAATCAAATAATATAATAAAAATTTTAATTTTATTTTAAAAATAAACTTTAGAAATTTGATTGGTTAAAAATGAGATCACTATATACATAATCCATAATATTTTTTACATAACATATATACAAATAAATAAACAATATTAATTAAAAAAAGATAAAATTTTATTTATAAATATAAAAACTCATAAAAAATAAATGTAACATAAATCCTTTAAGTAAAGCCAAATGTTATACAAAATATTCATTTTACACATTAGGAAATAAATATAATTAAAATTTATATTTTATTAGGAAAATTTAAAAACATGTTCTTTAAAAAAAAGAAAACATGAATAAAACACTTATAATGATACATCAATCAAAAAAAATGAATAAAAAATATATTAATAGATATAAAGAGTCAAATTTAAAAATAAAGAAAAATTATTGATGTAAATAGAAACAATTAAAACCTAATTTAGAATAAAGTAATGTTTATAAGGTAAGATGTTATTTAATAAAAAAATTGTTAAAATTGTTAATAAAATTCATTAATAAATTGAAGTGTAAAACTAATTAATTTATATGGTGTTTTAAATTATGTTTCCTCATGTGATAAATACTTATTTTTCAGCCTTATGATATTTTAAAAATGGGGTTGGATCCTATGGTCATTATCGGTGGAATAAACGTGTGTATTTGATGGTTAGAGTACACTACTAGTATTACATGCTATATTGTAGGCCATTATCTTCATGGAGAATGGTTGGGGAAATAGGAAATATGTACATTCCCATGGTAGAGAGTGGTCTCATGTGTATAGAGTATTAAGTTCCATATGGTCCATGACTAGAGTTTCATCCCCGCAACATGGTGCGAATATTGTTTATAAAGGTCATGTTTCTATCTCAATTTCATGAACATTGGTTTGTCAGGTTTTTGGTGATGTTGTCTTCAAGGTCACCATGAATATGTTGAGAGAGAACATTCTTTGGTGATGAATATTTCTATTTTTTAGATATCATATTTGGAATATAATCAATATGGGGGATGTATGAATCTTAATGGATACACCTGAAATATTTATGGTGGGGGTGAATAAGATAGTAATCAATTATTAATTATATTAATTGATTTAACCTCATATGTTTGTAATTCCTTACATCATGATAAATATATTATGATATCTAGATGATCCTTTTAGAATTAAATCATTATTATTCTGATCTATATACCAATATTTCATTAAATTAATATTTCGACTTGGTAGATGTTAGATTGATCATATTTTTTTAATGTCGTGGAGATATCAATCTCTCTTTTCTAGTAATAACTATGGGGGCGATGGGTTCTCATACATCGGCCAAACCAAGATCAAATAATGATTATTTTTTCCTCTTAATAAATTATAATTTTATAACCTAATTTAATGATTCATTTCTAAAATCTCAATATAGAACCCTTGTTATATTGGTGTGGTATTAGATTAAGTGTCCCTTATTATGTAGTTTTGATATCATTGGGGTTTTGGAATGATAAATAATCACACTCTTAGAGAAGATTTAAAATGATGTCAGAAAGGTTGAGGTAAGAATATTATTTCAATATAGATCTAATGATTATAGTATATTTTAATGATATTATGTTATTTGATTATGTACACTAAGACCCATGTTTTATGTAGATTACTTGTGTCTTAATTTATACCTCATGAGAAATTTTTTTTCAATTTGATCAGATTTGTATTTGTATGTATACTAAGTCTCATGTATGATATTATAAGTTTTGGCCTATATGTTATTTACTTTAGGGGTGTCAATTTGTTATAATTTATAGTTTTTAGTTTTATTATAAAATTACATGTGGAATACCTTGGTTTTGATTTCCCTTAGTGGGTTAGTATGTGAGACATGTGACAAAAGAGATGACTGAGTGAGACAAAGGGTTCTATGTGATTCCATGGAGTCGTTAACCAAGGTTGAACATAGATATTCCAAATAGTTGTCCTTTCCCATGATTTAGATATGTAATGATGCAAATATGGTCATAATTGTGGGTGAGACATGGAAAAATACCTAATGGAATGACGTGAAACTAGTTAGACTTCTGTGTACTCTCGGATATTCAATTTGTTATTCTGAAAAAATTATGATCTTGACTACAATTATGATTTTTCCACAATTATTGAACTAAGGTATGTATCAGCATGGTTTATGGTGGCTTCATTATTGAATGAATACTTGACTCATGGTTTATTTTTAACTTTCATTGAACTGTTTTATTAATCATGAAATATACCTCTGATTCCTTTGAACGTGTCATTAGGAACCATTGGTAGTATGCTAAAATCCATATTGTCACATGATTTATGGAAGTCCTTTTGTGTTTGAAGATTTCATTATTTGGTATCTGGAGAATAGAAATATACTAATTACATGGAGTTTATGAGATGGTGTCGGGTGAAATTGGAATTACAAGAATGGACTCTATATTAATGATGTAATATCATTATTTGATTTTAATGTTTCATACTTATGGTTCGGTTAACCGAATACATTTTTCCCCTTTGATAATTTTCTAGATTCACATTATGATGCATTTAATCCCATATAATTTAGAATTAAATAATATGTATCGTAGGAACCCCCCCCCCCCCAAGATAGAAAAATCATAGGAGAGAGAAAATGGCACTAATATCCAACCACTAGTGGGCCTTGTTTTGGAAACCTGGTCCACGGGAGTAAAATTCTCACAATACAGGAGGTGTTATCATTAATATGGAAATAGAATCAGTAGATATAATGAATGAATCAAAATCAATTCCCTGAAATATATATTAAAAAAAACCATCACACAATGAATTTGTAAATAAACCAAATTAAAAATAATCTCCAATGTAAATAAATAAAAAATGATGAGTAGCAATAAGGAAACTGCACAATGGTCCGAGAATGTAATTCCCAACATTAATTATGTAATATTACTAGGAACCTAAAATTATTTTTTATATATGTAGGGTTATAGTACATGTATTCTTAGAAGTAAAACCAAGGCCTTTAGTGCACAATTGGATGTAGCATACTAATGTACCCGTGAGAAAACAACAAAAAAACAACACTAGACCAATAGAAAAACCGTAACCCAGAACTCACAGTGGATCAATAAACAAATAATGCATCCATGTAATATAATATAAAATAAATAAAATCAATGATAGGGTACCCTGTACAACATTAATAATGATTACCCTCTCTTACACCCCAACAGAAATAATCCTAGCACTCCCAACTCTTCCAAATAGATTACATCACATGACACCTGCACACACCTAGGACACACCTAATATTGAATTTCTCCCACACACACCTGAGCCACAAATTACATGACATCAAATCACATCTCATTATGAAGACACCAAGAACAACACAATGATACACATCCCAATGACACATGGAGCACCACATTACATCTCATCCAAAAGAAACATGTACCCCCAAATCACAAACCATCCCTAAGACACATGGGACATCACCTCCAAACTCACCCAAATAAAAGTGGTCCATTAACTCCATGAAGAGGGGCTAGGGGTACAGTGGGTGAATATCCATCCATAACCCACTCATAAGATGGTAAATACACCCCTCTTGACAATGAGAGTATTAAATCATAGTGCTCAATATGTGTCGGGTGCGTATATAAATCATGAGAATATATATATTACATTTATATAAAGCGGAAAAGCACAAAATCAAACACTATGGGTTCGAAAAAATAATCAACCTACTAATAACTTCCCCACTATGATGCACCTATAAATGTGTAATCCAATAAAAGAAAAGCCAATCCATGAATTTTATTGCAGTCTCGAACTATCATTAATCCATTTCCTCTATCCTCTGATACCAACCAAATCCACTAAAACATATAAAGATTTATTTTCCAAAATCATTATTATCAACTTAAACATAACATTCCTTTTATATAATTTTCATTTTGGAATTCAAGTTAATCATTAGTATTCATTTCTACACCCATAAAAACATAGAAACTACCACAATAGAAACACAATAAGGGTTATAGTGAAACAAAATCCCGACAGCCAAGTCTAAATCTATATTCCACCACAACACAGATTCACACCAACATAATGACCATCACAACCCCACTACACTACAATATCTCATCCCCCGACAACCACATTATTCATATCACACACCTCAGAACAACATACATTCATATTTAGAATAGGGTGTCTTATTTAATCTCACTTTTTTAATTAATTATGTTATTAAGGAATCCATATTGTTTTTTGGAATTGATTTTATTGACCAAACGTACATGTATAAATAACTTTATAATAAATGATGTGAACATACACATAATAATAATTTATTTCACAATCCATCATGCAGTTAAAAAAGGACCCAAAGTGGTTGTGATTTTTAGTGGGTAATTTTCCCATACTATTTTAAACATCAATCAATTTTAATATAATAACAAGAAAAAAAATTACATTCCCAACCCTTTTTATTTATTTTTGAACAATAATGTTATCATTATTAATTTGGAATAATGTATATCCACATAGATAAAAAAATTTATGCCAAAAACCTCACGATATTAAAACAAGATTGGGGACAGAAATACCACCAGGATGAAAGATGATCAATACAACCTTGTTTCACTAAAAAAAGTGTTTTTACAATATGAAACTATCTAGGGAAAACATGATCACACTACATCAACTAGGTTACTCGACACTAAGGAATAACGTTTTTGGGATATCTAGTTTCATGTGAAGAAAAAACAAAAGAGATATGGAAGAAACTTCATTTACAATGTTATGTCATGGAAATTCAAGATTTGATATAGTTTTGAATTTACATTAGAGTGGATTGAATAAATATGTGTCACTGCAGGATGAGTCACAACTAGAGGACTCACAACCAGAAGGGTCACATAAAAATGAGTCATGGCTAGATGGGCCACATTCAAGAATGTCAACTCCAGGAAGAGTTAACATTGAAAAAATGAGAATATGGCTAAATATTGAAATGTGTTACCATTGGCATGACTCACATGTACCAAAAACACCATGGAATACATTTGAAAATATCTAACATCATATTTTTTTGTAAAATTAATCATATAGAAGGAATCAGATGTTACATCATATACCTATCAAACTATTCTCTCCCTTAAGAATTAAAAACCAACTCAAATGAAAAGATAGTAAGGTTCTGAACAACCATCTCTCGAGTTTCCTCACCAAGATCTCATTACACCTGAAACAACACCAACTATAAAACTAGCTTGAAAAATATCTAATAAAATATTAAGAACTATATAGTTTTGGATATAAGAATCAAGGAACGTCATCCTAAATATCAAGATATTATCTCCTTTGGGAGGCAATGACTTTCCAAAATGGTTTTAATTGAATCATACTAGAATGTGTATTGATTATCAATATTTTCATCCCTCTATTCATGTGACATCATCAACACATGGAACACATCACACATAACATCATGGGAAAAAATAATATATATCATAAAACTCCATGGTCCTTAAAACACATCACAGAGAATATGATGAGTAGAGAAAATTGAAAATAACTCTCGGTAATTAGCGCACATCATCATATCATTCTCTAATATACTATTTTATAATCCACCATGCCTTTTATGAACTTGTACCAAGGTAATGGACCATTATTGCATAACCCTCTATTTACATTCTTGGATCCCCATTGGGTTCTCCATAAAGGTTGATTCATTATCAATATCAATGAATCCACAGTCATTGATATTGTAATCATCATGAAGACAAATACATTGCTGAGAGTAGAGGAAGACATCACTCACCCTTCCCATATATAAGGGAAATGAAGAATGATGTTACGCCTTTTCAACATTCCTCATAACCTTGAAAGGTCCAACAAATCCGGACATGATTTTACTGCTATTCTAAGGAGAAAGATTAAAGAACACATGATTTCCAACCTCATACTCTTTGTCCCTCCTCACGTGAACAACAAAATACTTATACTAGAGTAGTGATTATATCATAAACTCTCTAACAAACTAGACCTTCTCTATGGTGCTTTGCTCCCCCTCAAGACGAAAAACTACTACCTCCCCATCCTAGGTACAACAAAATGATGAACGACATGACCATCTATATAAAGCCTCAAATGGGGTGCAAACAATGGAATATTGATATATAGTATTACAATTTAAATCGAATATGGGTAGGTGTTGTGACCATGATATGAAAAATCCCAAGACTCTTTCACACAACATATCATCCAATGTCTGAATAGTCTGTTCAATCTATCCATCAATTTGAGGACAAATTGATGTGAAAAGGCCCACCTAGGAGTAGAAATCATGATGAAACATACTATAGACTTGTGAGGTAGAATGAGAATATCAGTAAAACAAATAGGCCTTGAAACTCCATGTATGTTCACAAAATCAATAAATTACCTCTTAGATGGTGTATATATTGCACCCGACTCCTTGATCACTATGATGTGGACTAATTTCATCGTCCTTTATGTTTTCAATGGGATTGAATCACATCCTTCAAGGTCTCTAAGTAACCATAGGATAAAAATATTTTCTATTTCATCACATTTAAACTTGGTGATATCTAAGGGTTATAAAAGATCACAAAGGGAATGATGCAAATCCTTTACCTAAAAAAAATAAAATTTCCAAAAAGTATACCACTTCCTACTTTATCTCGGACCAAAAAAACATTATCCTCAAGCTTCAATATGACATATAAATTCTTATGTGTACATCAAAATGTGATAAACGTAACTCATGAAAAAACAACTCGCAAAATATTACAAAAAAACAAACTCCCATGTAACATCATCTGGTTCTGATCATTCTATGACCACCCATCCAAAGGATCATAATGTCCAAAATGATTGTGAAATATCCCAACTTTGGAGTCTCATCACTATGAATCATCCACCAGCAATATCAGGAATAACTAGACCATCATCTGAAAAAGTAACATCTACCACCACCCACGTTATATCTAATTCTATTGTTTCGAACTAATATATCGCATTCCATACATTTTCAAAATCATGAAGACAATCATTTTTTTCCATTTCTACTCAATGAATCGACCATGAAATTTCCCCCTCTAGAATTTTATGCGACATTAATATCAGTGAACTGAATGAAATATATTCACATCCTCTGTCTCATATTCACGTCACATTGGGTATAGATAAATCTATATGGTTTTTATCTGTAAAGACCAAAAAAATGATCCCCGATGAGGTAATGTCAACAAAACATCAGTGAAAACCAAATATTTTCTAGTTATTGATCATGGGACTCATAGTTATGTTAGTGAGAGAATAACTACCTACAATAATATAAGATCACCACATTTTTCTACATGAAGACACTACAATGACCAGATGGTAAACATCACAAAAGGCCTCAGACATTTCCCCTTCCTCTAGTAACCAAAGCACTGGAGCAATGACTAATTTCCCCCTCAGGTAACAAAATTATGCCTTAAATTGAGTAGTCAATTGAAATCTTAGTCATTCATATTCAATGATATCAGTGGAGCTGAAACTTAGAGAAATTAGACGCAATCCTTAGAAAATAGCATGTTTAACAAATGAAGTTATGAACATATCCCATATTCATGGGTGATTCCCATGAAGCCGCTACATCAACCATTTTTGGGTCAACTACGATACCCTTTTGAGAAACCACCATCCTAATAAAAATTACCTCTCATGCCAAAAACATAATGTTGGAGAACATTACATATATCCAGTGGTGTGGAAGGAACTACATGACATCACTATTATGATCAACATTATCCTCATTTGACATTGGTTATATCAAGATATCATTGATGAATATGATGATTAACTTGTCCTGGAACTCTAAAACATTGAGTTCAGGATCCACATGAACATGAATGGGGTGTTCTTAACCCCAAACCACATGACTATTAACTCAAATTTCTCTACCTTCACTTGAAGGTAATCTTCAGCATATCACCCCAATTTCACACTAAACGATTGTAATACAGGACAACAATTAAATCATAGATAACTAAAATTCTTCTATTACTAGGTAAAAATTATTATCTATTTTTGGATGAGGGAAACAGTCTTTATACATCACCTGATTTTACCACCGGTAGTCTATATAGATCCATATACTACTATTTTCCATAATTGCTAATAAAAATGGTGAAACACTTAGTGACATACAATTATTGATAATGCCATTCTATAGTAACTATAAATTATAAATCATCATTTCATGTATCTCAGAAGTCCTCTTTTATTTAGGGAACCATCAAAATTGGAGAAGCACCAGACTACAAATCCATCCTAAACCCAATGTCACATTGAGGGGGTAATATAACAACCTCATTGGGGAAAACATCTAGTAATTCAGTAACAACCATGGGATCCTTCTTTATATTGGAACCCAATGTCTCCAAATACATCTCAGCCATCTGGGAATGAATGGTTTTTGGGTGCCTTTATCCCACTTAAAAACATGGATTGCCATGGAAGAAGACCTGTGGCCTTCCATATACATGAAAAAATTATCCTAATACATAATTCAATTATATAATTCATATAATAAAACAAATAGATTTCAATGATGGTATTTTATGGTTATATCAGAATCAAGATTATTTCCACATGTGACTGATGATCCATCATCATTAGTGAACCATCCCCAAAAAAAAAAAATCAGAAAATCTAGTCTGGCATCTAATTTTTAATAGTCAAAAAATGGCACTAAAACCCTTTTTCACTCTACTAATCTGAATATTTATGAATATTCTCATGTCAAGGCTCTTAATATTGAGAACATCAGGATACTGGGCTTTACATGCCTCATTTACCCTACCAGGACGAGAATCCTGTTGCCCATTATGTTGGAATGACCTCTCTAGTAACTACTTTTTAGGAAGACATTGAATTTATCAACCTCGACTAAGTATGAACGAGTAGCCACTAGGAACTAGTCTTCAGGATGGACAAAAATCCTAGATAATACACACATTTTCACCAAGCCCAAAAGAATGAAAAAAACCAGAAGGATGAAATTGAAAACTTTTGAAGTCGAATCCCAGCAGGTTGAAACCATGATGTTTTTAGAACACGATGATTTCCACAAAAAACATATTCTCATAATTGTATAATTTTTTTGCCTCTCATATTAATCCTCCACATTAGTGCATCTGTTCGATCACATATAACTTCTTCAGAACCACATTATATGTTGGAATTGTAAAAGGTATAACTGCCTACTAGATCGAAAGACTCAATACCCTATCCAGATTCCTCGATCAAGACATCTCATCTAGAAAAATATATGGGATGAGTGAAAGAGGTCCTTTGAAATAATATAATGCTCTCCAATAGACATACTCCACTGTAGAAGGGAGAGTAGAATCCTGCCTCTTCTTAACCATCATGGTTGATTAGAGGACCTATTCTCAAAACTCCTTTTGTATGCTGACCCACGAATCATATGTCTCCCTCTGCTCACCAAGGTATAATATCCACCAATGAAATATATATCCTCACATATTACTCACCACAAAATATGCCCTCTTAATTTTTGAAAGACTTTTATGGATAGTGTGTAGCATTGTCTACCACTGATCATCATACTCTCCTAGATCATCCATCTGTTGATCAACCAGGGTCTGTCTAGTATACCTCCTCTTCTTATCATGCATCCAATTGATGACCTGGATCCATAACTATATGAGAAAAAATTATTTTCTTTGAATGAGATTCTGTATTTTAATTATGACATACATTAATAAGCATTAATCCATTTATTTCATTTTATGCATTTTAAATTTTCCCAAATAACCCAATTCAAAAAATTACATGATTCAGCATGATTCATATACCTCTCATTGGTATATACCCTAAAATATGTCTCATCACACATTGTTTTCAAAATTGCCAATGTACATACACTGGTTCATGGGGGGGGGGGGCTAAAATCGCTTTTCTTAGAGGTTCTCATAGGACAATGATACACACCAAGGTCAACTTACATAATTTACCTACAAAACATTGTATAGATTGGAGTTAGTAATATTAAAATCCATCCAATATCTAAACCACCATAAATAATACCACTCTAGCATAAACCCTCCCCCAAATATACTTCAAATTGTGGAGAGAGATTATGAACCCTTGAGTCATGCCTACTATAGGACTAGGGTTTTAGATTAGAATCTATTGGGTACAATTATCATAATATGTGAGGCATTACACTTCATAAGGAAACACGATCAATATATTGAATGAGTCCATAAAAATCAACTCCACGAAATATATATAAGAAAATCAAAAATTATCCCACTATTCATGTATAAATAAAACCAATACAAATAAAAGTATCAAATGTATATACCCAAAAAAATAGAGTTTCAATACAAATATTTTCCAATGATGTGAGAAAGTAATGCCCATTACAGTCCTTTTAATCTTACTTGAATACTGAAAATAGTTTTAATATATACAGTGTGAGTAAACGTGTATACATAATAAGAAAACCAATTTCTCTTATGTCCATGTAGAAGGATTATACTAATACACCCATAAGTTGAAGAAACAAACCCATATAGAAAAAATGCGTAGAATAACCCTAACCTCATCCCCTCAATGGATCTCTCACAAGATAGTTTATTAAAGTAATATAATAAAATATAAATCACATCAATGATAGGGTATGCCAGACCATATTCCAATGAATTAGATACTCTCACATGAAAATGAAAAACTTTTTGGGAAACCCACCTCATCTACATATATCACAACACATCCCACCCACACACACATGGGCCACACATCACATCACATCCCACACGCATAGCTGCCCTAACAAAACAGATAACATCACACCCACACAAACATTGGGAATAAATTATAGCACATCATTTACCATTACATTTTGAGTAGACCATGGATAAATCACCACAACCAATCCCAATGACTCATGAGACACCACATCAAAACTAATCCAAATGACACTTGGGACACAACATCGCTACTAATCCCAAAGATACCTTCGACCCCACATAATAAGTCAGCTAAAGAATTTATGGGCCATTATCATCTAGAATAGGGATTTGGGAGGAGAGGTGGCCATCCATATATCCTCTATTAGTGATGTCGGGAAATACAACCCCGAAAGGATTATGTTGGTGTCAGAACATAGTTCTTAACAAGGATGGGGCACATATATAAATAAACAGAATATAAATTGTATACATATGAATATAGAAAACAAATATAAACAAAAACTATGGGTTTAAAAAACACCAACATTCTCATGACATCCCAAATATTCTACCACCTATAAATTCCTAACAATATATAAGAAAACACATGCCTAAATTTATTTAATAGTCTCTAACTATCATTAATACATTTCCCAGATTATCCATTATGATGTTTTCCTAATAAAACTTGTACAATTTTTTTTCTATGATCATTTTTATCACTATCCATTAATCATTTTTCTTGAATTTCTATCATATAATAAATAATGTTGATTACTATTTTGGATTTCTACATCCATAACAATTTGGAAACCAAAACAACATGAAAATAGTATGCGGTATAGTGAAAGAATGATCATAAAGCCATGTCCATGTACAACATCAACTATATCCCTATTATAAATGACATCACAACCATCACATACCACCTGGAAAACTATATATCATCCCCTTTACCCAAAGAAGTCATGTAACACACTTGAGTACAATTTAATTTTTTATTTATCAAGGGGTTTCTTTTTAAATTTTACATTATTAATTAATGTTGTTATCAAAGAAATCGTATGATCATGTGGAATCCATTTTACTAAAATATATCGGGGGTTAACTAATTAAATAATAGGTGATTTAAAAAATGAACCTAAAAGAATGTATTTATCAAATCATCAACCAGATCACCGATAATGACCCCAAAAACAATTATTTTCATTTGGTATGTTTCCCAAACAATTTCAAACATCAATCAATATCAATAAAGTAGGAATACCAAACATCATGATCCCCTACGACATTTTATTTATTTTTTACTAATTCTATTATTATTATTAATTTAGAAACAAATATATACATAAGGATAAAATTTTATATACCCAGTCCTACATGACACAAAAACAATACTGACATTGGAAATCATATCTAGATGAGTGATGATCAATACGTATTTGTTGCAAAAAAACATGGTGCACGTACAACATGAAACACTCTGCAAAAACAAGAGCTAAATAGAGCTACTAGATTAATCAAATCCATGGAAAACAGTTTTTTGGATGTTCAGACCTAGGTGAATGTTAGGCCGAATGAAGTAAGGAATGATATTATCATTAGAATGTCTTCATCCTGAACATTTGGTGTTGTATATAGTTTCAAATTTCCATTAATAGAGATTTGATAAGTAACACATTGCATTTATTCAATAATCTTACAAAAGATATTTTTATGTTAAATACATTGAGTATCGTGATATGATAATATAGAGTATATATTTTAATTTATATAACTAAAAATATAATCCATTTAACAAATAAATTTTGAATGGAATGCTTCTATTTCTTTTTTATACTGAAAATATGGTGGATAATAATTAATAAAATATATAATAAAGGAAATGAAAAAATATTAGACGTCATGTCTGAGGAACCATAAAATATTTTCCATTAAGACATTCTTACGGTGGTTTAAAACTATAAGATGCATCCAATTTAATATGGGAAACTGATTTTTTCACAAGAGGCAGATCAATGAATCGAGGGACCGTATAAATTTTGAGTTCCATTAATTACTGGTAATCCAAATCATTTCTCATACATTTAATAATCAATTTATTTTATAAAAGTATGTCTTATCAATTATCTGTACGATTTAAATACTAAGAATTTATTGATATTTCCAAATATAATAATATAAAAGTTAAAGTTAACAAACGATGTAAAAATATTATACTATTTAGTAAATAGTAATATCCAATATATATGTTTTGGATATCTAGGGAAGATTTAATGTTCAATGGTAAATATAAATTCAATATTTCACGGGGATGTTAAAGACTACAAATATGATTCATCGATGTGAATTTCAATACACTCCATGGTAAAATTCATCTTATTCCAGAAAAATTAATAATAATGATGTTATCAATATAAATTTTATCCATTTTATTATGTATAATGGTTTTTTTGTTGATTAATAAAAACACAATAATAATATAATTAAAAGTATTATGGAGAAAATATATTTTTCATTTTGGAAAATTATTTTGAGAATCATTTTCTTTGAAATTTGGACTTTTAAAAAATATTTCAAAAAATATTTGTATACATGCAAAGGATGATTCAAATAAATTATTTAGGGTATTTCTATACATGTCGTACATAGTAGAAACCACAGTCCTTTTCCATTATATAATGTTTAAAAAGTTACTTTTTCCAGTACTGAAAAAAATATTCGTGATGAAAATTTTAAAAATTAAATTCATTAAAAATCTATTTTAATAATTAATATATAAATATTGAATGATAATATTTATTTAGAACACATTCATAAAATATATTTTTTTTTGTGATTAAAGATATTTCACATTGAATTTATAAATTAAGTCATGTTTTAATAAGACATTTTATAAATAGTCATAAATCTAGTAGAGAGAAAAATGGTACTATAAAATGAAAATGATTATCAACAAGTATATAATATGAAAATTTAAGGGATTATTAACTATTATCATATACTTTCATCATAAAAAATTTATGTATAAATAATTTTGATTAGAATGAGATTGTGGAAGAGTCTTATAAAATGATTACAATATTAAACTATAAATTAAATAATAAACAATTTATGTTTATCTACTAAATATGAAAACACAACAACTGTAAATACAAATATAGATAGTAAAAATTAATTTATAAATTTAATCAAATAATATTAATTAAATGAGGAAATAATAAAACCCAATGAAATAGAATTTAGTTATTAAATTTATTAACCCTTTTTAAATTTTAATTCAAAAACCCTATGTGGAATAAATTCTAAATAAAACATAAAATACTAAGAAGAAAAAATTCAATATATTACATTAAAAATATTAGTATATTCAACATAGAAATTTAGTTAGGTAAAAAAAATTATATTATTCTTTAATGAAATGAATGTTTGAGGAAATACCTTAACATAGGATTTACATTTGGTCATAATTTTGTAACATTCTTTATACTGTATTAAGACATTTTATTAACTTTTTATAAAAACATATTAATATTAATTACATCATTAACTATCTTTTAATTACATATTATTAAGAATTAAATAGTAATAATTCATTACTATCATTCTTTTGGTTATTAACTGCTTCATCATTCGAGTATGTTATAACTTGTTATTTTTATTCATTCTTTAATTGAGATCTAGATATAATAATATTTAGAATACTGAAAATGATTTATATATAATATATATAATTTATATATGTATTTAGAGTAATACATAATGTTTCATGAGTGGAAACGAAATACATCATTCATTGAGATATACAGTCATACATACTCATATACTTTGTTTTATTTTACCATTATATTGAAATAAAGATAATAAATAACTATATATTTAAACTATAATTCTTGAATAATCCATAAACCATATATATAACAAATTATTATAAAAAACCTCATTAATTCATTCCATCTATTTTGTGAGTAAATCACATCGCATTGCGATGCGATAGTCTATTGTACACAAGAACAATGTTATGGTCTTCTTAAAATATGGAAGGAATGAAAGTATGTTCCATATAAAAATTAATGATGAACACATAAAAATTAAATATCATTTATATAGTCCCTAAATATTATTTCTATAATTATTCAGGACTGTAAATGGTTGTAATGAAAAAAAGACCTTTGTTTGTGAGGTGGTAGTCCACTATACAAATGAATAATGATTTTGTTACCTATTTGATGGAAGTGTTTGATGTTATTGGTATTAAAAATAACATAAAAATACATGATTATATTTCTGATACTGATTTTATTATATTATCATGATATAATAATATTTTATGTACATGGATAATGTAATAAAATAAAAACTTTTTTATATAACATTTCATCTTCTTTGAATCTCATCCTTTGGTTTTCAATAAATCCTTTATATGTTTGATTTATTCCAATCATAATTTAAAAAAGATATAGGGGTTGGATTTTGTATTGTGAATTGGGATAGTATTGGACGTCAAAAATTGTTTTGGATGTGGGAATTTTTGAGGGGAGTGACTTTAATTTCATAGTGGAGGATGAGTGGTATTCCTTTAAATATGATATAATAAACAAAATTGGGAGTTCTCCCTTATCTAATATTCATTGAATAATAAATAATTTTCTATATAAGATTATATATTGTCTATATATGTCCATACAATTTTTACTTAACGATTTTTGGATCATTTTTACACATTATTCATTTTCTTTATCCATGTAATCAACTTGTTTTACATTAATCAATATAATTAATTTTAACAGAATTAAAAAAGAATTGTGGTAAATAAATAAATTATAATTAATAGAAATTAATTTTATTCTGATTCAAAAAATTTAATCCATTTTTTCATATTAAATTCAATTAGTGGTAAAACATATTTAAAAAAATCCTAATGATTCAGTGAGAACATAGGTTTTTATATTCTATATTTTTAAAAGTATATAGTGTTTTAAAATCTAAATTAAATATGAAATTGATAATAATGAAATATCCAAAAAAATAGTTGAATAATTGAAATAACTTCAATATAAAAAATATTAAAAACAAATTAGATCATAATAAGTTACTAAGATGAAAGGTTAGTTTTAAATTAAAACATAATAATTTTAACTATTAATTAAAAATTGATACTTCTTAGAAAAAAAAAATTAAAATTAAAATGATATTAAAATTATATTTTCAAAATAATATTGATATTTTCAAATAAAAGATAAAAAAATATAATAATTATTTTTTTAATACAAGTTCCCTATTAAAATATGGCACAACTACCTTTATAGAAAAATAACTACTTATGGATGAAATTGGATTTGTTATTATCTAATTCCAAATAAATCTATTTGATGAATGTAAAAAATATATATAATATATAATATATAATTTTTATTTATATAATATAGAAATTATTTTAATTTAATTGGATTATATGTCATTAGTGAATAAAAAATGCTTTTTTAAAACACTTCTATTATATTCAATTGGTTTTATATTTTTATTAATTTAATTGTGACCAATGATTTCCTAAATATATTTTCATAATTTAGTGAATAATATTTATAAATTCTAATTTAATTTATGTGATATACATTTTAGTTAATATACTAATATTAATAATATATAATTGTTTAGAAAAAAATGGACTACATGTAATGCATGATTTTGAAGATACATCATGTTACATGTAACACAAGATAAAAATGATGTTTCATGTGCTATAGATTGTTTTAATTTAAAATGTTATAAATATAAATTTATATATTAGTTTTATAGGATTTAATATTCACATATACACATGATTTTGAATGTTCCATATGTTATAAATTTTAATCATTTAGAATTTCAGGTTGCTACATTCTCCACACGATAGAAAAATTGTATCCTAAAAATATAACAGTGATCTCAATAATCTAGTGATTGACATATGAATCCTATTTTGATGAAAAAACCACATAATTAAATAAATACTAAAATATACACCTCATTAAAAATTATTATACATCGAATGTTCACATGGAATATTATATAACAAAATTTTTTAAGTAGAAGTACATTTGTGGGATGTTATGATATGAAAAATGAGGAAGATAATAAATATTTATAGGTACTGATTGATATAATTGATAACAAGAAATTGAATGACTAGTGAAATGTTTAGAGACACAACAAATACATCTAATAGGTTTTAATGTGTCATCGATAAAATCATAAATGATGGTAATAAGACAACAATTTATTTCATGCTCATTTTCCTAGTGTTGATTAATTATCTTACAGAAAACAAAATATAAGGAATTATAGTTAAATGACATATTTATGTACATAAAAACAATTTAATTAGTCATTATGATTCAAAAAATTATCCATGAAATGAATATACAAATTATTTTATTTTTCGATGCCCTAAAATTATCATTTAAACAATTTTAATGATCCTCAAAAGGGTGAGAGTATTTTCATATATCCCTAAACATTTTCCAAAAAAAATTGTGAAACAAATAAATCTATAAACCTAAAATTTATCTCTACTACGTCATAATTATTATTTATTCATCAAATTATTTTACTAATAGAATTAAATATTAACCAGAAAATTGCATATGATAGTGGCTGTATTTAAACCCCTATCATCAATAAGTTGTTTTTTAAATCTTATTGGCCTTGGGAGTTAAAATGATATATCAATCGGCACACATGTTTTGTATTTTCTAAAATAAATTCTTATAATGTTCTGAAAAATATGACAGAAGTTCTCGAAATAAAATTATTTATTAAATATACATATATCTATGGTTTTAAAAGTAATATTTTTTCCACAATGTCCAATAGTATTTTTTTAAAATCACCCATAATTTTTACTAATACCTTAAAAAATTTCTATAATATTAAATGGAATCATTCCTTAAGTAACTTTTCTATAAAAACATGTACTAAAATAATTGTTGTATTTCATAAAATTTCATCGAAAATATCCTTAATCTTGGTATGCACCCATCACATAAAACCTAAAAATAATAATATTTCATTTATCTTATTTTCAATCATAAACATATTGTCCCATGATGTTATCTATAGATATTTTTTTAATGAATACCCAATTTTTTCGATCATTTACCAAAATCATTTTGTAGTTCTTATTCTTTTAACCAATATTATTTTGATAAAACAATTCAATAATTTATTGTTCATATCATAATACATAAGTAAATCACCAATATTATTTACACATAGGGCAGTCCATGGTTTAGTGGTTACCCTTTTGAAGAAGGAATTAGCTAGGGTAATTCCCATGATCTCTACATTTTAGGTAATGAATGTCACAACCCATCCCCTAGGGCTCGTATCGTGACTACCCCAAGCCCGCCATCCATAGGAAAGGGGATGGAGACTAGAAACAAAGGCATAAATCGCTAAACTAGGAAGGCATTTCCTGTGTAAACTAGGCACAGACAGAAGAGTACACAATAGAAAGAAAAACACCATGTGAAATATGTATACAAAAGTTTGCTAGAAATTAAAAGGGCGGGAAATACCAGCCCAACTGTAATGTACAAGTACAAATGAAAAAGGAAAAAACATCTAAAAAGTAAAGAGCATCTCTAGAATCATCCTCCAGGGTTACATCTTGAAGTGTAGGTATATATGGCCACCTCACCATTGCACGTCCGTCAGAATCCTCAGTGTACTGACTCTTCATAAGGACCACATCCGGGTACTGTCCAGTCCTGGTGCACTCGGCCTCCATCAGCGTTGTTTTTCATCTGCATCCAACACAACGAGGTGCAGGTATAGCTCGTGCAGGGTAGAGTATAATGATAATCAGTAGGGACCTTGAGACCCTCAAGGTCTCACTAAATCCAACAAGGATAAACCACAAGTATGAAAACAATAGATAACCATCACATAGGTATATACCCATACATATACCTATGTTATCTGGTAACTCATCTCATTCGTGCGGTAAACTCAAAAGTCTTTGACTTAGGTCATACCAGGATTTTATTCTAAGAGGTAGTATCATGTAACAACCCCAGTCACACTGTCGGAACCCCGAATGAAGGTGTACTCCTCCCTTATCTAGTACAGTGGGCATGCATCATCACCTATAGGCGCTTCCCACTATCCTTGGACTGCTGAGGCACTCCTCCTATCATGTAACATGGATCTGTTGTGCTGACATAGAGGCTCTCTCCACCATGGGTCTATTGTGCTCACACAAAGACGCTCCCCTGGAAGCCTGCTGAGGTACTCCACGTTTCAAGTACCATGGTTCTTCCAAGCTCACACAGAGGCTCTTCCCACCATGGGTCTACTACCCTTACATAGAGGAACTTCCCACTAGGCGATTAAAAACACTCCGAGTCGAAAGGTCATCAGTCGTTAGGTCTCATCCAGCTACTAGGTCACTGTACTCCACTCGCTCATCTCCGAGAGGATCCACTCCACGATCTATAGGTTGATACTCCAACTACCATGTATCCCCACACAAAAGTATCTCAAATGTTTTCCTCGTCATAGATATCTCCATGTAATAGACGGGGCGTCAATCAGACTCCTGGTCTATGATTTATAGGCATTTCCATTCTAGGTGCCCAGTTGGTTTTTTGGTTCAAAAAAACCCGACCATTTCCAAAACCCTTGAAAACCCCAAGGGGGTATCCCAAAAGAACTGCCCCACTTTAAGATCTATTTCACCACATATGGTTTGTGGTTCGGACAACCGTATCCCAAGATATGGGTGAAAAGGTGTAAACAGACCAAACAGGTCCGGGTCCGGTCTAACCCGGTTCAAGGGAGAAGCCCAGCCTGAGGGGGTGGCCCGACCCGAGGGGGCAGCCCGACCCGATGATGTCCCGACCCGGGTGGGTGGCCCGGCCCGAGGATGCAGCCCTGTTTGAGGGGGCGGCCCGGCCTGATGATGAAGCCCGACCTGATGGCGGCCCAGTTTGGGTGTGCAGCTTGGCCCGCGGATCTGACCTGGTACGAGGGAGCAGCCCATCCCGAGGGGGTGGCCATGCCTAGGTGGGCGGCCTGGCCCGACATCCTAACTTGCCAGTGGCCAGACCGGCTGTCAGCCCAGCGGCTCACGGGTCCCCCTTGCCACGTCCAGGGGGAAGTCGCGTTCCCCCTACCTCCCGAACTGCTCGGTCATTCGGGTGTTAGTCGAAACCTGAGCCAGGTTGCGCCGACCCCACACACACCGGAACCGAAGTGGTCCTGATCCTCACGGTTGGTCGAGTGTCCAGCCGCTCCACCGGCTCTGCCGCAACCCACCCCGACTATGGATCCCCAGCTATGCACGGTGCACTAGTGCCACGCCTCCTCCACAGCGGCCCGGTCGGGACGCGGCCACCAACTCTTCTGCGCGGCTCGATGGCGCCGCACCTCTGCCGACCATCGCAGACTTCATGACCGCAGTTCATCTTCCGCATGGTGAGATGGCACAACAACCCTCCGGCACCACCACAGACCACCTTAACGTGGCTCGGTTTTCTATGTGGCTCAATGGCAGCACGCCCCTCCAGTGGCCCAGTGGCCCTTGTGCCACTGTCATCTTCCGTGACCGGCTCGTTGTCGGTAGCGTTGCTTCGATGCGGTTCATCCATCCGATGGCGTCGTTGCACCGTCGTCGTCATCAAAAATGTGATCTATCAAGGGGGGGGGGTGGGCTATGTTCATGTTAACCAATCCCTCATCATTATGGTGATAACAAACGGCATTTCTGAATCCATAAATTGTACAGCGTAGGATAGGTAAAAAATCAACTCAAACCCCTACCTTGTATTTGTCGTTCGTTGACAATGTTGGAAAAAAGAAATGACGTCAATTCATTGTTCGCCGCGTTCGTCACACACTCCCAATTCTCACGCTCATGCATCAGAAAGTTTTCGGAGGTGACGATGTCAATGATGGAGTTCTATGCTGTCAACTTCTTCTCTTTTTACACAGTTGAAGATCAAAAACAGTTTTCATCGTTCTCCGGTGGAAGGGCAGGTGTTCTTAATTTTAAGATGTAGTTCTCCAAGAACTCCTCCTCTCCTTAATTCTCCAAAAAAAGATTATGCCATCTCAAATAAAATAATAGCTGCTCTATTATTTAATTTTTGGAATGAGTTAAAAAGATTTCAAAAAGTTCCTATTAAATGATTATAGTTTGAAAGAATAAAACCATGGGAGTTTAAAGGTTTCACCACATAAATGTGGTGTTAATGGTGTTAGAATCATGGGTGGCCTCCACCATAGTTATCCTCCAAATGGAAGTTATGATTGGGTGGGCCCCACTACCATAACCTCCCATGAAAGGGTAGGGTTTGGAGGCCACCACCCCTAACCTCCACATTGAGGTTTTAACTGCCACAATAAAAATATGTTACCTAGTTATTTTTATTTAATTTATTTAAAAACCCCAAAAACTAACATCCATTATCATTATTACGCAACTACGGTGAAGGTCTCACTAAGCAATCACTGAAGTTGAGAGTTCAACTATAACCACATATTTCTGTTCTGAGCACCAGTTCTAAAGTTAAAAAGTCTTGCTCGTACTTTTACTGCGCGTACACGAAAAAAAACTCAGAAATTGATTCAGGGCACAGCGGGCCTCAGAAACAATCTCCCTAAATTTTCGCAGACTCATAAAAAACCCATGAATTAAAGAACAAAATTTCGATAGAATTTCCGAGTCTTTACATTCTCATAAACTCAGGGATTTAAGTCCCCTTAAACTACAACTCGAACTAAGGGATAAAATGGGGGTATTGGGCATGCATCTGATCCTCCCACTCCCACGTGCTCTCTTGGATGTTCTCGTGCAGGCAATGAACGTGCACCAGAGGTATCGACTGTCCACGTAGGACCCACTTCTGTCGATCCTAAATCTCCACTGGAACCTCTGTGAATGTCGCTCCATTGTCGATGTCCAACTCCCCATGGCCGATGATTTGGGAAGGGTCATGCAGATATCTCCACAGCTGAGATACATGGAAGACGTTGTTCACCTGATTCAACTGAGGTGGAAGAGCCAAGCGGAAAGCCTCTTCCCCTACACTGATGAGGACCAGGAATTTTCTGATTAATCACGGATATAACTTGCCGCCTCATACAAATATCTGTAGACCTCGTCGAGTTGAGACCTGTAAAAAGATATGGTCGCCATCCTCGAATGCCAGATGACTCTATCTCCGGTCAGCATACGACTTCTACATACTCATTGTTGTATTCATCCATTCCTGGATGATCTGTACCTTCTCCATGGTAGCTCGTACCATCTCTGGTCCCACTAGTGCAGACTCCCCTCGGTCTATCCAACACAGTGGTGATCTGCATGGTCGACCATACAAGGCCTCAAAGGGTGTCATACCAATGGTGGAGTGAAATATGTTGTTGTAAGAAAACTCCATAAAAGGAAAGTGGTTCTCCCTGCTTCAACCAAAGTTGAGGAAACATGCGCGGAGCATGTCCTTGAAGGTCTGGATGGTCCACTCAGTCTGACAATCTATTTGAGGATCGAAGGCGGTTTTCAAGAGATGTTGTGTCCGGAAAGCTTTATGAAACTCCTTCCATAGTCGGGATGTAAAGGGTGTGTCACGGTCGTCGAAAATAGAAGAAGGTACACCATGTAAATCCCTTATCTCCTACACATAGAGGCGTCCCAATCTCTCTACTAAGCCCAACTCTCTGATCAGTAGAATGTGGGCTCACATGGTGAGTTGGTCAATGATCACCCATATTGAATCTTGACACCTAGATGTACGTGTAAGACCCATATCGATGTTAATGGATATCCATCCCACTTCCAATCTGAGACCTCTAAGGCTGAACCAAGCCTGCTAGTACACGGTGCTCTGCCTTGACTTGCTGACAAGTGAGGCATCATGAGACGAACTCTGCTACTACCTTCATTATACCTAGCCACCAGTGCTATCGTCGAATGTCCTGGTATATCATTGCCACTCCTGGATGTACCACTAGAGGGGAAGTGTGGAACTCTCTCAACACTTCTTCCTGAAGTGAAACTATTATCATAGTACATCCTCTGAAGAGGATGACATCCTCCCCACCTTCAGAAAATCCATCAGGTGCCTACCATGTGGATATTTGAGCACGTCGCGTCTCGTAGTCATCGTCTCCACGTTTCTCCTCCATGACTCATTTAAGAAGTGGAGGAGTGAATGTGACAGACTGTAGAAAGGATAATCCATACCAATCCACAAAGGATATCTTCAAGGCATCCAGCTACACGGTCACCTATCTTAATAGCTAAATACTAGTCCTTCTACTGAGAAAAACCGCTACAACATTCCCCTTTACAATAGTATAGACTATCCCGGAGTCATTTTCCTGGAGGAACTCAATCCATCATCGCTGTCTCAGGTTCATGTCCTTCTGATATAAGATATACCTGAGACTCTTGTAATCAGAGTAGACTATGAAACGCTTTCCCTGTATGTAACACTCCAAGATTTTATGAAAAATATTTTTTTTAATTTCATGTCTTGTGTTGTACGCTAGACCAAAAGGAGCTTGCACAACACGCATCCTTGACTTTCCTTGCATTACACGCAATCGCGACCTTCCTCGATAGTGTGTGTTGTACACAATACCGAGTTTCACTAAACAACGATATGCTATTAAAATATTATTTAAACTAGCCGTTATGAATAGTAATAAACAATTTTTTAAATTTTGTAAATTTTATTTTTCAAAATGGACTTCTTTTTTGGATTCGGAATTTTAAAATTAGCTTAGGGTGAAATTTTGGTACTTTTTCAGATAACTTTCATATTCTGATGAATAGTGCAAATTACTAAATTTTAATTAAAAACAACTTTTTTAATAGAAATAACTAATAGCGATAAATTATTAATTTGAGTGGTTTTAATGTATATTTAGAATATATTTTTACAGTTTAATACAATTTTGGTCATTGGATGTAATTTCACATTTAAACCAGACATAAACAAGTGTCAATCTTTTGATAGTTATTATCTCTCAAAAACATGATATTTGTTTTTACGACGGGAATTAATTTTTAAATTAATTAATGTAACCGTTTTGTTTTGAATTTGGTAAAATAGACGTCATTTTTTAATTCATAATATCAAATATAGCTTAGGCCTAATTTTTTGTATTTTTCTGGAAACGTTCATTTTTTGATGAATAGTGAAACCACTAAGTGGTAGTTAAAAAAACTGAATTTTTAATAAAACATAATTTTACCACTTCTGTGAGTGGAATTTTGAAAATACGAGAGACATGGTTAATATCAACGACTAAAATTTGGTTCATTGAGATGAAAATAATTTTTGGTGAATAGTAACATTTGACTTTTTTTACCACAGTTAAAAGTAAATAGGGTAATTAAGGGTAAAAATGATATTATTATTACCCTAACACATGTCCTAATTCTATTGGATAAGTGTAATTCAACCAAAAACAACCTTAGGAATAAAATATTTCCATTTAAGCCCACTTGGATTAGATTAGGACATTTATTATTAATTTATTTAATGAAGGGTTAAAATAGTTAAAATCAATGTTTAATAAGTAAATCATTTCTAATATAGTGTTATACATAAAATAAATTAGACTATAAATATTCATTAGAAAGATAAAACGATTTCGTATATAATTATATTTTATTTGTAATTTTTAGACATTAAATAATTTAATTTATTTATGACACAACAATGATGTAGTAATTACCTTTTTAAGAAAATATTAACATAATTGATGTTATAAATGCCCAAATAAATATAATTTTAGACTTTTAATAACATAAACTAATTTTCTAGGTTAATATGACATGTTAGTGTTTATTTATGTAACTTGGTTAGAACTTATCATTCTGTTATGAATTTCATAAAAATCATGTACCAAATAGTGTCAAAATTGACATAAATTACTTTTTAAAACAAATATTATATTATTAATTGTTATTTTATTCCTAAAAATATAAGGTTAGGCCAAATGACTTAAATATGGTTATATATATTAATAATAAACAAAATGGAGATCGTTTGGCTTGTTATGGTAAGTTTATTAACCATATAGTGTAAGAATACAAAAAGACACGGTAAAAGTTAAATTATTTAACTTAGAGTTAAATCTAATTGATAAGGTTAAAATAATAACCTAAACTTGTCTAAATCCTATTGGATGAGAGTATTTCTACCCATAACCACTTTATCTTCGAAATTTGACCCTTTGGAACCATTATAAACCGAATTTGACTTTAATATAAAATAATATTTTGAGATTTTCCTAAGGTGCCCCTCTCCTCCCTTATAAAAGGGCACCTCCTCCCTCTCCTCCTCACACCAATTTGAGCATTCAAGCTCGGCCAACCCCTTCAAAAATCTCTTCTCCACTTCCCTAGTATCAGCCTAGTGGTCCTGGTATTCTTCAAAGACCATCCTTAGTTCTTTAAGTGGAGGTTAAGAAAAGGCGCGTCAAAAAGAGGTAATATCCATTACCGATCTTTTTCAATTTCTTTCTTCTTAAAATTCTTCTTCTTTAGTTGTTTCATGATAAAGTAATAACATAAGTATTTCTTATATACTGATAAGTCATTATAAATATGAAACAACTCTAATTAAGCTTCTCTCCATCCTACGGAAAAAGGAAATCACCGCGTGTGCGTACTTACGGAATACCGTCTCCACGCCGTGGTGTAATCTATTTTCCGCAACCACCTTAATTGGATAGGTATAATGGTGTAATGAGTAACTATATATGATTATTATAAAGTGATATTGATACTGAAATTGTATACATACACTTCAACACAAGTTCACGATAATGAGAACGATATCATCGCTCGTGCGTATGTACGGACTACCGTCTCCAGGACGCGATGAGATTCATTCTCCATGTTAACCATTTAAGAATGATTATAAAGTATATATAAGAAATAATAATGAAATATATGAAATTATAAAGCTACTGGATTTATGTATATATGTGTGTCATCTACTTACTTCCATTCAAGACAATAAGGAAAGGAAAACAGCGTTCATGCGTACGTACGGACTACCGTTTCCATGAACGGTGTGTTTCATTTCATTTATCAATCTATTATATATATATATATATACTGAATATATATGATATATAAATAATATTTTATATTCTGGAAGTAATTAAATCAGGATATAAGTAATAATAATGTCAAGAACAACAAGTCCAAACACCGACGATAAATGAAACGATTTTACCCAAAATGCTTCTTTAACATGGAATTTACAAAAGAACGGGTAATATAAAGTCATAAGTGAACAATATATGATATCATAACAATGAATATGATTCTATAATAAGTTAATGACATTATGTAAATCATTATACAGGAGGTTCGAACACTTATGAAGCAAATCAGACTGAAGGTAAGGGAAATATCACAATCTCATTTTTATCCGATATTGGTTATACTTTGGTATTTACAGGGGTTTATTTTATCATCCACATCCATGTTTCCTAAATATGTAATATCATTTACATCCACCTACAATTGTTTAAATCCATTTTTGCCCTTCGACGAGTTTTTAGTAAAGGATATGAAAGAAATCTTATGTCGTTTTTCGTATGAGGTACTTTTTGACTTTTCCGACAAAAGTACGAGAAGAATGTTCTTTTAACTTATACGACATGAATGGATTTTTAAAAAATTATTTTCAAGAAGCTTCCTTTACAAGTTTTCAATTTTATTTTTAATCAACTTCTTTTAGTTTAGAATTTTATGACATGTTATGAAAGGAAAAGTGTTTTTGAAAAAGAAAGGATATTTTCATCAAGAATGAAGTTCAAGTGTTTTATCAAAATTATTTTCCATCTAAGATAATAAAGGGTTCTGTTTCTATCACTATTATTACATTGATTTGACTATGTTGTGATGGAATTATTTTTATGAATTCCTTTATCTTATATGAATTGTTTTATGATGTCATGTTGTTTAAGAATCTCATTTGTATTACACAGGTTATGCAATGATGTATGATTTATGATTTTGTGGAAAACATAAGAATGTTATCATTATGAGATGGGTGGGACCTATATCTCCCTCCAATGAATTGGGTAATGATTGTATATCTCATTAGATAGACATGGCTGGAACGGTAGGTTATACTGGTTCAGTGAAACAGGACTGAAACGAGGAATGAACTCGGTTCAGAAAGGGACTTTGTCCACTAAGATAGTCTTGGAAATGAGTCTTGACTAACAAGAAATGTTTCTCTATGATTATGTGTGTATGCCACAATGTTTCATGTTTTATGTTATGATTATTGGGATTACATTTCACTACTATGATTTATCCCATGTTATGAAATTATGATCTATTTTACAGGTTAAGATTTTCAAAAGATATGTTCTTATGAATATGACGTGATTGATATTTATTTTGTTTACCCTTACTGAGCATTTGATCTCACCCTTTTATGTTTTCTTTTCCCCAGGACATAAAGAAAGGATTTAGGTTTAGAAAAAAAATATCTTTATGGGAGATGTTAAAGATCTTTCACCATGATTAGAAGATTATATTCTGAGTTTCCAAAGACACTAAACTATTACGGTCCTTGTGTGTGAGTTTTTGTTATGTACCAAGTATTCCGCAAAAGTAATGTAATGTCTATTTACGTCAGGCTTCGGGTCTATACACCGTAGATAGTGAAGCCACATATTCAAGGCGAAGACCACTACTGCTATCTACAGGTCATGGGTAGCATAGTTCTGCTCATGCTGTCTCAGCTACTGAGAACCAAATGCGATCACTACTCACTCCTACATCGGGACACACCAATTTCAGGTCCCTGAAGAATCGCAGTAAACTATGTACCCTACGTCCTCCTCTGGAAGCCTCAATATGGGGTCACTAGTCTACCTCTGCCTCAGCTCCTATGTTCTCTGTTGGAATCTCTCCGACCACACGAAGGGTTTACTCTTCTTAGTCAAGGTAAATATTGGTGATGTAACTCTGGAGAAGTCTGGAACGAATCTCCAGCAGTAACCATCCATGACCAAGAAACTCCGAACCCCATTCACACTTTTGGGTGGCTCCCAAGAAAGTACCGCATCAATCTATGCTAGATCCACTACAACTCCAGCCTCTGAGAAGACGTGTCCAATGAATTGATCCTCTTGAATCCAGAACGTGAACTTCGATAGCTTACCATAAATCTGGTGCTCTCAGAGTGTGTCCAATACCACCTAAAAATAGTAGGAATGATCCTCCTCAGTAGTCGAGTTGATCAAAATGTTGTTGATAAAGACTATGACAAAGCGTTCATGGAATGGTTGGATGATCCTATTCCCGATACGAGGAGATCCCAACCGAAGCTCTCGCCTCATAGAGTATGCTCAAACTATCGGAACTAGTGTGTAACTGTCGAGTCTCCACCCGTAATAGTATCTAGTTGTATGGATAGAGCCAACGGCTCTATCAGAATCTCTGAGCTCTGAACGAGAGAAGTGGCTATTAAAGAGTGACTGGCACCTGTGATTATAAGAACTACAGCTAAGGTTGAGTAGGAAAATATCATACCTCAAATCATCTCTAGAGAGCCATTGTTGTAGGCCTAATATTACTGATACTGAGCTCTACCCTGTCCCCATGCTCCCTGTAGTCATGGTGGACCTCTTGGAGGTGGTGGGGGCAACACCTCGAAATGTCTTCCACCACCTACTACTCGACTAGCTCCTCTGTCACATCTACTTGCGCCCTGTGTACCGCCTCGATCAAAATTATGCATCTGTCTGGGTGGTCCCTCAACTATGTGTTGATCATCTAAATGGTGGGTCAAACACTCATGATCCATGTGACCATACCCGCCACATGAGTAACTTGGCATACTCATGGTAGGTATGTCACAGCCTTTGGTGCCCCACACAACTGTTCATGAGTCCTATGGTTTTCCACCAGTGGGTCTGGTCCTATTGGACCTCTGCGTTATCTATCTACTTCCAGCTGCAGAAGACTCTCTTCATGTCAACTAGTAGTGGGTCTCACTGCTGGTGAAAACTCAGTAGGGAAACTCTACTATTGGAGGGCTCTATCTAACACCCCCACCTACGTTCGGATGCTGAGGGAGATCGTCGAGGATCTGATTTATCGCCTCAGCCCCTGCTCGAAGTTCTGGGCCTAGATAAATGGGTCCTACACCATATCCATGGAGTATCAAGAGAGGTCAGTGGACCTCACTGAGTACTGCACCACTTTCATGCTACATGGATGTAGATGCAGCAACTCATGTATCTACACCGCACGAAAGGTGGTTAGTACAATCTCCTCCCAGAACTGGCCCTCGATGTCTGTCCAGTGTAGTGTCGCCTCTACATGCACCTAGAGAATCAAGCTCCACCATCTGCATGTTGCTTCCTGAACGTGACTTGTAGCAAGGATAACCATGTAGTCTGCCGGTGTCCCTACTAGCATGAAAACTCACACCACAACCTCCAGCCAATCCTCACCCTCCTGTTGGTCCATAAATCCCCAGAACATGGGTGGCATATGGCACTAGAACGCATGAAATGCTCTCAAGCGGCGTGAATCATCTTCTGTTGGGGCTAGTAGCATCGGTGGCCCAATAAGAAGTGGTACAGCTGGTGCCTCTACTGAAAAAGGGACATGCAACATAGCCTCATCGCTCAGTGGGCTGTCAGTACGTATGACTATCGAGGATCTAACTGGTCGTCCGTAGGGAGGAATCCTGAAAGAAACAGATGTGACACGGTAAAAAGACTATCCATGGGGAGCGGACCAAGTTGATATGACTTAAGAAAACATTTATAAATAACACACGCAATCAGTATTTTCGTGTTGCGAGTCAGAAATCAGATGTCAGGAGCCTGGTGTATGTATACGTCAGCCTCCACAACAACACTGGACTCCCAAAACTGAAACCACACTCAGTACCCTTAAAACTATTGCTTCACAGAAAAGAAATATTAGAGATCTATGTTCTGTGGTAGTACCGACTCCTCTGATACCAATTTGTCATGACCCTTCCCGTGGGGCCCGTATCGTGACTACCCCAAGCCCGCCTTCCATTGGCCAGGGGCTGGAGACTAGCACCAAAGGTGTAAATCCCTAAACCGGTAAGACATTTCCTTTATAAACTAAACACACACAATAGAGTATGCAACGGGATGTAAAACACCAAGTAAAAACTGTATACAATAGTGTTCTGGAAAGTAAAAGGGCTGAAAATACAAGCCCAACTATAAAGTACAAGTACAAATGAAAAAGGGACAAACAACTAAAAGGTAAAGAGCAGCTCCTGGATCATGCTATGGGGTTCTTACCTGAAGGGTAGTTAATTATGGCCAAATCAGAACTCCACATCCGTCAGAGTCCTCAGTGTACCGACTCGTCGTATGGTCACACTCCGGGTACCATCCAGTCTTGGCGCTCTCGGCCTCCTTCAGCGCTGTCTATCATCTGCATCCAATACAAAAAGGTTTGAGAATTTCCCGTGCATGGGTGAGTATAACGATACTCAGTAGAGACCCCAAGACCCGCACGGTCTCACTAAATCCAACAAGGATAAACCACAAATATGAAAACAACATATAACAATCACATAGGTATATGCCCATACATAATGAAATGTTATCTAGTAACCCATCTCATTCATGAGGTAAACACAAAAGTCATCGATTCAGTTCATACTAGGTCATTATTATAAGGGGTAGTTTCAAGTAACAACCCCAATCACACTGTCAGAAACTAGGTTGAAGGTGTACTCTTCCTCTATCGAGTACAGTGGGCATGCGCATCTCACATAGGTTCTTCCCACTATCCTTGGACTACTGAGGTACTCCTCCTGTCGAGTATCTTGGATCTGTTTCCCTCACATAGAGGCTCTGTCCACCATGGGAATGTTGCGCTCACATTGAGGTGCTCCCCTAGTATCCTGATGAGGTACTCCATGTGTCATGTACCGTGGGTCTATCGCACTCTCATAGAGGTGCTCCCCACCGTGGGTCGGATGCGCTCACACGGATGCACTTCCCACTGGGCTAGTCGAAACACTCTGAGTCAAAAGGTCAGCAGTTGTGAGGTCTCATCCAGCTACTAGTTATTTGTACTCTACTCGCTCGACTTTGGGAGGATCCACTCTATGATCTGTAGGTCCATACTCCAACTACCATGAATCCCCACACAAAATTATCTCAAAGGTCCTCCTAGTCAAAGGGATCTCAACGCAACAGACGACGCTTCATTCAGAAGCTCAATCTGTGAGTTTTTTTGCATTTTCGTTCAGGGGCCCAGTTGGTTTTTATGTCTAAACCAATTCGACGACACCAAAAATGATTCCAAACCTAAAGCTGGGTATGCCAAAATATCGGTCTCGCTCTATGCTCTCTGTCACCACATACGGTTTGTCGATCGGACACCCGTAGCCAACGATATGGGCCAAAAGGTGTAAACTGACCAAATAGGTCCGGGTTCGGTCCCACTTGGTCCGCATGTCCAACCTGGTCCAAGGGAGTGGCCCGGACCGAAGTTGCGGCCCAGTCCGACGGGGTGGCCTGACCCGATGAGGCGGCCCGGCCTGATGGCGGCCCGACCTGGGTGGGCTGCCTGGCCCGGCAGCCCGGCCGGCCGGCGGCCTGATAGCGCCCAAGTATGACTCGCCATGTCCAGGGAGCTCGTGTTCCCCGTGGCTCCCAAACAGCTCGGCCGTTGTAGTGTGAGCTGAAACCGGCCCATGTTGGCGACGATCCAACACACGCGGGACCCGATGGGGTCCTGCTTCTCCGGGCTGGCCAAGGGGCCAGCCGTTCCCCTAGTTCCACAATGACCCACCTTGGTTGTGACTCCCCTTCTCCGCATGGCAGGATGGCGCCACACCTCCTCTGCCATGACCCATCCTGGAACCGGACTCCAGCTCCTCTGTACGGTGTGTCGGTGCCACGCCTCCATTGACTGTCGCGGCCTTTGTGGCTGCAGTTCTACTCCAGTGCGGTGTGATGGCACCGCGACCCTCTGGCACCACTGCAGTCCGCCTAGCCGTGGCTCAGTTTTCTCCATGGAATGATGGCGTTATTCCCTTCTGGCGCCCCGGCGTCCCTTGTGTCGCCTTCTTCATCCCCAGCTGGCTCATTTCCGGTTGCGTTGCTCTGTCGTGGTTCTTCCTTCTGGTGGTGTCGTTGCACTTTCGTCATCGTCAACAAACATGATCAATCAAAGTGGGAGGGTCCAGCCCTGTTCATGTGGTTTGATCCCTCCTCATTATGGTGATAAAAAATGTCATTCCTCAATCTATAAATTGTCCAACGTAGGATGGGTAAAAAATAAACTCAAACCCTTACCTCGTATTTTTCATTTGTTGACGATATCCAAAAATGGGTGGATATCGATTCGTCGTTCGCCGCGTTAGTCATGCACTCCCAATTCTCACGCACATGCATAGGAATGTGTTCAGAGGTGACGACGTTGAAGATGTAGTTCTTGGGGGTTGACTCCTTCTATTTCGGCACAGTTGGCGTTTGAAGATGGTGTTCATCGTTCTTCGGTGGAAGGGGATGTTTTCTTAATTGGAAGATGTAGTTCTCCAAGAACTACTCCTCTCCATAATTCTCCCAAAAAAAGATTATGCCAACTCAAATAAAATAATAGTATGTCTATTATTTAATTTTTTTCATGAAGTCAAAAGGTGCCAAATAAAATAAGAGTGTTGGTAAGAATTAAACCATGGAATTTTATGGTTTCACTACTTAAATGGGGTATTAAAGGTGTTAGATTCTTAGGTGGCCCCCACCATAATTATCCTCCCAAGGGAGGTTTTGATCGGGTAGGCCCCACCACTATAACCTCCCATGGGAGATTAGGGTTTGGTGGCCTCCACCCCCAACCTCCACTTCGAGGTTTTAATCACTATACTAAAAACAAGTTATCCTCTTATTTTTATTTAATTTATTTTAAAACCCCTAAAACAGACATCCATTCTCATTAGAACGCAACTGCGGTGAAGGTCTTATGAAGAAATCACTGACACTGCGAGTTCAAATGTTCCATGGGATTTCAGTTCCGAGCACCGGTTCAAAAGTTATAAAGTCTCGCTCGTACGTTTAGTGAAGGTACCCAAACATAACTTCAGAAATTGTTTCCGGGCACACCAGGCCTTGGAATCAAGCACCGTAAATTTTCACAGACTCGTAAAAATACAATAAATTTAAGAAAAAATTTTCCACAGAATTTCTAGGACTTTTCAAATGAATTAAAAATGGATCACTGGGATTCAATTTATCTCCTTCCATCATACACATAATTTTTAATTTAAAATTCAATTATCAATCCATTCCATCTCCATACATAAATAATTTTCTTATTCCATTGATATATTTTATAGTTTCTATACTTTATCATTTCATGTATGATGCAAATACAATCTCTTATCCCCCGTGATATTCACCACATCAGTTCTCATAAAACTAAATCATTATCATCTATGGAGAGTAGGGTAGTGAGCTATGGTATAAGTTGTTAATCACATATTCAGAAAAGTGATATGGAATATAAATGATATCTTTCACTCCTTTAATAATCTCATTTGGTCTATTATTTTTACAATGATGTCATTCATGTTCAAAAATAACATGATTACATTGTATTATAGGGTAAAAAACAAGAATTATATCCCTGATATTTCCATTATTATAATTATTTCATATAGTTTAGATGACATAAAATAACATATAGAACAAAATAAAAACATTAAAAATGAATAATGACTTACTTAAGATGTATTTATAATTGTTAAGGAGCCTATATCGATGATATATTATCTTGAACATCAGTGTAGTATTGTGATCCTTAGGAATTTTAAATCAACCAAATGAATGGTAAACACAGCCAATAAATTATCAATAAAATTTAGTCATCTTATAAATGAATGTATAATATAATTATATCATAGTATAAGTATAATAATCTTTTATAAATTATTATTTAATAGTTGGTATTTTTATAAGTATAAATATTGAATTACAATATTATATTTTTTACAATTTTTTAAAGTTAAAAAAACATTAAAATTGTAATTAATGTAATGTTTTTTGAATTATGATTTTATGATAATTTTATGAGACCTTAATTAAATTTTCTGTGTTATAAAATCTTTTATTAATTTAAAATATGTATTTTTTCAGTAAAATATTATTTTAATAAAAAGTTATATTTTACATATTTATAAATTTATTTTCATAAAATAGAATTCATTTTTGAATTCTTAGCATCAAAAAATGGTATTGATGAATTTTTGGGAATTTTCTAAAACACATGACTTTTTGTGAGTAGTAAAATATGATAATTTTAGATAAATGAAGAATACATGAATTATTGAGTCATATATGATGTATATCTAAAGATAGCATATAATATATTACTATCATCAATTATTTTAATATATTTGTTGATATTTCTCAAGTTATGTATAGTCTTGATCAAAAATTATAATCAAATTAATAAAATATTCAAAAATTACCCTCTCGCCCATAATAAATACGACCCCTCTCCACCCATTCTCATCATTACATAAAATATTTGATCATTATCAAATTTCAATAAATATATCATCTCATGAACTTTCCCCATTTTGAGGATATATTGGTTTCATTACAAGTCAAAAACCTATTCCCTATAGTGTTTCTCAATGATGTGAAAATCAAGAGGTAAAACCCACATTATTTTTGTTTTAATTTCGTTTCAAGTACGTTTCCTTTATTATTCTCCCATCACATCATCATGAAATATTGTAATTATAAATCCATTAGAAAATATATAGTATAATTATATCATTCTTGTTATATAATACAACATTTATCCCCTTCTCTTCTCCATTTTATTTTAAAACGTAAAATTTTATTCGGAGTATGAAAATTTTTCTTTTTAATTCACCATATAAAATGATGCTCATGAAAAAATATATTTTTTGAAAAAAAAATTAATATTTTTGTTTAAATAAATTTTAGGTTTTATAAGTTATATTTTTATAAATAACTAAATGATATAACAAAATCAGTTCATTATGATCTAAAACGGCTAGAATGAATCTAAATAATTATCATTAACTTGTTATCAAGTGAATAATTATAACATATGGGAAAAAATATATAAGACAAAATAAACTATTGAATATTCAAAAATAACATATAACACCCATTCTAGAGAATTATATTCATCTTACACAAACAAAATTTCTAATAAACAAGCGAATCGACCATGAAAACCCACGAAATAAAATGTTACCGAATGTTGAAATTAATCTCTATAATTCATTAGTAAGGACATAAATTAATTTAATAAAAAAATAAATCAATAAATTACATGTATAAAAGGTTATTAATTAATTAAATTCTTGATTAAATTATATTATCGTAGAAACAATATTTTTGTGAAGAACAGAATAAGAAATAAGGCAAGGCTTGTCTTCCAAAATATAAATTTTTCATCTGGGTTTTCATTTCTTTTTTTATGCAAATATTATTCTTCATTAATATTATTTTATTATTTAATATTGTATTTAGACATTACATTATTATGTATAATTTTCATTTCATCCATTTTTTTGGGAATTATATGCTTTACATGGTATCCTTCTCAATTCTTCCAGTTATGGAAGCCCGATTAAATGGATCATCCCAATTCACTACGCATATTCGACCACTATCCATGATATATTTATGTAACAATTATTTTATAAAATATATACTTTTCTCAGAAAAAATCAATATTTTTCTTTTTTGTTTTATAAAAACAAGTATAAAAAATAGAAATGAATTTTCCAAAAGTACTATTCTTTGCAAAGTAAAACGGGTATTTCTCTCAATAATGCATCGATGATTTTATAAGATAATTTTAATTAATTTATAAACAAGAATTGAATTATATATTTTATTGATATTGATATCTTATGATTATAATATACCCATTTTTATTAAATAGTTTATGATCAGCTTTATTGTGTATTGTCTATCTTGATTCCATCGAGAATTTTAATAATAATGATGAGTGGTTATGATTACAAACTCAGGGAATTTTGTTTGATTTCATATGTAAATGTTATTTTATATTGGAAAATTCAAATAATTAATTAATTGGAATTATTATTTGATGGTTGGGAAGGACTATAGCTCATTTATGTAGCTATTGGTATCATGAGATAAAATAGATATGGACTTGGCAGAGGAATTTCAAAATTTTATGTGGTTTTGGATGTGGCCTTAATATTTTATTTTAAGATGTCTTGGTAGAGGATTAAATGGAATTTTTTAGATGACTGACATTATCTATTCCCTCTTTATGATTTTATTAATTCCTAATCCATGAGAATATTTGTGTAGAATATTATCAATGGTTATGATTCATTCTCAAGTGATTATTTTTGTGGCATTATTTATTCATCATTCATTCTAACCATATTATACTATAGTTTATATTCTAATGAGATGTGGTTTCACTCATTAATAATAACTTTTTATATTAGCTTATATTTTTATTACTTACCTTTTATAAGGATCATATATCACCCATTTCTTATGTTTTACTTTTCACTATATATGAAGATATATATTATGAATGACTGGAAAGGATAATTATCGTGTTATGGATGTTTATAATGTAATTTATATATAGTATTTCTTTTCTTTATGTAATGTAAAAATTATTTTTGTATATGTTTTTTAGAACAAATAAACAATCCAGTCCATGGATATGCAACTTTATTATTTATTTTAAAATTTTAATAATGTAAGGCACTGTCTTTAGGTAACTATGGATGGTGTCATTATAGTTTTTATTTGAGGATGTTTGTATAATAATTGGAAACTATATTTTGAAAAAATACATTGGGGAACATAATCCTAATTGATACATATAGGTTAACAATAGAACAAAATTCTATAATTTTTGTAAGGTAGATATTATGAGGATATTTTTAGATGTATATCCCTATATAGATACTAAATGTGGATGTGGTTCTTGTACCGATGTTGCTAGGGGTAACAACTGTAACATGGTGTCTCGATACCGACATGGGGTAACATGGTACATGAAAATGGGTCTTACTGTTCAATTGGTTTGACACCCATGGGGTTTATTCTTATATTAATTCATATTTTAATTATGAACTATTTTTATTGATCAAAAAGTCAAAATTTCCCCACTGAAACCATGTTAATGATTATGATAATATTTATGAATAATGTTTCAATTTATATTAGTATTTATTCTAGTATTAAATTATTTATTGTGTTTGATAACCTAGTGAAGTGCATTCCATTTTTTTGAAATGCTTCCAAGTCATGTAATGGAAAATATATTATCTCATGTATCACATGTATGTATTTACCTACTAAGAAAATGTTAATTTTGTTGGAGCTATGACTGGTGTTGAGTAACTTATAACTACACAGGGAAAGATGACTCAGGTTATGAATAGTAACATTACCAATATAGTGAATCTTGATCCACAAAGTGGAAGACAAATTTTAGACCACATTAAATGTCAATACACTCATTAATTAAATGGGAATAAATTCCCATTAATATAATTGTAGAAAATAAGTTACATTGATATAATATTTCACTCTTAGGGAAATGGTGAAATATAGATGGTTATCTTATAAGTTAAACATATATCACTAAATGATGATCAATGGTGTTCATTTATTCAAATCAAACGATGAGAAGAAAATTAAAAATATAGAAAGGAATGATTTTTAAGAATATTTCTTATAGAATTATTTACATCATGAACAAAAAGTTGATATGGAGAGGTAATTATTGATAATGGATCAAAAATTAGATGAAAATGTGGAAATGTATAAAGAAAAAATTACTTGGTTATCAATAAATGACGAGGAATATATTTCTAATCCATTGATAAATATTGATCATTTATTTAAGGGATTAAAACCATTCCTCGGAATAGAATTAGTCTCCAAAAAATATTTCATCGTATAAAGATATATTCTCATGTGCTACCAACAATTTAAAAGAATAATCGTTATGTTATTTATTTAAAGAAAAATAACAGAATAAGTGGGTGGTTGAGGAATGAATGGAATATGGGAATAATGAAAAGGATATTTTTACCGTATGTGATACTTGTGGATTGAATTTCCCTAGTGCCTTCTTAAAACGAAAAGGAGTTTCCAATAAGTTTGGAGGGATTTTACAACATGCTAATTATTTAATGGGGGATAAAAAAGATATTAATGTTCAATTTTATATGTTTAAGGACATGATACATTATGATAATGATTTCCCAATGTGTTATGGAAATATAACTTAGAATTGTACATGGGGTCAGAACCATACTTATGAAATCATAACTAATGGGGTTAAAATTACTAATGATGTGGCGGCATGAGCATATGTCTTTGTAAAAAATTTGCTACTGATTTGTTTGATTCTAAATTATCTCCTTGTTTTATATCTTCCTAGTTTTCTAGGAAAATTATAGATTTATATTTTGATTTAATAACAGATTTTTCTGTCAAAACACATATGTATATTATCATTACTCTAATGATCCGTATTTCTTCCACCATAATGAAAGATAAAATAATTTAGTCACAAAGTAAATCATCAATAATATGGTATATTTTTATATAATACATTGTATGATATTTCATTAAAAATATAATGTGAAATTATATTTTAAAAAATAATAAATTTAAAATTTGTGTGGAATACGTGGAATAACTTATCTTTAGAGAATAAACATCATCATCTAGTTCCTCTCAAGATCCATCCCCATTCTCCCTATAGAATATAAACTCTTGGGTAAGAACATAAACTATCATCCATGGATGTAGAAAGAAATATTATAATTGAAGATATACCTATTGTGGAAAAATATATTATTGTATTTGTTGAGTATTTTAATGGAAATCCCCTAGAGTTGGAAGTTGAGTTCTCTATTGTCATAAATCATGGTGTAAGACATATGTCTAAGACTCCACTATGGAATTCATAGAGTTAAAGAGAAACTAGAGAAATTAAGAAAACATGATTTATTCTCCATAGTGTTTCTTCATGGGGAGATCATGTTCTCATATCCACAGAGAAAGAAGGATCCAAAAGGTTGTGCGTTGACATTATAGATATAAATTCGTTTACAATAAAGAACGTGTACCCCCTTCCTCACTTTCATGATGTCTTTGGACAACTTCCTAGAGCTAAATAATTATCAAATAATGTAATTTAATCTAGATATAATCAGTTGTGTGTGAGAAAAAAATACCGATGACAACATTTTGAACTAGGTATAAATATTATGGGGTTTCAATAATTCCATTTTGACTGAATAAGGAACCATATGTTTTCTTGGATCTTATGAATAGAGTGTTCAAGGAATTTTTTTCTGAATATGTTGTGTAATTTATTATTGTTATCATGATTTATTAAAAAGGATATGTTGACCAATGTAATGAATAGTAGGTTGTTCTAGATACTCATAGAAGAAAATGTTATATGGGATGTTTAGAAAGTGTGAAATGTGACTTAAAACAGTTTCATTTTTTGCTTGTATTGTCTGTTAGGAAAGAATATCACTTGATACTTCAAAGAAAAAGGAATTCTATGAATTACCTACACCAATGAACATTACCAAATTATATCGTTTAATATAACAAATAGGATACTATGAATATTTTATTCACAACATTGCTTGATTATCAAAACAATTAACGATGATTACTCATAAATCAGTTACATTCATATGGATAACATAACATGAATAATGATTTGTGGAATTTAATAATAGATTTTTTAATTCTATAATTCTTTACATTAATATCAGGAAATGGTAGATTTGTGATTTATGGTGATGTATCAATGAATGTTATAGGTTGTATCTTTATACATAATGGTATAGTTATTTCATTTGGATAAATGAATTTCAATACTCATGAACCGAACTATCAAAATCATGATATTAACTTAGATTCCATAATATTTTCCCTAAACATATGGATTCATTATCTCAATGGTAAATGTTTTTCAGATATAAACAAATCATCATGATCGTGGAATATATATTCTCACAGAAGGATCTCATCATGAGGCAGTGGTTATGGGTTGTGCTACAAAAGTACAATGAACGATCACTACAGTTCCTCCCAATGAATGTATATCTGGTAAAAATGAATTGAGTAGTAAAAATCATGGAGTTCTAATCAAAATAATGATTTAAAAAGATCATGTGTTCATATATCTAGTAAATACTGATTTTTAAATTATCAAGGAAGGTGAAACATCATTACTTTACCAATTATTTAAGCTACCATCATTATCGAAAAGGATAAAAAGTTCATATTCAGGTCATGGGAATATTCAAAAGAAAAATAACGGATTGAATGATGGAATGTTAAATAAAATTATATATGAGGATATAATTCATAAATTTTCGATGATACATTATGTTACATAAATATATAAGATAAATTTGGGTAATTGGATGATTTTGAAAGATTGAATTTCACAAAACCGCCTGGTAGAACTATGATATATATATATATATATATTATGGAACATTTCTATGGGATAATATGAAGCATGAATTTTTGGATTACCTATCATGATGACTCGGTTTTCCATAAGTTAAGGTTGAAAGTTATAATTCTAATGGATTCATTCTACCTTTTTTATTCTATCATGGTAATTGGATGAAATAAGTATGGATTTTTCACTAGATTACCAAAATATCAAAGAAGGAATGATCCAATATGGGTTAATATTGGTTGATATAGAGACTCATTTCATTTCATCGCTATAAGGGATAGTTTTCCACTATGGTTCCATCCCTAACTCTAATTTAATGAATTTTTTTGACATCATAGAGAACCACATTTAGTTTTGTCTGATCGTGATCCAAAATTTACATTGAAATTATGGAATAGACATCACAAATCCTTGGATTCAAGGAAATATTTGAACACTTGTTATCACCCTCAAACCAATTGGTAGGTTGAATATTTCATTAAAACATTAGAAAACATTTTTAGATAATTCTCAATCAACTTTGAAAACATATGTGATCAATATTTTCCTTTTTTAGTATTTTCCAACAACAACATTTCAAATTCAAGGATTAAAATGGAACCATATAAAGTGTTGTATAGAAAGAGATGTCACACACCATCTTGTAAGGACAATTTAAGGGAATAGATGATTTTAAGCTCAAAACATGTGGAGGAAAAATAGAAAATTTAAATATTACTCAATCTCATATTAATGTAGATCAATGTATGAAAAAAAAGCTATGGAGATAATTGAAGGATGGATTTGGAATTCTAAGAGGTAGATCATGATTACATAAAAGTATCTCCATGAAGGGTGTTAAATGATTTTGGATGAAAGGTAAATTGATTCCCTATGACATATGATTATTTTAAATCGTAGATGTAATTTGAGTTGTGGATTATTGTATGGTGATTTCACATAGCCTTTCTAAAGAACACAATGTGTTTCACATCTCTTTGTTATGAAAGTACATTCCATACCAAATGCATTACCATAATAAACATAATAAAAAAATAACGAGTAACATAATTATATATAGTAAAGTTTATAAATTAATCAATTAATGAATTCTATTTGATTATCTAGGACGTTAATGACATTTTTATAACACATTAGTAAAAATATTATGGTTTTCTACCCGAACCTCCATTTTCATTAAGGTTATGCTCTCTTTCTCTATCAACCAATGTAAATATTCAATATTTTTATATAATTTAACTAAATTATATTTATTAATACAAGAATATTTGTCAATATTATTTAATATTTAATTTATGGGAATGACATGTTTTACAGGGTTCTCACTTCAATTCATCAAAATGAAAAAGCCTTATTAGAGTGAACGACACTATTTCATTCAAAATTTTGAGAATAATACTTAATCTAGTATTAGATGCAAATTTTTTATCTAAAACCAATTATATTTTCTAAAAACATTTTTTTCATTTTACGTTTTATCCATAAAAATTATGATGAATACAAATTATTTTTCCAACAGATCTCTTATATACAATGTAAAATGGGTATTTCTTTCATAAATTCATCAATGATTTTATCTGAGTATTATTATATACAAAAGAAATATAATGAATTATTTTCATTATTGATATTTATATATTATGATTATTATCTACCATAATTTGTTAAATGGTTTATGATTAGTCTGATTGTTGGTGTTCTATCATGATTCCAATAACCATACTACTTGAAATTAATACTAATTATATTTATATATTGGAGAATGACATTTAAATTTTATACAAATATTTTGTTTTTTATTCCAACTCATATAAAGAATTAATTGGACATACTAAGTTCCAGGTGGGGCCTGCTATAGCACCTCGATGCATAAATAGGTCTAATTAGGCAAATCAGATATCGACGTGGCCGATTCCTTGATGATTTTTAGATATGGTTTTGGCAGAGGAATTGACCATTTATTTTTCAGATTTCTTGGTCGAGGCCTCAATGATATGTTTTAGACATCCAAGTTTATGAATTAACTCAATATTATCATAGTAATTAATAATCAATGAGAATGTTTGAATAGTATAATATCCAGGGTCAAGCTTTATTATCAAGTCATAATTTTTATGGAATTATTTGTTAATATTTTATTCTTACCATATTAAGTTCATGATTATGTTCTATCAGCATGGGTTTTAATTCATTCAACATGTCATGTTTTTTATATTATATTATGTTGTATTTCATACCCTTACATAGCATCATTTCCCACCCCTTTATTATGTTTTATTGTTCTATATGATGTGAAAATGATTATTATTAATGACTTTCAAGGATAATATTAGAGTAATAGGTGTTTCTAATTGAATTTATATGTTGTACTTCCATTCATGATGTAATGTAAAACATTTTTTAAAATAATTTTAAAAAACTAACAAACTATCTAATTCGTAGCAATGCTACTAACTAGTTTATTATTTCAATTTCATAAATATTAGATCCAGATAAAGCCAAATTTTGTTGCGGTCATTACATCTTGGTACTAACTAAAACAAAAAAACAATCTATGAAAAAAAATCATAGTGGGAAAAAATATTATCATTTATTTGATTTCAAAATAATGAAAACATATTTTCAATATAATATATATGGTGATTAAAATATGTTATTAATTAGTTGAAAATATTCAACTCCTTCAGAATGGTTTGTAATGAAAATGTGAAATATCATTAAAATATTCATAATGACTAGAAAATCATTTGCAATGTAAGGCCCATTTTCATGTACATGTTACACTCGGCTCATGCCCAACACACACTTTTTAGAGTAATTATAGCTTGGTATATTTTCTCTAGAACAATATACACTTTTATAATCCAAATATAGATGTATTGGATGAAACAAAATCTTTATCATACTAAAATATTATGATGTTCCTCTATTCATATTCTCAATTTCAATCTGTGGTTTATGTTTCCTAATCCAAGTTTTTTTAAATATAGTTTCCATGGGTTGTACTAAAATTTCATTAACACCAATTATAGAGACTATAAACCTAAAATCATGTATAATTCTTTTACTACCATTACATTTTCATTGATATAATATTTGGATCCTAAAGTAAAAATCAGTTTTATTTTCATGGTAATCTAGATAAATGCACGAGTCTTATATAGAAAATGAATATAAATATTACATAGTATTTTTATTTTATTTACCATGAATAAATTTATTCCAAAAATCAAATCCATCCATATCATCCTTAGTACATATCATAGAATTTTGGGAAAATGAAAAAAATAAGGATGATCTCATATTCCCATTATGTGTTATTAATATTGTATGAAATGAGGAACCATTAATTAATAATCTATATATAATTTTAAATAAATTAATACACATTCCATGTAATTAAAAAATATTGAAGGAAGAGTGTAAATAATATGGTAATTTATTTTAATGAACACGCATGCCATTAAATCAATTTTATTATAGGGAAGTGTGTAAATTATATGGAAAGGTAAATAACTAATTTCACATGTCATTTAAAAAATGTTAATATCAAGATATTATAATGAATAATAAATATGGAAAGGTAGATAAATAAAAATAGAAGTCATTTAATAAAAAATTTGTGAAGGAAATACATATATAGAATTTTTCTAGATAAAATATAATAGAAAATAATAACTCTAATATTCAATTGAGTAAATGATTAATTAGTGGACTTAATATTTAAGGTATATGAAAACAAATATCAACGATATCTTTCCCATGAATGTTTAATAAAACCTGATGAAAACCATTTTATTTAGCCGAATAATTTTACTCATGAGACCTATCGATGAATTTGGGTATATAGAAATTCGGGACCCCCAATTAATTTCAAGTGAAATACATTCCTCGTTATCTATTAATCGATTTATCTCATAAATAATATGTCATTTAAATTATCCATATTTATTAAAGAATATGTTTTGACAATATTTACGTATATAATTGAAGAACAATAAAATTAATAACTATATGTAAAAATGGTATATGGTTTACGAAATAATTATATATATAATAAATAATGTGTACATTTAGGGTAAATATAAAATTAAATTGTCATTTTAAGATTACTATCTCTTGGGAAAGTTAATGTGTAATTAAATGATTAAAGTAAGTCAATTTCAATAGTATCCTTGGTCAAAATAATCATAATCAATCCAGTTGAAGAATATGGATGGTTTCAATTGGACATATAATAATTAGTGTATTAATATGGTTTTTAACCATTTATAAATAAATTTTTTGAAAAATATTATTAAAATCAAACCTGATGACAATAACATTTTTTCATTTTGAATAATAATGTTTAATTAAATAATGTTCTTATTTATACTATTTTCAATAAAAATGATAATGAATTAAAAAATAATAATAAAATAATTTTTTATAAAATAATTATCTTATGATTTAATTTAATGTAAATTCATTAATTAACAATCTCAATTAGAATGATAATGTGAAATAAACCCTTAAAAATATCGTAATTTGGAAATGTAAATTAATAATTAATTCAACTATGTGTACCAACGATAAATACAAAAGAAATTATTTTAAATAAATAATATAGTAAAATATCATTATACAAATTATCATATAATATTAATGAAAACAACGAATAAATATAACCCAGGAAAAAGAATTCAGTTATTAAATTATTTGCAACATATTAACCATTAATTAATACACTTACAAATAAAATAATTCATATTGAAATTTAAAATAACATGAAGAATAAATTATTCATGATATTACCCATAATGTGGTTGTACATACATCATATAAAATCAATTAGGAGCATAAAATTACAATAAGGATCATTGAAATGAAATTGAGATGAAGTCATTCGCCCATCACATTACATATGGACATACATGATTTATCATAATTTATTTTTATTATATATAGGTATTTAACATATAATACAACCATATGAATATTTATTATATCATATGTGAAATTTAAAAAAAAATATTATTTCCCTATCATTTATATTCCTTCATTATATTCATATTTCTAGATAATAAATGCCTCATTTTGTAGTATGTTTTTACTTATCCCTTTTTGTTCTTATTAAATAAATAATGATTTAACTATTTCCATTTAAATATTTATTTCAATATCATATATATTTATTTTATATGTATTTTATGTAATTATTATAATTTATTGATATGAAATGAAATACATTGTTTATGAAGATGATATACCATATATATGCATGAACACTCTTCCGTTTTCCTATTAGTTTGAGAGAAATTAAATTAAATGATGTCTTTTTGTGTTATCATTATATAATCATATTTATATCATATATTTCATATATTTTTATTCAAATCATCCTAAATAATATTCCATATAATGTGTGAACAAATCACTTCACATTGTGAGGCAGTATTCCATCGTATATATGTATGACATTATCATATTTTGATCGAATGGAAATCATTGAGGCATGTGTTATTTAATAATTAAAAAAATCTTTAATACAATTAAAAATAATAAATATATCATTTAAAGTATTTTTTCCATCATTATTTATATCATTTAATTTGGTAATAGAAAAACAAACAACATCCGTTCATGACACGGTAGTCTATCGTACAAATTAACGATGATTTCATTACACTATTAATAGATGTGTGTGAATTTTCCGGTGTAAACTATATGATTAAAAAATAATAGTATAATTATGATATTTTTGTTCATATATAAATATTATATGTGATAATATTAAGGACATTGATATAGAAACAAAATAAGGATTCTTTTACAAAAACATTACCTCATTTTCGGGATACCTTAATAGGTTTTCACTAAATACAATTTACATTAGAATTATTCCAAGATAAAAAATATACTATGAGGTTATTCTTGTCTTTATGTGAATTGGATACATTTGGGATGATCCAACTAGATTTTAAATTGAGAATAATTGAGGGGAGTGATTTCCCTATAATAATATAGATGGAATGGCATTTTTGTTAATAAAAAATAGTATACTATATTTGGAGGTATCACATACCTCATGTGCCTTCAATAATAAATATTGTTTTATTAAATTGGTTATATGTTCGATATATGTTCATCCAATTCATATTGGACATGTGTAGGGTCATTTTTAAACATTATACCCCCTGTTTAATGACTAAGTAAACTTGTTGCTACATTAATCATTATAACTAATTTTAACTGGATTATCCAATAATGGTTGAAATAAAATAGTATTTACATTATTATAAATTTTAATTCATTATAATTCCAAATATTTAATATAAATTTCAAAATTATATTCATGATATTAGAAAATTGAATTTAAAATTATTCTCATAGGCATTTCAAGAAAAAAGTTTTTTAAATCGAAAATATTCATTATATTAACATCTTTATATACGTAAATTCAATAAAAAATTTAATATAATGTAAAAAATTATTATAATATATTTATTATATTACTAAATCACATTTCAATAAAATTTAAAATATAATTATGAATATAAATTTTTTAGATGAAAAGTTTATTTTTAATAAAAATCCAGTTTTATAGTATATTCATGAAAAATATGATTTCATTGGAAAATAGAAAAAAATCACTCTACGATAATTTGTAAATTAATATTTGAAAAATTTGGTTTATTATTTCATATAAAATTCATTAGCGTATCTGAAATTTATTATAAAATAAGCATATTGTATAAAGGCAAAACAAATACATTTAAAATAGGTGTTTTTCATTAATTAGATTTTTTATTATCATATTCCAATAAAATATAATTTAAATATGTAAAAATAATTGATTATATTAAATATTAATTTCATTATTATCATCCACTAAATAATTTAATTTAATATGATTATATTCTTTCGACACATAAAATAATTTTTTATAAAAACATTTCACTAATATTAAGTTAGTTTTCATACTTAGTTGTAATTAATTTGAAACAAATTAATTAAACAATTTATTTTACTAATTCAGTTAATCCTTTTAATAATTTAAAATTTAATCACTAAGAAATTATTTTTTTTAAAATATTAATGATATAGAGTCGTTCAGTAAAACCCGGTCGTGAATATAACAAAACATTTCAAAGGATCTTATTACTTCAGGAATCAAAAGGTAAAATCATTGTTGCTTGTCTTTTAAGATTTAGAACGATTTTATTTAATATAATAATAAAATCTTTGGGTCTCTGGAATTTATATTTTCTTTTATGTTTATTTTTGTGTTTCACATATGTTATAAATTGTTATTTTTTTAGCAAATTTTTTGGAGTTAAATGAGGGAAAACCTAATGTAATTAGACAATATGATAACTACGTATCTCCTTACAAGGTAGAGAGTGAGAATAAGTCCTTTCAATGTCACAAATAAATTATATAGTGGCAACAACCATATTGCACGAACTATTACCAGTTGGCCTTGTAGCTAACTAATGATCATGACTTCTATTATGCTTTTTTCAAGTATAGAGATGATGTTGTTATGTAATGTGCTCATAGTTTCGTGTTTCCCACATATTCAATTTAATATTGTAATACTAATAAAAACATATGATTTTTCCATTAATCCTAAATAAACCTCATGTTTTTTGTGAACATGGGATAATGTTAGATTGGTGGGGTTGACATTGGTTTATACCCATACCCTATGTAGGAATCATGATGTGTATCTATACACCATTATCCAAGAGGATTTGAAATGACATCTATTAATGATAATGTGTAGGGGAGACAATTCATAATGACGTATACTAATATAGGATAGTCATTGAATAAATATTTTATTATTATGATGATGATGATGATTATTATTATTGATATTTTAGGCATATATGTTGGGTTACATTCCATAAATGGGACATATGTTAATTTAATTTCTTGAATATATGATTCCTAGAATTATATGTAATATAATATTTATTATTTTTTTATCTCCACTTAGTATTTATTAGATGTTATAATTTAATGTGAATGCAGTTTCGGGATATTGATGATAACGACATAGCCTCCGAATTACATCCTTCAAAAAAATGATTACAACAAGCCTATTCTTGTGCATTTCATGGCATGTATGTGTTTATTAAACACATCATTATGGATTGACTGATTCTAGTCATTGGGATATATCAAATACTAAAAAATCAATATATACATATTTAGAAAATCATATGATTGATTAAATATATTGGTATTACTAAAAAATATTTATCTATTTATTAATGAATGATATTATGGTATTATCCATCCACATTAAATAATATTAACATATAACTGTCTTGAAATTATACTAATAAAGAATGAAATACAATTGAAAATAAATTATGGTCTATCCCATATATAATTGAATTTTTTAGGTAAGTGTTTGAGTTTGTAAATAATATGTAAAACCGAGTCTCTTCTATTTAATTACATCATAAGGATGTTATTACATTAAAATTACAATATTTTTTAATGATAAAATATACTAATATTATATGAGTAAGGTATTGTATCCTAAAAATCTGAGAATTTAAATTTTAGTTCAAAATGAATAAGATTCATGTAAATGAATTCATGTTTAAACAACATATAATTTCTTACTTTGATGCTCCACCAATTAAAATCAATAAATAACATTTTATTATTTACATCGTATTAAATTTTATTATTGGGTTCATTATGTGAGACTCTAATAAAATTTAGTTTGAATGAAGCCTATATTCATATGATATTTTGAAATTATGGGGGTGGCCCCAAAAAACCATGATGTCTATATAAAAAGAACTGGGACATTTCATTTATTATAAAATTTAATGTTCATTAAGAGGCTCATGGAGATACCAATTTAGATTATTTCAATCAGTCATGGGAACCATGGAATTTCAAAAACACACAACACATGATAAATATTCAATAAGACGGTGACCTATTTTCGCTGGTTACATTGATCAAAGACTAATGTAGGGCCACAATTTTTCCATCACCAAGCACCACACATAACATAAAAATTTATATTTTATGAAAAATTAGTATTTTCAATTTGATCATTAAATATTATTCAAAATGGTGACATATGAAATGTTGTTTTTTTTAAAACCTATGTGACCAAATTGAATGATATTTTTTCAAACCAATATATTATATTCAATTAATAATACTCTAGAAAAACCATTTTTTATTTATACATTACATAAATGAGTTAACACAACATATTTAGATTAATTTGTATGGGTATCTTAAGAGAAACTCTATGTTCCACAAATTTATTACCATAGGTATGATTAAAAATGTGTGTTCCAAAATTAGTAATTAATTATATTTATTACAAAAATAATACAAATACAAGACATAATAAATTTGGACATGGATAAAAAAAAATTTTCCTAAAAACTTGAGAATCGATATACTTGAATACATAATCATTCAAAAAATAACATAAAAATGATAACTTTACCCTAAAAAATAAATAAAAAAAAATAAAAATAATGACAAAAATTATAAGATAAATAAATGGTTGTTTTGAAATTTGGTTATTTTTCTTGATCTTACCAAAAAAAATTACAAAATAAATACATTATTATAACCAAATTAATAAGGTAAATTTGACCTGGAATCATAAACCTGAAATATTTTTCTTTTTGATGAATATTTTTAATATAAGAAAGACACTAAAATAAAATCAATAATATATAGTGTTACTCCTTTTTAAAAATAATATATATAAATAATAAATTTATTTCTACAAATTTTAAAAAATTTAAAAATAATAAATAAATTCATGTTTTATAATAAATAAATTCTGAATAGAATAATTACAATACAACATTATATAGTAAAATAACAAATAATATGGTAAAAACTGGGAAACTAATCATTCTATGAATACTTATTATGAACTAGAAATTTTATTATAAGCATATTATATAATAATTATACTATAATATACATGAATTAATTATAATAAATTTTCCATTTCCAACATTATCTTAAACACTAAATTGAACTCCAAAATTATCAAAATACATTTTATGAATCAAAATTTTGGTAAATATATATTTAAAAAATAAAAAAATTGTATCATTATTGATATAAAAAATAATTTAGAAATTAATGAGTATGATATGAAGTTATGTATTTGAAACGGACCATTCGTAGAGTTAGTATAATAAATTTCATCTTCCTTAAGTAATTAACATGAATATTAAATAAATGTAGTTATTGAGTGTTTTTTCACATACAAGTAGCACTAATAACCATTTATAATTAATTAATGATTAGCTATAATTAAATATTATAGTTTGGTGATTGGAAAATAAGTACAGTAATTAATGCATTAAATAAAATTAAAAAATAATATAATCATAAATTATAAAATATAAAATATAAATGTCACATAATTTTAGAATAACTATGTTAATGGTAATGAAATATAATTATTTCAAATGGGAGGATAAATCTCTTGTGACACCATTAATGAGCCTATTTTTATTTTTATTTAAATTATTTTTCCCTACAAATATCCATAGGTTTTATTATTATAATTCATTTAAATAATTTCATCTTTCTCCCCAAATTTTATTTATTTTAATTTTAATATATATTTTGTAAAATATTTCATGATTTTATATTAATATACATCTTATCTTTCCTTGAAAATAGAAAACAAATTTGTTTAGATAAAATGTTTATGAAATGTTTTACACATTCTTGTCACTTAACTAAGACTATTAATTTTATACTAATATTTCCTCTTGAATATCATTCGTGGATAGTTGATATCATCTAATTGTATTCAGAATTTTTTATGGTCTTATTCGTTGATGAATTCATCAAAAGACACAAAATATGATTTTTTATTTCATTTTAAACAAGGTTTTGATTCATAAAAATATAGATAGGATTTTCAAAATTATCTAGTTGGAAAATAATATTTATTTTAAAATGAACATAATACAAATCATTAAATATATATATAATTTTTTTTCACTAATTAATAAATACAAAAAAATGCCAATGAGCCTGTACCTTCGTGGTTCAGGCTCCTGCATGGCATCCAAAAACCTAGGATCAAATCCGGGTAGGGGAGAATTCTAGAGTACTATAGAAGGGTACTGTAGCAGCACTGTAGCAGTACTATAGCGGCGGACGGACTGTAGCAGCGTACTATAGTGGCGGCGGTACTGTAGCATGTATTGGAGCTGCGCGGGTAATATAGCAGTACTATTCACCGAGGGGTCCTTTGGGCCAAAAAATAGGCTTTGTCGCCCTATATGCAGGCCACTTGGCCTTGGTCCTTCGGGCAATATAATGGGTCACCCTCTACCCAGTCTAAAGAGGTCATTTCGTTAATAATAAATTGGGGCTTCGACCCCAACCTTTAAAAAAAAATAAGATAAATACAAAAAATTAGAATAATAATTTTTTTCTATTCAAACTATTGATATATTGTAATACATGTAATATTTAATTAATAATCAATTAATAATTTGTAAGTATGATTATTAAACCATGCGTATATCCAAAATTTATTAATAACAAAAATAATGTTAAAAAATTATCTTATAGAAGTAGATCAATCAACCCCAAATTCCTATTCTATACAAAATTTTTTTCGACAAGACTATATAGTTCACAGATTTTTAGCTGGGATTTTGAAAAATAGTTATTGGTTTTTTTAGAGAAAAATAGAGTGAAAATGAAAAATTTGGCAGTTATTTACAAAGATAATTGATTTATTTATACTAGTAATATAATAAAATACGAGAATCATATAATTAATATATAAATATTAAAATTACCAAAATATAGAATTGATTTTATCATGAAAAAAATTGTAAATTGTTATAAATAAAACTATAATTTATTTTTAATCTAATGTTACCTTTTATTTCATGAATGGATGAATGAAAATAGATGATGAATTTATGGGAATATAGTATGTGAAATATATTATGGAAATATATGATATAATATCTCTTATAAAATATAATCCATTTATGATGAATAGAGAAACTGGGATAGGAAGGAGGAAACAACAAAGATGTTGACTATAGTAAGAATATAATGGACATGAGAAATTATATCTATAACTTAAATATTATTTTCTTCCATTAAAATATTACCATAGTCACTTGATTTAATTTTATTATTCTTGTTAAATTTATGTCAATTGAGGACCAAACATCTTATATCAATTTAAATCATCTAAAAAAGAACTCATATTGAATCCAATCATATATAAGGTAAACATAAATGTTCATGGTTCTATAATATTTCCACATTTTCATTAGTGGGTTCATGCTTCTCCAATATGATTCTACATCTACTCAATCAATTCCAATTCGTTCCAACCATTTCATCATAATCACCATTTATAACTAAATATAAAATGATGGATGAGATTTCTTATCCTTGATATGAAACAATAACCAATTTTGGAATTAATTTTTCAGTATTTTTATTTTATAGTAAATTTAGTTATTATTGGCCCAAAAATATTCCAACTTAAGATTTATGATTGTAGAATGTAGTAATTTTTCTATTTATTGGAAACTATATTTGTCCAGACATAATTTTTTTGTTGATTGTTCTTTTTATAAAATAATAACACCTTAAATATATTACCTTGTTTGACTTTTTTATATAGATTACATTATAGGATTAAAATCCTAACAAACATGATTTTATTTTTTCATAACATAAATTTAATCAATCAATGATCATAAGTATTCTTTCATTACTAACTCTTCTTGTATTTTTTAATATTATGTATCATAATAAATGATATATTTAATCTAATGAGGGGATGAATATCATATTATTTAATATCGCGTGAGTTGATTAATTAATAATCCTTTAATAATCTATAAAACTTTTAATGGACAATTGGAATATCCAATATTTATTAATCATGAAAATAATTTCCAATAATTATCATACTAAAATTAATGAATCAATTCCCAAATTAATATTCCATATATACATTTTTTTTAACAAGACAATATAGTTTATGGATTTGTATTTCGGATATTGAAAAATAGTTATGTATTTTTATACAGAAAAATAGAGTAATAATGTTAGAATTCGAAGATATTTGTTTCGATATAATTTATTGATTTAACGTAGTAATATAATAAAATATGAGCCTCATAGAATTACTCTACAATGTTTAAAATTTCAAAAATATAAAATTGATTTTTCGATGATAATAATTGTGAATTGGTTAAAGTTAATAAATGATTTATTTTAATCTAATATTACATTCTATTTCAAGAATCGATGAATGATAATAGATGATGAATTAACATGAATACATTAGGTGAAATATTTTATGGTAATCCATGATATACAATCTATTATACAATAAAATCCATATATGGTGAATAGAGAAACTAAGAGAGAAGGGAGGAGACTATAATGTTGTATACTATAGTAAGAATATCAAGGACATGAGATACTTTCTCTCTAACTAATAAATTATATTTTATTCATGAAAATATGATCATAGTAATTTGATTGAATTTTAATAATCTGGTTCAATTTTTGTTCAATTCATGAAAAAACACCTTCGATCCATAAAAATCATATAAAACACTACACATGTTAAATCAGATCAAATATAATGTAATCATTATTCTTCATGGTTCAATTTTATTACAGATTTTTTCATTAGTGGGATCATGATTCCCTAATATACTTTTTCATATTCTTTGTTTATTCTAATATGATTCTATAATTTCATCATAATAACCATTAATAACTAAATATATAATTCTAGATGGGATTTCAACATCATTTATTTGATATAATTTCCCATTTTTGAATTATTTATTCATTCAGTTTATTTAATAGTCAATCAGTTATTACTGACCCAAAATTTTTTTGATTTAATATTTATGTCTAAAGAATGTAATAATTTTATATTTATTTGAAACAATATTTTACCATAGATAATTTTCATGTTGATCGTTCTATTTCTCAAACATTGACAACTTAATTATATTACAATGTTCGTGTTTTTTATATAGATTAAATTATTGAATTGAAATTATGAAATACATGGTTTTATTTTATCATAACATTAATTTAATCTATCATGGATCAAATTTAATCTAAAATGTCTAACTCCTCGTGTATTTTTATAATATAATTTAGCTTATTCAAAGATATATTTAATCTTATTTGGTGATGAATATCCTTTTCATTAATATCATATGATCTGATTAATTAATTATATAAAAGAAATAATACCCCTATTATAGTCATAGAAATATATATTTCAAATGAAACAATATTATACATAAAGGAAAAATATTATTTCTACCAATTCCCAACATTTGAATCAAAATATTTTTTTCAATATTATAATATAAAATCATGATTATAAATTTCTATAATTGGATAAACTATTGAAAACATATAAATCATCATCTTTAAATAAATATTATACAATATATGTACAATTAATCTTTAAAAAAATGGTTACTATGTAAATATTAATATATAATCTATATATGAATGTAAGGTGGAACTATAGATCTTCCACAAAGAAGTCTTCTCAAAATATTTAACTATTCCAAAATATACTAATTAATGAGTTATACTAAAATGATTATTTTAAAAGAATTATTTTTAAATAAAAGTATTAATGAAATAATATTAATAATTATATAAAAATAAAATAAAAATAATAAAATTAGACAGTTAGGCACATATTTTATTAGAAAATAGATATACAAAAAAATCTAGTAAAAAATCAAAACAAAAAATATTAATTATATTAAATTAAAAAATTAATTAAATAAAATTGCATTAAATTATGATATATTATCTTTAATGATTAATATATATATTAAACAAAAAATCATATTGAATACATAAAAATTAAATAGGTTAAAAATAAATAAATAATAATAAAAAGATGATTTTAAAAACATCATACCCTTTTGTTATTCAGTTTTATTAAAAACTATCAACGATGATTTAAATTCTCACAAAGATGCTATAAAGGTTTGAACATCAAAATTATCGATGTAAATTATTATCCCAACTCGTTTTTTAGAATATAAACAAGAAAATTAACTCAAATTAACTAACATTAATGATTTTATTTAAATTCGGTAACATTGAATATTTTTCTCCAAATATTCTGTTATTTTGTTTTTCACTGATATTGATAGATATAAAGATTCTATAGTTCAACTACGAAAAATTTAAAAATTACTATATTGATGTAACTTTTTTTTAAAATATATGAAATTGGTTTTTTTAATTTTTTTTTATATTAGTATGTTGAACTATAATATAGTATATAAATACTTGAAACATATCACTTTCATCATTAGGAATGCTGGATATGGTGGATTATTATATTTTTATTCATGATAAAAAAACTATTTTACAATAAAATGACAATATTAATTTTTTAATAAATATATTTTGAAACTCTATATAATTATTAATATTATTTTTTTCAGAAATTTACTGTTTTGTGACGAGAATCTTAAACACAACACTTTAACACCTGAAAATTGATCTGGTAAATAAAAATCTATAAAATGTAGTGGATTTCATACTATAATAAATGAATCATATTTATATTTACAATATATAATGAAAAAGATACAATATGTAACAATTATTTAAAATAAAAAATAAAAAATTAAATTAAATTATATTAATACATCATATATTAATTGTTTACCTATTTCATCCATAATGTGGACTTATTTTTAAGGTGGACCTTGTTTCAGCCCACATGATATATGTTTAATGTTTTATGGGATCTAATTGATTAATATATTTATTATTAGAGATATTCTAAGGAAATTTTATTATTTATTATACAAAATAATTATTTGAAAATGTTCATCATATTCCTTGTACAATGTACCTCATACATTTTATATATTATGAGAATTACAAAATTAATGACAATTTTGTTTTTCAATAGTCCATTTACATTTTAATAATGTAATATAAGTTGAAATTACTTCATATTATATTATATTTCAAATAAATAAAAATAATTTTAAATTTATAAAAATTATAATTCTCACATAAATAAATTAATGAATTCCACATTATGTTAGAGATAAATCAATCCTATAAATAAATGGGTGAGTGTTTTCATTCACATTAATATCTCATAGGTCCTCTGACAAAATTATTATTTAGGAAACATTGTGGTCCTTTTTAGAAATATTCAAATCAATATTTAATCTAAAAATAATCATTATTTAATGTCTAATTCAATAGAAAATTCAATATTCATTTCAGTACAAGATATGAAGGGTATACAATAGAATATTAAATACTATGTTACCAGAATTAAATCATTATAAGAAAACATTTTTACTGGTATTAAAACATTCTATTAAAAAAGTAATGTTATAATACATACACTTGAACTAAAAAAATTCAAATAATTTAAATTGATATTTTTTGGGAAATAGGTAAAAAATTCCTATTCAAATTATTTTTTATGAATATATGAATTTTTTTCTTTATATAATATAATAGAAATAATTGAAGGATAGATTATATATTTCATATGATTCAATATACATAAAAAATTATTTTAAAACCAATTTATTCTTGAAGATAAAGAAGATGATACCCATAGATAAATATTGAATGAGCAGTTAATTAGGTTTACGTAAAGTGAATCAGTTATAAAATATTATATTCCAATATAATTAAGAATAATATATATTTTGTCAATGAGAAACATAAGGTTCATCATTGGGATGTGTAGGAGTTAAAAATCATGAATAAATTATTCACTAAAAATATAATGTCAAAATGATTATGAGGATGAATAATAGAACACATTGTGGGAAACCCATTATGGTCGTAAATAATTTTTGGTCAACCCCATGAATAGGAATGGGGCGGAAAAATATTCAAAAATATGGGTATGTTTATAAATAAGAACGGTGGGAACCACTATTTAATGATAATTTATTTAAACATTAAATTCAGGTTTCTATATAGAGTAAATGTGTTTCTATTAACGGATATGAAAAAATTACATACCTAGATAACATTTTACCTTTTATGGTGTTGTGTGTGATCATTTTTTATTATGCACATGTTCAAGTTCCAAAATTTTTATATTTGACGAAATGTACATGGTATAATGCATTAGAATATGGTGGATTTTCCAAGAGATTGAAACCATCTATTCTAAATTTTGTATTTCATGAATTTTTTTTATGGTGGGGTTTTTGATGGCATCTAGAATAAGGGGTTTTAAAACAAAAAGTTTTATCTCAGATTAGAATTATAATACATAGTTTGTTATTATCATATATTTTATTTTGTAGGATTATATTATATTAGATGGAATTGAGTTGGAAGATGGAAATATCATCATTAACATGTTAAATTATTTAGTATTTTTATTTTATTAATTACAAGTTGAATAATGGAAATATTAGATAAATATTAAGATATAATTTATTTTAATCATGTAACATTGTTAGAGTTTTTTTATATATTTTTTTAAAAAATTAAACATCTAGATATTTTTTATTTCACACAACATTGAATATATCTTGTGTTATATGAATGAAATATGTTTTGTTAGAATTAACCACAAATACATGTTAATAATCAACTAAACACAACAATTACTTTACATATTAGTACATACAACACAATTTTTTGCTTCTGAAACAAATAATTCTGCATTCCATTAAATACATGTGTTACACGTAAGACAATGTTTCCCAAAAAAATATATAATAATAAAAACATTACTAATAAATAAATACAGATATCAACTATCTTCTAGAATATAGGTTCTGAATTTAATTAATTAAATAATGAAAATATGTCTTACACATGTATATATGTAAATTTTCATGGTGACTAAAAAAATATTACTGAATATAAGACCGCTTTAAAAATATGTGCAATAATTTTTATGAAAGAAAATTCTTGCAGACCTCATTTACATCAATAAATTAATTAAGCCAATTTTAGTAAATTGTTTTAATTAAATAAATATATTATATTTTAAATTAAATAATTATCATTCATCCTATGTGGTTTCTCTACATTGAATAAGAATAAATTATTATTTTTATTAAAAGATAAATAACTCTAAAAGTTTATTATACCACATTTAAACAGAAGATATATTATAAAACCATTAATCAACTTTTTTAAATTTTATAATTTTAATTAAAATTAATTTTAGAATTATTAATATATAAATTTACATGGGATTATTTTTTTTATTTTTATAAGGAGTTTATTTTTTGTTTAATAGTGAAAACAATGAATTTTGATTTTAAACAGCAATTTTATCTAATTTAATTATATTTTTATATTAAATTTTACTCTTTTATAGTATATTTAGATATAAAATACTAATATTATCGAAATTTTGGCCATATTTATCTTATTAAAAATATAAAATGGATATAAAAATGTTCCCAATTTAGAACACTTTCATTTTAAAAATGTGGGGTTTCATCATGTCTTCGGGATCGATTTAAAATAAATATCTACCACATCACAATTTAGAATTTGGAAAAATTGATTATATAAATTGAATAAGTATAATGTATAATTTCTAGTATGGTTAACATAGTATTTTTAACAAAAACAAATGAATATAAATAATATTAATTACACCATTAAAGGTATAAAAAAATTTACCAAGAGGTGAAATTTTATCTTATGGTGGAAAATTACCATGAAACATATAAAAATAATTTGGATGAAAATATTTTTACCATATACATAAAATTATAAGAAATAGACAATTATTAGAGGCACGTTATTTAAGGGATACCTCACGATAATTTTTTTCATTTTTTATTTTAATAATAATTCACCCCCTCCTCTACTATAAAATTGAAATCAACCCCCACACTTTTTAATTCATCAGTAGAAATTTGGATTTGAAAACCAATATAAAACCTCTCAAAAATGTCTTATTTATCATAAATAAATCTTTTTTAAAATTATGACATCCGAGTAATCAATTTTATGCAAACCAAAAGTAATTATCAGAGATATATACCATCAATCAACTAACACTTTTTTTATTTGTTTCTCTAAAATCATCAATTATTAGTAATCCATGATTTAAAACATTATTTAGTATCATTGATATAATTTTACGTTTTTATGTTTTCTTATTATATTCATTGAAAAAAACATCCAAAGAATGGGATTCTTATGCATCTATCGTGTATATGGAAGACTACCGCCTCACGAACTTATGCCATTATTTATTACATAATAACCATTAAATGTATTTAATAATTGATAAAATAATGTTTTTATATTATATATACTATTTATTACATATTTCTGCTTCTGTAATTATAATTTCACACATACCGTCATTATTTCCAATATTTGGAAAATGATTACTTCATTTGTGAACTTGTGTACTTACGTCACAATAATGTTATATAATTTCTTCATAGTATACTTGGATGATTTTAAGGATTTGTTTAGTAAACATGTATGATACATATTACAGAATAATATACTGTAATTATAATATATATATATATACATATAAAAATATTTAAAATAGATTCATTATTTCAATATGATATGAAAACAAAAACATCAATAATGTGTATGTGTGGACTACTGTCCCCATAAATTATGCATTCTATTTCATATTTCATTGTATTATAGATTATTATAAATAATTAAATAAAAAATATATATGATGTTAATATAATTTTTTACATTCTTGAAATAATTAAATCATGATTTCTATAAGAGAATCAACAATAACATGTCAAAACATATATGAAAGATGCAGTTATTACCAAAGATATAAATTTAGCATGAAATTATTAATAATTGGGAAATATAGGGTCATAATAAATTTATATTTGGTATTATATTTATGAATATTATTTTATTATATTTTTAATAAACTTATGTTTATCATACAAGCGGTTTGATTTTGTATAATGAATATACATACATAAGGTAAGGGTTTTCACTTCTAACTATTATTTTTGTGAGATATATGCTATATTTACCAATTATTATTTTTCATTGGTGCATATACTTCACTATTATATTTAATATCTTTATTTTAATTTATTTCATGATAAATAATATTTTAATTGATGTTAATATTTCATGTATCTCATTTCTCATGATTTACAAATATAAGGGACTTTTTTGCACTTTTATTTCTATGACACTTATTCGATCTTCAGCACTCTATTATTTTATGTCATGTATATACAACATGTGAATGTTCTCTAAAATTTTATAATTTAATTTAATGTTATTTTCATATACATTTTATGATTTATATTTAGTTCGTGTTTATGGTTCAAATGTTACCAATGAGGTAAAGCATTTTTGTTTTAATTTCCTTTATTTACGGTACATGTTATGTTATGAACCTATTTTTATCTACTAAGTGTATATAATTCCTCTTTTATATGTTATATAATAAATGTCTATATTTTTTTTTATATTTTAGGATTCATGTAATGTCATTCATTATAGGAGATTTTGATTCAAATTTACCAAATTGGTGAAAGTATTTTGATACAATATCATCGTTTAACCTGGTTCTTTATGATTATTATTTAATTGATGAAATGTTATGATAAATTTAATAAGAGTTATCATGATATTAGTTACCCTCTGGTTATTTATAAAATAATCATGTAATGGTATCATTTTACATATTATTGATATTTAATATAAATATGAAGGTGTTTTTATAAAGACCTAGCCTTATTTCTAACTTTAGTTGTGAATCTATTTTCATAAAAAACCATGTTTTCAAAAAATGATTTAAAAATTGTTTTAAAATGAAAATTTATGCACATTTTCAATGGAAAATGTTTTTTAAAATATCATTTCTCATTTAAATGTGATTAAAATGATATTCAAGTCATCCTTTATATGTTTTCAAATTTACTTTCAATCAAATTTTTTTGAATAATTCTATGTTTTAAATTGTGTTTTTCCAAAGTGAAAGTGCATTTTCCCCAAGATGTATTTATAAATATTTCAAAATAATAATTTATATTTTTTCAATATTTGTCTAATGGAATACGATTTCAAAATTATTTCTATTTTAAATACATTGAAACAATGAATGGTAATTTTCCTTAAGAAATGCTCCATGTTATCATAAAAAATCTTTATCCCTATCAGATGATATAGATTAATATTTTTTATCATTTACTAGGTATAAGATCCATGTACACCATTAATATTATTTTTTTGATTTGTATATGTTTAAGATTATTTGTTTTTTTAAACCCATTTCTTGTCCATGTGTTAAACCACGACTCAACGCTTATGAAAACCGATTCCACCCAATGGTTATTTGATAATTATGAAACTATTCTCCATTCATAAGGATATGATGTAATAAAAATGTTTATGATGCCAATTTAGTTTCATGGGTTATTATATTATGTTCATTAATCCAATCTATATTTTTGGTATAAGAAATGATAAAAACATAATTAATGTGTTACACATGTTTATAATATTTCATAATGTGACTGGGGGGACCAATAACTTCATCTATTGAACATGGTAAAAATTTATTTATCATGATATAGACATGTATAGAATAAGGACTGGAATAGGATTAGTAAGGGTATTTTTCCGCATTGCTGTAATTAGGAATCAATATTGACTACTCATATGTGATTGGGAGGTTTAAAATGACTAATAAGATGGTATTAGGATTGAACCTTATATAATACGATGATCATTGTTGTTAAACATGAATACTAAGATGTTTTGGTGAGTGTACCCATTCATGTATAAGTAAATTTCAATGATAGGGTATAGTGTTTTGTCCTTCCCATTAGTTGTATCCCCTATGATGTTCCCTAGTACTTTTTTGGAAATAATCATTCACTAATAGGGAAAAATTTTGTATGATTATTTGTATTCAAAAAATTTTGTGTCTTTTTCATATGATATGACCTCATGGATTATACTCTTCATTACCTTATTATTTCTTTCTTATGACCTGAAAATCATTATTCTATTAATCCTGTATATTATATTTTATGTGAAGGGAATGATCTTCAAATGTTTTTCTCCTGTTATCATTTCATTATTCTCTTATTATGCTTGCATTTATTCTTTATTTATATTTTCTGATCATCTAATCACTCAATTTATTATGTTTCATTTCAAGTGGTCATGATTGATGATTATGAGTATGATAAAGAAAGGGGAATATCATTTTTTGAATCATTTATGTTCTTCCAAAATGTTATAATATTATCATTCTGTATAAAATGCCACAAACCTATTACAGTCCCCAATCATGTACTTTTGTTATGTGTTGAATATTAATATATAATTATTAAATATCTATGTATGTAAAGCCTAGTTTTATATAGATGGTATAAGATCAAATAATTATTCATCCTTCGAAAATAGGATGAGGTAAATTTATTTAGATCCATAGGGATTTTTCTAACGACATGTTTGGGGATGTGACTTTTGGAAGAGCATATAGAGGAGTCATAGGAAAATAAAGTGTCCTAGAATGTTTAAAATGGATTTGTAGAGTGGTTTCCATGAAATTATATCCCTATATAGAATGTATAATTTCAGTCCTAGGTTAATAACAATATAAATTGAATGTGTAAAAGAATGACCCAATGAATGTTACTATAAAGGTAAAATAAAAAGTTCAATTAACATAATGGAGGAGAATAATGGCCAACCTAATGTATCATTGACTATAACATGCTTTAAAAATTTAATATATGGGAATTATTATAATCAATGCTTAAGGGGATATCTCATGAAGGAAATATTCATGATTGTAAGAGTAATGGTCATGTTGATGATGATTTACGTGGTTTCGTAATAGTATTGTTTATAATTAGGAATAAATTTAGTAGACCTAAATTGATTTTCGTATTTTTTTTAATAAATTACTATTTAATTATATAATGAAACATTCTTTATGGATTAGGGTAGAAATAGAATGATCAATGTATTGATGTGTTATATTAAATTATTATGTTATATGAATCACCTAGTATATAATGGGTTTTGTTGAAATTTTTCTTTAAGGATATTTATGAATATGTTATGTGCTATGTATAACCTAGAAAAATTATTTAATGGAATGGTTAAATAAATGATAACTAACCCTTAACATTTTCTCGAAGATGAGAAATTGTTATCTGGTATAGAAAAATCGATGATGATATGGTTAAATTATATTATAGATTATTTATAACATTATAACTGATAAAAAATTTGTTTACAAATTGTTTTATGCTATCATTATGTTTTTTAAAACATTTTTGCATTTAAAGAATATATCAATTAAAATTTTGAGTATGAAAAAAATAATTTTTCATATTATAATTAATTGTAATTTATGTTATTACCATGGTGGAAGAGAAGATAAGATGAGGTTATTCACATATTTGGTTTGTGAAAAAGAAGGGCTACTTTTTGATATATTGTGGATAAATGTTGCAATAATTTTAATACTTTTATTGAACTTATTAATAATGTTTTAGATATCCATCTTTCAAAATGGATAAATGGTTAAAAATTATAGAATGGTTTCCGTTAAACTCTTGTTGATGTTTCATGGACTAGAGAAATATCCAAATCTATGAGGATTTTTCCATATTAGATAACCTGTTAAAATTTTTTTTCTAAGATGTTATGTAAATATAGATGGAATAAATTTTCATTATAATGAAATATTAGTATTTTATGAAAGGAAAATTCACCGTCATTTTGTGGAGTATGTGGTGATGTACAAGTCAAAAATGGCACAACCAAATGGTGATATTATGCATATGAAAAAAAAAATAATATAAGTATAATTTTGTTAATTTATTTTAATATAATTCCTCAAATCTTGAAAATAGATATTTAAAATGATTTATTTTCATTTGTTTGTTCATATTAAACATTTGGTATTATAAATAAAAACATGTTCTTGTGTTTGAGCCCCTTAAGTTTCCAGTGATCTTTCACATTCATGTGATTATTGGTCATTCAATGTTTTTATAATTATTTATTATTTTCCAACATATCAATATCATCACCTATGTTCTCATATGTTGCAACATGTTTATGTGTTATATTTGGTATCATCCCGGATTCAGTCATTCCCTTTTTATAAGATGTATTTGTATTAATTTTTATGAACAATATTTTTATAAAAATAAAATTCATGTATTAATCATTTGATACCCTATATTAATTTTAATGATATAATTCATTTTAAGGGGGGTATAATGTAACCTCTCATGATTTTGTGACATTTTTTTGATTTAATTTAAACATTTCAATGTTTTTAATTTAACAAAACAATAAATATAGCTTGTTTTATATAAAATCACAATGAATTTTTTTCAATGAATAAATTTTTTTTTTGTGCTACATAAAACACATATATTATCTTTCTACTTTCTAAACACTATTTTTGACTTGTGTTGAAAAGTGTTTTGAGTTCTATTAATTTCATGCATTACATGAAAGACCATGTTTTACCAAACTACAACATATAATTAATAATATTATTAAAATATAATTATACTTTTAAACTAAATTTTTGAATGGAGGTTATGAATAAGATCAACTAAATTTATAAAATATGGTTTACAAAAGTATTTCAGAATATTTATTTAGTGACTAATTAACATGAAATGAAAATGAAAAAACGTTTAAAATATATGATATAAATTTCCAAGAAAACTTTTTTATGAAAAATGTTTTACGTCAATAAATTAATTTTACCAATATTAGTTAATATTTTTATCAAAATAAATATATTATATTTTATATACATTAATTTACATACATCCTCTTCGTTTTCTATATGAGATATAATAATAAATCCAATTATTGGCCTAAAAAGATGTATTTCTCTAAAATTCAATTTTTTCATCATTCAATGGAAGAATGTTTTTAAATCTAACAATATACACTTTTATAATTATAATAATATAATATTATTTTTTAAAATTAGAATTTCAAAAATTAATTTTGATGAAAATTTGGTATATTTCTAAGATGATAAATATTTTTATGGGTCGTGAAAAAACTAAATTTAATTGAAAACTCCATATTCATCTAAATTATTTATATATTTAAATAATTCATTAAATTGATTTTATTAAATATTTAGATAAATTATTGATATATAAATCTAATTTATGTGATTAGAAATAATTTAATAATGAAAATTTATATGATAACATTTCATTCCTTTGAATATTTTCACATTAAAAAAATATTGCGTCGTCACTTATGCGAGATTAATTATCAAATAAATTTTATTAGTAATTTTTTTAATTTTAAAAAATGAATTTTGTATTTGGATTTGGAATTGTTTTTAATTTATATTATGTTCTAATTATTTATTTAACAAAATATATTATAAAAAATTATTAATATTATTTATAAATATTTAGGTACAATCGAGTATACATGGTGGATAAATTTAAACATAAGAGGATAAATAACCAATAAAACTGAATATAATTTATTTTGTCGAAAATATGTATACCATATTATACATTTTATAATAAATTTTCTATTTTTTTAGGCATAATATGTAAGGAAGAATTATTGATAGTTTTTTCTTTTTTTATATTTATAATAATGCCACCCTACCCCACTATAATATGACGTCCCCATAATTTATTCACACATATAATGAAATTTGGATTAAAAAACATATCCAAATTTTTTTGAAGATTCCCTCCATTCATTATAGAATACTCGCATTAGGAAAAATAAAACCAAGGATTATCATTTGTGACCACAAAAAAGAGTTTCTCAAATTAGAAGACACATCTTTCAACTTGCAGTTTTTTCTTTCAGTCTCCCCCCTCATCAATTATACCTATTTAAATATTATAAAATAACCTTACTATCATCAATATAATATCACGTTTTTATGTTAATTGGAATATCTACCATCACTCACACTTCAGTGATGTTTGATATGCAATCACCATTTGTTTGTACAATGGACTATCAAATCATGAACCAGTTTCTTTCATTCTCCCATTAACAAATTCATGGTTTAGAATAATGATGAACATAATGGTTTTAGATGATATATATTATATATATGATCAATTTATTCTATTTTAATTATTATATAAGATATTTTTTTAATCTTCCCATTTTATGGGAATATGATAGTTTAATTTTTTACATTTACACTACTGTGACCTCAAAGTGATTTTATTTGTTCAGACATTACATAGAATGTATTGAAGATGGCTTTAGTAATTTATTTGATATATATGAAATAAAAATTCAACTATAATGATAATATATATATATATGTCATTTATTTTTTCATTATGATAACAAAACAGAAACATGGTTCATGCAGACGTGCACCCTACCGCCACCATGAACAATTTATTCCAATTAATATTTCTATATATTTTAGTTTTTAGGAAATATTTAGAAAAAATTTATATATTCTGTTTAGATAATTTTTTTAAATTTTTAAATATTTAAATTATATTCTATATAAGAGGATGAAGAATAAAATGTCAAATATATTTGAAAAACAAAGATGTTATTATCATAAACATAACTTTTAAATTAAATTATTAATAAATTGGGAGTATAATGTAATAAGAAAAATAGTATAGGGTATAATATCTAATAATATCTTTTTATGGAGTAATTATAATAATCATATATTTATTTTAAATGATGTTTTAATGTATGTGATGAATGTTAAGACTAGATGTAATGGTTTTCTAATCTCACATTTATTTCTGTGAGATATATGTTGTATTCACTAATTATTTTTACTATGTGGTGTATATACTACACATTAATAAATTATAGCATGATTTTAACTAATTTTGTGAAAATAAAATTTTTATTTTATTTTATTCTTTAAGAGTTCAAATGATTCAATAGTTACCTAATAAGTATGGGGATTCCCAGTATCAAATATTTTTTTGCAAGACCTATGCCTTATTCACCACGTGTTTTATTGTTGGATATATAACTACCATTTTTGTTTTCAATTTTTATTATAAATACATTTATGTGTATTTAAATAACCATTTTTTGAGAAAAAAATATATATTATATACAATTCAAATATTACCAAAGTGGTAATGTCTTTTTTTTTCTCAATTTCAATTTTTTTGACACATGCAATGTATTTCACAAAAATTCATTTAACATGTGTATGTAATCCCACTATGATGCTCTGTATAATTAATCAAATGGTTTTTTTGATATTTTATGATTCATTTAATATCTATATTTTATGTGGATCTTGATTCAAAACTAACATTATAGTAAAATTTTATTACTATACTCTTCAGATTTAGTGTGATATTTTAGGATTATGCTTCCACTTATGAAATTGTATAAAAAATTTCACATGATTTATAATTAATATAATTTTCATTAGTATATTCATGAAATATTCAAGGAATGGTTCCAATTTTTATTACTTTTCTACTTATGATAATTAATATTTTTTAATAATCTCACTTTATTTCCCCCTTAAGTTAGGAATATGTTTTATTAAATAAAAAATGATTTCTAAACATATTTAAATAAATATTTTAAATGAAAATTTTATATCCACTTCATATAAATATGATGTTATAAATTTGTTATGGTTTAAATGTGATTTGAATTATTTTAAAATATTCCATTATTTGTGTTCGATGATATTCTCATAGGAAAAAAGATTATTTTTTTAAATGAGAATTTTCAATAAGGAGAGGGTATTTCCGACATGAAATTTATTTAACTATTTTTATATATCACTTTATATGTTTTAAAAGTGCTTTTAAAAGGAATGTATTTTCAAAATGACTTATGTTTTAAAAATTAATTTTCATTGAGAGGTTATTTCCTTCAAAAATTGATCCATGTGATCTTTTAGAATCCATCTTCATCTAAGATGATAAACGATAATATAGTTTATAATTTAAAATTTATATGATCTACGAAATATATTAATATTAATTATTTTAATGATTTAAGATTAAAAAGAACAGTTTTTATGCAACATGTTTCACTTTCATGAATATAACATGAAAAAACACTAATTTGACCTACTACTTTACATTTTTTTATTTTAAGATAGTGAAACCTATCACTTTTCATGGGATATGATATGATGAATTGTTTGTTATAACCATTTAATATAATGGGTTATTATATTATATTTCTAAAAACCATCTCTTTTTGTGGGTCATGTTATGGATAGTGTTTTATTATCTTATGGAAGACATGTGTAAGACATTAAAATGTTTCGGGTGAGACAAATATCTTAAAAAAAAGAATTTCTTAATGATTTTATATCGAATTTTATAGACATGGATGGAATAGGAAGTGAACTAGGTTCAATAAAGAACATTGTTTACTAATATGGTGTTGGGAGAGAACCTTAACTACAATGATGGACTTGGGAAAGAACATTAACTGCTAATATTTAATTGGATGTTTCCCTTATCTACTAACATTGTATTTGGAGTGAACCTTGACTAATAAAATTGTATTGGTAGTCAAAAAATTACACAATAAAAATAATTTTATACTATTAAGGATGGATGTGTGTCCTTCTTTAAAATAGTAAACACCAAGAAGGGTCTGACAATTTTTGACAATAATCCCTGACTTATAAGGAACGGTTTTATATTCATCGATAATGCCAAAACATATATATATTCCTTTTATATTATTCTATCATGAATTATTCCAATGATTACCTTATGATTCAGGATTTATTAAATACCAATATTTATTCTGTGACTCGTGGATATGATTTTATTATGTAGGGTATGATATTAAAATATTATTCTCATGTTATCATATACTTATGCCCATTTTTTTATAATGTGTCTCTTTTATATACCCTTATATAATTTATGAGATACCTATTTATTATTTATTCATTCCCATGGTTATGAAAAAATATTTTTAGTTGGACTACAATAGAAGAATATTTCCACACCCCAAATTTTTAATAATTTTTTTTATTATTTTATATCTTCTCGTTCTCTTGTGGAGGCTCGATTTGAGTGTAATTCAAAACATTAAATTGTAATGTAATTATTTTAGAGGGTTTTATACCAGTGCGTGGTCACTGCACGAAGTGTGGTAGTTGCGTGGTTAGCCTGGGTACCTGTGCAAATGACTAACATTTAAATGAAATAATGTTTTTTGATAATAAAGTAACGTAATGTTTAAATTGTAAAAATAATAATGTTATTGGGTAATTAATAATATTATTATTAATAAAGTGATGTTATTATTATTAATTTTATTTGTCTTATTATTTTTTTATGGTTATTATTATTTATATTATTATTATTATTATTATTTGTATTATTATTATTTGTATTATTATTATTATTATTATTATTATTATTATTATCATATTTGGTTTCATTGTTATTATAATAATGGTAATAATTTTATTTTTATAAGAAATAAAAAACCCCAAACTATAGTCTAACCCCTCTTAGCCGGCTCCCCCACCCTTTGGCCTATCTCCTTCTCCCTGCAACACATGGTGCTCCCCTTCCCTACTTTTCCCATGTGAGAGCCTCGACCATGCACCATCCCTCCTACTTCGGCCCAGAACATTCTCCCTGGCAGCATTACCGTACCACCACCTATCACCCCTACCTCTCCAGACTACCGCCCTGGACACCCAACGTCACCCTCTGATCTAGACTCGACCATTATTCCCATGCCCTCACCTCACTCCATACATCCACACTCTATCTTATCACCACTCCAGGATCCTGATCCCCAACTGATAATCCCCTCACCTAGATGTGCCACCCTCCAATGATCGAGCCTCACAACACTTGGGCTTCCCTCACCCCACCACACATTCGGCCAAATGATCCCCTTATTCTATCCAACATCGTAAAAATTCTGGAGAACCCACAACCCTCATCTCCAATCGCCAGCTATGGAACGTCCAACCAGCTCTAGGGTCCCCAGCCTCTGGCCATCATACCCTTTTTCACAATGAACCCCACCCTTTTTCAAGTATATTTCATTCCATATAGTGGTGTTTTATTTATGTTGGAACTACTTTGACACCCTTATTGATCTTATTATATAATTTTAAAATATTTTAGCTTTCTGAAAACTAAATTTTTTATGTTACTTTTGTACAATTCCTTGAGTATATAGAGGTAGGGTTTTTATATTAAATTTTATTTTTCCACTAAATGGAATTGAATTTTTTATTATATGTTTATCATAAATTATGGTGTGATGGTTGTTGTCTATTATTTAACATGGTTTCGTGTGATTAGATTAGTAATTCTATAACTTGTTTAATCTCTAAAATGTTTTGGAAATGGGTTCATTGGATTCAAGGGGCCTGTTTTTTGTTCATTAAATTATGTGAGTAGTCGGTTGCAGTTTTAATGAATTTTTTTTAAAAAACAATAGTTTTGTGTGTCCTTTTGGTTTTTGTGTGTTTCATTGGAAGTTGGAACATCCATTGGATTACTAGGAAGACACATGGATGTTCCCTAAATTGAAAATGACATCTTTAAATAGTGTTTACATAAATCCTTGGTTTCATGAATAGTCTATTGTTTCTAAATAATATGGGTCCATATAGGATAATTAATTGAATATTTGTTGGTTCCATAATGGTGCACGCACACACATACATAGGTACATATGTTTACATTCACATATATATATATATATGAAATCCTTGAAAATATTCCCTCATTGAGTGGGGAATATGTACATTGTATTAATGATATATATATATATATATATATATATATATATATGTATGAGAATATATGTTTGTGTTCTACTGTATGTGGCTATCGTCAAAAGTTTCATGAGATAAATTATCTCGTCTTGGTCTGCTTTTTTTAGGTAGGTCCTCCATGCATTCGCCTTTAATTAAAATTCAATGATTTCTTATCATCATAAAAAAAATTGTGTTTACATATTTGTGTTATATTTATATATGTTAATATCTACATGTGTTTGTTGAAATAGATTTCACCTCTTGGAGATTGGTTTCCCATTAATTTTAATAACTTTTTTTGCTTCATTACAAAGTGGATTAAATTATGATGGTGTCAATGTATTTTGAAATAGATTACTAAAATTTACCTCTATTTAATGTGTATATTTTTAAACTAAAAGGAATCAATTTTATGTATTTTTTAAAACTACAATTGTTTGTTACCATAAATCATGGTTTGATAATTCAATGACATGATGGCGCATTTTACGCTTTTTATGTATGTTTTGTGTTTTAACTTGAAATTGGATATGGCTTTGCGAAATGAATTCGGATTAGAATATTTTTGTGGAATATTGTAATGATGGTATTATAGTCCTGGTTGGAACCTTAGGTTACTTTGATAGTGTGAACGCCCGGTTCGAATCTTAAGGTTCATTGTGAAATGGTTTAAATATTTGTGTGATGTGATGGAACAGTTGTCACATTGTTTGATATGATGTGCACATTTATATATATATATATATACACATACAGATATACATATATATATATATTGAGTGGGAACATCTATATGAGGGATATCCCTTTTTAGGATATCGTATAGGGTGTCTATGATTGGGGTATGCAAGTGTGTTGACGATAGGTATGATGAGTCATGCGTGCGGGGGCCTCCTACATACATAGTAATATTAATACCTTTGGTTCCTGGGAATCTTTTATAGTGTCGAGTGACATTTGTTGATCAACCCTGATTAGACAGGTTGGTCCCCTTGGGTTTTCTATTAGTCCAAGTGTGTTGTTCCACTAGTGATGCCATGTTAGGGTATCAAGTTGGTTATTGACTTATGTGATTCACCATTTTCTAACATGTGTTTTGAAACCGATTACATCCAAGGATCGCTCTAAAAATGTTTTTAAAGTATCCATGGTTGCATACGTGTATGTTACTACTTTATTATAACACTTGTGGTTGTTTGATCTCATGACACTTTTGCCTTGCTTTTTATAATATAGAACCTTTTTAGGTACTAGTTGGATTTATAATTAATTAATTGCAATAACTTATATGCATTGGTAATTAATTATAGAAAAATGAAATTGAAAATTTTGGGGTTTTCAAAAATGTAAAATCTATAACCTATTTTTTTAAAAGAATGAAATACCATATATATATATATATATACTCTATATCAAATTATCAAGATTGGACTTCATTTTAGAGGGGGGAATCGACCATGGTTTATTTTTGAATTCCTAATGATCATCTTGGTGCTCGCACCAACATTATCTTATCAGTTTCACGTTCACCATGTTTCACATCGCCTTGGAGCAAGAATGGTTCGTAGGTGTGTGGTGACCTAGTAGGTCACCAAGAGGAATGTGAATTTTATTCTTTTTATATTTTTTTATTTAGGTTCCATTTTATTTTATGTTTATTTTTTACTTACTTATGTTTCATTTATGGGCCCAATCATTCCCACATGTTAGTTTTGATATCGACACTTGTTGTCATCCTGTGGGGATCAACGATACCCTTTGGGCTATGCCGCACACCGACATAGTTATCATGTTCAGGGTCGACCAATATTTGTTCTTGACGAATATAATTTCAGGAAATATTTATGCTCTTTAACTAAGTTATAATATTTAAATCCATGTTTCAAAAAAGACAAAATATTATGGACTTTAGGCCTATTCTTTTGTAATTTGATTAATTTTCATAAAAATAATCTATAATCCATTTATGTAAAACCTAGGTCTCTATATATCAAACAATGATATATTTGATAATTTTAATGGAAATGGTTAAATAGGAAGACAGTCAGCATATTTTATATTTATTAATGGTGAATTATTCCATTAATTAACAATGATGTTATTGAAACTGCTATTTTGATAGATGTGAGGAGGCTATAATAAGGAAAAATTAAATATCATCTAAAAAAATTATCAGAATGATTATTTTAAAAAGAATTTTATATTTTTGTAATTAAATTTACATATATATTATTTTGAGTAAACTCAATTTAGGTTGGTGGATTGAACTAAATTCATGTGAAACATAATTAACACATAATTTATCTTTTCCTATTTTCATGAAATGTTAATGAGAATATATTATAATATTTTAAACATGGAATGATTTTCAATAAACTAAGAGATTCATTTTTTAATGATTTTTTCTAGAATAAAGAAGTATATGCATATATTAGAAAACAATCTCTATCGATGATATGATTATTAAAAATTTTGGTGAAAAAAAAATAATATGATGCAGAATATGAGCTATGAAATTATGGGCAATAAAATGGTTGGTCCTAACAAAATATGAGTTAATTATTTTAATAAGGGACAATTAATGAATGATTGAATATATATCAGGTTTACATATAAATTTTTATTTTCTATAATAACGTTTATAAATATAGTTATTAAGGAAAAATTTGAATAATAACTATTGAATGAAAGAATATTATAATTGTGGATCCCGATTTATTTGGATTCATACCCTAGTAATATATAGGGGATCAGGTAGAGTTATCCACAAATTTTATTTAACATGGAATTTATAAGGAATCATGGGACTCTAGATATGGTTTCAAATAGTTTTGTTATTATCAAAACAATAATTTGATACTTGTTGTAGTTACATTGGGTAAATAAAATATTGATGTTATAGTTGAATTTATTATTATTATAAATCATGATTATATGTGTTTGTATGAGATATATTTGGAATGATTTTCTATGATGAAATAAAATTAAATAATGGTGGTCGATGGATTGGTTGAAAAAATAATGTAATTTTTATTAATGAAGGAAGACTTTTTGTTCTGAAAATATGCTCATGAATTTAAGTATTGTTTCAGGATCATCATTGAAGCATCAGTGGAAAAATAAAGCAGTTGAAATATGTAATTTTTTTCCTAATAATGTGGTGTATAGATCAGGTGATAGATGTTTTCTTAGGATATAGAGGATGTCATTTTTCTATAGGGATTGAAAAACATGAAATTAAAACAAGATTATTTAAGTGAATATCAATGCATGGTGATATATATGGTTTCATCCCAATGAGGGTCATTTTTCTACCAAAATTGATGATGGGACAATGATGGTATTGGATTTCATTCACAAAAACAAATATATTGATTTCATATAATTTATTCAATAAAGTAAAATGGATAATATAGACATTATTCTAAAGAAAATGTTATCAAGGACCAATAATGGTGTGGTGTAAATAATTCATGTGTTTATGTCTCTCTTATATAGTGTGACAATATTTTTGAGAAGATATTTCATCGAAATTAAGATCAAATAATAGTCATATAGATGATGAAAAAAATTATTCATGAGAGATTCTCCAATGAGATCATTACAAGAGATGTTTTCTATTATAAATATAGCAAAAAAGATTTTAGTATCCTTGAGAGGGGAAATATAATTTTGATGAATGGTTGAAGAGATTAATTGATTGTGTATCCCTCCGCAATGAATTTGGGTCCATTACTAATTTCTAGTTTCATGATTTAAGTAGAGAAAAAAATATATTAAAATTCACTAGAATGTTCCATTATGAATTTTGAGGAGGAGAAATTAGATTTCACCCATTCAGTACTTATGTTTTTTTGTATATAATTTGGTAAAATGTTTATATAAATGATAACATGTCATTAAATGATCAAAACCACGAGGAAGGTGTAACTGAGTAAAATTAATTATAGAATGGAAATGTTGATCAGAATCGATGTTTATAATATCCATATTGTTACAAAATAATCAATTTTCCAGAAAAACCAATCAATATAATTGTAGATGAATCTGATAGAGGTCATATTGTATAGGATAATTTTAATTTATATTTACATAAATAATCATGGAATATAAAATTATGCTTCCCCAAGAATAAAATGAAAAAATAATACATTAATTTTATTATTAAAATAATAAAAGTCATAAACATTTTCACATCCCAATGACAAGATGATAGAGTGTCATAGTCATTAGAAATATAAACATCATATTTTAAAACACATTGAAACCTATACATATAATCATTTTATATTACATCCTATTTTTATAAATCCAAAATGAAATAATCATCATCATAACTGAGGGAACGTAATCCAATGAATGGTGTGAGCTCAGATGATTAGTTAGTGAAAAAGATTCATTAATTTTAAATTTAAAATTTTGATTGAGAACCTATAGGGGGAATAAATATCTTATAAAAATGATGGAGAACAATAAAATAAAATAATAATTCATGATACATTAACATAAGATCATACGAATATCATTAAAGAACCAAAAATATATTTATTTCTTATGAAAATTCAACTCAATTATCACAAAATATGTGAAAGTGATAAAAATGTGTATAAAATTATAAATATAACGATTACCATGAAAACATGTAATATCATGAAAATAAAAATAATCATCATAATGTTATATAATACAATAAACAACATGGGAATGTATAAAATATAATAATTAGAAATATATTTTGAGAATTTTGATTATAACCATTTCAAGGAAAATAAAATCATTATATACATGCCATAAAAGGTAAAAATCTATGCGAAAATTGACATAAAAACAACAATTCTCACAAATTTTTTTAATAATATGAATAATTTATGACGTAAATTTTAGTTTTTAATAATAATATAATACCATTTAAATCATAATTATATTGTGTTAAAAGAATATCCATAGAATGAGAAAAAAAGCAAGCTAATAATTTTCTATTGTAAATATTTTTATTAAATGTAAATAGTTAAATTTACATATTATTAAATGAAAAATAAACAATTTAGAAAACCCAAATGGCTGTTATTTCATAAGGTAATAAAGATAAAAATGATTACTATATTTTTTTAGCTTTCCATAGTGATTTTTTTGACAGGTCTAATATATACAATGATGACGATATCAATTGAAAATATTGGTTGAATCTCTTGATAATTGTTTACTTTTACATAAATAATAATTGCAAAAATGTAATTTTTATTGATGATGAGATGTAAAATACCTTATGAAAAATATAAATTTCCATATAATATAAGATAATGGTCTTATTAATAAAATATTTAAATTTATATTAGTTTAAGATAAACTATAAAAGATGAATCATTAATTAATTTTGTAGAACCATTGATTTTTTTGGTAATGGTGTATTTAAATACTCGGGAGAAAAATATCGTGAAATGGTAATTATAATTCAAAGGTTTGGAATATATGTCAAAATATAATTTAAATATAGATGTCAATACAAATTATAATTGAATGTTTTCGTGAAATATCAAACAAGATCCATTATTATTAAAATGATATAAGACCTTACATTTTTCCTTTTTTTCAATATATATCCCTAACAGAAAGAATATTAATTTTTTTCATTGTGTATTAATTTTAAGAACCATATTTTATTTCTTCTATTTTCATGCAAATGATTTTCATGTATGGTTATTTTTTTAAATTTACCAATAAACGATATGATTATAATATTAAGATAAATAATTACAAAAAAATTTCAAAAATTAAAAAAGTAATTATTTCAGTATCACCAAATAATAGAATTTTTATTTAGGTTCCCATAGTAATCAATGATAGTGTTTTGTAATAGTATCATTGAATGTTATCAAAACAACCAAAACATGGACACATAACATTTTCATGTGGAGAATTTTTAATAATGTATATAATATCATTATGAAATATGCATGTTGATATAATTTATATTATTTAAATTTTTAACAAGGTTTTAAGTGGATTGTATAATTAATTAAAAACAAAACATAAAAATAAAAATGGTACTTCACGGAGGATATCATTCTCATAATGAACCATCACAATTTTCATTTCACAATAATGAGTAAAAATAAATGTTATATATTATATGCACATAATATATAATAATTATTTTATTTATTTATTATTATTTCTTTATTTCAATATTTATAATGAATTAATAGAGGTTGTCAGGGAAATATATCACATAACTTAATGTAGTCTATAATATGAAAAGGAATGTACGATCACCATTAATTTCATTTTAAAAAAATTATATGGACTAACTCATTTTTCTACATTAATATATTTACACTCTAGTATAGTAATAATGATTCTGAGTTCATTTTATTAAAATGTATTTTTTTGTTGTAAAATTATAAATAATATGAATTAAGTGATACTTTTTTTGGTACATAGATCTATGTCATTAATATCAGAATCGAATTGACGGTATAATTGTAAAATATGTTTTAATAGGTTAATGAAAATGATATTTTATTATTGTATCATAGTAATGGTATAGGTTCAAGAATAAATACAATAAAATTGGTGTTTCATGAGGTGGTTTAATTCTTCACAATATAAAATTAAAGTAATGAATTTTTTTTAATAAACATTATTCACAAATAATGTAATTACACTATCTAAATGTCATATTCTCTCCAGTTTATAAATGATTGAGTGTTGGATGGAATAATTTTTAGAAAAATTTTACATCTCATCTATACACTTTTTTTGAACATGTATCCCATCATTTATTATTAGGCTGTATCATTATTGTATTCTCGTAGGTAATAAGTTTTTAACTAAGTAATATATATTTGACTAAAATTTTAAAATTCAACTTATTATAAAATTTGGGTGTGTGAAACATACATTGATAAAATATTTAGTGCGAGTTACTTTAAAAATATTTTAGAACTACATTTTAAATTTATTTTATTAAAATAGAAAATATATTGTTTAGATGATTTTTTCCTATTAGTTTCTGGTATTAATATTTATTAATAATTAGTAATTAAATTATTATTTATATATTTACATATGTGTGGAAAAAATTCATTACTTCCAATTTTCATAAAAGGTATTTATATAATTAATTTGAAAAAAATTAAATAAAATTTAAAAAAGATATTTGAAAATTTTTATTTCCTTATTATCAATTATGAAAAATGTTAAAATAATAATCTGATAAATATTCCAAGAAATGAAATTGAATTTATTAAATTAAAATAACATGTTATTCTAAAATATTATGATATATTATATTTAATATATAAAATTGATGAAATTAATTTTAAATATAGGGGAATGAAAACAACATTTTGAGTTAAATATTACTTAGGATTCCAAAACATTAATGTAATGAACCAACCATAGATAAATATACAAGAAAAACATGAAATCAAGTCACAGTGGTTAAGAGCAATAAGGTAATAGAAACAGGTCCCATATAAAGAAAATAGAAACAATAAAGTTACAATACAATGCATAATAAATAGATACTTCAAAAATCAAAACAACCCATGGAAACATTAACGAACCAGAATGTTTGAAAATAAAAGACAAAAAAAGACTCTATGTGACCAACCATAACATCAAAAACATCCCATTTTGATGGAACAATTAAATGATATGTTGGAATTCTTCAATATTCCCTTCCCTTTAACTAGGTCCTAGTAAATAATATCTATATCCGCGAATTGAAAACAATAGGGATTGAAATAAAATTAATATAATACACCACCATGGAGTTTATTAATTTTATAATAATTGGAATATCATAGTTCAAACATTAAAATAAAAAACTATATTACTATGAATTATTATAAAACAATACCCATTTTTAAATAATTTATATTCATTATCATAAAATCACTCTATATAATCATAAATAAACGAATATAAAAAGTATAATTGATAAAAAGTATTGAATATTTTAAAACAAAAATACATGAATGTAAATAGATATCCATAAAATTAATAAAATTATAAACTATTTAATAAAACATCATTTGAAAAATATACGAGCAAAAATCCACAAAAATATCCATCATGCAATAAACAAAACTATTAAGGTCAAAAAATGTGGTATTGGGACCTAGAATATGTGAATATACACTAAATATAAAATAATAAAATGTAGGCATATTTTTTGTACCAAATAATATCAATTCCTTCTATAGTCTATTAATTTCACCAAACTGTACCCTATCACTGTCACATTAACTAGGGTTACCTTTTTCCATATCGCAATGAACCCGATTTTCCCCATGACTTATTTTTTGAAATAAATTTCAAAAAAAAATCAAAATTTCTATGAAATTATCATATCTATTATTATATACTTTTTTGTTTAAACCCCTATTTCTTTAACAAAACAAAAAATAAAAAGTTCCCTCAAACACATGGTGTGCATAAATTTTTTTATGGAAAGCATCATTAAAAATTAAATTTCATTCTAAAAAATAGATTCTATTAGGAAAAAATTTCAACTAAAAAATAACCCATATTTTTTTAAAAGAAAAATAATAAATTTATATAATTAACCATGTCTACAAACACATATACCTACAAGATTTATGTAGAACTAAAATCGATCGAAATATGAGTCTTAGGAAGAGAAAATTATGTCCTTGTGGTCATATAATATATCAACCTGAAATTTTGAATGATATTTGTTCCCTATTTTTTGGGTTATTTTATATTATAGTCAACAATAATATATCCTTTAATTGATTAAGTGATAGTAATTGAAATTAGACAGTTGGGTTTTTTCTGTTATATGAACATTGGTCAATATGAACATTAGGATCTATAGTCTTAACATTATTATTATTTCTTATAAAATCAAATTATAATTGATAATTAATAAAAAAGGAATAGTTGATGACCTCATCTTGTAGACTCATGCAGTATGAAGCCTGTTTTTTTTGATATACGGAAGGAGGTGGCATCACTGGGCATCACTCTAGACCAAGCCCAATCCAATCACCAATATGTGATGTTTGAACAGAATCTCATATGAGATAAGTTCAATATGATAGATATCACCACTCAAAGAAATTTTTTTTGTTCCACCACAAGATTGTATCACCATTTCACTCCTTACTCATTGGTCCTTTACATGTTTTATAAGGTGTTATTTAACAAGGGCTTATATAATTTCTGTAATCCTTTAGTTTAAATAAAAATTTTATTTCATCATTACAAATTTTGTATTAGATTTTTATAATAAATTATATTTTTAATTAAGAAAAATTTTATAAATTGATTGTATAATACACATTTTTACTTTTCAAGGATTTTTCATACATAGAGATTTATTACGGTAAAATAAACATTGTTTTTTAAATTTCAACTATCAATCTAAACTTAAGCTGAATTTTTAAATGTTTTTGATGTTGATTAAATTTTATGAGTATAATTCTATGAATAATGATTTTCTGATGTCTATAATTTTATGAATAGTGTTTTTTATGAATAGTATAAAATATTTTATTATTGAATACATTTTTCTATGAAATGATTTTAAAAAATCTGCCATACATGGATGTAATCAGGGTAAAAAATGTGGTTCAATAAAATCCAAATTATTGGTTTCTAAATTTTAATTTTCCCTTTTTAAAACTAATTTTACCCTCATGAATAGTAATGTTACCAATGAAATAGTAATCTCACTTAATAAAGTATAAATATTATTTAGGCATATTAATTGGTAATGTGATATAATTATATCATAGTATAAGTAAATAAATGTTTTAGAAAATATTTATAAATTATTAGTATTCTAATTAATTAATATTATTTAACAATATATAATTTTTTAAAAAAGGGAATTCTCTTTTGGATTATATACGGTAAAAAATGGTTAGGGTGAATTTATGATTTTCTTTATAAATTGTATTGATTTTCATAAAATTGTAGCGAAACAATTTTGTGTTTTGTGTGTTTAATTACATCATTAATGATGTAATAATAATTTAAAAATTCTGGTCTACATTATTATAGTAAGATAAATTAGGAGGTGTCCCACATGGGAAATACTATGGGAAAATACCAGCAATCTCATGGTTTTGTTAATACCATTAATGAGTTATCCCTTTAAAATTATTAAAACATTCCCTCAATTTTTCTTATATATGCCAACCAATTAGATTATTCAATTAATTCCAAATTCCTCTTCAGCAATGCTCTAGTTTTATTACCTCCCAAGAGTCCTTCTATGGTGCCTAGAATCTACCCAATATCCCAAACAGTGAACTCTTGAATTTACTCTTCTATATATGGGAACCTTTCACCCTTCTCCTTTTGTCATGAAATCTTTTATGTTATGTCTTCTAATTACCATTCTTTTTGTGGTGGTATATTCTTCTATAAAATTATTTCTATAAATTTTATTCCCATTTTATAAGAAACCACTTCCTCTATCTTTAATTGATTTTCTGAAATTTTATGTGACACTGTTATGATGTAAAATTTTCGTAAAACAAATTGCATCTTCTCTTTTCTTCCATATTTACTATTCATGTAGAATTTAATTGAAAAATCCATACCATGACGTTATTTCTATTTTTTAGGTCCTTATACTATATTATGAGTTATTTATGAGTGGTTGAACCCTGTCCTCTTTCATTTTATTGTTTCCTAAAACCATGATGTATTGTCGTTATGCCTGAAAATTTTCATCTCAAATTTTCTCTCTCCTTTTTTTCAATAAATTATATAATTTTATTTATGTCAATACAAAATACTATTTAATTTTTCAGGGAATTAATCAGAAAATAAAAATGATATTTAGTACTTATGAAATTACATACATAAAACCTTCATTCCATTTCCACAAGTTATAATTTATCTAATGATTTAGTTTTTAAGACGTTTATAAAAACATCACAATTGTGACATAAAACCCAGTTATTTTTATATATTTGGGTTATTTATGATATGTATGATTATGAACTTCATGGATGAGTAGAAAATAAATACATAATAAGGTATCACCCCGAGAGTGCTAGAATGCATTGGGAAAAAAATAATAATCTCTAGAGATGACTTGTTTTACGATACCTTGGTGAATATCCTTGGAATGTTTTTTGACACATTGGGGATGGACAATGGTGATATGTTCATGAATGTCTAATATAAATGATGTATCCACATATTTTAACTTATTATTTATGTTCTTATTTATTTTAATTACCCTTTATCATTTTTCTATTATATCCCTCATGTTCTTTTTGATATTTCTCAAGATCACATGTAAACTATTTCACTCGTTTTCCATTCCGGTCCTTCTAATCACCCTTTACATTGATGTATGTATCTAGGATATGAGATAAAGTAATTCTATTTAGGATGAATCTATAATAAATCATTTCAAGTGGACTGGAAGAATGTTTTTTGATTCCATGTATAATTGTTTCTTATTTCCAAGACACTAGACATTAGAGATCCTTATTTGTAAAAAGAAATGAAAAGATATGTAATAAAATGGTGGGATTCCATAGTTTAACAAATCGATAGTTTTGTTATTTGTGGATTTTATTCTATTAATCCATTAGGAATAACCCTACTGAAATGTTTTAATTTAGGAAAACAAACTTGTATTTTCTGTTAAATATTATGTATGTTGTTTCTAGATAAATAAATCTTTCTATGGATAAGAAATTTTTTTTGCAGCTCTGGCACAGATGTACCTAGGTGTGAATACTCAGACATGGAGTTTTAGGTATGACCCAGGATATCATGGTACACAAAAATGGCCCTTGCACCACTCCTAGTTTTACACTCCTACTGGATATGTTTGGTTCTTCTCAATTTTTAATGAATAATTATGAAGGATTTATATTAAAATTTTATTGTTGAAAAATAATAATATGTTTAAGCATGATTTTTTTAGACATAAAAATCCTTTATAGTTACAAAAATAAAAAATGAAATTATTATCTCACTATGGTTTTATTATTTTGAAAATGTTTTGCAATTGGAGGAAAGGTGAAAATGGAGACACCAATGTACCATGCACTGAATACCCTCCAATGTAAAATAGAATTGAATCATTAAATATAATGATGTTCTATCTAACTCATGTTATGGGTAATAATGTGAATAAAGATGAGAGACCAATTTCACCACTAAAGGGATAACATTCTGTTTAGTCCTTTATGCATCCATGACCATCATCCATTAGTGGATTGACTGACCCATTATTTTATGAATAGTAGATCAGCTCAATTGAGAAGATCTATTATGTGCATTTCTATTCAGAGAAAGAGAAGGACACCCTAATAGTTTAATGCTTAGAGGGAGAAGCTGATCAGATATGGGAATTTGATAAAAACATGAGTCCAACAGTGGAGGTTCATGATACTGATTGGGATAAGTTTATATGAATCTTCTTCACTGAGTATTTCACTCATTCTATGAGAACAATGTTGGAGAAGGAATTTCTCGATATGTTGAAAAAGGAGAACGAATATGTGGGATTCTAAAAGATAAACTTCACTAGTAATTCACATTACACCTATATCATTTTTCATGGATCAAAATGGGAAGGTTTTTTTGATTTTTTTTATAGGACTAAGTCCCCATATATTAATGAATATAGCCATCCATGACTATGACAGCAATGAGGAGATCGTATGGATTGAAATGAAAGTCAATATGGAGTTTGGTGTGATGTAGTGATCTCAAAAATCCTATGAAATGAAGTGATCAATAGAGCCCAAAACATGGATTACCTTCGATCATGGAAGAGTAGGTAAGAAAGTGAAACATCCCATGTGTCATAAAATAATCATTCAAGGAATTTCCTGCTTGGTAGCAGGATATGCTACACGTTTGGAAGTGATGGAAAAATTGCACTGAATTTTCATTGTGAGTTGAAGCCTCAAAACTCGAACACTAATTAAAAAGGGAATATAGTAATGGCCTTAACTGATGTCAAATGATATAATTGTGGAAAACTTGTAAACTTTTTCAATCACTATCTAAATATGAGGGCAGTAGAGGGGAACTACCATCAGCATTAGCAAAAACAATGGGGGAAAGGTCTGCTTTTTCCTTCACGAAAGCTTATGTTGAAGCTCCAAATGATGTGGTGGTTGGTACTCATGTAGTTATCTCAAAGTTATTATGTACTATGTTTGATTTTGGTTCTACACATTCCTAAATTTCCTCCTTCTTTGTAATGAAATTATTATCTACTCTTAAATTTATCAATATAGAGATATCAGTCAAGCCACCTAGAGGGATTATAAAAGCATCATCAGTGTTTAGAATCTCCATTTTTTAATATTGTGAGCATAATATTATCCCAAATATATTATTCATTCTCATGAATGACATTGACATTATAATAGGGATATACTGTATCTCAAAGTATAATTCAATGATCAAATGCAGAAGTAAGGAAATCTAAGAATTCTTGAATGGAAAACCTATAGTTATCTACTAAGGAGATATATCTCAACATGTTCTTTGTCAATAAGAACCTCCTATATTCACATTTATGAGGTTGATCGGGGAATAAGAATACAGAAATTAATGATTAAATATATAAAATATCCCCATTTTCTAGGAATACATTGATGTATTTACTGAGGTGTTACCCAATCCTCTCCCAGAAATAGAGGTAGAGTTCTCAATTTAACTCATTCTTGGATATAATCCAATATCAGTTACCCCATATAAGATAGAAAATGCGGATTTGGAGGAATTAAATAAATAACTCCAAGAACATTTGGATAAGGGTTTTACCTGACCACATGTGTCTCCTTGGGGAGCACCTGTTCATGTTGTGAAGAAGAAGGATGAATAAATACATATATGAATTTATTATAGAGAATTAAATGTGATCACAATGATGAAAAAATGTCATCTTCAAATAATTTATGATTAGTATTATCATCTTCATGGGGCTCAATTAGTCTATAAGATTGATCTTTGATCCGGTTATCATCAATTTTGGATGATGAACGAAGATATCCTCAAAATAGACTTCTGGTAATTATATGGGTATTATGAGTTTTTTTTATTCCCTTTAGATAGACTAATGTACCTATTATTTTAAGGTATTTGATTAATATTTTCTTTATGGACTACCTTCATAACATTATGGTAGTTTTTATTGATGTCATACTGATATATTCTAAAATTCGTGAGGAGCATTCCGATATTATAAGGTTTATTTTCCAAACATTATGGAAGTATACGATTCTTTCATTATTTTGAGAAGGGATAATTGTAAACAATGGAGAAATCACAATTTAACCTACTAAGAAAAAGGATGTAGAAGAGTGGGCTTAGCCTACAACAATAACTAATATTTTTAGTTTCCTTTTCATAGAGGGATATTATAGGAGGTTTTTAAAAACCATTCAATGAATTTCTATTCAATAAAAAAAATTAACTCAAAAAGGGGTCTCGTTTATCAAGAAAAATAAGTGTGAGAGAAGTTTCCAAGAGCTGAAGCGGTGGTTAGTTACAACACACATGTTAAATCACCTCTCATGTGAAGAAATATTCATTATTTTTAATGACAAATATCTGAAAGGGATTGCATAAATCTTCATGAATATTGAAAAATTCATTGCATATGCATCATGACATTTGAAGACATGTGATAATAACTATCATACATATGATATCGAGTTGGTTGTGGTCATTCTTTCTCTAATGATATGAAGTTACTATCTTTATTGGGAGAAATGTTATATATACCTAGACCATCAAAGGTTTGTGTATATTTTCCCACCAGAAGAATTGAAAATGATAAAAATGAGATAGTTGGGACTTAATAACGACTATTATTGTTCAATTCATTATCATCCTAGAAGAGGAAAAAAACATGTAGCTTTAAGAAGGGAAGACCCTGTTTATCCATCTATGATGAGTATTCAATGATAAACATTAATAAATGACCAACTAAAGCTAGATAAGTGAATTATAAGGTAAGGGATTTCATCAACCATATTCCAAATTATTTCTCAATCGGTTTTACTAGAGACGATAAAAAAGCTTATAAAGTGGAACCTTTATTACAAAATAAGTGTGAGGTTTTGAAGGATGGGATGTTTCCAGTGTTCAATATTTACCAAGGAGGTGTACTGAAATTTCATACAATAGAATGTGTTAAATATATTCCAAAAATAAACTAGAAGATAAGGGTTATAACTCATAGCTCAACTTTTTCTATATATCGGTGAAGCATGAATATGTGTAGAGACATTTGTGATCATTATTGGTAGTATAATATGAAGAGGGAGAATGCTGACTACACATCAAGGTTCTTGTTATGTTAGAAAGTCAAGGAATAATGTAATATTACTAATGGGGTATTACAACAACTACCCAACCAGCATGGATGTGGGATAATATTACTATGGAATTTTTCACTTGTCTCTCGAGAACATCCAATAGAAACAATGTGATATGGGTTATTCTATACCATCTCAGTAAGACATACCATTTTATATCTATTTGGGAAGATTTCTCTCTTGATCAACATTCCAGGATTTACGTGAGAGAAGTGCAAGGCAGCATGTAGTTCTACGTTATATCATATCTGATCATGATCCAAGGTTCACATAAAATATTTTGGAGACGTCTTCAAAATGATCTGAGTACCGAATTGAATTTCAGTACAAAATATAACCCCCCAACTGATGGAATATCTGATAAGACTATTAAAACACTGGCGGGAAAGCTGACAAAATTCCCAATGGAATTTAATGGATGATGAGATCAACATCTCCCATAAGTTGAGTTCACCTAAAATAACAGATTCCACTCAATAATTGAAATGGAACACAATGATGATCTGTATGGGAAGTGATGTAGAACTCATACTTGTTGAGATGAAGCAAGAGAGATAATTCTTCTTGAGCCTGATCATGTGCAAGAGATGACTTAAATGTTTCGTTCCGTCTATCAACTAATTAAGGCTTCATAGATTCGGCAACAGAGCTATGAGGAAACCCTTTGAAAGGACATGGAGTTTGATGTTGGTGACAATGTCTTTATTCAAAGTTATTCATGGAAGAGAGTCTGGATGTTTGGGAATAAGGGGAAGCACATCCCTAGGTACAATTTCCCCTATGAAATCCATGATCGTATGGGAGAAGTGGCCTACCGGCGTTCAGTTCCTCCAAATCTTGCACAAGCTCATGATGTATTCCATGTATCCCTCTTGAAGAATTATATACCTGAACCTTCACATGTACTAAATCAAGATGTTGTACAACTGGAACATGACCTCTCTTATGATGAGAAGCCAATGGAGATATTGGATCATAGAGAAAATTTCCTATGTAATAAGACTTCCCACTTAGTTATGGTTTTGTAAAGAAACCACAAATGTGAAGAATCCAAATGATCAATGCAAAATAATACATAATTTTGAGTCAATAGCCTCATAAATTATACTCGATCCATACGAATACAATTTTTCAAAGCATGCGAAGGAGGTGGAGTCATTGGGATTCACTCTGGACCCCGCATAGTACCAACTCCAACAAGTAAACCGTTAATAGAATCGCCAATTAAATAAGTTAAAGATAACAGAAATAACCACTTGGGAAATGTCTTCTGAGCCTCCCCAAAATTCAATCACTATTGCACACCATAATATTAGGTACTATGTATTTGTTATAATTGGATATTTTATGAGGCCTTAGAGACATTGTTCTATACCTTCGTATAATCAAATTTTTTATATCAAAATTCTTATATTTGGAATATATTTTCTTAAAAATGAATATATTTAATTAAAACAAATTTGATTAATTGATATTAGAAGAAAAATTTATAATTTTAATTTTTTTTCATATATAGAAAATTGTTATGGAAAAAATAAACATCATTTTATAATTTTAAATGTCAAAATTAACCTAGGATGAATTTGTAGAAGTTTCTTCAGAAGTCCCAATTTGAGGAATTGTGTTTTTTATTAATACTATTATATGAATACTGTATTCTTTTTAAGAATAGTAAAAAATATTTTATTATTAAATAACATTTTTTTGTCAAATTATTTCCAGAAATCTTATATATATGGTTGTAATCTAGGTGAAAAATGTGGTTAAATACGATCGAAATAATTTTTTTATTAATAGTAATTTTACCCTTTGGAATATCAATTTTTCCATTATGAATAGTAATGTGACCAACAGAATTGTAACCTCATGTATGATATTATAAATATAATCTAGGAATATTAAGTGGAAATGTGATATGATTGTATCATAGTATAAGTAAATAAATGTTTTATAAATTCATAGTCAAGTATTCTTATTTTATATATTTAAAATAATTTAAAATTAAATGAATTTCTATAAAATAGATTTCAATTTTGGATTCTAATATTCAAAATTTGATTAGGGTGAATTTAATAGATTTTTATAAATTTTATGTTTTTCTGTAAATTGTAATAATAGAGTTTTGAGTAAAACTGTGTTTAATGAAATCATTAATGTTGTAATAATGATGTTATAATTCTGGTCTACCTGTGCATAGAAATATATGTTACAAGGTGTCCCATGTGGCCAATACCTTTGTAAACTACAATTGGAAATCACATTGTTTTTCAAATACCAATAATGTTGTGCCCCTTGGTAATTAATAAAATATGAACACATTTTTTGTTTAATTTCCATCCCATTCCTTAATTAAATTTATTGAAAATTCCACCTCAATGAATATATGGTCTTATTAACTCCCAAATAAGTCCTTCCAAGGTTCCCTCAAGCGCCCCAAGGTCCCGACCTTCGAGCTATTGAAGTTACTCATCATGGTAAGGGAACGTTTCACCCTCCTATTTTTTTCAAGACTTACATTATGTATTATCTTCTAGATTCCATTTTATTATGTGGATGTTTGTTATTATATATCATTATTACTATTCCTTTTATGACCAAATGATGAAAGAACCTTTCCAATCCTATCAATGGATTTTCTGAAATTTTATGTCAATCCTTCAGGCTGCAAAATTTTCATTAAGGAAATTGAATCTTCTATTTTCTATCATGTTTTATTTTCATGTGGTATGTATCTCAAATATCTATGAAATTATATTTTTTCAATTTTATTTAGTCCCTATAATATATTATGATTTTATTTATGTGTTGTTTACCCTTTTCCCCTCTATTGTTAATGTTATCTAAAACCATGTTGTATAGTAACTATGCTTCTCTATCTTTTTCTCATGAAATTCTATTATATTATATATTTGAATAACCAAAACTATTTAATTTCCATGTGTATTCGTTATAACTTAACTTTTATATAGTTTATTCTATAATTTACGTACAGAAAACCCTCACTACCTTTCCATGAGATATAAATTATATTATGATCATGTTTTTAATATCTTTTTAAAAACATCACAATTTTGACATGAAACCCAATTCATTTATTATATTTTGAAATTAAGGATATGAATGATAACTACCTATGTGGCTCACATGAAAATAATTAAATATTATGGGTGCAACCTCATTATTCTGAAATACATTTTAAAAAAAACTTTAATCTCAAGAGATAAAAAGATTAAAAATACATTGGTGAATAACCGTGGTAATATTTATGAAACCTTATGGATGGACCTTTTTCATATGTTCATCAATGTATACATTAAATGTTGTGGCCAAAATTTTCAATTTATTATTCATTTTAATATTTCTATGATATTACTCATTATCATTCTTTTACTATATCCCTCGTGGTCTTATTTATATCACTGAAGATCACATGTAAACTATTCTAGTTGTTATCCATACTGGGAATTCCCCTCACCCTTTCATTTGATGTATTTCTCTAGTATAATAGATGTAATAATTTTATTTAGAATGAAGTTATGATGAAGTCTTATAAGTGAAATAGATGAATTTTTTGTGTTTTCTTTGTATATTGACCCATATTTCAAAGACACTAGATATTAAAGATCTTATTTTTGTAAAATGAAATCAAATGATATGTAATAAAAAGGTCATACTACATAGTAGGCATTGAAGGATAGTTTTGTTATATTTGGAAGTTAAGCAATGAATACATTAGGAATAACATTATATAAAAGATTAAATTTATGAAAAAATCCTAGTATTTTGGGGAAATATTAAGTAAGTCATATCTAAAGTAATAAATACCTCCTTGGATATGAATAAGTGGATGTGGATTAAGCACAGATTTACCTAGGATTGAAAACAACTAAAATGAGTTTCAGGCAGGACCCGGTGTATCTTGGAACATGACAAGTGGCCTTGATACACCCCTATTTTGACATTCATGGTGAATGGTTCTGTTAATAAAAATTGTTTTATATATCATTATGATTGGTTTATAGTGAAATTTAATTTTTGTTAAATGATACTATTTTTATGAATGATTGTTTATGATATATAATTCTTGTATCGTTAAAAGTTTCATAAAAGATATAAGTTTCTCATAATGGATTTATTCTTTTTAAAAATTTCTGAAAATAGGAGGAACCGTGCAAATGGGGACAACAGTGGACCATGCACTGATAACCCTCTGATAGAATCCAGAATGGAAAAAAATGAGAATGATGAACCAACTGAATCATGTTATGGGAAATAACTTGAATCAAGGTGAGGGACAGATCTCATCACAAAGAGAACAACATTTTGTTGAGTCCTTTATGAGTCTATGACCACTATCATTTAGTGGATAGAATGACCCATTGGTTCCTGAATTGTGTATCACCTCTATAGAGATGATTTTTTGTGCTATTTTATTCAGAGCACAAGAAAGTCACCCTGTCTATTTTCCACTTAGTGGGAGAAGCTGATCAGTTGTTTGAACAGATTAAAAATACGAGTCCATGAGTGGAGGTTGAAGCTATGTAGTAGCATGAGTTTATAGGTATCTTTTTCAATATGTATTCTTCTCGTTCTATGAGAATGAAGATGGAGAACCATTTTCTCATGCTGAAGTAAAATGAGAACGAATGTGTGGAAATCTATAAGAAGTACTTCAAAAGGCTTTATTATTACATATATAAAATTCTCATCGATCCAAATTGGAAGGTTTATAGATTCTTTGGTTTAGTAAGACATAATATATGAATGAATCATGCCAATAGAGAATTTGATTTCTTTGAGAAGATCCTATAGAGTGCAATTAAAGTCAAACATCAGTTTTGTGAGAAACATTGGTCTCAAAAATCCAATGAAAAGAAGAGATCAATGGAGCCCGGAATAGGGAGTAACATTGATTATGGAAGTGTTTTGAAGAAAGTGAAACATCATGTGTGTAATAAATATAGGAAGAAGCATTAGGGGAACTACCTGCGTGGGAGTGGGATGTGAAACATGTGTATCAGAGATCTCCATATTTCATGGAATTTTCGTAGGGAGGTGAAGTCTCAAATCTATAACACTAACAAAAAATGGATGATGGTGAATTACCAAACTACTGTCCAATGGTATATGTGCAGAAAACATGGTTAATTTCAGAATAACTAACCAAATATAAGTGCAGTGGAGGGAACCACCATCATCCTCAACTAATTCCACTAGAGAAAGGTCATGATTTGTCTATCACAACAGACGACGATGACGCTCCGAAAGATGTGGTAGTAGGTACTCATGTTGTTCTCTTGAATCTTACATGTACCTTTTTTATTCTACTTCAACACCTTATTTTATTTCCATCATGTTTTGAATACAATTTAAAATCAACTGATGAATTTATAAAAGTATATTTAATAGTCAAGCCTCCAGGTGGGATTATCTAAGCCTTGTTAGTATTAAAAAACACTAGAGTATTCTTTAGGGATAAAAATATTATCTCAAATCTAGTTATCATTCCCCTAATTAACATTTATATTACACTAGTGATGGATTGGATCTCAATGTATAATTCTATGATCAAATGTAGAAGTAAGGAAAACTCAATAGCCTTGAATGGAAAACCTATAGTAATTTACTAAAGAGAGATATATAAACATGATAATTGGATTTAAGAACCTCCTATACCATTATTTGTGGTGTTGAATGGGAATTGGAATAAGTAAATGAGAGTTTAAGGATATAAATTGTCCCTATCGTCCAAGAATACATTGTTGTTTATTTTGGAGGAGTTACCAGGACCTCCCCCAAAAAGAGAGGTACAGTTCTCCATTTAACTCGTACCTGGATCTTATCCAATATCAAAGACCCCATATAGGATTTCAAATGTGGAGCTGATTGAATTAATGAATCAACTTTAAGATATTTTGGAGAAGGGTTTTATCTGATCGAGCGTGCCTCCTTGAGGATCACCTGATCTCATTGTGAAGAAGATGGATGGATAAATGCAAATATGCATTTATTATAGATAACTAAAAGTGATCACAATGAAGAATAAATACCCAATTCCATGAATTTATAACTTATTTTACCAACTTCATGGGGATAAATTTTCCTTTAAGAGTGATCTCTGAACTGATAATCTTTCATTGAGGGTGGAAAAAGAATATATTCCCAAAATTGCCTTCCGATCATGATATGTGAATTATGAGTTTGTTTTTATTCCATTTAGACTCATTAATGTACCTGCTATTTTTATGGATTTGATGAATAGGGTCTTTAAGGTCTACGTTGAAAACAATATGGTAGATTTTCATGATGATATTTGGATATATTAAAAATGTTGCGAGGAGAATTAGGTTCATCTAAAACTTATTATTCAATATTTTTAGAAAGAGAGGATATTGGAAATGTTTATAAATTGTGAATTTTGGTTACAATAAGTTTCTTTTTTGGAGAAAATTGTAACCATTTAAGGAATAACATTTAAACCTACAATAACAAAGGTCATAGAAGAGTGGCCTTAGCCAACATTAATGACCGAGATTTGTAGTTTCCATTGATTAGCAGGATATTTTTTGAGGTTTTTGACAAAACATTCAATGATTTATAACCCCAAAAAAATGTTATCTAAAAAAGTGTTCAATTTAACCTAGACAAATGAGTGTGTCGAATGTTTCCAATAGCAAATGATAATCTTGGTTTCTACACATGTGTTAACTCTGCCCTCAAGTGGATAAGGATTCATTTTTTTTAGTGAAAAATATATGAATGGGCTTGGGTGAATCCGTATGAAAAATGAAAAACTAATTGAATAGGTATATCGACAGTTGAAGACACGTGAGAAGAACTATCATACGCATGATCATGATTTGGATGTGGTTATTATTTATCTAATGATATAGAGGTATTATCGTTATGGGGAGAAATCCGATAAATAGACAGACCATTAATGGTTGATGTATAGTTTCTCACAAAAGGAATTGAACATGATAAAATTGAGGTGGTTGGAACTTCTAAAAAGACTATGATATTTCAATTCATTATCATCATGGAAAATTAAACAAGGTTGCTGATGCATTAAGCAAGAAAGACCACATTTTTCTTTCCCTGATAAGGATTCAATGAGATCCTTTGATCAATGTCCTAGTATATCTTGAAATGGAAATTATAAGGGAAGGGACATCATCAATACTATTCCAAAATATTTCTCAACCGTCATGACATGAGATGATAAAGAAACATAAAAAATATCCATTATTACAAAATAAGTTTAAGGATGTGACTGATGAGAAGTTTCCTAAGATCAATTTTGATCAAGAAGGTGAATAATATTTCATACAAGACTATGTGTTCCACATATTTCAGAAATAAAGAAGGAGCTAAGGGATGTAGCTCATAGCTCTACTTTCTCTATACATCCTGTAAGCATGAAAATCTATAATGACCCTTGTGATAATTATTGGTGGAATAATATGAAATGGGTTATTACAAACTACACTTCAAGGTGCTTAGTATATCAGTATTTCAATGTAGAACGATAAATTATTAAAGGGGTATTACCACCACTACCCATACCAATATGAAAGTGGGACAATATCTATATGGAATTTGGCACTATTCTTCCGTTAAAATCCATGGGAAATAATGCGATATGGTTATAGAGGACCGTCTCAGAAAGACTTCCTTTTCATCTATATTTTGGATGATTTATCTATTAATAAACATGCTAGGATTTACGAGAGGAAAGTCGTATGGATGTATGTAGTTAAACTTTCTATCGTATCCGACCGTGATTCATGTTTCACATCAAAATTAGGGAGAGGCCTTCAAAATGATCTGAGTACCCAATTGAATTTTGTATGGTCTATCACCAACAAAATGATGAAAAATATAAGAGGATAATTAATTTTTCTTGAATACATACAAAGAACATGATTAATGGAATTTAAAGGTTGATGGGAGCAACATATCAAATTAGTTGAGTTCACATACACCAAAAACTTCCACTCAAGCATTCAAATGGAACCTTATGAAGATCTATATGAGAAACGATGTTGAACACGTACTTGTTGGGATAAATCTAGTGAGATAAATATTCATGAGCCTCATCTTGTGTAAGATATGGAAGAAAAGGTTCATGTTACAAATTAACATATTGAGGCTTCTCATTGTCAGAAAAATATATATGTGGGCAACAATTAAAGGGACATGGAGTTTGATGTTGGAGAAAATCTCGTTCATTGAATTTCTCCTCATAAAAGATTAATGAGGTTTGGGAAGAAATGGAAACTAATCTCCAGGTACATTATCCCCTATGAAATCCTCAACCATGAAGACATAGTGGACTATTTTAATGAACTTCCTCCAAATATAGTACATGTTCATGATGTACTACATGTATCCCTCTTGAATAATTATATAACTAACCCTTAACAATTACTAAATTCAGATGTGGAACAACTGGAATATGACCTCTCTTTTGAGGAGATGCCGGTGGAGATCTTGGATTGTAGGGAGAAGGGTCTATGAAATAGGACTACCCACCAAGTTATAGTGTTTTGGAGGAACCAAAAATATAAAGAAGCTTCATGGGAACCTGATGAGCCTATGAGGCAGAAGTACCCACACGTTTTCTATCTAGAGAGTATAAGTTAAAATTTTAGGAAATAAATTTCCTATGTTGGAAAGAATGTAATGACCTGAACTTTTGAATAATATTTTATTCCTATTTGTTGTGTTTTGATTTATTTTTATACTTAAGAAAACAATATTCATTAATTGATGAGGTTATTATAAATAAAACGAGCTGCTATCTTTCAAAATTTATATGATCATTGGTCAATATGTCCATTGGAAGATATTCTCTTAGAATAATGATGGTTGTTTATAAATTCAAATGATCTTTGTTAATTAACAAAGAACCAAGAGTTGATGGCCTCATCCAGTAAACTCAAGCTGTTAGAAGCCCCTTTTTTCAATCCTTGGGAAGGAGGCAGCATCGTTGGGCTTCACATTGGATGAAGCCCAAGTCAAACTCCAATATGTAATGCTTGAATGGAACCACATATAGGGTATGTTCAACTTGATAGAAATCACCACTCAGGAAATATTGTCTGAGCCACCCAAAAATTATATCTATATTGCACATCTTACTCTTAGGTCCAATGTAGGTGTTATAAGGGGCTATGTTACCAAGCCTAAGATACATTGTGCAATCTCTAAGTGTAAATAAATTTTTTATTTCATTTATCCTACTTTTGTAATAGCTTTTCTAAATAATGAATATGTTTAACTAAGAAAAATTTGATTAATTTAATTTAGAAGTAAAAAATTGTAACATTCAAAGATTTATAACACATAATGAATTGTGAAGTTCAAATAAACATCATTTTTGAATTTTAAATGTCAAAATAAAGTTATGCTGAATTTATAGAAGTTTTATAAGAAGTTCCAATTTGATGAATAAGTTTTTTAATAGTATCATATGAATAATGTTTATTAGGAATAGAAAAAAATATTTTATTTTTAAATATCATATTTCTGTGAAATTATTTCTGAATAGTTGACTTACATGGTTGTAATTTGGTTGAAAAATGTGTTTTAATATTAGAAAAAGAATTGTTAGTGTATAGTAATTTTACACTTTGGAATTTAAATTTTACCCTCGTGAACAGTAATGTCACCAATTGAATAATATTGTCATGTAAGAATGTATAAATATTATTTAGGAATCATAAGTGGTAATGTTATATAATTATATCATAGTATAAGTAATTAAATGTTTTTCAGTTAATTGTAAAAATACATTTTTTACTATTAGTGTGTTTAATGACATTATTCATTATGTAATAATGATATTGTAATTCTAGTCTACATCTGAAAATTAAATATTTTATGAGTATTCCCATGTGTCCAATACCATGATAAAATACAATGGGCTAGCTTATGGTTTACCAAATACCACTAATGAGTTGTACCTTAGAAATTAATAAATATTCCCAAATTTTACCTATAATATTCAAACCATTACATCATTTAGTTCATTAAATAATCCTACTCATTGAAGCTATATTTTTTACATCCAAATGATTCCTTCCATGGTTCTATCAAGCCCCTCAAGGTCTCAACCATGGTGCTTTTGAAGTTACTGTTCATGGTAAGGGAACTTTCACCCTATACTTTTTTATTACCTCTTTTATGTTATGCCTTCTAGTTTTCATTTAATTATGTTGGGATATTTTATTATATATAATTATTAATTCCCATTTAATTCCCAAATGATGAAATAACCTTTCCACTCTCATAAATTGATTTTCTGACTTTTTATGTGATACCATAGAACTGCTGAATTTTTGTAAAATAAATTGCATCCTTTATTTTCATTCAAGTATTCTTTTCATGTGGTATTTCATTAAAATATACATATCATGATCTTATATATATTTTATTATGTCCCTATTATTTATTACGTTTTATTTATGAGTGGTTAACCCTTTTCCTTTTCTTGTTAATGTTTTCTATAAACATTTTGTATAGTCATTATGCTGTAAAATTTTGGTCTCAAAATCTCTCTCTTTTTTTCACAAGAAATTCTCGTATATTTTTTATCTGAATACCCATGACCATTTAATTGTAATGGGTATTCATTAGGAGAAAAAATTGATATATTTTATTCTAGTATTTACGTAAATAGAACCCTCATTCTCATTCAACGAGATAAAAATTATATAATGATATTGTTTTTATGAACATTTAAAAAACACGATGATTTTGACATGAAGCCCATTTCTTTTATTCTCGTTCGATTATTTATGATCTGTATGATAATGACCTCCGTGGATCACATGAAAAAAAACATATTAATGGTGTGCCCAGAATTCTCTCCAACTCATTGGGAAATTAATTAAATATCTAGAGATGAAATGTTCTATGAAAATTTGGTGAATAACCATGGAACTTTTTATGACACATTATGAATAGACCATGATGATATGTCAATGAATGAAAAAATTATATTGTTTATCCACTTTTTTCAAGTTATTATTCAATTTATTATTTTTATTATATTATTAATTACCATTTCTTTATGATATTCCTCACGTTCTTATTGATATCGCTCAAGATCACATGTAAACTGTTTCACTTGTTTTCATTACTAGTCTTTCTGATCACTATTTCATTCGATGTATGGTAGTAATTGAAATTAAGATGAAGATATGATGTGCCCTTAAAATTATATAAGAATAATTGTTTGTTTTATAAATTTTATTGTTCCATATTTTTAAGACACTGGACTTTTATGATCCCCTTTTTGTAAAATTAAATGAAATATTATGTAATAAAAGGAAGATACCATATAAATTGATTTTAAACATAAAAATACAACTAAAATTTAATATATCTAAAAACTACATACATCATGGGATCCAGTTATAGATGTTGAAGATATATCATATAAGTATTTTATAAAGGAAAAGGAAACAACAATAAAAACCAAGAATGCCATCATAAATCCATCAATTATAAATGAGGATCACTAATAATACCTAGAAGAATCCTATAGGTCATTTATGTAGGATTATTATGAGACTAACAGTTAATAAGGGGTGATTGAGAATTACAATTACGAGTATAATAAGTGTAATAAACAACATTTTAAAGGTTCATAGTTTAATTTATGGTAATGTTACACTTTTAAACCAAACCAGGCCCAAATTGTGAAAATCTATAATATCATTAACGGAATAGATGCATAGCCTCATATGAGAAGACATATGTATTGGTAAAACACTGAAACTCACATGGATATACACCCCCACAATATATGATTTAATCTTGTGAGACACATTAATTTGTTCACTATTTTGAAAGTATGTAAAACACCACAATTGAGTCAATTAGTCTTACACCCAAATTCCACATTGTTTCTACATAATTTTAATAAAATTGTACCAATAATCTTTATACCCTATCACTGACTGACGTACCAATTTTCACATATCATACCTATGATACCTCTAGAATTAAATTAATGAAAACCATTATTAAATTAATGTGAACTAGAGATCCAGTGGGTGGTATTTTTATCCCCACCATAGATGATTTATATATCAGTTATGTCCTTAATATCCTTGAATCACAATCAATGAGGGAAAATGCTACATTTGAAATGATTCTAAATCCAACACCTCATGGATATCTTTCATTGAAATCCATAGTACTCTGGATAAGGTAATAAATTTTCAATGAAAACCCTTATCTGGGATATCTAAAATTTGAACTTGTAGGTCAATAATAGTAGTATAAGGCCCATAATCAATATACACCCATTAAATCACATGGTATTGATATGGTTGGCACAATTTCAACAAGGAAACATGTAACTTGTCATTAATCAATGTCAATAGTGTAACACCCCAAAATTTCATAGTGTGTTATTTCTTCAAAATAATTCAATAACTTGCACGACACGCAACACCGAGTTCAATCACAACATGACATACCAAACAAGACGTTCAAAAGAGGTTATGAATAGTATTAACTAAATTTTAAACTTTATATAATCCTTATAATTTTAGAATCCATATTATGAGATTCTTAGACATAATGTAAGAATAAATTAATTTTCAGTATTGCACTTTTATCAACTTTTAATAGTGAAACCTTTTTAAATACAATATTTTAATCTTTTTGACTATATGGGGACGTCAAAAATTTAAAATGAAACATCCCAAGCTTCCACGGTATGATTTTCTTTGAATAATACAGTAGCGTGTGTTGTACGCAACTTCGAGTTCTAACACACACCACAACCAATCAAACTAGCCGTTATGAATAGTAATACCTACTTTTTGAAATTATATATATTTTATATTTTAAAATGGACTTCATTTTTGGATTCGGAATATTTAATTTAGCCTAGGGTGAAATTTTGGTACTTTTCGGATAACTTTCATATTTTGATGAATAGTGAAAATTACTAAATTTTAATTAAAAACAACTTTTTTGATCAAAATAATTAATAGTGATAAATTATGAATTTGACTGGTGTTAAAGTATATTTAGAATATATTTTTACCATTTAATATAATTTTGGTCATTGGACATAATTTTACAATTAAACCGAACATAAACAAGTGTCAAACTTTTGATAGTAATTATCTCTTAAAAACACGCTTTTTGTTTTGACAGCGGGAATTAATTTTAAATTAATTTCTGCCACTTCTGTGTTTTGAATTTAGAAATATTTATTCCATATTTGTAATTAGGATGTTCAAATTGTGTAAATAGATAACTTTTATTTTTAGACATTTTGAATAATTACTACGGTGAATATTTTATTTACCATGGTTAACGGTAAATCTGGTAAATAAGGGTTAAAAAAATAATATTATAATAATAATAAATTACCTTAAAACGTGTCTTAGACTTATTTGTTGATACATGTTCGACCATAGGCATCATTGGGTCGATTTTGGGACCTCATGGTGCCACTTGTAGGTGATAGGGACACTTTATTTTAATTAAGTTAAAATGAATACAAAAATGACACAAGCATATATCTTTTAGAAAACAAAATTTTACATAGGTTTATATATGTTGGATTTTAGATTATAAATATTAATTAGAAAGATAAAAAGATTTAATACATAATTATATTTTATTTATAATTTTTAGACATTAAATAATTTAATTTATTTATGACACAATGATGATGAATTAATTACTATAATAGTGAAAAATTAAAATAATTGATAATATAAATACCCAAATAAATATATTATGAAACTTTTAATGAATTAAACTAATTTTATAGGATAATATTATATATTAGGATTTATTTAATTTACTTTTTTCGAAGTAATAAATATGTTATGAGTTTCACAAAAATCAACTATTGAATAGTGTCAAAATTGACATAAAAGAGTTCTTAAAACAAATATTATATTATTAATTGATAATAAATTCTTAAAAATCTAAGGGTCGGTCAAGAGACTTATATCATGATAGGTTCATCATTAATGGACCACTTGGGGGTCGCTTGGATGTATATAGTATGTTTATTAACCAAATTATATAAAAAATACAAAGAGACATTGTAAAAGTGCAGCTAATTAACTTAGAGTTAATACTTAAAGATAAGGTTAATATAAGTACCCAAACTTGTCTAAATTCTATTGGTTGAGTTGTTTTCGACCCATCTCCAGCTTAAAATTTAAATAATCAACTTTGGAGCCATTAGAAACCAAATATGAATTTATTATAAACTAATATTTCTAGCTTTTCCAAAGGTACCCCTCACCCCTCTTATAAAAGGGCACTCCTCCTTCTCATTTCATCACACCTTCAAAACATTTTGGTTCGGAAAAACACTGCCCAAATACTCTCCCAACTTTGCTCACTACAACCTAGAGGCCTTAGTTTGATCAGAAAGCCAACCTAAGGATCCCTTTTGATCAAATCAAAAGGAAGAACCCGAAGAAGAGGTAATGATTTCACCACCCTTTTCCACGTTCCTTTCTTCTTCCACTTCTTCATCCTTTGTTATTACCATTATAAAATAATAACTCCAGTATCATATATATACTGTGATTTTATTATAACTATGGTACAACCATATTCAGTATTCTATCCACCCATTGAATAACATGTCACCATACGTGCGTACGTACGGCTTACCGTCTCCACGTCGTGGTGTAATTGTTATTCAATATATTATTATTTGGATGGGTATAATAATGATATGTAACTCATGTAAATAATAAATATAACTTGTTAATGATTCTTTATATATGATATAACAACCATTTATATATTATTTCAAAAGAATGATATTGTTGCTTGTGCATACGTACGGACTACCGTCTCCATGAACGCGATTAGATTCATTCTCCATCGTATCCATTCAAGTATAATTATAATTTGATTATTTAAAAATGATGTTTAAGTACTTGATATCATTCTGGATAGGAATAATATACAACCTATCCATTACAAACATGACTTATGTAACAAAACATATATAAGAAAACAAGTAAGTTAACACCCGAAACAACAATAACACTAAGATATTGTTATCAAATCAATATTAAAAGATCATATATGATATCATATTAATGTATATGATTCTTGTATAATTTAATAACAATTATTTCACCATTATACAGGAGTTCAACCTACCCCAACCAAGGAAAAGTAAAAGGTAAGGGGTTTTCATCTCACTCCTTATTCCCGTGAGATTCATGCCATATTGCCACCATTAACTTTTGTGTGGTGTATGTACTGCCCATAATTATATTCTTTGTGTAATACACTCTAATTTATGTGTATTTACATATTCATTGTATGATACCTCTTTCATGGGTTGTATGTTTCATAAGTTACCAAATTGGTAAGGGTTATTTCGCAATCTCTTCATTATCTGAGGTTGTTTATACGTAATAAACTACTGGGATCTCTTTATCATCCACATACATGTTTCTTAATAATGAATTTCAAAACATTTTTACTATTTACTAGAATATGGGATAAAGTCATTTATACCCTTGTTTGAATTTTTATAAGAAATTTATAAAGGAATCTTTCCGTCATTTTCCAAACAAGGTTCTTTTTAAACTTTTCGATAAAATTAAGGTAAAAATGTTTTTTAACTTATACGGTGGGTGCGGCTATTTTCTGCCGTTATAAAATCGTTGAAGCTTCCCTTACAAGATAATAAGAATATTTTCAAAGAAAATATTTTATTTCATAAATATAAGACTCTTAAATGATTACAAAATAGAAAGAGATATTTTACTAAAATAGTCTTTATTTCACCTATGTCAACATCCTTTGATGGATTTTAAGCTTATTTGAAGTTGATTTATTATGATACAAAACATCCATATTTTATTGAAGGTTTTGTGATATTTTTGACTGTGGATAAGTTATTCTTATGTCACTCATGGTTTTTTTTAGAGTATTGACATTTCATAAGTTATTTGTAATCCGAATGTTTATGTTATATTTCAACCTTTCATTCAGATTAATGTGTTAGACAAGTATGTTACGGGTTGGGGACCGGTAAAAGTAAGCCCTCCGGTTTGGTCTCCGATTATTAGAGGAACTTCGGTTTGGTCTCTGGTTATTAGAGGAACTCTGGGTTGGTGTCCGGTTATTAGAGGAACTCCTGGTTGGTGTCCGGTTATTAGAGGCACTCTGGGTTGGGTTCCGGTTACAGTTTTCCCCTAGGTCTTGGGACGAGGCCATGACAAAGAAATTAAAGTTCAGCATTATGCATTCCATCATTATGAAAGTGGTTATTGATATTTCATGTGATTATTCGATTAGTAGAATATCCATGTGAATAATTAAATTGCATTATTTCATTTTACTTTTTCCATACTATGTTGAAGTTCAAGTTTAAAAGGCTTTTGTTTTAGTAATGCATTGCCTTAAATGTTTATGCTTTTTTTTGAATGTTCTGCTATATTGTTATCCTTACTGGGCATTTGAGCTCACCCCTTTTCTATGTTTTATTTTTCCCAGGATGTGAAGAAGTAAGTTATGAATGACATACATGGATATTATGAGGGGATAATAGTGTGGACTATGGAGACATTATGTTGTTGTAGTAGTTTTTCACTTTATGATGTAATGTAAAACTTATGAATATATCTAGTGTTTCCAAGTCTACTAAACCAATCGGTCTTTCGAGATTTGACCTTTCTTGTGATCATGCCAATGTTATGTAATAAGCACCGACTCTGGGTAACTAGGGTCGGGGCGTTACAGTTGGTATCAGAGGAAGTTTAGTACAAACCTTGGAAGCTATATTTATATAAACTCTGATTAGAGCACATAGATTTAAGATGGACTTTGAGGATTAGTATAGAAGAACTTCCTAGTATTTTGGTAATATAGAGATTTTGTGATTTTTCTGAGCAATACATCCCTGTCTGGATACGAGCAGGTAGAGGTGGCTCTGGCACAGATGTACGTAGGGGTAAAACCCGAAAACACCGCTTTGAGCTAGACTCGAACGGGAACTGGTCCACAACAACGGGCCTTGCTGCACTCTTGGTAACGACACTCCCGGGGGATATGATTAGGATAATTCTCATTTTCTTTAAAACCATTATGAAGGTTTTATGTGGATTTACTTCCTCAAAGGAGAGATTTTTATGATTATGGATTATATCCACAAACTATTTAATTTTTGTTATGTGTCTTACAAGTTTGGGATTAGGTATTGTTATTCATAAACTAATCTAGTGTATGCCATTGTTTAGAAATGGAGCCTAGTAGAAGGAATGAGAACTCCAGCAATGCACATGATCCAAAGAGAAAGAATGATCATATATTTCATGGTCTTAAGCCAAAATTTATAAGAGAAATAGTCTCCCATGTATTATCATCATATGAAGAAATAATATCATGTGTTGATAAGATAAGTAATGATTTTACTGAGTCCTATGGCTTTGAAGAGAAGCAAGAGAAGAAATGAATGGAAGAGAGAACGATGGATAAAGGGAAGAGGGAAAATAAGAATTTTCCCATATGTGATAACTATGGGAAGAAACACCCTGGAACTTGTCTGAAAGGAATGGGAGTTTGTTATAAGTGTGGAAGAAAAGGGCACAAATTACGTGACTGCAAGGGTAAGAAAATGGTTTCAAATGTACAATGCTTCATTTTCAAGGAGTTTGGACACTACGTGAACCTATGTCCCAGTCCTCAGACTATGCCGCAAATGATGCTATTGGATAATAATCAAGTTATGATACTTCCACAGATGAAGAGGAATGATTAGAGTTCTTATGTTGATTATGTCATTTGAGTGTTGTATCAACAATGTACTTGTTATAATAATTATGTATTATATAAGGATTGTACTGTAGTACTATTTCATTAAGGACTTGAGATTGTGTGGAAAAAAAAGTGACTCAATAGCAGGTTAAATTTTTGGAAAATATATGGTTGAGAGAAAGATAAACTATAATATGGTTCTGATACCGAGGTAGTGATTTTAGAATAATACATGATTGATTTGGATAACTTATATTGGATATTATTGACTACCTTGAATATGATTAATGATTTGTGTATTCCATAATTATTAGGGTTTAAAACATTTTTTGATTGATGAAGTATATCCAGCATTCTATATGGAATAAGAGATCATGAATGTAATCAATAAGTATTATGGTAATTGAGGATGTTTCAGTGTTTTAAAAGAATACATGATGAAGGTATTCATATGCTATTACGGGGTAAAAAGGATCTACATTATGTTTAACTTCCTTGTAAATTTTGGACTATGAGTTTGGATAGAAGTATTTTGGATAAATTCTAGTTTGAGATTAATTTTTGATTGCCATAAAAGGACAACCCAGAGGTCGAGCGGCAACCCGTCGCGACCGGCAAGGCCGCGAGACACGAACCCACAACTGATGGGAGACAAGGGTGTATCACCTACCACTGGCCCACGAGATGTCCTGGATTAAATAATGTAGTTTTTTTAAAATGATCTGGTAGATGAATTATAAATTCATTTATTTTGGAACTCTGTAACAATAGTATAAATAGAATTTTTTTTACGAGTGAAAGATGAGTTTGTGGTAGAAATTTATTAATGGATAAAACTCTAATTATAAAGTAAGTATGTCTCCTTATGACCTTATCCAATCTCATAAATAAAATCCTCATCATTAAGAAAAGGAACTTAGAACAAAAATGTTGTCCTAGATGGTACCTTAAATCATCACTAATTTATGGCTTTGGGATTGTTGTCCTTTTCATAGCCATGTTCTCTACCACTCTCTATCAGATAATTGATGGTTATATTTCTCTTCCATATCCATATTTTCCTACATGGAACCCTAGTATGTGTTATTTTCGGTAATCTTCATACTTTCCACTCTTTATTTTAAATAGAGGCCTTAATAATTCATTTTTCGATGTGGGATTTCAACTAAGATATTTTGAAACGTCAAAAATGTGTTATCCTAATACCTTATGTTTTCTTGAATCGATGGTATTATAAATCATCGTAGATTGATGAATTTAAGGACCTCAATTTTAAACTTGTTTGTGATTGATGACCTTAATCACTACCAATAAATATTTATGTTTTTCCTCCAATTATATGTCTCTAATTGCCACTAATGTTCTACTAATCGAGATCATAATTTGGTGGTGACCCTTTCATTTCTCTTTTCCTCATATTAAGAATAAATTTTTGTAACCCAATTTCCGATGTGGGTTTTCCCACAAAGATATTTTTTATTTTCAAACTTTTATTTTCGAATAACAATTTCAAATTGCGAGGACGCAATTTATTGAAGGAGGGGAGAATGTAACACCCCAAGATTTCATAGTGTGTTATTTCTTCAAAATAATTCAATAACTTGCACTACACGCAACACCGAGTTCAATCGCACCATGACATACCAAACAAGCCGTTCAAAAGAGGTTATGAATAGTATTAACTAAATTTTTAACTTTATATAATCCTTATAATTTTAGAATCCATATTATGAGTTTCTTAGACATAATGTAAGAACAAATTCATTTTCAGTATTGCACTTTTATCAGCTTTTAATAGTGAAACCTTTTTAAATACAATATTTTAAACTTTTTGACTATATGGGGATGTCAAAAATTTAAAATGAAACATCCCAAGCTTCCACGGTACGCTTTTCTTTGAATAATACAGTAGTGTGTGTTGTACGCAACTTTGAGTTCTAACACACACCACAACCAATCAAACTAGCCGTTATGAATAGTAATACCTAATTTTTGAAATTATATATATTTTATATTTTCAAATGGACTTCATTTTTGGATTCGGAATATCGAATTTAGCCAAAGGTGAAATTTTGGTACTTTTCGGATAACTTTCATATTTTGATGAATAGTGAAAATTACTAAATTTTAATTAAAAACAACTTTTTAATCAAAATTATTAATAGTGATAAATTATTAATTTGAGTGGTTTTAAATTATATTTAGAATATATTTTTACCATTTAATATAATTTTGGTCATTGGACATAATTTTACAATTAAACCGAACATAAACAAGTGTCAAACTTTTGATAGTAATTATCTCTTAAAAACACGCTTTTTGTTTTGACAGCGGGAATTAATTTTATATTAATTTCTGCCACTTCTGTGTTTTGAATTTACAAAAATGGATTCCATATTTGGAATTAGGATGTTCAAATTTTGTAAATAGGTAACTTTTATTTTTAGACATTCTGAATAATTACTGCGGTAAATATTTTATTTACCTTGGTAAAGGGTAAATCCGGTAAATAAGGGTTAAAAAATAATATTATAATAATACTAAATTACCTTAAAACGTGTCCTAGCCTTATTGGTTGATACATGTTCGACCATAGGCATCTTTGGGTCGATTTTGGGACCTCATGGTGCCACTTGTAGGTGATAGGGACACTTTATTTTAATTAAGTTAAAATGAATACAAAAATGACACAAGCATATATCTTTTAGAAAAAAAATTTTACATAGGGTTATATATGTTTGATTTTAGATTATAAATATTCATTAAAAAGATAAAACTATTTCCTACATAATGATATTTTATTTATAATTTTTAGACATTAAATAATTTAATTTATTTATGACACAATGATGATGAATTAATTACTATAATAGTGAAAAATTAAAATAATTGATATTATAAATACCCAAATAAATATAATATGAAACTTTTAATGAATTAAACTAATATTTTAGGATAATATGATATATTATGATTGATTTAATTGACTTTTTTCGAAGTAATAAATCTGTTATGAGTTTCACAAAAGTCAACTATTGAATAGTGTCAAAATTGACATAAAAGAGTTCTTAAAACAAATATTATATTATTAATTGATAATAAATTACTAAAAATCTAAGGTTCGGCCAAGATACTTATATCATGATATGTTAATCATTCATGGACCACTTGGGGGTCTCTTGGATGTATATAGTATGTTTACTAAACAAATTATATAAAAATACAAAGAGACATTGTAAAAGTGCAGCTAATTAACTTATAGTTAATACTTAAAGATAAGGTTAATATAAGTACCCAAACCTGTCTAAATTCTATTGGTTGAGTTTTTTTCGACCCATCCCCAGCTTAAAATTTAAATAATCAACTTTGGAGCCATTAGAAACCAAATATTAATTTATTATAAACTAATATTTCTAGATTTTCCAAAGGTGCCCCTCACCCCTCTTATAAAAGGGCACTCCTCCTTCTAATTTCATCACACCTTCAAAACCTTTTGGTTCGGAAAAACACTGCCCAAATACTCTCCCAACTTACCTCACTACAACCTAGTGGCCTTAGTTTGATCAGAAATACAACCTATGGATCCCTTTTGATCAAATCAAAAGGAAGAACCCGAAGAAGAGGTAATGATTTCACCACCCTTTTCCACGTTCCTTTATTCTTCAACTTATTCTTCCTTTTTTATTACCATTATAAAATAATAACACCAGTATCATATATATAATGTGATTTTATTATAACTATGGTACAACCATATTCAGTATTCTATCCACCCTTTGAATAACATGTCACCATACGTGCGTACGTACGGCTTACCGTCTCCACGTCGTGCTGTAATTGTTATTCAATATATTATTATTTGGATGGGTATAATAATGATATGTAACTCATGTAAATAATAAATATAACATGTTAATTATTCTGTATATATGATATAACAACCATTTATATATTATTTCAAAAGAATGATATTGTCGCTTGTGCGTACGTACGGACTACCGTCTCCACGAACGCAATGAGATTCATTCTCCATCGTATCCATTCAAGTATAATTATAATTTGATGATTTAAAAATGATGTTTAAGGACATGATATCATTCTGTATAGGAATAATATACAAACTATCCATTACAAACATGTCTTACGTAACAAAACATATAAAATAAAACAATTAAGTTAACACCCGAAACAACAATAACACTAAGATATTGTTATCAAGTCAATATTAAAAGATCATATATGATATCATATTAATGTATATGATTTTTGTATAATTTAATAACAATTATTTCACCATTATACAGGAGTTCAACCTACCCCAACCAAGGAAAAGTACAAGGTAAGGGGTTTTCATCTCACTCCTTATTCATGTGAGATTCATGCCATATTGACACCATTACCTTTTGTGTGGTGTATGTACTGCCCATAATTATATTATTTCTGTAATACACTCTAATTTATGTGTATTTACATATTCATTGTATGATACCTCTTTAATGGGTTGTATGTTTCATAAGTTACCAAATTGGTAAGGGTTATTTCTCAATCTCTTCATTATCCGAGGTTGTTTATACGTAATAATCTACTAGGATCTCTTTATCATCCACATCCATGTTTCTTAATAATGAATTTCAAAACATTTTTACTATTTACTAGAATATGGGTTAAAGTCATTTATACCCTTGTTTGACTTTTTATAAGAAATTTATAAAGGAATCATTCCGTCATTTTCCAAACAAGGTTCTTTTTAACCTTGTCGACAAAATTAAGGTAAAAATGTTTTTTAACTTATACGGCAGGTGCGGCTATTTTCCGCCGTTATAAAATCGTCGAAGCTTCCCTTACAAGATAATAAGAATATTTTCAAAAAAAAGTTTTATTTCATAAATATAAGGCTCTTAAATGATTTCAAAATAGAAAGAGATATTTTTCTAAAGTAGTCTTTATTTCATCTATGTCAACATCCTTTGATGGATTTTAAGCTTATTTGAAGTTGATTTATTATGATACAAAACATCCATATTTTATTGAAGGTTTTGTGATATTTTTGACTTTGGATATGTTATTCTTATGTCACTCATGGTTTTTGTTTAGAGTATTGACATTTCATAAGTTATTTGTAATCTGAATGTTTATGTTATATTTCAACAATTCATTCAGATGAATGTGTTAGACAAGTATGTTACGGGTTGGGGACCGGTAAAAGTAAGCCCTCCGGTTTGGTCTCTGGTTATTAGAGGAACTCCAGTTTGGTCTCCAGTTTTTAGAGGTACTCTGGGTTGGTGTCCGGTTATTAGAGGCACTCCGGGTTGGAGTCCGGTTATTAGAGGCACTCCGGGTTGGGTTCCGGTTACAGTTAGCCCCTAGGTCTTGGGACGAGGCCTTGACAAAGAAATTAAAGTTCAGCATTATGCATTCCAACATTATGAAAGTGGTTATTGATATTTCATGTGATTATTCGATTAGTAGAATATCCATGTGAATAAGTAAATGGCATTATTTCATTTTACATTTTCCATACTATGTTGAAGTTCAAGTTTAAAAGGATTTTTTTAGTAATGCATTTCCTTAAATGTTTATGCTTATTTTTGAATGTTCCGCTATATTGTTATCCTTACTGGGAATTTGAGATCACCCCTTTTCTATTTTTTATTTTCCCAGGATGTGAAGAAGTAAGTTATGAATGACCTATAGGGATACTATGAGGGGATAATAGTGTGGACTATGGAGACATTATGTTTTTGTAGTAGTTTTTCACTTTATGATGTAATGTAAAACTTATGAATATATCTAGTGTTTCCAAGGCTACTAAACAAATCGGTCTTTCGAGATTTGATCTTTCTTTTGATCATGCCAATGTTATGTAATAATGCACCGACTCTGGGTAACTAGGTTCGGGGCGTTACAAATAGAGATGGTATGACCAACTGATATTACACCTTTCTAAGTTGTTCCATGATCTGAAAGGGGTAAAAAACATCAGTTCGAACACACCATACCTACCAAACTAAATATTACATATTTGTGGTGAAACCATAATAAAACCGAATTAGAAACATAAACCCCTGAGGTTCGATGATGTTGGAATGCATAATAATTTTGATGGATCTATTCTATGAACATCCTCTATTGGATCAACTGAACCTTTTCCATCATCTCATAAATGATACTTCACCCATGTAAGAACCAATGTTCCAAATATTCTAGAATAAAGGTGATATACATTTCTACAAATAAAATTATTCATAGGGGACATATTTATCTAGTCCTTATTACGGTAAACCTTAGTGAATTTTCATAGAGGATAATTCATTCCCCAATGTCCAAAAATAAAAATCACAATACATGGAATCATGTCCTCAAAAACCAAGATATCCCTATCTATCTATCAATCCATCCATGGATTATAATTATTGCTTATTTTCAACATGGGTTTCATGAACACTTATAGAACATTACATAATTTGGATTTAAACATTAGGTCCATTTTAGAAACAACCATATATAGAACCCCACATAGCCACAAACTCTATTGAATGTACAACTCCCCAATATTGATCCAATTTTTTCATATCTTTGGAGAGTATTGAATCAGCCAATATAGTAATTCAACAACTGGTCACCATAATTAAGTATTTCTAATAGTGGTACATTGAATAATATTATAAAATTCCATCAAAATATCATCTAAAATCCCTAAAATAATGGGTAATGCATGAGAAAAGTGGATGGTCAACAATTATCTACTTTAATTTTCTTAAAAGGGAGACATCGTGATACAAAGCCTATAATCATCAAAATCATCCCGAAACACCAATAATAGCTTCACATGTTTTGGTAAATCATGGAATCTCTAGATTTAATTAATCATATTCACTAATTTGAATTATGCATCAACTTGCACCTCAAAGAAAAAATAACAAACAACCTAATAAAGAAGAAAAAATTTCTACCTAGAGAGAGATACCTCTTAACTAATTTCATCCCACAATAATGGATTTTATTAAATTTATGTAAACAAATTACTATCAAATATTAGAGATGAACTCTATCATCAAAGGAAAAGTCATCATTAATCATCTCCAAGAGCCGTTGTCTACAAAACTAATCCACTCCCAAGATCATCTCAGAAAAAAAACTCATTAGATTCCACTCCCTAATTCATTCCTTCATGGAATGTATCAATAATTATCTTATGAACACATATGTACCAAAAATCGCATTCCTAGGGGATGTATGTAATATAAAAATAAATATATTGATGGTACTCCACTCTCTATCTCTAACCCAAGATTATATCCCTATGAATAATGATATATTTAAGGTTCTTGTGATTAGAATCCATTTTAAACAACTCCCCATATCAGCATACGAATTTTTTCAGTATATGTATAACTATTTCCAAATCAAGATAATGGGTATTTTTTTCTCTCATGATGAAGTTATTTTAGAGATCCTAAGGATACCACACATTATATAATATTAATACACATCCCAAATCTATACAATGAGCCTATAATAAAAAATCATATCCCAAGACCGATTTCGAGAGAATCAAGACATGTATTAAAGTTAAATAAACCCCCAGTACAACAACTTTTTTAAGAAATCATTGTTTCCATTCAAAAGATACAGATTATAGGTTACTGTTTTCATTGAAGATGTGAGCTACGATAAATCATTAACCAAAAAACTATTAAAACTAGCCAAACCCAACAACCTCAACATATAAAACACAGTTATCATATTTTCATAATACAGAACTAATTATTTTATTAAGATAGAATGATGTTGTAACGACCTGAATCCGGAGCCCCTCCACTGGATCCCCGTACCTGGTTCGCCACATGACCCCAACCGCGTTTCCCCGAATGCCAGAGGCTGCTGACTAGCAGTGAGGGCCTTGGTGAGTCGGTGGGGATACTATGCCCTCATTCGGTAAGGTATACAAGGTATGAAAACTAAAATAATCAGCAGAATCAGTAAACAACATGCATAATAACAGAAACCAAACAGTGGAAGCATTGTATATATATAACTACGAGGACAATGATGCTGCAGGTACTAGTATCTAACGAAAACAGAAAACACATCAACATGTTGAAGTACAAATGAAACCAAGTGTAAACGAAAAACAAAGTAATCTCATCAGCATCGCGAGCCACGGCTCGGTCCCATGCTCCCCATCTCCTCTCGAAATCATGATCCTGAAGTAGAAGGGTGCTTTCCCTTGTCTATACCTACAACAACATAGTCTGCTTGGACCCAAAAGCATCGTCCAAATAGGGTGCGAGATACAATCCCAGTAGGAAATAACCCAAAGATTTATTCCTTACAGTAAAATTAATACATGGCAGTAAATAAACAAGAAGCAGTAAACAAGAAAGAAAAGGCAACTACAATCCACAGTTCTAACAACAATAGCACACAAGTAAGCAGTCTGCAACAAGAAGAAAATAGGTAACCCTTTGGGTAACTCTCACAGCCTAACCCCTATGGTTCAACCTATAGTACTAGAAACCCTCTAGGATGCCCACAAAGTCTCACCCCTCTGGTTCAGCTATGTAACTAAGCAGACTCTCTGGGGAAGCACTCACCGTAAAGTCACCCTATAGTCTCGTATCGTGCTAAATTCTCTCTGGGGAAGCACTCAATGTCAATTCCCCCTATGGCCCGCGTCGAGGATTTATAGACTCTCTGGGGAAGCACTCAATATCATTTCCCCCTATAGTCTCACATCGTAATTAAAAGATACTCTGGAGAATCCCTTATGTCAATTCTCCCTTTGGTCTACTATAGGTTCTCACAGTTTTGAGTATAACTAAACATGCTCAGCACGTGTATATCGTCAATGTAAACCTCACGAACTACTTGGCTATCATTCTTCGGCTCAACAGCAATAACAAAACAATAGTTCTGTTATCCTACAACTAGGCATGGCAACTGGAAAAATGCCCAATAGGAAAAACAATCATGGAAAATAAACATGAGCATAATATAAATTACTCTACTCACAATCAATAACCTCTACTAAAGAAAACAAGCAAAGCAGGAAAACATCAGAGGAAAAAAAGGAAACACGCAATACCCTGTTCATGGGTATTGGTGGAATTTGCACACAATATTCAACAACTTTCTATAGAAAGGCACAAACCACCTACCTCGATCTGAGGAGGTCGATATACGTGAACCACGATGACAGATTCCTCTTAGAACAACATAGATCTGAGAAAACGCACAAAACCTTCATCACACGATAACCTCGAAATAGGGAGGAATCAAGAAACAAGGATAAAACATATGGAAGAAATCACCACGGCGATTCCAACGCAATAGATTGTTCAAAAATCGGAGAACTGATGGCGGGGCGGGAGATCGGAGAAGATTCGGTCGTACGGTCGCTTCCGAGCAGACAAAATCTGGACAAGAATATGATTTTGGGGGTTAGGTGCGACCCCGCTCCATTTAATGAAAAAAATGAAAGTACACGACATATACTTATTGAGTACACGGCGTGTAATTCAATTTTTTGTACTCCGAATTAACCGGCCTCCACCTCAGCCTTACACACCGTGTGTGTGGCCTGGAAACAGCCAACACATGGCTTTCAGCCAAGAAGAGTACACGATGTGTACTCAGAAAGTACACAGCGTGTACTCAGAAAGTACACGGCGTGTACTTCTGAAATTTCCAAAAAATTTATTTTCCTTAAAAACACCAGAAAAAGGGAAAACATGCCTGAAAAAAGATCCGGGTTCTTACAAACATCCCCCCTTAAAGAAATTCGTCCGTGAATTTCCATAACAAGGCAGAGAAGGAGAAACACTGAATAGCTCCAGCCACTACGATCGTACATCGGTCTCCCTCTCCCAGGTCTCGTCCTGTACTCACCCGTACTGCCATATAACTCGTACCAGAGGAACAGACCAGCCGCAGAGAACCTTTGTACTATGATCGACAATCCGGATAGGATGCTCCTCTAATTATGTTTCCACTTCAAGCTCGACATCCTTGGGATGAAGGATGCAATATGGGTCTGATAAGTAACGAAGGAGTTGAGAGACGTGGAAGACGTCGTGCATGGCCCGATACCTCTGAGGTAGTTGCAACTGATAGGCGACTGGCCCAACTCCCTCCCGGATCTCAAACGGCCCGACATACTGCGGTTAAAGCTTACCCTGTCTCTGAATCCTATTGTGTCCCAACCTTGATGAGACATGCAGGAAAACCTGATCACCGACCTTGACCTCCAGAGGTCGTCTCTGCTGATCAGCATAAGTCTTCTGTTGAGACTGTGTCATAGTCATCCTCTTCCTAATCAGATCTATCTATTCTGAGGTCTCTTGAATAAGAAGAGGTCCTAGCCAAACTGCCTCTCCTACCTCCAGTCAGCATAAGGTTGATCGGCATGGCCTACCATACAAGGACTCGTATGGCGCCATCCGAATTGTCTCCTAGAAACTGTTGTTGTAGGTGAAATCCTCCAAAATTATATGCTTCTCCTAAGAACCGCCAATGTCTAGAATGCAGGCCCGGAGGATATCTTCAAGCACCTGGATCGTGCACTCGGACTGGCCATCAGTATGGGGATGGTATGTTGTACACAAAAGTAAATGTTTACCCAAGGCCTTCTGAAATCCCTGCCATAACTGAGAGGTAAAGCACACATCTTTGTCTGAACCAATAGAGCGCAAAAATCCATGCAGACGAACGATCTCTCTGATGTAAAGTCGTCCCATATCATCGACACTATAGGTCTCCTTGATCGGCAAGAAGTGAGAAACCTTCGTAAGCCTCTTGATGACAACCCGAACAACATCGTTTCCCCGAGGTGACCTCGACAACCCGGTTACGAAGTCCATTTCAACATCGTTCCACTTCCACTCCAGAATGGTTAAATGATGTAAAATCCCCACTGGTCACTGATTCTCTTCTTTCACCTACTGACAAGTAGAACGTCTCATGACAAAACCATCAACATACTTATTCATACCTAGCCACCATTATTGGCGATGAAGGTCCCGATACATCTTGGTGATGCCAGGATGAACTGCCCAAACAGAGGAATTAAAATCCCGCATCAGCTCCTCGCGTATGTCTGCTGGCACCGATACGCGACCTTGGAAACACAAGATCTAATCGTCGCCCACTTTCCATCTAGGAAGAGGGTTCTCTTCTAACACACTCTCCCGTAGGACTAAGCCTTTTGAGTCTAATAGCTGCCTCATCCGTACCCGATCAAATAGCATGGAGGTAACAGCTAAAGAAGATAGAAAAGTTTTTCCCCGTCTGTCGTGCACCTCCAGATGCATCTCAGAGAACAGAGACATCATTTTCCACTCACTATTGAACTCCTGAACTACCTGAATTTGAGTTATCCTACTCAACGCATCTGCCAAGACATTTCCCTTTCCCAGATTATAGGCAAGCTCGAAATCAAAATACTGAAGATACACGACCCACCTGCACTGCATCAGATTCAGATCATTCTGAGTGAAGATATAATTGAGACTCTTGTGGTTAGTAAATACCACAAAGTGCTCTCCCAGAATATAGTGTCTCCAATAGCGCAAGGCATGAACAGAAGCTTCGAACTCCAGATCATGCGTAGGGTAGTTCCTCTCATTTGGCCTCAACTGTTGATATATGTACCCAATGACTCCATCTCCCTGCATAAGCACAGCTCCCAGCCCGATACCCGAAGCATCACAACAAACAGTGTAGCACTTTCCTGGCTCTGACATGACTAGTATCGGTGCTGACGTCAACCTCCATTTCAGCTCTTCAAAGGCTGACTCACAAGAATCTGACCACAAGAAGTTATCCCCCTTCTTGGTCAGACCTGTCAAAGTTGCTTCTAGATGATAAAAGTCTTGAATGAAGTGTCTGTAGTATCCAGCCAACCCTAGGAAGCTCCGTACCTCAAAAATGTTCTTCGGCTGCTCCCACGAAACTACATCTCTCTCTTTCTCTGGGTCTAGAGATACTCCTGCCTCTGAGATGACGTGACCCAATAAGTAAATTTGATCCATCCAGAAGGATCACTTCGATAGTTTATCATAAAGCTGGTGCTCACTCAGTGTACTCAGAACGATCTCATGATGTGTGTCACCGTCGTGTTGAGTGTGAGATTACTCCAAGATATCGTCCATGAATACCGCAACAAAGGAGTCCAAGTAAGGATAGAACACTCGGTTCATCAGTTCCATGAAAACTACAGGTGCGTTCGTGAGACCGAACGACATGACTATATACTCGTATAAACAATACCTGCTCTTGAAGGCTGTCAGAGGAATATCTTATGGTCTAACGTGCAACTGATGATAACTGGACCTCAAGTCGATCTTCGAGAACACCTGGGCTCCTCGAAGCCGATGGAAAAGGTCATAAATCTGGGACATGGGATATAGGTTCTTGACCGTCAACTGGTTCAGCTTCTGATAATCCACACAAAACTGAAGGGTACCGTCTGACTTCTTCTCAAATAGAACAGGCGAACCCCAAGGAGAAGTACTGGGTCGAATGAAACCCTTAGCATGTAGCTCCTCCAACTATTTCATGAGCTCCTACAACCCAGGTGTGGTCATCCTATAGGTATTAATGGACACCAGTGCTTCTCCTTGTACGAGCTCAATAGAAAAGTCTACCTCACGCTCTGTAGGAAACCCTGAAAAGTCCTCTGGAAAGACATCCCTGAAGTGATCCACCACTAGAGGAAAGTTCAACAGTGGAGTCCCCTGATCATCCAAGAAATGTCTAGCAATCTGGGCTATCACCCCTCTTAGCCCAAGATGCTCGAGTCCTGCCTGACTTGCGCTAACGTCCCATTCGCCTCTATGAAGGAAAAATTCACCCTCTAGTGAAATGAAACTGACTGTGTGGCGATAACCGTCAACGACTTCCTGGAAGGGAATCAACCAGTCCATGATGAGGATGACATCATAAAATGTCATCTCTAGGACATTGAGATCCCCTAATAAGTGATACCGTTCCACCTCGAGAGGGCACTCTCTACACTGGCGTAGACTAGATGTCCTCGTTCCCAAAGGTGTGTCTAGTTTCAACGAGTCTGCATAAGAAAAGATACAGAGTCCAAGGCTATCCACAATAGCAACAGAGATAAAACTATGCATAGCACCAGTATCGAAAAGGTATGAAGATAAAACTGAGGCTACTAAAATTGAACCTCGAACAGTAGAATGGTTGGGATCCTTCTCATGATATGTCTTCTCCACGGGGAAAGCCTGGCCCGTGTCGCGGCCATGTGCCCCTGGCTGACCACTCTGGGTTGAACCTCCCTGCTGGTTCTGAGGAACTGGTGGCTGACTGCCACGGCCTTGACCTCCGCCTCGGCCCGAACGGCCGGAAGAACTCCATTTCCCTGACTGGTGAGAAACTGGCAGTGCTACTCCTGAACGAGGAGTCATGGAAGAACCCCGGTCACCAGCTGCTGGTGAGAAAACCTAGCAGAAATGATGAAGGTGTCCCATCTTTCCATAAGATCGGCACTCCACGGGGTCCCTCTGGCACTGCGGCCTTGTGTGCCATGTCCATCCACTCTGATATCATGTCACATGGATGCCTGATTATGTGTCTCGCTTCCTCGAATCACCGCGCGTAGGCACCCTACGGTGCTTCTTGCTATCATCTGGATGATGGATAACTCTGGAAGAAGAACGCCCCTGGCTTGCACCTCTAGAGTCTCTCAGAATGTGCTCTGCAATCAATGCCTGATTGACGATGGAAGTAACGGAAGCCAGCTAGAAGATGTTCACTTGTGAGCAGATCTCCCAAATGAGTCTATCCTCAAACATCCTCACCAAAAACACCCCACTCCAATCCCAAAGGGGTGTAAAACGTTTCAGATCAGTGAAATGAGAGGAATACTCCATGACAGATAGAGTACCCTGCTCTATGCTCATGAACTCCCGGGATCGATCGGCCATCAGGGTCTCCAGGTAGAAACAGTCGTAGAAAACGCGCTAGAACTCCTCCCAAGTCATAGCCTATTGTTGACCCAATTGTGAGATCATGTCCCACCACCTCTTGGTAGAGTCTCGGAGCATGTAGGTATTGATCTTGACCCGTCTCTCTGGAGGTGTCTCTAGATGCTCGATGATAGTCAGCATGGCTTCCATCCATGACTATGCAGCCTGAGGTCCTCCCTCCCCCTAGAACGTGGTAGGATGCTGCTGCTGAAAGACCTACGTCAAGTATTCCATAGACGAGGCAGGAGGCGGTGCTCCCTCGAAGGCCTACATAATCCTCATGAAGCCTTCCCTGAACTACGCATCAGCGCCCGCAACTGGTACAACAACCGGTACCAAGGTTGGATCGACTGGGGGATCGACAGGATGTCCCTGATCAGCCATGTCTGGCGTCTGATCACTTCCTGACCACAGATATATGACCAGAGGACATCTCAGAGGCATATATCTGAATGATCAAAATCAAACCTTATATCGGTAAAACAAGGACATAGCACACAAGGGTACAAAATGAGAATAGGGAAAGAAAAACACAAAAGTTTACAAAACTCGACTACACGACATGTATAACAACTACACAGCATTTCTTCTAAAGCTACAGACATGGGCGTTTACTCCTGCCCCACAAGTCATGTAACACCTCAAACTACACGGCGTGTTGACCCCAACACATGGTGTGTACAAGAAAATTAATCCCCATCCCGAGTCCCTTACACGGCTAACCCACAAGGATTGACTTAACCCAAGACTACATGGCATTTTCTAAACAAACACGGTGTGTACTAGACAAGGCTTCGGCGTGCCGTGTTGTTGATCACATGGCCGTCTACACGGCATGACCATACACGGTGTATTCCGAACAAACACGATGTGTATAGGTGAAGGCGACACCGTCCCGTGTTGTTCGTGACACGGCCGGGTACCTGGAAAGACTACACGGCATGTTTCGAGAAAACATGGCGTGTGGAAAGGAAGGTAAAGTCGGCCCGTGTTGTTCGTGACACGGCCAGGTACATGGACAGGACTACACAACATGTTTCATATGGACACAGTGTGTTCTACCCGAGCTTCCACAGCCTGTGTTGTTAGTGACACGGCCAGGTACACAACTCCAAACTCACACGGCGTGTACCAATGGTACATGGTGTGATCCCGAAGTTACTCCCACGACACCGTGTTCTGCTCACACGGTCAGTGACACGGCCTGAAAACTACACGGCGTGTTCCCGAAATGTACACGTCGTGTATTCAGGGTTTTTCTTGGTAGTATCTCAAAAACAGCACAGAATTCCAGAAACACTAAAAACAAGTGAAAAGCTTCCAAATTATGATCCGGGAGGGCCCATAACACCTCAAGAACCAAAATTTGGTGTTCATTTTAATCAATGAACAAAAAAACAGTTTTCTAACACAAACAGTAGAGAATCTATCAATCATCTATCACAACATTATGCATAATCTACAGAGAGCCTATCACAACAACATGGAATCGCTAATTCACCATAGATGGCATGGAAAGAATGCATGACATGTGTTTTCTACAAATTCCTATATGATGCATGAGATAGAATACCCTCATCTCATTGGGTTGTGATGGAAATAGAACTGAAATATCAAAACAATAACCACACAAGTCATATGAATCACTCTAGGTGAAAACATACCAACCATAAAATCTCAAAACTAGAATACTGCAATTAATGAGGTAGTATGGCTTTTCCCTGTACACTGGTTAGCTACTCCTGGGCACAACTTAATACCATGTACCAAATCTATCATATCCCTAACTAAAGTCTCCAAACAGTAAGGAAAGTGAAAAGAACCCCTCTAATACCACAATGTAACGACCCGAATCTGAATCCCCTCCAATGGTTCCCCGTACCCAGTTAGCCACATGACCTCAAGCGTGTTTCCCCGAACGCCAGAGGCTGCCGACTAGCATCGAGGGCCTTGGTGAGTCGGTGGGGAAACTATGCCCTCATTTAGTAAGTTATACAAGGCAGGAAAACAAAAACAATCAGTGGAAGATTTAAACAACATGAATTATAACAGAAACCAAAAAACGGAAGCATTGCAGATATATAACTACGATGACAATGATCCAGCGAGTACAGTATCTAAAAAAAACAGGAAACACAAAAACGTGTTGAAGTACAACTGAAACCAAATACAAAAGAAAAACCAAGTAAGATCCTCAACATCATGAGCCACGGCTCGGTCCCATGCTCCCCAGCTCCTAGTGAAATCAAGATCTTGATGTAGAAGGGTGCTTTCCTTTGTCTATACCGGTAGCAGCATAGTTTACTTGGGCCCAAAAGCATGGCCCAAACAAGGTGTCAGATACAATCCCATTAGGAAATCACCCAAATATTTATTCCTTATAGTCAAATGATTTAATGGTAGTAAATAAACAAGAAGCAGTAAACAGGAAAGCACAAGTAGCTACAATACACATTTCTAACAAGTATAGCACACAAGTAAGCAGTCAACAACAAGAAGAAAACTCTTTACCCTCTGGGAATCTCTCACAGCATAACCCCTATGGATCAACCTATAGTACCAGTAACCGTCTAGGAGGAACACACATTCTGACCCCTCTGGTTCAGCTACGTAACTAAGCAAACCCTCTGGGGAAGCACTCACCGTCAATTCCCCATATAGTCTTGTATCGTGCTAAAGGCTCTCTAGGGAAGCACTCAACGTCAATTCCCCCTATGGCCCACATAGAGGATCTACAGACTCTTTGGGGAAGCACTCAACGTCAATTACACCTATAGTCTTGCATCTAAATTAAAAGAAACAGTGGAGAAGCCCTTCCGTCAATTCTCCCTTTGGTCTACTACTCTAGGTTCTCACATTCCTGAGTATAACTAAACATGCTCAGTGCGTGTATATCATCAAAGTAAACCTCGGAACTACTTGGATATCATTTTACGGCTCAAAAGCAATAACAAAACAACAGTTCTGCTATCCTACAACTAGGCTTGGAAACTGAAAAAATGCCCAACAGGAAAAACAAGCCTGGAAATGCAACCTGAGCACAATATAAATTACTCTACTCACAACCAATAACCTCTACTAATGAAAACAATCAAAGTAGGAAAACATCAAGGGAAAACAGGAATAACGCAATACCCCAATCACATGTATTGGTAGAATTTTCACACAATATTCATCAACTTTCTATAAATGGCACAAACCACCTACCACGATCCGAGGAGTTCGATATACGTGAACCATGATGACAAATTCCTCCTAGAACAACATAGATATGAGAAAACTCACAAAACGTTCATCCCACAATAACTTGGAAATGAGGATGAATCAGGAACCAAGGCTAAAGAAGAAGGAAGAACTCACCGATGCGCTTCCAACGCAATCGACCATGCTCAAATTAGGGAACGGACAGCGGGGTGGGAGCTCGGAGAAGATTTGGATGTACGGTCACTTCTGGGTGGATGAAATCTGGAGAAGAAGATGATTTTGGGGGTTAGGCGCAACCTCGGTCCCTTTTATGAAAAAAAGTACACGGTGTGTACATCTTGAGTACATGGTGTGAACTTCAATTTTCCGTACTCTAAATTAACCGGCCTCCACCTCATCCTTACACACCCTCTGTGTGGCCAAGACACGGCCAACACACGTCTTCGAGTCTGGAAGAGTACACGGCGTGTACTCAGAATGTACACGGTGGGTACTTCTGAAATTTCTAGAAAATTTATTTTCCTTAAAAACTCCAGAAAAAGGGAAAACATACCAGAATGGAAAGCTAGGTTCTTACAGATGTAACTACAAAATTTATGACTATCCCTTAAGAATATAATTCTTAGATCCAAAACTAAAATCTAGAATGATTACCAGAAAAAAAAACTTTTTCATTATTACACGAATGATTTACAAATGGTCTATATATTCAATTGTCATGGATTACACCAAAATACCATCCATAAAAAAAAATTTCATATGAACTAATGAATGATTTGGTTCCTCAAATCCTTATATATATTATTATACTTTTTGAGACCAAATGGCATAATCATAATATTAATATTCCCATTCGGTATCTTAAAATATATATTAGGTATATCAGATTCAACGAATCTCAACTAATGGTTCGCTAAAAGATGGAGAATCATTAAAACCATACGTGACCCTCTATACTAGTCAAAAATATAATTAATCCTAAATTAGTGATATTTGTTCTTAAGGATCATCCGAATTACATTCAATATTCTACAAAATGTCTAAAAATACATAATTATTTCGTAGAAAATGGTTCAAGTGAATCAATGGTGAAATTCTAGGACAAATAAAAAACACAGACACCAGATCATCAAGATAGAATATATGTTCATTCTACATAGTATGTTTTTTCAATGATATGGAATAGTAATATGCATCATTCTTCAGTGAAGATGATTTGTAAAATGGATTTTTTATAGAATGTATAACATAAAAATCATTAAGTGGGACCTGAGAGCATAAAATCAATACAACATGAAGTAAAATACAAAATCAAGATTCATAAAAAATCAGAAATATCACTACCAATTTGAATTATATTTTTCTTTTATAAGGAATGAAATTCGTCTCCCTTCCTGAGCTAGTGCAACACTCACCCTAAAAAACATTATTGACCCTATTAGATGATAACTGCTGACCCTAATGACGAAAATAGTCTATCTGGTCTTAACAATTATCATAAAATCCATTGAATGTATCAGGATGAATATTTCAAAAGAAATAACTAAAACAACCCACATCATGTCACGACCCATCCTCAGGGCTCGTGTCATGACTACCCCAAGCCCGCCTTCCATAGGCCAGGGGCTGGTGACTAGCACCAAGGCGTAAATCCCGGTAAAAAGGGAATGCATTGCCTTTGTAAAGTAAACAACCACAACAGAGCAAGAAAGCTGTAGAAGTAAACACTAAGTAAAAAATGAGTATTACAGTAAGTGTGGAAAAGTAAGTGAGCCTGTATAAAAACCCAAACTGAAAGTAAAGTACAACTGGAAGGAAAAATAGAAACTGAAAAGTAAAGCCGCAACATCGAGATGTCCACTTGAAATACCACCTGAAGGGTGATTACAGATAGCCTCCACAGCTCCTCTGGTCCAGCCATCTGCTCCGAGAACGTCTCGTCCAGTGGTCCACCTCCTAGTACCATCCTACTCCGCAAGCCTCAACCACGATCAGCGCTGTCTGTCGTCCGCAACCAACACAACGTATTGCGGGCATAGCCCGTGCAACGGTGATTATAAGCTACTCAGTAGAGACCACGAGACCCCCGAAGGTCTCCCAAAATCCACAAAGGATAATCTTCAGAGGAAAGATACAATCACAAAGTAACATACGACATTGCTTAGGTATATGTCCATACATATACCTAAGTCATCAAACCTAGTATGCTCCAACATCCGAGCCCAAGTACAACCTAGTCCACACAGGAAAGAAAAACGTAATCCACACAGGATAGCACAACACAATCCTCAAAGTAAAACAAAGCAGGATTCAGCTCACATAGGTATACTTATTCGTGTGACGATAGAGATGATCAGATATTTCCACTGATTCATCTAAGCTGTCGGACCCACAAAGTATCGATAGGTACTAACCCTCGCAATGACCCACACATGGTCGATAGGTAACTAACCCACACAATGACCCACAAAGTATCTGACCCACACAGGATCGATAGGTAACTAACCCCCGCAAAGTCCCACACAAGATCAGACCCACACAGGATCTGTAGGCGCTGGCCCACACAGGACCGCTGAGCGCTGACCCACGCAGGATCAGACCCACACAGAATTAGTAGCACTGATCCACAAAGGATCGCTGAGTGCTCTAGTCATCGCCATCGAAATCTCTGAGGATCTCTGTACAGTCGTCGTCGTAGTAGTCGTAGTCGCAACCAGCTCTAGGGTTCCTGCACACAAAAAACTAGTTCGGGAGGGTTCTCTCTACAAGCCGAGTGGCCGATACATCAAATGACACAATGTCCAAAGTTGATGTATCCAAAAGTTCTATATCATCAACAGGAACTCAACGTCGCAGACGGCGCGTCAATCGGACGCCCGGTTTGAGAGTTATTTGCTTTTTCGTCCCAGGGGCCCGGTTGGTTTTTAAGTTAAAACCAACCCGACCATACTCCACCTGCATCCAAACCCCAGGCCGAGTAAGCCAAAAGATCCATCTCACATAGAGGAACCCAACAAAGTTGACGACACGTCAATCGGACGTCCGGAGCTCATGTTATGAGTGTTTCCGCTCCGAGGGCCCGGTTGGATTCATGTACGAACCAACCCGGCCGAACCCAAAGTATTTAAAACCTTGAGTGCGATATCTCAAAATGACCATCTCGATCCAAGGATCACATCACCGCTGACGGTGCGTTGATTGGAGGCCCGTAGCTCATGTTATGAGCAAAAAACTGAAAAGGTCCGAAAACAAGGGGTCTGGGCCCGACCAACCCATCCCAACCCCCCCGGGTCGCGCCCAGGCCGGGCTGGGCCACCTAGGTCAGGCCGGGCCGCGCTGGCTGGGTCGGACCCGGACCCGGGTCGGGTCGCCCCAGTTCTGGCCGACCCAGGGGGTGGGGCCGGGTCGGTCCGGGCCCAGACCGCCCGTTTTCGGACCTTTTCGGTTTTTTGCTCATAACTTGAGCTACGAGCCTCCGATCGACGCACCGTCAGCGGTGATGTGATCCTTGGATTGAGACGGGTGTTTCGAAAAATCTTCCTCAAGGTTTTGGAATACATTGGGTTCAGCTGGGATGGTTCGTACATGAAACCAACCGGGCCCTCGGAGTGGAAACACTCATAACATGAGCTCCGGACGTCCGATTGACGTGTCGTCGACTTCGTTGGATTCCTCTATGTGAGCCGGATCTTTTGGCTTACTCCGCCTGAGTTTTGGATGCAGGTGGAGTACAGTTGGGTTGGTTTTAACATAAAAAAACAACCGGGCCCCTAGGACGAAAAAGCCAATAACTCTCAGACCGGGCGCCCGATTGACGCGCCGTCTGTGACGTTGAGTTCCTATTCACGATACGGAACATTTGAATACATAAACTCTGGACATTGTGTCCGTTGAGATATCTGCCTCTCGGCTCGTGGAGCGGACCCTCACAAACGAGCTTGTTGTGTGCGGGAACCCTAGATCTGGCTGCGACTGTGACTACTACGATGACGACTGTACAGAGATCCTCAGAGGATTCGACGACGATGACTACAACACTCAGCAATACTTTGTGGATCAGTGCTACCAATCATATGTGGGTCCGATCCTATGTGGGTCAGCGCTCAACGGTCCTCTGTGGGCCAGCGCCTACAGATCCTGTGTGGGTCCGATCCTGTGTGGGTCTTTGCGGGGATTGGTTATCTATCGATCCTGTGTGGGTCAGATCCTTTGTGGGTCATTGCGGGGTTAGTTACTTATCTATCCTATGTGGGTCAGATCTTTTGTGGTTATTACGGGGGTTAGTACCTATCGATCCTTTGTGGGTCCGACGGCTTATATGAATCAGTGGAAATATCTAATCATCTCTATCGTCATAAAAAGAAGTATACCTGTGTGAGCTGAATCCTGATTTTTTTCCCTTTGTGGATTGTGTTGTGCTATCTTGTGTGGAATACGTTTTTCGTTCCTATGTGGACTGGGTTGTACTTGGGCTCGGATGTTTGAGCATACTGGGTTTGATGACTTAGGTATATGTATGGGCATATACCTAAGTAGTGTCGAATGTTACATCGTGATTGTATATTTCATTTGTGGATTATCCTTTGTGGATTTTGGGAGACCTTCGGGGGTCTTGGGGTCCCTACTGAGTAGCTTATACTCACCACTGCACGGGCTATGCCCACACTACGTTGTGTTGGTTGCAGATGACGGACAGTGTTGATCGTGATTGAGGCTTGCAGAGCAGGACGATACTTGGAGGTGAACCACTAGACAAGACGTTCTCAGAGCGGAAGGCTAGACCCGAGGAGATGTGGAGGCTATATGTACTCACCCTTCAGGTGGGATTTCCAGTGGACAGCTCGATGTTGCGGATTTACTTTTCAGTTGATGTTTTTCCTTCCAGTTGTATGTTACTTTCAGTTTGGTTTTGTATACTGGCCCACTTACTTTTCTGCACTTACTGTCGTACTCAGTTTTTACTTAGTGTTTACTTCTACTGTTTCCTTGCTCTATGGTGTTTGTTTACTTTACAAAGATAATGCCTTCCCTTTTTACCGGGATTTATGCTTTGGTGCTAGTCGCCAGCCCCTGGCCTATGGAAGGTGGGCATGGGGTAGTCACAGCACGGGCCCTGAGGACGGGTCGTGACAAATTGGAATCAAAGGAGTTCGGTTCTACCACTGAACATTGGACTCTGAACATTTTCTATGTGAAGCAATATTGTTAAGTGTATTGGGTGTGGTTATCAGTTCAGGGAATCCAATGTTGGTGTGGCGGCCGACGTATCCGTACACCAGGACCCTGAACTCTAATTTTTGACTTAATCCATGAAAACATTGATTGCATGTGTGTTTCAGTTTTTCTTTGTGATTACTTTGTGTCAGGTCACCAGGTATACTGTTTAACCGTGGAGCACCTATTCCGTTTCAGGATGGCCCCACGATGGTAGCCATCTAGGGTTCCGAGAGTTGAGCATGACGACATCCCACCGAGCGACGAGGCCTCAGTATAGGGCCCTTTGACAGAAAAGGCACCGATGGTACCTCTACCCGCCGAGCCACCGATGCTACTAGCCCCAGCCGTTGACGATACACGTCGCCTTAGTGCACTACAAGAGTTTCAGCGCCAGAGACTACCTAGGTTCCGTGGGGAGACGGACCCCCAAGTAGATGAGGACTGGCTGGAGGTAGTGGTGAGAGTTTTCAGGTTATTGAGGACACCAGCAGACCTCATGGGGATCCTCACAGCGAGCCTACTGCACGCGGCAGCGGGCCGATGGCGGAGCTTGATGCTCCAGGTGCACGATTATGCATCTATTCTCTGGATGGTCATTGAGAGCCTCTTCTGCTCAGAGTTCGTCCCGACCACCCTCCTTGCGGTGCACATCCAGGAGCTTCTTCAACTATGGAAAGGCAGCTTGACGGTCACCCAGTACTCGGCGTGATTTACCGATCTCTCGCGCTACTCGACAGACATGGTACGGGACCCATTCTTCCGGGACCGGACCTTTGAGCAGGGATTGGTACATGAGACCAGGGCATCGCTGATCTCCCTCAGCATTCCGACTCAGGCAGGAGTAATGGAGTGAGCCCTTTTGATCGAGAGCTTTCTTGCTGAGCATTCATCACCAGTGAGACCTACCGCGGGGCGGCATGTAGCAGAGTCTTCTGCATCAGGAAATCGACGGATGAGTCAAGGGTCCAGACAGACCAGACCCTCAGGCAGACGACCTCAGGACACTAGCTCAGCAGTGCGGGGCACACAGCGCGGAGCCAATCATTCGAGAAGCAGGCAGTGCTACACATGCGGTGGACAGGGTCACATGGCTCATGAATGCCGGACCCACCATGCCGAGGAGCAGCATATGGTTGAGGGGCCACCCAGGCAGAGGCAGGGGGTCGACTGTGGAGGTATGCAAGGAGCAGGCGGAAGAGGCAGAGGAGATGGCCGAGCAGTAGGTGGTGGGCGACGCTTTGAGGCTCTACCACCACCACCACCCGGACATCCACCCCAACCACAGGGAGCTGGCGGGCAGAGACAGGCACAGCTCCAGGCAGTAGAGTCCTACGACCACGGCACACCCGAGATTATTCGAGGCACTATCTGTGTCTATTCCACCCCTTCTACAGTTCTTATAGACACATGAGCGAGTCACTCTTTCATAGCCGCTGCCCTTGTTTGGAGCTCGGAGATTCCGATAGAGCCGTTGGCTCGATCCTTACGTCTAGAGACTCCTACGGTAGCAAACTCGACCATTACGCACTGGTTCCGGCAGTGTGAGCTTACTCTAGGAGGCAAGAGCTTCGGCTGGGATCTTCTTGTAGTAGCGTCGAGGCCTTACGACGTCATCTTGGGCATGGATTGGTTATCTACGGTCCATGCTCAGGTTGACTTTATTAGGCGCAAGGTGCAATGTGTACGCACCGACGGGAGAGGGTTCACCTTCACCGGCGAGAAAGGAGCCCTCACAACACATGATGGACTTCCGCAGAGGAGAGGACATCCCATCACTCATCAGTTGGCTAGCCTCATCCTAGGAGCAGTTGACGTGCAGAGTCCTAGTTTTCCTGCAGTGGTGGATCAGTATGCGGACGTCTTCCCTGACGACGTTCCAGGACTACCTCCTCACAGAGAGGTAGAATTTTATATTGATCTATACCCCTGGACAACCCCGATATCTACTTCAGCATATTGGATATCCCCCGCTGAGCTTTGAGATCTACGGGTACTGTTGGAGGACTTGCAGGGAAAGGGTTTCATCTGACCAAGTGTTTAAGCATGGGCTTCCTTGATATTGTTCGCCAAGAAGGTGGACAGGAGCTTGAGACTTTGTGTCGACTATCATCGCCTGAACTAGGTGACAGTGAGGAACAAGTATCCTCTACTGAGGATTGATGATCTCTTCGATCAGCTCATGGGAGCATAGTGGTTCTCAATGATAGAGCTCAGGTCAGGCTATCATTAGCTCAGAGTTCGAGATGAGGACGTGCATGCGATGGCCTTCAGATGTCGGTATGGCCATTATAACTTCTTGGTTATGCATTACGGCGTAACCAACACTCCATCAGTGTTCATGGGCCTCATGAATAGAATCTTTCATCCATACCTCAATCGATTTGTCATGGTCTTCATCAACGACATTTTGATATACTCGACGACTGAGGAGGAGCACGCCTTCCACTTGCGAGTTGTACTGGACACACTCCGAGGGAACCAGCTTTATGGAAAGCTCTCAAAGTGCCAGTTCTGGATACGTGAGGTCCACTTCTTGGGACACGTTATCTCTGAGGCAGGAGTTGCGGTGGATCCTGCGAAGATCGAGGCAATGCTAGCATGGGAGCCACCCAGGAGCGTGACTGAGGTGCAGAGTTTTTTGGGATTAGCTGGATACTACCGGAGATTTGTGCCAGACTTCCCTAGAGTTGCGGCACCACTCTTAGCTTGTACGAAGAAGGGGAAACCCTTTGTGTGGTCAGACTGATGTCAGCAGAGCTTCTAGGAGATGAGACAGAGATTGACCAGCACACCTATCTTGAGGTTGCTGGAGGATGGAGTAGGGTACGTAGTCTACTACGATCCATCAGGGACCATACTCGGATGTGTCCTGATGCAGGATCGGGCGGTGATCTCCTATGGATCACGTCAGTGGAGGCCGATTGAGCAGAACTACGCTACCCATGACTTGGCATTAGCAACAGTGGTCTTCGCTCTGAAGAAATGGTGACACTACCTGATGGGCGAGTGCTTTACAGTCTTTTCTAACCATCAGAGTCTCAGGTACATCTTCTCTCAAAAGGACTTGAAACTGAGATAGCGGCGATGGCTCGTGTTCCTCCAGGACTATGGATTTGAGATAGTCTATAATCCTGGGAAGGGGAATGTATTAGCCAATGCTCTCAGCAGGAGGACGAGGATTCAACTACTTGAGGAGGCGACAGAGAAGCTAGCCTCTTTGATGATATCCTTCGTGGATAAAGATGGAGCATCCTTTATTCAGTCTCTCATAGTCACCCCTCCACTACTGCAGTAGGCCAGAGAGCCACAGCGTGGGGATGCTGACTGTGAGACGCGGCATGCACTGATATCCTCAGGATAGGCACCTGATGGTTTCTCCTTTGGAAAAGAGCATGACATCCTTTTTAGAGGATGTACATTGGTACCAGTTGCTTTACGGGAGGATATGCTAAGAGAGTTTCACACTTCCCCTTTGGTGGTACATCCTGGAGTGGCGAAGATGTACCAGGATCTTAGACGACAGCACTGGTGGCCGCACATGAAGAAGGTTGTGGCAGAGTTCGTTTCTCGATGACTCACCTTCCAGCAGGTGAAGGCAGAGCCCCAGGTACCAGCAGGCTTGGTACAGCCCTTGGAGGTCCCAGATTGGAAGTGGGACGGGATATCTATGGAATTCATGACTGGACTTCCACACACTTCTAGGGGTCACGACTCCATTTGGGTGATTGTCGACCGACTCACCAAGTCGGCTCACTTCATACCCATCAGAGAGCAGGGATCAGTGGAGAGCTTCGGACGTCTCTACATTCAAGAGATTGTACGGCTTCACGGTGTGCGATCATCTATCGTCTCCGATCGAGATGCTCGTTTTACTTCCCGGCTATGGAAGGGGTTGCAGGAGTTGTTCGGGATGCAACTACGTCTGAGTACTGCCTTTCACCCTCAGAAAAATGGTCAGAGTGAGAGGACCATTCAGACTCACGAGGAAATTCTCCGCGCATGTGTCCTCGACTTTGGTCGTAGCACGGAGGACCACCTACCCTTGGTGGAGTTTTCGTACAACAACAACTACCACTCCACCATCGGTATGGCACCATACGAGGCGTTGTACGTCCAACCTTGCTGATCTCCTTTGTGCTGGACAGACCCTGGGGAGTCAGCACTTATGGGACCGGAGATGGTCCAGGCCACGACAGAAAAGGTCCAGGTCATCCAGGAGCGGATGAGGACAACTCAGAGCCGGTAGAAATCTTATGCTGACAGGAGGTGGAGGCCACTAGAGTTCGAGGATGGCGACCACATCTTTTTGCGGGTCTCACCTCGACGTGGATTACGGAGATTTGGCCGAGGCGTCAAGTTGTCTCAACGCTTCATCGGACATTCCAGGTCCTCAGCGGATTGGCGAGGTGGCTTATCACCTGGCTCTACCACCTCAGTTGCACCTGGTGCACGGCGTCTTCCACGAATCCCAGCTGAAGAGATACGTGCATGACCCGACGCATATCATTGACCATGGGGAGCTAGATTTTGATGATGGGGAGACTTTTACAGAGGTCCCGGTGGAAATTGAGGATCGACAGGAGCGGGTCCTATGTGGACGATCGATTCCTCTAGTGCGCATCAGATGGCAGCCCAAGAACCTCTATGAGAGCACTTAGGAGCGGGAGGCTTAGATGTGTGCTCAGTACACATCTCATCAAAGTTTGATACCACAACATGAAATGAGAGAAACATGAATCATAGTTTAAAAATATCTCCCAAACATGTGAAAAAAAGAAACATAAATTAAATAATATTCCAAATTAAGCCCAACAAAATAAATAAGTTGGACGATAAAAATGAATGTGTAACCCCTATACCAAATATAATCTAACTCTATATAAAATAAAATGAACACAAATTTCCTAACAGTAGTTGTACCTAGTTTAAATTACTATACAACATAATCTTCCAAATAATTCTTTTAGCTATTTTCTGCATGACCATCTATATTGGCCTTAGTATTAGACCCACCACACATTGTAGTGTCAGTAAAAACCTATGAACCATATGTGATAGTGGATAAAACATTAAATCAATGGGATATATTTTCATAATAATGCCTTTGATTGGCCAATAATAATAAAAAATTAACATTATTCAGATCCTATATACATTTAGGTATGTTTTTACTATACATTAAAAACTAAATATAGAAAAACCCCAATATTTATTTCAAATACCTTGAAACTAGTCCTGAATAATACTAAACACCATTGTGCTTCTTTTCCTTGATTGAACAAAAAACCTTTCTAATAATCACAAAAACTCATTATCTAACCAAAATATCCTTTCTAGATAATTCTATATTATCTACCACTACATTTTTGGAAACCACCAAAAATTTTGGAAGACATGTAAAAATAAACATTGATCGATTATCACTCATTAATCCCAACTCAAACAATTGAGCCTTTATGTACTCATTTGTGTCATTATTTGGTGCCACATGAATCAACGAAAAAATTTGGTAGAATAATATAAAACTATATCCTAACCATTCCCCAATGTAATAAATTTGAATTTATTCACTTCATATACCATATATTGGTAAAACTTCTTATTAATGACTTTCTCAAACAATATGCTAGTAATAACATTATAAAATCTAGCAAGAAAAATTTAGTCCCACCATCTCCTTCCCAACCCCTCGAGTATGTACATGGAAAAATCCACCTTAGAGTCCTTTAGACTCTTCAAGTTGTTGATGAACTTCTAAATTCTATAATGGAACAACTAAAATATTTGGGGACCCCTCCCACTGTATAATATGGGTGGATATTTCGTTCTAAATTAAGAGACACATTTCAATGCTTATCCTTGGATCCCAACACCCAAATGACATATTATATAAACTATATAGATTTAATGTTTAAAAAAAGAATACTAAAAAAGAGGATTCTCTCATGGGTCATGTATCACCTCCTCCACTATTAGACATTTTAGAGTTCTACTTTGACTCATCATGTGATATGAATAATATTATGGCCACTCATTTATAGAGAATGTTTCAAAATATAAATATCATCGTCATTAATTCATGTCATTTAATTAAAACACCATGAATATAAATAAATCCTTCATTATACAAAAAAAGATTAATATTTAATACGAAAAATCAATATTCAAATTAAAACCCAATTTAATTCATTAAAATTACTACATAGACCGTGTCTTAAACCATGTAAAATTTTCTGACCACAATTGTTATCATGACTAAACATATTTATGTGATCTTGAAACACACCCTCCCACACATAACAACCAAATTCAGTATATTGATATCCTTCTCTACCTAGAAAATAGTACCACGCAGTGCCGCTGCTAACAAAACTATAATTGTGCATCTATATGATAATAGTAGATAAATAACATAGTCAAGTGAACTAAACATGCCACTCAAGTTATCCAATCATGTTGGTGAGGTGTGAAATTTTAATGGAAAAACGTATGGAATAGAAGAAACCAATTTATGTAAGCATTATAAAATGATATATATATATATATATATATATATATATATATGTCTAAAATCCATAGAATCCATGATAAGTGGGATAAATGAGATTGTACAAAAATAAGAGGCCAAAACGTATCCATGTGACCAATAGTCACCTCCAAAACAAAATTCTTTAAATGTAATGATGAAAAGTGATGAATGTATTCTACAAGATGATATTCCGTTTGATAGGGTCCTGTAAAATATTTCTACAACCACCCAAATAAAAAATTGTGTAAAAAATTCCCAATTCTATACTCTCATAGAGTGAATACAATTTTTAAAAAATAATAATGAAATAGGTGTAGGTAAAAATAGTTATACAATGAATTTTTTTGAAATACATGAATTTTTGAAAATCAAATATTTTATTTAAAATAATAATATTTTTATAATGAAAAATTCAAGAATAAGAAAATGTTATGTGACAAAATAGGAAGGCAGAAACACATTCAATAATCTATGAAATTAAATTCATATCCATGAAATAATCCACGAAGTGAAATAATTCAATACAACCTTATATGAAAACAAGTTATCAAAACTCCATGAGAAAATCCATCAGGTGGTAAATAAACCGTAAATGAAAAATAACACAGTATTGGCCCCTTTCATATTAGAGTATGTACTAGAAAATAAATAAATAATTTAGTAATATATCTGAACCGACTAATATCGTGTACTCTTATTGAGTGTGATGTCACCAACGTAACCACTAGTGGTTCCACACACACAAGAATTAACTATGTCCATTTACTCCCACACCCATGATTTGAAATGTGACATGTTTTTCAAAATCCTTCTCATAACCATGATCACAACTTATAAATGATTTTCTAAAAAACATAATTCTTTTTAGTGAATGAGAAATCATTTTTATCTAAAACCCTCTATTTAAAAATTTAATATAATAGACAGTGTTTCAAAATAATCTTAAAAATAAAACACCTCTAAAAACACAATTATATCCAAGATTTATTCATTTTTATCGAACAACATATATCATGAACTAGTGTATCAAAAGTCACCTTTGAAAATAATTACCAGGTAAGAGTATATAAATTCCCCATTATCCTTGATCTGTAAGATACCAAAAAAAAACAATTAAACCCCCTAGATATAAAATAGAAATCCCACATGATCATTAAAGACATTTGGGGAGGATAAATAAGATGAAAATGAATCAAGACCCATATATTGCGTAAGAAATATTACAATAATAGCAAACCAAAAATTTACATAGTAAAACTACAATTCATAAGTTATTAAGAGAATGCATTTTTCATATTATTATGTAATAAATGTAAAATTAGTTTTGATTATGTTTTTCATCACTCAAAGAAGGAAAAGAAAAGGTATTAATTGATTTAAAAAATTTAATAGAAAGAATAAATAAATAATAAGGTTTGGAATTATTTCTGGGAAATATTCATTGAAAAACAGTTTACTAGCTAAAAATGTGTGGATATAGAGAGAAAATCAATAAGTCTATGTCAAAAGGAAGATGAAAATATTTTCAGGTATGAATCCGAAATTACTAGGAAATCAATTTATGTATTACACTATTCAAATTATCTAATGTGAAATATTTATAATGTCTTTAATGGAATTAATGTAATCATTCAAACAATAAAACTAGTATATCATAAATTCTCAAATCCAAATAGAAAACAACCTCAACCATTATACAGTAATGATTTAAATAGAATAATAGATTCATTGTTGTTGGAGGTTAAAATTGGATTAAATAATTAATTTGAAAAATTTACATGTTCTCCACATAGTAATCATTGAAATATATAAAAATTATTTTCAATATTTCCTTCCTTCGAATAAGGAATGAATAATAATATTTCATTGAGATATTATCCAAGATAAATATTTCCATGTTTTTGACATGAATGAAATTGTTCTTTCTTCTGACAAAGGTATCTACAACAAATTATCTCAATAAACATTTTCATTAAATTGTTTTCTTTGTCTAAGAGTTTGTTAAGAATAATGTTATTCATCATATATCGTGATTACTAATGAATCATAATCACAATATCATTCAATCATATCATTATCCAATTTGGATTCTCAGATTCCCCACATTTTCCTCCACCTTCACTGTTAACATTATTCTTCCTAGTTGGGGCCATTATCAATAAAAAATGTCTATATTATGAGTTACAACAATAATCGTTGGAAACCACATAAACATTACATTATTAATTTTTACTATATTATCTTCTAAATATACTTTAACTCAATATAAATCATATTATCATATTTATACATTATGTTTCACAATATTGGGTTCCAAATATTTATAATAAACATTCTATGGTACCATATATAATAACCCAAATCCAATTTGAGCATATCTATTGGATACTATGTCAAATTTTTACAACAAACAAGAAATCAAATTCCAAAGTACAGAATTGTTTAGAAGCCTAGATAAAATAGTCAAATGTCATAAAATCATATTAAAATATACAAAAATAATATACCAATAGATTTTTTATTAATCTTATATTCCCAAAGGAATATCCTTTTATATCATTCAAAATACACGTCTTTGTATCATGTTTAAAATGATTCACAAGAAAAATATGGGATCATATACTCAGTATGGGTATGTGTATAGTAGTACCTATCAAAAATAAATAATAATAACTAGTATGTCATGTTAAATAACAGAAACACATTCCATTTATCAAATACAAATAGCATAGTATAGATTTAATAAATGATTAACAATTATGTTATCTAAATAATCACATAAGATCAAAACATATCCATATAATTTCTAACTAATAATATAATCACATGAAAATCCATAATATGTTTCATATTAGTGGAACTCATAATGTTATTCATCTGAAAAATACTATAAAGAAACCATTCAAGACATTTGAGAATATAATCAAGGAATTCGTTTAGGGAATCAGAATCAATTTGTAATGCCATTACCAAAACCAAATATTTTTTTTCTCATGATTACAATTGATGCATCAATGGGATATAGTGAGCCACTCCCATCACAAAATATATTTAATGATTATATTATATGAATGGTATGAGAAATAAAGAGAATAAATTTTTTAATTGGAATTGGAATGTGAAATTTTAATAATTTACCTGATTAATATAAATGACAATAAAAAGTCAAATGTAATATGTCAAATTGTATCAATGTTTTATAATCCTATTCAAAATGATCAGATATAGTTTGGTAAATTTTATTGATGGCATCATCATACCATATCATCTGTGGATAACAAGTAAAAAAAATTTTTGTTGATGTATATAATCACAATAATATTTTATTTATAACATTATTTTTAAAAATTAATCATTTTGAAATTCACATTTTATTTAAAAAACTGCACATTTATGTAGAAATAATTTTCATTTAAAAATATTCATATAACATTGAAAAGAATTATTATATGAAATTATAATTTTTTGTATGAGTTATAAAAACATTCATTTCAGTATTTAAAAAAAACCGAAAAGTACTTTTTTAGAAAATGATAAGAAGAATACATTCTTGTTGTTTTTTAAGAAGTAAAAAATTTGTAAAAATGACTTTAAAAAATCATAGGATAATATTGAAATTAATATTAAACATAATTTTTTAGAAATTATGAATATGGATGAAAAAAATACACCTAGAGAGACATAAGAATATACTTTCCAAAATATTAATCACATTATGAAATAAAAAATTACCACATGTTGTTAATAGGAATCATAATCCCCATGAAACAAAATATATATATATTGTGAAAAATTAAAAAACATAATGAAAAATAAATTATTGAAATAATCTATTGATGTGAAAATATATACACCAAAAAAATAAATAAATGTTCAACATGGAATATGTCTCATATAAGTGAATGTGAGATTAGAAACCATTACTTATGGTCTGATATACCTCCTATGTTTATTTGCATCCTCTTATTCAGTGAACTCCACTTAGATCTCCACCCAATGGACCGATGATTTTCATTTTTCATGTTTGAGAACTTCATAATCAAGGATAAGGATTTTGATAAGTGTAATGGAAATTGATTAGTTTATCTATACGGCTCAATGTGGTGTATGTAAATGAAGGTATAACATCCATTTATAATTTAGGGTAGCGGTATTCCTGAAATTTTTCAAAATAATAAAAAACATATAATTAATTTATCAGATTCAAATGGTTCCTAATGGTTTTATTTAAATTGAAATGATGATGACATATAATAATTAATCAATCCAATAAAAAATATGAATTATTTTTCTATATCCTTCCATTCATCTCATTTAATTTTAACCATCTTAATCATTTTTAATATTATAACAATATTTAATTTTTGTACACTTGAATGGTTAATATTATTACTATCTATAAAGTCCAAGAATTATCTAAACCATTAAACTGTAAAAATTAAGTGTGTGTGGTGCTCTGGAGGGTCATTGTAGTTTATTTCAGATGCTTTCCAAAAATAGAGTTTCATCAAATGGATTCACCAAAATGGTGACACCAAATTGTGGAATCGAAATGGTGGCACCAAAATGACAGAACACTGAAATGGTGGCACTGTAATGGTAGTACCAAAATGGTGGCACTGTAATGGTAGTACCAAAATGGTGGCACCCAAATAGTGGCACATCTAAACGGTGTCACCATAATAGTGTCTCACCCTTTTTCGTATTTCCACTATCCAGAGTTTTTTTCTAGTTTCCCCTCTCTTACGTTTCATGTGACATAAAACGATATTAAAGACTCATTGGGGAATTTTTTATCTTTTAAAAAGATATTATGTATATATTTAATATCCTAACGATATTGCGACATTGATATTTTCAAACCGTGTAATCTTGACCACGATCCCATGTCAATGTCTTTTGAAAATGTCCATCATTTAATACAGAATCTGAATCTTCCTAGCTGGGATCATCACATCATAGTGTGTTTCTATTCCCTCTTTGTGGTCCTAGATCCTTCATCTCTATATGTTTCATGTGCATGTGATACATCCCCCCTCCTCGGTTTTCTTGGTGTTTCCATATGGTCAATTGATCCCCTCTTTTGAAGCCAATTGGATTTTTGGTCGCCTCTTGTTTCATGAATGGATTTTATTGTCTCTATTTTTTTGGGTATCAGTCATATTGGGTGTAGTAATATTTCTTCATTAAGAACTGATTAATCCTTCTTCCTTAAAAAATAATAATTGAGGTTAACGGAATATGATGATAAAAATATAGTAGTTATTAATGAAATAATTACAGGGAAGTGAAGGTGTTATGTGTGTTGTTTTAATTTTTATATATGAATTTTTTTTTTGGAATTATATGGTTTGTGAGGGTTTTTTGAAAATCAGGGTTGTTGGTTGTCCTTACTTGTACACTAGTGGTGTTCTATTTTCTGTTGTTATGACTATTCATAAATGGCTATAGGATGAATAATGCATAATCATGTAAACTTGATTAATTGAAATGGATTCCACAGGATTAATTACCATATATGATCATCCAAATTTTAAAAAGCGGGTTTAATGAAATGTGATTACAAAATCCCAATACATCATGTTATATTGGTGTGTTTTTTTGATGTGTTCTATTGGGTTTTGTGACTTTATGTGGGTTGTGTGGTGCTATGGTTGGGATAATAGTTGTGGGTATAGGTGTGGATATAGTGGTTGATCCTGTGATTGGGGAAGGGTATGTTTTTGAAGTGGGGCTATTGTATGTTGGTGTTTTCTTGCGGCATTTTGGTATGGGTTGGTATCAGAGGTGTGACAGATTCTTTGTTTGAGAGACTGATTAATTTGGGAATGGATAAGAATTTTGGGAAGTGGGACTGTACTTTATTTCTCTATTTTTTATTAATGGGGGTTTAAATGGAATTCCATACCTTGGTACCCACTTCCTTCTATTCCTAGGAAATGTTTATAAACCATTAGCCTTCTAAATAATGTTGCAGATGTTGTGTTTTGTAGTTACCTAGGGTAGTGCTGGAAGAAATTAAAGTGAACCCTGAATTAATTAATGGAATTTTTTTAATTGATAATGGGTTAGTATTGTGTTTTATTTTGGCTCTTTCTGTTGTTGTCCATATAGGGGTAGCAACAATTTTTGTTCTATGATTTAAAAAAATATGTTGTGCTAAGTGTTTAGTAACCTTTATGTATAAATTGTAGTACCTTGTGATTTATATATACAACCCACCCTTGATGATCCAAGTGTTCCAAAAACATCAAATTCATTGGGGTGGTTGTCTATCTGAAAAATCTAGTTAGGAGGATGGATGGTGGTTTAATGACCTTCATCCACTCACCCTCTTCTGAGTTCATATTGCTCGAAGATATCCAGCCAGACGTTAAAGGCTTGAGGTTTACCATAGTCCATGATCCTTTTGGAATGTGTTTGTTTTGGATAAGGTGTCTAGGTGTTTTTGGGCTAGGAATGTTTCCCAGGTATGTTCGTGTTGAGACCCATATTTTTTTGGGGGATAGGCGTGTTTGTAGTGTCCCAGGAGTCTGCGAGGGAGGTGTGTGGTGTGGGTGTGGCACAAGTGTTTATGGGCGTGATTTTCTTGTAGTTTGTGGCCATGGTCTGTTCATGTAGTTTGTGGAAATTGGACATCATTTTTCATGTGTGGTATCATAAATATGTTATCAGTTAGGAATAATTATCTAACTAGTTGGAATGTGGTGCAAGGTACCCTAATTCCTAAGTGCTTATAAATCTAATTTAATTGAATAGAATTACTTGTTGAGTGTCCCTCGATGAATGTGTGCTAGTTTTTAGTCCTTGGTATGTGCTTTGAGGTTATAATATTATCTTATAGGGGCATTAGTATGTTACCCCACAAATTAATGGTCGAATTTAGTTTTTCTAATGGGTATTCTAGTATACTCTACCTACATTTGTGGAATTATTTTTAGGCTTTCAAGAGGACATTAAGGACAAGTATGGACCATAATAACATGGTCATGAGGATATTTGATATACTACTGCTTAATATCTTTCTTTTCGTATATTAATTGGTTCATTGGTTTTACATTTTCGTCTTATTATGTTTAAATCTTACATGGATTGGATTTTGGTTCCCTTTATCTAAATGTTAGGTATTGATTTGGATTTTTAACTACTTATCCCCCGATCCCATTCTCATTAAAAAGGGACATACCTTACATTATTTGAGATATTCTATACCCTTGGTTCTATTCGCCACTTCGGGGCCTATTGAAAGCGGGAATCCGGGTCATTTCTCTCCTTAAAATCGATGAATGATGTTTTTTTCACATTGATGTCCCTTCCCTCGTCATGAAGAAGGATAGTCGGGAAATAATTGTATCAGAGGTTATGGATGAGGTATGTGATGATATTCGAGGATAGAAATAGGGAGTAATGCATGATATGGTTGTGAAACCATGTTACAAAATCTTGATGTGTGAAATATTCTAGGAAATACATCGAGGACACGTGATTTTTGAAGCCCTAGGGATCTGATACAGAGAATCTGGACCCACTGAAAGGCTAAGCATGGATACATTGATTACATTGTAGCGACTCTAGGAATCTCACTTGCATTATAATGACTTTTATTGTCTCTTAGGTGTTACATGAAAATAAAATTATTTTCAAGTTAAGATGAATTTAAAATAAATTTTCCATACTATATAGGATTATTAGTTTTTTTTTAACATTTTTAGATATGGAACCCATATATAATCCAAATTTGGTAATTTTAGTAGAGGCCTAGAAGCCTAACATGGTTGACCAGAAGTGGTCCGATCAAGGAAATGAATACGATTAGTGGTAAACTACCCATCCTTCTTTCCAGCGACAAACCCTGTGGAAGTACGAAGGCAACATTTCAAAATTAGAGATGAAGGGATGGAATGAGGAGTTTACAATGACCTTTAACATTATACGTTATCTGAGGGAGTACTGGGATTTTCTATAAGTTATCCATATTTGAGGTATGGTACATTATTTTTGGACACGTTACCTCAGAGAGATGAAGTGGACTGATGACAAATAGGCTGACATTGAGAAGGAGTTTCGGGCATAGTATAATACCCCAATGTTGAAAGCTTATAAGTGATCAGAGTTTCTCTCCATTCAACGTGGGAGTATGTTGGTGAGGTAACTAGTGTTCAAGATCAATGATATCATATGATTTTCTCAGGTTCTATTTCTTTATGAGGATCTATATGTGTGACGCTTTGACGAGGCACTTTGACATTCTCTTCAGTGTTATCATTCCCTTTACCCAACATACATGCATAAATGTTCATAAGATGACCTAATTACTATAAAAGATACACATTCTGAGAGTTTTACCATGAGAGGTGATATTTCCATGTTATTTTGAGGGGAAGATGGTAAATAGTAGGTCTCTCGTGTATAGAAAATCATGTTTTTAGACAACGGGATGTAGGCTTCAACAGTTCAAGTTATGATCTCATGTCCATCACCCTTTCCCCATAATCCTTTGATAGGGGTGATTTATCAATGGAGGCCATGGAAATAATTAGATCTATTTCTTCGTTCAAGCTAATTACGGTGGGGTGGGCAGATTCAGTGCCTACCTCAGCAATAGTAGTTTCCGGTCAGACCTATCCAACAGTAGGGGCGATATGATTTTTCTCCACCGAGGGGATATGATGAACGAGAATGATTACTATAGATTTATTTTTAGGGACCATAACTCTTGCATGGTTGGGGCAGTGTTTGATAGAATTTGGGGTAATGGAGTAAGGCATGGTCATTTTCACACTACCAAGGCAATAGTTCCAGTTGGGACATATGTCATTCGAGATATGATTAGTACATTTAGTACCCTTTTGTAAGATTCTATTGATTCTGGAGCTTCAATCATATTTTCATGCACCCAATCTATCCCATACCATGAGACTAAATGTAGAAATTTTTTGGTGCACCTGGTTTTGAGCACTCATGTTAGAGGTAAGACCAGTTTGTTTGATGTTTTCCAAGGATGCAGATTGATATTGGTGTCGTATCCTTCCAATGGGGATCTTGCTTTGGCTATAGATTCATCCTTACAATGTCATTATTGGAGTCTATTGGTTGTTATTATTAAATTATTTTAATGACTACTTTTTAAGGAGAGTCATGATTTAAAATATGGATATCATGTTTGTCTCTATCGTTAGAGAGAATAGTCATCAAGAGGGAAGTCCGTGTGTAGAGCCTCTTCTCTCCTAATTAGTTGATATGTCATTGTAGTCAGTAGACACATAAATGTTGGAGGTTCCAGGAGTTTTCAGGGAGTTATTGGATGTTTTTGCCAAAGAGGATGTGACACTACCCCCTCAATGGGACGTTGTGATTGGAATATACATGCAACTCAGTTCACGTCCAATTTAACGTGATCCATATTGTATGGTGCATTTTATGTTGTGGGTGTTGCAGAGGTAGTTTGATGACATAATAAAAATTGGTTTTATATGACCAAGTGTGTTGAACTGGGGTGCCCAATTCCTATTTTTGAATAAGAAAAATGGTGGCATGAAGCTTTGTTAGAATTCCAAATACTGAATCAGTTATCACTCAAGAACTGTTTCCCTCTCACTAGAATAGGTGATATTTTATTCTAATAAATTGGACAATGTTGTTTCTACATGATCTATTTGCAGTATGGATATCATTAGATGATGGTGAAGGAGGGTGACATCGCAAATACTACTTTCAGGTGCATGTATATCCACATTTATTTTGCGCTCATGCCCTTCGGTTTTACGAATACAGCAACTATGTTCTGGTTTCTCATGAAATCTATATTCTTTAAGTCCAAGGAAGGGTTTTTCATCGTTTTCATCAGTGATAATCGAATTTAATCAAAATCTGAAGAGGTGAATGCTAAGAACCACATGATAGTTTGGGAGGTGTGGAACCACCATCTCTATGAGAATTTTTCCATTTGAATGTTCTAGACGCGATAGGTGATCTTGCGTAGACATGTGTTGTCCCAACAAGGGATATTATTGGACCTAACATTTGTCAAGGGGGTTTCTTCTTGGGTAGTTACCAAGAATGTGGAAGAGGTTCAAAGAATATTAAGTCTAACAGGATATTAGTGAAGGTTCGTATCACACATTACTTTATTGGTAGCTACATTGACATCTTGGACCCGAAAATACATGATCTTCATGTTTAGTGAGTAGTGTAAGTTAGCGTTCAGCTACATGAAGATACAACTGATCAGTGCTCTAGTGTTATGATGTTTAGTGGAAAGGGAAACATTGGAGTGTTTGGTGAGGATTTCAAACTAGGATTGTGATGTGTGATGATGAAGTAGTGGTGAGTTATCCCATATTGATCTTGGATGTTTAGTGTACATGAACAGAACTACACCACCCATGATCGAGATCTTGCAGCCTTCATATTCGAGTAGAAGTTTTGGCGACATTACATCATCGGGGATTGTGTTATGTTTTTCAAGAATCAGATGTTCGTTAGGTATATCCTCTCATAGTGAGAAATGGACTTGCAATAGAAATGGTGGAGGTATTTTCTCCAAGACTATGACATTAAGATCACTTACACCTCATGAAAGAGAAATGTGGTTGAAGATTTCTAAATAAGGATGTCATATAATGTGGTGGTTCGAGAATCCAAAAATTCTTGGAAGGAAAGGGGGGATTTTCCAACATTTCACCTAGATGAAAAAGTGAATAGTGGAAGAGGATATCTGTTTAATATAATAGAACAATTTTTTTTTTATTTTGAAGGTGGAGGAGTCTCAGTGAGGTGACATAATGACTGAAGTGATGTATGATCTCGTTGTTCATGGTGATACTCTAGTGGGATGGTAAGAGGATAGTCAGAATCATATGTAATTTCGCGGGGAGCTATTTTTTACTAGTGGAAATGCATGAGGAAGTAATAATTGAGTTTTATAGATTACCACAAGTGGCACACACAGGTGTTTCTATGATGTATCAAGGATTAAAAGCATTGATTTGGTGCCCCATTGTGATGGGGGTTGTGGTGGTGTTTGTGGTAATGTGCCTAGGGTGCTATTAGGTGAATGTTGAGCATAGTGTTCCCAGTGGTCTTTTGCTGCCCTTTGATGTTCTCGAGTGGACATGGGAAGACATCTTGTTGTTTTTCTTCCATGTATTACACTGGAATCTGGGAGGATGTGATGTTCATTTATATTAGTGTATCATATGATGAAATTGGCTCACAACATAGCGATAAAGGAGTCGAGCGCAGTTGATTCCATATCACAGAGGTATATGTTTGAGGTGGTGTGGAAACATGGAGTTCCAAGATAAATTGTATCAGATTGGGATACATGTATTATTGTGTAAGTCTATAGGGTATTGTAGCATTACTTTGTCTCTCAATCACGCCTCATCACTTCTTTCCACCCTCATACAAATGGATAGACAGAGAGGACCTCCAAATGTTGGAGTACATGTTATAAGTAGGTGTTCCAGAATGTAGTGGGTCTTGGATGAAATTTTTTCCACTAGTAGAGTCTGATTACAATAATATATATCACACTTCCATTGATATGGATAACATCAATTCTCCATAAGGGAGGTCATGTCGTTCACACTTATGCATGATAGATGTTGGGGGGAAAGCTAATTTCGGTCAGAACATTATGTAGAGTACGATAGAGAAGGTGAAGAATGTATGTGACAGGATGAAAGTATAACAAGGACAACATATGTCATATAATGATCTTAAGTGGAGGAAATTAGAGTTCAATGTTGGGGACCATGTATTCTTGAAGGTTCTCCTTGACGTGGAAAGTGTAGGTTTGGAAATGTAAGAATGATTTCTACCTTGTTCATCAGACATTTCAAGTTGCAGGAATTACATGGGGTATTTTTATATTAGATGGTGTTGTTGTCGGGGTATGAATGGATCCACGAAATATTCTATGTATCTTTGCTCCATAGGTATGTACAACAGGCTCCAACATCATTGAATGGGGATATTTTGATATCGAGGATGAGGTGGCGTTCATGGAATGACTAGTAAGAATCATTGATCATGCAGAGAAGGTTATTTATGGATGGAAAATTCCATTTGTTTTTATGTTATGGAGGAATGATGGCTTTAGGGAGAGTACATGGGAGGTATATGCACATATGTGTCCCCAATACCCAATGTTCTCCTGAGTTTTTCTATTATGTTTTGATTTGTGACTTTCATATGATGTAATACATGAACTCATTTTCTATGAGATTACCTTTTTTTCATCATCTTTTAATGTTTTTGAAATATCCTGGCAGTGGGGTGGTGAGGAATTGATCCTTAATATATAAACATTAATGAATATGTTATTAAATCCATGTGGGTTATTAACTTCCACCAAGATTACATATTATCTTGACATGGAGGTACTGATTCCCAAATAAATATTTCCAGGTAGTGGGGCCTTAGTCTTTGTATTGTAGGTCAAGAGATATATGTCAAGGAGGTGTTCTTGGATGTCAGGGTCTTCACTCTAGGTTTCGAACAAATGAAGGTATATTATCCATGAGAGGTATCGTACATGGTGGTTTTTTGGACCCATCATTCATCTGGTTTGTTTTTAATTCTCGAGGATGACAATAGTTTGAGAGGTATCTAATGCAAAGACATAAATTCGCATTGTTCAATATTTTGTGAAAATCTAGTACTTGTGGTGTTATTGGGGTGATATTGGTTTGTTTCGGGAGTCTTACAAAATTATAGTTTCACCAAATGGGGTCACCAAAATGATGACCCTGAATTGGTGACACCAAAATTGTGGCATAGTAATGGTTTCCCCAAAATGGAGGCACACCGAAATGGTAGAACTGTGATAGTGTCACTGTGATGGAGGAACACAATAATTATATCTCACCCTTTTCCAAATATCTAGTTTCCTATGTTTTTTTTTGTTTTCCCCTCTTACTTTTTATTTTATGTAATCTAATATTAAAGCCTTTTTTGTGAATTTTTAAAAGTATTTCAAAGGATATTAGGTATATCATTAATATCCAAACACTCGAGGGACAATGAGATAGTAAAACTTTGTTATCCTAATGAAGATCCCACGTTCATTACTTTTGAAACTGTTATTCATTTAATATTGGATTTGGCCCTTCACTGGAGCGATATTCCATTCCCATTGTGTTTCTATTTCCATATGGTGCACATACAACATTACCATATAGATGATTCTTGTGTCTATACCAGATCCCCCTCCAAATCTATTTATTTTAGTTTTTTGGTGCTCTCATGATCCCATATTTTGGGGAAAAATTGTGTTTTGGTCACCTTTTGTTTCAAGTAGTGATTATTCAACCTCTTTTTATTTTTGTATCATTCCTGATGTGTGTAGTAATGTTTCTTCATGGATAATAGATGAATCCTTCTTCCTCAACAAGTAATAAATGATGGGAATGGAATATGATGATCAAAATATAATAGGGGTCAATGAAATAAATGGAGGGAATTAATGTTGTTTCATATGATGTTTTAATTTTTTTTTAAAATTAACCTTGTTTTTAATTGTATGTGTTGCAAGGCCTTATGAAAAAAAATTCCATTGGTGGTGATTTATTGTGCCCGTGTGCTATTATATTTATTTTTTATTTATGTTTCATAAATGGATGTAACTTGAAAAATTATTAATCCTGTACACATTGTTAAATTAAATGGATTTCCCCAGAAGATAACCCTTTTTTGATCACCCATGTTTATCAATGTTCATTTAATGAATAATTTTTACCATATATTAATACATAATATTTAATAGGTGTGGCTGTGTGTTGTGTTTAGCTTTGTTTTTGACACATTATATGGGTTGTGTGGTGCTACTGTATGAAAAACATTAATTGGTATAGTGGTGGACATAAGGGATGATCCAGTTAATGGGGATAAATATGTTTTTTGCAGCGGCTATGCTGTTTAGTGGTGTTTTTTATGGGAGTATTTTATGGGGTGGTATAGGAGGTGTGAATGAATGTTACTTGGAGATATTGATTTATTGTGCAGTGGATGCACTTGTTGTGCAGTGGGACTACATGTTGGATGTTCTCTGTTGTATTTATAAATGGTTATTGAAATATAATTCCTTACAATAGTCCCCACTTTTTTGTTTTAATTTCCATAGTTTATTGGCCTTTAGCCTTCTAAATTATTTTGTAGATTTTGTTCTTGGTTGTTTCCCTATGCATTGCTACAATAAATTAACGTGAAGTCTTAATTAATAAAAGGAATGCGGTTAAATAAAAAGGGGAGAGGATTGGGTTCTATTGTGGATATTTATATTGTTGTTCATATATAGGTAGTTGTAAATATTGTTTTATGGGGGATGGTCATTTTTTTGAAACCCATAGGTTAGGATGATTGTTTTATTAGACATATGTATAAATTGGAGTTCCTTGTGATTTCTATATACACTCCACCCTTATTGAAAACCATGTATTGAACACCCCAATTTCATGGGAGGGTTTATTTCAAAACATACTTATGTTCTGATAGATTTATAGTTAGTAACTTTATCCCCCACTCCCTCTTTCTGGTTCTTAATGATCAAGTGTATCGGGGCAGGCTGTAAGGGTGTGATGTTTACCATAGTTTATGATCCATTGGGATGTTTTGGTTGCAAATGATGGTCTTGTGTGTTTGTGGGGTATCTTTTTCTCCCATGTGAATTTAGGATGATTCCCATGTGTTTTTGGGTGAGAGGCATGGATTTTGAGGTACATGTGTTTTCAGGAGATGATTGTGGCGTGGTTGTGGCCCACGTGTCTACAAAAAGGTTTTGGGTGTGGTTTGAGGCCCACATGTGGGTGGAAAGTTTATGGAAATGGGAATACATTTTGGAAGAGTGGTAACATAATGATGTTAAGCATTTGAAATGAGTATCTAAACAGTGTGAAAGTGGTGCATGGTAACCAAATATTGATATGAATGTACTTCAAATTTACTTGACTTGTGTTATTAGGTGAGTGTGCTTTAATGAGGCAGTGCTGGTTAATACTCCTTAGTAGGTGCATTGAAGTTATTCTATTCTCTCACATGGGAATTTTTGTGTTCCCCCACATGTTCACATGTGACTTTATTTTTCTTTATTGGTATACATGTACACTAACCTTATGTTTGTGGAAAATTTTTCAAATATTTATTAGAACATAAATAACAGTGTTGGACATTTTTAGTTTGTGTGTGGGGATACTTGGTGTGATTATTCTTAGTCTCTTTCTTTTTCTACAGTCATTGGTGGTTTGGATGAACTTTTTTCCAGGTTTATGTTTAAATCATGCAAGGGATGTATTTTGGTTACAATTAAATAAATGTTTGGTATTGGTATGGATTTTTTCTACCTTATCATTTAATCTTGATATCATAAAAAAATATAATTCCACCCATTTTGTGTGAAGTTCAATACCCTTTGTGTTAGTCTCCACTCTAGGGCATATTGATGGCAGGACTCGGGGGACATTATCTCTCCTTCATATAGATGGTGGAAGGGTGTAGTACTTTGATATCTCATCCCACATCATGGAATAGTTAGGTCATGAAACTATAAAATTTCAAAAGAACCATAATGGTAAAATTGTTGGTTTTATTATGCATTTAACATTCATATGAAAAATTCTATTATTTTTTAAATAATAATATATTATTTAATAAAATATTATATATTAGAAATTATCAATATTGATAATTTTTCGGGTTATTCATTGCATATTATTAAAAACAAATATTTTTTTATTTACCATAAATGTCATTGTATTCTAAAAATTTTAGGGATTATTTAACATATCTCAAATTATATTACGTTTAATAATTCAAATATCATTCGGTTGATTTTCCTTTTAATTGAATAATTAATACTTCGGAAATATGTTAGATTTTATGGTATTTTTTTATTCAACAGCCATTAAAAATAAATCAATGTGGTTAATATGAATCAAAAATGATTAATAATATTATATATCATCCAAAATATAATCTATGAAAACTCAAATAAAAATTTTTATAGCTATAAAAGACAAGAGTGTGGCCGGTTTGACTTCTCGTGAAACAAATAATATAAAATTCATTATCTCATCCAAATGGACATAATACTATATTTAACATTTTCATTTATTCATATTGTATAATTCGACTCACTAATTAATATATTTTATTATTTTATGGTCATTTTAAAGTTCTTATAATATTTTTATAACATTAATTACTTGATTAACCATTTTCTGTGGGAAAACTAACAGAGGTTAAAAATCATATTGAAAAAAATATGTGAGGAATAATTAATAAATTTTGATATCCTAAATCTATATATGGAAACTACTTATAAATATTAAAAAAATAATGTTATGAATTTATTTTAAAATAAAAATAAAAAAATGCAACGAAAATCATTTATTTTATAAATATTCTTCAATTATAAAAATGTTTACCTTAAAATTATATCATGAAATTAATTAAAATAATCATTGATAAATTATTTATAAAATTATTTAACTATTTAAATTTTATACCATTTTTAAATAAATGGAATCATTACATACAATTGATAAAAAAATATTGTTTTCAATCCCAATAGATATTTTACATTGTTCCCACGAGGAAAAATCATTTCAAAAAAATTAAAAAAATACCCTGAGATATTTTTGAAAATTTTATTTTATAGATGATATTATTTTTGGAAAATAAAATATATGTACATTTACAAATTAAATTATATAATTTATTCTAAAAATCATTTTTGAAGGGAACATATTCCTAAGGGAAAAATTGCATCACTAAGAATAGAGTACATATTTAATAACAATAATTAATGAATTATTATTAATCTTTCCACCATATATATATATATCACATTTTAGATAATAATATCCACGGAAACAAATTTTTATGCTTTGTTGTAATAACCATAATTAATTAATTTTTGATCATTCACTGATGCTCAGTGTTGTGTGTTATATAGTTAATAAAATACAATGTTATTTTGAAATATTATTGTTTCATTCACCATAATATATTATATATATTAAATTTAAAACATAACATTGAATATAATCTTAGAGTGTTACATTTACAAAATTATATGTGATTATAATTATTTTTAACATAGTCATATAAGTTTCCACATGAATGTAATTTCAATTATGCTATTTTAACATGTATGTGTGTTGAAAAAATATGGTTATTCTATGTTATAAGTGATATATGTTCTTATTCCAATTTTTATTAATGTCATAAGGAATAGTAATTAAATTGTATTATTGTCTCAATATAACATTTATTGACTAATTCTTCTAAATTCTTTTGATTCATGCCTTTTATTTTTCTTAGATTAATCCAATGACTCATTATTTTTGTTCCATCCCTTGAGGGGTTTTATTTTGTTATGTAATCTAATTATACAAATATTTTCATCATACTCTCCGTTATGAACATTGATTTTTTTCACATATAATCACTCTTGGGGTGTATATAAGATCTCACATTTCATATATTTACATTCTCTAGGCTATGTAGATGTGTCTAAATTATGAGAATTCTATAATGGATGGAGTGTTGTTCATATATGGATAAATATTTACTTTATTTCTAATATTGGTTTTTTATTTTAACATTAATCCATGGAATAAAATATTTCATTTCAGGTATTTTTTATTTATCATTGATATTTAATTATTATATAAATGAAATAATTTAAAATATCATTATTATTATATTGTGTCTCTATTGTTAGTATTATATTATAGTTTTTTAATTTTTAGAATTAAAATTTTAATACTGTGTGGTGTATTACATGTAACGGCCCGGGTTTTTGGGGTCCATTACTTGGTAAATATGTGATGATTAGGTGTTCGAGGTAGTCTGGGAAGCTATCACAGCTTCTCAGTGAAGCTTAAGGCTCCTAACGGTAGCATGGTCTACCAGTATCTCGGCCTACCGGTAGCTCGGCCTACATGTATCTCGGCCTACCAGTAGCTCGGTCTAGCGATAGCAGGACTACCGGTAGCTCAGCCTACTGGGAGCTTGGTCTTCTGGTAGCATGGTCCACCGGTAGCTCGTCCTACCGGTAGCTCAGCCCACCGGTAGCCGCGACATACAGGTAGCTCGGCCTACCGGCAGCTTGGCTTACCGGTAGCCGTGGCTTACCGGTGGATCGGCCTACCGGTAGCCTCAGCCAATCGGTAGCTTGACCTACCAGTAGCCTTGGCTTTCCGGTGGCTCGGCCTACCAATAGCGTTGGCCAACCTGTAGCTTGGCCTACTGGTAGTCTCGTCTTATCGGTGGCTCGACCGAGCCTACTGGTGACCACGAGTATTCCCAGTGGCGCCTCTTTTTGCACAAATTGTCTTTTAATCCACATTTTGACCCCCTTTAAAGCGATTAATGGGTTTTAATTAAATGTCGGTGAGGTGTGAGTCCGTTTTAAACCGCCCCGAAAGGCGGGGACCCTTTAATGACGTGTGGGGTGTCCCAGCCGTGTGGTCAACTCACGATCCCGCTCCTTACGCGGTTTTGAGTTTTTCTCTCTCCGTATCTTAACTGTCTCGGGTGTGCTATATCTCAGCCCTTATCAGCCTTTATAACCAAAAGGCATCTCCCTATGTTTCTTTTTCTTGATCACCTTATAGTCGAGTACCCTTCCTACCAACGAGTTGTACCTTGAACGTGTTCTGTGGAACTCCTGCTACTCAGGCGAGGACATAACTTCGATCCTTGATCGTCAGGTAGGGGTTTCACCTTCGTCTCTCCTTTCTGTGTATCTTGATGGGTGGGTACGCTATTGCTTCTGTATAAATGGATTAACCAAAATTTAATGAAGATAATAAATGGATTCTAAAGAATGAAGGGGAGGGGTGTGATTGATGATGCTTCTCTGTGTTTATCCTCTTTTATGATTAATGATTTTTGAATTGTGTGGGGTTACGCGTACTAAAAATCATGGTCGTTGGTGGTATTTCTCTGTGCACTAATAAAATGTTACCCCCTGTGATGTTCAAATTTATTGTATTATAGTTGTGAACCTTTCTGTGAAAAGGAAATTGGTTAATTACGTATATTCGGATAAATAAATTGGAAGCAACAATATCAAACTCCTTTTCCATGATAACCCTGATTTAAGCCCGGTGGAATTGAAATCATGGAGTGTGATAAATATTTTAAATCCAAAAATACCTGTTGAGCTAGCCTTGTGTTGGTAGTATTGGTTTGGTTGTTTCCACCACAATCTGAGTATTGGTGACCATATGGTTTTCTTGGATATGGGCTTAGATTGCTGGGGTGATGTGGGTGAGGAAGGGATCCTCTGTTTGTATCAACAATTGGGTTGGAATCCTCTTCTTTTGTGAAGCCTTTTTATTCATTGTTTTGGGAACATGGGACTGCATCTAACTTTGACCTGGTTTGGTTCCAATACATGGAGGGGTCTCGTTTGATGTGTTTTTACAAGAGAACCCAGTGTGAATGTTTAAATTGCTGTTGGGTGTACTATTTCCTTGGCTTTTTCTTATGCATACTAGTTTCCCAAGTAGGGGAAAAAACTTATTTAAACATTATTACTGAACATGAAAGCAAGGATGGGACAAATGGGGATTTGGTTTGGTGTGAGATGTAACATAGGCATGGGTGTTGTTCTCTTCTCTTATGGATGAATAGTAAGGATAGTGTTCTTTTAGGATGGCTGAAGAAAAACCTAGATTGGGTGAGTGCTTGTTACCTATTCATATACTTGTAGTTTTTGTGTTTCTTATGCACTCCCCACCCAATTTGAGAACATAGTGACGAACACCCCCACTTCATGGGGGAGGGTGTTTTTTTCCAACACTCCTATGAGTGGATATTTATTATCTCCTTTTCTGGATATACAAAGACTTTAAAAGTAGGATGTGATGGCATTAAGTCCATTTATATCCCAAAAATCTTCGGGCAGGGTGGTTTTTGTGGTTGGCCCAGGTGTTTTCATGCAGGTTGTTTCCGAAGTGTCTTCAGGATGATGCCCAAGTGTCTTCAGGCGTGGAAGTAGTTGTTCAAACTCAGGTTCTTGCGGGTGTGGTTACGGTTGGTGGTTATGACCCTGGTGTGTGCGGGCGCAGTATGGTAGTGGGACTGCGGTGACAATGGCGGGATTGGTCCGATGCGTAGGATGACTTCAATAACCAGTGGCAAAGTGTCACGGGGTACACAAACATCGATGTGCTATTACTATACATTACATGAGTTGCATTATTTGGGGAGTTTACCTTGGTGAGTCTTGGGGTTACTTTCCTTGCTAGGTTCTTGGTTATCTCTTTTCTTACAGGGCATTAGTATGCCTCCCCACTTGTGCACGAGAGTATTTGGATTTTCCCTACTGAGTATACTTGTATGCTCACCCTACGTATATAAAAATTCTTTCAGGTTTCCAGGAGGACCTCAGGGATCGTGCGGGACCGTACTATCTTGGACCATTAGGGCAGCTACTATTGTTGTTTCCCTTTTTCTTGGAATCATTTTACCTTTGGAGTTTTGTGACTGGTATCTTTTACCTTTGAACATGCATATGGGAATGGTTTATTTTCAGCTGTATTTGCACTTTTAGTTTTGGTGTTGTGGGATTTACTATCTTATCTCCCGATCCTATTAAAAGAAAATGGGTGATGTATTCCATTTAGTGTGTGATTTTATACCCTTAGTGTTGGTTGCCACTCCGGGACCTATTGAAGGAGGTTTTTAGGGGTCATTATCTCTCCTTCAACTTAAGGAAGGAATGGTCTAGCAATCTGCTGACCCTTCCCTCCTTTTGGTGAAGGCGGGTCATGACAGAATGGTATCAGAGGCTAGGTTGAGAGATAGGATAGAGTCTAGAGTTAGGCACGGTAAAGATTTCCTGGACTGGTTGGGAAATAGTGTTGGCTAACCTTGGTGTGTGAATTAGGCCATGGAAGACCAGCTAGGACACGAGATTTTAGGGCCCCCCGTGATTTGATACAAGGACTGTGGACCTACCGAACTACCAAGTGAGGCCACGGTGATTGCAGGGTAGAGACCCTTGGAATGGTACATGCATCATAAATGACTTGTGTTCTCGTGTTTCTGGGGTGTTTTGGTAATTTGAAATAAATAATAAGTTTAATGAGTTTTAAGAGTAATATTCTGCACTACGTGGGATTAGGCATTCTTTGTATACCTTACAACTATGGAACCCGGGAGATGACCATGAGTTGTACGAGAGATCGAGGCCCAAGAGGTTGACTTGGATGATCAGCAGAGGGATGATCGAGAGGAGGAGGACGACCAGTGGTAGAAGACGCTTCGAGACTTCCAGCGATAGACCCTCGAGATGTACGAGGGCAGCACCTATGACATGAAGATGGAGGGCTGGCTAGAGGATCTGGTGATATCATTCGGCTTGATCTGTGATCCAACTGAGTACTGGGTTCTTCTGGCCGTCAGCTAGATGTGGGGAGCAGTGCGTCAGTGGTGGACGCTCTACCTGGGGGAGAGGAGAGAGGCTGAGGTGGCATGAACTGATTTTGAGAAATAGTTCCGGGCGTAATTTCTCTCTTCTACAATGAAGGCAGAGAAGAGGCAGGAGCTACTCTCCCTCCAGTAGGGGAGTTTGTCGGTAATGGAGATGGGGATAAAGTTCAAAGTCCTCCTTCGCTTTTCTCCAGACCACTTTCCAGATTAGGAGTCTCAGGAGAGACTTTTAGAGGGGGCGCTCCGACCCTCCATTCAGTACGCCTTTACTCCCTTCAACATGCCGACATATTTGGAGGTCCAGAAGAAGGAAGAGGTGGTGGAGAGGATTAACATTCTGGTCGGTGTGTCATGAGTGGGGTCTCAGCTAGGCCAGTCAAATGAAAATGTCGTCAGCACCAGACCTCCCACATCGGGACCCTCTAGATTCCGACCAGCAGGGAGCAGGCCACTACAGTTCCAGTTTCTGTCCTCACCCTTTCCCTTCGGGCCTAGGATTGAGGTGCTTCGTCTGTGGGATCCATGGACACCTCTGGAATCAGTACCTAGACCGAGTTTAGTAGGGTAGTGGCAGATTGGCCCAACACCCGCCTCGGCAGTAGCTTCCAGCTATGCTCTTCCAGCTGCAGTAGCAGGGGCAGCGAGCTCCCGCTCATCTGAGGGAAGACGTTGAAGGGGGAGGCTAACCTCAGGGTGCTCCTCAGGAGACATGGCCAGGGCATGGTCGGGGAGGCCGCCTACTGCTTAGGGGTAGAGGATCTCGGCATGGACAGTTGGATGATGCAGAGGTAGCAGTTCCAGTGGGACCGAAGGTTGTTCGAGGTACGAACAGTTTGTTCAGTACCCTTTCTTTCTCCTTGTTTGATACCGGGGCTTCTTACTCCTTTGTTGCACACGGTCTAGCCCATCCTCGGGGTCTAGATGTCGAGAGACTTCCAGTGCTGCTGGTGTTGAGCACACCAGTTGGAGGTCAGAATGACATGTTATATGTTTGTAGAATATGCATATTGATGATAGGGCCACATCAGTCGGTCAGGGATCTTCTACTACAACAGATACAACCATATGATGTCATCCTAGGCATCGACTGGATTTTCTCTGTGTGTGACATCATCAAATGATTCCATGTAAGGGTTGTGTTCTCATACATGGGTGGCCGACGTGTTACTTTCAACGGTGAGTGGAGTGGCCAGAAGGCAAGTAGGTGAGACGAACCCCTCCTCTCCTTGTTAGCCGAGATATCAGTAGAGTCATTGGATGCTGTGATGGTGGAAGTACCAGGGAATGTCAGTGAGTTTGTGGACGTCTTCACTAAGGAGGTTACGACTCTACCCCATCAACATGATATTGAGTTTGGGATAGACATGCATCATGGTGCTCGTCTGATTTCGATTTCTCCCTACCGGATGGCACCTTTGGTGTTACGGGAGCTACAGATTCAGATTGATGATCTGATGAAGAGGGGTTATGTTCGACCAAGTGCGTCACCGTTGGGTACTCAAGTCTTGTTCATAAAGAAGGAATAATGTGGTCTCAGGTTGTGCATAGACTACAGGAGGCTGAATCAGGTAACGATCGAGAATCGCTATCCTCTTCCGAGGGTAGACAATCTTTTCGACCAGCTGAAAGGGGAAGGATGGTTCTCAAAGTTCGACCTACAGTCTGGGTATCTCCAGTTGAGGGTGAAGGTGGGAGACATCCCGAAGATGGCCTTCAAGTTCATATATGGGCATTTAGAGTTTGTAGTCATGCCTTTTGTGTTACGAACGCCCCGGCTGTGTTCATGGGGCTTATGAACTCCGTCTTCTGGGAGTACCTGGATCGTTTCGTAGTCATGTTCATTGACGACATCCTGATCTATTCGAGATCACAGGAGGACCACGCGGGAGCATCTGAGGATGGTTTTGGAGGTCCTCCGACATCACCAGCTCTATGGGAAGTTTTCAAAATGAATGTTCTAGACGAGATAAGTACACTTCCTTGGGCACGTAGTGTCCGAACAGGGGGTAGCGTTGATCCCATCAAAGGTTAAGGATTTTGTTTCTTGGGAAGCTCCCAAGAACGTGGAAGATGTTCATAGGTTCCTCTGGCTGGCAGGTTACTACCGGAGGATCGTACCCATCATCTCTTGAGTTGTGGCGCCTTTGATGACCTTGACCATGAAAGCCCAGGTTTTCGTGTGGAGCGGGCAGTGCGAGGCAACCTTCAGCAATCTAAAGGAGAATTTGGTTAGTGCCCTAGTGCTGAGACTACTAGAAGAAGGGGCAGCGTATGAGGTGTTTTGAAATGCTTCCGGGAAAGGGCTCCGATGTGTGTTGATGCAATGACAAGGGGAGATCTATTATGGGTCTAGGAAGCTATGCCCTCATGAGAGTAATTATTCCACCAAAGATATGATGCTTGTAGTGATCGTTTTCACACTGAAGTTATGGCGGCATTACCTCATCAAAGAACTCTTTGCGGGCTTCGCGGATCATAAAATCTTGAGGTGTGTCTTCTCCCAGTGGGACCTAAACCTACATCAGTGAAGGTGGATGGAGTTTCTCCAGGATTATGACATTGAGATTTCCTATACTTCAGGAAAAGGGAATTTAGACTCCGCTGCTTTGAGAAGGAGGTCGCAGAAGGATGTGGTCCGAGAGTCGGCAGACATTTGTACGGCAATGGAGGAGTTGGCTGCCTTACACCTGGATGTGAGGATGGATATTGGTAGAGGTTTTCTGTATCATATGACAGTGCAATATTATCTGGTGTAGAAGGTGGAGGAGTATCGGTTGGGAGACCCAGAGTGCGAAGTGATGCGCGACCGAGTTGACGAGGGAAATGCTCCGGAAGGGTGGATATAAGATGGTCAAAATTAGTTGCTCTTCCAAGGGAAGATGTTTGTTCCAGAGGCGATGTGTTTCAAGGATCTTAGTGAGTTCCACTACACATATCTAGTGGTACACCCAGGAGTTTCCAAGATATACCAGGGTCTGAGGAGATAGCTTTGGTGGCTAGGAGTAAAGTGAGCAGTGGCAGAGTTTGTGGCCAAGTTCATAGTGTGTCAATAGGTAAAGGATGAACACCGTGTTCCAGGCAGGTTGTTGCAACCTTTAGATGTCCCCAAGTGGATGTGGGATGACATCTCGATTGATTTCGTCTCGGGGCTACCCAAGGTGCAAGGGGTATGCGATGCCATCTGTGTAGTGGTGGACTGCTTGACGAAGTCGGCTCACTTTCTGGTGATTAAGGAGTCTAGTGCAGTGGACACTCTACCACAGAAGTATGTGGACGAGGTAGTGCAGTTGCATGGCGTTCCGAGTTCCATAGTCTCGGATAGGGATGCACGTTTTATATCATGAGTCTGGAGGGGATTGAAGCATTCTTTTGGAACTCATCTATGTCTTAGCACTGCTTTCCACCCCCAGACATATGGCTAGATAGAGCGCACCATCAAGACCTTGGAGGACATGATGCGGGCATGTATTCTGGACTTTGGGGGATCATGGGTGTGACACTTTCCTCTAGTAGAGTTCACCTACAATAATATCCATCACTCTACCATTGGCATGGATCTATTAAAAGCCCAATATGGAAGGATGTTTCGCTCACCCATGGGCTGTACTGAGGTTGGGGAAGCAGGTGTTCATGGCCCGGAGGTGGTGCAGAGCACGAAAGATATGGTTCATCTTATAAGAGAAAGGATGAATGCAGATCAGGACTAGAAGAAGACATATGCAGATAATAGGAAGAGACCCTTGGAGTTCGGGATCGGGGACCACGTGTTCTTGAAGGACTCCCCTCGGCATGGATAGAGGATGTTCGGAAGGGGACGCAAGCTTTCTCTTAGGTTTATCGGACCCGTCATAGTGTTGCGGAGGGTGAGTGAAGTGTCTTATCAGCTAGCACTACCATCGCCGCTACTAAGGATACACGATGTATTCCATGTGTCCCAGATTCGTCGATATCTACATGATGACTCCCACTTCATTGATTGGAGAGAGTTAGATGTCGAAGACGATGTGACCTTCATATAATGACCAATCATGATCGAGGATCGTAAGGATAATGTTATTCATGGACGAACCACCCCCTTGCTTCGTGTGTTGTAGAGGCATGGTGGACTGGAAGAGAGAACATGGGAGTGGGAGGCCCAGTTACGGATCTTGTACCAAGAGCTATTTTGACTTCCTTGTTGTTTTGTTCTGACCTTGTTGAGATGTTTTTCCTTGTGCTTTAATATATATGAAATTCTTGTTTTGGTTAGCTATTAGATGATTGTTTCCCTATTATCTCTGTGTGTGTAAGAATGTGTGATGATGGGAAAACCTGAATGCAAATTAGGACGCATTAATGTGGATGTGATTAAACCTGTGCGGGTGAGTCAGTACCACCCAAAGAGGATAATATCCTGACATGTTGGAAGGGACTCCATAACTCAAGTGATGGACATTGTGATCCTTGTGCTTGTTGTGATTGTTATGGTTGGTAACACTTGGGGGAGTATTCCTGGACATAGGGGAGGGTTCAATTCCAGCTTTTGAACAACTTAGGGGTATTCCCTTGAGAATTATCTTTAGAGGGTGGTTTTTTGGACCCCACTTCTCTCCTTCTAGGTTGTTCTTATATTTTCGGGGATAAGAATAGATTGAGAAGTATCTGATGTAATGGCTCGGGTTTTTGGGGTCCATTACTTGGTAAAAATGTGATGTTTAGGTGTTCGGGGTAGTCTGGGAAGCTATCATAGCTTCTCGGTTAAGCTTAGGGCTCCTAACGGTATCTCGGTCTACCGGTAGCAGGCCTACCCGTAGCTCGGCCTACCGGTAGCTCGACCTACCGTTATCTCTGCCTACCTGTAGCTCGTTCTACCGGTACCTCGGCTACCGGTAGCAGGCCTACTGGTAGCTCGGCCTACCGGTATCTCGGTCTACCGGTTGCTCAGTCTACTGGTAGCTCGTCATACCGGTAGCTCGGCCTACCAGTAGCTGCGGCCTAACGGTAGTTCGGCCTACCGATAGCTCGGGTTACCGGTAGCTCGGCCTACCATTAGCCGCGGCTTACAGGTGGCTCGTCCTACCGGTAGCTTTGGCCAACCTATATCTTGGCCTACCGGTAGCCTCAGCTTACGAGTGGCTCGTCGTAGAGGTAGCTTTGGCCAATCGGTAGCTTGGGCTACCGGTAGCCTTGGCTTACCAGTGGCTCGGCCTAGCCTACTGGTGACCATAGGTTTTCCAAGTGGTGCCTCGTTTTTCACAAATTGGGTTTTAAGATGCGTTTTGACCCCCATTTAAAGTGATTAATGGGTGTTAATTAAATGTTGGTGAGATGTGAGTTCATTTTAAACTACCCCGAAAGGCGGGGACACTTTAATGACATGTTGGGTGTCCCAGCCGCACTCTAAACCCATGATCCCGCTCTTTATGCGGTTTCAAGTTTTTCTCTCTCTGTATCTTAACTGTCCCTGGCATGTTATATCTCAGCCCTTATAAGACTTTATAACCTAATGGCTTCTCCCTACATTTATTTTTCTCGATCACCCTTCTGTCGAGTACCCTTCCTTCTGATGATTTGTACCTTGATCGTGTTCCGTGGAGCTCCTACTACTCAGGAGGACACTTAACGTCAATCCTTGATTGTCAGGTAGGGGTTTGACCTTCGTCTCTCCAGCCTGTGTATCTTGATGGGTGGGTACGCTACTGATTCTATAGAATTGGATGAACCAAACATTAATGAAGATAATAAACACATTATAAAGAATGAAGGGGAGGCATGTGATCGATAATGCTACTCTGTTTTTCTCCTCTTTCAAGATTAATGATTTTCGAATTGTTCTGGCTTACGCCTACTGAATATCATGTCCATTGGTGGTATTTCTTTGTGCACTAATAAACCCTTACCCCTTGTGATGTTTAAATGGATTTTATTTTAGTTGTGAACCTTGCTGTGAAAAGGAAATTGGTTAATGACGTATATTCAACTAAATAAATTGGAAGCATGAGGATCTAAATACTTTTCTATGATAACCCAGGTTTAATCCCTGTGGAATTGAAATCATGGAGTGTGTTAAATCTTTTAATTCAGAAAATACCTGTTGAGTCTGCCTTGTGTTGGTAGTATTGATTTGGTTGTTTCCTCCACATGCTGAGTACGTGTGACCTTATTGTTTTCTTGTATAGGGGTGTAAAGACCCAGAAATTTCAATATTTTTTTTTCTTATTTTCATTGGAATTTTTGCGAGTGCGCGGTTTCTGACGTCACCTGATTCCAAGGCCCGGTGTGCCCGGAATCATTTATGATGTTTAGCTTGGGTACGTTCAGTGAACGAACGAGCGGGTCTTTCTACGTTTTGAACAGGTGATCGGAATCGAAATCTGAGGGCACCGATGAACTCGCAGCACCGGTTTTCCCTTAAGAGTACTTTCACCTTGACGGAAGATGATCGGGTTTGAGAGTTGTTTTTTTGGTTTCACGTGGATTTATAAAATAAAATAAGTGAAAACTTATTTTATCTTTGTTGAACCCATGCCATGTGGATAGTGGTGGTTAAAAGCTCCACATGGGAGTCGTTGGTGGGACAACCACACCATAACCTCCCATGGGAGGTTTATTATGGTGGGGACCACCCGAGAAGCATAACCTCCCATGAGAGGTTATTACATGGGGTCCACACGGTGCTTAACCCCCCATTTAATGGGAGGGGATGAAATCTCTCAACACTCCCCCATTAATGAGGGAGAGCCTCCTTGACTCTAACTCCCCTCTTAATGAAGGAGAATAAAACCTCCTCAAATCCCCCCCCCATTTAATGGAAGGAAAATCCTTGACCCTATCCTTTTTAATTAGGTGGGGACCACCCGGGCCTCTAAAACCCCCTCTAAACTCCCCAAATTAATTATGTCATCCACTCAGGCAATTAATTTGGTGGAGCATCTCTGCTTTTGAATTTTGTATTTTTCCAACCATCGTGAAGTTAATTATGTGGGGCCCACATAATTAATTTCCCCCACAATGAAGGATAGATTATATTCTATTATTTTGGCACGTTCTTGCGCCTTTTGGTGGAGAGCTTTAGAAACTTCTCTCTCCAACGAAGAACGCGAAGAACGCCGGCGGCGCTTCTTCCCCGACCTTCTTCGGACTTCTTCCTCGGAGACCCCCTTTCTGACGTGGTGCTTCTCCGATGACCCTCCTTCCTCCATCCTCTTCGTCAACCCACCGACGCACGAACTCGGAAGTGGAAGTGTGCGGTGAGCGACATCATCATCCTCCCCCACAACGAACACGCGCCCTGATGAATCAAAATTAGGGGTTGATTAATTTTTTTTTATAATTAATTCTTTCCATTCTTCATTTAATATTTGGGCCTCCTGTTATCATTTAACGGGAGGAGGTCGAACCGCCCGAACATGGACGATCCTCCTCCCCCCTTTGATGTTGTGTTCTTTGTGGCATGAAAAAAGGGGGCGCGATGCAACAACACCACACGAAGACAAGAAAGAACGCGATGAAGAAGCGCGGCGCCACCGCGCTGCACCGTGGAGACCGAACGAAACCGCGGCCGGAGTCGGGGCCACGAAGGCATTTTGAAGACTCCACTAGTTGATCGTTTTTTACGGATTGACGAGTGATGAAAAATGGGGCTACAAAGTCAATTTGAACACTTCTCAGTGATGATCCGGTCCTGGGAGGACCGCTGGCGAATACAATAGGAAAAACAGACCACCTGAGCGCGTCCGGTGCTCCGCGGAAGGGCCTGCTGGTGAGCCAAACCGCCAGGAGGGTCTGTCGCGGCTAAGTCCGCGGCTGCAGGCGGCGGTCCCGCGACAGCGTTTGTCAGATGACCCATTCAGGCATGTGTGTGAGTGAGGAAAAAGCACACTGGAAAGTACAAGTGTTTTCCTGTGGGGACTGTCATCAATCAGATGACCCGTTCAGACATGTGGGTGGACCCTGGGGTGGGACCCACGTATCTGCGGGGAAACTGGTTATACCAGGCGGGCCAGGACCTGAAATCCATGTTAAGGCGGGGTGGTTGTGCTGTCCCTAGGGCCCGGTTGTCAAATTTGGTATCAGAGGAGGAACCCAGGCTTAAGTGCGGTGCACTGCCTAGGTTGATTTGTAGGGCCCACAACAAGGGAATTGAGCTCTAAAGGGGGGGGGGGCAATTGTAATGCCCCCGAATGATAAAGGGTTAAATGACTAAATGATATGACTCATGTCAACAAGATGAACCTTCCTTTTCGGGAGCCTACCTGATTAGAACTGCACAGTTAAGCGTGCTTGGCCTGGAGTAGTGATCAGGATGGGTGACCTTCTGGGATGTTTCCCAAGATGTTTGTGATTGAGGACAAAGCACACTAGAAAGGACAAGTGTTGGCCTGTGGGGACTGTCATTACTGAGATGACCTGTTCAGGCATGTGCGTGGACCCTAGGGTGGGCCCCACATATCTGCGGGGCAACTGGTGGTACCAGGTGAGCCAGGACCTGACGACCATGTTAAGGCGGGGTGGTTGTGATGTCAGCGGGGCCCGGTTGTCAAATAGGTATTAGAGGAGTCAGTTCTACCACAGAACATATAACTCTGATATTTTTCTTTCTGTGAAGCACTAGTGTTAAGGGTATCGAGTGTGGTTTTTAGTTCAAGGAGTCCAGTGTTGGTGTGGGAGGCCTACGTATCCATACACCAGGACCTTGACAACTGATTTTTGACTTCGTGCATGAAAACACTGATTGTGTGTGTGTTTCCAATGGGTTTTTCCTTAATACAACTCAAACCAGGTCAGATCACAAGGTATAAATCATATGATCGTGTCACATATGTTTCTTTCAAGATTCCTTTCCACGGACGATCATCTAGAGCCCTGAGAGATGTACGTACTGACAGCCTGCCGAGCGAAGAGGCTTCGGTATAGGGCCCTCTTATAGTTGAGGCACCAGTGGAGGCACCAACGGTACTACCATACGTTGGTCCACCGATGCCACAAGCCCCAGCTGTAGGCGATGCATGCTGCTTGAGTGCGCTGCACGAGTTCCAGCACCAGAGGCCACCTAGGTTTCGGGGAGAGACAGACCCACAGGTGGCTGAGGATTGGCTGGAGGCTATGGTAGGATTTTTCAGGATAGTGGGTACACCAGCGGACTTCATGGTGATCTTTTCAGCCAGCCTCTTTCAGGCAGCAGCTGAGAGATGGTGGAGCCACTTGTTCCTATTTTATGACGGGATGACCTTCACATGGGAAGACTTTGAGACCTTCTTCAGGGTGATGTTTATAGCAGTGGCTCTACACCATGAGCGTGTTCAGGAGATGCTACCTTTGCCGCGTGTTTTCCCATCAGTAGCCGAGTCATCTATAGGCAGTAGACAGATGATGCAGAGGTCCAGGAGGACCAGACCAGCATATGGGCGATCTCAGGATTTTAAGATCGGTGGTGCGGGGCACCCGGGGTGGGGTCAGAGCCAGGAATGCCAGAAAAGGACAATGTTACTCCTGCTGCAGAAAGGCTCACATGGCACGTGACGGTCCGACTCCCCGCACTGTTGATCCGCAGATGTTGGAGGATCCACCGAGATAGAAGCAGCGTCGTGTTCTTGAGAAATAGCTGAGCAGTGGACAAAGTAGCAGAGCTCCAGAAGCAGGTGGACATGAGAGGAACTAGTGGATACCTTTTTGTTATTGGTACTTCTCGTTCCATGTTGATTTTATTGTTTTTGTTTCTTTGTACTTCGAGTTGTAGTAATAAAAAGATACTTATCTTTGTGATGTTTTCATTCCTGTCCTTTTGTTCAGTTGATACTGAGAGGTCCCAGTTAAAACTATTGAATTGACCCCCACATTCAAGATTTCTACTAGAGGAGACCCAGTTACCTCACACTGATGCCGAAAGTGTGACTCGACCTTTGGAGACGAGTGTGACAGTTGGATATCTTAGAAGTAACGTCGAGGCCTTACGACGTCATCCATGGCATGAATGCATCAATCATGTAAGGACTGACTGTATTAGGAAATGGTCATGGTTCATCCAGGGGATGAGACCGAGTTTCTCTTTTCAGAAAAGAAGAAATCAAAGCAGCTCTTACAGATCATAGACAAAGAAGGTGCAGATCATCCAGGAGCGGATAAAGGCTTCCCAATGCAGTAAGATACAAGAAACTGGCGCCAGTCTTAGAGACTCGGGTGTGTTAAATTTTTCACGAAGAAGAATGTTTAAGGAGGGATGAGTCTGCGAAGTGGAAAAAGTGGAGGAAGAGTTAGTAGAGCAACAGGAGGTGGTGTACATCTTAACATGATAAAACCACCCACCTTAGTTGTCCCCACCAGGCTCAGGGAGCTGGAGAGAAGGGGAAGAGTGTAGCTACTTGCGGTCAAGGACTGTGACCCAAAGGCTCTAAAAATGATTCAAGGGACAGTCTGTGCCCACTACTAGATGTCGTAGTAATAGAAATTGATTTGAATCATTCCTTCCTTCCACGAATCTTGTCCCAGACCTAGTGTTTCCGATAAACTGTAGAGTTGACCCTCACGTCTGGAGATACCATGGGAGGAGACTTGATAATCACACATACGCCGATAGTGTGGTATGACCCACGAGGCGAGAGTTTCGGTTAGAATCTCTTGGTGGCAGTGTCGAGGCCTTACGACGTTGATATCGGTATGGATTGGATTCACAGTTCATGCTCAGATTGATTGTATTAGGAAAAAGGGTTGTGGACTAACTACAACGTCGAGATGGGTTTTCCTTGGTCAGTGAAAAGGAAACCCCAGGCAGCACAGGATGTAGTCATGCATAGGAGGGTTTTTCTGATCAATCTTTGGTCGACCAAACTTACCCTCATGGAAGAAGGTGTTTTGAGTTTCAAATATAATCAATAAGTGGAGGCCTCTAGAATTCGAGGATTGCGATCGCGTCCTTAAATGGGTCTCACCTCTATGAGGTTTAAGGAGATGTGGCTGAGGAGACAAGTTAACTCCGAGGTTAAACAGAGCCTTATAGGTCCTCAATAGTGTAAGAGAGGTTGTTTATTGCTTGACCCATCCACCTCAGTTGCACAAGGTGCACGACGACATCCATGTATCTCAACTAAGGAGATACGTGCTTGACCCGATGCATGTCAGCGACCATGGGGAACTGGACTTTGGCGATGGGGTGACTTTTGCGGGGTTCCAGTAGTGTTTTAGGATCGACGAGAGAAGATCCTACATGGACGGTCGATTCCTCTTGTGCGCTTTCCTTGGCAGCACGGGAACCTCCATGAGAGCTCATGGGAGCGGAAGGCTCAGATGTGTTCTCAATACAACTTTTGTATCCCTAGTTTGTGTTAATGATTTACGGGGACGTAAAGACCTGAGGTGGGAGTAATGTAAATACCCAAAAATTTCAAGAATTTTTTTTTTCATATTTTCTTTGGAATTTTGCGAGTGCACGGTTTCGGACAACACCTGATTCTGAGGCCCTGTGTCCCCGAAATTATTTTCCCATGTTTAGCTCGGGTACGTTTAGTGAACTAACGAGCGGGTTTTTCTAACTTTTGAACCGGTTCACGGAATCAAAATCTGAGGGCACTGATGAACTTGCAACGCTGATTTTTGCTTAAGTGGACATTCACCTCGACGACAGATGATCAGATTTGAGAGTTGGTTTTTGGGTTTCACGTAGATTAATAAAAAAAATAAGTGACTACTAATTTTATCTTTGTTGAACCCAACCCATGTGGATATTGTTGTTAAAATCTACACATCGGTGTCAGTGGTGGGACCGCCACACCCTAACCTCCCATGAGTGGATGATTAGGGTGGGGACCACCTGAGCATCATAACCTCCCACGGGAGGTTATGACATGGGGTCCACACGGGGCTTAACCCCCCATTTAATGGGAGGGGAGGAAATATCTCAACACTCCCCCATTAATGGGGGAGAGCCTTTGGGACTCTAACTCCCATCTTAATGAAGGAGAATAAATCCTCCTCGAACCCCATTTTAATGGAAGGAAACTACTTTACCCTCTCATCGTTAATTAGGTGGGGACCACCTGGGCCCCTAAACCCCCCTCAAAACTCCCCAAATTAATTATGTCATCCACTCAGGCAATTAATTTGGTGGAGCCTCCCCACTTTTTGAATTTTGAATTGTGCCAACTATCGTGAACTTAATTTTGTGGGGCCCACTTAATTAATTTCCGCCACCATGAATAATAGATTATATTCAATTATTTTGGCACGTTCTTGCGCCTTTTGGTGAAGAGCTTGAGAGAACTTCTTTCTCCATTGAAGAACGCGGAGAATGCCGACGATGCTTCTACCCCGACCTTCTTCGTCCTTCTTCCTCGAAGACCCCTTTCTGACGTGGTGCTTCTCTGACGACCCTTCATCCTCCCACATCGTCGTCAACACACCGACGCACGAACTCGGAAGTTGAAGCGTGTGGTGAGCGACGTAATCATCTTCCCCCATGATGAACGCGCGCCCTGATGAATAAAAAGTAGCGGTTGATTACTTTTTGTTCGTAATTAATTCTTTGTGTTCTTCATATAATATTTGGGCCACTTGTTATCATTTAACGGGTGGAGGTTGGACCGCCCGAACACGGCCGATCCCCCTCCTCCCATTGATGTTGTGTTCTTTGCAGAATGAAAAAAGGTGGCGTGATGCAACGGAACCACACAGAAAGAAGAAAGAACGCGATGAAGAAGCACGTCGACGTCGCGCCGTGCCGTTGAAGTCGAACGAAACCGCGGCCGGAGTCGGGGCCACGGAGGCATTTCGATGACACCGTTGGTCGATTGTTGTGCACGGATTGACGAGCAATGAAAAACGGTGCAGCAATGTCAATTTGAACACTTCATAGTGAAGAGTCGGTCCCGGGAGGACCGCTGGCGAAGACCGCTAGCAATGCAGACAACCAGAGCGCGTCCGATGGTTCGCAGAAGGGCCTGCCGGCGCGCCGTGAGGAGGGTCCGCCGTGGCTTTAGCCGTGGCAGCAGGCGGCAATCTTGCGGCCGCGTGGGACCGAGGATGACGTGGCGGCCAACGCCGCATCACTGTCAGGGAGCGGCCCCCACGCGGGTGCCATGAATTCAGTCAAGGGGGCAGCGCCCCCTTGCGTGTCCGCTCGGGCAGGGCTGAGCCGACCCTGCTCAGTTAGGGCCGAGCCGCCCCGGGCCGGACCAGCCGCACCGGGCCGGGCCGCGCCGGCGATGCCGTGCCGCGCCGCCTGTGTCGGGCCGCGCCCACTGGGCCGGGCCGCGCCCAAATGGTCCGTACTTGAACCCGGTTCGGGTTGACCCAGTTCGGGCCGACCCAGTGGGGTTCGGTCGGGTCGGACCGGGCCCAAACCCCCCATTTTAAGACCTCTTCTTGTCGTTTGCCCGTATATTGGGATATGGACCTCCGATCGATGCACCGTTAGTTGCGTAGCGATGCTTGGATCGAGACAGTCGTTTCAGTATATTACACTCAAGGTTTTGAGGGAACTTTGAGTACAGCCGGGTTGGTTCGGATATGAAACCAACCGGGCCTTCGGAGCAGAAACAACTATATATTTAGATTCGGTCATCCGATTGACGTGCCGTAGACTTTGTTGGATTCCTATTGATGAGGCGGAACCTTTGGCATACTTTTACAGAGATTTTTATGCAATTGGATAGTCATCGGGTTGGATTGTAACTGAAATCCAATAGGGCCTCTGAAGCGGAAAAGCTGATAACATTAAAACCGGACGTCTGTTTGACGAACCGTCTGCGGCGTTGGTGATCACCTTGAGAAACGGTCCCTATGAGTATAACATATGAGAGTTCGGGGTATAGTTGAACTACGGCCGGGTTGGATTGCACATGAAACCAATGGGGCCCCTCGGACGAAAATAGTAATAACTCACAGAACATGCGTCTGATTGACGCGTCGTCTATTGCGTTGAGACCCCTATGACGAGGTGGTCCTTCTAGATACTTATTCATGGGTCTTTGTGATACATTGAGTATTGACTTGTAGCTCGTGGAGCGGACCCTCCCGAAGACGAGCGTATGGAGTATGGAGACCGTGTAGCTGGCTGAGACCAGAAGACTGCTTGTACGACTTGAGTCGAAGTGACTTGTATAGCCCAGTGGGGAGCACTACTTTGTTTAAGTGGTGGAACCACGGCGGGGAGAACTATTGTGATTGGGTGGCAGACCCGCGGTACTCCACAGAAGGAGTACCTCTGCTGGCTATTAGGGGGGTGCGCTACTGTGTTTGGATGGAAGTCCCCGGCGGGAAGCACTACTATGTTTGGGTGGCTGGAAAACGGTACTCGACAGGAGGAGCACCTATATAGTCATAGGTTAGTGATAAGTACCTCGATGTCGTGATAGGATCACTGTACTCGACAGATACGGGGCTCTTCAGCAGTTATGGTTTCGATAATGAAAATCCTGGTTTGAGCTGAGTCTACGACCTTTGTGTTTACCTCATGATTGAGATGGGTCACTTGATAACATAGGTTTATGTATGGTCATATAACTAGGTAGTGGTTATCCGTTTATTTAATAACCTTTGTGTTTCATCCTGATTGATATGGGTTACTTGATAACGTAGGTATAAGTATGGGATTATACCTAAGTAATGGTTATCAGTTGAGATACTTCTTTGTGTTTATCTTTGTTGGATTTAGTGAGACCTTGAGGGTGTCGGGGTCCCTACTGAGTATCGTATACTCACCCCTACACGGGCTATGCCCGCACCTCGTTGTGTTGTTTGCAGACGACCGACAACACTGACGTAGGCTGAGTGTTCGAGGACTGGATGGTACTCGGTGGTGGGATTCACGATGAGACAATACTCAGATGAGGTTGATGGGCGAGAGCGTTGAGGAGGCTATCTGTACCTACCCATCAGGTAGGATCCGTGGTGGATGATCCTGGAGCTGCACTATCTATACATACCCTTCAGGTAGGATCTGAGTAGGACGAACCATGAGCTGTTTCTTTTCTTCCAGCTGTTTTTCTTTTCTGTTGTACTTCTTTTCAGTTGTAGCTGCACCTTTCAGATTGGTTTGTATTTTGGACCACTTACTTTTCAGCACTTCATTTTTTACATAGTTTTTTTACTTCTGCTTGTACTCTGTGGTGTTTTTTTACTTTTATAAAGGTAATTCCTTCCCAGTTATCGAGATTTATGCCTTTGGTGCTAGTTGCTAGCCCCTGGCCTATGGAAGGCGGGCTTGGGGTAGTCATGGCACGGGCCCCGAGGACGGTCATGACAAGGGGATTAGATTGCTGGGGTGATGTGGGTGAGGATGGTATCCTCTGTTTGTATCACGAATTGGGGTGGAATCCTCTTCTGTTGTGAAGCCTTTTTATTCATAGTTCTCGGAACTTGGGATTGTATCTCACATTGATCTGCTTTGGTTCCAATACTTGGAGGGGTCTTTCATGATATGTTTTTACAAGAGAATCGGGTGGGAATGTTTAAATTGTTGTTTGGTGTACTCTTTCCTTCGCTTGTTCATATGCTTAGTAGTTTCCCTAGTAGGTGTAGAAACTTATTTAAACATTATTACTGAACATGAAAACAAGGATGGGACAAATGGAGATTTGGTTTAGTGTGAGTTGTAACTTGGGCATGGGTGTTGTTCTCTTCTCTTATGGATGAATAGTAAGGATAGTGTTCTTTAGTCTGGATGAAGAAAAACCGAGATTGGGTGAGTGCTTGTTACTTATACATGTACTTGTAGTTTTTTTGTTTCTTATTCACTCCCCACCCAAGTTGAGCACTTAGTGTCGAACACCGCCAATTCATGGGGGAGGGTGTTTTTTCCAGTACTCCTATGAGTGGCTGGTTATTAGTTCTTTTTCGGCTCCCTTTCTTGGATAGTCCAAGACTCTATGAGCAGGCTGTGATGGCCTAAATTCCATTATTAGCCCAAGAATCTTCAGGCATGGTGGCTGTGGTGGTTGGCCCAGGTGCTTGCAGGCAGGTTGTTTCCCATGTGTCTTTGGGGTGAGGCCGAGAAGTCTTCAGGTGTGGTAGTAGTTTTTCTGACCCAGGTTCTTGTGGGTGTGGTTACGCATGGTGGTTGTGGACCAGGTGTCTGCGGGCGGGGTTTGGAAGTGGGACTGATGTGAAGTTGTGGCCTAGGTTTGTGCGGGCGGGGAATGGCAGTGGGACTGCTATAAGAATGGCCGGATTGGTCCGATGTGTAGGATATCTTCAATAACCAGAGTGAAAGTGGAGCGGGGCACCTAAACATCGATGTGCTATTACTATACATTACTTTACTTGCGTTATTTGGGGAGTGTACCTTGGTGAGGCTTGGGTTGGTAGTTTCCTTACTAGGTGCTTGGTTATCTATTTTCTTACAGGTCATTAGTATGCCTCCCCACTTGTGCACGAGAGTCTTTGGTTTTTCCCTACTGATTATACTTGTATGCTCACCCTACATATATAAAACTGCTTTCAGGTTTCCAGGAGGACCTCCGGGATCGTGAGGTACCGTACTAGCTTGGACCTTTGAGGCACTTGTAGTTGTTTTTTCCCTTTTTCTTGGTATCTTTTTACCTTTGGAGTTTTGTGACTTGCATCTTCTACCATTGTACATGAACATGGGATTGGTTTATTTTCAGCCATATTTTCACTTTTAGTTTTGGGGTTGTGGGATTAACAATCTTATTTTCCGATCCTATTAAAAGAATAAGGGAAATTCCTTCTATTTAGTGAGTGATTTTATACCCTTGGTGTTGTTTTCTACTCCGAGACCTATTGAAGGCGGGTTTCAGGGGTCATTATCTCTCCTTCAACTTAAAGAATGAAGGGCCTGGCAATCTGTTGACCCTTCCCTCCTTTTTGTGAAGGCGGGTCGGGACATTACATGTGATCAATTATGTATACCCCTGGGTTATGTATAAGGAGCATGTATATATATAATATAATATCATGAAATTTTGTAAATTTTGATATAGTGTGCTCTCCCAAGCTGTAACATAACTATATAGAATAAACAATTGGATGAAAGATCTGGATCAAATATACATAGGGGTAACATCCTTATAATGTTTTTTAGTAATTTAACCAATAGTAATATAGTGAATGAAAATTATATATTACCTTATACCCTATTGTAATATGTATACACCATTTACTAAAATATAGCATGATGCACTCTCAAATGAGCCTATTTTAACACATTTATTTATAAGATTAATTTTAAAATGTGATAATTCTATTCTAAAAATTAAAATTTCATAGTGTAACTTTTGAAACTGATTTTATGTGAATATATATTTATTATAGGTGACCAAAAAACTGATTTCTGCATACGAAGGTGAAAATTAACATTGATTACACAAATTAACATTATATGAAAAAATTTAATATTTATTTCAAATTAATATATATTAAAATTTATGTCTTCAGTATTATTCATAGTAATTGAAATTTAATTATATATGATAATGATATGTTACCATAGTAAAATTAAAATGATAATTTAAATAAATAATTTTTTATAAATAAATTTGATTAATCTAAAAAAACATGATAATAATATAGTCATTATGAATGTAGAAAAAACTATTAACTCATTAAATTAACTGATAACAAGATATAAAAATTAAAATCATGTAAATCAGAAAAAGTAGATGTTTTACTAAATTTTCCCCATATATTATTATTTTATATTAATTACATTTTTACCCTATTAAGAAAATAAAAATATGGTTAATAGATATATATTTTATATTCCACAAATCCATATTTGGTATGATGGGTCATATTATATTTTTATAAATAAATAATTACCATATAAAATTTTTCAGAATGATTAATAAGAGTAGAATGTTTAAATGAGTTATACTATATTTTAAATTATTATAATGTAAAATAAAACATATAACCAATATTTTTTTCAAAATAAATACACAGATATATAGTCTACCATTTTTCAATCTAATTACTCTTTCATCACAATCACACCAAAAAACCACATGACTGCATTCCTACCCCATAAAATTGTATAAATTCAATGAAATCCAATTCTATGCAACAAGTCAGGGAGGAATATAATCCCACTACAATAAAACTAAAAATTATATTTCCATCTAGAAGTATAAAAAATTTCTTTCACCATTCATCCATTTTACCTATAATTATATTATTGTCAAAAAACAACATCTCATTCCCTCTTGTTCAATGGAATCTATAAATGGAATCCTAATGATCTTAATATTTGTAAAGTCTATTCATTTAAAAATTACTGATTTATAAACTCATTGAATTTTTTTATACCAATATTTTATGATTAAATCATTGATTATATTATACTTATATTGTTTTATTTTTTTTAAAGTAAAAATCATTTCTCTTTTGAATAAAAAAGAAAATGTCATTCATATGTTTTGTGGACTACAATCTCCACCTAGAAAAGTGTTTCATTTTCCTTCATTAAAATTCATGGTATTATCAATTTATTTTTTGAAAATTTTAATTTTATTATTATTATATTATCACATGTGTGAAATTTGACAACCAATTAATTATTTTATCATCATAAGACGATCCTTATTTTAATTGTTTTAAATAAATTGTATTAGAGTATAAATTTTTATTTAAATTGATTAATCATTTTCATATTTGTTATTTTTTCTAAAACATTATTAATATTTTAATATATCAAACTTATAAAAAATAAGGTCATTGTTATTTTAATATATTTTTATATATAAAAAAGTTCTCATAATCATTCATTAAAACATTGTATATTAATGTATGGATAATCATTATAACCTAATTGTAAAGTAATTTTCACTTATATAATTAATTTCATTGAATATATATTTAATGTAATAATATATATATATATATATCTCTGTGTGTGTGTGTGTGTTTATGTTTATGTAAATAATGATTTTTTTCTAGTGACATTATAACAATTTTGTATAAATTATTTAAAAATTCCAACTTCTATCATCTAGAGTCACTATAGAATTCTTGTAATTGATCTCATCTAAATGGATAATGATTAAATTGTTAAGGGAATATTAATATAAACTATATATATATATATACTTAATATTAGATTTATTTTCCCATAAATGATAACATTTTTAATTATAAATAATACGAAAAATATTATAATGTAAAAATTAGAAACTATCAAAATGATTAACAATAAATGTGAAAAACATATTGAATTAATAGAGAGAATAAACAATTATGAAGATTATAAATAAATATAGTTATGTGTATGGTTTTATTTTAATTGATCGAGATAAATATTTATATAATATAATTGTTTTATGTATGATCATGGATTTTAGGTTAAGAAGTAAGGGTTTTCATTCTCAGTTTCCTCTTCATGAGACATGTTTTGTATTTTGCATATATTTTAATTATATGTGGAATATTTGTCCTATGTGATAGGTTATAAATTGAAATTACTTCCATTTTTTGTAAATGATAAATTATTTTAACGAAAATCTGTTAAATTTTTTCTATCAAATTTCAACCTTCTCCATACGTGGGGTTACATCTATAATTTACATTTTTTGGAAACATCTTATATCCCCCATGTATTTTCTATTTTGTGGTAAATAAATTACAATAAAATTTATTTTAAAATAATTTTCATGAAATTTTAGTGACTTACATGTCTATATTTTTATCCTTTTATTATATTAATTTTTATTATTGATGTATAAATCTATTGTAAAATTCAATCATTTCCATATTTTTAAAACAAACCTATGTTTTGTAAAATGAATATATTAGTGTATTTTCATGGAAAATAATTCCTTGTATATTAAATGAAATATAAATGTTACTAATTCATAATATAATGTATATTTAATCACCTCTAAATGTGAAGGAAAATCATTTTCTCAATCATCACTATGCATAATTGAGAATTAGGCTAAGACTAAACATCTATCAAGATAGTCATGATGGATATTTATTTTAATATTCAGATGTACATTATGAAAAATTACAAAATAATATACTACAAGTTTCTGGGCCTCTTACCAATGAAATGTACTAAATACAGTTACTATATTATCTTAATTTCTCATCATAATAAATGTATTCTTACTGATATATTTAGTTAAAATGGTTTATACACGTTTCATTAATTATACCTCAAAATTTACAATAATGCTGAGGAAATAAATTATATATAAACACATTGTATCATTGAATTGGTAATTATTTCCCTATATTACTCTTTATAAATATATATGGATTTTTATTTATCCATTAGTTCCTTAAATATTTTTCAGAATGATATTAATTATTTTTTTGTTGAGTATATTCGATTTAATTTTTTAAATGGTGAGACGTCAAATTATATAGGTACTAAATGCATCAATAGTTATTATGTGAAAAACATGGATTGTTTTTAGTATTAACCATTTCAAAATATGAAATACTATCATAGTGAAAGGACAAAATGTCATATTTTGATTAAAAAAATAATTTATTCCACCATTTATAGATCAATGATTATTTTAATTCTTGATTTCATTTATTAGCATTAATATAGTGTTCCTTTAGTCTGTGTTTATTATGGATTTAATTAATTAATTTATTCCTATTATAAATTTAATTCAATATTTATGAAATGATTTTTTTTTAAGTTTACATATTTTTATAGAACATTCAAATTAACTATTAATTTAATTAGATTATCTTGAAAAACTAGTGTATGGCGATATATAATTTTAATTTATATGATTGAAGGATAAATTGGGTTATATAAATATGTTTATACTACATTATATGATTTTTAACAATACTTCATGTATATATCTATTCCATCAAACTATGAAATTGTATGATCCTTCATGAACTATTTATTTTATTTAAATATTTTTTTATATGAAAATGATCTAGTTTTATTTAGTTCAATATGTTACTTTTTATATCAATGAATGTTTAATATGGTCATTGGGAATTATATTTAATGGAAATTATCTAATTAGAACATGTAATATGAAAAAATTAGTGATTTGGAGATAAAAATAAAGAGTACATACTATAAAATTTATTTTAAAATTCAATTTGATAATTTAATTTTGTGTATGATGTAGTACAAAGGTTTCAACAAATAGGAAGAAAAACAGTTTTATCAACACATTTAGTCAATGAAATAATGTTCACTATGAACATGCTAATGAATCCCAACAAGAGGTGAATCATATAAATCCTATATTATGGTTGTATTCCTAGATTATGAAATATAATATGACATGAATTGGGAATCCTACTGATCTATATATTTTTATAACTATGTTATATCAATTCACGATTCCACAAGATCACTTAATTTGTAGAAATTTTATTCTATTGGTAGATGAAAAATGGATCACACCACTAGAGAAGAAATTTTTCAAAATAGGATATAGTGAAAAGTGAAAACTATTCATCATGTTCTATAATATAATGGGATATATGGACTATTAGCAGTAAATAAATTGAAAAACATAGGGAACAATTATTTAAAAATGATGAAATAAGGAATATTTCATGTGGTATTATTAGAAAAATATATATTTTCAAGAAGAAATATCATAATTTTATGGGAAATTAACCAATCATTTATAAAAGGCGGCGCAAAACACATTGAGTCCTATAATAACTAGAAAATGGTATATATATCTTATTTGGATTATGTATATGGGTTGGAATGTAACAATTACCATTCCATTAATATATTATATATGGTTCAAAAAATTGATTTTTTAAAAAATAATTCATTATATGGGGATGTATCCTCAATCACAGATAAGGATGAAATTAGGAAATATAGGATAAATTAATTCAAGGGATATTAGGATATGAAGTGGTTATCTTTGAATCATGTGAAATAAATGAAGAATATGAAAAAAATGGAAGAATTTGATTTCTCGTGTTTGATAATTATGGGATGTAAAATCATTTGGCTTACAGGAGGGAACATAACATAGTTACGCGTTCAAATAGCATACCATAATACTAAAATATGAATGGAAATTATAAAAAATTATGATGTTTAATGAATTAAATGTAACTATAAGGGATGTGTTTTGAACTAATTCCAAAAATAAGGGAATTTTTATAATAAATGATGAAGGTATAAAGGAAAGATTATATTAATACTACATATAACGTCAAAAATATCCTAGTGAATTAGTGTTAAAATTGTATTATTGAATCATACATAATTAATGTTTTACATGACTATAGATCATCCCACTCTTTTATATCATCAATTATTTCTTAGAAAATAGATATTTTTATAGAACTATATTACAATAGTTCTAAATTAAGGATCTATGTTGAAATCTTATTGAGATAGGTATTTTCAAGTAATTTTTAAATATTATTCAATGCTATAATCAATTTTAAACAATGTATATTAAAATTATGTTCAACAATTATATGATCCTAGGAATGGATTATATTTCAATGTACTATGTAATAATTAATTTTTCTAGGAGAATGATATTATTATTCACAAAATGTAATTTGGATTATGATATATTTATTGATGAGGAATCACCATTTATTCATATATGGAGGCACCCTTCTAGCTATATTGAAAAAAATTCATCAAATAGATACAGATCATGCATGATTCATAGAAAAGTAATATATCAAAATAATAGAGAATTGAAATTTCCAAAACAAATCATTAATGTTTTTTAAAACGAATTTTCAAGTCATTCACTAGAGAATAATGAAGTGTTCTAAATTGATATCATTACTAATGAAGGGAAATTTTTAAAAATAATTAATTAATGGATGTGGTAGAGTTGGTGGGGTTAACAAATAGTTTCAGGTTTTCTACAATATGACATTTATATTCCCTAGTTTTACTACAAGGGGATCCCATATTTTATTCATGAGAATAAAATATGGGTCTATGATTGTTTAAAATTATTATAAGGATATCAATTCCATTACTATTAGGAATAATTACATTTTTTCATTCGTAGACTAAATATTTTATCAACATCAGGGTGTCTATTATATTTAAAATTTCAATAATCTCTCTGGTTATCATTAGTAATATGTGAAGAATAATGAAATCCCTATTTGAACATTTTGATCAAGGCATGCATATTGTGATTTTTTATAATTAATTTGTTATTTACTTGTCTCCATCATACATTTTGGATAAAATTATAAAAAGGGATTGTGTACAATCTTGATAAATTGTTTGTGTTATTCACTAAAGAGAAATTTATATATTCTATAATATATGAAGATAATTAGAGTTATTTGATATTAATTATGATGTCCCTAAAAATAGGTTTATATGGGATGTATAGTAAGTGTAATGTTTGGAATAATGATGTTTCATTTAATGACCTTGTTGTCACTGAGTGTGGAATAACTATTTACACAACAATGAAATATGTATTTAAATAATGACCTACAACATTTAAGATAACTAAGACATGCATATTCCTATTCATATTAGGTTATTATCATCATTTTATCGTGATTTATCCACTTTATCATACTCATTTATCATGTTACCAGATAACACATTTAAATTCCAATAATTAAGGGAATGTTTAGAAATTAATAGAGAATTGAAGCGGTGAATGATTAATGTACAAATATTTCTAGACAATATATTATAGATGGGTTTCTAATATATTGGGATGTATTGAAAAAATGACATGGTTGTGTTATTATGAAAAACGGTATGGTGATATCTGATGAAATTATGGAATTCAAAATTAAAAGATGTAATGATAAAAATCCTTACCTCATGATTTAATCCATAATATTTTGTTTAATTATATAAGGTCTAACACTGTATGGAAATATGATAAATATATATTTCTAAACATATTTTTTTATATTTATCAAATATTAAAAGTAACTCTCATTATACAAATAATATATTTGTGACTACTCTAGGGATATGATTTGACAATATAATGTCACATTGTGACGAAAAAGATATTGGATAGTGTATTAATTTTTTGGCACCATGTTGTTATGAATGTGATGATGATTAATAAGGATCCTTCTTTCAAAAATAATATTGATATATTCATTTCTAGAAAGGGGCTATTTTACCAAAATTCATAAAAATATCTATACATACATACTATAACGACCTAGAAGTCTCATTATGGGAATTTTGACTTATAACTGAGGATTACATTTTTTAAGTGATGTGAAATTGAAAGTCATCATTAATGAACACGGAGTGTTGATTATATTGAATATGTTATGTGTTCCATATATATTTGAGATGATAATAGATCTACTTGATTAAGAACACATATAAAATTTTACAATATACCTATAAAATAAAATTGTATATTCATATTTAAACATTTTGGGAAGGATTGAATGAATCAGAAATTTCATAATATGTTTCCATATTATTTTCATTCAAATATTTAATGGATGAAACAAAAAATAATATGGTATTGATCAAATCAATTTTTACAGTTATATAGATGTTAAAAATATTAAAATGGAATTTTTCACTAGGCTCCCAAAGACACCATCCATGAATAATTTTATATGTTTCATGATTGTAATATTTATAAGTGTTCATAATATCTGAGGAATAAAAAAATATATATCACTTGAGAAGCATTGACAACATAATATAAATTATATATTAATGATTAATAGGGAACCTCTATAAATATTAAATGATTGTGATCTTGAGATCAAATCAATATTTGGATGAGTCTTTAATGGGGCCTTGACATTGAGAAGCATTAATGAACCTTTAATCATCCACAAATTGATAGATAGTTAAATGGGTTATCTAAAAAGTTCAATGAAAACTGAGATCATGATCTAAATATGTATGATGAATTTGGGATAAATGTAAATCTCTTGTTGAATTTTTATACAATAAAATATTCAATTAAAACATCTTGGTAGAATAATGTAATAAATTGTATTGGTTTTGTTATTATACTCCATCATTCTAGGAATAAGATATATAAATAATGTTAGTTGTTCCAGAGCTCATATATGATACAATTCTTAATTTATAAACTATTTAGGACTATATTAAATTATCCTTTATTAGAAAAATGATATATTCAGAAAAATGAAGAAATGTTTTAGAATTTTACATTGAGGATCAGTAATTACGTATAGATTTTTCATGGAATGGTGTGGTAAAATATATTAAAATGGGGAAGTTAAGTGCAATGAACATTAGACCATTTGAAATTGGGGAACAAGTTTTTGTTGTATATTACAAAATAAAAATACAACCCATAATTTCTAATGTACATGTAGACATCCTTATCATGTTGTTATAAAATTCATGTTGTATCAAACAAATATGATTTCATCCATGTGAAGAGTGATATAACTTATATTTTTTTTTATAATTATGAACAATTCAATTGTAACAACCCCGATTTTGTGGGGATCCTTTACTTTGTGAAAATCTTGTGTTGGGTATTCTGGTCGGGGAATCATGGTGGTGTAGGCCTATCGGTAGCCTTAGCCTACCGGTAGCAGGCCTACAGGTAGCTCGGTCTACCGTTAGCCTTAGCCTACTGGTAGTAGGCCTACCTGTAGCTCGGTATACCGGTAGCCTTGGCCTACCGGTAGCCTTCGCCTACTGGTAGCAGGCCTTCTGGTTTCCTTCACCTACCGGTATCCTTCTCCTACATGTATCCATGGCCTACCGGTAGCCTTGGCCTACCGGTAGCCTTGGCCTACCGGTAGCCTTGGCCTACCGATAGCCTTGGCCTATAGGTAGCCCTCACCTAACAGTAGCCTTCACCTACCGGTCGCCTTAGCCTACCTGTAGTTGCAGCCTACCGGTCACTCAGTCTACCTGTGGCTTCAGCCTACCAGTCTGTCACCCACCGGTAGCCCTCAGCCACCGGTGGCTCTAGCTTAACCCCCCCCCCCCCGTGAGTTTTTTCCAGTGGCGTTCCTCCTTGAGAAATTTCGCTTTTAAAACATATTTTGACCTTCTTGAGCATGTTTTAAAGACCCGTAACACCCATAAGAGTTTTAATTAAATACTTAATGAATTAATGAGTCAGTTTAAACCACATGACCCCCTTTAATGACGATTGGGGCCGCATGGTCAACCCACGACCCCCACTCCTAACGATGTTTCGTGTTCTTATCTCAACCGTCTGCGGGCCTTATAAACTAAAGGGTTAGGCATGGTTTCTTCTTTCCTCGATCGCGGATTTAAACGAATAGATTTTGGTGCATCGGGCGAGCCACATCGTTATCTGTAAAGTTATGTGCCCGACCTAAGCGTCGATCGTCTATCAACAAGTAGGGAATTTCTCCTTCGCCTCTCTCTTTTGTATATCATTCAGGGTGGGCATTCTTTTGATTCTATATAATTGGATAAACCATAACTAATAAAAAATAATGAACAAATTATATAAAGGATGAAGGGGGGGCAATGATCATTGATGTTGTTATTTTATAATCATCTTTCTGAGTTGTATTGCCTTACGAATTCTGAAAATCGAGGTCGTTGGTGGTCATTGTTTGTGCACTAATGAACTCTTGGTTTTTAAATTGGCTTGTTTTGTAATTGTAAACTCTTGCCGCGAAAAGTAAAATTGACTAATCACGTATACTAGGCTGAATAAATTAGAAGCACCGGGATCAACCCTTTTGTGATAACTCCCAGTTAAAACACACGAAATTGAAATCATGGAGTGTGTCAAATATTTTAAATCTGAAAATACCCCGCAGGCCGGTTACTGGAGATGTGGGAGGGGATGAGATCCCCTATTTTTATACTCTTGATGGTTGTGGAATCGGGGATGAGATTCCACGTTGTTAGGGATTCAGTGTTGCGAGTTTTAAGACTGGGTGGTTACCTTGTTTATATCACGAATTGGGGTGGGATCTTCTGTTGTTAAGAACCGGGTGTGGGTGTTATGGTTGATGCTTGACTGTTAGTTTCCTGGACTAGTGCCTATGCTTAATAGTTTCCCAGTAGTGTTTAAACATATTTAAACATTATCAATGAACATGAAACCAGAATGAGACAATTATGTTTTGTTGGCGAGAGTCGTGACTCGGACTAGAGCGTTGTTGTGATCTGTAGGCTGTCTGAAGAAAAACCTAACATTGGGTGAGTGCTTGTTACCTATGTATATATTTTTAGTTTTGTTTTTCTTGTTCGCGCCCCACCCGAGTTGAACACTTGGTGCCAAACACCCCCATTTTATGGGGGAGGGTGTTTTCCAAAAACTATTATAAGTGGCTGGTTGTTACCTCCTTTTCTTCTCCCTTTCCCGGATAGCCCAATTATTTTTGGGCTGGATGTGATGACCTGAGGTCCATTGTTAGCCCAAGAACCTTCTGGCAGGGTAGTGTGGTGGTTGGCCAGGTGTGTGCGGCAGGTGGATTCATATGTGTCTTTGGGATGAGGCCCAGGTGTCTTGGGTCGTGGTAGTGGATTTTCTAGGCCAGGTGTCTTCGAGCGTGGTGGTGGTTGTTTTGGCCTAGGTGTTTGCAGGCGTGGTTACATGTGATAGTTTTGGCCCAGGTGTTTGCGGGTGGGATTCGGCATTGGGACTGCCTGCGGTTTTGGCCCAGGTGTGTGCGGGCGGGTGTGGCAGTGGGACTGCGGTGAGAATAGCGGGATTGGTCTGATGCGTAGGATGTCTCAATAACCAGTGGGAAAGTGGCGCAGGGTACCCAAACATCGATGTTCTATGATTATATATATTACTTGACTTGCGTTATTTGGGGAGTGTACCATGGTGAGGGTTGGGTGGATAATTTACCTTGATAGGTGTTTCGTTTACTTCTTTTCTCACAGGACATTAGTACGTTCCCCCACTTGTGCACGAGAGTCTTTGGTTTCCCCTACTGAGTGTACTTATAAGCTCACCCTACATATATAAAACATCATTCAGGTTTCCAGGAGGACATTGGGGATCGCGCAGGACCATACTAGCTCGGACCTTTGGGGCTGTTGCACTTGATGCTTTTCTTCTTTGGTACTTACCTTTGTAGTCACATTTTGTACTTGTGGATTTTACTTTTGGAACATGCATGTGGGAATGATTTACTTTTGGCATTACTCTTCTTTTACCTTGGTGTTGTTGAGTTTCATCATCTTATCTCCCAATCCTATAAAACAAAAAGGGGTAATGCCTTCCATTTGTGAGAAATTTGTATACCCTTGGTGCTAGTCCACACTCCGGGACCTATTGAATGCAGGTCTATGGGGTCATTATCTCTCCTTCATCTTAATGAAGGAATGACCTAGTAATCTACTAACTCCCCCCTCCTTTTGGTGAAGGTGGGTCGTGACAGAATGGTATCAGAGCTGATGATTGAGGGATAGGATGGAGTCTTGAGTTTGGAACAGTGAGGATTGCATGGGGTTGTAGGGAAATAGTGTTGGGTGACCTTGGTGCATGAATTAAGCCAGTGAAGACCGTCTAGGACACGGGATTTTAGGTCCCCCCATGATCCGACGCAAGGACTCTGGACCTACCAAAAGACCAAGTGATGCCACACTGATTGTAGGGTAGAGACCCTAGGAAAGGCACATGCGTCATAATGACTTGTGTTCTCGATTTTTTGGGTGTTTTGGGAATTAAGAATAAACGAAACGTTTATGAAGTTTTAAGGACAATAATCTGCACTACATGGGCTTAGGTAATCCTTATTTACTTTTCAGCTATGGAACCTGAAAGGGGACCGTGCATTGTACAGAAGATCGAGGCCCCACAGAACACGTTGGCAGATCGGCAGAGTGCTGACCGAGAATAGGAGGACGACCAGTGGAAGAGGACTCTCCGGGCATTCCATTGACAGACCCTCGAGAAGTATGAGGTCAACACCTCTGACATGAAGTCAGAAGGATGGCAAGAGGATCTAGTGATAGATTTCGGCCTGATTTGGGCCCCAACCAAGTACCAGGTTCCTCTGGCCGTTAGCCAGATGTGGGGAGCGGTGCATCAGTGGTGGACGCTTTACTTGGGGGAGAGTATAGAGTCTAGGGTGGCGTGGGCTGATTTCGAGAGGGAGTCCCGGGAAAAATTCTTCTCTTCGACGATGAATGCGGAAAACAGAAAGGAGCTACTCTCCCTCCAATAGGGGAGTATGTCTGTGAGGGATCTAGGAATCAAGTTCAAGGACCTCCTATGTTTTTCTCTGGACCTCTTTCCCGACGAGGAGTCTCGGGCAAGTCGTTTGGAGGAGGCCCTCCGACCCTCCCTCTAGTATGTTGTTACCCCCTTTACTCGGCCGACGTACTTGAAGTTCTAGAAGAAGGCCGATGTGGTGGAGAGAATCCATGCTCTTGGAGGTGTGTCACGAGAGGGGATCCAGTTGGGACCACCGAGGGAAGCCCGTCAGCACCAGGCCACCAGCGTCGAGACCCTCCAGGTTCTGACCCGCAGGGAGCAGGCTGCAGCAATTTCAGTTTCGATCCCCTGGTCCTCGACCCTTTTCATCGGGCCCAGGGCCACAGTGCTTCGTATATGGGAGCCCTAGATATCTCAGTAGTTAGTGCCATGACCGGGTGTAGTACGGCAGTTGCAGACATCCCCAGCACCCGCCCCAGCAGCAGCTTCCAGCCAGGCCTTTCCAGCAGCAGCAGCAGGGATAGCGAGCTCCCGCTCCTCCGAGGACAAGCGTAGGAGGAGGAGGCCGACCTCAGGGCGCTCCTTAGGGACCTCGACCGGGGTGTGGTTAGGGAGTCGGCCAGAAGCTGAGGGGTAGAGGATCTGGGCGTGGGAAGCTACACGCTGCATAGGTAGTAGTTCCAGCAGGGCTGGAGGTTGTTCGAGGTACGATCAATTTGTTTAGCACTCTTGCTTATGCCTTGTTTTATACTGGTGCTTCACACTCCTCTGTTGCGCCAAGTCTTGCCCGTGCCTTGGGTCTAGATGTCGAGAGACTTACAGTGCCCCTGGTGTTGAGCACACCAGTCAGAGGTCAGACTAACTTGTTGTTTATTTGTCGAGGATGTAGACTGAAGATAGGGCCACATCAGTCAGTTATGGATCTTCTTCTGCTATAGATACAACCATATTATGTCATCCTAGGCATCGACTAGAAATTCTCTCTGTGTGCTGTCATCGACTGTTTTCGAGGAAGGGTCGTGTTCTCAGACTTGGGCAGCCGGTGTGTTGTTTTCACCGGTGAGCGGATCAGTCAGAAGGGAAACAGGAAAGAGGAACCCCTCCTCTCCTTGATAGCTGATTTGTCAGTAGGGTCAGTAGATGCTGAAATGGTGGAAGTGACAAAGATCATCTGTGGGTTTATGGACGTCTTCCCTAAGGAGGTGATTACTCTACCCCCTCAACGTGATATCGAGTTCGAGATAGACCTCCAGCCCGACGCTCGTCCTATCTCGATGGCTCCTTAACGGATGGAACCTTCAGAGCTACGGGAGTTTCGGATATAGATTGACGATCTGATGAAGAGGGTTTATGTTCGCCCGAGTGCGTCACCTTGGGGAACTCCAGTATGTTTCGCAAAGAAAGCATATGGTGGCCTCAGGTTGTGCATAGACTAAAGGATGCTGAATCATGGGATGATCAAGAATCTCTACCCTCTTCCGAGGATAGATGATCTTTTCGACCAGCTGAAGGGGGAAGGATGGTTCTCGAAGATTAACCTGCGGTCTGGGTACCCCCAGCTGAGAGTGAAGGAGGGTGACATCCCGAAGACGGCGTTTAGATGCAGGTATGGACACTTCGAGTTCTTGGATATTCCCTTCGGCGTTACGAACTCCCCAGCCATGTTCATGGGGATTATGAACTCCATCTTCCGGAAGTACCTATATCGGTTCATAGTTGTGTTCATTGAAGACATCCTGGTCTTCTCTAGATCATAGGATGACTATGTATAGCACCTGAGGACAGTTTTGGAGGTCCTCTGATAGCATCATCTCTATGGGAAGTTGTCAAAATTCAAGTTCTGGACACGAGAAGTGCACTTCCTCGGGCACGTGGTGTCTGAGTGGGGGTAGCGGTGGACCCGTCAATGGCCGAGGCAGTTGTTTCTTGGGAACCACCCAAGAATGTGGAAGAGGTCTGAAGTTTCCTCTAGATGGCATGTTACTATCTGAGATTCATACCCAACTTCTCCCGAGTAGCAGCCCCTTTGACGGCTCTGACCATGAAAGACCAAGTTTTAGTGTGGAGCGAGCAGTGTGAGTCAGCCTTCAGCTATCTAAAGGAGAAGTTGGTCAGTGTCCCAGTGCTGAGATTACCAGATGAAGGCGTGGCATATGAGTTGTTCTGTAATGCCTCAGGACAGGGTATGGGATGTGTGTTGATGCAGCGACAAGGGGTAATCTCTTATGGGTCTAGGCAGGTACGCCCCCATGAGCATAATTACGCCACCCACGACCTGGAGCTTGCAGCGGTCGTTTTTGCACTAATGTTATGGAGGCACTACCTCATCGGCGAATGCTTTGTAGTCTTCAAAGATCACAAAAGCTTGAGGTATATCTTCTCCCAGTGGGACAAAAACTTGTGACAATGGAGATGGGTGGAGTTCCTCCAATATTACGACTTTGAGATCTCTTATACTAAGGGAAATGGCAATGTAGTGGTTGATACCTTGAGTAGGAGGATGTAGAAGGATGCGGTCCGAGTGTCAGAAGACGCCTGGTAGGCGATGGAGGAGTTAGATGCCTTACACCTGGATGTGAGGATGGATGGTGGTAGGGGTTGCCTATATCAGATAACAGTGCAGTATTCTCTATTGCAGCAAGTGGAGGAGTCTCAGTGGGGAGAACCAGAGTGCGAAGTGATGCATGGCCGAGATGACTAGGGAAATGCTCCGGAAGGATGGACAAGGGATGGTCAGAACCAGATGCCTTTCCAGGGAAGGTTGATTTTTCCAGAGGCGATGCAGGGCAAGGTTCTCAGTGAGTTCCACATGTCACCCCTGGCGGTGCACCCAGGAGATTCCAAGATGTACCAGGGACTGAAGAGTCAATTTTGGTGGCCCGAAGTGATGAGAGAAGTGGCAGAATTTGTGGCCAAGTGCTTATTATGTCAGCATGTGAAGGCTGAACATCGAGTTCCAGGCGGCCTACTGCAGTCTCTAGATGTCCCCGAGTGGAAGTGGGACGAAATATCGATGGATTTAGTCATGGGACATAACAAGTTCCAAGGGGCATACGAAGCCATCTGGGTGGTAGTGGACTGGTTAACGAAATCGGACCACTCTCTAGCGACCAGGGAGTCAAGTACTATGGATGATTTAGCACGAAAGTACGTGGATGAGGTGGTTCTGTTGCATGGAGTTTTGGGGTCTATAGTCTCGGATAGGGATTCACGGTTTACCTCATGGGTTTGGAAAGGATTTCAGCATGCTTTTGGAACACAGTTACGCCTTAGAACTGCTTTCCATCCCCAAAAAGATGGACAAATAGAGCGCACCATCCAGACCTTGGAGGATATGCTGCGAGCATGTGTTCTGTACTCAGGAGGATCATGGGTTCGACATTTAACCCTGGTAGAGTTCACCTACAATAATAGCTATCACTCTACCATTGGTATGGCCCCTTTTGAATCTTTGTATGGGAGGCCATGCCTTTCGCCTGTGCGTTGGACCGAAGTAGGAGAGGTATGCATCGTTGGCCCGGAGGAGTTGCAGAGCACATCAGAGAAGGTTCAGCTCATACGGGAAAGGATGAAGGCGGCCACGGACCGACAGAAGTCGTATGCTGATACGAGGAGGAGGCCCTTGGAGTTTGAGGTTGGAGACCACGTGTTTGTGAAGGTCTCCCCTCGGCGTGGGCAGCGGAGGTTTGTCAAAGGGAGTAAGCTTTCTCTCAGGTTCATCATACCCTTAAAAGTGTTGTGGAGGGTCAGTGAAGTGGCTTATCAGCTATCGTTACCACCACCGCGACTAAGGATACATGATGTCTTTCATGTGCCCTAGCTCTGTCGGTATTTGTGCGACGATTCACATGTCCTTGATTGGGGTGAGCTAGACATCGAGGAAGACGTGACCTTTGTGGAGATACTAGTGATGATCGAGGATTGGAAGGACAATGTGCTTCGTGGGAGATTCATTCCCTTGGTTCGTGTGTTGTGGAGACATGGTGGTCTTGAAGAGAGTACGTGGGAGAGGGAAGCACAGATGCGTACCCAGTACCCCGAGTTGTTTTGAGTTTTGATCCTTGTTGTACCTGTTGTGGTAGAACTTTTTGTCTTTTGGCTATGAAATGTACTAGTTTTCTTTCCTCTGAATGTGTGTGAAAATCCCTAGCTATGGGGGAGGATAGAACCCGCCCCCTAATCAATACGCATTATGGTGGATGCAATAAAACCCGTGTGGGCGTGTCAGTGCCGCCCAAAGAAAATAATATCATGACATGGGGGGAGGAGACTCCCTAACCCACATGTCTGGGCAGTTTTACATGGTATGTTGCTTGGTTCTTGACAGGGAAGTGTTTTTAGTTAGCATGGGTTCAATCTTAAGAGGTATCTTTCGAGGTGGTTTTTTGGACCCTCTCTTTCCTTCTGTATGTTTTGATTCTCGAGGAAGAGAATCGTTTAAGAGGTATCTGATGTAACAGTGCAGGTTTTGTGGGGATCCTATATTTTGGGAAAATCTCGTGTTGGGTTTTCTAGTCTGGGAATCATGGTGGTGTAGGCCTATCGGTAGCCATAGCCTACCAGTAGCAGGCCTACTGATAGCTCAGGCTAGCGGTAGCCTTGGCCTATAGGTAGCCTTAGCCTACTGGTAGCCTTCTCCTACCCATAACCTTAGACTACCGGTAGCCTTGGCCTACCGGTAGCCTTAGCCTACGGGTAGCCTTGGCCTACCGGTAGCCTTAGCCTACCAGTAGCCTTAGCGTACCGGTAGTTACAGCCTACCAGTTTCTCGGTCTAATGGTAGCTGCAGCCTACCGATGGCTCGGCCACCGGTAGCCGTCACCCACCAATATCCCTCAGCCACCGGTGGCTCTGGCCTAACCCCCCCGTGGGTTCTTTCTAGTGGTGTTCCTTCTTGTGCAATTAGGGTTTTAAACCCTATTTTGACTTGTTTGAGCATGTTTTAAAGTCCCATAATGCCCATAAGAGTTTTAATTAAATAATTAATGAATTAATGAGTCCTTTTAAACCACCCGACCCCCTTTAATGACGAGTGGGGCCACATGGTCAACCCACGCCCCCCGCTCCTTACGCCTTTTCGTGTTCTTATCTCAACCGTCTATGGGCCTTATAAACTAAAGGGGTAGGCATGGTTTCCTCTTTCCTCGATCGCGGATTTTCAATAATAGATTTTGGTGCATCGGGCGAACCGCATCTTTATCCATAATGTTTCGCGCCCGTCCTAAGCGTCGATCGTCTATCAACACGTAGGGAATATGTCCTTCACGTCTCTCTTTTGTGTATCATGCGGGGTGGGCGTGCTTTTGATTCTGTAGAATTGGATAAAACAAACCTAATTAATGATAATGAAGAAATTTTATAAAGAATGAAGGGGGGGCTATGATCATTGATGTTATTATCTTATAATCATCTTTCTGAGTTCTGCTGGATTACGCATTCTGAAAATTGAGGCCGTTGGTGGTCGTTGTTTGTGCACTAATGAACTCGTGGTGTTTTAAATGGCTTTTTTTGTAATTTTAAACTCCTGTTATGAAATGTATAATTGATTAATAATGAAAAGCGGGCTCAATAAATTGAAAGCACCAGGATCAACCCTTCTGTGATAACTCCCGGTTAAAACACACGGAATTGAAATCATGGAGTGTGTTAAATCTTTTAAATCTGTAAATACTCGGTGGGCCGGTTGCTGGAGATGTGGGAGGGGATGAGATCCCCTGATTTTATAATCTCTATGGTTGTGGAATCGGGGATGGGATTCCCCGTTGTTATGGATCTAGTGTTGCGAGTTTTAAGACCGGGTGGTTACCTTATTTATATCACGAATTGGGGTGGGATCCTCTATTTTTAAGAACCGGGTGTGGGTGTTATGGTTGATGCTTGAATGTTAGTTTCTTGGACTAGTTCCAATGATTACTTGTTGCCCTGTAGTGCTTAAAAATATTTAAACATTATTAATGAACATGAAACAAAAATGGGAAAAATGGGTTTTGTTGGTGAGAGTCGTGACTCAGACTTGAGCGCTCTTGTGATCTGTTGGATGTCTGAAGAAAAACCTAACCTTGGGTGAGTTCATGTTACATATGTATTGATTTTTAGTTTTTTGTTTCTTGTTTGTGCCCCTCCCAAGTTGAGAACTTAGTGCCGAACACCCCCATTTCATGGGGGAGGGTGTTTTTCGCAACACTATTATAAGTGGATGGTTATTAGCTCTTTTCTGCTCCCTTTACCGGATAGCCCAAGTATCTTTGGGCAGGTTGTAATAGACTGAGGACCATTATTAGCCCAAGAACCTTCGGGTGGGGTAGTGTGGTGGTTGTCCAGGTGTGTGCGGCAGGTGGTTTCCCAAGTGTCTTCAGGATGAGGCCCAGGTGTCTTCGGGTGTGGCAGTGGATTTTCTAGCCCAGTTGTCTTCGGGCGTGGTGGTGGTTGTTCTGGCCTAGGTGTTTGCAGGCGTGGTTACATGTGGTAGTAGTAGACCTGGTGTTTGTGGGTGGGATTCAGCATTAGGACTGCGTGTGGTTATGGCACAGGTGAGGGGGGGTGGGTGTGGCAGTGGGACTGAACTGAGAATGGCGGGATTGGTCTGATGCATAGAATGTCTCAATAACCAGAGGTAAAGTGGCAGGAGGTACCCAAACATTGATGTGCTCTGATTATATATATTACTTGACTTTCATTATTTGGGAAGTGTGCCATGGTGAGGCTTGGTAAGATAATTTTCCTTGATAGGTGTTTGGTTTACTCCTTTTCTCATGGGACTTTAGTACGTTCCCCCACTTGTGCATGAGAGTAATTGGTTTTCCTTACTGAGTGTACTTGTATGCTCACCCTACATATATAAAAATTCTATCATGTTTCCAGGAGGACTTCAGGGATCGCGCAGGACCATACTAGCTCAGACCTTTGGGAGGTTGTAGTTGCTGCTTTTCTTCTTTGGTGCTTACCTTTGTAGTCACCTTTTGTACTTGTGGCTTTTACTTTTGGAACATGCACGTGGGAATGGTTTACTTTTGGCTTTACTCTTCTTTTGCCTTGGTGTTGTAAAGTTTCATCATCTTATCTCCCGATCCTATAAAACAAAAATGGGTAATGCCTTATATTTGTGAGAAATTTCTATATCCTTGGTGCTAGTCGCCACTCCGGGACCTATTGAAGGCGGGTCTCGAGGGTCATTATCTCTCCTTCAACTTAATGAAGGAAGGTCCTGGCAATCTGCTGACCCTCCCCTCCTTTTGGTGAAAGCACGTCATGACATCAATACTCTTCACATCAGAGAGAATTTGTTTTGTAATTTCAATATTAAATTAGTGAATTCCTTATTTTGAAATAAAATATTATCTGAGGCATCTTATGTATCTTGAATAATCTATAGGGATATATCATCCACTTATATTTAATAAATTATCTATACTATAAATTAGTAGTTGGAATCATTTTAAGGGTGACATTATTTATTTGATGAGTCCCAACTATATTATAGAACTCCAAATTGTAATCTATAAAATTTTTAACACTATATAAATCCCTTATTCATATATATATATATATAATAATTTTTAATGTATTGTAATTATTTTTTAAGAAGAAAAATCATTTTTTATTTCATTATAATGTTCTAATATTAAAATAAATTTCAATAATGTATCTAAAAATTATTATGTTTTAAATAAAATTGAAAAAATAAAATTTTCCTATAGTGATTAAAATAAATTTTTGAAATTGAATTTATATTTATAATTTCTAGAAATTATTTATATTTCAATGATAATATTATTTTTAATCGTTGAAAATAATTTACATTCGATAATGAATAATTACAAATTTTAAATTTAGATGGATTTTTTAATGAATTTTTTATTTATAAAATATGTAATCTCTAGTAAAATAAAAATAAACTATGATGTTAAACATCTTGAGAAGAATAATAGTCCCACATTAAATTAAAAATTAATTGGAAGTATGAATGAATAATACATAATACTTATGCTGACATTTTTTATCGAAAACTTGTTCTATTTCATATGTTTTAAAATAATTTTTTTTTATAAAAAATAAAATTTAAATTCATTCAATGGATCCCTAGTTATAATTTAATACACATATGTTATCTATGAATTTTCGTCATATTTATTATAATTAATATAATTACCTTGATTCTTTTAATGAAGATCAAAAAGGGAAGAATACCTAAATGCAATAAATTGATTTTTTAAAATTAAATGGTAACATTAAACATATAGAAACACTATTTATGTAAGAAATTCAAACCCACTTGAATCAACAAAAATTTTGCCATATCTTATTCCAAACTCACATAACCAATTAAAAACCCTTGTGAACCCATCCCTACAAGTCACATAACATTAGATTATCAAGTAATACCTCACTTTTTTCACATATCAATGGGGTATCTCACTCCCCATTCAATAAAATTGTAATATTATGTTTCCCTTAAATACACTACCCTCATTCTATCCCATACAATAAATAGTCCCTATTATAATATTCTGGTCACAATATATTATTCAAATCATGTTCATTCAAAGGAATCCTCTAATAGAATAATGAATTTATTAATGTAATTACAATATTTTAATTTATTTTATTTGTTTTTAGGCTACCATAAATTCAATTTCCCAAATATTTTATGATTACAATTGAATTTATAGTATAGGAATTATTTTTATATTAATAATTACCCTTTACCTTAATAAATAAGAAACTAGAATTTGTGCCTTGTGTGGAATACTAACACCATGATTTAATATGTTTTGGTTTCCATCACCTACATATATAGTCATATATAATAATCTGATTAAAGCATGTTTATAAGATTTATGATCTCATAAATATTCATCGATCAAAATTTTATTACATATTAATTATATTATAAATAATTGATCGTCATTTATTTATTTATTTAAACTAAATTAACTAAGAAGATAATATATTATTCAAATAGTGTGATATTTTTTTATCAATGACATCTTATTATACACCATTAAAATTTAGACGTATTTCAATAATTATCACTGAAGATAACCATAATGATTCTATAAGAGTAATATTTTATATATTCCACTAGAGAATCATTCATTAAATTAGGGATTCTTCACATATGGGTGGGTTTAGCCATCTACATGAACAAAAATATTTATTTATATCATGGATGACTATGAAAACATATTTAATATTATAATATAATAAAAATGAGAAAATAATTATTTTTTATGATGTTGTAATATCAATTATGATTTCATTAATAATTATGATAGGTCAACATTCAGGTGTCATCTATACATTCTTATTGTTTATTTCATGTATAAGGACAATGAATGAATCACAAATGAATGAAATTGAGAAATAATTAGTAATTTAACATCATATATGACACAATCATTAATTTCATTAAAATTATTACAATTTAAATAATCATGAATACATACACCTCTATTTTGAATCCTATAAAAATAAGCCAAACTATAAACACCTGATGAGGAAAATTAGTCAAATTCCTATTAAACATCGAATTCATAATGATTATAAATTTATATGGATATTAGTAATGAGTAAAATTATTATACTTTTATATATATGGTTTGATATATTATTTTAATGTAATTTCATAGGATTTATGATGAGTGGTGAGGCTATTACATATCAAAATACTCTATTTGAGCCATTTGTTTATTTATGTGCATATTGTTATTTTAGAGTGTCTATTCTAATTTTATGAGATTTTATATCATTTAATGAATTTTATTCATGGGTTTTCAGTACCAATTAGATACCTCCATATTTAATAGGACTTTTTTAAATCTATAACCTTTCCATAAGTGGGGTGTCTATCTCAATTTTCATACATTAGAAAACATTCCATAATTAGATACTATTTAATGTCATTGTGATGCATACATTTTGATGGAAAAAATATTTACCATATTAAACATGATGTTTAATGTATTAAATTTCTACGATTTTTCCCCTCGATTAATTTATTTTGTGTTAAAATTTTCAAAACTGTTGAAAAATCCTATCATATACATTGTACTAAATCCATCCTCTATTTGAGAAAATGAATATGTTTTTATAATTTACTAGAAAATTCATTCCATTCTAGATACTAGAATTTTAAAATTACTACGGAATAGATGTTTATATTTTTAATCACCACGAAATGTGTTTCTTGAGCATTAACTGAATCATTACTCTAATAAATGATCAATGGGCCTTGGACTGCAAAAATGGGTGAATACTGTCAAGGTATTTTATTTGTAATATTATTACACTCATTACAAACCATACTGAAGAATTATTCATAATATTTACATAGTCTCCTTTCAATTTAGCCTATTAGATCCAATAAATTTCTTCCAAAGGAACCCAAACCATTGATATTACACTCACTCTTGTACTTATCTAATAAGGTTACTTAATGTTTCTTTAATTGTTTTCAATAGTTCTTAAGTTAATTAATTTAATTTCTTCTATAAAGATACATTATTTCCTTAAATCGGTACATATTATACCATACATCAAATTATATGAATATCCATGAATTTATTCAACTACATTTTAGTTATGGAATGGTATATAAGGACTTGATGACTCTCCTAGTGAATGAATTGTACACAAGTATGTGACTTATGGGGAATGTAATTATATATTCCCTTAATAAATTAATATTACTTATTAGATAATTCAATTTTTTTGGGTGTATACCTCGTCCCATAATATGATAGTGTCATGGTACACTGTTGTGAAAACATTATTGTAATCTTTTTTTATTATTCATCCTAGTTATATTTGATCAACTATTTTAATTTTTCATGTTTTCAATAACATTCGTAGATAAATAATTCCCCCAATTTTAGTTGTTTATGGAATGATTTTTTATCTATTCTATACATATCCCTTATTCCATATTTATTTTGAAGAATTTTCAAGAATATGATACTAAATATTTAGTATTTATTCCCACCTTTATAAGGGTTCCATTACCAATAATCCTTGAGGATTATTATATGTACATTATAGGAATCGAATATATAATAGATAAAAGTTTTTTATAAAATATTCATGTGTAATCTTATGATTTTGAAATATAATTCATGTATATATCTAGTCTTCCACAAATTATAAACTATTAGATCCTTTGTGAAAAAATTTAATCTAAAATAATAAAATAATATACCTTGAGGCTCTATGATTTTGTATCCTATGACATTTAAAACAATGTCTAACAACACACATATTTTTTAAATAAATATTAGAAATTAGTTGTTAAATCACATTCTATATAGAATCCATTATAAAAGATATGTCATATTTAAGAAATAGTAAATTGAAATATTAGATAACCCAATTTCAAGAAAAATAGATTAATACAAGCATGATTTCTTTGATATAAATGATAATTTTATGTTTTTGATGAAAAAAATATTAGAATACATTTTCTAATAACAAAATTTATCATTATTATTTTATGATGTCAATTATTCGTCAATTTTACTGACCAATTTTGGCCGTTTTAATTTCTGAATCCTAGAAACGAAAACAAATAAATAGTGGGCGCGATGGAGAATGAAATGATGGCACCCATCAGAAACCAAATAGTATTAAAATGGTTCAAAATGTTTTTTTCTAAAATTTTATCCTAGTTTATGAGAAAAAACATTATCATATTTGAGCATTGAAATGAAGAAAGGAATGAGTTAGGTGCTATTGAGAAATTCATTTGAAAATATCCATCTTCCATTAGTATATCATATATTCTATTTATTATTGATAAAAAGATCATTGGTAAGGAGTGATATTTTTCAATATTGTATTATCAATGATTAGGATGGTTGTTTAAGATATTTATTTTCTAGAAGGTATTGTTGACCAATGGTTGACTCTAACTAAGAACATAACAAAGAAGGAAGAATGTGAATCTATAGAATGAGTTCAATTCAAAAGTGTATTCCTTAGAAAATATTTTCCCCAAAGCCATAACATTTTAATAGAAATATAATAAATATTGTTGAAATGATATGATGATCAGTCAATCAAAACCATTGAATGAACCTTCCCAAGGACAATAAGGTTATGATTTAGTTTTATTTTTTACAGCATGTGTATGATCGAGTGGTTATTCAATGGAATAAACTATGGTTTTTAGAAAAATATATATCAATAATTGGAAATTAAATAATGTAATATGTTATCCATTGTTCATATATAGTTTAAATCGATGTTTTATACACCAGAGTTATGAAATGGATTATGTTGTTTCCTGGAAACACAGATGAAACCACATATGGGATGGAATATTAAACTATTTACATGATAAATGTGTTGATGAAAGAACCTAGAGGCATGGAAAATGTGCAATTATAATGATATACATTTTTAATTATATTTTATATACTTCATGATTATGTATGTTAAAGGAATTAAACAACTAATGCAATATAGGTGAATATTGTCCAATTATTTAAATTCAAAGAGTGTTTCTATTTTAAAAACATGTGTAGTAAACCATTGATTAACATGGATAAATAAAATTTATTTGTCTCATAATACATGGGATCAAGAGAATAAATTTTCATAAAAAAATGTAATAAATAAATGAAATGGAACAATGAGGAATAAATTCATCACTAGATTAAAATATCAAATAATAACCCTAGAATTAGGATCCATTAAAATACCAGTTTTGATCAATATATTTTGTCACACACTACACAAGCTAAAAAACAATAAAATTTTAAGATAGAAATTTTAAAATATATTTAAATAATTATATAATAAATTATAAATTGTAGATTCATTTAGATGATAAACCATTAATATGTGTTAATATTGAATATTTTATTTTCAATATGATCCATTTTATTTATATTATATATTTAAATTAAAAATATATCTATAAAAATCATAGATATAGTATATTATAAGTTAAAATTAATTTCTTCATTCATAAAGAATAAACTACCTTAGGATAATTTTTTATTATTTTTAAAAATTCATATATTTATTGTGAATAGTTATTATAAAGAATTTTTCCAAGAAACAAATGGTTACTATAATATATGAATATCTGTAAGGCATTAAATCTTATATAATCCTTAAATAGATAAAATATATATTTATATGTATATAATTATGAAAAAAAATTATTATTCTAAATTTAAAATTCAATTTCAAATATTTGATAACATTAAAATCATTTATGTCATTTTCAAAATAATTTTCAATTTCTTATTTAATTAATCATTTCCATGGTGAAATTATATTTTTATTTCTTTTAAAACAACATTAATTTTATTATTAAATTATTTACTATCATAATTACTAGTAACCATTTGATATTTTTCTTATATATATGTATGATGTTTACATACACTTATATATTTAAAAATAATTATTTTTTGTTTTGTGTGTAAAATAATACATAATATATTCTCATTTCTTGGAATGAATTACATCAAATTGAGATGATATTGGAAATTAAAATTTTCATTTTTGGTAATATGTGTTACTAATTTATATGAATAATATGTAATAACTATCATTAAGTAGTTAGATGATTATTCCATGGTGACCATGAATTTCCTCAATAAATCATGTCTTTTGTACCATCTATTGAAAAAAATTAAGGACAAGAATTAATAGTTACATATAATTCCATATTTACCTTACATAACACACATATATTTCAATCCATTCTATTATTACTACCTTGATAACATTATTTTTGATAGAAAATGCTTTCATATTCACCGATGAAAGGGGGATCACTTCCTCTATTTCAATACTCCACCAAGAATTATTAATTACCTAGAACCCTTACACATTATTTCTCTGAATATAGTAAATTATATTCCATAGTTCCTTTGGATACCATTATTAACAATAATCTATCTATTTACATTGATACATACATGGAAAACCAATATCGTTGATATGATTGTTTCTTATTCAATTTTTTTCTATCAATTTATATTTGCATATAACTATTATACCTAATTAAATTATTATAAATTATAAATTATACTCTATAGTAAATATTTCACCTAAATATATTTAAATTGTATTATTATAAACCATTTATTTAATATGAATAAAAGCATACATCATGTATTTCTAGTGATTGTTACAACCATAGTAAGATGATGATTAATGTTTTATCACAACATTTCATAAATGGTATACAATATGAGAATTTTGAATACATAATATTCTTATTTATCAATTACAACTCATATTCTTTAATCCATTTAATTATCTAAAATACTATTGTTTTATAGGAAAAAAATTATTATTTATTTGTACATGAAGACTACCTCACATTTGAATGACAGATTTATTTATATATTATATCATAACATTGATGAAATTGAATATTATTTTAAAGTATGAATTTTTTTATCAATTTTTTATATCATAAGTAATTTAATATATTTTAAATAATACCATAACTATGGTGAACATGTTAAGAGACTTTTTTAAAAATCATCTTAATTACCTTAGGTATCCTACCAGAGATGAGTATATATAATATATGAAAAAATTATCATAATAAATAAACAAAAAAAATAATGAGAGGTAAAGATGGTTATTTTAATAGTTTTAAATGAACATTATATAATTAAACATAATTTATGTGTAAGTGAAGAATGATTTCATAAATTATGGAAAGAGAATTTCATTAAAGACAACCTTCACTAAGACATGATCTAATTTAAGTAGTAATTACATTTATATGGTTTATGTATTACCTAGTAGTTGTATTATTAGAAAAAGTGATCTATTAAATGAATTTTATGTAAATTTTGATGGAAATTATCGTAAAATAGTGTGGAATTAATTATTACACATTTTATTATTATTTTCACCACACAAGTCCTTCTATTTATCAGTCATGAAATATCTATGTCGTTTTGATATTCTAGGTATATTATCAAAAATTTATCATATAATATTGAATATTTTCTTTTCCTTTGTGTTATTATTCCTCTTAATTAATATCATACCCATCGATGAAACAATTTCTCAACTAAATTAATGATTTTATTTCGAATAACTCATTTAGATTCAATTAAATTATGTTATTGCACAACACAATTTTACTAAATATATTTTAAAATGAAACCCAATTATGGTTTATCACAAGTGATCTTCATATTTCCATTCATTTAATTTTCAGATAAATTTATAAAAATTAGTTGTTTAGTATTGGTTTAAAATAATTCTATAAAATATTTTTTTATCATTTTTGATATCGAATGTTTCCATAAATCGATTTACTTTTTTTATTGTCTCAAATTTTATCAATATTCATCCAAAAAACATTAATTTATAGTTAATTTTTTCAACAATGACATTATATAAAAAATAAAATATAATTTATTTAACATTATATACATTTGTATGAATAATATAATCCCTTATAATCATTATGGTGAGGAAACCATATTATATTGTCTTCATAATATTCTATGTGACTTCCTCACTATGATTTCATGATTTTAAATTTGAAATAATCATTATTAGGGTTTAATAAAATATTATTTGTAAAAGTTTCACAAGTAAAAAATATAAAATCGTATTTGAAATGAAATTTACCAAATGCTTCTTAGAATATTATACATATTTGACATATTAGTTTTTGTGGGTATTATTAGAATGATATCATCTCTTAATTCATTTGGATGTCTCAAGAAATTATATATTACTTTCATGGTATTATCCTACACTAATATTTAATAACCAAATCATTCAATTTTATTTTCATTATTTACATACAATTTTTTAATTTTGTTATTTTCATATATTCTATTACATTTTTGATGTGTGTTCCCCAAGATTACAAATACATCTATTGTTTGGATTAATTTTTTTCTGTAAAAGATTTGTATTTTCTATATAGTTTATATACAATATTCATAATAATCATTATTTATTTTCTTATAAATAGTTTTATCCTTAATTTTGTTGGTTAGAAAATTATTTCCAATGGTATTATCATAAATTTTATATGTATGAAATCATGAATACTTCCTTATGGAACCAATTAAAATATCTATAAAAAACATTTTTTTTACATTGGATGTTATGATTTTTTATTGAAACCATATGGTACATATATATATTATATTCATTTTTTGAAAAGTGGTCCTAGAATTATTTATCCCATTAATGAAATAGATAATGTTAAAATATCATTAGAAAAAATAACGCGGGGCAGTGAGTCTTTCCAACTTATGGTTGTTATAATTTATAACAAAAAACAATGTCATGTAAGTAAGTTAAGGGTCCATATGTAAAGATAATTATGTCTTGTATTATATAGTTTCCGCAATCTAATAATTCCATGATCTAATGTTGTGATCAGGTTTACACTATAGATTTATATTATAATAATTGAATTATATGTTTTTATGTTAATGATCAATATAATTATTATATCCTTTTATTCATCATGTGTTATTCTTCATTATATTTAATAATTCTATTGTATGATTTCAATCTCACCTAATCCATTTTTTATTTACACATTGTTGTGAAAATCAGTTTGATGATAGATCATGGGAGTTTTAAGAACTATATATTTTCTATATATATAAACACCACAACCCTAGTAGCCTAGAGTCACTTGTTAAATTATCAAACTATAAATATATACAATAAATCACATCATAAAGAACCTAACTGTTTAATATGATTGTAAACATAGATACAAAAATTAAATTTTCACATTTCCATGGAAAACATAAAATAAAACATTGTTATCCTCTTTTAGGACTCTTATGTTGACTTAATAATTATTGTAGATAAAAATTAAAAAAAAATTCTGGTTATCCATTTGTATGTGAACTAAATAAAGAGATAATATTAAAATATAAAGAATGAATCAAGTATATTGGATTGTATCATGAATAGAATTGGCATAATAAATATGTCACGATAAAAAAGTAAATATTGATTGCATTTATTCAATAACATTAACACTATTAATAATATAGTATGATAGAATGATGATAAAATAATTCTATTTAATTTTAAACATGAACAAGAAACGTATTTATGGGTATAAAAACTAATCAAATAATCAAATTTTATAAATAAATAATATTTTCATGAGGGGATTCATAATATTGAACATCATAAACAAATTTCACATCATTCATTATAGGACATCATACCATAATGGTTAGATCACTCTCCATGAACATATTCTTGCATGTATCATGACGCCTATTCATTCATTGTGGGGATATAGTAGGCCTAGAACATAACAATGTATGTTCAATGAACTTACCAAATTAATGGAGGAAACTTAATAAATTGAAACATTAATATTGAAAATATATCACGTAAATGGTTATTAATTTCCCCATTCAATTAGCATAATCAAGACCCATCAATTATAATATGCGGAATAATATACATATAATCCATCCCAATTAAAATAAAATATAAAACATCTATAGAGATAATATGAATATTTTAATTACTTAATTCCTATATACATGATTAATTACGATAAGGGATGTTGTATTTGATGAATAAAAATACAATAAAATACCATTAAAAAAATATAAAGGGGAAAATTCCCTTTTATGATTGAAATACAATTTAAAAAAATAAAATATTATGACTATTTGGAATTTATTATTTTAGAATAAAATTTTAAAATGTAAGTGATGAATCAAATCATTGAGCAGTCATGATGGTGGCTAATTCATTATTTTTCGTATAAGATAAAGAAAATTTTATTCATGAAATTTAACAATGGTTAAAGAGTTCCTCTTTTAAAAAACGAAATAATGAATACGTTAATACTATTTTTTTAAAATTTAAAAATGAATAAAAATGTATTCAATAACTCATTTTCATAATATTAAAAATATCAATGATAATTTGTTTTGAAAAAATGGATGTTGATGTAAAAAGACTCCAAAATAATGTTGGAATAAAATACGTTATTATCAAATATAAATATATAAATATATATATTAAAATATTTTGAATTAATAAAAGAGTATATTGTATTGGAAACTCATAATTTTTAAAATTTACTGAATATTATGAATATATATTTAGTTTAACATATAATAACTAAATAATACCCTGAAAATATACTACAATTAAAAAAATATTTCGTAATGATGATATTATGAAATAAATACATACCAATATTGTAACATTTTATTCATAACACTCATGTAATAAACAAAATAAAATAATTATTTAAATAATAATATTATTAACATTTTATTGATATTACATATCCATTGGTCAATATACACCTCCAAATAATGAAATATGTGATGAGGATTACATATGTACCGTGTATGTAAATGTGAGATGAGAAACACTTTCAATAGTTTCAACTTCAATTGTACATGTATGAAATTCCAAAAAAAAATTATATTTACGTTATATCTTTCAAAAACATAATCATATATAATATACAATATATTAATTTATTATAACATTTTATTACACTTTTATTAGAAATTCCTTATAAAAATCATAACGACGTTGTTTATCATATATGTTTTAAGTCGAAAATTTAAAAAAATATTCATTGATCATTGTTCAATTTTATACATAAAAATTACAATTATATAAATATATTTTATATGAATATATATATTAAAATTGAATAATCAGTACAATTTCAATATTAAAAGAAGAATTGTAATATTAATGGAGATGATAAACTATAGGTATTCATCAATATTGCTTCCATTATTTAACGGATGAAAAGGGAAAGGTAAATAATATTTTACCTTAAATTAATTTTTATTATAACATATATATCGTATATAATAATAAAATATGAGATTATTAAATTGCACAATAATTTATTATATAATATATATATATTTATTAAAGAAATAGTGATATCAATTTTTGAAGGGGATGATTGATAATGGATTATATCAACTCGTGACATGTTAGTTTTTTGAACACCTGATCGATTTTTTCACATTTGAAGAAATTAGATGTTGATTTTATATATAATGTTAACATAATAACATCTAAATATATGGAATATATTAGATTTAATATTTAAACAATTTTCAGGAATGATTGAAATATTTTAAATTATAAATAAATAAAAAATCTATTATTAAGAACTATACATCATCGTCTGAAAAGACATTCATATATATCAGTAGTTTCATAATTAAATGGATTTTAAATCAATAATGCTACTCTTGGATGGATGATTATATGTATGTAATGTTTTTTTATGATCATATTCTTTCAAAATATCACATTAATTTTGGATTTTAGAGTAGGGAGCATCCATTAATTTGTGGGGGAGAGGATGAGGTTTATATTTGTGAAATGAATAAATTTTACTAATATCTTACACATTGAAAAATGCTTCAAAATGACTCATCTAGATACTTTTATGAGATAATACATTACTATGTCCGTAAAATAAGAAATTTACATGATATTTAGGAGATTTTATCTACTATTCTTTTTGATTAACCTCATTTAATAACATTTAAAGTTTATTCATGATATATTATAATTAATTGTTTTACTATTTTATATGACTAAAATTATTTTAATAGTATTATATAATAAATATTATGAATATTAATAATATGGAATCAATTTTACCAAATTAATTTATTAGAAGTTGAATAAATTAAATTGGAATAACACCCTGATACAATTTGAGGTAACATTATTCCATAGAAATTATTTCATAAGTATAAATATTTTTTATATAAAATTTAAGAAAAAATTGAATAAAATTAAAAAAAATTGGATTATAAATAATAAAATTATACCAATGTTTATATTTAAAAAATATAATTATTTAACATTGTAAAAAATTTATCCAAATAGTTGGGTTTTAATTAAAATAAAATTTCACACTATTTTTCTAAAAAATAGTTTATTCATAAAATAATGAAAAAAATTTGATATATATAATATTAATGTGATGATTTAAAATATTAAAATATGTTTGTAAAATAGTTTTTTTATATTATAAAACTTGTATTTTATATTACGAATGAGAATGCGATGATTCAACTTTTAGTAATAATATAAATTTTAATAATTAAACATTACTTATTAATTTATAATGAATAAGACAAATATTAAGTGAGTGGAAAAAAATTTCATTTAATATATAAAATATAAATTCCTTGAAAATCATTCATCAATATTGATTGATAATATTCAATAAAATTCAAACTAATTTCATAGATAAAAAATTCTTGGTCAAAAAATATTTTGGTTACATTCAAATGAATTTATTAAAAGCCATTAATGGCTATTAAAATTATTTATAAAAGTGTAAACCAAAAACATTTAATAATTCAGCAGTTTCATTTTTATCCTTATGTTTAATATTTATGTTATAATGGTTATATTATAATAATATATTTCTCCGGTAATTTATGCTCAGTGCTATATATTATATTCACTATTAAACAGAGTGTTCATATTTTAATAGAAAAATCATGGTTATACAAACTAAATCTAGTTATTTAGTGTTTTAAGATATTTTATTTTTGATTCAAATAATACAATGTCTCTAGACCATATATATCTAGTTTATATTGGTTGTAAACTATGTATAAAACTGTACAATTATATATATTAAGGGTTTGGGACCTTATAGATTGTATTAGAGAAAGATCCAGATATATTATTATATTTTGATTATAAGAAATAAGTCAAACACTGATGAAAATCATGTAAATAATACACAATCATATAATTTTGGTAAATTGAGATTCAGTTTTTTCTAGAAGTATATATCTAAATGGGTACTACAAGTTGATGTTATTTTATCATAGATGCTTCTATGGATAATAAATCATAAAATAATCACTCGAGTATATATCAATCATATTTCTATTACACAGTCTATAGGAATTTACATCTTAAATTGTTTTTCACTCCAAAAATATATACCTTAGATGATTTCATTCACATTTCAAACCATTATAAAGGATTATTTAATTAATTACCACAATTTTTATATTTACGAACTATTTCAAACCACCACTTCAGGGAAAAAATTAGAAACAAATATAGTAAAATGATTAACCAATAATGACATAGTGAACATTTATATTTATATTGATTTTTTATATTCTAAATGTTGTTTATGATTCTATTAAATTTTTTAGGATCATTTTTTTATTTTTTAATTAATGGTATGAGGGTATATTTTAACTACATTAAAAACGAAGATAATTAAATTTAGTTGAGGGATAATTTTTGAGAAATAAATAATTAAGAACACTAGTGTATGTAATGGATATGTTTTCGGTTTAGTAATGTTTTGATGATGTGATAATAATGGTTTGCGTGATTTTCAAAAAATATGTTATGAAGTGTCAATGTTCAAGGGATTGATATTAATTCCTAATAATTTTGGTAAAAAATAATTTGATTTTTTGGAATATGGAATTTATTATATAGTGGTTTATATGATGAGATAGTGGAAAATAAAATTGATGGATTAATAATTTTTTTTGATAATATGATATATATCTATGGTTTTTTGATATTGAAACATTGCATGTTTTTTGGAAGGTATTCTCCAAATAATATAAGTTTTTGGATTAATGGGTCCTTGGTATTTGAGGAATGTTATGAATGAAGATAAACATTTATATAATATAGTATATTTTTTCTTTTAGTTTTTAAGTGCATTAATAAATGTAAAAGTAATAATATATTAATCATTTTTTTTATAGAAAATAATTAGAACTATGAGGATAGAAATTATTTAAGGGGGATGAATTTAAAACAAAATATTTTAGAACAATGAAAATAAATAATTTGTTTCATTAAATATTTAACATATGTCACCTAACATAATCAATAAGTTTCAAATTAAAAATAGAATGGTATTAAATCTATCAGTAGCACTAATATGATGAATAGTAAAAATTTCAAAACTCATATTTTTAACTAATTAAAATGTTTTAATATTAAAAATGTTATATTCAATAAAATTAATTTTTTATAAAATACATAAATTATTTTTCAAAATTATTTGAAGCCTTATAATGTATATTTAAAAAATAAGAAAATATATTTTACTTCTTCAGGAAAATAATAGCTTACTATGTATTTTAGTGATTCTTCTAAAATAATTGAATTTTAGGTGTATAGTGAAAAATACAATTTCTTTATAAATAGTGAATCATATGAAATTTTGAATATGTATGAATGTAATAAAATTTTATAAAATACAATAATTTGTCAAATATTTATCAAAATTTTATAAATATGTTTTCTAAAATATTAATTTCTACTTTTAAATTCTATTTATAATATTTTATGTCGTGTACATTATTTTAGTATAATATAAAATGTAGATTAATTTAATTATGATAATTAAAAATTCCAACAGTGAAATTAATTTTCTATTTAATTGTAAGGACTCCTTAAATTTAATTTTTTAGGTAAAAATAAATTAAAATAATGTTAACTAGTACCCAAAATATTATTCTATTATAGGAAATTAATGATTTCAAAAAAAAAATTTCTGAACATTTTTCCCAATTTATAAATATAAAATATAAAATAAAATATTAAAATTTATAATAGATAATAATATTTATTATTTTTTGTTTTTATAGTTATATATAAAATTATTACCGACCTCCCCTCACCATTGTCACATAACATTCATGTGTGTGCAAAATTTTATAATACATAACATTATTTTCAATAGAAACATCAATTATCTTCATCTATAAAAGGGGTGATCAATTTCATCCATTAAATATGCCTATAATATTTGAATTATTCCTTGAATCAAAACAAAAATTTCATATAATTTATGTTATATACATGAATTAATTAATTTTTCAAAACTAATTATATTAATTCCTTCATTTCTATGGGGAGACCCAAGGAAAACTTGAGGCCTCAAAGTCAGTGTTTATTCTTCTTATTCATTCATTTTTATTAATTTATTTCCTATCTAATGTATCCTAAATACAATTAATATAATTGATTTTTAATAATTTATATACTGAATATTCAGTATATTTATTTATAACTAATAATTTCTCTCCTTTTATCTACTATATAATATAGAATATTTGATCAGGAAGATTAATACTACCACCTTTATGAAGGGATATTGTTTTTTTCTCATGATATCTTTCATTGATAGAATATATGACCAAAACAATGAATAAATATTAATTATATACTCAAATTATAGCAAATATATTATTATTATTTTTACCACATTCATTTTATGGAAGAGTAAATCATTGTTCATGTGTATTTGATGGCAACCGTCTCCACCTCAACTGCAATTTCCATTTTTTATTATTATCTAAAAGTTCAAAATATAAATATTTTTTTGATGTGTAAAAAATATATGTAAATATTTATTTATATTTTAATAGATTTTGATTTAATGTTTATGAAAACCTAATAGTGTTAATCTTGTAAATATAATCACACAAAAATCGACCAAAACACTACAAGTAATCTAAAAGGGGACTAAAATTTAAATAAATAAAAAATTTCTGAAAATAAAGATAACCTAATAATATAATGTTAGAATAATAATTGTTTCATTAAGGTTATTAGTTAAATTTATTTTATCATATTTTATTTTTTCACATTTTAATAAATCTTTCAAACATAAGGTTCTGGGATTTCTTTTCTCAAACACTCGTTATTGAGACAAATTTTACATTATACACCAACATAAAATTATGTGTTTTATATGATATCAATTTTCTATGTTATCATATAATATAATCTATTAATGGTAATTTAGTGTTATTTTTATGATATTTATCACAAAGTGGATTTTATAATAATTCTACTAATTTTGTAATTGTTTTCATGCCTCAATTATAATTTATAATGAGCCTTAAAATCTATTCATGATTTTTATCATCCATGTGAATTTTGCAACCATTATCATTTCATATTATATATATAATATTTCCTTGGTTATATTTCTTCTAATCATTTAAATTTTACCCTTTGATGAAACACTTCATAAAATAATTGAATGTTTTTTCTTTGAATTACTTATAATGTTTATAATGAATAATTTTTTCTAGGACCATGTTTTACCTACAAAAAGTGTGATTTGAATTGAAAATATGTTTCATCTAAAAAAATACATCATGTTAGAATTAATTTTATATAAATTAGTTTTTTATTATCATTTTTAGAATATGGTTTTTACAGGTTGGTTTTTAAGAATTTTTATCATTTTCTACCGGGAATGTTTTTATAAAGTGTTTCTCTTTCAAATAGTAATATAATATTTTTTAAATTTTCTTCTGTAGAGATTATTTTCAATCAATTTTTTAATAAATTTACATTAATTAATAAAATTTTGACATTTAATTCCCAAAATTATCTATGTTATTCAGTTTTAGTAGAAGCTATAACATTTAAAATTTGTTGTGTCAAAATTTATGTATGTTCCCTTCATTCTTTTATAATACAATACCTTTATAAATTCATGTTTTTATGAATGAAATTATAATAATAATTTTTTAAAACTATCTTATAGCAAAAAATAAATAAGAATTTATAATTATGAAATTTATATAAAAAAATACATTTTGTATAAAATTCATATAAATTTATGTTGATTAAATGATAAAGGGTATTCTACATATGATATCAACCAACATTTTAATCTATATGGAATAAAATATTTGAGTGTACTTTTATTGTATGATTCATTTCATATTTTTTATTTCAGAATATTCTACTTATATAGGAATTATTTACATTATTTTATTTTCCCCTATTAACTACCATTATTTATGAATACATGATTTAAGGGTGTTCACCTAGATTTAGAGTATGTTGATTTATTGGGGAAATTGTTTTCAATAATATATATAAATTTCCATTATAGTGTAAATACCTTTTATATAATAATCATTTTTTATGTTTATTTTATAAAATTATTCATTATATCCTTCATTACTCGTTTAAATTATATGGTTTTATCGTGCCATTTTTATTGATAAAATCATTAATGATTTATTGTTGAACAACCTTAAATGTTTATAAAACACATCTTATTTCAATTGTATTTAATAATATGATCATTAAAACGATGTGTCACACATATGTATGATTATCATTATGTAAAAAGTCATTCTAGAATTATATATTCATCCAATGAATTTGATAATTTTTCTAGTTAATTATATATATTGCAGTGTATTGAGTGTAAGAACCCAAATATTATTTTTTGGGACATTGTATTGTTGTTTTTTTAGACAAAGATGAGTTTCTGGAAATTTCAGGAATACACGCCATGTACATTAAGTGCACTCCATGTACTCGGTTGATACAAGTTACTATGTCATGGCTAGGTGATGTCTGTGTACATGTTCGTGAGTGGTGACCTGAGGACCACCTAATTCAGTGGCCGAAAATTTCATGTACATGTTGTGTACTTTTAAAAAAAAATTCGTGTACTTTATTTTGTTCATTAAACAGATCGTGTTCGAGTCTAATCAATATAACCCATTTTTATGTTCATATGTCTCATCCAGAAGAGATTGTACGGCCATAGATCATCACCAAGACACCGACTAAAAGCCTACTCTCTGAATTTACTACTATTGGTTGGATTGAAATAGCCACAATGAGTTCTTCCTTCTCCTATATCTTTATCTCTTGATTTCTCCTCTCTCACGAGTTATCCTCAGTCGAATTTTTTAAGCATTAATGTAGATATTTGACGTTATTGGTTGATTCAAGGCATGAGGTTTACCTATATCGATCTCACAATGCCGAGGTAGGTGGTTTGTGACTTTCAGTAATTAGTCATTGAGTTATATGTTAAAATGTTCACAATACCCTCATTCCGGTTATTGAGTGTTTATGTTTTCATCCCTTTGTATTTCTTTGTTTTCCTTGTGGATTGGATAGAGGTTAATTGATTGATAATGGGGTTCTCATTTTCATGGTATGAATTTTTTGCCCATTTTTTCATGTTATTGACTTTTTGGTTTAGCCTTTTCTGTTAGGATGCTATATGTTTTCCGTGACTAGTACTGTTAGGATGGAGTGATTATTATTTGAGATGCTATGATATGTTGTAGTTGTTTAAACATGTAGTTCTTGGGGTTTAATTTCTCTCCAGATTTTCGTTAGTGAATGATTTCTTAATATGAGGTTGCGGGAACCTAGTGTAGTTAGAGAATAGGGGAAATTGACGTTGAGGGATTTCCCAGAGTGTCTGCTATATTTATTACATTGTGAGACCATAGGAAAAATTGATAATGAGGGATTTCTAAGACTGCCAATTGTAACGTTAAGAGGCCACAAATGGAATTGACATTGATTTCTTCCTCAGAGTGCATGTATGTTACCATTAAAATATTATAGGGTGAGTTGACAGTGATTGATTCCACAGAGTGCCTATAATTACATATGACTATTGGGGTACATGACAATGAGGGCTTCCACAGAGATTCTTTGTTACATCTTCTCTGGTATTGAAAACCAGAGGGGTTAGGCTATGAGAACTACCAAGAGGGTTTCTTGTATTTGTTTTTAGTTGATTAATTACATAAAATTAAATGTTTGTAAATGAAACTTAAGGACTGTTTAGTTTTGAGTACATCCATGCTTACTGCTTCTTTTGCTTCATTCCTACCATATATATTCACTGAATGTTATGAACAAATCATTTGGTGGTTGCCTATAGGGATAATTGTCACTCCCTTTTTGGGTAATGATTTTGGGCACAAACAGATTATATTTCTATAGGTACATACAATGGAAAGTACCCTTATAATTCAGGAAATTGGTTGTTGTGGAGCTGGAGAGCATGGGACCAAGCTGAGGGTTGCAATGCAATGGAGATGTTAACATGCATTTCATTTGTACTTTGGTTTAGTATTGTATTCCATCATTGTGATTTTTTTGGCTAATTTCCTAGATATATGTATCATGCATCATATATATATATATCTGTGTTTGTGTGTTCTCCAGTTGTATAATACTTTTGTTGTTTACTTATTTCATGTTTTACTACTTTCTCTATTAGTATCTTTTTTTACTTCCACTATGTAAATATTATTATGAAGGAATAGTTTTCCCACTATAACACCCAAGGCCCTCACTGCTATTCAGCAGCCTTTGGAATTTGGGGAAATGAATTTGTGGCAGTGTGACCAACTGGGTTCAAGGCACCTATTGGCGGCTCCCAAAACCAGGATGTTACAAAGTGGTATCTGAGGTAGTTCAGTTCTTCTTGACTAACAATTAAGAGCCTATTGCATGGGATATCAATGAATAGGTAGTTCACAATTTTTTGTGCTTAGAAGTAGCGATCCCATGTACAATGAAAACCCAATTTACCTAGGTTATTGCAATTGTTTCTAGTTTTTCGAATTTATATTTTATTAGATTTCACCGTTGGGTGATTCACATGTTTTCTGCTATTACTATTGATATTATTGAGGTCCAATTTCTTTTGAAATCTGATGACATAAGGGTATTCCATCTCATTCATAATATAGACACTTTCTATAGATCAAATTTCATGCATTATTCCCACTCCATTTAGGGTGCATTAGCAATTGCATGTTGTTGTGATAGAAGTTGTGTTAGATTTGAATATAGTTATGATAGATTATTTAGTAGAATGCCTGCTATATTATAAGGTATTGGATGTCTAAGGATTCGTTTGAAATGATGTAAATTTTTTTTTTGGGGTGTTATTAGCCCCCATGGATCCAAAATTGTTGAATCATTGTATTGTTATTCCTTGTGTATGACATATATAAGATTCCAGCTTTAAATCATGGGGAGTATGGTCCCTCAAGGATCTAAATATGGATCTTTAATGTTTCTTTTCGTGTTTTCCTGGGTTCCAAAGTAGTTCCTAAGGCTTACTATTTGGGAAAAAATATAATACACAGTGTGTAATGATAACTACACGCCACGTGTCCTTCTATTCCGGAAGGAAAAATTTTTCTTGAGTACACGTTGTGTACTTATGTACACGCCGTTTAGTCTCTAACTGTGTCACTATATTGTATAAGTCATGTACCCGACCATGTAACAAACATCATGGGATGATGGAAATTGTCTTTTACATGTCATTACTGGGATAAACATGCTGTGTATAGTCAGCCTTTTGTTCACCCGTGGGACAAAACACACCGGCAGTTTAAATCCTTCTACTACATGACGTTTCCATTAGGAACACGCCATTTTGAGTGTGCCGTGTAACTGGCCATGTGACAGAAAACACATGTCATTGATGTTCGTCTAGTATACGTTGTGTATGGAACTAACACATTGTATATTATGGTAATAGGATAAAAGTGTTTCTTAGCTGTGTAGAATTACTGGGACAGGGGATGAGGATTCAAGTACATGTTGTGTGATAGTATAACATGTCGTGTGTGTGGGGTGTTACATGTCTTGGGTTAACAAAAGTACACACCCATGTAGATGAATAAGTGAACACTATGTGTAGTGGATATACCCTCTAGGTATCCATGTTTTTAATTACTTTAATGATCCATTTATAATCATCCCTTCATACACTTCTCTGTTTCGGTTCCTGAGAATATTTATCTAAGGTGTGCGCTTGACCTTGTAGAGTCATTCCATTGAGACATACTATGGTTTTCTGCAGTATACATGGTATTTATTAGTCCATGTATATGGTTGATCAGGGAATACCAGTGTATCCTCCAATTGTACATGTTTTGGCACCAGCCATCATTCCAGACACTGGAGCTGACACATAGTTCCTAGAGGGCTTAATGAGGCTCATGCAGACCTTCCGATGAGTACTGCTTATTTCACCTTCTATGGAAAAGTTGACATGGGTTTTCAATAGTAGAATCCTCCCATTTTCTTAGGGGATGGAGGACCCCAGGCTGTAGTGTCATGGCTAGAAGCCATGATGGTGATCTTCAAGCATCTGGGGACACCTTTGAAAATTTTGGTCAATCTCGCTATGTATATGCTTCAGGAATCCACTAAGAGATGGTGGGATATTATCTCATAGTCGGGAAACAAGCTGGTTATGGCATGGGAGGAGTTTCAACTTATATTCTATTACTACTTCTACTAGTAGACATTAATATCATGTTTATCCTAAGTGTTCATGAGTCTGGAGTTGGGTACTATTTCTATAATGAAGTATTCTTCATGTTTCATTGAGTTGTAGTGATTCAGCCTTAATTCAAGAGGTGATGAGAATTTCATAGAAAAGAAGATTGAGGATGTCCTCAGGAACAAAATATTTTCTAAGGTGAACATATGCAGGTTGACTTTCATCACTTCTATGGTCAACCAGGCATTGATCACGAAGTGTAATATGAGGGATTATGGAGTGTTGAGTCACTGCGTTTCGACATCTGGAGTTGGTATCCCTACGACTGATAGAAGGAAGCATCATAGGAAATTACGCCTAGATATCGTAGTAGGCAAGAGACATCTTCTGGTAGCCAGGTGGTGTTCTACTAGTGCGGGAAGTGTGGGTAAACAAGGCCAAATTACACTACATACCAAGTGGTTTTCTAATAATGCAGAAATATTGGTCAAATTCTGTGCTTCTGTTAGATATTTTCACCAGAATCTAGCGATAGAAGTTATTCTATGACTCCTCGTTTGGGGGAAACACCACTATTTTTTCATTAGTCTAGGAACATGAGATATTCCGTCCATTTAGGATGAGGTGGAGGTCATGGTCAGGGTAGCTAGTCGACAGGCATTCAGAGACAATAAGGTGGATCATCCTAGAGCGGTAAGGTTTGGTAAGAGTGTCACGGTGAAGGTTAGAATTTTTTTGGTGGAGGAGACCCAACATGAGAAGGATCCCAGACCCTCTACAGATTGAGGTACGTTCCAAATTGCCTTAGTTTTAGCTTCTGCACTTTTTGATATAGTGGCATCCCATAGTTTCATATTTGTTGCTGTTGTGGAGTTCCTTGGGTTTTGTATCATTTATAATACTGATATCGTGATGTTATACACTTTGTCAAGGGAATGAATGGCCAGTGTACGATATTTCAAAGAGTTCCCTCAAGGGGTTGGTGGGCGTCACTTGTTTTGGGATTTATATGTCGTAGAGATGATGATTTATGATCTAATTCCATGAATGGACTGGTTAGTTCCCTTCTAGGCTGTTTCGGACTTCTATCGCCATCGAATGAGTTTCACATGACCAGAGGGCGGATCATTTCATCATAAGGGAGAATGGGATGTTCATGTGAGTAAAGCGGGACCCATGAATCATGGGTTGGGAAGCGATACAACCCAGATTACTAGTATATATACGGATGACCAGGGGACATTATATATGAACCTTCATCCAGTGGTATATCATTTTAGGGATGTCTTTCCAGAGCACTTTTCCGATTTTCCTCGGGAGTGAGAGGTGGTATTTTCGATTGATCTCATGCCAGGAGTGGCACCAGTGTACATTCCTCCTTATAAGATGGCTACACTAGAGTTTCATGAGATCATGAATCAGTTGGAGGAGTTACAGGAAAAAGGTTTCATCCAACCAAGTACTTCTACTTGGGTTTCTCTTATTCTATTTGTGAAAAATACAGATGGTACCCTTAGAATCTGTGTGGATTATCTGAAGTTGAACTAGCTGATGGTAAAGAACTGATATCCCTTACTGAGTATTGATGATATCTTTGATAAACATAGTAGATCCCGAGAGTTCTTGAAGATTATAATGCAGTCTGGTTACCATCAGTTGCTTTTTATAACCTTAAATGTAACTCATAAAGCCTTCTGGATTATATAAGATCAATAATATTTTGTGGTAATGTCATTCAGTGTCACGAACGCGTTTGTAGTTTTCATGGAAATGATGAACCGAGTGCTCCATCAATACTTGGATTCATTCATGGTAGTCTTCAGGGATGATATATTGGTGTACTATCACACACGACAAGAACATGCTACATATCTTGAGGACGTTATGAGTACACTAAGAGAGAACTAGTTATATTCTATGCTCTTAAAATGTCACTTTTTGATGGACCAGATTAACTACTTTGGTAATGATATCTTAAAGGCTATAGTATCTATAGATCCCGAAAAAGTGAGAAAATTACTTTCTTGGGAGTATCCAAGGAGGTCCTTTGAGGTAAGATATTTTCTAGACATGGCGGGTTACAGTAGGCATTTAATATAGGAATTTTCACGCTTAGCAGTGCCAATAAAGGGGCAGACTAAGAAGGGTGTGAAGTATTTGTGGTCATATTCTTGCGAGTCATCCTTTCAGGAGATAAAAAGGGAAGTTGACATAACCCTGGATACTTTTTTTTTCTATGTCCGAGAAAGAGAAATATTGTTTACTATGAAGCATTAGGTATTAGGATAGGATCTGTAGTTATTTAGGGAGAAGGGGGCATTGAGTAAGGGTCTTGGTAGTTATGACCACATGAGAGGAACTACCCAACACACGATCTCAAGCTGGATATAGATGTTCATGCATTATGTTGTTAGATACATTATCTTATGGGAGATCATTGTGTTGTTTTCACCAACCACAAGAGTCTCAATTATATATTCACTCTGTTTGACTAGAATTTGAAACAGTGAAGTTTGGTTGAGTAATTTCTGTCCTTTGACATTGAACATGCCTATATTCCTGGGAAAAGCAATGATGTAGCTGATGTGTTGAGCATGAGGAATCTGATACAGGTATTTCGGGAGGCCAGTAGTGTGTGGATGCTTATTGACCTATTCTCTGAAATGTATTTGGAGGTTCATGATAGACAGGGTCAGACATTTCAATCATCTATTGTTGGTACCTATACTCTTCTTGATTGCGTACTAGTGAGGCAGCTATCAGATTCTGAAGGAATTGTCCTATGGGAGAGTGTGTCAAGAAAGGACACTATTCATGGATGGACAATATGCCGGGATGATATCTTTCTTTTTCATGGGCGCATGTGGGTGCAACAGTCTTATGCGAAGAGTTGATGCAGGACATTAATTCCTCAGTTTGGAAAGTTTATCCTAGTGTCACGAAGATGTATCATGATCTACACCATCAGTATTGGTGACCATGTATGAAGAGAGATATTTCTAGTTTTTTTCATGTGTTTTTCCACTTGTCTGCAGGTGAGGCCAGAGCATCAGTGACCATCCGGACTTTTGTAGTAGTTACTCATTCCCAAGTGGAAATGGAATGAAGTGGCAATGTATTTTTTGATAGGTTTTCTGAGGTTTCTTCAAGGAAATGTTACATTTTAGGTTGTCATTGACAGACTCATGAAGGTTTCTTACTTCTTGTTGATCATGGAGACCTTAAATATTAATGAGCTATGATGGCTGTACATATGAGATATTGTACGTCAACATGGGGTTCTACACTCCATTATTTCTTATAGAGACACACATTTTCCATCTCAATTGTAGAAGGGACTTCATATGACATTGGGTACATGGGTACTTTTGAGTATAGCTTACCATCCCCAGACAGATGGACAGTCCGAGGGTAAGATTTAGTGGATTTATGAAATTTTTCGAGCGTGCTTACTAGATTTTGAAGGTTCTTAGGAGAAGCACTTATGTCATAGAGAGTTTTCCTAAAGTAATTATTCACAAGAATCTATTCATGTGGAACCATGTGAGGCTTTGTATGTCAGGCAATGTCGATCACCCTTTTGTTGGATAGAGGCATGAGAGACCACTATTTTGGGACCATGACTTTCCCGGAGACAACATAGCAAATAGAGTTGATTCAGATGAGGATGGATACTGCACTGTCAAGATAGAAGTCTTAAGCTGATCGATGGAGGTGACATCTAGATTTCAATGTTGGAGATCATGTTTTTTAACGATTCACCCCGAGGATCGGTCCTAGGAAGATTATATGGTAGGGTATGCTTTCCCCAAGGTACATAGGACCATTTGAGGTGTTGGAGAGGGTGGGGATGGTTTCCAAATAAATGTAGTAACCTCATAGGTGTTGGGCTATGCATGATGCCTTCCATGTTTCTCAGCTTCGACGATACTTCGTAGACACATCTCATGATATCAAACATGATAAGGTTGAGTTATAGGTGAAAGAATCATTTGAGGAGCATCTTATACGTATTTTTGATCAATGTGTGATGATTCTCTGTGGCCGGACATTTCATCTTGTACGTGTGCTATGGAAGCCCGGGTTAGTATATGATGAGATTTGGGAGAGGGAGGCTGATGTACGATCACAGTGGCTAGAGATATTCAGGGTTTTATCTTCTACGCCACCTTGCTAGGGAAATTCAAGGGAAAATTCCTTTAAGGGGGTAAGATTGTAAGAACATGGATCTTCATTTCAGGTAGTTATTTCATTTCTAGTTTTTTTGAAAAACAAGAGTTTGTGGAAATTTTATTATTACATGTTGTGTACTTAAAGTACACACTCTGTACTCGGTTTCCGCAAGAGACTGTGGACTGGCTAGGTAAAGGCTGAGTACATGGGCATGTGTGGTGACCTGGAGACCACCTGAAGCGGAGGCTGGAAAATCCAAGTACACAACGTGTAATTTAAAAAAACACAACGTGAACTTTCTTTTTTTATTTCATTAAATGGACTAGGGTTAGTTCTAATCATCAAAAACATTTTTCTCTTCGTTTTTATTTTCCTAGAGAGACCGTACAACCATGGATCTTCACCAGGCCCCCAACCAATCGTCTGTTCTCCGAATCGACCATCGTCGATTACATTGGAATCGTCACGGTGAGTTATTCCTTCTTCTAAAACATCATCTCCTGATTTCTCATCCCTCACAAGTTATCCTCAGTTGAACTTTTTAAGTGTTTTTGAAGATCTACTTTGTTCTATAGAGATTCTAGGTATATGGTTCACATATATTGATCTCACGATGCCGAGGTGGGGTGTTTGTGTAAAACCGTGAAACAAGTTACCCAGAGTCAGTTCATTATTACATAACATTGGCATGATCACAAAAAATCAAGACTTGAATGACCGATTAGTTTAGTATCCATGAAAGTACAAGATACAGTCATAAGGTTTACATTACATCATAAATTTAAAAACTACAACAACATTTTTTTTACAGACTATACTCATATAACCTCAGACTATCCATGCAAGTTAGTATTAAAATTCCATTTTGCATCCATGGAAAAATAAAACATACAAATGGGTGAGCTCAGATGCTCAGTAAGGATCAAAATATAGCAGAAACTTTCCTAAATAATCAACAAAATTTAAGTCAATGTATAAGACTAAAACAAATGACTTTTAAACATGATATTCCTCATAACATGGAAATGATAAAATAAAATAATGCCATTTACATACTTACATTTATATTCTACTAGTCTAATAATCACATGAAATATCAACATCCACTTTCATAATGATGGAATGCATAATGCCATAATTTCATTACCACATAGTCAAGAAATTATGCCAAGACTACAATTAAAATTAGGTCAAGGCATTGTTCCCAGACACTAGATTGTCTCATGAGACCTATTGATGCATCGGGAAGCTATAGCGGGCTCCACCCATCACTTACTAAGTCCAATGCATTCCTCGTATGATAAGGTTTAAACATAACACAAACATTTATATTAAAACTGCAATACAAAATGTCAATATGTTATCCATAAACCATGAATGGTATGAAATAACAAATCCAGAGTCAAACATATCACAAATCATTCAATACAATATGGATGTTTTGTATCATAATAAAACAACTTCAAACAAACATAAAACCCATCAAAGGATTTTGAAATAGATAAAATCAAAACCTTCTTAGAGAAATATCTCTTTCTATATTGAAATCCTTTAAAAGTCACATAATTATATAATAAAACATTTATATTTTAAAATTTTCTTATAAATATGTATGGTAATTTTTGATGATGTCGTAATGGTGGAAAATATCAAAACCCACCGTAAAAGATAAAAAAATTCACTCTTACCTTAATTTTGTCGAAAATATTATAAAGGACGTTGTTTGGAAAATGATGGAAAGATTCCTTTATAAATATATTAAGAAAGTCAAAAAAGGTATAAATGAATTTAACCCATAGTCTACTATACAGTAAGAATGTTTTCAAATACATTTTTAAGAAACATGGATGTGGATGATAAAGAGGTCCTAGTAGATAATTGCCTCAGTTGTTGATGAAATTGTAGAATTAACCCTTACCTTGTATTTTCCCTTGGTTGAGTGTAGGTTAAGATCTTGTATAATGGTGAAATAATTGTTATTAAATTATACAAGAATAATATACTTTATCATGATATCGTATATGATATTTTAACATTATTTTGTTAATAATATCTTAGTATTATCAATGTTTCGGGTGTTAACGGATTTGTTTTCCTTTATATTCATTGTTATATGAGTCATATTTTTATGGATGGGATGTATATTATGAATATATATAATTGTATCAATTCATTAAACATTATTTATAATCATCTAATGAAATTTAGTTTTCAATGGATACGATGGGGAATGAATCTCATCGCGTTCGTGGAGACGGTAATCCATACATACTCACGAGGGACAATATCATTTTTTGATATTAAAATAATATTTAATTGAATGGTATATCATATATACTAAATCATATTTATTCTATATTTATTATTTACATAAATTAAAAATCAATATTATACCCATCCAAATAATAATGTATTGAATAACAATTACCCCATGACTTGGAGACGGTAAGTCGTACGTACACACGAATGGTAACATGTCATTCAAAGGATGGATAGAATAATAAATTTGGTTGTATAATATTTATAATAACATCACATTTTATAGAATATAATGGAGTCAATATTTTATAATTGTAACAATAATGAAAAAGGACGTGGAAGAAGAAAGGAACTTAAAAGAGGTAATGAAATATTAACCTCTTCTTTGGGTTCTTCCTTTTGATTTGATCAAAAGGGCTCTGTAAGATGGATTTCTAACTAAAGTAAGGACTCTAAGATGAAGGGAAGATAGTTGAGATGGTATTTGGGTAGGTTTTTGCTAATCCAAATGGATTTATTGTTTGATTTAGAGAAAAGGGGGAGTGCCTTTTTATAAGAGGGGTGAGGGGAACCTTAGGAAAAGTTGGAAATATTATTTTATAATAAAATCATTATCAGTTTCTAATGGATTAAAAATGAATTATTTAAATTCTAAGGTTTAAATGGGTTTAAAACCACAAAACCAATTGGTTTTATACAGGTTTGGGTGACTATATTAACTTTATCTTTTAGGTTTAACTCTTAGTTAAATAGTTTGTCATTTACCATGTCTCTATGTATTTTTATATTATATGGTTAATAAACATACTATATCATTACAAGAGAACCGAAAGTGGTTCATTAATGATAAAAATATCAATATATACTTATTTTGGTTGAGCCATAGATTTTTAGGAATAGAATATAGATTAATAATATAATATTTGTTTTAAAAAATATTTTATGTTAATTATGACACTATTAGGTCTTTTGATTTTTCTAAATTCATAACAACATTATTACATAAAATAAAATTCATATAACCAACCATAACATGTCATATTAACCTATAAAATTATTTTAATTCAAAAAAACACTCAAATTACATTTATTTGGATATTTATAATGTCAATTATTTAAAAATTTCAATAATTAGGTAATTACTTCCTCATCATTGTGTCAAAAATAAATTACAATATTTAATATCCAAAAAAATATAAATAAAATACAATTATATAGTAAATATTTTTAGCCTTAGAATTAATATTTATAATCTAATTAATAATATTGTATAACCCAATATTAGAAATGTTTTAGTTATTAATCATTGATTTTAACTGTTTTAACTCTTCTTTAAATAAAATAATAATATGTGTCCTAATCTAATCCATGTGAACCTAAAGGATCATATTTTATTTCTAAGTTTGTTATTGGTTGTATTAAATTTATCCAACCGAATTAGGACTTGTGTTAGGGTAATAATAAAATCATTTTTTCCCTTAATTACCCTGTTTTCTTTTAACAATGGTAAATAATAGTACAAAGATACTATTCAAAAAAAATTATTTTCATAATATTAAACAAAATTTTTCTTACTGATATCAATCGTGTCTCTTGTATTTTTGAAATTCCACTCACAAAAGTGGTAAAATATAGTTTTATATGAAATTTCAAATTCTCCTAGGAGGCTGGTAAAAGATTGTAAAAAGTTCAAATTTTTTTTTCTATATTTAAAATTATTATAAACTGACTCCAATGAATCAAATTGAACTTATATAGGAATTATATATATATTTTGACCTATAATAAATTTAAATAAAATAAATTATTATTTAAATAAATATTCAGTTTTAAACAATAACTCAGTGTTATTCACAATTCATCAAGAAATGAATGTTTTCAAAAAAATACAAAAAATTCACCATAAGCTAATTTCTATATTTTGAATCTAAAAATGAAGTCCATTTTTAAAGGTAAAATTTATTAAATTTCAAAAAGTGGGTATTTATATTCATAATGGCTTATTCGATTGGTTGTGGTGTGTTATAATTCGATGTTTCTTACAACACAATCTACTGTATTACTCAAAGAGAAGGGTATCGTTTAAGGTTGAGGTGTTACATTCTCCCTTACTTCAAATAATTTTTCCTCAAAATTTCTAGAATATTACTACATAAAAATACTCAGGTAGTTCATCCACATAAGTTCCAAAGGTTTCCACGTTTCTTCTTCTATCTTATTTATTCTCCATAAAACATTTACCATACGAGTCGTCCGGTTTCTCAACACTAGTTCAATTATATCAAGAACCATGACAGGCACTTCACAATAAGAAATATCAGGTTATAGTTCTAATTTCTCGTAGGTGAGTACATACATTGGGTCAGGCATGTATTTTCTCAATAGTGATACGTGGAATACATCGCGAACTTTTGAGATACTTGGAGGCATTTCCAAACAGTAAGCTATAGCCCCAATTCGTTCTAAAATTTCAAAATGTCCAATGTAATTGGGACTCAATTTTCCCTTTTTACAGACACGTATAACACCATTCCATTCAGATACCTTCATGAAAACATGATCTCTTACTTGAAATTCAAAATCCTTTCTTCAGTTATCATCATAGATCCTCTGTCTACATTGAACTGCCTTGATGTGGTTTTGGATTACCTTCTCATTTTCCATAATTTCCTCCACAAGTTTTGGGCCAACGAGTTTTATTCCACTAACATCATCCAAATAGGTTGGTGTGAGACATCACTTTCTGTATAGCACGTCATATGGTGCCATCTGAATAATTAAATGGAAGCTGTTGTTATAGGAAAAATTCTACCATAGGAAAATATTGATCCCACAAACCATCAAAATCTAGTGAGCAGGATTAAAACATTTATTCTAATGTTGGAATTGTCTGTTCTGATTTTCCATCAGTCTGGGGGTGCTAGGTTTTGCTCAATCGAAGTTTAGTATGCAGGTCATTCTAAAGAGTTTTCCAGAATCATGATGTAAAACGTGGATCACCATCAGAAACAATCGATAATGGTACACCATGAAGTCTCAGAACTTCATTAATATATATCCTTCCTAGACCTTCAAGGGGTAAATATTCTCTTATAGCAAGAAAATGTTCTAACATGGTAAGACAATCAACAATGACCCATATTGAAAAGTTCTTTCTGTGAGTCATTTTTAGTCCCATGACAAAGTCCATCGTAATATTATCACATTTCAAATCAGGTATGGGAATAGGTTTCATGATTCCTCCAGGATGTTTCCATCCTGGATTCACTTATTGACAAACCATACATCTTAACACAAAATCAGCAATCTCCTCTTCATGTTTTCCACCATAAATGTTACTTCAAATATCTATATATTTTTTTTCTCGCAGGGTGTATAAGGAAATTGAAACTATGAGCATTATACTACAATTCTCTTTTTAGATCAGGAATATCGGGAACACAAAGTCTCTTCCCAAATTACAAAATTCCATCTTTATATACATTGTCACTCATTTTCCAATCATTCACAACATTAATCTTTTTTTTGAAACTCATCATAACTGGTCTGACACATCTTTATCCTTTCTAGTAAAGATGGTTTGGAATCCATTTGAAAAATTATTGATGTTTCACCTTACATGGTTATTCTTATATCCATCTTTACTAAATCCATGCTTATATGATCCTTTTCAACTCTCGTCTTGTTCAAAACTCCATGATCCTTTTTACACAAATCATATTCAACCATATTTTCCTTCCCCGGGTGGTAGTGTATAGTGATATCATAATCTTTGAGTAGTTCCATCCATAACCTTTTCCTCATGTTGTGTTATTTTTGTGAGAAAAAATACTTCAAACTCCTGTGATTGGTAAATAACTCACCTTTTTCCCCATAGTGATAGTGACTCCAAATCTTTAAACCAATGATTACAGCTGCTAACTCAAGATCATTAGTAGGATATTTTTGATCATGAATTTTTAGCTTTCAGGATGCATAAGAAATAACCCTATCATTCTGCATGAGGACACAACCATGTACGTTCTTTGAAGCATCACTATAATAAACAAACCCATCATTCTATGATGGTAGATTCAAAATAAGATCATTGATTAATCTTGCCATTAGTTATTCAATACATTATTCGCACTCTTTTGTCCAAAAAAATTTAACCCCTTTACGTGTGATCTTTGTTAATGGGTTAGCCAATCTGGAAAAATTCTGGACGAAACACTGATAATAACCTGCTAAATCAATAAAACTGCTTACCTCAGTTATTCTTGTCGATGCTGGCCATTCATGGATTTCCTTGGTCATAGATTGATCATCAGAGATTCCATACATACATACATTATGGCCAGAAAATAAATCTCATGAAGCCAGAATTCACACTTGCTAAACGTCCCAAATAATTCGTGTCTTCTAAGAGTCTTCAGGATAATGTGCAAGTGAATTTCATAATCTTCATCACTATTTGAGTATACCAATATATAAAAAATAATGCCAACAAATAATTAATCATTTTATTCCTTGAAAACTCTGTTAATTAGATCCATAAAAATAGAGGGTGCATTAGTCAATCCAAAAGGCATTACTGTAAAGACGTAATGCCCGTACCTAGTTCGAAATTCTGTCCTCGAAATGTCTTCCTTCTTCATGAACAATTGATGGCATCCAGATCGAAGATCAATTTTTGAAAAGTATTGAGCTCCTTGCAGTTGGTCAAATAAATCATCAATGCGTGGTAGGGGATTCTTGTTCTTTATTTTTATAGCATTTATCTCGTTATTGTCAATTCACAACCTCGTAAATCCATCATTCTTCTTAACAAAAATGATAGGGGCTCTGCATGGAGAAACACTAGGATGAATAAATCCCTTATTACTCAATTTCTATAGTTATTTATTAGTTCCACTAATTCCATAGTGGCCACTCTATAAGGGGTCTTTGATATGGGCCTTGATCCTGGATTAAATCAATAGAAAACTCAATTTCTCATTCTCAAGGATGTCTAGGTAAATATTTTGGAAATGCAACAAAATATATTTTCACAATAGGTACATACTCTATTTGAAGATTATTTCCATCACCCAAGGTTATTTTATTCTCTTCCTTCCCAATAATTGAATTTAGTAGAGCTATTGGGTGTGGATCTAAATAAGAATTAGGTGGTGACCATTCTTCTTTAAAGATAAGGTGTTCTTTATCATCATCATCAAAAATTCTAACCATCTTCTTCTTTCAATAAATCTTTGCATCATGTTCCGAAATGCAATCCACACTGAGTATTATATCAAATTAAATCATTGGTATGACGATGAGATCCACAGATAAAGAACACTTATAAGCTCTAATGGGAACTAATTCAAAAAACATTATTGCGATGATACTTCCCATAGGAGTTTTCACTAAAAACTCTCTTGTTAAATAAAATTGGAAATATCTAATATTATTATCAAACTTGGAAGATATAAAATAATGCGATGATCCAGAATCAAATAAAGAATTTTCTAAACTTGAGGAAACCATTAAATTACCTGTCACCATATCTTTCTGAACTTCAAGCTCAGCAGTAGTGATAGAATAAGATTGGCCATGAGCCCTTGTCCTTTTCTAAGGTATGTTCCCCTGACGCTTAGGACATTAATTCTCATAATTCGCCCTTTCTATATAATTTTAGCATTCAAACTCTACAACCTCTTTCTTACTCTTGCAATCACAAGCTTGGTGGCCTTTTTCACCACACTTGTAATAGACTCCCATTATTTTCAAGAAAGTACCATGGTGTTTCTCCCCCCATTTACTACATGTTGGATATTCAAAATTTCTCTCCTTTACCTTAAATAAATTTCCAGAGTTTATAGTAGATATATTATTACCTTTCTTTTCTTTAAAGTCATAAGACTTAGAGAATTCTTTTTCTGTCTTGATAGCACATGAGATAATATCTTTGTACAACGAGAAGAATCGTGAGACTAATGCTCGACGGAGAAATGGTTTTAACCCATCAAAGAAATGATCAATATTACTTATTGGGGGTTATGTATATAATCTGCATCATTCCTGCCTAACCTTGTAAATTTAGCCTCATACTTTGCGACAATCTCATCCTCCTTTTGTCTCAGACTCAGAAATTGCCTTTCCATATCCGGTCGATGGTCATGAAGAAATTATTTTTCACAGAAAATATATTTAAACACACTTCATTAAATATTTGATACTTAATCATCTTCCATTGTGTTTACAATCAATTACCACCATTAATTAGCATCTCTAGTGAGGCGGTAAACTGCCATGATAATGTTTTCCCTTTCAGTAATTCCCAAGACATGGAATAATTTCACTATGTAATTTATCCATTTCTTAGATAGTAATGGATTTGTACCCCCATTTAATGTTGGTTGTTGTTTCCTCATGAAGCGATCTAGCATTGATCCTCCATGCTGTGGATAAGGGTGCTCCAAACAGGTAAGGTTATTATTCATAAGCTAAGTGAGTGGTCCGAGTTTGGTGATTAGTTGATTTGCAGCAGTTATATCACCAGCTCTACTATAATGATCATGATGAGGATGAGAGTCCCTACCTAGAGTGAGTTCATTGATCTGTTTCCATTTCATCAAATAGGTTCCATTTCTAAACAATGGCATAAACACGATTAGATTATGAATATAAATATATAATTCCAAACATGTAACACCCTTAACATAAACAGAACAGCTGTTTATAATCAATTATCATAAATTTTTTTGAGGTTGTATATACTAATAAACCCTGAATAATGGTTTGTAAAATGAAGGTGAATTATCCTAGGTAAATCCCCCAGGAGTGTCGTAACGAGGAGTGCAGCAGGGTCCATTTTTGTGTATCAGTTCCTATTCGAGTCTATCCCAAAGTGTTGTTTTTGGGTCTTACCCCTAGGTACATCTGTGCCAGTGCCACCTCTACCTGCCCGTATCCAGACAGGAATATATTTATTAGAAAACTAACAAAAAAACTACAATACAAAAATTTTCGGAAGTTCTTCTATACTAATCCTAAAATTCTATCATAGGGTTATGTGCTCAAATCAGAGTTCATCTAAATATAGTTTCCAAGGAAAGTACTAAACTTTCTCTGGTACCAACTGTAACACCCCAAACCATGTTACCTAGAGTCAGTTCATTATTACATAAGATTTTAATGATCACAAAAGATCGAGTCTCGAATGACTAATTAGTTTAGTATCCTTGGAAGTAATAGATAAATTCATAAGGTTTACATTACATAATAAAATGGAAAACTACAATAACCTTGCTTCCATATACCACACTCATATCCCCTCAGATTATCCTTATAGTTCAGTCATAATATACTTCTTCACATCCTGGAAAAAATAAAACATAGAATGGGATGAGTTCAGATGCTTATTAAGGATAACAATATAGTAGAAACATTCATAAATAATCATAAACATTTAAAGAATTGTATATGAATAAAACAAAATCCTTTTAAACATGAACGTTAGCATAATGTGGCAAAGATAAAATCAAATAATTCCATTTTTATAATCACAAAGATATTATACAGGTCGAATAATCACATCCATTATCAATATAAACTTTCATAATGATGGAATGCATAATTCTAGAATTTAATAACCACAAAGTCACGGCCTTGTTCGAAGACTAAAAATAAGATGTTTTCAAGGCCTTGTCCCAAGACACTAGTTTGTCTAATGAGACCTACCGATGCATCGAGGAGCTATAGTAGGCTCCGCCCATCACATAGTAAGTCCAATGCATTACTCATATGAAAATGTTTAAACAAAACATAAAAATTCATTTTAAAACTGGCATATAAATTGTCAATAATTTATGCATAAACCATGAATGGTATGAAATAACACATCTAGAATCAAACATATCACAAAACCTTCAATACAATATGGATGTTTTATATCATAATAATTCAACTTAAAACAAACTTAAAATCCATCAAAGGATTTTTACGTAGATGAAATCGAAACCTTTTTAGAGAAATCACTCTTTCTATTTTGAAATCAATTAATAGTCACATAATTATAAAATAAAACATTTATATTTGAAAATATTATTATAATCTTGTAAGGGAAGATTCGACGATGTCAAAACGGTGGAAAATAGTCGCACCCTCCGTATAAGTTAAAAAAAGATATTCTTACCTTAATTTTGTCAAAAAGGTTATAAAGGACCTTGTCTCGAAAATGACTGAAATATTCCTTTATGAACAACTCATTAAATTCAAACATGGGTATAAATGACTTTAACCCATAGTCTTTTAAATAGTAATAATGTTTTGAAATGCATTTTTAAGAAAAATGGATGTGGATGATAAAGAGGTCCCAGTAGATAATTACGTATAAACAACCTTGGATAATGAAGAGATTGTAGAATTAACCCTTACCTTATACTTTTCCTTTTTCAATGGTAGGTTAAACTAATGTATAATGGTGAAATAATTTTTATTAAATTATAAAATAATCAGATACATTAATATGATATCATATATGATCTTTTAAAAAAAATCATAATTAATATATTAGTATTATCGTTGTTTCGGGTGTTAACGGATTCATTTTCTTTTATATTATTTGTTATATGAGTCATATTTTTTATGGATGGGATGTATATTATTCATATCCAGAATTATATAAAGACTTTAAAAATTATTTTTAATATTGTAATGATATTTAGTCTTGAATGGATATGATGGTGAATGAATCTCATAGCGTTTGTGGAGATGGTAATCCGTACGTACGCACAAGCAATAATATCATTTGTTTGATATTAAAATAATATATAATTGGATGGTATATCATATATACAGAATAATTATTATGTTATATTTATTATTTACATCAATTAAAAATAATTATTATACTCTTCCAAATAATTATGTATTGAATAACAATTACACCATGACGTGGAGACGGTAAGCCGTATGTACGCACGTATGGTGACATGTCATTCAAAAGTTGGATATAATAATGAATTTGGTTGTACCATATTTATAATAACATCACAGCATATAGAATATACTATAGTTATTATTTTATAATGGAAACAACAAAGAAAAAGGAAGTGGAAGAAGAAATGAACTTGAAAGAGGTGGTGAAATATTTACCTCTTCTTCGGGTTCTTCCTTTTGATTTGATCAAAAGGGCTCCATAGGATGGAATTATGACTAAAGGAAGGAATCTAGGTTGAATGTAGGATAGTTTATAGGGTATTTTGGTAGGATTTGGATGAGTCCAATTTCAATGAAGGTGTGAATTAGAGAGATGGGAGAGTGCCTTTTTATAAGAGGGGTGAGGGGAACCTTAGGAAAATCTAGAAATATTATTTTATAATAAAATAATTTTTGGTTTCTAAAGGCTCCAAAATGGATTATATAAAATTTATGGTGGGGATGGGTCGAAAAATACTCAACCAATAGGTTTTAGACAGGTTTGTGTCACGACCCGACCTCGGGGCCCGTGCCGTGACTACCCCAAGCCCGCCTTCCATAGGCCAGGGGCTGGCGACTAGCACCAAGGCGTAAAATCCCGGTAAACAGGGAAGGCATTGCCTTTATAAGTAACAACCACCACAGAGTCAGCAAGCGGAAAGTAACTACAAAGTGCAGAAAAGTAAAGGGGGCCGGAATACAAGCCCAACTGAAAGTACAACTGAAAAGGAAAAGAACATCAACTGAAGAAAAGACGGCGGCCTCGTGTCGTCCACTGGCAATCCCACCTGAAGGGTGGGTACAGATAGCCTCCAGGCTCCTCGGGTCCCACGTCCGCTCCGAGCACGTCCCGCCCAGTGGTCCGCCTCCAGGTACCGTCCTGCTCCACGCCCCAACCGAGATCAACGCTGTCCGTCGTCTGCATCCAACACAACAAGGTGCGGGCATAGCCCGTGCAGGGGTGAGTATAAACTACTCAGTAAGGACCCCGAGACCCCCGAAGGTCTCCCGAAATCCACAAAGGATATAGCACAAAAGAAAGGGGCAACCACGAAGAAACAACTGACTCGACTTAGGTATATGCCCATACATATACCTAAGTCCCCATTTCTAGCTCTGCTCTCGAGCTCAAGGTCAACTCGATCCACACAGGAAAGCAAGACTCAAATCCACCAGGGGGAGTAAATAGGAAATAGTAAATCCACATAGGATAGTTCAACACAATCCACAAAAGAGAGTAACATAAGATTCAGCTCAACCAGGTATACTTTTTCAGATGACGTCAAAGATGATCACTGATCCATCTAAGTCGTCGGACCCACGAAGGATCGATAAGTACTAACCTCGGCAATGACCCACACAGGATCGGGCCCACACAGGACCTGTAGCAATGGCTCACACAGAACCGTAAGAGATGACCCACACAGGATCGGTAGCACTGATCCACATAGGATCGCTGAGTGCAGTAGTCGACGCAGTCCACTGAGGATCTCTGCACAGTCGTTGCCGCAGTCCACGAAGGATCTCTGCTCTGTCGTCGTCGCAGTCCACGGAGGATCTCTGCTCTGTCGTCGAAGTCACATCCAGCGCTAGGGTTCCCGCACACAGCGTGCTCGTTTAGGAGGGTCCGCTCCACGAGCCGAGAGGCTGATACATCAACTGACACGTAGTCCGAAGTTGGTGTATCCAAAAGTTCCGTATCGACAACAGGATCTCAATGCAACAGACGGCGCGTCAATCGGACGCCCGGTCTGAGAGTTATTGGCATTTTCGTCCCAGGGGCCCGGTTGGTTTTTAGGGCAAAACCAACCCGACCGTACTCCGCCTGTGTCCGATCCTCGGGAGGAGTATGCCAAAAGTTCCATCTCACTTAGAGGAAACTACCACAGCTGACGGTACGTCGATCGGACATCCGTAGCTCAAGTTATGAGCGTTTCCGCTCCGAGGGTCCGGTTGGTTTCGTGTACGAACCAACCCGGCCGAACCCAAAGTCTTCTGAAACCTTGAGTGTAATATACTGAAACGACCGTATCGATCCAAGGATCGCGTAGCCGCTGACGGTTGGTCAATCGGAGGTTCTAGGCCCATGATATGGGCAAAAGACCGAAGAGGGCCCGAAAACGGGGGTTCTGGGCTTGGGGCGACCCGGCCCGAACCCCCCTGGGGGTCGGCCGAACCGGGTCGACCCGACCCGGCCCAGCCCAGTTGGGCCGGGTCCGGTCCGACCGGGGCGCGGCCCGGCCGGCTCGACCTCAGCCGAGCGGCCAAGGGGCGCCGCGGGTTTGACCCGCGGCTTAGGTGGAACGCGGCCCGCGCGGGCCGCGTGTTGGGTGGCCGGACCGCGGACGCGGTCCGTTGGTTCGCCGCCGCCGCGGCGGATCCTCCGGCGGCGCACCGGGCGCCGCCGCCTCCGGTCGCCGGCGCCGCCTCCGCCTTCCGCGGGCCGCCGGAGTTGCTCCGGTGGCCCGATTCCTCTCCCGTCTGCGCCGTTGCTCCTCCCGGGGGCCGATCTTCACTGCGGGATCAAAGGATCGCCCTTGCCGCACGGTTCGTTGTCGCTTTCCAAAACCGCACACGAAAAGGATCAGCGGAGGGTTGTCGGGTCTTGTTCGTTTGACCCGCACCCTCCGCGTTAGTCATAAACAACGGGAGAAAGGGGCTACAACAATTTTTAATCAAGATAAAAATTGTTCACTTCTTTTTCTTTTAAACGGCAATTCAATTTTCATTAATTGAAAATATTCATGCCGGTTCTTTATTCAAAAAGAAATAAAAACACGGGAATGAATCATCAAGAATTAAATCCCTACCTTGTCGTCGTCGTCGGACGAGAGGTCGTCGCGGATTTGGTGATCGTCGCGGAAGAGACGCTCGTCGCACCGCGGGAAGGAGTCGCGCCGACGATCTCTGGATCAAGATCAAACGGATTTAATTAATTTAAATCTGTTGATATCGAATTATAAAAAGGGAGAATTTAGAAGATTCGATTCTCACCTTTAACCGTCGATCGTAGGTTTGCCGCGGAAGAAGAAGCGCCGAAGAAGAAGAAGATGGTCGCGGAAAAAGATTGTCGACGTCGCGGATCACGGTGTCCGTCGTCGAATTTTGGTTCCGGCGTTATTCGCGTTCTTCGCGTTCTTCGCGTTCTTCGCGTTCTTCGCGGGGAGGGTGGAGGCCCAGAGAATAAAGAGTAATCCTCCAAAATAGACACGTTGGTCTATTTTATTAAATCGCCAACGAACGCAAACGCGTAAGTAACGACCCATTAAATTCGTTGAATTAATTCAACGAATGAAACAGCCCATTTAATTCACAAAATAAACCGCCCAATTAAATGGTCTGTTAAGAAATTAAAGAAAACGCGCCGGTTGACTTTTCAGTTACTTTGACGGGTTTTCGCGGGTGCGTTACTTAGCGAAAGAAACGGCGGGGCTCGTGCGGGCCCCACCTCACAAATATCCTACCAAGGGGTAGGGTATTTCCAGATAGCACCCTATCCGCTTTAACTCAGTTCAAGTGGCTTCCAAGTGACTTCCAAGCGGCTTAAGTGAAATAAAATAAAGTTATCGCACAACCTTTATTTTATTTCCGACATAAAGCCCAAAATTTTAAAAACCACGGTTGAGCAAACGCAACTCCGGAAGAGGCGTTTCTAAGAAAATACCGGCGCTGCGATTTCATCGGTGCCCTCAGAATTCGATTCCGGGCACCGGTTCAAAAGATAGAAAAACCCGCTCGTCCGTTCACTGAACGTACCCGAGCCAAACTTCGGAAATTGATTCCGGGCACACCGGGCCTCGGAATCAGGTGCCGTCTGAAGCTGCGCTCTTGCAAAATTCCAAAGAAAATTAAGAAAAAAATTTCCTTGAAATTTGCGGGTCTTTACATTACTCCCACCTCAGGGCTTTACGTCCCCGTAAAGATACATCAAAAACTAGGGGAACAAATGGGGGTACTGAGCACGCATCTGAGCCTCCCGCTCCCAAGTGCTCTCCTGGAGGTTCCCGTGCTGCCATCTGACGCGCACAAGAGGAATAGACCGCCCACGTAGGACCCGCTCCTGTCGATCCTCGATCTCCACTGGGACCTCCACAAAAGTCGCACCATCGTCCACGTCCAACTCCCCAAAGTCGATGATGTGCGTCGGGTCGTGCACGTATCTCCTCAGCTGAGACACGTGGAAGACGTCGTGCACCCGGTGCAACTGAGGTGGTAGAGCCAGGCGATAAGACACCTCTCCTATCCTGCTGAGGACCTGGAAAGGCCCGATGAAGCGTGGAGAAAACTTGCTGCCTCGGCCAAATCTCCGTAAACCACGTCGAGGTGAGACACGCAAAAAGACGTGGTCGCCATACTCGAACTCTAGTGGCCTCCACCTCCTGTCAGCATATGACTTCTGTCGGCTCTGAGCTGTCCTCATCCTCTCCTGGATGATCTGGACCTTCTCTGTCGTGGCTCGGACCATCTCTGGTCCCACGAGTGCTGACTCCCCAGGGTCTGTCCAGCACAACGGTGATCTGCAGGGTCTGCCGTACAACGCCTCGTATGGTGCCATCCCGATGGTGGAGTGGTAGCTGTTGTTGTACGCGAACACCACAAAGGGTAGGTGGTCCTCCCAGCTGCGACCAAAGTCGAGAACACATGCACGGAGCATGTCCTCAAGTGTCTGTATGGTCCTCTCAGTCTGACCATTCGTCTGAGGGTGGAAGGCTGTGCTCAGATGGAGCCGCGTCCCGAACGCCTCCTGCAACCCCTTCCAATGCCGGGAAGTAAAACGAGCATCTCGATCGGAGACGATAGACGATGGAACACCGTGATGCCGTACGATCTCCTGGACGTAAAGACGTCCCAAGCTCTCCACTGAGCCTTGCTCTCTGATGGGTAAGAAGTGTGCCGACTTGGTGAGTCGGTCGACAATCACCCAAATGGAGTCGTGACCTCTGGAAGTGCGTGGAAGTCCAGTCACAAAGTCCATAGATATGCCATCCCACTTCCACTCCCGGACCTCCAAGGGCTATACCAAGCCTGCTGGTACCTGATGCTCTGCCTTCACCTGCTGGCAGGTGAGGCATCATGAAACGAACTCTGCCACAACTTTCTTCATGCCCGGCCGCCAGTGCTGTCGTCTGAGATCCTGGTACATCTTCGCCACTCCGGGATGCACCGCCAAGGGAGAAGTGTGAAACCCTCTCAGCACCTCCTCTCGTAAAGCGACTGGTACGAAGGTACGTCCTCTGAAAAGGATGACGTGCTCTGCTCCAAGGGAGAAGCCATCAGGCGCCTGACCTGAGGATATCAGTGCACGCCGGGTCTCACAGTCAGCGTCCCCACGCTGAGCCTCTCTCACCCGCTGTAGAAGTGGAGAAGAGACTGTGAGAGACTGAAGAAAGGCTGCTCCGTCTCTATCCACGAAGGATATCTGTAAGGAGGCTAGCTGCTCCGTCGCCTCCTCAAGTAGCTGAATGCCCGTCCTCCTGCTGAGGGCATCGACTACCACGTTCCCCTTCCCAGGAGTATAGACTATCTCAAAGTCATAGTCCTGGAGGAACTCAAGCCATCTCCGTTGTCTCAGGTTCATGTCCTTCTGAGAGAAGATGTACCTGAGACTCGGGTGGTCAGAAAAGACTGTGAAGCGCTCGCTCATCAGATAGTGCCGCCAAGTCTTCAGAGCGAAGACCACTGCTGCTAACTCCAGGTCATGAGTGGCGTAGTTCTGCTCATGCGGCCTCAACTGACGAGATACGTAGGCGATCACAGCCTGCTCCTGCATTAGGACGCACCCGAGTCCAGTCCCTGATGCATCGCAGTAAACTACGTATCCAACTCCCTCATCAGGCAACCTCAAGATAGGTGCGCTGGTCAATCTCAGTCTCAGCTCCTGGAAGCTCTGCTGACATCTGTCTGACCACACAAAGGGTTTCCCCTTCTTTGTCAAGGCTGAGAGTGGTGTCGCAACTCTGGAGAAGTCTGGCACAAATCTCCGATAGTATCCGGCTAGGCCCAAGAAGCTCCGCACCTCCGTCACGCTCCTGGGTGGCTCCCAAGCTAGCACTGCCTCGATCTTCGCGGGATCCACTGCAACTCCCGCCTCAGAGATGACGTGCCCCAAGAAATGGACCTCACGTAACCAGAACTGGCACTTTGAGAGCTTGCCATAAAGCTAGTGCTCTCGGAGTGTGTCTAGCACAACTCGCAGGTGGTAGGCATGCTCCTCCTCAGTCGTCGAGTATACCAAAATGTCGTCAATGAAGACCACGACAAATCGGTCGAGGTATGGATGGAAGATCCTGTTCATGAGGCTCATGAACACTGCTGGAGCATTGGTTATGCCGAACGGCATAACCAAGAACTCATAATGGCCATACCGACACCTGAAGGCCGTCTTCTGCACGTCCTCGTCTCGAACTCTGAGCTGATGATAGCCTGACCGGAGGTCTATCTTCGAGAACCACCGCGCTCCCTTGAGCTGATCGAAGAGGTCATCAATCCGTGGCAGCGGATACTTGTTCCTCACTGACACCTGGTTCAGGCGACGATAGTCGACACACAGTCGCAAGCTCCCGTCCGCCTTCTTGGCGAACAATATCGGGGAAGCCCAGGGTGAAACACTGGGTCGGATAAACCCCTTGCTCTGCAAGTCCTCAAACTGTACCCGCAGCTCTCGAAGCTCGGCGGGAGCCATCCGATATGCTGGAGTAGATATCGGGGCTGTCCCGGGGTACAAGTCGATGTAAAAGTCCACCTCTCTACGAGGAGGTAGCCCTGGAACGTCGTCGGGAAAGACGTCCACGTACTGGTCCACCACTGCAAGAAAAACTGGACTCCACACGTCCACTGCTCCTAGGATGAGGCTAGCCAACTGATGAGAGATGGGCTGCACTCTCCTCCGCGGAAGTCCATCCTATGCTGCAAAGGTTCCCTTCTCGCCGGTGAAGGTAAACCTGCTCCCGTCGGTGCGAACACATCGCACCTTGTGCCTAAAACAGTCGATCTGGGCATGAACCGTGGATAGCCAATCCATGCCCAAGATGATGTCGTAAGGCCTCGACGCCGCTACAAGGAGATCCCATCCGAAGCTCTCGCCTCCTAGAGTAAGCTCACACTGCCGGCACCAGTGCGTAATCGTCGAGTCTGCTCCCATAGGAGTCTCTAGCCGTAAGGATCGAGCCAACGGCTCAGTCGGAATCTCCGAGCTCCGAACAAGGGCCGAGGCTATGAAAGAGTGACTCGCTCCTGTGCCTATAAGTACTGCAGCAAGGGTGGAATAGACACAGATCGTACCTCGAATCATCTCTGGCATGTCAGGGTCGTAGGCCTCCACTGCCTGGAGCTGGGCCTGTCCCTGCCCGCCAGCTCCCTTTGGTCGAGGTGGCCCTCCTGGTGGTGGTGGGGGTAGAGCCTGGAAGCGTCGCCCACCACCCGCTGCTCGGCCAGCTCCTCTGCCTCGTCCGCCTCCTCCCTGCGGACCGCCACGGTCGACCCTCTGCCTCTGCCTGGGTGGCCCCTCCACCGTCTGCTGCTCCTCTGGTCGGCGAGTCGGGCAGTCACGAGCCATGTGACCCTGCCCGCCGCAGGAGTAGCACAGCCTGCCTCTCGGAAGGCTGGCACTCCGTTGTGTGCCCGCACTGCTGAGCCGGTGTCCTGAGGCCGTCTGCGTGGGGGTCTGGTCTGCCTGGACCCGAGAGTCATCCGTCGGCTACCTGCTGCCGAAGACTCAGCTACCTACCGCCCTGCGCTAGGTCTCGCCGCTGAAGAAGGCTCTGCCAGGAAGCTCTCGATCAAGAGGGCTCGCTCCAGCACTCCCGCCTGGGTCGGAATGCTGAGGGAGATCAGCGACGCCCGAATCTCCTGCCGCAAGACCTTCTCGAAGGTCCGGGCCCGGAAGAAGGGGTACCGTACCATGTCGGTCGAGTAGCGAGATAGGTCAGTGAACCTCGCCGCGTACTGAGCGACCGTCATGCTGCCCTGGCGCAGCTGGAGAAGCTCCTGGATGCGCACCGCTTGGAGGGTGGCCGGGACGAACTCAGAGCGGAAGAGGCTCTCGAAGTCCGTCCAGAGCAAGGATGCCTCATCGTGAACCTGGAGCATCAGGCTCCACCATCTTCCTGCCGCCGCCTGCAGGAGGGTCGCCGCGAGAATCACCATGAGATCCGCTGGTGTCCTCACTAGCCTAAAGATCCGTACCACCGCCTCTAGCCAGTCCTCGGCGGCCTGGGGGTCCGCCTCACCACGAAACCTGGGCGGTCGCTGGCTCTGAAACTCATGCAGTGCCCTGAGGCGACGTGCATCGTCAGCGTCTGGTACTGGTAGCATCGGTGGCTCGGCGGGTAAAGCTACCGCCGGTGCCACTGCTGGCAAAGGGCCCTGCACCGAGGCCTCGTCGCTCGGTGGGCTGCCGTCGCACCCTACACTCGGAACCCTAGCTGGCTGTCGTCGCGGGGCCATCCTGAAAAGGAGAACTAGAGCACCACAGTCAGAACAGTATACCTAGTGAGCTGGCACAAGTAATCACAAGGAAAACTTGAGACTTTCATGAAGCAGATCAGTATACCCGGTGAGCTGACACAAGTAATCACAAGGAAAACTTGAAACACAAACGCAATCAATGTTTTCATGCATTAAGTCGGAAATCAGGAGTCAGGGTCCTGGTGTACGGATACGTCGGCCGCCGCACCAACACTGGGCTCCCTGAACTGATAACCACACTCAATACACTAAACACTATTGCTTCATATAGGAAGAAAAGACGATCAGAGTCTGGGGTAGAACCGACCGCCTCTGATACCAATTTGTCACGACCCGACCTCGGGGCCCGTGCCGTGACTACCCCAAGCCCGCCTTCCATAGGCCAGGGGCTGGCGACTAGCACCAAGGCGTAAAATCCCGGTAAACAGTGAAGGCATTGCCTTTATAAGTAACAACCACCACAGAGTCAGCAAGCGGAAAGTAACTACAAAGTGCAGAAAAGTAAAGGGGGCCGGAATACAAGCCCAACTGAAAGTACAACTGAAAAGGAAAAGAACAGCAACTGAAGAAAAGACGGCGGCCTTGTGTCGTCCACTGGCAATCCCACCTGAAGGGTGGGTACAGATAGCCTCCAGGCTCCTCGGGTCCCACATCCGCTCCGAGCACGTCCCGCCCAGTGGTCCGCCTCCAGGTACCGTCCTGCTCCACGCCCCAACCGAGATCAGCGCTATCCGTCGTCTGCATCCAACACAACAAGGTGCGGGCATAGCCCGTGCAGGGGTTAGTATAAACTACTCAGTAAGGACCCCGAGACCCCCGAAGGTCTCTCGAAATCCACAAAGGATATAGCACAAAAGAAAGGGGTAACCACGAAGAAACAACTGACTCAACATAGGTATATGCCCATACATATACCTAAGTCCCCATTTCTAGCTCTGCTCTCGAGCTCAAGGTCAACTCGATCCACACAGGAAAGCAAGTCTCAAATCCACCAGGGAGAGTAAATAGTAAATAGTAAATCCACATAGGATAGTTCAACATAATCCACAAAGGAGAATAACATAAGATTCAGCTCAACCAGGTATACTTTTTCAGATGACGTCAAAGATGATCACTGATCCATCTAAGTCGTCGGACCCACGAAGGATCGATAGGTACTAACCTCGGCAATGACCCACACAGGATCGGGCCCACACAGGACCTGTAGCAATGGCTCACACAGAACCGTAAGAGATGACCCACACAGGATCGGTAGCACTGATCCACGTAGGATCGCTGAGTGCAGTAGTTGACGCAGTCCACTGAGGATCTCTGCACAGTCGTCGCCGCAGTCCACGAAGGATCTCTGCTCTGTCGTCGTCGCAGTCCACGGAGGATCTCTGCTCTGTCGTCGAAGTCACAGACAGCGCTAGGGTTCCCGCACACAGCGAGCTCGTTTAGGAGGGTCCGCTCCACGAGCCGAGAGGCTGATACATCAACTGAAACGTAGTCCGAAGTTGGTGTATCCAAAAGTTCTGTATCGACAACAGGATCTCAACGCAATAGACGGCGCGTCAATCGGACGCGCGGTCTGAGAGTTATTGGCATTTTCGTCCCAGGGGCCCGGTTGGTTTTTAGGGAAAAACCAACCCGACCGTACTCCGCCTGTGTCCGATCCTCGGGCGGAGTATGCCAAAAGTTCCGTCTCACTTAGAGGAAACTACCACAGCTGACGGTACGTCGATCGGACGTCCGTAGCTCAAGTTATGAGCGTTTCCGCTCCGAGGGCCCGGTTGGTTTCGTGTACGAACCAACCCGGCCGAACCCAAAGTCTTCCGAAAACATGAGTGTAATATACCGAAACGACCGTATCGATCCAAGGATCGCGTAGCCGCTGATGGTTCGTCAATCGGAGGTCCTAGGCCCATGATATGGGCAAAAGACCGAAGAGGGCCCGAAAACGGGGGTTCGGGGCCCGGGGCGACCCGGCCCGGCCCGGTTGGGCCGGGTCCGGTCCGACCGGGGCGCGGCCCGGCCGACCGGACCAGCCGGCTCGACCTCGGCCGAGCGGCCAAGGGGCGTCGCGGGTTTGACCCGCGGCTTAGGTGGAACGCGGCCCGCGTGTTGGGTGGCCGGACCGCCGACGCGGTCCGGTGGTTCGTCGCCGCCGCGGCCGAGCCGCGGCGGATCGTCCGGCGGTGCGCCGGGCGCCGCCGCCGCCTTCCGCGGGCTGCCGGAGTTGCTCCGGTGGCCCGATTCCTCTCCCGTCTGCGCCGTTGCTCCTCTCGGGGGCCGATCTTCACTGCGGGATCAACAGATCGCCCTTGCCGCACGGTTCGTCATCGCTTTCCAAAACCGCACACGAAAAGGATCAGCGGAGGGTTGTCGGGTCTTGTTCGTTATACCCGCACCCTCCGCGTTAGTCATAAACAACGGGAGAAAGGGGCTACAACAATTTTTAATCAAGATAAAAATTGTTCACTTCTTTTTCTTTTAAACGGCAATTCAATTTTAATTAATTGAAAATATTCATGCCAGTTCTTTATTCAAAAAGAAATAAAAACATGGGAATGAATCATCAAGAATTAAATCCCTACCTTGTCTTCATCGTCGTACGAGAGGTCGTCGCGGATTTGGTGATCGTCGTGGAAGAGACGCTCGTCGCACCGCGGGAAGGAGTCGCGCAGACGATCTCCGGATAAAGATCAAACGGATTTAATTAATTTAAATCTGTTGATATCGAATTATAAAAAGTGAGAATTTAGAAGATTTGATTCTCACCTTTAACCGCCGATCGTAGGTTTGCCGCGGAAGAAGAAGCGCCGAAGAAGAAGAAGAAGGTCGCGGAAAAAGATTGTCGACGTCGCGGATCACAGTGTGCGTCGTCGAATTTTGGTTCCGGAGTTCTTCGCGTTCTTCGCGTTCTTCGCGTTCTTCGCGTTCTTCGCGGGGAGGGTGGAGGCCCAGAGAATAAAGAGTAATCCTCCAAAATAGACACGTTGGTCTATTTTATTAAATCTCCAACGAACGCAAACGCGTAAGTAACGACCCATTAAATTCGTTGAATTAATTCAACGAATGAAACAGACCATTTAATTCATGAAATAAACCGCCCAATTAAATGGTCTGTTAAGAAATTAAAGAAAACGCGCCGGTTGACTTTTCAGTTACTTTGACGGGTTTTCGCGGGTGCGTTACTTAGCGAAAGAAACGGCGGGGCTCGTGCGGGCCCCACCTCACAAATATCCTACCAAGGGGTAGGGTATTTCCGGATAGCACCCTATCCGCTTTAACTCAGTTCAAGTGGCTTTCAAGTGACTTCCAAGCGGCTTATGTGAAATAAAATAATGTTGTCGCACAACCTTTATTTTATTTCCGACTTAAAGCCCAAAATTTTAAAAACCACGGTTGAGCAAACGCAACTCCGGAAGAGGCGTTTCTAAGCAAATACCGGCGCTGTGATTTCATCGGTGCCCTCAGAATTCGATTCCGGGCACCGGTTCAAAAGATAGAAAAACCCGCTCGTCCATTCACTGAACGTACCCGAGCCAAATTTCGGAAATTGATTCCGGGCACACCGGGCCTCGGAATCAGGTGCCGTCTGAAGCTGCGCTCTTGCAAAATTCCAAAGAAAATTAAGAAAAAAATTTCCTTGAAATTTGCGGGTCTTTACATTTGGGTCACTATATTAAATTTATCTTTTAGGTTTAACTCTAAGTTAAATAGTTTGACATTTACCATGTCTCTTTGTGTTTTAATATCATATAGTTAATAAACATACTATATACTTCCATGAGAATCCCAAGGGGATCATTAATGATACACCTATCATTATATAATTCCCTTGGAAGAAACATAGATTTTTAGGAATACAATTTAAATTAATAATATAATATTTGTTTTAAAAACTCTATTATGTCAATTTTGACACTATTTGGTAATTTTTTTGGATAAATTCATAACAAAATTATTATTTCGAATAAAATTCATCTAACAAACCATAATATTTTATATTAACCTAGAAAATTATTTGAATTCATAAAAAGTCTAAAATATAATTTATTTGGATATTTATAATGTCAATTATTTTAATATTTAATTAATTAGGTAATTACTACATCATCATTGTGAAATAAATAAATTAAATTATTTAATGTCTAAATAATATAAATAAAATACAATTATGTAGGAAATATATTTATCTTTCTAATAAATATTTTTATAAGATTTTATCTTATGTATTACCCTTTATTAAAAATGATTTAGTTATTAAACATTTATTCTATCTCTTCTAACTCTTATTTAAATAAAGTAATAATATGTGTCCTAATCTAATCCATGTGGACCTAAAGGAACATATATAATTTCTAAGGTTATTTTTGTCCTAATTACACTTATTCAATAGAATTAGGACATACTTTAGGGTAATAATAATATCATTTTCATGCTTAATTTTACTATTTACTTTTAACCTTGGGAAATAAATGTTAAAACTTACTATTCATCATAAATTATTTTCATCTTATTGAAATTTTTTTTTCATACTGATATCAACCATGTGTCTTGGATTTTTAAAATAATACACATAGAAGTGGTAAAATTATGATTTTTTGTGAATTTTCTAAATCTCCTCGGATGTTGGTAAAAGACGGTGAATAGTTCAATAATTTTATATATATATATAATTATTATAAACTAACTCCAATGAATTACATTGAACATATATAGGTATTATGTATCTATCTTGACATAAAATAAATTTAAACAAGATAAATTATTATGTAAATAAAAATTTGTTTTTAACAATAACTTAGTGTTTTCACTATTCATAAAAAATTGAATGTTTTTAAAAAAATACAAAAAATTTGACCCTAAGATAATTTTGATATACGAAATCCAAAAATGAAGTCCATTTTGAAAGATAAAATTTATAAAATTTTAAAAAGTGTGTACTGCAATTCCTAACGGCTACACTGATTGGTTGTGGTGTGTTAGAATTTGAAGTTGAATATAACACACTCTACTATATTATTCAAAAAGAGGCGTACCATGGAAGCTTGGGGTGTTAATGTTTTGTGCCTTTCCATAGTTTTTATTTGATTTATATTTGAAAAAGTACCCAATACCCTCATTAGAGGTATTGTGTGTTTTGGTTTTTATCCCTTTGTTTTTTATATTCTTTATTGATTTGATAAAGGTTAATTGCTTTAGAATAGAATTCTCATTGTATTGATGTGGATGGTTTTACCATGTTTTCTTGTTATGGACCGTTTGGTCTAGCCTTGCGTTTTAGGCTGCTACTTGATTTCCATGCCTAGTATTGTTAGGATGGAGTGATTATTATTTGACATGCTATAAAATGTTGTAGTTGATTATCCATGTAGTTCATGAGGTTTACGTTTTCAGTTGATTATTATTTTTTCATTATTTCTTTACACAAGGATACGAGAACATTGTGTAGTGAGACAATAGGAGAAATTGACTAGAAGGCTTTCCAAGAGTTTCTATGATAATTACTATGTTGCGAGACCATATGGGGGATTGGTGTTGAGTGCCCCCTCAGAGTGTCTATAGTATCGTTAGGAGGCCACATGAGGAATTGAAATTTAGTGCTTCCCTGGAGTGCCTGTTGGTTACTATTAAAAGTCTACAATGGTAATTGACAGTGAGTGATTCCTCATAGATTATTTGATCACACATGATTTTTGGGGGAGTTTACGGTGAGTGCTTCCTCAGATAGTCGTTGTTATATCTTCCCTTGTATTTCGAACAAGAAGGGTTAGGCTGTGAGAACAAATCAAAAGGATGATTGTATTTGTTTTTTGTATATTAAATACATAAAAGTAAATTTTTGTTAATGAAAATGTATTACTGTTTAATTTTTAGTACTTCCTTGTTTTCTACTTATTTTTATTATTTTCTACCATTTATATTCAATGACTATTAAGAACAGATCTTTGTGTGGTTTCTTACTGGGATTTGTCTAACACACTATTTGGGTCATGCATTTGGGGCCAACCAGATAATATTGTTATGGGTATAGGCAAGGGAAAGAACCATTCTACTTCAAGTACATGATTGCTGTGGAGATGAGAAGAATTATACTAAGTTGAGGCTTACTATTCTTTGGAGTTTTTTACTTGTTTTTCTTTTGTACTTAGGTTTAGTAATGTATTCCATCATTGTGTTTTACTTGGATTCTTTCCTAGACATATGTATTATGTATCATATATATATATATGCACCAGTTTTTTATTACTTCCTCTGGTTAGTTATTTCATATTTTACAACTTCCTCTATTTTTATATGTTTTACATCCACTATGTTACTTTTCTAAAGAGTGCATAGTTTATCCACTATAACACACAAAGCCCTTGCAGCCAGTCGGCAGCCTCTTGCATTTGGGGAAATGCACATGATTCCATGTGACCAAATGGTTAAGTGCACATCTAGGCGGAACCCGGAACTAGGACGTTACATTAAGTGAACCTAGGTAACTATCATTTGAGGGTTTTATCATAACACAATATGATATTTGAAGATGGATGTTGTCCCTGATTTATTCATTTAAAAACATTTGTATGTATTTTAAAGAATCATATGATTCCATGTACTTTGATATGATAATTTTTAGTCTGTATTTATACGTTATCATTTCTATATGTCATGGATTCAAGGTTATGATAATATTAATTATGTTTTTATGTAATGTAACCACTTATAATTTTAGTAATCATGTTTTTTAACTTAGAGGAATTAACATAGCAACCAATTATTTGTTTATTTTCTTGGTTTATCCAATGCAGTTTTAATATGACCTATGGGAGTTTGGATCACTCTTTAGAAATTAAATTAAGATAATGATTTTGTGTTCCAAGATGAGTATTATGATTCTCACAATCTAAAAAACATAGACCATAGAATCATGAAATTAATTATTTTAATCTATGATTAAAATTTTGAAATAAACTATTTTAATTATTTGGGTCACATTATAGTGACTATCAATACAGTTCAATTCGATCAAAATTTTTTATGCAGAAAAAGTAAATGATGAGATTTGGATTTATAAATAAATAAATAATTTTTTTATGAAAATTAAATCCCTGCTATATTTTAATTATATTATAGATTTTTGTACCAATAATAATACTAAAAAATTTATTTATCATTCTTTTTTCAACATTTTAATAATTTTGGAAATTGGTTATCAATATCCATAGAGACTCCATTGTAATGAAGCATAGAGATAATATTTCATAATCTAAAACAACTTGCGATCACTTATAGACACAAGGATGATGATGAAATTTACAAGAAAAATTGATCCCCTAAAATATTCCTTAAACCCAATAAAGGGGACTATTTGGAAAAATGGTTTCGTTGAAACACTATATTGTCATATATCTATTATAAAATAATTGATGTGTTCTCTAGAAGTACACATTTTTCTAAAGTGGATACCTATTTAGAAGTAAAATCATAGTCCAACTCCATATTAAGGTTATACTTCATAATTTCATTAGTAAGTGACAAATAAATTTTCAACAATTAAAAATATTTATAGGGAATGGGGAGTGTAATACCATAATATTTTATAATATGTTTTCCTTTAGATAAAAATTTTCAATAGATTGTTTCCAATAAATTAGAAAATTAAAATTAATTATGATATATAATATGAAATAATTTTGTTAAAATATTAATAATAAAATAATTCATAGATTAAAATAATGTATTCATTCAGAAATTCATATAAAATAAGAATATATAATCATACATTTTTATGTTTATTTTTTTATATATTTCTATTGTCATTATATAATTCATTTCCATCTAAAATATATGTATTTTAATTTTATAATATTAAATTCATAAAATGAATTCGAATATAGATATATAATATCAAAATTATCCAAATATAAATTTTTATAATTTCTCAACAATAATATAGATTTATCATAATATTATGAATTTTAGTTTCTTCCAAAATTTTGAGTTTGATGAAATTTTCAATATATGATAAAGACCATGATGATTATTATAAATGTTTTTTATTTATTTATTATGGACTATACCTATTTATTTTAAAAAATTATATTTTTATCACATAATTACCATTCTCAATAGATAAGAGCATAAGTAATATTTTATACTAAAAAAAACTATTTTCAAAATATTTTGAAATAAAATATAAATTGAAATAAACTGTTTTGGATTGGCCTAAATTCCACATAAATATTTTTTTTTATAATAAATAAATTTATATCATTAATTTCAATTACATTGTTAAGTTAATACATTAAATAATTTATATAATTAAGAGAATTTTTATCTAAACAATTTTTATGACTTATATAAGGTAATATTAAAATATAATTTTATAATATATAGATATTTTATATGATTAATATTTCCCAAAATGTACTTAAAAATTCTCATATTATTTATTATGTGAAAATTCTCTCTTACTAAAAAAATAATTTATTACCGTAAATATTAATTATAATAGATATTATGTTATTTATCAAAGTATATTTCCATTCTAAATATTTTTTATAATTTACAAATTATATTTTTATATTCTTATGTAAGAATCTAGTAATTTTTTGAAACATATATATAGATGAATTATCACTCATTTAGTTTCTATTCATTTAAAAATATGAATAATTACACATAATGATAATTTTTTACGTTAATATATTTTATTAAAACTATATAATTTAAATTAATTGTTACATTCTCATATTTCAATATTTTTTCTATACTAAATTGATTCTAAATTCACATTTCTATAGTGAATATATTAAAATAAGGGTCATTTTATATTTTTTTATAAAAAATAATGTCCTTAGTAAAACATTAAACATGATTAATAAGTGAAAAATGTGTATTTTAATGTGGTATAAATACTAACATGCCTCACCAATATTTTCCCACCTAACTAAAAAAATTCTACAATTATATAATTCAAAACCCTTACCAAAGAATCTTTTCAATATTTTTGTTCATCAATTTTACTAATCAAGTAGATCACTTCCTCTATTTTCAAAAAATTAATCTTTTTTTTAATCACATGAAACTGTTGGATCGGGTTATACTAGATATGTACAAGAGGGGGGGGGGGATGAATTGTGCCTTTTTCAATTTCATAGAATGATCATGATTTATCATTTCAACGTTATATAAATGATTCAGTAGAAGAAATATAAATAGAACAAGACACATGATGTATAGTGGTCCGGTGAACATAAGGACTCTAGTCCAGACCATCAATGCTCTACTCCATGAGCATGATGATTTTCACTATCTGGTCCTCTTATCAACAGACCCTTCCACAACTGAGTATAGGTAGTTGAGAATATTAAAAACATAAGGAAAAACAAGGCCTTCTGGTTTATACATGAAATCGAATACACAACTTAGTATGAGAATCTGATTACTCAATATAAAACAACATTTTTTCAGTGAAAATATTTTCCCACTTTTTCACAATTGCAACGACACACAATTGACAATAGATGAATATTCATCTTCAGAAATAATGATCTTCAGTTAAGCGTCATCCTGAGTCGATCCAGTTGTAGAAGATATAGAAATTTAATTAGCAACTTCAGTAGTAGTAGTCTCACAATAGATCTTTGAAGTCAAATGAGTTAATATTCTTTCATGTTTCTTCTTCTTCAATAAACAGAGCTTTTTTTCTCTACGTAATCAGTAGATCAGTAGATCTTAATTTTTCTTTGTTTATCTATTATGTATCAATGTTTTCATGAAGCAGATCATATATATAATAAGGGTATCTGCTATAGTGATCTTGTTCCAGACCATGTACATTGGGTTATATTGAATTTAAAAATAAAAATGATATATCGATCTATTTCTCTGTAAAGTCATATCCACAAGAGTCGCCATATGACTCACAATATTCAAACATTTGAATTAACAGAGCAGTTGTAACTCCCTTTGAAATTATCTATGAAAAGAACCTATAATTTCGATCCTTTGAATCACAAATAATCAGATTTGAATCTGTGAAAGACTCTATTTAGATTCAGGGTTTTAATCAAACATGAAATTCGCCAACTATTCTGCATAAATACCACTGCATTAATAAAGTTGTAATTTAAATATTCGACGTCGAATTAACGGTTGAAATGCATAGCACAGATTCTCTAAATGTAAGGTTCATAACGTAAGGTTGATAATACATCCTTTAAATGTAAGGTCAAATACAAACGTATGGATGATCATCCATCGTTTTCTTTTCAACATTCAAAAGTATGATAAATGATATATACTTTTATATGCTTCCAAACATAAGGTACATGATCCATACAGTTATATGAAAATTTATGGTTGTTCACAAAAGTAAGGTTGATGAACCATACTTTTGAGCAACAAACATAATGTTTAAAACTTATGTACGGTTCTTCTTCCATATTTTCCAATAATACAAACATAGGGTTCCTTCCTAATGTAGGGTTCTTCTTCCATAATTTTCAGATAACATATGGTTTTTAACCATACATTTTTATAAATTTTCATGTAAACAACGTGATTTTTCTTTACGCTACACTCCCAAATGTAGTATATGAATAGTGTATCTAGAATACATTGAATTTATTTCCAAACTCTTTAACACTTGTTCCACGATGTATAAATACTTGAATACTCTTCCAAAAATATGAATAATTAAAATATTTAATTCCTGAAATATACTTAATGTAAAATCATTATAAAAAAGTTAAGGGTATTTGTGAGCATCAAAACTATCATAATGAGATAGAGTATTGTTCTCAACAATCTCCCCCTTTTTCTTACAAAATATTATTTACTATTGAAAACAACACTTTCTCAACAATTTCCCCCTTTTGATGATCACAAAACCCATAAAATAACCAATGAAATCAACTTACAAAATTATTTACATATTATTTTGAATATTGAAAAGATAAATAAAATATTAGAGTAAAAATAATTTATCCCCCTTAAAGGATTAAGATATTGCTTAATATTTCTCACCCGTTGTAAAAAAGATAAAAAAAATTGTAAATACAAAAGTTGTGTTTATCCTAATTTCTCTCCCTTTTGGTGACATCAAAAAGAATCATAGAATAAGGAATATAAAACATTTTAATGTGGCATTGAACTTAAGTAAATATGATTATTAACTATTTTCCAATAAGCAAATCTAGATTACTAGATTATATAAAAAAGATATTAAAACAAATAGAAACACACAAAATTTAATGAAACAAAATTTCTCTAACAATTTTTAACAATTACAGTCTTAATGAACACATGAATGAAGGAGTGGTAAGGGTACGAGATAGAGTCTATCTAATTTGAACAACTTCCTTGATTTTTGTCAGCCTCTCCCTCAGCCTTCTCGTCGTACCATCTCCCAGCTTGATAATAAGATATCTAGTCTCTGGAGACATATGAATATCTCCTATCAAATTTACTCTGAAAAACTCATTCCATATTTCTTCCTACTCCTTAAACAGATACAACTTCTCTGTGAACTAATTCAACACAGTTCAAATTCTTGGTTCACTAGAAGTCAACAGGGAAACTAGAAACATCTGATTATCTATCAGTACTAACAAAGTAGTATTGTTGTAATAGAAGTCCTCTAATCTGGATTTATATTATCCATGAACAATGGAATAGACTGAAATTTTTTGATTTAAATAGGTGAAGTATCTGATATACTAGACTCCCTAGTTTGAAAAGATGGAAATTTTTGCTCTAGGGAAGATCTAAATTCAATTGAATATGTCATCATTACCGTCTCAGATTTCAACTTTGAGAATCAATAACATGGCCTAATTTAAACATTCATCTTCTTGTTTCGATACAGAACTTTCTTTCAGCCTTTCAAAATCTAAAATCCCCATATCAAATGCTCTCCACAGAGCATCATTTTTATTTTTCAGTTATAGTGAACTTTTTTTTCAGTTATTTCATATCTGTATTTACAGACTCAAAGGAACCTTGTTATTGATTCTCATTTTCATCTTCAACTTGATGAAAAAACACTAATTGAAAGGATTCAACATCTAATTTTACATCATTCCCTCCCTTTACTGTTTTCTCAAAAGATTTTTCATCTGTGACTTTCCTAGACTCATCCACATAAAAATTCTCATTCAATACCTCAGTTTGAATCTCAGATGCAGTCTCATCCTGGTTATCACGCACTTGAGGTTTCTCCTCGTGGGAACCATCTTCATAGTCTCCATATATCACTGGATTTTCTAAAACTGTATTTTCTTGATCAACCTAGACATGATAAATTTGAGTTCGGGACAGTGATTCTCCTTCACCAAGCACTTTCTCAGTCATATTTTATTGTTGACCTTCTGGTTCTGTCACTTATTTAGCAAAACATTCGTGCCCTAGTGGAGGAGTCTCCATATCCTGATCAACTTCTCCCCTTGACAACTCTTCCATTGTAGCTTCTCTCACAAACTTATATCTTGATAGATCACCAGATGTTAAAACATTTGATGTTACAGTAAACTCTTCAATGGTATTATGACCCTTGTTCCTTTTTAACTGATGTCCTTCCAGACTTCTTACTTCAGATACTTCCATATCCTCAAACCTTAGTCTTCGTGATACATCACTAAATTTTGATTCCCCTTGTCCTTCTTCTGATATTTCTAGTTTGGACTAAGCACTTTCTTCATCCTCTTCAACTCTAAAAGGCATTAGCTTTCCTTTGATAGTTCTCCAAAAAATCCAATTTTTCTCAGTGTACCTGTATAGAAGATGTCACTATGGTGGTATTTCACCCAAGCATCCACTAATCTAACATACCTGTCTTAAACAGAATTTTTGAGAATAACCTTCTAAAATGATAAAAATTCATTATTGATTTTTATTGGCAATAGTAACTAAGATACATTACCATGTATCTCAGAAAGTTAAATTTGATCTCACTCATTAGAAAAATCATTATATACATATTTGGGTAATGCATATTTTCCATCTTATACATCCTTTGTGCAATTAAATTTTTCACAAACTTAATCAATATTTTATGATCTCGTTTCAAATCCTTCACAAACATATTCTTTATAGATTTTTTTCCATCAAAAAAAGAAAATAATATCTTTTGACTTATGCAAATAATCACCAATATTCTTTAAATAAAAATGAAAAAACTCTCTCATTAGGGTAGTTAAGAATTAGAGCAATTTCTACATATGAAATTGAAAAATCTTGATCCTTAATCATAGAAACAATCAAATCCTTATCAGTTCCTAGACTAAAATATACCGACATAAAGAAATAACGAAGCTCCACAACATTTAAAGACTCAGTGTTCTCACCATTAAAAGTCTATGGAAGGTTTTGAAAAGAAAGAGATTGCTTCAGTAATAGGTTTGTCTTATATAACCATTCCAGATATATAACCCTTCATTTAAAAAAAAATTTCCTACCAGGCGCTGCCTCTTGACAGTTCTGGTCTCAGCCTCATGGGATCTTTTGGTTTTAGACATTTTTATTATATTTCTCTGAAGGTCCGAAAGGACTAGTGTTATGAAGGTTCAGGTTCGGGAGAGAAGAGCGGTAAAAGTTTTCAATGTTTCAAAGGGTTTTGAATAGGTTTGGAATTTAAAGTAGTTTCTCACCTCATTGATTCCCATGTCATTACGTACATACTAATAATTTCATAAATTTTAAAATGATTTAAAATATCCCTGGGAAAAGAAAAATAAAAAACATAAATAAACACAATTGAACAATTTGATGAACAAATAACTAAACCATTCTAAAAAAACATACTTTAAATTAAATAAACATGAATCCCACTTAATAAAATCAAACCTGTTAGTAGGGAGTGGTTTAGTAAAAATATCATCTGATTGAATTTTAGTACATTCTTATTCTATGAATATATCCTTTTTATGAACATGGCCTCTATGAAAATGATGTTTGATATCAATATGCATAGTCCTAGAATGATTAACAATTTTTTTTGGAAATATTTATATCACTAGTATTATCACATAAAATATGAATACTATTAAAACCTTGTCCAAGATCCATAATATTGTTTTTCATCCACAAAATTGTGCATAAAAACTACCATTAGATACATTTTCTTCCTCATCTATAGACAAAGAAACTATGTTTTTTTTCATACTTGACCATGACACTATAGATTTTCCTAAAAAGTAACAAGTTCCTGAGGTTCTATTTATATATAATCTATTACATACAAAGACTGCATCTGAATAAGAAATTAAATTACAATAAGATGTTTCGGGATAAAGAAGAGTTTTAAAAACAGTTCCTGTTCACTATCTAAAAATTGTTTTAATAGTATTTTAATGGGACTCTTTAAGATTTGATTGAAATATTTCACTATGAAATACTAAATACAATATATCTGTCCTGCTAGCAGTAATATATAATAAACTACCAATCATAAAACTATATAAGTTGTTTTCAAATGATTTTCCAGTTTCATCTAAATCACGTTTTATATTAGTTCAGATAGGGGTTGTATATGTCTTTCTATTTTCAAGTCCGAATTTCATTAGTAAATCAAAAATGTATTTTCATTGAATAAAAAAATTTCCAAAAAAATTTTGAAAAATTTGTAGACCTAAAAAGAAATTTATTTCTCCAATAATAATCATTTCAAAATCTTTTTTCATTAAATTTTAAAAATCATGAAAAAGAGTATTAATTTTTGAACAATAAATTACGCCATCAAAATAAATTTGAATTAATAAAATGATAGAAACTACAGTTATCATAAATAGTGTTGTATCTTCCATTACAATAGTAAAATAATTTTTCAAAATAGAAGAACATTATCATTCATACTAGCTCTAGGTTCTTGCATCAGACCAAAAAGAGCATTAGTAATATTTTAAAAAAAATAGTTTTTGAGATTTTTCAAAACCTGGAGGTTTCCAAAAATAAACTTCCTCCAAAAATTAACAATTTAAAAAGGAAGACTTAACATCCATCTGAAATAATTTAAAATTTATATGAGATGCATATGCTAATATGATTCTAATCGATTCTAATCAAGAAACAGGGGAAAAGGTCTCATCATAATTTAAACCTTCTTCTGGATTATATCTTTTAGATACTAGTATTGATTTATTCATAGTTATTATTACATGATAGGATTTTTTATTTCTAAAGACCCATTTCATTCCCATAACTGGATTGTATTGAGTTCTTTCAACTATGTTCCAAACTTCATTTCTTTTGAACTGATTTAGTTCATTTTTCATTTCTGTCAACCAACATTCATCAAATAAGGCTTCTTATATAGTTTGGTGCACAAATTAGTATAGAAAGGCATGAAACTCAACAAGATTTCCTCTCTTCCTTCTAGTTTTTATTCCTGTGTCTATGTCTCCTATTACAGTTTCTAATGGGATATTCTTTAGATTTTTTCATTGTCTAGGTAGGACACTTAAAGGGTTATTAGTGTCATGTTCTTCTAGAACGGACTGAATTTTACTTATACGTTTTTCAAAATCATCCTTCAGGTTCTCAAGTTTTATTTTATCATTAAAATCAAGTTCATCTATTTGATTTGTCTTTTTCTCAAATGGATCAGATTCATCCAATTTTAAATGAACTGGTTATTCAACAATCCTTGAATTTTTATTAAAACCCTTATAAGCATTGGAAGTAGCAGAATATCCTACGAAATTGCCTTCATCTGATTTTGGATCAAACATAACAAGAATGTCCTTGGTGATTAAGGTGTAAACCTTGAATCAAAAAACATTAAAGTAATTTGGTTTAGATTTTCTATTATTCTATATTTCGTAGGGTGTCATTTTGAAAATAGGTCTAATTAAAGAACTATTTATTATATTGAAGGTTGTACTTATAGATTCTTCCAAAAAATGGGTAGGAAGACAGTATTCATTTAGAATAGTCCTAACCATTTCTTGAATATTCATATTTTTCATTTCCACAATTCCATTTTGTTGAGGTGTCCTTTGTGCAAATAAGGTGTGTTTGATACCCATATATGAGCCAAATGTATTTAATTCCCGATTCTCAAATTCACCACCATGATCACTTCTTCATGAAATTATTATAAAACATTTTTTATTTTGAACTTCTTTGCAAAAAACATTAAAATAATGTCAAAGCTTAATTTTATAATTTTAAAAAGTAAATCTATGTAAATCAAGAATAGTCATCAACTAAAACATATACATATAATTTAGAAGCCAGGATTTCTACACTTGAAGGTCAAAACCAATTTATATGGATTAGTTCTATTAGAATAATTGTAACAATTTTTGTTAAATAGTTTGAAGGATGATTTGCGATTCTTGCAAAGTTGACATTCATCACAAAATCTATCACATTCAAACTTGAGAATATGAAAATCTGAAACCAATTGTTTCATAGATAACATATGTAAAGGAAATATATTTCAATGTCCAAGAATTCTATGCCAGATCTATGATTCATTTCTCTTAGCAGTTAAGAAGGTTACATTATTGTTTATATAAGGAATTAGAAACCAAGGAGTACACAATAACAGTTCTGGGTTCTCTAAATATAATGAATTTATTTTTGAAAATAGAACAACAATTGTTAAAAAAATCAATAGGTTAACCATCATCACATAGTTGAGAAATACTTATCAGGTTATGTTTCAATGTTTGTACATAGATTACTTTATTGATTGATATAGCTTCTGGATATTCACCTGTTACAATGCCAATTATCATGCCTTTTGCATTGTCACCAAATTTCACTAGACCACCATCCTTTTGAGTTAGAGTTCTGAAATTTGATGAGTTTCCACTCATAAGCCTAGAGCAGCCACTGTCCATATACCATATGGTATTTTTTATTCCATGACTTGATTCTTGCAAAGGCATTTAAACATATTGTTTTGGTACTCATATTTTATAGGGTCCAGATGTGTCAGCCAGCAAAGATCTGGGAATCCAGACTTGCTTTGTTTTTCTAAAATCAAAAGAATCATATATATTTTTTGAGAGAAAGGTTTTCTTTATTAAAATTATTTGTGGATTCCTTAAGTATCAATTTTTAGATATATTACCTTTTATTCCAAGTAGCTATAGATTAATATTTTTTTACTAGGAACAATGTATTTTTTGTACAGTTTATTCTTTTCAGATTTATTGCCTATTCCATATCTTCCCTTTTTAATCACATTATTTCCAAGAATTTCATTTAGTGTATATTCTGCTTTTGTAAAAATAAAAGCTACACTTTTTTATATGTCTACTTAAGTTTGCATTGTATTTATTTTAGCTTCATGATCTTTATTGTTTTTATTTATCAAATTATATTTTTACAGTAATCCCTAATGTTGTTTGAGCAAAGTATCTCTTTATCCTAAAACTACATTATGATTATTCTTTAAAGACTTGTGTTTCTTAAAAAATTTATCATAATTATTTTCAATCATATTGTAGTAAGTTGAATGTTTATAATTTCTATATCATGATTTAGAATTATTGTCATAAGATTAATTGGTTTGTACCTCATCATTTTCTTCCATAAAGAACATATTTTGTGTCAAATTAGATTCATCCTTTTCTGAATCAGACTTTGATGAGCTGCTGGAGCCTTCAGATACAATCCATGTAGAATTCATTTCTTTCTTTCCGTTTTTATCACAATCATTCCTTTTGAAGAATTTCTTTTTCTTGTCTTCATTTAGTTGTGGACAGTCAGGTCTGGTATGACCCATCTTCTTAGACTCATATCATCTTACATCATTTTCATTCATTTTGAATGTTTTTTCTGAAGATTTTATTCTTTCTATAGAATTTACTATACATTCTGGCTATGTGAGCCAGTTCTACAAAAATATTTTATGAATCATAGATTCTTGATTTCACATTTACTACATTTTTTTATCATTCTTCTTTTACTTTGTGATGACACTTTTAAGTCAGTGTCATATTTCTTGATAAAAACATTATGCTCATTTTTTTCATCTTGCATCTCGACATCATTCATAATAAGTGTTCTAATGAGCTATCTCATGGTTAAGTCTTTGACAGATGTTAACTGTCTGATTGCTGCAAAGATTCCATTTTATTTAGTATGTAGTAATCTCAGTACTTTTAAAACATGAACTACTTGTTTTATTGGTTTCCCTAAAGTATTTATATTATTTTAAATTTTTTTCAATCATCCATTCCTTTGAGTAATGCTTTCAGATTTAAACATTCTTAATGTATCAAATTTAAGCATAGCAGTAGAATATCTCATTTTCCTAACATTGTCAGTTCCTTCATAAGAAAAAACAATAGTTTTCCACATCTCATATTTTCTCAGTAATTGAGATACTCTATTTAATTCATCATATCCTAGACCATATATAATTACATTCATTTACTTTGAATTAATGTCATACTCAGATTCTATAGCTTCAGTCCCTGTTTTTGGTTTCTCTAGTATTTTTTATGGAGTCAAAATTATAGAATATACTATATATCCATGAGTTTTCAGATAAATTATCATTACTGACTTCCAACATCAATACTTTTCTCCCTTGACGTATGGTACTCTAACCATTGACATTCCGTCTCCTATATCAGCCTTCAAGATCTGAGTTTCATACTTTAATACTTTTATTTCGTTATAGCCTTATCGAAATTCTCATCTTTAGAATCCAATTTTTGGATCAAGTTATAAAATATATGCACAAGAGGGGGGTGAATTGTATCTTTTTTAATTTCATTGAAAGATCGTGATTTGTACATTTATCTTTATATCAATGACTCAGCAGCAGAAATATAAATAGCACAGGACACATGATATATAGTTGTTCGGGGAATAGAAGGTCCCTAGTCCACTCCACCAATGCCCTACAAATGAGCATGGTAATTTTCATTATCTGATCCTCTTATCAACAAACCATTCCACAATTGAGTACATGCAGGTTGCACCTTTAAAAACATAATGGTAAACAGATCATTTTGGATCATACGCAAAACCGAATTCATTGCATAATATGAGAATCCGGTTACTCAATACAAAAGATTATTTTTTATGTGAAAATACTTTCCTAGTTGTTCTTCACAATTCCAACAACACACAATTTATAGTAGATGGATATTCATCTTCAGAAATAATGATCTTTAAGTAAGAGTCGTTATGAGTCAATCTAGTTGTTTTAGATATCACAATATAATTAGAATCTTCAGCAGCAGAAGATTTACAATAGATCATTGAAGTTCAATGTGTGAATCTTCTATCGTGTTTCATCTTATTCAATAAAAAGGGCTTTGTCACTATTCATAATTAGTAGATCTATAGATCTCGATTTTTCCCTATTTATATATTCTGTATCAACATTGTCATGCAGCATATCATGTATATTATAAGTGAATCTCCTCTCATGTTCTTGTTCTAGACCTCGTACATTGTGTTATATTGAATTTCAAAATAGCACAGATATATTGAGCGCTTCCTCTAGAATGTCTGATCCACAATGTCTCCATCAAACTCACAATATTCATACATTTGAATTAACAGAGCAGTCGTAACTCTCCTTCAAATTCTCCACGAAAAGCTTCTCTAATTTCGATCCATTGAATCACAAATAAACATCTCTGAATTAGTCAAATACTCGCTTTAAATTCAGGATTTTAATATGTCTTGAAATCCACCTAATAATCCACATAATTATCGTTGCTTTAATAACGTCATAATTTAATTATTCGACATCAAACGAAGGATTGAACTTCATATCACACATTCTATGATTGCAAGGTTCACTACGTATGGTTGATGTCACATCTTTCAAATATTAGGATGAATACAAACATTGGGTTGATCATCCATACTTTTCTTTTCAACATTCAATCATATGATAAATGATCCATACTTTTATAAGACTCTAAAAGTAAGGTACATGATCCATTCTTTTATATGAAACGTAAGGTTTTTCACAAAATTAAAGTTGATGAACCAATAATTTGAGGAACAAATGTAACATTTAAAACATACGTACGGTTCTTCTTCCATAATATTACAATTACACAAACTTAGGGTTCTTTTTAACATAGGGTTCTTCTTCCATACTTATCTGATAACGTAAGGCTGTTTAAAATTACATTTTGATAACTTGTAATTTAAAAACCATGTTTTATTCATTATGCTATGCTCCCAAACATAGTATATTTATAGTGATTCCATAATAATTTTAATTGATTTCTAAATTCTTTAACACTATTACACACTGTATAAATAATTGAATACTCTTACAAATATAAGAATACAAAAAATATGTTATTCCTAAAATATAAATAAAGTAAAATCATTAGAAAACAATTAAGGGTATTTTTGAGGATCAAATTCATCATAATGAGATTAAATATTGTTCTCAACAATCTCCCCGTTTTTAATAAAAAATATTATGTATTATTGAAAAAAATACTTGCTCAACATAAAAATTTCATAATATAATTATTTTGTATTCACTATCCATGTTTGAAATCCCCTGGCCAAAAAACGTTTTCACTTCTAATCCATTATCGAGAGACACAAAACGATAAGATCAAAATTAATAATTACCTATGAGTACATTTGTGTCAAATGTAAATAAATGTAAGTGTATTCCATCTCAAACACCATTCATGGAAGAATTACATTATAATATAAACATATATTAATTTTTTATAGTGAAACTACTTCTAATATTCATTATTATATTCATAAATTATTAATGTGCATCAAAATTAACATCCATTAATGATTTTCAATGTTGTAATCTAAAATTGATATATCTATGATATTTTAATGGTTTATCTTATGTAATTTTACTTATTAGGTTAAAACATATATCATTAATCTAAATAATTTAATTTATAAGGTACACCATGTTTAAATCATTGGAAAAATATTTTTGATTCAACTATTATATATTGATGTGTCCTCTCCACTCTTGATGATATTTCTACGTGTTTTCTCATGTAACTATCACATTTCCCTTCTCTTATTTTGCAAATTGTTCTATTGGTTACTATTTCCAACGCGGGATTAAAAAATGATTTATTAATTTTAAAATGTTATTCCATCCATTAAAAATGAAATATATCATCATCTTCAACGTGTTACTTTTTTATAACAATTATGTGTTTTAAAATCAATATTATTAATGATTATTTTTAAAAGTAAAAATTTATAATATGTCTTCAAATCATTTATTTCAGTCCCATTTTTATTTTTTACATCTCCAATATTGGGAGAAAAATTTTAAAAATAATTTTTTTTAAATGTTTTAGCTTCAAATTATAATATATTTCCACTTTAATGTTACAATTTATTTTTCAATTTTACAAATATAAATTTATTTTAAAAACATTTTTGAAATATCCCCACAACATTATTATTTTTTAATGATTTAAAATATATTTGATGATCCATACAGTAAATTTTCATAGGAAATAATATATTGTGGTGAGTGTGATATGGGTATCAATAGTTTATAATCCAAATTTTGATTTTGGTAACACCATGATCAAATATATTGAAACCAATTATCAATTAATATTTTTATTTTTTATATAATTAATTATATATTTCATGTGGAACACATATTTATAGAAGGGGAATATGGTGATCCTCTTCTTCCATAATATTTAGTAGTTGTGTTATTATATCCCATAAGATAATAATTTTATGTATGGGTATAGTCATGGTTTAACTATGATACAAAGGATTTCAATGGGTATAATTGTCGATTAGATATGATAATATTGTTTTTTAGTATAGTATTTTTTTTTTAATTATTGAAAGGATTCATGTTGGTGTAATATTTTTATATCCATAATCATAAGGCAATTCATGTGTTTAATTACGATTATGTTCACTATAAAATTGTTTTGAAAGAGTAAAAGAATAGGTATTTTTTTTATATGCTCGTTGAAATAATTGTGGTTAAGATATTTTAAAAAATACTATTTTATTATTCAAATGTTTTTCAATAGTATTATGTATATTCATAACAATAAGTTATATTATTATAGCTCATCATTTTTATTAATGTTTCTACACAATTTGTAATCATAACATGTGTTATCTGATGCCTTTTGACATGAATCATGATTTATTATCTAGAATATATTGCGTACGACATTCTTATGTATCTTTAGTATACCCATGTGACAATATTATGATCACTTACGTATTACTATTATTGTTTCCTATATTTTCCACACTACGAATCTATGATCAGAACATTATTCATTTTCCTTCCACGATGTTATGAATATTACTCAATCTTATATGTTTATAGGAAAGGATCGAGTGTGTTTAGTATATAGAGAAATGTTCAAATGTTTTGGAAAATAATATTTTTATTCAACTAATTCTCAATGACACTAAACTATGTGTTATTTATATTGGTTGATTTTTTAGAAGTAATTTTTATATTCTAGAAATAATATAAATGAGTTATATGTTTATGTTGGGTCACAATAGTCTCACCTATTCTTATATTTCTATTTTCTCTAGTTTATATGAGAAATTTTAAGAAAGTCATGTGAATGAAGTGTGTTATGTGATAAGAACATTATGGGAGATGATGATTGTATTTAATTAAATCATTTTTCAATATATCGTGTCTCCATGCACACTAATAATTTGTGGTTGTGGGGAATATGTAACTAAGAAATATAATGAATATTAAATTAAAACTTGGTTATATTTTCATGTGAAAAGTTATAATCACATAAGTGGATATTAGAGATGTTTTTCTATATTTTTTATTATAGTTCAAAAAATATAGTCTCAACGCATGGAATATTTATGTGAATATGATAATAACTAGTAGATATTATAAGATATAGATTTTTTGTATTATTAAAAATATAATTTATTATAGATAAAAACATTTTGACTCATCCTCTAGGTTCAATAAACTTGTGGTAATAACAATGAAATGACTATTTTGATATTTTATCGATCATCACCTTACATAGGGAAAATTCTATTAACTGTAAAACTAGTTTTACACTGCAAGGGTACATTATTTGTATAAATGAAAATATCTTTATGACCAATTTAAAATAATGATATGATAAAATAAATGATAATATATGGGAATCCACGTTGATATGAGATGAACATAAAATATTATTCTGATAAAAATGTATCATAATATTTGAAATCATAATAATTTTTCTCATAGTCAAAATATTTCATAACATTGTTTTTGATATTTTACACTTGATGATTTTATTTGGAAATTTTTTAATATCTTAAACATTGAGTAATAATATAAAATCTATTTTTATATCCAATTAATGGAAAACATTATAGTAAACCAAATTAAATTGGAGATCAAATAAAAAATAAAATAAAAATGCTAACCCAACCCTCCCAAGATACAAATGTTAACATAAATAATATTGAAATCCATAAAGATGAAGTAATAACTTACATTTTCAAAAACCAAACTAGGGTTTCATCAAACCGAACACCTATCCCAATTCATGGCAGACAGGAAGGGAATTATCAATCCCCATAGGCAAGATTCTATTTTCAGGGTATTAAAAATTAACGTTGCGAATGATATGAACAATTTATATAATCAAAAACAACAAATAATAACCTTCATAAAAAATGTTATCTAAAACAAAAAATAATAATTTATTGGATTCAATATTTTACAATGTATATTAAAACCAAATATAATAAAATAAATTGGGAATAAAAATAATATCCCAAAAATATCCATTAAATATTGGGAACATCACCAAAAAGAGACCACCATAAACACCAAAAAGCCATGCAACATAAGAAACCACATCTACCATGACCACCATGATACATATTTCCTTTACATGGGTCTCAAATAAAATATTCTATATTCAGGAAATGTTTTTTATAGGGTGTGAACCAAATCCCAGTTGAATTCCACCCAAAATAAATATTCCATGCTATAAAATTTTAAGATAAACCAACATGAATGATCCCTGATTATATTTTAAGCATTTATATTAATTTATTTTAAAGAAAAAATTACCAAGTAAAACATTTTCTGGAATAAGTTTTTCTTGAATAATATTTCAAAAAACAATAATGTACACAAATAATTCAATAACCCAATGTCATGAAACATATTTCAAATGAATCATGTCACAGGATATCACTATTTAATATACCTACTGGTTTGTAGAACTAGTAGTACTCTTTGAACCTCATACCATTGTAGAAAAAATCCTCTAATAAACAAATACAATTATTATCATGCTCGATCCAGTAGAGGGAAACAAATACTAAGTTTTAGTGGTCTCCAAATCAAAACCCCAGACAAACAGAATTCCCTTGTATGAGACACAAGTGTGGATGATATCCAAACGTATAACATTTTCTAATCAAATGACATATTTATTGGTGTTGTATCTTTAATCCAGTTGTAAGATTCTAGACCTCATCCATTCTTGATTAAGCTAGAATACTAGATCTCGTTTTGTCACAAATATATAAGGATTGCAATTATTCTCAAATCCCTTTTCACATATCACATAAATAAACACAATCACATAATGTTTCCATGAATAATATAAACACATGTAAATCACCAATTTCACATATTCACATTGATCTAATGCTAAAAATCTGCATAGAAACTACCATTTTCTATAATCATAACCACTTTCCATTTCACAGGCACACCAAACACATTTTGAAATAATTTTCACACCACATTCATAATTTATGAAAAAAATTTGGAAACACATCAGGATAAATACATATAGAATCCATCCATTTCAAGATTATAATATCCTTTCACATACATACTCTCATCTCATCTATTTTATATCATGCTTCACTACTCTATGAAAATTTAAAGGCACATTTAAGGGTAACAATGAATAATTTGATATGAAGAAAAAAACTTTTCTATGGGAAGAATCTATATTCAGTACATTATTAGTGTTAAATCACTTTGGAAATAGATTTTTCCACCTTTCAAAAAAGTTGTAAAACATATTTAATGAACAATGTAACTAGGAATCAAGAATCAAATTGACTTATCCATAAAAAAGACATTCTCATCTTAAGAGAGTCTCAGAACATTCCAAATCACTCTTCAAAACATATAATTAATTTATAGAACCAATTTAAATATTCTAGAGTGAAATCTGAATTCATCTAATAATATAAAAGCATGGAACCACCTACCTAACAATAGTAAACATCTATATTTTAGTTAGAAACCCCAACATCACCACCACATGACGCGGAAAAATAAATTTTGATCATAAACCATTATGATTTTACACAACAATAGAGGAGAAATAATCTCTTAAGGCTATACAAAAAACAATAAAAGAATAAATCAAGAATTTTTTAAGAGGAAACATGAATGTAGAATGAAATCCCTAAAAAAGAGACCTACTTGATTAAAACTTGATGTTCCAAGTCACAAAACATGCCCGGATTCATTCTAAAAAGAATTAATAAGTCTTGATGGAATATCCAATGCCTGAAAATCCAATATATGATGGATGGGAGGTAATTTAATGTTAAAATCATAGAGCGCACTAGAATAATTTACCACTGGTAATGAAATAGACTAGTGACATAGTTTGATGCATACTATTCCATATCATGTAGAGTTCATGTGTTAAAAATTATCTAAGAGGAATATATTGTATGGTATTCTTCTATGGTTTTCCAAATTTTTCATTAACTGTCTAGTTACCACTATCCGAAATGATCATTTTCTGCATGGTTTCCAGGCAGAGGTGTAATGATTCACAAAACCACCTTCCAACCATCATCTATGTAATTTCAATCCCAAAATCAATATTTTCACAAAACAACAGAAGTGATACTCATGGAAAGATAAAATACCAAACATAGAAAAAAATACCTCAAAAATATCAGGGATGTGACAATTCTCTCCACTATGAAAAATTTCTTCCCTCAAAAAGTCAACATGAAGTCTACTCAAAGAACAAAAATCGGTACACTTCATCAACCCAATAATCCATTCCCAAGTCTTATTTACATCAATACTATTCTAGCAAATAACATAGTCCAAAAAATATAATTCCCACAAATCACAATCTTTTTATAATTCACAAAGTCCACTGACCTATCAAACACATACAAAACAATATTGAATTCCGACTATTCCCAACTCAACTAATGGGACATATTCATGTTATACATTATAATCTGAGATACATGGGACATGTCATGAATAAAAATAAACTATGAGAGAAAATGTAAAATGTATTCCACCTTACCAACCCTCTATGTAATCTCAAATGGTTTGATATACCACTGTGTTAGCTTCCATTGCATAGATAAAAAATAGTGACTCAGGAGAGGTACCACATTTATGATCACCCGGTCACCCAAATAATACTCTTAAGGTTTGAAACACTTATATGAATATGACTCCACATTTAGGATCACTCGGTCAACCATATAATACTTCAAAGATTCACACCTCTAATCAAAATAATACTTATGATAACACTATTTCATAAAAAATTATTCATAATTAACATAATATTATTAAAATTACATTATAGAATGATGGGTCCTAAACATTATTTCTCACCCACATCATCCCAAAAAAATGGCGACTGAAACAATCAACCATAAATATTCTAAAAATGATCAATTAAATATATATATTTATATCATTTATTATGTTCCTACTCCACTAATACAACATGGATATCCACAAGCCTCTAAAATCTAAAACACTTTCCAATAGAATTTCATTCAAAATTTAATTTTACAGGTATGTTTGACCATCAATTTAAGGGTGGTATGTCATACAAAACATCAACAAAATACCCATTTACTTGTGAAGGGATTCCCAAAATTGCAAGCTTAAATGGGGGAAACTAACTGAAATAATTATTTATGGAACACAATGAAGCCTCGCTAACTCCTTACATACAACCAACATTTCTCATCCACATATGATGAATCATTGATTAGTATGAAATTGTATTATTTTTTTCATATGGATAATCCCCAAAAAAATAGTTTACCTTCCCCATGGGGTACGAGTTAGGCCAAAAAAATACATGTTGATCACTTCCCATTTCCAGTTAAAAATAGGAAGCATCTAATGAAATATTGAGTTCAATGTATCCCTAATTTAAGAAGATGAAATGTATATAAAAATGAAAAACAAAGTCTACTATAACTCTCCTTATAACTAGCAGCCACTACTGCCTATGAAAGTCATAATACTTTTTGGTTGAACAAATGGGAATGGCCCATTGGGACTTGTGGCTATCCTGTATCACCTCAAGTCTCAATGACAGTGGCACCACAAAGAGATATTTTAGTTAAATGAATCTGTTAGGAGAAAATAATCAATCATAAAACCTATCTCCAACATTTATAAACTTCATAGAATGATAGAAAAATAATCATTCATCTAATCTTATTGAATAATCTCTATAAGGGCTTGTCTTATCTTGACATTGGCCATGATCGCAACTCAAATGTGTTCCATAGTCTCGAAGGGCATCTATGATGACATACCCATAGAATAACACTAATCAATGGAATCCTTAAACACCTTCATGCGAAAATTCCAACTCAAATCAGATTCCACAACGTTACCCTTTCATGGGTAATGCATGATACCAAAGTCAATCCCTTGATGGTATTCACCCCAACGACACTAGCTAAATTGAAATAATATTTTTGGGACAATATAGTATAAATTTTTATATTTATAAAGAAAAAGCAATGATATATGTAAACAGTTAATGGATCCACATATTCATGGCATGTGTCTCTGCTTCTAAATGATGATGACGATTTCGGTAGTTGTTTTCATGTGGTCATAGTAGCTGTCAACCACAAAACACCACATGGTAATCATTCATCATCACACACCCAAGACCCATTACTAAGGAATCACAATAGACCACATATCCCTTTTTTAATTTTGGAATGATGAAGACATGGGATATGGTCAACTACCACTTTAGCTCCTCAAATGATGTATGTCACTTAGGGATCTAGGAAAACATTACCCTTTTTTGGAAAAAACAATTATGGATGAGAAACTTTTTCCAAGATCGCATGATTGAAAAAAATCGCATTCCTTATAAGAAATTTTCACTTAGAAAGAATCACGTAAACATAGAGATCCCTAAGAGAACCCATCCCAATTATCACATTCGGCACATGATTCTTCTTCATCTCAGAATAGACTAGGATGGAATCATTTAATACCATGATTGATGAATTGTGGTACTAATAGATCACCCAACTTGTGATCACTAAAAATCTACATTAGATAATTTCATCTTGAAAGGAATGAAAATGTACTCAAAATGGCATTATCAACATCAGAATTTTGTTTTGGGAAAATCCACATGTCTAACTCTTACATGATGATTCATATAATATAAATCATTTGTTAAGAACCACATAACCCTTTAAATTGATCGAAAATACATAAATTTATGTAAAATAGAACATGATCTTTAGAATAACAATTTTCATTTTATGGTAATCAATACACAATAAGAGATATCCAACATCCCTTTTCACTAATAAAACTAAGGTGTCCAAATGTGATTTGATCATGTGAATTAGTCATTTAAATTATGAATCATCCATATATACCATTAATTCTTTCCACTCAGTGTGGGATATATATTATGAGGGATGAGATATCAGTTGTGCTCAAGGTGAAAAATAAATAGAGCACTTGACATCCCACTTTGGAGGAAAACCTCATAAATCCCCTAAATAAACTATTGGGAACTCATTAACCATATAATTTAATCAACCCTCTAGAAAACCATAATTATCATCCAAACATGAGTGATGAGATCTTACAAATAGGGTTTCCTAATTCTGGATGTGGATGTCCAGCATGTCTTGTTGACAGATCTCATTCGCCATGATATATATGGGTACTTCCATCTGGTGGCACAAACAAAATTACCGCTATAACAATTGATGGGTTCTTAGATACACACCATCCAATCCATACCAATAATAAAATAAAAGTTGTCAGTTTCTAAAAAATAATAATCCCATTATAGTTCAACCAATGACATAGTTGAAGTACAATACAAAGACATGAAATCCTATTATCAATTTTATCCATGAGATGTTACCATCTCCATCACATGCATCATAAAGTTGGTTGGATACATTATAAAATTCCAAATTTATATATAAATAAATATAACTAAAGAACCTGTATCAAATTAAAAAATAGATAAAGAAGATGAAATATGAATGGATCATTGATTTGTATATGGCCCTGCATCCAATTCCTGTATTTATCATTCCATTGAATAATGTTTACTCATATCGGACTGAATCTCAGTTCATCCACTGAAATATGAATCCCTCAGGAACTAACTCTTCCATAAAGATGATCTCGGGTCACAACCATTTCTTTCAAACTGAGAACCATCTATCCTGGACAGTTCAAACTAGGCTAGAATCACTTTGAATGCTACAGATCCCTCACTACCCTTGTATTAGCACACCACCAAGCAGAATCACTGCATGTTCCCCATATATCAGAACTGGTGACATGGTCTGTGTGTATGTGATCATGAATACCTAATGGATCTTGACTATCCCTATATAATAAGACAATTATAAGGAATATTTGGAATAATGGAAGGAACTACTACATCTCTTCTTCCTCTACTCATCCTTCTTCCACATCATGTTATGTAAACTACCACTTCCCACCACTGAAACTGCACCATTAAAACCATAATTTCCCTTATGATTTATATCTACCATCATTGCATGATTAAAAACATAATAATATGTTTACATATTGAACAAGAATACTTGAGATCAGATCATCGGCCCCAAACCCTTCTTAAACATTAGAGCCTTTAACTACATAATGGTAATGATCTGCTATGTGAAATAAACTTACTCAACATAGTGGTTTTCATTCCCCATCATAGTCTGGTCTGTCTAGATAATATCTAAAAAGTCATGAAATCTAGTGATTTCCAAAATCATTAGAAAAATTTCTTGTTGATTTTTTTTTGAAATCCTTATATCCCTTCTAGAAATGCATTCATTCTTCCACCATATATATCAACCACTACAATAGAGATCATAAAACATGAAAAAAAACACTTCCCTCCATCTACTTAAGTATTATCATGAAACTCAAACATTATTTATATTCTCTCAATCCACTCCAATATTTTTTGTTCTTATATGATAACTCTGAAAGAATGGGACTTGTTCTTGAAGATCATCTAGGCTATCTTTTGTTTTATGACTTGGTTTAACCTATATTTCTTAATATTGACTATATACCACTCCATAGACCAAAACATGTATAGCTTGAACCATTGTATCCACTAATGTATGATCGATTGGTGAGGGATAACTCTCACTAGAATCATCTTATGGTTTCCTAGGATGTCCCTAGTGAGGAATATTTCATGAATATGTAAAATCATAATGAATAAAATCAATACAAATATTATAAAAATTTCATAAAATAAAAACAAATACCAACACATTCATAAATGGAAACACAACCAATCCCTAAAAATAATTATATAAAAAAATAACTCCCCCACCCCCAATGCCAATATGTAATATACAACCTGTATGCCTCACTTGGAAGACAAGTCCTACCATATCCAAACACCCCTCGGTGAATTGACTCCTATCATTAGGCGTCTTCTCAAGACCACCAACTATCAATAAAAAACTGAAGCCCTATTTATCCTAGATATGGACTATCCAGACTCTTTCCCAAAACCAATAACCAAAATAGAGCATAACCTTCTCTGATACCATTTTATAATAATCAAAAATCAGGTGTCATCCAACATATCACCTGGTCTGATTCATGTCATAGACCAGGGGGCATTCCCAATATATATGGTCTAGAAAATATTTAATGGGTATCAATAATACATATTAGGAATGATTTCCTGCATTTACATAACCACAAAGAACCTTCAATAGTAATCATAATGAATACATCACCATAACCAAATGAAGAAAAATAAATTTCAATCATAGTGTTTTACAACATTAGCCATGATTAAAAGAACACAAATATAATTAGGGAAAACCTTCATCCCAAAACCCTTCTATATTATTAGAGGGACCTCACCCAACAACCCACCATCAAAAACAATATAAATTAGATCACTTGAAACGAAATCCACCATAACCGAAATGATATATATTTCCTATACCTGGTTCGTACTAAAAATGACAATATATACCCGAGGGTGTATGTAGGGTGTTAGACATATCCTAATAAGAATACACCCATAATAATGATTTCATGGTATAAAATTTTATGAAAAAAAACATGAACAATACCTAAAAAATATTTGAAACATTTATAAGAAATCATAATATGGAAAACATTTAAAAAAAAGTTTTGAAAAAAATATTTTTCACAATTATGATTTGTTGAAAAAAAATAAAAATATGTATACCATATGCTGAAAAATATCATCACACCGCATAAGAATCATATCAAAAAAACAATAGAAAATTCCAATAGGTAACTAGCACTTATGGGACTCTATGAACCATGTATCATGGAGAAAAATATCCTCCCCTAAACTAAAAAAATGTTCTCATGTGTGATCCACCAGACCAGAATGAATCCCAAGATCTAGTGTTCTCTGTATAAATAGAAAAACAAATAGTGTTCCTGTGTATGGTCCACTATAAGTGATCATATCCAAAGGTGTACCAGTATCAAATAATATCAAATGTTTTTAAGTGTTTTATCATTAATCCCACTTGAACAATCTTCCCCTCAGCAACATCCAAATCAAATAGCAAAGTAGTTCTAGTTTACCCACCTAGATACAAGGGATTCCCTTTGTACTCAAAAACTATTTCAAATATCACATAAATCAATACTTTCACAAATAGATTCCTTGAAACTTAAGAACACAGGAATATCACCACTTTCATATTTTCAAATTAATCAAATGATCCAAATAAACATAGAAACCCCCATATTCATCACAAAAAACCAAATTCCATTTCAATGGATCCCCAAAAATATTAGGAAATATATTTCGCACCACATCACTAATTTATGAAAACAATTTGGAGACAAATAATGAAGAAAACATTTAAAATCCAACCATTTCCAAGGGATAATCCCCATAACAATTCATACTTCCAATAAATGAATTTTATAATAGGATTCACATCACCTTCAAAATCCAATGTCACATTTAGGATACATAAAAAAATCCAACAAAAATCTATTTATCAAAGAATATTCAACATTAAACACATTGTCACCATTAATTATTTTTTAAAAAACATTTTCAACATTTCACCCAAGCCATAAAACATATTTAAGAAAGGAAATAATGATTCAAACATGAATCATAACCACATTCCTTTAGAAAAAACATTTTCATAAGATGTGAATCTCAAAAATATTCTAAAACATATTTAAAAACACAAAATAATCAATATTCCACATTTAATCAATCAAGAATGCAATCTAATATCATCTAATAATGTAAATACCTTAAATTAGATAAGTCTCACTTGAAAACATCCAAAATCCAATGTTAATCCACTACTTCACCACCACTAGACTATATAAATGCTATATAGAAGAATATCCATCATGATTTCACCCAAAAATAGAAGATCAAAACATCTTTTAGTCAAATGGACTACGGGAAAAGATGAAATCAAATAAGATTAAAGGGAAACCCTAGAAGAAATAATAAATCAAGATAAAAGTGACTTACATAATTATTTCATGAATTTCCACAAATATAACCACAAATATTATAATGTAAAAGTATTCAAGAAGGAATAAGGGCGGATCCTATGGCTTAAATTATTTTATGGGGCATATAGAAAGTGATTAAGGGTTTGAATTATTGAGGGAACTAATTTAATATTCAACATTTTAATGACCTTGAGATGAAACATGGTTTTACCACATGTTTATCCATAATATCAAACAACCATGTGTCCCACAAGGTCTATTGAAAGCATCCACATTGTTATATCTCATGGTTTTCATAACCATGCACAAATCATGTGGTCGCCACTATCCAAAATAAACAATTTCGACATGGTTTCATGGGTGGGAGAATAGTTTCCCTAAATAGTGCACCGTAAATGGTGAAGCAAAAAATAAATATTTTTAAAAATACTCTCATGGGGAAACCTTTGGATAATTGAAAAAACTACTAATTTCAAAAATAAATAACATATTTTAATTATTTTTGTCATTTATCAAATAGAATCAAATATGATATATTATTTCCATCGATAAACCAATTTATATATAGTATATCAATACAATAGTATATAAATTTTTTATTATCTACTTTTTGGAAAATTAGAATGTAATTTTGGTGATGTATTATTTGGATGGTGAATTTTATACGTGGATTACATTAATCAATAATTCAATTTGAGATGTGTAAATTTACTATAGGATAAGAGAAGATATAATGTATATATTTTTTAATACATATATTCTTTGATGACTTATCATTCTCATGGAAAGGGGAATTAAATTTACTAATGTTTAATGATTATGAATCCATTATTACTTATGAGAAAAACAAAAAAACATAATAATATAATGGCATAGGATTTATTAACAACTATTTAAAATATATGACAAAATCATTAGTATCATAAGACCATGTGTTTGAATGGAAATAATGGTAAGGTACATTGATCGAATTGTAGAAATCATTCCTCATTCCTTCAATATATAAATTTATGTTAGATACTATATTTTTTCATTAGATTTTGTGTAAAATATGATAAAATATAATTTTTTATGATTTTTAATAATAACACCCAAGATATAATAAAAATTTATCTTTATTTTAACCATATATATTATTGGAATCATGTTAGAAATTTTTTCTTCTGGTCTAGTATATTTTTTACGTGTTAAAAAGTAATACATTAGTGAAGAAAATCATAACTTAGTTACAATAAGCAGGTAAATAATGTGGATTTCGAAAATTCAATGCTAAATGTTCCACCTAAACTATAATGACATTACATGATGTTTTTTGGACATTTCATCGATCAGAGCATGTATATAGTGGTTAGTTACGAATGTGTGTGATTGTAACCTCTAATTACATGATACAATTGGAAATATCATGTGATTTTAACTTTTAATATGGGCCATGAGAATGAATTTTGTAAAGGTACAGTTTCTAACAAATCCAGAATTAGAAATGTTGTAGATTATTCTCTCTCCACACAATATTTTTTGTCTAATAAATTTTCGGTTGATATAACATCAATATCTCAATAAAAATAATTTGGTTATTATAAAATACTCATAATGATATAATGATAATATTTTATGTTCATATCTCATCTATGATACATGTCTGTAGAATTATGATTCATTTAATGCTTATTATTTTTGATCTAGTTTAATTTTATGTTATATTGGGTAGAAATTGGATATCTTTAAAAATATAAAATTTTAGTTATAAAGTAAGTGAAGTTAGCATTTATTTTATTACTGAACCATTTATCATCATTTGATTTATTAGTTAATATGAACCTTGAATGGAAATTAAATATAATTTATCTATCATAATACCTATTCATGAGGGATATAATTTTGAAAGGGTTTGGGAGAATCTCTAAATTTAATATATTTCAATTGATTGAGAATATTGTTATGTATTTTTAGGTATAGAGTAATTGTATTCCCATAAATCAGGATGTTTATTTTTCTATATAATTCATACATAATGATACAATAATTCTATAAAATCTATATAGAATTGTACCAATTCAGTTGAATAAATGAAATATGAAACTTTGGGAGACCATTGATATGCCATACATAAACAATAATGAATCAATAAATAGTGAAAAATAAATTTTTATATTAAGAATAAATAACGGTTTATACACATAATTATTGATAATTGGGTAGATAATGCAATAATCAGTAACAAAATATGTTATGTTCCCCTTAATGAAGTTATTTTGATAAATTAATTACATCTCAATACAATTATAATATTTATCTTTGATTCATATTGCAATAGATGATGGTTGAAAAGGGGGATATCCATAATACAACCATCAATATGAGGAAAAATATATAGTTATTATTATTCATTTGATTTTGAAATTCAAATTCCGATGATATCAATATAGAGATAATTAGTATAGTTTATTGATATTATCATTCATATTTTGGATGTTTGTGTACATAAAAGACCTATATATTCATAGAGTAGGGAATATCATTATAATAATTTTGAGGATCATTTTGAAGACCCTAATAAAGGATTAGATATACTACAAATTTAGTTTGAATATATTCTAGAAAAACAAATATTCTTTTCTCATACAATATTAACAAAATTCATATAATTGGATTCATAAAATATAGATTTTATTTTAAAATTCATAAAACAACCATAATGACTAAGATAAATTGTTTTTATCATTTTTATGGATATTATCAATGATTTTTGATAAATATTTCATAGATATAAAATAAATTGAACATTATTAAGTGGAATGGATTCATGTTGATTTGAATTGATGAGTGTGGTGATGATTTATAGGTGATTTAATTGTCTAGTTATTGAAAATTACCTATAAACACCGGTAGTGGAAAAAGGCTTGTTATATATTGTGGTGCATCATTAAATAAAATTCAATGTTTTATAATGTATAATGATATTTAAATTATTATTCATTATAATTTAATAACCATGAAAAAAATTACCCTTATAGGTATTTGGAGATGTAGACAGAAATATTTCTCGTAATGATTTAGAGGAATAATCATTATCGTGAATGGTATAATATATATATTGAAGATAATATATTGAATTATGTATTACAAAAAAATGTGGTGAATATGTTGTAAATGTGATTCTTATAGTTTATTAAATATTATTACATTATAATATAGTACCTCCTTCAGAAGGAGAATAATGTGAATGGTGTTATTAGATGGAATAACCATGACAGTTTTTCCATGATGATAATAGAGAGACAAATAATAATTATGGATTTTTCTAATAATGATCATGAAATTTGGAGGAAGAGGAAAATCATTTTTTTCATGGATTATAATTGAACCATCAATCAATGTTATAATTAATTATTCACATAGAGAATATATTTAATTACATAAGAAGGTATATAGTATTATTTGGTTATATGATAAATTTAATGAAGGACTTGGTTATGGAAATAAGTATGTGTTCTATAAATATTATAATTTATGGATTTATTTGATGCAACTCATATAATATAATTTTTTATCTATTTTAGATGAATAAAGATGTGTTGTGAGTTTAGTGTGTATTTTTTAGTAGAAAATAATAAAAATAGGTATTGCAGAGCATATATCTCATTTCAGGTAATGTAAAAAAGTATATTCATATATTTAAATTCCTATGAAATTGTTAATACCATTACAAATATAATAATTTATATAGTATATCAACATTATGCATTTCATCATTAGAATCCCCAAAAATATTAATTCCATAATGGTATTTTGTTTTTAGTCAATTTTCATACCATGTCTACAAATTTATGATTGATAAAAATATATTTCCCTTTTGACAAGATAATAGGAATTAAATTATGTATTCATATAATTTGATTGAATAAAACATTATCTTTTATCAAATCATGATCCATGGTTTACCTCATTGATATAGAGATTACTCCAACATGATTTAATTACATAGTTGGAAATTAAAGCAAGGTATCATATATAGACATATTTTTAGTCTATATAGACTATTTGGATTATTTATGATATATTCATTTTATTTTTTATGGAATTAATTGATGGATGGAATCAACACCTTTCTCGGGTTTCGTTCTACAACATAAATAATCCTTAGAAGATCTTCGAGATAGATATTTATGAACCAATATTTGGGTGGATGTGAATAAATATATTATGACATGATGAATTTTTTGGGTCAAATTAATTTTTACCTTAGCAACATGATGACATAAAAGAGAAGGATTAATCCATTCATGGAAAATATTATGTACCATAGTGTAAATAGAAAATTTATTTTAAAAATCCATAGTGATATTTAGAGTTCAATGTAAGGGATAATTTTTTATAATGATTATATCGTTAAATGAATTCCATGAGATATGTGAATAAAGGGGAATATAAATCATTGATATATATAGGCCTTTGAGAATCATGATAATAATGGAATTGTATGTTATATTTCTGTTGATTTAGTAAACTTCCTATTAGATTAAAATTCAATCTCTGTATCATTCACAATAAAATACACGCCACATCATTAAATAGAACCGAACATGGTGATCCAAAATCTGTATAATGATAATTATTATGATATATCACTCATGTAGATTTTTTAATACAGGCAAAAAGTGTTTTGGAACATGACTACTCAACAGGTAAATTTTTGTTGAATCCATAAATTTGGGGATGCTCTGTTGGATCTACAGATATAATATAGATTAATTACCCTCCTTTTTTCCCAATATATTTTTTTTATAAATTCATATTAACATGTATAAAGTAAATCCTAAATATTTTTGATATATTTCTCTTCAAATAAATTTCATGATTTCATTAATATGATATTAATCAATGTGACACTGATCAACTAGTTGAGTGAATTGTTCAAATGAATTAGATTATCTATATTATAAAAAAAAATTATTAAATATTTCATTTAATAAGTATTATTATTATTACCTATAAAATTAGTACAAAATTTTGAAAGGAATAAAATAAAATATTCTATATTAAAATATCATATTTCAATGTATTATAATCACTATATATTGGGTAAATTTTAAAATAATAATAATATATTTTCATGAAATATAATAATAATAAATCTAAATAAATTAATAACAAATAAGAAATCAATATTGAAATGTTTATATGTGAATATAAAATTATTTGAAGACAAAAAGTGTTATTTAAAATAATGTTTTTATGTGAAGAACATATTTTTATCAATATAAATTAAATTAATAGATATTACTGAATTAATTTAATGTAACTGATAGATAATCAATTATATTGACTAATAATTCATTTATCTAATGGTGTTCAATAGAAATATATTTAATTGAAGTTAACATTATGATTGAAAAGTTCATTTAACAAAATAATTGTTTCACCAGGTTTTCCCCAATTACATTATCATTAATTTATATAAAAATTTTGGTGTTGAAAAGTAAAATCATGGATATAATATTTAGCATAATCATATTTATTTTCTCCAATTAAATTTATCTAATTATTTTCTAATTATTATTTTTGATGGTAAATATTAATCACTAATATAGGGGTTAAAAAATTTTAATAGGCGTTTACACAAGGAAGAATGTTATATATTATATACAAAAATGTGATTTAATTATATTTTAGATTTATATTTCATTCATAGCATTCTTATTTTCATGTATTTTGAATTTTGGATCCACTTTACTAGAGTAATATGTATAATATGTAGCAATAATTCAATTATTTAATAGTCTTCCACCCGCCAAACATATAAAAGATAACTTCATATTTTCATTTATCCAAACCAATGTTCCATTTATCATTTTTTATATGTAGAATTTTTTTCTTAACATCATTATCATAGAAAATGAGGCTTTTATCATTCTACATGACCCATATATGAATCGTCATTGATCTTTTTAATGATTGATACCAAACGAAGGGGTATATTTTCTTACCCACCTTGTTCAAGATTCATTCATTATAAAAAAAACCCAATAGTTCAATAAAGAAGATATAAATGACAGAATATATATATATAATATAATTATAAGTTGTTATATTTATGGTATATCTATGTTCTCTCTCTCCATACCGTCTATTAAAAATAATAATGTTACCAATGTATTTTTGGAATAAACATCCATGAAGCGATGTGAATAATTTTTTATTTTACCCTTTTAATATATATTAATAAGGTTATATTTAATTAATATGAATTATTATTATGATATAATTATTTTTAGAAGGATAAATTATGATTTATTTTTCTTTTCACTTCATCTATTAAAATGTGGAAACATTACCAGTGCGTTTAAACATAATACATTCCCTAAAAAGTGATGTGATTTATTTTTCTTCATAAAGAAATACATATATTTATCAATGATTAAATAATGAATAAATATTAAATTTATTAAATTATTAAAAAAATATTATTAATGAAAAAATAATCATAGTGTGTGAAACTAAAACATCGAACTGAATATGCAGGAAAAATGAAGAAGTTATTACTAGAATGTTCTTTTAAATGATGAATTCGAAATAAAATATTAATCGATAATCATAGTGAAATGAAATATATAATTTCAACAAATTATTTGGTTCTTTAATATATTCAAAATTATTTTTTATTTATCATATATGCAATGAAAATATGTATCAAAGATATGGTTTTGTATTGCAATATCAATTCTTTTTTGTGTTGGCGATGTACAATTTCAATTGCAAAAAATGGAGTGATCTATTTTATTTTCCCCCATATATTTTCTCCCCCATATATTTATTCCTACAATTTTGATGTATTATTTCAATTTTCCTACCATTGGTAAAGAAAACTATTGAGAAAATATGTAAAATACATCCATACAATATTTTTTAGTAAAAAATCATTAACTTATTCATCTTTGTACATTTAAAGGATTTCAATAATTTTATTTTCAAAACACACAATATTAATTAATTACATTTTTTATATTTTATATTAATTTTAAATAAATTTATTATTTTATCTCAATTTTTTTATATAGGACCACATATATTTTTTTAATAGAAACATATTTTCAATTTTTACTTCTTAAAAAATATTTCGTGATTTTATTTCCATAAATAACATTGTATATTCAACATCATGTTGTCTTTTTAAAAAAAATATTTTTTCTGTATTTTTTGAATAATTTATTTTCCATGTTGTTGAAAAAATATATTATTATCCATATATTAAAAAAACTATATAAATTCACTTTTAAATTTATTTATAATATTTTTCAAAGACCACTAAGGGTTGTAATCAATAACTGTGGATATATTCTAATGATACCACAGAATTCTTTTCTCTAATAAACATTCAATGATTATATTTTATTATTTATTATAGGATCCCCTTTTTATTATGATATGTTCATAAAAATATGATGAAATAAATAATTATTCAATGATTCAATAATCTTTCTTTGTGTAGAAGTATTCTAGTTATGCGATGATTAAATATTCTGGAAACCTATTTTTTCTATTAGTTTTTATATGAATAAAATATTTGATGATTTTTTAATATTGTTTCACACTTATATGTTGCTTTAATTGTACAATCGGTGGTATAAAATTATATAATAATCAAGAACATAAGCTAATGAATGATATATCATGAGTTAATATGGATTTTAATTGGTTGTAAAATGGGTTTTAAGGTACATTATCTTATATGATGATCTTCAAGGACAACCGTTACAATTTAAAAGATGTAATGCGTAGTGAAAAAAATACATGATGGGAAATTTTCTATACAGATATTTTTTAATGTAAACCATAAATCAGAAAATTAATTTATGGTGTGTGTATATATATATATATATATGAAACATTAAGTTTTTTTTCTTCTTCTATGTACTCATTGATCATGATTGGTTATTGATGAATGAATAATCTTATGAATAATATATTTTTAACATGAAATCCATATTCCATGACCCTTTATTATTGTTATTTAATTTATTTTGTATGAATTTCATATGCCTTAGTAGTGTTAACATATCCAAGTGAATATATTATGGTCACTTATGATCATTGATTTATTTCCCTTATGTTTAGCCACACATAGAATCATTACAAATTTTTATTTCATTTTAATTAAACTATAATATGAAGAATGAATTTTGGTTTTTTATATTCAATTGGGGTTCATGGTTGGTGGGAAACAATTTGTATGATATTCTACATATTTATTAAAATATGTTTATTATCTATCCTGTCTTCAAAAACAATAAACCATTACAGAAATGAGGAATTAATTATTTTGTTACATATTAAATATTTATCTCAAACGTACTAATATTTATTTATAAAATTCTTGGGCCACCAAATATTCCCTTTGGAAAAATACCTTCTCCAAGGATGTATGGGTACCATTTATGGTGGTGAATCCTTATACATCCCTCCCACTAACATGATTCATTGTATCAAACCTAACAACCTTTTATCAATGAACATCCCCACGAAACATAAATATCTATAATTTTCTAGGATCATATAGTAGTAATATTTGGGGGTTAACTGAAATCCAATGGATTAACGACTAATTCCACATCTATTTATCAGGAATTAGACATTTTAATGATAATGTGTTAATATTTTTAAAAAAATGGGTAAACACATGATGGACATGAATTTGATGAAAAAACTTGTTTGTATGTTATAACACACACTACCAATTAAAGTAAATGGTATTTTAATACCCCCACCTCATAAGAAAAATTAATATGATATTTATTATCATGATCAATTCTCACATTCACATACCATTCAATTTATAATTCCAATGAGATTAATAATGAACTATTGTTAGGATATATGGATTATTATTTGCGAGTTATTTTCATGAATAAATTGAAAAATATTAAAAATATTCTTAAAAATGGAATTAAATCTATGTTCATCATACATTAATTACCCATATTAAAATAAAATAATTAATATGACAACCCTTTTATACATAAATTGGATGGGGCCGCATATACAGAAGAATTAATACCATATACTACTATACATTATTGATTGAGATATTTTGGAAACCATTGTGATGAAAAGACTGATTGGTGAATATATGTTAGATGTTTTTTGATGATAAATTTCTCTAGCCTCAAACCCATGTGGTAAATGTCAAACTTGTATACGTAGTCCCTAATATAATATTATAGGAATGTAGAAATAATTATTTCCTAAAATTCCCAAATAATCTTCTTAAATAGAACTCTTTATAAAAGTCCTTCTATTAGGGGAATAGGTATGATATTGGTTTCCCACACATTTTTATCAACAAGAAAAATAATTATGTTAGGAATTTTGTGTGTTTTTAGTGGTGGGGTTCTATTTATTAATCAACATATAATACTCCCATCATCCCTTTATTAGTAGTGAGTGTTCTTCAAAATCTTCTAATATATTTATCATAAGAAATGACTCATATAATTGTCAATTAATAGTAGGGATCTGTAATTTTTTTTTGAGATCCTAGTGAATGATTCAAAACTCACAATCATTTATGTGGTAAATTTTTATTCTAGCATACCATCTACATAAAAACTCTCATATTAGATCAGGGTAATCATAAATGTGAAAATATTATGAAAACACTACATCATAAATTATAACATGTCATAGTTTATCTCTATATAGAATGAATATATGGATAACTAAGATTATACATTACCATTCATTATAATTTTTTCCCTTTAAGTGCAGACCACTCATACCATTCCTACATTCCTATATATTCATGGTGTCGTTATCAATGATTCTTGATAATAATCAGGGGAAACATGATGTTTTTTTTCACCATATATAAACTATTTTTAATTCCAAAATTTATAATCTTATATGGAATTGTGATCCTTCCGTGAATTGATAGTGATAGTAATATTCCACCACATAAATCATGAAGATCATATAAACTAATTTCATAAAGTGTATTGGTTCACATTATAAATGGATACTATGTCTACAATCTAATTCTTCATTCAAATAGAGCTGGACGTATAGTTTTAACTAACTATAAAACTACATATGTGGATCTCTAAGGGATTTGAGTTGATATTTGGATTTTTTAAACTTCTTAACCATTAGATCTTTTATATATAGTTACATGATATATGGTCGAATCATTATCTTCACATGATATTGGGTAAATATTAGTGACATAATAATATTTAAACAATCATTATTCACAAAATCTTTTTCACATAGTTTTACCCACATAATTTAGTCTCAAGAGTAATGAAAATTATAATCCATTCATTGGTTGTTCAAATAAGCATGTTCTTAAAACTATGGGGTCCCACAAATTCCCTAGTTTCATCTTAATTAATTACAATAAAATTAAAAATATATTTAACATAAAACAAATTTTCAATTTCAATGTAGACAATATTGTCTCCTATTTGGGTTTCACCTATTCATAGGTGAAGGTCCTATTTGAGTTTCATGTTAGTGAAGGAAAAATAACAACAATTTTTATTCATCCTTATTATTTAAAGTAAGATTCTCTTTTAGATACAATGATTTGTTGATTTTATATGTTTAACTGATAAAACTAAAAGTGTAATTTTCAAACAAGATTGATAATGATCTTATATTAAAAATATATATATGAAAAATAATTAATATAAATTATTACATAATTAGTAACAAAACTGTGAGCATAACCCTAAAATATAATACATGTGTATTATATTTTTGGATAATATATATTTTATCTTCATAAACAAAATGCATTGGTACATGCCATAAACATGTTTGAATACCCCCATCTAAAATGTAGTGGAAAATGAAAACCACCAACCGCATCATTTCATGTGTAGATGGTCTAGACATTGAGATTTTTCATTTTCGAGTTATCATCTCCTAAATATTTATCATTAATTTTTCTCACAAAAACAGAAAAAAAAACCATCGAATCATTAAATATATAAACATGTTTATAATACATCACCCACATACATATATGAATTGGATTCTCTTACAATATATACAGGGAAATAACATCAATGGTGAACAGAGTTTACACAATGGACTAACTCTCATTCATGTAACAATTTTAGGTATTACACAATATGTGAAAAATCGTTACGACAAATGTCTAGTTGATGTTCTCCTAATAAATTGACTATGTTTGTGAATATAGATATCATAATGGTGTAAACATTGTTTCCATTACGAAAAAATAATTCGTAGAACATATAATTGGAACTCCCATTCACAATGAATTCATTTAATGAATATGTATGGTTATATCAATTCCTTCCACCTATGAATATGATCATTATAAGGTTCTAATATCAGTCATTAAATATTTTAGATTATTTAGAAAATAATTCATTTTTTTCTTATTCCCAAGAACTATTTTTGTTTATCATTTTAAATATTAATTTCATAGTACCTTAATAAAAAATCAGTACTCTTTAATGGGGAAACTTATATTAAGTATCCCATTTTCCACAGAATAACACAATTTAAAAGAAAATTTTTTTGTTATCCATTATAATCCTTCATTACAATAGAAATTAATAATTATTTGTTTTTACCATATTTAAAACCTATGAAAAAACATTTTAAAATTTTGAGTGGGAAGAAAAATATTAATAAAGTATATAAAAAATTTTCAATGATTTAAAAAAAATATATTTAAAACAAAAATTTCATTAATGGAAACAATCATTGAAAAATGAATTTAAATACACATAAATATACTTTTCTACATAAAATATTTTCAAAATTATTTTATAAGAAAAAATAATATCTGAATCATAATCATATTGTTTTTCAAGAAAAAATGATAACCAATGATTTTTTTATAAAAAATATCATTTTACCAAAAGGGCAGATTGTTTCCATTAATTTAATGATTTTGAGGTAACCTTTTCAAATCTTATTATTAGTACAAAAATAATTACACAGAATAAAAATTAATATAGGTCCATTTGGTAATCAACATAAAAGGACAACTATAGAACCCTTATAATTTGGATAATCATGTGGTTGACATCAAATATAATTCCACAATGAACCTAATCCATACCCAGTGATTTAGGGAGCTATATGGGTGCGCCACTAATATAAGTTATATCAGGGTCCCCCATATTCATTAGATATATCATTATAACCCATTATCCATTCTATGAATCGAGTAATTAATAAATTATTTTTATCTTATTTGTTTCCATCATAATACCGTTGAAAATTCAATTTTCATCATGAATGAAAATGAATATAGGAAATTAAAAAAAAACAATTTCATTTTAAATTAATTTTTAAAAACAATAAATACCCATAAAAAGGGGAGGAGTGCCCTCTATTTGATAATATAGGGAATCATATAAAGAATATAAAATATCAAATAATTGTATAGTTGGTGAGAATGTATGTCAATTCCATATATTATTAAATATAAAATATAATTTTTCGTATATAATTAAAGTCAACACATTCATAATATATACATTTATTGATTCATTTTCATAAAATTTAAATGAAAGAAAAAAAGTGACATAATTGTTTCTTTTATTCATCATTAATTTTGATATAAAAAATTCAAAGAGTAAATTTTAGAATTTATAAATAGAAGAGGATGATTTATAAATTAAATATTTAAATAATTTTAATTAATGTTTTTAATGTGAAGTGTCTAGTACCTCTAGTCTGAGTTGTAGTGTATATTCCTAGTTATTCTATATAATAAAATTATATTAATTTTATACTTATTTAAGTACCATTTCTTGATAACTATAAATTTTACCTTGATTTATACAATTTCGTGATTAATTATATTAATGATTTTTTTAAAATATTCATATCATATGTCCAAATTTAGAATTTTTTGTTTAGTAAGGTCAATTGGGAAATAATTCTATTACCTATAGAATTAAAATTATTAAAATTTTATCACATTTAGTTATCAATTTATATTTTTAAACAAGTCTTTGAATAGAGATATAAAAACTGTTTTACATCAAAATCACGGAGATTATAGGACATTCTTATACATATATATCATTTCAATTTTAAAAATAAGATTATAGACAGATGATAGGTTTTATTTTAACAACCAAAAATGACAATTATATATTAAATTTAACATTATTTAATTTTATTATGTTTATATAAATTATCTATATCATGTTTTTGTGGAAAATAAATCACATCACATCATGGATGTGGTATTCCAATTTATTCACAAATGAAGATGTCATTTTTAGTTAATGTTATGGTATGAAAATAGATGATATATAAGTCTTCTAAAATAATAAAAATGTAATAAATATATAATATACACAATAATTCTATCATTATATTCATTAATGATATGTTTTGATGGAAAAAAATTACAACTATTTGTGGGGATGTTTTCCACCGAACACATGAACGAATGATTCGTTTCTCATATGATGGAATAAGAGATTGGCAAAGGTTTTTAAATGAACATACAAATAGTATAATATAAAAAATATTCTCGTGTTATTATTTATTCATGGTTTTTGATTATTTTATAGAGATATAAGTAAAAATACAACCGAAACACTTGGTTAATAAGTATACATCTTCTTTGTAAATCCTTGTTTGATTTATACATTATCCCCTCTATGGTGGATATTATACCAAAACCAAGACCTATAGAATATGGGGATTGATAAATTCAATGTATTTATGATGTAATTTTCAAATTATTTTCTTATCATGTGTTAATTATTAAAAAATGAGGTTCCCTTTTATAGGATAGGGAAAGAATATGCTTTTAATGACATATAATATAAAATTACTAAAAATTATTATTAAAAATAAAAAGGATCAAAATTGAATCTATAAAAATATATTAATAATATGAATCTAAATAATCCCACATCACTACATTTGTGATTTTTTTTATTTTTTTCAAAATTATAATTTTAATTTGACCATTGTTAACCATTTTTAACAATTATAGTGATAACAACAATTTTACTCATTAGGGTTTAGTACGGAAAACATAAATGAATAATTTAACTATGAATAGTTCATGAATTATTTTCTCAGCAACATAAATATAACAAGGACCAATATAATATATTATGTATACTTTAATCATTTATTAAAATATGATTTTTCATAAAATAACATTTATTCTAATTTTTAAAATATTCATTTATTTTGACTTCTAAAACTACAATTAAATAATGAAATGAAAATATACGTCACTAAAATAACTATATGATATAATTTTCTCCAGGTCCACTAAAACCACCTGTTCCAAGATCACATTATTGAGAAAAATCATATTCCTTATAAAATATTTTTACTTTAAAAGAATCATGTGAACTTGGTGATCCCTATGGGGACCCTTCTTAGTTATCACATTCCGCACATGATTCTTCTTGGTCTCAGAATAGACTTGGATGTAATCACTGAATACCATGATATATGAATTGTGATAATTATAGAACACCCTACTCGTGATCTCTAAAAAATATTCTATAGATTATTTCATCCTGAAAGGCATGAATATATACTCAAAATCGAATTATCGGCTTCAAAATGCTGTTTTCGGAAAATCCACATCTCTAACTCTTACATGATGATACATAGAACATGAATCATTGATTAAGAACCGCCTAACCCTTTAAATTGATCGAAAAAAGAAATAAATTTTGGGAAAATGGTATGTGGTCTTTAGAATTACAATTTTCATTTTATGGTAATCAATGCACAATAAGAGAGATCCAAGAGCCCTTTTCACCAATAAAACTTAGGTGGATAAATGTGAGATGCTAAGGTGAATTAGTCATTTAAATTATTAATCATCCATATGTATCATTATTTACTTCCACTCAATGTGGGATATATAGGATGAGGGAAGAGATATCAGTTCTGGTCATGGTGAAAAATATATGGAGAACCTGATATCTCACTTTCGAGGAATGCCTGATAAATCCCCTCGATAAACCATTGTGAACTCATTAACCGTAGGATGTAATCAAACCTCCAGAAGACCATAATTATCATCCAAACATGAGTGATGGGATCGTACAAATAGGGTTTCCCAATTTTGGATATGGAGGTCCAGTATGTCATGTCGATGGATCTCATTCACTATTAAAAACATCGGTACTTCCATCAGGTGAAAAAAAAAACAATTACCCCTATAACAATTGATGGGTTATTAGAGACACACCATCCAATCCATACCAAGGATAAAATATAATTTTTCAACTTCCAAAAAATAATAATCCCATTATAGTTCAACCAATGACATAGTCAGAGTACAAGACAAAGACATAAAATCTTATTATTGCTTTTATCCAAGAGATGTTTCCATCTCCATCGCATGAATCACAAGGTAGGTTGGAAACATTAAAAATACCAAAGGAATATATAAATAAATGTAACTAAAGAACCAGTATCAAATTAAAAATTAGATAAAGAAGATGAAATACGAATGGATCATTGATCTCTATATGGCCCTGCATCCAATGCATCTACTACTCATTCCATTGAATGAAGTTGACTCATCTCGGTCTGAATCTCAATTCATACAATGAAATATGAATCCATACTGAACTAAATCTTCCATAAAGATGATCCAGTCTCACCTCCCTGACTATCAAACTGGGAACCAACTATCCTGAACAGTAATAACTGGGCTTGCATCCCTTTTAATGCAACATATCACGCACTACCCATGTATAGGCACACAACCAAGCAGAATCACTTCATGTTCCCCATATATCAGTGCTGGTGACACAGTCTATGTGTATGTGAACATCAATACCTAATGGATCTTGATTAATTCCTCATAATAAGACACTTAGAAATAATATTTGGAATAATAACATAAACTACCACATCTGTTCTTCCTCTTCTCATCATTCATCCTATTCATGTTGTGTAAACTACCACTTCCCACCACATAAACCGAACCATAGAAGTCATAATTTCATTTATGATTTATATATACCTTGACTTCATGATCAACCACATAATAATATGTTTTCATATTCAACTAGAATACATGAGACCACATATTTGTCCCGAAACCCTTCTTATGCTTTAGAACCTTCAACTACACAATGGAAATGATCTAGTGTATGAAATAAACTAACTCAACATTGTGGTTTTCGTACCACATCATAGTCCAGTCTATGTAGATAATATCTAAAAAGTCATGGGATCTAGTGATGGCCAAAATCATTGGAAAAAATATTTTTGAATTTTATTTTCAAATCATTCTAACCCATCTTCCAATGGTTTCTTTCTTCCACCATATATATTAACAACTAAAAACGAGACCGTATAACAGGAAAAATAACAATTCCCTCTATCTAATAAATATTTTAATGAAACTCAACCATTTTTTATATTCTCTCAGTCCACTCCAATAATTTTGGGTGTTATGTGCTAACTCAAAAATATTGGGACTTTTTCTTGAAGATCATCTAGGATTTCGTTCATTTTATGACTTGGTTCACCATCTCATTATTAATATGGACTGTATAACTCTACATAGACCAAAACATGGATAGCCTGAACCATTGTATCCACTAATATTTGATCAATTGGTGAGGGAAAACTCTCACTAGAATCGTCTTATAGTCCCGGGGGATGTCCCCAGTGAGGCATATTTCTTCAAAATGTAAAATCACAATGAAAACCATCAATAAAAATATTTTCAAATTTTCATACAATAAGAAAAAATAAAAATACCTTCATAAATGGAAACAAAACCAATTCCTAAAAATAATATTATCAAAAAAATAACCCCCCCCCCCCCACCCCCAATGCCAATATGCAATATGCAGCCTGTATTCCTCACCTGGAAGAGAAGTCTTACCATATCCCAACACCCCATGTTGAATTGACTCCTATCATTAGGTTTTCTCTCGAGGCACCCAACTATCAATAAAAAACTAGATCCATAATAATACTAGACGTGGTCTATACAGACTCTTTCCCAAAACCAATTAACCCAAATAGAGTATAACCAACTCTAATTCAATTTTATAATGAACAAAAATCAGGTGCCATCCAACATATCACCTGGTCTGATTCATCTGATAGCCCAAAGGGCATTACCAATCTATATGCTCTAGAAAATAGTTATTGGGTATCAATAATACACTTTGGAAATGATTTCACGCATTTATACAACCACAAATAACCTTTAATATTAATCATAAAGAATATATCACCACAACCAAATTAAGAAAAATAAATTTCAAACCTAGTGTTTTAAAAAATTAACTATGATTAAAAGAACACAAATCGAATTGGGGAAAAAATTCATCCCAAAACCCTCTATATTATATTAGGGACCTCACCCAATAACCCACCATCAAAACCTTTATAACGTTTATGACAATAAACTAAATCACCCATCACCGAAGTGATATATATTTCCTTTACCTGGTTCGTACTAAAAAATATCTATATATACCTGAGGGTGTATGTAGGGTGTAAGACATAACCTAATAAGAATACACCCTTAAGAATGACTTCATGCTATAAATTTAATGAATAATCAACCTGATAAATCCATAAAAAATATTTGAAACATCTATAAGAAATGATTATATGGAAATAATTTTTAAAAAATACATTTTGTAAAATAAAATATTTTTCCCAATTAAGCTTTGTTGAGAAAAATAAAAATATGTATACCATTTGTAGAAAAATATCATCACATCACAAAACAATCATATAAAAAAACAATGGGAAATTCAAATAGGTAACTATCACTTATGGGACTCTATGAACCTTGTATCATGGAGAAATATATCCTCCGCTAAACTAAAAAACGTTTCCTCATGTATGATCCACCAGAAAAGAATGAATCCCATGATCTCGTGTTCTACATATCAATAAAAAAAATAGTGTTCCTGTGTATTATCCACTATAAGGGATCACATCCAAAGGTGTACTGGTATCAAATAATATCATATGTTTTTAGTGTTTTATTATTAATCCCACATGAACAATATTCCCCTCAAAAACACCCAAATAAAATTGCATAGTAGTTCTATTTTACCCACTCATATACATGGGATTCCCTTTGATCTAAAATACTATTTTAAATATCACATAAATCAATACTTTTACAGAAAAATTCCATGTGACTAAAGAACACATGAAAACCACCAATTTTAAATTTGCACATTAATATAATGATCTAAATCCACATAGAAACCCCCATATTCCACACCAACAACCATATTCCATTTCAATGGAACCCCCAAAACATTAGGAAATGTATTTCACACCACAACCCTAATTAATGAAACCAATTTGGAGGCAAAAAAAGAATAAAAAATTTAAAATCCATCCATTTCAAAGGTATAATCCCCATAAAAATTCATAATCACCTTAAATCCATTTTATAATAGGCTTCACATCACTTTCAATATTCAATGTCACATTTAGGATACATGAAAAAAGAAAAAAATCTATCAAAAACCTATTTCTCTTAGATTATTCAACATTAAACACATTCTCACCTTTAAATATTGTCGAACACACATTTTGAAACATTAACCAAAGGCATAAAACATACTTAAGAATAGAAATAATGATTCACACTTGAAACATAACACCTTTCATTTAAAAACACATTTTCATCAAACGTGACACTCAAAAATATTCTAAAACATATTTCAAAACACAAAATAATATATATTGCACATTTAATAAATCATGAAAGCAATCTAATCTCATTAAATAATGTAAATACATTAAATTGGCCAACTCACACTTGAAAACATCTAAAATCCAATGTGAAACCACTACTTCACCACCACTAGACCATATAAAAGAAATATTTAAGAATAACCATCATGATTTCACCCAAAAAAAGAAGACCTAAACCTCTTATAGTAAAATGACCTACTGGAAAAGATGAAATCAAAAAAGATGTAAGGGAAACCCTGGAAGGAAGAATAAATCAGGAGAAAAGTGACTTAAATAATGATTTCTTGAATTTCCACCAATAGAACCACGCATATTATAATATTAGATGTCTTTAAGAAGGAATAAGGGAGGATCCCATGGCTGAAATTAATTTATGTGGCATATGGGAAGTGATTAAGGGTTAGAATTATTTAGGGAACTAATGTAATTTTCAACATTTTAATGACCTAGAAATCAAACCTGGTTTTACCACATGGTTTTCCATATTAAGAAATAACCATGTGTCCCTAAAATTCTATGGAAACATCCACAGTTTTATATATCAGTGTTTTCTTAACCATGCACAAATCAGGTGGTCGCCACTATCAAAAATAATCTTTTTCGACAAGGTTTCATGGGTGAGAGAATAGTTTCTCTAAATTGTGTACCACCAACTATGAAGCGGAAAATAAATATTTTTCAAAATACTATCATGGGGAAACCATTAGAAAATTGAAAAAAAAATAAACTAATTTCATAAATAAATCAAATATTTTAATATTTTTGTCTTTTATCAAATAACATCCAATATAAATTATTAGTTCCATCAATACAACAATTTATATATAGTAAATCAATACAATAGTATATAAATTTTTTATAATCTACTACTCAGAAAATGAGAATTTAATTTTGGTGAGGTTTTATTTGGATGGTGAATTTTCTATGAGGATGACATTAATCAATAATTTAATTTAAGATGTGTAAAATTACTATAAGATAAGAGAGTATTTAATGTATATATTTTTTAACACATATATTCATTGATGACTTAACATTATAATGGAAAGGGAATTAAATAGACTAATTTTTAATGATTATGAATCTAGTATTACTTATAAGAAAAACATAAAAATATAATAATACTATGACATCTGATTTATTAACATTTATATAAAAAAATATGACAATTTCATTAGTAGCGTAAGACCATGTTTTTGATCAGAAATAATGGTAAGGTACATTGATAGAAATGTTGAAATCATTCCTCATTCTTTAACATATAAATTTATATTAGATACTATATTATTTCATTAGAATTGGGGTAAAATATGATAAAAATATAATTTTTTATGATTTATAAAAATAACACCCATGATATTATAAAAATTTAACATTATTTTCCCAAAATATATTAATGGATTCATGTTAGAAATTTAGTATTTTTGTATAGTCGATTTTTTTACTTGTTAAAAAGTAATAAATCAGTGAAGAAAATCATATCATAATTACAAGAGGTAGGTTAATAATGTGGATGTTGAAAAATCAATGCTAAAATTTCCACCTGCACTATAATGTCATTATTTGATGATTTCTAGACATTTCATCGATCAGATCATGTATATGGAATTCAGTTATGAATGTTTGTGATTGTACCATCTAATTCCACAATACAATTGGAAATATAATGTGATTTTGACATTTAATATGGGTCATGAGAATGAATTTGGTAAAGGTACAGTTTCTAACAACTCTAGAATTTGAAATGTCATAGATTACTCTATCTCCACTCAATATTTCAAATTGGATAAATTTTTTGTTGACATCACATCATTACCTCAATGAAAATAATTAGGTTATTATTAAATACTAATAATGATATGATGATAATATTATATGTCCATATCTTATTTATGATACATTTCTGTGGAAATATGATTCATGTTATGCTTATTATTCACAATCTAGTTTATTTTTATATTATAATGGGTTGAAATAGGATATCATTAAATATATCAAATATCAAATATAAAATAAGTGAATTTAGCTTTGATTTTATTAATGAACTGTCGATCATCATTCAATTTATGGGTTAATATGAACCTCGAATAGAAATTAAATATAAAGTATCTATCATAATACCTATTCATGAGGGATATAATTTGGAAAGGGTTTGGGCGAATCTCACAATTTAATATATTTCAATTGATTGAGAATATTGTGATGTATTTTTTTGAATAGAGTCCTTGTATTCCCCTACATCACGATATTTATTTTTCTATATAATTCATACACGATGATACAACAATTCAATAAAATATATATAGAATGGTACCGACTCAGTTGAATAAATTGAATATGAAACTTTGGGAGATCATTAATATTCCATACATAAACCACAATGAATCAACATATAGTGAAAAATATATTTTTTTATTAAGAATAAATAAGGTTTCATATGCATAATTATTGATTATTAGGTAGATAATAAAACAATTAGTTAAAAATGTGTTATATACCCCCTAATGATTTATTTTGATTAATTAATTGGATTTAAATACATTAAAAATATTTATCTTTGATCCAAATTGCAATAGATGGTGGTTGAAACAGGGGACATCCATAATACAACCATCAATATGAGGAATGATATTTAGTTATTAATATTGATTTGATTTGGAAATTCAAATTCAGATGATATCAATATAGATATAATTATTTTATATTATTGATATTATATTTCATATCTTTGATGTTTGTGCAGATAAAAGACATATATATACATAGAGTAGGGAATATCATTATAATAAATTTAAAGATCATTTTGAAGACCCTGATGAAGGATAATCTATATTCCAAATTTAGTTTTAATATATTCTAGATAAGAAAAATTATCTTCTTTGCACATACAATATTAATAAAATATATATAAATGGATTTATAAAATATGGATGTTATTATGAAATTCATAACCCAACCATAATCACTATGATAAATTGTTTTCATCATTTAGATGGATATTATCAATTATTTGTGAGTAAATTTTCATAGATATTTAGTCAAATAATCAATATTAAGTGGACTGGATTGATGTTCATTTGAATTGATGTGTGTGGTGATGATTTGGAGGTGATTTAATAATATAGTTAGTGAATATTCCATAACACCACTGGTAGTGGACAAGGGCTTGTTATATATTGTGGTGCATCATTAAATCAAATTCATTGTCTTATGACGTATAATGATATATAACTTTTAATTCATTATAATTGAATAACCATGAAAAAATTACCCTAATAGGAATTTGGAGATGTAGGCAACAATATTTTCGTTAATGATATATAGGAATAATAATTTTTGTAAATGGTATAATATATATTTTGAACATAATATATTTAATTATGTATTACAAAAAATGTTCTGAATATGTTGTAAATGCGATTCATATAGTTTATTAAATACTAGTACATTATAATACAGTACCTCCTTCAGAAGGAGAATAACGTGAATAGTGTTATTATATGGAATAAGCATGACAGTTTTTCCATTATGAGGATTGAGAGACCAATAATTATTATGGATATTTATAATATTGAACTTGAAATATGGAGGAAGAGGAAAATCGTATTTTTCATGGATTAAAATTGATCCATTAATCAATGTTAAGAATTAATGATTCACATAGAGAATGTATTGAATTATATAAGAAGGTATATTGTATTATTGGGTTATGTCATAATTTTAATGAAGGTATGGTTATGGAAATAACAATGTGTTCAAAAAAAATTATAATTTATTGATTTATTGGATGCAAATCATAGTATATATTTTTTTATCTATTTAGGAATAATAAAGATGTGTTGCGAGTTCAGTTAGTATTTTTTGGTAGAAAATAATAACACTAGGTATTGTGGAGCATATATCGCATTTCAGGTTATGTAAACAAGTCTATTTATATATTTATGTTCCTATGTAATTTTTAATACCATTAAAAATATAATAATTTATATAGTATAACAACACTATGCATTTCATCCTTAGAATCCCCAAAAAAATATTAATTCTATAATGGTATTTTGGTTGTAGTCAATTTTTAAACTATGTCTACATATTAATTTTTGATCAAAAGATATTACCATTTTCATAAGATAATAGTAATTACTGTAAGTAGTTTTTATATTTTGATAGAAGAAAACATTATCTTTTATCAAATCATGATCCATGGTTTACCTCAATATTCTAGAGATTCCTCCTACATGATTTTATTACATAGTTGGAAATTGGATCAAGGTATCATCTGTAGATATATTTTTTGTCTATGTACACTATTTGAAATATTTAGTATACATTAATTTTATTTTATATGGAATTAATTGATGGATGGAATTAGCACATTCCTAGAGTGTAGTTCTCCATCATCAATAACCTTCACTAGAGCTTCAAGATGGATAATTGTGATTAAATATTTGGATTGATGTGAATAGATATATTGTGATATGAATAATTTTTTTGTTGAAATTAAATTTTACCTTATCTATATGCTGACATAGAGGAGAAGTATTTATCCAATCTTTAGAAAAATGGGGGATAATATTGTAAATAAAATACTAATTTTCAAAATCCGCAGAGAAATTTAGAGTTCAATGTCATGGATAAATTATTATAATTAATATATCATGCAAAGAATGACATGAGATATGTGAATATTGGGGAACATAAATTTTGATATATATAAGCCATTGAGACTCATTATATTAATGGAATTTTATGTAATATTTTTTTTGATCTAGTTAACATCTTATTAGATCAATATTAATTCTTTGTATCTTTCGCAATAAAATACCCTACCACATCCTTAAATAGAACCAAACACAGAGATCCAAAATATTTAAACTGATAATTATTATGATAAAACACTCATTGAGATTTAGTACTAGAGACAAAATGTGTTTTGTAACATGACTACACACCAGGAAAATGTTTTTTGTTGAATCCATAAATTTAGGGAGGCTATGTTGGATCTAAATATATTATATTGATGAAGTGCCCCCATTTCTTCAAAATATAATTTTTTATGGAAATTCATATTAAGAGGTATAATGTAAATCATAAATATTTATTATATATTTTACTTTAAATAAATTTCATGATTTCAATAACATTCATTACATTCATCATCTATCATAAATGAAAAGTGATATACTATTAAAATGATAGTACTCAATGTGATATTTATCAACTAGTTGTTTGAATTGTTCAAATGAAATAGATTATCTATATCATGAAAAATATATATATAATATTTCATTTAATAAATATTATTATTATTACCTATAAAAGTAGTACACAATTTTGAAATGCATAAAATAAAATATTCTATATTAAAAGAATATATTTCAATGTATTATAATCCCTATATATTGGGTAAATTTTCCAAAAATATATATTATATTTTCATGAAATAAAATAATAATAAATCTAAATAAATTAATAACCAATATAAAATAAATATTAAATTGTTTATATGTGACGATAGAATCATTTGAAGACAAAAAGAGTTATTTAATAAAATTATTTTATGTGAAGAACATATTTTTAACAATCTAAATCAAAATAATATATATATTTGAATTAATTTAATGTAATTAATAGATAATTAATTATATTGACTAATTTATTATTTATCTATTGGTGTTCAATAGAAATATATTTAATTGAAGTTAATAATATGATTACAAAATTCATTTATCCTATGAACTGTTTCACCATGTTTTCTCCAATTACATTATCATTAATTTATAACAATTTTTGGGGTTGAATATAAAAATCATGGATATAATATTTTGAATAATCATATTTATTTTCACCAAATAAATTGATCTATTTTTTCCTAATTAATAGATATGATGGTAAATATTAATCACTAATAAAGGGGTTAAAAATATTAAATGGGGGGTTACCCAAAGATGATTGTTATATATTATCCAGAATAATGTGATTTAATTAAAATTTTGAATTTTATTTCAATCAGACCATTCTTATATTGATGTATTTTGAATTTCTGATCCACTTTACATGAGTAATATGTTTAATATAAAGAAATAATTCCATTATTTATGATCCGTCCACCCACATATAATATAAAATATAACATCATATTCTCATTTATCAAAACCAATTCTTCCATTTATCATGTTTTATATATAAAATTTTTGTCTCTTAACATCATTATTATAAAAAATGAGGCTTTTATGATTCTAGATGACCCATACATGAATCCTCATTGATATTTTTAATGATTTATATCAATCGAAGGGGTATATTTTTTACCCACCATGTTCAAGATTCATTCAAAATAAATAACACACAATAGTTCAATAAAGAAGATAAAAATGACAGAATATATATATATAATATAATGGTATGTTGTTATATTTATGGTATATCTATGTTTACTCTCTCCATACTATCTATTAAAAATTATAATGTCACCAATGTATTTTTGGAATAAACATCCACGAAGTGATGTGCTTACTTTTTACATTTACCCTTTTAATATATATTAATATGGATATATTTAATTAATATGTTTTATTATAATGATATAATTATTTCTTAGAAGGATAAATTAGGATTTACTATTCTTTTCATTTCATCCATTGAAATGTGGAATCATTAGTTGTGCGTTCAAACCTAATACATTCGCCAAATAGTAATGTGATTTATTTTTCTTCACAAAATAACACATATATTTATCAATGATTAAATAATGAATAAATATTAAATTTGTGAAATTATTAAAAATATGTGATTAATAAAAACATAATCATTGTTCGTGAAACTAAAACATGGAAGAGAACATGCTTGAAAAATGGGAATGTTATTATTAGAATGTTCATTTAAATGAGGAATACGAAATAAAATATTAATTGATAATCATAATGAAATGAAATATATAATTTCAATAACTTATTTGGTTCTTAAATATATTCAAAATTATTGTTTATTTATTATATATACAATGAAAATATGTATTGGAGATATGGTTTTATATTTCAATCTCATTTATTTTTTGTGTGGGCGAAGTTCAATTTCTACTGGAGAAAATGGTGTGATCTATTTTATTTTCTTCCATATATTTTCTCCCCGTATATTTATTCCTACAATTTTGATGTATTATTTCAATTTTCATACAATTAGTAAATGAATATATTGATAAAATATGTTAAATAAATACATATATTATTTTTTTAGTAAAATTTAATTAACTTATTCATCATTATACATTAAAAGGATTTCAATAATTATATTTTCAAAACACCCAAAATTAATTAATTCCAATTTTTTGATATTTTATATTAATTTTAAATGAATTTATTTTTTTGGTTATCTCATATTTTATATTTAGGAGAAGATATATTTTTTAATAGAATCATTGTTTAAATTTTAAATTCATAAAAAATATTTATTGATTTTATTTCCACAATTAACATTGTATATTCAATTTCAGGTTGTCTTTTTAAAAAAATATTTTTTTCTATATATTTGGAGTTATTAGTTTTCCATGTTGTGGAAAAAATAAATTATTATCCATATATTAAAAGAACTATAGAAATTTAATTTTAAATTTATTTATAATATCTGTCAAAATACATTAAGGGTTGTAATCAATAAATGAGGATACATTCTAATGATACCAAGAAATTTTTTTCGCTGTGAAACATTCAATTATTATATTTTATAGTTTATTTCTGAATCCCCTTTTTATTTTTATATGTTAATTAAAATATGATGAAATAAATAAGTGGTCAATGATTCAATAATATTCTTTTTTATAGAAATATTATATTTATGTAATGATTAAAAATTTTGGAAACCTATTTTTTCCATGAGTTTTTATATGAATAAATTATTGATGTTTTTGTAATGTTGTGTCACACTTATATGTTGATTTCATTGTACAATTGGTGGTCCTAAAATTATATATTAATCTATCACATAGGCTAAATATTGATATATAATGAGTTAATATGTAATTTAATTGGAATAAAAATGAGTTTTAAGGTACATTATTTAGTATGATGATATTCAATGAGAACCATAACTATTTAAATGATGTAATGCATAGTGAAAAAAATACACGATAGGAAATTTTTTATACGGATATTTTTTTAATGTAAACCATAAATTAAAAAATTATTCGCTATGTGTGTGTGTGTATATAAATATATATGAAAAATTTATGCATTTTTTCTAACATGTTCTCGTTGATCATGATTGGTTTTTGATGAATCAATAATCTAATGAATAATATATTTTTAACATGAAATACATATTCCATGACACATTATTATTGTTCATAAATTTATTATGTATGAGTTTCATATGTCATTGTGGTGTTAACGTATCCAAGTGAAAATATTATGGTCACTAATGATCATTGATTTATTTCTCCTATGTTTAGCCACACATAGAATCATTTCACCTTTTTATTATGATTAAATTTAACCATAATATGAAGAATGAATTATGTTTTTTATATTCAATAGGTCTTCATTATTTGTGGAAATAAATTGGAATGATTTTCTACATATATATTAAAATTTATTTATTATATATCCTATCTCCAAAAACAATAAACAATTACAGACATTATGAATTAATTACTATGTTACATATTGAATATTATTCTCAAATGTAATAATAATTATTTATAAAATTCTTTGGTCACCAAATATTCCATTCGGAAGAATCACTTCTCCATGGATGTCGGGTTTCCAGTTATTGTGGTGAATCCATATACATCCCTCCAACAGACATGATTCACTGTATCAAACCTAACCACAAATTATCAATAAACATCCCCAGGAAACATAAATATCTATAAGTTTCTAGGATCTTGGAGTAGTAATATTTGGGGGTCAACCACAATCAAATGGATTCACCACTAATTCCATATATATTTATCATTATTTATATTTTTTAATGATAATGCTTTAATATATTTTAAAAAATGGGTAAACACATGATGTACTTGAATTTGATCAATAAACATGTTTGAATATTATAATGCAGATTACCAATTTTAGTAAATGGTATTTTTGTACAAACCCACCTCATCAAAAAAAATCACATGTTATCTATTATCATGATCTATTCTCACTTTCACAGACCGTTCAATTTATAATTCCAATGAGATTAATATTGAGCTATTGTTAAGATATAAGGCATATTATCTCCAAGTTCTTATCATGAAAAAATAGATAAACATTAAAATAATTCTCAAAAAATAGAAATAAATATATGTTCTTCATACATAATTTACGTATATTAAAATACCATCAATAATATAGAAACCCATTTATATATGAAATGGATGGTGCCACATATACACAAGCATGAATATCATATACTACTATACATTATTGATTGAGAAATTTTTGAAACCATTGAGATGATAAGACTGACTGGTGAACATATGTTAGATGTTCTTCGTAGATAAATTTTCCTAACCTCACACCCATGTGGTTAATCTCAAACTTCTATACCTAGTCACTATTATAAGATTATAGGAAAGTAGAAATAATTATTTCCTAACATTCGCAAATAATAACCTCAATTATCACTCTTTAAAAAGTCCTTCTATTAGTGGAAGAGGTATGATATAGGTTTACCACACATTATTATCAATGAAAAAGAATAATTATGTTAGGAATTTTGTGTGTTTTTAGTGGTGGAGTTCTATTTCTTAATCAAAATATAATACTCTCGTCATACCTTGTTTAGTAGGGAGTGTTCTTCAAAATCATCTAATATATTTATCATATGAAATGACTCTTATTATTGTCAACTAAAAATGGGGATTCATAAATTGTTTTTGGATATCCTAGTGGATAACTCACAATTCACAATCATTTATGTGGTAAATTTTTATTCTAGGATAAAATCTACCCAGATACTCTCATATTAGATATGGGTGTTCATAAAAGTGAAAATATGATGAAAACACTACATCATAAATTATTACACGACATAGATGACATCTGTATAGAATGAATATCTGGATAAATATGATTATACATTACCATTATTTACAATTTTTTGATTTTAGAGCAGTCTACTCATACCATTCCTAAATTCCAATATTTTTATGGTGTCGTTATCAATGATTAATGAGAATAATTGGAGGAAACATGAAGTTGTTTTTTCACCATATATCAACAATTTATAATTCAAAAATTTGTACTCTTTTATGTAATTATGATCCATATGTGAATTGATAGTGATAGTAATATTCCACCACAGAAATCATGAAAAAAATATAAAATAATTTCATAAATTGTATAGGTTTACGTTATTAATGGAGACTATGTCCACAATCTAATTTTTCATTCAAATAGAGCTGGATGAGTAGTTTGAACTACCCATAAACCTACATATGTAGATATCTAAGAAAATTCAGTTGATATTGGGATTTCTTACACTTCTTTACCATGTTACCTCTTATATATAGTTACATGATATATGGTAGCATCATTATCTTCACATGATATTTGGTTAATTTTAGTGACTTAATAATATTTCTACAAACATTATTCACAAAAACTTTTTCGCATAGGTTTGCTCACATAATTTAGTCTCAAGAGTCATGAAAAGTATAATCCAATCATCGGTTGTTCATATAATCATGTTCTCATAACTATGGGGTCCCACAAATTCCCCAATTTCATCTTAATTAATGATAATAAAATGAAAAATATTTTTAAAATAAAACAAATTTTCAATTTAAATGTAGACAAAATTGTCTCTTATTTGGGTTTCGAATATTCATAGGTGAAGGACCAATTTGAGTTTCATGTAACTGAAGGACAAAAAACTTCAATTTTTATTCATCCTTATTATTTTACATAATATTATCTATTAGATACAATGATGTTTTGATTTTATTTGTTGATCTGATAAAAATAAAAGTATAATATTAAAAATAGATTGATAACGATCTTATATTAGAAAATATATATAAAAAATAAATCATATAGAATATTATATAAAAATTAACTTAAGGTTGATCATAACCCTAAAATTTTATACAAGTGTATTATACTTTTCGATAATATATATTTTATCTCCATAAAAAAGATGCATTGGTACATGCCTGAAACATGTTTGAATACCCCCAATCTAAAATTTAATGTTAAATGAAAATCACCTACCATATCATTTCATGTGAAGAAGGTCATGACATTGAGATTTTGGATTTAGGAGTTATCATCTCTTAAATATCTATCATTAATTTTACTCACATCAACAAAAATAGAACCCATTGAATCCTTCAAGAGATAAACATTTTTATAATAAATCACCCATATAAATATATGAATTAGATTTTCATACTATATCTACATGGAAATAACATCAAGGATGAACAAAATTCACACAGTAGACTAAATCTCATTCATGTCACATTTTTTGGTATTACCAAATATGTGAAAAATCTTTATGATGATGATTTAGTTGATGTTATCTAAATAAATTGTCTATGTTTTTGAATGTTGATATCATAATGGTGTAAACATTGTTTCCAATAAGAAAAAATCATATGTAGAACATTTAATTGGAACTCCCATTCAAAATAGACTCATTCAATGAATATTAATGGTTATATACTCTCTTTCCCCCTATGAATATGATCATTATAAGGTCCTAACATAAATCATTACATATTTTATATTATTTCGAAAATAATTCATTTTTTTATATTCCCAAGAACTATTTTTGTTTATCATTTTAAATATTAATGTCATAATACCTAATTAAAAAACCCGTAATTTTTTATTTGGACACTTATATTAATTATCTAATTTTACATAGAAATTTGTTTTTATAAAATAGACAAGTTTTCTATCCATTAAAATACTTCATGACATTACAATTCACTAATTATCTTGTTTACCCCTATTTAAAACCTATTAAAACATTTTAAAATTTGGAGTGGGAAGAAAAATATTAATAAAGGTTATAAAAAATTGTTCAATGATCTTAAAACCACTATATCCTAAATGGAAATTCCATTAATGAAAATAATCCTTGAAAATTGAATTTAAATACACTCAAAAATACTTTTCTACATAATATATTTTAAAAAATAATTTATAAGAAAACATAATATCAGAATCATAATCATATGGTTTTCCAATAAAACATGATAACCCAAGAATTTTTTATAAAAAAATATCATTTTTAAAAAATGGCATATTCATTCCATTAATTTAGGTATTTTGAGGTATCCTTTTCAAATCATACGATTAGTAAAAAAATAATTTGAAAGAATAAAAATTAATATATGTCTATTTGGAAATCAACATAAAAGGACACATATAAAACCCTTACAATTTTGATAATCAAATGGATGACATAAAATATAATTACATACTAAACCTAATCAATACCCAATGATTTAGAGAGCTATATGGGTGCGCCACTAGTATAAGTTCTATCAGGGTCACCCTCATTCATTAGATATATCATTATAACCCACTATCATTTCTAAGAATTGAGTAATTAATAAAATATTTTTATATTATTCCTTTCCATCATAATACCATTGAAAATTCAATTTTCATCACGAATTAAAAAGACAGTTGGACATTAAAATACAATTTTATTTTAAATTATTTTTTAAAAACCATAAAACCCCTAAAAAAGGAGGGGCCTCTATTGAATAATATAAGGAATCATATAAAGAATAAAAAATATCAAATAATGGTTAAGTTAGTGAGAATATATGTCAATTACATATATGATTAAATATAAAATACAAATTTTCTTATATAAATAAATTCAAACCATTCAGAATAAAAACATTAATGGATTCATTTTAATAAAATTTAAAAAGAAATTAAAAAATGTGACATAAGTTTTTCATTATAATTCATTAATGTTGATATAAAAAATACAAAGAGTAATTATTATAATTTCTACATAGAAGACGATGATTTAGAAATTTAATATTTAAAACATTTAAATTGATGTTTTTAATGTGACGTGTCATGTACCATGAGTCCGAGTCATAATGTATGTTCCTAGTTATTCTATATAATAAAATTATAATAATCTTATACATATTTAAGTACCATTTCTAGATAACTATTAATTTTACCTTGATGTAGAAAATTTCGTGAATAATTATATTAATGATTTTTTTTAAAAATATTCATATCATATGTCGAAAATTACATTTTTCTGTTTAATAAGGTCAATTGAGAAATAATTTTATTACCTATAGAATTATAATTATTAAAATTTTATCATATTTATTTATCAATATAAATTTGAAAACAACATATTGAATTGAGATATAAAAAATGATCTATATCAAAATCACGGAGATTATAGGACATACTTATACATATATACCATTTCAATTTTAAAAATAATAGTATAGACAGATGATAGGTTTTATTTTAACAACATAAAATGACAATTATATAATAAATTTAACATTATTTCATTTCAGTATATTTATATAAATAATATATGTCATTTTTTGGTGGAAAATAAATCATATCACATCGTGGATGTGGTCGTCCCATGTATTCAAAAACGAAGATATCATTTTTTAGTTAATGTTATTGTATGAAAATAGATGATATATAAATCTTCCAAAATAATAATAATTTAATGAATATATAATGTACCCAATAATTCCATCATTATATTCATCAGTGATATGTTTTGAAGGAAAACCAAGTACAACTATTTGGGGGGATGTTATCCACCAAACACATGAAAAAATGATTCATTTCTCATATGATCGAAGAATAGATCAGCAATTGTTGTTAAATGAAAATAAAAATAGATTAATATAAAAAATATTCTGGTGTTGTTATTTATTTATGGTTTTTCATTATTTTATAGAGATAGAACTAATAATACATCAAATCACATGGTTAATAAATATACATCTTCATTGAAAATCCTTTTTTGATTTATAGATTATCCCCCATATGTTTGATATTATACAAAAACCAAGACTTATTGAATAAGGGGATGGATATATGGATGTATTTGGGAAGTAATTTTCTAATAATTTTTTATCATGTGTTAATAAATAAAAAATGAGGTTCTCTTTTTTTGGATAGGGAAATAATAGGCTTTTAATGACTTATTGTATTAAAATACTAAAAATAATTATTAATGATAAAATGGATCAAAATTGAATCTATAAAAATATATTAAAAATATGAATCTAAATAATCCCACATAAAAACATTTAGGAAATTTTATTTGATTTTCTTCAACATTTTAATTTTAAATTGACCATTGTTAACCATTTTTAACAATTATAGTGATAACAACATTTTTACTCATTAGGGATCAGTATGGTTAACATAAATGAATAATTTAATTATTAATAGTCAATGAATGATATTCTAAGAAACATAAAAATAACAAGTAAAAATATAATCAATTATGGATACGTTAATAATTTATTAAAATATGATTTTTTCATTAAATAACATATATTCCAATTTATGTAATATTCATTTAATTTGACTTTTAAAACTACAATAAAATAATGAATTGAAAATATACATCACTAAATTAACCATATGATATTATTTTATATAAAAATACAGTAAAATAATATATTTTCCAAACCATATTACATATATTATTTGTAAAATCATGTTTTTAATGTTTTTATTTAATAATTAAATAAAATATTGACGTTGTATATGAATTTATGACACACAATTAATACATAAAAATAAAAAATAAATCTAAATGATAAATTTATATAAATTATTTTTTAATTTAATATATATAACTAAACATATATTTTTATTATCATTATGATTAATTATTAAAGATAAAAAAATTAAAATGCTTAATTTGACTTTTCTTTACCTAAAATATATTAAATTCCAAAAAAGGTCATATTGAATAAAACGTAATATTTATAATTTTATTTATTTTTTATAACATATTCCCATAAAATAATATTTATTCATGTTTTTGGGAATCTTATTTTTCTGTGAATATACTTTTTACCCTTAATTAAATCATTTCATATTTTCCATGGGAAAACATTTTACTTCAAATTCTATTAAATACGAAAAAAATAAAAGAGAAATATATAGGAAATCCAATAATAATTTTTAGAAATACGGAATCCATTTTAAATGATTCAAAAGAATTATGTGCCCTAATATAACCTAATAATTAATCTATGAAACTGGATGGAATTTTTTTAAAAAATAATGTCCTCTAATTGAATTTTTTTATTAAAAAATTATGTATAAAATATATTTCAAAGTATATATTTATTTCATAGGAATTAAAAACCAATATATAATGGCCTTAGTTGATTCATTTTGGCCTCTCATTCAAATATTTCCCATATGAAGAGAGTTCTCTAGGAACTTGTCCCACTCCCATTGGCATAATGCATCCTTCTGAGAATTCCCATTCAATTGAATGATAATTTCTCAAATGATTACTATGATCCCAATAAAAGATATAATTTTTAAATTTATGATCATGGGTGCCTTCTTTCTAGAAATATACAATTTCATTCATCACACATATGATGTACTCAATATATTATTCCTTACCATAATCAAATTTCAACATTGTTTTTATCAATCCATATTAGTATGTGATTCATGATATACATTAGTTATAAACTCAAATATGTGGAATAATACACAATTTTAAAGATATTAATATATAATAAAAATATAATATTTTCAATTGTAATTGGTAAGTGTTGCATTATATATTTTCTTCTTGGAGACTAAAAATTATGAACATTACTAAAAGAACAAATTTTCAACCTCGAAAACCGTATACTATTAAAACCTAATTATTCCATAAAATTGAATCCATTATGATACTATGACATATTTTATTGATATTTTCATACTATTTCAAAGATATAAAAGTCATGGAGTACAATAATTATTTTTTAGTGTTATAGATACACTAGGTAATACATCACTGTAAAGATATGCAGAACAACACTAGTAACATGATAATATATATATTAAAAATATATTTTCCTATATTATAAAATCATTGGGTTTTGTGTAACTAACTCTAGTATAATAAAAAAACTGGACATATGGATGAAAAATTAATTCATTAAATAAAATAAAAAAAATTATTGATGGACTTACAATGATCAATCTATTATCTTATCATCATGGGAACACTAAATGGTTATTATTAAATCATGCATAATATGATTAAAAAATTTAAATTTCGATTATGTTAGATGATATTCATTTTATTAATTTTTTTCAAATATTATGATATGATTTATAATTATATTTTCTTCACACAAGTATGATTTTAAAAAAATATACGATTTCAACATATATCATTAAATTATTTAATTATCATTTAAAATATTCACTAGATTTATGGTCCCATAAAATGTGACTTTTTGTTGAAATTTATCCCTCGAGTGATTTAATGTTTAGGTTTTATAATAACTGAACCCTAAGTTGTTATTATATTATATTTAATCATAAATTTTTTCGATATCAATTAGAAGATCATGAGTCTTGGAATATTAATGTAATTATAACTAAATTAAACACTTGTATTTAGTTACAATAGAGGAAATAAAAATGAATGTGTTATTCATAGTAAAAAAGTTAATTAATTTCTGAACATTATATTAGATTTCAAATAATAGTAAATAGGTTAGAAAATTATTTTTATTTTGAGTGTATATGAATGTAAATATTCCATCAATATGTTTTTAATATGAGATACCATGGATCGAGGAAATATAGTAACAATTTTAACTGAACTTATAAATTTAATTTGATTCATCCTTTATCTAAATGATACATTGATGATTATTTTTCATTATATAGTCATACCGATTGAAGAGAATTGAGGGAAAAAATATATATATTTCAACTATTTTTCTAAAATGACTATGAGAATTGACATTCCACTAATTAGGTTATTGAATCGTTGTTTGGGTATTTCCAAAATATATTTTATTTTAATTAATGAAAGATATTTTCATTGAAAATTATTATTTCCAATATGTTTAGAAATGATAATTTTTTGATTGTATAATGATTCATTGGTTGTATTTATCATACCATCGTATTCATTGATTGAAAAGATTTGATTTATTTTAATTGTGTTTTCTTATAAATATATACATATATTATAATTTTAAATACTATCTAGATTAATGTTTATTGATTTTAATTTATTATATAATTTTCTCATTGGATTATTATACTACAAATATGGGTATTATACTAATCATTAAAGAAATTATATTACAATAAATCATATTATTTATATAGTATATATTGTATTGATATAAAAAGATTCAAATAAAATTATATTTCAAATTTTTGAAAAAATATACGTTTTAATTAAACAAATAATCTCTTATAGTACTAAAATTACTATACATTGCTTATTGGGGTAGCTTCTAGTATTATATATCTTCTTCTGATATCTATGATATATATATATATTTTGATCTATTTTCATTTATTGTATTTTTTTAAAATATATTTGTTTTCATAAAAACCATTGTACATGAGATAGAATATATTCTATTTTTTTGTGCTGGAATTCTTTTTGGATTTATTTATAATAGAAACCTATATTAGGAAAAAATATCTAATTATTCTGATTATGAATATCATAATGTCCAAATGGATTCATCATTCACAGTTACTTGCACTGAAGAATAATATTTTTTAGTAGGGATTATATGATTCATATAAAGGAACTTACTACTTTTACTTGTGATGAACAGATTAATTTTATAGACAACTTATGCAATAGGAATTCATTATATTGATCAAAAAATATATATATTCCAGGAATATCAATTAAATATATTTTATTAATGTTTTAAAAATCTTATATATTTTTCATGAAATCCCAATTGTAAATATATTAATAGAGATATATTGGGAAATAATTATCAATGTTTTAACTCTATATCGTGTGTGTTTTCTTCTCAAATTTGTTATATGACAGTGACCATTATAAATATTATCAATCTCCAAATTGGAGATAACCAATATATGTTTATATTATGGTAATGATCGTCGATGTTTTAATTAGTTAATTAGAGAAAATTTTGTATATTAACAATGAATAAAAAATTATTATATAGATGAGATGTGATTATATATTTGGCACTATCATTTAATATGATAGGAGTTACAAAATAGATATATATATATATATATATATAGATGAAAAAATATTATTTTATTTAAGGGTGATATATGAGACAGGGAGTTTCTATAATGATCCAATTAAGTATGATTTTTGTTGATAAAAAATTGATGATAACCAAAAGGTAATCTGTTTTTTTGAATTTGTAATAATGGTCATTTTGGTATTTCTAAATAGGAATAAATCTAACTTCATTTATATATTAGAAATTGAACCAAAATTTAATATTACATTATATGATAGGAATATAAATATATTAAATGATTAATAAGATTTAAACTATCATTTGGAAATTTTTATGAATTATATTATCCTCGAAATCAGATATAATATGATGATAGAAAAATGTAAACATTGGGATACAAAGGTTTCTATGATCTCAATTTAAAATTAACTTCATAATGTAAACAAAACTGAATAGATACCATCTACTCTCCCTGATCCTCCCAGTCTATTATGTTTCCTAATTCTATTGTTCTGGGTGTCCAAGACACCATTAGTGAGTCAGGAGGCTGTTAGTGTCGGTGGTAGGGTGTCACAATGGTGTCACTTATCGGTTCCACACATGAGTAGAGGGGTTTTAGGGTTTCTTCACTAGTATTCCCATATAATCACTTTTATGTTTTATTACCAATATTAAAAGTTCTTTAAGATCGTTTTTAGGTCATATGTGGATATCTTAAATCTAATAATAGTGGGGAATCCTTTGAATTAAAATTACATGTGGGCATCTTTATAAGTTTCACACCCATTTCCGCATATTCCAGCCTCCCATGTTTTTCCAATTTCACCCTTGTTATGTGTTTTCCTCTTTTTAAAGGAAATCTACCAACTCACTGCCATCTACTGGTCTATCTTCACCTTTTCTATTAGAAAATTTTATTCCTCAATTAATTCCATTGTGTGAAATAGTCGAGTCATGTGTTTGATACATGTTCTGAAATTTACATAACAATAAAGGGTCTCTATGTTTTTAGTATATTTCTTCTTCATAATCTAAGATCCTCTCCTTCTTACTAATTTTCTTTTCTCTATATGATCTTCGAGACTTATTCCTGGGAAGAATCATTCACCTATGCTGGATCCTTCATGCTGAGCCTTGGAGTTCTTCTTCCATGTCACATATCTACAATACTAGGTGCAAGGAGGAATCTTTGATCCTTGATCATCCAAGTAGGGTTTCACCCTTCCACTCTATTTATTGTGCATCATGCGGGGTGGGAATTATGACGTTCCCTTGGAATGTAAATGAAACAAACATTAACAAAGATAATGAATGGACATTTAATGGGTGATGGGGTGGGAAAGATGATTATGTTATGGTTTTTTACATTTTTTGTGTTTTGAATTGTATGGGCTCAAGTCTACTAAAAATTAGGACTGTTGGTACACCCCTATTGTGCACTAATGAATCTCTTTCCTATAAATAATCTTGTGATTAAATGACTGTAACAAGGAAACTTATTAGTCACTTAAATTTTTTTTATTAAATTGATTCCACATGGATAAGAACCCTTTTTTGTTCACCACTTTTAACCAAATGGAATGAAATAACTTAATGGATATTGATTGCTAGATCTAGAAACTCACATGATTTTTTTGCGATATAGTTATGGTTTTTTTATTTAATGTTTTTTGGGTGAGGTGGATGGCAATAGAATCTCTGGTTGAGAGGTTTTTATATTTTGAATATGAGGCCATGTGGAGTTGGGGGAAAATGTTATTGTCCTATTAAGGTGGGGCTTGGGTTTTCTCCAGTACTTGAGGGAACTCACTGATCACATTATGATGTTGTTGTGATTAAAGAAACCAAGAGAGAATTCATAAATTTTTGCATGTATTTTTTTATAAGATGTTTTCTTGGATTGTGGTTATGCATGTTAGACGCTTGATAGTAATAGGATATTTAAACCAAAAAACTTGAAAATGATAGTGAGAACTTGTAAGATGGGTAACCGTTTTCCCGAAATGGGTTGTTCTCTAGTTTTGGTTGTTTAATAGTTGTGGATTTTGGGATCGTAGGATGATTGGGTTTGTAGATAATAGATTTTTGTTTCGGGACCATTTCGTTGGGATGATTTCTTCAATATATATATATTCATATTATATTTCCTGGGATTTTTATACGCACAACACCCATGTTGAGGAATTCATGATGAACACCCCATTTAAAGGGGAGGGTATTTTTAACAACATTTATACAACTGGGTAGTTTTTAGCTTATTTTAAATCCCTCTCCAAGGTATCCCAAGAAACTTTGAGAAGGTTGTGAAAGCTTGTGGTTCATTATGGTCCAATACTCTTTTGGCATGGTGTGATGTGGTGGGTTGGACCAGGTCTCTGCGGGTAAGATTTTTTTCCAAGTGTCTTCAGGATGATGCCCTAGTGTCTTCAGGTGTGGTAGTGGTTGTTTTGTACCATGTGTCTTCTGCCATAGTAGTGGTTGTTCTTGCCTAGGTGTCTTCTGGTGCGGTGTTGGTTGTTGTGGATCTAGAATATGTGGTCATGGTTATGGGGGTTGGGGTGGGACAAGTATTTGTGGTTGGAATAGATGTGTAGTGAGGATGCCTTGTCGGGTCATTCTTGGGGCTGCAATGGGACTACAGTGGGATTTTTGGAGGTGTTCTGATGCGTAGGTTATTCAAAATAAATAGTAGAAAATTCGTACTGGGTACCCAAATCACTATGTGATATTAGTTTTAGTATAATAGGATTTCTTTATTGGGGGATTTTTCTTTTGTAATTCTAGGTGGATTGTTTTCCTTACAATCCATTTTGGATACCACTATTTTTTCTCACGAGGCTTTTGAATTTCTCCCCACTTGGGCATGAGTGATTTTCATTTCCCTACTGTGTATACATGTATACTCATCCTATGTATATAAAGCTTATTTTAGGATTTCGTGATGATATTGAATACCATGCCGAACATTACTAGCTTAGGAATCATGACAGTTTTTATTTCTTCTTTTCCATTCTTTTGGAACTTTCCATCAGAGTTTTTTTATACTTCTATCTTTCTTTATTTGGACATGGATATGGCGATGGATTTTGGGAATTAATTTTATTTCCGGATTTCTATTTTTTGGACTTACCATCTTACCTCTTGATCTTGTTATATAAAAAGGATAATGCCTTCCATATTATGTGAGATTATATATCCTGGGTGTTAGTTGATGCTATAGATCCTATTAAAGGTGGGTCTCGGGGGGTCATTATCTCTCCTTAAACTTGTGAATGGAAGGGAATGGATGTTTGAGGCCCTATACCTCATCTTACAGAAGGTGGGTTGTGATAGAATGGTATTCAAGAATAATGGTTGAGTGAAATGATGGAGTTTGGGGTGAGTCGTAGTGAGGATTGTACGAATGGTAGGGAAATAGTGCAAGGAAATGTGTTTGTGTGAAACATTACATGGAAGACCACCTAGAACATAGGGTTTCAGGGCTCCCTATGATCCAATACAAGGTCATTGGACCTACTGAATGTCCAAGGGAGGTTACACTAATTGTAGGGTTGTGACCATAGGAAAGGTACATGCATCATAATGGCTTCTGTTCTTGTGTTCCCAGGGTATTTTTGGAATTTAAAGTAAATGAGATGTCTATACAAAATTTAAAACTAATAATTAACACTACTCGGGCTTATGAATTCGTTGCTTCTCTTTCATTTATGGCACCCAGACATCATCCATGAGTAGTATGGGTAGTCAAGGCATAGCATGATGATCTTTTTTATCATAGGAGGATTGAATGAGAGGAAGATGATAATATTTGAAAGAAGACACAACATATATTCCATAGGAAGACCCTTATGATGTACGAGGGAAGTGTTTATGACTTGGAGACAGAGGGGTGTCTTGAGGTGTTGGTGATAACTTTTAACTTGATATGTGCTCCGTGGAACTAATGGGATCCATTGACAGTTAGTCTGATGAGGGGAGTAGCACGTCAATTGTTGAGGCTCTACTTCAAGGAGAGGATGAAGACTGATGATTCATGATATGACTTAATGAAGGAATTCCTAGCGGAATTTTTTTTCATCCATGATGAAGGCCGAGTAGAGGTAGGACCTGCTCTCCCTTCAGCAAGGGAGTATGTCGGAAGATATTTGGAGATCATGTTCATGTATCTCCATAACTTTTCTAAAGACATCATTGTAGATGAAGAGTCACATTAATGAAAAATTGAGAATGTGCTCTGACCTCGTCTTCAGTATTCTATTATTCCCTTCACCCTACCAACATGCTTAGGGGTTTAGAAGATGGCTGAAGTAGTGGAGGGGATTCAAATGCAGGGAGGTGTTACATGAGAGGGAAACCAGTTAAGGTCATCAAAATGGATGGTCTTTAGAAGAATACATACTTCTTCAGGGCCGTATAGGTTTCAATCAATGAGGAGCCGACCATAGTAGTTCCAGTTTTGATTTCCCGTTACTGACCATTTCTCCATGAGCCTAGGACCAAGGTTCTTTATCATTGGAAGTCATGGGAATCTTCGAAAAAAGTTCCTTGATAGAGTGCAGTACTGTGGGGGTGGGCAGGTTCATCTCCCACCTCATCATTACTAGTTGTCAGACATACCTTTTCAAATAGTTGTAGTAGGGGCATCGATCTCATGCTCCACTGAGGGAGGAGGGTGCCGAAGGAGGATGCCCATAGGGAGCTTCTTAAGGACCCTGACCATGGCATGGTCGGGGAAGTAGATGATGAACAAGGGGAAAATGAGTTGGGTGTGGGTAGTTTCATGCTACAGGGACAACAATCCTATCAATGATAGAGGTCCTTCTAGGTAAAATATGTTTTTTAGTACAATTATCTATACCCATTTTTATTCTAAAGCTTCTCACTTGTATCACCCCATGCTTTCACGGTATATTTCCCTTTGAATATTAAAATAGCTTTTGATGTACGCAACATTGAGTTCAAACACACCACAACCAATCAATCTAGACATGGTAAATAAAATACCAACTTTTTGAAATTTTAAAAATTTTATCATTCAAAATGGACTTCATTTTTTGATTCAAAATAATGAAATTATATTGGTGTGAATTTTTGGTATTTTTCTGATAACTTTCAATTTTTTTTGAATAGTGAACAAATAATGCGTTATTGGTTAAAACCAAATTTTTATTAAATATTTACATATTTTAATTTATTTTAGGTCAAAATAGTTATATAATACATATATATGTTCAAAATAATTTTTTGAGTCTTTTTAAAGTATGTTTAGTTATTTGAAAATTTATCAAACTTTTTTTTTGACTTTTACCCACCTCCTAGGAGCATTTTAAAATTTGAATAAAACATAATTTTACCTATTCTATTAGTGTATTATCAATAATATGAGAGAAATGGTTTATATCAGCATTCAAAATGTGGTTCAATAAAATAAAGAAAAAAAATATTTGGTGAATAGTATCTTTTTGCTTTTATTTACCATTGTTAAAAGTAAATATGGTAATTAAGGTTAAAAATGATATTATTATTAACCTAACACTTGTAAAATTTCTATAGGATATGTGTAATTCGACCAAATACTACCTTAAGGATAAAATATTATCCTTTAGGTTCACTTGGATTAGATAAGGATATTTATTATTATTTTCATTAAACAAGAGTTAATAGTGTTAAATTCAATGTTTAATAACTAAACCCTTTTTAATATAGAGTTATACATATATAAATTTGACTATAAATATTAATTATAAAGTTAAACATATATCCAACATAATTATATTTTATTTAAAAATTTTAAACATTAAAAAATTTAATTTATTTATGACATAATTATGATGCAATAATTACCTTAATAGTGAAATATTAAAATAATTGATATTGTAAATATCCAAATAAATATAATTTGATACTTTTTATGAATTATACTTTTTTTATAAGTTAATATGAGATATTATTATTTAAAATATGAATTTATTTCGATGTAATAATGTTTTTAGGACTAAAAAAATCATTTATCAAATAATGTCAAAATTGACATAATTGAGTTTTTAAACCAAATAATGTATTATTGGTTGATATAATATTATTAAAATAATGGTTTAGGGAAAAGGGCCTTAATAATAAGATATATGTAATTAATTAACCTATTGGGGTTCTCTTGGATGTGTATAGTATGCTTATTAACCATATAATATAAAAAAACATAGAGACATGATAAATGTCAAACAATTTACCTAAGAGTTAAAACTAAAAGATAACGTTAATATGATGAAATTACCTCTCTAATACTTATTGTATGAGAGGTTTTCAACCCATACCCAACATATCCTTTGAATTATTCATTTTTAATCCATTATAAACTGAAAATTATTTTATAATAAAATAATATTTCATGATTTTCTTTAAGTGACTGTCACCTCTCTTATAAAAGGCACTTATCCTTCTCTCAAATTCACACCTTCAATTCCATTTGTCTCAAACCAAATTGGCACAAATAACCTATAAACTATCCTCCATTAATTCTAGAGGCCTTAATTTATTCAGAATACCACCCTACGAATCCATTATGGTCAAATAAAGGAAGAACCCGATGAAGGGGTAAGTATTTCATCACCACTTTCAAGTTATTTTCTTCTTCCACATCCTATTTATTGGTTGTTTCCATTATAAAATAATAAATCCAGTATCTAATATATACTGTGATGTTATTATAAAATTTTTTGAACCATATTCATTATTCAATCCATCCTATAAATGAAAAAGTCACCATACGTGCATATGTACGGATTACCATCTCCAAGTCGTAGTGTAGTTTGTTATTTAAAAACTTTCTCATTTGGATGGGTATAATAATGAGTATAAATGATGTAAATAATGAATATAAATTGATAATTATTATTCATATATGGTATACCATTCAATTATATCTGATTTTAATATCAATATAATGATATTGTCTCTTGTGTTTAAATACGGATTACCATCTCCACGAATGCGATGTGATTCATTCCCCATCATATCCCATCTTGACTAATTTTCATTTGATGATTAAAAATAATGTTTAAAAACTTAATATCATTCTAAACTCTAATATTATACATACTATCAAAAATAAAAACTTCTTACGTAACAAAAAATATAAAGGAAGATGAATCTGTTGACACCTGAAACGCTGATACTACTAAAATATCTTTAACAATGCAATATTAAAAGATCATATATCATATCATATTAATTTATATGGTTATTATATATTTAATAACAATGGATTAACCATTATATAGGTGGTTAACTTACCCTCGGCCATGGAAAAGTACAAGGTAAGGGTTAATTTCATAATCTCTTCATTATCTGAGGTTGTTTTTACGTAAGTATCTATTAGGACCTCTCTATCATCCACATCCATGTTTTATTAAAAAAATGTATTTCAAATCATTCTTTCTATTACTAGAAATAGATAATTGTCATTTATTTTCTTATATTTCCTGATATGTTTTTAAAGTAATATTTCCGTAATTTTCCAAACAAGGTAATTTATGGCCATTTCGATAAAAATTATGGTAAGAATGTTTTTTTAACGTGTACGGTGGGTGCATCTATTTTCCACCGTTATATCATTGTCGAAGCATCCCTTACAATCTTATAAGAATTTTTTCAAAAAATTATTTCGTTTACAATTATATGACATTTAAATGATTTTATAATAGAATGACATATTTCTCTAAGAAAAGATTTTATTTCATTTATTTCCACATTCATTGAAGGATTTTAAGCTTATTTGAAGTATATTTATTATGATACAAAACATCTATATTTTATTGAAGGATTTGTGAAATGTTTGACAGTGGATGTGTTATTTTTACACCATTGATGGGTTATGTATACATTATTGACATTTCATATACTATTTTTAATACGAATATTTATGTTATGTTTAAACATTTTCAAATGAGGAATTAAATTGACATAGTAAGTGATGGAAAGAGCCCGCTATAGATCCTCAATGAATCCATAGGTATAATGAGACAAACTAGTGTCTTAGAATAGGGCCTTGAAAAAATCGTATTTGAAGTCATGCCAAAATTCCTTGACTATGTGGTTATGAAGTATTGCATTATGCATTCCATCATTATGAATCTGGATATTGATATTGCGTGTGATTATTTAACTAGTATAATATACATGTGAATAAGTAAATGGTATTATATGATTTTATCTTTTCCATATTAGGCTGATGTTCTAGATTAAATGGATTTTGTTTTAGTCTTACATTGCCTAAAATGTTAATGATTATTTAAAAATGTTTCCACTATATTGTAATCCATAGTGAGCATCTAATATCACCCCTTTCTATGTTTCATTTTCCCCAGGATGCGAAGAAGTATATTAAGACTATCCTGCAGTGATAGTCTAAGGGATATGAGTGTGGCCTATGGAGAAAATTTTGGTGATGTTTTTCATTTTATAATGTAATCTAAAACATATGAATTTATATAGTATTTACAAGGCTACAAAACTAATCAGTATTTCGAGACTTGATCTCTTTTGATCATGCCAATTTTATGTAATAATGAAGCATTTCTGGGTAACTAGGTTAGAGGTGTTATAGTTGGTATAAGAGGATCTTTAGTACAATTATTGGATGTTATATTTAGATAAACTCTAATAAGAAAACATTAACCTAAGATAGAATTTTAGTATAAGTATAGAAGAACTTCCTAGAATTTTAGAATTGTATAGATTTCGTGAGTTTTCCAAGAAATAAATCCATGTATAGATACGAGAAGGTAGAGGAAGCGCTGGCACAGATGTACCTAGGGGTAAAACCCGAAAACACCACTTTGAGCTAGACTCTAATGGGACGTGGTGTACGACAACAGGCCTTGCTGCACTCTTGGTTACAACACTCCCGAGTGATATGGTTAGATAATTCTCAATTTTTTTTACAAACCATTATGAAGGGTTTAGGATTATATAATATCTCAGAAAATAATTTTTAGAATTTTTGAATATATACATAAACAGTTCAATTTATGTTAAGTGTTTTACAAGTTTGGAATTATGTATTGCGATTCATAAACTAGTCTTGTGTATTCCATTGTTTTGAAATGGAACCTAGTGGTAGGAATGTAAATAGTATCAATGCATATAATACATATATGGATTTCCCTCCTAATAAAGTTAATTATAGTGGATATGGTGATGCAACTAGTGCTTATCAGCATATCACCATACTAGGAAAACTCACTCAGGTTATGAATAATAACCTTACACGTATGGAGCACCCTGATCCCCAAGACGAAGGATCAATAATAGACTGCTTCATGAAGCCACAAACACCAACATTCACTGGGAGTAAAAATCCATTAGTAACTGAGCAATGAATAAATTCCTTAGATAAAATATTTCATGCTTTCGGGAGTTGCGAAATGGAAAAAAAATTCATGGTAGTTTATCGCCTCATGAGAGATGTAGATCAATGGTGATCATTGATTCAAAACACAAAGGAATATGATGAAGTATCAAATATGGAATGGAGGGATTTCAAAGAGATTTTTATAAGGCTCCATCCTTAAACCTTACTTAATCTTGAGTTATTACATGATTATACATTGAGGATCTTTTCGGGTTTAGAGTTTTAGAGAATTAGATCATAAAACATGCATTACATTCCACATATAAAGAAAGTGGTTACATAAAGATATTATTCTTATTTCCCATCAATGGAAACATATTTAAAATAAAACATGGATTCTTTCTTGACACTTCCTTGACACTATCATCATATCATGTACCTTTCCCTTGACCTATGAAAAACATTTCGAAAAAAAACTTGGGACGAGCATAAAAAGCTCAGTAAGGGATATAAAAATACAGAAAGGAAACATTGGTACAAATATACATAAGAATGAAATCATACCTTACCCATAATACATAATCACTTTAACATACCTCATCAAATCATTAATAAATCATATAAATCATAAGACATAAAGGCAACTTGAGGCATTCATAACATTCTTACGTAGAGAGTAGCCCTCTTGGTTACATTTGGAATACCCATCATAGTATATTCCCTAAATCTCTTCGAAGAAACCTTAACGTTTCACTCCTTCGCGTTACCCAATGAATTGGAGAGGTATATCGGGCTCACCCGCCCTTAGTCTATCACGGAACCACCCGTCTTCATAATAATGCCCAAGAACCTCAACATAATCGTATCACATAAAACATTCATAAAGGAAACATAATGTTTCCACCTTTGAATCACAATATATCAATACAACACATTGATATAAAAACATTATGAAAAAAATTTTCAATACCAAAATAAAAGAAAAGTAAAACATGGTATTTATTTTTCTTTTTAAAAAAGGTAGTGCTTGTAGAGGAATCCGAAACTCAAATAATGGTCACGGCGGCGGATAAGTCGTTGTCACCGCATACGTGCGACAAAAACATTCCCTTTTGTCGTTTAGTAAACGATTCATATAAAAAAGATTACTTTTGAATAAACGTAAAAGTCAAATTGGTTTATACACCATATAAAAGAAGGTTGTGTATAAAACAAAATATGCCTCAATGAAAGGAGATTGAGACGAAGTCCCATACCTCGGGTCCGACATGACTCAGTCGTTCTTTAATCTCCTGAATAATAAAATTGAGTTAATTTATAATTGTTTAATAACCCTTTTCAAGTTCATTATTCCTTTTATATCACTTATTTCTATGTCATGAACACTATGTAATTATTTATGTTAATAACGGTCGTTTTAACGATCATTGGTACTTGAGTTAAAAATAAGCCCTTTATAATTACAAGTTGTTCATGTACCCATTATATCCAGAATGGTATTCATGATGTAGATATCATATATGTCATATATATCCAGTACATGCAAGCATTTATAATATTACATAATCATTCAGAGGTAAGAAATGAAATTCACCGTTCATGGAGACGGTAAGCCGTACGTACGCATGAATGCTACTTTCATTTCTATTCCGTATTTTATAGAATGGAAACATAATGATATAAAGTTATAATATAATTCAAGTGTAATATCATATATAATATCATAGTTCCATCCTTTATACGTCCCACATATGGTATTTAACGAATCAAATCACTTTGAGGGGGCGGTAGTCCGCACTTCCTTAAATGAAGATATCACGTTTACCCATAATGGAAACCATAAAGGTATGCCCAAAATGAAAAATACAGAAGCTTAAGGAAAACATAAACATATTATATATCATATATAAATATAGTGACATAATAATGTCCACCTTTGAAGGTGTTAAAAGAATTTTGAACAATCATCGTTTCGGGAGGCATAAATTCACCAGCCATGGAAACAATCTGTCCATTAACAATTAGATGTATGTGTGTGTAAGTGTAGCTCTAATACTTCTTATAAATACATCCTAGTATATTTAAGATACTGGATTTGTTACAAAAGAAATGAATAAAAAGTGTTTATGGGGTTGGAGAAGCCTAATAAAACAAAAGGACTGAAGTGAAGACATTACCTTAAAATCGGGTAACTCCCTTTGGTTTGAGCTCAATGGATTCCTTGGGAAGACTTATTCCCAAAGTGAGGCTTCAAGGAGTAATAGAGGTATGTGGAGAGACAAAATGGGCAGGGGTTGGCGGAGCCAAAGGCTTTGGGAGTGTGGGTAAGGAGGTAGAGGTGGGGGCCTTTTATAAGAGGAGAGGAGGGGCACTCTTGGAAAGTAAAGAAAGGTTACATTATTTTAAAATGATTTTAGGATTAAAAAGGTCCCACATTGATATAATTCAAGGGTAAGGTGATACGGGTTCTAAATCCACCCATAAAATAGGTTTTGGACATGTGTAGGTCTTAGATATTACATTATCATTCCATTTTATTTAAATCGTTAAATAATTAGGTCATCACTGCATCATCATGATGTCATAAATAATTTAATTTATTTAATGTCAAAAAATTATAAAAAAATACTATGATGTAGGAAATCTTTTTAGATTTCCAATTATTATTTATAGACAAAAATATGACTTGTATAACCCCATTTAAAAATTGTATTAGTAAAACATCTCATGTTTGTGTTATTTTTACTTTTAACATTAAATAAAAGGTATTTATGTAATTTTCCAACCAAAGTGGCTCCATTGGGTCCCCATGTTGACCCATGGATTTTATTGGTCGGCCATGACACATCCAATGAGGGTAGGACATGTTTCAGGCTCATCTCATATTATTAAAACATTATTTTTACCTTAAACTACACTAATTACCACTAATCAAGATTAAGAACTTAAAAGTTACTATTCACCAAAAAATTTATTTTATTCTCATTGAACCACATTTTACATCTTAATGACAACCATGTATGTAGGATTTTTGAAAATCAAACCACAGAGGTGGCAACATTTCATTTAAATGAAAAATCATTTTCGTTAACTACCACTTAGTGGTTTCACTATTCATCAAAATTGAAGTTTTTCAAAAAGATACCAAAACTTCACCCTAAGCTATATTTGATATTCAGAATTCAAAAATGATGTATATTTTACAAAATTCAAAACATGTAAGTTTCATTAATTAATTTAATAACTAATTCCCGTTGTCATGAGAAATAGCATGTTTTTATGAAACAATAAGTATCAAAGTATTGACACTAGTTTAAGTCCAATTTCAAAGTAAAATTGATTCCAATGACCACCATTGGATAATACTGTAAACATATATTCATATTACACTTTAATACCAATTCAAATGATAATCTAATCCTATAAATAATGTAGATTAAAAAGCAGTTTTGATGTAAAATGCAGTATTTTTCACTGTTCATTAAGAATGTACATTGTCAGAAAAATACCAAAAATTTATCCAATCTAAATTTCAATGTCCCAATCATATTGAATATGTTTATTTTGACAAATATAGATTATAAAATTTTCAAGTGTTTGATTTAAAAAGGGTATTCCATCAAAAGGTAGTAAAATAATCTTTTAAGAATATTAGTGTATTCCATGATTAAGATTGTATTCATTTTCATTTTAAGCCCCTAAAACACTATCTAATTAATTAATAGGCATAGATAAAATATCTATTATTTATTACATACTTGGTATGTTACAATTTTCATAGAAAATTAATTTCCTCATGACCATTGAGTTGATATGGAAACCAATTTCGGAGTTTGAGGCAAAAAGAGGATGAAAATATCGGAAATTAAGAGGAAAAAATTACAAGGATAGAATGAAATGTTGAATATTTTATACGTAACCCAATAAGTAAGATTTATTGTTTCTTTTCTGGGTTAAACCCATTTTTTTGGTGAGCATTAGTCTCCTAATACTTATTTTCATACGATGATACTTTCTCATTTTCTATCAAGTGTGAAAATGATTTATCTATGTCTTACGACATTAAAGAAAAGTATGAGAAGAAGAGATCAGCTGATCACTTAGGAAATGAAAATTAGGGGGAGAAGGTAAATGTTGAATACCCTTCATACAGTAAATGTTGGAAGAAACACACAGGTACATTCCTGATTGGAATGTGACTCTGTTATTAGTGTGCTAAGAATAGCCAACAAGACCATGATTACAAGGGTATGAATGAGGCTTTCAAAGTTGAATGCTAAAAATGTAGAAAAAGGGGGCATTATGAAAATAAATTTCCTAAGAACCAAGGAATCATAACTTAGAAAAGGAAAAAGGATCAAGGCCAATATTACGCTATCACAACTGCTGAGGATAAAGCTCCAAAAGACATGGTGGGGGGTAATTTATTGGGTTTCTCAAGTTTTGAAAATGATTTATTTGATTCTGGATCACTGCATTGTTTTATATCTTCGTAGTTTTCTATGAAAATTAGATTTTTTAATTTGACTTAACAAGGGAGTTGTCTGTCAAAACACCTAATGAATGTATCATTGCAACAATGTTTTGAGAATCAGTTCCCATTAGGTCATATAAATTCTCTTTATCTACTCATCTCATCATCATAACAATGATTTAATTTGATATAATCATTGGTATAGATTGGATTTCGTACTATGATGTGAAAATTTATAGTAGGAGGAAAGAGTTTACAATTAATGATCCTCACAAGGAGTACCTTATCTTTAGAGCAGAAACATCACCACCTAATTCTTATTTATGTCCACCCCCAGTAACTCAACTAAATTCAATTATTGGGGAGGAATAGAATGAAATAACTATGGGTGAGGAAATGAATGTTCAAATAGAGGATTTACCTATTATGCAAGAATATGTTAATGTGTTTCCAGATGAATTTTTTGGACATCTTCCAGAACAAGAAATTGAATTTTCCATTGATTTAATTCCTGGTTCAAGGCCCATATCGAAGACCCCTTATTGAATGGACACTATGGAATTAGTGGAACTAATGAAAATACTAAAGTAATTGATTAATAAGGGATTTATTCTCCCTAGTGTTTCCCAATGGGGAGCCCCTATTTTTTATGAAGAAAGACTAATCTATGACATTTTTCATTGAATGGAGGGAAATTAATTCTATAACAATAAACAACAAGTAACCCCTACTTCGCATTGATGGTTTATTCAACCAAATTCATAGAGGTCAATATTTTTCAAATATTGACATTCGATCTGGATATCATCAGTTGTGCGTGAAGAAGGAAGACATTCCACAATAGCATTTTGAACCAGGTATGGGCATTATGAGTTTATAGTAATTCCTTTTGAGTTGACTAATGCAACCTATATCTTTTTTGATATAATGAATAGAGTTTTCAAAAAAAATCTAGATGACCTTGTAGTGGTATTTATTGATGATATCAGGGTATAATCCAAAATATACGAAGATCATTAAAATCACGTGTCCATTATTCTAAAAGATCAAAGAAGAAATGAATTATATGGGAAATTTAGAAAATGTGAATTCTGGCATCAGGAGATTTCTTTTCTTGTCCATATGGCCTATTAGGATGGAATATCTGTTGATCCTTCAAGGACCAAGGAAATCCAAGAATTTTCATCACCGATGAGTATAACTGAGAAACAAAGTTTTATTGTATTAGAATGTTATTATCAATGTTTGGTCCTGACTTATACCCTATTGGCTAACCCATTAACAAAGCTCACACCTAGAGGGGTTAAATATGATTGGAAAAAAGAGTGTGAAGAATGTTTTGACAAACTGAAGAGAAGATTATTTTATGCTCCTATCATGAATCTACCATCGGGGAAGGTTGGGTTGGTTATTTATAGTGATGCTTCAACGAAAGGACAAGGTTTTGTCTTTATGCAGAATAATAGAGTTATTGCCTATGCGTCAAGACAACAAAAAATATATGAGAAAAACTATCCAACTCATGATCTTGAGTTACTAGCTATAATATTTGATTTTAAGATATGGAGACATTGTCTCTATGGTGAAAATGTGAGATATATAATGATCAAAAGATTTTAAAATATATTTTCTCATAGGAAGAACTCAACATGAGGAAAACAATATGGCTTGATGTACTCAATGATTATGATTTTACAATACACTACCACCAGGGAATGGAGAATAAGGTGGAATATGCATTGAGTAGAAATAAACATGGAGTTTTGAACAAGATGATAATTGTAAGGGATCAAATTTTCATGGATCTAGTAAAGATGGATATGGTTGTAACCAGGGAAGGTCAAACATTAATTATTTTTCAAATGATTGCCAATCCATCATTACTAGAAAGGATAAAAAGTTCTCAGACTGATGATGAGGTGTTTCAAAATAAAATTTAAGCTGTGATTGATGAGTAATTGAGTGACTTCATATATGAAGATGAGATTATTAAATTTGGGAAGAGACATTGTATTTCCGATTTACCTAATCTGGAATGTGAATTATTGGATTATTCTCATAGCTCCAATTTCTGTATACACCTTTGTAGCACTCAGATGATAGATATTTGAAGAATAATTTTTTTGTGGGTCAACATGAAGAGGGGGATTGATGATTTTGCATTATGATGTATGATTAGTCAACAAGTGAATGATGGAAGGCAAAAACCTGGAGGAATCATGAAACCACAACCCATACCTGATTAGGAATGGGATAATATTATGATATAATTTTTCATGGGGAAACCAAAGACACCTTGAAGGAATGATGCAATATGGGTCATTGTTGATCGTCTTACAATGTCATCATATTTTTTTTATATAAGAGAAGAATTTACACTTTAATGTTTAGAAATAATATAAATTAATGAAGTTGTATGACGTCATGGAGTACCCCAATCGATTATTTCTGATCATGATCCCTGTTTTACATCAATATTTTGGAATATTCATCACAATTTCCTAGATAATGAACTTCGTTTGAGCACTTCCTACCACCATCAAATTGTGGACAATCAGAACAGATTATTCAAAACTTGGAAGACACGTTGAGATCTTGCTCAGTTGATTTTTAAGGTATGTGGGATCAATATTTACCTATGGCAGAATTTTCCTATAACAATAGCTTCAATTCAAGTATTCAAATGGAACCATATTCAGCGTTATAGGGTACGAGATGTTTCACATCAACTTGTTTGGATGATGTTGGTGAAATAAAACTTTTAGGCCCAAAACTATTTGTGGAAATGATGGAAAAGGTAAATGTTATACAAAACCACATCAAAGCAGCACAATATAGGCAGAAGAGCTATGTTGTTAACTGAAGGAAGGATTTGGAATTTTATGTAGGTGTTCATGTTATTTTGAAGGTATCTCCATGGAATGGAGTTTTACGATTAGGTAAGAAGGGTACATTGGATCCTTGATACATGAGACCTTTCAAAAATATATAACTAATTTTGGTCATAGCTTAACATTTGGAAATGCCACCAAGTCTCTCCAATGTTCACGATGTGTTCCACATATCATTGTTGAGAAAATACATGCCTGACCAAACGTATGTACTCACCTATGGGGAAATTGAACTGAAAAATGATCTATCTTATTATGAAGAGCCTGTTAAATGGTGGTCTTAGGATGTGGATTGACTACCAAAGTCTGAATCAGGTGATAGTCAAGAATTGATACCCCCTGTCGTGGATCAAAAAAAATTTTTACTAGAAGAAGGGAGCATGTTGGTTCTCTAAGATTGACATGTTGTCTGGATATCTCATATTGAGGGTGCAGGAGGGTGACATCCCAAAGATTTCTTTTTGATATAGTTACAAAAAATTTGTGTTTTTCATCATGTTGTTTAGTGTTACGAATTCCCCAGTAATGTTTTTTTTCTCATGACCTTTTCTTTCCACAATTATATGGACCGTTCTACAATTGTGTTCATCAACACCATCTTGATTTACTCAAGACTAGAGGAGGATCACACCAAGCATCTACAGATTGTTTTGCAGGTCCTCAGAATACACCATATCTATGGGAAGTTGTTCAATTTAATGTATTGGACATGAGAGGTGCACTTCCATGAACACATTGTATCCCAGAAGGTAATATAAATGGAACCATAAATATTCAATGTGGTTGTTTCTTGGGACGAACCCAAGAACGTGGTATAGGTTCATAGTTTCATGAGACTAGAAATTTACAACTGCTGGGTCGTACCCTAATTCTATTAAGATTCTTCACATTTAAAATCATTGACCAAGAATGAACAGACATTTTTATGGGGTGAGTAGTGTCAGGAAGCATTCAGCTATCTAAAAGGAGTGCTGGTTAGTGCCCTAGCTCTGCAGTTTTTCAAGGGGTACCATTTTAAATGTTCTATGACTCTTTTTGTCTTGGTTTGGTGTGTGTGAGTATGCATCAGGGGTTATCTTTTACTAGTATAGGATGTTTCACCCTCACAAACCTTATTATACCACCAACAATTTGGATCTTGAAGTAGTTGTGTGCTCTCTAAAGCTATGAAGAGATTACGTCATTATGAAACGCTCTGTGGTCTTCAAAAATTAGAAGATCAAGAGGTACGTCTTCTTCCAGTGATACCTAAAAATAAAGATGAAATGGTGGAAGGAATTCCTTTAGTATTATTTCATTGAGATCTAATACACCTTAGGAATGGTGAATTTTTTTGATGAATCCATGAGAAGGAAAATATAAAAGGATATGCTCCGGGTGTCATCAGATTCTTGGAAAGCAATGGAGGAGTTGGATTCTTTACACTAGTCATGAGAGCAGAGGAAATTATATGCTATCTGTTTTATATGAGAGTAAAATATTGCTTGGTGTCGATGGTGGAGGAGTCTCACTGGGGAGACTCAAAGGATAAGGTGATTTGTCAACGTGTTAGTTAGGGTGATGCTCGATAAGTATGTTCGGAGGATATTCAGAATCAGATACATTTATGTTGGATGTTGTTTTTCCCAACGGAAATGTGCGAGGGAATTCTAAGTGAGTTCTATAACTCACCCCTGTTGGAACATCCAAGAGTCTAAAAGATATACTAGAGATTGATGGGTTACTTTTTTTCCTCTGTAAAGTGGGAATTGGTGGATTTTGTGGCAATGTTCCTGGTCTATCAGCTGGTGAAGGATGAACATCATGTTCCTGGGGGAGTGTTGTAGCACATGGACTTCCTAGAATGGAAGTGGGAAGGCATGTCAATGGATTTCTTCACAGGACTAACCAAGGCTAAAAGAAGATATTATTCCGTTTGGGTAGTGGTGTAATGATTTAAGAAATTGTCTCACTTCATGGTGGTTAAGGAGTCTATCATTGTGGATGTCTTTGCAAAAAATTACGTGGGTGAATTTGTTTGTCTGCATGGAGTTACCTGAACCATCATTTTTAATTGGAATACATTCATTACTTCAATATTTTGGAATTAATTATAGTGTTCGTTTGGGAACAAGATATAACATAACACTACCTTCCACCCCCAGATGGATGGGAAGACAAAGAGGACTATCCGGTCATTGGAGGATAGGTTGTGATCATGTGTTATGGACTTCAGAGGACCATGGGTATGATTATTTCCCCTAGTGGAATTTTCCTTTAATAGTAGCAAACACTATACTATTGGCATGACACAATTATAAGGATTATATGGAAAACCATGTCATTCACTCATATACTAGACATAGGTTCGGGAGGTAGGTGTTCCTGGACCAGAGGTAGTTCAGATCACAACAGAGAGGGATCAACTTGTTCATGAGATAAAGAAGGTTTCTTAGGACCAGATGAAGTCAGATGCCGATCAAAGGAGGAGAGCCATGGAGTTAGAGGTTGGGGACCACGTTTTCATAAAGGTATCCCCTTGGTGGGGACAACCAAATATTGGAAAGGGGAGTAAGATATCATATAGTTTCATCGAACCCACCGAGGGGTTGGCATGAGTCAGCATGGTGGCATAACAGTTGTCTTTACCACCGCCAATGGAGAGGATCCCAAACATCATTCATGAATCACATATTTATCTGTATCTACACGACCACTCCCATATCCTCAACTAGGGAGAGTTGGATATTGATGAAGATGAGATGTTCGTGGAGCTACCAGTGATAATAGAGGATCGTAAAGAGAAGGTGCTTCGTGGATAGACCATTCCCTTGGTTCGTGTGTTATGGATGCATGGAGTCCTTGAAGAGAGTACCTTAAAATGGGAGGCACGAAGTCATTCCTAGTACCCATAGTTATTATGAGTATTGATATTTTATTATTAGTGACATTCATATGATTAACTATAAAACCTACATATGGAATGATAAGTTGTTTCCCTCTTCTGTGATTTGTGAGAAAAGTCAATATTATGGTGATGGGATAACATATTCCAAAATCAAGATGCATTAGTGGGATACGATTAAACATGTATAGGCGAGTCTGTTCTGACCAAATTGGACAGTATCCTGACAAGAAGGAATGATCTCTCAAACACATGTATCTCGACTGTGTGTCATTTTTGTGTTTGTGAGGTAAATTGGAAGAGGGGAGAGGTAGTGTTCCCATAATAGTTCATGAGATAGTAGAGAGAGGTGTCCTAGATGTCATGGTTTTATTCTAGATTTAGAAAAACCCTAGGTGGTTTTGTTCCCGAGAGGTATATTATGAGGTTGTTGGTCAGCCACCTATCTTTTCATTAGGTTTACTCCTAAATTCTCGAGGGTGCTAATAGTTTGAGTGGAATATAATGTAATGGCCCAGACCATCCCGGTAAATTACTTTTCTAAATTCTAGTGTTTAGGGTTTCATGGAAACCATTAGTCAGTCATGAGGGTGTTAGTGTCGGTGGAATGGTGTCACTATGTTGCCACATATAAGTTCCACCAATTAGTTCAATATATCGGTGCCATAGATCATCCCAAATCTATATCTCACCAATCAGTGTCGCACCTAAGCAGAGGGATATTGGGGTTCCCTCCCCATTTATCATGTAATGTCTCTTATATGTTTTATTACATTTTTTATATGTGGTTTTATATATTTTTTAGGATTGTAAATGATATCTTAAATCCACTAATATTTGGGAGACCATTGAATTATGAAAACATGTGGATTTTTTTATCTCTGTCACACCTTTTTCTTTATTTTCTAGTATACTGTGTTTTTCCCGTTTCACCCCTATTATGTGTTATCCAACATTTATAAGAAATATATTAACTCAAATCCATATGTTGGTCTATCTCCACCATTTATGAAGGAAATTAAAACTACACAATTAATTCCAACATGTGTAAACACTGAGCTGCATTGTCAATCCACAATCATGGAATTATATACATGGAGATGGTATTAGTTATTTTAGGACCTTTCCTATTCTTATGCTAATATCCACTCATCCTTATTCCTTTTCATATCTCTATATGTTCCTAAATACATCCTCATGAGATGAATAATGTGCCTGTGATGGATCCATTCTTATAAGCCTTTGAGTTCTTCCTACATGTTGTACTTCCCCAGTTCATGTATAAAGGAGAAAACATCAAACCTTGATCATCCATGTAGGGGTTATTCCATCATCTCTTTTTCTTGTTCATCTTGCGAGGTGTGCATGATTTTGTTCCCATAAGACATAGATGAAACCAACTATAACAATGATAATGAATTATGTTTTGGGAATGATTATGGTTTTTTTTACCTTTTTTATGTAGTGAATTGTATGGGATCATGTCCAATAAAAATTGGGGTTGTTGGTGGTCCTTTATTTCACACTAATAAAGCTCTTTTTTCTATATAATCATGTGATTGAATGAATGTAACATGGAAATAGATTAATCATTAAAACATGGTTGATTTAATAGATGCTCCATGGATAAGTACCCTTGTCTGATTACCCTTGTTATCCAAAAAGAATAAAGGATCTTAATAAATATTGTTAGATAAATATGATAACACCCTTTCATTGTTCCGGTGATATGCCTAGTTATTCTATCAAATATTTTTTGGGTGGCGTGGATGGTAAAGTAATATATGGTTGAGAGGATGTAGGTTTTTAAATCTCAGGATTTTTGGAGGGGGTGATAAATGTTCTTGTCCTTTTATGTTGGGGCTTGGTTTAGTTCCAGTACATCAGGGGATCTCACAAATCCCATTTTGATGTTTTTTCATTTACTGGAACTGAATGTGAATGCTTAAATGGTATCTTGGATTAATTTTTTCATTTATTGATTTGGATTGCAGTTATGACTATTAGATTCCCAGTATTGAAGGAATAATTACACTGAATCACTAGAACATGATAACGTGAACATGTATGATGGGGAAAAATTTTCTAGAAATGGGTTGTGATCTAGTTTTGGATTTGTATACATGGCATGTAGGGATAACAACAAGAGTGGTTGTTTACATACTAGTAGTTGGTTTTAGAACCCTTAGGTTTGGATGAGTTCTTGATTAAATATATGAATAAAACATAGTTCATGTGTTTCTTATATTCATCCCACCATGTTGTGAAATTCATGTCGAACTGTGCCTTTTCTTGTGTGAGGTTGTTTTTTCCAACATTCTGATGAGTGGATTGTTATTGAATCATTTCTTATTCCTCTCCCAGGTAGAACAAAACTCTTTGGTTAGGTTGTGATTACCTAAGGTTCATTATTTACCAAGACTCATCATGCATGGTCTTATGTGGTTGTTTGGCCCAAGTGTGTACGGGCTGGCCTGTTTCCCAAGGGTTTTTGGGATGTGTCCCACGTGTCTTCAAGTTTGGCAGTGGATGTTATGGAATAGGTGTCTTCAGGTATGGTATGGTTTGTTCTAGACTTTTTTTCTTCAGGTCTAGTGGTGGATGATATGGCCCATGTGTGTGTGGGTGTGGTTATGTGTGGTTGTTGTGGCCTTGGTGTTTGTGGGAGGAATAAACGTGTTGTTGGGATAAACCATGTGGTTGTTGTTAGCGTGATAGTGTGATTGAAGTGGGATTTTTGTGGGAGGTCTTACATGTAATATGTATTAAATAATTATTAGGAAATAAGTGTTGGGTACTCAAATAATGATATTCTATTACTATTTTTTTAGCTTGTGTTCATTGTGGAGTGATCCAAGGTGAGGCTAGGGGGATAGTTTTACTTGATATGTGTTTTGGTTACCTCTATTTTTTCTCACAGGGAAAGAGAATGTCTCCCCACATGTGGATGAGAGCTTTTGGATTCCATACTGATTATTATTGTATACTCACTCTACGTATATAAAACTACATTCAGGTTTATAGGATGACTTTGATGACCATGATAGAACATAATTGCTTGGGTGTCTACATAGTTTTTTTTATTTTTCATTATTTTGGTACATTATGTAAAGTTTTATTTTACTTGTATCAGATTAGTTTTGGGAATTCATATGGGAATGGATTTTGGGCTTTACATATATTTTTGTGTTTGGAGTTGTTTGGGACTTACCATATTATCTCATTGTATTGTTATATAAAACGGTTAATGGAATCCATATTATGTGGGATTATATACCCTTGGTGATAGTCGCCACTTAGGGGCCTATTGAAAGTGGGACTCCGGGGTCATTATCTCTCCATTATCTTGCGGATGGAATGGACTAGCAGTTTTTTGTCCCTTCCCTAATCCTGGAGAAGGCGGGTTATGGCAAACAATAACATAAATGGGATACCAGATATATATCTATGATTAAAAATAACATTAAATGGTAGAAACATAATATTTCTATCATTAATTGAAATAAAAATGGAAATAAAACATAGGTTCCAATAATTATTGATAAATATAATGTTTTGTAAGTGACTTCCAAAATCGTTGTGTTGATTATATTTATTTTGAATTTCTGAATCAAATGCATAACTTTTTAAAATTTATATAAACATATTAGACTATAAAAACCCCTCCAACATTGGTTTATAAGGTCAATATAAGGGAAAATATCAGTCTAATATCATTCTTCCTAGTAATAATTCATTTTTTTGAAATTCCAATGTGTTGTAAAATGGAAGACAAAACATTATTGAAAAAATCCAATCTTTTGTAACTCTCTTGGAATATATTTTAAAAGATATGATTAAAATATATGATTGAAGTGTGAAAATAGTTTGATTTTAAATATTTTCATTTTAAAATACTCCCAGTCCTAAATAAGTGTGGTTTTATTTGGCTCAATTTATAATTTATGATGAAACATCGAATCCATTAGTAAAATAATATTTTGGTAATTGGAAACTGTTTATTTTTTGTGTTTAGAAAATTTAACACATATTGTTAAACTATAGTATTATTTTGGGGTATTTTATTTTATATATTAATTAATACATTTAATTTTTTTTAAATTATAACCATTTTTTCTAGGGAGAGGTTTTTGTTAATTAATAAATTTTTTTGGAATATATATCATTCAACAATTAATTTCAAATGTAGATAAGAGTATAATTTAAAACAACTTATGAAACCATATTCAGAAGTAAATTATTATTCCCTATGGACATAAGATATATTTTGTATAGACTAAAATATATTTATCCCAATCATTTATAATAATTAATTTTCAAATAGTTTTTCTACCATAAAATTATCTGTAATGATATATTGAATATTTCTTTTTATTTTTATCATAAATGTGATTCTCATTTTTTTTCAGATCCATATATTATATTTAACTATTTATCTTTTATTCAATGTCCACTATTTTTTGAATTTTTTTGTTTTATGTATGATTATAGGATATATAATTATATATTATTTTACCCGAATTTTATGAATCAAAAATTACAAAAAGGATGATTTTTTCAATTTTTTAAATCTAATTGGAAATTAATATATTTTTCAATTGATTTAAATGAAAAAAAAATTATATTCTTTGAGTGATATATATAAATTTTATGATGAAATTAAATCTTGAATTGTAATATGATTTTGATGTTCATTATAGGGGGAGATCAATTACTAATAAGATTTATCATTACTTGTTTTCATGAAATCTAAATAATTTAATCATATATAGTTGAAAATATATATTTTATATAAAACAATTTCATGTTAAATAATCATATTAATTATCAATAAAAGACATTATCAATGTATGAATATATTAAAATTATTAACATGCTGGTGGAGTTATTTTTTATATGTGTTTGGATATAGATAGTTTACAAACAATAAATAGAAGAATTTTTTTTTATTATCATTCATTTAACATCAATTGTAGAGGAATATATAGGGGTGAGTAATGAAAAATAATAGTTAATTATTTTTTTGTTTTCAATATGTCTATTATTTTTATCAATGTTTATGAATTCATCATACCCAGTTTATTATCTATTTATATATCATTTTGGTAATAATAATGTGGGAAATCATTTTGAATAAGATATAGTTTATAGTAATTTGTTTTTTGAATATTTTTAATTATGAAGGATACGATGGAGAAAATTTTTTTTTTTGGAAAACTCAAAATGAGTTTCAAAAAAAGTCACATTGAATATTTATATTTATAATTATATTTCATAAATTCTATTAAGAATGTTTTTTTTTAAATTAGAATATAAATGAATCAAATTTATATGTTTTCATAATTAATTAAAAAATCACAATATCCAATATGATGTGATGTTGTTAACATGTAGTTAATTTTATGTTTTATTTTTTAAAGATTAAAATCCAAAAGATTTAATTTATGGGGAATTTATTAGCTACACCTATGTCATGATACATGAAGATGTATTTGTAAACTATATCAATTTGTATATGTGATGAATTGGAATACTTTCTAAATTACAAGATGGTTTAGTACTTAATTATAATTAAGGATATAAGAATATTTAATGTAATAAGATGATGATTATAATGATTTAGTATATATATACAAAATTAATAGAATTTAACCCCAATATCCACTATTAAAAAATGTTTTCAATTATATTTAGTTAATATTGATAAAATGTCATAATAATAAAATGAATCCCTTATACTTCATATAGTAGTATTTAATTTTATGTTTTTCCCTATACACTGAGAATATACCATTTTAAATTTTAATTAATTATTTTTTATACTAGATATTATGTGGTATGTGTTTATCTCTCTCATCATATCCTTTAATTTTTTATTATCATCTTCATATAGTTGATGATATTCTTATAAGTAATATGGCTTAAGAAATACGATGGTAAGATATTATCAATGCATAGAAACATGTATTCTGAAATCATTATATTGAATTATTTCTAGGGGATTAGAAATTGAACCAATTATAAAATCACAATTCATATTGTGGATAAAGAAACATATTTCTAACATTATATTTAGAAATGATATAGGTTTATAATATTATACCTACATATGTTATTATAGTTGATATGGTCATAGAGGGACTTGGATAACTTATTTCATATTATCATACCATTTTCCAATTGGTTTAAACGTCATTTATTACTCTGATATAAATTATTTTGGATGGAATATAATTTTAATTATTTAATTATTATTATACTAATATCTATGAATTTTTTAAATTATGGTGTCTATTTCCAATTTTTTATTGTACTGAAAAAGTTTTTTATGTTAATCACCCTTTATATTTTATTTTATTTATCATTAATTTAATCTTATTAAATATTGTTTCATACACTATATTATCTAAAATATATATATTTCATGTCTCCTAGAATGTCATCTATGCCCCATAAAGATGATTAAAAACATGCCTTTTCCAAGAAAACTATGTCGGTAATTCAAATGATAAATGAAAAATATTTATATGTGAGCTCCATAGTTATTATTTAATCACCCACATCCATTGGAATATGATAATTGATATATTTATACATTTTGGATATGATCCTTATTGGAATAACATTAATGTATTGAAGGTAACTAATAAATGATATACTCTATAAAATGAATAGTATGATATTCCAAATTCTACATATTAGATTAGTAGTACATAGATTATCAAATCACTAATTTACTTTATTTAACCTATTATTATAATCTATCCATAATCTATAAAACCATCTGGAGTCTTGATTTTGGATTCATCATGCATTTCTATGCATATTATTTATTTATATGCATATATTTTTAACAGAGTCTCACCAGTCCACCGTTACTGTCTAGATAAAATATTGAAATCATTATTTGATCTTTTTAAATGATTTGAAAGATATGTGTAATATGAGATTAATATTGATGAAACTCGAAAATATTATCACATTATATTTACCCTTTTCTATCTTAGAGTTTATTTTAAATCCATTATTGCATTCAATATTTTTAGTCAACTGAAAAAATAGTTTTATTATTTTTAAAAAAATAATTTATTAATAATTATTCATGGTTATATGAAAAATTTAAAAAAAATTGTTTTTATATTAAATTGGAATATGGGTTTTACTAGTGTTTGATGGTTTTCCAATAAAGGGATTTACATTCATATAGAATCGCATAGTATAATTCAAAATAAAATTTCTGATAATTGATGTGATTATTGATTTTGAGCATCCATCATTATTATTTGAAACAAAATAAATACTTTTGGGAACATATATTTAATGTGTTTTAACATATTATATTTGGTAGTTTTTTAGTATTGATTATGAAGAATCTTGACATTATACTAAAAATGGACCAATTGTTCAATCATAATGCTCATATTTACTTTTATCATCACTGGGTGTAGTTCACATCCCCTGATGTGTAATAATGTGATTTTTATGGAGAATGTTACAACAGTGTAGTTGAGATATACCTCATCTTCTATATTTTAGTAGGTTGATACCCATATATGTATTTATAATAGGGAATATGTTTCTTGTAGTGTAAATCATCTATTATCATATACATTTTTAGAATGTTACTATCAAACATTCTTAGGCCCACACCAATGTGTTCGGTGTTTTTAACTATCGACTTTGTTCCATGTTCTAAACTAATAGATTCAATTTTTTTTGTGAATGGATTTAGATGAACATATATAGTTAAATAATTAAATAAATGACTTTATATCTATTTTCTTTATTCAACATAATATGTCACATTAGAAGAACTGGTGGTTTTTTATCATAATTATGATGGAAAATCTAAATGTGCTATAGGATTTATATAACACAGTCCAATAGAAGGGATCCCACCATCACATTTCAAGAAGTATAATCTCCCAAATATATAGTTCAAAGTCATGTGTGGCCATTATGAGTAACTTGTTTTTTATTTAAACCAGAACAATGAATTATTGGGTTTTATAATGATGATAAGAATGTGTTCACATCATTAGTTGGAATATTTATATGGTATTATCTATAAAATAATGGGTTACTCTATAATAGAGGATAATCAAGTTCTACATTTGAGGGATATTTCTGGCATGTTAATGATTCACATAATTGCTTCCATTCTATAAATTACACAATAAAATATTTGACATGTAGAATTTTGGGTGGAAATTCTGTTAGAAAATTGTATATCATTTTATGGTAAAAGGTTAATATTTTCATTCCATTGGAGGAAACCTAGACAACCATTATGACTAGAAGCTTATTGTGATTAATAGAATATTATCACTCGTTTGTGGAAGATATATCCAAACATGAAATTCCACTAACTACTCTCACTCATAAGGGAGTAAATTTGGATTGATATTTAAAATGAAAAAAAGATATATAAGGAAATTAGAAACTATTTGAACTTATCTCCATTATTTACTCTTATAAAATATGGTATAGGTTGTGTGTTATTTTATAATGATTTCAGAATAGGTTAGGGTTTTGTTATCCTATGGGATCGTCATATAATGTATTATGGGTCATTTCGTCATCAAAATAAATAGAATAATTAACCAAAATATTATATATATATATATATATATCACATTATCAATTCACACTCTTATGTGTTGAAACACAACCTTTTCAGAGAAATGATTACCATTTTCTCCAATAACAAAATCTATTGTCACACACTACCACAAAAATATTTCATTCAATGATTGAGGTGATGGGTGGATTATATAAATGATAATGACATTGACATTTCTAAAACCCCTAAAAAGTGAACAAATATATAATGATTAAAATATTTTCTAACCTTGACATACCATCAAGGACCTATAAGAGTAGATTAATCATCTACAACCCATTCTTTTGTATATATCATAGAACCTGTGAGGGTGAGGCATATGTTTTTTTTTCTGGTTTTAGTTGACATACAATTTTTTGTATTATCATGATTATTAACATGATGATGAGTTATTATGAATTATGGATACTTTATATGGTCGGGTGACAATAAGTAGATGGACTATATCTATAGATTATAACCATTGCATCAAAAAATTATATTTTTCTATATAATCATCAAGATTCTTCATGATGGGGGATTATTATAAATCATAGTGGTCTAATCACAAAGGAATAATGAACATTATATATGAAATGTAGAATCAATTATGTATTTACTGTATAAAATGTGATGTTGGGTATTATTTTCTCACTGTTATACCTACCATTTGATTATGGATGAGATTCTTAAGACATTATGATTTATTCACAATTCATATTAAGAATTTGAAGAGGGAAAAAGTAATTTTGGACATCCCTATTAGTATTCCACAAAAACCATGATGAATTAATGTGATTAGTACAGATTGAATGATGGGAAAATATATATATATAATTGTTACAATTATTTACTATAACAACGTTCTAAATATGATAATTTAATACGTACAGCAAGTTGTATGTTTCATAAAATTCATTATTCTATCTGTTCGGATAGTAATTCTTAGCTCACATCCCGGTTGTGCAGATCACAAAAGTAGGTGATGATATAAAATTTTAAGAAATACATGGTATGACATACATATAAATATTTCCATAAATAATGGCATATATATTTTCTGTAGTAAATTTATCATACATGAGTCCATGACATTATAGACACTTTATATATAATTTTTTTTATACTTTTGTTTTTAAAAAAAATTATTCACCAATAATCCAACAAATTTACAACCAATATTTTCCTTTTTTGTATGGGCTTATATATGTCAAATTTGTTAGTTAGATATTGGTGAAGAATCAATTTTGATACCATTTATAATCCAAAAAACAACAATAAAGACACAAAAAATTAGACCAAGGCTACTGATAGAGTGGAGTCGGTTAAAATCTTATGGGTATATTTATCGATATCCACTATGGTCATTATATATATCCTAGGTTTTCTTGAGTTTCTCTCCATAGATATGTAACTGATGTATCTGTAAATAGGGGATATTGGAATTTAGATATGTTTGACTTTTTTAGTTCAGTAATTAAATTGGGAAGGAGGATTTCCATTTTGAATTTAGACCATATATGATAAGGATCTATTATATGTTTTATATGAAATTTATTATGAAATTTATTTTGAAATTTTCTCATATTTGTAATTTTGAATAATGTGATATCGAAAATGATATGATACTGTATTTGAAAACAACTCATATTATCGATTATGAAATTATTGTTCACTTAGTTAATTTATTATATTTTTCAGGTTATATTGAATCAAATTTATAATTTTAGTTAGTTTTTGATGTGAGATCATCATTGAGGTAGTAATGGACTTAAATAATTGTAGATTTTTTTAGTAATGATTCATTATTATAGAAAATATAATTTTGGTGTGGAAAATTATATTATAATGTATATTCCTTTCATGTAACCACATTATCCATGACATAACAAGAATGGTGTTTCTGGACCCCATGGGTTGGCGACTAGTGCTAGAGAATCAGTAAACCACATGGCTAATCAATTTCACCCCAAATAACAAGAAGATAAATAATATTTGAATAATTCTTTAAATAGTCAGTCTCCAAAAATAAACATGGAAAATATATCGTAATTTTGATATATATAAAATCTGAAAAAAAAGAAACAATCCTAAAACATCAAAATACCATCATCTCTTCATTATGTTGGAATCTCATAATCTAGATGTCCCCACTAAAATCCAAGGTCATGAAATCAACAGAACCGTCCACCATAGATCATTTGATTTCTATATATTATTTATGGTAGAGGAAATTTATCATAGGTACGATGGAATATTTTGGGTCTATACAATAATAGACTTGTAGGATCCCATGAATAATTATATATAAAATACACCATATAAAATGAATTATTATCATAATATAGAATGGTATATCTTATTAAATTTAGTAATAAAAAATTATTTTTGAAAGATTTCATTATAATTGAAAAAGGATGGTTATAAAATATTCCCATCAATACAATAATGAATATTAATAGTAATCAAAATAGAAATTTGAAAATAATATCTATAAAAATAGAATTTCAAAATAATTTTCAATAATAACACTGTTGTTACAAGACCATTGGGTAGAAGATATTTGAGCATGGATCCTCACACAAATCAATGAAATAAAACACTATATGTCCACCCAAATATAGATATTAGATTCAGAGAGAATTTTAGTGCACTCCAACAAATAACATTACATCTATCACTAATTTTTTTTATCATTGTTAACACAAATTCCATGTCTATGCAGAGAAAATAAATTACCAAGTTCTGTGTCCTAGAAAACCCAACCTAATACCCATGATTCAGGATATTAGTGAAATTAAATCATGTTGAACATCATTTATCCCAAAACTATTTTATTCTTAATAAGTAATTTATCTCATTATCATATAATTAAGACACAATTTAATTTAAAACACATTACAAAATTATTATAATAAAAAATTATTCCCTTGAAATTAAATAATATCATTTAACATCAATAATTAAATTTCTATCCAATTTTTTCTTGATTCATCGTCTATTTCAGCCTTTAAATCATTCCTCTTTATTCAAGACCTTTTTAATGAACTCCACACATTCTTTTTGAAAATACATAATCAATGAATTTAAATAGAAACTATTATAATAGAAAAAACATATAAATATTATTTAGTCAAGGTTAGAGAATAAATTTGAAATCCTATTCATATCAAGAGACCAATAACAGTTTCAATTAATAATAAAAAATTTATAGAACTCCCCACCCTTGAACTGTGATATCTTAAAAAACGTAATTAAGCATTTTAAATCAGTGGAAGATGAAGGAATATAATTTTATATAATAGAATACTTTAATAAAAAATAAAAACATAAGATTTTGATCAATAAGTGATATATGTATTGACTTATCTTAGTGAATGAGGGAGATGTCTAAAGGCTATTTTACAGTGAAATATTTGTTATAAACAATGAATGTTATTCAACACATTTTCTAACACTTCTATGCATGATGATTGGAGGTGGGGAGGGGCAATATTACATTAAGATAGCCTCAATGGTTAAATGATATTCTATGTAGATGATATTTTAGTTTAAAAATAGTATTTTAGGATCTAATATAGAAAAACCATAGAAATTAATTTCCATATCACTTTTGAGCCGATTTGCCTTTCGAATAGTGTATTAACCATGTGCCCCTTTCCTAGAAATTGTAAGAGATGAATGGTTTAGATAAATTTTTTTAAAAATATTATCAAACATTGAAAACACCCTCTACCTAGCATTAAATGGAATATGAGGAATCCCCAATAGGTTTTCCTACTGTGCTACAAACCGCATGGCCTCATCTGATTAACAAAAACTAGGGTACATGTATTTGTGAGATGACCAACATTTTTTTCTCTAAAAAGTCCCTAAACATGAAAATTCATTGAATATGAACATATATACAAATTACACCAAAATAATCAAGTGATGTAACACATCTATAATCTTCTAAAATAAAATTAGTTTTTATATGAGATTCAAGAGTCGTGATGTTATTATATAAAAAAACATAATTTATTATCATATATAAAGCGCCATGAAAAATTTGTATTCATCAAAATGATTATTCTATATCTCCCTCATTAAATATTTATAATATTATGATTTATTAGAATTATTGGTGTAATATAGTATGATATAGATGTATGGTCGATACATCCCTTGGAGGACATTATTCCTGGCCCCAAATATCCAAACTAGCTACTCAGTTGGGGACACATCAGGTTTCACATCAAATTTCTCAAAATTCAAAGGAAATGATGTGTATGAATGATATTTATTGATCTATACTCTTGAAACATGTTGTTAATCAATGTAATATAATGTAAAAAATTCCAAATGGAGAATTATCATCCATGTACAGTGAATAAGCTAAAAATTCCAAACAATATTGAAGCCAAATTACCCTATTCGATTTGTCGTCAGAGACCAAACCATCACATGAATCTAAATGAATCATATTCACAAAAAATTATATTAAAAAGTAATAAAATAAAATTTGAATAAGATTTATATTCACTATATTCTATCTGTAACCAAAATTGATAGATGAGGAATGTTTTTGTCATCTCAAAGACCAAACTAGGCCCTATAAGTGAATATTCACCAATCACGGAACAACATAATGCATATTTACAAAGATAGATATAAAAAATTAGAAATTGGTAATTTTTAATGGGAAATGGTAGATATTGTTATATTATGTCTCATGATTCTTTAAATGGAAATCCCATGCTCATAGAAATTCAAGAATTTGAGCATGAATCATGTTCTATAAATTTTGTAGAGCCTGATTCATTAGATAATCTTTCTGGGAATGGTACATTGAGAACAACATAACATGGGACATCATAACCACATGGAGTTCTCTTTGATACAATTATATAAAATTAGATACCCTATATAGAATTATGGCATACTAAATTTTGGGAATCCTAATAATATCATACACATATATATTTCCCAGATCCTCAACATTTGTGATACCAAAAATTGGAATAATGTTATTTCATTTCGATAAATATTTAATTTTTAAACCAATTACATCCATTCATATATTTTTACGAGGATACCCAATATTAAAATCCACTAATATATCATCAAAACTCAATGTCTGTAATTAAATTGGTTAAATCATACCAAAAGGCATCTAATATTTTAGATTGATCTATTTTATTATATAAAAAAACAAGAAAATTATGTTAAGTATTTCTTCCTACTAGGAAACTGTAATTGATGTTTTATATAATAATATATCATTATCATACCCAGGTAAACCACCAACTATGCATGATGAAAATCTATCATCATTGAATTTCTTAATGAAAACTGAATAATATACTAGTTCATATAGGATAATATGCCATCTAAATAATGAGACCATTCCATGATGGCATCACAAACAATAATAGAATCAGAAATACCTAAAAAAATCAAAATAATGATTTTGTTCCGTATGAATCAAATCATGATGATATGATTCAATATGAACAAATAGGGAAAAATCCTCATTTAATCGAACAACACTTACAAATTCATGTGGAAAGAGATATCCATGAGAGTGCACACCCTTGATGATTCAATCATTAATTTGGAATGTCGAATCCTACTTAAAGAATAAAAAAAATTATAAAAATTAAAATATTGTAAGTACTTCCCCAATATCTAAAGATTTAGATTCCACAATAAATGGAAGAAGATAAGGGTAAATAATATTTGATCTGAGAAAATGGTAAAGCATTCAACAAAAGGTAGTTAAACCAACACTTAAGAGAATAGATATAACAATCATGTTCAATAATTTTGGGTTTTATAATAATTCTCATAATGTAAAATAATATGAGAACTATAACACCCCACATGACCATCATCTTTGAGTATGCATCAATAACCTCAATATAAAAAAAATGAACTACAGAGAACTACCCAACCTATAGAATTTTCAATTAATGTTTTTAATTTAAATAGATCATCAAATCATCAAATGATGTGTTAAATTATAAATCATATATAGTCATCACTCCATTCCATTTGTGATATTCAACATTAATTCAATAATGAAAATATATTTCATGAACCACTTATAATACCCCAATAATCCCAAAAATATCAAAATTGAAAAAATAATATATGGTTTCTCCAATCACATGAATAATTTTATCACCCAATGATCAATGAATATACTATGTTCAAGGACATAATAACCCAAAAACATCAACTCAATAATCTTGATTTTTCCCTATGACATAATATAATTTTTTTTGAGATCCTTTATGATAAATAAATAACTCAAAATGAGGAACACTATGATCATTCATATTAGATTAAATCAAAATTACATCTATTTAGTCCATAAAAATAGAATCTATACAATATTGGAATATCATTATATCATCACTACAGCCATATAATAATAATTTCTCACATTAAAATCTATATTGAGATGTGGGTGTTTATTATTTATATAGGCTATATAAATTATCTAGGATGGAATGAGAGATCATTTTCCTGTGAATGAAAATAGACATGTTTTTTGTGACATGATTTTTTTATTGAAAATGTATGTTTCTTGTTAAAATATGTGTTCTATGCATATCATTGTTTCTATGGGATGTTATGGTATAGTAATATTAATAATTATATAATGAATGGATGGTGAAATTTTGTGGTAGAAGTTGAAACCTATGATGAAGATATGCATGTTGATATACATGTGTGTGATAGATTTTTAACTAGTGTTGGTGGAACATTCTGAATATGGGCACACCCATTATGTCACATATATTGGATTATTTTTATCAATGACTCTATTTAAGTGATGGATGCCCCAGTTTCGTGTATTTTATGTATTACATTCCCTAATTGTTGATAATGTTAGATGTACGTGGTATTATGTATTTTGTGGTATCATAGGATGTTTTACAAGAATACATGAAAATATGTGATGATAAACATCCTTAAAAGAATAACATATTTTTTTCGTTCTTACTAGAATTAAAACATTGTTTTTAATCCTGAAACCCCATTTACATTATTTAAATTATTCATTGAAAGAATGAACTTCACTTGGATTATAAATGAAATGTTTTGTGAATAACGTTAATTAAATTCTAATTAATTAATTAACATAATGTAATTGATAATGGAAAATAATAAATATAATTTTTCTCTTTAAATGCTTTTTTTCATACAAAATATATAATCCCACCTGCGGTTGCCATGTTTTTCTTGTGATGATAGTTTCAATTGATGAAATGAATGGTTTATTCAAATAGTTCGGTTATGAGATATAATATATCATATATTAATAGTGACATCATACACTACCCCCATGCAATATAGGAATATTGAAACATACATTTCTACAAAAGGATATTTTACCCAAAAACCCTATCTAAGAGGAATCGATTGATGATTACACATTATTGAATCACTCTCCTCACCTAGTATTATTATGTGCCTGGATTTATTGTAGTTAGTTTTCCCCTATATGTTTTAAGTGGGTTGTAATTTCATGATAATATTTTTCAAAAATGTGTCACAAAATATATTATCAAAATAATGTTATATCTATGTGGTTTATTGTATTGGGTTGAATTACTTGTATACTATTTGTAATAGATGTAAAGACATGAGGTTCAATATTCATGTATGATTCATGCCATATGAGTTTTTTTATCTTAGAAAATAATTGTTTACTATATAAATATTTGATATAGGATCATGATTTGACATGATACATGTTGTGAGTGTTATGATATGTAGACTAGGTGTCTAAACACTAGATAATTTTTGGATTGTGATGGATTTGGAATTAAAATGTTGGGATAGAGTGGAAGACAAAAGGGTATTTCTTTGTGGGGTATCTTTATAGATTTATTATTATATGATACAATATCCATTGTATGTTTTTCATGTTTGAGAGATATCCTTGGTGTTGTTTGGTACATAGTAAACATATTTAGGTGATGCGTTAACATAACTTTTTCCATCTTTATATTGTATAATTATTTTAATTTTATAATAATGGATACATGGAGTATTGTACTATGTAAATATGGTATTCTCACCATATAAGAATAAAAATTTTATTTCAATATGAATCTGGTTAGGATAAATATAGGGATGTATTTTACTGTCTTGTTGTTTTGTATGAAATATTTTGGCTTCATAGTCACTTAGGATATTACCTTATTTTGGTTAATTGATGTTTACCTTATAGGTTTTTTGTCTTTTAAATGATTAAATGAACCCTATTAGGATTAATTTTAAAACATATTAATGTTATTATTAATTATTAGATCATATATATCCCAATAGAAATTTTGTATTATAGGTTAATGTATTTCATTATATGTATTAAGAACCCTTGTTGGTTGTTTTAATCATGTATCCAACAAGATATGGGAATCAAGTGGGAACAATCCACCATATCACATTTCAATAATGAGAGTGTCACCATAATGGTTATGTGTTAATAATAGAGTGGTAACATGAGAATAGTTTGTGGGATAGAATGTTCATTAGAGTTATATGTCGGTAAAATTTCATATGTTTAGAGAGAAACAATTTAAACATTGTTTATTATGTGATTTTTAAAAGATACTTTGAAATAGATATACAAATTGATGGACACCTATGATATTACTAAATAACGTGTAATATTATAGAGCCAACAAATGATGTTATATTGGTTGTAGGTTATAGTCTTATAAAAGGATCTTGAGTCATTATTATTTTAAAGTGGGTTTTAAAGGGGTAGTTATTTGGAGATTTTATGCATTAAAATATTGTATTATAATTTTTTAATTAGGGATTAATATTCCATACTATATTATTAGGTGTCTCTAACAATTTATTCTTTTTCATGGAATTTTTTAATGTATAGTACCTCATCATGTTTATTCAAAAAATTATTACTAATATGTGAAGATAGTTCAATGAAGAGAAGAGGTCTAATACTATAGAACACGTATGATAATTATTTTATAGTTATAAATATAAGGTCTTCATAAGTATGTGTGTTCAATTTCATAATCACTTATAGGGGACTAATTGGATGAGGATAATATAGTTTCCAGTTCAATATTTTATTAGAATGAGGAAATGGTTTTCTGAGATGTGGCGATGCTTTGGGGAGAAGTTAGGCAGCAGGGGATCATATTAAAAGAGGAATATTATGAGTATTTGTTCTCATGGGATATTTTTTGGTACCAGTTCTAGGAAAACATACATTCCTTAATTATCATGATGGACAGTCTCTAGGAGATGTACACCCTCTAACAATGGTGTTACATCGTATTGGAGTTTTAGACACATTTAATAATAATTCTATAAGGTTATTCATATATTTTTATATATGATGAGTATAGAGTGAGTAATTATGAGGAGAAATTACATATAGAGATCTAGTTAAAAGATAAAATATTCATGTTATTGACAAATCTGATGGTGTTTGTTATATAATAGATCATCATGTGGATTCAATCAAGAATCAGTTGATTATGAGAGGGGAGTCATTAAGATTTTTTATAAACAATAGTTTTGGTCTGGGATTTTAAATTCATGTACATAAATGTTTTCCTTCTTATGGGTGAAGGTCTAAACCCTAAACATCTAATTTATTATAGGGTATTACCTCCCTATATTTATCATAGGGATCTAATTTGTTTTTTCTTATGAATTCAATGGGCATAAGTGGTAACATTGATTGAATATAATGTAAATGAAGATTGTGAGAAGTGTATCCACAATTATTTCATATTATTAAAATTTGTATCCATTGAATCACCATGAATTTCATGATTTGAATTGGTGGATTGGATATGTGGGAAGGAATATGGTAGCCCCAAAATGATCCACTTTAATTGATAGTAATTTTCATTCATGAATGTGATAATCATTGGTGTTAGAGAGTAACTAATGTATGTTAGCTTCATGGCCTAGATTTACCATCACTAGGTGAGTTAGATATCACTAGAGGTATTATTTTCTTATTTTAAACTTTATTGAATTATGTTTTGGATATATAAGCTAAAAACTTCCTTAATTAACAATCCCCCCAAAATTTCTCCTGAAGTACTAACACTCACAATTCCATTATCCTTAAATATGTGAGTTGATGGTCAATCTAAAACATTTGATATATATAGTGACTGTGATCTAGTTTTGTTGTAGTATCACTCTCTAGGATACTTTATTTTATTACTGATATATACCTATGACATTATAGTCATTAGGGATTGAGAGTATTTTGTACATGATATTGTGGATTACATCATGAACCATATTGTTTTCTATGATTCTTACGAAGAAAATGATGTGTCCATTAGTGATAAAGTCCCTCCCATGTTCTATAGAGAATATTCATAATTATCATTATTGGTGTTTAAGATTATGTTTATGTCATTATATTTTCATCTATCAATGTTTTTTGAGGTTGTGATACAGTTATAATAAGATTTTCTTGAGGATGATGCGGCCTTAACCACTTGAATGGGGATAGAGTGTGTGATTGACATTGGGTACATGTATTTTAAAATCTTGGTGTGTCTAAAAAGGATGGAACATTCAGATTTGCATGAGATGTGATCACAACTAAATGATATGTCAGATAGAGGTTTTTTTGTACAACTGTGTATCTTCATCTTGAAATAGATTTTTTAATGAATAATACATATATAATTGTATGTGTTTATATCAATTATTTTCAATTTAATCAAGTGGAACTAAATAACTACTATGAACATAAATGGATATATTGTTTATTAGACATTCTGAATAAAGCTATTTTTTTCTAAATAGTTGACCTATGGACAGAATATCATCAAATAAGAGTGAATTGTGATGATACAATAAAATCGACAATCTGATTTCCTCATTAAAATTTTGATTTTATTAGGATACAATTTGATTTAATAATTCTCCATACCTACATTCACATTTAATTAATATAGTGGTAAATGTGTTTTTTGATCTATATCAGTTGTTCTTCATTGATACACCCATGCATACTCAGTGTCTATGGGGGGAATATTGAGAATCCCCGTGTCATGGGGAAATTTATTCCCCATCATGATATATTAATGCTTTTATAAGTGTTTTTATGGGTACTTGTTGAAACTTTAATAAGTCATGTAGTATCCTAGGATGGTGTTGTTGTAGATCCATTAATGATAGAGGAAGTTGTTTATTTGGAACCACCAATTACTGTTGTTGTGGTTTATATTTTCAGTGTACATTGATGATATTATAAATGATTCATAACCCGTTTATCATAGTTCGTAAAAACAACGACATCATTGAATATAAAGGATCATGTATTCTGGTAAACTACCCATTATCAAGTTGATTTTTAGAACCCAAAAGAGATTTTTGTTAGTGATGCATCCCATTAATTTCAATTATTGGTAGTTAATTTTTTGGTTTTTTGTGAATCTTCACATCATAGGTTTTGTTTTGTTCTTATAAAATAGATATTGGATGTTTTTTATGTGTATTGGAAATTAAAAACCCTTGATAATAATAATTCAACCCATGATCCTCAGTTAAATGAAGTTGTAATTTCCTTGATATTGTGGTGAGATTACATCATAGACTAGTAAATTATAATTTTTCCAATCATAATATCCCGATGTATGGACTCTCCCAGAATGAAATGACCATGTGATATTGATATTTTATTTAATTTCTGCTGATTTATGCATTAATGATATTAGAAGCACCATGAAAGGGAATTTTTTTTGAAAATGTTATGATCCTGAAGTCACATAGATAATTGATTCTTTAATTTCATGATTAATTTATAGTTATAGAATAAAAAATGGTGGGGATTCTTGATATGTGTGAGGATAGATGGAGATGATTTAATATCAATAATATAGTGTATTCCTCTTCGGTGGTGTATGTAATGGATTCCCAGTTTTGGAAATATTAGGTACTAATATGGAGGCATTGCGTTGTTCGTGAAAATTACCTCATTGCTTGGTATATAAATGTACAGAACCATGTGTGGATCTATGGGAATATTTTTTCCCTTTCTTTATGTATGAGCTGGGTCTTCAAGACATCCGTATCTCGCCCATGGTGGATTATCCTTGATTGATAATGATATCTATAACTCTATGCTATCTTTTCTGATTGCTTGGTATGAATATTAATGATGAAAATATTTTTGGTATCAAAGTTTATTTTAAAAGATGTTGAATCTTGATCAACAACTTCCTAGTGGTTTTCTCCATAAATTATATTATACTCATTCCAAGATAAATGAAATTCTGATGGGATTCACTACATGTTTACCCTGATATTTACGTGGATTTAATTCTGTATACGTTATATTACATTTTTTTGATGAAATAATCCCACATCATATATTTAAATGAGTAAATAATAGTAGTGTTTTTGTTGATATAGTATCTAGAGAAACTGGTGAGGCTACACGGTGTTCTAATGATGATCATCTATGTGTTTGATATTAGTTTTAATTAAATAGTGTGGGGAAATATCATTCATTTTTTTAATCATAGTTATGAAATAAAACATCTTTTCATAAATATATGACTCCTTAGAATGATTGGCCATATAGACACTGAAATACATGAAGCATTATTATGACATAGAATTTTGAGGTTCATCCATGAAACCCATACCCTTTGTAGATACTTTGTAATAACATAGTTTTCTTCCCACAATATGTATTAAACAATGGATGATTTGTATGTATAACCATTACATAATACATTGTGTAAGAATATATTTTTCATAAGTAATAAAAATTCGGTTAGTGATTGTGATAAACATATGATATAAGAATCAGGTAATTCAAGAGTGGATCAAAGAATCACAATATAGTCCAACGTCTTATTAAAATTTTGGAATATATTTTCGATCTATTGAATTTTGGTTCATAATTTTGTCTATTACTTATATATGTGATGTTGGTGAAATCATTTGGTATCAGATCATTGAGAGATATATCACGTGGTGTTGGTGTAGAAAACGCATTTATCACATTCATATTATTGGATTTGGTTTTAATTCTATAGGATGAGAATGGTATAATAAGTATATAATGTAGTGTAATAGATCCTTATTTCCATTCCCTTTCTGAGATTCAAATTTTAGAAGAAACTATCAGAATATTGATATTGTTTAGATATATTTTGGATAGTAAATGTGTTTTTTTGGGAGTTGTGGTGAATAGCAGCTTAATATAAGATTTTGTACCTTATATGGATATATTGAACTATAGGTAATATGGATGTGGATTTATGATAATTTTTAAAAAACAAGGAAATCAGGGTGGCTATTAGTCTATTATTCATATTCCGCCACTCATGTGGAATGATGTTGGGAAACACTGTATCCCACCACTAATGTTTTTGGGTTTTTGGTATGGTGGTATCGGCTATGCCACTGTACCCCATCACCTTTACCTGAATTTACACCATGGTTCGTGATATGGATATCATATTAGATTTTTTTGGTGGATGAGGTTTTATTACTCATACTATAATTTAGTTTCCCTTAAGCCATAAATTTTTGTTTGGTGGTCCATAAGGTTATGTCGTGCGGTAGTGTATTCAGTATGTCCACAAATACTTCTATGAATATATTTTTATCCCGCACATTTTACCTTTTAAATTAGGAACCTAGAAGTTATTTACTATATCTTTTTATTCATGTTTCAATTTGGATCAATATTATAAAACCTAATTTAAAAATGTCAGGATCGAGAAGTTTTATCTCATTTCTAGAAAATTCAATATATTTGACCAATTTTTTGCCCATTCCATACATCCCAAAAATGGGTTATGATTTTTAACGTTCTAGAAATTTATTCCATTTCATTTTCTACTATTTTAATTGAATTACATGGTTTATATATAACATTTCAGTTATTGAGTCGTGATTTGTGATCTTTGATTTTGATATTTTCTATTGTATTGAACATTGATTCTTTTGATGATTAAGTACTCTTATTAATCCTACATATTTATCTATATCATAAACTAATAGTTTTCTAACCATCTGGATGGTGGTAAAATTGAGAAAATATTGATTAATATATATTATGAAATAAAATTGGATTATTCATCAATATGACATGTTGTTTTTTAAAACCATGTTATAGATTTTATATTGGTTTAATTGATATTGTCTTATATATTTTATTCATTGTATAACATAATGATTTTGTTTATTTTCCATGTTGTTTATTATGAAATTGGTAATTAATGAAAGAACGGTGTGTGAATTATCTAACTATATAACAAAAGAGGCATTTGTAATGAATTGGTTTTTCATATAATTTGATTTCCAAAAAATGGATGAAAAATAAATATTTAATTTGGATTTTAAATTCCATGATTTGATTGAATAAGATAATTAACATGATGAATTCTGATGAAATTAAATATTAAATTAATGGAAATTAGAATTTTAATCCATAATACTATATTAATAAGTGAAAATGATAGGAATAATGTTGAATTATTTTTATTGGTGGATATAGATAACGTGTTTTGTCAATCATAGTTCCACCTCTGATTGTGGAATCATTTAATTCAATATGGAATACTAAATAGTTTTTTTGGTAATGATAAATACTTTTGAAAAAGAGTTCCCATTATTCAATTCCTGGATGACTTGTGTTATCAGTTCTGAGAACCCACATAAGTGTGATATAAAAAGGCATATTTTTAAGGCCATGCTGACTCGTTGACAATTTTTTTCTTGATACCTTCTATAATATCTGTATATGATCCATTCTATGAGATGTGCTAAGAGAACGGGATGGATGATGTGGCTAGTGAGGTTTGAGCATGTTGTTGAAGATGGTGCTTTTGATAGTGAGATGTATGGGGATATGCATGTGGGTGTTAGGGATAGAACCAGAGATGATAAAACATGTTAAAGAGGAGAATAATTTTTTTCTTATTTTGGATTGTTCATTTAAACAAATTTATTTAGTAGTCTGATTTTTGGGTTAGTTGTTTTTTCTATATTACTCTCACTGCTACTCAAAGCATCTAGATCTGTTTAGTTTTTTACCTGATATGGTTTATGATGATTTTTTCAAGAGAACAAGGGATAATGTAATGGTCATGATTATTTGTAAAATAATTAAAGAATGTTTTTTAGAATATAAAGTTTTATGTAAATCATGGGAATATGTGGGTTTTTTACTTAATTTATCATAGATGGAAATTAAATTATATCGATGGTTAATGAAAAATAATCCCAATGATGTAATAATGGATAATTAGTTATTTAAAATGAAGTGGGATGTTATGAAAAACAATTTTCTTAATGTATATATATATTATTGTATTATTAGAGGGTATCAAAAAGATATCAGTGGAAATAATGTATCCATGAAATAGTAAGTATAATTCTTCCTTGGAAATCATTATACTCGTAGTTTTATTAAGAGATCTATTATATCATATATTTTTTTTACTCCTTACGCTACCCTATCAATGCCAGTAAGGGATAACAGAACCCAGTGGATTGCAAAATTATTTTCTCCCAAATATCTATATGAGTGTAGGACGGATTGTTGCAACACTATATTTCTAGAACCATCATCATAGTAGAATTATTATCTATTATTCCCCATGGTATTTATTTCTATATATGAGTGGAGAGGGATGTAATGGATTATGGATTCTTCAGACACATATAAAGCATAAAAATTATACTAGATTTGGTGAAATGACATATGTATAAAGTGTAAAATACTAGATTTGGTATCTCCGTGAAATTACATTCTTTACTTTATGGAGATGTGATACAGGATGATGACGTGATGTTATACGCGTGGTTCATTTTTGGATACACATCATATGAATTTATGCTCTATCTTAATATTAATAACTTCTTTCTTTTTATGTATGACATTATGGAAGATTGATGAACTAATGGGGAAGAAACATTTTTATTATTATTAAAATATATGTACTCTCATTAATTTTTTACATATTTATAGATTCCCATTATTTTTCTATGAACATAATTTACATAATTAGTTAATGATTTATTTTAATTTTTTTCACTAGGACATAGTAGGATATATCATTTTCATGAGAATCTCTAAGGGGGTTCCTACTTAGCATATTTATTGTGCCCAATCTATAAATATAAAAAGTATATTTTATCATAAGTGGTAGGATGGATAAAAGGATATATTTTATTATATATTGGGTTTGAATGATTTTTTTGAGTTCATTGTCACTAGAAAGTGTAACATATTTTTCTTATTGGTATTTTAATATCCACTTATATTAGTCTTATATGATTTCACATTAATGCACATGGGATTAGTTATCTATAAGATCAGGTTCAAAAAATATTATCTATATTATCTCCCACATTTTCATGTTTCTATTATAAGTTAATTCCTCATAATGTATTATTATTCTTTAATTGGTTCTTGTTTCCAAATCATGGCCTACTAGAGGAAGGTATGGAGTGTTCATTATCCACATTCTCCAATTGTCAGTCTAAAAGTGGTGCCTCTAGGATATTGGGGATAGGAAATAGATATTGTGATGGTGGTAACAAGACTAAATATCACTCCAAAAGGAACAACTTAATACCTTTCAACCAGTGTAACATGATTGATATTCTTATAATCAACACATATGGGAGGGATTATATTTTATATCATTAATCATAGTAGTATTATTGCCCATGGAATGAAAAAGAACTGAATGGATCCTTAGAAATCTATGGCTTCCAATTGATTCATTTTCCTATTTAGTTTATCATGTTCCATGTTATATTTGGGATATTATATGTGATGAGTAGAATGCATCATGTAAAATTATACTCAACATCCCACTCCCATGGTGGACAAGAAATGACTAATAGATTCATATATATATATTCTTTAGCTACTTTAATAAGTTCAATACATGAAACATCCTTTTATATTTTAATATTCTATAAGTATATGATATTAACTTCTAAATAAAAAGGATATCTAGATTAACAAAAACATGGACCACATACTCCCTAAAATAACATAACTCCCCATATGAGGTAGTAATGAAAACACATTGGTGATAATAGTCAATACATTTTTATCGGTAACCAACCAATCCATTATATGAATGAACACCAAATGATTCATTAAAAAAAACATTACATTAATAAATGAGTTTGATATCATAAAAATAGAATGTGAAAAAGTGGAATTGGTGACCAGGATATCTCTGTCTCTCTTCATCCAAATAAGATTTTATATTTTTATCACATAAGTCATGTGTAATGCCTCATGCATCCATGGTACTCTTCTCATTGAATAATGCAACAGCTTGTGTTGTACACAACTTCGAATTCTAACACACCAAGTACAATCAAACTAAACGTTATGAATTGTAATACACACTATTTGAAATTTTATAAATTTTATTTTACAAAATGAATTTCACTTTTGCATTCAGAATATCAAAATTACTATAGGGTGAATTTTTGGTATTTTTCTTAAAACAATCAATTTTGGTTGAATAGTTAAGAACACTACGTTATTGTTTAAAACTGAATTTTTATTTAAATAATTAGTTATTTTATTTAAATTTATATTAGGTAAAAATTGATATATAAAACATATATATGATCAATGTAATTAATTTGTGTCATTTTATAATAATATAAGATATTTAAAATGTTATTGACCTTTTTACCGTCTTTTACCCACCTTCTAGGCGCATTTTCACATTTGTATAAACTGTAATTATACTACATATATCAATTTAATTAAAAAATCAAATAGGTATAGTTTAAATCAGTGAGTACAATGTGGTTCAATAATATGAAAATAATTATTTTGTGAATATTAACTTTTGACTTTAATTTACCACGGTTAAAAGTAAATAGGGTAATTAAAGGTAAAACATGATATTATAATTATCCTAAAACAAGTCCTAATTCATTAAGATAATTTTATTTCGACCAAAATTAATAAAATAAATATAATATGATCCTTTTGGTCCAATTTTATTATATTAGAACAATTATTATTATTTTATCTAAAGACGAGTCAAAAGTGTTAAATTCAATTATTACTAACAAAAACGTTTTTAATATAGGGTTATGCATAGGATAAATTATACAATAAATATTATCGATAAAGATAAAATTATTACCTACATAATGGTATTTTATTTATAATTTAAATACATTATATAATTAAATTTATTTATGACACAATGATGATGCAGTAATTACCTTATTAACGAATGAATAAAATAATTGATATTATAAATACCCAAATAGTAGTAAATGGAGACTTAAGATGAAGTCCACTAATATTAGATGTTTATATGACAATATATGGTTGATTAAATTTATTTTTTCTAATTTTTAAATTCATTATGACTTTCACAAAAACAAAATTCCATATATTGTCCAAATTGACATAAATGTGTTTTTAAAACAAATCGTATATAATTAATTGATATAATATTTATAAAAATATAAGGATCATTAAAATTTCATAGATAAAGTTATAAATATAAATAATGAACCACTTGGGGTTCTATTGGCTTTTTATAGTAAGTCTGTTAACCAATTATTATAATAATACATGAATATATGGTAAAAGATAAACTATTTAACAAAGAGTTAAATCTAAATGATAAGGTTAATATGGAAAACTAAAAAGGTATAAATACTAATGTATTATATTACATCAACACATACCCACCATACACTATAAATAAACCATTTTTTCTATTATTAACTGTATATGATTTTACAAAAAAATAATATTTCCAACTTTTCCTAAAGTGACTCTCACCTCTCTTATAAAATTGTACATCCCATTATATCAAAATCACACCACAAAAGCCATTTTGATCAGCCAACCCCTACTCAAATATCCTCCCAAATACCCTCAATAAAACCTAGAGGCCTTAAATTGAACATAATCCAATCTTATATGCCCTTTTGATCAAATCAAAAGAAATCACCAGAAGAATAGAAAACAATTTTATCACCTCTTTCAAAGTTCATTTCTTCTTCCACTTCTTTTTTTGTTGTTGTTTCCATACCAAAATAATAACTCATGTACCTTATACTTACTAGGTGTTATTTTATATATGGTAAAACCATATTCATTATTCCTTTCATCCTATGAATGACAATGTCACCTTATGTGTGTACGTACGACTTACCATCTCCACATCGTGGCGTAGTTGTTATTCAACACTTCATTATTATATGGGTATAATAATGAGTATAATTTATGTAAATAATAAATATAAAATTTTAATGATTCTTTACATAGGATATACCGTCTAATTACATATAACTTCACTATCAATAGAATTATATTGTCGCCTGTGCGTACGTACAGATTACTGTCTCCATCAACGTGATAAGATTCATTTCTTTATCATAACCATTATGAATAATTTTCATTTGATTAATAAAAACAATGTATAAGAACGTATTATATTTTTATATATGAACTAAATATATCCTATAAATTTCAATCATTACCCGTGTAACAGGATATATAAAAAAAATGAATCATTTAACACACAAAACAAGGATACAGATGAAATATTATTAACAAAGAAATATTAAGGATCATATATGATATCAACTAAATATTATAGATAAGGTTAAAGTACCCTCGATCAACTAAAAGTACAAGGTAAGGGTTAATTATAAAATCTCTTCATTATCTGAGGTTGATTATACGTGAGTATCTACTAGGACCTCTTTATCATCTACATCTATGTTTCTTAAAAATTTATTTCAAGAAATTTTTTCTAATTATGATAATATGGTTTAAAATCATTTATACCCATGTTTTACATTTTATAAAATTATTATAAATGAATCTTTCTGTCATTTTCCCAACAAGGTCCTTTACTACCTTTTTGAAAAAATTAATGAGAGAATGTGTTTTTTAACTTATACAACGAGTGTGGTTATTTGTTCCATTATAAATCATCTGAACCATCCATTAAAATATTATAAAAATATTTTAATATAAAATGTTTTTTTTAATATTAAATGACTTTTAATGATTACAAAATATAAATAGATGTTTTCCAAAATATTTTTTATTTCATCTATGTCAACATATTTTGATCGATTTTATGCTAGTTTGAAATTGATTTCTTATAATAAAATATTTCATATTGTATTGTTGGTTTTTTAATTTTATTGACTATGGATTTGATATTTTTATACAATTCTTGATTTATGGTTAGAGTATTGACATTTAATATGCTAGTTTTAATTCTATTGTTTATTTTATGTTTCAATCTTTTTGTGTGAGGAATGCATTGGACATAATAAGTAAAGGGTGGAGCCCACTATAGCTCCTCGATGCATCGGTAGGTCTCATGATAAAAACTAGTTTCTTGGAACAAGGCCATGAAAAAACCATATTTGTAGCCTTGTCGCAAATCCATGACTTTGAGGTTATGGTATCGGTTATTATGTATTCCATAATTATGAAATTGGCTATTAATATGACATGTTAATATTCTACTAGTAGAATATCCATGTGAATATGTAAATGGAATTATTGGATTTATCTTTTCAATATTACGGTTATTTTTAAGATTAAAATGCACGATTTTAGTTTTATACATTTCCGTAAATTTTTTTTCTCATTTATGAATGTTTTCACTATATTGGTATCCATACTAAGCACCTGATATCACCCCTTTATATGTTTTATATTACCAAGGATGTGAAGAATTATATTATGACAGACCTATAGGGATAGTGTAAGTAAGATGAATGTGTTCAATGGAGAAACAATTTTGTGTTTTTTGTTTCATAATGTAATGTAAAACTTATGTTTCTATCTATAACATCCAAGGATACTAAACTGACTGGTCAATAACGAATTTATCTTTTGGGATAATGCCAATGTTGTGTAATAATTCCCCAACACTGGGTAACTAGGATGGGGGCATTACAGTTGGTATTAGAGGATTTTTAGAACAAACCTTGGAAAATATATTTAGAAAAAATCTTATTAGTGAACATTAACCTATGATAGATTTTGAGGTATAGTATAAAAGAACATCCTTGAATTATTTTAATGTATATATTTTATGTATTTTCCATGAAATTCATCCATTTCTGCATATGAGCCGATACAGGCTAGTCTGGGAAAAATGTACCTAGGAGTGATAACATTGACAAAGCATTTTAAGCATGACTCGGGGTATCCATATAGGGATAACTCATTCATGATTTGAATAAAAACCTTATCCATAGGAGAAACCTGATCCACAATTTGGAGGATCAATGTTAGATAGTATCATGAGGAAAAAACCACCAACATTCAATGGAAATACAAATCTACTTGTTGTTTAGCAATGGATTAGTTCCTTAATGTAAATATATCATGCTTTGGGGAGTCCCGAAAGGGAATAAAATTTAATTATAGTTCATCGCCTCACGAGAGAAGCAAATAAATGGTGTAATTTAATTCAAAACACAATGTATGATAAGAAGTAGAAAATATGTAATGGATGGAGCATAATGATTTTTCATATAAAAATACATTCCATGTGACCATCGAGCGGATATAGAAAGGCAATTTCAGATTCTGGGGCAAAAGGAGGTAGAGAATGTCACAAAGTATAAGGATAACATTACAAAAGTATCAAGACATGTATCAGATTATATATATAACCCAACGAGTAATATTGATAATTTCAATGATGGGTTAAAACCATTTATCTATTGGGAATTAGTCTCACAATCCTTCTCATTGTATAAAGATAATGTCTCATGGTTTAACAAGACAGAAAAGAAATTTTTTAGGTATTACAAATTTAATGAAAATCAAGTGTGGAAGAGATCTATTGAACACTCTAGAAATGGAAATAAGGGGGAAAGGGAAAAATTGAATTTATGTCCCATAGTATATGTGGGAAGAAACAATCAGGTTATTTCATGAAGGAAATGGGAGTATGTTACATGTGTGGTGAAAAAGTCCACTAATCTCGTGATTGTATGGCAAAGAAATATGATGTAAATGTTAAATGATAAAATATTAGAGAAATGGGGGAATTATGCAAATGAATTTCCTAACTATCATATAAACATTCATTGGAAAAGTCCAAGAGAGAAAGGCCATGCTTATGTGATCACTACTGTAGACGTTTAAGCTCTGAATTACATGGTAGAAGGTAATTTAATTGTTTCATCAAATTTAGGCAATGATTTATTTTATTCTAGATCATTTAATTGTTTCATATCTTCAAAATATGATAGGTAAATTAGATATTACAAATTTTATTTAACAAGGGAGTTGTCAGTCGAAACTCATATGGGATGTATCATTGTAACAATTTTTTTTGAATCAATTCCCATTGGAGCATATAAACGCGTCCAAGAGAGAAAGGCCATGATTATGTGATCACTAATGTAGAGGTTGAAGCTCTGAATGACATGTTGGCCTGTAATATAATGGTTTCAATAAATTTAGGAAATGCTTTATTTGATTCTAGATCAGTTAATTGTTTCATATCTTCCAAGTATACTAGGAAAATTAGATATTACGTAATTTATTTAACAAGGGAGTTGTTAGTCAAAACTTATATGGTATGTATCATTGTAACAATTTTTTGTGAATCAGTTCCCATTAGAGCATATAAACACACATTATCTAATGTTATCATCATCATACTCATGATTTTATTTGATATAATCCTCAGTATGGATTGGATTTCAGACCATGAGGTGAAAATTAATAGTAATAATAAAGAGTTTACAGTTTTCAATGATGATAAAGAGTACCTTATCTTTAGAGAAGAAATGTCACCATCTGATTATTATTTATATCCACACCTAATATCTCTACAAAATTCAATTATAGTGCAGAAAGAGAATGAAATAAATGTGGGCACGGAATGAAATGCCTAAATATAGGATGTACTTATTGTTTATGAATATGATGATGTATTTTCGGAGGATTTACCAGGACATCCTCCAATGTAGGAAATTAAGTTTTCCATTGATTTAATTCTTGTTTTATGGAATATATCTAAGAACCCTTATATAATGGCCACTGAATAATTAGTGGGTATAAATAATAAAAAATATTAATTGAGTAATAAAGAATTATTATCCCTAGTGATTCTCCATGGGGAGCCCCTATTCTGTTTGTTTATAAGAATTATGGATATATGAGGTTGTTCATTGTCTACAGGGAGATCAATGCAATAACAATAATGAACAAGTATCCCATACATCAGATTTATGATTTATTCAATCAACATCATAGAGCTCAATATTTTCCAAATATTGACCTTAAATCTAGATATCATCAGTTGTGTATGAAGAAGGTAGACATTCTTAAGACAAAATTTCATACCAGGTATGGGAATTAAGAGTTTACAGTAATTCCTTTTAGACTGACTAATGCACCCTCTATCTTCATGGATTAAATGAATAGAGTTATTAAGGAATATCTTGATGACTATATAGTATTATTTTTGGATAATATCTTGGTATACTCAAAAATCTATGAAGACCAATAAAATAAATTGGGTACTACTCTAAAGACTCTTATAAGTAATGAATTATATGGAAAGTTTACCATGAGTGAATTATAGATTAAGGGGCTTCATTTGATGTCTATATTGTCTATTAGGATGGAATATCCCTTGATCCTTTTATGATAAGGGAAATAAAAGAATATCCATCACTAATGAGTATAACTGAGGAACATAGTTTTATTAGTTTGACGGCTCATTATCAGCGTTTCGTCCGTGATTTTCACTGATTGGCTAACCCATTAACCAAGCTCACATTTAAAGTGGATACATTTATTTGGAATAAAGAGTGTGAAAAATGTTTTGAAGAACTGAAGAGAATATTTTTCAATGCTCTTATCTTGACACTACCGTAGGGGAATAATGGGTTTGATATTTATAGGGATGCTTCAAAGAAAGGACTCGATTGTTTCCCAATGCATAATGATAGATTTATATCCTATTCATCATGATAGCTTATAATTCATGAACAAAAATATCTCACTCATGATCTTGATTTAGCATCTATAATCATTTTTTGATGATTTGGATACATTATATCCACGGTGAAAATTGTGATACATGTACCGATCACAGAGTATGAAGTATATTTTCTCACCGAAAGAACTCGACATAAGGAAAAGATGATGGATTGAACTACTCACGTATTAAGATTGCATTGTACACTACCATCTGAGGAAGAACAATAAGGCTGGAGATGATTTGAGAAGAAAGGGGAATGGAATTTTGAACAAGAAGAGAGTTGAAATGGAACCTATGTACATAGATCTAGTAAGGATATATATGGGAATAATAATGGAAGGTGAAACACAAATACTTGTTTAAATAGTTTCAAAACTATATTTACTAGAAATGATAAAATGTTCTCAGACTGCTTATGGGGAATGTCAATAGAAAATTAATGCAGCGACTGATGGAAGAATGATAGAAATTGTATATGAAGATAGAATTTTAAAATTTGGGATGAGATTTTGTGTTTCTGAAATACCTAATATATAAAGAGAATTGTTTCATGATCCCATAGCTCCGATTTCTCAATACACTCTGGTTGCACTAATATGTATAGAGTTTTGAAGAAACATTTTTGGTGGGACAACATGAATATGGATATTGTTGATTATGTGTCAAGACGTATGATTTTTCAACAAGTTAAAGTTGGATAACAACATATACATAGAGTCATGAAACCTATTCCCCTACCTGATTGGATATGTGATGATATAATAGTGGAATTTTTCATGGGGGGTACCAATCAATCCTAGAAAGAATGATGCAATATGGGTCACTGTTGATGATCATACCAATTCGAAACATTTTCTTTGAAGAAGAGATATCTTACGACATGAACGTTTGAAATAATATATATTAATGATGTTGTAAGACTTCATGGATTACCCCTATCAATTGTTTCTGATCATTATCACCATTTTACATCAAGATTATGGAAATTTTTCAGAAGTCCTTGGATACTGAAATTTTTTTGAGCACTTCCTACCACTATCAAACTGATGGAAAATCAGAACAGACTATTCATAAATTATTAGAAATGTTTAGATTTTCAAGAATCAATTTCAAGTTATGTGAGATCAATATTTACCTCTCGTAGAATTTTACTATAACAATACCTTCTAATCAAGTATTCCGATGGAACCATATGAAACGTTATATGGAAAAATATGTCAAACGCATGCTTTTAGTGAAGGAAAACTCATAGGAATAGAACATGTTGAGGAAACAAAAGAAAAGGTGAAGATTACCCAAACACACATTAAAGTAGCTCAAATTAAGAAAAAGAGCTTCTAGAATATCTGAAACATGGTTTTCAAATTTCATTTAGGAGATCATGTTTTTTTGAATTAATTTCAATGAATGTGTGTTAAACATTTTGGTATAAAGGGTAAATTAAGTCCCAGGTACATTGGACTTTTTGAAATTCTTGAACGAATTGGAGTTGTAGATTATCATTTGGTAATGCCTTGAAGTGTATCCAAATTTCATGATCTGTTCCTCCTATAACTGTTGAGGAAATACATGCCTAACCCAATGCATGTAATCACATATGATGAAATAGTACTGGATCCCAACCAGTCTTATTACAAAGAGCCGATTAAAATTCGTCATACCAAAGAACCAGAGTTATCAAATCAGATGACTCGTCTGGTGAAATTTTTTATGGATAAACTATAATATATAAGAGGCAACAATGTACCCCGAAGACCTTATGAGGAAGTAACACCCTAATATTTTTATTCCAAAAATATTATAGAAATTTGAAGGATGGAATTATTTGAAGGGGGAAGAATGTAACAACCCAAGCTACCATGGTATGCTTCTCATTGAATTATACAATGTCAGGAGTTGTATGCTACTACGAGTTATAACATAGAACGACCAATCAAAATGCCTGTTATGAATGATAATAACCAATTTATTTAATTTTAATCTTTTTTTTTTCAAAATGGACGTTAATTTTGGATTTGGAATATCAAAATTACCTTCAGGTGAATTTTTTTTATTTCACTGAAAACATTATATTTTTGATGAATAGTAGAAAACACTACATTATTATTTAAAACAATATTTTTATTTAAATAATTATTTATTTTACAGAAATTTATAGTAGGTAATAATAGATACATTATACATATATATATGTAGAATTTATTTAATTTAAGTCATTTTATAATAAAATTAGATATAAAATATTTAATTGATCATTATATCATCTTTTACCCACCTTCATGGTGCATATAAATATTTTCATAAAATATAATTTTACTACTTCTATGAATTTAATTTCCAAAATCCAAGCGGCTTGTATTAAATTTGTAATTAAAATGTGGTTTAATAAGATGAAAATAATTTATGGTGAATAGTATCTATTGACTTTTATTTACCACTTTTAAAAGTAAATAGGGTAATTAAAGGAAAAAATGATTTTATAATTACCCTAACACAAATCCTAGTTCTATTGGATAAGTTTATTTTGGCCAAATTAAAAATTATAAATAAAATATGATTTTTTGGTCCACTTTGATAAGATTAGAAAATTTATTATTATTTTATTTTATGAAGAGTTAAAAGTGTTATATTCAATGTTTTGAAATTGAAAATTTTCCATATAGGGTTATACATAAGATATATTCTAAAATAAACATTTATTATAAAGATAAAAGGATTTCATACATATTGGGTTTTTTATAATTTTTATACATTAAATAATTAAATTTATTTATGACACAATGATGATGAATTAATTAAATTATTAATGAATGATTGAAAATTTGGATGTTATAAATATCCAAATAAATGTAAGTTGAGACTTCTGATGAATTCTGATAATATTATGGGTTAATATGATAAGACAGGATTCCTTAAATAATTTTTGGTTGATGAGATAATGTTGTTATCCATTTCAAAAAAACAAAAGACCAAATAGTGTCAAAATTGACATAAATGAGTTTTTAAAACAAATATTATATTATTAATTGGTATAATATTAATTTAAATATAAGGTTCAACCAATGGAATTATATTTGGTTATATATATCAACAATGAATCACATGGGGTTCTCTTGTATTTTTATTGTTAGTTTGTTAACAATTTATTATAAAAATACAAGAACACATGGTAAAAGTTATACTATTTAACTAAGAGATAAATACAAATGAGAAGGTTAATATGGTGACCTAAACCTATCTTCTCACGACCCGTCCTTGGGGCTTGTGTCCTGACTACCCCATGCCCGCCATCCATAGGCCAGGTGTAACACCCCAGGTAAATAAAGAAAATGACATTTTCACAATTATCCATTTTTACTTTTTACAATAAATGTTATAGGATTAAAAATGTGAATGAATCCAATTTTAAGAGTAAACATTATAATATTCTTTAAAAGGCTGATTAACCCCCTTTTGATGGAAAACCTCTTTTAAATCCACTTTTTAACATTTTTATGTGTTATATTTTACAAAATAAGATACTTCTTTAGAATCGGGACATCAAAATTTACTTTGTGTAAATTTTTGGTATTTTTCCGATAAAGTTCATTTTTTAATGAATAGTGAAAATGTTGTATTTTAATTCAAAACATCTTTTTAATATAATATATTTATATGATTATATTATCTTTTTAATTGTTTTTAAAGTGAAATTAGAATATATTTTTACCATTTATTTTAATAGTGGTCATTGGAATTAAATTCACTTTGAAATTTTACTTAAACTAGTGTCAATCTTTTAATAGATATTGTTTCTTAAAAACATGCTATTTGTTTTGATATTGAAAATTAATTATTAAATTAATTAATGAAACTTATATTTTTTTAATTTTGTAAAATAGACATAATTTTTGAATTAGGAATATCAAATATAGCCTAGGGTGAATTTTTTGTATTTTTCTGAAAAACTCCAATTTTTTATGAATAGTGAAACCACTAAGTGGTAGTTGAAAAACTATTTTTTCATTTAAATGAAACTTTACCACTTATGTGGTTTGAATTTAAAAAATTCTACATACATGGTTTTCATTATTATATAAAATGTGGTTTAATGGGATTAAAATAATATTTTGTTTAATAGTAACTCTTAAGTTTTTAATGGCGATTAGAGGTAGTTAGTGTAATTTAAGGTAAAGATGATGATATAATAATATGAAATGACCTTGACACGTGTTCTTCCATTATTTTATGATTCATTTCCGACCAATACAATCCATGGGTCAACTTGGGGACCCCATGGAGCCACTTGTGTTGGAAAATGACATTAATACCATTTTATTTAAATTTAAAATTAAAATGTCACAAACATGTGTTGTTTTACTAAAACAATATTTACATGGGGTTATAAAAGTCATATTTTTGTCTATAAATATTCATCAGAAAGATTAAATTATTTAATAAATCATGGAATTTTTTTATAATTTTTAGACATTAAATAAATTAATTTATTTATTACACCGTGATGATGCAGTGATTACCTCATAAATGAACGATTTAAATAAAATGAGAAGATAGGGTGAAATATAAGTCATACACTTGTCAAAAACCTATTGGATGGGAGGATTTCGAAACCTTATCATCTTATACTCTAAATATATCCTATGGGACCTTTAAAATATGAAAGTCATTTTATAATAAAGTAATATTTTATAACTTTTCAAGAGTACCCCTCCTCTCCTCTTATAAAAGGCCCCCAACTCTACCACCTTACACACACCTCTCAAGCCTTTGTATCGGCAAACCCCTGCCCATTTCATCTCTCCACATCCCTATATTCATCATTGAAGCCTCACATTGGGCAGAATCCTTTCCAAGGATGCTTTTGAGCTCAAATCAAAGAGAGTTACCCAATTTAAAGGTAATGTCTTCCCTTGTGTTCTTTTGTTTTATTTTGCTTCTCCAAACCCCTAAACTCTTTTTATTAATTTTTTTATAAAAAAATAGTATCTTAAATATACTTGGATGTTTTTATAAGGATTCAAGATACACTTTCACAAACCTCCATCTAATGGTTAAAGAAAATACTGTTTCTGTGGATGGCGAATTATTGCCTCACGATACAATGACTGTTCAATATTCTTGTAACACATTAAAAGGTGGCCATTAAGATTTCACTATATTTATATATGATATATAAAATTTTTATGTTTTTCTTAAACGCTTATATTTTTCATTTATGTCATACCTTTATGGTTTCCATTATGGGTAAACGCGATATCTTCATTTTAGGAAGTGCGGACTACCGCACCTCCAAGTGATTTGATTCGTTAATGTCATATGTGGGATGTATAAAGGATGGAATTAATGGTATTAAATATGATATCCTACAGGAATTATAATATACATTTATATCATTATTATTTCATTCCATTGAATACAAAAAAAAGTAATGAAAGTAGCGTTCATGCGTACGTACGGCTTACCGTCTCCATGAACGGTACATTTCATTTCTTATCACCAAATGTTATGTACTATTATAAGTAAATATATATAATGGATATATATTTAATATATTACATCTAAATGATTTAAATAATTCTGTAATTATAATATATATATCTCTCATTTTTTATTCCATTAATATGACAAAAAATGAATGTAGCGTTAATGCGTACGTACAACCTACCATCTCTATGAACATTGATTTTATTTTTCTATCTCCAAATGCTATGTAATAGTATAAAATGAAGATATACTGGATATATATGATATTTAAAAAAAATTCTATTCTGGATATGATTTACCTATAACTACATGGAAAATCATATTCCAACAAGTTCAATTTTTACTCATGTACTGAACATCGACAAAAACGTCTGATATGAACTCACTTTATTAACCAATTATTATAACATTATAATATGTTATATTAACTGAATAATAATATTTAAATTATTTCCTTAATAAAATATAAATTGACCATATTTTATTATTCAGAAGATTAAAGAATGATCGATTCATTTCTGACATGAGGTAAGGGATCCTACCCCTCTCTTTCTTTATAAGTACACTCTTTTATGTCATTCCTTTTAAGCTCATATTTCATATGACTGGGATGTTCTTTTTTATTACTCTTATGGTAATTTTTATTTTCATATGATGAGAGACCCTACTTTCTCTCATCAATCAATTTTGGATGTTTTGAGTGGCGTCGTTATGTTGCCGAATTTTCGTAAGGGATCCTACCTCTCTCTTTCTTTTTAAGTACTCTCTTTTATGTCATTTCTTTTAAGCTCATTTTTCTTATGTTTGGGGATGTTATTTTATATTCCTCATTTTTTACTATTTATCTTCATATTATTAGAGACCCTATTTGATCTCATAAATCCATTTTTTGATGTTTTAATTGGCGCCGTTAGGATGCCGAAATTTCGTAAAGGGCATTTTATCTCAATTTGTGTTTTTGTGAGATTCATGCTACATTTTCCAGTATTTCCTTTTGACTACTATGTTTACTGTCCATTATTCTACTCTTTGTGTAACATATGTTCGTTTATGTGTATTTACATCAATGTTGTATAGTTCTTCTTTCATGGGGTGTACATTTCGAAAGTTACCCAAATCGGTAAGGGAACCTTTCACCCTCCTCTTTTTAAAAGACATCTTTTGTTATGTATTTTAATTTTCATCTTATTATGTGGAGATATGTTCTTATATATCCTTATTGCCATAAATTTTATCTCCAAGTGATGAGATACCCTTAATCTCTCTCATCAACAATTTTTCTAAAATATGATGTGACGCCGTTAGGCTGTTAAAGGAACTTCTTAACCCAATTTTGATTTCATTGGGTTCAACATGTAGTTATTGAATATGTCATCCTTTGAATATTTGAGAATGACCATTTATTATTTTAAACTTAATATTCACTTATATTGGGTGTATTTATATTTTTGACACATAGTTATGAGATTGATGTATCCTTAATTTAAGGATACCTTCTTTATAATGGATTTCATCTCATTTTACATTTCTATTGAGACTTCATTGTTGTTATGCACAAGTTAACTCTTATATAGTGTATATACTGTCCATTGGAATATTATATCATGAATCCATTTATTCTCATGATATTATAAAGTTTTTATTAAATGATATTCCTCAATTATTGTATTCAAATGTCTCTCATTTTGTTAAAAACCCATTAACTAAAATATCATTTTAAATTTTTTAATGATTTATTCTTATAAATATTTCTCATTAATATCCATGATCTCAAAATGGTTTTAAGAATTTATTTATATGGTTATTAATGGTTTAACATGTTAAAAACGTCAATGTGGTATGGGACACTTTGATTCAAAAATCACTTTTTTAAATTTTTTAAATGGTTTTGAAAATGGTTTTTAGAATGGATTCATTATCTTAAAATGATATATTGTTATTGCAATATGGGAATTCTATCTTTCCTTTATGCTTAAGTTATGTGCTATTATTATGTTATTGTTCTTGGGCATTGTTTATAATGATGGGTGGTTCCGTGATAAACTAATGGTGGGTGAGCCCGATATAGCTCTTCAATGCATTGGGTAACGTGAAGGGGATAAACGTTAAGGATTCTCCGAAGAGATTAGGGAATATACTATGATGGGTATTCCTAATGTAACCATGAGGGTTACTCCCTATGTAAGAATCTTATGAATGCCTCAAGTTACCTTTATGCCTTATGATTTCAATGATTTATTCATTATTTGATGAGGTATGTTAAAATGATTATGTTTTATGAGTAAAGTATGATTTCAAACATGGACTAATGTTTTCTTTTCACACTTTTATATCCCTTACTGAGCTTTTTATGCTCATCCCATGTTTTTGAAATGTTTTTCACTGGTCAAGGGAAAGGTGCATGATATGATGATAGTGTGAAGGAAGTGTCAAGAATGAATCCATGTTTTATTTTAAATATGTTTCCGTTGATGGGAAAAAACAAATACTACCTTTTATGTAACCACTTTGTTTAAATGTGGAATGTAATTAATGAGTTATGATCTAATTCTATAAAACTCTAAACCTGAAAAGATTCTCAATGTGAATTTTTCATTTAATTCAATATTATGTAATTTTTAAGGCTGGGGCCTTATAGTTGGTATTAGAGGTCAGTTTAGATAACATTAGAGGTTAGGGTACTCTCTAAGCATAAGTGACATTACCATAATGGTTAGGATTTCAGAAAGAGTGCTAGTTTTAGATAAAGTGAATTTGTAAGTGTATCTTAGTGTTTATCTTCCTCATTAGTACATGATGGTTTTGTTGATATTCTCACACTGACATTTATGTTTTTAGTGAATGGATGGATCTAGCTGGCACCAAAGTGACAACAGGTTTGAAGAAAATTATGGTGGTTCTCTAATTAAGAGACTGGATGAAATGGGGGATTCAATGAGGAAACTCATGCTTGTTCTAAACCAACTATCAAGGAGTCATGATCAAACACTTTAACCATGGTATGTTCTGTAATGCATCATGTACGAGATGACCAATCGATGTGGAAGTTCAAGTAATAATTATAAAGTTAACCATTATAGTTTATATGATCCGTACTTTTGAGGTAATTATGGGTTATCATATGTTATGATGGAAAATGAAAGGCATGAGATAAACTTGAGTTTAAAATATGTTATGATTATTTTTGATGATTTTATCTCATTTTGGGGTATGTTTTAGAAAGTATATAGTTTTGGAAAAAAGTCAACACGCAGACCATGTGACAACCCGTCGCGTCGGACAAAGCTGCGGGAATCGAACCCAGAACCAAAGTGCGACTGGTATTTATCGCCTACTACTGGACTACGTGAAATTCCGGGTTAGTTTAACTAATTATTTGTAGTTAAAATATTTTAGGAATCACGGGTAAGTTTATTTTGGGTTATCTATGAAAATAATTAACCTATCATGGAGGATATGTGATTAGTTTAATTACATTTCAATATGAGAATTTAAGAGCAACTGATGTTATTTGGAGATAAAAGTTAATTTGTACCTTGGAAGACTATGTGATTGAATCCTTTAAATATTTGGGTTTCAATCTTATTTTGGTTTACTTTGACTAATTTTATGGACAATTGTTTATCGAATGGTATTCGTTGAACTTTGGGGTTTTTTGGACAAATTTTGGAGATTTAGAGTATATTTTCTTTTTATAAAGGATTATACTTTTGTGGCTTATCTAATCTCAAAATAACAATTTTGGTTTTGGGTTTTGTCTAAAGAGATGGGAAATATATAGTTCTCTTTTGTGGATTAGGTGATTCTCAAGAAGATGATTATAGTACTCTTAATGCGAACAAGTCTTCCTAAATACTCGTCTTTTGGAGAAAATATGAGTTTGATTAAGGAATCTAGTAAAAGATGAAAGTCTATGTGACAAGTAAGTACGTTTCATTATGATTTAGTTAAGCTCAAAAATAAATTCTACAATGAAGTGTAACTTAAAACAGAAATATTGTCTGTTAACTTTTCCTACTGGGGAATCGAATACCGTTTAACCCATCACAAGTTTGTTATTTTCTTATGGTTAACTTTCTCCTAGATATGGTTACTATCACTCTACCTCAGAACATGACCCTTTGTTTTTTCCGCCATATCCATGTCTTCCTACACGGAATCCTAGTATGGGTTAACTCGGGTGACCTCTGTACTTAACTTTCTTTATTTTAAAGTGATTGTTTTACTGACTCTTGTTCCGATTTGGGATTTTCAATGAAGTTTCCAAGCCCAATTTTAAAATTGCAAGGACGCAATTCCCAAAAGGGGGGGGGAGGATGTAACACCCTAGGTAAATAAAGAATATGACATTTTCACAGTTATCCATATTTGTGAATAAAATATTAATATTACTTTAAATGGGACTCTATGCTCAATGGTGTAACCATTATTCAACAACGAGTTTCTTGGAAATCATACGTTGCACAGTAATAATAAAATAATATTATTTTAAATGGTAGTTAACGCCTAGCCGTTGTAATGGAGGGAATGAACAGAACTAACTACAAAATGATTATATATGTTTGTCAAATATTTTTACTTTTTATAATAAATGTTAGAGGATTACAAATTCAAATGAATCCAATTTTAAGCATAAACATTCTAATATTCTTTAAAAGGTTGATTAACCACCTTTTGATGGAGAACCTCTTTTAAATCCACTTTTTGACAATTTTATGTGTTATATTTGAAAAAATAAAATACTTCTTTAGAATCAGGACATCAAAATTTACTTTGTGTAAGTTTTTGGTATTTTTCCGATAAAGTTCATTTTTTAATGAATAGTGAAAACTGTTGTATTTTAATTCAAAGCCTATTTTTAATATAATTTATTTATATGATTAGATTATATTTTGAATTGTTTTTAAAGTGAAATTACAATATTTTTTTACTATTTAATATAATAGTGGTCATTTGAATTAATTTCACTTTGAAATTGGACTTAAACTAGTGTCAATCTTTTAATAGATATTGTTTCTTAAAAACAAACTATTTGTTTTGACATCGGAAATTAATTATTCAATTAATTAACACAACTTATATGTTTTGAATTTTTTAAAATAGAAATCATTTTTAAATTCAGAATATCAAATATTTCTTAGGGTGAATTTTTGGTATTTTTCTGAAAAACTCCAATTTTTTATGAATAGTGAAACCGCTAACTGGTAGTTTAAAAACTATTTTTTCGTTTTAAAGAAACATTACCACTTATGTGGTTTGAATTTCCAAAATCCGACATATATGGTTGTCATTAGGATGTAAAATGTGGTTCAATGGGATTAAAATAATTTTTTGGTGAATAGTAACTCTTAAGTTTTTAATCGCGATTAGAGGTAATTAGTGTAATTTAAGGTAAAGATAATGTAATAATAATATGAAATGACCATGAAACATGTTCTACCCTTATTTAATGAGTAATTTCCGACCATGAAAATACATGGGTCAACTTGGGGACCTCATGGAGACACTTTGGTTGGAAAATGACATTAATACCTTTTTATTTAAATTTAAAATTAAAATCTAACAAACATGTGTTGTTTTACTAAAACAATTTTTACATGGGGTTATATAAGTCATATTTTTGACTATAAATATCCATTAGAAAGCTAAAAATTTTTAATAAATCATGGTATATTTTTTTATAATTTTTAGACATTAAATTAATTAATTTATTTATGACACCGTGATGATGCAGTGATTACCTCATAAATGAACGATTTAAATAAAATGAGAAGATACGGTGAAATCTAAGTCTTACAATTGTAAAAAACATATTGTATGGGTGGATTTAGAAACCTTATCACCTTATACTCGAAATATATCCTTTTGGTACCTTTAAAATCCGAAAATCATATTATAATAATGTAATATTTTATAACATTCCAAGAGAGCCCCTCCTCTCCTCTCATAAAAGGCCCCCACCTCTACTAACTTACACACACCTATCAAGACTTTGTCTTGGACAACCCCTGCCCATTTCATCTCTCCACATACCTATCTTCATAATTTAAGCCTCACATTGGGAAGAATCCATTCCAAGGAAGCCTTTGAGATCAAATCAAAAGATGTTACCCGATTTAAAGGTAATGTCTCCCCTTTTGTTATTTTGTTTTATTTTGCTTCTCCAAACACCTAAACTCTTTTAATTACTTCTTTTTGTAAAAAAACACTATCTAAAATATACTAGGATGTTTTTATAAGAATTATTAGAGCTACAAATTCACACACCACCGCCTAATGGTTAAAGAACATACTGTTTCTGTGGATGGAGAATTATTGCCTCACGAAACGATGATTGTTCAATATTCTATTAACACCTTCAAAGGTGGCCATTAAGTTGTCACAATATTTATATATGATATATAATATGTTTATGTTTTACTTAAGCTTCTTTATTTTTCATTTATGGCATACCTTTATGGTTTCCATTATAAGTAAATGCAATATCTTCATTTTAGGAAGTGCGGACTACCGCCCCCTCATTGTGATTTGATTAGTTAATGTCATAAGTGGGATGTATAAAGGATGTAATTAATGATATTACATTTGATATCCTACTGGAATTATTACATACCTTTATATCATTATTATTTCACTCCATTTAATACAAAAAAAAATGAAATTAGCATTCATTCGTACGTACTGCATACCGTCTCCATGAACAGTACATTTCATTTCTTATCTCCAAATGTTATGTACTTTTATAAGTACATATATATAATGGATATATATGTAATATATTATATATAATTGATGTATATAATTCTGTAATTATAATATATATATCTCTCATTTTGTTTTAATTCCATTAATATGACAAAAAAATGAAAGTAGCGTTCCTGCGTACGTACGGCCTACCGTCTCCATGAACGGTGATTTTAATTTTTTATCTCCAAATTCTATGTAATAGTATAAAATGAATATATACTGGATATATATGATATTTAAAAAATAAATACTATTCTAGATATGATGTACCTATAACTACATGGGAAATTCTTTCCAACAAGTTCAATTTTTACTCATGTACCGAACATCGACAAAAACGTCTGATATAAACTCACACTATTAACTAATTATTATAACATTATAATATGTGATATGAACCTAATAATAATATTTAAAGTAGGTCATTAAGAAACTATAAAATGACCAAATTTTATTATTCAGGAGATTAAAGAACGGTCGAGACATGTCGGACACGAGGTAAGGGATCCTACCCCTCTCTATCTTTTTAAGTACACTCTTTTATGTCATTATTTTTAAGCACATATTTATTATGATTGGGATGTTATTTTATATTAATCTTACTTTACTTTTTATGTTCATATGATGATAGACCCTACTTTCTCTCATCAATCAATTTTGGAAGTTTTGAGTGGCGCCGTTAGGCTGCAGAATTTTGGTAAGGGATCCTACCTCTCTATTTCTTTTTAAGTACTCTCTTTTATGTAATTTCTCTTAAGGTAATATTTATTTTGTTTGGGGATGTTATTTTATTTTCCTAATTATGTAATTTTTATGTTCATATTATTATAGACCCTATTTGTTCTCATAAATCCATTTTTTGAAGTTTTAATTGGCGTCGTTAGGCTGCCGAAATTTCGTAAGGGGATTTTTATATCACTTTGTGTTTTCATAAGATTCATGAAATATTTTCCAATATTTCCTTTTGAGTGGTTTATGTACTTTCAATTATTCTACTCTTTGTGTAACATACTTTCGTTTATTAGTATTTACATCAATGTTGTATAGTCCTTCTTTCATGGGGTGTACATTTCGAAAGTTACCCAAATCGTTAAGGAAACCTTTCACCCTCCAATTTTTAAAAGACTTATTTTGTTATATCATTTAATTTTCATATTATTATGTGGTGATATATTCTTATATATCCTTATTTCCGTAAATTTTATGTACAAGTGATGAGATACCCTTTATCTCTCTCATCAACTCTTTTTCTAAAATATGATGTGACGCTGTTAGGCGGTCAAGGGAACTTCTTAACCCAATTTCGATATCTTTGGGTTCAACCTGTAGTTATTGAATATGTCAACCTTTGAATATGTGTGAATTACTTTTGATTGTTTTACAATTAATATCCACTTATATTGGGTGTATTTATATTTTTCACACATAGTTATGAGATTGATTTATCCTTAATTTAAGGATACCATCTGTATAATGGATTTCATCTCAATTTACATTTCTATTTAGACTTCATTGTTGTTATGCACCAGTTTACTCTTATATGGTGTATATACTGTCCTTTGGAATATTATATCATGAATCCATTTATTCTAAATATATTATAAAGTTTTGATTAAATGTTATTCCTCAATTATTGTATTCAAGTGTCTCTCATTTTGTTAAAAACCCTTTAACTAAAATATCGTTTTAAAGTTTTAATGATTTATTCTTATAAATATTTATCACTAATATACATGTTTTCAAAATGGTTTTAAGGATTTATTTATATGGATATTAATGGTTTACAATGTTAATTACTTCAAAGTGGTATATGAAACTTTGATTCAAAAATATCTTTATTAAATGTTTTAAATGGTTTTGAAAATGATTTTTAGAATGGATTCATTATCTAAAAATGTTATATTGTTTTTGAAATGTGGGAATGTTATCATTAGTTTATGCCTAAGTTATGTGTTATGATTATGTTATGGTTATTGTGCATTTTTTATGAAGATGGGTGGTTCCATGATAAACTAAGGGCGGGTGAGCCCGTTATAGCTCTGCAATGCATTGGGTAACGTGAATGGGTTAAACGTTAAGGTTTCTCCGAAGAGATTTAGGGAATATACTGTGATGGGTATTCCAAACGTAACCAAGAGGGTTACTCCCTACGTAAGAATGTTATGAATTCCTCAAGATTCATTTATGCCTTATGATTTCTATGATTTATTCATGATTTGATGAGGTATGTTAAAATGATTATGTTTTATGAGTAAAGTATGATTTCATACATGGACTAATGTTTTATTTTCGTACTTTTATATCCCTCACTAATCTTTTTACGCTCATCCCCAGTTTATGAAATTTTTTTCACAGGTCAAGGGAAAGGTGCATGATATGATGATAGTGTCAAGGAAGTGTCAAGAAAGAATCCATGTTTTATTTTAAATATGTTTCTGTTGATGGGAAAAAACAAATATTGTCTTTTATGTAACCACTTTGTTTAAATGTGGAATGTAATTCATGATTTATGATCTAATTCTCTAAAACTCTAAACCTGAAATGATCCTCAATGTGAATTATTAATTTAATTCAATATTAAGTAAGGTTTAAGGCCAGGGCCTTATACCTGGGGCTGGCGACTAACAGCTAAGGCGTAAATCCCAATAACTGGGAAGGCATTGCCTTTAAAAAAAACTTCTAATCAGAGTACAAGCGGATGTAATAATGTATGTACAAATGTGTGTGATGAAAAGTAAATGGTCCAGAATACAAAACCAACAAAAATGTATAGCTACAACTGAACGAAAGTACAATAAAAATACAAACAGATGGATGATAGAAGCAGCTCCTAGGTCGTCCACCTCAGATCCTACCTGGAGAGTAGGTATAGATAGCCTCCTCAGCACCCTCTTTCGTCAAAGTCCTCTGGGTACCAACTCGTCATGTGGTCCACCTTTGGGTACTGACTCGTCATGAGGCCCATCTCCAAGTACTGCCCAGTCCTCGTCCACTCGGCCTCTGTCAGAACTGTCTGTCGTCTGCAACCAACACAATGACGTGCCGGCATAGCCCGTTCATGGGTGAGTATATCTTTACTCAGTAGGGACCCCGAGAACCTCAAGGTCTCACTAAATCCAATAAGGGTATCCACAAAGGACGATCTCAACAGATATCAATTACATAGGTATAAGCCCATACTTATACCTAAGTTATCTAGTAACCCATCTCAAACATGAGGAAACACAAAGGTTGTGAAATCAATAGATAACCACTACATAGGTATATGCCCATACATATAACTAAGTTATGAAGTGACCTATCTCAAACATGAGGTAAAAAAAGATCATTGACTCAACTCAAACCAGGATTTTCATTATCAAAACCACAACTACTGGAGAACTCCTCCTCTATCGAGAAAAGTGGTCATTTCTCGACTCCATGGTGCTTCTCACTAACCTTAGACTGCTGAATTACTCATCCTGTCGAGTACCGCTGGTCTGCTGCCAAATACCGGGTGCTCCATCCGATGTGGGTCTGCCGCCAAATACCGGGCGCTCCCCATAATAGCCTACAGAGGTACACCTCCTGTTGAGTATCATGGGTCTTCTGCCAACTACCAGGCGCTCGGTCCACCGTGGGTCTTCCAACAAATACCAGGCACTCTATACACTAGGATTATCGAATCACTCCGACTCGAATCGGTTAAGTAGTCATCAGGTATTCAGCTACTATGACCCCGCACTCCGTACGCTTGTCTCCAGGTGGGTCCGCTCCACGATCCACTGGTCGATACTCCAAGAATGAAAATGTTCCACGAAGATGTATCTAAAAGGACCGCCTCATCAAAGGGGTCTCAACGCAAAAGACGGTGCGTCAATCAGACGCCCGATCGGGGAGTTAAAAGCCTTTTAGTCCTGGGGCCCCGTTGGATTCGTGTACGAACAAACCTGGCCATATATCTAAAGTATCTTGAACTCCCATGGTTATACTCAATGGAATTGTTTCTCAACGTGATAACTGACGCCGCTGACGGTTCGTCAAACAGACATCTGGTCTTAGAGTTATTAGTATTTCCATTCCAGGGGCACAATTGGTTTATGAGCTAAACCAACCTAACAGTATTACAACTCCATAAAAAACACTACCAGAGTATGCCAACATAACCGTCTCGTCATAAGGAATCCAAAAATGTTGACGGAACGTCAATCAGACCTCCGATCCTTATGTTATGAGTGTTTCTGCTCCGAGGGCCGGGTTGGTTTCGTGATCGAACCAACTCGTCCATACCCAAACATCGCCAAAATCGTGATTTTAATATAGTAAAATGATCGTCTCGATCCAAGGAATCCTACCCAACTGGAGGTGCATCGATCAGAGGTCCACAACTCAATATATGTCCATTTAACCAAAAACGGTCCAAAAATAACGGGTGTGGGCCCGGTCCGACCCGGCCCAATACCCCCTGGGTCGGCCCGAACAAGGTCCATGTCCGACCCGATTGGCGCGGCATGGCCCGACCGGCCACGGTAGGCCCAGCCCATGCGGCCTGCGGGCCAGCTCGTAAGCCGGTCGCAGCTCAACGCTGGCCGAGCAGGACGCAAGGGGTGTGGCCCCCTTTTCTGGAAACGGGGGGCCCACTGGGGGTCCGCCTTAGAAACAGTTCAGGGGGGATACACCCCCCCAGTTTTCCAGGTAACGGCCGGCCATTACAGCTGGCTCGTTTGTGAGGCGCCGTGGGACCCAAAGGGGGTCCTGCCTCCTGGAGTCGCCGGCGGCTGGCTCCGCCGACCTCCCCTTCTGCTCCGCCATGGCCTTCGGTTGTGGCTCATCTCACCGGCACGGCGCGACGGTACCGCACCCCTCCGCCGCCGACCTCTCTTGGCCGCGACCTTCTTTGTCCTCACCGGCGTGGAGCAACGGTGCCGCGCACCACCGTCGCGGACCGCTCCAGTCGTGACCCTCTTCGCCTCAGCGCGGTGCAACGACACCGCGCCATCTTCGTCGCGGCCTTACATGGCCGCAGTTCCCTGCCGATTACCGCATGGTGCAACAGCACCATGCACATCCGCTACCAACATCAACTATGATCAACAAGGAAGAGGGGAGGAGAATCAGCCATGTCGTGCGGTCTGATCTCCTCCCGTCAAGACGATATCATGGAACCAATTAATTAAGAAACGAAAATTGATGATAAAGTCTTGAACAATAAAAATAACCCCTACCTAGAAAATTTAACATCGCACGTCGGGTGTCGTGGAAGACGGTGTCAGTGGAAAAGATTCTTTGGAGATGTTGGAGTGTATCCAAAGATGTGGCATCTCTCCTCTTACCGCGGAGAAAAAAAGGAAGCGTGTCAAACGTTCTTCATCAAGGGAGGAAGTTGTTCTTCGTAGATAAAGAAAGCTCTCCTCCAATTCTCCCAAAATATGTTCCATGAAAATATTTCATTAAGTCTCCTTCTTTTAAAAGATCTACATGCAATTCATAAGAAGTCAAGTGGTGTGACAAAATAATTAATAAGGTTATTAATTACCTTAGCTGGATCAATAAGATTGAGAGGTGGGGAGGCTCCCCTTTAAGAAGCGATATTAAAATTTAAAAAAAGGGATGAGTTATGGGGAGGTCAAGGGTGTTATATGGGAGGTGAGGAGTTGGGGTCTAATGTGGGCCCCACGACACTAAACTCTCCCATGGGAGGTTAGGTGTGTGTGGGCCCCACCTCCAACTCCCCCTTTGTTGAAAATAACCACCTTTCTTGAATAAAATTTGTACAAAACAAATTTTTTTTAATTTAATCTAATCCACAAATATTGAACCTCAACATACTCAAAATGAAAGTGCGGTAGAGGTCCCCTTAGGCAATTACCGGCGCTGCATGTTCATCAGTGCCCTTGGATTTAAATTCCAAGTACCTGTTAAAAAAGGTAGCAAAACCCACTCGTTCGCTTACTAAACGTACCCGAGTTAAACTTCAGAAATTGATTCCGATCACACCAGGCCTCGGAATCAGGTGCCGTCAGAATCCACAGACTCGCAAAATTCAAAAGAAATTAAGAAAAAAATGACTTGAAATTAATGGGTCTTTACATTACTCCCACTTTAGGGATATACATCCTTGTAAACCTACAACACAAACTAAGGAAACTAATGGAGGTACCGAGCATGCATCTGAGCCTTCCGATCCCATGTGTTATCCTAGAGGTTTCCATGATGGCAGCGAAAGAACACAATATGAGTTGACCAACCTCGTAGAATCCTCTCTTGTCGATCCTCATCCTCGACTGGAACCCCGTGAATGTCGCCAAGTCATCAATGTCCAGCTCCCAGTAGTTGATGATGACAGATAGGTCATACACACATCTCCTTAGCTGACATACGTGGATGACGTTGTGCATCCAGTGTAACTGAGGTGGAAAGGCCAGATGAACCTTGGAGATAACAAGTCTCCTCGGCCGCATCTCCGTAGACTTCATCGAGGTGAGACCCGTATAAAGACGTGGTCATCACCCTCGAACTCTGGTGGTTGCGTATCCTATCAGCATAGGACATCTGTCTTCTCTGTGCTGTCTTCATCCATTCATGGACGATCTATACCTTCTCTATCATAGCCTAAACCATCTCTAGTTCTTCACGTGCTGACTCCATCACTGTCCACAAAGGACATCTGAAACGCATCCATCTGTTGTCTCGCCACTCCTAACAGATGAAATCCTGATCTCATACTAAGAGCATTCTCTACAACGTCCCCCTCCACATGAGTATAAGAAATCACGAATTTATAGTCCTGGAGGAATTCAATCTGTCACCACTGTCCTAGGTTCATGTCCTTCTGAGAGAAGATACACCCGAGATTATTGAGTTGATGGGAACCGTAAAACATTCTCTCAACAAACAAATAGTGAGACTAGCCAATTTTAAGAACTCATCTCCACCCTTCTTCATCTACATTCTACTAAAGAGTTGCTGAGATTTACCCTCTGCCAAAAAGAGAAATCTAGTCTCATCCCATGGATGAACCATGTTCTTTGACTAATAAAGTCAATCCTGATATGAATGATACAATTCATGTCATGGATGACGTCATAAAGCCTCGACGCTACTACTAAGAGATCCATCCATCACTCCCGCCTCCATGGGTTGAGTCACACTTTCGGCATCAGTGCGTGATTACTGGGCCTCCTCTATTAGGAATATCACATGTGAGGGTCAAGTCAACAGCTTTAACTAGAACCTATTTGTATCAACTATACAAAAGGGGCAAGAAATTAAGCATCACAACTTTAAGTGTCTTTTATTACTGCAGCTCAAATTACAAAGACACAAAGAAAACACAACAACAACAACACAGAAACTAGATTCACCAAGAACAACGGACTCCATGCATGGAACTATTATTGCTCCCGTCCACCTGCTTCCGAAACTTAATTGTCATATGCTTCAGCTGCCTGAAGCTGAGCTCTCCCATATCCACCTGTTTCCTGCACTCCAGGTGGACCTCCTGGTGGTGGTGGAAACTCTTCGAAGCGTCGTACACCACCGGCTATACGGCCAGCTCCTCTACTCCTATTTGGAAGGATCCTCTACTGCATGCTGCTCATCTGCTGGACAGGTCGGGCGGTCTCGAAACAAATGACCCAGCTTGCCGCTTGCATTGTACTTCCTGCTCCTCGTATGGCTGGCTCTGTTTCGTTTGCCATGCACTACCGAACCTAAAACCTGAGGTCTCCCACCTGTTGGTCTGGTGCTCCTGGACCTCTGCATCATCCTTCTTCTACCTACATATGACTCAACTACTGATGGAAAAACCTGTGGAAACAGAAGCATATCATGAGCATGCTCATAGTGTAGAGTCGCTGGTATAAACTCAACCCTGAAGAAAGTCTCAAAGACTCCCCAGGTGAAGGTCATCTCGTCGCAAAACTAGAGCATCTGGCTCCACCACCTCTCAGCTACTCCCTAGAAGAGGCTAACAGCTAGGTACACCATCAAGTCTGCGGGTGTCCCAACTGTGTGGAAAGCTTGTGCTACAAACTCCATCCAGTGCCCAGCTGTCTGAAAATCCAACATTCCTCGAAACTTCGGATGCCTCTAACGATAGAACTTGTGCATCACGCTCAAGCGGTGTGCACTCTCTGCTGGTGTCTGATCTAGAAGAGGGCCCTGTACTGAGGCCTTGTTGCTCAACGGCCTATAAGTACGTACAACTGTTGGGTATCTATCTGAACGTCTACGGGGAGGCATCCTGAAATAACAGATTCGACACGGTCAAAAGACAATACCTGGTGAGCTGACTTGGTTTGAGATGATTTAAAAGAAATGTTTGTAAACAAACACGCAATCAGTGTTTTTGTGTACTAAGTCAGTGATCCGAGGTCAGGGTCCTGCTATATGGATACGTCGGTTTCCCGCACCAACACTAGACTCCCTGAACTAAAAATCGCACTCAGTACCCTTAACAATATTGCTTCATAAAAGGAATGATCAGAGTCATGAGTTCTACGGGCTCCTCTATTACCGATTTGTCACGACCCGTCCTCAGGGCCCGTGCTGTGACAAGACCATGCCCACCTTCCATATGCCAGGGGTGGTGACTAGCACGTAATGCATAAATTCCTTTAACTAGGAAAGCATTGCCTTTATAAAACATAAACACATTTACTCAGAGTACACGCAGAAGTAATACACTAAGTAAAAAAAGAGAGTCCTGAAAAGTAAATGGGCCAAAATACAAACCCAACTAAAAAGTATAGCTCCAACTGAAATAATGTACAACAGAAAAAAAAAACTGATGGAAGATAGAAGCAGCTCCTAGGTCATCCACCTCGGATCCTTCTTGAATGGTAGGTACATATAGCCTCCTCAGAGCCCTCATCCGTCAACCTCCTCTGGGTACTGACTTGTCGTGTGGTCCACCTCTAGGTACCGACTTGTCATGAGGTCCATCTCCAGGTATTGTCTAGTCCTCGTCCACCAGGCCTCCATCAGAACTGTTCATCGTCTGCAAACAACACTACGAGGTATGGGTATAGCCCGTGCAGGGGTGAGTATAACGATACTCAGTAGGAACCCCGAGACCCTAAAGGTCTCACTAAATCCAACAAGGATATCCACAAATAAGGATCTCAACAGATAACCCTTACTTAGGTATAAGCCCATAATTATACTTATGTTATCAAGCATACCATCTCAAACATGAAGAAACAAAAAGGTTATGAAATCAACGAATAACCACTACATAGGTATATTCCCATAAATATACCTATGTTATCAAGTGACCCATCTCAAACATGAGGTAAACACAAAGATCATTGACTTATCTCAAACCAGGGTTTTCATTATCAAAACCACAACTTCTGGAGAACTACTCCTCTATCGAGTACAGTGGCCATGTCTCGACTCCGAGGAGCTTCTCACTAACCTTAGACTGTTGAAGTACTACTCCTGTCGAGTACCGCGTGTCTGCTGCCAAATATCGGGTGCTCCAACCGCTGTGGGTCTATCACCAAATATCGTGCGCTCCCCCTAATATCCGACAGAGGTAATCCTCCTGTCGAGTATCGCGGGTCGTCTTCCAACTACCAGGGGCTCCATCCTCTGTGGTTCTGCTCCCAAATACCAGGCGCTCCATCCACTGGGCTAATCGAATAACTCCTACTCAAATCGGTCAAGCAGTGATCAGGTCTACATCTACAAGGTCTCTGCACTCCGTATGCTCGTCTCTGGGAGGGTCCACTCCACGATCAACTACTTTATACTCCAAGTATAAAAATGTTACACTAAGATGTATCTCAAAGGACTGCCTCGTCAAATGGGTCTCAACGCAATAGACGATGCTTCAATCGGACTCTCGGTCTGCGAGTTATATACCTTTTAGTCTCGGGGGCCCGGTTGGATTCGTGTACGAACCAACCCAGCCGTATCTCAACAGTATCCCAAACTCCTATGGTTACACACAAAGGAACTGTTTCTCAACATGATTACCAACGTCACTGATTATTGGTCAAACAGACGTCTGGTCTGAGAGTTATTATTATTTCCGTTCTAGGGGCCCGGTTGGTTTATGAGCTAAACCAACCCGACCGTATTCCAACTGCATCCAAACCTCTATTGTAGTATTCCAAAAGGACATTCTCATCATGATTAATCCAACAAAGTTGATAGCATTCCAATCGGATGTCCGATCCTTTTGTTATGAGCGTATCCGCTCCGAGGGCCCGGTTGGTTTCGTGGTCAAACCAACCCGACCGTACCAAAAATTCTCCAAAAGAATTAGTGTAATATACCGAAACGACCTTATCGTTCTAAGGATTCCTATGCAACTAACTGTGTGTCGATCTGAGGTCCAAAACTCATTATATGTTCATTTAACTGAAAACGGTCCGAAAATAGCGGGTCTCGGCCCGGACCGAACCGGCCCAATACCCCCCATGGGTCGGCCCAAACCCAGTTGACCCAACCCGGGTCCGAGTCTGGCCTGGTTGGCATGGCCGGGCTCAGCCGGGCGCGGCCGGCCCAGCCCATGCAGCCTGCAACCTGGCTGGGAAGCCGGCCGCGGCTCGCCGCTAGCCGAGCGGGATGCAAGGGGCGCAACCCCGTATTCTGGAAATGGCGGACCTAGTGGGGTCCGACCTAGTAGAAGGTGGGGGGGGGGGTTACACCTCCCTAATTTTCCGAGTAACAACCAGCCCTTATGGCCTGCCAGTTTGTGAGGCGTTGCAGGACCAAGATGGGGTCCCGCCTCCTGGAGTCACCGGCGGCCGGCTCGGGCGGCCGCCCCTGCAGTTCTGTCTCAGCCATAGGTCATGGCTCGTCTCACTGGAACTACGCAACGGCACCGCGTGCCTATGCCAAGGCCCGCTCCTAGCCGCGACATTCTTCAGCCTCACAGGCACGACACGACGGCACCGTGTACCACAACCGCGGCCCGCTCCGGTCGCGGTCCTCTTCGTCTCCGCGTGGTGCAACCGCACTATACTGCCTTCCTCGCGGCCTTGCATGGCCGCAGTTCCCTACCGATCACCGCATGGTGCAACAGCACCATGGTCCTCCGCTTCCAACTTTAATAAAGATCAACAAGGAAGAGGGGAGGAGAATCGGCCATGTTCGTGCGATCCGATCTCCTCACATTGTGACGATATCATGCGGCCAATTACTTAAGAAACGAACAACGATGATAAAGTCTTGAACAAGAAAAATAACACCTTCCTAGAATATTTAATGTCACATGTCAGGTGTCGCGGAAGACAGAGTCGTGGGGATAAGATTTGTTGGTGACGCTGGAGTGTATCCGAAGAAGTGGTGTCTTTTATCTTTCTGCGGAGAAAAGAAAAAGAAGCATGTCAACTGTTCTTCGTCGAGGGAGGAAGTCGTTCTTCTTGGATAAAGAAAGCTCTCCTCAAATTCTCACAAAATATTTGTTCAGAAAATATTTCATTAAGTCTCATTCTTTTAAAAGATCTCCATGCAATTCAAATGATGTCAAGAGGTGTGATAAAGTAATTAATAAGGTTATTAATTACCCTATTTCGCTCATTAAGATTTGGAGGTGGAGAGGCTCCCCTTTAAGAAGGGATGTTGTCATGTAAAAAAGGGATGAGTTATGCGGTGGTCAAGGGGGTTATGGGGGAGGTGAGGATTTAGGGTCTCATGTGGCCCCACCACACTAAACTCTCCCATGGGAGGTTACTTGTGTGTGGGACCCACCTCCAACTCCCCCTTTGTTTAAAATAACCACCTTCCTCGAATAAAATTTGTACACCACAAATTTAATTTAATTTAATCTAATACCCAAATATTAAACCTAAACCTACTCAAAATGTAACTACGGCAAAGGTCCCCTTAATAAATTACTGGTGCTGCGAGTTCATCTGTGCCCTCAGATTTAAATTCTGAGCACCGGTTCAAAAGATAGGAAAACCCGCTCATTCTTTTACTGAACACACCCATGATAAATTTCGGAAATTGATTTTGGGCACACCGGGCCTCGGAATCAGGTTCCGTCAGAAGCCACAGACTCTTAAAATTCCAAAGAAACTAAGAAAAAAAATCCTATTAATTTCTGGGAATTTACATATTTAAAACCTATTTGTTGAGAAGATTTCGGCCCATCATCAACTTATCTTAGAAATAAATCATATTGAATCCATTATAAACCGAATATGGTTCTGTAATAAAATAATATTTCGATAATTTTGTAAAGTGACCCCACCACCCTTATTAATGGGTATATCCCTTCCAATAGAAATAAAACCTTCAAATACATTTGGATCGATTAAACCCTGATCAAATATCCTACCATCTACCCACAATTCAATCTAGAGGCCTTACATTTATCCCAAGCTGTCCTAAGTATCTATTTTAATCAAATTAAATTGAAGCACTCGAAGAAGAGGTAATAATTTCATCTCATATATCAAAGTTCATTTCTTCTTCCACATCCACTATATTTGATGATTCTAGAGAAAAAAACTCTAGTATATTATACATACTATGATGTTATTATAAATATTTTACAACTATATTAATTATTATGTCCATCCTATGAATGAAAAATTCACCTTACGTGCATACATAAGGCTTACCGTCTCCACGTCATGGTGTAATTATTATTATACATTTCATTTTCTGGATGGGTATAAAAATGAGTATAATTGGTGTAAATAATTAATGTTACATGTTAATGATTTGTTGTATATGATAAACCATACAATTTCATATGATATCACCATCAATAGAATGATATTGTCACTCGTGCGTATGTACGGATAACCATCTCCATGAAGGTGATAAGATTAATTTTTCTATCATAACCATTAAAGAATAATTTTCATTTGAAGACTAAAAACAATTTCTATGAACATTGTATAATTCTTTATATGAACCAAATATATCCTATCCAAATAAAACTTAACTTACATAACAAAAAATATAAATGAAAACAAAGCAGTTAACACCTGAAACAATGATACTGCTGAAATATTATTAACAAAGAAATATTAGTGGATAATATATGATATCATATTTATGTATTTGGTTCATGTATAATCTAATAAAAATGTTTTAGCTATTATAATGTAGTTCAACATACCCTCGATCTAGGAAAATTACAATGTTAGGGTTAATTTTACAATCTAATCATTATCTTAGCTTGTTTATACATGAGTTTCTACTGGTACCTTTTTATCATCCACATATGTGTTTCTTAAAAATATATTTCAAGACATTTTACAATTTCCAATACTATGGGTTAAAGTCATTTATAACCCTGTATTAATTTATTTTAAAATTTTTATAAAGGAATCTTTCGGTCATTTTCAAAACAAGGTCCTTTAATGACCTTTTCAACAAAATGAAGGAAAGAATGTTTTTAACTAATATAGTGGGTGTGGCTATTTTACGCTATTTTATTACTTTAAATGCTTCCCTTACAAGATTATAAGAATATTTACAAAATAAATTATTTCATTTAAAATTAAATGATATTTAAATGATTTCAAAATAGAATGAGATATTTCTCTCAAATAGTTATTATTTAATCTATGTCAACATCCTTTGTTTATTTTACTCTTATTTGATGTTGATTTATTATGATACAATTCCATATTTTATTGAAGGTTTTGTGATATTTTTTACATTGGATGTGATATTTTAATACAATTCATGGTTTATGGTTAAATTATTGGAATTACATGTGCTAGTTTAAATACAATTGTTTATGTTATGTTTCAACCATTTAATATGAGGAATGCATTGGACTTAGTAAGTGAGGGGTTGAAAAAGATATAGATTTTCAATGAATCGGTAGGTCTCATGAGAAAAATTAGTGTCTTAGAACAAGGCCTTGAAAAAATCTTATTTTTTGTCTTGGAACAAGGCCTTGACTATGTGGTTATGATTTCCGGAATTCTTCATTCCATCATTATGAAATTTGCTATTGATATTACATGTTATTATTCGACTGTAGAATATCCATGTGAATATTTAAGAGGTATTATTTTATTTATATTTTCCATATTATGTTGATTTTTATGTTTAAAAAGCTCTCATTTTAGTCTTATACATTGCCTTAAATGTCAATGAGTATTTACAAATGATTCCACAATATATTTATCCTTACTGATCACCTGAGATCAACCCTTTCTATGCTTTATTTTTCTTAGGATGTGAAGAAGTATATTATGAATGACCTACATGGATTCTCTAAGAAATATTAATGTGTTAAAATAAGACACAATGCTATTGTTTATCATTTCATAAAGTAATTTAAAACTTATATTCGTATGTAGCACTTCAATGTCTACAAAAATGATCGGTCTTTCATGATTTTATCCCTTGTGATCATGAAAAAGTTATGTAATAATGAACCGACTCTGGTAAACTAGGGTCGGGGTTTTAAAGCATGATATTCTTTTGATTATTTAATTGATTCATAGTTTTGACTGATAAATTTTTTTTGTAGGTTTCATTATTAAATAAAACAAACACTACTATTTAAAAAATATTAATGGACCCTCCAAATATCCATTATCCCATTTTTATTACAAATATTGATTCATTCACTTCATTATTTACCATTGATTCATATTCTTATAGATGGAACATAAAATTTACATCCATATATATTTTTTTTATTGAATTTACCCAACCTATATGATTTTTCATGTTTGATGTGAAGTCTAGAATTTATTTTGATAACAGAAATGTAATTATATTTATTTGTTGTTCCAAACCCTTTTTTAGATGGTTTTTATTTATTAGAGATCTCCTTGAGCTTTCATGTGAGTTTAGGTTCATTTGGAACATAGAATCTCAGTTTTAGGGAAGCTGAAATATAGTAGCATGGTTTGTATAATCCTTGATGAATTCATTGAGAAACTGTAAAACCCTACAATATCATAGGTCATTGTTTCTAAAATTGTTATTGGTTGGTGGATATGGACATGTGAAACCTAGTTAATTTTTTAGAGAGGGGATTTACGTGGTTTGTGCATGGTTGTGAATTTAACTCCCTGTGACCATGAATTGTGGGACTTGTGACCATTTAATCTGCATTTGCAATGCACTATTCAGTAAACCATGTGATGAAAAAACAATTTGAACAGTGAGTTCATAGTACGGGAACAGGGTTAAATAATCAATACATGCTTAATGAGAACGTATTTTCAAAGGGGGAGAATACATTTTGTCCATACTTCATATTTCCTTCTTCCATACTTCTTCCACAAATTATATGGAAAATTGAGTTGGATCAATAATATTTCTCTGAAAAATTCTTTTATACAACACTTTAATAAGAGGTAAAATTCGATCATTATTATTGTTAATGGATGAACATGAGTACAACTTTCAATCCCCTAGATTAATTTCATCATTTATATTTCCATAGATAATGTTAAAAATGATTGATTTCATTAACATTATTTACTAAAAATTCATCCGAAATGGATTCTTTCATAATTATGCTAATTTTAGAGGCTGATATCATAAGAGATATTTTTTACTATTATATGTTTGGTTTTGAAATTTTTTTACATGTTTTTAAGGCCATTCCGAAGGTGGTTCTTATATATATTATATGGATTTCTATGAAAGATCATAAAAAATTTAAAATTTTCTGATAATTTTATTAAAATTATTAATTGATAAGAATATGTGAAATATATTACCACAACATAGATGGTTATACCATTTAAGGGGCATAAAATACCCTAAGTAGTTCAAGTCATGTGTATGTTTTGAATAAATGAAATAGTTTATATTAATTTATTGGTTCCATCAGAACATAATAGAAATCGAATAGGGATTGAGGTTCTGTTCACCACAATGATTGAAGAGATGTAGATAGTCGGGTTGTTCATGCCGCATGACACTTTCAGCGATGATGATCACTAGTTTACGGTGATTTAGTCATCAGACTAACGGAACTAGGTCATCAGGATGAGGGTATGTCCCAGGTTATTTTATATGGTGTTATTCATCGGGATTTAGTGACATGGTCATTGTTTCATGAGTTTTCGAATGATGTGTCTTTTGTTTTCTATTTAATTATGATCACTTTTTATATTCAAAATCCCTGTTAGAGTCATTCACACATAATCTGGAATCAGATTTATGTGATGTTGACCACTCATCGTGGTTGGAGGCCACCATAGACTATGTCATCTAGGGTAATATATTAACTATAATGTATAATTGTTTTCTCACCATATAAATACACATGGATGGATATGGACCATTATTTGAGTAATGCCCTCACCCCAGAATCCAGGAACCGGTGCATTATTATAATACATTGGAATGATTACAAGGAAGATAGTTCCGAAGGACCAATCAGTTTAGTAGTCTTGGAAACAAGATACATACATAAGTTCAACATTATTACTTGAAAAGAAAAACAACACTAATTTATTCCATTATAAACATCCAAGATTCCTAGATTATGCCTACAAGTCACTCATAACTAACTTCTTCATATCCTTGGAAAATTAAACATAATAATAGGGTGAGAACAAATGCTCGGTAAGAGTAAGAAATATAGCAGAAGATAACATAAACATTATGCTTGGTGAATAATTTAAAACATATGCCTTTACTAATAATAAACATGAACACTTTCTGGAAGGAATATGAGCTAAGTAAATAATTCAATAATAAAACAAAGTCTTGGTTATTCTACTTGCCTAATAAGCACATGAAATATCAATATACAATCTCATAAGGGTGGAATGTATAATTCCAGACATCGTAACCACATATTCAAGGCCTCGTGCCAAGTCTACAAATATGATTCAGTAAAGACATTGTGTCAAGACACTAGTTTTTCTCATGAGACCAACCAATGCATCGATGAGCTATAGCGGGCCCACCAATCACTTACTATGTCCAATTCATTCCTCATTTGAAAGGGTGAAACACAATCAAATCATTCAAATTAAAACTATCATATGAAATGTTAATATTTTAACCATAAATCATTAATGGTATAAAAATAGCACATCCATAGTCAAACACTACTAATACAATACAATATAAGAGATTGTATTCTAAAAAATTATCCTCAATCGAGAATAATGAAGGATATTGACATAGATGAAAATAATCATCATAAAAATTTGGGAAAAATATCCCACTTTTTCTTGAAAACATTTAAAAGTATCACTATTTATCGAGATGGTGTTTAAAATAGATTTTTAAATCAAATTGTTGCATACCACTTTGAAATTTTTAAAAGGAATTTTAATTTTAAAACATTAATTTACATATAAATATATACTTTAAACTATTTATACAATATGTCCATTAATGTGAATGATTTATAAGAATGAATTTTTAAAACATTTAAAATGATATTTTGGTTAGAGTTACTAACCAAAATAGAGATGCTTGTATACAAATAATTGAGTTAATAAAAACATAATAATATCATGACATTAAAGGTATTCATGATAAATTTTTGTCAAATTATAGTATATACAGAAAACATAAGTGTGTTGGCCCACCACAACAAAGAAACCTTAATAAAAATGTAAGTTGAGACGAAATCAATTATAAAGAATGTATCCTTAGGTTAAGGATAAATAAATGAAATAATTATGTGTAAAAAATATAAATACACTCAATATTATTGGATATTCAGTGTAAATAAATTATAATACATTCAAACATACTCTTAAAAAAACCACACCAATGAATTGGATGTTTAACTCAATGAATGTAGATTGAGTTAAAATTACTCTTATCATGTTCATATAGATGGCTTATCAAATTATCAATGGAGTGATTATGTGTATCAAAAGTATATCCACAAAACGGTGAGTGTAAATTACTACAAAAAAATATATAGGTATTCCACTCGTAATAATGGTGTAAAATAATCGTTGAAGTATGCGTAATGCCCATTGAGTGGAAATTGATATTTGAAATTCCCTTACTGATTTGGTAACTCATCAAACATACACCCCATGAATGAAGGATAATAAAATGAAGTTGTAAAGTCCAATATATTAAATTATACTACACAAATAATAAAATAATGGGCCGTACATACACCACACAAAAGTAAATAGTGGCAATACATAGTGAATCTCACGAGAATAAGAACTGAGATGAAATCCCCTTAACACATTGTAATCAATCGAGTCAGAAGACCAAAATTTTATAAACACCAAATAATTCACATAATAACACGAATATAAATAAAATCATGATAATATATATCATATGGAAGTACACAATACCCCACATGCAATAAATAAGTGGTGAACAAAGGAAATCTCATAGAATTAAAAGTGAGATAAGAAAACCCTTACCTCATGTCCGAATTGTCCGGTAAGTTCCTTATTGTTCTAAAATAATAAACATAAGTTTATTTAAACTTTATTAATATAAATTTTCATGTTTATTATTATTTTTTATCACTTATTACACTTCTATAATAATTAGTAAATTATTTGAGTTCATATTGTATATTTTATCGATGTTCGGAACTAGAGTCAAAAATGAACTTTTTATAATTACAATTTTACATGTATTCAAAAGTTAATTGTCTACATAATGATATAAATTATTTACATATCTTATATATAATATATATCAAGTATATATATGTATTTATAACATCACATAACATTTGGAGATAAGAATTAAAATGCACTGTTCATGGAGACGGTAAGTCGTATGTACGCATGAACACTACTTTCATTTCTATTTTGTATGTTAATGGAATTAAAACATAATTATAAATAGTTATATTATATATAATGTATAATATCATATAAAATATCCTTAAATCCGTAATTTATACATCCCACATATGTCACTAACGATTCATATCACTTTGAGGGGGCAGTAGTCCGCACTTCCTCAAATAAAATTATAGCATTTTACCCACAATGGAATCCATTAACGAATGATATAAATGGAAAATAAATAAGAATAAAGAAAACCTAAACATAATATATATCATATATAAATACATTTCCATCTTAATGGCCACCATTGGAGGTGGTAGAAGAGAATTTAACTTTCATCGTTTTGTGAGGTGTTTGTTGGCGATCCACAGAAATGGTATGTTCTTTACCTATTAGATAGTGGTGTGTGTAAGTGTAGTTTGAATCCTTCTCATAAAAACGTACTATTATATTTTTTATATTGGTGTTGTTATTAAAAAAATTAATAAAAAGGGTTTTGTGGTTGTAGATGTAAAATAAAAGAAAATAAGTTAAGAGAAACCATTACCTTTAATTTGGGTAACTCCATTTGGAATGAACCAAAAATGCTTCATGAAGTGTCTTCTGACTAAGTTAATGCTTATAAGTGGAAGAGAGTGATCCTGAGAGCTTATTTTGGCAGGGGTTGGATGATCTAAGGGGCTTTACAGGTTTAAGAAATGGGTTATAAGTAGTGTCATTTTATAAGGGAGAGGATGGGCATTTTAGAAATGTTTGAAAGTTTTATTTTATTATAAACTAATATTCGGTTTCAAGAGGTCCAAATATCATTATATTCGAAGATAATATGACTCATGTTAAATATAAAATCATTAAATAATAAATTTATAGGTTTCAGATGTTTTTATTATATTAATAATCTTATTTATTTAAATCATATATTAATGAATTAAATATTTCAACATTATGGTGTCATAAATAATTTAATTTAATTGAGGTCTAAAAATTATAAAAAATACCATAATTTAGGAAATTGTTTTAGATTTCCAATTAATAATTATAGTAGTAAATATTACTTATATATCCCCCTGTAAAAATTGATATACTAAAAGATATTTGTTAATGTCTTTTTTGACATCAATTTATGTTAATTAAAATAAAGTGTCATTTTCTTTCTTATGTGGCTCCATGGGGTCCCAAAAATATACAAAAATATTTACAACGCTATAAATGACTCATCCAATAAGTTTAGAACAAGTTTTAAGGTAAAATTATATTATTCAAAAAAATATTTACCTCGAATTACCCTATTTACCTTTAACCGCGGTAAATAAATGACAAAAGCTACAATTCTCCAAAAATTATTTTCATCTTATTGAACCAAATTTTACTTAGTAATAAAACCATTTATGGATAAAATTTTAAATACAATTCATAGAAGTGATAGAATTTAATTTAAATGAAATAGTCAGTTTTTAACTACTACTAAGTGGTTTTACTATTCATCAAAAATTGATGCTTTTTAGAAAAATACCAAAAATTCAGCCTACGATATATTTTATATTATGAACTCAAAAATTATTTTTATTTTAAAAAATTAAAAACATAGAATTTTCATTAATTAAATTAAAATTAATTTCCATTGTCAAAATAAATAGCGTGTTTCTAAGAAACAATAACTTTTAAAACAATGACACATGTTTATATATAATTTCAATGTGAAATTTATTCCAATGACCAACATTGAATTAAATTGTAAAAATATAATCTAATTATACTTACAAACCATTCAAATTTATAATTGAACACACAATATTATTTTGATTAAAAAAGTTATTTTCAATTAAAATTTAGTACTTTTCACTATTCACTCTAATATGAAGGTTATCAAAAAAACAAATCATTTTTTATCAAAACTAAATTTTTATGTCATGATTCTAAATAAGAAGTTACTTTTCATCTAATTGAATATATATAAAAGTTTCAAATATTTGATTTAAAAAGGGTTCCTCATTAAAATTCCGTAAAATGAAATTTTATTAAAAATACTTCCTTTATCTGTAAAAAATGAATTTTTTGTTATATTATGTCAAAAAAACACATAACATGTATGTTAAAATTATATGAAATATATAAAATTTAAAATTCAGTTAATACTATTCACAACACCTTTTGAACAGCTAGTTTGGTATGTCGTCGTGCGCTCGAACTCGGTGTTGTGTGAGGTGCAAGCTATTGAATTACTTTAAAGAGATAACATACTATGAATACTTTGGGTGTTACATTCTCCCTTACTTCAAAAAATTTTGTTCTAGAAATTTAAGCTTGGGATTGAAAACTTGTGTTTTTAAATATCAAAATATCTTAGTTGAAATCACACATTAAAAATTGGATTAATGTGGCCTCTATTTTAAAATAAAGAATGGTTGGAAAGAAGGTTACTGAAAATAACACATTCTAGGGATCTATATAGGAAAATATGGATATGGAAGAGAAATATAACCATCATGTTTTTGATGGAGAGTGATCGAGAAAAATATAAGTAGAAATTTAATGATCTGAAAGCCAAAAACTTGTGATGGGTTATAAGTTCTTTGATTACCTAGTAGGAAAATTAAAGTTGAAATTTTTTTGTATTAAGTTTATTTTCAAAAAAATTATGAATTTATTAAAGGGATTAACTAAGAGAATAATAAAATATACTTAACATAAATGTAGATATTCATCCTTTAATAAATTTATATCATAAACAAATCTTTTACTAAAATTATGAGTATTCAAGATGACTTGGTCACACCTGAAGCACCAGAATCGAATTATAGAAAATGACATAATTCACAAAAAGATAAACTATATATTTAACTTGTCTTTAAACATTATCCAATACCAAAATTGTTAGTATATGATCTATGATCCCCAAAAAAAGATAATCTTTTATAGAAAGAAATACTACTCACAATCTCTAAAATTAAACAAAAAATACCCAAAGTTCAACAAAGATCATTTAGAAAAGAAAAAAATGTTCTTAAAACTCTTCAAAATAATCCAAACTATGTTTGAAACCCAAAATTCAGAAGTATTTTATCACATAGTCTTCCATGATAAATCTTATCATTTATCTCCAAGTAACATCGAGTACTTTTAATGTCACATACTTAAAAGTAATTAACCTCATCACATATTCTCTACGATTGGTTAATCATATCCATAAAATAACTAAATTTCTATAAGTATAGTATAAAAAAATTCATTCTTCCAAATTAATAATCAACCATTACTCCTCAAATGAAATCCTATAGTATTTTATTTTCCAAAGGTATATAGTGTTAGTAAAATAGTAAACATCTTCCAAAATGAAATATATCAATTAATAAACAAATAATTTTCTTATACTAAGGATAAACAAAAATGTCCCAAAATAAACATATTCTTGATCCATAAAATAATTTATCTAAAAAATTTTAGTCATACTAACTAAGTATTTCACTTAGCCTAGTGGTAGGTGATAAATCCCAGTAGCACTTTGGATGTCGGTTTGATTCCCACAGCTTTGTCGGATGTGACAGGTTGCCACATGGTTTCCGTGTTGTACTTTTTCAAAAACTATATAATTTTATAATCTTCAAAAAATGAGAAATATTCCTCAAAAATTACCCTCAAACATTTTAACCATAAATTTTATCACATACCTTATATTTTCATCCAAAAATTAATAACATGTAACTGAACAACTAGTTTGACTAAATCCAGAAAGCATAGTGTGAGTCATACAATCAATTAGAGAATATCATGACACCATTTTTTAATATAAAATGCATATTGATTAACCAGGGTCATTTATGCTAATCTTATATTAAATTCAATCAATAATGTTTGTAAAGAAAACGTGAATTATCGTAACTATATCCCCTAGGAGTGTCATAACCAAGAGTGCAGCAAGGCCCGTTGTCGTGTACAAGGGCACCCTGGGTTAAGCCCGAAACACCTTGTCAGAGTTTTTTCCCCTCGGTACATCTGTGTTAGACCCTCATCAACCTAATCATATCTAGGCAGGGATGTATTTCTTGAATGATACAAAAAATCATTACATTAACAAAATTATAGGAAGTTCTTATATACTAATCCTCAAAGTCTATCTTAGGGTAATGCGATCTAATCAGAGAATATCTAATTCTAGTTTCCATGGATTGTAATAAACTACTTCTTATACCAACTGTAATGCCCTGACCTCAGAATCTAGGTACTGGTGTATTATTTTAATACATTGGAATTATTACAAGGAATCATGTCTCGACTGGCCGATTAGTTTAGTTGTCTTGGAAAGAAGATACATACATAAGTTCAACATTACAACATGAAAAGAAAAACATCACTAAATAATTCCATTAAAAGCATCCACGCTTCCTAGATTATGACTATATTTCACTCATAACTAACTTCTTCATATCTCTAGAAAATTAAACATAATAAATGGGTGACCTCAAATACTCTGTAAGAGTAAGAAATACATTGGAAGATAACTTAAACATTAGGAATGGTGAATAATTGAAAACACATTCCATTATAAATAATAAACATGAACACTTTATGGCAGGAATATGTGCTGAGTAAATAATGTGATAATTAAACATAGTAATGGGTATTCAACTAGTCGAATAACTACATGAAATATCAACAACTAATCACATAATTTTGGAATGCATAATGTCGGACATCATAACCACATAGACAAGGCCCCGTGCCAAGACATCCAAAAAGATTTTTTCAATGCCTTGGGCCAAGACACTAGTTTTTATCATGACACCTATCAATGAATCAAGGAGCTATAGTGGGATCCACTCATCACTTACTAATTCCAATTCATTCCTCATATGAAAGGGTGAAACATAATCGAAACGTTCGTATTAAAACTAGCATACGAAATGTCAATAATTTATTCACAAACGAAGAATGGTATAAAAATACCACATCCCTAGCCAAAAATATCTCATCAAATAAAAAATATAATATTGTATTATAATAAATTATCTCCAATAGAGAATAATGAAGTATACTGACATAGATGAAAATAATCATCAAAACTATTTGGTAGAAATATCCCCATTTTTTGAAAACATTTAAAACATTCACTATATATCAAGATGTTGTTTAAAAATGATTTTTAAATCAAAGTGTCTCATACCACATTGAAACTTTTAAAAGGAATTTTAATTTTAAAAAATTAATGTCCATATAATTAAATCCAAAAGACCCTTTTTATAACATGGACATTAATGAGAACAATTTAGAAGAATAATTTTTTAAAACATTTTAAATGATATGTTAGTTAGAGTTCCTAACCAAACGAAAGACACTTGTATAAAAATAATTGAGGAAATAAAAACATAATAATATCATGATAATATAGGGATTTGTGATATATTATTCCATTTTATAGTATATACACCAAACATAAGTGAATTGGCACACAACAACAATGAAGACTCAATGGAATGTAAGTTGAGATAAAATAACTTATAAAGACTCTATCATAAGGTTAATGATAAATAAATGAAATAATTTTGTGTGAAAAATATAAATAAACTCAATATGATTGGATATTTAGTGTAAATAAATCAGAGGACATTCGCACATTTTCTTGTAAAAACCACACCAATCAATTGGATGTTTAACTCAATGAATGGAGATTGAGTTAAAATTACTCTTATGAAGTTCATATCGATGACATGAAAATTTATTAATGGAGTGATTATGTGTATAAAAATTATATCTATAGAAGGGGGAGTTTAAATTAATACCCAAATAGTATATTGTGATTCCACACATAATCCTATAGTAAAATAATCAATGATGTATGCGTAAATCCCAATGAGTGGAAATTGAAATTTGAAATTCCCTTACCGATTTGGTAACTCATGAAACATAAACACCTTGAATGAAGTATCATACAATGAAGTTATAAATACCCATAAATTAATGTATATTAAGAAAATAATAAGATCATGGATATTAAATACACAACAAAAAAGGAAATAGTGGCAATACAACATGAATCTCACACATATTAGAAGTGAGATAAAATCACATTACCATGTTGTAATCAATAGAGTCATATGAAAAAAAGTTAATAACCCCAAAATCATTCAAATAATACCATTAATATAAATATAATAATGATAATATATATCAAATGTCTCTACATAATACACCACGTGAAATAAATAAGTTGCGAACAATGGAAATCTCACAGAATTAAAAGTGGGATAAGAAACCCCTTACCTCAAGTCCGACTTGTCTTGTGTGTTCCTTGTTATTCGTGAAAAATAAACATAAGTTAATTTCTACTTGATTAAGAAAAAAATTTATGTTTATTATTCCTTTTATATCCCTTATTACTTTAATATAACAATTAGTTAATTATTTGGGTTCATATTAGATATTTTATCGATGTTCGGAAATTGAGTCAAAAATGACCTTGTAATAATTACAATTTTTCCATGTGGTCAAATGATCATTATCTCCTAAAATATATACATTATATAGATATAATATATATATATACAGTATATAAATGTATTAATAACAATACATAACATTTGGAGATAAGAAATGAAAAGCACCATTCATGGAGACAGTAAGCCTTACGTACGCATGAACGATACTTTCATTTCTATTTTGTAGATTAATGGATTTAAAACATAATGATATATAGGTATATTATAATTCCAGTATAATATCATATATAATATCATTAACTTAATCTTTCATATGTCCCACATAAGGTATTGACGAGTCATATCACTTTGATGTGGCAGTAGTCTACATTCCTCAAATGGAATTATCGTGTTTTGCCTATAATGGAAACCATAAATGAATGATATAAATGGAAAATACAGAAGATTAAAGAAAAAATAAACATAATATGTATCATATATAAATACAGTTTCATCTTAATGGCCACCATGAGTGGTGGTAGGAGATAATTGAACAATCGTCGTTTCGTTAGGTGTTAATTTTCCATTCACAAGAACATTATGTTTTTACCTATTAGATAGAGGTGTGTGTAAGTGTAGATATAATAATTCTCATCAAAATATCCTAATATATTGATGATACATTTTTTGTAATAAAATAATGGAATTTTAATATTTATGGGTCTGGAGAAGTAAAATAAATAAAAAGAAGTTAAGAGAAACCATTACCTTTAATTTGGATAACTCCCTTTGGTATGAACCAAACATACTTCTTGAAGTGCCTTCTGTCTAAGGTAAGGATTATAGGTTGAACAAAGGGATCTTAAGAGATTAATTTGGTAGGGTTGGATGATCCAATGGGCTTGAGATGTATGAGGAATGGGTTAGAAGTGGTGTCCTTTTATAAGCGAGATAAGGGGTCTTTAAGAAACTTTGGAAATGTTATTTTATTATAAAATCATCGTACGTTTAAAAAGGTCCAAAACTCATTTAAGTAAAAGATAAGATGGATCACGTTAGAAATACGATAATTCAATTATAATTGGACATGTTTTAGATATGGTTTTAATATTAATTATCTTATTTATTAAAATCATTTAATAATGAGGTAAATACTGCATCATTATTGTGTCATAAATAATTTAATTTATTTGATGTCTAAATATTATAAAAAATAAAGTATTTTAGAATATCGGTTCAGATTTAAAATGAATTTTTATATTCAAAAATATGATTTATATAACAACATGTAAAAATTGATAAGCTAAAAGATATTTGTTAATGTCATTTTTGTCTTTACTTTATGTTAATTAAAATAATGTGTCATTATCATTGTTAATTGGATCCATGGGGTCCCAAAATCAACCCAAGGATTACCATGGTCGGGCATGACTAATAAAATAATGAAAGAACAAGTGTTAAGGTAATTTGGAATTATTATAATATTCTTTTTACATTTAATTAACCAATTTACCTTTAAACGCGGTAAATAAAAGTCAACAATTACTATTCATCAGAAATTATTTTCATCATATTGAACAGAATTTTACCTAATAATAACAACCACATATGTTGGATTTTTGAAATTATATTCACAGAATGGGTAAAATTTCATTTAAATGAAAAAAATGAGTTTTTTAACTATTACAAAGTGGTTTTACTGTTCATAAAAATTGATGTTTTTCCGAACAATAACAAAAATTCAGACTAATATATATTTGATATTATTAATTCAAAAATTATTTCTATTTTAGCAAATTCAATACTTATATGTTCCTCTCATTTATTTAAAATTAATTATCGTAGTCAAAACAAATAGAGTGTTTTTAAAAAACTATAACTATTATAATATTGAAAATTGTTTATGTATAACTTCAAAGTAAAATTAATTACAATGACACAAATTGGATTAAATGGTAAAAATATAATCTAATTATACTTTAAAACCATTCAATTGTATAATCTATAACTATAAATTATTTTGATTAAAAAATTTGTTTTTAATTAAAATTTTGTATTTTAACTATTCACCAAAATATTAATGTTATCAGAAAAACACCAAAAATTTATCGAAACTAAATTATTATGTACCAATTATAAATAAAATGTTTATTTTTAAATTTTAATACATAAAAGTGTCAAATGTGGGATTTAATAGTGGTTCACCATTAAAAGGTGATAAAATTTCGTTTGTGGAAAAAATCTTTTTTATCTGAAAAAAATGAATTTGTTCTTATATTATGTAAATGAAACACATAATATGGATGTTAAAATTATATTAAATAGATAAAATTCAAAATTAAGTTATCACTATTCATAACTACTTTTGAACATCTAGTTTGGTAAGCCGTCGTGCACTCGAACTCGATGTTGTGTGAGATGAAAGCTATTGAATTACGTTAAAGAGATAACGTACTATGAAACCTTTGGGTGTTATTATTAGATATCATTAATACCATAAAATTGTGGATGGAGCATTCCATTACAGAGGAGACGATAGTTTGGGATGTTGGTAGGAACAATATCATTGTACCCTGAGACATCAGCTGCGGAGTTATGAAATTATTATTTATGTCAAGACCTATCCCCTGGGGCCTGTGTTTTTACTACCCCAAACTCGCCATCCATAGGCCAGGTGATGGAGTCTAGCACCAAAGGCGTATTCCATAAATTTGGTATGGATTTTACATTAAAACCTATAAACACATGAATCCATGCACACAACAAGATACGTACACAAGTCTACTGAACAGAAAAACGAGTTTTGAATGTAAAAAAGGGGCTCGAATACAAGAACAACAATAAAGTAGAAGAAACTGAAAGTAAAATTAAACTGGAATAGCTCCTGTAATCATCCACCAAGGATCCTACATGAAGGGTGGGTACAGATCTCGAATGGTTGTCCACGTGATACGCGTCATCTATGTTCCACTTTTGAGATACCTCCAGTCCTGGTACTCTCATCCTTAGTCAGCGTTGTCCGTCGTCTGCACCGAACACAATGAGGTGCGGAAATAGATCGAGCATGGGTGAGTATAACAATACTCAGTAGGGGCCCTGAGACCCTCAAGGTCTCGTAAAATTCACCATGGATAATACACAAAGCATGGAATCAAATAACACCCCTACTTAGGTATATTCCAATACATATACCTATGTTATCATGTAAACCCATATCAATCATAAGGAAAACACAGAGTCCAACTCCATAGCCCGAAGAATAATTGTTCCAAAAGGGAAGAAATACCTCGAAGGCAAGTACAACATAGGTACATCACACAGAAGAACGCCACCATTTTATTACTCCGAAGGATTGTACCACACAGGTAAAGACACAGCTTACAGCAGGTATAACTTAAGTATAGTAGTAGAGATGATTATATGTAACTGTTGAAATATTTTACTCTGTTAAGAGGTATACCCACATCAGATTCCTTTGTAAAAACCCACATAAGATAGCTTGGTGCTAACTAACACAGGATTTCTAGTTGCTGAGCAATAAACGATCACTAGGTCCGGGCTCCCAATGGATTGATCAGTGCTGACCCACACATGATCGCTAGGTGTTGACCCAAATAGGTTTGCTGGGTGCTGACCCACAGAGGATCACTCGGTGTTGACCCACACATGATCGCTCGGTGCTGACCCACACAAGATCGCTCGGTGCTGACCCACATAGGATCGCTCAGTGCTGACCCACACAAGATCACCCAGTGTTGAACGACACAGTATCTCTATTCATTCATCCTGTCACATCTAGCTACAGGGTTCCCACATTATGCTCCCTTGTCTCTGGGAGATTCCACTCCACAAGCCACTGGTCGATACTCCAATAGCCACGATGTCTCACGAAGAAGTATCTCAAAAGACTGGAATTTCATATATATTATCATGAATCTATTTATATTCATGGAATTCTGTGAATCTTATTGTGGTTATTAACTTTTGTTCAAACGACTTGATTGATTACAATGTGGTAAGGGGATTTCATCTCCCTTTTTATTCCCATGATATTCATGCTATATTTTCCACCATTTCCTTTTTTGTGGTGTATGTAGTTCCCATGATTGTATTAATTGTGTAATATAATTCAATTTATGGGTATTTACATCTCCATTTTATGATCCTTCTTTCATGGGTTATATGTTTCTAAAGTTACCAAATCGGTAACGGAACCTTTAACCCTCCTCTTTTTTAAAAATACTTCTTTTTGTTATATCTTCTAATTTATATCTTATTTTGTTAGGATATGTTCTTTTATATCCTTATTGATGTAAATTTTATGTCCCAGTGATGAGATACCCATTTTATCTCATCTACTCATTTTCTAAATTTTAACATGATGCCGTTAGGCTGTCGAATTTTTGCAAGGGAACTTTTTAACCCAATTTCAATTCCTGGTGTTAAACTTGTACTTAAAGAATATGTCTTCCTATGAATATGTGTGAATGTAATATGATTATTTTACACTTAATATCCACTTATATTGGGTGTATTTATATTTTTCACACATATTTATGTGATTGATTTACCATTAATTTAAGGATACCTTCTTTATAAGGGATTTCATCTAGATTTACATTTCCATTGAGGCATCATTATTTTTATTCTCCAATTCACTATTATATAGTGTATATACTATCCATTTTCATATTATATCATGAATCCATTTATTTTCAGGATATTATAATGTTCATATTAAATTGTATTCCTCAAATATTTGTATTCAAGAGTCTATCATTTTGTTAAAAATTCATTAACTAAAATATCGTTTTAATTGTTTTAAAGATTTATTATTCAAAATCTTTATATTTAATTTCCATGTTTTAAAAATTGTTTTGAGTAATAATTTATATGGACATTAATGTTTTAAAATTATAATTCCATTAAAATCTTCAAAGAGGTATGGGGAACTTTGATTCAAAAATCACTTTTTTAATGGTTTATTAAAATAGATTGATTATTTCAATATCATGAAATTACTTCTTGTGATTTCAAATGTAATTATATTAGTTAAATGTTTATATTTTCAATATTTTATGTGGTATGATTGTACTTGGATGTTTGACGGATGGTTTTTTTGATAAAACATATGACAGGTGGTGTTCTGATAAACCGGGATGGGTGGTGACGTTATAAACTCCAATGCATTGGGTATGCGGTTGGCTATTTGGCTATTCCATTTAGTGATATGTGTGGAAGTCTACTGTATGGTTATTCCATTTATTTATTTTTATGTCCCAAGTTACATTTATAGGTTATGTGTTCTTTATATAGATTTTATGGTAATCTTTTGGTTACAAAATGGTAAGTATTGATCTTTTGTTAAATGAAGAGTATTTAATACTTCTTAAAGGTGAAAAGTATTACTTATGATAAAGTATTCATGGTTTAATTATTGTTTTGAAAAAAAAATAACAGTTTTCTTCCTTGTGTATCCATTACTGAGTCTTTTATGCTCATACCAAGTTTTGAAATGTTTTTCACATGACATAAAAAAGAATAGGGTCAAGGATGGGATCATGGAAAAGTCAGGCTATCTTAAACATTGAGCTAGACATGAATCTTTTTTTTGAGTTTTTGTTTTGTGAAAAAATTGTACACTGAGTAGAAGTTTCTACTTTGTAATTTTTGAAAAGAAATGTAATAGTTATGACCTAATTCTCTAAAAATCTAAACCTGAAAAGATCTTCTAATGTGAATTATTCATTTAATTCAATATAATGAAATGTTTAGGGTCAGGTCCTTACAGTTGGTATCTGAGGGAGTTTTAGATAACTTTATAGGTTAGCGTGGTCTTTATGTATAAGTGACATTACCATAATGGTCAGTATTTTAGAGAGAGACAATGTTATTTTAGATAAATTAAATGAGTTTAAGATAACAAGAATAAGTATATCTTAGTGTTTACCATCCTATTAGGATATTATATGATTATATTAGTGATATACTCACACTGAGATTTTTGGTTTCAGTAAATTGCTGGATCTAGCAGGCACAAATGTAACAGTGGATGAGGAAGAAAACTGTGATGGTTTTCTGAATGATAAACTGAATGAGATGGGATATGCAATGAGAACTCTTACGGTTATTCTCAACCAACTATCTGGAGTCTTGATTGACAACCGGAACGTTGGTAATTTTTATAACATATCATATATGCGAGAAACAAATCCCTATGGAAGTTCAGGTAATAATCATAAAGGTAAGTATGTTAAAAAAACCTACATGTCAGAGATGTGGAATGAAACACCTAGGAAAATTCTTCAATGGGACGAGATGAATCTATAGATATGGGAATGATGGTCATAAATTATGGACCTTCCATGGAAAAAGGAAGCATCCATTTGACTCTAGGAATAGGAAAGATGTTCTTTTCGAGGGATCAATTGAATGTTTTAAATGTGGTGTGCATGGTCATTATACAGTTAGATGTCCTTCTAAGATTTTTCAAGAAAGGGATCACCAAGATCGTACAGATATATGTTTACCAGTTCCTAATACCATTCCAATTTAGGATGGAGAAATTGACAGTGATAAATGAATGGTATGGATTATTTCTTAACATATGTTTTGAGATTTTTGAATCATAGGATATGATTCATGATTTTGTTTGTAGGGAAGAACTATTTTAGAATAATCTATAAATCAATGTTTAATGGATCATGAATAATGTTGAATGAGAAAGAAGTAAAAATATATGGGATTCAAGTGTTATGGTATATTTTAAGATGATAAAATACTTAAAAGTATTAAGTCTCTTTTAATGATGGGATTATATTGGAAGACTTTTAATAGTATGTGTAACCCTGACGCTTGATATATGAATATGTTATTCAAGGAATAATTATCTTTTCTTATGTTCTTTAATATTGAAATTTTATTATGGGAGAATCTATGTTTTTATTATGAACATATAGTGATGTGGTTTTTTATGTAAATGATTAATATATGATATAGAATATGTGATTCGGTTAATAACACATTAGTGTGGGACATTAAGTGTAGTTGATTTTTATTTGGGGATAAATGTTAAGATTTATAGTGGAAGATTATGTGACTAAATCCTTCTGATTTTTGGGTTACAATCTTAGTTTGGGTAATTTTGAAGAATTTTAAGGGCAATGGGATATTGAATGGTCTTTATTGAACTTTAGATACTTTTTGTTGAATTTTATAGATTAATAGTACTATTTATTTCTATAACGGAATATCATTTTTGGGGATTATATGATCTCATACAAACCATTTTTGGTTTTGGATAATGTCTAAAGAGAGGGGAAATATATAGGTTTTTGTGGATTATGTGATTTTTTATAAGTTGATTCTTGTGCTTATGATGTGACCAAGTAAGTTTGAATACTCATCGTTGGGAGAAAAGAAGTGTTTGTGGTTGAGATTTAGTAACGGATGAATTTATACAAGACTAGTAATTATGTTTCCTTTTGTTTTAGTTAAGCTCATAAATAAGTTCCTCAAATTTTTGAAAAGTAACTTAAAACAAAAACATTGTCTGTTAAATTTTCCTACTGGGGAATCAAAGATCATTTAACCCATCACATGTTTGTGCTTTTCTGGTGGTTAACTTTATCCTAATCACGTTTTCTATCACTATCCATCAGAAATAGACCATCTGTTCTTTATTCCATATCCATGTATTCATACATGGAATCCTGGTATGGGTTATCTCGGCTGACCATTTTACTTCTCTTTCTTTCATTTAATGTGATAGTTTTACTGACACTTATCTGATGTGGGAATTTTAATGATGTTTCCAAACCATGTTTTAAAATATTGTGGACACAATTACTAAAATGGGAGAAGGGTGTAACATCCCTAGTAAATAAGAAAACATGAAATTTTTCATATTTATTAATATTTGTGAATTCTAAATGGGATTCTATATTCAATGGCGTACCTGATACACATCAATGGGTTTCTTTGAAATCTTACGATGCACACTAATAATATAATATTATTATTTGAAATGGAAGTTAACTCCTAGAAGTTGTATCTATTGAAATGAACAAAACTAATTACAAAATTATTATACAAATTTGTTAAATGTATGTACTTTTATCCAATAAATGTTAGAGGCTTAAAATGTGAATGAATCTAATTTTATGCACAAATTACATTAAAAGGTCGATTTACCACCTTTTAATGGAGAACCCTCTTTAAATCTAGTTTTGGTATCTTTAATACATTCTATTTGACAAATCAAAATACTTCTTTAGAATTGGGACATCTATATTTACTTTGTGTAAATTTTTTGAATTTTTCCGATAAGGTTCATTTTTAATGAATAGTGAAAATATTATATTTTAATTCAAAACTGCATTTTAATATAATTTATTAATATGGATATATTATCTTTTTGATTGGTTTTATAGTTTAATTAGAATATATTTTTACCTTTTAATCCATTATTGGTCATTGGAATTAATTTCACTTTGAAAGTGGGCATACACAACTATCAATCTTTTGATAGTTATTGTTTATTAAAAACACGCTATTTGTTTTAAAATTGGGAATTAATTTAAAATTAATTAACGCCACTTCTATATTTTGAATTTATGAAAATACAAATCATTTTTGAATTTGGAGTATCAAATATATCTTAGGATGAGGTTTTGGTATTTTTTTGAAAAACATAATTTTTTGATGAATAGTGATACCACTTAGTAGTAGTTAAAAAAATTGACTTTTTCATTTAAATGAAATTTTACCACTTCTATGAATTGAATTTCGATAATCTAACAAACATGGTTGTTATTAGTTAGTAAAACATGGTTCAATAAGATAAAAATTATTTTTTGTGAATAGTAACATTTGACATTTATTTACCACTGTTAAAAATAAATATGGTAATTCAAGGTAAAACAAATATTATAATAATTCAAAATTACCTTAACACTTGTCCTATCCTTATTGGATGCGTAATGGCCAACCAAGGGTAGAGGGATTTCATTTCACTTTTAATTTCTCATGAGATTCATAATATATTTTCCACTATTTCCTTTTGTGTGGTGTAAGTATTGCCCAAGATTGTATTCATTGTTTAATATAATTCAATTTATGGGTATTTATATCATAATTTTATGATCCTTCTTTCATGGGTTGTATGTTTTGAAAGTTACCAAATCAATAATGGGACCTTTCACCCACCTCTTTTTAAGTAGAATTCTTTTGGTTATGTCTTTTAATTTACATATTATTATGTTGGGATACGTTCTTCTATATCCTTATTGATGTAAATTGTATATCCAAGTTATGAGATACCTTTTTATCTCATCAACTCATTCTCTGAATTTTAAATTGATGCCATTATACTGTCGAATTTTTGCAAAGGAACTTCTTAACCCAATTTCAATTCCTTGTGGTAAACTTGTACTTCTTGAATATGTCATCCGATGAATATGTATGAATGACCACTGATTGTTTTAAAATTAATATCCACTTATATTGGCTGTATTTATATTTTTCACACATAATTATGTCATTGATTTGTCCTTGATTTAAGGATAGCGTCTTAATAAGGGATTTCATCTCAATTTACATTTCCATTGAGACTTCATTGTTGTTATGCACAGATTTATTCTTATATGGGGTATATACTTCCGTTTTTCATAATATATCTGGAATCCATTTATTATAATGATATTATAAAGTTAAGATTAAATTTTATTCAACATTGTTTTTTCAAGAGTCACTCATTTTGTTAAAAACTATTTAAATAAAATATCGTTTTAAATGGTTTAAAGATTTATTTTTTTAAATCATTATCTTTAATGTGCATGTTTTAAAAATGGATTTGATTATTTATTTATATAGACATTAATGTTTTAAAATAATAATTTTATTAAAAGCATCAATGTTTTATGGGACACTTTTATTCAAAATATATATTTTTAAATGATTTATGAAAATAGATTGATTATTTCAATATCTTGAAATTACTTCTTCTAATTTCAAATGAAATTTTATTAGTGAAATGCTTATATTTTCAATATTTTTTGTATTATTATAGTACTTGGACATTTGACGTGTCGTTATGTGACAAAACATATGATTGGTGGTGTCGTCCTAAACCTCAATGGGTTGTTACGTTATAACCTCCAATGAATTGGGTATGGAAGTCGGTCGTATGGCTATTCCATTTAGTTATCTGTGTAGAAGTCCACAATATGGTTATTCCATTTCAGTATTTTTATGTCCCAAGTTACCTTTATATGTTATGTATTCTTTATATGTGTTTTATGGTAATATTTTTGTTAAAAAATTTTATACATTGATCTTTTTTTCAATGAAGAGTATTTACTACTTCATAAAGGTGAAAAGTATTACTTATGATAATGTATTCATGGTTTACTTGTTGTATTGAAAAAAACTAACAGTTTTCCTTCTTTGTGTATCCCTTACTGAGCTATTATACCCATCCCAAATTTTGAAATGTTTTTCACAAGACATAAATAAGAATAGGGTCAAGGATGGGATCAAGGAAATGACATATTATATTTAATATGGAATTAGACCTGAGTATTTTTTTAGAGTTTTTTTTGTGAAAAAAATTGAAACTGAGTAGATGTTTCTACTTTGTAATTTTTGAAAAGAAATGTAATCTTTATGACCTAATTATCTAAAAATATAAACCTAAAAGGAATTTCATTGTGAATTATTCATTTAATTCAAGATTATGCAATGTTTAAGGTCGGGTCCTTACAGTTAGTATCAGAGGGAGGTTCAAATTACTTTAGAGGTTAGGGTGTTCTTTAAGCATAAGTGACATTACCATAATGGTCAGGATTTTAGAAAGAGACAATGTTATTTTAGATAATGTTAATGAGTTTAAGATAACTTGAATAAGTATATATTAGTATTTACCCTCATCTTATGATATTATATGATTATTTTACTGTTATACTCACACTGAGCTTTTTGGTTTTTGTAAATGGTAGGATCTAGCAGGCACCAAAGTAACAATGGATGTGAAGAAAACTATGGAGATTTTCTCAACGAGCAACTGAATGAAATATGAGCAACAATGAGAACTCTTGTGGTTATTCTCAACAATCTATCTTGATTCATGACGGACAACCTGAAACTTGGTTATTTTTTAAGGCATCTTATATGAGAGAAGAAATGTCCCTATGGATGATCAGGTAATGATCATAATTGTTAGTATGTTCCAAAACCTATGTGTCAAGGATGGGGAAAAACACCTAGGAAAATGCATCAAAGGGACGGGAATATGCTATAGATGTGGGAATGAAGGACATAAAGAAATAACCTTCCATGGAAAAAGGAAGTTTATAGTTGACACTAGGAAAGGGAAAGAATTTCTTTATAAGGTATAAATTTAATGTTTTAAATATGGAGTGCATGTTAATTATTCAAATAGATATACTACGAAGATTTTTTGAGAATGGGATAACCATAATGGTACAAATATATGTTTACCAATACCTAATTCCATTCCAATTGGGGATGAAGAACTGAAAATGACCAATGAAAGGTATGGATTATTTCAAACCATATGTTTCGACATTATTGAATCTTAGGATATAATTAATGATTTTTTTGTAGGAAAGAAGTATTTCAGAATAAGTAGGAATGTAATGGTTAATGGATCATGAAGAATGTTGAATGAGTAAGAAGTCAACATAATATGGATTCTGGTGTTATGGTAGATTTTTTTATGATTAGATACCTAAAAGAATTAAGGCCCTTTTGATGATGGTATTATATTGGAAGAAATTTTATAATATGTGTATCCCTGAAGCATGATATATGAAAATTTTATTCAAGGAATAATTATCATTTCTTATAATGAGTAATGGTGGCATATTATTTTGGGAGAATCTATGTTTTTATTATGGACATATGGTCTTTTGGTTTTTTATTGAAATGATTAATCTATCATAGAAAATATGTGATTTGGTTAATTACACATTAGTAGGATACTTTAAGAGTAGTTGATTATTATTTTGAGATAAATGTTATGATTTATAGTGGAATACTATGGGACTAAATCGTTCTGAGTTTTGAGTTACACTCTTAGTTTGGGTTATCTTGATAATTTTATGGACAATGGTTTATTGAAATGTCTTTATTGAACTTCAGGATCTTTTTGTTGAATTTTGGAGATTAAGAGTATTATTTCTTTTTATAAAGGATTATCCTTTTGGGGGATTATATGATCTCTTATTAACCATTTTTGGTTTTGGTTAATGTCTAAATACAGGGGAAACATATAGATTTCTTGTAGATTATGTGATTCTTTAAAAGTTGATTCTTGTGATTTTGATGATACCATGAATGTTTGAATACTCATTGTTGGGAGAAAAGATGTGCTTATGGTAGAAATTTAGTAACGAATGAATGTCTACAAGACAAGTATGTATGTATCCTTATGTTTTTAGTTAATCTCATAATTAAATTCCTCAACTTTTTGAAAATTAACCTAAAACAAATAAAAATATGTTTACTTTTCCTACTGAGGAACCAAAGACCGTTTAACCCATCACTTGTTTGTGATTTTCTGGTGGTTAACTTTATCATAATCAAGTTTCCTATCACTCTCCATCAGAACTAGACCGTCCGTTCTTTCTTCCATATCCATATTTTCATACATGGAATCCTATTATGGGTTATCTCAGATGACCTTTGTACTTATCTTTATTTCATTTAATGTGACAGTTTTACTGATACTTTTCTGATGTGGGACTTTTAATGAAGTTTCCAATCCCTATTTTCAATTTTCTTGGATGCAATTCCTTATAGGGGGGAAAGACGTGACATCGTAGGTAAATAAAAAAACATGAAATTTTTCCTATTTATTAATATTTGTGAATTCTAAATGTGATTCTATGTTCAATGGCATACCCGATACACATCAATCGGTTTATTTGAAATCTTACATTACACATTAATAATATTATTATTTGAAATGGAAGTTAACTCGTAGTCATTGTATCTGTTGAAATTAAAAAAACTAAATACAATATTATTATACATCTTTGTTAAATGTATGTACTTTTATCCAATAAATGTTAGAGGCTTAAAATGTGAATGAATCTAATTTTAAGCATAAATTACATTAAAAGGTCGATTTACCACCTTTTAATGGAGAACCTTCTATAAAAATATTTTTGGTCACTTTAATACATTATATTTGACCAAAAAATCATCATTAGAATGGGGACATCAAAATTTAGTTTGTGTAATTTTTTAGAATTTTTCCGATAAATTTCATTTTTTAATAAATAGTGAAAAATATTATATTTTAATTCAAAACTGCATTTTAATCTAATTTATTTATACAGATAGATTATCTTTTTCATTGGTTTTAAAGTCTAATTAGAATATATTTTTACGATTTAATCCATTTCTTGTCATTGGAATTAATTTCACATTTTAAGTGGACATACACAAGTGTCAATCATTTGATAGTTATTATTTCTTAAAAACACGCAATTTGTTTTAACAATGGGAAATAATTTAAAATTAATTAATGCCAGTTCAATGTTTTGAAATTAAGAAAATATACATCATTTTTGAATTCAGAATATCAAATATAGCTTAGGATGAAGTTTTGGTATTTTTCTCAAAAACATAATTTCTTGATGAATAGTGAAACCACTTAGTAGTAGTTAAAAAAATTGACCTTTTCATTTAAATGATATTTTACCACTTCTATGAATTTAATTTTGAAAATATAACAAACATGGTCGTTATTAGTAAGAAAAATGTGTTTCAATAAGATGAAAATAATTTTTGGTTAATAGTAACTTTTGACTTTTATTTACAATGGTTAAAGGTAAATTTGGTAATTCAAGGTAAAAATAATTTTATAATAATTCAATATTACCTTAACAATTGTTCTAATCTTATTGGATGAGTAATGGCTGACCATGGGTAAGGGGATTTCATCTCACCTTTTATTCCCGTGAGATTCATTCAATATTTTCCACCATGTCCTTTTGTGTGGTGTACGTACTGCCCAATATTGTATTCATTTTTTAATATACATCAACTTATTGGTATTTATATCTTAATTTTATGATCCTTATTTCATGGGTTGTATGTTTCGAATGTTAGAAAATCGGTAAGGGGACCAATCACCAACCTCTTTTTAAATAGACTTCTTTTGGTTATGTCTTTAAATTTATATCTTATTATGTTGGGATATGTTCTTCTATATCCTTATTGATGTAAATTTTATGTCCAAGTGCCGAATACCTTTTTTATCTCATCAACTCATTTTCTGAATTTTAAAGTGACGTCGTTAGACTGTCAAATTTTTGCAAGGGAACATCTTAACCCAATTTCAATTCCTTATAGTAAACTAGTACTTCTTGAATATGGCGTCCTATGAATATATTTTAATTACCATTGATTGTTTTAAAATTAATATCCACTTATATTGGGTGTATTTATTTTTTTAACAAATAATTATGAGATTGATTTTTCCATAATTTAAAGATACCGTCTTTATAAGGGATTTCATCTCGATTTACGTTTCCATTGAGGCTTCATTGTTATTATACATAAATTCACTCTTATATGGTGTATACTGCCCTTTTTCATATTATATATGGAATCCATTTATTATAATAATGTTATAAATTTAACATTAAATTTTATTCTACAATTATTTGTATTCATGAGTCTCTCATTTTGTAAAAAACTATTTAACTAAAATATCATTTTAAATGTTTTAAAGATTTAAAATTTTAAATATTTATCTTTAATTTCCATGTTTTAAAAATGGGTTTGAGTATTTTTTTTATATGGACATTAATGTTTTAAAATTATAATTACATTAAATGCTTTAATGTTTTATGGTACAATTTTAATCAAAAAATCTCTTTTTAAATGGGTTATGAATAGATTGATTATTTCAAAATCATGAAATTACTTATTCTAATTTTTAATGAAATTTTATAAGTTAAATGTTTATATTTTCAATAATTTATGTTTTATGATGGTACTTTGACATTTGATGGATGGTTACATGATAAACCATATGACGGGTGGTGTCGTGATAAACTAGGATGGGTGGTTACGTTATAACCTCCAATGCATTGGGTATGGAATTCGGTCGTATGGATATTCCATTTAGTGATATGTGTGGAAGTCGACTGTATGGTTATTCCATTTAAGTATTTTTATGTCCCAAGTTACCTTTATATGTTATGTATTCTTTATATCTGTTTTATGGTAATCTTTGGGTTACAAAATGGTATGTATTGATCTTTTATTCAATGAAGAGTATTTACTACTTCTTAAAGGTGAAAATTATTATTTATGATAATGTATTCATGGTTTACTTGTTGTATTGAAAAAAAACTAACATTTTTCTTTCTTTGTTTATCACTAAATGATCCTTTTATGCACATCCCATGTTTTGAAATGTTTTTCACAGGACAAAAATAAGAATAGGGTCAAGGGTGGGATCAAGGAAAAGCCATGCTATCTTAAACGTGGAACTAGAAATAAGTCTTTTTTTAGAGATTTTTGTGAAAAAAATAGAAACTAAGTAGAAGTTTATACTTTGTAATTTTTGAAAATAAATGTAATAGTAATGACCTAATTCTCTTAAACGCTAAACCTGAATATATAGTCAATGTTAATTATTCATTTAATTCTTGATTATGCAATGTTTAAGGTCAGGTCCTTACAATTGGTATCAGAGGGAGGTTTAGATTACTTTAGAGGTTAGGGTGTTCTTTAAGCATAAATGACATTTCCATAATGGTCAAGATTTTATAAAAGGACAATGTTATTTTAGATAAATTTGACGAGTTTTAGATTACATGAATAAGTATATCTTAGTATTTACCCTCCTCTTATGATATTATATGACTATTTTAATGATATACTCACACTGAGCATTTTGGTTTTTGTAAATGGTTGGATCTTGTAGGCACAAAAGTAACAGTGGATGTGAAGAAAACTATGAAGTTTTTCTCAATGATGAACTGAATGAAATAAGAGCTACAATGAGAACTCTTGTGGTTATTCTCAACCAACTATCTGGAGTCATGATGGACAACCTAAACCTTGGTTTTTTATAAGGCGTTGTATATGATGGAAACAAATCTCTATGTATGATCAGGTAATGATCATAATTGTTAGATTGTTCCAAAACCTACGGTTCATGAATGGGGAAAGAAACACCTAGGAAAATGATTCAAGGGGACGAGAAGAGGATATATATGTGGGAATGATGGTCATAAAGTAATAACCTTCCATGGAAAAAGGAAGCATCCTGTTGTCTATAGGAAAGGAAAATAAGTTATTTCTAAGGGATCAATTGAATGTTTTAAATGTGGTGTGCATGTTCATTAAACAAATAGATGTCCTACGTAGATGTTTCAAGAATGGTATCAATGGGATCTTATAAATATATGTTTACCAATAAATAATTCCATTCTAATTGAGGATGAAGAACTGACAATGACCAATGAAAGGTATGGATTATTTCTTAACATATTTTTTGACATTATTGAATCATAGGATATGATTCATGATTTTGTTTGTAAGAAAAGAATTATTTTAGAATATACAGGAATGGAATGGTTAATGGATCATGAAGAACATTGAATTAGTAAGAAGTAAAAATATTATGTCTTCATATTTTATGGTAGATTTTTTGATGATAAAATACCAAACAGTATTAAGGCCCTTTTGATGATGGGATTATATTGGAATAATTTTTATATTATGTGTAACACTGAAGCATGATATATGAAAATATTATTCAGGGAATAATTATCTTTCCTTCTGATGAGAAATGGTGGAATTTTATTTTGGGAGAATCTATTTTTTTATTATAAACATATTGTCATTTTGGTTTTTATTGAAATGATTAATCTATCATTAAGAATATATGATTTGGTTAATTACACTTCAATATGAGACTTTAAGTGTAGTTGAATTTTATTTTGAGACAAATGTTATGATTTAGAGTGTTAGACTATGTGAATAAATCCTTCTGAGTTTTGGGTTACAATATTAGTTTGGGTTATTGTGAAGATTTTAAGGACAATGGTTTATTAAATTTCATTATTGATCTTCAGGTACTTTTTGTGGAATTTTAGAGATTAAGAGTATTATTTCTTTTTTTAAAGGATTATCCTTTTGGGGGATTATATGATCTCATACTAACCATTTTTGGTTTTGGATAATGTCTAAAGACAGTGGAAATATATAGCGTTTTTGAGGATTATGTGATTCATTAGAAGTTGATTCTTGTTCTTTTGATGTGACCAAGTAAGTTTGAATACTCTTCATTGGGAGAAAAGATGTGTTTGTGGTAGAAATTCAGTAAGGGATGAAAGTCTACAAGATAAGTAAGTATGTATCCTTATGTTTTTAGTTATGATCATAAATAAATTCCTCATATTTTTGAAAAGTAATTTATTACAAAAACATTTTATGTTAACTTTTCTTACTGGGGAAACAATGACCATTTAACCCATCAAATGTTTGTGATTTTCTAGTAGTTAACTTTATCCTAATCATGTTTTCTATCTCTCTCCATCAGAACTAGACTATCTGTTCTCTATTCCATATACATATTTTCATACATAGAATCCTAGTATGGGTTATCTCGGCTGACCATTGTACTTCTCCTTCATTCATTTAATGTGATAGTTTTACTGACACTTTTTTGATGCGGGACTTTTAATGATGTTTCCAGGACCTATTTAACAATTTCAAGGAAACAATTCCTTAAAGGGGGGAAGGATGTAACATCCCAGGAAATAAAAAAGCATGAAATTTTTCATATTTATTAATATATGTTAATTCGAAAGGAGATTCTATGTTCAGTGGCGTACCTGATACACATCAATGAGTTTCTTTGAAATCGTACATTGCACACAAATAATATAATATTATTATTTGAAATGGAAGTTAACTCCTAGCCAATATATATGTGTAAATGAACAAAACTAACTACTATATTATTATACATCTTTGTAAAATGTATGTACTTTTATCCAATAAAAGTTAGAGGCTTAAAATGTGAATGAATCTAATTTTAAGCATAAATTACATTAAAAGGTCGATATACCTCCTTTTAATGTAGAACCCTCTTTAAATCTAGTTTTGGTCACTTCAATACATTCTATTTGACTAAAAAAATACTCTTATAGAATGGGGACTTCAAAATTTATATTGTGTAAAGTTTTTTAATTTTTTCGATAAAGTTCATTTTTTTAATGAATAGTGAAAAATATTATATGTTAATTCAAAACTGTGTTTTAATCTAATTTATTTATATGGATAGATTATATTTTACATTAGTTTTAAAGTTTAATTAGAATATATTTTTACCATTTAATCCATTGTAATTAATTTTAATTATTTCCGCTTTGAATTTGGACATACACAAGTGTCAATATTTTGATAGATATTGTTTCATAAAAACACAGTATTTGTTTTAACAACGGGAATTAATTTAAAATTAATTAATTCCATTTCTAAGTTTTGAATTTAGAAAAATAGAAATCATTTTTGAATTCAGAATATCAAATATATCATTGGATGATTTTTTGGTATCTTTCTAAAAAATATAATTTTTTGATGAATAGTGGAACTACTTAGTGGTAGTTACAAAATTGACTTTTTCATTTAAATGAAATTTTACCACTTCTGTTAATTGAATTTCGAAAATACGAAAATCCTGGATGTTATTAGTAAGTAAAATGTGGTTCAATGAGATGAAAATAATTTTTGGTGAATAGTAACATTTGACTTTTATTTAAAAAGAATATTATAATAATTCAAAATTACCTTAACACTTGTCCTAACCTTATTGGATGAGAAATGGCAGACCATAACTAAGGAGATTTCATCTCACTTTTTATTCCATTGAGATTCATACTATATTTTCTATTATTTCCTTTTGTGTGGTGTGTGTACTACCCAAGATTTTATTCAGTGTTTAATATACTTCAATTTATGGGAATTTATATCTTCATTTTATGATCATTGATTAATGTGTTGTATGTTTCGAATGATACCAAATCGGTAAGGGGACATTGGACCCTCTTTTTAGATAGACTTAATTTAGTTTTTTCTTTTAATTTACATCTTATTATGTTGGGATATGTTATTCTATATCCTTATTGATTAAATTTTATGTACAAGTGATGAGATACACTTTTTCTATCATCAACTCATTTTATGAATTTTAATGTAACATTGTTAGGCTGTCAAATTTTTGCAAGGGAACTTCTTAAACCAATTTTAATTCCTTGTGGTAAAATATTACTTCTTTAATATGTCTTCCTATAAATATGTTTGAATGACCATAGATTGTGTTAAAATTAATATACACTTATATTTGGTGCATTTATATTTGTCACACATAATTATGTGATTGATTTGTCCTTAATTTAAGGATACATTCATTATAAGGGATTTCATCTCGATTTACATTTCCATAGAGATTTCATTGTTGTTATACTCTGAATCACTCTTATATGGTCTATATACTTCCCTTTTTCATATTATATCTGGAATCATTTTATTATAATGACATTATAATGTTAAGATTAAATTTTATTCTACAATTTTATTTCATGAGTCACTTATTTTGTAAAAAAATATATAACTAAAATATCGTTTTAAATTTTTTAAAGATTTAATTTTTAAAATCTATATCTTTAATGTCCATGTTTTAAAAATGGGATTGAGTATTTATTTATATAGAAAATAATGTTTTAAAATTATAATTCCATTAAAAGAATCAATCTTTCTTGGGACACTTTTATTTAAAAAATCTCTTTTTAAATGGTTTATGAAAATAGATTGATTATTTCAATATCTTGAAATTACTTCTTATAATTTCTAATGATGTTTTATTAGTGAAATGTTTATATTTTCAATAATTTATATATTATGATGCTACTTGGACATTTGACGGGTCGTTTTGTGACAAAACATATGACAGGTGGTGTCGTGATAAACCAGGATTGGTGGTTACGTTATAACCACCAAAGCATTGTGTATGGAATTCAGTCGTATGGCTATTACATTTAGTGATATTTGTGGAAGTCGACCGTATGGTTATTCCATTTAAGTATTTTTTTGTCCCAAGATACCGTTATATGTTATATATTCTTTATATGTGTTTTATGGTAATCTTTTTGTTACAAAATGGTATGTATTGATCTTTTATTCAATGAAGAGTATTTACTAATTTTTAATGGTAAAAGTATTACTTATGATAATGTATTCATGGTTTACTATTTGTATTAAAAAAAACTAACAAGATTCCTTCTTTGTGTATCCCTTACTGAGCCTTTTATGCTCATCCCATGTTTTGAAATTTTTTTCACATGAAATAAAGAAGAATAGGGTCAAAGATGGGATCAAGGAAATGTCATTCTATCTTAAACATGGAACAAGACATGATTCTTTTTTAGAGATTTTTTAGTGAAAAAAATGGAAACTGGGTAGAAGTTTCTACGTTGTAATATTGGAAAATAAATGTAATAGTTATGACCTAATTATCTAAAACTTTAAACCTAAAATGATCCTAAATGTGAATTATTCATTTAATTCAAGATTATGCAATGTTTAATGTCTGGTTCTTATAGTTGGTATCAGAGGGAGGTTTAGATTACTTTAGAGATTAGGGTTTTCTTTAAGCATAAGTAACATTATCATGATGGCCAGGATTTTAGAAAGAGACCAAGTAATTTTAGATAAATTTAATGAGTTTATGATAACATGAATAAGTATATCTTAGTATTTACCATACTCTTAAGATATTATATGATGATTTTACCGATATACTCACACTGAGATTTTTTGTTTTTGTAAATAGTTGGATCTACCAGGAACCAAAGTAACAATGGATGTGGTGTAAACTGTGACGGTTTTCTAAACAAGAAACTGAATGAAATAAGAGCTAAAATGAGAACACTTGTGGTTATTCTCAAACAATTATCTACAGTCCTTATGGAAAACCTGAACCTTGGTTATTTTTATAAGGCATCATATATGATAGGAACAAATTCATACAGAATATCATGTAATGATCATAATTGTTAGTATGTTCTAAAAACTACGTGTCAAGGATGGGGAAAGGGCAACCTAGTAAATTTTTTCAAAGGGATGGGAAGATGCTATAGATGTGGGAATGAAGGTCATAAATCAAGAAACTTCCATGGAAAAAGGAAGGTTCCAATTGCTATAGGAATGAAAAAGAAGTTATTTCTGAGGGATCAATTGAATGTTTTAAATGTGGTGTGAATGTTCATTATACAAATAGATGTCCATAAAGATGTTTTGAGAATCATATCACTACTATCGTACAAATATATGTTTACCAATACCTAATGCCATTTCAATTGAGGAATAATAAACTGACAACGACCAATGAAAGGTATGGATTATTTCTTAACATATGTTTTGACATTAGGTAATCTTAGTATATGATTCGTGATTTTGTTTGTAGGAAATAAGTATTTCAGAATAAGTAGGAAATGAATGGTTAATGCATCATGAAGAACATTTAATGAGTAAGAAGTCTAAATATTATGGATTCAAGTGTTATGGTATATTTTTTTTATGATAAAATACCTAAAAGTATTAAGGCCTTTTTGATGATGGTATTATATTGGAAGTATTTTTATAGTATGTGTAACCCTAAATCATGATATATGAAAATGTTATTAAAGTAATAATAATCTTTTCTTCTGATACGTAATGGTGGAATATTATTTTGGGATAACCTACGATTTTATTATGGACATATGGTCATTTGGTTATTTATTGAAATGATTAATCTATCATATAGATTATGTGATTCGGTTAATTAAACATCAGTATGAGACTTTAAGAGTAGTTGATTTATATATTGAGATAAAAGTTACAATTTACAGTTGATGACTATGAGACTAAATCCTTCCGAGTTTCATGTTACAGTCTTATTTTGGGTTATTTTGAAATTTTTACGGAAAATGGTTAATTGTCTTTATTGAACATCGGGTACTTTTTGTTCAATTTTGGAGATTAAGAGTACTATTTTTTTATAAAGGATTATCCTTTTTGGGGATTATATGATCTCGTACTAACCATTTATTGTTATCGTTAATGTCTAATGATAGGGGAAATATATATCTTTTTTGAGGATTATGTGATTCATTAGAAGTTTATTCTTGTGCCTTTGATGTGACCATGTCAGTTTGAATAATCATCATTAGGAGAAAATATGTGTTTTTGGTATAAATTTAGTAATGGATGATAGTCTACAAGAAAATTAAGTATGTGTGCTTATGATTTTAGATAATCTAATAAATAAATTCCTCAACTTTTGGAAAAGTAACTTAAAACAAAAACATTTTCTGTTAATATTACATACTGGGGAACCAAAGACCGTTTAACCCATCACATGTTTGTAGTTTTATGGTGGTTAACATTATCCTAATAATTTTTCCTATCACTCTCCATCAGAATGTGACCATTTTTTCTTTCATCCATATACATGTTTTCATACATAGAATCCTAGTATGTGTTATCTCGGGTGAACTTTGTACTTCTCATTCATTCTTTTATAGTGATATTTTTACTGACTCTTTTCCGATGTGAGACATTTAATGAAGTTTCCAAGCCCTATTTTAAAATTGTGAGGACGCAATTCCCCAAAGGGGGGAATGATGTAACATCCCAGGTAAAAAATACATGAAATTTTTCATATTTATTAATATTTTTTAATTCTAATGGGGATTCTATGTTCAATGGAGTACTTGGTAGAAAACAATGTGTTTCTTTTAAATCAAACGTTGCACACTAATAATATAATATTAATATTTTAAAAGGAAATTAACTCATAGACATTTTATTGGTGGGAATGAACAAAACTAACTACAATATTATTATAAATCATTGTTAAATGTATTTACTATTATCCAATAAAAGTTAGAGGCTTAAAATGTGAATGAATGTAATTTTAAGCATAGTTTTCATTAAAAGGACGATTTACTGACTTTTAATGGAGAACCCTCATAAAATATAGGTTTGGTCACTTTAATACATTATACTGGACAAAAAAATTCTTATTTAGAATTGGTACATCAAAATTTACTTTGTGTAATTTTTAGGAATTTTTCTGATAAAGTTCATTTTTTAATGAATAGTGATAAATGATTTTATTTTAATTCAAAACTGCATTTTAATCTAATTTATTTATATGGATAGATTATATTTTTAATTGGTTTTAAAGTGTAATTAGAATATATTTTTACCATTTAATCTAATTTTGGTCATTGAAATTAATTTCACTTTGATTGTGGATTTAAACAAGTGTAATTCTTTGGATAATTATTATTTGTTAAAAACATGCTATTTGTATTAATAGCAGGAATTAATTTTCAATTAATTAATGCCACTTCTATGTTTTAAATTTAGTAAAATTGACATCATTTTTGAATTCGGAATATCAAATATAGCTTAGGCATAATTTTTTGTATTTTTCTGAAAAATATCAAATTTTGATGAATAGTGAAACCACATAGTAGTTGTTAAATAAACTGACCTTTTCATTAAAATGAAATTTTACGACACCTGTAAACTGAATTTCTAAAATATGACATGTCTGGTTGTTTTTAGTAAATAAAAATTGGTTCAATAAGATGAAAATAATTTTCGGTAAATAGTCACTTTTGACTTTTCTTTACCGCAGTTAAAGATAAATATGGTAATTCAAGGTAAAAAGAATATTGTAATAAATAAAAATTACCTTAACACATGTCCTAACCTTATTGGATGATTAATGGACTACCATGGGCTCCCTTGGGTCAATTTTGGGACCCAATGGAGCCACTTATGAATGATAATGACACTTTAGATTAATTAATTAAATGGTAATGCAAAAATGACATAAACAAAAATGTTTTCGTAAATTAATTTTTATATGGTGTTATATAACTAATATTTTTGACTATAAATATTAAATTGAAAATATAAAATTATTTCCTACATCAAGGTATTTTTTTGTAATTTGTAGATATCATATAAAATTATTTATTCATAACACAATAATGATGCAGTGTTTACCTCATTAATAAATCATTTAAACAAATTAGATTATAAATATTAAAATAACATCCAATACATGACCAAATCTTATTGGATGATTTTATTTTGACCATGAGTCATCTAATATTCGAATATAATGATTCTCGGACCTTTTGAAACCATATATAATTATATAATAAAATAATATTATCACACATTCCTAAAGAGCCCCTCCTCCTCCTAATAAAAGGACACCATTTCTAACCTATTCTTTACACCTCCCAATCCTTTTGGCTCATCCAACCTCTTCCCAATTCATCTCCCTACATCCCTCTCTCCCACCTATATTCTTTTACTCAGGTAAAAGGCACTTCAATAAACCATTTTGGTTCAAACCAATGATACCCATATTAAAGGAAGAACACGGAACATTCGAGTCATGTCAGATAACGAGGTAAGGGATTTCTTATCTAACATTTAATTCTGTGAAATTTCCATTATTCAATACTTATTCATTTCATGTAGAATATTCTGTACTACCATATGATATATATTACAATGATTCTCTTAATATTCATGGTATTATATGATTCTTTGGGTGGTTATTAACATTTGGCCATAAGACTTGATTTATTACAACGTGGTAAGGGGATTTCATCTCACATTTTATTCCCATTAGATTCATGCAATATTTTCCAATATTTCTCTTGTTGTGTTGTATGCACTACCCAAGATTGTATTCATTGTCTAATATACTTAAATTTATGGGTATTTAAATCTTTATTTTATTCTCCTTCTTTCATGGGTTGTATGTTTCGAATGGTACCAAATCGGTAACGGAATCATCCACCCTCAACTTTTTTAAAAGACTTCTTTTTGTTATGTCTTTTAAATTACATATTATTTTCTCGGGATATTTTCTTCTATATCCTTATTGATTTAAACATTATGTCCAAGTGATGAGATTCCATTTTTATCTCATTAACTCATTTTCTGAATTTTAAAGTGTCGTTGTTAGGCTGTCGAATGTTTGCAAGGGAACTTCATAACCCAATTTCAATTCCTTGTGTTAAACATGTACTTCATGAATATTCCATCCTATGAATATGTATGAATGTCCTCTGATTGTTTTACACTTAACATCCACATATATTGGGTGTATTTATATTTTTCACACATAATTATGTGACTGATATATCTTTAATTAAAGGATAACATCTTTATAAGGGATTTCATCTCGATTTACATTCTAATTAAGACGTCATAGTTGTTATGCACCAATTAACTCTTATATGGTGTATATATTGTCCTTTATCATATTATATCGTGAATCCCTTTGTTTTCATGATATTATAATGTTTATATTAAATGTTATTCCTCAATTATTTTTATTCAAGAGTCTCTAATTTTCTTAAAAACTGTTTAACTAAAATATCATTTTAAATGTTTTGAAGATTTATTGTTCTAAATATGTATCCATAATGTCCATGTTATAAAAATGGTTTTCAGTATTTATTTATATGTTCATTAATGTTTTAAAATTATACTTCCATTAAAAGCTTCAAAGTGGTATGGGACAATTTTATTCAAAAATCAATTTTTAAATGGATTATGAAAATAGATTGATTATTTAAATATCTTAAAATTAATTCCTGTGATTTAAAATGAAATTTTATTATTTTAAATGTTTATATTTTCAATATTTTAAGTTTTATGATGGTACATGGACATTTGATGGGTGGTTACGTGATAAACCATATGATGGGGGTGTCGTGATAAACCATGACGGCTGGATACATTATAACGTCCAATGCATTGGGTATGTAAGTCAGCCGTATAGCTATTCCATTTACTGATATCTGTGGAATTCGACTCTATGTTTATTCCATTTAAGTATTTCTATTTCCCAAGTTACCTTTATATGTTATTTGTTATTTATATGTGTTTTATGGTAATCTTTTGGTTACAAAATAGTAAGTATTGATCTTTTATTCAAGGGAGAGTATTTAGTATATCTTAAAGGTAAAAAGGATTACATATGAGAATGTATTCATGGTTTACTTTTTGTTTTGAAAAAAACATATAGTTTTTCTTCTTTTTTTATCCCTTACTGATCCTTTAAGGATCATCCCCAGTTTTGAAATGTTTTTCACAGGACTTAAATAAGAATATGGTCAAGGATTGGATCAAGGAAAACTCATGTGATCATAAACATGGAACTAGTCATGGCACTTTTTTTAGATATAATGTTTTGTGAAAGAAATGGAAACTGAGTAGAAGAATCTAATTTGTAATTTTTGAAACGAAATGTAATAGTTATGACCTAATTCTTTAAAACTCTAAACCTGAAAATATCTTCAATGAGAATTATTCATATAATTCAAGATTATGCAATGTTTAAGGTCGGGTCCTTACACACTGGGCGGTGTGGCGATGCTGCGGGGTAGCGTGGGCCATGGGGCAGCGGTGGCTGCCGAAGGCGGCATCCTCGGGTGGCGAGGGGGTAGCGGGGAGACACCATTTTCTTCTTCATGGCCAACGGTGGTGCCAACCACCTTTCTTGTGTTCCACAAGTTCCTAACACCTGCACCGTTCACTGGCACCATCGTGAAGAACACACAAAAGAATAACGATGGAGGGGTCGGTCCATGTTTGTTTTCCATGCACCCTCCACGTTAGATCGGTAGCAAGTAGTTCACAAATTCGCATCAAGAATGTGTATGGAAGAAATTTAAAAACATCAATCCCAACAACCTTTATCACTCACTATTCTCAATCCCTCAAATGAAAACATCCACAGATCAACTAGTTTATGAGAGTTGATCCACGTTTTTGGTTTTTAAGGGAAGAACAAGGGAAGTGATAATCAAATTGAAATAAACCCCTACCTCAATGATTTGTCGATGGAGGCCACATGGAAGGAGATAATGTCATTGGGGATAGACTGACGTTGGTGACGTTGGCGTTTCCCCGATCGTCGGTTCGTTGTCGTTGAAGACGTTCCTCGTCGGTGGGAGCATTCTTCATTGGGGAGTGCATTTTTCGTTAGAGAATGCATTCTTCGTTGAGAAGTATAATACTCCAAACTCACTCCCAATTCCCTTTTTCTAATCCTTTCCCTAATTCCACCAGAAATGAATGAAATATCCAATACAAAAAATAAATAATAACATTAAATTTAATTTTATTTTTAAACATAGAAGTAATTGGGGGGAGTTGAATGGTTTCTCCCACATTAAGAGGGGTTGGGTGGTCCCCACCACTAAAATTAAAATTGGACAGTTTTGAGGACTTGGTTGGTCCCCACCTCTATAACATCACATGTATTTTTTCAAAAAAAAAATACAAATTTTTTAAAAAATAATTCTATATTATTCTTCCATGAAAAACCTAAATTCAATCTTTCACCCTTGACCTACTACAGTCAATGTGATGGTACCTTTAAGAGAATGTCTGCACTGTGAGTTCAATGGTGCCCTCAGATTGCAATTCTGACCACCATTTCAAAAGTTAGAGAAACACGCTCACACGTTCACTGAACATACCTAAATAAAAGATTGGAAACTCACTATGGCACTCTGGGCCTCGGAATCACATGCCTTCAATTTTTGCAGACTTGTAAAATTTCCATTTAATTAAAAAATTAAATGGAAAATCCTAGTCATTACATTCTCTACACCTCAGGGCATTGCGTCCCCGTAAGACACAACTCAAACTAAGGGAACATGTGGGGTTATTGAGCATGAATATGAGCCTCCTGCTCCTATGTGCTCTCAAGGAAGTTCTCGTGTTCCCAACATAAACACACTATAGGTATCGAATGCCCACTAAGGAACCGCTCCAGTTGATCCTCAATCTCCAATGGAACCTCTGTAAACATCTCCCCATCATCGATGCCCAGCTCACCATGGTCAATGATTTGAGAAGGGTCCTGCACGTATCTCCTCAGCTGGGATATGTGGAAGACGTCATGCACCCAGTGCAACTGAGGTGGAAGAGCTAAGTGGTATACAACCTCACTAACAATACTGATGACCTTAATGGGTATAATTAACCTCAGATATAACTTGTCTCCTCAACAAAATATCCCTAAATCTCATCGAGGTGATATTCATAGAAAGACGTGGTCACTATCCTCTAACTCTAGAGGCATTCATCTCTTATCAGTATATGACTTTTTCCAGCTCTATGCAGACTTCATCCACTCCTGGATGATCTGCACCATCTTTGTGGTAGCTAATACCATCTCTGGTCTAACTAGTGCTGACTCCCCTGGGTCAGTCCAACACAATGGTGATCTGCAAGGTCTCCCATACAACGCCTCAAAAGGTTCCATCCCAATGGTTGGGTGATAGCTGTTTTTGTATGAAAACTCAACCAAAAAAAAGTGACCCTCCCAACTGTGACCGAAATCGAGGACGCAAGAATGCAACATGTCCTTGATGTTTTGAATGGACCGCTCAGTCGGGCCATCCTTCAGAGGATGGAAGTTGGTGCGCAAAGGAAGCTACATTCAGATAGCCTCCTCCAACCCCTTCCATAGTTGGAAAGTGGAATTTATATCATGATTGGAGACAATATTCAAGGTTACTCCATGTAACCGTACAATATCATACACATATTGGCATCCTAAACACTCTACTAATCCAGAATCATTAATGGGTAGGAAATGGGCCAACTTGGTGAGTCGGTTGATGATCAACCAGATAGAGTCATGACCTCTGGATGTACGTGGATATCCTGTCATGAAATCCATTGATATCTCATCCCACATCCACTCTGGGACCTCTAAAGGTTGAATCAAGCCTGATGGTACCTGATGCTCCACCTTCATTTGCTGACAGATGAGGCACCGAGTGACAAACTCTAACAAGACTTTCTTTATTCCTTGACACTAGTGCTATCGTTGGAGATCCTAGATCATGTTCGCTACTATAGATATCTAAGCACGTCGTGCCTCGCAGTCAGTTTCCCCACGTTTCGCCTCCATGACTCTCTGATGAAGTGGGGGAGTGCTTATAATAGATTGAAGAAAAGATGCTCTATCAAAATCCATGAAGGATATCTTCAAAGTGGACAACTGATCTGTTTCCTCCCCTATAATTTGTATACCAGATCTCTGGCTGAGCGCATTTTCTGCAACATTCCTCTTCTTATGAGTATAGACTATCTCGATGTTATAGTCCTGGAGGAACTCAATCCAACGTCACTGTCTCGGGTTTAGGTTTTTTTGAGAGAAGATATATCTGAGAATCTTGTGATCATTGTACACTATAAAATGCTCACCCATCAAGGAATGTTGCCACATCTTCAAGGTGAAGACCAATGCTATTAACTCCAGGTCATGGGAAGTGTAGTTCTTCTCATGATGTCTCAGTAGTCGAGAACCATATGTGATCATTGCTCGCTCCTGCATCAGGAAACATCTGATCCCAGTCCTAGAGGAGGGCGTAGGGTACATAGACTACTGGGACTCATCAAGGACCAGGCTCAGATTTTTCCTGATGTAGGAGTGAGAAGTGATCGCATATGGTTCTCGACTGCTGAGACATCATGAGAATAACTACGCTTCCCATGACCTGGGGTGATATTATGATAAATGCTGCTACCGTATTTATCATAATTTATTTTATTTTAATTTTCATAAAAAATTCTTGAATTTAAATGAATTGGGTATGAATATGTTGGAGGCCGGCCGTATGGTTACTCCATGTGTAACTGTGATGGTTACACAAAGTAAGCTAGCCATGAGGGTTACAAATTATAAGGTAGGAAAAAAAGGTTACAAGATTATGTATGTAAGTCCCCAAGATACCTTTATGATTATATTTATATTCTCATGTTTTGTGTGGATATTTTTTAAACCTCATGTTTCACAAAGTAAGTGTATATGGGTGACAAAAATGTATTGTCAAAATGCTTTCATACATTACGAGTATTCATGGACTAATGTGATCTTTCTTTCTTTTCCATCCCTTACTGAGATTTTGTGCTCATCCAAAGTATTTAAATAAATTTTCATAGGTTAATGGATGTTTAATTCAAGGAAGGAAGCCATGTAAAATGTTGAATAATTGTCAAGGAGTCTTTTTATATGTTTTAATGTTTTATATTTGGAAAAAATGGAAACTGTTTTTCGGGAATCCAATCTATAATAATGTGTAATATCATGAATGTTTTCTCCGTATTCTATAAATATATAATCATGAAAAGATCTTCAATGTAAAAGGAACTGTTTTCTTGACTAAATTCATGATTATTTATGTATTAAGGTTGGGTCCTTACAGTTGGTATCAGCGGAAAGGTTTAGACATATTTATGGATTATGAGTTTTCATTAAACATATGGTTAGTCTGAATGTTTATTATTTAAGTTAAATCCTTGTTTTATAACTTTTAAGAATAAGGAAATTCAGTTAAAAATGGAAGTATGAGGATCTCAAATGATATTCCTATATCTTTCTGATGACTTGATTGCAATAATTATTGCAAAGTCAGGTCGAGATGAATTTAAAACATTTTCTAACATACCACTCACTTGCAAGAAATTATTTTAGATATCAAACACCTTCATTATACCTCGATACCATCACGGATCATGGGATGTATTTAATCAAATACTATTTTCTTAATATTCTCATAATTTAAAGAAAGTTAAATATTATCAATGAAATTTTAAATATTTTACCTTATCAAGAGATTTTGAATCATATTATGATTTTGAAAGAGGTTCTTAAGAAGGAGACCCTTGCACAACATATTTATTATTTATTTTATAAAATAATATTTCAGAACATACTTATGGTATTTTAAAAGGACCATTGATTGAATGTTTCAACTCATACTCGGTCCGACTGTTTAATAAAAATAAATTTTTATTAGATGTTTTCATATTACATGTCATACATGATTATTTTCGAAAACTATTTTTCTGTGAACAACCATATAACCCAAGTTGAAAGAGGAATATTTGGATAAAGGATGGAAATGATTTAGAAGGATCTCTAAATCATTGTTATAGTGCATGGACCTTCTATTTACGTGAGCAAGATGATGATCAAACTAGGTGGACACCAAGATCAAGGTACCCTCACTTGTTTAATAAGTAAATAAAATTGCGTGGACACAATTTCAAGAAAGTGGTGGTAATGTAACACCCAGAGTTTTACTAAAAAAATAGAAATGCATGGAACATTGTTTTAAGTTGATTTTTTAATTATCCTTTAAAACACAACTTTTCTACTTCTATGTTCTGAATTTCAAGAAACTATCATCTACAATTGTGTTCAGTATGTTATTTGGAGTCTACTGGAACCAACTTGTTTTTTTATGAATAGTAACATACCCTTATGAATAGAAAAATGACTAGTAACATGATCCTAAAGTATAGTAAATTTTATTATTATTTTATTTTCTTATGGCTACAAGATAATAGCATCTAGGTTAATTTTTCATTATGATAAAGAAGTAGTTGTAGAATTAAAACTGTTAATTTTTTAATTAAGTGTGCTTTTATTTAAAAATTATATTAATAATAGTAAAAAATTATTTATCAAAAATGGAATCCATTTTTGAATTCTAATCATCAAAAAATATTTAGGGTAAATTTTTGTGATTTTTCAAAAACTCGAGAATTTTTTATGAATAGTAAAATAAGATAAAATACGATAAATGATGAATTCATGATTTATTGCATCATAGGTGATTCAAGGATGATGTAAGACCACTTGGTTCGAACTCACATGCCATTTTTTCTATTTTGGGTCACATGAATTAATATTATTCATAGTCTTGAGAAAAAATATTATAATAATGATTAAAATAATGATAAATACCCACTCTCCTCCACTATAAATACCACCCTCACTCTCAACTTCATCTCATGCCTCTCAATCCTTGAGAATTGCCTAATTTATACCATTTCCCCCCACAAAATATTCATCCCCACGTCCTATAGGTTCTGGTCTCACCAAAACACCAAAACCAAATCCCTTAAAGAGGATCTCAACTAGAAGTGATCAAGAGGTAAACATCCTCTTTTATTTTCTATCTTTTCATTCATTCTATGTTATTCTATTTGACATTCTTTGGCTTATGAAGGGATATTTAATTAAATATTCCCCCTTACTACCCATATTATTTTTGAATGATGATATATTCCTATCCTCTCATCAAACTATTTTTATGATATTTTTTGAGACGTCGTTAGGATACCGAATTTTCGTGAGAAATTTATCAAGTTTTCATTTATTTTATGGTTTCTTTATTTTCTTATTATTTCATCACCTCATCATAACCAAGTTGAATAAAATCACTAGAATCTTGAATATTCTGCATTATCCAATGTTCATGGACAATTAGTCATCAATATTTTTCTCCTCCCCTACTAATTCAAACGAATTAAAATATTTTCCGTGATGTGTCGAATTACCGACATCATGGACGATGTGATTTTAACATGCATTTATTCCTTAAAGTCTGGTCATAAAACCATTTTTATAGTTTAAAAAGGTTATAATATATGTTTTATGAATCACCCATGGTTCTGGAATTATTTCTTACTCATGGTTCTAATTTATAAGACAAAACGATGTTGTTATTATCAAAGAACCACTAAAATGATCTAAACAAACATAATTAATGTTCTAACTTATGAACCATCCTCATGTAAGAATAAAAAATTATAAATGGAATATTTTATGTAACTGTATATATTTATATACTACTCCATTACAATTTTTTAGTTTCACTTCCAATCAACATGAATGTACACCATGAACCAATCATAGAAATCATGTAAAGAATTCCCCCAAAAACAGTGCAAGGGGATAAATACTAACAATTAAATGTGAAATGATGTTATGAAATGATCATATAAGATGTTATAAACATGAAAATGATTCTGTCAAATATTAATAAAACTATTTTAACCATTATATAGGAGGTTTAAAAAAGTTGGATGTAAGACAAACCCAAGGTAAGGGAATTCTTAACCTTATTTCCATTCTTTCTGTAAACCTTCTACTTCATTATTTATGTGCTATTTAAATTTTTTGTGTGATGGGTTATGTTTATATTAAGATTTATTATGTGTATTTATAGTATATATACATACTCCATCAACTATATTATGTATATCTTCAATTTTATGATATTTATAATGGGCTTTTTTTAACAATACTCTTTCTAAATTCGGTTTTACAAAATTCCAATGTTATGTTTTAATTGAATTATTCATGTTGTATTATTGTTTTTTGGTTCTTGGGAATTATTCATGATCAAGGGTGGGACCTATATCTCCCTCCAATACATTGGGTATGAGTAATTTGGAGGTCATCCATATGGTTACTTCAAGTGTAACTACGATGGTTACACAAAGTAAGGTAGCTTTGAGGGTTACAAATTATAAGGCAGACAAGAATCGTTAAAAGATTATGTAAGTAATTCCACATGAAACCTTTATGATTATATTTATATTCTCATGTTTTGTGTGGATCTTTTTTGAATCTCATGTTACAAAAAGTAAGTATATATGGGTGACAAGAATGAATTTTGAAAATGCTTTCGTACGTTATGAGTATTCATGGACTAATGTGATATTTCCAACATTTCCTTCCCTCACTAAGCTTTTGTGCTCATCCCATGTTTTTAAATGATTTTTCATAGGTTAATGGATGTTTAATAAAAGGAATTAATCCATGTTAAATGTTGAATAATTTTCAAGGAGTCTTGTTTCATGTTTTAATGTTTTATATTTTGAACAAATGGAAACTATTTTTCAGGTATCCACTCTATAATAATGTGTAATGTCGTGAATGTATTGTCCTAGTTCTCTAAAGATTTAAACATGAAAAGATCTTGAATTTAAAAGGAAGTGTTTTCTTTAATAAATTCAGGATTATGAATTTAATAAGGCTGGGTCCTTATATAGAATCTCTCCCACCACATGAAGGGTTGCATGTTCTTCTTCAAAGATGAATGTGGTTCTACAACAGTGGAGAAATATGGAAGAAATCTTCGGTAGTATCCATACAAACCCAAAAAACTACGTATCTCTGTCACACTCCTGGGTGGATCCCAAGAATGTAATGCCTCCATATTTACTAGGTCAACCGAATCTCTAGCCTTCGAGATGTCATGTCCTAGAAAGGGAACCTCTCAGACCAAGAACTGGCACTTCGAGAGCTTACCATAAAGTTGGTGATCTCAGAGTGTGTCTAGTACTACCTACAAATAATAGGCATGCTCCACCCTAGTAGCCGACTGTATCTAAAAGTCATCGATGGAGACTAGTACAAAGCGATCAAGGTAAGGCTGAATGATCATGTTCATGAGTCCCATGAACACTGATGGAGCATTGGTTACATTGAACGACATATCCAAGAACTCGTAATGGCCATAACGATATCTAAAGGTCGTCTTCTACACATCCTTGTCTCGTTCTCTAATATGGTAATATCCTGATCTGAGCTCTATCTTTGAGAACCACTGTTCTCCCTTTGGCTGATCAAAGAGGTCGTCAATCCTCCGGAGTGGGTACTTGTTATTCATGATCACATGGATCAGGTGCCGATAGTCAACACAAAGCCACATTCTCCCATCCGCCTTCTTTGCACACAGAATCGGTGCTGCCCAAGGAGAAACACTGGGTTTTATTAACCCTTTCCCTAGAAAGTCCTCCAACTATACTTGCATATCACGATGCTCCGTGGTAGCCATCTGATTCGCAGGTGTAGATATCAGTGCCGTCTGGGGTACAAGTCAGTATAAAATTCCACCTCTATACGAGGAGGTAGACCCAGAACATCATCAGAGAATCCATCCATGTATTGGTCCCCTAGTAAAAGATAAATAAGGCTATCCACATAAACTTCTATGAGGGTAAGGCCAGCCAAATGATGAGTGATCATCTTCACTCTCCTCTGACTAAGTTCATCATGTGCTGCAAAGGTTTCCGTCTCCCCGGTGAAGGTAAACCTGGTTTTATCCGTGTGGACGCACTGCACTTTGAGACTAATATTGTAAATTTGGGAATGGACTATAGACAACCTGTCCATACCCATGATGATGTCGTAAGGCCTCAAAGCTGCTACTAGGAGATCCTAGCCGATGAACTCATCACCTAGAGTAAGATCACACTACCAACACTAGTGTGTAATCATCGAATCCTCTCCCTTAGGGGTCTCTTTTCGTATGGATCGAGCTAATGGATCCATTGGAATCTTTGAGATCTAAACTAGGATAATGGAAATATATTAATGACTGGAACATTTTTTTATTTGTACTGTAGCTAATGTTGAGTAGACCAAGATCATACCTCGTCTCATCTCTAGAGCGCCATGAATATAGGCCTCAGTTGCCAAGAGCTCAGCTCGCCTATATCCTCATGCTCCTTGTGGATGGACTGGACCACCTGGTAGTGCTGGAGGTGACATATCGAATCATCTCCCACCACTAGTTGTAAGGCTAGATCCTCTGGCATGTCTACCTACCCCCTGCAGGGCTCCTCGGTCGAACCTATGTATCTTCCTAATAGGTCCCTCGACTGTCTATTGATCATCCGTACAACGGGTAGGACTGTCAGGAGCAATGTGTCCCTTCCCACTACATGTGTAACATTGCCCGCTCTTGGCATGATCGGCTCTTCCTTGCGTGCCCCACACAACTGACCCTCAATCCTGGGGTCATCCACATGTATGTCTAGTCCACTTGGTTCTCATTGAGATATGTTTATTCTGTAACGACCAGTCCCCCAGGGCCCTTGCTGTGACTACCCCCAACGATTCCTTCCATAGTCCAGGAACTAGAGACTATCACCAAAGGCGTAATTCCCCAAAACTGGGAGGGTATTGACTTTATTACCTGTAAACACACACACCAAGATACATACATGAGTAAAATGTATAACTAAAAGAGTACTGAAATACAAATGGGTCGGAATAAATGCCCAAAAGTAAAGGTACAATTATATTTGAAAACAATACAACTGAATAAAAAGAAATCATTGCAGATACATGATCATCTTCTGAGGATACTACCTGAAAGGTAGGTACAGATTTCCTCCACAGCACTCCATGTATGTCCGTCTCCTTTGGGTACTGACACACCATATGGTCTGCCTCTAGGTAATGTCTAGTCCTTCTACTCTAGGCCTCTATCAGCGGTATCCATCGGTTGTATCCAACACAACAAAGTGTGGGCATATCCCGGGTAGGGGTGAGTATAAAGATACCTTGTAGGGACCATGAGACCCTCAAGGTCTCACAATATCCACCAAGTATAAACCACAATGAATGAAATCAATAGATAAACTTACATTGTTATATGTCCATACATATACCTAATTTATCAAGTGACCCTTATCAATCCTGAATTAAACACAGAAAAAATGGCTCAGCTCAACCAAGATTTTATTTTAGGTGTAGTATCAAGTAACATCCCTAGTTAGATTATTGAAACGTCGACTGCTTGAGAACTCTTGTTCAATCAAGTATAGTGGGCATTCCGCAACCCCAAGAGCACATTCAACTAACCTTGGACTACTGAGTTACTCCACTTATCGAGTACTGTGGGTCTATTGCATCACATAGAAGCGCTCCCCACCATCCGTCTACCACGTCACCAAGATCACTCCCCCTCGCAGCCTATAAAGGTACTCCTTAGGTCGAGTACCATGGGTCTGCAACGTCACCATGCGCACTCCTCCACCGTGGGTTTTCTGTGACACCATGGCGCTCCCCACTGGGCTAGTAGAGTCACTCCGTGTCGAATGTTCAGGATCCATCAGGTCTCATCCAGCTACTAGGTCTTCACACTACACTTGTTCATCTATGGGAGGATCCTCTCCAAAAACATCTGGTCGATTCTCTAACTATCACGAAGTCCCTTTGATGAAGTATCTTCATGGTTTTGCACATCATTGGGGTCTCAACGCAACAGACGGTGCATCGATCGGACGCCCTATCTATCAGTTATTAGCTTTTTCGTCCTGGGGGCCCCGTTGGATTCGTGCACAATCAAACCTGATCATATCTCAACTATACCCCAAACACTAGTGGGGTATACTAAAAAAGAACTTCATGCTCCAAGATTACCAGCGTCGCTTAAGATTCTTCAAATGGACGTCTGATTCCAAAGATATAGCCAAAATAAAGTAAATGGTTATAGTGGGCCCGAGTCTGGTCTTACCCGGTTGAACCAACCAGGCATGATCCCATTTGGGCCGACCCGGTTTGGGTCAACCGGGACTGATCCTTTGGGTCTTGCCCAACCCATTTGTTGGGCCATCCCATTGGGTTCGGCCTAGCCCAGCCGTCCACGAGGGCGCGGACAGGCTATGAGGGCTCGGACTGGCCGTGAGGGCACGGTCCGGTCGCAGGTTGGCACGAGGGCAGTTCAGCCCGAAGGGCGCTGCGTGGGCAGCGCCGCCCAATGGGCGGGGTCGATAATACTCAGAGGGCCGTGGTGAGGGAGGCTGAGGGCAGTTTGAACCGGAGGCTAGGATGGCACGGCTGAGGCCGGTTCAGCATGTGGGTGGTGTGACTGAGGCAAGTTCGGTTGGGAGGTCAGGAGGTCGGGGTTGCGCAGTCGGGATGCCGTGGCATGACGCGTCCGAGGCACGGTGCATCATCAAAAGGCCAGCGGCAGCGCGAGTCGAGGCGGATCGGAGGGTTGGGGGTGTCGTGACGAGTTCGATCGGCAGGTGGCGCGACTGGCGAGTGGCGTGACCAGGGTGGCTCGGCCAGTACGGCCAGGACGCCGCGAAGTGTGGCCTGAGTCATGGTGACCATGTGTGGTGGCGTTGTTGCCTTCGTCACCTCCATCATCTTCATTCATTCCAATGAACACCACAAAGAAGAATGCCAGAGTGGGTTTGGGCCATGTTAGTTTGGCCCACTCACTCCACAATTATAGTGATATCAATTGGCTAAACATTAATCATAAATCCAGAATTAGGATATTAATCGAGAAGATTAACAAATTAGATTACCATACCTACAAATTCCCACAATAATGTACTCCCAACCCGCAAGGAAAACATCCGATGATCAACTTGATAAAAAATTGATCCACGTTCTTTGTTTTTAGAAAAAATGAATCAAGGGAATAAAATAATAATTAAATAAAATCCTTACATTGTGATGTTGGATGACATTGGCGTGAGAAGGCAGACGTTGATTCGTTGTAGATGAGCACATCCTATGTCAAAAATGTTCCAAGGAAGAAGGTCAAAGTCCTCGACCTTCTTGGTGGAGGAAGCGTTTTTCCTTGTAGAAGCATTGTCCCAAGATCTCCTCCTCTCCCCAATTCCTCCAAATAAAACAGATACCCTATAATAAAAATTGGTTCCCCAATTTAATCAAAGGCACAATTCAAATTGGATTAAATTAAATTGGCTCAATTAAGTGGTGTGTTTTCAAGATTAATGGTATGTGAATTGGCATAATTAAGGTGGAGGAGGTCTAGATGCTCTCCCTCATTAATTGTGGGAGTTTATGGTTTATCTCAATTAAAGTGGATGTTTCAAGGGGGATTAATCCCATGTTGTCCCCACCACCATAACCACTCATGGGAGGTTATGGCTCGGGTGGTCCCAACTACCTTAACCTCTCATAAGAGGTTAAGGTCTGGTGGTTCCCACTTCCAACATCCACATGGAGGATTCGTTATGGTGGACCCCAATTGAAATATCCACATGAAAGCTCAAAATAAAATGAAATGAAGTTTATTTTATTTTATTATTTCCACAAACAAACCAAACACTAAATATCACCCTCTCCCATCTGTCATTAAAGAGAAAGTCTTCTAATGCTAATATCGGCACTGTGTGTTCAACGATGACCTCAGATTTCAATTTCATGCACCTGTTCAAAAGTTAAAAAAACCTGACTCGTACGTTTATTGAATGTACCAAGAATAACATTCATAAATTGATTTTGGGAACACCGGGACATTGAATCACACACCATCAATTTTTGTAGATTTGTAAAATTCTAATATATTTAAAGAAAGATACATGGAAATTACGGGTCTTTACATTCTCTATGCCTCAAGATTTACATCCCCTTAATCAAGAAATCAAACTAAGGGATCATGTGGGGGTACTGAGCATGAATCTAAGCCTCCCGCTCTCATGTTCTCTCTTGAAGGTTCCCCGTTCTGCGAACGAATGCACACCAGATGTATTGACCATCCACAAAGAACAGACTCCTATTGATCATCAATCTCTACTATAACCTCCATAAAAGTCACCCCATCTACGACATCCATCTCTCTATGGTCGATGATGTGAGAAAGGTCATTCACATATCACCTCACCTGGGATATGTGGAAGATGTCATGCACCTGGTGCAACTGAGGTGGAAGAGCTCAGTGGTATGCCAACTCACCAACTCTTCTTAGGGCCTAAAAAGGTCCGATGAGCCTCATAGATAACATGCCTCATCAGAGAAATCTCCACAAACCACGTTGATGTGACATCGGTAGAAATACGTGGTCTCCATCGTCGTACTCTATAAGTCTTCATCTTATGTCAGCATATGAATTTTTCCTGCTCTGTGTCATCTTCATCTGCTCCGGGATGATCTGCACCTTCTCTGTGATAGCCCATACCATCAATGGTCCCACTAGTGCTTACTCCCCTCTGTTAGTCCAGCACAAAGGTGATCTGCAAGGTCACCTGTATAACGCCTTGAAATGTGTCATCCCAATGGTGGAGTGAGAGTTTTTTTGTATTCAAATTCCACCTAAGGTGGGCGATCCTCCCAGCTGCGACCGATTTAGAGGAAACAAGTGTGGAGCATGTCCTCGAGGGTTTGAATAATCATGTTAGTCTGACCATCCGTCTGGGGATGGAAGGCAGTGCTCAAATGAAGCTGTGTCCCAATAGCCTCCTGCAACCCCTTCCAGTTCTGGGAAGTAAAACATGTACCACAATCAGAGAAAATTGTCATGAGTACTCCATGTAACCTCACAATCTCTTGCACATAGAGGGGTCCCATGCTCTCTACTGATCCCTGCACTCTGATCAGTAAGAAGTTGGCCGACATAGTTAGTCGGTCGACGATCACCCAAATCAAGTCATGACCCCTAGATGTAAGTTGAAGTCCTGTCATGAAGTCCATGGATATCCAATCCCACATATACATTGGGACATCTAAAGGATGAACCAGGACTGTAGGTACCTGATGCTCCACCTTCACCTGCTGACAAGTGAGGCACCAGGAGACAAATAATTCAACTACTTTCTTCATTCCTGGCCACCAGTTCTGTCACAATAGATCCTGGTACATCTTCTCCACTCTTGGATGTCCCGCTAGAGGGTATGTGTGGAACTCTCTCAACACTTAATCCTAATGTGACACGGGTACCATGGTATGTCCTCTAATGTGGATGACGTGCTCCCCACCTTCATAAAATCTATCAGGTGCATGTCCGGTGGATATCTAGGCACGTCATGTCTCGAAGTCAGTGTCCCCACATTCAACCTCCCTGAATCACTGAAGAAGTGCGGGAGTAACTAAAAGAGACTGTAGAAAAGCTGCTTCATCTCTATCTACAATGGATATCTACATAGTGGTCAGCTGCTCCATCTCCTCACCTAGCAACTGTATTCTAGATCTCACAATGAGTTCATCTGCAAAAACGTTCCCCTTCCCAGAATCATAGACTATCTCAAAGTCATATTCCTGGGGGAAATCAAGCCGAAGTTGCTATCTCATGTTCAGGTCCTTTTGGGAGAAGATATACCTATGACTCTTGTGATCAGAGTACACAGTAAAACGTTCTCCCATCAGATAGTGCTGCCAAATCTTCAAGTTGATGACCAATACTGCAAACTCCAAGTCAAGGGTAGAATAGTTTTTCATGTGTTTAATTAGTTTTTGAGAGCCATATGTGATCACTTATCACTCCTGAATTAGGGAACATCCGTGTCCGGTCCCTAATGCGTCGCAGTAGACTACGTACCCTATGCCTTACTCTAGAAGCCTAAAGATGGGGGAGCTAGTCAGCCTCTACTTCAGCTCCCGAAAGCTATGCTGGCATAATTATGGACACACAAAGGGTCTCCCCTTATTTTTGAAATCTAATTGTGTTCCTACATCTCTGGATAAATATAGAACAAACCTGTCATAGTATCCAGCCAAACCCATGAATCTTCGTACCTTCGTCACACTCCTAGGTGGATCCCAATAATGTTCCACCTCAATAATATCTGAATCCATTGCAGATCCAACCTTCGAGATGACATGTACCAGAATATTAACCTCTCAGATCTAGAACTGATACTTCGAGAGATTACCTTAATGCTGGTTCTCTCAGAGTGTGTCCAGTACTACCCGCAAATGGTAGGCATGCTCCTCCACATTAGTCGAGTATATCAGAATGTCTTCGATAATGAATATGAAAAAATGAACATGGTATGGCTAACGTATCTCGTTCATGATTCACATGAAAACAGTTGGAGCGTTGGTTACCCTGAAAAGCATAACCAAGAACTCATAGTGGTGGTACTGACATCTGAAATCCATCTTCAGCACATCCTCATCCCGTATTCTGAGCTGGTGGTATCCTGATCTAAGGTCTATGTTATAGAACCACTGTTCACCCTTAAGCTAACAAACGAGGTCATCAATCCTTGGGAGTGGGTAATTATTTTTAATAGTCACCTGGTTCAGGCGCCGGTAGTAGATACAGAGATTCAATATCCCATCCGCCTTCATGGAAAACAAATTTGGGGATGCCCTGGGAGAATCAATGGGCAAGATATATCCCTTCCCCTGCAAGTCCTCTAGTTGTACCCTCATCTCATGAAGCTATATGGTAGCTATCCAATATGATGTTGTAGATATAGGTGTCATCCTGGGGTACAAGTCAATGTAAAAGTCCCCCTCTCTATGATGAGGTAGTCATGGGACATCAATAGGGAAGACTTCCACGTACTGTTCAACCACAAAAAAATAAATTGGACTCTACACATCCATGACTCAAAGGTTAAGGCTATCCAACTAATGAGTGTTTGGCTTAAATCTCCTCCAAGCATGTCCATCATGTGCTGCAAAGGGTCCCTTTTAACTGGTGAAGGTAAACATGGTCCCATCTGTGAATACACACAACACATTGTGCTTAATACATTCATTCTGAGCATGGACAGTAGATAACCAGACCATACCCAAGATGACATGGTAAGTCCTCAACACATCTAGTAGGAGATCCCATACATAGATCTCACCTCCATGAGTAAGCTCACACTATCGGAAGCAGTGTGTAATCGTCGAATATTCTCACTTAGGAGTCTCTAGCTGTAGTGATCAAGCCAACAGCTCCGTCAAAAACACTGAGCTTCGAATGAAGGTAGGGGAAATGAATGAATGATTGGAACCTATGTATATATGTACTAAAACTATGTTGGAATAGACATACATTGTAACTCGTATCATCTCCGAAGAACTGTGATAGTAAGCATTAGCTGCTTGGAGCTGAGCTCTCCCCTGTCCACCAGCACCCTGAGGTCGGGGCGGACCTCTTGATGGTGGAGGTTTTAATATCTATAATCATCCCCCACTGCCAGCTGCACGACCAAATCCTCTGCCACATTTTCCTGCTACCTGTGGACCACCTAAATCTAATCTCTATCTCCTCCTGGGGGTCTATCGATCTTCTGCGGATCATCTGAATGTCAGGTCAGACAGTCACGAGCCATATGACCCAGCCCGCCACATGCATAACATTGCATTCTCTTGGCAGGTCTGTCTCTGCATAGGGTGCCCCGCACATTCGATGCTGAGTCATGCGGTCGTCCACCTATAGGTCTGGTCCTCTTGGACCTCTGTGACGTATGTATGATACCAAATACAAAAGACTCCACTACGTTTCGACTGGTGATGGATCTCGCTGTTGGATACTGCTCAGCAAGGAAAATCTCAACTAGGAGGGATATCTCTTACACCCCTATCTGTGTTGGGATGAAGAGTGAGATCACTGAAGCCCTGATATCATGCCTAATACCCTACTCGAAGGGTTGGGCCTTGAATAATGGGTCCCACAAAGTATCAGTGGAGTAGCGTGAGAGGTCTTTGAACCTCGTTGAGTACTGAGATACAATAATGCTTCCCTACTGCAGATGATGTAGATCTTGTATAAGCACTGACCAAAGAGTTTCTGGGAAAAACTCTACCGGAAACAGGCTCTCGAAGTCTGCCGAGAGAAGCGTCCCCTTGTCGTGGACCTGGAGTGTCATGCTCTACCATCTACCCAGTGCTACCTGTAAAAGGATGGCCGTAAGAATCACCATGAGGCCTGTAGGTGTAACTACTAGTCGAAAAACTCTCACCACTGCCTCCACCAAATCCTCAGCTACCTCTGGGTCCGTGTTTCCCTAGATCCTAGGTGGCCTCATGTTTTGGAACTCGTGAAATGCGCTCAAGAGGCATGAACCATTTTCTACTGGGGCTGGTGGCATCGGTGGGCCAACGGAGAGTGGTACATCTACTTCCTCCACTGGAAAAGGGCCATTAAAGAGGGCCTCGTCTCTCGGTGGGCTATCAGTGCGTACAACTCCCAGAACACTATCTGGCTGTCATCGTGGAGGAATCATGAAAATAAACTGGTGCACTAAGGTTAAAATCAATACTTGTTGAGCTGAAATGGTTGAGCTTAATTAAAGAAAACTTTTGAAAATACACACACAATCAGTGTTTTTGAGCACTGAGTTGGAAATTAGAAGTCAGGGTCCTGGTGTATGGATATGTCGGCCACCGCACAAACAATAGACTCCCTGAACGGAGATTCACACTCACTACCATTAACACTATTACATCATAGAAAAGAAAGATCAGAGTCCTATGTAGTGTGGTAGAACCGACTCCAATGATACCAATTTGTCACTTCCCATCCCTCGGGGCCCATTCCGTGACTACCCCACGTCTTCCTTCCATAGGCCAGGGTTTGGCGACTAGAAAAAATGGCTTAATTCCCAAAAAATGGGAATGTATTTCCTTTATAACTTGTAAACACACACAAAAATATACAAACATGAGTAAAATGTATAACCAAAAGGGTGATGAATGTAAAAGGGTCCTGAATACAAGCCCAACATTAAAGGTAAAAGTACAACTAAAAATAATACAACTGAAGAAAAAGAACAAAATGCAGCTACAAGATCATCCTCCAAAGTTCCTACCTAAATGGTAGGTAAAGATCGCCTCCTTAAAACTCCAAATCCATCTGTCTCTTCCGGTTACGAACACGCCATATGGTCCACCTCCGAGTACCATCCATTCATGGTTCTCTCAGCCTCTGTCAGCTCTCTCTGTCATCTACATCCAACACAATGAAGTGTGGGCATATCCCGTGCAGGGGTGAGTATAACGATACTCAATAGGGACCCCGAGAACTTCAAGGTCTCAAAAAATACACCTATGATAAACCAAAAAGAATGCAATAAATAGATAACCTTACATTGGTATATGCCCATAAATATAACTAAGTTATCATGTGATTCATCTCCATCATGAGGAAAACACAGAGAAGCTAACTTTGGTCATCAAGGAATCATTTTAGGGGTAGTATCAAGTAACATCCCAAGTCACATTATCGAAACCTCAGCTGTTGGAGGAATCCTGCTCAATCAAGTACCGTGGGCATGCTGCGACACTAAGCACGCTTCCCAATAACCTTGTACTATTGAGATAATCCTCCTGCAAAGTATCGTGGGTCTGCCACATCAAACAGAGGCGCTCTCCAAAGGGGGTTGACCAGGTCACCAAGCCCCCCCCCCCGTAGCCTGTAATGGAACTTCACCTGCTGAGTATCGTGGGTATGCCGCGTCCCCAAGTAAGCACATTCACTGTGGGTCAGCTGCGACCCCATGGAACTCCCCACTAGGCTAGTAGAGTCACTGAGAGTCAAACAGATAGCAGTCATCAAGACACATCCAACTTCTAGGTCTCTGCACTATGTTTGCTCGTCATAGGTGTCTCAATGCAACAGATGGTGCGTCAATTAGATGCCTGATCTATGAGTTATTAGTATTTTAGTCCTGGGGGACCGGTTAGATTTTTGCACAATCAAACCTGATCATATCTCAACTATACCCCAATCTTCATTGGGGAATACTCAAAGGGACCTTCATGCTTCATGATTACCAGCATCGTTGATGTTTTGTCAAAATGAAGTCTGGTTCCAATGAGATCGCCAAAAGAATGTAAAGGGGTCGTAGTGGGCCCAGGTCTGATCCGACCCGGTCAGACCGACCTGTACCGACCCAGTCAGGGCTTACCTAGTTCGCGTCAACCCAGCCTGACCCTTTGGGTCTAGCCCGACCAGTTGGTCGGGCCAGTCCTCTGGGTTCGGCTGGCCCACTGCGCCCAGACCAGTAGGCCGCAAAGGGCCACAGAGGGCTACGAGGGCACGTAACGACCATGAGGGCATGGTCCGGCCATGGGTCGGTGTAAGGGATGATTGACCAGGGGTGCCACATGGACAGGTTGGCATGGATGGAAGGGCTATCTTGGCTCAGATGGCCGCAACTAGGGTAGCTCAGGGCGGTTGGGCCCAAAGGCCAAGATGGTGCGACTGGGGCCGTTTTAGCTAGCGGGAGGCATGACCCAGGCCGGTTCGGCCGGGAGGCCAGGCAGCCGGGGTGGCTCGGCCGGGTGGCCTAGGTGTGGCATCACCAGGGGGAGGCACGACCTCGGGAGGCTGATGGCGTTGTGGGCTGGGGGGGCTCGGAGGGCCGGCAGGCAGCGCGGACCACGACGATGCGACGGGGGTTGCCCAGCCGGTTCAGCTGGGATGTCGTGAGGGTCGGTGCGGGTAACGGTGGGAATGGTTAGGGGCACCGTTTCCTTTGTCGACTCCATCATCTTCTTTCATTCTGATGAACACCACAAAGAAAAACTGTGGAGGAAGGTTGGAACATGTTACTTTACCCACACCCTCCAGGTTTCGTGTGGTAGAAAGTGGCAAAAAATTAATCATAAATAATGAATGAGGATATTAATCAAGAAGATTCACGAATTAGATAAACATCCCTACAACTTCCCGAAAATATTTATTCCCAACCCGCAAGGAAATCATACGCAGGTCAACATGATAATAAGATGAGCCCCGTTAATAGTTTTTAGTAGGAAAATATCAATGGAATAAAATTATACATAAATAAAAATCCTACCTGGTGATGTTGGTTGACATTGCCACGAGAAATAAGACGTTGATTCGTTATAGATGGACATATCCTACATCGAAGGAAGTTCAAAGGATGATGTTCAAAGTCATTGACATTCATTGTTGAGGAACTATTCTTCGTTGGAGAAGCTTTCTCCCAAGGGCTCCTCCTCTCTCCAATTCAACCAAATAAAATTTTTAGCCAATAATAAAACGTGATTTCCCAATTTAGTCGTAGGAAAAATTAAGTTGGATTAAATTAAATTGTCTCAATTAAGCTGTGTGTTGGCAAGATTCATTGTATGTGTGCTGGCACAATTACGGTGGAGGAGTTCAAGAGGCTCTTCTTCATTAATTTTGGGAGTTGAGGGTTTCTCCAAATTAAGGGGGGGTTCAAGGGGGTTTATTATTGGGTGGTCCCCACCACCATTCCCTCTCACGGTAGGTTATGGTTCGGGTGGTCCCCACAACCTTATCCTCTCATGGGAGGTTAAGGTCTAGTGGTCCCCACTTCCAACATCCACAAGGAGGTTTAATTCTAGTGAACTCTGCCTGAAATATCAACATGGAAGCTCAAAATAAGATAAAATGAAGATTATTTTTTTAATTTCCACAAAAAACCCAAAAACATACTTTCACCCTCATCCATCTACCGTCGAGGTGAATGTATTCTTATGTGAATACCAATACTACGAGTTCAAAAGTGCCCTCATATTTCAATTCTGAGAACCAGTTCAAAATTTAAAAAAACCCACTCCCACGTTTGTTGAATGTACCTGAAATAAGGTTCAAAAATCTATTCAGGGCACACTGGGCCTCATAATCACATGACATCAATTTTTTCTGACTCATAAAATTCCAATATATTAAAAATTACATGGAAATTCTGAGTATTTATAGTTTCCAACTACATAAGACTCTACTACGTTATGTCTGGTGGTGGGTCTCACTACTGGTGACTTCTCAGAAAGAAAAATATCCACTAAGAGGGCTCTCTCTAACACCCCAGCCAGCGTCGGGATGCTGAGTGATATCATTGAAGACCTGATCTCCTGCCTGAGTCCCAGATCAAATGTCCAGGCCCTAATGAATGGGCCTCGCACTATATCAGTGGAGTAGTGTGAGAGGTCAGTGAACCTCGTTGAGTATAGTTCCCCAACCATGATACCATGTTGCAGATGCAGTAGCTGTTGAATGCGCAATGCACGAAGAGTCACTGGGATAAACTCAGCTTGAAACATGATCTCAATGTCTACCCAGAGAAGCGTCAGCTCATAGTGAACATGGATAATCAAGATCTACCATCTGACTACTGCTACCTGTAGAAGACTGGCGTCAAGGATCACCATGGGATCAGATGGCGTCCCTACCAGTCAACAAACTCTCACCATGGCCACCAGCAAATCCTCAGTTGCATGTGTGTCTGTCTCTCCCCTCAATCTAAGTCACCTATGGTGCTGGAACTCGTGCAACATTCTCAAGTGGTGCTCCCACTCTACTATTTGGTCATGTAGCATTGGTGGACTAATGGGTAATTATACTGTCAGTGCCTCCATTGGTGCCTCCACTGGAAGAGGGCCCTTCACCGAGGCCTCGTCGCTCGGTGGGCTCTCAGTGTGTACTATATCCGGATCCCTAGCTGGCTGCCTGTGTGGAGGCATCCTGAAAAGAAAACAAGTGCTCCACAGTCAATAAGATATACATGGTGATATTACTCAAAGATATCACAAAGAAAACTCTTCAAAAAACACACACAATTACTGTTTTCGTGCACCAAGTCAGAAATTATATTTCAGGGTCCTAGTGTGTGGATACATCGGCCACCACACCATCATTGGATTCCCCAAACTAACAACCACACTGAATACACTTAACACTATTTCTGTTTAATAATAATGATTATAACCCTATGTTATATGGTAGAACCGACTCCTCTAATACCAATCTGTCACAACTTGTTCCCAGGTGCCCGTGTCGTGACTACCCCAAGCCCGCCTTCCATAGTCCTGGGGCTGGCGACTAGCACCAAAGGCATATTCGCTAAAATTGGGATAGCTTTGAATTTATAACCCGTAAACACATGCATCCAAGAACACAAAAATATACGAACCCAAGTCAACAACATAAAAAGTGTGTGTTAAAAGTAAAACGGTGCTGAAATACAAGCCCAACAGTAAAGTACAAGAAACCAAAAGTAGAAGTAAATCGGAACAGCTCTTGCAATCACCCACCAATGATCCTACCGGAAAGGTCTATACATCGTTCGAACATTAATCCATGTGATACGCCTCATCTAAGGTCCACCTCCAAGTGACCTCCTGTCCTGGTACTCTCGTCCTCAGTCAGTGATGTCCGTTATCTACACAAAACACAATGAGGTGCAGGAATAGCCCATGGAGGGGTGAGTGTAACGATACTCAGTAAAGCTCTCGAGACCCTCGAGGTCTCACAAAATCCACCAAGGATAAACTTAAAATCATGAAATCAACTGAAAATCCTACCTAGGAATATTCCCATTCATATACCTATGTTATCAAGTAATCCCCTCTCAATCATGAGGAAAACATAGAGTTCAACTACAAAGACCCAAGCTCAACTATTCCACATAGGATGAAATACCCCGAAGGCAAGTAACACACAAGTAGGCCACCCAGAAGAACACAACCAAGGTATTACCACAAAGGAAAGTACTACATAGGTACAGACTCAACTCACACCAGGTATAACTTATGTACAATTGTAGAGATGATTAGATATAACTATTGAATCAACGTACTCTATTAAGAGGCAGACCAACATAGGATCGCACTGTGTTGTCCCACAGAAGATCGCTCAGTGCAGACCCGCACAGGATCTCTATGTGCTGGCCCACACAGGATCACATAGTGTTGACCAAAAAAGGATCGCTATGCGCTAACCCACATAGGATCGTGAGGTGGTGACCCACATAGGATCACTCGGTGCCTACCCACACTGGATCCCTAGGTACTGACCCACATAGGATCACACGGTGATGACACACATAGGATCGATCGGTGTTGACCCACACAGGATTGCTCGGTGCTGACCCACACATGATCGTTATTCATTCTTCACGTCACACCCCGCTATAGGATTCCCGCACTACTCTCACTTGACTCAGGGAGTATCCAATCTAAAATCCAATAGTCGATACTTCAACTGACATAAAGTCTCATGAAGAAGTATCTCAATGTACCACCATGTCATAGAGATCTCAACGCAACAGACGGTGCGTCAACCAGACGCTCAGTATCTGATATATTATCCTTTTAGTCCCGAGGGCCCGGTTGGATTCATGCTCGATCCAACCCAACCATACTCTAACATTATCCAAATCTCCAAGGGGGTATTCAATTGGACAATCTCACTCCACGGTTTCCAGTGCTACTGATGGATTGTCAAATGGACGTCTAGTGCCAAATATATGACCAAAAGTGCGCAAATGGGTCGAAGTGGGTCTGTGTCTGATCCAACCCGGTCAGACCGACCCGGACCGACCATGTTTGGGTTGACCCTGCCTAACCCGCTAGGTCTGGCCCGCACTGGGCGGCCCTGTCTAGGCGGCGTGGTGGGCCCACATGGCCGTGCAGGGCCACGTTGCCGCAGGGTGGCACGGCAAGGTCGCGGGGTGGCGATGGCACTGGGCGGCACGACGAGGCCGTTGGGCGGCGATGACAGGTAGTGGTGGGTGCGGCCGCGGGGCGGCAGTGGCCATAGATGGTAGCAGATGCGGAGGGGTGTCGTTGTCTTCATCATGGCCGGTAGTGGTGTCGGCCGCCGTTCTCATTTTCAGCCGGTGCCAAAGGCTGTCACCGTTCGCCGTCACCATCACGAAGAACAAATAAAATAATAACAACGGAGGGTTCGGTCCATGATTGTTTGGCACGCACCCTCCGCATTAGAGTGGTAGAAATTGGTTCAAAAATTTGCATCGACAATGTGTATGGAAGATATTTAAAAACATCAATACCCACACCCTTCATAAATCACTATTTCAAATCCTGCAAAAGAAATCATCCATAGGTCAACTAATATGTGAGAGTTTATCCGCATTCATAGATAAGAAGAAATGAATATGGGAAGTTACAATCTCATATAAATAAAACCCTACCTCAAAGATTTGTCGATTGAGTCCACAAGGAAGGAGACGATGTCGTTGGGGATAGACGGACGTCAGTGACGTCGGCATTTCCTCGATCGTCGGTTCGTTTTTGTTTAAGAAGTTCCTCATCGGCGTGAGTTTTCTTCATTATAGAGCACATTCTTCTATGGAGAAAATGCTCTTTATTGGAGAGAATAATCCTTCATGATCTCTCCCAATTCCCTTTTTTTAATCCATTCTACAATTCCACAGAAAAGTAATGAAATATCCAATACAAAAATTAAATAATAAATTAACATTTAATTTTATGTTGACACATAGAATTAATTGGGGTAGTTTAGATCTTTCTCTCCCATTAATAAGGGTCTGGTGGTCCCTAACCCTAAATTCAAAATTGGGAGCTTTTGAGGACTTGTATGGTCCCCACCTCCATTACCTCACATGGAAGGTTTGGACAAAAATAAAAATGCAACACATTATTATTTTATTTTATTCTTCGATGAAAAATCCAAATTCAAACATTCACCCTCGACCTACCGTGGTCGAGGTGGAGGTCCCTTTAAGCGAATATTGGTGTTGCGAGTTTAACGGTGCCATCAGATTTAAATTTTGATCACCCTTTCAAATGTTTGAAAAACCCACTCTCATGTTTACTGAATGTACCTGAACAAAAATTTAGAAATTCACTCTGGGAAATCTGGGTCTCAGAATCACGAGCCGTCAATTTTCATGGAATTGTAAAATTATCATTTAATTAAAAAAATTACATGGAAAATATGTGTCTTTATAGTTTATTGGAAGCTAGATATCATTGTTCCAATGGATGTTGGGCCTTGTGATGATGTGGACATTTGTTCTGGGGTCTAAGGGACCATGAAGAATTTAAAAGGGTCTGTATTTTTTATATCATAACACTATTTTGGACACATGTTTTATTAGAGGGCATGAGGTGTTGGGTGGAAATTTATTAGTGGAACAAGAGGGATCACCTAGAATGATCCATTATCAGAGGATTGATTGGGTTTTATGCCATGGATCCAAACCACTGCAATTTTATATTTGTAGAATCATTTTATATTACATATATGTAACTCATGGCACATTTTCCGACTTGTAATGGGGATGGGTGAAGAATGTAGAATGGTTACTTGTAGATATTGAGAATAAATTAAGGAAGTGTGTTATTAAATTGTTGTGTAATTTCATTTATTTATTTTCCAAATAAACTAATATTATTATTGATGTATTATATTCATTTGTTTATGTGACCTAATGATATTTGTTCTCACACCCTACATAGGCCCTTTGGGAAAATTGAAGACTTTATGTCTATAAGATCATGTAATCAACTGAGATCAATAGATGGTCCATCATAATATAGTTTTGTTGCATATAATTTGATGAATGGAATGTTTCCTTTATGCTTCATGCATAATCTAGATTTTAATTTTTTTTATCATCAGGTTTTCTAAATTTATGTACATATGGTCATCCATGGGTGATATTGGTAATTTTTTTATTTCACGTATGACTTATAATAGCATGTGTTATATAAAAATTTTATTTTATGGTTTTCTTATTATGTTTCTTGATTTTTTTCCACTTAGTTTCATATGTTTCTTCAACTGAGTTATAGTCACCATTTTCTATGTATATATGTTGAAAATTATTGTAATCACCAAATTTGATTATAGTCTCTAAACTATCACCATATAAAACCCAAACATCTTATCAGTAGCCTTTTGAATAGATAGAGGCACGCCTTAGGCCTAGTGAAGAACTAGATGAGATAACAATTTTAATTTTTTTGGGGATGGGGAAAAATTTTTGTATTATAGAAGTTTCTTGTTCATTTTTCATTACAACATCACATGGTCTAGGTGTTAGAAATTAAACCGCACTGCGAATGATAAAATATTATCAAAATATTTCTTATTTTGGTCATATAGATTAGGTTATGGTACCCATGGGACTAGGATGTTGTCAGAAATGGGTAAAGATTCCGTGTTTGGTTTCCTTCATCCTCTTGCACATGGGACATTTCAAGATTACAAGGGTAATTAATTGATGGTATTATTTGTTTATTTATATTTTATTTAATGTCCACAAAGATTGTCACACTATCATGTGATGTTTATCTTTTATTTGATTTTGATCATTAGATGGGTATGGAGATGGAGTTCTTATTATTGATTTTAATAATCACTTGGTCTATTAGGATGTGTTATTATGGTGATTTTTGTTGGAAATCGATATTTTTATAAGAGGGTATAAGATGTTTAATGTGTCATCAAATAAACTCAATAAGGATTTCTTTCTTTTCCTCTATTTGTGTAATTCTTCATAGCCATATAAGAAATGCCAGCTAAATTATATTTTTATGTGATTCTATGAAATTGATATACCATATTGATCTAAATAATTATTATTATGAATGATGATAAGTGGTGACATGTTTAATGTTTCTAAAAAAGTCTAAACTGTGTTTTAATTCTTCTCCTCTATTATTGAATTATCCCATGTTACCCTAAATTGATATATTACAAGTGGTACCAATGATGGTTTGGGTAATAAATGGAACATTATGTTGGGATATATATGATTTCTGAATTTAATAGGGGTTGGAAGGGGCCCATGAAGCTAGTTGATACTTGATACCTAACCTCGAAATGGCTATGAAATGGGCCTTGAAGCATGATTTGTAAATGACATGGTGGAATAGGGGAATGTAAGGGTGTATATTTTATGCATCATGTTAACATATTATATATTAATTATATATATATATATATATATATGACTTTTTCTGTTTTTTATAAACCAGCATTGTTATTTATATAGAATTTAGCAAGACAGGTTTGGGTGGAGGATCATGAGGGTAGTTATATTATTCCACATCAATATGAATGTAATAAGGCCCCTAAAGGTATTGATGATGAATGGAAGGGTTTAGATGATATTGATATGTAGGTATGGTATTCAGTTGAGTATGGATATCCATATATCATAAAAATTATTCCGTGGTTAGACACAAAACTGTAGGTAAGATTAGTTTCAGGTATATAGGGTATCAACCAAAGAGGTATGAGAGCGAAGATAGATATGAAAAATCATTATCTATGTAGCTATTATAGAATGATTTTTTATGAGGTTGGACTTCATGTGGAATAGAAATAGATCGAGTCACACTAGATAATTTTTTATTATCATGATATGTGTCCTTATCAAAGGGTGATGCTGGATACCTATATTATCGTAAGACCTTTAATTTGTTATTATGATGTATAGGTACATCATGGAAGGAATGATAGAATAACATGGATGGATTTTTTTTGTTTAGGTACATTGAAAACCTCATCACATAGACACTAAGGGAGGATAAAGCATGTGAGTATGTTAATCTATAGAAGGTGGAAACATCTTCCAGAAACTATGTAGAACCTTTTATAGACTATTCTTATTTTTAACCAGTTATTACAGGTGATATCATCCCATTGATAAAGATATTTATATATCGTTTCATTCCTCTAATTAATTTGGAGGTGAATAAATTCTAGTAGAATATATTACCCAAGGTGGCCAATCATGTACTGATAGTTGAGGGGAAAATGGAAGAAAAGTCATATTCGAGTTGGGTGATGAAATTAAGTGAGTTGAGCTCAGATTCTTCATATAGTAGGAGTTGGGGACATTAGGAGTCTCAGTAGGCCTTCCAAGCTATAAAAAAGTCATACTAGAGAAGAGTGGTTCTTTAGAGTTGTGATTCATGTTTGTTATGTCATTGAATTTTTGGATGTATGTAAAGATGAATCCAATGTATTTTTATACATGTCTAAAGGTGGTGAATATTAAGAGGTTTTACATTATTTTTATAAAATATACATTGATCTTGGGATATGTTATGGCTCAAGGATCTTATGTTGGACTAGATTTCGTACCATAAATTGTATTTGGGATTCATGTAATCATGTAGTTCATGGAAGAGATTATGGGACCCAATAGGGGGTTCAGTGGTAGGTGTCAAGTGCATTTTTATATGGAAGAATTCACTTGAGAAATATGGATTATATTCGGCTACACATAGTAGATTATATAGGTCAAGATAAGGATGTGGAGATAACAATAGTTAGATATATGATGTGGTCTTTATGAAGTTACTTTTTGACATGTGATTTTGACGATTTTGGTACATGATGTGAAAAAATAATGTATTTGGTCTTTCCATTATCTAGTTAGTAGAATGGAATATGTTAGGATGAGTTGTATATATATATATGAGATATATATGAACCATGATTCACTATGGGAATTGATACAATGTTTTTTATATATGAAGGGAGTAGGTGTCTAGGATTTTATGAGATGTGGCTACTATATGGGGATTATAGGAATTAGTATTTTGATGGGATTGAATATTTATATATGACACATGATTATATGGGAATCAGATGATAGAGCGGTTTTTTTGTTATCTTGTACAAAATATGATCATTGATCTTTTAATGATATGTGATACGTCATGATTGTATGATATGACACATGAATGACATAAGAACCTGATAAGATTCATGAGTGATAATACACTATGGTAGAACATTGGAGTCAAGGGATGGTCAATAAAATATCAGAATTCTTTTTTGGGGCAGGATGTGACCCGGTAGGTATCTTTTAGGGTGTTGAGTGCCTCTAGGGGTGTTTACATATGTCTTAATAACATGGATATACTGTGTTTATGTAAATGTGATTGGTTTATATGGAACCATCTTCGGTTGATACTTGATAGCTTGGGGATAAGATGCATTATGGTGGGGAGACAATAAAATTTTTGTTTTTTGAATGGGTTATATTTTCCAAAACCTATCTAAATTTTCACATATATTGAGAAGACTAACATTATTTTGTTCCTCAAAACCTAAATTCAAGAGATTTATGGATGCATATTCTTTCATCAAGACTTCATTAAGGATTATGAAATGAATCTGGGTTTTCAGTTACTTTTGGATCCATCAAAACATGTAAACTACATTTTGTGAAAGAGAAGACAAGGGCGAATTGTTTTGAAAAAAATGTATCCTCCTTAAAGAAGTTGTTCATTCATACAGTGGAAGTTCACATGGTTCAGAAAACTATTTTGGTGGGGAAATACAACCAGGAAAGGCTTATAAGATTTTAATAAAATAGGATTCACACAGTCTACACATAGTTTTTGAAAACCATATTCCTAAATATGTGAGGTGGGTGCCATGGATAGTGGAATCATCAGGGTTTTTGAATTTTTGGTTAAACGATTCACCTTGAAATTAATGTGGTGATTGCTTTTGGAAACCGAATTTTCATGGATGGTATAAGGTTATCCAATGCATAAGGGACAATTGTGAACCTAAAATAAAAGGGTAGAATTACAATTTCCCATCCTACCCTATTTCCTTCATTATTTCTCCTTGACATATTAAAGAAAAAAAGAGAAGCACCCTGTATTTTCCACTCACCATGGAACTGAGCCAACATCATCTTCAAAGATCTGACAATATATATATTAATATCATTGGAAGTGCATCAGTATGACCATCAATATACTTGATTCTATTTTTTTATTTATCCCTCCCAAAAAAAACAATACAACTGTGTGAAGTTTTTTTCATAATTTTCATTTACATTTTATGAAACTCATATATCTACCAATTTAGTTAAGAAAAGAGGAAAATAATAAACATCAAATTTAATAAATGTATAATGTAGGTTCTTTAATGATTTCACTATGATTTTACCAATGTTTCAATAGACCTTTCTATATATTCCATGTGGTTTAATTGAGAGAGACCATAATAAATTATTGTTTTCATTTAATTGAAATAAATTTATGATGTGAGATTACTAATGGATTACTCCTGTCACACTATAGATGGATAATCTAGGTAAGGGTATTAGACAATCCTAGGATGTTTATGTTCGGTTAATATTCAAAATTAATTAAATTGTTTATATTGATTTCATGGATTCATTGGAATGTGATGGTCAAGGCCCATGATTTGAAGAAATGTTGACCACATGTATTTTGGGGACATAGTTCGTTTGGTTAGCAATGTCCCAAGATATGTGGGGTGATGATTATCACCTGGTTTAGGTGATTACTTTTTTATACAGAGCTGATAATGCTTTAAAGATAAAGGAATGAACATTTGATTTGTGATGGTGGTGACCATCATTATTTAGTGACATGGCCTTAGGTGTACAAGGGTCTAGACAATTATGCTTATTTTTTTTATTGATTTCCTCTAACTGTTTGTTGGGTGGAATTATCTAGGAGTAATTTTGTAATGACCCGAAATTTTGAATAAATCTTGTTTCCTAATTCTGTGTGTTGTTTTATTTTATTTTATTTTTATGCTCAACAAAAAAATTTCATTTTATAACATGAGTATAATTAAAATGATACCATTGGGTTTTGACTGTTATATGACCATTGGTCAATATGATCGTTGTAAACTAAAAGTTTCAATTATTTTCCCTAAATACAAGTAATATTGGTTAATTAATATAGAAAGAAGATTCGATGGCCTCACCCAGTAGTCTTAGACCGATCGAAGACCATCTAACAGAACTTGAGAAAGAGGTAGCACCACTGGGCTTTCCTCTGGACCAAACCCAAGATGAACTTCATCGCGTGAATCTATAACGGGATCGCCTTCGCGAGAAGTTCAAACTGATAGAAATTACTACTCATGCGATGTTGGCCGAGCCTCCCTCGGATTCTCTCACCTTAGCACACCTTACACTTAGGTCCTATGCTGGTGTGATAAGGGGCTATGTAAGGAGACCATAACTGCCTTGTGTAATCCTTTGAATTAAATAAAAATTTAGATTTCTTCTTATGATGAAGTTTATGAATTTTCAAATGTCCGGATAAATATAGTATGCATAATTTTGATGAATTTTTGAAAAAGGATATTTTAAAAAAGTTTATATAAACCTTAAATAATTAAAAATGTGTAATGATTTTAAAAAAATGATCTTCTACAATTATGTTCAGTACGAAATTTAGAGTCTAATAAGATCAACATAATTTTTGATGAATTGTAAATTATGAATAGTGATTTTATACTTAGGATTAGTAATGTGACCAAATGGATTATTAATCTCACTTAAAAAAAGTATTAAAATAAGCTAGGCACTTTTATTAAGTAATGTGATTCAATAAAATGGTTAAATAACGGTTTCATAAATTATTATTCAAGTATTAGTTTTTTCAGGTGAATAGTGTTTTTAATTAAAAATATAATTAAAAATACTTAGAAAATTATTTTTATAAAACGGACTTCATTTTTGAACTCAGAGCATCGATATTATGTTAAGGTAATTTTTGGGAATTTTTCTGAAAAAAATTAATTTTCAGTGAATAGTGTTTTTAATTAAAAATTTAATTAAAAATATTTAGAAAATTATTTTTATAAATGGATTTAATTTTTGAAATCAGAGCATTGATATTTGGTTAAGGTGAAATTTTGGGATTATTTTGAGAAAGTTGAATTTTTGATGAATAGTGACAATACAATTTTAAAGTTAAGGGTGTTTAATGACATCATTAAATGATGTATTAAGTATGTAATCAATATTATTGACTTATTAATAGTAAGATAAGGTATGAGTTGTCCCAAGTGGCCAATACCATGGGCAAATACCATGGGTAAGCCGATGGTTTTTCCAAAACCACTAATGAGGTGTCCCTTGGCCATTAATTCCTTGTCCCCTCACTTTCCCTATAAATACCAAGCCATCCTCTCATACATTCGACTCCCCAATCTTCCCCAACAACGTTTTGGTCTCATTACCTCCCAAGGAATCCTCCCAAGGTTCCCCCAATCCCTCAAGGTCCAAACCATTGAGTTTTAAGAGTTACGTTTTATGGTAAGGGATCTGACCTCTCTCTTTCTTTTCAAGAAATCTCTTTTATGTAGTTTCTTTTATGCTCCATGTTCTTATGTTAAATGATGTTCTTCTATACTCCACTTACTTCCCTTTTCATGTTCATATAATGAGATATCCCCTCTTGCTCTCATTATTTTGTTTTAGGAAGTTTTAAGTGGCGTCGTTAGGCTGCCGAAATATTTGTAACAGATTCTTTCTCCCTTCTCATTTTTCAAGATATATTTTCATGTAAAGTATTTCTATATCCTTTTTATTATGTTGGGTTATGATATCTAAATTTATCATACTGATATTTTACGATCATATGATGAGATACCCCATTTTATATCTTCAATTCATTTTGGTTGATGTTTAAGTGGCGTCGTTAGGCTGCCGAATTTTTATGTGGTTCTTTCACCTTTCTCCTTTTTTAAAAGTTCTAATTCCATGTCAAGTCTTGCAAGTTCCTTTTTATTATGTTGTGGTATGATCTCTAAATATATCATACTGATCATTTATGATCATACGCTGAGATACCCTTTTTTATCTTATCAATTCGTTTTTGTTGAAGTTTACGTGGCGTCGTTAGGCTGCCGAATTTCTAAGGGGTTCTTTCACCCTTCTCGTTTTCATGATCTACATTCATGTCAAGTCTTTCAAGTTCCTTTTTATTATTTTGTGGTATGATATCTATATCTATCATACTGATCATTTATGTTCATATGATTAGAGACCATATTTGATCTCATCAATTCATTTTTGTTGAAGTTTAAGTGGTGCCGTTAGGCTGCCAAATTTCTAAGGGGTTCTTTCACCCTTCTCGTTTTCAAGATCTACTTTCATGTCAAGTTTTTCAAGTTCCTTTTTATTATTTTTGGGTATGATATCTATATCTATCATACTGATCATTTATTTTCATATTATGTGAGACCCTATTTGATCTCGTCCATCCATTTTTGGAAGTTTTAAGTGATGTCGTTAGGCTGCCGAATTCTCATAAGAGAAATCTTATTTTTGTCTTCCTTTGAAGTTCTTCGTTTCATATGGTATATCATTAAAATTTCATTACCATGTTCTTAAATACTATATATTCTGTTCCCCTACTGTTTTATGTATCATTTTTGAGTGGGTGACCCATGTCCCCTCTCCTTTCAATGTTTTCTAAAACCATGTATCGTAGATGTTATGCTGCATAGTTTTCGTCTCAAAATGCCTCCCTCTTTATCTAAAAATTATTTTATTTTATTAAGTGAATATTAAAAGCTCTTATTTCTACAGGGGTATTCACGTATATATCAAAATGTTCTATTTTAAATTTTGGGATTTACATACATGAGACCCGCTTTCCCTTTTTCGTGGGTTTAAAGTGACATAAAGATCATGTCTTTAAAGCAGTTTTTAAAATGTTATGATTATGAAATGAAACCCATTTCTTTTATGATATATGGGTTGTTTATGAAATGATTGATGATGATATATGTGGATCACATGATAATAAAAACATTTCAAGGATGCGCCCAGATAGCGCTCCAATGCATTGGGTAAAGACTTAATCTCTAGAGATGACTTTTTAGACTGATACCTTGGTGAATAACCTTGGTAATTTTTAATGACACCTTGGGGATGGACCTTGGTGAAAAGAAATGATTTTCAACATTAAATGTTGCAGCCACATATTCAAGTTATGAAAAATGTTGTTTTTATTATGATATATCTCATTATTTCTTTCTCATTCCGTAAAGTTCTTTTCATGACCTTATTGAAGTATCTCATGTTCAAATGATAAATGTTTCTCTTGTTTCCATTACTGGGCCTTCTACTCACCCTATCGTTTGATGTATGTCCTAGGTTATGAGATGCAGTAATGAACATTGTATGAACATGAGGAGATTCCTTTCAAGTGTTTAAGAAATTTTTTTTATGTTTTCATGTTTTAAGTTCCTGGTTTCCAAGACACTAAACCATAAAGATCCTCGGTTTTGTAAAATGTAATGAATGTTTATGTGATAAAAAGGCGGGGTTCTATAGTTGGTATCAAAGGATGGTTTAGTTATTTGTGGAAATTAGGATATGAAAACCCTAGGAAGAACCCTATAGAAAAGTTTAAATATAAGAAATCTTCCTAGTATTTTGGTGAGTCTTGAGTAAGGGGTTTCCAAGAAAATAAATCCCTGTCTGGGTACGAGCAGGTAGAGGTGGATCTAGCACAGATGTACATAGGGGTAAAACCCAAAAACACTACTTTGAGCTAGCCTCGAATGGGAACTGGTACACTACAATAGGCCTTGATGCACTCTTGGTTACGACACTCCCGGGGGATATGCTTTGGTAAATTCATAAGCTTAGTATGAACCATTGTTAAAGGAACAAAGATGAAATAAAATAAAGATTCGCATAAGAATATATGATCATGGATAACCTAGATGGGAACCAAGGGGATCACAAGTTAGGGTATACTTTTCTTCTACAAGTGATCCCTATATTCTTTCAGTTCCTTTTCATGATTATTGGGTAAGTACTTATGCCCCTAATTATGCTTTCTCTTCTTAGTTAATGGTGGGAAATGGAAGAATGTGTCCCAACAACCAATGTGATAGGAAATGCGATGATTTCTATATTCATATGATAGGTATGATTAGGGTATTAAAAGATGATTATTATTTTGGAAGACGTTCACTATTTTGGGGACCCTATATGATCGAGGTAAATATATCACTACGACATTTTCATTGAGGAGTAAGGCTGACTTATATTTTGAAGAATCGATGAAATTAAGGTGGACTTACAGTAATTTAGGTTACTTATGGGAATGATTAACATATCTTGAGTAAAATATGTTTAGGTTAGGTACTTTTGTTATATGATGTTAGGAGTGGTTGATGTTATTTGGAGATGAACAATGATGTTTATTTTGGAAGACTATGTTATCAAATCCTTCTTGTATTTGGGTTTCAATCTTAGTTTGGTTTATTTTGAGGGATATTAAGGATCGTTATTTATGGAATGGTCTATGATGAACTTTGGGTAGTACCATGAAACTTTGAAGATTTAAAATAGTTTCCCTTCCTATGGGATTCTTTTTTTTTGAAGAGTTTTTTTACCTTAACCTTTCTGTTTTTGGGATAATGTTTAAAGATAGAAGAAATAGATAGTTAATCTTTTGTGGATTATGTGATTCTCTAGAAGATGATTCTTGTGTTTTGATGAGACCAAGTAGTTTTGAATTCTTATAGGTTGGAGAAAAGATTAGTTTTGTGTAGATACTTATTAAAGGATGAAACTCTACATGAAGATAGGTATATTTTCTTATGTTTTTGTTTTATGTTGTAAATGAATTCATCAAAATTATGAAAAGAAACGTAAAAAAAATGTTGTTGGTTTACGTTTCCTACAAGGTAATCAAAGACCATTTACACACATCTTAAGTTTGGGATTTTCTTATGGTTAACTTTCTCCTAATCATGATTTCTATCACTCTCCCTTAGAACGTGACCCTTGGTTTTTTCCTCAATGTCCATGTTTTCCTATATGGGATCCTAGTATGGGTTAACTCGGGTGACCTTTGTACTTCCCTTTCTTTATTTTAAATTAATAGTTTTAATGACTCCTTTTCCGATGTGGGGATTTCAATAAAATTTCAAAACCCAATTTTAAAAATTGTGAGGATGCAATTTCTCAAGGGGGGAAGATTGTAATGACCTGAAATTTTGAATAAATCTTGTTTCCTAATTTTTTGTGTTGTTTTATTTTATTTTATTTTTATGCTCAACAAAAATGTTTCATTTGATAACATGAGTATAATTAAAATGAGGCCATTGGGTTTTGACTGTTATATGACCATTGGTCAATATGACCGCTGTAAAATAAAGGTTTCGATTATTTTCTCTAAATAAATCTAATCTTGGTTAATTAATATATAAAGTAGATTCGATGGCCTCATCCAGTAGTCATGGACCGATCAAATCCCATCTAACAGAACTTGGGAAAGAGGTAGCACCACTGGGCTTTGCTCTGGGCCAAACCCAAGCTGAACTTCATCGTGTGAAGCTAGAATGGGATCACCTTCGCGAGAAGTTCAAACTGATAGAAATTAATACTCGTGCGATGTTGGCCGAGCCTCCCTAGGATTCTCTCACCTTAGCCAACCTTACACTTAGGTCCTATGCTGGTGTGATAAGGGGCTATGTAAGAAGACCTTAAATGCCTTGTGTAATCCTTTGTTAAAAATAAAAATTTTGATTTCTTCTTATGATGACGTTTATGAATTTTCAAATGTCCGGATAAATATAGTATGCATAATTTTGATGTATTTTAGAAAAAAGATATTTTAAAAATGTTTAGCTAAACCTGAAATGATTAAAAATGTGTGCTGATTTTCAAAAAATGATCTTCTACAATTATGTTCAGTATGAAATTTAGAGTCCAATAAGATCAACATAATTTTTGATGAATAGTAAATTATGTATAGTGATTTTATGCTTAGGATTATTAATGTGACCAAATGTATTAGTAATCTCACTTAAAGAAAGTATTAAAATATGCTAGGCACTTTAGTTAAGTAATGTGATTCAATAAAATGGTTAAATAACGATTTCATAAATTATTATTCAAGTATTAGTTTTTACGGGTGAATAGTATTTTTTAATTAAAAATGTAATTAAAAATATATAGAAAATTATTTTTATAAAACAGACTTCATTTTTGAACTCAGAGCATCAATATTATGTTAAGGAAATGTTTGGGGATTTTTTTGATAAAAATGAATTTTCGGTGAATAGTGTTTTTAATTAAAAATTTAACTAAAAATATTTAGAAAATTATTTTATTAAAATGGATTTCATTTTTGAAATTAGAGCATTGATATTTGGTTAAGGTGAAATTTTGGGATTATTCTGAGAAAGTTGAATTTTCGATGAATAGTGAAAATAAAGTTTTTAAGTTACGAGTGTTTAATGACATCATTAAATGATGTATTAAGTATGTAATCAATATGGTCGACTTATTAATAGTAATATAAGGTATTAGGTGTCCCAAGTGGCCAATACCATGGGAAAATACCATGGGAAAGCCCATGGTTTTTTCAAAACCACTAATGAGGTTTCCCTTGGCCATTAATGCCTTGTCCCCTCACTTTCCCTATAAATACCAAGCCATCCTCTCATCCATTCGACTCCCCACTCTTCCCCAACAAATATATGTTCTCATTACCTCCCAAGGAGTCCTCCCAAGGTTCCCCCAAACCCTTAAGGTCCCAACCATTGAGTTTTAAGAGTTGTGTTTTAAGGTAAGGGATCTGACCTCTCTCTTTCTTTTCAAGGAATCTCTTTTATGTAATTTCTTTTATAATCCATGTTCCAATGTTAAAGGATGTTCTTATATACTCCTCCTACTGCCCTTTTCATGTTCATATAAGGATATATCCCCTTATTCTCTCATTATTTCTTTTTATGATGTTTTAAGTGGCGTCGTTAGGCTGCCGAAATTTTTGTAAAGGATTCTTTCTCCCTTCTCATTTTTCAAGATCTATTTTTATGTAAAGTATTTCAAGTTCCTTTTTATTATGTTGGGGTAGGATCTCCAAATTTATCATACTGATCTTTTATTATCATATTATTAGAGACCCCATTTGATCTCTTCAATTCATTTTTGTTGAAGTTTAGTTGGCGCCGTTAGGCTGCCGAATTTTTAAGTGGTTCTTTCACCTTTCTCCTTTTTTCAAAGTTCTAATTCCATGTCAAGTCTTGAAAGTTCCTTTTTATTATGTTGTTATATGATCTCTAAATATATCATACTGATATTTTATGATCATTTTCTGAGAGACCCTTTTTGATCTCATCAATTCATTTTTGTTGAAGTTTAAGTGGCGCCGTTAGGCTGCCAAATTTTTAAGGGGTTCTTTCACCCTTCTCGTTTTCATGATATACTTTCATGTCAAGTATTTCAAGTTCCTTTTTATTATTTTGGTGTATGATATCTAAATCTATCATACTTATCATTTATGTTCATATTATTAGAGACCCTATTTGATCTCGTCAATTCATTTTTGTTGAAGTTTAAGTTGCACCGTTAGGGTGCCAAATTTCTAAGAGGGTTCTTTCACCCTTCTGGTTTTCAAGATCTACTTTCATGTCAAGTCTTTCAAGTTCCTTTTTATTATTTTGGGGTATGATCTCTATATCTATCATACTTATCATTTATGTTTATATGATGAGAGACCCTATTTGATCTCGTCAATCCATTTTTGGAAGTTTTAAGTGACGCTGTTAGGCTGCCGAATTCTCATAAGAGAAATATTATTTTTGTCTTCCTTTCAAGTTAGTCGTTTCATATGATATATAATTAAAATTTCATTACCATGTTCTTAAATACTATATATTCTGTTCCCCTACTGTTTTATGTATCATTTTTGAGTGGGTGACCCATGTCCCCTCTTTATTAAATGTTTTCTAAAACCATGTATCGTAGACGTTATGATGCATAGTTTTCGTATCAAAATGCCTCACTCTTTATCTCAAAATTATTTTATGTTATTATGTGAATACTCAAATCTATTATTTATACCGGGGTATTCAGATATATATCAAAATTTTCTATTTTGAATTCTGTTATTTACATACATGAGACCCACTTTCCCTTATTCGTGGGTTTAAAGTGACGTAAAGATCATGTCTTTAAAGCAGTTTTTAAAACGTTATGATTATGAAATGAAACCCATTTATTTTATGATATATGGGTTGTTTATGAAATGATTTATGAAGATATATGTGGATCATATGATAATAAATACATTTCAAGGGTGCACCCAGATAGCGCTCCAATGCATTGGGTAAAGACTTAATCTCTAGAGATTACTTTTTAGACTGATACCTTGGTGAATAACCTTGGTAAATTTTAATGACACCTTGGGGATGGACCATGGTGAAACGAAATGATTGTCAATATTAAATGTTTCAGCCACATATTCAAGTTATGAAAAATGTTATTTTTATTATGATATATCTCATGATTTTTTTCTCATGCCTTAAAGTTCTTTTCATGACCTTATTGAGGTATCCCAAGTTCACATGTTAAATGTTTCTCTTGTTTCCCTTACTGGGCCTTCTGCTCACCCTTTCTTTTGATGTATGTCCCCAGGTTATGAGATGCAGTAATGAACCTAGGATGAACATGAGGAGATTCCTTTCAAGTGTTTAAGAAGAATGTTTTATGTTTTCATGTTTTATGTTCCTTGTTTCCAAGACACTAAACCTTAAATATCTTCAGTTTTTTAAAATGTAATGAAGGTTTATGTGATAAAAAGGCGTGATGCTATAAATTTACTCATTGTTAGCACTCCTAATGATGTGTTTATCAATACTCATTGTGTGTTGATTCCCCTGTTGACAATTATTCTTGTTTGATGGTGATAAAAAATGTGAATGGTGGGGGTTCTAAACATAGATTCGATTTGGATGATGATGGATGCCTAGGTGATGGTTTTGGGAAAATAATTTTAGGTGATTTGGCTTATTTTATACACGAGTTCATGTTTCTAAATGATGGGTGGAAGGATATTGACATAACTCAAGTAGATAGTCATCGAGATGACATTTATTATTTATTTGTTGACACATATCATTAAGCCTAATGACATCAATAATTGAGTCGATGGGTAATTTTGAGAAGGATTCCAGGGGACTAGGTAAACATTATTTTTTCTCATTGGGACACTGCTACTAAATTGAATACAAATGTTGTGTCACGTTTCATGAGATGTATGGTGATATTTTATTGGTGTAATCTTAGGGTACCCCTCATATGATCATTCATTAGAGGATTCCTTGGGCTCTAGTCCACAGATCCTCATGAATATAACAAAATATATACATACAACTTATATATTCAATCTATATAATTTTAGGGATGTGTTCAAACTTGTATTGATGATGACAGAAGCAGGTGGAACACTTCCATGTGTATTTTGGGAAAGGGGAAGTAGTAATTTAATTTGGTGGGTGTGTAATTAATTTTATTTGCATTTCACAACCAGAATCTTAATAATGGGTTTAAGATAGGAACATGTTGGTGGTGGTGAGAGTTATTGGCACACCATACATAATCACTTCTGGGCGTGTAATTTATTTATGTATATTAGATCATGTTTGGGATCTATCACAAGAGAAAATACTTTGTGATAGAGTTATACTACTTCACATTAGATGCATAGAATGGTACCATAGTGGTTCTATCCTGATCTAGATTTTACTTTTTGTATCATCATGTTTTAGATATGTATTTACATACATTCAACCACATGTAAACTCACCATTTAATATATTTTTTTATAACCTGTTATGGAATGTCTTATCTACAAATTGTAATTTTTTATTTTTTATACATGATATTTCTTACACTGAGTTTCATGCATTCTGAAACTTAGATATGTTCATCGTATAATATGAATATACATATTAATCATTATTATAATCAAAACATGAGGGTATAGTCTCTCCACTATCACCTTATTTAAATGACACTCCAAGTTAGAAGCATTTTTTATACAGTGAGGCATGCTAAAGGCCATGTAGCGAACCGTCTTATATATCCATTTTAATGTGTCATCTGGGACAAGGATCGATAATCAATTATCTTGCAGCATATAATTCTTCCAAATATTTTCTACATATCTATATACCTAAACAAATACATGGAGTATTGAAAAAAATCAAAGAACCTATTCATGTAATTTAAATATCATGATGAGATAAAATTAATCAATTCCTCCATTTGGACTTTCTTAATTATCCCATACATGAAATAGTATAAAAATATATATGAACCTTCTTTAGAAACAATTCATTTTTAGATGATTTTTTAAATAAAAATATTTTTAATATAGATTCCACCATAACGATTCATTTAATTTTTCTTCCCATTAAAATAATCACTAAAACTAAAACTTGGAATAAGAGGTACTATAGTCAACCCTGGGATACCATTGATGTTATGTAACATAATTATATATATACCCAGAACATCAACATATGTCGTAGTCAACAGATTAAAGACCTAACATCGATTATGTAAATGAGTTGCCATATGAAATCCCCCGTTTATAATCATCAAAATCAACACCAACTCATGTAATGAAATGAGTATGTTCAGAAAAATTATTGGTGTACATAGTTATTATACAAATACATTACTGGTTGTTGAGATAGAACAGAGAGATATCCAATTTCATTGACTATATATCTAATAGACACATAAAAATGGTCTTGAATTATACTAAATCTAGTTTATCATTTATCATCACCGTAAATATGAAATCCATGTATCAAATTCCTTCCCCCTCATATTGGATGAAATAATTTTTTGTCCACATGGATTCTAGTGTCCCCATGAACATGAAGTGTCTGTTAATCATAATCATGAAAAACTACCAATGAGGATCGATCCTTCCTATAAAAGAAGTTGTATTTTAAATATTAAAATTCATGACACAATCTATTTTAATATAACATAGATGTCCCAACACTATTTTATTAAAGGGGATAGTTATAACCAAATTCCCAATGATTCGACCCCAGTCACTACTACCTCAACATGGTTTTGGTAAAATAGTGGGTTTTCATGTTGTTGTTCATTTGTATATTCATTTAAATAATATTGGAAATCATCTTGGAGTCAATGTACTACATAAAATGAATACACAATAATGAAAAATATGTCAAACAAATGACATCAAATTTGTTAATCCAATAACAAATTTAGGACAAGAATCATAGAAAAGTTTTTGGGAATAGACTATATTATGTCAAATTCAATTCCATAATTTTTTTTTATAAAGTCCCATGATATCTTCTGTTCATATAAGATGATATATGAAAACAAAGTATTTCATAACCTAAACGAAACTCTTGAAAAAAAATCTCTTCTATACCATGAAATTTAAAACATCAATGTAAAATCTAGGAAGATATCATCACTTCCATTGATACAAATTTATGATGAACCAACCCAGGTAAGCTAAGAAACTAATTACTTAAACATCCATATCCTAGCTCGAAGGGAATTATTGATAATGAAGGGTTGGAGACCACATATTGGGATTCATTAAATGGCACAATGGAATGATTTCACCATAATATCACTAGATAAAATAAATAAATGTAAAGAATATTTAATAATTTATTATTCAAAAATAGCCAATAGGGAAACAATACCACATCGTTGACAAATAAAAAAATAGTTTGATAATACTGAATCATCACAGAAAAAATTATTTCCTTATAATAGTTGGATCATTTCATACTCTTCTCTCTACTAACACTATTGGTATCTCTAAAAAATTCAAAAACCCCAACCTAGTAGTGATTTTATATTTTTCTAGATCTGAAAAAATAAATTTCATATATTTCTAAAGGAATATGAATGGTTTGTGTAAAAAGGGAAATTATAGGATCCCACCATGAAATAAATAATAGATATGTATAAAATAAAAAAATATGATTTATTTTATGTAAAAAAAGAAAATTTTAAATGTTTAATTTTTCATAAAAGAAAATTACTTTCAAATATTTATAATGTAATGATAAAATCCATTAAAAATAATAATTTCAAAAAAATGATATGAGTATGCATAACATTCGTAATAGAATTTGTAAATTGTTTCTTATAAATATGAATTTTTAAATCAGTTTTTTATCATTTTATATAATAATACTATGGATATAATCAATATAATTAATTATATAAATGATCTTGAATCTTCACACATCTCATTAAATATAACACACAATGTGAACACTACACTAAGTTTTAGCCCTATGTGGAATTAAAATACACCACAACTAATGATATCCAGAACCTAATAAATATTTGAATCATTTTCATTATCAATTTATATAGATATATAGTTCTAATACATGGCTAGAATTATTTCCAAATACTAACCAACCATCTATATATGAAATTTTGTTCTTGATGCATATATATCTATGGAAAAATCATTTATCTCACAATAGGCTCATCAATCATTGTTATGTAGCACTATTTAATGTTTATTGAAAAATATTCAATTTAATAATAATTTTTTTTTAAAATCAATAAGATATTATCTTCCATTAATGACTAGAAATAATTTTCTACAAATAATTTCATAGTTTTGGGATCAATTAGAGATATATTGATAATCAATAAGGTAAAAAATTCTCAATCGATTTGAATTTCATTTTGAGACCACTAAACTCTATATTTGTATGATAGAAAAACATGGATATGATACATTTTTGGATTGATATAAATGTCTATAATCCATAATTACTGAATAATTGATTAAATAATAAAAAATAGATATCATATTCTCTAAATGACATTATTATACACCACTCTTAAATAATTAGGGAGGTGGGGAAATTATAATTCAGAATAAAATCATGGATTATGTTATTGAATTAGAATCACCACATTAAGAAGACATTAAATCCATGAAGAGCCAATTTGGTAATGTGTAAAATATTATTTTATAGTTTTTTAAAATTTTAATTTAGTTATTTATGATTAAATGGAGTGGATATTTGTGTTAAAATTGGGGATTTAATAATTTTAACTAAAAATTGGAAAAATTAAATTCGATAACATTGCTAGACTGAATGGTTTGTAAAAAAATTTCTAATAATATTAAAAATTCTAGGATACTAGAATATCAGTTTATTCATGTTACATATTTTTGATAAATATTCCCAATCCATGTGAAATGCATCCTCTAAGATTAAAATTATTAGAGGTGTTGGAAGCACTATTTTGAAATACTATTACTCTATACCCTAATTGGGTGAAAATAATGTACATGACGAAAATTGGTATAAAAACATCATTAAATCTTTAAAAATGTCATTTGAAGAAAACAAAAAAAATGTAATAAACAATGTGAAGTGTGTCCATAAATTTAAGTGTCGATATGTACATGATTTTCTTTTAGCATTAGAATTCTAATCATTTTACCAATCATAAAAAAATTAACGTATTATTAAAAAAATCATAGTAGGTGAATAAAATTATTTCCTTCCAAAATATCATGGGAAATGTATTGATTAGGTTTTTTTAAAGGTTGGGTCGGAAGCCTCATTTTATTATTAATGAAAAGAAAATACCATTTTTTAACTGGGTAGAGGGAGACCCATTACATAGCCCGAAGGCCCAGTGGGCTTGTAGCCCACTACATAGCCCGTAGGCCCGATGTTATTCCCCAATGCCCACTTTGTGAATTATAACCCGCCTACTATAGTAACCACACTGTACAACCAAAACTATAGTTCCCCACCGCTCCTACAGTACCCGCCGATCTACAGTACCACCACAACTACAGTACCACTACAATACTACTACAGTACCTACGCCCAATGGGTTTTGAACCCCTATTTTTCATGTTGGATTACGTGGTTCTTACCACTAAGCCAAACCCCAACTACATGTGTTGATTAGTTTTGATGAAAAATGTTGTGGAACAATTAATATTAGTGGATTATTTAATTTATTCTATTTAGATCATTTTGAGTATAATCATATATTATATATTATCCTAGTAAAATATAAAATATAAAACAATACAATTTATAATATTAGTACATGTATCAAAATCATTTTAAAATTATGGTGTTCATAAAATTACATATATTAAAGTGATAATATATAATTATTTATATATATATAAATAAAACTACATGAAATATATATAATATTTTTAATAGATGCACATATATGTTTATTTTCAAGGACGCATGAATGAATGTATGCATGTATATATTATCTACATACACTAATATATATTGTTACTATACATATATATTAACAATTTAAAATTATATATAATAATATTAAATAAATGAAAATAATATATTGTTAATATTTAAATATAACAATTATTAATAAACATATTATATATATATATATTATAAAACAATATATATATACATACATACACATACGTACCCACACATGAATTCAAAAGATTATTATCAATGAGAGCGGCCTCTACCAAATTATCGGGTAATGGGAAGGATCCTCAATATGATGTTTCCGAAATTTTAGTAATAATAATCACTTGGGAAAAGTGTTTCATCACATTAAAATATCAATATTTTATTTTTTATTGGATTCCCAATCAGATGATTCTGTGTTTTTTCAATCATCCAATGAATAATAAATAATTTTGGGATTTATATGAGGAGAATTTTCCACTAATAAATTTTCTCAATATTATATTTTAATTTTCCCTAGAGAATTAATTATTATATTTATATATATTCAAATGGATATAGGGTCCTTATTCATCACATTAATATGTATATTGTGGATGATTTTCATTACCCCATCCAGTACCATTGGACCAACGATAAGTTGATTTAGACATCACAATCCCTCCTCAAATAGGGCTGAGGCTCATGACTAGTGCCATGAAGGTATACAAAATTCATTGGAGGAAAAATCCTGAGGTACTTGTTCACATGAAGACATAAATCCAAATACTCATACAATGATGATCATTAAATGAAACTGATTCCAATGTTTTCATATATCTTAATATCATAATCTGAGTTAGAAAATTGTAATTGATAGGATAATGGTCCAAATAGAAGACCACAAAATAGTAATTGAATTCCAACTAAATATAATGATGATTTTTTTATAAATTAATAACCTAGTACCAACTATTATCATTTAGATAAACTAAACATTGACTTATCTTGGTATACATATGACCTCATAGAATAACATATTATCATAATAAGTATTGGGATGTCTATAAATTTACCATTCAATGTAATGTATAACAATACAATGTGAGACACATTAACATCAAAAATGTTAATTATATGAGTATACATATCTTCATCACATGTGAATTACAGTTTTTAAAATTCACATGCAATAATAACACATTGATATATTCATGAGAGAAACATCATCTCAGGGTATGTTTATAACAGCACCAATAACCATAAATTTTATTCAACATATAAAGGTAATGATCATCTTTGAGAACACACTATGAGAACCTAACAATACTAATGGTAATCATTAGAAAGATTTTTAGTATATTCCTTGAAAAATCATGCGATTAAACTAAATATATTTTGTTATATAGATATTGTATCAAACTTAATTCCAATGGAGACATAGAAAGCACTAGTATAATTGACCTGCTATGTAATGAATATTTTCTTATATATATGGGTCATGATAATTTATAAATCACCACTTAGGGAAGAGGAATCAATATTGAATCCCTCAAGGGTCCACACAATGGATTACTAAATATCTATCTAGTTTTTTCACATATGGGATAAAATACTATTGAAAGGTCATGATACCACACTCTGCCATTTTGGGGGATGGAATATGGGAATAATACTTTTGTATATTTATCCACATTGAAGAAAACATGGTCCTAAAACATTACTATAATAATAATGTGGTGTGTACAAGTATTAAATTTCCATTATATACTATGATTGGTATCCCCATGTGTATTGGACACTTCTTCTATACATTGGATAATGAACAAGTATTTTGGTCATTCCCATGTTCCTTATTGTGTCTATATACCTAGTCATGTTTGAGTACCAAGGCATACAAATTTTTTTTCCTGGCCTATCTACCTAGATGCGTATGTGCATGTGAAACCCTATCGTACATGTCGAGACACCATGATTTGGTCACATGGTATGTGGAGTTTAACACATGACATGTAATAATTTATTCCACATGTAAACCATAGTTCCAACCGAATAGACTTTTTTGAAATTTTTTTTTCAGAATACATGACTTGTATCTTGAAATATTCCATAACCCGTAAATTATTCAATTTAAGATCATTCAACTAAAACCATTGATTTCCCACCAATATTTCCCAATAATCCTTAATATGTGTACAATAGTCCTCTCCATCACTAGTGGAGTGATTCCAGCTATGAGAAGTTGATCACAAAGAATCATAATCACACTATAAAAATCAGCTAAAAACCCTGGAGACAAGAACCAATAAAAATTTTTGTTCACCCATCAATATTTTCCACAAACCATAGTTATGTAATTTATATTCATCTCCATACTTTGTGATGATCTATTTCACCAATGATCTATAGAAGACCGATCACTTATTAGTTATTTTTCGAATAGTCAGCTAAGAGAATTCTGATGATGAAAGCATAACAAATGGTGATAAAAATGAATAAAACATGCAAGAGAGGAATATAAATTTAAAATATTTTTATTAGCCTCAGCTTTATTGTCAATTTTACAATTAATTAATTTAAACAACCTAGTATTATCAATGATTACTTTTTATAAAAAATATTGCATCAACAATAAATCATTCATCAACCTGTGAATAAAACTAATATAATTATTTTTTTGTCACCAAAAAAAGGGAATAAAAATTGGATAAATCCATACTAACATCCGACCAATATTCTGTAAAAATCAATGAAGAATATTTATTTGAAAACATCACAGTTAGGGTGATCCTAAAACTCTCTTTGTGAAGACGTCCAGTTGGGAATTGAGAACAATCCTCAATATGTTGTTATTCTCTAAGGTATCCTCTATGAAAACCTATAAAATCCAAAGGATTATAATTTCATCCTAAGAAGTATTAAATATTCATTATGAAATAAAAGGAGTCTAGGTATTGGAAAATAAGAAATTAATAAATAAATTACATTATATTTTCATTTAATATTCTACCCATGATCACCAAATAACTTGAACCTAATCTAGACAAGTATTATGAAATTCCAATGGTTAAAATAGTGTTCTTCGTCCAATGGTAGGCTATAATTTTTAATTTGAGTAACCAATAAATAGTTATACCATTATTCGTTAATAAATTCATGATTATGATATAATAAATTATATTTTATTATTATCTAAACTCTAAGGCTCATTAAGACTCATAATCCCATTCCATCTTTTCTCTAGGAAATGAATATATTACTTAATATATTACAAAAAATTAAATGAAATAATATGGATTTTAAAATATTCCCAATTTATCTATTTTCATCCAAAAAAATACATTATATTAGAGTACTTTTCTCAAATATGATTCCATCACAGCAAGGTTCTATCATATGGATTCTATCACTTCAATTAAATATGAATCATCAGAATCAATCACCCATGAAGGATCATGTATTAATGATCATTAATCTCTACTTATTACTCTAAAATGGTATCCCATTCCTTTGTTTTGAACCCAATATAATCATTTCTATATGACTAGATGTTCATATACCAATTAACTATTTAAAATGGAAGACATAATGTTCCAAGTATAAATGTTGTGGTAGGGATAAGAATCCTTTAATCTCACAGACTATATATACTACCCAAAATTTCCAATGAATATATTATATGACATTCCATTCTAGGAAAATCTCAATGATCCATGAATAGGTGTGACATTCTGGAAAATTGGGTCTCCGTCATCAAACTCCAAATACCACAATCATTGGTCTAAAATATTTCATGGGATATTTCAATTTATACTACAAGTGCTCATATATGGAATGGAAATTTTTAGATGTCTCGTTCAAAAAATCAATCCCTAGGAATGCTATCTCGTCTAAATTAGTCTACTACAGTTATGTCCAACATATTCTCCTATACATGGAGTAAATTTTTCCATCCCATTTTTGGTATGGAATGTATTTTAAAAAACACCAAAAAATTGTAGGTCCTCCTTCCAAATATTTCATAATTCAGACAATAATCCCACTACATGAACACAAATGAAATAATGGTTCATTATTTATGGTCATCAATATAGGGGTGAAACATGATGGCTAAATGAAACTGAGTCCCAATGGACTCTAGAAATCCTCTTCATAATCATGATATTAAGTGATCATGAGAGTCTAAAAAGACCATCCAGATATATTTTTTGGATCTATACAATAACATGCATTTAAATGTGTGCACGACAATATAATGAAACCTTACTCAGCTAGATTGGATGTGGAACGTCATTATGATGTTTTCATTATCACATAGATTGAAGCATGTACTCTAAGTGATGATGGTATCCTAATTACTAATTATATAGATATACCATCCCACATACACTTATGAACCTCAAGTAATTGAGATAATCCCATTGGAATAGGATTCTTAGCTTTCAACTTCTCATAACTTTGACATCAAGAGACAAAATCCACAACACATTTCTTCATTCAAGGCCACCAAAACTAATTCTAGAAATCATGTTACATCATTTCAATTCCTGTAGTTCCCTTCATATGAAAAATCTAAATAACCCATAACACATATTTGAAAAATTTCCCTGGTACCATCTTTTAAAACATTGAAAATATGACGATCTCTCAAATTTCATAACATCTGTCGAGATCATATCCTATTGATATCATCCTAAAAAAGGCCAAACTATCATTATATTAATGATAATCCTCTCTAAATAATTATATAATAATAGATGTAACAATAATAAACTGAAGATATGTTTCCCCATCATCATCCATTGATGACAATTTTATAATGGACAACTACTCTGGGGCATCTCTCAACACATTGGAACAAGATGTCATTCTAAGAGAATCTACCACCACATTCAACATCATGGGAGTATAGACTGTAAAAAATTAGTAACCAAGGTAAAACTATATCTATCACAAATCTATTATGCTAATATACATCACTATTAATATTAATATGAGACTATATTTCCGAAATATATGTTAAAAATCTCAAACATAATATAGTGGAACAACATATTGAAGGTAAAATCCAATCTTACCAGCTCCATATCATGAGTCACGATATTATGATCACTTGATATAAATATCTAGGAAGAGGGTGGAAAAATACATAAATATGCATGAAACATATCAATGAATGATTTCTGAAGAACTAGAAAACAATACATACTCAACACCATCCTTCGCTAGTCTCAATATAGAGGTGTTTATTAACCACTAATGTTACACTTGAAAAAACTACTAGAACCTATGCATCCATGAAATTGTTTTCAACATACATGTAAATTTATTGATTTATTCAAATATCATGAGAAATTGATCATGAATATCATATAGTAGTATTTGAACCCAATGATTCTGTAAACCCCCATCACACTAATTGGTGGATGGTATACTTAAATTTCCTCAACATTCTCCATGTCCAAAAATACTCCATATTATGAGATGAAAGGTAATAGGATATATTCCTCTATAATTCTAAATGTAAAATAATATAGATTCACATAAATATAATTCACTTGAATAATGAATAAGGACATACATAACTGCCCCATCTAGACCTTGATGGAATTTAAGTGCAGTTGGATGTCATAAATGGGGAACATGATGATACTATCTACCAATGGATTAAATATCTCATTCATGTTCCCCACGAAAATATATACAGAGTTAATAATTCTGAAATTCATCAGTATGTTTTTATAATGCCCATAGAAACATCATAATACAATATTTTTAATATCCTCATATAATAGTCAGTGTTGGTGGTCACTTGATCTGAGTTCAATCTTCAAGAACAATCTCTCTAGATGAAGTGGGTGACATGTCCATAAAACTATTTCAATTTTTATATATTCTTCATGATCACCTAATATAATTGAAAATAATCATCCCACAAATTATACCACCATCTATATTTTTGATGAATCAAAACGAAACTATATAGTGTGACTCACATAAATCCTTGTATAAAACTCCCCTAAATGAACCTTTACCCAATGAAGCTCTTTGGGTTCCACAATATATCATGGAACAGATACCAGGGTAGTCCCATGGATGTTTTCATAAAAAAATTATATGTCATCGGGTTTTTTCTATGACCATCATTTTCTCATGGAATATATTCTCACACTCCATATGTAGCAGTCACCAAACATAAGGGATGAGCTAAATGCTCATTCTGAATCTCTAGATCTTGAACTACATATGTATAAAAAAATGTACATATCTATCATGTATATCAATACATTAACTATGTAATAAAAAACAAATAATACAGCTTGTTATTTGTGGATCCAATAGTTATTAGGTGTCCATTACCAACATATACTCTCATATTAGGCAACATGGACCCTGAGACTAGCATGGACTACTTATGGGTCGTAGTGGAAATAGATTACTTCATCTTACACATCTTTCTTCTCTAAATACTACTGAACCACATCCACCACTATATAGACCAAGACACTCATGCTTGGCCCCCATCAATGGTGGTCCATCAAGTATATCTCAATCATATATATGGTTGGTCAGACAATCCCATATGATATGTCAAAAACAGTCAACAAAGTATCACTGGCGTACCCTTGGATGATTTGAACCATCATCAATGAAATTGGATTTATATTTTAGATACTAAAAAATCACATGAAATTTATCTCATGTCCCTATCCTTGATTCTAACTTTCGATACTAGTTTTTGAAGTCTTAACTCTTATGTGTCCACTATTGACCCCAAATATCAGTGTCTATTGAAATAAAAATATCTCTTATCACTAATCCATGCTCTATCAAGCTATTATAAATATAAATATAAATAGTAATCAAAATGTCTATAATATCTTTATTATCAATAAAAATGAATGTATGTGATTAGATGAATACTTATTAAAAAATATCAACAGAGTATCATCAGTGGTTTGTGAACCATGATGAATACTCCATCACAGTAATACGTCCCAGATGAGATACATATTCTTCTAGATGCACAGTACTAACAATATAGCTAAATGAAATTCCACTCTAAAAATTAACTAAAAATATTTTTATGATATTAACATCTCATTATGTGAAATAGTCTATAGTCCCAATCTATTTCCCATTAATCCATGAGGAATAATACCTGTTAGGACCACCATCGGAACAGTTGACATCCTAACAAGTTGAAAAACTCACAGTAGTACCTAAATCTACTCCCCATCTAATTGTATTTTTGAGTCCTGATGATATATGAGGGGTCACTGATAATGAAACACATTGAGTACAATTATCCAACATGCCTAATCATCCACTAATTCGAGTAAAATATCTTATTTTATGGGTGTAGGTAGGGATGTCATGCCATCCAGATGTATTAAATCATAAATAGGCCCCTCTAACAAAGCCTAAATAAAAAAGGATCATCATCAAAACCATGTTGTATAATCCTAGTAGAAATCCCCATATTGGTATCATGATATTGAAAAAAATATAACATGATTAAGAGTTTATCTTGGGAGTTGAATCAATTAAGAAATGGCTACTAAAAACTATTCATATATGATTATTGTACAAATTATTCCCCTAAAATAGTTCAACCATTTACTGATTCTTCATGGAGGATATCAATGTCATGATAAATGGATCCAACATCAACAAACTAAATAATAGATTCTTGATCCCAAGAGCCAAACTTGATAAAATTTGAAACTATTGACCTAGATCATGAACCAAACTACATATAATGAAAATAAAAAAAATCTCATATGATAAAAATGAATTCATACCACTCTTTAATGAAATTTCCAATTAGGGTTCTCCTAACTAGGTATAAAATTGTTTTTACCCCCCATGGACACCTTTAATAGGTCATGGGATGAAAAAAAATCAATGAGTAGGAATATCCCATAATAGGGATACCTTATATTAATGTGCCTATACAAGGAACATTCATCTCTAAGAACACATAATATGTTCAATGATAAAGAAAACTGCTAAAATGAATGAATAAATCTAAATATAACAATCATTGAACATAAACTGATTTCAAAATCATAACATACAAAATACACATCCAACAAAAATGTAATAAAGGACAAGCATCCAAGAAGTAAGATACATCAATTATATGAAACATTTGGTACATACTATGGTATATCTAATTCATCAATTCTCTGTGACATCCTAGTCCACATATGACCCCTTTGAAAAGAATTCCCTGTGTATAATACATGATATGTGTGGGAAGATCCCTAGCTGGGTTCAATATAAAAATATAATGTAGGACACCTATAAATATGAAAACATAACAAATCAACAGATTAATATATAATATTCATAATTTAAATTCATTCAATAACTCTTACATTAAATAATGTCATGTAGATATGCATGTGGTTGATATAATGTTTTAGATACATGTCACAACATTACTTCCAACCGACGATTGTACTCGACAATTCAGGATAAGCTTTATGTGGGATAACTCGCTCAGAAAGACTGATAAAGATAATATAAATAATCTAAGAAGTATTTCACATTGGTTCATCTCATGAATAATTAGATGATGTAAAATATAATATCAGCAAAAAAATATTGGGAATAAAACATTGGGCTATAGTTGGTTTCGACATCCCTAATTGGGTTGAAATTCTATGCTTGTGATCCACACCCATGTATGTTGGTGATGATTATAACAAAATATACACTTAACAATGACGAAATGAAATAGTATATCACATTGATTAGAATAGGGTATTTGAAAATTCAATAAGAGCCTCATCCAATATAACTGATCCCATCTTAATCATAGGATGAGTTACCTCACTCAATACACATTGAGTATTGATCGACATAAGACATCATAAGGATCCTGGACCACAATGCGTAGAACTAGAAAATGTATATAAAATTTATTATGATTAAACAATAATTGTTTCAAACCTAGAGGCTTATTGTGTTATTTAGATAATTCTCATGTACTATGGAATCAGCAATGTAACATTATGTATTTGGGATCCTACCTATGTCTGAGTACTGGGATGTTCTTGTGTACTCTGGAAAATCCAATGTACCAAGACAAGTATGTTCCTATGAAAAACTCAATTACATGATGTGTATCCTTCAATGAGTCAATCCTCATTCATTAGGTATATCATTAAATGTTATCAATTTTTTCATGCACAAACCCTAGAGTTGACGGAAGGGATCACACATACTTCCTTCTTTAGACTACAATACATGTTGTTTTGAAATTCCTATAAAGCATATGTTCATCAAAAATACTATTCTATTCGTACCACCATATATTTATAAATTATTCCGACCCATAAAGTATGGATCTGTGTTGACCAAGCCCATCTACCATGGGTTTCTATATTTTGGGAAACTAAATCTAATCAAGATGCATCCTTGTTACAATACACCAATTTTAGACCTAAAAGACATAGTAATGAAATTATTATAAAATATTTAAAAATCATTTATCTTAATCGAAAACCATAAATTCACTATCAATCTTGATCCTGAACCCATGTAGATAATCATTTCACCAAACATCGACTGCGTAATTATTTTCCACGAGCTAGTTTTCAAACCATCATACAAGGGAAAACTTATAGTGATAAATCATTGAATGAGGGTAGAATTGAATAAAATAGTATGGTCTGTAATGAACCTCATACAATGATCATGTTAACATCAATATTTTTTTCATTTCAGTGGTAAATTATTGAAAATGATAAAAATATGAATTTATATGGTCTAAGAAGATAATTTCATTGACCAAAAATCTTCCACCAAATGTATAATCAAACTGATAAAATAATTGATACACATTTTATATGGGATTATCAATATATTTAAAATCCAAAAAATGTACATACTCTACCTATTCAAGTCAAGAATTAAGAACTATATTACACCATCATTTCTTCTGATATTCATGATATCCAATAGTGAATATGGCTACTTGGTAATTGATCATGACCATCAACCAATTATCATTATTTAATCACTCATAAATAATTTTCTGTCAACTTTTACAGTACAATAGACTACCACAAATATTTTTCCATATTCAAAATTAAATAAAGGTATTTTGGATCATGTAAAATAAATAATTTTTAGATTAATAAAATTAAATTATTATTTAATAATCATTTCTGGACAAGAATAAAATCATCCACATGATGGTGATAAGGACTCTGCTGTGCATAAGATAAATTATACATTCTAGAACCAATGATTGTCTCAAATATACAAAATTAGTAAAAATTCGACATTTAATCCATTATTTTTTAAAAGCTACATGAAAATGACATAATATATATAATATTCTTATTATATCAACATCGACCCACACCATGACGTAAATTATCTTGTAGTCAAAGTGTACAGATCCGAATATATTCGTGAATATATTTGAATGTCATACATGAAAAAAAATAATTATATTAAATATATAATATTTTTATTTTATACATTTCTAAATAAAAAAATATTTTAAGCACCCTACTCATATCATAATGCTCAAAATTATATAATTGTGTCCAACATTTTGTTTTTTATTTTATTTTGATACAAAATAATCAATCAATTTCTTTAATCCAAATATTAGATATCCTTCTACCCTAACAATACTGTAGAATCATTATTATCTTATGAAAAAAATTAATTATGAATCTATATTTAAATAATGGAACTATTTATCCATACAATAAAATTAATACTCATTTATAATTATTACTGATCATTTTTATTAATTTTTTTGATTATTTTGAGATTGCTATGGAATAAAAATACATAAATATAAATAATTTTTAGTATCTAAAAAAATCATCCATATAAGAACTCATATTTTTATCAATGTTAATTTCAATAACATAGAAAACATAATATAGAATATCACATTTTTTCTTGTTCTTTTATTCATTGGTTTTTAATTATATAGATTTTTTAATGAATAAAATATAAAATAATAATGAAATTGATTAAATAATGATGGGAGTTTCCCCTTTACTAATGATTTGATCATCATCATCTTGGAAGTTTTTTCTACATATATGATGTATTGTTAATTTATAAAAAACATTTTTTATGTGTTAGATGGAGTTGTTTGTGGATAATGATTCCTTTAATGTAAACACAATAAAACAAAGAGAAAATACCAAGATGTTTTAATTTTATGATCAGTAATATATCATTCATATTATGGGTTTAATTACTTCTTCAACAAAGGAATCAAAAATATGTTTCATGTAAGTGATGAAGTGGGTAATCCTACTAATCATGGTAATTCTGTTGACAATTTTTTTCTTGTTATGGTTCATTAATATGAGATGAATAATGATGATTATGTCAAAGGGAATATAAAATATAATTTTATTATATGAATGAATGTTCTCATTGGGGCTGGCCATGGGGACTGAGTTCTTGGACCTCAACCAAGGAGTCATTTGTAGCTTACTTGAATAAAATATAGATGAATGTTTTATATCTTATTTATTATATGAAAAACATAGGAAAATATATATATTTGGTTACGAAATTTTTGGTAGTCAGAAATTGGTTTTTAACCCCTATAAATAATACACATCATTTTAATGATTATTACTCCCCACCCATGGTAGTTTCTACATTTTCTTCAACTAATTGTTCCTAAATACTAATTCACGGTATCCAAAATTTTAGTTAAATGGAATTTATTGTAGGTAAAGATAACTTTTTTGGAGAAACTAAGACTAATGTCATAATCTCACCATCTCTGGATTTGAATTATATATAGATATGGAAATTTTGTTTTAGTTCTTGTAAAAAGGCCCAATAATATTGTTTGAATTTGTTGAAATGATGTAATTAATATAATAAATTTTTTATAATAATTTCATTAATATCAGTTCCTAAATATCTATAAAATTTTCATGTTATTAATATAATATCTTATAAATTTTTGTATAAAAAAATTAAAATTATTTCTAAAGGTATTTAAATATTATATAATTAAATTTATGTTGTTGAATTTAATGAGTTATGATTTCAAGTAGGTGGTGTCTATATATAAACAAATAAACATGATGTTTTTATTTTTTTACTATTATAATGAATTTTATTGTTTTATTTATTTATTTAATCCATTACATGTTAACACATAGTCCTTCAACAGGTTCCTTAAAATCTAAAATAGTTATATATATATATATATAAATACATATCATTGTGTGTTTCTTTCATATGAATATATATGAATATATATATGTAAATATTTTTATTTTTATTCATTTAATATTTTAATGTATATATATTTTATCATTCAGAATTAATGAAACTTAAAAAAATCAAAATTATTAATGAAAAATAATGAAAATCAATATTTAAAAAAAAGGAATCACTATAATTATGAGAAAGTTTCATATCTTATAGAAATAATTATTATTATTTAGATTAATAAAATCAACAAACAAAATATGTTTTATTGGTTATATTAATCATTTTTATAGTAGGAGTAATGGATATGGGTAGTTTATGTTTATATCGACTAACCCATTCTAAAATCTCTAGGAAAATGAATCATGGCATATATTATTTTTATATTGCATATCTATGTATAAAAAATATTATTTTTCTAAAAATATATTAATAATTTATAAAGGCTAAATTTTTATAAAATAATATTTGTTCTAAAAAGACCTCTTCATAGCAATTTGTATATGACTAAAATATATCATCTCTAGATATAACATATTCTTTCAAATGATTATCTTAAATTTCTATATGAACATATAAATAATATAATGGAATATATTATCACGACTAAATATTAAAAAATTAATAGTTTCAATAATATGTTATTGTATTTGATAAAAAAATATACAATTATTGTGCACATTTTCAAAATATGCAGACATTATGGATTTTATTATGATAATAATGATTTAGGTATTTTATTTTTTCTTTCTAATGAAACTGTAAATTAATGAAAATAGAATTATTCAAGTATGTTTTTAAAATATAATATAAAAAATTTAATAAACTAAATTTTTTGAAATTAGTTTAATTTTTTATCATGTTAAAAAGTGTTTTGGATTAATTTTTGAGGTTTTTCTAGTTAGTTCCTTTTTTGGTGTATCACATAAAATAATTAATATACTAAAATGTCACTTTAATGCCATTATAATGATATAATAAAACCATAATGAGTTAAAAAACCATTTTTAGGTAAAATATATATCAAATAAATCATATAATTTATTTAAAAATATATTTTTTATTATAGAATCCTATGGTTAAATTTTTTGGAAATATATGTTTATTTTCATTATAATAAAATATCGTATAGTTCCTCTGATTTTATAATTTTTAATAATGATAAATTTTATGGTAATTTTATTAAAAATAAAAATATATTTCCTATTAAATATCATTATCTAACTAAATAGTAAATATTCTTCATTATAGAATATTCTTATAAAAATTCATTTTCTTACATAAAATGGAATTTCTAATAACAGTTTTTATTATATTTGTTGTGATTTTGAATATAATTTACTAAATATATACATATATATACATATATAATTTTATAAATTTTGATTAATATTTAAAATTATAATGTCCATGATTTTTAATGGGCCAAATACTAATTTTGGTTATTATGTATAGTAACTATGGTTGCAATGTTATTTAGCACAGTTAGACTTAAACATGTTTTGATTGATAATGTAAAATGATAAGAATGAAAAATTATTTAATATCACGACTATAGGTTATTTTATTTTAATATTTAATCCACATTTTATTTTTTCTTTAGTTTAATTAATTTTAGATCAATTATATTATTGTATGACCTTGATATATTTAAATATTTTTAAACATTCAAATATTGACCTCTAATTCACATAATAATCGACATATCCTTTATAATATTATCTATATAAAAGTACATCTTATCATGAAAAAATAACAACAAAAATAATTTACTCTCAAATGTACCCATATCTTAGAGGTCCATCTTTTTTGACAATACCATCCGATGTTATATTATATTATATATCTGTTGAGGTTGTCTCAATAAGTGGTAATCATATTTTCCAAAAAAATCAATGAAAGTTTATTTTTATATATCCACATAATTTGTTTTATACATCCAAAAATATTTTTTATAGTAAAAAAATAATTATTTTTTACTATGATTCATGTACAATCATTTTCAACTCCCTTGAATCATAGGAAAAATTAAAATATTGGTTCTGGGAACATAAGTCCAACTATCTCCACCTAGTGGTTTAATACGTATGTCATAACTACATTTAATGGATAGTAAAAAGATATAAATAGTGCATGCATTTTATATTTAAATAATTATATTCATTTAAAAAATATAATATATAAATATTAATTTATTTCCTTCCACCCATTAAAAAATTGTTTGGTTTTTCATTCGTGTTTTTCAGCTCCCATCTCCATGATGTAATTTCAATAATTTTCATGTCCTTCATTCATGGAATATTATAAATATGTATATGATGAATATATATATTATAATTTTATCAAGATTAAAATTTTCTTTATTATGTAACAATGAAAAATTTTCAATGATAATTAAATTTTAATCTAAATATACATGACAAACTTGCTTTCCTGGGAATTGAAAATGACAATGAATGATTGTTATTTATGGGGTGTCAAAATATTATGAATGGATCTTATATGTTTTTTAATTATATAAATACATATGGAATATAAGTATAATAAATTTAAAATTATAATATATGAGGTTCAAATCACTAGTTAGACAAGTTGAACATGAGGTATGAAATTTCTATTAAAATTTCATTTATTTCTAGGATCTTAATGGTAATATTTTCATTTGGAATATAACATGATTCTAATATTACAAAACACATATATTTTATTTTATTCTTGTTATTTTTTGTATTAAATTTGTTACATTCAATTTCTTGTATTTTTTGATCATGAAATATCCCTTAAGATTCACATAAGTGGGTTTTATTTAACAATCAATTTTTTAAATTTTCCATCCAACTCTTTTTCTTGATTGTCCATATTTTTAAAAAAAATCAACCATATTTTTTTATTAGAGTAAATAATATGTAATTATTTCTTACCCATGATTAACATTGTAAAAAATATATTCAATTACTCATCCTTTAATTTTGAGATCTGTGTTTTTTTAACTAATGGTGTGAATAGAATAAGTTTTATCATAAATAATATAATCTTATATCCATCCATTATTTATAGAAAATTATTTAATGGTTAAATTAGTTTTTTACATTTTTATTTTTATCAAAACTTTTTTTCATATAATTTTGGGATTTAATATTTAATATTATATAAGATGAAAAATAAATTACTTACTAAAGGAATGAAGATAATTATAATGATTATTTATATCAAAGTTCATATAAAATGTTACAAGAATGTTATTTATATTTTATTCCTTCAAATTTAGTTTCTAATTATTTAGTTTTACCTAAAAAAATTATTTATAATGATTCTATTGTCTCTATCAACCATTACCAAAAATTTATTTTACTATATCTGAAGATGATTTACTTTCTTATGTTCATGTTACCTGTCCCTTAACATGATAAAATGGTCATTATTTTATTCATCAATGTATATATTTCAAAATTTAATTTATGAATTAATAATGGTTCCAATTAAATTGATTTTTCTTCAACTATATACCATTTTTATATATGGATACAATTGATTAAAAATAACTGCTTATGTTATAACATTTATTTGGGAAATATTTATGTTCTATATTATTGATTCAAAAAAAAAATTCAATGATATGGGATGTCAATAAGGAATTTTATTGAAAATTAAAGATTTGATGAATTTATAATATTTTCATATAATCAATATGGGACAATTATATATATCCCCTTGATGTATCAATAGATCTATTAATAAAAAATTGAATTCCTTCAATATTAGATGTGAATTATGTGTATAAATTCCCATATATATTGAATGATGCATAAAGTTAAAGGTCTTTATAGTAAAATTTCTAATATTATTGTCCAGATGTCCTGATCATGAATTTTAAGTAATATTAATTTAATTTATTATGAATTTGATTTCGATATAATATGTGATTGTTTTGTTTATATATCCGTAGATGCTCAATGAATTGGGGATCTTTTTTAAGTGAAACATTTTATCACCTAATATATATTGACTATATCATATTTAATCGTGATAAAATCCATTGTACAGTATCATCATTAATCATCTAAGATAGTTGTTTACCCTCTTCCTTTCCCCAGGATGTGGAGAGGGATATTATGATTTATTTCAATGCTATGTAATTATTCCTCCCATGTAATATAGGAATCAATTAAGTATATACTTTCTGAATAAAAAAGCTAATCGATCTTATTTTGATAGATATAACATTTTTTATGAAACAATAATAACAAAAAATTGATTCCGGTTAATGTATACAAGATGATATATTATCAAAAAATGTCATACATTATATTTCATATTCTAATTTATCTAAAATATATGAGAAATAATTTATTATTAAAATTTGTGGATTATATATAGAATTTCATCTAATTGTATAAATATACATTGATACATGAATGAAAATTGTCGTTGATTTTTATTACAGGAATTGAATGGTGTTAGAGATACTAATTATTGTTTAATTTTTTAGTTATATCGGTGTATCGTAAATTAGTTTTATAATTATTAAATTTATTAATATATAATACATGAATTGTTTTAATTATTTATGCACAATATTGTGTTAATAAATATTATAATATAACAATTTCATGGTATTTTGTGAATAATTTCTATACATTCCTTATATATATGAATTTTTAAATAATAATAATGAATTATCTTGAAAAACCTATTATTTGTGATGTAAAATAGAAATGAATGTGAATCATATATAGAACATGAGGATATATTATGTAAATCATAAAATTAAATGTCATCATATGTATATAGTGGGTGAAATAATAGATTTGGATTCATGCGATATACAGTAAGAGTAATTTGAAAAAAACACAACATAGAGTTTCAATAATGAGTACATGAATTTCACCATGTCATTCGAAATTTGTTGATCATATATGTATTAATGAGTAAAATTATTTATGTATTTGAAAATAATTATGTATTATAATAATTATTGCAAAAAATGTGTTATTAGATATGGGGTTCTATGTGATGAATCATGATATATTCAGTGAACGAAATTTAACGAAGAGTGTTGGGATACCTAAATATTAGAAGTGTTCTTTTATTTTAGTGTACAATTTCATAGGGAAACAATATCATATATCATTTCATTTTAGATCATAATTGAACAAATTATATCAGCGCAATATTTACATGGATTTCTCATTATTCGATCAAGAATATAAATGTTATTATAATAAACTGTTGAGAAAAATTCGTTGTTTTCTACATTGATGATTTCAATCCAAAATTATTCATCTATGAGAGGACACAAATTTATCTTGAGCATCAAATTCATTGTTGTTAATCATACCCATACAATCCTTTTTAGGTGTTTCAAACTCTTATTAAAGACAAGTTTTCTGGAAATATTCAATTTCTTATCTTGGGGGTTGTATATATAGTGTGACTTTTTTCAATGGTATATTCCATTTAGATACACCTTGTTCTCTAGGGTGCCAGTTTATTTCCTGAGAAATCCTAAAAAAATGTCTCGTATACCCATTCACTTGTAAGTGAATTAATGGGTTTCATTCCACTCCATATCTCGAAGTGAATTCCATTTATGCTTTATTTGGTAATAGATTTAATGTGTATACTTCATTTTGAAATTCATATCCCCAAATGTATAATAGAAGATCTTCATGACCCATTATCAACCTAACCATGTCGAACAATGTATGGTTCCTCCATTCAGTTAAACTATTCCACTATTGATTATATGTTGGAGTGAGTAGAGATTGAATTCCAAAATACTATAAAATTTCTATGAACTCTTAGGTAAAATATATTATACGTCAATCCAATTGATGATTCCTAACCATTTTACCAATATTATTTTCTACTTGATTCATGAATTCCATTTATTTTTCAATGTACTCAAACTTATACCTCATCAAGTAAATATATCCATATCTAGTAAAGGCATTATTAAATGTTATGATGTATGAGCATCCAACTCCACCTTCTACCTGACATGGTCCACACACATCTGTGTATTACAATCATAGAATATTGGTTCCCCTTTCACCCTATCCACTAAATAACAGTATTTTAGTTTTCCATTATAAACAAGTTTGACATCTACAATTTGGTTTTGACTAAGAATTGTATAAACATACATATTGACATAGAAATGTCAAATACCTCTCGTTTACATAACGAAGATAGTGATGCAGCAATTTCATGTCTTATTTTTCATGTGGACGTAATTTATTATAAATTTAAAACTCTTTGTTTTCTTAATTTAATATATATATATATATATATAACATTATTTAAATGCACCATACCATAACATGTCTTTTCCATATAAATGAAAAAAGGTTATATTTGAACATGATAGTGAACCCATCGTTATTAATACATGACACAGAAATAAGGTGCTTGGTAATACAAGATACATAATAATATCCATGTAAATCGAATAACATTATTCATCGGTAACCTGAGGTGGTAGTCATCAATGGTAATAATGGTGAGCCTCACACTATTGGCAGCTCGTAGATCTACCTGTCTTTTGGAACTTTTCTAGAATCTACTTGGTTAATGAAATTGAATACATATGTGAGCACTAAAATCTATATATAATACCCAATATGTACAAATGGAAATATTTCATTTGATAACGAATACAAATTTGGAATCCCCTAGTATATGGGTGTAGTTCCACTTCTTGTTTCCCAAATTTCCACAAGAAAAGAATAATTATTCTTTTCCCTTTCCCTATCATTGGATATTCATCTTCTCAGTCAATTAGTGATTAGGGGATATAGAATATTTATATGTCTTATTCCCCTTTTCATTTCCCTTTATCTTCCTATTAACTATAAGGACTAGGTTTTTTTCACACCCCATGTGCTTATCAATATAGATAATTAAATTGTGAAGTATTGATAGATTTTTCTCTTTATTTATCATATTATAATTCATTATAAAAAAAATTATGGACTTGGGAGGTGATTATATTATTGGATATGTATGTAACTAATCCCAGAGATTAATACCTAAGATGTTCATGTAAAGACCTGGAAATTTCAAGGAATTCTTTTTCTTAATTTCTTTGGAATTTTACGAGTACGCAGTATCTGACAGCACCAAATTCGGAGGCCCGGTGTGCCCAGAATCAATTTATGAAGTTTATCTCGGGTACGTTCAGTGAACGAACAAGCGAGGTTTCCTAACTTTTGAAATGGTGCTCGGAATCGAAATCTGATGGCACCGAAGAAACCGTAGTGCCAGTAATTTCTTAGGAGAACCTTTTCTAAATGTGCGTTTTCTCAGGAGGAGTTGTTAATTTTGTGGTTTAGGTGAGTAATAAATAAAATTATATTACAATTTTATTTAGTTTTCCTCTAGGTAGTTATATCCAAAGTAAGGGTGTTGGGGGTGGGACCCACATGCTGTTAACTAACCGTGAGAGGATAATGGTGGGGTGGGGCCCACACGAGCCCAACCCCTCAATATCCTTAACTCTATAACCCCCCATTAATGTGAGACCACTCACCTCCCTCTTAATTTTTGGGTAACTCCTTCTCTTCCTCTCTCCCTCATAACTCATGCCAACTAGCACATAATTTAGTTATTGAACTCTAATCAATTATGTGTTTTTAGTTTTGAATTTCAATTGGCTTGTGATAATAAAATAATTGGTTGATCCACTTTTATTTTATTTTAGGGGACACACATTGTGTTGGGGAATTGGGAGAGAGAGAGAGAGAGCCTTGTGAGAAGAAGAAGAAGAAGAAGGAAGAGAAGATAACTTCTCCTCGTTGAAGAACAGTACCTCTTCATCGAAGGACAATGTTTCATTATCAAATAAAACCGGCTCCACAAAGAATGAATTCCTTCATCGATGAAGAAATGTCGACGTGAATCTTCTTCTTTCCTCTACGACATGAGGGAAGGCCCCAAATCTTCGGATTCACTCCAACGTCGCCAAGGACTCTTTTTTCTGCAACGCCGTCTACCACGGCGCCCGACGTGCAGAGTTATTTATTCAAGGAAGATAATTAATTTGAGAGTGATATCTTTTCCCATGGATGTTTCCTTTTGAAAACAAAGAACGTGTATCAACACAATATTATGTTGATCCGCGAAAGAATATGTTTGCGGGTTGGTAATTTTTAATTGATGGGGAAAACGTATGGGAATTAATTGTTTTCGTACGTGAAAACTTTCATCGCTATTCTTCGTTCTCTAATTGGGCCGCCTGTTATCGCAATAACGGGAGGAGGTCGGACCACACGAACATGGACGACTCTCCTCCCCCCTTGATGCTTGAATTTGTTGTGGCATGAGCAAAGGCAGCGCGATGCCTTTGCACCGCGCGGAAATAATGAGGAATGGGCGAAGAAGCGCGGCGCCCTCGCGCCGCACCGTTGAAGTCGAACAAAGCCGCGGAGCCGTCGTGCCGTGCCGGAGAACCTCGAAGAGGCCGCGGCCGGAGAGGGGCCATGGCGGAGGGGCACGGCGCCGTCACGCCACGCCGATCAGACAAGAACGCGGCCTATGGCCGCAGTGGTCCGGGATGACGGCATGAACCACCGGCCGGACCGGGCTGACCATTTTAGGGGGAGACCGTGGGTTCATAACCCTCAGATGGAGGGAGAGCGGCCCCCATGTAGGGGGGGGGGGTAGCGGGTTGTCAATCAGGGGGTAGCGCGCCCCCTGTTCCGCTCAGCAGGGCCATCAGAGCTGGCCGTGCGGGCTGCTTGAGCGCGCCAGGCTGGGCCGCGCAGGCTGGGACGCGGCCGCGTCCAATTGGTCTGGACCCGGATCCCGGTTGGGTCGACCCGGTTCAGACCGACCCAGGGGGTCTCGGGCAGGGTTGGACCAGGCCCGACCCTATTTTCATGTATTTTTCTTTCCAATGCCAATAACTTAGGCTACAGACCTCCGATCGATGCATTGCCAGTTGCGATGCGATCCTTGGATCGAGACAGTCATTTCAGTATATTACTCTCAAGGTATCAAGGAACTTTGGATATGAACGGGTTGGTTTGAATTCGAAACCAACCGGGCCCTGGGAGCGGAAACACTTATAACATGAGCTCCAGACGTCCGATTGATGTTCCGTAGACTTTGTGGGAATCATCTTGATTAGACGGAACTTTTGGAAAACTTCTCCTTAGGATTTGAAGAAGTTCGATAGTGTCCAGGTTGGATTGAACCCGGAATCCAACCGGGCGCCTAGAACATAAAAGCTGACAACATTCAGACCGGACGTCCATTTGACGAACCAATAGCGGCGGTAGTGATCACGTTGAGAAATGGTCCCTTTGTGTTTACCCTATGAGAGTTTGGGGTATAATTGAGATATAGCCGGGTTGGTTCGCACAAGAAATAACCGGGCCCCTATGACGAAATGGCTAATACCTCACAGACCGGGCGTCCGATTGACGCGCCGTCTATTACGTTGAGAACCCTATGACGAGGCAGTCCTTTGAGATACTTATTCGTGGGATTTTGTGATACTTGGAGTATCGACCTGTAGTTTGTGGAGCGGACCCTCCTGGAGGAAAGCGTACAGAGTACGAAGACCGTGTAGCTGGCTGAGACCTGGCGACTGCTTGACCGACTCGACTTGGAGTGAGTCGACTAGCCTAGTGGACGAAGCACTACTATGTTTGGGTGCAGACCCATGGCGGATGTAGCACTACTGTGTTTGGGTGCAGATCTTCGGTACTCAACAGAAGGAGTACCTCTGCAGGCTATTTGGGAGGGGGGGTGCACTACTATGTTTGGGTGGCAGACACCGGCCGGAAGCACTACTGTGTTTGGGTGGCTGACCCGCGATACTCGATAGGAGGAGTACCTCAGAAGTCATAGGATAGTTAGCTGTACCTCGGCATTGTGAAAGGATCATTGTACTCGTCAGAGACGGAGCTCTTCAGTAGTGACGGTTTCGATAATGAAATTCCTGGTTTGAGTTGAGTCTATGACCTTTATGTTTATCTCATGATTGAGATGGGTCACTTGATAACATATGTATATGTATTGGAATATACCTGGGTTATTGTTATCTGTTTATTTCATAACCTTTGTGTTTCCTCATGATTGAGATGGGTTACATGATAACTTAGGTATAATTATGGGCTTATACCTAAGTAAGGGGTATCTATTGAGATCCCTCTTTGTGGTTATCCTTGTTGGATTTAGTGAGACCTTGAGGGTCTTAGGGTCCCTACTGAGTATCGTTATACTCACCCCTGCATGGGCTATGCCCGCACCTCGTTATGTTGGTTGCAGATGATGAACAACACTGACACAGGCCAAGTGTTCGAGGGCTGGACGGTACCCGAAGGTGGACCTCACGACAAGTCAGTATCCGAATGTGGATTTCACGAAGAGATGATACCCGGAGGAGGTTGACAAGTGAGAGCATTGTGGAGGCTATCTGTACCTACCCTTTAGGTAGGATCCATGGTGGATGATCCAGGAGCTGCGCTATCTGTACCTACCCTTCAGGTAGGATCCTTGGTGGATGATTCAAGAGCTTCTGGTTACCTTACGACTATTTTGTCTTTTACCTTGTACTTTACAGTTGGGCTTGTATTTCTGGCCCCCTTTACTTTCAGAACTACTTGTATTCAGTTTTACTTAGTGTTTACTTATTATTGTACTCTGGTTGAATGTGTTCATGTTTTATAAAGGCAATGCCTTCCCAGTTTACGAGATTTACGCCTTTGGTGCTAGTCACCTGCCCCTGGCCTATGGAAGTCAGTCTTCGGGTAGTCATGGCATGGGCCCTGAGGATGGGTCGTGAAAAATTGGTATCAGAGGAGTCGGTTCTACAACAGACCTTCAGACTCTGATCTTTCATTTCTGTGAAGAAATAGTGTTAAGTGTACCGAGTGTGGTCTTCAGTTCAGGGAGTCCAGTGTTGGTGCAGTGGACGACGTATCCATACACCAGGACCCTAACTACTGATTTCCGATTTTTTGCACGAAAACACTGATTGCGTGTGTGTTTCCAAAAATATTAAAAGTTATCTCATTCTAGGTCAGCTCAAAAGGTATAAATTATTTGACCGTGTCGCATCTGTTGAGTATTTCTCCACACAGATAGTCAGTTGGTGTTTCTGAGAGAGTACTCGATGACGGCTCACTGAGCGACGAGGCTCTGGTGCTGGGCACTTTTTACTATGTCGGCACCCTCGGGTGGTGTACCGGCAGCACCACCACATGTTGGGAAGCAGATGCCACCAGCTAAACTAGCGAACTGTGGAAGCTAGAAGAGCACGTTTCACGAGTTCCAGCAGCATCGACCTCCGATGTTACGAGGCGAGGCAGACTCCGAGACAGTAGAGCACTGGCTGGAGGCGATTGCTAGAGTTTTTCGCCGAGCTGAGACATCAGTAGAGTGGATCATGAACTTGGAAACTACTGTTTTCCAGTGAATGACCATGAGGATGGTCCGCATAGTGATGAAGCTTTGGTACGTGGCTTGATGCCTGATATCATGCATTCGGGTAGTGTGTTAGCTATACATCACTACCTGTTGGTCAGCAGTTACACCCGGCAGTACCGGTAGGTGACAAATTTAGGCTTACTGCCTTACACATGTTCTAACATCAGATACCCTCATGTTCTGAGGCGAACCTGACTCACAGGTGGCTGAGGACTGGCTTGAGGAGGTGGCTGAGAGTTTTCTAGAGCTTATACAGCTTCCGCAGGATGACGTGTCGGTAGCTGAGAATTCATTGAGGCGTAACGAACATTCTGGGTACTCGATGAATATGATTCGATCAGTGCTATAGAGCTCGGAACTCTGAGTGTGGTATGTTTAAGGATATTCAAGCCATAACATTTTCCTCTATGCATTCCTACTCATGTTAGGGTGCTAGAGAGAACCATGAGGTTGAATGTTCTTTTGCTGAATGAATACAACTGGAGAATGATAGATGTTGGAACGCAGCGAGCTGGTGCTAGTCTCAATGACTTGGGTGTGCGAATGTTTCAAGAAGAGGAAATGTTAAGGACAGATAAATCTGCAGAGTAGCAGACATGGAGGTAGATCTTGGAGATCACCATGAGGTGGTGTACATTTCAACAAGTTACAACCACCCACCGTTGTTGTCCCCTCCAGGCTCAGGGATTTGGAGGGCAGGGGAAGAGTGTAGCTGCATGCGGTTAAGGAGTGAGACCCAATGGCTTTAAAAATGAGTCAAGGGACAGTCTGTGTCCACTACTAGATTCCGTAGTAAGATACGTTGATATGAATCATTCCTCCCTTCCATTAATCTTGTCCTAGACCTAGAGTTTCCGGTAAGCCGTGGACTTGACCCTCGCGTCTGGAGATACCTTGGGAGGAGACTCGATAATCACACTTACGCCGATAATGTGGTCTGGCCCACGAGGCAAGAGTTTCGGTTGGAATTCATTGGTGTTAGCTTCGAGGCCTTACGACGTTGGTCTCGGTATGGATTGGATTCACAGTCCATGCTCAGATTTACTGTATTAGGAAAAAAGGTTGTCGTCTAACTACAATCTCGGGATATGTTTTCCTTGGTCGGCGAAAAGGAAACCCCAGGTAGCATTGGATGAACACATGCATAAGATGGTTTGGCGGATCACTCATGGTTCGACCAACCTTAACCACGTGGAAGCAGGAGTTTTGAGTTTCAAATCTAATCAGGGAGTTGAGGCCCCTAGAGTTCAAGGATGGAGATCACATCCTTAAATGAGTCTCAAATCGACGAGGTTTATGGAGATGTGGAAGAGGTGACAAGTTATATTCGAGGTTCAACAAATATTTCTAGGTGCTCAGTAGGGTAGGCGAGGTGGTTTACCACTTGACCCATCCACCTCAGTTGACCAGGTGCACAAAGACTTCCACGTATCTCAACTGAGGAGATACGTGATTGACCCGACGCATGTCATCGACCATAGAGAACTGAAATTTGGCGATGGGGTGACTTTTCTGGGGTTCATGTAGAGGTTGATGATAGACCGGAGAGGATCCTATGAGGACGATCGATTCCTTTGGTGTGCTTTCACTAGAAGTACGGGAACCTCTAAGTGAGCACATGGGAGCAGAAGGCTCAGGTGCGTGCTCAGTACCACGTTTGTTTTCCTAGATTCTGTTATAGCTTTTATGGGGATGTAAAGCCCTGAGGTGGGAGTAATGTAAAGACCCAATAAATTTCAAGGGATATTTTTTCTTTATTTATTAAGAATTTTACGAGTATGTAGTATCTGACAGAACCTGATTCCGAGGCCCAGTGTGACCATAATCAATTTCTAAAGTTTAGCACAGGTACGTTCAGTGAACGAACGAGCGGGTTTTCCTAACTTTTGAACCGGTTCTTGGAATTGAAATCCGATAGCACTGATGAAACCACAGTGTCGGTAATTTCTTAGGGGCACCTTTTTTGAAGGTTCATTTTCTCGGGAGGAGTTGTTAATTTTGTGGTTTAGGTGAGGAATAAATAAAATTATATTACAATTTTATTTATTTTTCCTCCAGGTAGTTATAACCTAAGTAAGGGAGTTGGGGGGTGGCACCCAAATGTTTTTAACCAACCATGAGAGGATAAAGGTGGGGTGGGGCCCACATGAGCCTTCCCCTCATATTCTTTAACTCCATAACCCCCCTTCAATGTGTGACCACTCACCTCCCTCTTAATTTTTGGGTAACTCCTTCTCTCCCTCCCTCCCTCAAAACTCATGCCAACTAGCACTTAATTATGTTATTGAAACTCTTAATCAATTAAGTGTTTTGAGTTTTGAATTTCAAATGGAATGTGATAATAAAATAATTGGTTGAGCCCCTTTTATTTTATTTTGGGGGACACACATTGTGTTGGGGAATTGGGAGACATAGAGCCTTGCAAGAAGATGAAGAAGAAGAAGTAAGAGAAGGGAATTTATCCTCGTTGAAGAACGACACCTCTTCAACGATGGACGACACTTCTTTATCGAAGAAAACCGGATCCATGAAGAAAAAATTCCTTCCACGATGAAGAACGGTCGACGTGAATCTTCGTCTTTCGTCCGCAAATAGAGGGAATGCCCCACATCTTCGGATTCACTCCAACGTCCCCAATGACTCTTTTTTCCACAACTCTGTCTACCATGGCTCCCGTCGTGCGGCGTTATTTATTCAAGGTATGGAATTAATTTCAGAGTGGTATCTTTTCCCGTGGATGTTTCATTTTGAAAAAAAAAACGTTGATCAAATCAATATTAAGTTTATCTACAAAAGAATATGTTTACGGGTTGGGAATTTTTGATTGCTGGGGAAAACGTTGGGGAATTAATTGTTTTCGTACGTGAATACTTTCGTCGCCGTTATTTGTTCTCTAATTGGGCCACCTGTTATCGCAATAAAGGGAGGAGGTCGGACTGCACGAACACGACCGACTCTCCTCCCCCCCTTCATTCTTGAATTTTTTGTGGCACGAGCAAAGGCAGCGTGGTTCCATTACACCGCGCGGAAATAATGAAGAATGGGAGAAAAAGCGCGGCGTCGTCGCGCTGTGCCGTTGAATTCGAACAAAGCTGCAGCTCTGTCGCGCCGTGCCGGAGAACCTCGAAGTGGCCACGACCGGAGTGGGGCCACAACGGAGGGGCGCGGAGCCGTCGGGCGGCGCCGATCGGACAAGACCGCGTCCTATGGTCGCGGTGGTCCGGGACGACGGCCGGAACTGCCGGTCGCCGGAGCAGGAGGGAGGGACCGCCGCGGTCCCACCGCGGCACCAACCGGCCGGCCGGACCGGGCCGACCGTTTCAGGGGGAGACCAGGGGTCCATTACATCCAGCTAGAAGGAGAGAGGCCCCCACGTGGTGGGGGGGGGGGGTTCAATCAGGGGGGCAGCCCCCCCCCCTCTTTCGCTCAGCTCTGCTGGCCATGCTGGCCACGCGGGCTGCCCGAGCGCGCCAGGCCGGGTCAGGCTGCGCCCAGGCCGGGCCGTACCGCTCAAGCAGGGCTGGCCCACACCATTCATGCTTTCCTAAACCCAATTGGGCCATACTTTGACACGGGTTGGGTTGACATAGTTCGGGCCGACCCAGGGGGTCTCGGGCCGGGTCGGATCGGGCCCGAACCTCCTATTTTCGGGCAGTTTTCTTTCAAACGCCAATAACATGGGCTACAGACCTCTGATCGATGTGCCTTTAGTTGCGATGGGATCCTTGGATCAAGATGGTTGTTTCGGTATATTACACTCAAGGTTTTGTATAACTTTGTGTAAGGACGGGTTGGTTCGAATCCGAAACCAACCGGGCCCTCGGAGCGAAAACGCTTACAACTTGAGTTTTGGATGTCTGATTGACGTTCCGTCGACTTTGTTGGATTCCTCTTGATGAGAGGGAACGTTTGGCAAACATCGCCTGAGGATTGGATCAAATTGGATAGTGGCCGGGTTGGATTGAACCCGAAATCCACCCGGGCCCCTGGAACGGAAAAGCTGATATCTTTCAGACCGGACGTCCGTTTGACGAACCGTCAACAGCGTTGGTGATCACGTTCAGAAACGGTCCCTATGAGTTTACCCTTTGAGAGTTTGGGGTACATTTGAGATATGGCCGGGTTGGTTCTCACATGAAACCAACCGGGCCCCTAGGACGAAAAGGGTAATAACTCACATACCTGACATCTGATTGACGCGTCGTCTGATGCGTTGAGACCCCTATGACGAGGAAGTCCTCTGAGATACTTCTTTATGGGACTTTAGGATACATGGAGTATCTAAATGTAGCTCATGGAGCGGACAATCCCGGAGATGAGCATACTGAGTACGGAGACCGTCTAGCTGGCTGAGACCTGACGACTGCTTGACCAACATGACTTGGAGTGAGTCGACTAGCCCAGTTGACGGAGCACTACTATGTTTGGGTGAAGACCCATGGCGGATAGAGCACTGCTTTGTTTGGGTGAAGTCCCGCGGTAATCAAAAGAGGGAGTATATCTGTAGGATATTGGGGGGGGGTGTGTTACCTTGTTTGGGTGGTAGACCCCGGTGGGAAGCACTACTGTGTTTGGGTGGATGACCCGCGGTACTCGACAGGAGGAGTACCTCAGTAGTCTTAGGATAGTGAACAGTACCTCGGCGTCGTGACAGGATCAATGTACTCGTCAGAGACGGATCTCTTCAACAGTTGTTGTTTCGATAATGAAAATCATGGTTTGAGCTGAGTCTATGACCTTTGGGTGTACCTCATGATTGAGATGGGTCAAATGATAACTTGGGTATATGTTTGGGCATATACCTGGGTGGTGGTTATCTGTTGATTTCATAACCTTTGTGTTTCCGCATGATTCAGATGGGTTACTTGATAACTTAGGTAAAAGTATGGGCTTATACCTTAGTAAGGGTTATCTGTTGAGATCCTTCTTTGTGGTAATCCTTGTTGGATTTAGTGAGACCTTGAGGGTCTCGGGGTCCCTACTAAGTATCGTTATACTGAAACCTGCACGGGATATGCCCGCACCTCATTGTGTTGGTTGCAGACGACAGACAACGCTGACAGAGGCCAAGTGTTCGAGGGCTGGACGGTACTCGGAGGAGGAACTCACGACGAGTCAGTATCTGATGGTGGAATTCATTAAGAGATGATACATGGAGGAGGTTAACGGGCGAGAGCGTTTTGGAGGCTATCTGTACCTACCCTTCAGGTAGGATCTGTGGTGGACGATCCAGGAACTACACTATCTGTACCTACACTTCATGTAGGATCCTTGGTGGATGATCCAGGAGCATCTTGTCACCTTCCGGCTGTTTTGTCCTTTACCTTGTACTTTACAGTTGGGCTTGTATTTCCGGCCCCCATTACATTAAGCACTGCTTGTATTCAGTTTTACAAAGTGTTTACTTCCGCTTGTACTCCGGTTGAATGTGTTTATTTTTTATAAAGGCAATGCCTTCCCAGTTAACAAGATTTACACCTTTGGTGCTAGTCTCCAGCCCCTGGCCAATGGAAGGCAGGCTTGGGGTAGTCACGACACAGGCCCTGAGGACGGGCCGTGACAGTTCATATGGATAATGTAACCAATAATCATGACTCTATGTTTGCCAGCTAGCACAGACTCTCCTCGTATAGTGGTGAATAAAGTGTTTTAGATCTCATACCTCTCTTGTCTCGCCTATTCATGATGGAGATCCTGAAAGTGAGACATCATTGTATAAACATCCATTTCCCAATGTATTTTAAGAACTCATTGGTCCTGGATGATAGCATGAGGTACTAAACATCTATAGCATCATTCTGATTTTTCATGGAAAAATATAGTTTCCCATGACACAACTTATTTTCAAGTGCAACTGTTAATAGTTCTTCCAGCACGTATAGTTTTCGTTCAGGGATAAGTATAATCAGAAGGCTATTTTCCCACCTAGTGAAACTAGTGAAAGTGAGAGGGTTTTCATTATAATTTGTGGATCACAATGATATGTTTGATGTGATTTCTTAGGTTGTATCTGCAAATACGATGAAAAGGGTATGATTACATTATCTTATATAATTATGTAAAATTAAATTATATTTATTAATTAGTGTCCCAATATTTTATTGAAACCCAATATCCCTCACCATTAGCTACAAATCAACCTATTGGTTAGAAATTTTAGTTTTAAGGATCAATATTTCCCTTCGTATTACAACAACATTGCATTGTCATTCCATTTGAAATGTTTTCCCTACGGATTCCAAATGCCAACTATGATAACTTACAAGTCCTTGATCCATTCAATGGACTCCATAATGCTATAATTCTTAATATTGGATTTCCTCAACCATTTACTCTTAGTTACAAAAACACATGGTATGTAAGTCAACAAATTATAAAAAATGTGAAAAATAAACCAAAAACCACAAATTAGATTTTCATGATAATTAAAATAACCCAAACATTGTCTTGAAAAGCACAATGAACTATGGATCAATTCTAACAGATATAAAGGAAGGATATACCAACTTAATATATTACTTATAGATTTTCCACTTTAAGAGTAAAATTACATTTACTATATTTTCGCAATAATTTTTACTAATAAGTGGGATAAGAATTATTGATTTACCATATATTAGATAATATTTACGCCAAAGATAGATTATTTTATTTCCATATTGCTTTATTTTTTAAATAATTCATTATGTGATCATGATAATACAACCATAATCAATAAACCATGGAACCGACACAATTTAATAAATTTTATGATCATGATAATTTTCTAATGGTTTGTTTACATCGTGATGGATAAACTAAATATCGACCTAGGTTTGAAACACCTTGAACCAGTTAGATTCATGTTTACTGCTTTCCACCATTCCACCTTTGTATCTCCTTTTACAGGTTTCACCTCATCTCCTAACATAAACAACATCCACAATCTTGGAGCTTCATCCATAAGATATGATTTTACACACACTCGTTTGATTATTGAATGGGGGTTTTAAAATAGTAAAGCATTGGTATGTATGCCCTGGATATTAATTAATAGATAAGGAACACATGTCAACAATATAATATGATAATAAATTTAAAAGGAAACCAATAACATACAAAGATATAGTTTAGCTCATGATCATCCACATATATGAAATGAATTAAACATTTAATAAAACTAGCATTGAATTCATTAATCAGTCCAATTTAATGAAAATCACAATTGAGTCAATAAATTATTATATATAATTAATCAATAATCCTATATTAATCATTTTCTGATTTTAAATTGGTTTCCCATCCATTATTATTTAAAAAAAATTAATAATGTCATTTCAAATTAACTCTGTACATAACTTCTACCTTGGAAGAAACATGGTGAATACTAATCCAAAAATACCTAAATTTTATTATACTTGTGTACAATTTATTCATTGTGACATGTAGACTGTACACAAAATTATAATTGTAATAAAACTAATACATTATGTGTAGATATTTGAACATTACATAGATGATATTTAAACATTTGTGTTTATATATTTATATAGATTAATCACTTGTTACATGGTGTGTCTTATATTTACGCCATCATAAAGGTACATGTATTAAGGGTTATATAATATAATAATTAATTCTAAATATATATAATCTGAAAATGGTAAATGGCATATACATTCGAATTCATAACATGTACCCTATTGACCATCCATCTGATGTACATGCCTGGGGAAATGTTGTGTGATGTGCACATCAGAAATACTTGGCATAAAAGGAATGTACAATTGTCATAAATGTAGTGTAGTCTCTGTATTACAAAATCACCATATGGGAGAGCTGTGTACGAGACACCCAAGTCGACCCTGGCCGAAACAGACTACATGTAGTGTCCAGTGGGTCACATGTTATGTAATATTGTTTCCGTGTTCATGTTAATCCAAATATGAAAAATGTGGATAAATGGTCCTTATTGTTGGCATTAATTCCTAATGAAAACCATATCGAAAATTTACTACATAAAAAAGTCATGATGCACTGAAAAATATATCATGTTGTGTAATTAGGATTGCATGGTGTGTATTCTATTTTTGTATGACTAGGATCATTGGAATATCTGGATTACTTCCACGATTTTTAAATCATAAAATTAATCATTTATATTAGATACACAATAAAAGACTGAGGAGGAATAAATCTCATAATTCTGATTAAAAAGGAATGATTAAACAGAAATTAAAAAACATAATTGTTAATGCTTAAAAAATAACTGAATTATTTAAATAATTAAACATAAAAATATTTCTGTTTTAGATACAACAAGTTGTTTCTGGGATTATTGGAAGCATTGGAAGAACAATGCCCATATTTAATTTTTTCCATAATATATGATCAATCCTGGATAAATATGATTATCACATCTAGTATCCAAGGAATTGAATTAAGTATTTAGAAAAAAATAATTTCCCCACGAACGAAGAGAGAGGATCATAATTTTTTATAATTAATTAAATTATATCAAATAATTACCTCAAAGGTGAGTATTTCAAAATCAATGCATTCTACCACAAATATGACTTGTGCCATCAGTGCATTGTAGTGATCAAGGGTAGATATCCTCTAGAGGTGATCTACACATGTTACATATATATCTGGATATCTTCGATAAAGTCTTGTTGTGTTAGGCCAAAAGATCCTTCGATTTTTATTTCCACCTCTGATCACCTTGAGAACATCTTCTAATGAATTCTCCTTGATCTGGTGGAGGAGGATCTCTCTTGTTCTTGAGAGTGTTCATGGAGAGGGGTGAACCCTATAGGCTTTAGATCTTTTCTCTAATTAATTTTCGGAAACTAAAAGAAATAACGTGGAAATTTCATGTCTAATAGAAAAATAATATAACAGGGTATTTAATTCACTAGGGTGATAAGAAATAATTTTCACAAGTTCCTTAATTATTTTCTTAATACCATAAAAAACACACTAGTAAAATAATAAAATTAACATTATTATTTCATGAAATGTTCTTATCTTCAGAGTTATAATTAAATTTATTATGTAAATTTATATTAAATATTATTATTTATCACTGGACCATTAACTCAACCTACCCATATTCCATAATATTTATTGAACATTTAATAATGAATATTTATTTATTTAATAAATATCACTGCATTAATATCCCATAAATATCTAAGTATTCTATTCACTAGATATAAAATAATTTTTTTTAATTATTACACCCAAAATATATTTTCCTGAATAACTGGTGATAAAATAAACGTGATCAGGCATTCATGAATAATTATTAAACCCCAACAGAGAATAATTTGTATTCAAATTGTTAAATAACATATAATATAAATTATTTAATTGAGATATTGGATACACATAGTGTGTGACCCTCTAGGCCTTGTTCCCAATGGAATTGGGTGGATCTACATAATTTAAATGATTATCATCTAGAAACACAAGAAGGCACCCATAGAGAAAGGCGATAATGTCACAATGACATGTCACCTCATACAAACACTTACTGGGTAATATAATCCCTTTGCCTCAGTATCTCTAATCAAGCCTATTACATGCAGGTGGAAATATTACATGTATTCTATTTCTCATTCATTGACATCCTGTAAATTAAAATTTCTTATAGCACACTGTTGACCGGGATTTATTTATGTTATAACATTTCCCTCAATGGACAAGAGATATAATCTACCATTATGGAATAGAATGGAAAAATCATTTCTCACATTGTTCATTAATGCCGTATTTCTTGTGACACACCCAAAATATCCTACCTCTTAGTAAAAATATGTCCTAAAAGATTTATCTTATACATCTATGTATATGGATCATTATACCAAACAATAATAATCTTAATTTCTTTGGACCAATACACATGTCTGGATATGGAAATATCTTATGTCATATTTGAATGTTGATTTCTTAAAGGTGGGTTTGTTTTTAAAAATATCCTCGTAGTCAGTACCAAGGGCGTAAGACCTTAAATGGTGCCTCAATGTCTTATGATCCTCCACTCTTAATATCCTATATCATTTTTGTCCCCAAAAATGATATTATCTGACTATAGAACATATAATCAAGAATACTATCATCTCACTTCTATGCTATTATCATAGCAGGGATCCACTATTACCTTTTATTGCAACAACTACTCTTAAAACATTATCAATTAAATTTTCTTGTTGAAGAACACTCAGTACATGTTAAGGTGTTTATTCATATTCATCCAATAAATATACTTTTATCATAATGTACAATGAATTTTCTTCTCTAGAACCAAATCCAACACATTCCACTTTCCATTACGTGTTTCTAACTCAATAAAAAAGGACATGTTTTCTAAAAGATGTTTAGGACAATCTAAAAATAAAAATATATAAAAATGTTAGAAGAACCTATTTTAAATAATTAATGATCTATTGAAGATTCAATAAAGATATTTCCTCTCACTATCTCTAGATGAATATCAATATCCACTGAAAAATCATCAGCTATATGAATGTGGTCCACGTATGAGACCTTTGGTTATAACCTAGTATTATTTGAAGAATGTTATTTGGATATAATATACATTAGAGATTAGGATGATCTATAATAATGATGAATAAACATACCATGTTAAAATCATAGTAGATGACAATGGTGACTGCACTAATTTAACAACTTCGATGGTGTAGAGAATGAACACAGCATGTGCCCAACCTTAAAATTCTGTTTGAATGTGAGGGGGATATTACTGTCTGTAACTGAAGGTGTAGAAGAGGACCACTAAAAAAATCAACACCCACCACTCCTATAATGATACTTCCTTTTAAAATTCATCCCTTACCTCTATCATTATCTCTACTAGGTGTAAGATAAGTGGGGTAATGAACAACATTGACTGGTATATCCATCTATTCAGTCATTTCAATGAAAGTAATATCTGTATTGGTTTAAAACATCAGTAAAAATGAATTTATTTTTACATTTGATCACAAATACTCTATGTATTTTTGGGAAATTATATGGTCAAACGTTAATACATCAAATAATAAATGAACCATATTAATGAACCTATTGGTGTATAACAAGACAAATTTTATCACTATTTCAAGGAGGAGAATACAAGATATTTCATAATATTTAGATACTAGAAACCAATGTGTAATGAAAGCATTTATTTAATCCCATATAGTTATTGAACTCATGTTTGTCCTATTTTACAATGAAACACCCTGATCACATACTCAGTTTCTCATGTATGAACTCCATTCACATCACCTTGATATTCGTAGGTGTATTGTGAATTTTAAATATATAATAAATCTTGTAAATCCATTACTCATCATCTTGAGTTAAAATTTTTGCATAAATGAATTGACGATATTATAATATTTACTCTCTTAGTTTTTTCCATTATCCTATAATTCATTGAAATATATTAATATCCTTGATCTATAATTGTATAATATTTTGGTCGATTATAGGAAATCCCCACATGTTAGCCACTATAATAATTTTATTTATGGCTGGATTTATTTGAGGGGTACTCACTGCACCATTTTATAAAAATCATTGAAGTGGTCTTAGAGGCTTAATATTACATAATGAAACACAAAAAAATGATTAAGAACCTATATAATTTTACATAGAAAAATTAAACAATTATAAAAAACTAATATTATTATTTAGGAATCAAAATAGTATACACATACCCCAACATCAAATGTTTACATGAGTCTCTATTAGGAAAGAGCTCTTTAGTAACACACTTAAACCAACCTCTCATGTCTCACAGATCCTGTCACTAGTATAATAAATTATCAATATCAATAAGAAACACCATTTATATAATGACTCATCTTTTTCATTGTATTAATTTTTAAAATTATATGGATTATTTTTCAGTCCAGTCATTCAAACGACGTGTGATTCAGAGCACCTATTTTTCTAGACAAATAAATGTAGCTATATTAAATATCATGTTAAAATGGATTTCATATAAAAATTTATAACATCTAAAGGGTTCCTGTATTATAAATCTATTGTCACCATTGATCATAGATTTTGAAGATTTTTCTTGTTGTCAATTAACATTAGTTAGTGCATAGATTTTATAGAAAAGTCATTATGTGTGCACAAATGAACTAAATAGTTTACGAATATTTTTATATCATTTATGTTTATGTTGAGGTTGGAAGATCATTAAATATATATATTTTTCATAAATCTCAAGGATAGAAATATAACCCAAGAATAGCTAGTGGATCATTGGATAGATCCTTGGAAGACATTTTTAGGAGAACAAGGACATAATCAATTATTGAATATCTACACCAATCGAATTCAATGGATTGTTCCTATAACAATGATACAAAAAATATTTATTAATCATAGACTGATACAAATCAATGTTGGGTGTGTGTTTTATTTCATTTATTCCTTGATCATTATTTCAATGATGAACATGAATTAATCGATGAACAGTTTGATTCCCAAATCATGTGTATATTGTAATGGGATTATACATACTAGTGTTTTATGGGAGATAATTCATTTAGATTATTTTTGTACTCATATGTAATTATAACCTAGATGTGTCAAGATCGAAACGACCACTAATCATGTTTCTCCCTCTATTTGATTCCGGTGTTTCTCTACCCTGATTAATCTTCTATCATGGGGGTTCTTCATTTGACATGTGAACCAACAAATCCTGATTAATAGATGATGGCACACCTGATTCATGGTGAAACTATCCCATATCACAAATATAGAATTGATATAGCATGGTTTAGGTGAAATGATTGAGATATAGAAATTCATATGATGTTGTATTCCCAACTTGTTTTTCTTCAACACAGAATGAAGAATATAAATATGTTCAGTTTTTTGAGATGGTCTAATGACAAAACATGTTTTTTGATAATGAAATACCATTTATTATATTAGATACTCATTTTCATGGAGGAATGATCATATTATCTATGGTATATGGGTCCAGATCAAACATGGATGGAATAATGAGGTTTCTAGAAATTCATGAACAACATGGCATGTAAACAAGATCTACACACCATGTGCCCCATGATTGCAGAATAGTGTTTCAATGGAAGATAAATGAAACAAATAATGAGTCCCCTATCACATGGAATGTGGTACCACCCATGATACTCTTTGTATAAATTGATTAGTACACTAAGACATGGTTGAGTATATGGGTTGCCTAAATGGAAATTACTCCCCTACATGACATGACCTAGAACAGGTACATGGGTGAAGCCATGTAAGGGTACACATGCATACCTAGATGGGAAAGATATATTTACTGATACATGGGTACACTACATGGGCTGTCTACACCCTGTGTAATAATACATATTCATGTTCTAAATGACTCATGCCATTTACAAGGGCACAAACCATTGCTAAAGGACGTGGTGTATAACCCTTATATATATCATGTACACTTTCATACATGTCTTAGATCCCTTTACACCCTTATATTGGAATATATTCCATAGGGTATGTTCCCATTATCCTTTCACTAATGTTAGGTATGAATCATTTATTACTCCTTGGAATATGATCCCATCAGTGGGACATCATGGATAATGACATTACAATCCATCATAGAGCCTCAATGTTATATCTTATATTTATCTTTGTTCCCTAGGTGGAGTTCTTGTAATCAATGTGACCAACAATCCTCGAGCATTGATCCTCAACTTAGTGAGGTTATTCATGATTGAGTTCATTGTAATTAGTCTATAGCTTTGGTAACAATCCTCCTATGTGTATAATATTTTCTTCAGACCTGTCAGGATATTATTTCTTATGATGATACCTATAAAACAGTAACTCCTGGATGGATGACAATAGTGCGACTAGATTCAATAGTGTTTACTCTGGGATTAGTGATTTGTGGAATATTCAAGATAGAATCTTATTCTCTAATACAATGGATATGTATTACCTATGGGCTATGTTTTTCAGATTTAGTATATTAGTAAAATATTTTTATATGTTTTATAGGCATATACCAATGTAGAGATGACTTTATTTCCTTGGATTTATGCTTTGGGGTTTCAGGGTGTCATACTGAATATTACTATACTCACCCTTGTTTGGGATTTTCCTACATGTGTCATGTATTTTGTAGATGGTCAACTTTTTGATGGAGTCATATGTGAACAAAGTATATATGGTACATAGTGAGGTTAGATATAATGATGTGTGTTTTTGATGATTTCAGATAGTAGAACTAGTACCATTATATTTAGGATGGTCATGTGCTACAATGATCTTTGTGGTAGTATTTTAGTCAGACATGTGAAATTTCATTACATCTTTTACTACTCTAGTTATGAGATATAGATGTATTCATGAATTGGTTGATCAGTTGTTTTTAAATTTTATCATTTTTTGGGATTCAGGAATTGTGTGTTTGAATAGTTAGTTTGGAAATGCTTCCTTTGACATAGATATGCTTACTTAATGCTAGACACATCTCCTAGCCATTTGGAGGCAATCTTGGAGTGTCATGAAATAATAACCCCAAAGATGGTTGATGATATAGTGGAATTATATGGTATTAGTATTACATTAATATCGATATTGTCTGATATTGGTTTGGGAAAAAATTATTAAGGGTTTTGAGATCAGTTTTTAGGCCAGGGAATCCATTGTTGGTGTGGCGTCCAATGTATCCATACGCCTGAGCTCTGATCTCAATCTTTTTATCCTGGTACATAAAAAAGTAGTTATAGAGAATGCAATGGTACATGAATCATATAGTAATGTGTTTTGCTTCCCCCTCCTTCTCGAGTCATCTCTCATGATGTAATTATTGTCCATGATACATCTTGTTTACATTCAGTATTTCTCTATGATGTCACCAGCATGGATTTACCAAGATAATCAAGAGGATGATCCCCTCAATGGTGATGCATCGATTATGAAATTAGTTTCTGAGATTTTATATACATGTATTCCACTATCCATATGACCACATAGAAAGAAATACATTTACCTGCAATAACATTGGAGGAGGATGGAAGGTTGAGTTTTCCCTCTGATTATTAGTGATAGAGACCACTTAGGTTCTGAGGCAAACCAGAACCCTAGGTAGCTAAGTAATGGATTGATGTGGTAACCTCATTTTTCCATTATGTTGGGACACTAGCATATCACATGGTAGTCATGGTAGTGAGTTTTATTACATGCTCAGTAGTCATATTGTTTGTTTAGTTACCATATCGTAGGATGAGGTGACTCATTTAGGGAAAAAGTTTGAGACTATTTTTTGGAGTGGAGTTCTTAGTAGATATGCTGAGGGCTATATATATCTTGGATCTTCTATAGCTATTTCTGGTTAGCATTACTGCAGGTGAATATTCATTGAGGATTAACATATATTCCCTGAACTCTATTGGTATGGTTCAAGATCAGTTTTTCAAGGATCCAAAATTTGTGTTGAGGCCTATATATATACATCGGAGCTAGATTTATTACACTGTGAATTCCAATCAATGAACGGATGATTTAAAGAGGTTTGATGATCAAGAGTGTTTTGGATCATTAGATATGAAAGATGGTTTTTATTAGTTGTAATGAATAGGTATAGACCTCTGCACATGGGATTCGACATTACATATAGAACTGCACATGGTATACATTTTTGGAAGAAGTCATATCATAGAGTACATACTATACAGGGCTCAAAATGATGGTGCATTTAGACAAGAGGAAGTTAGGGATACTCATGTGACAATTTGGGACTTCTCACCTAATATTGTTAAACATTCTATATAGATGATATAAATATCATATATGTGCTAGTGAGGTAGATACATTGGCATGAGATAGAAGGTTCACATGTTGGTGGACATGGATGTGGATTTTGGAGACCAGTAGTAGGTGTTCGATGTATTGGTTTGTTACATCCCCAACCATATGTGGTCTTCTCTAGTCTTTAGGAATTGGATAATAGGGAAGTTGATTGCTTTAGGATGTCAGAGATTAAGATTCCATGTCTACTGGAATGATATGTGGTATTATATGGTTCAAATATACCTCATCTACAATAAATATTGAACCATTTCCTATAAATTTCATTCTCACAACATATATTGTTCGACACATAGTGATTACCATTGAACAATTGACTCGAGTCTTGCACTTGGTAAAACCTGTTGGAGATGACTCAATGATCACACACTTCTGTTGGTAGAGTGACCCCACTCTTTGATGCGAGTGTTATAGTTGGAACATGTTTGTAGTATCATCAGGGACCTATGAATTCACTCTTGGTATGGAATGTTTTATCTATAGTTCATTCACGGGTATACTATTTTAGGAAAATGGTATAGTGTGTCCATAGTAACAAAACATGTTTCTTATTTCCTAGTGAAAAGGATTTTGGAGGAAGCGTAGGATTGACTCATTCATATGAGGGGGAAACCAATCAATACTCAGATGGATATATAAAACATTGGGAAGTGGATGTTATGAGTTCATATTTTCCTGTAGCAGTGATAGAGTTTGGGGCCACCTTCCCTAAATATATTTCATGTTTACATCACCACTGTGAGTTACACATCTACATTGTTCCACACCTTGAGAGAATATAAATTTCATTGCAACAATATCAGATGTCTCCCACAAATATTCTCCAGATAAGGGTGAATTTTGAGGTCTTATTGGGGAAGTGCTTTGTGAGACCCAGTGTGTCACCCTAAATTACAGATGTTTTTTTACAAGATGTTATATGGGATCCTGAGGTTGTGTCTCAAATACATGAAATATAATTATGTGATTGTGAAGAGAAATTGTCCACTGAAAATGACCAAGAAAATAATTGATTTATTGGGAGGGGAGAATTAGTTCTCAATGATTGACCATAGATTATGATATCACTTACTTCAATTAAGGGATTGGAATATACATAAGATGACATTTTTTTGTCGCTACAGTTACTAAGGGTGATAGGGGAAACCATTTGGAAATAAAAATTCTCTAGAAGTGTTCATGGTACTCATCAACCAGATCTTCTAGAATTACTAATACCATTTAATTTTAGACTTTATTTATGATATCATTCCATACACTACATCAGAGGGGGAGAATAAAAGACACCTATGTATTGTTATGGATATAATCTTAGAAAAAAATATATAAATAATTCTATTGAAGTGGATGTTATGTATTTAGGCAGTCCACATTCTAGGACATGTTATCTCATTCGATGGACCAGTAGTGGACCTACCCCTGATTGATGTAGTTTAATCTTGAGAGACATCTAATCATGTGATATATTTGCTGGGATTAATTTAATTGGCAGGTTATTACTAGAGATTCATACATTATTTCCCTAGTATATCAACTCCAATGAAAAATTTGACTCCAAATGGGAAGCATTTCATCTGGTTAAAAAGCTATTTGGTGGATTTTCAATTGTTTAGGGAGTTTTTTACAAGTACTCCTATCTTTATATTTCCATAAGAGAGTGTTGAGTACGTAGAGTTAGAAAATGAATATGGAACTTGGCTTGGTTGTGTACGAATGTTGAGGAGATAAATTATTTCCCATGGTTCATGCTATTTGAGAAATCGTGAGTAGAACTACTTGACCCATAATCTTCAGTTAGCAGTGGTAGTATTTTATTCGAAGATGTGGGGACAATACCACATGGGAGAGCATGTTGTCATCTATTCCGATCACAAGTGTCTCATGTATATCATCTATTAGATATTTTATAACATGAAGGAGAGAAAATAGATACAATTCCTCTATGATCATGAAATGATATTTTATATACTTGAGGGAAGGAGAATGTGGTAGAAGATTATTTTAATAGTATATCAAATTCATAGTTACTGGACGAGGAATAAAAGATGTTAGACTTATTTTAGATATACATTTTGAATAGATATAGATAAGGTTCGCTCCGGTCAATGGTATTCACCCCTACAATCATATAGTTATTCGTGAAGGAATGCCTTATGGATACTAACTATAGGATTCTATGTGCTTAGATATCTATATGGAATTATCCTGATTAATTTTAAATTTTATTTATCATGTCATTATTTTTAGAAGATGCACTATGATATTAGTGATGTTTTGGGATGAGGTTCTATGAGAGATTTATATATATATTTTATATGTACATTCAAGTGTCCCAATGATTAAACAGGACCTCCAAAAAAAATTGGTGGAAAATAATGAATAAAAGGGATTCAGAGTTTTTCTCATGATGCATTACTTATTTGTAAGTAACGGGTGAACACCATGTTCTAATGAGACTATCTTAGGCCCTATAGGTTCCAAAATGGATTTGGTTTGCAATATCTATGGATATAGTGGTGGCCATAACATGTGCATCTTGGTGACATAATAGTATTTGGTTTATCTTTGACTTTCTCCCCATGTAGGAAAACATCTTAGCTATATGATAGATGATTTTATTAGACATCCTGAGACACCTATATGTTCTAGGGATAGTTTGACTTGATGGTGTATGATCGACACGTGTTTTGGATCTTGATTCTCTTTTTGCATAATTTTTTTTGGATGTATTATAGGAGACATTTGGAACATAGTCACACATCATCATAGCATTTAACCCTTAAACTAAGTGCAAAACTCGGTGAAACATTTTGTCTTTGGAGGAAATTCTATGAGCATTAATGTTGGACTATGTCCATAGTTGGGAGGTTCACCGAACAGGGGTGTTGTTTTATTAAAAAAATAGTTACCACTCTACCACTATTATTTCTTCATTGAGGCTTTGTATAGGTTATTGTGTAGGTCAGCACATTGATGGACTGACCTAGGAGAGTCACCACTCATGGGCCCGAAGTTGGTACAAGCATCAACTAATATGTTGTAGATTATATAGGATCCGAAGAATACTAAAAAAGTCTATTATAATTCTTATGATGATGGGTGATTAATGGATATGAATTTTGAAGAATGAGACTATATGTTACTATGAGTTTACACAAAACGTGGGTTGTAGAGACTTGGACCAGGTGGCCAGAAATATCCATGATTCATTACCCATTTCTGTATACTGCATAAGGTTCACAAGGTAGCATATATCATAGCTCTACCTCAATAGATAGATAGGGTACACAATGTCTTCTATATGCCACAATATAAGAGGTACGCACATGACCAATTAGATGTTATCAACTTGCATGTGATGGATATTGAGGATGGATAATGTTTTTCTATATACCCAAGAGAGATCAAATATCGGTCGGAGATGATCCTTTATGGATGATTGATTCCTTATTATATATATAGTGAATTCATGGGAATCTCATATTGGTCACATGAGGATTTCAGGCTAAAATTCATTATCTATACCAAAATATTTTTGAGAATAACTTTATTTGGATATTCTGAACATAAATACTCTGGTGGGAAGAATTTAATGTCTTAGATTTTTCTATGTATAATTTTTAAATATTATATGAATTACTTTTGTGCCCCGGTTCTGAGATAACATGTTATTATAATCACCGGTGTTCCCAGAATAATTTATTGGAATATATTAAATATAATAAATAGAACACACATGTGATTTTATAAAAAATGGTATATCATCATAAAATGTGCTCAGATCAGAAATTCGAAATAACTTTTGAGCATAGAATGTGAGGTTTAACCTAGGTATGAATTAAAATTAGTGAAATGGTTTGTTTATATAAAATTCATCATGGGTGTTTAAATAAATAAAATAATTTATGAAAAATATATTTTTTTCATTTATATTGACATAGTGGTTGATGGATCATTAAATTGATCACTTTTTATGACAAACATTATTCAATATATAAATAAATTGATTCACCGAGCATGTGTATTTCCGGATGCAAATATATTTGAAGGGGTTGATGGGAGATAAAACATTGTGATAATTTTATTATTGGATTTTTATTCTAATGCATAAGTAGCCAGATTTACATTATTATCGAACGATGTTCTCATATCTATTTAACACATGATATTTTCACCGTAGATTCACCGTTCATTGCTGGTGTTCTTCACTTGGCCCACGACTCAACACATCGCAATCAGTTGATTATGGAACACCTGTTTCTTACTAATGTGATTCAATATCACAGATCAGGGATCATAATGGCATGATATATGTTCAACCATGGAGATTGATCGATGTAGATTATAGTTGATCCATGAATATTATTATTTTTTCATTGGTGTGGAATGAAGAATGTTGATTCAATCAGTTTGGAGGAATTATTTGAGGAAAAAACATGTTATTCAACGTTGAAACTTCTTGGATGAGCTCAGATCTTCATTTTTATGAAATAATGATCATCAGATCATAGGCTAGAAGTTCCAGATCTAATGCTGAATCAAGAATGTGATTTATAGAAATTTACAAACAACAGGACGTGTAATCCAGATCTACATGTGATTCCCCCCCGAACAGTGTCTAGGTTTTTGAATGAAGTTTAGCATCTCACAATGTGTAACCCTTATAACATGATAATTGGTACTTACCTGGATACTCACCATGTATATTGGGAAGTACACTTATTAGGGGTGGACTACATGGGTTGCCTACATGGAATGTACTCCAACACTTAACTTGGAATGAACTAGGTACACATGTCTTATCATGTACTAGTACATAGGTGAATCCATGTACCAGTACACTTGCATTCTTACACTTACAGGAGCCATTTTTTGATATTTGGGTAAACTACATGGGTAGTGTACGTTTCATGTAGTACTACAGGGACATGGTTTGAGTGAAAAAAATTACTTACATGGGATGAAATTGGCGTAAATGTATATGAAGTGAAACAATTATAAATGTTGTGTACTCTACAAAACATGTCTTAGATATCTTCCCTCGTATTATGGTCATGTTTCATTAGGGAAATTTTCCATTAAACATTCGGGTTGGTTGGTATGAATTGTTTCTTACTCCTTGTACTCTGGTCCCTTCAGCGGGATTTCCTTGATAGAATTGTTAGAATACATATGTGAGGCCCAAAGTGAGATCCATTATTCTTATTCATTCCAAAGGTACAGTTCTTGGTTTCAATGTGACCAACACATGAATTGTGCCGATTCTCTACATCGAATAGTTTTTATAGATCATGTTTTTTTTGTATCACGCCATGGACATGGATGTGATCTTAATATATGTATTATATTATATTAGGATATAATAGTATATTCATTATCCGGACAAGATATGAATGGGAAGACCTCTCATATAGACATAATCATTGATAACGGACTTAAAAGTTTTTACTCCAAGATGAGTGATTCCTAGAATCATTAGGCTGAAATCCTAAACTATTATACTATATTAGTTCCTTAACTCTAGACAACATGTCTTAGATGGATTATGTAACATCCCAAGAAAATAAAGAATATGAAAATTTTCTATTTATTAATATTTCTAAATTAAATATTAATTTTACTTTAAAGGGGTTTCTATGTTCGATAGTGTACCCGATACAGAACAACAGGTTTCTTTGAAATCTTACGTTGCACACTAATAATTTTATATTATTATTTTAAATGGTAGTTAACTCATAGAAATTGTATTGGGGGGAATAAACAAACCTAACAAGAAAATTATTATTCATGTTTTTTTGTATTTATATTTATCTAATAAAATTTAGAGTCTTAAAATGTGAATTAATATAATTTTAAGCATAATTTGCTTTAAAATGCCAATTTACCGACTTTTAATGGAGAAACCTCATTTAATATTGGTTTGGTCACATTAATACATTCTATTTGACCAAATAAAAACCTTATTTATAATGGGAACATCAAAATTTACTTTTTGTAAATTTTTGGAAGATTTCTGATAAAGTTCATTTTTTAATGAATAGTGAAAAATATTGTATGTTAATTCAAAATTGCCTTTTAATCTAATTTATTTATATGGTTAGATTATATTTTTAATTTGTTTTAAAGTGTAATTATAATATATTTTTACCATTTAATCCAATTTTTGTCATTGGAATTAATTTCAAGTTGAAATTGGACATAAGTCATTGTCAATCTTTTGATAGATATTGATTCTTAAAAACACGCTATTTGGTTTAACGAGTATTAATTTTAAAATAATTAACGAAAATTTTATGTTTTCAATTTGGTATAATAGTCATAATTTTTAATTTTTTAATACCTAATATAGCTTAGGCTGATTTGTTTTCTGAAAAACATTAATTTTTTTATGAATAGTGAAACCACTTAATAGTATTTAAATAAATTGACGTTTTCATTTAAATTAAATTTTATCACTTCTGTGAATAGAATATCGAAAATCTGACATCCATGGTAGTTAATAATAAGTAAAATGTGGTTCCTTAAAATAAAAATAATTTTTGGTGAATAGTAACTTTTTTACTTTTATTTACCGCAGTTAAAGGTAAATAGTATAATTCAAGGGGAAAATAATATTATAATAATTCAAAATTACGTTAACACTAGTCCTATAATTATTGGATGAGTAATGGCCGACCATGGAAATCCTTGGGTCAAATTTGGGACCCCATGGAGCTACATATGAATGATAATGACACTTTAATTAATTAATTTAAATTAAAGGCAAAAATTACAAAAACAAAAAATATTTTAGAGAATTAATTTTTATATGGTGTTATTTATGTAATATTTTTTATTGTAAAAATTAATTGGAAGTATAAAACGATTTCCTACATCATGGTATTTTTTTATAATTTTTAGACATCACATAAATTAAATTATTTATGACACAATAATTATAGAGTATTTACCTCATTAATAAATCATTTGAAAATATAAGATAATAAATATTAAAATAACATAAAAAACCTATCTAATTCGTATTGGAAGATTTTACTTAGTCCATGAGTCATCTTAAATTCGACTCTAATGATTTTTGGACCTCTAGAAACTGAATATCATTATATAATAAAATAATATTATCACATTTTCCTAAAGAGCCCCTCCTCACCCTGATAAAAAGCCCTCATATCTATCCAGTTCCTAAAACCACTCAAGACTTTTGTCTAGTCTAAACACTACACAATTAAGCTACCTAAATACCTATCTTCTAACTAGAAGTCTTACCATAGGCAGAAGGCACTTCAAGAATACCTTTTGGTTCAAACCAATGGAAGATACCCAAATTAAATGTAACAGTTTCTCTTAATTTATTTTCTTTTATTTTACTTCTCCAACCCCTAAAATCTTTTTATTATATTATTTTATAACAAAAGAAGTATCATCAATATACTATGATGTTGTTATGATACAGATTCTGACTACACTTACACACACCTCTATGTAATGGGTGAAGAACATAATGTTTCTGTGGATGGAAAACTAACGCCTCACGAAACGATGATTTTTCAATTACCTTCTACCGCCAATCATGGTGGCAGTTATGATGGCCCTGTATTTATATATGATATATATTGTGTTTATGTTTTCTTTATTCTTTTGTATTTTCCATTTATACCATACCATTATTGTTTCGATTATAGGTAAACATGAGAATTTCATTTGAGGAAATATGGACTATCATCCCCTCAAAGTGATATGACTCGTTAATGCCTTAAGAGGGATGTATAAAGTATAGAGTTAGTGATATTATATTTGATATTATACTGGAATTATAATATACCTATTTATCATTATGTTTTAATTCCATTAAAATATGAAATATAAATTAATGTAGTGTTTATGCGTACATACAACTTATCGTCACCAAGAACGGTGCATTTCATTTCATACCTCCAAATGATATGTACTGTGATATATATATATAAAGGATATAAATTATATATATCATATCTAAATAATGAATATAATTCTTGATATAATAGACTATTGACAACATGGACAACTTGTAAATATAAGGTGTTCATTTTTGACTCATGTACCAAATATCAACAAAACGAACGTTATTAACATAAATGATTAAATAATGTTTATAACATGGTAATAAGTGTTACAAAAGGAATAATAAACATGAAAAAGTTTTTCAAGCAATTTGAAATTAATTTTAGTTCATTACTCAGAGGATTAAAAAATGAACGGGTCAAGTCAGACAATGAGTTCTCATGTCACTTTTAATTTCGTGAGATTTCCATTGTTCACCACTTATTTATTGCATGTGGAGTATTATGCAATATAGTTTGATATATATTATCATTATTATATTATTATTCATGGTATTGTGTGATTCATGGGATGATTATTAACTTTCGGGTCATACGACATGATTGATTAGAACGAAGTAAGGGTTTTTCATAAAACTTTTTATTCTGGTAAGATTCATGCTATATTTTCCACTATTTCCTTTTGTGAGGTGTATGCACTACACATGATTGTACCCTTTTTGTAACATAATTTCATTTATGGGTATTTACAGCTTTATTTTATAATCCTTTTTCATGTGGCGTATGTCTCGTAAGTTACACAATCGGTAAGGGAACCTTTCAACCTCCTCTTTTTAAAAGATGTTTTTGTTAAGCCTGTTAATTTACATCTTATTATGTTGGGATATGTTATTATAAATCCTTATTGATGTAAATATTATGTCCATGTGATGAGATACCCTTTTTATCTCATCATCTCATTTTCTGAATTTTAACGTGATGTCGTTAGGCTGTTGAATTTTTTTCAAGAGAGCTTATTATCCCAATTTGAATTCTTTGGGTTAAACATGTAATCCTTGAATATGTCATCGTATGAATATGTGTGAATGTCCTCTAATTGTTTTACACTTAATATAAACTTATATTGGGTGTATTAATTTTTTACACATAATTATGTGATTTATTTATCTTTGATTTAAGGATACCGTCTTTAAAAGGGATTTAATATCAATTTACATTTCCACTGGAACTTCATTGTTGTTATGTTCCATTTCAGTCTTATATGGTGTATATACTATCCTTTTTCATATGAAATCATGAATAACATTATTCTCATGATCTTATAAAGTTCAGATTAAATATTATTCCTTAATTAATTTTATTTAAGAGTCTCTCTTTTTGTTAATAACTCTTTAACTAAAATATCATTTTAAATGATTTAAAGATTTATGATTCTAAACCATTATCTATAATGTATATGATAAAAAATTGTTTTTATTATTTATTTATATGGACATTAATGTTTTAAAATTATAATTTAATTAAAAGCATCAAAGTGGTATGGGACACTTTGATTTAAAAATCTCGATTAAATGGTTTATGAAATTGGATTGATTATTTCAATATCGTGAAATTACATATTGTGATTTCAAATGAAATGTTATTAGTGAAATTATTATATTTGCAATATGTTATGTGCTATGATTGAACATGGAAATTGACGGGTGGTTACGTGATAAACCATATGATGGGTGGTGCCATGAAAATTGGAACGGGTGGTTACGTTATAACATCCAATGCATTGGGTATGTAAGTTGGTTGTATGGCTATTCCATTTACTGATATGTGTGGATGTCGACTGTATGTTTATCCCCTTTAATTATTTTTATGTCCAAAGTTACCTTTATATGTTATGTGTTATTTATATGGGTTTTATGTTAATATTTTGGTTACAAAATGGTAAGTATTTATGTTTTATTCAATGAAGAGTATTTAGTACTTCTTATGGGTGAAATTTATTACTTAGGATAAAGTATTAGTAGTTTACTTGTTGTTTTGAAAAACAAACAGTTTTCATTCTTTGTGTATCCCTTAATGAGCTATTTATGCTAATCCCAAGTTTTGAAAATTTTTTCACACGACATAAAGATGAATAGGGTAAAGGATGACATCACGGAAAATACATGTTGTCTAAAACATGAAACTAGAAATGTCTCTTTTTTATGAGTTTTTAATTAATGAAAAAATGGAAACTGGTTAAAAGTTTATACTTTGTAATCTTTGGAGATGTAATAGTTATGTCCTAATTCACTAAAACTCTAATCCTGAAAATATCCTTAATGTGAATTATTAATTTAATTCAATATTATGTAATGTTTAAGGTTGAGTCATTATAGGTGGTATCAGAGTCCAGTTTAGATAACTTTAGAGGTTATGGTGTTCTTTAAGCATAAGTGACATTACCATAATGGTTAGGAATTTAGAAAGATTCATAGTTATTTTAGATAAATTGAAGGATATTAAGATAACATGAATAAGTATATCTTAGTATTTACCCTCCTCATAAAATATTATATGATGATTTTACTGATATACTCACACATACCTTTTTGGTTTTAGTCAATGGTTGGATCTGGTATGCATCAACGTAATAATGGATGTGAAGAAAACTGTGATAGTTTTCTGAATGAGCAATTGAATGAAATGGGAGCTGAAATAAGAACTCTTGTGGTTATTCTCTACCAACCATATGGAGTCGGGATTTACCACTTGAACCATAGTGATTTTTAAAAGGCATCCTATATGCGAGAAAAAAATCCCCACAGATGTTTAGGAAATAATCATAATGGTATATAAGTTCAAAAACCTATGTGTCAAGGATGTGGAAAGAAACATCTAGGAAAATGTTACAAAGTGGCGGGAAGATGCTGTAGATATGGAAATGGAACTCATAAATCTAGAACCTACTTTGGAAAAAGGAAGTATCCATTTTACGCTAGGAAAGGGAAAGAAGTTCTTTCTGAGAGATCAATTGAATGTTTTAAATGTGGTGTGCATTTTTATTATACAAATAGATGTGTTACGGCGAAGTTTCAGGAATGTTATCACCATGATCGTACAAATATGTGTTACCAATACCTAATTCCATTCCAATTGAGGATGAAGAAATTGAAAATGACCAATGAAAGGTACATATTATTTCTTAACATATGTTATCACATTATTGAATCTTACAATATTATTCTTGACATTTTTTGTAGGAAAGAAGTATCTTAGAATAATTTGGAAAGGAATGGTTAATTGATCATGAAGAATGTTGAATGTGTAAGAAGACAACATATATGGGAATCAAGTGTTATTGTAGATTTTATTAGGGTGAAATGATTTGGTGTATTAAGGCTATGTTGATGAAGGTATTGCATCAGAAGACTTTTTATAGTATGTGTAACCCTGATGTTTGATATATAGAATTCTTATTCAAGGAATGATTATCTTTTCTTTTGTGGATATAGTTATAAATAATTGTTTGGTTTTATATGATCCTTGAATTTGAGGCAATTACAGGTTAATACATTTTGGGATGCAAAATGAAAGTTATTAGAAAAAGTTTTTGGTTAAAATAGGTTATTGTTATTTTGGATGAATTTATTTCTTTTTGGGAATGTTATAAAATTATATAGTTTTTGAAAAAGGACGACATGCATACCACATGACAACCCGTCTCGTCGAACAAAGCTGCATGAATCGAACCCACAACCAAAGTGCGATTGGGATTTATCACCTACCAATGGACTACGTAATGTCCCTAGTAAGTATGACTAATTATTTTTAGTTAGATGATTTTAAGAATCAATAATAAGTTGATTTTGGGTTACTTTAGGAAATTATTAATCTATCATGGAAAATATGTGAATAGGTTAATTAATTTTCAATATGAGACTTTATGAGTAACTGATGTTATTTGGTGATAAATGTTAAGATTTATCTTAAAAGAATATTTGATTAAATCCTTATGAGATTTAAATCTCAATATTAGTTTGGATGACTTTGAAGAATTTTATATATGATTGTTTATTGAATGGTCTTGGATGAACCTTGGGCATTGTTTGAAAAAAAAATTAGATTAAGAAAAGTTTTTATTTTTGTAAAAGATTATACATTTGGGGATTATTTGATCTTCTACTAACAGATTTTGGTTTTGGAAAAGGGCTGATGACATGTGAAACAAATAGTTCATCTTTTTTGGATTATTTGATTCTATAGATGTATATTATAGCTCTTTTAATTTGAATAATTCATCCTGAATACTAGTCATTTGATGAAAATATGAGTTTGTGTTAGAATTGTAGTAAAGGACTAAAGTCTACATGAAAAGTAATGATGTTTCCTTATGTTTTTACTTAAGATCATAAATAAATTTCTCAATGAAAATTAACATAAAAAACAATGTATGTTAACTTTTCCTTCTAGGTAATCAATGACTGTTTAACCCCTCACATGTTTGTGATTTTCTGGTGGTTAACTTTCTCGAAATCATGTTTTCTACCACTCTCCATCAGAACATGAAGGTTGGTTTTCTCTTCTATATCCATGTATTCCTATATAAAATCCTAGTATGGGTTATCTCGGTTGACCTTTGTACTTATTTTTCATTATTTTAAAGTGATAGGATTACTCACGCTATTCCGATGGGGGACTTTTAATGAACTTTCCAATCCCAGTTTAAAAATTTCCTGGACACAATTCCTAATAGGGGGGAAGGATGTAACATCCCATGAAAATAAAGATTATGAAATTTTCATATTTATTAATATCTGTGAATTAAATATTAATTTTACATTAAAGGGGTTTCTATGTTCGATAGCATACCAGATACACAACAATAGGTTTCCTTGAAATCATACATTGCGCACTAATAATTTAATATTATTATATAAAATGGTAGTTAACTCCTAGCCATTTTATTGGAATGAATGATAAAAAAACTAAAATATTATTATACATGTTTGTTAAATGTATTTACATTTATCCAATAAAAGTTAGAGGATTAAAATGCGAATGACTCTAATTTTAAGCATAATTTACATTAAAAGGTCAATTTATCGCCTTTTAATGGCGAACACTCTTTAAATATTTTAAATATTTATTATGAAAAATCATTATCTTTAATGTAAATGTTTTAAAAATGGTTTCAGTATTTATTTATATGGAAATTAATGTTTTAATGATTTATTTCCATTAAAAGCATCAATGTGGTATGGGACACTTTGATTCAAAAATCACCTTTTAAATGGTTTTTGAAAATGGAATGATTATTTAAATATCTTGAAATTAATTATTGTGATTTAAAATGTAGTGTTATTAGTGAAATGTTTATATTTTCAATATTTTATGTGCTATGATGGTACATAGACATTTGATGGGTGGTTGCATGATAAACCATATTACGGGTGGTGCCGTGAAAACCAGGATGGGTGGTTATGTTATAACCTTCAATGCATTGGGTATGGAAGTCAGCCGTATTACTATTACATTTAGTGATATGTGTAGATGTTGACTGTATGGTTATTCTATTTATGTATCCTTATGTACCATGTTACCTTTATATGTTATGTGTTCTTTATATGGGTTTTTTGTTATTCTTTTGGTTAAAAAATGATCAGTATTGATCTTTTATTCAATGAAGAGTATTTTCATCATATTAATGGTGAAAAGTATTACTTATGATAATGTACTAGTGGTTTACAAGTTGTTTTGAAAAACTAATAGTTTTCCTTCTTTGAGTATCAATTACTGAGATTTTTATGATTATCCGAAGTTTTGAAATGTTTTTCAGAAGACATAAAGATGAATAGGGTCAAGGATGAGATCAAGGAGAAGTCATGCTGTAAAAAACAAGGAACTAGACATGTCACTTTTTTAATAGTTTATATTTTAAGAAAAAAATGGAAACTTTATATATGTTTCTAAATTATAATCTTTTGAGATTTTATAGTTATGTCCTAATTATCTAAAACTCTAAACCTGAAATGATCCTCAATGTGAAATATTTATTTAATTCAATATTATGTAATTTTTATGGTCGGATCCTTATAGTTAGTATCAGAGGTCGGTTTAGATAACATTAGAAGTTAGGTTGTTCTTTAAGCATAAGTAACATTACCGTAATCGTTTTGATTTTAGAAAGGTTCATAGTTATTTTAGTTAAATTAAATGAGTTTAAGATAACATGAATAAGAATATCTTAGTATTTAACACCTCATAAGATATTATATTATGATTTTACTGATATAATAACACTTACCGTTTTGGTTTTAGACAATGGATAGATCTAGCATGCTTCAAAGTAACAATGGATGTGAAGAAAACTATGACAGTTTTTTGAAAGACCAATTGAATGAAATGGGAGCTGCAATGATAACTCTTGTGGTTATTCTCAACAAGCTATTTGGAGTGATTATTTCCACTTTGATCTTGGTGATTTTTATAAATATTCGTATATTCTAGAAACAAATCCCCACGGAAGTTCAGATAATAATCATAAAAGTTTATATGTTTGAAAACATATGTGTCAATTATGTGGATAGAAAAACCTAGGAAAATATTACAAATGGATGAGAAGATGATATATATGTGGAGATGATAGTTATAAATCAAGAACCTGGCATGAAAAGAGTAAGCATCATGTTGACTCTAGGAAAGGGAAATAAGTTCTGTCCGAGGGATCAATTGAATGTTTTAAATGTGGTGTGCATGGTCATTATACAAATATATTTCCTACGAAGAAGTTTCAGGAATGGGATCACCATTATTGTACAAATATATGTTTAGCAATATTTAATTCCATTCCAATTAAGGATGAAGATACTGACAAATACCTATGAAAGGTATGGATTATTTCTTATCATATGTCATGACATTATTGAATCTTAGGATATGATTCATGATGTTGTCTGTAGGAATGAATTAATTCAGAATAACTTGTAAAGGAATGGTTAATATATCATTAAGACTATTGAATGAGTAAGAAGTCAACATATATGGGATTCAGGTGTTAGGTTATATATTAGGATGGTGAAATGCTTAAAAGTATTAAAGATCTTTTTACGAAGGGATTACATTAGAAGACTTTTTATAGTATGTGTATCTATGAATTTTGATATATTTAAATTTTATTCAAGGAATAATTATCTTTTCATAGGTGGATATAGTTATAGTGAACCGTTTCGGTTTATATGATCCTTGAATTTGAGGCAATTACAGGTTAATACATTTTGTGATGCAAAATTAATGTTATTAGATAAACATTGTGGGTAAAATATGTCATGGTTATTTTTGATTAATTTATCACTTTTTGGGAATGTTATAAAATTATTCATTTTTTGAATAATAATGACATGCATACAGCGTGACAACCCATCGTGTCGGAAAAAGATATAGGAATCGAACCCACAACCAAAGTGCCATTGGGATTTATCACCTACCACTAAACTACGTGAAGTCCCTGATTAGTATGACTAATTCATTTTAGTTAGATGATTTTATGTATCAATAATATGTTTATTTTGGGTTATCTATGGAAATGATTAACCTATCATAGAAAATGTGGGATTATATTATTTACTTTTCAATATAAGTCTTTATGAGTAACTGATGTTATTTGGAAATAAATATAACGATTTATCTTGGAATAATATGTGGTTAAATCCTTCCGCGATTTCAGTTTCAATCTTAGTTTGGATTACAATGAATAATTTTATGTACAATTGTTTGTTTAATGGTCTAGGTTGAACTTTGGGTATTGTATGACAAATTTGGGAGATTAAGAGCAGTTTTTATTTTTGTAAAACGTTATACTTTTTAGGGATTATCTGATCTTCTACATACAAATTATGGTTTTGGTTAAGGTCTAAAGACATGGGAAATATATAGATCATATTTTATAGATTATGGAATTCTCTCGAAGTATATTATAACACTTTTAATGTCAAAAAGTCCACCTGAATACTCATCATTTGGAAAAATATGAGTTTGTGTTAGAAATCTAGTAATGTATGAAATTCAACATGACTATTATTTATTTTTCCATATGTTTTTATTTAAGATCATAAATAAATTCTTCAATGTAAAGTAACATAAAACAAAAATGTTGTTTGTTAACATTTTCTACTATGGTATCAATGACTATTTAACCCATCACAAATTTGTGATTTTTGTGTGGTTATCTTTCTCCTAATCATGTTTTCTACCACTCTCTATAATAACATTATGGTTAGTTTTCTCTTCCATATACATGTGTTCCTACCTGGAATCCTTTTATGGGTTATCTTGGGTGACCTTTGCACTTCTCTTTCTTTCTTTTAATGTGATAGTTTTTCTAGCTCTTTACCGATGTGGGACATTTTATGAAATTTCCAAGACCTATTTTAAAATTGTAGGGATGAAATTCCAAAAGGGGGAAGGATGTAACATCCCAAAAAAATAAAGAATATAAAATTAGTATATTGATTAATATATGTGAATTAAATATTAATTTTACATTAAATTTGTTGCTATGTTCGATAGCGTACTCGATACACAACAACATGTTTCTTTAAAATCATTCGTGGCACACTAATAATTTTATATTATTATTTTAAATGGTAGTTAACTCCTTGTCGTTGTATTGGAGGGAATGGAAAAAACAAACTACAATATTATTATACATGTTGGTTAAACGTATTTACATTTATCCAATAAAATTTAGAGGCTTAAAATGTGAATGAATTTAAATTTAAGCATAATTTACATTAAAAGGTCGATTTACCACCTTTTAATGGATAAACCTCTTTAAATATAGTTTTTTGTCACTTTAATACATTCTATTTGACCAAATAAAATCATTTTTTAGAATGTGGATATCAAAATTTATATTCTGTAAAATTCTGTAATTTTTCTGATAAAGTTCATTTTTTAAGGAACAGTGAAAATATTGTATTTTAATTCAAAACTGCCATTTAATATAATTTATTTATATGGTAATATTATATTTTTAATTGGATTTAATTTTTAATTATTATATATTTTCACCATTAAATCCAATGTTGGTCGTTGAAATTAATTTCATATTTAAATTGGACATAAGAAAATGTCAATCTTTTGATAGATATTGTTTTTTAAAAACACACTATTTGTTTTGACAACGGGAATTGATTTTAAATTAATTAATGAAAATTATATGTTATTAATTTCATAAAATATAATTAATTTTTGAATTTGGAATACCAAATATAGTTTAGGATGAATTTTTGCTATTTTTCTGAAAAACTGTCATTTTTGATGAATAGTGAAACAACTTAGTAGTAGTTAAAAAAATGACCTTTTCATTTAAATTAAATTTTACCGCTTATGTGAGTTGAATTTAGAAAATCTGAAGTACAGGGTTGTTATTAATAAGTAAAATGTGGTCCAATAAGATGAAAATAATTTTTGGTGAATAGTAACCTTTACTTTTATTTATCACTATTAAAGGTAAATAGGGTAATTCATGGTAAAAATAATATAATAATAACAAAAAATTCTCTTAACACATATACCAACATTATTAGATGAGTAATGACCGACCATGGGCATCCTTGGGTTGATTTTGGGACCCCATAGAGTAATTTATGAATGAGAATGACACATTAGATTAATTAAGTTAAAGTAATGGAAAAAATGTCAAAAAACAAAATCTTTTCATAAATTAATTTTTATATGGTTTTAAATATATAATATTTTTTAATATAAAAATTCATTAGAAATATAAAAATATTTCCTACGTCATGGTATTTTTTTATATTATTTATACATAAACAAATTTAATTATTTCTGACACAATAATGATGCATTATTTACCTCATTAATAAATCATTTAAATAAATAAGATTATAAATATTAAAATAACATCTAAAACCTGTATAATTTCTATTGTATGATTTTATTTCTTCCATGAGTCATTTTAGCTTTGACTATAATGTTTTTTGGACCTTTTGAAACCAAATATCCTTATATAATAAAATAATATTATCACACTTTCCTAAAGATCCCCTCCCCACCTTATAAAAATCCCTCACTTATAACCAATTACCCACACCTCTCAAGTCTTTTGGTTCATTCAAAATCTACCCAATTAATCTCCCTACATCCCTATCTTCCTTCTAGAAGCCTTACCTTATCCAAAGGGTACTACAAGATGTCCTTTCGGTTCAAACCAAAGGAAGTTACCCAAATTAAAAGTAATGATTTCTCCTAACTTATTTTCATTTATTTTACTTCTCCAACCCCTAAACTATTTTTATTCTTTTATTTTAAACCAAAACCAGTATCCTCAATATACTAGGATTTTTTTATGTGAATTATTAGAACTACACTTACACCCACCTCAATCTAATGGGTGAAGAAGATAATGTTTTTGTGCATGGAAAACTAACGTCTCACAAAACGATGATTTTTCAATTACCTTCTACCGCCTCTCATGGTGGCCATTATGATGGAACTGTATTTATACATGATATATATTATGTTTATGTTTTGATTATGCATCTATATTTTCCATTTATATCATACCATTATGGTTTCCATTATTGGTAAACGTGGTAATTTAATTTGAGGAAGTGCAGACTACCGCCCCTTCAATGTGATATTACTTGTTAATGCCTTATATGGGATGTATAATTTATGGCATAAATGATATTATATATGATGTTATACATGAATTATAATATACCTATGTATCATTATGTTTTAATTCCATTAAAATACGAAATTGAAATGAAAGTAGCGTTCATGCGTACGTATGACTTATAGTCGATGATTCTTGATCATTCGACCTCTGAGCGGTGGTGTCCACCCCACTCTTGCATTTTAGGGTTTCTCTTCGGCCTCAAGCCGGAGGGGGGAGGCTCGTGATCATGGATCGAGTTATGCCTCCCACTTTCCTCTATTCCTTTTTTTTCTCTTTTCTCTCCTAGGTTAGCGCTCGACAGTCATCGCGACACATGTGAACCGGTATGATGCATTGAGGTTGGAGCTCAGAAGGTGCTTTTGTAGTGCCGCCATCATTGGTGGTTACCATCCCTCTTGATTTCTTCCTCTGATTCCAGTGATGGGAATGATTTGGACTCCAGTGATGATTCTTCTACAGTTTGGATTTTTCCAGATCCAAGCTCAGAGTTTCAGTTTTTGGACAAATGTGCCCTGATCTCGTCGCCGGTGATTCTACCATGACACGGGGTTTGACCTCCATGTACTGGGTGATGGTGGTTTGGCTACTTATTTTATGGTATGCTTTCCTCTTCAGTTTTCTTACATGTCTATGATGTTGGAGGAGGTCTCATAGTGGTGGCGGGGTTATTCTATTTTTGTTCTGGTGGTCGGGCCTTTGAAGGGATGTTGCTGCTTCTCTGCTGGTTGTTCTTGTTTGTTTTCTGGGCATTGAAGATGATTTCTTCTTGTTACTGATGTTTGATACTTCATATGAGACATATGTTGAGTGGTAGTGATCTGCAGAGGAGGTTCTGGTGACGATGCTTCTGATGGTCTCACGGGCGACCTGCAGTGATGAATGTTGAACATTGATGGCGATGCAATGATGGCGATGTGTGATGACGTGATAAAGGATCGAGATGTGGTGCATGGAGTTTGATGGATAGTGGTTTTGTTGGAATTTAAATTTTGTAATCTGGATTTTTGGGGACTATTTGTACGGGTACAGGGAACCCGTAAACCGACTTTTGAAAATGGAAAAAATGATTTGCCGATGTATGGCCTACCGTCTCCATGAACGGTACATTTAATTTCATACCTCAAAATGATATGTACTGTTATAAATATATATAAATTAATACTGGATATATATTATATATATGATATCTAAAATATGAATATCATTCTGGATATAATGGAATATTGACAACATGGAAAACTTGTAAATATAAGGTTTTCATTTTGAACTCAAGTACCAAATATAGACAAAACAAATGTTATTAACTTAAATGATTACATAATGTTTATAAAAAGTTAATAAGTGACATAAAAGGAATAATAAACTATAAAGAGTTTCTTAAGAAAGTAGAAATTTACTTTAGTTTATTATTTAGGATATTAAAGAACAAACAGGTCAAGTCGGACAACGAGGTTAGGGATTTCTCATCTCACTTTTAATTCCTTGATATTTCCATGGTTCACCAATTATTTATTGCATGTGGTGTATTATGTAATACCGTTTGATATATATTATCATTATTATCTATATATTCATGGTATTATGTGATTCATTTGATGATTATTAACTTTTGGTTCAAACGACATGAATGATTTGAACAAAGTAAGGGTTTTTCATCTCACATTTTATTCCTGTGAGATTCATGCTATATTTTCCACTATTTTCTATATTGTGGTTTATGTACTTCCCATGATTGTACTCTTTGGGTAATATAATTTTATTTATGGTTATTTACATATTCATTTTATTATCCTTCTTTCATGTGTTGTATGTCTCGTACGTTACCCAATCGGTCAGGGACCTTTCAACCTCCACTTTTTAGAAACATCTTTTTGTTATGTCTTTTAATATACATCTTATTATGTTGGGATATGTTATTCTATATAATTATTGATTTATATTTTATGTCGAAGTGATTACATACCCTCATTGTCTCATCGACTCTTTTTCTGAATTTTAAAGTGATGTCGTTAGGCTTTTTAATTTTTTCAATGGAACTTCTTAACCTAATTTAAATTCTTTGGGTTAATCTTGTACTTCGTGAATATGTCATCCTATGAATATGTGTGAATGACCTCTAATATTTTAACACTTAATATCCATTTATAATGGTTGTATTTGAATTTTTCACTCATAACAATCTGATTGATTTATCCTTGATGTAAGGATATGATCTTTATAAGGGATTTCATCTCAATTGACATTTCCATTGAGGCTTAATTGTTATTATGCACCAATTCACTCTTATATGGTGTATATACTATTTTTCTTCACATTAAATCATCAATACCTTTATTCTCATGATATTATAATGTTTATATTAAATGTTATTCCTCAATTATTTGTATTCAAGAGTCTCTCGTTTTGTATAAAAACTCATTAACTAAAATATCGTTTTAAATGTTTTAATGATTTACTTTCCTAAATCAATATATTTAATGTCCATGTTTTAAAAATGGTTTTGAGTATTTATTTATATTGAAATTAATGTTTTAAAATTATAATTCCAATTTAATCTTTAATGTGTTATGGGAAACTTTGATTCGAAAGTCTCTTTTTAAATGGTATAAGAAACTGGATTGATTATTTCAATATCATGAAATGACTTCTTGTGATTTCAAATTAAATTTTATTAGTGAAATGTTTATATTTTCAATATTTTATGTGCAATGATGGTATATGTACATTTTATGAGTGGTTATGTGATAAATCATATGATGGGTGGTGCTGTGAAAACTAGGACGGGTGGTTGCGTTATAAAGTCCAATGCAATGGGTATGGAAGTTGGCCGTATTGTTATTCCATTTAGTGATATGGGTGGAAGGTGACCGTATGGTTATTCCATTTAAGTATGTTTATGTCCCCAGTAACCATTATATGTTATTTGTTTTTTATATGTGTTTTACAGAAATATTTTTGTTACAAAATGGTATGTATTGATATTTTATTCAATGAAGAGTATTTACTACTTCTTAAGGGTGAAAAGTATTAATTATGATAAAGTATTAGTGGTTTACTTGTTTTTTTAAAAACAAACAGTTTTCATACTTTGTGTATCCCATGCTGAGATTTTTATGCTCCTCCCATGTTTTTAAATGTTTTTCACAGGACATAAAGATGAGTAGGGTAATGGATGAGATCAAGGAAAAGTCATGGTGTCTAAAACATGGAACTAGACATGTATCTTTTTAAGAGTTTTTATTTTATGAAAAAAATGGAAACTGTATAGAAGTGTCTACTTTCCAATCTTTTGAGATGTATTACTAATGTCCTAATTCTCTAAAACTCTAACCCTGAAAAGATCATCAATGTGAATTATTCATTTAATTCAATATTATGTAATTTTTAAGGCCAGGTCCTTATAGATTATGTCTGTATATCGTTGTCATATGCCGTATAGACATACACCTATGTAGAGTTGATCAAAAATAATTTTTTATATTCTTTGGGGTTTGGGAGTTTCCTATTGAGTATTGTTATGATTAGAACATATTGGGTGTTGATTGAACGTGTCTTGTCTTGTGAAAATGAAAGACATTTCGATGTAATTGTAGGAGTACCAAGAGTAGATAGGGATCAGTGAGATAGAACATACTGAGGTTCTTTCGTATGGATTTTTGACAACAGTCACACTATCATTACATTAATGATCCACATATGTAATCATCTTCATTATGGTGAGATTTTATATGGACATGTTTGATTCATTATTTCCTGTCATAGTTTGAATGTTGGATATAGATGTATGCATTAATTGTTTGTTTAATTGTTTTTACATTTCATCAATATTTGGGATTGGAAATTTGTTCATGTGTGCAGATACATAGGAAATACCTCCCATGTCATGGATAAACGCACTCAGTTCTAGTCACTATCGCCAAGTCTATTTGATGATGGTGTGGGGAGTAATGAAACAAGACCCACAAAGATGGGTCATGAATTTGTTGAAAAAAATGCGATGAAATCAAATTGGATATCCTCTTAAAATGCTACTCAACCCCATCCATCACGTACCCAAATGGAATTCTTGACACACATTTCTATCATCCAGAACCCAATCTTAAAAAAACCAATAGGTAATGATTTATCCAAACCTAAAGAGTAAAACATAGATCAAACGTATAAATTATTGATGAATAGTGGAAAATAAATTTGAAATATACAAGAAAACAAAAAATATTAAAATATATCCAACTCAAAATTTGCTAAATAATATCCATGGTATATGTCCAATAATAAAGAGAATCTACAATGAAAAAAATATTATCTTTGTGATTCCATGGAAATATGCACACCATCACACCACTATAATTAAAAACACAACATATAAAAAACCCTAATGCCTCACCACATCATGTTTCCATTACTACATCTAAATACATTTCAAAATTTATGCTCCACAGAAGAGATTTGTTGAGTGTTAGATAAACAAGATCAATACGATCAAACCTAAGTGTTGCATATAATATCTCTCTACATAAATCCAAACATGATAAATTTTTTAGAAAATAAGGAAGAAAAATATTTAAATATTTTTAATTTAAAAAATATGGTAAAAATAAAAATTTTATTCATTTCTCATTTTTCCAGGAAATGTAGTTTCAAATTTTATTGAATATATCATTGTGGTCAAAGAATTACATATATCACATATAATATCAATAATAATATAGTAAACAACTAACCATTATTAACATCACTCCAAGGGTATCAATAGGTCAGCCTAGATGGGACAACCACACCGAAACATAGAAAATAATTTAACTAGTTATAAATATATATATATTATCTGAATCAAGAGAGTACATGATACCCCATTGTGTGAAAATCCAAAACTGGTCAATCATGTTCCTTGAACAGTTGTCCATCCGAGAAGAGAAAACCTCATGAGTGAACCCCCACCCCCGATAATATCAATACAAGAGCTCTATTACTAATCATTTCACATATACACTCAATGATTACCAAATGAAATGTTTTCCAAACAATTCAATCAAAACAATTATTTGAAAAATATTTCTCAATCAAAAAATTCATGGTAATTTGAAAAACAAATTATTTTACTAAAAAACATCATGTGGTTTTTTTCCAAAACATGATTCCGACACACACAATTAAATCATGCTAATCATTTCAAAAATAATTATAAATTATATAGAAATAAAATTAATCAATCATATGATATATATGGATACATCTACCTCAAACAGGATTTATACACACCATTAACGAGATCCACCTACATGAAACAAGATGATGAAAAAAATAAAGGCACAAGAATCCATAAATATACATCACAATAAATTCAAAAATCAACATGTTAGGAATATAAGATAACACAAAAAGAAAATTTAATAAACTCAAAAAAAATTCACAATTTCAAACCACTGGATGAAGATCTCACATTGGGTATCGAAATGATCATTACAATTGAAACCACCAGAACAGTGGATCTAAATGAATTATAAAATTATGATTCTACAAAAAACAACAATACAAATATAGAAAGATTAAATAAATAGAGATATAGAGAACGACCAAAATAATATCAATTGACTAATGAAAAAATCGTGATGGAATGAAAATCCCCAAAATACCGAGTAGAGTTCCTTGGTATTAAGAGAGAATCCTTGAACTGATTGAAAATTAAACCAAACATGTAGTATAGTTAATTTTTATCCAGAAACATACATGTCATGAATCCATTTCAAAACATGAATTTTTCTATTTTCATGATTTTCTTAAAACAAATAACATCAAATTAAAAAATAATTCCAACATTCCATTTCAAAATTTTATCAAGTCTCATGATGTGAAAAAATTTCATGCTTTAACAATGTTCTTGACATTATCCTATGAACATATTCCTATAATGTAACTCATTCATGATGTGAAACTATTCATAATAATGATTATAATGAAACTCATAGAAAAATATATCCATATAATAAAATGGTTATATGAATTTCAACGCCCTTAAAATTTATTTAAATAGTTTTTTAAAAAATAATGATGGAAAAAATATTTTTTATGGAATACTTTTTTACATTAGGCATTCAAATGTAGGTTTTTTCTTTAGTGAAAATGTTTATTGAATTTTAATCACTATTATATTGAAATAATTTTTCTTCAAGACACTATATATAATATTTATTACATCATAAATTATGTATTATAAAATACCACAGTTAGGATTTTGAAAATATTTTTCCTATTCACCAAAGAAGCTATATATTTCAAAAAAATTGAAAAACATCAACTGTGAAATTTTTTAAATTACTATTTAATATGTTAAATTAATTATTTGAAAATATGTATCGATCATATATTAGGTTAATTATATAAAATAAAATTTTCTAATTATAATGAAAAAATATAAAATATTATTTATTAAAAATGAACATATATTATAATTTTTTAACATAGTTATTTTTATTTTATGGAATTAGTATATATATACTTAAATTTGCACGATACACATAATATATATTTAATTTTATGATTTTTGGGGCCGTATTACTTTTAAAAAATTCATGTTAATATTACCATTTGTCAAGATACTATTATATATCCTCAGTTCACAATTTAAATGGATATATTGAAATTACAGTAGTCATCTTACCTAATATAAATAATACATCATCAATTCAAAATTAACTACAATACATACCATGGTTATATATTTTTATATTTTATATGGTGATGATTATTAAACATATATGAATTATTTTTCAATTTTTCCATGTGAAGTTTATTCTGAATTATTGTAAGGGTCCAAATATTCCAATTCTATTTTTTAGATTTTCTATCCAATTGTGATTATTGGAATTTCATGGGTTTAGAAAATAATTACTGTAAAGATCCATGTTGATAAAATGTTGTTACTCTAACTATATGTTGTAGGTTTATGAAATTATAAATTATAATATAACACAAATTTATTTCACTAATAAAAGATAATTTGAAAACGCATAATTGTTAAATCCAACCCCACATGAAATTCTATCATATTAATTTGGATTCATATTCTTAATTTAAAAACTATGAGGTTACATGTATTTAATTTATATCTACTATTACCATGTATTATTTTCAGGATTATGATTATATCATAATAATTTTTCAAGGTGGGTTCAATAATTTCAAAGTAATTTATATCTATATTCTATGATTTTCACTAGATGCTCGTTATCCAGGTCAGGATTATCAATTTTAAAAACCTCTTGATGTAGGAAATTTTAGTTATTGGGAATGTACATCTTCAATATAGATACATGAATAACATCATAAACTACATCCATATTTGGGGTAAGTGCTAAAAAATAACACTTCCCTATAGGAACAAGGATCATAAAGGTGTAGAAGTACCTAAAGATAAGATTCCATTTGATTCAAAACCACTTAACTATATTCCATGGGAATATTCAATGGATAAAATTTCCCCAAAGATCAATATCAAGCTCCTTTAATTTATTTCCCCATCACTCTTCTATTGAATTAGAGTAGATTTGGTTTTATGTTGGATGGCCGAAAACTTTTATTTCATTTCTTCGAGACGATGGGGCCCATGTAGCTCTCGTTCATCAGATTATTCCATCAGTATATTGTTCTATATGGATTAGCATATAGATATTCTTACGGATCAATTTTAATGACAGATTAAAAGACATTTTTGTATAGTAACTCTAGTAATGAGAGATATTAATCTCACATGCATTAAATTACCTTTATATAACTCTCAATAAATAATTAAGTGTCTATAGAGTCTTTTTTGGTTTTCCATTAGTTTGAGGGTGATTGGACATAAGGGAATTCAATTATTTATTTAGATCATGTTGAAAATATTTATAGAAATTAGAATTTAACCTTGTATAATGATAACAATTGGTCGAAATGAGAACCCCAGGAATCCTCACAAAATCATTTACACAAATCAGGGAATGTTGGATAAGAATAAAACACTCCCAAATAGTGATGATGTGGGATATCTCGGTGAGTCTATATACCACAGCGTATATCACATTTCATCCATTCGAATTCTTTCTAGTACTAGTGAGTAATAATATAGTGATATTTTCCCTCTTCCTTATTGAAATTGTAAATGTTTTCCTCACACCCTTAGAATTCTGTTTCTCTATAATTAATTTCCAATCGAAAAAACAATATAAATTTAATCTTTGGGGTCCTTCATTATGTTTTCCAAAAAAATGTTTTCATGAAGATCATGGTGAATCGCCGTACTTCTTGTTTGGATGGGTATAGTTGGTATATGTGAGATTTCAAATAGATACTTTTTTATCTCCTATGATGAAGGCACAAAAAAATAATTGTACACCAAATAACATGAACTTCATAGATATAGAATTTTTTTGGCAACTATTAAATTATAGATTTCACCCTATTAAATCTCTAAATCATCTCATTGTGATTTTTTCATCTTGTCTTGGTTAGATAGTTGGGATATTATTTAAGAAATGTGGTATTGTGTCACTGAAAATATAATTTATAGATATCTTTGTGTGATATCCTTGAATATATGGTATTTATCAATTTGAATCATTGATAAATTATAAATTTCATTTCTAATAAAATAATCAACCACCTTGTTTTCTATATTTGGATTATAGTGAATAGAGATATCATTGTCTTATAGAAACACAAACTATATTCATTGAAACATAATGCCCCACTTATGTGTTAATATATAAATTAAAATATTTGGATCTATATACAAGTATCAATTATAACCATAGTTTTCATTCTACCATATATATATATATATATTACTTATACTAAACAAATAATATTCATCACATTTTACAACTCATGGATTTATAGATTTTTTTGAGGCATAAAACTACCACAAAACTGGGTTTTTACAGTACAAACCTTTATCAGCGCTAAAAAAAGCGCTGATAAAAGGCACTTTTAATAGCGTTAAAAAAGAAATGTTAAAAGTGACACTTTATCTGCGCTTTTTTAGCACTGAAAATGGCCCCTCTTTATTAGCATTTATTTAGTAGCGCTGATAAAAGGGGGTTTTATCAGGGCACATTTTCCTAACACTGATATATGTTTATATTTCAAAAAAATAATAATAAAAAATAATATAATGATATATTTTTATATTTATATTGATATAAATATAATAAATATTTTTTGAAATATGTTTTATTTCGATTTTTTTTGTCGTAGACCAAAAATGGAAACCTCGGAGAAGAAATTATGGTCGTTTGTATAGATTAAAGACCTTTTCATACCTTGAAGAATATAAGAAGGTGTTACAATGGTCACAGTATTATAGGCCTGGTCTTAAGAATCTATTTGATGTGAGGTTGTGGCAAAACAGACACACGGATCAGATGTTATGTCAAAACGGACCATCAGAGCCAAACTTAGGACTATTCAGAGGGCTTTTTGATCCTTTTTGAACCTCATAGAATATGAGAAGGGGTTTTGGTGATCACCAGAGTGTGTAAAATTTCATAAGATTCGATTTTATATATGGTTGATGAAAAATAGACACTCAGACAAGAAGTTATTGACTTTTGAAATTTTACAACTCTCATATCTTCAAAAAACCTATGAAACCAGCAACTCGCTATAACATGAATAAAATCTGCCATAGTAGTCCATTTCAGTGTCACGACTCGTAAAATCAAATATAGTGAAATGAGTGATGACCATGTCTAGTCGAAACTGTTAGAATATCAGAGGAACGAATGATATATCAGTTATAACACTCCAAAAATATGTCAATCTTCAAACGACCAAAACATTCACTCCGGATGTCCATTTGGGATATACCACAAATAAAATCGAAAGCAGTAAAGAGATATATGAAATGTATTGACTCAGACATAGTCTTACTTATGTATGAAACCCAAACCCCCCAAAATCTACCCGAAGGCCTCCATAACTATGTTTCCATGTCCAGACCCCTGTCAAATTATTCTTAAAACTATCACAACTTCTAATATGTGTGTATGTTCACCCTCCACGAACTGTTTTATCACATTTCGTTCCATGAGCTTCAGTTTGACTATTCACAGAGCTAAAAGAGACACCTAGAGAAGAAGTTTTTCCTTTCCTGTGACTCTTCGATTTGTTAGGTTTTTCAAGACCCCATTTCTAGCAATTTTGTATATACACTTTAATATATAAATTTTGTAAATATATATAAATATGTATAATTATACCTATATATATACATATAATATATATCTATGTCTGTGTTTGTTGCATATATGTATGTATGTATGTATGTATGTATTTATTTATTTATATAAACACGCATAAGAAAACATATTTTATAAATTTATTTAAAACTAATCATATAAATATATATTAATATATATTAATATACAAATAAATATATGGATAAAAATTTATAACAATATATATATATATAAATAGATATAAATATATATTAGTATATAGATATATATAGATATTAATATAATTAAATATATGTATATATTAATATGAATAAATATATATATATTAATATTATTATATATATATGTTAATATATATATATACATATATATATATATTAATATTACATGTATAAATATATGTTAATATATTAGTAAATATAACTATATATATATTAATATATGAAGAGTAATGCAATATGGTGGAGTAGTAAAGGCTTAGGCACGCAAACAAGAGTTCTCGAGATCGAATCATGGGGGAGGCAGGTCGCACACATAGGTGGGGGGAATTACCTTACATTGTTAAAGGGGAGTGGGGATGGGTAGAGTTGGCATGGGGCGTGTGTGGGCTACCATGGGCGGTTGACGCTGTTAATGAGAGGGGGCTTCAAGCACTGTTTCCACCCCCCCCCCCCCAATTGAAAGAATATATTATTTATTTTTTTAAATTTTTTGAACTTTTATCAACACTAAAAAAAGAACTCATAAAAGGGGCATTTTTCAGTGCTAAAAAAGCACTGATAATGTACCCTTTTATCAGCTCTTTTTATAGCACTGATAAAAGGGGACTTTATCAGCACTTTTTTGGCGATGATAAAATTGAATCCCCCTTTATATTAGCCTTTATTAACAACACTTTTTTTAGCACTGTTAATCGAAATTTCTAATGCTGATAAAGGCCATATTTGTAGTAGTGTACGTATAAAATTTTAATTCTACATGATTTCACCACCAAATCATTCATGTGAAGCATTAAATTATATTCCCTTACATTCCCTACTAGAATATATTGTTAGTATAAGAGTAGTGATTAGCCTCTTTGTGAGATTCTTAATTATTTATTCACATTCTTCCTTCCACACATACATCACCCACTTCTAATATAACATAGTTTCTATTGTAGACAATTTTGAGGAATTTTTCATAATAGAATAGTGGTACAAATCTATTGTGAAGTTAGTAATAATTTCAATAAAACTAGTGGGCCTGACCTATTTCTCTATTTCATTTTTCTTTTACGGGTCCACATAAATCCACAAACATGTTTTTTGGTTCACTTATATTGAATCCTTTTACAAATAATTGTTTCTCAAACACAATTTATTATAAATTTTATCCTTTCATAAAGTCATTAGAATAATCCTTATATTATCTTCATATTACTCATTTCACCAGGATTAATTTATAATGTCATAAATAAATAATTCCAATTTTTATAGTGGCCTCAATAGACTATATTAATAAAATCCATTATGATTCTAGGGTAATTAGTATGTATGAATGTCACCAATAATATATTTTTGTGTCTATTCATTTTAAGAAATTTTTTATAATGATTAATATTCTTTTTTACTTATATATATTTCTATAAATAGTTATGATGAAACAAATTAGACGTAATCATCTACTCATTATTGATTTACCAATTCATCAATACTTCGTAGGGGTACTTGTTTTTTAATTATAATATTTAATCTCAATGAATCTATACACAGTCAAATTGATCAGTCCTTTCTCTTTCAAATGATACTAGGAATTAAAAAATTGATAGACATAAGCATATAAACCATTTTTCCAAATTCAGTTGCAGTTCGTTCATAGATTAATATAGTTAGATATGGGAAATAATATTGGTGGATTTAGCTATAGGATTGGATCCATGTATAATATCAAATAATAACTCTAACACATGATATGAGGAATTTCCTTGAAAATAATTTGGAAATACATTATTGTATTACTTAATAATTAAAATATCCTTAATGATGACACTTTCATTTGAGTCAACAATTTGATAATTGTAAGTATTTTAACAGGTTATCCATAACCATTCTAATGAGGGATTATCCAAAGTATATTCATGATACATATTTTATTTTTGAATGACTACGTGGTGGACAAGAATATATAATGAGATAAAATTTTCAAAAAAATTAACGTGTGATATATATAATGAATCAAAATATAAGACCAGTATAGATCGAAATTATACTATGGGAGGAATTTTGGAATATTTAGAATAATATTAACATAGAAAAAAATGAAAAATTCAATCACTTGTGTTTCAATTATCTCAGAAATATGTGTTCTTATGCATATATATATATATATATATATAAATAACATATATTAGCATAAATTAAATTTTTCTAGAAATCATGTAGGGTATAAAAGGACGCATATAATGTGACTTAGATAAAACATTTTCCATTATTTATTGAATATGAATTATACATTGTGTAAATTCTTTTTCACACAACACTTTAGAAGTAGTGATGGAATATTGTAACACATTGTCCATTAGATTTTGTGATTATTTTTGTCGATTACCCTAATGAACATATGGTTAAGTGCAGTAGTATGCATAGAACTATCTGTCTCTATAAATGAATCATTGAACTATGGGTTTTGAAATATTCGATTCAATCTTTTCCTCTATCATGTTCACTAATTTCTTTGTGTTTCATTGAAAATTACTAGCTTGGTGGACACCTATCCCACATAATAAGTTTTTCTTTATATCACTATGGAATCTAAAATGATACTACATCCAAAATTTTGGATATATCAATTGTCTCATATTATTTACTCAACATTCATTTGATCCACCACCGTGATAATTCATTATTCTTTACATATCTACATAACCATGATACCATTCACAAATAACTCATATCTTGTTTTAAAGAAAATAAATCTACTTATTTGTATTTTCCAATGACCCATATCAGTATAGAATTTAATAAAAAATTTCAATCCACTACAGAATCAATTTTTAATGGAATTAATATTCAAAAATATAACGATCCAGATAATGAATGTACAATTATGTTTTCACCATATCATTTTAACGAATAACCATCCTTTTTATTATCCTCTATGAATTCTCTATACATCATTTTGTTGTGTTCTTGAGAAATTCAGGATTATAAATTGTTTATGATATTCATCCCACTTTTTATCAACCCATTCAACCCTCACCATATAATTATTTATGAATTCCAACCATTAAAAATATTCTAAATATAAATAATATATATAAATAGTCTCATTATATTTCATAGAACAATGGATCATAAATAATATATTCCCAAATTAGTTAAAAAAATATTCCTCAACAAGTGTATTAAAAGATACTCTAAATGTTTGTGGGAGTATCTACATAAATGTATCAATGTATTTTATCCCTACATCGGTGAATGAGATATATACACATGATTCTGTTTACTATTAATAGACTAGTATAACAGGGAATTAATAACCCTGATTTTTTAAAACTATCTTCCAACACATTTGTAATTCCTTAAAAAACATTTCATTGTTCCTCACATGGGTTGTTGGCCAATTTTCTACTCAATAACACCTTTTTAATAAATTTAATATATTTTTAAAAATTATAAATACGTAAATAATTAAAAAATAATTTTTTATCTAAGAAAATAATATTTGGCGACAAATATACATATCCCTTTTTCAGTATTCTACTATAAAAATATCTTTTGATGATTAGAGATACATAGAATAATCAAAATGGTTCTCTATAAGAGTCTCTAATACTAATTCAAATAATAACTAAACCATGATTTGATAAAAAATATATAAAAATTACATTTCTTTACATAAATGTAATATCATTTTTGTGATAAACTACAAATTAGTGTTAAAATCATGTATCCAATGGTTTAATTTTTTATAAAATTTATTATTATGAATAAATTGAATTGAATAAAAAATAATATTTATTTAAATTATACATTTTTATGATTTAAAATCTATCTTTTTATTTTTAGTGTGTGTAGTCACCTGATATTTACATCATGGAAACAAGTGATAAAAAATCCCATTATGGGAAGGTATAAGGGACAAGAATCAACATAACATGGGTGGTAATACTCAATATCTACATACTGAAATAATGGGATAATCATAAAAAACATCTTGTAATCATTTGATAATTGTATTTAATTTGGAATATGAATAATAAAAAAATATCATTACATATTCACCCAATTTAACACATACTTGCGATTGAATCTTGAATCATGTCCAATCATAACATATGTATATAAATCATAATATATTTTTTTGCAAACAAAGATAAAATCATGTTAATTAATAATTAATATTATATCATTAGTTTCGTCATATTAGAAATAAAATTGGAGGAAATATAATTTCAATCAGTCTAGTAATATCATAAAATTCCCAAAATAACTCTTACGCCATAAAAGGATAACAATCATAGTCATGAAATAACGCAATGAAAATATTGGGATCCATAAAATATTTCATATATCATACATCATGAAATATAATATTGGATTCCAAAATTAATACGGGAGAACATAATTTTTATTAAAATTTGATTTTTCGCCTTTTAATGGAGAAACTACTTAAGATGAATTAAGAGATTGTTTAGAAATTGGTGTGTTTTTTAATGAAATTTAAATTAAAAAAATTAATTAGTAGAAAAATTTATATAACAAAATGAAAAGACAAATAATGTTTAAAGGAGATAATATATATTTTATAGAAATATTCATTATAAAATTCATGTGAGATAGGAGATATACTAACAATATAGTCTATGATTTAGAAATCCCATTACAAAGAATCCCAATTTATTTAATATTTTTTCCATCTATTCAATAATAAATGCAGGTTCATTAAAAAATAGTGATGAAATTTAATTATTTATATTTTTTCACTATTTATAGGTTATTATCATTGGATTGTATTTTTTGTTCCAATCATTAAGAGGGAAATTTTTTTATATAATGTTTTCCACAAAAAATTCACATTTTGTTTTGATTCAGCTATTTTATTCAAGAAAATTTATACATAAGATGAATTAATTCAAAAATTATAGAATAAATAAATTTATATGTTTATATATGATAAATAACTTATTATTACCATCCTTGTTGTTGTGGATAAGTAATGAATTGGAAACATCCTCATTGGAGGTAATTCTAATAATAAAGAGAAATTATTTGAGAGGAGGCGGGAGATGTATAATATATGAAAATATTAAAAATAATATTTTTATAGTATATTATATTTATAATGATTATGTTAACATAATTTAATTTTTTAATAAATATTAAATTTCATTAGTTTAGGTAGATTGATATGAAATTAGAAAAGGAATTTTAAAAAATGATTAATAGACATTACCTCTTTCATTAAAAGGTTCATTTTCTATGTCCTGGTCTATTTTGTAATATTATAGTTTGATTAATGAATAACATCCCTAAGTATTAATAGATGTTTGATAGAGGATATATTGGTAGTGTTTATACAATGTTACCTGATGGAGGAGTGTTTTTCTATGGGGATGGAGTGAGGATATTTATACTTGATGAAAAGTGTTTTTTGGTTTTAAATAATGAATAAAATATTATAACTAGAGTAAAACATATAATATTTATATTTTTGACATAATAATTCATACTTAAACATTAAAAAACAAATTAAAGGGCTTCATAATATTTTATATTTTAAACTAACTATTTTACAAAAAAAATAAACTTTAATATTGGAAAAAATAATTATTAAGAACAAATTTTGACTTTAGACTTTGAAATGTAATTATTAGTTATGGAAAATACATATATTTTATTTTATCAACTAGTTTATATAATTTGACTATATTTTTGCAGATGTAACATATCTATAATATATTACAACATGAATGATGTAATTTAGAATTAAATGTGTATGACAAATATTTTAATTTCACTATTGAACAAAAGATTATATATTTTATAAATTTAAAAATGAATAATATTTAGAAAATTTAAACATTATGAATTAAAAAAATTTAATTCTAGTTATTTAATATTATCTCATAGGTTATTTTAATTTTTATTAGAAACATTTAAAATTCTTAAAAAATACCATAAAAGATTGTTTACTAAAAAGTACATTTTTTCATTTCGTTCAAAATCATGTTATTTATTTCAATGAATCATAATATTTATATTTCATTAATTAAAATATGATAGAAATTATTTATATTAATTTTTTCGATTTTGAGGTCTACTTAATTTTCTAATGGCCATGTTACTATTCTAAACTGTCAGGTTAATATTCCCAATAGTCATGTTAGTATACCCAATGTCATTTTATTACTCTAATGACCATGTCACTTAGTAAAAATAAAGCATCATTTCTTCATTAAAAAGATTTAAAATACTTCACTAGGTTGTATATTTTAATTTTCTATTTTTGGAATTTATTTGTGAATATTATTTTCATTTTTATGGTTCTTGATAATGGGTAATTATTTGAGAAGATTTATTGTAATGGAATTTTTCTAATATAACTTTATTAATTTTTATTTTTATAAAATTATAATATTTAGAATTATAAGATGTTTATTTAATGATAAATGTAATTATTTTCATTAATCTCTTTTATTGACTTATATATATGTATTTTGTGTCTAAAAATTTAAATTATAATTTAAATAAAATTTATTTTAGAAAAAAAATATTTCATTTAAAAATATAGTTTCCTACATAATCATGAATATTTTTTGGGAAAATGAATCATTAGAAGGGTAGTAGTGAACCCATTTAATGTGATAAAAGGTAGCTTTTTTTAATACCCAATATTTTTCAATGATATAATTTCATTTTTTAGACTTCAATGATAAAAAATGATTGATATAATTTATATTTTGGTGATATTTTCTTTATAACACCTCATCAATGTATATTAAAAAATGGTCATAAATGTGTTTGATAATATATACTATGAAATAAAAAATTTTACATTTTTTTGTTTTTGGGTGTAACTAGTTTTTAACAAAATCATTGGAATTTTAAAAAATATATATAATAAATTCTCTTATGTAATTATTTTATGATGAACCTTAAATTATTCATTTGTAATACAATTTATATTTTAAATGTGGAAAATAAATTTTTAATTAAATCATTTTAGACATAATTTATTTTTAGAAAAATGATATTTTGAGTATTATGTGGTATTAATATTATTTAAAATTGAATTAAAACTAAAATTGTTCTTAAATATTTATATATGTATCGAAAAATAACCAATAATTATTATAAAAAATTTATTAATTTATTTAATTATGTAAAAATTAAACACCCATATTAAAATCATTCTTCTCAAAAAAATTATCATTTTTAAGGAAAATTACATTAGTTTTGTAATCACAATGTATTGTGAAAATGAATATTTAGTTATTAACAAACATGGAAATATTGATCTAGAAATACAATTACTAATTTGATTGATTCAATTTTAAAATGTGATAAAATATAAAATCTAAATTGATCATAGAAAAATGGTTAAAATTGTAAAATATTAGTTGAGTATCCAAAATGTTAAAAATTAGTTTATTAAAGAAAATTGTAATTTTAAATTACATATATTTATTATTATATAGATATATTTTATATAAAATGTTTTTATAATTATTCTTATCATTCTAGTGTTAAAATAATATCATAAAAATAAAATTTTGTTAAATAAATTAATTTTAAATATTCAATAAAAAATAAACATTTTTAGAAAAAAATCAATAACTTACCGTAATATGGTTTTTACATTATGAATTTAAAAATAAAATTAATTTCAACAAATTAAAATAAATATAGTTTCATTTTTTATAATATTATAGTATATAACTAAATATTTAATCTTTCTAAAATGTCTATTTAAATAAAAAATTATTCATATGCATACATTTTATTCAAATATAATTAATCAAAAAAATATCTATTATATTTTTTTAATATTGAAATAATTTTCATAACTAATTTTATTTTTAGTGACAGAGTTCATTATTTTAACGAAACAATCGAGAAACAATGAGATTACTTGAATGAAAAAACTATGTTGTAAAATCATAGGTCAATAAATCATCCACATTAAATATATTGTATTTTCAAGTTTTTAATTATTACCCACTGATTAATTTTGGTGAGGGGATTCATAACATATTTATCATTCCATATATATCATCTGAAATGAATAATATATCGATATATTAGGTAGTATCATGTTATTTATTTTTCACCAATCACCAATAAATTTTCAAAATATCATATACTAATGTATGTATATAATATAATCCTATAATGTCAAAAATATTCCTCTTCTAATAAAATTTTCATATAAAAAATATTAATCCACAACTAAATTAAATATTCCAATATATATATATTTGTCTTTATATCACACAAATTTTCAAACCATTACCAATAAAACTCACTAACAATTTAATATATATCATAGTTCATAAAAAGAAGAAAAATTCCCCAAAAACAATTATAGACCACTATAAGATGAAAAAAATATTCAATTATAAGGACATTAATACAATCAAAGACAATTTTATCAAAATTGATACTCCTTTATTAACAAAATATAAAAAATTATTGACCTAATGAGTTATATATACATCAATCACATTCACTACAATATTTATCAAAATAATGAACAAGTTGTAAACAAATTATGATGTTATCTATAAAATTTATTATATTATTTCTAATAACAAAAATAATTGATGTATATTAATTCTTATAAGTTTCATAGAATCATCTAATCTATTGAGAAATGATTTAATTTTATTTATAAATAAGAATCCATAAACGAAATACATATGAGTTTCAAGATTTAATCTATATTAAAAAATAAATGTAACTAAAAGTGGTTTGAATAAAAATGAAAATTATCCATTATAATAGGTACATACGATGATTACTAATCATATATGTTTTCTCACACTTTTTTATGTACATTTTGAATTCCACATATAGATTACTCTTAACATCACTTTCTTTTTATTTTTCCAAGTAATTAATAAAACCAAAAAGTATATTATAATATAAAAAATATGAAAATTAAAATATAAATAAAAAAATTTCATCCCTAATAAAACCATAATTAGTGACATATTATACATTAATTTAAACCTATGAGTTTCTTTACTAAATCCACATGCACGCATGTTTTTTATATTTGGGTTTCTAACATATTTAGTTAACATCATAATCAAATACTTCATAATAGTTCATTATAGAGAAAAAAAATTAAACATTACATATCCCTTAATAGTTTGAAACCATGATTGGAGTTAAACCACTTTTTAGTACACCAGCTAATGATTGAGTTAATATCCAACATGCCCTTTTGGGATTAATATCCTTAATTAATGATATATCGGATCCTATATTAAATTTTAATATCCATTTTTTGTGTTTATATTATTACAATGAAAATGATAACCAAATTAATATTTTTATGTAATCATATAAATTGCAATAACGAAGAGATTTATCAAAGGGAAATTATGTAAATTAATCCTATTATATGGAATGAAAATAACTCCAAAAAATAACTATACAATAAATTGAAACAATCCGAGGTTCCATAATCACTCAATCTAATGTATAGCTCTAATCCAATTAAAATTTAAAATTTAAAATTAATGAAAAGTGAATTTATCAAATATAAACATGAACACATTTTACATTAGTATTAACTATCACCATAATATCACATAACTCATATAATATATAGGATAAGTTATTATGATGATTATTTTCCTAGGAATTCTTTCCAACCCAATTAAAAACAACCTCATAATTGATCAATACAATACATCAATTTATCCTTTTAATAGGATACTCTCTTCTGCATAACATGTGGATATAAAAAGATATGAATCAGGTGAGATTGGATACATTGTATGGGTAATCTGTAATGATAAAAAATTAATAATATTATGTGAGAATTATATGATCATATTGTTGTAAATAATAGATATATGAAAATCCTACAAAGTGAATTTCAGATAATAACAAATGAGTTATAGAATATGATCTAGAAATATAGAAACAATGAATCATGTGATTATAGAAACATGAGTAAAATATTATAGTCCAGGTAATCATAACATTTTTATAATAATTAGAATCAATTTCTGGTATAAAAATTAGAAGATGAAAACCATTGTGAGTAAAATATTTATTCTCATTAAATTCTTAAGAAACTAATTTTCTCAATGCCTAAAAATGTGTCTAATCATTAGATGATCATTCTATGTGAAAAAACTCATTATTTCCATGATTAACTATATTTTGAGATATAAAAACAAACTAATATTTTAAATGGTGTTATAGGAAACAACCCATAATCATCTTTATTAATGACTTCCATATAAAATTAATAATAAATATATTTTAATGAATTAATGAAATTAAGGTGTTATTTATTCCATTTTAATAGAAATCAAAAAAATAAAATATTCATAACTTCAACAACAATCATAACCAGATATACCAGGGTAATATAGTTTGGTAAAAAAAATATTTAATGAAAATATATGAAAATATTTTTCTAACAAAGAAATTTATCATATAGTGTATTTTCCACTAAGATAATGGCTGAACAAAGAATTTAATAACTTCACCAAAAAATAATGTAATTTCATATTGGCGGACACCCTTCAATCAATGTAATGAGAACTATTATACACATTTCATAATAGTGATAAATGATTAATTATGTTTCTAAAATTAATATTATCAACAATAAAAAGGTAAATATCGATCATTTCCAATATATATACTGTTTTTCTTTTTTATGAAAACATAGGTAATTAATCAATTAGAAGATAAAGAAAACTTTTACAATAATATTATATTTTTTATTTTAAAATCATTCCCAAAATTATTGTTTTTCTATTAATAACATTATTAGTTAAAATAATGTAATCATTGAATAATAATAAAAATTATAAAATAATGATTTATGGTATAGATGATTAAAAAATATGGATAAACAATTTTATTTGGGAATATTTTAACATGTTTTTTCATTTTCTTAATAATATAATTCTATGTGGAAAAGTCACCTCATTATTTGGAATGTCCATTTAACTAATAGTTACAAAGAAAACACATGAAGTATTATAAAATATTTCTTTTGAAAGACATAAAACTAATTTCTCTAATAACACATAACAAATATATATATATTATACTTTTTGGAAGATAAATTCTTTATTATGAATGATCTAATTACATTTCAATGTATTTGTAAATAACGTTATTAAAATGCAATATTTGAAAATTGATTTATGTTTTAAATATTGAATGTATGTAATTTTTACTATGATGATTGTATTAAATAATCTATTTTATATTTCATATAAATATGAGAAATCATTTTTTGAAATAAATTTTTTAATAAATATAAATTTTTAAAATGAAGTGGGTTATTCATTTTAATGTCTAAAATTAATTTGAAAAGGTATTTCATCATCATTGATGATATACATAATGAGATGCAATTTCACCAATATAAAAAACAGAAAACTATAGTTCAAGGTAATTTTTAGGATAATGTGGGCTTATGACATCTTTACCATGTAGTGAATTTATAACTCATGCAGAAAGAATTTATGTCAATAAAATTGTTAAGGACCAACTATCATTTAATTTGAAACACCATGAAAGAGATATATTATTAAACTAGACTCCTAATAATATGTTATTAAGATATTTTAATTTTTATTGATTTTAATCAATTAAATATACTCTATATAAATAATTTTTTAATGATTCTCAATTAAAACAAATCCAATGAAAAGAATGTTATTAACAAACCCACAAAATCATGTAATAAAAATCATACATAATTAGACCATAATATTATAAAAAAATCTTCATTTAATTATATTTCTACTAACATATGATAATTATTTGGGTATTTATTAATCTTCATAAAAACATCAATATTATAAGCAATCTCGAGAATTAAGTATGACTATATTAAAAAAAACATATCATAGTGATAACATAAGGATTTATAAATGACATTCAAATCGATGAATTCCTATTAATTGTTATTATATATCAAATAATAGTGAAATAAATAAAGATTTATTCATTCAGATGAACTTAAAACCATAAAAAATTTATTTTATAATAAAAAATATTATTATCATAAAAATTCAATTTCATATTATCCACTGAAAAAATTTATCACAAAAAAATAATAATAGAAAAAATCATTGAAAAAACATAATTTGAGAATTCATAAAAAAATGAAGAATTTTTTATATTAAAAAATACTTTGAAATGAATTTTGAAATCAAGAATTTCATTTTAAAATAAATAATTTATTTTTTAAAAATATAATAATATTCTCTTCTAATCATTTATAAAATATTGATTAAATTAATTATGAAAACAATTTTTAAAGAATGAATTGATTCATTATAACGAAACATTCATATAATGCTGATAGAAATAATAAAATAGTATCTATAAAATGGATTTTTATAGTCATAAGATGAGAAGATACAAATCATATTCAGATTATTTTTTAATAATGTTAATTGAAATCTTCTTAAAAAAATTACATCAAAAAAGAATATTTTTTAATTGTTTCTTCAATTAGGGATATTCTATTAAAAATTAAAAAAGGATTTGAGGATAAAATTTATATTCAAGAAAGGAAAAATATGTTCATTATTTTAACTATTTTTAACTAATGTCTTTATCATAAAAACTATTAAAAATATTTAATTTTGAAATGAGTAATGACAAACCAAAATCGCATCACATATTAATGAAATTTTAATCTTAGTATAATAACATTTAACATTAGTGGGATAATTGAATAATGATATAGAGGAAATATAGATCTTTTAGAGAGAATTCTATTTTCTCATAACATAATAGACATTATTGAAAAATGAAATTAATCCATTAGTTTAGGTAAATAATAATAATGTTGTTCATTATAATAAAATCATATAAAATAAAAAATACATCAAAAAAATGTTATTAATAAAATAATCATTATTACTTTAGAAAATTTTTTATTTAAGAAATAACATTAAAAAAGAAGAAAGATTTTTTTAGAATCCACGTAAAAGAGTTAGATATAAATTTTAGTTAAATGAACATAAAAATAGTCAAATAATTATATTATATATTAAATTGTAATTATACAGTCCAATTAAGTTAAATTATCTGCGTAAAACAAAATATACTCTATTATTGGAATTTGAGATGAAATGCCCTCAAAATATAATAAATATTTGTCATGAAATCTCCCACATCATGTATAACAAAAAAAATCTTGTAAACATTTGTCATAATAATATACATATCCATGACCTTTTATACTCATAAATTAGAAATAATTATTTTAAATTTATTATATATTTTATTTTATTTTCATCGTTAGATGTTTTTTAATATAATAGTGTTTTATACTATATGTAATATCAACATAAATACCCCATTATTTGATAAATGTTATTAATTAATATCTTCTTAAATGTCTTGAATTTTTTTTGTATATTAAACTATATTTATTTATTTTTATTCAATGAGAGTTTTAGTTATAATTTTAAGAAATTAAATCGATGACATTATTTTTTAGAATATATTAATGATAAATTGGTTATATATTAATTATATAATAAATAATAACATAGGCTTTATAGAAATCCAATGAAAAAATATTTTTCATTATTATTTATAATACCATTATTTATTATTCCATATTTATCTCTCATAAATATTTATATCAATATTTAGGCAGGTGGTAAAATTTACCACTATAAAAAAATATATAATTGTTGGGTGTGTATAGAACACCCATGAATACATTTGATTAAAATTTTTATTCATGTATTATAATAATAATATTTATAATTTTAATTATTTTAATTATAATTTAAATTTTTTATAATGAATTAAAAAATATAAGGAAATGAAAATGTGTAGTATCATGGAGGTGATTATTCACATGTATACACATGTGTGATTTTAATTTCCCAATGCGAATCAATATGGTCCTAATTGTATTATATTTTTTGAATCATAATAATTTTATATATATGGTTTTTATTCAATAAATAACTCATTTTAATGATCCATGTAAGTATAAAATCAAAAAATGGATCACATTACTTGTGACTCTAATAGTTTTCAAGAAACACAACTAGAATTATTATATTTATAAAAATTATGGGTAATGTAGAAAATATATATATTGTAAATAAAATAGCATTCCCTTATATATATATTACACAAAATTAATTTTTTCTTGTTCCATGCATTATATGTGGGGAATGTATGAAAAAAAATGTGAGTAATTGAGTAACATACCTTCTTCCATGAATGATCTGCTTTGAAAATTTGAATAAGGATTTGATATGTTGTTTTTTGAGTATACAATATCCTATAAGTCCTACACAGATGTTTTGGTGAGTTTTTTTATTGTATTTATCTACATTCATAGAGGTTTGTATTGTGAGAATAAGTTGAGTGGGGAAGCATCCTATTATAAAGGACATTACTGGAATATTTGTAATAATAAATAGGGAAATATTACTCATTATTAGTTAAATTAATCAATAACTAAAAAATGATGGATTATAGTAATGGGTATGGATATTAATTTCATAAACTTCACTACATTATAATGTTTTATCATATTTCAAAAAAAATCACTCATAGAATTTCGAATATTTTCAATTTTGTTTTACCATGTTAAATAATCTTAACAAATGTGATTTAATATTAATACATAAAACTAAAAAGGACCATATTAAAGAAAATGGATATAATAATTAAAAATATTAAAATTTTTCATAAATTCATATTTTTAATGTTTTGTAAAAATATATTTTAATAGAACCAATCTGGATGTATTAAAAGAATTTCATAAAAAATACTCAATTACAATTAAAAATTATATTTAAATTAATAAATTTAGGTTATATGTATATTTGAAATTAATGGGGTTTTTATTCATAAATGAGTTCAATGGTTTTTAAAAAAATTAATCAAATTCTATCAGGTGGATACTAATTTAAAATTGACGAATATGAAATAATTTTTATTGTAGTAAAATATTACATATGTTTCAGAAATGTTTTTTGTGGGTCTTCAAAATTAAAGAATTTAATTTTTATTATATTAACTCATATATATATATATATTATGATAAATTCATTCATAATATTTCAAATAATTCTTGTATTATGTGATTTTGATAACAAATTATATTATTTTTGAAATATAAAAATTTCAATATTCACAAAAAATCCAACAAATTCATAAAAATATAAATAATTCATCTTAAGAATCATTCCATTATGTTTAATTCAATATTTGATATAGATTTATAAAATTCAATTTTTAAAAATGTAATTTTTTTTATTTAATTAAAATATAATATATATAATTGAAAACATCATTTAATGAATGATGAAATTATAATATTTTAATAATATTATAACATATTTATTTAAAATATTAATAATGTTAATTTAATATTTAATATATATCCACATGTTTTTAATGGTAATTTTTATTCATTATGATACAATATAATGAACTTAATGAACCGTTAATTTACAGTGAGCACTAACATTTAATATAATTTTTTTCACCGTAACCATTAAATTTACACACTAATTAACCATTAAATATAAATAAATAACAACTAAAAAATTTATTTATGTGATTTTATAATAAAAAATTTTATTTTCATGATTCATTGATTTTTTGGTAACATTATTATTGATGTTTCTCATAAAATGGAATTATTTAAATATGGTATGTCTTGGTTTGTTTATAATCAGTAATTCATTTTTTATATTTATTCCATATAGTATTTAATTCATTGGATGTATAAATTAAAATATTAAAGTGCTGGATTATCCACTCATAAATAATTGTTATCTATAACATCTTAATTATCATGCATTAACAATGAAGAAATACTTTTAATAAAAAAATCAATATATTTTTTCAACATTGATATCTTCCATAAAATTATTGATACCCTGAGTCACCTAATTTCTAGGTAAATAATAGTGGGTTTTATTTCATTTTTTTTAATTTTTTTAATAAAAATACTTCTTTATTTAGATTTAGGTGGTTTTTCAGAGATACCATTCAACTCATCCAAATACCACTCCAAATAAATTTCATGTATATGAATTGTATGATAATATTACTTAAAATCATTGTAAATCACCATATTAATATTAAAAATGAATCCATATATGTTTTCTAAATTTAATAAAATTTTTCACCAAAATATACATATAGTTAAACTATGATATAATGGGATTAAAATACAACTTTAATTTGAATTATGTTATCCATAATCATATTTATATAATTTATTCAATCCAACTATTTTTATAATACATCTTCAAATTACATTTATATATTTCATCTTATTTTATAGAAATTCTATGAATTACCAATATATATCCTCATAATGTTTCAATGTAGGGGTGTATTAATGCCTATTTCTCATATATCAATTGATGATTTATTTAATTCCATAAACGACCATTTTCGGTTAATTTCCCCTTGGTCCATCTAAACTGGACCCTTTATTAGCATATATTGTATAGACATGGATATTACTCCTATGAAACCACATAATTCTTAACTAGAAAGTAACATCCCGACTTCTTTTTTTAGGATTTTATATTATTTTATTCGGATTTTAAAATTGTTGTCCATGTTCTGGTTCAATCGGAAATGAGATTATTGAGTATTGTTAAAAGTTTAGTTTTGTTACCTATCATCAATGGGCACATAGGTAGAACACATTTTGGAAAAACCCACGACTTCCCCGAGATAATTGGGTGATCCGTCTGTCTTCAAAAAATGTTAAATAGGTAAAATAGTAATTTATTGTGTAATTTAAAAATTATATGGTTGGTAATAATTTAATTATTTTTATTGATGTGAATTAAATTTTTTTATTTATATTTGTATCTATATTATTATTAATATTCTAAATAGTATTATTTTTAATTAGTATTTATAATTAATATTATTGTAATTCAGTTATTTTTATTATTATTATAGTTGTTTTTATTATTATTACTGTTATTTTTTTGTTTTTATTTGAATTTTTTCTATTTTTATTTTATTGCACTAACCCTAGAACGACCCATTTTCACCCTCTCTCTTGGTCCACATGGTTCCACCACCACTACTCATTTCTCCCTCTCTCCTACCATATGACACACCCATTCTCTTAAAATGTTGTCCCACGTGCCTTTTGGCCATAGTCTCGCTGCGAGAAGCCTCCACCTCCTAATAGAAACCGCTGTCCAGCTCACCACTGGACTCCCGGATGCCTGCCCATATGCATTCCCTCTAGCGCCGCCCAACACCACATGCACCAGCTACTCATCAGCTTCCTCCACCACAAGCCCTGCTCTGTCACCCTCCATGCACAGACCTCCAACACGACTCCTCTCTTCCTTCATTCCCCCATGTCAGACTCTTACATCTTACTTCATGATCCCGTATCACCCCTTTTTGGGCAACCAAACTATCAGTGAGTCCTCCGACCATAGTCCTGGTTCATGATAGAGACCACCGTCCACATAACCTCTAGTAGAAACCACCACACCAACCTCACCTCTCTATCCACTCTTTGTCCCACCGCCCCCATGAACATGCCACCTCCCTCCTTTCCCGGCTTCTCCTGATCAATCATGATGCCCTGACCACCCATTATTTCTATCAATGGGTACCCCACCCCCTGTAGATCTCCTTTATGATCGACTCCTCGTCATTTGTCACATCGTTGGTGCATCTCACCTACCTGGTAGCCCCTCTGACCTCTTGAATGTTTATAGTGTGACCCCCATGCCAAAACACATTCTTGTGGTCGTCACATGCCCCATTTCTGGGTCACTGGCATCATCCACCTTCACTGCTCTATTCATCCCCCTCTAGTGTGTCAAACACTAATTTCTAGTCTACGATAGGCCCAACTAGTGTGTTCCACCCCTTTCGAACTGTGGAATAAACCCACTGGTCAAGCACATCTCCGCGTTGTGGTGATCATGGCGCTATTTCACTCTTGAATATTAGATAATTAATTTTTCATGTGTTGTGTATAATAATATTTTGGATAATTTAGTTTTTAAAATAAATCAGTTTGTTTAATGAGGTGGGTGCAACATTAGTTTTTTAAAATATTTGAGTATTTTTTTTAAACTTTGGGCTATGGTTTTGGGAAATAATGTGTGTTTATTTGAAAACAGGTTTTATGATGATTAATATATTTTCATGAAATTGTGTATTTAGTTTTTTTTTTGAAAATTCACGTCATGCATTTTTTTATTCTGGTATGTTGAGGATGTACGTTTGACTATAATGTTGGTTTTGAAAGGGTTTTTGGCTATTTTAAAATGTGGGATACTTTTAGAGGTTTTTTAAATTTTAATGTGGTTTAGAAAATAAATTAGATGGTGCGAGTTGTGTTTTCAAAACATGATGTGGTGAGTTTTGAACTATTTATTCATTTGGATTATTTGATGCTAGTGTTTATATATTATTAGTTGTTTTTTGTTTTCAATAGTTTGTTGTAAAGGAATATATGTAATATCATGGTAAATTCGTTGTGTGCACTTGTGTGTAAGTGTGAGACATGTCACATGGTCGTGTTAGAGGTGCGAGTCGAGGTAGGTCCCCAACCGCACGTTCCAATATATTTATAATTTAATAATTTAACTGTGTTTCATTAATATTAAAGAAATTTTAAATAATATTAAGTATTTAATATTATTAATAATGTTTTTTTTGAAATATCGAGGTTCTCTATTGTTCTTGAATTACATGAAAGTGGATTCATTCAAATGTGTATAATTAGTGCTGATAAAATTCTTGGATGGACTTTGTCTGTAAATTTTGTTTATTTTAATTCATGGATTGGTTTTCAAATGTCTTTGGGTTTCAAAAATGGATTTATGATGTATGAATTCAAATGGTATTGATATTGAAATTTTTATTAATTTGATTCGTTGGATGGTATTTGGTGCGTTTTTTTTCTTCTAGAAATAGGTTTCTGTCGAGTAGTTTTTTAAGGCATGTATGGAACATTAATGAAATAGATTATTTTAAATGCACTATTTTGGGTGACTCATCGATGATCATACTATTTTTGTAGATTGTATGAGTTGTTTTCTGTGGTGTTCATGCATTGTGATTGGTTACATGATGGACATTGTCGACTAACCCCACATTTCATTTGGTAATCTTGATGGGAACATTGCAAATTAAGTAATTTTTATATGAATTATTGATGCACTAGTTTAGATTACGGATTGTCTAGTGGCCCTTAGTAGAGATATTTCTATACTAGGGGATTGGGAAACTCGGATAGTCCATGTGGAGAAACACTGAGTATTTGGGAATTTTGTCGTCATCGAGAGTAGCCATACCTTCGAGAAGGGTCATATGTTTAGTAGATTCTGTAATTTTCACAATATCCTAGGTTTGAAATTTGTTTTCTTTATTGATAATTTGTATGTGGAGGACAATTTAAGGGCCTAGTTTGGTTGTATTTTCCATTTTCTACTTTCTCATTTCCCTAGTTGTGTGTTGTCTGTTGTGTGTGGTTTTCCTGTTGACAAAAAAATAAGTTTTTAGATTTTAAAATGTTCATCAAATTGTTGAAAAATGCAATGCACCATTTACCTAGAAACATTACAGTTCTTTTTAAATTAAAAACAATAATGGACTATTACACATTTTAGAAATTAAAGTGTTTTTTGAAACCCATGTTTTATTTAATTTAGTTCAAACATGGAATTTTTATATTATTTATTTAATGTTAGTGATTTTGGAAATGTTTTTTTGGGAAGGCTTGCTGTGTTTTAATACTCATGAATACAGTATTTTTTTATTTTTCATTTCTATAATAGGTTCTAGATCTTGTTTGGACAACATTGAGAAAATGTTTGGTTTGATTGTTGGAGACCGACTCACAGGGTCACATGGAGTTTTATTTGTGGTTAGGTTAGTTTGTGTTGTAGTATGTTCATTCTTATATGTGGCATTTATTTATGTTTCATTTTTCAACATTATTTTTACTACATAGTTCAATTTTATGAGGTGAAATTGTTCCCCTGTTGTTATTTGTTGATGCCCTAGAGAATTTCACCAGCCTGGGAGGATTGAGAGTGCCTCTAAGGTCTTGTCACGTATCAGATCGGGTGACAGGTACATGGTCGACCTAGGATGGTATGTGAAAAGAATGGTATCTGAGAAGGTCATCTCATTGATGACCTTGCTTTTCAGATCACCCATCATTGTTTGGGGATGTCAAGGTAGAATGCGTACAATTGTTGGGGATCAAGTTGTAAGAACTGGAAGGACATCATTAACCCTTGCTCGTCTGAACCTCAGGTTACCATGAGATGTTTGTGTTGTTGGTGTCTTTTTTGGGTTACTATGAATTGTTTTATGATGGGAAATGAAAAGAGAGTTGGGAAATATGTAATGTGACCTCCTAGGGCCTATAAATCTATGTAGATATAGGGATATTTCTCAAGAATGAACTACCAAACGGTGGTGTGACTGGTGTATGGACACCAACCAAATTTCTGAGTCACTCATCGACAATAATTTCCCCTAGTGAATGTTTTTATTTTCCTTAATTCTAAAAAAAATTATGAAATTATTTATTTAGGTATCTAAAATAGAATTTCCATGTATTAATTATGTTCATTGTTTCCATTTTCCATAGTGTCCACACCCACAAAGGTTTGATAAATTCCCATGGTGCATCTTTAGGTGGTGGACCCTTGGAAAATCATCTAGTTGGTCAGACCATAGACTATGAACTTGAGTATTGGAAATTGAACCCTCCTCTCTTTTATGTAAAATAATATCCTCTTGGGGAAGAAGAGTGGTTGTGGAATATTTAGATAAAATAAGGATTTCTCGCACCACCTGAGTCATTGATGCTGAAGATGGAAACCATTATGATTTAAGGGCCAACCTAGAAATTGTGGAAGTTCGTGTCTCGATGCATTCCTAAATATGATCTCACATGGGAATTCTTCATAACATCGTCCATCCAACAATACTTCTCTAAGTGTACAAAGATGAGGATATGGATGAAGTTGTGTTTCCTTCAGTATAGTGAATAACCAGTTTTATAAATCTTTCATAATTTCTTAGAACTATATCAGTATGAACCAGAGAAAGTTGGAAATGATCACGTGAAAGCTCGACAATTTGATATCATGGTACATATTGAGCTATAGAATAACATGGTAGAGCTAAACCTAACAACCTTATCAGATGTTGTGAGGAATGCCAATATTGTTGAAGTTGAGTTAGTAAGAGTAAATGATGAAGAGAATCCACCAATAGTCTTGGGATGTAGTTACAAGGATGGAGAAAAGAAGAATATGAAGTTATTTGGTGCTGGTGTGATTGGTAGGGAAATTGAGATGTCTTTAGACCTTCAGTCATATTCTTCACAGTGAAAGGTCATGATATATCACCACTCTGGTAGGTAGGGTCACAAGAAGCTAACATGCCAAAGAGCTCTGAGACCCTATTACACATGTGCACGTCTAGGTCAGTTGTAGTGATTCTGTCGAGGTGTTTCCATGATGCATGTTGATTCTAAACATGGATCGTCAAAATTCACTTTATCCGGTCAGCAAGAGTATGACTATGTTTGGGATCTGATTGAGGTCTTCCATTTTTAGTGTTCAAAATATGTAGTAGTCATCTATTGAAGAGGATTCTGGTGTTTCTTTTCCTTTAGTTATAAGAATGGGTATTGTCGAACCTATTTGGAACATTTATTTTATTGGAGGATAGTTTGGTGAAATTATGGGTTTTGTGTTATGCTTGAGAATTTCTGAAACTCAACTGGGTGGTTGGCGATGCTTCAATCATCTGTGCGCTAGCCATAGTTCCGAGAATGAAGTTGACACATAGTGAAGAGAACCCTAGTAGTGAAAAAGGGACATGTTTTAATCTTTTTCCTTAGTGTGGCATGGTTTGTGTTCATCCGATGGTGCGATGATGTTGATATGGCGGTGGTAGTAGTTTTGATTCTCTATCAGTTGGACCCTTCCATTTTCTAACGCCTCATTGTGGGTGTTTTTTGTCCGTGTGGGAAGTTTTCATGTTCGGTAAATATATTCAGTCCTTATGGTGGGGAAACCCACAATGGGTCTCTCAGATTTAAATAAGAAGTAATTTTGTGTTATCATGATCCCTATACTGGGGATTCCATTCAAGCATCACTGTGTTTGTATTAGATTTATTTTCATGTATTTTTTGGTAAAATTTGGCCTTGTACGGAACCACATAATTATATATTTTTCCACATTATTAAATATTGGGATTTAAGTGCCCCCAATAGTTATGTTGGACAATGAAAATGGGAGGATGTTTCAGAGGTTTTTTACGTTCATTCATTATTTAGTTTTAATGGACGTTCTGGTTACTTCCTTGTGACAGTTACAGTGATCTTGTTTTATAGATGAGTTGTGTGTTATGGTATTTCAATGTCAATTATGATCGATCAATTTGAGGATCTTAAACTCTCGGTGGTGGGAAACACTTAATATGTTTTATCTTGTGGTATAAGTCATGTTATGGCATTATGGGGATGAAATAAATTATTATGTGGTGAATTGTCCCACCCCAATCCATGTTTTTGGTCTTTTTAATTATTATCCTTGGTTTTTAATTTTTTTTCAATGTTGGGGTTGAATCTCGAATGAGATTGAAGAGTTTCGTTAAAATTGTCTGTTGTTCAGCAGTCATCGTTGGGCAGAAGGGCATGGAACATTATGGAATCCCCACATGGATTCACCTAGGTAATTGAACGATCCGCGTGTCTTCAGAAAAATTATAATAGATAAATTTTTTAATTTATCATGTGATTTAAAAATTGAATGGTTGATAACAATTTTGTTATTATTATTAATGTGAATTGAATATTTTTAGTATTTATATTTTTATCAGTATTATTATTAATATTCATAATTTTATTAGTATTAATAAGGCCAGATTATTATTATTATTATTGAAATTAAGGTATTATTATTATTGTTGTTTTTGTTTTTGATTTTATTTGATTTTATTTCAATTTATCCTTTTTTATCTAACACTAGCGGACCAAATTTTTACCCTCTCCCATGGTCTATGAAACACCACCACCCTTACCAATATCTCCCTCTCTCAAACCCTATGAGTCACCATTTCTCTTGCAGCCCCCTCCCGTTCTACCTTCAACCTCAGTCCCACTGATATCCTCCTCTTCCACCAACATTAAATAGCCATTCATCCCACCATTATCCCCCCGACTGCCTCCCCATCCAGTCACCGTCCTAGATTTCCCCACAAAATGCACTCCAAATGCCATCGGATGATTGCACCACACACCCCAGCCAGTCACCATCCATGAACCGGCCTCCCACCATACCCCCTTCCCTACACCTGCTGCGGCCTCCGATGCGCCTCCACTTTCCCAACAGTGCACCCCCAGACATGTGAAACCCTCCTCCAGCTCAAACCCTCAACACCCCTCATTGTGTACCCTACTGTCGGCGTGACCTCCGACATTCCTCCCACCGATGGCCACTGTCTGCATGCCCTATGGCCTCCATCACTGCACTACCCTTTCCCCTCCGATCATGCCTCGTCCAGCCGTCCACATGAATAATCCACCCCCCTTTCCTGGCATTGCATGACCAATTGTGTTGCCCCGAACACCCTTTCCTAGTTTTGGTCGTGACCCCCCCCCCCACCACAGATCTCCCTTCAAGTGAGCACTACCACATCCGACACCACTCTAGTGCTTCTACATTACCTAAAATCCCCTTAGGCTACCATCAAATTTTTAGTGTGACCCCTTCCCTGTAGCATCCAACACCCGCCGAAGCATTGTACACTCTTTTCAAGGGAGCAACAGTCCATGTTGGTGTGCTCCGCCCCATTCAGACTATCGCTCAACCATGCTGGTTGATCATGTCTTCATAGCAAGAAAATGTATCCTCTGTTTCATGTTTGAAAATTAGATAATTAAGTTTTCTTTTGTTGTGTTTAATTAAATTTGTGAGAATTTAATTTTTTGAAATAATAGATTTTCATTAATAAGATTTTTGGGAATTTAGTTTTTAAAATAATTGATTTGGTGGTTGATATTTTATTTATTTATTTTGTGAAATAAGATCTGCTTATTTTGAAACCAATTTTATGAATTTCAATATCTTATCCTGAAATCGTGTATTTAGTTTTTCTAACTATTCTTGTCACACATTTTCTATTATGGTGTGAGGAGGATGTGTTGATGATCATAAAATAGGATTTTGATGAGTTTTATGGGTGTGTAAATCTATGTGATACTTTTTGAAAATTGATTCATAAATGTTAATGTGGTTAATTAAATAATATATATGGTGTGAGTTGTGTTTTAAAAACATATTGTGGTGATATTTTCATTATTTATTCTTTTGTATTATTGTAATTTATTGTTTCTATGATAATAGTTGTTTTGTGTTTGGTGTTGTGTGTTGCCAAGGAAAATCCATGACACGACAATCAACTGGTTTCCCGAACTTGTGAAAAAGTGTGAGGCATGTCACATGGTCAGGTTCAAGATGAAATTCATACAATTATACTTAGAATTTAATATATTTTTTGGTGTTCTATTATTTTTAAATATATGGTAAATAATATAAAATAATTTTTTTATAAATAACTTTTGTTGTTAATGATATTGGTTACCTTTTTTTCTTGAATTACCTTAAAAGTATTTCCATCATATGTGGATAAATAGCATTGATAAAATGCTCGATTGGGCATTGTAAATTTTGTTTTTATTTTAAACATTTTCTTGTGTTTCAAATTTTTTTAGGTATCTAAAAGGAATATCTAATATATGGTATAAAATGGTATTGAGATTGAATTTGTGTTTCATTGATTCTATAGATGGGATTTGGAGTGTGTTGGTTTATTTGGAAATAGGATAGTGTTGAGTGGTTGGTTATGGACCGTTTGGAACATCAATGAAATAAATTATTTTGAAAACTATTTTTTTGTGCTATTTTAGACTACACAGTTTCTAGTGGACCTTAGCACAGACTTTTCTCTACTAAGGGATTTGGCCCCACGGTTAGGACAGGTAGGGAAACACCAAGAATTTGGGAGTAATTTCCTCATCAAGAGTAGTCATGCCTTCAGGATGAGTCACATGTATAATACATTCTATATTGTTCACGAGATCCTAGGTTTGGCACATGTTTTCTATAGTACTTATTGGTATGTTGTAGATGACAGAGGGGCCTAGTTTAGTTGTTGGTCCCCATTTTCTACATTCCCATTTCTTTTATTTTGTGTTGTGTGTAGTGTGTGGTTTTCCTATTGACAAAAACAAATTTTATGGATTCTAAATTTTTCGTGAAAATGATTTAAAATGCAATTCACCATTTCCTTTCAAACATTTCGCTTATTTTAAAATTAAAAAGGGAAATGGAATATAAATTATTTCAGAAATGAATATGAATGTGGAAACCCATATTTTATATAAATTTTTTCAAACCTTTTATTAGTACAATCATTAATTAATGGTAGTTATTTTGGAATATTTTTTTTGGCACGACAACTGGGTTTTAATACTCATGTGTATTGTGTTTTCTTATTTTTACTTTCACTTACAGGTTCCCGCTCTAGGGTGGATCTCCTTGGGAAATGTTTGGTTTTGGTGTTGGAGAGTGGCTCTCAGGATCCAGAAGAGTTTTGGTCATGGGAATGTTTGTTTGTGTTGTTTTCTATTCTTTCTTTTTTGTGTCATTTACTTATTTTTCATTTTATTATTTATTTTTACTTTTTAGTTCATTTTTATTTGGGGAAATCGTTCCCCAGTTGTTCTCAATGGATTCTATGTAACTTTTTAACAGCCCCGAAGGATTGTGTATGCCTCTCGTGCCTTGTCGATGTTTGGTTTGGGTCATAGGTTAATGGTCAACCTGGATTGGTTTGTGACATAAATAATTTTTTTTTATTTTGACATATACATATATTTATCTCTTCTCTCATCACTTATTCTTATTCATCCTAATTAAAAAATTATGTTCACTATTACTAATGATTTATTAAACATTCTCTAATACTAACAAAGTAACTCTAGACCCACACTCTCCAGTGCTATTATAAATAAAATTATTATTTATAAAAATTGATGAAAATTTAAAAAACTATAAACAAACACGTATAACTATTATGTTTGTAATATCTAACAATAATCAAACATTCACTTGAACCGAATGATCGATGTATTTTAGGGCCATGTATATATAAAAATTATTTTTGAACATGTTAACTTTTATTCAAAATCATACCACACTATATAGCACTATAAAGTAGTCAATGTTTTTAATAATTATTATTACATGGTGAATAGAAATATTAGAGAGGGTTCACCTAAAACTCTTAGTAAGTGAGTAATTGAAAAATATTTAACTAATTGTTCAATCATATGTATATGATAAATAATTATTAAGAGAAATATTTTATTAATAGTAACATGTAAGACATATATATTTAAATTATTCATGATGAAATATCCTCTAGTATTAAATGAATAAACATATAAAATTGATAAAGGATTGGAATCATGAGATAATAACACTGATCCACAAATAATTATCATATTTCATATAATTGAGACATTCCATATAATCATAGAATAATAATGAACATCGATACACACACAGGCATGTTGAGTCATTATATCAGGATAAAATAGAATGATCATCCATTTTGTTGTGATTGTAATATTCGAAGTCTCACAATTTTTTTTAGTATAATCCAAGGAGGATCACACTATATATTGGAAGATAAAAACATAAAGGCTCATCATATATGTTTTTATACAAATATAGTAAGTCTACACAATTATATTTTCTATAAAATCAAAGATAGATAACTATGCATATTATCATCAAAATATAATATGTTCACACCATTTTTATTGTGATAATAATTCAAATGGCCTTACACATTTTTTTTAAAAAATCGATGCATGTCAATTAATTATTATATCGTATGTCATAAAATATAACATATTAATTATAGGGCTATAGTAAATAAATCAATACAAGAAAATATATATATTACATAAGATTACAGAAAATTACTATTTAATTAAATTCTTAAAACCCAATGAAATATAATTATGTATTATTGAATAATTATTAAAAAAATATTCAACGTGATATTCCTTGATAAGGAATGATGATTATATAAAAATTACATAGCTCGCATGTAATATATGTATTTTCATATAATTTTAAAATATATGGACAGACACTTTTAATATTTTGATTAAAGCACTTTGAAAAAAATATAATTTGTCAATAAAAAATTATTTTACCACACCAAAAAATTTTCATTGACATGAAATATTATTTATGATGATAAAACACTTAACATATATAAAAATAAATCAAAAATAATTTCCTTAAAAAATAATATCATATTGAAATTTTTAGTAATCAATAATCAATTTTTGAAGTCTTTTAAAAAAAAAATCATTCATAAAAAATAGTGGACAAAAATCCTATGTAATTGCAAAGTGAAATAAATTATTATTTTTTAAAATATTATAATATATTTCATATTCATTTCAAAATAGTTATCAATTAAAACTATTTCAAAATAAGTTTTTAATTATTTACGTAATTTTTTATAAATAATATTGATCATAATTGGGTATAAAATATAAAAAAAATTGTAAAAAAATTGATAATATAATCATAAAAAATGATGTTAGGATATATATTCAATATAAATTAATAAAGGTGAGGTGAAACATATTTTAATACATCTATTTTCTATGAATAACCATTATTAATTTATATTTCATAATTATATAATGGTTATTAAACTAAATATAATGTTGAAGATAAAATATTCATATGTGAATGGTGAATAATTTTCAACAAATAAAAAATATCCTTATAGAGATCCCCATTATATATAATGTTATTTATATAGGTTAAATAAATAGTGGTAAAGAGAAATTTTAATGAAATACTACATTAAAAATTCAAAGACTTAAATATATTAATGGAGAACATTAATGGAAAGAGTGAACATTAAAATGTCTTATAAAAATCATATTATTATGGAATTATAATTATTTATAATGTCATCAAAATTAATGAAGGATTGAATTTGTTAATTTCAATTTCAATAATTGAAGGAGAAAATGATTTATAATATCAAAATTTGATAGATGAAAACTATAATTTAGAACCATTGTAAATATTTATTTCTTTTGAATATCTGAAATAATGTTTATTCAAGGAAACAAATTATAGAATATAATTTTATATATCCTGGATAAATCATGAGATCCATGATATATTTGGTATGATTCATAGTAGCTATATTTTTAATCTACGAAATGATTCTTGTTTTATTCATTCATATAATAATAAATTGATATCTTCAATGGTAACCATTAATGGGAATTTGATATCGCCGTTTTATTTTTCCATTCCCATGTTATGAATATACATTTAGGTAGGGTACTTATATGAATAGTAATAAATGGGAAGATCTATATATGTTATTATTATTATCATTCCTGACATAAGAATTCTGTGTTACTAGTCCCTAATGAAATAGACATTATTCAGGTGTCATTTGAAAATAGACTGTCCCAATATTTTATTACTCATAATTATTTAAATAAAATGGGATTGTATTGGTTAAATGTGGAATCATATCTTATAATAAAATGTGATGGGATACCCAAAATTATTGCTACATGATAGGATCAACCACTTACCAAAAGGACAATCCTAATTTTCATGGTTTGGGGACCAACATTCGAGTATCAAAAAACTAGTATGAATGATTTATTCCAAAATAATGGTGACAAAATAGAATTTATATATTTAAATAAGGAATAAAAACAATATGATTATCCTTTGATAATATATGATATAATTTAAAGGAATCAATATAAGTTAAAACAACCATATCATATTGAATAAACAGAAGGTAAAAGTCTATTATGTATGGACAACCAAAATGAATACGGATACACCATATGACAGTGTAGGAAATATCCAAACATATCATGTCTGGATAAATATATTGAGATTATGAAGTACCTTCCCACCTCACAAAAATGAATTTCAATTTCATATATAAAATGAGATAACATGTTCTTCACAACAACGAAATGGTGTTTAGTGATTGAGATTAAAAACCCAGTAGAAATAACCCAAGTTGTTACATATAAAGTCTCTATATTTATAATCTCAATAAACGTTTTTGAGAAAAAAACATTAGATGATATGTTTTAACCAGTTTACGTAAATAACACGGTAAATATTTTTCTTTTCCAAAGTTATAGAATTTTATAGGAGAAAATTTTAAAATAGTAATTACAATAATAATTTATCAACTCTAGTGATGATTTACATAATATAGAAACAATAAAATCCCAAGAGAAATGGTAAAAATGAAAAGGATCATTACAATTCATTCTATAGGATTAATTTTATTAAAATCAATAAAATGTTCAAACTCAATCCCCGAGTACAGCTTACCTAGAGAGAAAAGGAACACCCCATGAGTGAAATACCAAATTATTTCAATATCAAGTCCATTTAAGAGCCTGATTATGGAGAATAGGAACACCCCATTAGTGAACCCCATGTATGTAAAATTAATAGTGTATCTATGGTGCACATTCCACAAAATAACTAAATCCTTCCAATGTTTTTTGTTTCCCAAAACATTAAAAATGTCTTTTGGAAATCACTCTAAAATAAACCATTTATTATTTAACACCATCTCTGAAATATATCCTCTTAATCAATTTCAAAATATTTTTTTAGAATCATTTTCCTTTTCCAAAATACCAAGGTGGAAAAAATATTTTATAAAAAATCCATTGACACAAAGAAACAAATATTTTTTCATTAATTAATAATAAATTATTAAAATTTGTTCAATAACTAATCATTTAGAAATGGCTAGAGACATAAAAAACAAAGATAATTCACATCTTATGTAACTTGGAATGGGATCCACCAACATCAAAATGAATGAAAAGATAATAAATGATTATATAATAATGATTCATATACCATAGAATCGATATCACCAAAATGAAGAGAATATAATGAGGTTTGATCATTCATACCTCTGTATATATAACATACACACCACACAAACCATAATATTACACCTATGTGAGATGACTTGAAAATTGATCTAGAAATTATTAGACAAATTTCAAAACATGGTTGATATTCGATGAATTTATTTAATCACTATTATGTGACAAATTAAAATATAGTATTCAGAAGGATTATTTTTTTGGGAGAATTAAAACATCCACCATGGTGATTGAGCACTTAATTTAGTGATCAATACTGAGAGGATACCTAAAAATTTCATATATAAGCTAAGGTACCAATGATGGGTTGGTAAAGAGAGATCATGAATTACGATTAAGTCATTCACCATAATAAAATACTATATGCTGAGTAAGATTCCTATTGTGAACCCAATATTCATAGTATTTATCATCTATGTTTGATATATGATAAAAAATACATCTCCTTATCTAAAAAAACCATTTTCATATTTCTAGATAGAAATTGATTCACATCATAAAAACATTTCATGTTCTGAATGCAATTTATAGCATCTAACCTATGAAAAAATCACGCGAAGAATTACATTTACATCATGGATATGTGTTTCAAGTTACTATGAATTCAATTTATCTTTAAAAACCCCAAAAAATTATTAGAAACAAACATTTAAACATCAAAATTATTAGATCAAAATAATTGATTTTATGATCTCCCCAACATTATTCATTTCATCCATGGGATGATAAGTGATATAATGGTTCTCTGTACATAGTTAAGAGAACTACCCTATCACCATCGATACATGCCATAAATTCTAGGGTTAATAAAATAAGTGACTCCAAAACACTCTAACTAATGTTATAGAGTCCTATAAATGGAATTCACCAGACAACCAATTATCAAAACTGCTACCTCTGAAATTGAAACATATGAATATGACTAAATCATTTCCCAATATTGAACTTGAGATACATCATGATGGTTCAATATGAGTATATATTTGCAGAAAATACTATTAAAACCTCAGAAATGATTTGATATGTCAAAAAAATTACACAACCTTCCAATGAAACTCATTGAACTTATATGTTCCCCATAATCTATGATCCCACAATCCATGATTATGATGATGATGATAATGATGACACAACCGAGGAGAAACGTTTTAGGAAACTGGTTCAGCTATAGAAAACACTCAATGATAGCATCTAAGAACCAAATATTATTTATTCATAGTATATATTTTAACATGACACTAATATATACACTAAAACCTTAACAATTTATTCTAAATGTTATTTATTCCAACAAGTCAGTCCTCCCCCACCTCATACAAAAAATGTTTTAATCTTCACAGGTCATCATATAATGCATTAAAAAGAGGCATTATAATCAACCACATGTAACTATTATTATATGAATACTCATACAATCCTAGATTTTGATAAAAATTACCAATTAAATTCAAAACCTATGGATGGGTAACATCCTCTCATATTTGAACAACCTGATCCATTTAAACATTCGTTTGTTGAAGGTTTGAAGTAACAAGATGAACCTAAGTCTGCATCACCTCTTGGATACACCTCTTGATCAATGAGTTAAAACCAAGATACCAAACTAAAACATTGGCTGATCAAAACCCATTTGTCCTCACAACATCTTTCATATACAAGAAACTAATTCATAAACCATAGCAGTGTCCCTTTGGAAAAATTAGATTATTTTATTCACTAATAATTCACCACTATTATAGAGTTCTTCTATGTTAATGTATGTGGAAATCCAAAAAAAATAAATCCATGGACCCTCATCCCATTTAACTAAATGAATTAAACAACACTGATTAATTATATAAGTATTTAGGTTTTACTCCATTATAAATTAGAAGGTGTAATAGCCGGAAACAAAATTTCTAATGTTATGCTTCCTAATATTCTATGGTAATCTCTATACAATTTAAAAATAAATATTCATAGTTCGTGGGATAATGGTCCATGTAGAAACATAATGGGATAAAACCTAAACTCCTCATTGGTTTTGGGACAATAAATTAATCCCTAATGGGTTCAATAACATCATAATTGAGAAAAAAAACCACAAGTAGGTCTCCTGCCATAAAGTGTTATTCTGATTCATCTAAACACATCATCAAACAATTGATCTTGTAGAATAAATATAATTAGAGAAAATGAAAGAAACATACTGGTAGGAACCATTCCTATGATAACCAACTAATAATCTATATGAAACTGAGTGATTATTCCCATTGGCTTCTACCCTTAATTTGATTCCAAGATAGATTGTGATGGAACATTCCTTATTTGAGCATCATATATCACACCACCATTTAATATGGTATATATAATGTCAGTGTTTAATTTATGAAAGTATTACACCAATTTCCACTATATAATACTCATTTCCATACATGAATATATATTGATAATAATCTAATTGTTGGAAAATTTATTTAATTCCATAAAAATGAAATTCCATGAACACTAATGAACATAAATAATTGAAAAATTCTCTAGATAATGAGTTGGTTTTCGTATGACATTAATATAGTTAACTAAAACTATTTTATAGGTCATTATAATATTACATAAGAATGTTTCCAAAACAATAGTATAAGAATAACTATACACAATAAACAACCTATCATGTTGAATTATGATGAAAATATATGTCGATGTCAGATTGTTTTAGCACGTCGAAAGAATTATGCCTCATTGAATTCTAAATAAATATAACAATTTTCCTAGAAGAGATGACAATACTGAAAGTAACATTAGAATTACTTTCTGATACATGGATGGTTTTTAATAAGTCCATGGATTCTTTATGATTCAAATACATTTCATCGATCCTTCAAAGAAAATAACACATTCAATTTCTCATAACCCACTAACAAGACCAGATTAAAAATTAAATTTCATTGAGTATTAGCATTATAAAAATTGTAACTGAATTTTATTTGATTTCCATACAAATGGATAAACTATAATTTTTTTTTCCAAAACCACAATCAGAAGGTTATCATGAACAATCATTGACCTTGACGAAGCTAAGATATCATCTACAAATTCATCGACAAAGGTGTTGAGAAACTAATAGAAAATGATATATATCAAGGACACAATAACTATAAGAGAATTTTTCATTCCTAAAGCCTTCAAAATATATTCATATTTGAATTAAATTTTCATGATGACCATCATTATTATTTTCCAGACCTGAATCAACCTTCTATAGTAACTCATTCAATTTGTTATGGTTTTTCAATCATAAATAATTTTATTGGATCAAAGTGTACATTGATTATTTTTACTATGAAAATTATTCCTTTGAGGGTGATGATCACATGATCTATTGAGATATAAACATATCCAATTTTAATGGTTGTAGATGGTCATAGATTCCAAAACCAATGTACTTATTTGAATAAATTGAACATAAAAATTAGGCCTTTCCAAATTTCAAATATTGAAATCATGTTAGAAAAAAAATTATGTTTGTAACTAATGTTGTTGAAGATGCACACTACTGTGATCCACCTCCACCAAGAATTTGATGATCATGACACTTCCTCTTTATTCCTTGTGTACCACTACATCTACCCCTCAGTTGAATTGAATGTTAAAAAATTCAAAGATATCCTACTGTATTTATTTCTCCAATTATAGAAATATAAAATGTTTAATCCTCAGTAGAGTATTTTATCATGTTCACCTATGTTATTATATCCATTAAAATTACTTATACATACTTTTTAGATTTAATCTAATTTTTATTTACAATCTCTAGTGGGAAATGAACCTTCTCTATTTTCGGATTGATGTAATTAAACATTGATATCTCTATCTATAGTAAAATACATAACCCTATATCCATTTTCTAGTATTATAAACTATTGATAGATATTATAAAAAAATATTCCATTCAAACCCTTCTAATATAATCTCATTTTCCTATCTGCCTACACCATAGAATCTCATTATCTCTTACTAGGTTCCTCATTCATAATTTCATTATCACATTACCTAGATATTATGAGGTGTATAAATGATATGTATTATAGTATGAATCATATATTTTAAGTATTTTGAATATTAATATTAATTAGTACCCTTAATGGATGGGGTTTTTTCATGTAATAACTCCCTATATCATTCCATTTCTCCTCCAGCATGTAGCTATACAAAAACAGGTCTAGACTAGTAGTATTTTTTGATATAAAGAATGAATAACTTCCATGATATACTCTGAGCTATTTTAACCAATGGAAGATTTAATTTAAGAGAATCTCTTATAACTTCTTATAGAGCTTAGTGGATATTTATAAAAGGTATATCACTACACACATAAAAACATTAAATAATCTAGAAAGTGGAATTCATAGTTCAAATGAGGGAATGATAATAAAAAATTTATTAATATAATCAAATCAACATAGGATATACACAAAAAAGCAACATATGGAAACTTTAGTCTCTTTATGAAAACAAAGAGATTAAATGAACCTATAAACCACCATTCATGTCCCCATAGTATTATCTTTAGTCTATCAAATGTCCCAAAATGAAGAATTTTGAAGAAACCATTCACATGATAACAATTAAAAAAACAACTAAAATACCCTCACAGAATAGTTTCTTAACCAATCTGTCACATACAAAATTTCAATTCTAGATCTCCCAAAAAGATTGACTACCACTAATGAATGAACAACAACAAGAATGAATGATTTATCCCAACATTTATTAGAGGCTATAATATATATATACCTTATGGGATGATATAATAGACAAATAAAATTACTAAAATATTATATATCTAAAATATAATATTATAAGTGATACAAATCAAGGATATCAAAATAACACCAAAATTTTTGTATAATAGAAATATTCATATATAAAAAATATGACAATATATTATGATAATGGGGGAAATGTATCACCATATCACCACCACCCACTGACATCAATATGATGTAACAAATCTCACCCTCACAGTAGTGATTTTCCTTTTCCAATGTACACAAATATAACCGGGTCTACACAACTCTAAAAGTCATGGATGATGTTTTATAAATATGAATAGTATAATCCCACACAATAGTTATGTATCAGGTATATATACAAAAAATTACAATATATTCATTTTAATTATTATATTTCATGATTTTTTAAAAATATGTTTATATAAGAAAATGGTAAATATTGTAGTTATAAACAGTTTCAATATATTCTAGGAAAAATAATTTAAAAGAATTATTTTGATTACCATTGATAAAATTCAATCACTTTATATCAAATAATGATCAATAAAAAACAAAAACATGTAGCTAAACATGAAAAGTATCAAAACATGTCATACTACTATATTAATTATTCCAAAATCAATGTGTAGTGAAAATTCATTCCATATAAGAATATACCCATTGGGTGAAGTAACACCCCATGAGAGAACACCTAAATGATTTCAATATTGTGTCCATATATAAATATATTTGGGGAGAAAATGAATAACCCATGCTTATTCCCATTATAGTATAATTTATGATAGACATGTGATAATCCATCCACCCATGAACCAATGAAATCCTATATACTCTGTTTCCAAAAACATTTTGAACTTGATTTTTAAAAAGGTATCAAACAACCATTTTATTTTATAAAACATACATGAAATATCGTCTTCACAACCAATTCAAAAATTCTCGAAAGACACATTATTTAATAACCCGAAACAATAAATCCTCATATTGTTTAGAAACACTATTTAATCACATAAATTAATAACTCAAATTTATTTAATAACCATGTTTTATAATAGATGAAATATTGGTACATTAAAAAAATGGAGACTGAACCACCTAGATCATCTTGGGTAAAATACTTACCGTAATGGGTTCCAAAAACAACATATAGAATATTGAAAAAAGGGAACTCGCAATGATTCCCATATATTTGTGTCTGAATACCAAAAACCTAGAGCCATCTAAGATTTTATGTCACACATACCTAGATAAATACTTTCTTCATAATAACACCATGTGGAGGGACTACCTCCATTATAAATTTGAACAAAATACATATGACTTTCTAAAAAAATGGAACGAAAATATTAAGGAATCCTGAAATATATAACAATTATATGGTCATGATAATTTGAAAAGAAAAATCAAAATGGATGCTTACCCTAAATGTAGTAATGCACACACAATGGTGATCTGGAATTGATAAAAGTGAACATGATGGTGTAGAGACACCCATAATGACCTTCAAAAGCCTAGGGATCAAAGTTGTGAATACATATAGAATTAATTTATATTCATTGAGTTAGAAGAATAATAATATATAGGTCACAATTTATCGACATTATGAACACAATATTCACAACATAAACCCTTCACGATGTATGGATGGAAAAAATTGTATGACCTCCATATTAAAAAAATGGTAATATGTTTCCTATTATGATATTATTTTAAAGACTAATCTATTTTCGTTCTGTCATTGAAATTGAATTCATTTTACATATAGAAAAACTCACATAATTAAATACATGAATAATTATAATGTTTCTTATATGTAGTTATTAAAAAAATTTCCCTAAAACCTGAAAATTTATTTTTTTAAAACATTTTCATATTTAATAATAGTGTATAACTAGAAAAATGTTTTTACATATCATGAGAATATACTCATCAATCATGATTTTATAATTCTAGTATATATGAGTTTTACATGTTAAATATAAAATTTAATAATACAAATTTTCATGAGTGTTTAATAACATAATATTCGAAATATTTCGTAATATTTAGTGGGTAGAATGGTAGTGTTTTTTCAAATGTCATATTGGCTACTACATTCACTGAGTCAAATTTAATTATCCAAATGGCAAGGTTCAATATTTGAAAATGGAATGTGAAATGAAAATTGGAATGTATGGTTTATATATTTATATATATTATTAGAAGAATAATTTTTTAATTTGTAATAGAATAATTGGTGGATATTAATGTGTTCACAATAAGTTATCAATATGATATAATTGATCAATTCCAAGATTCCTTTATAAAAACATTATATATATGTCCACAAAATGGGATGTGGAATATCCTTTAAACCTAATTCCATGAATTATTCCTATATCACTTCAATATTATATATCTACACAAATATAATTATGCGAACTGCTTCTCCTGTAGATGAATGGAAAAGTATATTATTTGTTAGTTCATGTAATTGAGTTTTGGTAACTACTATTTTATTTTTAATGAATATGAATTTTACACATTGACTTATAGTCAAAAATAAAAAAAATAAGTTTATGCTAAAATACTTATATAGTATTACTATAATATTTTTTTAATTAAAATAAAAGGATCCATGTGTTTTACTTATATTAATCTAATAAATTTATTCTGCTAAAATCATTCAATGTGGTTGATATTTCAAATGTAACCTATATAAAAAATTATGGAATCAATGAGTACATTTTTAATAGTTGGGCCCTATTAATATAACATACACCACACCATAACATTGTTATAAGATTTTTTTTCTATCCAAGTACCACCACCTTTCCCATAGACTTCTGGCTCCCTCACTGGGTTTAACACCCATAAAATTGTAAACATGTAAATTTTATTCAATTCTGTGTTTGAAACAGAACAAAAAGTTTGTAAAGGAATAAAATATACTAAGAAATTAAAATATAGTATCCAATTAAAATCTTTTATATATATTTCAATTCATTCAAATACTTTATTATCTTTCCTTACTTGCTTGAACAACATTGTTTTATAGAATTCATTACCCACAAGAAAGCACGTTATTGAATAATAATATGTCAACAAAAATATTATTATTAATATATTATAATAAAAACTATCTATTAAATTATTTTTTATGAACACGATTAACTAAAATAATAAACTATATAGTTTACCCAAATATAAAATTAATTCATTAGCATTAAATTATTTAGAAATGAAAGAATGGAATAATTAAATATAAAAGAAATCTTTATATTGAAAACAATATTTACACCCAAAATTTTATTAGTAAAAATAAAATAAAATAAATTAAATTAGTGAGTGATATTATTGTAATTTATATATTTTATGTTAAAGAAAATATTTTCTATATTCATTTAATAGATTTGATAAGCATAAGATATGAATAAACCTAATATTTCTGATAAACATCAATATTTTTTATAGGCACTTTTACAATAATTTAATGTGGAGCCTATTTTAAATCCAATTTTTTCAATTTAATAAATATTATATTAAAAACTATACAAAATTTTGAAATCATGATATAAAAACTATCTTGGGGATAATTTTTTTATTCTATTTCTATAGTTTTATTTTTTAATGAAAAGTAAAACTAATGATTTTTAATTCAAAAAATTTCATTTTTTAAATTAATTTATAATTTAAAATTAAAATTTGAATTGTATGTAATGTAAAAATTAGTCAATTATATATAATTTAGTTTAATATTGGTCAATTTAATCAATTTGACATTGAAATTAGATATTAAGATATCACATATTTTGGAATTTTTTTACTTTAAAACACAGCTTTATCATTTCATCTGCGGGATAAAATTTAAAATTAATTCTACCACATATAATTTTAATTAATAAAAATGGAATAATTTTTTAAAAAATAATATTTTATAATTTAAAATAATTTAATCTTATTTATTTAGAATAAATATTAGTGAAGGTAATAAAAAATAATTACAACGATTAAGAAAAAAAATAGCTTATTCTTGGAAAAAACTATAAACATTCGTACAATAATAATCTATAAAAACGTACCACTGACATTAGATGTTATAATTTCGACACAACACTGAATTTTATATAAATTTATAATTATTGTATACACATTAAATGGAAAAATGTGGTTGAATGCTATTAAAAAACAAACCATGCCACACCTCCACCACTTTACAAAGGAATGCACACCTTTCCATTAGTAATACCTCTCAAGAAAATTTAATAATATAAAATATTCTAAAATAATCTCTAAAAATACTTCCACTGGTCAAATAATCCTCCCTTGTGAAATAAAGACATTTAATGAGGCACATTATTGAAAACCAAAAGGGATTACCAAAAGAAAAGGTAACATCCAAACTCAATCTCATTAGTTTTATTTTAATTCTCCACTACATAATATATTTTTATTCCAAGAATAAATAATAATATATGTATCTTAAATACATTTATATTGTATTATAATAACATTTATACACACACTTACAAACACTTAAATCAAATGTGTAATGAAAATACTGTTATGGTATGGATAATTGGGGCCATGAGAAACGATGATTGTTAGTTTTCTCCATTAACACAACTTATGGGTGAGAATTATGATGAAAAAATTATTTGAATATGATATATATAATGTTTTAATACTTTTTAACTATGTATGTAACAAATAACTTAATGTTTTAAATTTTATATAAATAATATTACAATGTTTGTAGACAAGTGGACTATAGTGACCCATGATTTTTACATATAATATTAAATGATTTTAAGCATAGTTAATCATCAGAGTACAAGCCACATATTGTTATGTGTAGTGACTTGGAATACTAGGAACATATAACATAAAACATGGGGCTAAAATATCACTTCTTTATTTAATATCCATAACAAGATCCTAACTTCCTTTGAGAGTTACTTCTACATAGGTTACCCATGGGTATATATGAACAAAGGGGAGAGCTGAAAATCCCATTAAGCGAATGACCATAAAGAAGCATCTTAAGAACATGAGTAAATTGGAATGACATAAAGATATCCAAAACATAAAACTTATGATTTTATATCGTATAATAGTGGAATCATATAAATATGGAATCATATAAATTTGGCAGAATCATAAAAAATGTCTTTAGTATGAGTCATGGCTAACAGCCAATCCCGTTTCCCATTTTACTATGGGTCAAGGCTGGCCACCAATCCCGTTTCACATCGCATCTCACAAGACATAAATTTAAAAAATGCATTAGAGCGCAGTCTGGGTACAACCATCTCAGCATTTTCATGAATATTATTTCTACATAAATATTCTTACCACATAAATATTCTTTCCTCATAAATAATCATACATAATAAACTATACATAAACATAAGGGTACCAATGGAAAAAATTGGCTACCCCAATCATGACATAGAGCATGACCATTGAACATATCATGAATGTGTACATTATTGAATGGGATTAGAACATAAATGGATGTTGTTAAGGTAAAATAGGCTTATAAAATTTTATTATATGTCAAACAGATTTGAAAACATATAATAAATGTATTTCAGAAACATTAGCATTAAAAAATTTTCGTGCGGTTTATGGAAAATACTATATAGATTTTAAAATTTAAAAGAGGAAAATATCTTATATAAAACTATAGTTTATCAATTAATTACTATATAATAAAAAATATTATTTTATAATTGCAATGTGGGATTAAAATAAATGATATAGTGCACTTGAAATTGGGGAAACATTCAGTATGTTCCTTAAAAACTGGTTTTCTTATCATAATGTTCTAAGGAGATAATCTTTTAAAAACATGTATATCCCCAAAATTGATTGATGAAATGGTCATAATAAATGATTTTTTCACAACTAAAATACATTTATAATGTCTATAAAAGTAGATAAAATGACTCCATTTTTATATAAATAATGATTAGGCAACCTAAAAGAACAAATAAGGTTTAGGTAGATTTTGTTACAGATTATCGGCATAGTGAAAGGTGCACATAAGTGGGATTGATGAGAGAGAGAAGGGGTTTATCATAAATAATAAAACACTATGGAATTATGGGTGAGGTGCATAATCATACCACATCATTTTAAATTACACACAAAAAAGGCATAGCATTGATGATAATCTTGAATAAGAGTGAAATAGAGAGGATCCCTTACCTTAAATTCATTGGTGTTCTCCACTTGTTATCAAAGACATGAATAAAAAAATTAAGCCTATTAATTCATAATGCCTAAATATCTTATATATTTAATTGATTTTTTATAAATATTTTTATATCATTCAAGGCCTTCTTGATTAGGTATAATTCTCAATTTCATTGTTCGGGATCGTTTGTTTACATGGTTTTAAAAGATTGGTTCACTTATATTCAATTTCAGATAAACATGAAAGATTAACGTGGTTGTCTAGAAATAAATTTATATGATATTTTATAAAATCCAGTAGATTAGATGGTTCTAAAATTAATTTGGTTACTTATATTTATGTCTAAATATTGAATAAAATCATAGTGACAACTGTTTTTGTTAATCAGTGGGTATGATTACAAAGAACATGTTTTGATTTATAACATAATACAATTTGTAAAAAAAATAGAAAATAAAAGTAATATAAATTAAATATATATAATATTTTTCAACCATAACAAAAATGGTTTCATGAATAAATATAAATATGATAATATAATTTAAATAATTATTGTCTTTGAATGTGATAAATTGGAACATATCGAATGGTGGTTTTATTTCTTTCAAATAAAAGGTGAGGAAAAGAGAGAAGATAATGAAGTATCCCGTTATAAAAATAGAATTGTAGTACACGTATTCTACTAGGGTTATCATTCAATTTGGGTGAATGGAAGAGAGGAAAGAAACAAAAAATAAAAGAATACATGAAAAAAAGGAATTGGAAAGAGGAATTTACCTCTTGAGACATCCTTTTTGAGAACCTCTTAATGGAAGAGGTTTTTTTATTTTGAAGAGTCTATGAGATTTTTGACTTGGGGAGGATCTTGGAGAGATATTTGGGAAGAATACAGGAAAGAAACAAGGCTTTATAGTCATGAAGATAACATGGAGTGATGGGGGTTTTATTATGGAGGAGAGATTGGATATCTCAATATAAAATTTATTAATTAATTATTTCCCCACAAGACATGGAATAGTGACTCTTCCTAGGCCAAGAATATTAATTTTATCATGAGATCATAAAACAAGTGGTCTTACATCATAATAACATCTTACAGGACTCTATAATTATCTTATTTGGTTTTTTTGTAAATTATTGTATTTCACAATTCATAATAAATTCAAGTATTTCATAAAAAATCCCAAAAATTCACCCAAATCATTTTTCGACGTTTACTATAAAAAATGAAGTCAATTTTTCAAAAAAAAAATCCTAAATATGGTTATTTTAATATTTAATAATAATTTATTATCAAAACCATGTTTTAAAACATTCATTTACTCATTCTAAAATATAGGTATATCATACTTTTAACATGAATATTATTAATATTTTATCATAGGAAATGTTTTTATTCATTAGGGTATATAAATATTCATAATGGTATATTAAGTTTTATAGAGGAAGTCTACTATACAACAAAATGTATGTTTTTCATTTCGGACTCTAAATAACATAATGATTTTAACCTTCTATGTCGGATTTTCGAAATTCCAAACATGGAAGTGACAAACATATGTTTAAAGATCAATTATCACTTAGTAGTTAATTATGTGTTGTTTTCATGTGATTTTATAACATATTTATAATAAGGGAATTTCCAATGAAAAACATTGGTTTGAAACATTCTTCCCCCATTAAGTAAATTCCCCCTCGAAATTTACTCTTACATTCTACGAAAAAAATAGGTGTTGGTACTTTTCCTTCATTACATCCTCTATATCCCATGTTTCCACTTCATACTTATTGTTTCACCATAGTACCTTTACGAGATGTGTAGTTTTGTTGCATAGAAATTTTTCTAAATAATCCAAGATCTTCAATTGCTGCTCCTTGTAAGAGAGATCATCCTCAAACTGTACCAAAAATAAGTAGAGTATATGTAAATGGTATAGTATGTACATCCTTAATAGGGATACATGAAAGACATCATGTACTTTTGACAATATAGGTGAAAGTTCTAGTCGATAGGCCACAGCTCTGACTCGATCAAGAATCTCAAAGGGGGCTATGTACATTGGACATAACATCCCATTACTTTGGAAAATCATGACCTTATTACATGGAGATATGCATAGAAATACCATGTCTCAAAATTGGATATCAAGGTCTCATCAACGATTATATGCATAACTCTTCTATCGACTTTGGGCTGCCTTGATATGTTGCTGAATGGTTTTCAATTTCTCCACCATTTATTCGACCATTTTAGGTCATAGCTGCTTACAATAACTGACTTCATCACAAAACATTGGTGTTCTGCTGCTTTTCTTGTAAAGCGCTTCATATGGTTCCATTTGGATGCTCGAGTGGAAAATATTATTGTAGGAGAATTCAACCGGTGGTTGATGTTTGTCCCATACTCCTTTAATTCCATAAAACACGCTCTCAACATGTCTTCTAGTGTCTGAATAGTTAACTCAGATTGTCCATCAGGTTGATGATGATAGGCCATACTAAATATTAGTTCAGTGCTCCTTGCATATTGGATACTTTTCCAAAACATAAAAGTGTATCTCAGATCACAATTAGATACAATATATAGTGGTACTTCATGTAGCATTATAACTTCTAGGATATAAATCTGTGCAAGTTGATCCAATGAGACGTTCTATCGAACCGCAATAAAGTGAGCTGTCTTTGTAAGATGATTCTTAATGACCCATATTGCATTATTTCGTCTGGATTTCCTTGGGTGTCCAGTGGAAAACTCCATGGTAATGTTATCCCATATCCATGATGGTATGGGTAGTAGTTGTATCATACCCTTATACTTTTGTCTCTCATCCTACACTTACTGACATAACATACACTTTGATGTATATTTAGCAATCTCTCTTTTCATATAGTCCCACCAAAACTTTTCTCGGCGATCTCAATACATCTTTGTGCTCCCTAGGTGGATAGATATGTTTTATCTATACATGTCACTCATAATCTCCTTCTTTATCTTTGGATATAATGGTACACATAATCATGTTACAAATCAAAAAACTCCTTGCCCCATTAATTTTGAAATCGGAGGATTTCCCATTTTTTAGCTTCCACCCTTTTCAGAAGATCCACAACCATTCTTTGATCATCTTTTATTTTCTATAAAATGGATTCTCAAGAAATCATTTGAGAATTGATTGTTGATGTTCCCCCCATATTGATTCCCATGTCCATCCACTGAAAATCTAGAAAGATCAAATCCTTTCCAATTCTTGTCATTGATAAATTTTCAAGATCATTTCTACTTAGTGAATCAGACACCTTGTTTGCCTTACCAGGATGGTAGTGGATTGAGCAGTCATATTCCTTAAGGAGCTCAATCCATCTCTGCTAACACATAATTATCTCTTTCTGTGTGAATATATATTTCAGACTCTTGGGGTCAGTATATATCTAACACATCACTTTATTGAGATAATTCTTCTAAATTTGCAATGTAAAGATCACTTCCACCAACTCCAGATCATTTGTGGGATAGTTTTGTTGATAAATTTTCAGCTGCCTCAGGAATAGGCTATCACTGTATCATTTTTCATTAGCACACAACCTAATCCTTTCATAGAAGCATCACTATACAACATAATGACTTCTCCACTAACAGAGAGTGTGAGTACTGGTGCATTGATAAAACTCTTTTTCAAATCAATGAAACAGTCTTCAAATTCTTATGTTCAGACAAATGTCACTTCATTCGGTGTCAGGATGTTCAATGGGATTAACAATCATGAAAATTTCTTCAAAAATCATCGATAATAATTAGCTATACCCAAAAATTTGTGGATCTCCATTAAAATAGTTAGACTAGGCCACTATTAAATTGACATTGTCTTGGAAGGGTCCACATATATCCCTTTGTAGGTGATAACATGCCCCTAGAATGATACTTCTTCCATCAAGAACTCACATTTCTTATACATTTCATAAAACTTCTCCCATCTAAAAGTAATTAAAAAAGTATTCAAACTGTTCTCATGTTCCTCCATGCTCTTGATGTATATAAAAATATCATTAATAAATAGTACCACAAATTTTTTTGGGAAATCCCTAAAGAATATTTTAATTAAATACATGAAAATTTCTGGTGCATTGGTGAGTGAAAATGGAATCACTATAAACTCATAGTTTCCATACCTCATTCGAAAGGCTGTCATGAAAATATCTTCCTTTCTCAGCTTTATATGGTGATATCCTGACTGAAGGTAAACTTTAGTGAAATAAATGGCCCCACGAAGTTGATCGGACAATTCATATATCCATGAAAGGGGAAACGTATTCTTTATATTTATTTTATTGAGCTCATGATAATAAATGAAGAGGTTTATTGATGTGTCCTACTTGTTGACAAAAAGTACTGGCGCACCTCATGGTGAAGCACTCGGGAATATAAAACCCTTCCTTATTTCTCCTGTAACAACTTCTTTAGCTCTTATAGCTCTACGGTGTCCATTTTGTAAGTTGTCTTCTATATAGGAAGAGATCCAAGGATAAGTTCAATTGAGAACTCAACCTCTTAGTTAGGAAGAAGACCAGGAAACCCTTTAGGAAAAACATTAGTGTGATCTGTCACGATGGGCATGTATTCAAGCATGATTCCTTTCTTTGTGTCAACAATTTCAGCTAGATATGCTTCTTAAAAATAAATAAATATCCATACTTGAGATGAAGATTCTAAAAGAGATTCATCTTTCTCCTTACACTAGTAAATAATCATAGGATGCTTTGGGATGTGAAAAGTGATCTCCCTTTCCCAACAGTTGATGTTGTATTTGTATTAAGATAGCGAATCCATGCACAAGATAGCATCAGACTCCACTAAATAAAGTATAATGATATTTTCTTGGAGTTTTATTCAATAAAAGTTAACCAGGGAGGAGTTATAAACCATGGATGAAATAACATCCCCATTCTCTATTCTCAATGATAAAATTTCCTCCAAATTTTGAGGTGGGGTTTGAATAGTTATAACAATAATGCAAGATATGAATGAATGCGTAGAACTAGAATCAAATAGTACATTTGTTATTATTGAATGAATAACAATCATACCTTTCACCACATTGTTATTCAGATATTCCACAGCAGTAATGATAGAACAATTCCTTTATTTTTTCCTTAGAGGCTGTTATTGATTGACTATGAAAACCCTCAGTTGAGGGCAATTTTTCGCATAATTCACATGCTCCTTGTAGTTGTAATACTGCATTGCAGGCTGAGTGTTGACTTGAACCTTCTTTTATTCCTTTTCATTATTGGGATTCTTCATATCTCAGCCACAGTTCATGAATAGATTACTAAACATTCCATATTTTATGATATTCTTGGTTGCCTTCAGATAGTTAGCAGGATGCTTCTTCCATCAATTTTTGAAAGGGAAAATATTATACGTCATTCCATCAGGGGATTTGTTCGATAAACCTCCCATTTTTCATTAATTTTTTTCTTCTTGACACTGGGCCCACAAGGACACTAAGAGTCACCAATCTCCATTTCATTCTTGAAGCCACAGCATATATTCTCATCATATATTTTGATTTCTTGAATTTCCAATGCTTTTCATAGACTTATCTTTAGTCTGCTAAAGAATAGATAAACCTTTCATTTGGTGTTCATGGAAAAGCCACATGTTAACCAAGAAATCCTTGTAATGTTTGCTTCACATGCCCCAATGGACACATATTCATTCTACTAGCGTATGAGGAATTGTCTTTCCATCTTGAGGCAAAGGGTTTGAGGAAAATGTTTATTCAAAAATACACTTTTGAATTACTCCCAATCCATGGAATCAATTTCATATTGGGAATTTGTATTCTTGATCAGTGTCCACCACTGATCAGCTTCCCCATCAAAACAATAGACTGTCAGTACAACATTCTCTTCTTCCAAGCACTTAAGGATGTAGAATATATTTTCAATGGCATTTATCCATTATACCATGAGGAGGGTATCGAAAGATCTACTAAACATGGGAGGCCTTTTCCAATGGAAGTACTCTACCGCAATATTCTCTTTTCTTAGAAGAGGAGGGTGTTCCTCCTGATTCATGTTATTATTCAAAACTCGATCAAGCTAATAAAGTAATGTCATGATGTTTTGAGCACCCGCTCTCATCCTATCAGGCATATCATTAAGGAAATGTTCATATTTCCTATCACATTGGATGTTGGAACATGTTCTTCTATTTCCCGCAATTAACTATAAATATGAACATATAATTTGAAGTCTTGAATACTTTTTTATTGATCATAAAAATGAATTTTTAAACATACAAGGATAAACATATAAATATTAAGTATATCCTAACTTGTGATATTTTAGGTTTATATATAGGTAATGCTCATACTATTTCTTAACTTATATTCTTACGGGATATTTTGTTGTCCCTTAATAATGGTTTGTACTAAGCTCGTGAATCTACCAAATCATATCCCCGGAGACTGTCGTAACCAAAATTACAACAAGCCTTGTTGTCTTGCACCAGTTATCATTTGTGTCTAGCTCAACGTAGTCTTTTCGGGTTTTACCCCTTGATACATCTATACAAGATCCACCAATACCTACTCATATCCAGATAAGGATGCATTTTTTTATAAACAATTTAATCAATACTCACCAAAATTTAGGAATGTTTTATAATACGTAGTCTCATCAATAGGGTTACCACTATGGTGCCCTATTTGTAATATCCAAAAATAACCAGACCATCTTATGATAAAATTGTAGTGACCCAAAACTTTTACATATAACATTACATGATTTTAATCATATTTAATAATTATTGTACCAGCCAAGGATCGTTATGTCTAGTGTCTTGGAAGACAAGGTACATATAACATAAAACACGGTGGCTAAAAAACACTTCTTTATTTAACCTCCATAAAGAGATCTTAACCTCTATTGAGCCCTTATATATGTGTAGGGTACCCTGGGGATCATATGACCAAATTGGTGAGCTGAAATGCTCAGTAAGGGAATGAAAAATAGGATACATATTAAGAAGCTAAGTTAGGTGGCTTGACATAATGATATCCAATGAATGGAACATATGAAAACATATCATATAAGTATGGGTTCATATAAACATGTTATAATATAAATTTGGCAGAAACATAAAACATTTCTTTAGTATGGGTTATGTATAACTACCAATCCCATTTCCCATTTTAGTATGGGTCATGTCTAACCACAAATCCCATTTCACATTGCATCTCATGAGACTTAACATTACCCAATGCATTGAAGAACTATATTGGTGAACCCAACGTATCATTTTCATTAATATTATTGACACATAAATATTCATACAACATAAATATTATTTTAATATAAATAATCATAAATAATCAACCATACATAATCATAAGGGTACCCATGGAAATAATTGTGTACCATAATCATGACATAGATCCTAACAAATGTGTGTATCATGAAACTATCCATGAATGAAAGGGATTAGAACATAAATAGACGTTCATTAGGAAAAATAGTATATAAAATTGTATGATATGTCTAACATAAGTGAAAACATATAAGAAATGTATCTGAGAAACATTAGCATTAAGACAATTTTGTGCGGTTTTATGGAAAATACTATATAGATTTTAAAATATAAGTGGACAATATATTATATAAAACCAGAGATGAACCAAGAAGGTATCCATAATAAAAATACCGATTTAATTAATTAAATTATGTCTTAAATTAGAGGATATAGTTCACTTGAAATTGCGAAAAATATTGGGAAGTTCCCTTAAAACTGGTTTTCTTATCGGAACGTTATATGGAGGGAATATTTTAAAAAAATGTATTTCCCTGAAAAAAAGTGACGAAATGATCCTCATAAATGAATTTTGTACAACTAAATAGAATTTAAAATATTTAGACAACTAGTTAAGATAACTCCATGTTGATATAAATAATGACAAGGCAACCAAAAAGAACAAAGGAGGTTCGAGTAGATTTTGTCACAGATTACCGGCATAGTGTATGGTGCACGTATGATGGTTATGATGAGAAAGATAAGGGGTTTCTCATCAATTATAAAACATTAGTTATGTATGGTTTAGGTGACTAATCATTCACCATCATTTGGTATTACACACAAAACGGCATAATATAGAGGAAAATCATGATTAATAGTGAAATGGAGAGGATCCACTACATTAACACTATTGGTGTTCTCCATTTGTTGTAAAAGACTTGAATAAAAAAATTACAAATATTAATTTATATGTCATGAACCTATTATATATGTAATTGATCTATTATAACCCTTTCTAGTTCATTCAAGGCCTTCATGATTAGTTATATTGCTCAATTTGATTGTTCAGGATCGTTTGTTTACATGGTTTTAAAGGATCAGTTAACTTATATTCAAGTTCGGATAAAAATGAAATATGGAAGAGGTTGTCCAGAAATGAAGTTATATGATATTAGTGATCATCTGGGAGATTACAAGGTTTTAAAATTAATTTGGTAACATAGATTTAATTCTAACTACTATATAAGACCATAGTGACAACTGTTTTTTTAATCTGTGGGTATGATTACAAAGAACATGTTTTTATATATAACATAAAAACACTAGGAAAAAAAGATTAAAGAATAAAAATAATATATATTACATATATATAATATTTTGCAACAATAAAAATATGGTTTCATGACTAAATTTAATGATGATAATAGAAATTGATGAATTGTTTTCTTGGAATATGTAAAATTGACATATCTCAGATGATGCTTCATTTAATTGAAACAAAAAGTGAGGAGATGATATTAGATAATGAATTATACCATTGGAATAATAATATTCCAGTAAATTTATGCTACTGGAGTTATCATACTATTTTGGTGATGGGAGTTGTAGAAAGAAAACAAATAAAAAAACATAAAATAAATGAAGGAATTGGAAAGATAAATTTACATATTGAGGATTCCTCCTTTGAGAACCTCTTAAAGGGAGAGGTTTTGGTATTTTGAAAAATCTAGGAGCTTTTTCTAGTGGGGTAGGATCTTGGGGAGATATTTGGGCACAATATTGGCAGCGCACAGGGCATGATAGGATTGAAGAAATGACGGAGTGAAGGGGGTATTTATAGTGGAGGAGAGATGGGATTTCTCAATATAAAATTCATTAGTTTATTATTTTCCCATAGGTTAAAAAATAGTGAGTATTAATTGATGAATAATAGTAATTTTATTACTTTATCCCATGCCAAGTGGGATTACATCAGCCAAACATCATACATGACGCTATAAATCGCTTATTTATCTTATTTTGTAAATTATGGCATTTCACTATTCATTAATAATTCACGTATTTCAGAAAAATCACAAATATTCACCCTAACCATTTTTCAATATGTAGAATCTAAAAATGGAGTAAATTTTTCAAAAATAATTTTTTAAATATAATTAATTTATTATTTAATTATAATGTATTATCAAAAACCAGTTGTAAAACATTCATTTACTCATTCAAAAATATAAGAATATCATACTTTCAACATGAATATTATTTATATATTATCATATGTAATGTTACTATTCATTAAGGTATATATCTATTCATAAGGGTATGTTACTATTCATAGGGGTATGTTACTATTCTCCAAAAATTATGTTTCTCTTATCAGACACTAAATAACGTACTGATTTTGGCAGTGTATGAATGATTTTTGAAATTCTAAACCTAAAAGTGAAAAAATTATGTTCAAAGGTATCTTTGAACATAGTAGTTCATTAGGTTCCGTTTTTAATGTGATTTTATGACATATTTATAAGAAGGGAATTTCCATTGAATAACATTGTGTTGTTACATGGACTCTCACCTCCTCAATTTGATGTGATTCATTCATAATATAAAAAAACGTATAAAAGATGTTTTGAATTTGATTATGTTATATATAAGAGATTAATATGATAATTAAATTATAATATTAAAATATATCAATTATTTTTATTTTTTAAAATATGATAAATGAAATAGAATTATTGTTCCTACTTACATATGACCTACCAACTCCATGAATTGTGCATTTTATTTCTTATCTCCAACTAATATGGACTACAATAAATTCATATATATGACACTAAAGTCATTTTTTTAAATTTAGGAAATAATTAAATGATGATATATTTAATAGGAACAACAGGTCACCAGTCAATACATACTCAGGAAAAAATGGAAATTAGCACATAAAATAGTAAATATAATTAATGATCATTGAAAAATGGTAATAGGATATTATAACATAATCATATAAGAGTTTTAAATACTATTATTATTATAAAATATGATAGTGAAAATTTTAAAATCATTATGAATGAGTAGAAAGGATGTTCACCAAAATAAGAATGTCAAGGTAAGGCAATCTTGTCTTAGTTTTCATTTCATTAGCCATACATAATTTTTTATACATATTTCTTTTGTATATTGTATATAATCCCAATTTGGTATTTTTTACCATGAATACATTTAACTTCATGGTATTTTAACATTAAATTTTAATTATTTATTCTATTTGAATTTGAAATAAATGATATAGAGTTGTAAATAATTTAATTACCTGATTACATTTCAATGGGATATATTACAATCCCTTTGTTGTTAATATTATTAGGTCATGTGTGTAATAAAATTTTGAAATTTTTTTTTTCATTTTTATTATGTGTATATTAAGTTAATACATATTATCTATTTATTTATTGATTCACTTATCATCATTATGGTCATTTAAATTCCTTACATAAAAGTCTAATTTTTTGGGATTATTTACACTTGAATTTAGATCATAGAAAATTATTGTATAAATTATTTATAAAACATTAAATTTTATAATAATATATTTATTAATGAATTTTTCCAAGTAATAGTACAATTTTTATAATATTAGATACTGAAAAAAATATTTTTCAAATTTTTTCGTTGAAAACCAGACATTACATCTATCTTTAGTTGGAGAAACAGTTTAATTCAAAAAAATTGTTTTTTAAAAAGGTTTTGAAAAATGTATTTAATGACTCAGAAATGTTTTTGTAATGAAATTTTTTCAATATTATTAATTCCAAAAAATTATTTCAAGAGAATCTTCTTGTTTTTTTCAGAACAATGATCTTTTCATTATTTTTAACTTGCAAAAATAATTTTCTCTTTCCCTTGTATGAAATGTATGAATTTACACAATATAATTTCACTAAAGCCTGACTTTTATATTTAAAATGATAATATTAATCGAAAGACATTATAATAGCTATTATCGGTGAAATGGATTTAAAAAAATTAAATTAAATAATACTTTATTTCATAATATTCTTTAAAAGACCATTTGTAGAGACTTTATAACTCAATGAAATCAACCCATTGTTTTGTACCACTAGAAATTTTGTGAATTGGAACCATTTTCTTCTTCTCATGAATGGATTGTGTTTGATTATTTCGAGGATATTATATAAATTCACATTCATGAATTCTTTGTTAGTCCACAAGAAATATTAAATATTCTATGATCATTGAACATTTATTTTCACCGAGTTATCCATATCATTTATCATGGATATTATTATTTTCTAAAAAATATAACATTTTTCCCCATTTTGTATACTTTAATAGTTATTATATTTTATATGGAAATATAGGTAAATATTTATTCTTTATTTAGTTTCGATATTGGAGAAGTCATATTGTTTAGTAATTATTTGATATGAGGAGTGCTTTGGAAAAGTAATTAAAGGTGTGGAACATAAATTATATAGACCCATGATTCATAAATATATTTTTATGATTGATTTTTTTTTTAATTTTATAGGTTTATACATATAATTATAAACAGTCTAGAAGATTAATCATTAAAATATATGGTTTGTGGTCTTGATATGTGACATAAAATAACTAAACATTTCATTCATTTTTATTCAATATTTTTTTTTAAATAATATTATAACTATGATAAAATATATGGATGAATTCTATTCTCAATTAAATAATTACATGTACTATTATTCTATTATCTACACATTCATATTGATAATACATTAAAATGTTATTTAAAATGATTTTTTTTATTTACCTTCCTATATTTAATAATCACATCCTTCTTTCATTATTGATTATATGGAATCTGTGTTCATTTAACACCTTTTCATTTTAATTATTCTCATTGATTCGTGACTTCTTTGTTCGTCAAAATTATATTTAAAATTTCTTATGATCAATGAACATTGTATTTCACCTAGTTTTTCATATCATTTATCATGGATATTATTGTTCTATAAAAAATATACCATTTTTACAAATGGGGTCAATATTTATAGTTATTTTATTTTATATGGAAATATTGGAAAAAATTTATTCTTTAATTAGTTTGGATATTTGATATGTCATATATTTCAGTAAATATATGATATGAGGAGTTCTTTGGAAATGTAATGATAGGACGAGACCATAAATTATATAGAACCTTCATGCATCAATAGTTTATTATGATAGAAATTATTTTTTTAATTTGATAAATTTATAAAGATAAATTTAAATAGTATATAGGATTGATAATTAAGGTACTGGGTTCATGGTCTTGATATGTAACATAAAATAATTAAACATTACCTTCATTTTTATTCTATATTAAATATAAATGTGATTGAACCGTGAAATAATATATGAATAATTTCTATTCTAAATTAAATTATTAAATGTAATTTTATTATGTTATCCATTATGTCGTATTTATAATACCTTACCTTGTTATTTAAAACAAAGGTTTTTTAGTTATTTATATTCCTATATTTTTTGTCCACATCCTTCTCTTATTATTTATTATATGGAATACGTGTTATTTTAAGGCCTTTTAATTTTAATTATTCTCATTGATACATTATTTACTCTTCTATATATTATAATTACTATGAATTTTAGGTAATCATTATTTGTTCCATTCCATAGGAATCCATGAAGTATACTGAGAACAATATGAATGGACATGCTTGGTGGGAATAAAGTTATCCTTGAAAACATTATGATGTAATAAGTATATTAATATGTAATAAAAGACTTGAATCTTTCTAAGTTAATGAGAATACTAAAATAATAGATAATTAGAGATGAATTACATTGTAATAATGCCAATGTAATGGTAGATGACAATAGCAATCAACTTACTAGGGTAAGGGCACAATAGTTGGTATGAAATGATGTTTAGTAACAACCATGGATACAAGATATATGAAAACAAAGAGTAGAAAGTATTTCCCCAGGGTAAACATTTATGATATGTATAGATGATCCAGCTTAGATTTTTGTACGATAGATACTATATAGATAACATTAGAAATAAATCCCTATATTTATACTACAAGTGGTTGTGGTTCTGGCATAGATGTACGTAGGGGTAATAACTCTGAAAAGGTGCATTGAGCTTGAGACAAGTGTAACATTGTAAACAACAACGAGCCTGATTTCACTCCTAGATAAATACTCTTGTGGGATATGAGTATGATAATACAAATTTTAACTAAAAACCATTATGAATGATTATAATAGATTATAACAATGAATAACCTAGAATAAACCCGAGGTTACATTGATAAAAAATAATGTGTTATGATTTAGAAACCCTCAAAATGATTATATTCTTTTTTGACTATGACAATGGTTTCTCACATAAATATTTCTCATATTAGGCAACAGATATAACTAGGATGTCTCATGTTATAATTTTAAATGATGAAAAATGTGGTTATAATGACCATCCAAATGAGAAATTTATAAGAGTGAAGGATTTCATGTTTATGCCTAGTTAGTTTTCTTGAAACATGACTAAAAATATATACCTGGCCCAAATCCTAATCTCATTGATAATGATATGGATTGAGTTTCTTACGATATCAAGTGGTGGATAGCATAGAGATAAAAATATTAAATTTTCATCATTCAAGAAATGTGAAAAGTGGAACCTAGGTAAATGTGTCAATAGAATTGAGAAATTGTTTATATCATTGAAATAAGTACATAAATCAAATTATTATTGAGAAAAAATGATGATTATGATATAAGGAAATAAATCCCATCATAAGGATCCATTTAAAATATCTGTCTATTAGTATATGGAACTATTGAATTACACAATTCAATTATATCTTTTAATGGATAATACATTGTCCAAGGAAGGATCTATGTTTATATAAATGGATGAAATATTTATGTGTTTACTATGTATTAAGAGCCATTGTTAAAAAGATATTCATTTATTTAACCTATTTATAGGAGGTAAATCAATTTTTTGGAACTTATATTAATATATATTAAAGAAAAATTCATCTTGTGTGTCTGGTGATGAACCATCAATTTAGAAAATGATGAGGGGCATGAAACCATGATCGAAGGGTGATAAGAGTTTCACACTTACCACTAGCCTATGCCATGTCCTTGTTAAATTGGCATTGTTTTCAGTTAAAATTTTAAAGATAAATATTAATGATAAACCCATTATATTAAATTTTTATTTTATAGATTAGTAAATTAACTCTATTGGAATCATAGAATAGTTATAAAATATTATAAAGATGTTTTACTCTTTTACTGTCCTTACAATCCGTTAAAAATGAATTTTAGTGCTTCCAAAATCATAGTTATTTTTTTAAATAGATTTCTTGAATTATGTGCTGAATTATAATTGAATAAAAGAAAAAGATCATTGTCAAATTTTCTATATGAAATTGAATCACAACATGTATGTTAATTCGTTGTAAATAATACGATTCCTCAAAGTTATCAAAGTAAGAAAAAACTATGTCATAATAAATAATTTTTTTTGAACCCATGGTCTTTTGAATAATCTATAATTTATGGATTTTATTCACACATAATTCCATTAATAATTAAAAAGGTTGTTATTTATGACCTCAATAACTCCCTTAAAAATATTTATTTTCTTTGTCCATGTAAATATCTCCACTGACCATGAATGTTCTTCTACTTAGAACCCTATTTCTATGTTAGCTTTTTTGAATATTGTACTTCATATTCTCTCTTTTCTATAAGATGTATTAGAAAACCATCTCAAAAATTAGGATTAAAAAAATAAATATCAATAAAATATTACAAATATCATGATTAATGTGATAGTATTACATTTTTTTATGGTTTAAAGAATTAAAGACCTCAAAAAAAAACAATATATTTTATTTCAATTTGTGTTTGACACGAAACACTATGAACATAATGAAATATAATATTCCGATTTTTTATATTAGACGTAGTACATCAAATATATTATATAAATTTCATATACACACAAAAACTAGGTTATCTTTCCATACATTAATGAATGAATTTGTTCGAAAGCTTGCGTTACATGAAAGACTATATTTTACTCTACAACAATATATTATTAAAATTATTATTATTAAAAAAAGTAAGAAAAAAATATGTTAAATTAGTGGCTATAAAATGTATTAACTAGAAAATTTATTTTATATTTTCCTCTCAACTATAAATTTATTTCGTTGGATAAAAATAAATTTTAAATGAATATCCAAATGAATTGAATATAAATGGAATATTTATTACGAGAAAATTATTTTCCAATAAAGTTATTTAATCGTAATAAATTAATTTAACAATAATATTTTTTGATATTAATTTAATATAAATATTATATTAACCAAAATATTTCTTTTACATTCATCATATATATATGATAATAATAAGATAAGAACAAACCCAATAATTCGACCAAAAATAAATTTTTTTTTATTGGAACTTTTAAAAAAATTTAAATGTTATCCTATATTAAATATAATTTATAGAAATTTTTTCATTATTAAATGTCAAAAAAAATTAATATTTGATATTAGAACAAGAAAACTAGAATTGGGAGAATTTTGGTTATTTTTTCTGATGATTAAATTTTTTTTATAAATAGTTAAAAAAATAAAAAATTTATTTCTAAAATACTTTTTATATTTTTTTTAGTTTTATGGAATAAAAATATTTTAAATAGGTTTTAATTTCAAATTATGCCAATTAAAAATAAATTAATTCAAATATGGCCATTGTAATGTTTTCAATGAAATTGGGTAGAAACACATCTCAATATTTTGAACATTTTTACATTAAAAACATCTTAGTGGTCACATTAACAGAACTAACATTAAACTAGTTACATCAACATATGTGATAATAATTTAGAGTAATGTGTTAAATGTTTGGAATTATAATAATTTATAATTTATAATATAATATAATTTTTTTTGGCTAAAAATATTAGTAAATGTAATTGAAATTGTTTACAATGATTAATAGACAAATTTGATTAATAAGGGATAAATCCTAACCATTAGGGAAAAAGTGACCAAAAAATTGGTTTCAAAGCCATTTTGTAGTCATATTTAGTCCATATTATACCTTTAATATAATATTTTTCCATATTATAAGAATAATACATTGAATAAATTTTTCTATAATTACCATTTAAAAGTTCACAAGAATGCCAAAAAACCAATATATAAATAAACTCATCCATCCCCATATTTTACACCTCTAAATAATTTTATATTTTCAAATATATTATTAGATAATATATCAAAATTCCTCAAATAATATTATATTCCTCCCTTTTTTCATAAATTGATCCAAGGTATCCATTTGGTGAAAACCAAAAGGGGTTACATAAAGAAGATGTAACATCCTTCTTCGAGAATTGTAGTTTTATTTTCATTATCCAGGATCTATAATCTTAATATTTCATTATTAAATAATAATACATGTATCATAAATAATAATATATTTTTAGATAATTTTTTTCTAACTAAAGAGACACACACTTCAATGAAATGGTTAACGAACTACTGGCATGCAAAACAACGATTGCTTGTTTTTCTTTTACAACCACTAATGGGAAGGAATAATAATGTAATTATTCTTTATATATGATATATATAATATTTCTAATATTTTAAAAATTATTTAATTTATGTATACCACATACCATAAAAATTTATTATTTTTAATTATGAAAATATCGTTTGTGGATGAGTGGACTACAACCTTCACAATGTGATGTTATTTGTTCACCCAATAATAGAACATATAAATACTATTTCTAATTAATATATGTGATATAAATGAAATATATATCATTTTGTAAATATTATAATCATATATATATATATATATATCTCATTTTATTTTCATACATTTAAATACGACAAATGAAATGCACGCAGCCTTCGGGAATATGTATGGACTATTGTCTCTATGAGTGATTCATTTCATTTCATTTCTCTAAATATTATGAATTACACAAAAAATTTATACAAGGAATATATATGGAATATAAATAATATATTAAATTATAGAGATGATGAAACCGTGATCTAATTAATAATAATAAAAAGTATCATTTCAAAACATTTTAAAAAACTAGGCAATTAACCACCAAATTAATGAAAATAATTAATGATTTTTAAAAAATGGGATGAAATATATTATAAGAAGTTCATAAATGATATAATAAAAATATTTTTGGTAATTTTATAAGTAAGATACATGTTTAAAAGCATTATAATGGATCTTAATTGAAATTCACCCCAAAAGGTAATGCAATGTAAGAGATTCATGTATAACTTCTCATTCTATGAGGCCCACTCCATTTTCAACTCTTATTTATTTTTTCATTTTATATACTTCCAATTTAATTTTTTATGTCAATACGAATTCAAATTTATGGTATTTCGGTTTTGATTTGGAATTATTTATTCTTAGTTTATTTAATTTAATAGATAAATAGTGGAAAAGAATCTCATAAACTGATTCCCTTTTTATTTTGTTATATTAATTCCATATTTCCATTAGTAATCTTGTGTTATGTGTGTAACAAAATTTAATCTCTATTTATAATAACCCGAAATATATTTGGCAATTTCTTTCTTAAATTTATGGGAATTTTACGAGACCCCAAAAATTTTCGGCGCATGATTCGGATGCCCGGTGTTAATGGAATAAATTTCTAAAGTATTGTTCTAGTACATTTAGTAAACGTAAGAGTGGGTTTTTTTAACTTTTGAACCGTTTCTCGAAATTGACATATGAGGGAACCGTTAAACTCAAAACGCCAGTATTCACTTAAGGAGACATTCCCCTTTACGACAGCTGCTTGAGATGAAATGTCATATTTTGAGTTTTCATGGAAAAATAATAAAATAAAGTGAGCTACAATTAATTTTATATGTGCCTCCATTTGGATTGTGGTGGTTAAAAAAACTTCATGGAGGATAGATGTGGGACCACCACAATTTAACCTCCCATGAGAGGTTACGGTGGTGGGGCCCACCTGAACTCAACCTCCCATGAGATGATTAATGTGGTGGGGACTACCCGAGCATTTAACCCCTTGAAACTCCCCATTAAAATGGTGAAACCCTCAAGCTCCAATTAATGTAGGGGAACCTCTTCGACTCCCCTTTATTTATTTTTTTTCCAACACTTCACATTAATTAGGTGGAGACAATCTAATTAATTTAATTCTTCTTTTTGATTTTCTGTGCCAAAAAAATATTAGACGACTCAATCGAATATTATTTCACTTTTCATTCGGGTGGACGATGGAAAAGAGGAAAACATGGGAGGATAGAATTCTCCCAAAAATGAATTAATAACGTTTTCTTATAATGATGAACACTACTGATGATCCTTCTTCGACTTCTTCCCCATACACCTATCGACGTGGAGAGTTTTCCACAACCGACATAGCTCAGGATTGAAAGACCTTGGCGGACACGACGAACGATGATTTTCTTCTTCTACATTCTTAAACACTGTCAACATAATACAAATGAGAATAAAATATAGGGGATTAATATTATCGAGGTATGATCATTCCCATGTTCTTCCTTTCTCTCAAAATGAGGAACGCGGGTTGTTGTGCTTCCTATTTGCGAGCCTCTTAATACCACCCTGACTCTGGATGGTGTGGGCCAAAAAAATGGCCTGATCCCTCCACCGATCTTGTATTTAGTAATCTTTGGCATGGTGACAATGAAACGAAGCGATGAAGGAAGTAGAAGACAAAGGTTGCGCTCTCGCGACGTCCGTGAACTGCGCCGCCCCCACGGCGCCCAAAACCGCTGCCATCGGACCGGCCACCCGGCCTACCCAGGCCACAGCCAGGTCGGCCAAACTGGGCTGCGCCTGCCTACTGTGCTGGCCTGCGACCTCCCTTGTGGTACCTCTGGAAAATCCGGCTTGGCATCCCCAACCGAGCCTCTTGAACCGTGCCTCTCGCGGAGCATGCAGAACCGAATCAGCCACACCCATTGGGGCGATCTGCGCCCCTCACGGAGACCTCCGGGATGAACCGCCCTAGTATTCTACTGAGCCAAGGCTAGAATAATAGGCCGAACCTATATGGATAGACTACCCATTGGGTCGATCCAGAACGGGTCGGCCTGGTCTCAGTCAGGTAGGGTCGGTCTGACCGAGTTTGACCAAACCCAGGCCAACTACCGACCTTTTACTTCCTTTGGACAACTCTTTGGCACCAGACAAGCTATTGAAGAAAAATCATCAACACTACTTTTATTGGATCGAGCCGGTCCCTTTTATAATACCCCATTGGTGGTTGGGATATATTTTAGATAAGGTCAGGCTGGATCTTGCACGAATGCCACCAGGCCCCCAGGACTAAAAGGCTAATAACTCACAGATCGGGTGTCCGATTGACATGCAGTCTGCTTGGTCAAGACCCCCAAAGGCTTGGATGACCTCTGAGATTCTTTTTTGTGGGACTTTGAGGTAGATAACATATTGAGTCTTGTCGTGACGAGAGGACCCTCCCAGAATCAAGAATGATTTTTCTAGAAACCCTATGTTTGGATGTGCTCTGATGAGTGTTCCTGGATCCTGTGTGGGTCCAACAGTTCTGACTTATATTCCAGGATCCTAAGTGGGATTGGAAGAATAACAGATCCTAGATCCGGTGTGGGTCCGATAGATCTGACTACTGTTCCTGGATCTTGTGTGGGTTTGATAGTTCTTACTTCTGTTAATAGATCCTCTGTTGGTTCGACAAAATAACTGGTCTAGAATCCTGTGTGGGTCCGACAACTCAAACTACTGTTCCTGGATCATGTGTTGGTCCGACATTTCTAACTGTTGGTCCAGGATCATGTGTGGGTCTGAATGCTTAGATGAATCAATGGCTATATTTGATCATATCTATCTCTCTACATAAGTAGTACATCTATGTGAGTTAAGTCAGGGACTTCTGTTTTTTCTTCATGATTGAGATGGGTTACTTGATAACTTATGTATATGTATGGTCATATACGTAAGTAATGGATATCTGTTGATTTAAAAATCTATGGTTTGTCCTTGTTGGGTTTATGAGACCTTGAGGGTATCAGGTTCCCTACTGAGTATCGTTATACTCACCCCTAGAAGAGTTATGCCTGCACCTCGTTGTGTTGGATGCAGATGACAGATAGTGCTGACCGAGACTGAGTGTAACTGGATTGTACAGTACCTGGAGGTGGTCCACATAGTGTGACGGTACACGGATGACACAGACATACTTGGAGTGTTGTGGAGCTGATATGTACCTACACTTCTTGTAGGATCAATGGTGGACGATTCAGGAGACTCTCTTCAATTTCAGTTGTTTTATCATCTTCAGTTGTAATTATTTTCAGTTCTACTTGTATTTTTCTTTTTGGGATTGAATTCCGGACCCTCTACTTTCACCACTCTTTTTATACAGTTTTACATAGTGTTTTGCATCCAGCGTGTACTCTGTTGTGTGTGTTTATAGTAATGAAGGAAATTCCTTCCCTTTTTTATTGATTTACCCCTTTGGTGCAAGTCGTCAACCCCCAGCCTATGGAAGGCGGGCTTTGGGTAGTCATGGCACAGACCCCAGGATACAGGTCGTGAGAAATTTGTATCAGAGGAGTTGGTTATATCGCATAACATATGACTATGATCTTTTCTATGAATTAATAGTGTTAAGTGTATTGAGTCTGGTTTTCAGTTCAGGGAATCCAGTGTTGGTGTGGTGGCTGACATATCCATACACCAGGACCCTGACTTTTGATTTCTGACTCAGTGCATGAAAACACTGATTGCATGTATGTTTCACAAGTTTTCATTGTGATCTCTTTGAGTCAGATCACTAGGTATAACTTATTAACCATGGCGCAGTTGTATCTATTCAGGATAACCCCACCTAGAGTGCCAGCCAGGGTTCTGAGAGTTATACGGGATGACAACCCACAGAGCGACGAGGCCTCGGTGTAGGGCCATATCACAGCAGAGGCACCATTGGTACCACTACCCATTTGTCCACCGATGCCACCAGACCTAGCATTAGGGAGTGCACACCTCTTGAGCACGTTGCACAAGTCCCGGCTCTAGAGGCCACCAATGATAAGGGGTGATACGGACCCGCATGCAGCATACGATTGGCCGGAGGCTCTGGTGAGAGTTTTCAGACAAGTAGGGACACCATCCGACCTTATGGTTATACTTGTCACGAGTCTTCTTTAGGAAATAGTAAGAAACTGGTGGTGTCTAATGCTCCAGTTGCATGACGAGGGGACACTTCTCTGGGAAGACTTCGAGAGCCTGTTTCGGGTGGAGTTTGTCCCAGCCACCCTACATGCGGTACAGATACAGGAGCTACTGCATCTGCTACAGGGTAGAAAGACGGTGGAACAGTACTCAGTGAGGTTCACCGACCTCTCATGATACTTAATTGATATGGTGAGGGACCCATTGTCCAGGGTCCAGAACTGTGAGAAGAGGCTCCGGTGAGAGATCAGATCCTCTATGATCTCCCTCAACATCACGAGGCCGGAGGCGGTGTTGGAGAAATCTGTCGTAGTAGAGAGTTTCCTTGCTGAGTAGACACCAACATCGAGTCCCACCTCTAGGAATCACGTAGCAGAGTCTTCTGCAACTGGAAGCAGATAGATATTGCAGAGGTCCAAGTGGACCAAACCATCCGGTGTACAACCTATGAACACGAGATCAGTCGTGCGAGGAACATGAGATAGAGACAGTCATGTGAGGAAGAAATAGTTTTTCACATGTGGTGGGGAGGTTCATATGGCTCGTGACTATCCAACCCACTATTCAGATAATCAACAGACAGTTGAGAACCCTCTTAGGCAGAGGGACATGTTCGATCGTGGTGGTCCGCAGGAAGCAGGCAGACGTGGCAGAGGAGATGGGCATGCAGATGGTGGTGGACGATGTTACAAGGTGTTACCACCACCACCACTATGAGGTCCACCCCCACCGTAGGGAGAATGTGGACAATGGAGAGCTCAGCTCCAGGCATCTGAGGCTTGCAACCATGTTCTATGGAGATGATTCGAGGTACAATTTATGCCTAATCAATCATAGCTTTAGTTCATATATACACAGTTACCAATCACTCATTCATTTCCACTTCCATCTTTAAAAGATCAGATATTCCGAAGGATCCATTATTTAGATCCTTACGGCTAGAGACTCCTATAGGGGAAGGATCAATGATTATGCAGGGGTTCTGGCAGGGCGAGCTTACTCTAGGAGGAAAGAGCTTTGGCTGGGATCTTTTTGTAGCGGCGTCGAGGCCTTACAATGTTATCCTAGGTATGGACTGGTTATCTGCAGTCCATGCTCAAATAGGATGTATTAGGAGAAAAGTGTGGTGTGTCTGCACGGATGGGACTAGGTTCACCTTCAATGGAGAGAATGGATCCTTTTCTGCACATGACAGACTTACTCAGAGGAGGGAGCAGCCGATCAGTCACCATTTGGCCTGCCTTATTCTCGGAGCAGTTGATGTGGACAGTCTGAGCTATCCTGTAGTGGGGGACCAGTACGCAGATGATTTCCATGACGATGTTCCAAGACTAACACATCGCAGAGAGGTGGAATTGTACATTGAACTATACCCAGGGAAGACACTGATATCTACACCAGCGCATCGGATGTCTCCCGTGGAGCTTCGTGAGGTGTGAGTACAGCTTCAGGACATGCAAGAGAAGGGATTCAACCGACCTAGTGTTTCTCCCTGGTCAGCCCCAATTCTGTTCCCCAAGAAGGTGGAATGAAACATGAGGCAGTGTGTCGACTACCATCACCTTAACCCGGTGACCATTAAGAACAAGTACCCACTCTTTAGGATTGATGACCTCATTGATCAGCTGAAGGGAGCATGATGATTCTCAAAGATAGACCTCAGATCAGGCTATCACCAGCTCAGTGTTCGAGACAAGAATGTGCAGAATATGGCATTTTGATATCGGTTTGGTCACTATGATTTCTTTGTTATGCCATTTGGCATATCCAATGCTCCGGATTTGTTCATGGGACTCATGAACATGATCTTTCATCTTTATCTTGATTGCTTTGTCATCGTCTTCATCGAGGACATTTTGATCTACTCGACTACTGAGGTGGAGCATGCCTACCAAATGTGGGTAGTATTGGACACACTCCAAGGGATCAAGCTTTATGGTAAGCTCTCATTGTGCCAGTTTTAGATCTGAGATGTTCACTTGTTGGAACATGTCATCTCGGAAGATGGAGTTGTTGTGGATACAACGACGATTGAGGTGATACTTGATAGGGAGTCACCCAAGAGTGTGACGGAGGTACGAAGTTTCTCGGGATTGGATGGATAATACTAGAGGTTCGTTCCAGACTTCTCCAAGTTTGTAGAACCACTATCATCCTTGAAAAATAAGGGGCAACCCATTTGGTGGTCGGAGAAATTCCATCAGATCTTTCAGGAGCTGAGATAGAGGCTGACTAGGTCCCCCTTATCGAGACAATTAGATGATGGCATAGTGTATGTTGTCTACTACGACACATCGTGGACTGGAATCAGGTGTGTCCTGATGTAGGAGCGAGCAGTGATCACCTATGGTTGTCGGAAACTGAGACAACATGAGTAGAACTATGCTACCCAGGACCTGGAGTTAGCAGCAGTGGTCTTCTCCATGAAGATGTGGAGGCAATATATGATGGGTGAATGTTTTATTGTGTACTATGATCACAAGAGTCTCAGTTATATCTTCTCTTAGAAGGACCTCAACTTGAGACAGCGGTGATGGATTGAGTACCTCTAGGATTATGACTTCATGATAGTCTATACTCCTGGAAAAGGGAATGTTATTGCAGACGTGCTCAGCAGGATATCTGGTATATAGAGTGCATGATAGGCAAAAGATCAACTGGCTACTTTATAGATTTATTATGTGGAACGATATGGAGAAGCTTTCCTTCAGGACAGTCACTTTTTCACTTCATCAGCTATTCAGGGAGGCACATCATGGGGATAATGACCGCAAGACACGATGTTTTCAGATATCAATAGAGTAGGCACCTAATAGATTTTATGAATGTGGGGAGCACATAAACCTCTTACAAAGACATACTATGTTTCCAATTTCACTTTAGGAAGAAGTTTTGAGGGATTTTAACACATCCCCTCTAGGGGTATATCCAGTACTGGTGATGATGTACCAGGATAATCGGTGATAGCACGGGTGTCTATGAATAAAGAAGGAAGTTGTAGAGTTTGTCTCTCGATGCCTCACTTTTCAGCAAGTGAAGGCGGAGCACCAGGTACCAGCAGACTTGGTTCAACCTTTAGAGATCCCAGAGTGGAAGTGGGATGTGATATACATGGACTTCGTGACATGTCTTCCACGTACATCCAAGCGACACAACTCGATTTGGGTGATCATCGAAAGACTAACAAAGTCGGCCCACTACCTACTGATCATAGAGCAGGGTTCAGTTGAGAGAATGGGATGCCTCTTTGTGCAATAGATTGTGCATCTACATGGAGTACCTTATTCTATTGTCTCTTATCATGATACATAGTATACTTCCCCGATATTGAAGTGTTAACAGGAGGCTTTCGAGATGCAGCTTCGTCTGAGCACCGCCTTCCATCCTCAGATGGATGGTCAGATTGAGTGGACCATTCAGACCCTTGAGGACATACTGTGGCACGTGTCCTTGACTTCGGTCACAGCTAGGAGGTTCACTTTACCTTGGTGTAGTTTTCATTCAACAACAGTTATCACTCCACCATCGGGATGGCACCTTTTGAGGCCATGTATGGTCGACCTTACAAATCACCCTTATGCTGGAATGACCATGGGGAGTCCGCACTAGTGGGACCAGAGATGGTACGAGAAAACACCAAGAAGGTGCAGATCATCCAGGAGTGGATGAAGACTCCATAATGTAGGCATATGTTCTATGCTGATAGGATATGGAGACCTCTAGTGTTCAAGGATAGTGACCACATCTTTCTACAGGTTTCAACTCAATGAGGTTTACACAGATTTGGTTAAGCCGATAAGTTTTCTCTGATATTCATCGGACCTTTCCAGGTCCTCAGTAGAGTAGGCGAGGTGGATTACCTCTTAACTCTTCCACCTCAGTTGCACCGGGTGCATGAAGCCTTCTACGTATCCCAACCGTGGAGATACATGCACGACCCTTCTCACATCATCTACAATGGAGTGTTAGTCGTCGATGATGAGGCATATTTTATGGAGGTTCTAGTGGAGATTGAGGATCTATAGGAGCCGGTCCTTTTTGGATGGTCGATATCTCTGGTGCGCATACATTGGCATCACAGGAACCTCCAGAAGAGCACATGGGAGCGGGAGGATCATTTCTGTGTTTAGTACCCCCATTTGTTCCCTTATTTTGAGTTGTAGCTTACGGGGACATAAAGCCTTGAGGTGAGGAGAATGTAAAGTCCTAGAATTTCCATGGAATATTTTTCATAAATTCATGGTAATTATACGAGTCCGCGAAAATATCTGCACCATGATTCCCAGACACGGTGTCCTCGGAATCAAATTCTGAAATTTTGTTCGGGTACGTTCAGTAAATGTACCAGTGGGGTTCTATAACATTTGAACGTGTGCTCAGAATTGAAATCTGAGGGCGCCATTGAACTCGCAATGCCGATATTCTCTCAAGGAGACTTTCATCTCGACGACAGTTAGTCTATAATAAATGATTGATTTTGGGTTTTTAGGGAAATGTAAATAAATAAAGTGAGCAACACATTATTTTATTTGTGCTGTCATTTGGTGTGTGGTGGTGAAAACTTCATTATGGAGGATGAAGGTGGGACACCACACCTTAATCTTCCATGAATGGTTATGGTGGCGGGGCCCACCCGAATTCAACCTCCCATGAGCAGATTAATGTGGTGGGGACCATCTGGGATTTTAACCAGTTGAAACTCCCCATTAAAATTGAGAAACCCTCAAGCTCCAATTAATGTTGGGGAGCCTCTTCAAATCCCCTTTATTTATGTTGTTCCAAACCGTCACATTAATTATATGGAGCCTATCTAATTATTTCAATTCATCTTTTTGAATTTATGTTCCAATAAAATATTAGACAAATCAATCTAATATTATTTGACATGGGATTCAGGCGGAGGTTGGGAAAGAGGAGAACATGGGAGGATAGAATACTCCCAATGAAGAATGAAAAATGCATTCTTGCAATGAATAATGTTAGTGACAATCCTTATTCTACTTCTTCCCCAGACAACTACCAATGTGGAGCATCATCCACAGCCGAAGCAGCTCGGGTTTGGTTGTTCTTGGTAGACATGACGAATGATGATATTCTTCGTCTAAATTCCGTAACTCCGTAAACAAATGAAAAACGAAGAATCCAAGGCAGTGGTTTGAATTTATTTATGTATGATCATTCCCATGTTCTTCATTCTCTCAAAACGAAGAATGAAGGTTGTTGTGCTTTATACTTGTGAGCCTCTTGATACCTCCCAAACCGCGAATGGTGTGGTCCAAACCAACATGGCACGTCCCCGCCACCGGTCTCATTTATGGTAATAGTTGGCATGGAGATGAAGCAACGAGGTGAAGAAGGTGGCGGGAAAAAATGCCGCACTACCAGCCGCCTCCATGAACCGCCCCACCCCTGCAGCACCCTGCACCAACGTCGGTTGAATTGCCCGTCCGGCCACTGCCACCGGCCGAACAGTCACCCGACTGCCCACCGACCTGCCCGACCACCCCGCCGGCTACCCGACCCGCCACCCAGCATTCCAGGCCACCCCGCGGGCCTGCCCGGGCTACCACCCAGCCTACCCGGCCGCCCCGCCGGCCTGCCCAGGCTCCCTATCGGCCTGCCCGAGTGCCCCGCCGGGCTGCCCGGCCGCCCCACCCGCCTGCCCGGGCTGGCACCCCGGCCGCCTCGCTGGCCAGCCTCGGCCGCCACCTGGCCTTCCCGACCGGGCCACACCAGCCTCCAGCGCTGGCCCATGCCCTCCCTTGTAGCACCACTGGCCGAACGTTCTCAGCCTCTCGGGACGGCCCGCCCGAACTGCGCCTCTCGCGGTGCTGGCCGAACCGAACCGGTCGCACCCTTTAGGCCGAGCCACGCCCCTTGCGACGAGCACCAGGACAAACTTCCTTCATAGTCTACAGAGTTGGTCCCAACAAACCGGGTCAAACCTAAAATGGTAGCCCGCCCAATGGGTTGAGCCATACCCATCGAGTCTTATAGGGTCGACCCATATTGGGCCGGACCAGTCTGGGTCAGGCCGGGTCGGACCGACTATGTTAGTCCAGACCGTGCCCCACTACCTACTGTTTACTTCTTTTTTCCATATCATTGGTACTGGACGACCGTTTGACAAACCATCAGCGACACTTCTTTTGTTGGAGCGCGAAGGTTGCTTTGAGAATTCCCCATCAGATTTTGGGATACATTTGACATACGGTGAGGTTGGATCATGCACAAATATGACGTATCCATACACCATGACCCCGACTTCTGATTTCCGACTCAATGAACGAAAACACTGATTTTGTGTACTTTTCAAGAGTTTTATTTTTCATCTCATTGAGTCAGCTCACGAGGAATAACTTATTGACCGTGGCACACCTGTATCATTTCAGGATGGCCCCACACAAACTGCTAGCCAGGGTTCTGAGAGTTGTACGAGATGACAGCCCACTGAGCGACGAGGCCTCGGTGCAAGGACCTATCCCAACAGAGGCACCAGCGGTACCACTACACGTTGGGATGCTGATGCCACCAGCCCCAGCAATAGAGAGTTCACTCCACTTGAGCATGTTTCATGACTTCCAGTGCCAGTGGCCTCCCAGGTTCATTGGTGAGATGGACCTGCAGGTAGCTGAGGTTTGGGTGGAGGTTGTGGTGAGAGTCTTCAGACTAGTAGGGATACCAGCCGACCTTATGGTGATCCTTGTCGTGAGTCTTTTTCAGGGATCAACAGGTCGATGGTAGAGTCTGATGATCTAGGTGCTTGATGAGGCGACACTTCTCTGGGTAGACTTCGAGAGCCTGTTTCAGGCAGAGTTTATCCCAGCCACCCTACTTGCGGTATGGATACAGGAGCTACTGCATCTACAACAGGGTAGCATGATTATGGCATAGTACTCCTCGAGTTTCTCCTACCTCTCACACTACTCCATAGAAATGGTGTGGGACTCATTCTTCAGGGCCCAGACCATTGAGTAGGGGATCATGTGAGAGATTAGAGCTTCAATGATCTCCCTCAACATCCCTGATGTAGGTGGGTTTTTAGAGTGATCCCTCTTATTGGATAGTTTCCTTGATGAGAAGACACCAGCAGTGAGACCCACCACCGAGCATCACGTAGTGAAGTCTTATGTAGATGGCAACAGACAGATGTCGCAGAGGACCAAGTGGACCAGACCATCCGATGGATGACCTCAGGACACGAGTTCAGTTGTGCAAGGCACACGATATATAGACAGTCATGTGAGGAAAAGAAAATGTTTCAAATGTGGCCAAGAGGGTCACATGGCATCTGACTATCCAACCCGTCATTCGAATGATAAGCAGACAGTTAAGGAACCTCCCAGGCAGAGTCAGAGGTTCGTTCGAGGTGGTCTGTGTGGAGAAGGAGAACATAGAAGAGGAGTAGGTTAGGCAGCTGGTGGTGGATGACGTTACGAGGTGTTGCCAACACCACCACCAGGAGGTCCACCTCGACCACATGGAGTAGGTAGATAGGGGGATCTCTCCTCCAGGAAGCTGAGGCTTACAACCATGGTTCTCCAGAGATGATTCTTGGTATGATTTTACACATTTTTCAGTCCCTCATTCATTTCCACTTCCCTCGTTTGGATCTCGGATATTCCGAATGATATATTAGTTTGATCCTTACAGCTGGAGACTTCTACGGGAGAAGACTTGACGATTACGCATTGATTCCAACAGTGCAAGCTTACTCTAGGAGGTGAGATCTTCGGCTAGAATCTCCGGGTAGAGGCGTCGAGGCCTTATGTCTATATCATGGTATGGACTGTTTATCTAATGTCCATGTTCAGATAGACTGTATCAGGTGCAAAGTGCGGTTTGTCCGCACAGATGGGACCAAGATCATCTTCACCAGTGAGAAAGGAGCCTTTCTAGAACATGACATACTTACACAGAGGAGGGTGCACCAGATCACTCATCAGTTGTCCTTCTATACCCTCGGAGTAGTTGATGTGGAGAGTCCGAGATATCCAACAGTGGTGGATGAGTACATTGATGTTTTCCCTAACGATGTTTCAAGACTACCTCCTCGTAGATATGTGGACTTATACATTGGACTATACCCTGGGACGACATCGATATCTATACCAGTGTATCGGATTGCTCTCGAGGAGCATCGCGAGATGAGGGTACAACATGAGGACTTTCAAGATAATTGATTCATCCGACCCAATGTTTCTCCACAAGTAGCCCTGATTCTGTTCAATGAGAAAGTTGATTTAATCTTGAGGCTTTGTGTCGACTACTGTTTCCTGAACCAGGTGACCGTGAAGAACAAGTACCCACTCTTGAGGATTGATGACCCCTTTGATCAGATGAAGGGAGCACGATGGATCTTGAAAATAGACCTCAGATCAGGCAATCACCAGCTTAGAGTTTAATAAAAGTATTTGCAGAAGACTGCTTTCAGATGTTGGTATGGCTAGTATGAGTTCTTGGTTATTCCATTCGGCGTAATAAACACTCCATCATTGTTCATGGTACTCATTAACATGATATTCCCTCCATTCCTCGATCGTTTTGTCGTAATATTAATCTAAGACATTATGATCTACGCCACTACTGAGGAGGAGGATACCTATTAAATACGGGTAGTACTGGACACATACCCAGAGCACCAGAATTATGGAAATCTATCAAAGTGCCAGTTTTAGATCTGAGTGGATCATTTCATGGGACATGTCATCTTAGAGGCTAGAGTTTCAATGGATCCAATGAAGATAGAGGCGATACTTTCTTCGGATCCACCCAAGAGTGTGGTAGGGGTACGTAGTTTCCTAGGGTTGGTTGTATACTACCAGAGGTTCGTTCCAGACTTCTCCAGATTTTTTGCACCACTATCACTCTTGAAAAATAAGGTGAAACCCTTCGTGTGGTTGGAGAAATGCCAGAAGACCTTTTAAGATTTGATAAAGAGGCTAACTATTGCCCCCATATTGACACTTTCAGAGGAAGTAGTACGGTACGTAGTATACTATGATACATCAGGGACCAGTTTCGGGTGTGTCCTGATGTACGAGAGAGAAGTGATCGTGTATGGTTTTCAGAAACTGAGACAAAACGAGAAGAACTATACAACCCATGACCTGGAGTTACCAGTAGTGGACTTCGCATTGAAGATGATGTGACACTAACTGATGGGAAACCATTTTACCATGTTATTTAATTACAGGAATGTAAAGTATATATTCACTCAGATGGACCTGAAACTAAGACATCAGTGAGGGATTGAGTTCCTCCAGGACTATGAATTTAAGATAGTCTATACCCCTGCAAAGGGGAACGTTCTTTTGGATGCGCTCAGTAGGATATCTAGTATACAGCTTCTAGGAGAGGCGATAGAGCAACTGTCTACTTTACATATTTCTTATGTGGACTGAGATGGAGTATATTTCCTTTAGTTTCTTATAGTAACTCCTTCACTACATCCGCGTGTCAGTGAGGCACAACATGGGGAAACTGACTATGAGACACAACGTGCTCAGATATTCCTAGGGCAGGCACCTGATGTATTTTCATAAGGTGGGGATTGATTCATCCTCTTAAGAGGACATACTATGGTGGCAGTGTCATTTTAGGTGGAAGTGTTGAGGGAGTTCCCCACATCCTCTCTACCGGTCCATATAAGAGTGGCGAAGATGTACATGGACATTTAGCGATAGAATTGGTGGCTTGGTCTGAAGAAAGTTGTAGCAGATTTTGTCTCTCGATGTCTCACATGTCAGCAAGTGAAGGTGAAGCACCACGTACCAGTAGGCATGTTCTAGAATTTAGACATCCCAGAGTGGAAGTGGGATGGGATATCCATGGACTTTGTGATGGGTCATGCACGTACATACAAGGGTCATGACTTGATTTGGGTGATCGTCGACAGACTCACCATGTCGGCCCACTTCCTACCGATCAGAGAGAAGAGTTTATTAGAGAGATTGAGATGCCTCTATGTACAAGAGATTGTTGGTCTACACGGAGTACCTTATTATATTTTCTCTGATCATGATGCATAGTTTAATTCCCAGTTATGTAAGGGGTTGTAGGAGTCTTTCGGGATGGAGCTTCTTCTGGTCACCACCTTCCGTCCTCAGACAGATGGTTACACTGACCACACCATTCAGACCATCAAGTACATGTTTTGTGCATGTGTCCTTGACTTCGATTGCAGATGGTAGGATCACTTACCTTAAGTGACGTTTTCATACAACAATAGCTATCACTCCACTATCATGATGGAACCTTTTTAGGCCTTGTATGGTCAACTATGAAGATCATCCACGTGCTGGACTGACCTTGAGATGTCAGCACCAGTGGGACCAGAGATGGTATGAGCTACCATGGAGAAGGTACAGATCATCGAGGAGCGGATAAATACTGCACCAGGAAGGTAGAAGTCGTATACTGATAGGATATGGAGACCTCCAGATTTTGAGGATGGTGACCACGTCTTTCTACGGGTCTCACCTCAACGAGGTTTATAGAGATTTGGCCGAGGCGAAAAGTTGTCTCCGAGATTCACCTGACCTTTCTAGGTCATCAATAGAGTAGGCGAGGTGGCTTATCACATAGCTTTTCCACTTCAGTTTCACTGGGTGCATGAAGTCTTCCACGTATCCCAGCTGAGTAGATATGTGGACGACCCTTCTCACATCATTGACGATAGAGATATGGACGTCAAAGATGTGGAAACGTTTATGGTGGTTCCGGTGGAGATTGAGGGTCGACTGGAGAGGGTCCTTAGTGGATGGTTGATACCTTCGGTGCGCATGTTCCAGCTTCACGGGAACCTCCAAGAGAGCACATGGGAGCGGGATGCTCGAATACATGCTCAGTACCCCCATTTCATCCCTTAGTTGGAGGTATAGATTATGGGGATGTAAATACCTAAGTTGGGGAGAATGTAAAGACCCAAAAAAAAATTTGAATTTTTTTCTTAAATTATTCGTAATTTTTCATGTCCGCGAAACTTTTTGGTACATGATTCCAAGGCTCAGTGTTCCAGGAATCAATTTCTAATATTTTGTTCGGGTACATTAAATAAATGTATTAGAGGGCTTTTATAAAATTTTAACAGGTGCTCGGAATTGAAATCCGCATTCACTATTGAACTCGTAGTGCCGGTATTCGCTCAAGGAGGCTTTCAACAATACGACAGTTGGCCGAGAATAAATGATATATTTTTGGTTTTCATGGAAAATTAATAAAATAAAGTGAGCTACACATTATTTTATTTGAGCCTCTATTTGGTGTGTGGTGGTTAAAACCTCTTCATGGAGGTTGGAGGTGGGACCACCACACAGTAACCTCCCATGAGAGGTTATGGTGGTGGTTCCCACCCAAACGCAACCTCCCATGAGACGATTAATGAGGTGGGGACCACCTGGGCTTTTAATCCCTTGAAACACCCCATTAAAATGGATAAGCTCTCAAGCTTCAATTTATAAAGGGTATCCTCCTCAACTCCCCTTTATTTATTTTCTTCCAGCCCTTCACATTAAGTAGGTGGAGCCTATCTAATTAATTTAATTCTTCTTTTTGATTTTTCTTTGCCAACAAAATATTAGAAATCTCAATCTAATATTATTTCAAGTGGAATTCGGGTGGAGGTAGGGAAAGAGGATAACATGGGAGGATATAATTCTCCCAACGAAGAAATGTGAACCCATTCTTCCAACGAAGAACACTGGAGACAATCCTTCATCGACTTCTTCCCTAGAAACTTACCAACGAGCATCGTCTTCCACAGCTGATGCAACTCCGGTTTGGAAGTGCTTGGAGGACGAGACTAAAGATGCTCTTCTTCATCTACTTTCCTCAACTCCGTCAACAAACGACGAACATCGAATCAAATGTAAGGGTTTAATTTTATCTATTTATGGTCTTACCCATGTTATTCCTTTCACTCAAAACGATGATTGAGGGTTTTCGTGCTTCATACTTGTGACCCTCTTGATACCACCCTAACTACAAAGGGTTTGGGCCAATCCATCATGGCCTGACCCCTTTGACGATCTTGTTTATGGTAATCGTTTTCATGGGGATGTGGAAACAAGGTGACAAAGGCAGCAGAAGACAATGGCGCGCTACCCGCGACCTCCAAGAACCGTGCCACTCCTGCGATGCCCACTACCACCGCTGGCCTGCCTGCCAGCCTACCTGGCCTCCCCACCAGCTTGCCCAGGCCACCCCCCGTCCCACTCGGCCGACCCGTCGGCCAGCCTGGGATGCCTCCTGGCCTGCCCGGTCGCCGCCCGGCTTGCCCAGCCACCCCCGACCTACACGGCTGCCCCGACGGCCTTCCCAGGAAGCCCCCCAGCATCCCTGGTCGGGCCGCACCGGCGTCCCGAGCCAGCCCGCGACCTCCCTCTTTGCACCATTGGACGAACCTACTTGGAATCCTTGGTTGAGTGGCCTGAACCGTGCCTCTCATGGTGCTAGCCGAACCGAACCAGCCGCACCCTTTGGGCCGAGCTGCTCCCCTCGCGGTGACCTCTGGGTCGAACTGCCCTTTTAGTCTACTATGCCTGGCCCAACAGTCTAGGCCAAACCTGATAGGCGGGCCTGCCCAATGGGCCATGCAAGACCCAACTGGTCTAACTAGATCAACAAAGATAGGGTTGGCCCGGTGTGACTCAGGCCAGGTCAGTCCGATCAAGTCAGACCTGACCTAGGCCCACAATTGACCCTTTACTTTCTTTGGCCATATCATTGACACCCGAAGACCATTTGACGAACCGTCAGTGGCATTTGTTTTCGGGGGGTGTGACAGTACCATTGATAATACACCGCCAATGTTTGGGTTATATTTGAAATATTATCACGTTGGATCATGAACGAATCCAATTGGGGCCGGGGTATGGAAAGCTAATAACTCACAAATCAAGAATCTGATTGGAGCACTATCTATTGCATTGAGACTCCTATGATATGGGTGACCTCTAAGATACTTCTTTGTGGGACCTTGTGAAAATTTATGTATTGACTCTTGGCTTGAGGGGAGGACCCTCCTGGAATCAATCAAGATTTGTGGAAATCCTGTGGTTGGGTGAGCTTTGAAGACTATTCCTAGATCATGTGTGGGTATGCCACTTCTAACTTCTGTTCCTAGATCATGAGTGGGTTCGATAAAATAGTAGTTCCTGGATCCTGTGTGGGTATGACAGCTCTGACTACTCTTCTGGGTTCATGTGTGGGTCCGATAGTTCTAACTTATGTTCCTAAATCTTTTGTGGGTTCGACAAAATAGCTGGTCCGGGATCTTAGGTGGTTCTGACAGCTCCAACTACTATTCCTGGATCTTCTGTGGGTTTGACCGTTCTAACTGATGGTTCTAGATCTTGTGTGGGTCTGATATCTTAAGGATTTAGTGGCTATATCTGATCGTCTCTATCTCTCTACATAATTTTTATACCTATGTGAGAAGATTCATTGACTTTTGTGTTTTCCTCATGATTTAGATGGGTTACTTAATAACATAGGTATATGTATGGGCATATATCTAAGTAATGGATATCCGTTGATTTCATACTTTTTGGTTTATCCTTGTTGGTTTTGTGAGACCTTGAGAGTCTCGAGATCCCTACTGAGTATTGTTATACTCACCCCTGAACGGGCTATTCCCGCACCTCGTTGTGTTGGATGCAGATGACAGACACTGCTGACCGAGGCTGAGTGTACCAGGATTGGACGGTACACGAAGGTGGTCCACACGGTGTGACGGTACATTGAGGAGACAGACAGACATGGAGTGTTGTGGATGATATTTATACCTAACCTTCAGGTAGGATCCATGGTGGACAATCTACTATTTTCTCTTCACCTTTCAGCAGATTTTTCTATTTCATTTGTACATGTATTTTTTCTATTGGGCTTGAATTTTGGCACCTCTACTTTCATAACTCTTTGTATACTATTTTACATAGTGTATTGCATCTCTCGGGTACTCTTTTTTTGTGTTTATAGTTAAAAAGGAAATGCCTTCCTTGTTTTGGATATTTACACCTTTGGTGCTAGTCGCCAGCCCCTGGCCTATGGAAGGCGGCCTTCGGGTAGTCACAACATGGGCCTTGGGGATGGTTCATGACACTATTATTTGTTTCCATATATATTACGAGGATTTTTATTAGAAAAACATAATATGTTCTTAAATTTCTTTTCACCCCAATTTTATTGTATTTTTAAGATCTGACTACAAAAACCATTTTGTCCGGGATTGATTGCAAAATAATTTTATTCAGAGGAAAATATTGGAACATTTTTCAATAATCCATATTAATTTATTCTCTTTTTAATATTCATGACCATCCCCATGTAATCATTCTTTTTACCACTATTTGATACTAAAAATTGGGAACGATTATTTTTACAAAACAATACATATTGCTCTCTTTAGTGAGTGATCTTATTTTCCTCCAAAACCCTTATATTCTAAAAAGGATTCCAAATTTTTTTAACCATTAAATATTTATTTATTATATAAATGTTTTCAATATTTTTTTATTTAAGGTTTTTTTCAAATGATTTGTTTTCTATTATCTGAATAAGATTAAGTTTTAACCATTTTACCTAGAAAAAATAAAAATTCAATTTAACATGTAATGAATGTATGAAATTTTCCATCATCATCTAGTTGGATATTTTCCTTAATGAATTTATGGTTTATATTTTATCAAAATGTTTTAAAACATTATTTTAAAATAAAATTGTTTTCAATTTCTTTTCATATTAAAAAGTTTATTTTCTTTATGAATATTCCTAAAAGAAAAATTAATATAATTTTTATTCATCAATAAAAACCAACTTTATATAGACTCCACATGGAATATGATATTTTGATATAATATTTATTAATCTCCTAGATGGTTTATGATTTACATGGATAAGGATAATATTGACATTCAATTATATAACTCTTCTATTTACCCCCATAAATTATTCATTTTTTATGATCATTGAACATTTATTTTCCTCTATTTTTCAAAGATGTTATGATTTTTATTTTAATTTATTGAGATGATCATACTGATATAATAATCTCATAAGGAAGGTGTCTAGAAATTAATATGTAATCTATCATTTGATAGTATATTGTCTCATTGTTAGTGAAACTTTTTCATGAAATAGTGTAATATGATGATCTTGTAAACTGAAAGGTTGGTGGGAGTTTATGAGGATAAATGCTTCATAAAATGATTCCATATAGTTATCATGAAATTTCAAATTCATGGATCGAAACCTATACATGATCCAAATAATGAGTTCTTGGTGATATATAAATAATTGTTAGGGAATGACCCTATTACGATATTGTTTAGGTATGGATAAACTGAGATCTATATTAATGGGAGGGTTTTTGTTCATTCATTAATGTGTGAATATATAATATGGAATTTTTGTGCATCATAGTGGTCAGTGAAACATAAATAAAAGAAGATTAATCATTTTACAAAATGAATGTTCATGTACCTATATATGAATAAGGGCTTTTGAGGGGTTTCCTCTCTCATTATAAACATTCATTTGTTTAGATCCACGAAATAGGGACATTGTGGATTGATTAAACCTCTTATAGAGATAACATGGATGTGCGACGAGGTTTCTATGGAATTGTTTTGATATATAAAAGGATATAATGATTGTGAAAGGTTTTGTGGGTTTTGTTGGAATAGATAATGATAGTATCTAATAGATTGGTGACTAAAAAGAATAATTATATATATGATTTGGAAGAAATATGTTTTTTATATATAATGTGATTGGATAGAGTTCATATAAATATATTATACATCTGATCATTTTGTTTAATTCCATATCTATATAATGGTTTGAAGAAGGTGATGTATAATCTGATGATGATGAGTATGACATATAATCAATTGAATGATGGCTAGTGATAGAGGATGTTTGATATATATGAGGATATATTTTAATAATTCATTATGTATTATATTAGAGAATCTGGTTTTCATCTAAACATTGTATTGTTTTTATAAAAAGAGTGTTACTATTATTTTATTTATATTTCACTATGAGAGTATCATTGTGGTCAAAATTTTCATTCATTTATTTACTAGAGAGAGGCATGTGGGGAAGTTGTAACCATGAAGAGTTAGGTGATTGAGGTCTCTAACTAGATCAAGATGATTCTAAATATATTGGTGAAAAATAGGGAATGAAAGGTATCATATTTTAGCAGGAGGGGATTCTATTTAGTGATTTACATGGGTGGATTCATCATCTTTTTGTGTCACTATGGCATGAGAATCAATGATATCAGAAGAAGGTGAAGATTGTGTTATATTTCAGGGGAAAAATTTAAATCATATTTTTTATTTGGAATGGGGCATACCCATCCAAACTCCATCCAAATTATTGATAAATACAAAATATTTTAAACATTTATCATCTTAATAGGTACAAGATTTACCGTACACATTAGATTAAATAAGAGGAGACTGGTTTGAAACTAGATGCTTCATTTATATAATTAACTTATGGATTTTATGAATGATTATGAAATTTGAGAGGATAAATGGAACCAAATTATAGAATTTTTGGAATCATAGATTAAATATTTTAGAGACTTGAGAGTCAAAACCATTTTTAGAGTATTAATGTATTCATTTTCTTGAACATAACATCTCTATGTACTTTTTAGGGATACAATGTGTAAGAACCCAGATCTTCGTTCAGGTATGTCTTTCCTTTTTCTAGAGTTTTTGAGAAAAGAGGAGTTTCTCGAAATTTTTGAAGTGCATGCCTTGTAATTTCTGAGAACACGCCGTGTACTCCCTTGTCGCACTAGGGTGCATGTTCACTGTGTTCGGTCCACACACATGGTGTGTAGGGGTGAAGTGGAGGGTGCTTAATGAGGAGTACGAAAAAATGGATTACCCACCATGTACTCAAGAAGTACATGACATGTATTTTTTCATTAAACACAACAGTGTGATGCCTGATGGACAGGACACCTTTCATCTAGGTTTCGTTCATCCGAGAGAAGTCGTACGACCGCAGATCTTCTCTGAGCTCCTGTGCCTCAGTCTGTTCTCCGAATAGACTTTCGTCAATTGTGTTTGAATTGTAGTGGTGAGTTCTTCCTTATCCTAGAACCTTGTTTTCTAATTCCTCATCTTTCCCAGGATATTATTGGTTGAGCATTTTTGATGTTTTCTCATATCCTCAACATTCTAAGGAGAACCAATCATCGTGGTTCGCGTATATAATCCTCCTATCATCGAGGTAGTTGGTTTGGTCCTTTCTGTAGGAATTCATTGATTATTTTGGGCAAATTCCACCAATACCCTTGATTGAGGTATTGCGTTTTTCCTGTTTTACCCTTGTTTTTTTCTCGCTTTGCTGGAATTCTTGAGTAGAGGTAATTGATTGTGAATAGGGTAGTTTTTACTATACTTTGGCTATTTTTACATTCTAGATTTGCATTTAGATTTTTTCAAGTTTCCATGCCTAGTTGTAGGATAGTGGAACAATTGTAATGTTATGTTTTTGTGCCTTATAATGATAGACTAGTAGTTCATGAGGTTTACTTGGGGCTATATGCGCGCTATGCATGTTTGTATTGACACAGTGCTAAGAGAACCTAGTGTAGTGGACCATAGAGAGAATGGACATAAGGGATTTTCAATAGTGCCTTTAATTTATGATGCAAGACCACATGGGGAATTTTATGTTGAGTTCTTCCTCAGAGAGTCTATAGTTCATCAAAGTGGGACACAGGGGTAATTGATGTTGATTGCTTCCCCAAAGAGCCTCTAGTACGATACGAGTCTATATGGGGAATTGACAGTGAGTGATTACTCAGAGAGTCTATTCATTAGCTCAACCACCGGGGTGAGACTTGGTGTGCTTCCCAGAGGGTTTCTAGTACATGTAGGTTGATCCATAAGGGTTAGCCTATGAGAACTACCCAGAGGGTTACCTATTCTTCTTATTATTGAATGAATGTTACATGAGTTCTTTATAAGCTGGACTATGGATTGTAGTTGTTGTGTTCTTTCCTGTTTACTGCTTCCTTTATGTTTACTACCTTGTATCCCCTGACTGTTAGGAACATATATATGAGGCGTTTCCTACTGGGACCTTGTCTCACACCCTGTTTGGGGCATGCTTTTGGGCCCAAAAAGATTATATTATTGCATGTATAGATAAGTGAATATGCCCTTCTACTTCAGGTACATGACTTGTTGTAGATTTGGATAGCATGGGACCAAGCTATGGATTGTGATGCTGAAGAGTTTACCAGTTTTCCTTTTTCACATTGGTTTAGTATTGTATTAATCATTGTGACTTGTTTGGCTGCTTTCCTTGAAATATGTATCATGCATCATTTTATATACATGTGTGTGTTCTCCAGTTTTTTACTGTTAGTCTTCCGTTGTTTATCTTTTACTATTGTATGGATTGTTATGGTTTCTGTGATTATCAATTTGTTTTTCTTCTATTGTGTACTCTGCTAATGAGGGCATAATTTTCCCACCATCACACCCAAGTCCCTCACTACGAGTCGGTAGCCTCTGGAATTTGTGGAAATGCTCTTGAGGCCATGTGACCAATGGGGTATGGGGTGCCTCTGGGTGGTTTCTGGAACCGAGACATTACAATGTGGTATCAAAGAGAGGTTATTTTCTCTTGATTTACTGTTTGGAACCTTTAGCCAGTGATACAACAGATTTGGTACTTGGTATTATGTTGTGGTCGGGAGTAGCTAACCCGTGTACAGTGAAAAGCCTTAAAACCTCGTTAATTGTCATTTTCTGGTTTTTGAGATTTACAGTTGATACGATTTCTCTAAGAGTGATTCACATGCCTTGTGTTTTTATTGTTGCTTCTATTGGGGCTCTATTTTCTATAGAAACATGATGAGATGAGGTTATGCTATCTCATGCCTCATAGAGGCACTTGTTAGAAATCACAGGCCATGCATTCTTGCCATTACATATAGGGTGTATTAGTGATTGCATGTTGTTGTGATAGACTTTGTGTAGATTATGCATGCTGTTGTGATAGATTATTTGATAGAATCTATGTTTTTTGATAGAGGACTGTTGTATTTTACTTTGCTTTAATTAATACCAAATTTTGGTTCTTGAGGTATCATGGGCCCTCTTGAATCGGAAAATGGTGAATTGTTGATCTATTTTTCCTTATATATGACTGTAATGGATTCCAAGATTTGATTTGTGGGGAGTATGGGCCCTCACGAATCGTAATTTGGCAACATCATGCTCATTTTCAGTGTTTTCCGGGCTTCAGTGCAGTTTTAGAGTTATTTCCCTGAAAAACCCAGAATACACGGCGTGTACTTTATATATACATGCTATGTAGTTTTAAACCATGTCACTAACATTGATAGAAGAAACACGGCTTGTGAAATTTTCCAGGAACACACCGTGTATGGTAGGTGCATTCCGTGTAGTATAGATCCGTGTACCCGGCCGTGTCACTAACAACACGGGCCGAGGAAGCTCGAGTAGAACACACTGTGTTGGTAAATAACATGTCGTGTAGTCTTGTTTCAGGTACCCGACCATGTCATGAACACATGGGTCGGTGTTACCTCCTATTATACACGTCCTGTTTGTGTGTAACACTCTGTGTAAGGGTCAGCCTTGTACTTGGTCATGTCACCAACAACACGGGTCTGGAAAATCATCATGTACACATCGTGTTTGTTTGGAACACGCCGTGTAGTCTTAGCCGTGAAACCGGCCATGTAACTTACAACACGGGTTGTTGAAACCTTGTCTACTACCCGGCGTGTCCATAGGGAACACGCCGTGTAGTCTCAGTTTAAGAGTACCGTGTGGGTTAGCCGTGCAAGGAGACACGAGCAGGGGGGAAGATTTATGTACACGACATGTTGAGGTTATACACGCCGTGTAGTCACGTTTTGTAGAATAGAAAATTTTCATTCTCCTTTTCTGTTTCGTACTCCTTTGTTCTCTATCCTTTTTTTTTCATGATCTAAGGTATGATTTTGATCATTTAGAGCAATGCCTCCAAAACGTCCTCCAGTTTTATGTCAGTTGAAAGGTTGTGATCAGAAGCCAGATATGGTTGATCAGGGGCTTCCTGCCAATCCTCCAGTCAGGCCAGCCTTGGCACTGGCTATCATACTAGTTGCAGGTACTGATGCACAGTTCAAGGAAGGCATTATGAGGATGATTCATACCTTTCAGGGAGCACCACCTCCTACCTCGTCTATGGAAGGCTTGACACGGGGTTTCCATCAGCAGCATCCTTCTACTTTTTCAGGGGAAGGAGGACCACAGGCTGCAGTCTTGAATGGAAGCCATGATGACTATATTTGAGCATCTAGAGACACATCCAAAGAGGCAGGTCAAGCTTGCTACCTATACGCTTCGAGACTCCACCAAGAAGTGGTGGGACGTGATCTCATATGAAGAACATCAGCAAGTTTGGCTTGGTAGGAGTTCCAGCTCATGTTTTATGACTACATCTACCCAGAGACCCTAAGGGCCAATAAATTCTAGGAGTTCATGAGTCTATAGTAGGTTACATTATCTTTTATGGAGTATTCCTCTTGTTACACCGAGCTATAGCGTGTCACACCCCTCTAGGGTGGAGATGAGATGTTCTTGGCAAGGACGTTTGAGGATGGTGTCAGGAGGGAGATACGCTCGCAGGTGAATCACATCTAGTTGACATTATTCACATCCATCGTCAACCAGACACTAATTGCGGAGCGAAATCTGAGAGACTCTAGAGCTATGATCCAGGGCAGTTCTTCATTCAGAGCTAGTGTTCCTCCAGTTGATAGTAAGAAACACTGTAGGGAGTCTACTCATGATGATCCGAGGAGGCGGGATACATCTTCAGGTAGCCAGGTGGTATGCTACCAGTGTGGAAGGGCAGGGCACACAAGGTCGCAGTGCGAGAGAGACCTAGTGGGGTGCCGGTCTTATGACAATATGGGTCACCTTAAGCGTTTATACTAGGTTTTCTCACCAGTAGTTTGTGACAGGGGTTCTTCCACGACTCCTCGTTCAGGAGCAGCAACACCAGATTTTCACCAATTGGGGAACTAGAATTCTTCCGACCATTTGAGCTGAGGTGGAGGTCAAGGCTGTGGCAGTCAGTCACCAGTCTTGCAGTGTCAGTATGGAGGATCCGCTTAGAGTGGTCAGGCAGGGTCACATGGCTGCGGGGTAGGCTAGACATTTGCGGTGCAGAAGACCTATCAAGAGTAGGATCCCATACCTTCTACAGTTCGAGGTACGATCTTTGTAGCCTTAGTTTTATCTTCAACCCTTTTCGATACTGGTTCTACGAATAGATTTATCTTTGTTTCTATTGTGAAGAGCCTTGGGTTCATTATCTTTTCTTATGCCAACTTGTTGACACTAGACACACCATTGGGGATGAGGACATCTATTGTACATCAGTGTAGAGGGTTCCCTCTCTAGGTTGCAGGGTATCGTTTCTTATGGGATATTTATGTCCTGGAGATGTCATGCTATGATGTCATTATTGGGATGGACAACTTGGTTCCCTTTCAAGAATTCATCGACTGTTATTCCCGCAGGGTGAGTTTCATCTCACGAGAGGGTGAATATTATCTTCATGGAGGTGAATGGGATGTTCACGCGAGTTGAGCAGAACTCGATCATCATGGGCTAGGAGGGGTTATGGCTCAGATTTCTTGTTTTTAACTGGATTATCATGGTTCCTCATAGCTAGACTATCCTCTATTGTTGGATCATTTCAGGGATGTCTTTCTAGAGGACTTTTCAGGTTTTCCTCCTGAGTGTGAGGTAGACTTTTCTATTGTGATCGTGCCAGGAGTGGCACCGGTGTCCATTCCTCCCTATAGGATGGCTACACTTGAGTTGCAAGAGGTCAAGAAGAAGTTCGAGTAGTTTCAGGCAAAGGGTTTTGTCCAACCCAGTACTTCTCCATGGGGATCCCCTGTCCTGATTGTGATGAAGGAAGACGGTACCCTTAGCCTCTTTGTGGATTATCAGAAGCTGAACCAGTTGACAGTCAAGAACTGATATACTTTGTCGAGGATTGATGATCTCTCCGATCATCTTTGAGGACCCCGTGTGTTCTCGAAGATCTATTTGAGGTCCGATTATCATCATTTGCGCATTAGACCCTTAGATATAACTATGAATGCCTTCATGAGGAGGTATGGTTTCTATGAGTAAACGGTCATGTCGTTCGGTCTCATGAATGCGCCAGTGGTTTTCATGGCACTGATGAAACAAGTGTTCCATCCTTACTTGTATTCTTTCATCGCGGTCTTCGTGGATAATATCTTAGGGTACTCGCAAACTCGACACGACCATGATACCCATCTTGATATTGTTATGAGTACACTTAGAAAGCATCATCATTATGCTAAACTCTCAAAATTACACTTTTGGACGGATCAGATTCACTTCTTGGGTCACGTCATCTCAGAGGTAGGAGTATCTATGGACCCAATGAATTTTAGAGCTGTAGTTTCCTGGGAGATGTCGAAGAAATTTTTTGATGTAATAAGATTCCTAGGGGTGGATGGATAATACAGATGTTTCATTCATGACTTTTCATGCCTAGAAACACCTTTCATAGGTCTGACCAAGATTGGGGCGAAGTTCTTATAGTCAGATTCTTGTAAGTCAGCCTTTTAGGAGCTGAAGGGAAGGTTGACGTCATCATCGATACTAGTCTTTCCAGAGCCAGGCAGGAGCTATACTGTTTATTTTGATGCTTCAGGTATCAGACTGGGAGCTGTGATTATGCAGGGAGAGAGAGTCGTTGCATACGGGTCTCGGCAGTTGAGGCCACATGAGAGGAACTACACGACGCCCGATCAGGAGTTGGAAGATGTTGTTCATGCCTTACCCTATTGGAAACATTACCTTCTCGGAGATCACTTTGTGGTTTTCACGGACCACAAGAGTATCAAGTACATATTCACTCAGCATGATTTGAATCTGAGATAGTGCAGGTGGGTTGAGTACCTCCAGTCTTTTGATATCGATCTTGCCTATATGCTAGGAAAGGGAAACACAGTGGCAGATGCATTGAGCTGGAGAACTCAGATTCAGGCAGTTTAGGAGGCCAGCAATGAGTGGAAGCATATGGCTATGTTCATTGAAATGCATCTAGAGGTGAACGATAGATAGGGACATTCATACTTGTCTTCTGTAGATGTTCCCTCTACACTTTTTTATCAGGAATGAATGAGGCAGTTATCAGACTCAGAAGGCTTAGTCCTACGGGGGAGTATGTCGGGAGAGAACCCTCTTCCTAGATGGATAGTGCACGAGGCTGAGATCTTGTGTTTCCAGGGATGCGTATGGGTGCCAGTAGACATATGGGAGTAGTTGATGTGGGATTTTCATTCCCCAGTTTATGCAGTTCATCCTGGCATCACCAAGATGTATTGGGATCTTCATCAACTGTACTGGTGGCCAGGTTTGAAGAGTGATCTTGCTGGTTTCGTCTTGAGGTGTTCTATTTGTTAGCAGGTGATGGCGGAGCATCAGCGACGAGCATGCCTTTTACAACAGTTACCCATTCTAGAGTAGAAGTGGAATAATGTAATGATGGACTTCATGAAAATATTTTTGTGGTCACCTCGAGGTAACGATGTTGTTTGGGTTGTCTTCGATAGGCTTAAGAAGGATTCTCACTTCATAACAATTAAGGAGACCTTCAGTGTTGATGATCTAGGAAGAATGTACATCCAAGAGATTGTACATCTGCATGGAGTTCCACACTCCATTATTTCAGATAGAGACATGCGCTTTACTTCTCGGTTCTGGCAGGGGCTTCAGAGGGCTTTGGGTACACATGTAGTTTTGAGTACAACATACCATCCCCAGACAGATGGCCAGTCCAAGCATATGATCCAGGTGCTTGAGGATATGATCCGAGAATTCATTATAGACATTGAAAATTCATTGGAGAAGCATATACCTCTGGTGGAGTTCTCTTACAACAATAGTTTTTAGGCGACTATTCAAATGGCACCTTACGAAGCTTTGTACTGTAGTCCATGCTGATCACCTTTATGCTGGCTGAAGGCAGAAATGGCAGCTTTGATGGGACCTCATCTTGTTCAGGATACCTCAGAGAAAATAGAGTGGATTCGGAAGAGGGAGCCTACAAAACAATCTTGACATATGTCTTAAGCTGATCAGTGGAGACGACCTATAGAGTTAGAGGTTCGGGATCAGGTTTTCAAGCATGTCACATCAAGATTGGGACACTAGAGTATTCGTAGATATGGTAAGCTTTCACCGTGGTACATCGGTCCATTTGAGGTATTGGAGTGAGTTGGGAAAGGATTCCTATCATTTGTAGTTACCTTAGAGGTACCGGGCCATGCATGACATCTTCCTCGTCTCTCAGCTCCGATGATACTTTTCAGACCCGTCTCATGTCTTTCAACCTGATGAAGTTGAGCTCGAAGCGGATGATTCATTTGAGGAGCATTCTATCTTGATTGTCGATTGCAGTACAAAGGTTCTCCATGGGCAGTCACTTCCTCTTGTATGGGTGCTATGGCAGCACATGTGAGTATAGGATGAGTACTGGGAGAGGGAGGTCGATGTACGATCACAGTGGCCGAAGCTGTTCAGTGTTTCTTCTTCTACACCTCTCTAGGGAAATTCGGTGAAGAATTTCATTAAGGGGGGATGTTTGTAAGAACCAGGATCTTCGTTTAGGTATGTATTTCCTTTTTCTGGAGTTTTTTAGAAAGGAGGAGTTTCTAGAAATTTTTGAAGTACACGCCATGTACTTTCTGAGAACAGGCTGTGTACTCCCCTATCATGCCAGGTCATGTGCTAAACGTGTCCGGGCTATACACACGGTGTGTAGGTGTGAAGTGGAGGCTGCTTAAAGCTAAGTATAGAAAAATGGAGTACACTCTGTGTACTAATGAATTTCACTCCGTGTATTTTCTTTTATTCATTAAATGCATCGGGGTCGCAACTGACAAACAGAACACCTTTTTTCTAGGTTTCGTTTGTCCGAGAGAAGTCGTACAACCGCAGATCTTCTCCAAGCTCTCATGCCTGTGTCTATTCTCCGAATCCACCACCGTCGATTGCGTTGGAACCACATCTGCATGTTCTTCCTTCTCCTAGAGCCTTGTTTTACAATTACTCCTCTTTATCAGGATATTGTTGGTTGAGAATTTATGAAGTTTTCTCAGATCCTCGACATTCTAAGGAGAATCAATCATCGTGGTTCACGTATATCATCCTCCTAGCATCGAGGTAGGTGGTTTGTGCCTATCTGTAGGAAGTCTGTGAATATTTTGTGCAAATTCCGCCAATAACCATGAACTGGGTTTTGGGTTTTTCCTGTTTTACCCTTGTTGTTGCCTTCTTTTCTTGATTTCTTGAGTAGAGGTAATTTCTTGTGAATAGGGTAGTTTTTACAGTACACTGGAATTTTTTGCATGCTTGTTTTTCTTTTGGTGTTTTTCCAGTTTCCATGACTAGTTGTAGGATAGTGGAACTATTGTACTATTATATTGTTGTGCCATAGATTGATATCCATATAGTACTTGTGGTTTACCCATGGCGATACGTGCGCTATGCATGTTTGTTTTACCCAGGGCTGAGAGAACCTAGTGTAGTGGACCATATGGAGAATGGACATAAGGGTTTTTCTAGTGTATTTAATTTACGATGTGAGACCACATGGGGAGCTGATGTTGAGTGCTTTCTCAGAGAGTCTTTAGTGCATCGACATGGGATACATGGGGAATTGATGTTGAGTGTTTCCCCAGAGAGCCTTTAGTACGATACGAGGCTATAGGGGGAATTGACGGTGAGTGATTCCTTAGAGAGTCTATTCTTTAGCTGGACCGGAGGGTTGAGACTGTGTGTGATTCCTAGAGGGTTTCTAGTTATTGTAGGTTGAACCATAAGGGTTAGGTTTTGAGAACTAACAATAGGGTTTCTTGTTGTTATTTTTGTTGATTGACTGTTACTTGAGTGGTTTATATGCTAGACTGTGGATTGTAGTTGATGTGTGCTTTCTTGTTTACTACTTACTGTATTTTTACATCCATGTATTCACTGACTGTTAGGCATAGATCATTGGGTGGTTGCCTACTGGGACCTTGTCTCACACCCTATTTGGGCTATTCTTTTAGGCCTAAACAGATTATATTATTGCAGGTATAGATTAGAGAAAGCTCCCTTCTAATTCAGGTACATGACTTGTTGTTGAGATGGAGAGCATTGGACCAAGATGTGGCTTGCAATGCTGAGGAGTTTACATGTTCCCCTTTTTCACTTTGGTTTAGTATTATATTCAGAATTGTGTCTTATTTGGATTCTTTCCTAGACATATGTATTATGCATCATTTTATATACATGTATGTGTGCTCTAGTTGTTTACTATTAGTCTTCCATTGCTTTTCTTTTACTCTTGTATGGATGGTTATGGTTTTTGTGTTCATCTATTTGTTTTTATTCCACTGTGTACTCTTCCAATGAGGGAATAGTTTCCCCACCATCACACACAAGGCCATCGCTACAAGTCGGCAGCCTCCGACATTTCGAGAAATGCGGTTGAGGCCTTGTGACCAACCGGGTACGGGGTTCCTCTGGGTGGCTTCTGGAACTGGGACATTACACAATGACTTTATATATGAAATTAATAAAATACATTTTAGGTGGATCATTCAATTTCATTTCATTTATTTAATTTTTTTTCAGTTATTTTTTGTTTCGGTGAAGTATCAGGTATCATATCAGTAAATTTCATTGATTTTTTAGGACAATAAGTTGATACATGGTTTGATAATGATTAAGAGACACCATGTGGTTGACCCTTGGAAACGATACATACGGTTATAGAGGGGGAATAAAGGATATATGATTAGTGCATGTTTATAGATAATATTGAAACATTATCATTGATATGGTGTAACATTGAAAATGGTAAAGTAATCATTTGAACATGAAATAGAATATAATATGGGATCATAGAATATGAAGAGATCATCACATGTTTTTCACACAATTTGGTAAAATTTTATTCCAAAACATCCATGGAAAACTATATAACATTAAAATATGAAAATTTACCTTAAACCCCAATATAACTACACATTCTTCACTTATTTATAAGGATATCAATCATTGGTACACTAATTTATGTTCTTAGACATTACAATTTATTTTAACACATTTTCTAGTGGATATAGAGTCAATTTCCAATAATAATCTAATTTATGACGCCACTCTTCTTCAATCCAATATTTTTCTTCTTTACCACCTCTATAATTGTTGGAATGAATAGTATATTTGGGATTCCAGGGGTTGATCTATGAATGGTCATATTATTTTAGGATTAATTCTAAAATTAATGATCGTGAGTCAACAGATCTAGAGAATTTCCATCCATTAATTGAACAAATCTAAAAATACCATTCAGAATAAATCTAAGATGTTAACTTGATCTATATATAAAAATATTTTATATTCTCATTCCAGAATAATTTTAATATAATTATGGTTTTGAGGAATTTTCATTGGTTCTAGGGATCATTGGTGTCTTTATGTTGATTATTAGTAGCTCTTGGTAATTTACATCAGAATACTTGAGTTAGAATTTCATTAAACGATAAATCCATTGAATATATATTCTTAATGGTGTTTGAATGTGTGTGGATTAAATTCTTTTTATCTATGTTGGGAAATGGTATTCTAATAGTGAATGTGTGTCTCATAATCCCAAATAAATATTTGAATTATTCATGGTGTGAATGTGTGGCTTGTGTGACTGAGGCATGATAAGATATTCATATATATTTTCGTGTGCCCAGTGAGTCAAATAAATTGTGAAATATTTATCCCTTATATAGATTTATCTATTTAGTGTGAATGATTATTATATTGATGATTCAATTCATTATTAATTTTCACAGTTGAAATAGTTTACATTTTTGTTCAACTATAGGGGATGAAAATGGTAGTGAGATGTTGCTATAATGAATATGAACTGACCATGAGATTGGGTAGGGGTAAAAAATGGATGAGATACCTATTAGAGTGGACCATGTTTGATATATTTTTTTCTGGAACAATGATATGATGGGGCATGATGACATTATGGATGAACATAAGATGGGGAAAAGTGTATATTCACCTTTTGGCCTCACTGAATTGAGTAATGAGAATGATGGCCTTTTAGTCTAACAGAAGGTAATGCATTGTGTGAGATGGCCTTGTGGGATGAAATGTGGATTTTTTTTATCGATGATATTATGCATGACATGTGAAATATTTTATTCAAGAACTGATATGTGAATATTTATAAGTCATTCATTCTAATTTAAAGAAGCATCATGTATGACTAGACCTCATAGAACCTAGAATAGAGAATGATGACTATGAATATGAATAGATGATTATTTATTTAGTTATATAGAATAATTACATAAAACATGATATACAATTGAAAAACATATTAAGGACACATTGGGGGAATCCTACTCTGTTTTCACACACACCATACATCTGATTCTCATTGTGCCTGAACATTTCATGATCATGGGTTTGGAAAAGGGTGCAAGACCAGCATTAAAGAGATGTGAAATAGGAATGTTGAAGATGGTGGATATGTGATGATAGAAAAAAATATATCACAATATTTTTTCCATTAATTGTTTTTTATCAATAATTTTGTTGACATGCCATAATAATTGTTTTTTTGTTTATTTGTTTATTAACTATAATCTATTTTGTTATAGTATGATGATGATCTATTAGTTCTTATTATTTGATTCATGTTTGTGTAAATAATTATTTTTATTATTCTAATATATTTATTTTGTTTCATATGACAAATTATTCTTTCATATCTATGCATCCTCTCACCACTAGTATGCATCCTCTTGCACATGGGTAGTTTAGTATAAAATCATGAATCTCAATAGACTAGACTGGGTGATTTCTAAAAGGGTGCTACACAAACTAACCATAGGATTGGAATATCATCTTCATATTAATTAGTAGTTAGATAATGAAATATATTCAAAATAATTCATATATAGCTCATGTGTGATAATAATTAGTGTTTCATAAGAAGGAAATTTTTATTCACGGTATCATTTATGTTATTAAAGATACCATTAGCTAATATATATGGATTGTTTTCAATTATTGGATGGTTTTACATGTGCCTATCCAATTTCTGAGTTAAATCTCATTGGAACATAACTAATTAGATTTTTTCTTGTGTAAACCACTAATATTTTATATGAAAAATATGTTTATTATTATTTACAACATTAAATAATGAAAATCATGATGTTAAAAAAATAAAATTTAACATTAATATTTTATATATAACTTATAACCTAACCATTAAAATAATTGTAATTTGTAGGATTAAATCAATTATGAAATTTATAAAATCTATTTTATGTACATAATGTTTTTCAGTACTAATTAATTACAAACACCATATTGATTATTTATTAAAATGTAATTCATTCTAATATGTAGAGAGTAAATATATATTTCAAGATATAATATATGAAAATAAATTCATATAATGATTATTTCTAAATATTGAGTTAATGAAAATTCATATTTTTCTTAAAAAATTAATTTTCATGTAGATGTTTTTTTCATAGAAAATTATAAGACTATTTTAAATTTAAATTCTACTAATTATAGATATTTAATAAGTAAGAATGAATTTCATATTTGTAATCATGAATTTTTATTTTTTTTAATATTTGTATTGCGTAATTTTATTCATAATTAATAGTATATTTTATTAAATAATTATCACCTTATTAAGGGTAAATTTGGTTTTTGAGGTTAAAATAATATGATGGGACTAAATATATATTGTATCACATTACTATAACCTTTTTATGACTATATATTAGACATGTAAATATATGACTTGAAATCATAACTACTTGGTGTATATTTCATTGGTTTTGGAAGAATAATATTTATGTAAATGATCATGAAAATTATATATTATAATTTTTTAATAGCAATAATAATCTGTGAAAGTGAAAAATTCTACCATTGATTATTTATAAGAAGACATTAAAAATAAAATTGAAAATTTGTACGCTGCTCAATTTTATAAAATTATTAGTATGTATAACACCCCAAACCATGTTACCCAGATTAGGTGCATTATTACATAACATTGGCATGATCACAAGAGATCATGTCTCATATGATGCATTAGTTTAGTATCCATGGATGTAATAGATACATAGATAAGTTTTACATTACATCATTAAATAAAAAACAACATTGTGCCACCTTTGAACACAATCAAATCCTTGGGCATTTCCCTATAGGTTAATCAAAATATACTTCTTCACAACTTGGTAAAAACACAAGAGAGGTGTGAGCTCCGATGCTCAGTATTGATAATAATGCATCAGAATCTATAATAAATAAGCATATAAATTTGAAGGAATGTATAAGACTAAAACTCACATCTTTTAAGCATAATCATTAGTATAATATGGAAAAGATAAATAAAAAATTCCATTTACATATTCACATTGATATTATACTAGTCTAATAGTCATATCTAATATCAATAACTACTTTAAAAATGAAGGAATACACAATGTTAGACATCATAACTGTAACACCCCACGATACCATGGTACGTTTCCCTTTTAATAATTTAATAGCTTTCATTGTACGCAACATCAAAATTCTAACACACTGCGACCAATCAAACTTGCCGTTATGAATATTAATACCCAAATTTTGAAATTTTATAACTTGTATCCTTCAAAATGGACTTCATTTTTGGATTTGGAATATCAAAATTTAATTAGGGTCAATTTATGGTATTTTTATGAAATCATTCAATTTTTTATGAATAGTGAAAAACACTGAGTTACTGTTTAAAACCGAATTTTTATTTAAATAATTAATTATTTTTACATAAATTTACTATTGGAAAAAATGGATACATAATACCTATATATATTCAATTTAATTCATTGCAGTCATTTTTTAATAATATTAGATATATAAAATTAATTTTATCTATTCACCGCCTTTTACCCACCTCCTATGAGCATTTCAAAATTTACATGAAAAATAATTATACAGCCTTTGTGAGTTGAATTTCGAAAATTAGAGAGAAATGTTAAAAATCATGGAGTGAAATGTAGTTCAATATGATAAAAATAATTTTTGGTGAATAGTATCTTTTAAGTTTTATTTTCCACGGTTAAAAGTAAATATGGTAATTAAAGGTAAAAATGAAATTACTTTTACCCTAACACATGTCCTTATTCAATTGGATAATTATAATTCAACCAAGAAAACCATAGGAATAAATGATGAACCTTTTTTGGCCCACTTGAATTAGATTAGGACATTTATTATTATTTAATTCAAAGAAGAGTTAAAAGTGTTAAAATCAATGTTTAATAACAAATTTTTTTAATATAAGGTTACACATAAGATAAATTCAACTATTAGTTTTAATTATAATGAAAAATAGATTTCCTATATAATGGTATTTTATTTATATTTTTTATACTTTAAATAATTTAATTTATTTATTTCAAAATGATGATGAAGTAATTACTAATAAATGAAATATTTAAATAATTTATATTGTAAATATCCAAATAAATGTAATTGGAGACATTTTATGAATTCAGCTAATTTTCTAGGTAAATATGACATATTAAGGTCGGTTATATGAATATGTTTCGAAGTAATATTGCTGTTGTGAATTTAGCAATAACAAAATACCAAATTGTGTAAAAATTGACATAAAAGAGTTTTTAAAATAAATATTATATTATTAATTCATATTCTAGTCCTGAAAATCTAAGGATCGGCCAAAATACTTATATAATGATAGGTGTATCATTAATGATCCACTTGGGTTTTCTTGGGACTATATAGTATGTTTATTAACCATATAATATAAAAATACAAAGATACATGGTAAATCTCAAACAATTTAACTAAGAGTTAAATCTAAAAGAGAAGGTTAATATAGTGACCCAAACCATTCTAAAACCTATTGGTTGAGTGTTTTTCGACCAATACCCACCTTAAACTTTAAATAATCAACATTGGAGCCATTATAAACCGAATAAGATTTTATTATAAATTACTATTTCTAGCTTTTCCTAAGGTGTCACTCTCCCCTCTTATAAAAGGGCACTCCCCCTTCCCTTAAATTCACACATTCAAAGCCGTTTGTCTCAGCCAAAATCTTACCAAATACACTCCCAATTGTCCTCCCTTAATCCTAGAGGCCTTACTTAGTCATAAAGCCATCTTAGGAGCCCTTTTGGTCAAATCAAAAGTAAGAACCCAAAAAAGATGTAAATATTCCATCACCTCTTTCATGTTCCTTTATTCTTCCACTTCCTCTTTCTTTGTTGTTTCCATTATAAAATAATAAATCCAGTATCTTCTATACACTATTATTTTATTATAATTATCGTACAACCATATTCATTATTCTACTAATCCTGTGAATGACATGTCACCATACGAGTGTATGTACGGCTCACCGTCTCCACGTCATGGTGTAATTCTTATTAAATACATTATTATTTGGATGGGTATAATAATTAAGTATAATTGATATAAATAATAAATATAAAATTATAATTATTTTGTATATTTGATATACCTTCCAATTATATATTATTTTAATATCAAAAGAATCATATAGTCGCTTGTGCGTACGTACTGATCACCGTCTCCACGAACGCGATAATATTCATTCCCCATCGTAATCCATTAAAGAATAATTTTCATTGGATGATTTTAAATAATGTTAAAAGACTTAATATTATTCTGAATATGAATAATATAAATCCTATTCATAAAATACCCTACTTAAGAAGCAAATCATATAAATGAATATGAATCAGTTAACACCCGAAACGACGATAATACAAAAATATTATAAACAAAGAAATATTAATAGATAATATATGATATCATATTAATTAATTTTATTATTTAATAATTTAATAACAATTATTTCACCATTATATATGAGGTTAACCTACCTTCTACCACGGAAATGTATAAAGTAAGGGGTTTCTTATCTCACTTTTAATTCTGGGAGATTTCCAATGATCGCCACTTATTTATTGCATGTGGTGTATTGTGTACTGCCATTTGATATATATTTTTAATGATTATACTTATATTCATGGAATTATGGGATTAATTTGGTGGTTATTAACTTTTGATCACATGACTATATTTACTACAACATGGTAAGGAGTTTTCATCTCACTTACTATTCCCGTGAGATTCATGCTATATTGCCACTATTTTATTTTGTGTGGTGTATATACAGCCCATGGATTGTATTATTTGTGTAATATAATTTAATTTATGGGCACATACATATTCATTTTATGATACTTCTTTAATGGGATGTATTTTTCGTAAGATACCCAATTGGTAAGGGAATTCAAAATTTTCAATTTTCACTCATTTGGTATTATGCATACACCATTGATTATTTTACTCCATTATTATGTGTGGAATCAATATTTATTATTTATATAGAAATTTACACTACCCTTTCTGTGGATATACTTTTTATACAAATAATCACTCCATTTATAAATTCTCAAGTCATCGATATGATCTTGATAAAGGTAATTTTAAATCAATCTTCATTTATTTTTTTATACAACCAATTCATTAGTCTTGTTTTTACAAGAATATGTGTGATTGTAATATTGTTGTTTTAACATGAATATACAATCATATTGAGTGTATTAATATTTCTCACACATAATTATGTCATTTATTTATCCTTAACCTAAGGAAATGGTATTTATAAAATATTTCATCTCAATTTACATTTAATTGAGACTTCTTTGTTGGTATACACAAATTCACTTTTATATGGTGTATATAAAGAAAATTGACATAGTATATCATGAATCCATTTATTCTCCTGATATTATAAAGTTTTGATTTACTAAATTATTTGTATTCATTTTTCTCTCTTTTGGTTAGGAACTCTAAATAAAGTATCATTTTTAAATGCATTAATGATTTATTATTCTAAATCATTCTCATTATTGTCCATGTTTTATAAATGGTTTTAATGATTTATTTATATGGATATTAATTATTTAAAATTAAAATTAGTTTTAAAAGTTTAAATGTGGTATGAGAAACTTTGATTCGAAAATGTATTTCTGAACGGATTCTTGACAAATATGGTGACTTTAAAATGTTTTCAAGAAAAAAGGAGGATATTTCTCTAAAATATTTTTGATGACTATTTTCATCAATGTCAATATCATTCATTATTCTCGATTGAGGTTAAACAGTTACAATACAATCTTCCATATTATATTGAATTAGTTATGTTTTAATGTGGATGTGAAATCTTTATACCATTGAAGGTTTTCGGATGAAGTATTGACATTTATTATGATAGTTTCAATACGAATGTTTATGTTATGTTTCAAAATTTTCTTAGGATGAATGCATTTGACATTGTATGAGACGGTTGGAGCCTGCTATAGCTCCTTGATGCATCGGTAGGACTCATGAGAGAAACTAGTGTCGTGGCACAAGGCCTTGAAAAAATCTTATTTGTAGTCATGGCATAAGGCCTTGACTCTGTGGTTATAAATTCTGGAATTATTCATTCCATCATTATGAAAGTGTCTATTGATATTGCATGTGATTATTCGACATGTAGAATATGATGAATGACAAAATGGAATGTTGATAGGTGCACTCCAGTAGGACATTATTCACTCTTATTTATGGTGGTGAAAATTTGCAACAAAATGGAATTTTGATAGGTGTAAAAGATATTGTGTTCATTCCAAAACAGTTTTCCAAAAATATGATCGACAACATATATATTTACCAACTCCCAGACTCAACAAAGAAGAGAAATATGATGAATGACAAGAGCTCCAGCAGTGGATACCATGGAGAAAATAATCCTCAATTTCTATCATGCAGGAAATGTGGAAGGAGACACCCTGGAAAGTGTCTCAATGGATCAAGGAAATGCATTACATGTGGTAAAGGACATAATGTAAAGAATTTATGAGTAAAATTGAAGAGTACTATGGAAGGAAACAAAAATAGTCCCAATAATCCATTTATAGAAATGTTCCATAAATTTATGGTACCTGGCCATAACCGAGTGAATTCCCATTTCAATAGGATATATTCTTGGCCAAAGAAAAAGATTGGTGGAAATAAATGGTTGGAGAAATGTTTAAAATTACTAGTGCTTCTTATTGATGGGATTACATTGGAATAATGTTTTCTTGTATTTTCAACCCTGTAGTTTATCATGTGAAAATGATATTTGTGGAAAAATTATCTTTTCCATTGTAGATAGAGTTATAAATAACAATTTGTTTTTATATGATCTGTTGGTTTGAGGTAATTACAAGTTATTATATTTTGGAATGAAAATTCTAGGTATGAGATAAAATTTGTGGTTAAATTATGTTGTTGTTATATTAATGAATTTATCTTATTTTGGTAATGTTATAAAGTATAGTTTTTGAAAAAGGACAACACACAAACAGTGTGACAACCCATCACATCGGACAAAGCCATGGAAATCGAATCCACAACCAGATTGTGGTTTGGATTTATCACCTACCACTAGACTACATGAAGTCCCTGGTTAGTGTGACTAATTTTTTATAGTTAAATGATATTATGGATCAATAATAAGTTTATTTGGGATATTATGTCTTATCAAAGGAATACCCTTAGTATAAGAAAATGATTTCGTGATTATGTGATAATGGTTATTTTGGAAGACGTTCGCTCTGTTAGGAACACTATATGCCTAAGGAATATAGAATACTATGGGATTTCATTTGAGGAGGAATGGTATATTTTTATCTATGTTTTTATTTTGGATTTATAGTGATTTTTGATATTTATGGAATTGATTAACCTCTTATATAGAATATTTGATTAGGTTAATTACGTTTATGTATGTGAATTTGAGAGTATTCAATGTCATTTGGAGATACAATTTAACATGGAAGACTAAATAACCAAATTATTCTAAGTTGTAGGTTTAAATATTAGTTTGGATTATATTTAAGGATTTTAAGGACAATTGTTTATTGAATGGTATTTATTTAACATTGGGGAATTGTTAGTTTAATTTTAGAAATTAAGATTAATGATTTTTTATATAAAGGAATATACTTTTGGTGGATCATCTAATCTTGTACTAACCATTTTGGTTTTGATTAATCTCTAAAGACAAGGTAAATATATAGTTTATCCTTTGTGTATCTTCTGATTATCTAGAAGTTGATTCTAGCTCTTCTGGTGTGACCCATTCATGTTGAATATTAATGGTTTGAAAAAAATTTATATAGTCATATATATTTATTAAATAATGAAACTCTACTTAAAAATTAAGTATATCTCTTTATGTTCTTAGTCAAACTCATAAATAAATTCCTCATATTTATGAAATGTAACTTAAAACAAATAAATGTTGTCCGTTTACTTTTCCTACAGGGAAACTAATGACTATTTGTCCTATCATAAGTTTGTGGTTTTCTTGTTGTTAACTTTTTCCTGATCAGGTTTTCTATCCCTCTCCATCATAACATGACACTTAGTTTATCTTCCATATCCATGTTTTCCTACATGTAATCCTAGTATGGGTTATCTCAGGTGTCCATTGTACTTATCTTTCATTCTTTTAATGTGATAGTTTTATGGACTCTTTTTCTAATGTGGGACATCCAATTATGTTCCCAAGGCCAATTTTAAAAATTGCAAGGACAAAATTTTCAAAAGTGGAGAAGAATGTAACACCCCAAGCTTCAGTGATACGTTTCCCGTTGAATAATGTAATAGCTTGCATTGTACGCAACTTCGAGATTTTAACACACTACGACCAATCAAACTAGCTGTTATGAATAGTAATACCCAATTTTTGAAATTTTATAAATTTTATCATTCAAAATAGACTTCGTTTTCGGATTCGGAATATCAAAATTAACTTAGGGTGAATTTTTGGTGTTTTTCTGAAAACATTCAATTTTTAAGGAATAGTGAAAAAACTAAGTTATAGTTTAAAACTGAATTTTTATTTAAATAAATATTTATTTAATTTAAATATATTTTAGGTCAAAATAGATATATAATACCTATATATATTAAATGAAATTTCTTGGAGTCATTTTTTAATAATATTAGAAATAAAATATTTTATTGAACTTTTCAACGTCTTTTACCCACCTCCTAGGAGCATTTGCAAATTCATATAAAATATAATTTTACCACTTCTGTGAGTTGAATTTTGAAAATAAAAGAGACACAATTAATATCAAGGAGTAATATGTGGTCCAATAAGATAAAAATAATTTTTAGTTAATAGTAACATTTATCTTTTATTACCACAGTTAAAAGTAAATATGGAAATTAAAGGTAATAATGATATTATTATTACCCTAAAAGATGTCCTAATTCAATTGGATCAATATAATTCTACCAATAACAACCTTAGAAAAAAATATGAACCTCTTTGTTCTACTTGGATTATATTACAACATTTATTATTATTCAATTCAAAGAAGAGTTAAAAGATTTAAAACTATGATTAATAACTAAAACATTTGTAATATATGGTTAGACATAAGATAAATTCAATGATAAATATTAATTGTAATTCTAAAACAATTTAATACATAATTGTATTTTATTTATATTTTTTTATCTTTAAATAATTTAATTTATTTATGACACAATGATGATGTAGTAATTACAAAATAAATGAAATATTAAACTAATTCATATTATAAATATCCACATAAATGTAATTTGAGACTTTTTATGAATTCCACTAATTTTATAGGTAAATATGACATAATATGGTTGGTTAGATTATTTTTTTGAAGCATAAATTCTATTATAAATTTAGGAAAAAAAACAAATACTATCAAAATTAACATAAATGATTTTTTAAAACAAATTTTATATTATTAATTGATAATATATTCATACAAATATACAGTACGGAAAAAATACTTATATTATGATATATGTATCATTAATGAACCACTTGGGGATATATTGGTAGTATATAATAGGTTTATTATCCATATAATATAATAATACAAAGAGACATGGTAAATGTAACACTATTTAACTAAGAGTTAAATGTAAAAGATAAGGTTAATATAGCGACCCAAAACATTATAAAACATATTGTTTGAGTGGTTTTCGACCAATCCCCACCTTATCCTCTAAATAATCCACTTTTGAACCATTATAAACTGAAAATTATTTTATTATAAAATAATATTTCTAGATTTTCCCATGGTGCCCATCACCCCTCTTAAAAAGGTAACTCCCCCTTCCCTCATATTCACACCTTCAAAAATGTTTTTCCTCAGCAAAAAACTGCACAAATACCCTCTCAACTGTCCTCCCTTAATCCTAGAGGCCTTCCTTTAGTCATAAAGCCATCCTACGAAGCCCTTTTGATCAAATCCAAAGGAATAACCCGTAGAGGAGGTAAATAATTCATCACCTCTTTCAAGTTCATTTCATCTTACACATCCTCTTTCATTGTTGTTTCATAGTAAAATAATAACTCCAGTATCTTCTATACAGCATGATGTTATTATAATTATGGTACAACCATATTCATTATTCTATCCATATTTTGAATGAAATGTCACCATACATGCGTACGTACGGCTTACCGTCTCCACGTCATGGTGTAATTGTTATTCAATACATTATTATTTGGATGGGTATAATAACGATGATTAATTTATGTAAATAAAAAATATAACTTGATAATGATTCTGTATATATGCTATACCATCCTATTATATATTATTTTTATATCAAAATAATGATATTGTCACTCATGCTTACGTATGGATAACCGTCTCCACAAATGCAATGAGATTCATTCCCCATCATAATCAGTTAATGACTCATTTTCATAAACTAATAAAAATAATATTTAATGATTAAATATCATTCTGAATATGAATAAGATACATCCTATTCCTAACAAACACTACTTATGAAAGAAAGCATATAATGGAAAATGAATCAGTTAACACCTGAAACGACGATAACACTGAAATGTTATTAACAAAGAAATATTAAAAGATCATATATGATATTATATTAATGTATATGATTCTTGTATAATTTAATATCAATTTTTTAAAAATTATATAGAAGATTATCCTAACATCGACCAAGGAAAAGTACAAAGTAAGGGGTTTCTAATCTCACATTTAATTTTGTGATATTTTCATTATTCACCACTTATTTATTGCATGTGGTGTATTGTGTACTGCCATTTGATATATATTATCTGGATTATCCTTATATTCATTTAATTTTGTGACTAATTTGGTGGTTATTAACTTTTGATCACATGACTAGATTTATTACAACATGGTAAGAAGTTTTCATCTCACATACTATTCTCGAGAGATTCATGCTATATTGCCATTATTTTCTTTTGTGTAGTGTATGTACAGCCCAATGATTGTATTATTTGTGTAATGTAATTTAATTTTTGGGTATTTAAATCTTCATTTTATGATCCTTATTTCATGGGATGTATGTTTCATAAGTTACCAAATTTTTAAGGGAATTTCAAATTTCAATTTCTACTCATTTGGTTTTACGCTTACATTATTGATTATTTTAATCCAAGATTATATGTGGAATCACTATTTATTATTTATGTAGTAATTTACACTATAATTTCTATGGATATACTTTTCATACACATAATAAATCCATTGATAAATTCTAAAGTCATCGATATGAGCTTGATAAGAGTAATTTTAACACAATCGTTGTTTATTCAGTTAAACATCCAATTCATTGTTGTTGTTTTTAGAAGAATATGTTTGAATGTCCAATTATTGGTTTACACTAAATATCATGTCATATTGTCACAGATAATTATTTCATTGATTTATCCTTAACTCAAGGATACAGTTTTTATAAGATATTTCATCTCAATTGACATTTCATTGAGACCTTTTTTTTGTTATACACCAATTCACTTTTATATGGTGTATATAATGTACACTAACATAGTATATCATGAATCACATTATTATCATGATATTATAAAGTTTTTATTACCTCAATTATTTGTATTCAAGTTTCTCTCTTTTGGTTAGGAACTGTAACGAAAATATAATTTTTTATGCTTTAATGATTTATTATTCTAAATCTTCCTCATTAATTTCCATGTTTTAAAAATGGTTGTAAGGATTTATTTATATGGACATTAAATATTTATAATTAAAATTCATTTAAAAAGATTAAAATTTGTATGGGACTCTTTGATTAAAAAATCTATTTTTATACAGCTTCTTGAAAAATAGTGTGACTTTTAAATGTTTTTAAGAAAAAGCGGGTTATTTCTCTCAAATAGTTTTGATGATTATTTTCATCCATGTCAATATCCTTCATTATTCTCAATAAAGGTTAATATGTTACAATAAAATATTCCATATGGTATTTATTGAGTAATGTTTGACTGTGGAGGTGAAATATTTATAACATTCATGGTTTCTATATAAAGTATAGACATTTTATATACTAGTTTCAATACGAATAGTTATGTTATGTTTCAAAATTGTCATAGGGGGAATGCATTAGACATTGTAAGTGATGGGTGGAGACCGCTACAGCTCCTCGATGAATCCATATGTCTCATGATACAAACAAATATTTTGGAACAAGGCCTTGAGAAAATCTTATTTGTAGTATTGGTACAAGGCCTTGACTATGTGGTTATGAAGTCTCGCATTATGCATTACATCCTTATGAAAGTGGCTATTGGTATTTCATGTGATTATTTGACTAGTACAATATCCACACGAGTATGTAAATGGAATTATTTTGATTTATATTTTCCATATTTTGATGAATTTTATGTTGAAATGGATTTTTTTAATTTCTATACATTTCCTTAAATGCTTTTTCTTTTTCTTTGAATGTTTTTACAATATTTTTATCCTTACTCAGCCTCTGAGATCACCACTTTATATGTTTTATTATTCCTAGAATGCGAAGAATAATATTATGACTAATCTGTAGGGATAGACTATGGGATCTCAGTGTTGTCTACGGAAATAATGCATTTATAGTTTTCCATTTCATAATTAAATGTAAACCTAATGAATGTATCTATTAATTAAAAGGTTACTAAATTAATAGGCCTTTCAAGACATGATCTTTTGTGATCATGCCAATGATACGTAATAATTCACCAACTCATGGCTTTGGGGGTCAGGGCGTTACAATAACCACATAGTCAACGCCTCGTGCCGTGACAACAAATAAGATTTTGTCAAGGCCATGTCTCAAGACACATGTTTGTATCATTAGACCTACCAATACATTTAGGAGATATAGAGGGATCCACACGTCACTTATTAAGTCCAATGTATTCCCCATATGAAAACATAGAAACATAACATAAACATTCGTATTAATGATGCCATACAAAATTTTAATAATTTTAAAATAAACGATGAATTGTATAAAAATATCACATCCATAGTCACTAATATCATAAAAAATTCAATAAAATATGGATGATTGTATAATAATGAATCAATATTCAACATCTGTAAAATCCATCAATGATTATTGACATAGTTAGAATCAAAACTATTTGAGTGAAATATCTCATTTTATTTTGAAATCATTTAATGTCACATTATTATAAAATAAAACATTTTTTTTGAAAAATATTTTTATAAGACATTAAGGAAATATTTGAAGGAGTTATAATGGCAGAAAATATCATCACCATTCATATAAGTAAAAAAAAATTATTTCCTTAATTTGTCAAAAAAGGCCATAAAGTACCTTATTTTTGAAAATGACTGAAATATTCATTTAAATATTTTTTTAAAATTTTAGACAAGGGTATAAATTAATTTAACACATATATTAGGAAATATTAAAAATACTTTTTAATACTTTTTTTAGATTAACATATGTGGATGAAAAAGAAGTCTCATTAGATATATTCTAAAAAACAACCTCAGATAATAATTATATTGTAAAATAAACCATTACCTTGTACTTTTACTTAGATGAGGGTACATTAACCTTATGTATAGTAGATAAATAATTGTTATTAAATTATACAATAACCACATACAAAAATATCATATCATATATGATCTCATAATATCATTTTGTTATTAATATTTCAGTAGTATGATTGTTTCCAGTGTAAACTTATTTATTTTCCTTTATATGTTTTGTTACAAATGTCATGTTTGTTATGGATAGGTTGTATTTTATTATTATCAAGAATGATATTAAGTTCTTAAACATTATTTTAAATCACAATCATAAAGTTATTCTTGAATGGATACAATGGGGAATGAATCTCATCACTTTCGTTGGGACTGTAATCTATACGTACGAACGAGCAACAATATCATTATATTGATAGTGAAATAGTTTGTAATTGGATGGTACATAATATATAAATAATAATTATAATTTTATAATTATTATTTAAATCAATTATACTCATTATTATACCCATCCAAATACTGAAGTGCTGAATAACCAACTACACTATGACATGGAGATGGTAAGCCGTACATACGCATGTTTGGTAACATGTCATTCATAGGATAGATAGAATAATCAATATGGTTGTACTATATTTTTAAAAAATAATACTTTGTAGAAGGTTAATAAGATATTATTTTGGTATAGAAACAAAAAAGAAATAGAAATTGTAAGAAGAAAAGAACTTTGAAAGAGGTGGTGAAGTTATTATCGCTTCATCGGGTGCATTCTTTTGATTTGATCTAATGAGATCCTTTAGATAGTTTTAAGATAAAAAGGCCTCTAGTTTTATTTTAGGGTAGTTTTGAGGATATTTGAGCAGCGAATGGCTCAGACAAAAGTCTTTGGAGGTGATATTTTGATAGAAGGGAAAGTACCCTTTTATAAGAGAGGTGAGGGTCACAAAAGAAAATTCTTGAAATATCGTTATATTATAAAATTATTTTGAATTTATAATGGCTCCAAATCGATTTATTTTTGATATAGGGTGGGGATTGGTAGAAATCCTCTCAACCAATAGGTTTTAGACAAGTTTAGGTAACCATATTGACTTTATCATTTAGATTTTACAAAAAGTTAAATAGTTTTCCTTTTACAATCAATTCATGTATTTTCATATTACATAATTAATAAAATTAATATTAAGTTCCATGAAAATACCAAGTGGTTGATTAAATAAATATCAATAACTATATAATTCTTTTGCCTAATCCTTATATTTTTTGAATATTTTTTCATTTTAAAATGTTGTCTTCTTTTTAATAACTCATTTATGTGAATTTTGACACTGTTTAGTGTTTAGTTTTTGGTAAAGTGAAAAAAGAATTATTTCTTCTAAAAAATACATTAAATCAATAATATCATTACATATTAACGAATAAAAATAGTGGAATACAATAAATGTATCAATTTACAATTATTTGGATATTTAAAATATGAATTATTTTAATCTTTCATTAATTATGTAGGTATTTCATAATCATCATGTCATAAATAAATTTAATTATTTAATTTTTAAAAATTATAAATAAAATACCATGATGTAGGAAATATTATTATATTCTTAAGGAATATTTATAGTCTAATTTAATTTCTATACAACCATATATTAAAAATGGTTTAGTAATTAAAATTTGAATTTAACACATTTTACGCATTATTAAATAAATTAATAATAAATGTCAATATCTAATACAAGTGGATAAAAAAGGACCATATTTTATTCTTAAGGTTTATTTTTTTCAAATGAACTTATCATATAGAATAGGGACATGTGTTAGAGTAATTATAATATCTTTTTAACTTTTAAGTACCATATCTATTTTTATTTATTGTAATAAAAAATTCAAAAGTTACTATTACCCCCAAATTATATCTATCTTATTTAAAAAAAATTTACTTAATGATGTCCATAATTCTTATCAGATATTTGAAATTAATAAAATAGAAGCAGTAAAATTTCATTTTATGCAAATTTTCAAATGTTCCTAGAAAGTGGGAAGAGAACGTTAAAAATTCAAAAGAAACATAATATATATAATCACATTATAATATGACTTCAATTGAATAAATTAGACTAATATAGGTATTATGTATCTAATTTTATTGTAAATAAAATTTAAATACTAATTATTATTAATTAAATAAAAAGTCGGTTTTTATGTACTATGTAGTATTTTTCACTATTCATCAAAAATTTAATGATTTCATAAAAATCCAAAAATTTACCCTAAGATAATCATGATATTCCGAATCCAAAAATTAAGTCTATATTAACAAATTAAATCTATATTAGTGTCTTATAATAATTTTATTATTGTTTATAAAATGATATAAAAAGTACTTTTAAAAAAATTAGTATTTCTAAATTTATAACTATTTTAAAAAATCATATAATTTTTACTATAAATATGAATTATTTATGTGAAAAAATTAAAAATAACAATAATTTTTTTCAATATTCATATCAAAAAAATTTAATTGATAATTAAATATATCATTTCAAAAATTATAATACCGATGTGTTGTTTCACAGAAAATCAATCAGGCGTATAATGCGAGCCAAGTTGGTGTTGCGAGAAGTATAAGCTATTGAGTTTTATTAATTGTATTACTTATGATGAAATATTAGGGAGATATATTCTCCCCACCTACAATTAATTTTGTCCTCGCAATTTGAAATTGTTCATGGAAAATAAAAGGTAAAAATAGAAAATACCTTCGTGGAAAACCCACATAAAGAAATAGGGTTAAAAAAATTAATGTTAATAAAGGGTAAAGGGAAAGAAAATGTCACCACAAAATGAGGAATTAGAATAAGAGAACATTGGTGGAAATTTGAGACACGTAATTGGAGGAAATTGTAAATATTTATAGGGAGTAATTGGGGTCATTAATCACAAATAGGTGAAAAATATATAGACAATTGAGGGCCTCAATGCATTAAATCTATGATGACATAAAATATACATTGTTCATCAAAACCTAAGGTATTATGATAACACATTTTTGGTTTTCTGATCCTTTCCCTAATGTTTAATTATTAATTTATTCATAGAAAAATAAAACAAAATTGACGTGTTCAGTTACATCCATTAACTAATTTCTACCACAAACTCATCATTCAACACAAAATATGTTATTAGTCAAAAATATGATATTAATCCAAATTGTATAGGGTTTCAATAAAAATGAATTTACAATTAATTTTATCATATAATTTAAAAATACATTATGTAAACTAGGAAATCACATAGGCCAGTGGTAAGTGATCTACCCTTGTCACCCTTTGGTTGTGGGTTCAAGTCTTGCGGGTATACTGGATGCGACGATTTGTTGCATGATCATAGGGTTGTATTTTTTATAAAAAATCGAAATATATTATTATGAAATATTTAAACCTTAAAATATATTATCCAATGTCCAATATAATCTATTCCAACCTTTTGACTTATCAAAAATACTTGTTTCCAAACTCATAGTCCAAAAATTTATTATGAAGGTCAACATAACATAATGAAGATATCTTTTTTCCACATAATGTCATGTGATTACCTTCATCATGTTTTATATTAATACAATTAATCACACTAAATTACTATAAATCCTTATTGATTACATCCATGCTTTCTTATTACTATTGGAATACTAGATATATTCCTTATATCCAAAAATTTTGAATACTCCAACAATGATGGAATAAGAAAACCATTAATTAGGTCCTAGGTAGTTAAAAATATCCTATATAATTTATCCAAATCTACCATATCATATTCCAAAATCACAACCTCCGTATCAGGACCATATTAAGCTTTATCTTCCTTTAACCATGTATTTTCAAAAAAGATTAACTTATTGTTGAGTCACTTTTCATAATTCCAAATAATCTAAAATCCTCAATGAAATAGTATTGTAATACAATCCTAATTTATTTCCATAATTAATATATTTAGTACATCATTTATACAACACTCAAAATTCATAATTCCTTAATAATAATATAATAACAATAATTATTCATCTTAAACTGTTGTAGTATTATAACTTTATTATTATCCAACAGGATCATTTGCAATATACTCTGATGATTGGGACATTTATTCATGTAGTGTCCCAACATCTTGCATATAAATTATTTTACATTTGACACTTTCCATCTAACCCTTGAAATCATGTACTAGGCATCATTTTTCTCTATACTTATAACAAACTCCCATTAACATAAAGCCTTTACCATGGTAATTTTTCCACAGTTATCAGATATGTTAAAATCCTACTTTCCCATATTCCATTTATCAATATTTCTCTCAACCATCCTTTTCATCTATGGCTTCCCATCAAAGACATAGGAATCAAGGTATTCATTACATATATTAGTAACACATAATACTATGATAATATGTGAGAGACTATTTCCATATTAAATGTTTTATTAAGACCATGAATGATATGATAATTCTTACTTATTGGATCTTGTGTATTATTAGAGTTCCCATTCCTTCTACTTCGAACAATTTCTAAACAATGGAAAACACTATGTTAGTTTATAAATCACAATTAATAATTCCAAACATGTAAAATACCTAGGGTAAATTGAAATGTTTATGCGTATAATCCATAATCATAAAAATTTGTTTACTTTGAGGAAGTATTTACTAACAAACCCTTCACAATGGATTGTAATGAAAATGTGAATTATCCTAAGAATATCTCCCAATAAGGTCAATACCAAGAGTGCAACAAGGAATGTTTTCATTTACCACGATACCCCATGTCAAGCCCAAAACTCCTTTTCACAGTTTTATTCCTAGGTACATATGTTCTATAGCCACCTCTACCTTTTTGTATCCTAATATATATGTATTTTAATATATTACGCACATAATACTTACAGTACAATTTTTTTTGTATGTTATTCTATAATATTCTTCAAAATTTATCTTCGGGTAATTTTCTCTATTTAGAGTTTTTCTAAATCTTGTTTAATGATTGTACATAACTTCCTCCATTACCAACTATAACACCATGACCCTAGTAATCCATAGTCAGTTCAATATTACATATCATTTTCTTGATCAGAAAATTTCACGTCTCGATAGACCGATTAATGTATATCATTGAAAGTACTAGATACATACATAAGTTTTACATTACATAATGAAATTAAAAAAAAATTGTGTTCCCTTTGAACACGCTCATATCAGTTGGTTATCCCTACATGTTAATTATAATATATTTCATTCACATCATGGGAAAAATAATACAAAAAAGGGGTGAGCTCAGATGCTCATTATTGATAACAATATAGAAGAAACTATCATAAATAATCATAAACATTTATTTAAATGTATAAGACTAACAGACAAGCATTTTTAACTAAAATTTTAGATGGAATATATAACTAATAAATCAAATAATTCCATTGACTTATTAACATTCATATTATATTAGTCAAATAATCACATATAATATCCGTATCTACTTTCATAATGATGGAATGCATAATGTCGGACATCATAACCACATAGTCAAGGCCATGAGACAATACTAAAAATAACCTTCTGTCAATTCCTTGTTCTATGACACTATTTTGTTTCATGAGACCTAGTGTTGCACCGAGGAGCTATAGCGAGATCCACCAATCACTTAATAAGTTTATTCCATTCCTCATATAAAACGGTTGAAACACAACATAAACATTCATATTAAAACTAGCATACGAAATGTAAATACTTTTAACATAAACCATGAATGGTATAAAAATAACACATACATAGTCATTAATATCACCAAACCATCAATGAAATATGGAATATTGTTTCATAATAAATCAACATTCAGAAATTGTAAAATCCATCATAGGATGTTAACAAAGATGGAATCAAAACTATTTTAGAGAAATATCTCTTCTACTTTGAAATCTTTTAAATTTCACGTAATTATATAAGAACACATTTATTTTGAAAATATTCTTAAAATCTGGTAAGTGATTTTTCAAAGGAGTAAAAACGGAAGAAAATAGCCACACCAGCCGTATAAGTTAGAAAAAAAATTTTGTTTATTTTATCCAAAAGGTCATAAAGTACATTTTTTTGAAGACGAAAAAATGATTCCATTCAAAAATAAATTTATAAAAATTCATACATGGGTATATAAGACCTTAACCCTTATTCCAGGAAATAGTAAAAAAAATTTGAAATATGATTTTATTAAACACAGATGTGGATGATAAAATATTCCCCGTAGATAGTTTAATAAAAACAACCTCAAATAATAAATTGATTGTAAAAAATAACCCTTACTATGTAATTTTCATTATTTGAGGGTAAATTAACCTCAATAATAATATTTAAATAACAGTTATTAAAATATACAAGAACCACATTCATGAATATGATATCACATATGATCTTCTAATATTTTTTTTAGTTAATAATATTTCAGTAGTATCATTTTTTATGGAGTTAACTGATTTTTTTTTCATTATATGTTTTATTATGGTTTTCATGTTTTTTATGTATAAGATGTATTTGATTCATATAAAGAATGATATTATGTTATTAACCATTATATTAAAACATGAAATTATTATTATTATTGAATTTTTTTGATGGGTAATGAATATCATCTCATTTGTGGAGATGATAATCTGTATGTACGCATGAGTGGTAGTATAATTCTATTGATGGTGAAATCGTATATAACTGTATGGTACATCATGTATAAATAATTATTAACAAGTTTTATTTATTATTTAAATTAATTATACTCATTATTATTCCCAATCCAAATAATGAAGTGTTGAATAACAAACCACATCAAGACGTGGAGACGGTAAGTTGTACGTATACTTGTATGGGGACTTATCATTCCTTAGATGGATAACATAAATAATATGGTTGTACCATATTTATTATATCAACAAAATATTTAGATGGTAATAGATATATTATTTTTGTATTGAAATTTAAAATAAAGAGGAAGTGGAAGAATAAAAAAACATTGAAAGAGGTGGTGAAATTATTACCTCTTCATCGGGTTCATTATTCAATTAGATCAAAAGGGATCATTAGGATTTTTTTCTGATCTATTTAATACCTCTAGATGGAATTGAGTGTAGTTGGGATGATATTTGATCTGTGTGTTTATGAGACAAATGGTGTTGGAGGTGTTATTTTGAGAGATGGGAAGAACCCTTTTATAAAAGAGGTTTGGGGCACTTTAGAAAAAATAGGAAATATTATATTATAATATAATAATTTTCTTTTTATAATGTCTCAAAGTAGATTTATTTATGGGATAAGGTTAAAATTGCTCTACATACTCTCATATAATATGTTTTAGAAATTTTAAGGTCACCATATTAACTGTATCTTTTTTATTTAACTCTTAATTAAATAGATTAACTTTTACAATGTCTTCTTGTATTTTTATATTACATGGTTAATAAACATGCTATAAAATTACAAGAGAGCCCCAAGTGGTTCATTATTCACATATATATCATTATATAGGTATTTTTTCTAATCCTTATATTCTTTTCAAAAATATATTATTTAATAATTTAGTATTTTTTTAACTCATTTTTGTCAATTTTGTAACTATTTAGTATTCGGTTTTTTTAAAGTAAAAAAACATGAATAATTTGAATAAAATTCATTAAATCAATCATACAATATCATATTAAATTGAAAAATTAGTGTAATATATAAAAATTACCATTTTCCATTTATTTGGATATTTATAGTCTCTATTATTTAAATCATTCCTTAATAAGTAAATTACTGCATCATCATTGTGTCAAAAATAAATTTAAATATTTAAGATCAAAAAATTATAAATAAAATACCATGATATGGAAATTATGTTTATTATTATAATTAATATTTATAGTCCACTTTATGTTATGCATAACCATATATTAAAAATGGTTGTGTTATGAAAATCGGAATTCAACATGTCAATATCGTCTTTAAATAAAATAATAGTAAATGTTATAATTATATTATAGTGGACCAAAAAGATCATATTTTCTATCCTAAGACTGATTTAGGTTGAAATTAACTTATCCAATTGAATTAGGACATGTTTTAGGGTAATTATAATTTCATTTTTATCATTAATTACTCTATTTACTTTTAACCGTGATAATAAAAAATTCAAATGATACTCTTCACCAAATATTATTTTAATCTTATTGAACCATATTTTACATACCGATGTCCATTATGTCACTCAAATTTTTGAAATTTAAATCACAGAAGCTACAAAATTATATTTTATGGAAATTTTCAAATGTTCCTAGAATGTGGATAAAACACGTTAAAAAGGTCAATAAAATTATATATAAATAATCATATTTTAAAATTACATCAATGAAATACATTAGAATAATATGGGTATTATGTATCTATTTTGACGTGAATGTAAATTGAAATAAAAATAAAATATATTTAAATAAAAAATCTGTATTTATGTACTATGTAGTATTTTTCACTATTCATAAAAAATATAATGTTTTCAGAAAATTACCAAAAATTACCCATAGGATAAAGTTGATATTCTGAATCCAAAATTGAATTCTATTTTAAAAAAATCCATTTTTATTAGTGACTAATTGTAATTTTATTATTGGTCACAGAAGTACATAAAAATTAGTTATTTAATGAAGACAGTTTTTCTAAATTTATATCAATTCTAACAACACATTTACATTTAATTATAAATATGTTTTATATATTCAAAACCATTATAAATAACAGTAAACATTTATTTTATACCATTTTTTTCAAAATATTTAATTGATAAGTAAATATATTCTTTAAATAATTATAATACTAATGTGTTTTTCCCAAAAACGCAATCTTGCATATAAATCAAGCCAAGTCGGTGTTGTGTGTAATATAAGATATTGAGTTATTTTAATTATATAACTTACTATGAAGTATTTGGGTGTTAGATTAATGAAAATAATTTAGAAATTTTTATTAAATTTTAAGAGAGAATTAATTGTATAATAGAATAATATATTTTAAACATATAACATTCGATATAAATTGAATGAATTATTTTTTCCCAAAATTGAAAATTTATTAATGTGGTCAATTAATTTCTAAAAAAATTTATCATCAATCAACCAAATACGATTATTTAGATCTTGATGGTCACATATCGAAAATTTGATTTCATTCAACATATGTTCTCCTAGTGTATGTTAATTACAATAATTTCAAATACATAATGAATATATGCATTAATACTAGATCCATAAATAACAACACATTTTACTGAATATATTCCATAAATAAAAAAAATTATGTAATCAATGATATCATATACCACTTATTTGACAAATCATTACTCAGTTCCAAGGTAACCGTTATCATATAATTTAATTATTCCATGTCAATTGTCCATTTAATGAAACAACATTTTCTATGCATCAAGATCATATTATGGTTTTTTAACATAATCAAAGTTTCATTAATTTCCACCATTATATTATATTAAATTCTGAATTTATCATTATACCTCAAAATATTCTTATAAATCCTTAATTAAAAACTATTATAAAAATTTTTATGATATTTATTATTTAACAAATTTAATTATAGAGGAACATAAATCATTATTCTATATTGAAAAATAATTAATTAGGAATAATATTTATATTCCTCTATACCACCATCCATTAATATTTCATTTTTTGTTTCTTCATCATAAAAAAACATTACTTATAAAAAATACATATCCTCTTCATGATCATTCCTCATTTAAAATTTATTTTAATAATGCTTGTACATTCCACATTTATAACATTCAATATTTGATAATTATTTTGAGAACTCATAATTATCATCTAATGAATAAACTTAAATTTTAATTTTTCACCAGAAATATCTTACTATGTGTTTCTCATTTCCACACATTAATCATCTTCTCATTCCATTAATTCATTCTATAGTTTTATTAAAACAGTGGTCTCAACATATAGAAAAATGAATATTTTTTATCCCATGTCTCCAATAGATTAAACATAAATGATAAGTATCCATATCATTATTGGTGGGTCCATGAGTTGGTTAAGGTGTATGTTTTTGATCTAATATAATGATAATTGATTATAAATTATCACAATATACATCACTATAGTTATCAATATATTAAATTTCTTATCAATTCATTTTCTATCACAATGAATGTCAACCCATTTCTTTATGGTTCCCATCAATTATTAAACAAAAAAACAATGTCTTAGTTAAATATTCATAATGGAAAACCACATAAAATTGAAAAATAAAGTATATATTACGTAAATCATGGATCCTTTTATCAATATATGATTCCATGCGATTGATCTTGGTTATCCATTAAAAAAATATGAAAACATCATGATTGTTTTTAATGTGATTGACAACATCATATATGTATAAACAAGGAGTGTAAAAACATGGTCCCATTAAGGATTATTATATGTAATTGGTAATACATGATTCATCCGTGATGTGTCTTTTGAAATTATATTACTCATATATACATCTATGTGGTAGGCACATTAATTTATAGTATCCATACATGTATGTATTATTAAAAAACACTCACTATACCTTGTATCAATAATTCATGATATTTTCATATATGTTGAATTACCCATATTCATGTCCTAATAAATATCCCTTGTGTCACACTATGATTTTTTGATTATATATTGCAATGTTTAACAAAAACTATCATATAATAAAAACTATAGCGAACCTGGATTATCATACCTATATATTATATCTTTTATGATGAACCTTATATAATTCCCAATCTTAAAACATTACATAATCTTGAGTTAGATTAATAATTAACATTGACGATGTTTTCGGGTTTAGAGTATTAGAGAATTTGTTCATAACTATTACATTACCTATCATATATCACAAATTAAACACTTCAACTATGATATCATTTTTTTGGTAAATAAAAACTCTTACCAAAAAATAGGAATTATTTTCTTTTTATAAATATTCAATAATTATTTTTTTCTCTATCCATTCCTTATACCATATGGAAAACATTTCAAAAACATGGGATAAACATAAAAACTCAGCAAGGGTTATAAAATATAGAACGAAAACATTAATCTATCAATACATAAAAAACATAAGCTCTATGAAATACCTCGGGAATTCATAATATTTATGAACAAATAATAGAAATAATAAATCATGATGCTATCTTCTTGAATTTATATTATACATACATTTTAACTTTCATAGCCACATAGGGTGTTACATTTGGATTAACTATCGTAATATATTAATTAAATATCTTAGGATTGACATTAATGTTTACCTCCATCACATTACCCAATGAATTGGAGTGATATATTAGGTACATTGGCCCTGGGATTGTCACAGAACCAACCATATATGTAAAAAATTCCCAAGAACCACAACACAGTGATAACATATAAAAAAATAAAGGAATGAAAACATTTACACACTATAATAACAATAAATCATTTCAATATAGTGACATAATCAATCAATTAACAAAATCATTTTCAATAAAAAAAGACATAAAATGAGTATATGATATTTATTATCCTTTTAAAAACATTTCGGCTTGTTATTGAAGCCAAATATCAAATAATGCTCGCGGAAACGGAATTGTCATTGTCACTATGTACATTAAAAAGAGATATTCAATTTTTGCTTAGTAATATTCTTCATTGAAAAAAGATTTCCTTTGAGTGATAAAAAAACTAAAAGGGTGTTATACACTTTAAAAAGGAAATTTGTGTATTAATCAATTCATGCCTCAATGAAAGGAGATTGAGATAACATCTATTATGAAAATTCAGTAGCCTTACAACATCACGTTAAAATTCCAAAAATTATTTAATGGGAGAGAAAATGTTCTCTCATAACATGGTCATAATATTTAAAAAATTAATGATATAGAAGAACATATCCCAAAAAAAGAAAATTTAATTTAAATGATATAATATAAAATAAGACTGTGACTAAAAGTTTACGATGAATGGTTCCCTTACAACGTTTATTTTGCTAAAAAATTTATTGACTATGTGTATTCACTATAAGTAAAAATAATGAATTAATAAATAAAAGTCTGTACATAAATAGTTATTTCTCAAAAAATTGTAGAAACACATAATAAATAACAAGAACATTAACCAAAAGATTTGAAATTGGGATAAGAAGATCCCTTACATTGTGTCTGAATCGTCACATATTTTCCTTGTTCTTCTGGAAGAATGAAAATAAGTAAATATCTAATTTCATCCAAAACATTATAAGTTTATTAGTTTTTTATATAACTTATTACCTTCTTATAAGAATTATATAATTATTTAAGTTAATATCTTTTGTTTTTTGATATTTAGAACTTGAGTAAAAAATGTACTTGATATAATTAAAATTTTTTCATGTGGTCAGAATTCCATTATCTCATGAAATATATTAATAATTTTAATATCATATATATCTATGATATTTTTAGTTGGAATAGACCATAACATTTGGATATAGTAATTTATGAGCATTGTTCATCGAGACAGTAATCCATACATACACATTAACACTACTTTCATTTCTTTTAAATATTTAAAGGAATTAAAACTAATATATTCACATGTATATTATAATTATAGTATAATATAATATTTTTTATACATTAAATATGTTCATTTACACCATATTTTATAAGTTCCAGGTATGGAATGAACGATTCATATCATTTTGAGGGGGCGTTAGTCTTCACTTCCTCAAATGAAATTATCGTATTTACCCATAATAAATACAATAAAGGTATGATGTAAATGAAAATAACAGAATGATGTTGATAATAAATTATAATATATATATATATTTTTCCATCATAATGACCACAATGAATGGTGGTACTGAAATACTGAACAATCATCGTTTCGTGAGGTAGAAGTTCGCCGTCCATAGAAACAAAAGTTCTAAATCCATTAGATGAAGGTTTTGGAATGTGTAGTTTGAATAATATTATTAAAAAAATATCAGTATATTTAGGATACTGGATTCTATATTTAATCAATGAAAAAATTAAAATTGGGAGATAAGAATTAGAACAATGGAGAAGACATTTAGAGAAGGTGTTACCTCTTAAAACATATAACTCTATTATATTTTAGCCAAAATGATTTCCTGAATTTCCATATGCCTAAGGGAAACTATCTATGAGTAATAGGATGATGTTTAGTGATTCTTTGGTAGATTTTGAACAATACAAGGGTATTGAGAGGTCATTTTAATGGGTTAGTGGTGGTGGCCTTCTCTAAGACGGAGGGGCCTCTTGTGAATGTTTGATTGTATTATTTTATTATAATATTTTTTCAGTATTAAAACGATCACATAACAATAAATTTGATGATAGGATTCATATGATTCTAAATAAATTAATCCAATATGAATTGGGCAGGTTTTGGATATTTTATAATCCTCATCATTTTTATTTGTCCCTTTTTTACTATTAACATTTTATAAAAAATATAACACTTTCGGAAACAAAATAGTTACCAAAACATTTCAAATATTCAAATAAACAGTCGTTAATAAAAGATGATTCTTATGATAAAAATTTGGACAATTCTATGAATTTTATTAATTTTATATAATTTAATAAAATATTTTATATTTTAAAATATTAATTCAGACAATTTTGAAACTATTCATATGATGACTTTCATAAAAATCTATAACAACATGATTGATTTGAGAAAACATCATTAAAACAAATATATCATGTATCTATCACCCATAAAATTCATGTATGGCATAGAAATATTCAAAATAAATATGTTTTAATATTTATAATCTCATTTATTTATATATTTCATTAATATGGTAATCACTCTATCACCATTGGGTCTTAAATAAAGTTAATTATATGAGGATTAAAAATTATCAATAAAATGCGATCATATAGGAAATATTTTATTATTTCTAATAAATATTTATAGTTAAATAAATCACTTATATAACACCATATAAAATTGTTTTAATAAAATATATAAATTTATGTTATATTTTCATTAACATTTAATAAAATGTAATTAAATGTCGTTTTCACACAGAAGTGGCCACATGAGGTCTTAAAATCGACCCATATATGACCATGATAATAAATATATCATAAAATATGGTTATGAAAAGTTTATGTGTACATTAATATTATTATAATATTATATTTTATACTTATTTACCACATTTAACATTTAACTATTCTAAATAAAATATTTTATGATGTTACTATTCACATTGTCTAAAAATAACAGTTATCTATTTACATAATTTGGAACACCTGATTCTGAATTTGGAATCCATTTTTCTAAATTCAAAACTCATAATTGATTGTAATAAATTTAAAACTAATTCATGAGGTCAACCCAAAAAAGGAATGTTTTTAAAAAGTAAAAACTAGCCAAAGATTGACATGTGTTTATGTGAAATTTAAGTTTGAAATTACTTAAAATGACCAAAATTGGATTAAATGGTAAATAGATATTCAAATTACTCTATAATACAAATAAATAGTAAAATATGACTATAATAATAAATTTGATTAAAAGAAATTTTTTAATTAAAATGAATTATTTTTCACTATTAATTTAAAAATAAACTTTATCAGATAAAATAAGCTCTTTAACATAGAACATGAAATCATAAAATTTATGAATAACTCCTAGAAATCATAATTCCTAAATATTACTTTTGGAATCAATATCATACTTAATTTGAATATTTCACATCCACATAGCAAGTTACATTTGCAATAACTATCATAGAATATTCCATAAATATATTTGGAGAAACATTAATGTTTTCCTACGTCATGTTACCCAATTCATTGGAGTGTTATTATGTGATCATCTTACATTTGTTTATCATCAAACCACCCGTATATGTATACAATTCCAATTACAATAACATAATCATAACACATAACACAACCATAAAAGAAAGATAAAATTCATACATTGCAATCACAAAATATCATTCCAATATATTGACATAAAAAATCAATTCTAAAAACCATTATCAATACAAAAAATGTAAAAAGTGTATAGGTTTTTTATTTTCATTTTAGAAAAATTATGGCTTGTTATGGAATCGAAATATTAAATAATGATTTCAGTAGAATAAAGGACATTGTCACCACGTAGATTAAATTGAAACATTTCTTTTTTCATTTAATTAAAATCGTCATAGAAAAAATATTCCCTTTTATTGAAACTAAAATTAAATGTTTGTTATATCTCATATAAAGGAAATTCATGAATAAATCAATTTATTCCGGAAATGAAAATTTGATTGAGACGAACTCCCTTACAAAAATTTGAAAGCCTAACAATGTCACATTAAAATTTAAAAAATAGTTGTTGGGAAGGAAATGGGTCTGTCATAACATGGACAAATAATTAACCGAAATATAGATATATAAGAACTTATACAAACAAAAGAAAATGGACATTAAAAGACATAACATAAAAAAATTCTTTGACTACACGTAGAGGGTGAATGGCTCCCATACAAATATCATATTTTAAATAAAATTGATTAATTTTGTGTATTCACACTAACTAGAAAAAGAAATTATAAATACAAGAAATTAAATCAATATTTATTTCTTATATAATCAAATAATGACATAATTAATAATTAGAAGATTAATCAAAAGAATGGAAATTGGGTTAAAAAATTCTCTTACCTTGAGTCAATCTCGTCCCGTATGTTCATTGATCTTCTACAATATTTAAATTAATTTAATTTCTTCTTTATTATGAAAAATTTTCATTTTTATTATTTCTTTCATATCACTAAATACCATATAATAAACATTAAATAATTATTTAGGATTATATTGGTCCTTTTGTAGATATTTGGTACATGATTAAAATATAAACATGTTATCATTACAAATTGTCTCTATGGGTAAGTGTCCATTATCTCCAAAATTGTATTCATGATTTAAAAACAATATATATCCTATATATATTTATTTATAATAGTCTATAACTTTTTAAATAAGAAAAAAAGCGTCATTATTGGATAAGGTAAGTCGTATGAACTCAAGAATGCTAGTCTCATTTATTTTACATAATTAAAAGAATGAAAATTTAATATACATGTGTATATTATAATTCCTGTATAATATCATATTTTATATAAATTACATAAGTTAATTAAGATATATTTTGAAATGCACTTTTTATGGCATGAACGAGTCATATCACTTGGAGGGGCGTTAATCCACATTTCCTCAAATGAAATTATTGTATTTACACATTATGGAAACCATAATGGTATGATATAAATGAAAAATAAATAATCATAAAGGCAATATGAATATAATATACATCACATATAAATAAAGTTCAATCATAATAACCACCATTAGAGGTGGTACGAAAAAATTGAGCAATCATCATTTCGCAAGCAGTAGTTTGTCATCAACAGAAACAATATTTTCGTAACCCATTAAATGGATTTGTGTGTAAGTTCAGTTTTAATTCATGAAATAAAAACATCCTAGTATATTGAGAATATTTTTTTGTGTAATCAAATAAAAATAATATAATATTATGTGATGAAGTGGTATAATGGAATGGAGTTTCCGAGAAGACATTACCTCTTAAAACGTGTAACTCTCTTTGATTTTAGCAAGAAGGGTTTCTTTAGTAGCCTTATGCCTTGGGTAAAGCTCTTATGAAAGCTAAGGAGATGTTTATACCTTCATGGAGTAGATTTGGGACGATCCATAGGGCATGAGAAGTGTGTGTAATGGGTTAGATGTGATAAATTTTTATAAGACGGAAGAGGGGCTCTTTAGAATGGTTTGAAAATATTATTTTGTTATATTATAATTTTCAGTTTCAAAAGGTCCATAAATCAAAAAATTATAAAATAAATTCAATATAAGTCTAAATAAAATCATCAAATTAGAATTTTATATGTTTTGTATATTTTTAATCATTATCATTTTTATTTAACCTTTTTTTACTTTTACCTTTTTATAAAACTTATAACATTTTTAGAAACAAAATAGTTATGAAAACATTCAAAATATCCAAATATAGATTCATTAATAAACTAAGAGTATTATGATAACCATATGTACATTTATTAGTTTTTAAAATTTTGTAATATTTAATCACATATTTTATATTTTAAAATATGAATTATGTCAATTTTTACACTATTTATATCAAGAATTTTATAAAAATCAATGACAACTTGATTGATTCGAATATCTTCATTAATATAAAAATAAGATTTAGATATAATAAAAAAAATTGGATGGAATTAATAGTTAAAAAAATATTTTAATATTTATAATCTCATTTATTTATATATTTCATTAATTAATTAATCACTACATCACCATTGTGTCGTAAATAAATTTATTAATTTAATATCTAAAAATTATAAATAAAAGACCATTATTTAGGAAATATTTTTAGATTTCTAATGAAAATTTATATACAAAGATATAACTTATATAACCTGTAACGCCCCGACCCTAGTTACCCAGAGTCGGTGCATTTTTACATAACATTGGCATGATCACAAGAAAGATCAAATCTCGAAAGACCGATTGGTTTAGTAGCCTTGGAAACACTAGATATAGTCATAAGTTTTACATTACATCATAAAGTTAAAAACTACTACTACAACATAATGTCTCCATAGTCCACTTATCCCCTCATAATATCCCTGTAGGTCATTCATAACTTACTTCTTCACATCCTGGAAAAAATAAAACATAGAAAAGGGGTGAGCTCAAATGCCCAGTAAGGATAACAATATAGCGGAAAATTCAAAAATAAGCATAAACATTTAAGGAAATGCATTACTAAAACAAAAGAATTTTAAACTTGGACTTCAACATTGTATGGCAAAAGTAAAATGAAATAACGCCATTTACTTATTCACATGGATATTCTACTAATATAATAATCACATGGAATATCAATAACCACTTTCATAACGTTAGAATGCATAATTCTGAACTTTACTTTATTTGTCAAATTCTCGTCCCAAGACCTAGGGGCTAACTATAACCGGAACCCAACCCGGAGTGACTCTAATAACCGGACACCAACCCGAAGTGCCTCTAATAACCGGACACCAACCCGGAGTTCCTCTAATAACCGGAGACCAAACCGGAGTTCCTCTAATAAACGAAGACCAAACCGGAGGGCTTACTTTTACTGGTCCCCAACCGGGAACATACTTGTCTAACACATTCCTCTGAATGAAAGGTTGAAATATAACATAAACATTCGGGTTACAAATAACTTATGAAATTTCAATACTCTAAAAAAACCATGATTGACATAAGAATAACTTATCCACAGTTTAAAATATCCAAAAACCTTCAATAAAATATGGATTTTTTGTATCATAATAAATCAACTTCAAATAAGCTTAAAATCCATCAAAGGATGTTGACATATATTCAATAAAGACTATTTTAGAAAAATATCTCTTTCTATTTTGAAATAATTTAAGAGTCTTATATTTATGAAATAAATTTTTTTTTGAAAATATTCTTATTATCTTGTAAGGTATTCTTCGACGATTTCATAATGGCGGAAAATAGCCGCACCCGCCGTATAAGTTAAAAAAACATTCTTACCTTAATTTTGTCGAAAAGGTTAAAAAGAACCTTGTTTAGAAAACGACGGAATGATTCCTTTATAAACATCTTATAAAAAGTCAAACAAGGGTATAAATGAATTTAACCCATATTCTAGTAAATAGTAAAAATGTTTTGAAATTCATTTTTAAGAAACATGGATTTGGATGATAAAGAGATCCCAGTAGATTATTACGTATAAATAACCTCGGATAATGAAGAGATTGTGAAATAACTCTTACCATGTACTTTTCCTTGGTTGGGGTAGGTTAACCTCCTGTATAATGGTGAAATAATTGTTATTAAATTATACAATAATCATATACATTAATATGATATCATATATGATCTTTTAATATTGATTTGATAATAATATCTTAGTATTATCGTTGTTTCGGGTGTTAACTTACTTGTTTTCTTTTATATGTTTTGTTACGTAAGACATGTTTGTAATGGATAGGTTGTATATTATTCATATCCAGAATGATATCAAGTCCTTAAACATCATTTTTAAATCATCAAATGATAATTATACTTGAATGGATACGATGGAGAATGAATCTCATCGCGTTCGTGGAGACGGTAGTCCGTACGTACGAACGAGCGACAATATCATTCTTTTGATATTAAAATAATATATAAATGATTTTTATATCATATATACAGAATCATTAACATGTTATATTTATTATTTACATGAGTTACATATCATTATTATACCCATCCAAATAATAATATATTGAATAACAATTACACCACGACGTGGAGACGGTAAGCCGTACGTACGCACGTATGGTGACATGTTATTCAAAGGGTGGATAGAATACTGAATATGGTTGTACCAAATTTGTAATAACATCACAGTATATATATGATACTGGGGTTATTATTTTAGAATGGTAAAAACAATGGAAGAAGAAGTGGAAGAAGAAAGGAACTTGGAAAAGGGTGGTGAAAACATTACCTCTTCTTCGGGTTCTTCCTTTTGATTTGATCAAAAGGGATCCTTAGGTTGGATTTATGATAAAACTAAGGCCTCTAGGTTGTAGTGATGGATTTTGGGAGAGTATTTGGTCAGATTTTGGCCGAATAAAAAGGCATGAAGGTGTGAAGAAATGAGGAGGAGTTCCCTTTTATAAGAGGGGTGAGGGGCACCTTTGGAAAAGCTAGAAATATTAGTTTAAAATAAATTCATATTAGGTTTCTAATGGCTCAAATTTTGATTGTTTAAATGTTAAGGTGGGGATGGGTCAAAAACAACTCAACCAATATATTTAGACAGGTTTGGGTTCTTATGTTAACCTTATCTTTATGTATTAACTCTAAGTTAATTAGTTTCACTTTTACAGTGTCTCTTTGTATTTTTATATAATATGGTTAATAAACTTACTATATACATCCACGTGACCCCCTAGTGGTCCGCTAATGATGAACCTATCATGATATAAGTCTCTTGGCCGATCCTTAGATTTTTAGGAATTTAATATCAATTATTAATATAATATTTGTTTTAAGAACTCTTTTATGTCAATTTTGACACTATTCAATAGTTGATTTTTTTGAAACTCATAACAGATTGATTACTTCGAAAAAAAGTCAATTAAATCAATCAGAATATACCATATTATCCTAGAAAATTAGTTTAATTCATTAAAAGATTCATATTATATTTATTTGTGTATTTATAATATCAATTATTTTAATTTTTCACTATTATAGTAATTAATTCATCATCATTGTGTCATAAATAAATTAAATTATTTAATGTCTAAAAATTATAAATAAAATATCATTATGTAGGAAATCTTTTTATCTTTCTAATTAATATTTATAATCTAAAATAAAACATATATAACCCTATGTAATAATTGTTTTTCTAAAAGATATATGCTTGTGTCATTTTTGTATTCATTTTAACTTAACTAAAATAAAGTGTCCCTATCACCTACAAGTGGCACAATGGGGTCCCAAAATCGACCCAAATATGCCTATGGTCGAACATGTATCAACCAATAAGGCTAGGACACGTTTTAGGGTTATTTAGTATTATTATAATATTATTTTTTAACCCTTATTTACCGGATTTACCCTTAACCATGGTAAATAAAATATTTACTGTAGTAATTATTCAAAATGTCTAAAAATAAAAGTTACCTATTTACACAATTTGAAAATCCTGATTCCAAATATGGAATAAATTTTTCTAAATTCAAAACACAGAAGTGGCAGAAGTTAATTTAAAATTAATTCTCACTGTCAAAACAAAAAGCGTGTTTTTAAGAGATAATAACTATCAAAAGATTGGCACTTGTTTATTTCGGGTTTAATTGTAAAATTTTGTCCAATGACCAAAATTATATTAAATAGTAAAAATATATTCTAAATATACTTTAAAACCACTCAAATTCATAATTTATCACTATTAATTATTTTGATTAAAAAGTTGTTTTTAATTAAAATTTAGTAATTTTCACTAATCATCAAAATATGAAAGTTATCCGAAAGGTACCAAAATTTCACCTTAGGCTAAATTCGATATTCCGAATCCAAAAATTAAGTCCATTTTGAAATATATAATATATATAATTTCAAAAAGTAGGTATTACTATTCATAACAGCTAGTTTGATTGGTTGTGGTGTGTGTTAGAACTCGAAGTTGCATACAACACACGCTACTGTATTAATCAAAGGAAAGCGTACCTTGGAAGCTTGGGATGTTTCATTTAATTTTTTTTTGATGTCCCAATTTAGTCAAAAAGATTAAAATATTGTATTTAAAAAGGGTTCACTATTAAAAGTTGGTAAAAGTGAAATACTGAAAATGAATTGTTTCTTACATTATGTCTAAGAAACTCATAATATGGATTCCTAAATTATAAGGATTATATAAAGTTTAAAATTTAGTTAATACTATTCATAACCTCTTTTGAACGGCTTGTTTGGTAAGTCATGGTGTGCTTGAACTCGGTGTTTCGTGTAGTGCAAGTTATTGTATTATTTTGAAGAAATAACACACTATGAAATCTTGGGGTGTTACATAACCCCTTATAAATTTTTTTTTAAAAAGTTATTTGTTTTTATTTTATTTTCCTAAACATTAAATTAAATGTAATTAAATGTCAAATTCACACACACATGGATACATGTGGTCCTAAAATCGATGTAAGTATTCCCATGGTCGGAAAAATTTCAATATATAGGGTTTGGACTTGTGTAATGGTAATTTAATATTATTAAATTATTATATTTAACCCTTATTTTCTAGATTTACCCTTTAACCATGGTAAATTAAATATTTACTAAAGTTAGTATTTGTAATGTCTAAAAATAAATGGTATCAATTTACCCCATTTGGAACTATTGATAATAAATATGGAATCCATTTTCTAATTTAAAAATAATTTTTGTTATAAAATAATTTAAAATTATTTGATGTTTTCAAAACCAAAAAGTATGTTTTTAAGAAATAAAAACTATAAAATGATTGACATTTGTTTAGGTCCAATTTAAGAGTGAAATTAAATAAAATGACCAAAATTAGATTAAATATTAAAAAAAATTATTCAATTAAAATTTAAAATAAATAAAAATATGAATCATTATATATAAAAAATAGATTAAAATGAAGGTCTGATTTAAAATGGAGTACTTTTCACTATTAAATAAAAAATGAACCTATTTAAAAAAATCTAAAAAAAAAATACCCAAAGTAAACTTTTAAGTCCCGATTCTAATGAAGAAGATTATATTTTCAAATATAACATATAAAAGTTACTAAAACTAGATTTAAAAATCGATCTCTAACAAAATGTAGTAATAAAACCTTTTAAAAAATAATAGAGTTTTTATTCATACAATCATATTCATTCTTAATTTAAGCCTCTAAAACTTATTGGATACACGTAAAGACATTTAAGAAACATTTATAATCAAATATTAGTTAGTTATATTTATTCCCACCAATAAAATGGCTAGTCAATAACTACAAATTAAAATAACAACAATATTATATTATTATATTTTGATATAACTTAATGTTTAGCGCAACATAAGATTTCAAAGAAACTTGTTGTTGTGTTTTGAGTAATCTATCGAAATAAGTGTCCTCCTTAAAATAAATTAATATATTATTCATAAAAATTAATATATATGAATTCATATTATTCTATAAATACCTAGGTCGTCACACATTATGTATTGAAAATAAAAATATTCAAAATGAACTTAAAAGGTATATTGCCTCTCGAATATTGGAACCATAAATTACTGATTCATTGGAGGTCAAAATTATCTCCCATATAGTTCCCCATAACAATACCCTTTATAGGCATATCACATGTAATACCTATAATCATATCCTTGGTAAAAGAACCATAACATAGAGTGATTATTAATTACCATTAAGGGTAAACAAGTGAAATATATAAATATAAAATGAGTATAATGGTATAAGAACATAAGACTAACAAATTTAAACCATAACCTATAGATAATAGATCAAAAACATAATTAATGAAACAATTATTGTATGTGCCTAAAAAATTACTTATAAGGAAATGAAAAAATAGCAGATGTGAGTGTATAACTTTTATTTTCAACAAGGAATTGTATCATACAAAAAATAAAAGAAAATAATTTACATAGTAGTAAAAAATCATTACATTTCTATCATAGTGGAACGGGTTATCTCCCTAATCCATCATAGTACTCTTAGTGCACTCCCATGAGTATTAGTGGAAAATATCCCTTACATTATTGTGTTCACTCTCCAATCTAGTCTTGTTTATCTTGTGATGTATGAATCATTACATAACGAATTATAGGGATATTTATGTCCCATAATTCATATAATGAAAATAAATCATATTTGATTTATATTATCATAAAACATTCAACATTCCAGAATACATTAAATTAAATGTTCTTCCTAAAAAATTCATCATATCAAAACCCACGTAATTAAAGGTATTTAATAATCATATGATCATAGCATACCCTATAAAAAAAATGAGTTTCATCAACATTTATTCATCATATACATAAAATATCAAAATGACGACTAAATATGGTATCATTAGAACATATACCACATAAGAATCATATAACATTAAAATATTGTATCATATATGGAAATATATTTTTAAAGAAAATTACATGGAATATTTATTGAGATAAATAGAATTTATATTTGATGATCTCAATACAATAAATATTTTTTTTCATTTTAATTTTCTTTTTTTGTTATCATATAATTATATAAAAGAAGATTTAATGATCATTCAAAAAATATATTTAGCATAGTAGTAATACCATATAAAATTTTATCAATATCATTTCACTGAAAATAAGAATGAAAAAATATAAATGAAGAATTAAATAAAATTTGAACTTTTATTGAGGAAATTAGCATTATAAAAAATAGTTTCAAATTATTTATTTTTGGAAAATATTGAATATTGGGGATGAATATTTAATGATCGTTTCTAGAATATCATGAGTAAAATATGCTTCTATATATGATTTTTTTGACATAAAAAATATTTGAATAAAAATTTAATTTTAATTAAACTAAAAATCATATCAATTATTGTTTAAAAAATTCGGGTACAAGAAGCTGGGAAATTTCATTAATTATAACCACATTGAAAGGAAGATTCTCTTCACATTTTTGGTAAAATAATTAAATTCCTTTTCCAAAAATCCATAGACATATTCAATAATTTTTTTAAAATGTCAAAAGTGGGTAAATAGTTATTTTTTAAATCAATTTTAAGAAGTAATTAAAAAACATAATTTGAAATCATGGATATAGATGAAACATTGTTTTACCAAAGAGAAAAATACATACGACTTCTCTTATATAAATTAATTTTAACTATTTTTTATATAAATAATTGAATATAATGGGAAAACATTCAGTATCATTAAATAACTAGAGGAGAAGAAAATTATTGTTATTATGTAGAGTTTGACCTAATTTTTTCAACATTATAAGGAAAACATAATAAATCCAGATAAATGATCTTAATATATCTTAATACAATCACCGCATTGGTAAATTTGAATCGTAGCCCCCATGAGTGTACACCATTAGATGAAATATAAAATTTCATTAAAATAAATAATTTCATGATATTACATGTTACTGGGGATATATATATATAAATAATATAGAAAATAGGGTTTAAACATTACATTTGTCAAAAATATGGTAAATTGTGAAAGAAACTCGCCACAATGGAATCTTATCAATCATCAGATCCATTAAAGAGTGACATTAAATGAACATTTATATATAATAAAAATTATATATATTAGTTATATAATATGTCTAATTGGTAATATATACTGCAAAAAAATGATAATAGTGGTGAATAAATCATATTTATCCCAGAAATAAAATACATACAATAAACCCTTGGATTATCTATCAAATTCATTTGTACACATTAGAACCCCCATTATCATTAATAATGTTATATTAAAAATATATTAAAAACATATTTATATAAATTATTCTATATTTGATTTACATATTTTATGATTCCATCTTCTCCATGTAAATATCCCTTATGTTTTGGTTTAGCATTATTTTGTTGGGTTTTATTTTCGAATTCAAAATATAGTGGTAAAACCATTTCATTGTAGATAGAGATATATTTCATAGGAAAAAGAACTAATTATTTTTAATATATGTTTTTTAAATAAATTTCAAATTGTATTGAATATTAAAAATGGATAATAAGAGGTATTTAGAAGCTTTCTGTAGACCTGAGGCTTTTTCTAAGGGTTTCACCATAATCTATCTACAAGTCACTTTCTAATTATTAACATGTTACAAGAAATGAATCATTAATTGAGTATATGTATACTATTTTTGATTGTATAATGGGTACATGGTTTGAAATTAATGTTTATCATTAATAGGTCGACCAATGTTATTTTAACAATATGATCTTTTTTTGAAGAAATCATATAAAAAAATTAACATTGTAAATGATTATTATGTCATGATAATATTTGTAATAAAGTTATTAAATAATGTTTCATGTATGATATTATTTTTATTTATTTTGTATCATCCTCTCATAATCTATATAGACACTAAAAATTTCTTCTAGTAACTATCTCTTTTATAGAAGTATCTTTAAAAAATTTAATATCTGATGAGTTCCTTCACATTTTTCACAAAATCCTACTTCTATCTATAGTTTTCATTATGTGATCATTTGACCTCCTTCATATCACATTTTTATCTTTATGTTTTTGTTATCTATATTATCATTATAATCTCTTTCAACATCGTTTATCATTAGAGTTCCTCATTTATTGTGTTTCTATAGTATCAAGATATATGTTTGTGGGGTATAAAAAATTATATGATATTTTCATATTAAATTAAAAAAGTGATCTAGTATAATATGATTTATATATGATATTATCATTAGATAATATATTAATTGGTGATAGAAATCATGTTTTTGGGCCAATTTGTGGATCCCATTGAATCTTATCATGTTGGGACCTAGACTATATTTGCTTAATGGGTGTGGCTACCCTTGAAAATTAATGAACATGATATTCCAATAAAATATTAATTTTCATGACCTAATACTATATGTAATTTATCTTTATATGATATCATTGGAAAATGGAATAATTTTCTTTATAAATGAATTATGATACTTTTATATGATATGGTTGGGTATAATGGCAAGTTAATTAGGTAATAAATAACATGATGAATAAAATTTACATGGAAGATACAAGGAAATTAAATGAATTGATCTTTTTAGATTTTTATGTAGTGTCTCATTCCCCTAACTATTAATAATTTTCGTCTATCATATACAACATTTTTTATTACAGATTTCCTAGTAAGTATGTAATGATTATAGACCCAGGATCAATTATTCTGTAATATTTATATGGCATGTATCAGTTATTCTATGATTCTTGTAGTGACTATCTAAGTTATAATGATATTATTATATTGATAAATTGGAATGGTTATTATGAAATGATTATATATATTCATTTTTCCATATTTTGGAATTTTTCCATGGAAAAGTGGTTATTTTTTAATTATAATGCAACATACCATGAGATATTCTTCCATGTTTCTGATATAAGTTTATTGTTATATGGTATTAATTGATTAGTTAATATTTCTATATTTAACATTATTTCAAAAACATAGTACCATCTATAATAATAGAAACAATTTGGTCAACCTAAAGAGCTATACCAACACCATATTATATATTCCATTTGTTACCTTTTTAGATTACAATGATGTAGGTTTGAACAATGGAAAGAGGCATTGTTGCTGATTGATTCTTACTGTATGGGTTAGAGCATGGATAAAAGACCAACACGGGATCATGATATGGTTATTTGGTTTTTACATGACCATTTCTCAATTTTTGTACATTCATGTGGACATTTAGACACATTCCATCCAATGATTAAATTATTTTTAATTTTATTGGTTGGATTCCTTCAGTAGTTGTTTTATCAGCTATTTTTTAATATGTACATTATTTTTTTATTAATCTAATATTTATCTATATATTTTTGAAAATCTATACCATGAGGTCTAGTCCACCAACTATTTAAATTACGGCCCCACATATATTTTTCATTCAATGGAATCTGTGGAGGTGTGTATATGTTATGGTATCCAAAATAGTATTTCATTTGATAGTGTGTTATCCCATGTGATGATATAAAGGGGGATCAGATCCATCATGTTTTATTTTCTATTTCATTAGTATTTTGCATTTTTTTTAAAGGATACCTGGATTTTCATGACCCTACAATGATATTATGCTTATGATTTATTAATCAATGTACATGGGAACACTGAGTACACAGATATGGGATAGTTTCCTATAATTTCCATATCCTACATATGATATTATTTATCGTTGGGTGACTCCCATGACTTTTGATGTTATTGTTTCCTGAGAATTATAATAGTTGATCAGTATAGTATGATAGTATTATGCACCCATAATGACATGAGTGTAGTTATTTTAATTGAAATGCATTATAAATGATTGAAAAAATATTTATTACATGTGCTTTATTTTACTTTCATAAAATCATGTTGAATCTATATTTTATCTAATAAATGAAAAGAAACTAAATTTCTTGTCATCCTAATTCATTTATTAATCCATGTTTAACGATACGATGAGCCAGTAGTTCTTTATTGCTGCAATATTTTGATGTTGATCATCTTGTAATATAATGTTCTCATGATTGCTTTTGGATTTAACAGAAAATTCCTTCTCATCATCATCAAATTGAATATCATAAGAGTGGAAATAAATATGCTTTTAACGTAGCTGAACAATATCCTCTCCATTCTATTAAAGATCAGATGCATACTCATCATGTCAATAGATTTTTAGGTATCATGGGATTATTTTAAATGGATTTTATTCATTATATCCATTCAATGATATAATTAATGATATTTTTGTAGTTTTATTATTATATTATGCTCCCTGGGGAGGTATGACTCCAGGAAGCCATGTTATGGATCATGTCAGCCCAAAAAACATGCATGAAACTCACGAAATCCATAGATTGGATGGTGAATCTTGCTAAATACCAGCTACATGGACCTTCCAAGGATTGGAATGTTATTATAGTGAATATTATAATAATGGTAATTTATCCCATGATGATTTATAGTCAATGTTTTAGATCAACTTCTATCTTGAAATGTTAATGGATGAGATTTTTTTTGAATTCATGAACACGATATAAAGAATATTTTCACTGATGAACTATTTTGGAAATTCACACTTGATGATAATTGATCCTTATTTAGTAACTATGATCATTTATAGAGAGAAGTATTTCTAGGATGTGATTTACTGATATATCAAGTCATAGGTTCCTTATTTTCACTAGAGTACAATTTTGAATGTTAAAAATTAATCTATTATCAAAAATAGAATTTGATTGTGATCTGGAGAAGCATCGTGTATATTAATATAGAGAAATATGAGATATATTTTCCATGTATATTGAATTGATTTCTCAATATTTATTTCCAAGGTAATAGTGGGATGATTATTCATGTGAAGTGGGAAGCTATCTCATGATAGTATTCTATTGTAGTGATATTAGTGTGTCATATTTTGTTTAGAGATACCATAGTATCTCTACACTATTATGTATTGAAATTGTAGTTGGAGTATTAGGGAAGATACCAATGTATATGTGGGACTTAACTATCCATCAGTAGATTAGTATCTAGAGTTAAACGTGTTTTTTAGGATGAGGTAGTTTATGTAGATTGATTGTATTAGAGAGATATTAACTTATAATGAAATAAGAACATGGTTGTTGGACATGATCCATGTGATGACGATAAATTCAGCAACATGAAATATAGTCTACACTAGAATGTTTGAATAAAATGAGTTATAAATTAAGAGTTATGATAATTTTTTCATCCACCCATGGATGTGTAATGTTTGATATGGAAACACCACATTTCATTTGGTATTATATTTTGAAAAATATTTATTGTCATGGTATGGATAGTTTACACACTTTATTGAACATTAAATCACTATTGGGAGTGTGGTAAATGGTTAGAAGGTATTTTAAGGATTGATATCATGAAATTTAAATAGTCAATTTATATGGGATACTTTTTTAATGTATATGATTGAAATAAATTTACTATATGGCATGGATTTTATATATCGATACTATAATCAAATTAAATATTATCTGATGATATTTTCCTTTTTTATATCCACACAATGATAGCTATACTCACCAGGGTGAGTGGGTTTTATAGGATAGATGTGATGGACAAATTCTATAAATATTTGATAATATCATTCCTTATATTAAAATAAAAAATCTATATATTGCTATAATTATGCATGATACTTTTCTTCATGGGGTAGATAAGTATCATGATTGATTTTTGGAAGGACTCAATAGCTGACCACCTATGTGGGAGATCATGTTCATGATAGAGCTTGTGTTGGGAGCATAAATAGTTTCTATTCTACATTAATGGATGTGACTAGTAAAGCTTCATGAGTTCAAATTTTACTATCTTGATATAAGTGATTGGGACTTATTAATTGAATTAAATATTAGTGGGAATCCCAATTTATATTCCCTAAGATGGTTGCTATCACATTGAACATATGTGATTGTTATTAAGGACCAGGGTAAATGATGGTTAAGAAATAGTATCACTATATACACATTTGTTATATATTATAAATGTTAAGATGTTCTAGATTAATCAGTTATGTATATTTGATATTAATATTTAATAAAATAATTTTTAGAAAAAAAAATACTTGAATCATCGTTTCGGAGTGCCAATAGATTATACAACTTATTGGTGATTCAATTTAGACTGAATAAAACTCTGATATTTTTCAGGTAATTGATGAATAAGATATAGATATTTTTGGGGTTTTTCATCGATATCATATTAGTTTATTCAGATTCATTAGATGCTGATTCATAACGTATTCACACTATCTTAGGTATATTGAGAGAGAATTGGATTCATAAAAAGCTAACCAAATATTTTTTCATTATTGATAACGATAAAATTGGGATTCATTATATCACATTTGATAGAATTTTTGTTGACCCAGGAAAGTTTAATATATAACATTTTTGAGAAAACCCAAACATGTATTCAAGATTTAGTTTTTTTAAGTATAACAATGAATTTATATATTATGTCATAGACTTCACCCATAGGGTAGTGCTGATTTCTGTGCCAACTAATATATGTGTGAAAATTATTTGTATTTATTCTTATCAGATTGATTTTCAATTTCTAATGAATTTTATTTCCATAGTACTGATGTTCACATTACCTGTGATGGGTGTGGAATATACAATGTAATGTAAGGCATATAATTTTTGAATTGTAGTAGTTTTTATGAAGTAGGGACAAGGGGTTTCTTATGGATTCTAGAAAATGATACATAAAGACATTTATTATCCTACACAATATATTGATTTAGAGTTTATGGTACATACTTTATGATCATACAGACATTATCTTTTCGGTGTGTGGTTTGTGGTGTACATGGATAATAAGAGCATTAGGTACATCATTACATATTGGGAAATGAACATATATGAAGGATGGAGGGTTCAATATCTATAATCCTTACACATAGTTTTGGATTATACATAAATAATGTAACATTTCAGTGTTGGTTCATTTAGATGGAATCTATAGATGGAGGTGGCATAGGAATCCTTCAATAAGTTGTAGAATATAGGACTAATAGAAGATATGAATATATGTGTTTAGTAGTCCAAGGGATGTGTATGTATGTATTATATATAGTATACATATTCTTTGAGATAAGATAAATATTTTTTATTTATCATATATAGAGGGATTATCTCTCAGGTATAATTTATATGGTGGTATCCACTATTATTATGTTTTTTATAGCAACAATTATCATATTTCCAGGGCCATGTATGGGTTTTTATAGTCATGTTCTAGGAGCTGATGATGAAGTATCTCATTCTATGTTTGTGTTATATCCATGTATCATGATCTCTAATGGTACAGTTGATTTTTAAGATTAAATAATGACAAAGAGATCATTATAGCCAGATGCATCCTGTTTCAGTTGGTTAAGTTCAAGCATCAGAGTCCTACTCAAATATTATAGCCTATTACCATTCCATAATAGAAATGGGATGATTTTGTTATGTAATTCTTATAGGATTAAAAATGAAAACACTTTATATTGATGCGTTATAGGTGGTCAATATTATATTACGAAGGTAACCCACTTATTTCCCATAAGGGAGACTGTCACCAATGATGATCGTAGTATTATTAACATGTGGGATATAGTTCAATTATATATTTTTCCATAGAAAATAATTTTTGATAGGGATCCTAATTTTACATATTAATTCTTGTAGTGTCTTCAGATGCATCTAGATCCCATGTTATTTTAGAATATCATATCACTCCATTGATTAACCACAAATCTAAATTTAAAATTCATAATATGGATGATATGTAATTCGAATGATTACAAGATTTTGGTGGTATGTGGGGGAATCCAAAATCACTTTTATATTTCTATTATAATATTATCTTCTAGAAATAAATAAAAATGGTATCATACATGTATTTTAATGTTAGGATTCATTATTGTACTCTTTTTTCATTATAGAAAAGTGACATATATATTGTCGGAATAAGTCTCATGTATGTGGTTTTTGAGTAGGATCGGTTGATATATAAAATTTTATCAATGAAAACTAATAGGGGTAGAATGTTATATTTAGAGAATAGATAATCACATATTATTTATAAATACATTAGTTAAATAATGAATTACCTTTTTGAAATTCATTATTCATTGATGGATCTGAAAAACAAATTTTTGTTTTAGCATAAACATGTTTTCGGAATATAAAACAAATTCTCTCTAGTGGTGATCCACATAGGTTTCAAAAATATATGAATGTCATTATAGGAATCACTGGGTTCTTGCATAGAATATCTTATCCTTTTTGTCGTCTACCATTGATCAACTATGAAATTGATTCCAAACAAATTATCTATGGTATCTCTTAACATGGGAGAGAGGGGTGGAGTAATATCACTCTCCATTCATAGATGAATTTTAGTATAAGGGAGAAGTCATGGTCTTGATATGATTCTATTAATATGTTCTGCACAACCAAAAATAATATTAATTTCTCAGAGAAAATAATATTATTGAGTTTATATATAAATAAATATAAATATATATGATAAATAACATTTATTATTTTTTTAATCATTGTTGAACCCCATTACATATTATTATTATTATTATTATTATTATTATTATATTTCTCGATATGTTCTTAACAAGAAAATTATATTATATATTATTTAATAAAATAAAATATTTTTATTTTTAGTTTTAATCAAAATATTAAACATAGTCCACCATTACTCATAAATAATTTATCAATCCTTAAATAATGATTATTTATTTATAAAATAAATATAGATTTCCTATTTTTAATTAATTTATTAATTATTATATTCACTAAATAGTGAATATTTTTTTAAAATATTCCACTAACATTATATTATCTCGAATAAACGGTGAGAAAATAAATTCGGTCAAGAAAGCAAGAATAATTTTTAAAACAAATGTGAGAATAATATTTATTAAACAATTTATATAATATATAATAATAATATTATTTAACTAGGATTATATATAAAATTAATTAATGACCTATAAAGACTATTTCTCAATGGTATTAGACTAAGTATGATAAATTGTAAGAATAGACTATTGAAAAACACTGTGGAATCCATATAGAAAGAGGGTAATGACTAAATGAAATAAAACATCATATGGTCATATAAAATTCAATATAAACCATTTTTCAAGATATCTTTAATCATGCAGGTTTCATACTGGAGCATGCATCCTATATTCTAGATGTCACATCCTATGACTACAAATTACATGAGACTTCCTATAAAACAACATGATCATGTATTTATTTAGGCTATACCATTTCTAATAAAAGGACTAAGTTTAAACTTCCATTAAACAATAGAATAATAAAATCATATCATGCATTATTCATTAATACAACATTTCCCAGGAGGAACCCATTGAATCCAACCTCATCTCAAACATATGTCATCAAGTTTTTTATCAATACATTAATGCACACGACTCATAATACACATTAACAATAATATTAATGTATATAGTTCTATAAAAACATCCATATATCGTATCATCTAAAGTCATATATAAATGTGGTCATTTTTAGAAATAGGTCTCATTATCATGATATTCTATATTGGATAATATGAATGGCATACACCATGAGAAGGTGCCTCAATTTTCCATGAGTTTCCACTCATAATAAACTATATTATTCTTCTCCATAAAATGATATCATCCAACGATATATCATAAATTTAATCATAGTGTCACCAGTTTACTTATTTCTCATCATAGTTGGGATCTCCATTGACCTTTTAGGGAGACATTACATATTAATACATTATCACATGTTTTGTTAGGATGGATAAAAATAATGACATGATAATTAGTATAATAATTATAAAAACTATAAATATTTTTTATAATAATGTACAAATAAATTTGTACAAGGGAAATAACTCAAACTGAATATCAAATGCAATAGATCTGATAACCAATAACTATAAATATTATAGCTATCACATGATAGTCATGAATTTGTAGAGATAGAACCTTAATAAGGGGTCCTCTGCATTATGTTTCACATATACTCTTACAACTACAAATTCTCACATTTTATAAAAATCCATCTGGATATGTTAGTTTTTGAGTATGTAATATATCCATTTTTTAAACATGGATCTTTTGTAATATTAACCACTAGAGAATTATCACAATGAAATTTGAAAGGGTCCTTACATCTAGTAAAACAACATGATCCTCTATATATTTTTTACCAAGACTTCTCCCTTGGTTTCATTATAAGTTGTATTATACATGGATTCAATTGTAGAATATGTGACAACTGGATGATTTGGACACATTCATCTCACAATTCAATTGTTGAGATAAAAAAATTATCCTAACTAAGAGAATGAATCATTTTTATATAACTAAAAACTAGTTTCATTATAATATTGAATGTCAAACCCCTTTCCCCCCAAACTCTAGTAACATAAACTTTCTTATTCACAAATACTTAAGGATAGACTTAACAGAAGAACAATGTTGTTCTCCTAGATATTTTTCATATTTTTCTACCTTGATCTGTGTATAGGAATCCTCTTCTGAAGTGGATAACATGGTATACATGAATGATATTATTATAGATGTTCATGATATCTTCTCAATCTATCATTCTCGTGTTTTGTACGAGGACACATTTCTTAGTATCATGTATACCTGGTTACAATGATCCAATACCCCCTTGGATTGTTCCATACTAAATATCACTAGTATCTAGTCAAAAAAATTAGTTTGAATTATTTCATAAACCGTCTTGTATATATCATGAATGATATTGTTAATTAGAATATATGTTTGTTTTCCTCCTTCCTTCATTGATAAACACTTATTTTGGGAGTCTCTAATATATTGTGAGATTGATATACCATTTATATTTAGTAATATTTCAATAAAATATACTACTAGGATAACTACTTCATTCCCATATTATTTTTATAGTACACAAATAAAATTCATTCTTATAGAAATAATATTATTTTATCGATTCACTGAATCAAATGTTCTATGACTGGGATACTTCATTCAATCCATAAATGGATCATCACAAATTAAAAATTAGTTATCAGCAACCAGAGACACAAACAATTATGATTGGGGAATATAGACATATTCCTTAGTGTTTCGATTATTTAATTTAGGTTTTACATCATTAATCCAAAATACATAGTCATTATAAGCATCTATGATAAGAAAAAATATTTATGTATTTAATCATAGAAATTAGTGAAAAAGGTTCATCGTAGTTAATTTATCGACTTTGTTTAAATAGGTAAACTGCTAGAATTGTGTTATATGTATATACATTACCATCCATGTCTAGATTTATATTGAATTACCATTTTTATCAAATGAACATTATATCAATTGGAGCATCAACTTAAACCCAAATGTGGTTCTGATATATAGAATTGAATTTAGAAATCATGGCTTTTGTCGATCTTGATGCTTTTAATCTCTCCAAAATCTATTTATTGAAGATAGGTTCATTATTTTTAACAAATAATGATTCGCCATCTTCTGTTAATAGAAAACTATATCTCTCTAGTTATCTTACCCGTGTTACGATCATATATTGTAATATAGTTTTAGGAACTACTTCTTCCACATGGACCTATGGAATTTGATCCTGTAAAAATTCGTTTTTATTACAAGAATCGACATAGTTGTAGTCAATTGTTTTCCCACTATAATTTTTGAGGATGTTACCCCTATAAAGAAATATGTCTTATTTGAATATTGTCACATTATTTTCCAAGTAATTATTTAAGAAGTATTTCTTTTTTTCATCAAGTACCCCATAATGATATAGTTTGTGTCCTGATGTGAATATTGTTTCCCAGAGAAGACCACACCAAATGACTCAAAACCGGATATACATGTTTGGGATAAAATAATTTTATTTCTACTCCATTTCATGATGGAATTTTCAATTTCCTCATTTTTTGTAGCTTTCATTAATGATAATGAGATAGTTTGAAATGAATACCCTCAAAAGTTTAATATGAGTTATGCATTACTCGTTATTTATCATACCATGACTAACAAGACAAACATCCTCCTTTAACTAACACTATTACACTATGTTTTATATTTTGGTTTTATTAGATATAGAATCTCAATCTCATATAAGAAGACAATTAACTCCAGGGTAAGTTATTCACCACCTTGACATGATTGATATTTCCTTATATTCATTACATGTTGATTTAACTCCACATTCTTATATTCCTTGAAATTATCAAAGTACATGGACTTATACATCATCTTGTATACATTACCATATATACTAAATTCATGTATAAATAGTATTATTTAAGAATAATAAACTCTAGATTCTATTGGAAATGGTACATACACATCAATGTCTACCGATCAAAAAATATTTCTATCTGTTTCACCATAGACAATGATTGTATGTCGATTTATTTTCATTTAAATAAACATGCCATCATTTAAGTGTTTTTAGCTCAGATGATTTCAAATATCCATCTTGAAAAAGAATTTTCAAATGGTTCTCATTATATGAAAAAGACGGTGATGTAGTAAATTAGTGTTATATGAGTCATGTGAATATGATTCATTATCATTTTTTAACACATGGTTCAATAATATAATACATAAATACAAATATTAAAATGTTTAATTATATTACATATGTTTTCTTATAAAAAACAAGTTTAATTTCAAATCATTAAAATAATCCCATCAACATAATGGAATGATACAAAACAAATATTACCTTTATAACAACTGATACATAATATCATTCCATTAAAACAAAAATCAATCTTGGTTCGAATGAAATGTGGTTGTAACCAATGGCTATACAGGCCAGCCTCTCATCATTAGTATCTATAATGTTAAAATCTACTATACTAACATTTCAGAATCTACATGGTTCCTGCATTTGGAGACATATATGGGGAAAATATGTATATAATTCCCAATGTGTAGATATTGAATGATTACACATTGTAACGAACAATACCTAACTTTTCCCACGATGCTATGTGAATTTCCACTTCTAGTGGACTGGATTGCCACAAATAACACACACTACATACTTTTAATTTCCCAAACACTAGATCATCCCATTCTTGGATGGATTGTGCTCTGGTGATTTAGAATTTAAATGATTCTTGGGCCCCTTTCCCTTGTTCATCCCATTAATGTTGACCATTTGGACTATTAGATCATCATTCCCCATGTCTTTAACTACATATAGGATCAATGTTTGAAACACTAAAAGACCGTTATCATTATTGATCATATTATAATTACAAATAAAACTAGAAAAGATATTGGGATTTGATGAATGTATGATATGTACATGTGACTCATCCATGAATTTAATCAATAAGATCTCTAAGAATTAAATATTTCAAGTAAGATTAACTACATGAGGCTTTGCTGGAATAGAACCTCCATGTTTTATTGGAAAACTAAAATTATATATATCATACCACTCTTCTATCCCATTGTCAAGACAGAGATCCAGAATTTGAGATGTCATGCTAAACCCATCCATGTCCACATTTTTCTTCAAAATATTATTTTTTAGGGATGATCGCATGAATCATTAAACGCATATGGAATTATTCAAAAGTTTCTCATAGAGCGACAACTATATATCACATTCCGCACTACCTGGAACATCCACAATAGTTTCTCCTAGCATAAACAATTTCATTTCATGGAGAAGGATAATGTGTTACATATTTTCCACTCTATAAAATTTGTGCTGGTGAGAAGATTATTCTTATCATGTATCGATAAAAATGTTATGTCTTAATTTATTTTAATATTATTTATAAAAATAATATTATAAAAAAATTTATATTAACTTTTAAAAATTAGAAAAATAAATAATTATTATATTTATTAGTTTCCCACTATTTTGTCGAAACCCAATATCCCTCACCATTACCACCATAAGATCATATTTCATGAAAAATATAGTGTAAATGATCAATATTCAACATCTCATTACCAAAAATTATGTTTTTCAACTAACATGAATGGTTTTATGTAGGAATTCTATAGGAAAACTACTGTAACTAAATGTTCCACGATCTATTGAGTGGAATATACAATCTTGGAATTCTTAATTGGATTTCCAAAACCCTTGAATCTTAGTTACACTATTCCCTTCCTTGGAACACACTTGTTGAGGGAAAATATGTTAATATTACCTAAATTTTCTTGTTTTAATTTTAATATAATTGATAGAACTACAACATTGGTCGGTCAAAATCTTTGGGCCACATATGGGGTTTAACTAAATTAGTGGATGGCTATACCGACTTAATATATATAATTTATTGATTTATTCATTTTATTAGTAAATTTCTAATAATTATTTTTATTAATTTTTTTTAATATTATGATGATTTTTATATGTTATTAATCATTCCATTCATAATTTTCACACATAAGAAAATATGTTGTAGTTATATCTTGTATGCTCTTAAATTTCAATAATTCACGGAATCATGAAAGAACACTCATAATGAATTAACCATGAGACATGATATAAATCAAATAATAATGTGGTATTCTCATGACATTATATAAATTGTATATTAATCTTGTGTATGAAATAATAATAGTTTATGTATTATGAAAATATCTCAAACCAATTAATGTTCATGTTACATCATTCCATATACAACAATTTATTTCCCTTCGATTGGTTTTTACACATCTCAAAAATTGAACCACCTATATTAGAAATATAGCTCTATCCCCTACATATGATTTCATTCACCATATATTCTGGGGGAATAAGTTTTAAATAAATTAAACCATTGGAAAAAATTCAATTACATTATAAGTTAAGAGACAGAAGACAAGAAAACAATTAAATGTAATGAAAAATTAAAAGAAACCAATCACATTCAAAGGTCTCGACTGTGATCATGATCATCAAAATTCTATCCAAAAGTTATGTATTTAATAAATCTATCATTTAATTCATAATAATTATTATTTAAGATAATTCATTCTCAAATCAATTAATTATACTCATTATTTAGTAAATTATGTATCTTCATTTTCATCCAAATATACTTGAGATCCATACAATATAATTTATATAAAATTAAATATATTATTTAAAATAAAAAATCTATATAAATGTAACATGGAGGGAACAAGGTGATGAAACTAGAGAATCAACCTAACATGTGTTATACTCGTATGATGTTATAATTATGATATATGTTATTCATCAAATATCATTTAAAATCCTGATGTGAAATATCAATATAATGTTTACATGAATTACATGATTTTATGATCATGTGTTATGATTCAATTCCAATATTGTAACAACTATAATATGAGTCTTATGTGATATGTAGATCTCAACATTACATTGATTTTAATAAAACACAGAAACACACAGACACAAATATTTTAAAAACTCGTCACATGGTGTGCCCTATAAATTTAATAACCATATAAAAAACGTATCGATAAGGTTTAAAATGTATAAAACATAAGTTTTAATTAATAATATTTTTGTATAATTACATGAAGTGTACAAGAGGTATACATGTAATTTACAACTCTCATTGTATATCTAAGGAAAACACAGCGGAAATCGAAGTGTAAACTGTACCACAAAAAATCAGAGTACCTGTCGTGTATTTGTGACTATATTGTTTTTGGTCTCCATGATACATAGTCATCATTGAGGTAGGCCATGTGTGGAAATAGCAGACACAAATTTCACTCATCTGGGATACACATCATGTATATGGGCTACATGACTTGTAACTCTAGTTACATGGCACTTACTCTTGTGTTATTAAGAAAATATAAATTGAATCTCTATATGAGTTCTTCAATTTTATTTCATTATGAAAATTAATTGTTCTGATTAGATCTATGTGAAATTAAGGAGGAATAAGTTGATCATAAAATTATTACTAAAATAATGATTAAAAACGAATTCAAAACATATCAAAAATGTGTAAATCAATCATTATATTTCACTAATTATAAATAATTATGTGACAATTTTGATACCAATTAACATTTCAATGTATAGTGGAAAAATGTGATGGGTTGTGCCCATATTTTAATTTTTTCATGATCAATGACCAATCTGTCATTTAGACAATGAAATTTTTCATGATCTATGGAATTGAATGAAAAATAAAAAATGGGTAGAACCCTTGAACCAGATAAAGGATCATCAAAAATTATTTATTATTAGTTTAATTAAATAAATAATTTCCGTTTTATATTTCAGTCATTATTGATGGATATATAAATACATATATGTTTTAGAATCATTGTGTTTTAAAAATCAAGGGAATATTCACTCTTGATGTGATCCACAGGTGAAGCATAAATCAATGAATGTCGTTGTATGAATCTCTAGTTTATAGAATAGTATTTCTAACCACTTTCATCATCCACATTTTATGATCTAATTATTCTATTATATATTTATTCTACATTACCTCTCTTGACATAATAGTTGGATTTTGAAGAAGATCATTCTCTATTCATCGGAGCATTATTTTTGAAGGGAGTCTGTAGTTATTGTGAGGATTCTCATAATCTATAGTGGACGACCAATGAAATAAATTATATCCTATATAAAATGATATAATTGGGTTTACATATTTTGGGTGGATAGAAATTAATAAATAAAATTGATTCCTTTAATATTTCTTCAATGAATGGAAAAACGTATGTTAAAAAATAACAATACTACAAATATTTATCAATATGAGCATAACATGTGAATTAAATTAAATAATATTTCATCAAATAATATTCCATTTATTTTATTTTTCATCAGACCATTGATATTGGTAATATATTCCTCCAAAAATATTTATGAGGCCTTGATTTATGAGTATTAATTTATGAAATAAATATCACAATATTATTCACCAATAAGTAAATAATTATTATATTCAATAAATATTAAATAAATAATTACTAACTATTAATGTCACATTATATTATTTATAATTACTAGTGATGGAATAAATGCAATGAAGAAAACATGAATAATTATTAATCCACATGCATAAATAATATTCCTTCAAATTATTGAATAGTGAATTAATATTTTACTAGTTAAATGGGAGGCTCGATACACATAATGTGTTACCCTATAGAATTCTTTCTAAGTGGTGTTAGGTGATGAAACCAAAATTTCATAGATAACATATAAGAAAATGCCAACAGATCCAATGAGAAAAAACACAATGTCTCAATGACATAAAACCTCACTGGGATGATTAATATGTAATATAATCTCTTAACAAAACATATATAATGAATTGGTTTCCTGCCAGATGAATGAACCTATGTGCTCGACGTCTCTTTTTGTTAAGTTCCCAGATATTTAATTTTCCAATAAAACCTGAGGATAATATATTTATTTAGGCTACATCATTTCCATCAGTGGGACATAGATGTAAACTACTAATGATGAACATTATGGAAAAATCATTTCATTCAATATTCATTAATGAAATTTTACTCTGGAAACACCCAACACATCCAACTTCACCGGGAAAATATTTCATTATGGTTTCCATCAATACATCAATGTAAACAACTCATAACATTCAATGATAATAATATTAATAACTATGGATAAATAAAAACCATGTAAAATAGGAATATCCAATGATAAATGTAAATGTGGATTTCTTATCGTTGTATATTACTATCATAATATACTACACTACATATTTCTAAGGGCATACGCCATAAAAAGGTTCACGAATGTCTTATGAGTATGCACCCATGATAAACTATATCAGTTGAATCCCATTAATGATTTCATATATCTATAGAACATGTATTTAAGAATAGTGTTGTAACACTATCATGTACATATCAACAAATTGATCTACTATGACCATATAGTGAGAATAATACTTGCGAGACTTTATCAAATAATATTTTAAATAGAATAAAAATCATGATGTGATAAGTAGTTTTCTCATATTTACTACTATGAATAATGGTTATCATAATGATCATTAAAGATGGTTATGGGGAACCAAATCCTACAATTTAAATACATTAGAATGGATAGATCTAGTTGAATACTAAATAGAGCTTCCATAAAAATATAGTTCCAATCATGATTTGTTTTATGACTTTGAGATGTTTATATATCACCCTAATCCATATCATGTGATATCCATTGATGAAGTTGTCATTGTTGTGAATGTATCATTTTAGGAACATTTAACTATAATTTTTGACCATTTGTATGATGTACATACTATAATAGAGAATACCACTAGTACAAGTAAAGTGGATGATTGGGAAACAATTATGAGGAGAAAATAGAGATGGAATCTAATATTAGATGACAGCAGATATTCAAGTTCAATCTGATCCCACAATTCTTCAAAGAGTAGATCTGGGATACATAATTATATAGCTCAATGGTTGTAAGAATCCTTGGTTTTTTGTAATGTTCCATTTCTGTTTTAGAATAACAACTTTTTTTGTTTTCTTCTCTATTTATCCCTTAGTAGTCAAGAATTTTCATTTGGATTCATGAGTTTTTACCTTATAAATTGACATAATGATAATGGATATACCTTTATTTGAATAATTGGAGTCTGGGATTAAACATGAATAATGATTAAGTGGATGTCCATTGGTGTGCCCTTTTCACATGAGGCTTTTCCCATGTGTTTATACCAAAATATTTCTAGGGGTCATTCACATTGTAAATATATCACACAATTTCAATCATTCATCTAAAGGAAATGGTCAACAATATTAGATTGTGAAATATAAATAGACCCTGAAACTGGTTTATATCATGAAAATTTATATTGTAATTAGTTTTTCTATTAATTAATCATTTTGAGGCATATCATATAAATTTGAAATTTTAATCCATGAAATGGGTTTATATTATAAATATCTCCCACTGATAGATTCAAATAACAGAACATGTACTATTTTAGTACCATTAATTGTAAACCCAAATATCTAAAACCCAAGAGAGACTCCTTTAAATTTTGGAGTAATTAATTACATTTTAAACAAATTCAGAAAATAGTTTTTTATATCTTAATATGTTTAAACACATTATTTTTCACATTTCCATATCCCATAATATGTTATCATTGTGTTATCTCTAAAAACATTGTTGAATTATATTTTTCTCAAATTGTGTTTTTATATAGATATTATTTTAGATAACCATTACATTCATTATTTGTAACTGATCCCTGTGAAGAAGGATTAATTTTTCTCTAAATAATGGTATGTGAACCAAAATAAAACCCTTTTCTTTGTATCAATACTATGTGACCATTCTGACACAACATGCATGTAAACATACTGAATAATGGGTGTTTATAATCTCATGTTTGAACCACTACATGGATCCATTTAGAACTAATAGTGCCAAGATAATTATCTTAGTTACCAAAAATCCATTCTCTCTTTTAGAAAGAAAACTAGATATTTTTGTAAAACATGACTTAGCATGACATGAATCCTTAGGTGATTTATTGTGATATGATCAATTTGAAAATTTACATACTTCATTATTTCAATGATTATAATTACATTGATATGATAATGGTGTGTATTATATATTGTTAATTATTATCTAAATAAATTTATGAATGGAAGCTAATTGACTGAGAAATTGTAACTATATGTTTTCATCATAGTGTATTATTTTGTATTTTGTGTTATTCATTCAATTTTTTATTGTTCATATCGTATGTTGCAATTAATGTAAGTATTAGCTTGGTTTTTTATAAATAACAATATGAATATCTCATTCATATTATAATTTTTATATGTTTGGTAACCACTAGTATAATCATTTAAAATGTAAACATTGTAATACTTTATTACAATTTTAATTGTTTTTATAGTAATTTTTTTTGAACACATTGGATAATATTTATAATAGAAATTAAATTTATATAATCCAATTTTTAATTAATTTCCGAGATTTATAGAAATATAATTGAAAAATTATCCCCCAAACATGGAAAAACCATTTTATTTAGTGAAAATCAGAAAAAGATGGAAATTATTATATCCCCTTAAATATGATGTTGATTCCTATGAAATAAATTATATTAATAATCACATAATTGATCTATATTTACATTTATGACATTATAAAAGTATTGGATATTCTTAAATGATATAAAAAAATTATTTTTAAATTCTAGTATTTTTTCACTATTCATCAAAAAATGTATCTTGTTATAGTATATTCAACAATTCACCCTTAGATAATTTTTACATGATTCTATAAAAAATAAATGTCAAATTAATAGATAAATATAACAAAATGTAATAAAATTATTTAATAATATAATGTGCTCAAAACATGGTAAAGATTGTTTTTGTAAAATTCCATTTTGTGATTATGTAGTGGGGTTTATTATTATCTCATTCATGAAATACACATAATATAAATTTAAAAAATTAAAATTTATTCAATACTATATAAATTTCATTAATTTAATTTCCCAAAATTATTGTATTTAATTTATTTATATGAAAAATGTTCGTGAACATAAAAATAGTTTTTCAGAAAATCATTTAAAATAATATAGAATAGTATTTATTATTAATTTTTGTATATTTTTTCCAATTAATAAGTTATATATATATATTAAAATAATATATTTTTAAAATATTTTTATTAATATTCATACACATAATTCAAAAATAAAATTGATAAATATTCTATAAAATAATAATTTCTTGATAGTATTACACCTATCATTTAAACAATTTATTTCACAAAACACATCCTATATATGGTGTTTCATGTAAAAGAAGTTATTATTTCGGTTTTAGGAATATAAATAATAATTCATTTTAGAGTATAAATAAATATATTTAAGGAATCATTATGATTTTAACAAAAGAAAACAAAATTAAAAAATATATCAAGGTGTTATAAATACTATCCCCATATAAAATACAAGGGATTGAAATGAATCATTCAAAAAAATTCAACATTTCATTGTATGAAGAGTTAGTCTTTTAGTGATGGGATCGTAAAATTATATTTACATATATAATAGTCAACTCATTAGATATAACTAATTAAAAAATACATTATAGGAATATATAGTTATAGCCCCACTAATCACAGAGTGAAAACTATACAATTTTGGGCTATAGGTTCTCAAAACTATCAACATGACATTACTCATGTTAATGTAATTGGTTTTATAAATATTAAATTATAATATAATTAACCTGAGAGAATGAAACAATTTAATTCAATCAACTATAAAAATTATAATCAAAAGGTATCCACATAATGAATGTGGATTGTATCATAAGATCCCATCCCTAGTGAATCATAACGATCATTAATGTTTTTTACTTACATAATTATATATTTTGAGGCTAAATTGATCATTTAATTGAAAACAATGAAAAAATATTTTAATTTGTTTTTTGTATGAAATTTAAATTACTAATGTATTTAGAAAAATATTATTTTAAAAAAATTGAAATTTTAATGTAATATTCATTGAAATGTATGACCATACAACCGAAAAAAAATTATTATTTATATCATTAATAATTTTTTTAAAATTTAAAAATTAGATAAATCTAATTTATAGAGAAATGTTTTTAAAATATGAATTTTAATAATCCACAAATATAATCATAGTATTGAAAAAATAATATTTTTAGAACATTTAGATTCAGATATAGACATATCTTGATTTTATTTAACATATTAATTCATGAAAAAGTCCATCGACCAAAGTAGAAAAATGCATTTCTTTCTTAACCAAAATTTTATGTTTATTTGAAGTATAGATTTCATAAAATTGGCAAGAGTGCATGTAAATTTTACAAATAATCATTTTAGAATAAAATAAATGTTTTCTAAATGATAAGGATCATATAAGATAACTAAATTTAAATACTTCATATGTATTGAAAAAATTAAATATTGTTGTAACAGAAAATCATAAATAATATGAATCGTATATCATATTAATTATAAATTTTATTTTGTATATATATATTATAAATATAATAAACAAAATTTTTTATATAAATTATTCAATAAATAATAATATTCTTAAATCTATTGACCCTTATATTATCGATTCTCCATTAAAATGAGTATCCAAGTGAACCATAACCTATTTTTATTGAATTTTATAGATCGATGGGTCTAGTCCTTCCACAATGTTAATGCTTCCATCATTTCTAGAATTATAATAATTTAATAATTTCATTATATTTAATTAAATACACATTTATTACCATTTATATAAATTAGTGATTAAAAATTAATTGATTAACATTATGAAGTTGTTAGTACATACGTAATCCTATAGGACGATGTCAAAAATTTTAGGACTGAAAAGATAAAGGCAACCTAATAATGTAACTTTTGAAATTAATAAATATATGAAAAATAATGTAGAAATTAATTAAATACATCCTTATATAAATCTACTTAATGATTAAATGAAAAACGAATAATGTTTATTCAGCGAGGTGGTAGTCCACATATACAAAAAGGTGATGTTATAGATTGTTGGGAGATGGACTTGAAGGATGCAGATACCTTTATATACAAGTTTGTGGAAATAGGGGATTAAAATTAGAATATCCTTTATGGAACAATTATTTTCATGGTTTCTTTCTAGTTCCATAATCATTATCTATAGGACATCAACTGGGAGTGGGAGTCCCCGATGAAATCCTTGTACCAAAAAAAATTTAGTATCATTTTATATTTTTATTATTAAAATTCCTAAGGTGGTGAAAATTTAATGTCATAATTGATTTTATATAATACATGGTACTTTTTTGTGGAATATTGTTTGAGGAAATCACAAATATCACACAATATTCCTAGAACTAATTCACATCAGAGTCAATATAATAAAAATATTAATTATTTTATATCACATATGTAATTTTTTCGGAAATAAAAATATATCATATAAAACCAGTCATAGATCAGAAATCATAAACAATTTTTTGAATTCTAAATGTGGTTGTTACCCACGGTGTAAGATTAAAATTGGAAACATTAGGTTGTTGGTCATTTTGTTGTCATGAGACTAATATTAAATGGAAAAATAATATATTAATAATTATTTTTATTATTTATCTCAGTTGAAATATATTCCATAACATCATCCTATTTATATATATATATATATATTTTTATCCACAAAAAATAAAGATATAGAGGAAATAATGTATTTGAATTTATAGATTTCGGATTCATTGATCAATGATCTATGTATTGAAGGGATTGAGAAGGAAAATGGAGTTTTTAGATCTCAAAAATGATAAAAAAAATATCTTGATTTTTAATAGTTGTAGAACTAAACTTGATTGATGGAATTTTTTTGGTTGGTATATTTCCTCCTCGATTATTCCATTTTTAAAATTAATCAGATATACTAAGAAAATTATTTGTAGGTATCACCTCAATATAAGATCAGTTTAATATATATTAGAATTAAAATTTTGTAAATTTAACGTCTTGGAATGTCATTCATATATCAGATGATAATGAATCATGTATAACATGATACATGGTTGATGTTCATCCCTATTGTGTGTTATTTAAACACTTTCACCCTTAAACACATCTTCATGTCCAAAACATATTGGGAAATTTCTTTATCTACACTTAGTAGTTGACCATTCTACGAAAATTATTTTTCAAAATAGCTATATACACATTTTTGTGTTCACCATCAATGTAGTAGTTATGGTGTGATAGAAATAGTGGATGATATGAGGTATATTGAAAAAAGGAATGTGTTCCAATGTTTTTTGGGAATACAACGCATGGTGTTCTGCACTAGTGGAAAATTATTGAGAATATGTGATAGAAAAAGTCATCCCACCATTAATAGAATGATTAGTGATCCCTATTTCAATGATTTCATCCATGTTATATGCTGGTGATGATGGTAGTGGTGGTGAATGAATCATTTGTACAAATTCGTCGAATTTTTTAATAATGTGGGACTACACTATGTTTATTCCCATGAACACATTTATTATAGAACCCATACTATAAATTAAGTGTATCCAAAAAACCAATAATATTATAAAACAGTTGAAGAATATAAAATTACCTATAACCTTGTAATGTACGATCTATATGTAAACTATATTTACAACATGATAGTCATGTCTAGGAACATGGTAATAACTTGAAGAACGTGTGTATGAATAGATGTTTACAATCACTCGATGGTGGTAGACATAGTGTCATACCACACACTACACAATGTTTATATGAAGTGGTATATGTTGTCGTTAATGGTAAGAGATTGTGTAACATCCAAAGGTTTTAAATGAGGTACATATCTTTTTTTTCTTGTTAAAAAAAAATTTTATGCTGTTTATTAGGATTAGCACCTAAATCATGGTCATGTGTTGGGTTGGTTGTTTTTGAAATGGAAAAGAAAATAGGGTTGTATTTTAGGGGCATGCCAATTATAGGACATGTAATTAGAGTAAATAACTTGTAGTTATTACATGCAGTGTTGTGGAATGGAAATTCTATTTGATGATGAGTAAATTTTTTTTACCTGGGGTAGTCCTTGAATATTACATGACATGTAATGAATGTACATTTCTTGAAAAGTTTTATTTTTTTAAATTATAGGTAGATCCTAATATATTATATTAATTATTTTATCCCTTATTTAATTTCTATAAATCATAATCGAGAATATCATGTGGATCCTCCTTTAATAAATCATTGTATTTTATGTATTTATACTATGTAACAATTAAGAATTACCCGACCCTTGACTTTGTGAAAATCATGTTCTGGTGGAGTTCTCCGGGGTCACAATGGTTTGGATTCAATGGGTGACCAACCCTGTTATACATAATATATTTTTATCATTAAAATCACATTGATCATGTAGTATGACAATCAATGATTATTGTGAGAAAACCTATATATTTTAAAATAATACTAAAAATATATATAATATATATAAAAACAAACTATAAATAATTAATTAAATTATATCAACACTAATATTTATGATGTTTCATGGATATATATTTTTCTTCCAATGTCATCACTTGTGAACATATCATGACACTAATAGAATAGTATTCCATTATAGTAATTAATGTAATAAATTACGAATTATTATTCATTGTAGTTATAATAAACAATAATAATATCATTCACATATTGACATTAATTCAATGTGATGTAGAAAAATTATGAAACTGACACAAATCAAAAATATTTACATAAAAGTGTCTTAATCAGATCTAAAAGTTAAATGAATTGATATAAATAAACATCAAGTAAATGTTTTAAAAAAGCATATTTCATGAAGAGGAAAAAAATATATTTAAGATTATATATTAATAAAATAATATAGTGTATCATAAAATAGGTACCCACTTATTTTTATATTGAAAAATATCTAAAAACATGGGAACTATGCATGGTATAGGATAATAGAACAAAGAATGGTTTTTATATCCATCACCAAAACTCATATAGTTATCATTAGAATTCATGAAACTATATAAAAATATTTATAATATCAAAATGTATTATATAATCATCATATAATTATATATTAAAATAAAAACATCCCAAATTCACAAAAAATGTATTTTTAAGAACAATATACCATTTAGGGATTTAGAAAAAACCTTCTATACGATTAATTGAAAATCACTTACATCAAGATAAATTATTCATTATGATAAATATTATGTATGACTTATCCACTAAAATTAATTACAATTCCTTAAAATTATGATAAATTATTATATAAATATATTTTATAAATATAAACAGAAAATTACACAAACATTACATCATTCAAAATCCTGGGGACATGAGAACTACCATTTAAAACAAAATTCATTTATTCCCAAAAAATATTTTTTCCTTTTTATCATTTTTATATTTATCACTATTTTTATTAACACCATTCATACATATATTCTTCCCTACTATTTTTTTAAGATTATATGATATCAAACGTTATAAAAATGAAATTATAAATTACTCTATTGAATTAATGATAATTAAATGTCTACTTTATTTTTATTAATAATGTAAAAAAATTAGTGGCTATTTTCTATAATTTTAACAAAAACCGAGTTAATATATATATTATAGTTATGAACATATTCTTAGAAAATATTATTGGGGGATTGTTATTTATCATAATTCATTATTTCTCTTCTATTTTTATATTTTCTAATATCCAAACATGTTTTCTTATATTCTCCATGATAATGTTTTTTATGAAAAAAAATATTATATTTTATAAAATTACATTATATAATTTCACTCACATTTATCCTCATGATGTCATAAAATTTAATAGTACATGTTGGTAATTACAATCCAAAAATATCATTAAATTGGTTATTCATCACAACTAGTTGTGTTATGATTGAATCGTAGAAATATATTTATCCTCTAAAATTTATATGGAAACAAAATTTGTAATAATGATAATTCAAAAAAAAATACTCAATTTGAGTTTTTAACTCATATATATTTTTTATAATTTACTACTACAATACAATCAATGACTGTAAATCAGAAAAATTATATTTTTTTTATCCCCCATATAAAATACATGTGCCCTCATAATTTTGATATACTAGATTTTTACATCTTCTCTAATCCAGTTTATTTATTTTGTATGATAATTATTCTTATTTTTATGAAATATTTGAAATAAAATATAATTTGGTTAGAATTATAAATAAATTTGGATTCCATAAGTGTTTCACTAACGTCAATATAGAGTAATTATTTGTTACCTCATATTTCATGAATTTTAATGATGTTTCTATTTTAATTTAAATAAATTTCTATACATCTTATGAAATTACAATAATAATTACACTATATACATGGCTCCATGTATAAATGACCTTTGAAATACAATAGAAAATTTCATCGAAATGAAAAATTTCCTCTCATTAATCACAACTATTTCGATGTCTCCCTTTAAACATTCATAAAATAACTTACAATATTATAAAATTAGATATAAAATATAATTTTTTCCTTTTTATATATACCATTAATCTACCATCTATATCAAATTTATTTTAAATGTTGTCTTCAAATCGAAATATGTTTAATTTATTTATGTGATGACCCAGACCCCCCTTGGTCCCTTCCTTTGCCAAAAAAATCCGGTTTCCTTGCGGGGTACCGATCGGTGAGACCGACCGGTGACACCGATCGGAGAGACCGATCGGTGAGACCGATCGGTGTGACCGATCGGTGTGACAGATCGGTGAGACAGATCGGTGAGACCGATCGGTGAGATCGATCGGTGCGACCGATCGGTGAGACTGATCGGTGAGACCGGCCGACGTCGCCCGACCTTGCCAAGTTGTTCCAGTAACGTTCCTTTTTCGCAAATAGGGTTTTAAACCCTATTCTGTCTTGTTAAAAATATCTTGGGAATCCGAAACGCGCACAAAGGTTTTAATTAAATGCTTCATTAATTCATGGGTCGGTTAAAACCACCCAGTGCCATTAATGATGAGTCAAGCCACGTAGTCAACCCACGACTCCCTCGTCTTCCGTGGTTTTGTGTTTTCATCTCAACCGTCCCCAGCTCTTATAAATTAAGGGTTAGGTCGTGGCTTCCCCCCTTCTTCGATCGTGGCTCTTCTGGTGCATCGGGACCGCCGCGTCGTTATCCGTAAAGTTCCACGCCCCCGGCCTAAACGTCGATCATCTATCAACATGTAGGGAATTTCTCTCGTCTCTCACTTTTGTGTATCATGCGGGGTGGGCGCTACTTTTGTTCCTATGGAATTGGTTGAACCAAACCCTAATGAAGATAACAAACGAATTTCTAAAGGAAGAAGGGGAAGGGGTTGTGATCGTTGTTATTCTTTATCTTGTGATCATCCCTTTTGTTTTACTGGTTTATGATTTCTGAAAATTGAGGCCATTGGTGGTCGTGTGTGTGCACTTGAATCCCCTCGTGATGTTTTAAATGGGTTGCTGAGATTGTGAACTCCTGCTGTGAAATTGGTTAACCACGTATATCCGGCTGAATAATTGAAAGCACCAGGATCGGCCCTTCTGTGATAACTCCCGGTTAGAACACACGGAATTTGAAATCATGGAGTGTGTTAAATTGTTTAAATCTGGAAATCCCTGACTTGTGTTGGTAGTGGTTGTTGGTTGTTTTCCCTTCGGGCCATTTGTTGGAAATGTGGGAGGGGATGGGATTCCCCGTTATTTTATACTCTCGGTGGCTGTGTGAATTTGGGGGATGGGATCTCCTGTTGGCATGGTTTCAGTGGTTGTGAGTTTTTATCACAAATTGGGGAGATATCCTCTGTTGGCAGAACCGGGTGTGAGTGTTTTGGTTGATCTATGCTTTGACGTTTTCCTTGGTTATGCTTATGGTAGTTGCCCAGTAGTGCTTAAAATTAATTGAACTTTTGACTGAACGTGAAACAAGAATGGGACAGATGGTTTGTGGGCAAGGGCAGTGAATTTTGACTCGAACGTTGTGGTGTTGTGTTCTGCAGGTTGGCTAGGAAAACCTATGTTTTGGGTGAGTGTTTTTTACCTATATCTATACTTGTATCTTTGTGTTTCTTATTCGCGCCCACCCAAGTTGAGCACTTAGTGCCGAACACCCCCATTTATGGGGGAAGGGTGTTTTTCCCAACACTATACTTAGTGGCTGGTTATTATCTCCTTTTCTGCTCCCTTTCCCGGATAGCCCAAGTACCTTCGGGCAGGCTGTGATGGCCTGAAGTCTATTATTAGCCCAAGAACCATCGGGCAGGGTGTTGTGGTGGTTGGCCAGGTGTGTGCGGCAGGTGGTTTCCCAAGTGTCTTCGGGATGAGGCCCAGGTGTTTTCGGGCGTGGCAGTGGATCCTTTAGCCCAGGTGTCTTCGGGCGTAGCGGTGGTTGTTCTGGCCTAGGTGTTTGCAGGCGTGGTTACATGTGACAGTTGAGGCCCAGGTGTGTGCGGGCGGGATTTGGCAGTGGGACTGCGTGTGGTTGTGGCCCAGGTGTGTGCGGGCGGGATTTGGCAGTGGGACTGCGTGTGGTTGTGGCCCAGGTGTGTGCGGGCGGGTGTGGCAGTGGGACTGCGGTGAGAATGGAGGGATTGGTCCGATGCGTAGGATGTCTCAATAACCAGTGGGAAAGTGGCGCGGGGTACCCAAACATCGATGTTCTCTTATTATATATATTACTTGACTTGCGTTATTTGGGGAGTGAGCCTTGGTGAGGCCTAGGATGGATAGTTTGCCTTGTTAGTTGTTTGGTTCACTCTTTTCTCACGGGACTTTAGTACGTTCCCCCACTTGTGCACGAGAGTCTTGGTTTTCCCTACTGAGTGTACTTTTATGCTCACCCTACGTTTACTTTCAGGTTTCCAGGAGGACTACCAGGGCTGCGCGGGACACTATTAGTCGGACAGTTGGAGTTGTCGCTGTTGTCGTACCTTTTTTTTCTTTTGGTATTGTACTTGAGAGATTTCTTTTTCTTTTGTACTTGTACCTTGTTGTAAACTGTTTAAACATGCATGGGGGGCTTTATTTGGGTTCATTTATATAAACTTGTTTCTTTTCCTTTTTGGGAGGTCGACTTGTCCTTTTTCCCGATCCTAAATAATAAAAAGGATAATGCCTTCCATTTGCGAGAATCTTCTATACCCTTGGTGCTAGTCGCCACTCCGGGACCTATTGAAGGCGGGTTTCGGGGGTCATTATCTCTCCTTCAACTTAAAGAAGGAAGGGCCTGGAAATCCGCTGACTCTTCCCTCCTTTTGGTGAAGGCGGGTCGTGACAGAATGGTATCAAAGGGAGGTTGAGAGATAGGATGGAGTCTGGAGTTAGGCACAGTAAGGATTGCATGGGATGGTAAGGCAACAGCGTTGGCTGACCTTGGTGCGTGAATTAGGCCAGGGAGGACCGGCTAGGACACGGGATTTTAGGGCCCCCCGTGATCCGATGCAAGGACTCTGGACCTACCGAACGACCAAGTGAGGCCACACTGATTGCAGGGTAGAGACCCTAGGAAAGGTACATGCATCATAAATGACTTGTTTTTTTGTGTTTCTGGGATGTCTTGGGAAATTAAGAATAAATTAAATCTTAATAAGTTTTGAGAACGGTTTTCTTTGCACTACTGGGCTTAGGAATTCCTTGTTTACCTTGCAGCTATGGCACCTGGAAGGCGACCACGTGTGGTACAGGCGATCGAGACTCCTGAGGATACTTTGGCCAATCAGCAGAGAGCTGATCGGGAGGAAGAGGACGACCAGTGGAAGAAGACTCTTCGAGCCTTTCAGCGACAGGCCCTCGAGAAATACGAGGGCAGCACCTCCGACATGAAGATGGAAGGCTGGCTGGAGGAGCTAGTCATAGCCTTCGGCCTGATTCGGGCCCCGACGGAGTACTGGGTTCCTCTGGCTGTTAGCCAGATGCGAGGAGCGGCACGTCAGTGGTGGATGCTTCACCTGGGGAGTAGGAAAGAGTCTGAGGTTGCTTGGGCGGACTTCGAGAAGGAGTTCCGGGCGGAGTTTCTCTCCTCGACAATGAAGGCGGAGAAGAGGCAGGAGCTACTCTCCCTCCAGCAGGGGAGCATGTCCGTGACGGAACTTGGAATCAAGTTCAAGGACCTCCTGCGTTTTGCTCCGGACCTCTTTCCCGATGAGGAGTCTCGGGCAAGACGTTTGGAGGAGGCGCTCCGACCCTCCCTCCAGTATGTTGTTACCCCCTTTACCCTTCCGACATACTTAGAGGTTCAGAAGAAGGCCGAAGTGGTGGAAAGGATGCACGCTCTAGGCGGACTGTCACGAGAAGGGATCCAGCTGGGACCATCGAAGGGGAAGGCCGTCAGCACCAGGCCTCCAGCATCGGGACCCTCCAGGTTCCGACCCGCAGGGAGCAGGCCGCAGCAGTTTCAGTTTCGATCCCCTGGCCCACGTTCTTTTCCTTCAGGCTCGGGACCACGGTGCTTCATCTGCGGGAGCCCTGGACATCTTCGGAGTCAGTGCCCCGATCGGGTGCAGTACAGCAGTGGCAGTCATCCCCAGCGTCCGCCGCAGCAGCAGTTCCCAGCCAGACCCTTCCAGCAGCAGCAGCAGGGACAGCGAGCTCCCGCTCCTCCGCAGACAGACATAGGAGGGGGAGGCCGACCTCAGGGCGCTCCCCAGGGACCTCGACCAAGGCGTGGTCGGGGAGTTGGCCGACAGCCGAGGGGCAGGGGAGCTGGGCGTGGACAGTTACACGCCGCAGAAGCAACAGTTCCAGCAGGGCCAGAGGTTGTTAGAGGTACGATCAGTGTGTTTAGCACTCTTTCTTATGCTTTGTTCGATACATGAGCTTCGCACTCCTTTGTTGCACCCAGTCTAGCCCGCGCCTTGGGTCTAGATGCCGAGAGACTTCCAGTGCCCCTGGTGTTGAGCACACCAGTTGGAGGTCAGACCGACTTGCTGTTCGTTTGTCGGGGATGTAGACTGATGTTGGGGCCACATCAGTCGGTTAAGGATCTCCTTCTGCTACAGATTCGGCCGTACGATGTCATCCTAGGCATCGACTGGCTATTTTCTGTGTGCGCCGTCATCGACTGTTTCCAAGGGAGGGTGGTGTTCTCCGGTTTGGACGGCCAGCGTGTTACTTTCACCGGCGAGCGGAGCTGTCCGAAGGGAAACAGGAGGGAGGAACCTCTCCTCTCCTTGTTGACCGAACTGACGATAGAATCAACAGATGAGGAAATGGTGGAAGTACCAGAGATCGTTCGTGAATTTATGGACGTCTTTCCTGAGGAGGTGACGACTCTACCCCCTCGACGTGACATCGAGTTCGGGATAGACCTGCAGCCCGGCTCTCGACCAATCTCGATGGCTCCTTACCGGATGGCACCTTCGGAGCTACGGGAGTTGCGGATACAGATTGACGATCTGATGAAGAGGGGTTATGTTCGTCCAAGTGCATCACCGTGGGGTGCCCCAGTCTTGTTCGCAAAGAAGGAAGATGGTGGCATCAGGTTGTGCATCGATTACAGGAGGCTGAATCAGGTAACGATCAAGAACCGCTACCCTCTTCCGAGGATAGATGATCTTTTCAACCAGCTGAAGGGGGCAGGATGGTTCTCGAAGATCGACCTGCGATCCGGGTACCACCAGCTGAGGGTGAAGGATAGCGACGTCCCGAAGACGGCGTTCAGGTGCAGGTATGGGCACTTCGAGTTCGTGGTCATGCCCTTTGGTGTTACGAACGCCCCGGCCATGTTCATGGGGCTTATGAACTCCATCTTTCGGGAGTACCTGGATCGGTTTGTGGTGGTGTTCATCGACGATATCCTAATCTATTCAAAGTCAGAAGAGGACCATGCAGAGCACCTGAGGACGGTTTTGGAGGTCCTCCGACAGCACCAGCTCTATGGGAAGTTGTCAAAGTGCAAGTTCTGGTACCGAGAAGTGCACTTCCTCGGACATGTAGTGTCTGAGCAGGGAGTAGCAGTCGACCCATCAAAGGTTGAGGCAATTGTTTCTTGGGCAGCACCCAAGAATGTGGCGGAAGTTCGGAGTTTCCTCGGACTGGCAGGCTACTACCGGAGATTCGTACCCAACTTCTCCCGGGTAGCAGCCCCTTTGACGGCTTTGACCAAGAAGGACCAGGTTTTCATGTGGAGCGAGCAGTGTGAGTCGTCCTTCAGCTACCTAAAAGAAAAACTGGTTAGTGCCCCAGTGTTGAGATTGCCAGAAGGAGGGATGGCCTATGAGGTATTCTGTGATGCTTCAGGACAGGGCCTGGGGTGCGTATTGATGCAGCGACAAGGGGTGATCTCTTACGGGTCCAGGAAGCTACGCCCCCATGAGCGGAACTATGCCACCCATGACCTGGAGCTTGCAGCGGTAGTGTTCGCATTAAAGCTGTGGGACATTACCTCTTTGGGGAGCGCTTTGTGGTCTTCACCGATCACAAAAGCTTGCGCTATATCTTCTCCCAGCGTGACTTGAACTTGCGACAGCGGAGGTGGGTCGAGTTTCTCCAGGACTACGACTTTGAGATCTCATACACTGAAGGAAAGGGAAACGTTGTGGCTGATGCCCTGAGCAGGAAGCCGCATCAGGAGGTGGTTCGGGAATCTGATGATGCTTGGAAGGCGATGGGGGAGTTGGCTGCCTTGCACTTGGATGCAAGGGTGGACGGTACTAGAGGCTGTTTGTTTCAGATGACGGTACATTTATCTTTGTTGCAGCAAGTGGAAGAGTCTCAGTGGGGAGATCCTGAGGTGGAAGTGTTGCGGGATCGTATCGATCAGGGGAACGCCCTGGAAGGATGGTCGGAGGACAGCCGACGTCAGATGCTCTTTCATCGGAGGTTGTTTGTTCCAGAGGTGATGCGTGATGAAGTACTTCGTGAGTTCCATAGCTCAGCCTTGGCAGTACATCCGGGTGTTTCGAAAATGTACCAAGGCCTGAGGGGACAGTTTTGGTGGCCCGGGGTGAAACGGGCAGTGGCAGAGTTCGTGGCTAAATGCCTGGTGTGTCAGCAGGTGAAGGCTGAACACCGTGTTCCTGGTGGTCTGTTGCATCCTCTAGATGTTCCCGAGTGGAAGTGGGACGACGTCTCGATGGACTTCGTCACGGGACTACCCAGAGCTCAGGGCGGGCATGATGCTATCTGGGTAGTGGTGGATCGATTGACAAAATCTGCTCACTTCTTGGCTATCAAGGAGTCAGGACCCGTGAGTACCTTAGCACAGAGGTACGTGGATGAGGTGGTGCGTTTGCATGGAGTTCCGAAAACGATCATCTCAGATCGGGACACTCGATTCACCTCACGAGTCTGGAAGGGGTTACAGCATGCTTTTGGCACCCAACTACGCCTTAGCACTGCTTTTCACCCTCAGACTGATGGACAGACAGAGCGGACTATCCAGACCTTGGAGGACATGCTGCGAGCATGTGTTCTGGATTTCGGAGGATCATGGGTACGACACTTGCCTTTAGTAGAGTTTGCCTACAACAACAGTTTTCACTCTACTATCGGCATGGCCCCTTTTGAGGCTTTGTATGGAAGACCATGTCGTTCACCCTTATGCTGGGCAGAGGTTGGTGAGACTGGTACTCTTGGACCAGAAGTAGTGCAGAGCACCACGGAGAAAGTCCAGCTAGTGCGGGAGAGGATGAAAGCAGCTCAGGATCGGCAGAAATCTTATGCTGATCGTCGGAGGAGGCCCCTGATGTTCGAGGTGGGAGATCATGTGTTTTTGAAGGTTTCCCCTCGACGGGGGCAGTGGAGGTTCGGAAAGGGGAGTAAGCTCTCCCCTAGGTTCATCGGACCTTTCGAGGTGCTGAGGCGAGTTGGCGAGGTAGCATATCAGCTAGCCCTACCACCTCAGTTGGAAAGGGTCCATGACGTATTCCATGTCTCCCAGCTTCGTCAGTACTTACATGATGACTCTCATGTCATCAACTGGGGAGAGCTAGATGTGGGAGGAGACGCGACCTTCGAGGAACGGCCAGTCAGAATCGAGGATCGCAAGGAGAAAGTGCTCCGTGGACGAACCGTCGGCCTGGTTCGTGTGTTGTGGAGACATGGCGGCCTCGAAGAGAGTACGTGGGAGAGGGAAGCACAGATGCGTGCCCAATACCCCGAGTTGTTCTAAGATTTGAACTTTGGTGACTGTTGTGACAGAACGTTTGACCTTTTTGTCTATGAAATGTGCTAGTTCCTTTCCTCTGTTATGTGTGGAAAGCCCCGGCTAAAGGGAAGGGGAAACCCGACCCCTAATCAGGACGCATTAAGGTGGATGCGATTAAACCCGTGCGGGCGAGTCAGTGCCGCCCAAAGCGGATAATATCTTGACATGGGGAGGGGAACTCCCCAAACCCACATGACCGGGCGGTTTGGCGTGGTATGTTTCTTGGTTCTTGACAGGGAGTGTTTTCAATTAACGGGGGTCCACTCCTAAGAGGTATCTTCGAAGATGGTTGTTCGGATCCCCTCTTTCCTTCTGGTTTGTTTTGATTCTCGGGGACAAGAATCGTTTAAGAGGTATCTGATGTGATGACCCAGACCCCCCTTGGTCCCTTCCTTTGCCAAAAAAATCCGGTTTCCTTGCGTGGTACCGATCGGTGAGACCAATCGGTGAGACCGACCGGTGAGACCGATCGGAGAGACCGATCGGTGAGACCGATCGGTGAGACTGACCGGTGACACCGATCGGTGTGACCGATCGGTGCGACCGATCGGTGAGACCGATCGGTGATACCGATCGGTGTGACCGATCGGTGTGACCGATCGGTGACACCGATCGGTGCGACCGCTCGGTGAGACGGATCGGTGAGACCGGCCGACGTCGCCCGACCTTGCCAAGTTGTTCCAGTAACGTTCCTTTTTCGAAAATAGGGTTTTAAACCCTATTCTGTCTTGTTAAAAATATCTTGGGAATCCGAAACGCGCACAATGGTTTTAATTAAATGCTTCATTAATTCATGGGTCGGTTAAAACCACCCAGTGCCATTAATGATGAGTCAAGCCACGTAGTCAACCCACGACTCCCTCGTCTTCCGTGGTTTTGTGTTTTCATCTCAACCGTCCCCAGCTCTTATAAATTAAGGGTTAGGCCGTGGCTTCCCCCCTTCTTCGATCGTGGCTCTTCTGGTGCATCGGGACCGCCGCGTCGTTATCCGTAAAGTTCCGCGCCCCCGGCCTAAACGTCGATCATCTATCAACAAGTAGGGAATTTCTCTCGTCTCTCACTTTGGTGTATCATGCGGGGTGGGCGCTACTTTTGTTCCTATGGAATTGGTTGAACCAAACCCTAATGAAGATAATAAACGAAGTTCTAAAGGAAGAAGGGGAAGGGGTTGTGATCGTTGTTATGCTTTATCTTGTGATCATCCCTTTTGTTGTACTGGTTTATGATTTCTGAAAATTGAGGCCGTTGGTGGTCGTGTGTGTGCACTTGAATCCCCTCGTGATGTTTTAAATGGGTTGCTGAGATTGTGAACTCCTGCTGTGAAATTGGTTAACCACGTATATCCGGCTGAATAATTGAAAGCACCAGGATCGGCCCTTCTGTGATAACTCCCGGTTAGAACACACGGAATTTGAAATCATGGAGTGTGTTAAATCGTTTAAATCTGGAAATCCCTGACTTGTGTTGGTAGTGGTTGTTGGTTGTTTTCCCTTCGGGCCGTTTGTTGGAAATGTGGGAGGGGATGGGATTCCCCGTTCTTTTATACTATCGGTGGCTATGTGAATTTGGGGGATGGGATCTCCTGTTGGCATGGTTTCAGTGGTTGTGAGTTTTTATCACAAATTGGGGAGAGATCCTCTGTTGGCAGAACCGGGTGTGAGTGTTTTGGTTGATCTATGCTTTGACGTTTTCTTTGGTTATGCTTATGGTAGTTGCCCAGTAGTGCATAAAATTAATTGAACTTTTGACTGAATGTGAAACAAGAATGGGACAGATGGTTTGTGGGCAAGGGCCGTGATTTTTGACTCGGACGTTGTGGTGTTGTGTTCTGCAGGTTGGCTAGGAAAACCTAAGTTTTGGGTGAGTGTTTGTTACCTATATCTATACTTGTAGCTTTGTGTTTCTTATTCGCGCCCCACCCAAGTTGAGCACTTAGTGCCGAACACCCCCATTTATGGGGGAAGGGTGTTTTTCCCAACACTATACTTAGTGGCTGGTTATTAGCTCCTTTTCTGCTCCCTTTCCCGGATAGCCCAAGTACCTTCGGGCAGGCTGTGATGGCCTGAAGTCCATTATTAGCCCAAGAACCATCGGGCAGGGTGTTGTGGTGGTTGGCCAGGTGTGTGCGGCAGGTGGTTTCCCAAGTGTCTTCGGGATGAGGCCCAGGTGTTTTCGGGCGTGGCAGTGGATCCTTTAGCCCAGGTGTCTTCGGGCGTAGCGGTGGTTGTTCTGGCCTAGGTGTTTGAAGGCGTGGTTACATGTGATAGTTGAGGCCCAGGTGTGTGCGGGCGGGATTTGGCAGTGGGACTGCGTGTGGTTGAGGCCCAGGTGTGTGCGGGCGGGATTTGGCAGTGGGACTGCGTGTGGTTGTGGCCCAGGTGTGTGCGGGCGGGTGTGGCAGTGGGACTGCGGTGAGAATGGCGGGATTGGTCCGATGCGTAGGATGTCTCAATAACCAGTGGGAAAGTGGCGCGGGTTACCCAAACATCGATGTGATCTTATTATATATATTACTTGACTTGCGTTATTTGGGGAGTGAGCCTTGGTGAGGCCTGGGATGGATAGTTTGCCTTGTTAGTTGTTTGGTTCACTCTTTTCTCACGGGACTTTAGTATGTTCCCCCACTTGTGCACGAGAGTCCTGGTTTTCCCTACTGAGTGTACTTGTATGCTCACCCTACGTTTACTTTCAGGTTTCCAGGAGGACTACCAGGGCTGCGCGGGACCCTATTAGTCGGACAGTTGGAGTTGTCGCTGTTGTCGTACCTTTGTTTTCTTTTGGTATTGTACTTGAGAGCTTTCATTTTCTTTTTTACTTGTACCTTGTTGTAAACTGTTTAAACATGCATGGGGGGTTTTATTTGGGTTCATTTATATAAACTTGTTTCTTTTCCTTTTTGGGAGGTCGACTTGTCCTTTTTCCCGATCCTAAATAATAAAAAGGGTAATGCCTTCCATTTGCGAGAATTTTCTATACCCTTGGTGCTAGTCGCCACTCCGGGACCTATTGAAGGCGGGTTTCGGGGGTCATTATCTCTCCTTCAACTTAAAGAAGGAAGGGCCTAGCAATCCGCTGACTCTTCCCTCCTTTTGGTGAAGGCGGGTCGTGACAATTTATCATTAGAAATTTTTCTGACGATAAATATGTGAAACATGTATAAATATTCCCAATAAATATTCTATATTGTAATATTTATAATTTCATAATTATTTAATCTATTTAAAATATTTAAAATAACATTTTTTTGAATTAAATAGAACTCACGTTTTATTACTATAAGAAAAATTACTTATTAGTTTTCAACCACTATTCAAAATAATTTTACCCATCCATAACAATTCCTCAAATTTAGAAATATTGATTTAAAATAATCGATTATTTAATTTGAATCACCTAAATTATTCATTACACATATTATTGAAAATAGTTTCATGTGACCATTACCAAATCTGTAATTGGAATGATTCATAATTATTCATTTAAATTTCGAGAATAATTAATTTTCTTATTTATGTTGTATTTAATTTTTGTTTAGTAAAAGTATAGGTAATGGGTACAGAATTATAGATGGATGAATAGTTATGAATGAAACTAAAGTCTCATTGGATAATAACAAAGGAAAAAAATATACGTATAATATAACCCATATATAATATGAATATATTTAGAAACATTTAAATTATTATTTATTTCTCCATCTAATTTAAAAAATAATTCCTAAACACAGTGTTATAATTTCACTATATACTAGTTACATAATAAATATTATGTTACAAAATAAGAAAAATATGCATTATAAAATTATTCACACATTAATAAATATGAAAAAAATAATATATAACCTCTTTATTCATTTCCAATGGAAATCGAAAGCATAATATAACATAAAAAAAAAATTCATTACAGAGAGTGAAATATTAGATATAAATGAAAAAAGCAAAGTTGATCACAAAGAATGTCATATAAGAGTTAGTATGAAATCAATTTTTTGGTATTAAAATTAAATCAGGATGTTTATAAATTGAATAAAGTAATAATACATAATTTATTATCAATAATAAAACCTAAAAATGTTCTATTACATAATGATGTGGGAAAAATATAATCACACGATAACGTAATTTAAGTATAATTATGCCCACCATTATATCCATATTAATTTTTTTCACTCCTAAGTAACAAAAAATAGTTTCAGAGATTCATTACCCATATCCAAAAAATATTATAATCGAATGGGATTTTAATCACTCAAATTGACTTTCAGAGATATATTGTTATTGTGCCCATAATCACAAAAATATATCATTGCGTATATGTATCATATTAATATTAAAATAACAAAAAATCATAATATAAATTTATTTCTTGGTGAATATTAAAAAATTAATATGAAATTTTTAATGATGTATAAAATGAGAAACTACATATTCCAAATTTAAATGATACCGTGAAAATATAATATAATTTGAATATTAGAAAAATCAATATTGTATAACATATAATTATATATATATTGATTTAATATCATTTAGGGGAAGATATATGTTCTATAAAAAGAAAATAAAAATGTTATCCCTGTTTCGTAGTTTTTATATATAAATTAAAAAGAAATAAATTTTTTAAAAATAAATAATAAATGAAATAAAAATTACCCCAAGCTAATGAAATAAGAAAAATTATCTTGGAATATACACAACAAATGAAAAGAAGTCAAATACTGGTAGAAGGATAGAAAAATTGAAATTAAGAGTATGGAGGGAGTGATATTTTCATCGAATTTATTTATGCATGTCAAAATAATTAGAAATAAGAATTATTAAATCACTTAATTATTGTAATGGATATATAAATATTCCATTATATAACATTAATAATATAGACATGAATGTGAATAGTTCCAATCAAAAGTATTGCTAAAGAATACCAATTTATATTTTCATTAATCTTTTCAAAATTCACCATAATCAACAATATAATTAATATATAGGTTTACATTATACATATATTCACAAAATTAATATTTTTATCATTTATATTAATATTTTACATTAACTAGTTAAATATATTATAATTTTCCCATTATTATTTTTAATATCATAGGATTGTAGATTTGATTTTTTCATGCCTCTATTTTTAAGGATAACCCAATTTTATTACATATTAATTAGTATATAGTACATATAATTTTATATTTTCTGAAATGAAAATATTATAAATTTTTTAAATTCTCATATTCTATTTAGAATCATATTGCATTGTTCATATGGAATAGCATCATAATAGGACAATTTCAATAATATTAGAAAATCGATGGTGTTAATTTTATAGTATCATTTTTATTATTAATATTGAAAAACCTACATAATGAAAAACCTTTCATATTATATTTTATTAATATTCAGTATTATTTTTATGTTGTTTTTTTCTAATTTTATTTTATTGAAACAACATCAATGATCATATATTTTTTAATATACATAAAAAACATGCAATATTGATACTAAGTGTATATATCAACTGATAATTAATAATTATACACCTATTATATAAGTATATATGTTCTAAATTCATGTTATCATAATATTATATCAATATAGTCAGTACATAGAGGATGAATACAATATATTTTATAATATGGTGGTTTCATGTGATGGACAAGTCACTACTTACGGACAATCATTGATTTGATGGATTTAAGAATCCTTATTATGAAGAGAGACGATTATATGCAACATTTAACAGTAATAGTGGAAATATTAATATATATATTTTTTAAATAAAATAATGCATGTAATTTTTTATTTTTAGTTTAGTGGTCCTTTTATTGATGAGTTGGATTCAGATTTTTAAAAATTGTATACCCATAATGGTTTTGGAATTTCATATTGATTTAAAAAGTGGATCAAAATGTGGAAGATAAGTGGTTTCATTATTTATTAAATATTTATTTATATATTAAATTTGTTTATGTATATACAAAATTATTCCCATATATTGAACTGTAGTGTTTTTAATATTTGTTGGTGTTTTTACTATTTAGAAAAGTAAATTATCTCTTAAATTTTTTAAAAATAACCCTTATACATATAATTTTTTTTATAATATTCCATAATGAACTTAATTTTTAATAAATCCAAATTATATATATTATAAAATTTATATCAAATATCTAAAAATAATAACATTTTTTTAAAACAATTATATAAAAAATTATTATATTATTATATTATTATCTTTTATTATTTATTATACATATGTAAATTGATTTTTAAATAACTTAATATATATTAGTTATAGCAAAAAATTACTCTTATAAAAAATTTAATTTCAATTATCATTATTTTCTAATATATTAGTATGTTTATATATATATATATATATATATCCAATTACAATGTAACCAAATTCTCAATTCACAAAAAATTAATTGAATGTCATATTGCTTCTTTCCATTCATCTATAGAAGAATAAATTATTTCAAAAAATATAACCTAGGAATTAATTTATTTCTCTAATTATATATCATAATTTTACATTTTTCACTGTTTATTTAGTTATTATCAGTGGTCTTATTTTCATGGGATTTTGTATACAATTATATTTCATTTCTTAATTTTTGTTATTTAATTTTCATTAAATTATACATTTAATTTCTAAAATATATATTCATATATATCACTTATAATCATAGTAAAAAATGAGTTATTTTACTATTATACCTTGAAAACTTTTATCAATAACCACATTAAATTAATATTAAATATAAGAAAAGTAATTTAACAGATAAAAATATTTAGAAAAAATTAGTCAAACAATTTATGGTGTTACATCCAACCTAAAGAATATTTTTTTCTCCAAAACAATGTTTTACTCAAAAGAAAAAATATTATTTTACGTTTTACATTATACCATGGAAATATAATGTCACTTCATTAAATATAACATATTATTATCGGATAATGAACCAAAAAAATTTCATATTTATAGTATATTATCTCAGAATCATCAGATTTCAAATTTTTATTCAATATAAATGAGATAATATTTTATTTATAAAAACAATATGTTTAGTAAGGGATTGTTTCTTTCACTTATGGGAGGATTGGTAGAAGTTATAATAAAGACGACATATTTCCCATATAGTTAAGAATAATGAAAAATATTATATATCTACAACCTAAATTTAAATAATTCATTACATTCATAAACATATTCTTTGAGGATATTCTAATGAAATAATAATATCAAAAATAAAATATAAGACATTATATATGATTATAATCGTTAATATTCTTCAAATTAATTGATTCCTTAATTTAAAATTGATCAAATATAATCTTTGCATCTTTTTTATGAGAAAGATTACATCTAAAAATCCATTTTATTAAATTTGATCGCAAAATTTTTGTTTTTACATCTCTAATGATATAGATCCTTATATAGGTATATTTCCAAACAATATTGCATGTTATTTTTATAAATTTCACAATAAATGTAATATATTAGTTATATACATCTGTAAAATCCCTCATGGATGTTCTTAACATATTACCAAAATTGTAAATTGTGTTTTCTAATTACATAAATATTTTGGAGATGGAAATTTTTTTTATTTTCTAATTTATAATCCATTGTTATTATATACCACTCAAAATGATTGAGGTAATATATAAATCACAATTTTATACAAATGAATGTGGTCATTCATATTTTTTTTAGATTAACTTTATCAATACCATTGAAGTCATATTCTGTTGGAATTCCTATTCAATGTCAATGAGAGAAAAATATTTATAACTCCTTTAATTAGAACATATTCTAAAAAAATATTTATAAGTATTTTAAATACATTTGAAAAATAAAAAGGTTATGTTAAACATTACGTATTAGAAAATTTAATAGTTTCTCTCTCATCATTAGTGATTTTTTTCAGTATTAACATGTTATTATGAAATACACCCTAATGCAAAATATAAAAGGTCAATCATTATATATTCCAACATAATTTTCATCTCACGAATTTATACAACATGATCACATACTAGATGATTATATAATGATAAAATATGTGCATAATCAAACAAATAATCATACATTAATATCATTTATGTAAAATACATATATATTAAAATATTACAAAACAACATTTTTCATTGTAAAACATAAAAATAATTTCAAAATTTTTATTTCACTAAAGCATCAGTGTATGCCTCGTTATGCTTGACATTAAACGATGGTGATTTAAAATTTTATGAATGTGAATATTTTAACCCTTATCTTATGATATATATGTTAATATATTATGTATCTATTAATAATTGTTAAATTTTACTCCACTTAAATGATATGTTACAATATATCTTCTATAAAAGAAACATCATCCTAGTTTATTTTCAATTAAATAATATTATGAGAAATCATATTCCAAAATTTATTTAATAAATAAATTTTATTATATATACAAACATATATATGTTAATATATATTTTATAATCTTTATATTAGTATATTTATCGACCATAAATACATATATATTGATCGTAGAAATAATTAATTAAAATATTTCCACAATTTATTATAAATATTATGTTGGGTAACATTAAAAATATATCTATAATTGTTATTAAAAATAAGATACCACATTTAAATTTTTTATCATAAGATATGCCAACCATATCACTAATGAATTGTGATATACGAAATATAATTATTCACTATGATTTGTTATGATAAAATTTTCATAGATCAACGTTATTATATGACCCTTGAAGATATGAAAACATAATTATGTCAAGAGACATGTAACTCTATTATGTACTATCATTATTTGGGTATTTATAAATTGTGAATTTTTTAATTCATGTCTCAATAGTATCTTTTTTATCAAATAAAATAGGGTTACTCTGATTATATTTGACATAGGATATTCTTATATTAAAAACCATCATAAAGATCAACATATAATCTCTTAGATGTTTTTAATTAACCTATGAATGATACCTTCATAAATGAAAAGAAAATATTTTGAAAACTATAATGTGGTTCCTACATTCATATTGACTTTAACACTCTCCTTAAATGAAATTCTTGTTAATATACTATATTTGTAATATATGATCATGTCATCAAAAAAATAGAAAAAATTATCGAATTAATATTGTTGTGAATTTTATTGACACATTTATGAATAAATGTACTTGTATTATATGTTTGAATTAATTAAAGAAATTTATATTTTTCATGACTCCTATAAATGTGTTTTTCATCTGTATATCTACTTCTCAAACACAGATATTCATATAGATATCAAATATCCACCGTTAAAAGTATCGAGCAGCATAAATGTGACTAATCACCTCGTAAACATGATCATGTTAATGATTCTTTTGATGATAATCTTAATATCAAAATAATCAAAAAAATAGATAATAAATAATCAGAATTATTAAGAAATGGTATTGTTGTACTCTCTAGTAAATCACTTGGTCATAGAATACCAATTTCAAAATTATATTGAAAATAAATTTTATGAATATTTAATATGGTTTAATCTATAAGAACATTATTACATGGGTGTAACTATATCATTGAGATTAATAGAAATATAATGTAAGAAAATTATAAGAATAATGAAATATCACGAAAATACATCTACATATTCTCACCCAAATGGTATATCATAGATTTTTAGTTTCTCAAAAACAATTTGTGATAAATATTTCTCTTTATTGTGTATCATTATCTATATTATTTAAAAAGTTTACATTGTATGTTCACATTAATCATTTCATAAATATTTATTTATATGAAAATTTAAGATTAAAAATATGATCACATTATCAGATTAATTGATATATTCCCTTTGCAGAGTGAATTGATATATTCCAAATATCAAATTTAATTCTATAAATGGATTGATAAAAAGATTTATAGGGAGTGTCTTCTAAAAAATCATAAATTTTATAAAGTAATATAATTATGACAAATAACCATACCATTTGGAATTTCAAATTTTAAATCAATATCGAAAATTTAATGTTACATATAATATAGTGATAATAAATTTATAAGATATAATAGAAATTATATGAAACTAATCACTTATTTATACTAAAATAATTGAATTTATAACAATTATATCTTTATGCACACCCTTTTAATGATTATTTTTCCTTGATTTTTTAAATATATTTTTTATTATATATAAATTATATATAATACATATAAATTAAATAATAATTTTGATATTAGAATTGATTCTTTGAAACCCTTTATCATTATATTTCCATTTCATCCTAATGAACTTCTAATTGAACCATTGTATAATTATTTTTTTCATCTCAATCTTCTTAATGTAAAACATTAACTTTATTATTCCAATTTTTTATTTCAAATAAGATTATTCATACATTCCTTATATATAATTTATATATTTTTTTCATTATCGATTTTACAGACACATAATATTCAATTGGAGAATCCAATGGGTATTATTCTTACAGATGATAATCATATTACATTTTATTTTACAAAGAAATATATATTTTTAGGAAATCCATATCGCCTTATTCACTTTTCAATATACTACTAAAAACAATATTCTCATTTCTTAGGAAAATTGAATTCAAACTAAACAGGAATTCTTATGTGATCATAATGGCAAGAAACATATAAAATATCAATTAAATAATCATCAGTATTCATTATAAAAATAATAAATTGAAGATTATAAAATTGAAATATATCCATGAAAACAAAACATAGTTACTTGAAAATACTAGGGAAACTTGTACCCAAAGGATTGAGATTCATTAAATATCAACTTGAACCATAACATTATTTTATGTTTTAAATAAAATATTAAATATCATATAAATTTTATAATATATAGGTTCAATATAAAATACATTATTTGGTTTACCTACATTATCACATAAAAATTAATGATTTGGTCCACTGCATATATAGCATAAAAAATATAATTTATTGAGATCTAAATAATAAAAAAATAATTGCAGTAAAGTAAAATTACATATACCTCAATCAAGTTAAGATATTTCCTACTATGTGATCTAGATAACATGATAACGGTCATAAATTCAATAATGTATATAACTAAATTATCATTATACAAAAATGTCGATTATATAAAAATTTTCATGGGTGTACTAATAAATATTCCTAATAATGTCACTATGTTATACAATGGAATTACATTAAAAAATTTAATATATGAATTTTTTATTTTTAAAATAATAATAAGCATGAATCCATGTACCACACACAATATTAAGCTTCAAATATCATCTTATATTGTACTAAAATTGTATTAATATAAAATGTCCATTATAAACCAACAATTAAACTATACTTTAATAATATGAATAAACACATTTGAAAAATATGTAAATATTCATTCCATAATACAAAATTTTAAATTTATTTATGTAAACTAATAACACAATGTTATGATTATTGGTTATGTGTTTTTGGAAAATGTTTTAAATTTATAAATTATTTTTGTCAAATTAATTTATGTTAGTAAGAATATATGAATAATTTTATTTAAATATACTGTAAATATATTTAATTAATTAAATATGCACTCATTAATTTTTTTACTACATAATGAATGCGTATATGTTAATAAATACATTAAAATTAAATATTATTTAAAATGTGTTTTATCGATTTATGTGCGCAGATATTAATGATTAATATCATAAAATAATATAAATCAAATTTTAAAAAAGCTAATCATTTATTAAATAATAATTTCAATATATTATAATGATAATATTGTTAAAAAATTATAATATTGAATTTCTGGTGAATAGTGGAAAATAAATATTTTTTAGAGAAATTTCATTGTATTTCATAACGTTATTTAATTAAAATGTTCAATTAATTAGAATAATTTTTTTAATTATTTCATAAGATATATTTTTATTAATTATATTTCACCAAATTTTAGTGGAATCCAAATTATATATATATATATATATATATTAAGAATCATACTTTTTGTAAAAACAAACATTTACCTAAAACAAAGTTGTCATTGCATTCCAAAAATCCAACATCAATATTATTTGTCACTGAATATTGAAAATAAATTATAGAAAATAGATTCCATTTTTTTGATTTATTTTATTAATTGTATATAATAATGTTATTTCATTTTTTATTATAATATTTTGTAACCATGAAAAAATATTCTATTTGTAGTAAATGGTAAATTGGGTAAATTGAGGATCAAATAGTCGAATATGGGTTAAATATCCCTTTAAAAACATTCTATAATTCTCATGAATATTTATATTTAATACATAAATATCATATAATTTAAAATATGTAAATTTTTCTATTTTTATTTTTATTCATTGTATTATATTTAGTTATAAAAATGTCAGTTTCTCTCACATGTTTTGTAATCATTCTTAGGATATTATGAAAGATTATATAAGAATGAATATTACCAATTTTATTTATTTGTGATAATAATTATTTCTGATATTAATTTTTTTATATTTTTAGCGATTATATATTAAACTAAAATGTTTATCCAACCTCATTGTAGTATTTGTTCCCATTGAAAAAAATCTAATAAATTATTTCAAAAAATTAAATTTACTACATTGTTTGGGAATAACGGCGTGCCACAAAATTTATGGATAATTTTAATTTTAATTTTTTGGTTTAATTGGTTATATTTGAATTATACTTTTATATTGATATAGTAAGTACAATATTATTTTTCTACATCATTAAATGACAATAAATAAAATTTTCTGATTAAAAAATAGTTTTCAAATATTATAATATCATAATAACCTATCATAACACTTTTTTATTCAAAATTTAAAATTATTTCATAAATTCTGTGTCTTTTCTCAACTTATAATTATTAATATAACAGTCATGAACCATATATATTAAAATTTTAGTTTTAATGGTTAATTATAATGGGGTTAATGAGTTAGTTAAACTATGATATAAACATTATAACACAAAATAATCACGTATAAATATTATTTATTGAATTTATTCATACAATATCATTATTATAATTTTTTATATGTATCTTTGGATCAATTTGACATGATTTACAAACCTACACAATATAAATATTTCATGTAATTAAAATATTTACACCAATCTAATTTAAATAATGGATCCTTTTATCATCTGTTTCTATCACCTATGGTGTCAATTAAATCAAACGATGTCACACAAAATCCCCTTCGAGACATCATCCATTGTCTATGTTTATATAAACACAATATAAGTACAAAAATAAAATTATTAAGTTGTAATCTGAAGTATTTTTTCCAATGATCATATATAACATTAAACTGAGTGTATTAATGTTTATTTCTTATTCAAAATCCCTAAAATAATTTAATATAATTATGATATAAAAAATATAATACATTTAATATTATATAATTTAATTATTTTAAACCAACAAATTTTGGTCATCCATTAAATTTTTTTATAGGAAATAAAATCCACACTAATTTAAATATGATGACAACCACCACAATGAATAATTTTTTATTTTTTTAAATCAACTCATTATAAGATTATTATTAATATTGGAGTTGTGAATATATATTAATATCATGAAATTATATGAACCAAAATTATATGACATTAATTATCTTATAACTATTCTATTTATTAGAAAATGATTACAACATTCTTGTTTATGTGTTGACTAACATCTCAATGAAGCGATGTGATTAATTTTTCTTGAATGTAGTTGATGGATTGTTATAAATATAAAACACCAAAAAATTATAAAATAAAAATATTTTTTTCAATAGTGTAGATTAATTGAAACAAAAATATTTAAATGGAATATTACATATTGATAATTTATATCTTATTTATTATATAAAATTAATTCAACATATGATACATAATTCAATAAATATTTCACAAATAAAGTATGTGTTATATGGGAAACCTAATTTATTTGATAACATGTTGTACACACAATATATTGTTTTAAAAATTGATATAAATATTATTATTTAAAATGAAAATTATATCATTTTACTTAAATATGAAGTTATGAATAGTATTAAATACATCTTTTAATTAAATGATTAAAAATTTTCATTATAAATTAAAATTAAATAATATTAAATAAATGGAATTTATATTATATGGAAACTATATTTTTTAACCTAAAGGAATTTTATCATAATAAATTAAAATAATTACTATATGTTACTGATCAAATAAATAGATATATTATATATAATATCAAATATTTTATCATTTTTCAAAATGATATTGTAGGCCTATGACAAGAACAAATCAAATTTTATGCAAAAAAAATGTATTTTTCTTAAATGAACATTTTTTTAATTGTGTGATTTAGTTTAAAGTAAATATTGAAAATTTTATAAATTTTTTTTGAGAAAAATAAATAAATTTTTGAATAACAATTTTGAAATTAAATTGTTCTTAATTTTTTATATTTTCTCAAATGAATTATTTTTTGATGGCTAGTGGAAGATACTGTATTTTATTCAAAAATGACATTTCATCTAAATAATTTTTTTTTGTAAATTATTTTATTTATTTGGTTTAAAAGCCATAATAGTTAATTTTTCAAAAATTTTATTTATTTTTTATTCATTTATATGTTGAATCTATATATAAAAATTTAATACATTTCTGAATATTTTCACATTAAAAATCTTATTTTTATCACCTCTTAGGGATAAATTTTAAATTATATTCCTCCACTTATATTATTTGAATATGTAAAAAGGATTAAATGTATTTTATAATAATTATTTATATGTTCAATCACTTATATTTTTTACTAAATTTAATTATGAAAATAGTTGAAGTTAATCAAAACAATAATGGTAAAACATGTATAATTAGATGTTAAACATTGAGTACAATTTGTAAAAATGACCATAAACTAAAATAACCATTCTGAAAACATAAATTGAAAAAATTCTATATATTACTAAAAAATATTTATTATTGGGAGAAAATTTTATATGGGATACATCCCAATAATTTTTACTTTTTAAATTTACAAGAATACAACTCATCTTCCACTATATTAGGGTAATCACTACTCTCACATAATCACAAATAAAAATCCATTTATATCATCTTAATAATTCCCAATACACATTAAAGCATATATCCATTCATCTTATAATCCATATAATAGGATAAATCCCCTCTTATGATGTCATTAGTGAAAAAATAATGATGTTAAATCATGAAGTGATAATGTTTTTTGAAATGTTTTTTATTTTATTTTCAATGACTCGGCCTTAAATTCTTGTTATATAATGATTACATAGATGATTATTTATTATAAATATACTTATATATTGATATGATATTAGTAAAAACAGCACATTCTTAAAAATATACTGATGGGTTACAAAATCAACATTCATGTGTTTTTCGGACTATGTCCTTGTGAACCAATATCAGTCATTTTTCATTACCAACTTCCAAGAATGGGAACAATGATGATATATATATATATATATATGATATTTATGATATTTATGATATTTACGATATTTTTAGTCTTCTTATATTTTAAAATAATAGTCATCATAATACATTTTATTTATTTGGAATACAATAATGTTGTTTAGGTGTACGGAATACAACTGCAACTCAAAGTGGTAAAATTTCTTCCCATATTACATGGAATGTATTATGGATGGTTATAATAAAAATTTGTGATATATATGCTAAAAATTTATTTATTTAGTGATAATAAAAATATGTATAATTTACTTTTTTCAATAATATAATGAAAAAATGAAAGTTGTGTTCACGCATATGTACGACCTACCATCGCACTGAACAATAAATTTCATTTCCTATAATTCAATTTTATGGATTACTATAATTAAATATATACTAAATATACATTTTATTAAAATAATTGTTTAATTTCATGAGAATATAAAATAATGAATTAATCAGGAGGAATAAAAAAATTATACGTCAAAACATATAAAAAATATATATCAATTGTTAACCAAAACAATGAAAACAATGAATTATTTTTAATGAATGTGTTATAATATTTTTCAAAATTATCATATATTTTATGAATAATATTAATATTGTTCTGTAAAAATTAAATAACGTTCCTATAAACATTATATAAGTGGTTGTGTAGTGTTAGAGCAAAAGGGAGTTTAAGGTATGTGATCCCATATCAATTTCATTTCAATGAAGCATGTTTTAATATTATACCCCATGTTTTATAAATATTGTTTATATACTAGACTATTGAAAATTAATATAATGAATACATAATTTTTCATCTAATTGTGAGTTTCAATTTGATTTATTTCACCTAAGGGAATTTGACATTATTATTTCCATGATGTATGAAATGTCATAACTATGATCCTTTTTAGGGGATTACATTAATTTCTTTTTGGTTAAATTATATGATAATTTGTATAATGACAATGGAATATATATGTATTTGTTAATTTTCATTATTTATACATGATTCACATACTCTATTCATTTATTATTTTTCATGTCAACATGATGAACATTTTAACGGTTTATGTGACAATCTAATTGTAAATGAAATTGGTATTCATGAAATTACATTAAATGAAATTACAAGATAATTATTTAACAGGCACTTTGATTTTCTACTTATATTATTATTCATGAACATATTCATTTAATTGTACCATTTTCCTCACTTAGAATCATAAAATTATTGATAAAATGTTTTAATAAATTCCTAATTCATTCATCACTTACGTTAGAAAACATTTTTCGAAGAAACCATGTTTTCATAAAAAAGCATCAAACAATTCAAAATGATTTATCAAAGGACACTATTTATAATTGTTCCTTGTTATAATTCTTTTAGAGAAATATTCATTCAACATTTTAATCGATAAATGTTCTATCGAAATATCCATGAAAAAGTAATATTATTTTTAACATTTATAGATCTACCCACAACCATTTATTTGATGAATGTATTTCAATATAACAATGATTTTTTAATGAAAATGATTAAAAATCCAGAATGAAAATGGTAATTTTCTTAAGAAATTATGGTTGTGAATTTTAGTTTCATTAATGATAAAATATATTATTCTTACTCAAATGGGTATAAATCATATTGATACCATCCTAATTCTTTATATATATGGATTATGATTATTTTTACCATGGATAGTATTTATGTTCTCTTACTTGATTTATATATTCATACTTTAACATCACCATGATTTATTCATTTTCAACTTTCCATTGAATAATAAATTTCCCCTAAATATCCACATTAATTTTCATATATAAGATTATTTCCTAAACCTTAAAGAATTTTTATATATGGTTATTAAATTGAGAGAAATTGAAATAACTAGTGATATATTGGTAAATACCTATCATTTAATCAATTAATATATTTTATATGGGGAATTATTTATAAAATTAAAATTTTTATTCTATATATGAGGAATTCAATGGACCGGAAATGATAGGTGTTTCCCAGTATTTATATAGCCCCTTGATGCATTCACATGTCTTGTAACAAAATTGGGTTATCCAATTAAATTGGTCTTCCACCGATAGTTTGAAATCATCATTAAAAGGTATTTCTTGGAAATTCATTCAGGATACTAAGACATGACCTCAAAAAAATAATCATTGACTATTTTGATAATTTATTCCCTAACGTTTTTTGATATTTTCACTATGAAAAAATATATCAACACATTTCATTAACATATTGTAAATTAAATGGAATGGATTTTAGTTATTCACCAAAAATATTAAATATTCATTATCAAGTTATTTAAATATTATTTGTGCTCAATTATATTCCTTTGAATATTTATTTTTATTTATACAGTTAATTAAATATAAATGGGTCTAGTAAGTTAACTTTTTATATTTATTTTTAGTTAAATGTTTTTAATTGAATTTATTCTTACATAATTACATTTCCATAATGATTTTTTATTGTATAATCATTCAATTAGAATTTATGAAAGGTTATTTACCTTTCGATATGAAATTTTAATTTTCTATTTATTTAAGAGAAATGTGTTCAATTTTTTATACCTACACATGTTAATTATGATAACATTAAATTATTTCTTCCAATTTACTTCACCTTTATAATAATTTTATCTCATATCCATAATTATTTTTTTCCATAGTAATCTAAGAAATTCAATAATATTATCAATGGAATACGGTTATGCTCAAAAAATATTTTATAATATTTTTATTCATTTTTAATAAAATACATTTTTTTATCATTATTTACAATACCACTAAATGGATTGGTCATTTGAGATATTAATCTTATTTATATGCAAATGTAATAGTAGTAAAAATCTACATTGGGATACGGGGGATTAGGTTCACTATAATTGGTGTCCTGGAAATATTAGTAGAATTCTTCAAAAACTAGATTTAGGAAACCATTAATATGGGAACATAACCGTAAGAGCGAATTGGAGGATAATTATAGATGAAAATCATAATTTTTGGGGAAATTAAATTATTATTTTAGATTTTAAGGCAAAACATATCTATCTTAATACTGAATGGTAACCTAGTTATAGAACATATTTTTGAAGGGGAAATAACTCTAAAATGTGTGTGCGGGCTTGACTAGAGGGTAACCATGAAGAAGACAACAAGCCTTATTTTGCATCTATTTTGAAAATGATGGGTTATATTCATAGGATAATTCCCATGATATTTTTTTAGAAATAATAATTATTTAAATAGGAAATTAAAATGAATTACATAGGTTATACTCTAGACCATGGAATGAAATATGTGGATAACAAATTGAAGTATTATTTATATAATGAAATTATGGAATTTGATATTAGAACTATTTTTCTAATGATGTTTTTATTATAAAAATAATAACAAAATCTAAGGATAATTTTCTATATTAAATGATATTTTTTATTCATTAACGTAATAGTTTGGAATACCATTATTAATTAATGGGTTTAAAATTGGTAAAAAGATAAAAGAATTAAAAATATTAATTACATATTATTGGATGGGGTCACACCAATATTGATGAAAGTTGGAGATATTTATTGAATATATATATATATATGTTTTAGGGTAAAATTTATCTGAGGAATAATTCCATTACATTTTGAAGGTGTAAATTTAATGGTATTTATAGCCTTTTTTGTTAAACATATCATTAATTACATTATAATGTTAGTCAAATAAGAATATTGAATGTAAAAATCATATGATGTTTTTAAATCCATGAAAAAGGTTATTAATTGAGTAATTTTATTTAAAGTATGTTCACCATATATTTGGGATAATTCTAAGAGATAAATTAATATATTTTTAGATAATGTAAAAACCACATGAAGGGTGAAAACCCATAACAACTAACAAAGTAGTGGGGACTGATCAATTGGTAAATGGATGATAAGGGTTTTTCACCGACCACCAGATTATGTGATGTATTTTTTCTTATGGTAATATTTTTAGATAGAAAATTGATGAATTAATATTAGTGATGAATCAATAAAATTAAATTTTATCATTATAAAATAATCTACATACGATATTGGTTTTGGAAATAAGGTATTTATAAATGGAAATACTCTTTACACATTTATCGATATTATCTTATGATAGAATGGAATTTTAGTTCCATATGCATAATTGGAAAATTTATTTTTAGATATATATTTCATGGAATAATGGATGAACATGAAATTTAGGGAAGCACAACTAATGAGAAAAAGTTGTTTATGTTCCATTATATTCGAAAGTAGTAAAATAATTACTCAAGTGTATGCAACTTAACATGAAAAAATTTTATCACGTTACAATCATATAATATAAATCATTTGGTTCAATAGATCATAGTAGATTTATTTCATGGTGGACCTAAAATTCCCATTTTTCATTTAAAATACTTTGATGAATGACCTCAATACCTCCGTATAAATATTTATGGTTTTCATCAATGTTTAAATCATCGTGTTCCAGTATTTTTCTCCTACATCAAAACATAGTTATGTGAAATTCTAAATTACAATAATACTTCCCATTATATCTTATTAAGAGAATGTTTAACAACCCCTCTCAAGATTTATTTTCTCATAAAATCTAATTACCAAAAATGATCAGTGATTTTTGATATAAAGTATATATTGTTATGACCCTATTTATTTATGATAGGGATAATGATACACATTAAAATTTAGAAGAATATCATTTTAGTCAATTTTTTGCATTACAAAAAAATAACCATATAAGGGAATATAATATAGAATACATTATATTTACTATTTTAAATAAATTCAATATATTACAAATATTTTAATGAAAAATAATGGAGTTATATTGAATTACACATAACAAAAACATTATTCGATACCTTATGTTAGTTTAATGATCAATTATTACCAAATACAATTACTTTTATTATTTTAAATTAAAATTATCTCATATTTATTAAATTATAAGTTATGAAAAATATTAACTAACTTATTAATATTTAATGATTTATTATGTGGATAAAATTTAATTAAAAATAAATATAAAAACAAATTTAACATAAAATAAAAGTTATTCATAATAAATTATTTTTTCCACCGAAATGAATTCTATACTATTTAATTAAATTAATTAATATAATCGAATGTTTTTTAAAGAATGTATTTATTTTATATTAAATAAAAGAGTATACAGTTATTTAAATAACTATAATATGCATTAGAAAATAATGAATATAAATTAACACAGAAAAACATGTATTTATCTAAACATAAATTTGGACACATTTTAATAGTGGAATGTGATTTTAAACCAAATTTTACCAGTTCTAAAAATTTTATTTCAATTTTATTTCAATAATAATTAATTCAATTTTATATTATTTTTATTTTATGAATTTGTTTTGTGAATTTTTATTTATTGATTTATTGTGAAAAATACTTAATTTACATGAAAACATCCTTTGGATATTTATAGTATAACACAATAATTTATATGTTAAATTTATTTTAAATATAAAATAGTAAAATAATTCATATAAAAATAATATTAGGATCATTGGAATCATTCTTTATTGAATTTTGATTTTAAAAATAATAGTAAACTTTTAATGATTTTAACCTTAATAACCCAGTTTGTCATCATGTATACTAAGTAAATTATAAGAAATTTTTTTACAATTCCATGTGTAGAGTTTATAAATCTGGATTCCTTATTTGGGATTAAAAAATTTTATAATTTCATAAATGGTGAAGATATTTTTATGAAAATTTATTAATGAAAACAATTAATGTTACTCAAATCGAGTATGTTAATAACATGTTAGCTTAGTGGTAAAACATAGATTATAAGGATTATTAAGGAATCTAATTTGTAAAAAATAGTTGGATTTAAATATTTCACCATATAAATTATTTTAGAAAAAATTTCATCCTTGGAGAGACATGATCTAGGGGGTACAACACAATATTGTTTAATACATGGTATATACAATAATTTCTCACATTATAAAAAATAAAACGATACACAGAACCCTGAATTATTAACCTATCCCATGAAATATAGATCACATAATACCTAACCAAACTAGTTAAATAAAATATCCCCTCATTCTGGAGCCCTACTTCTTTTATAAAGAAATATAGTAAAGGCATTAGTGAAAAACTATAGAGGATACCCAAAAAAGAGAAAACGTTTTTTCAAAAGTTTTTTATTTTATTCCCCCTCCACCTCCTACAATTATTTTTATATAATTCTCATAAATTACGAATATATATTTAATATAGCTAAATTATTTTATTATAATATTAAATCCTAAATCATCTCATACATTTATCGAACATGATGAAGAATCATCATTCATTTGTATGGTGGAGTACATCCCTGTGAACCGATGTAGTTCTTTTATACAATAAAACCATTCATAGTTGATTAAAATGTTGTAAAATTTAATAATACATGATATTAATGACATTTATGATTTATTTAATGAATTTATTTTATTATATTACACATAACATCATAATTTATATTTTTTGGGAGCACAGTCATTCATGTGGGTGGAGAAGTACAGCCACACGTAGTGGTGTGATTTTTCATAGGTCACATCGAATATATTATATATTATTTGAATTGTCAAATATAATTTATGATATAAATATGAAACTTGTATAACATAATAAAAATATATAATCTTTTTCTATCATTAATATGATATGAAAATGGAAGCATAATTCAAGCATACACATGGACTACCTTCTCCATTATAGATCAATTTAATTACATGTCAAAAAATATTATTGATTATTATGAATAAATATATATTATTTTATTATGATATTTAAATAATAATTTATATTATGTGTGTAAATACCCAAAAATTTTGTGAAAACGTTTTCCTTAAATTAATGGGTTTTTTACGCGTCCGTGAAAATTAACGGCGCCATATTCCGAGACTCGGTGTGCCTGGGATCAATTTCTGAAATTTTGTTCGGGTACGTTAAGTAAATGTACGAGCAGAATTTTATAACTTTTGAACCGGTGCTCAGAATTGAATTCTGAGGGCACCGTTAAACTCACAATGCCCGTATTCACTTAAGTAGACTTTCACTTCAACGACTGTGTGTTGGAGATAAAATAATGTTTATGGATTTTTAAAAATAATAATAAAATAAAGTACAACACTTTTTTTAATTTTTAAGCTGCCTTGGGTTGATTGTGTTGGTCAAAACCTCACCTTGGGAGTTGGTGGTGGGACCGCCACACCCTAACCACCCATAGAGGTTATGGTGGTGGGGGCCACCGGAGCATTATCTCCCTGTTAATGATAGCGGTGGGGACCAGCCGACCCCTATTGATAGTGGATGATGAAACATCTACACTACCCCTCCTTAATGAGGGAGGACCTCTTGAACTCCTTTGTGCAATTAATTATTCCATCGCACGTGCTAATTAATTTTGAAAATGCCTATGCCAATTAATTGTGCCAAAGCACGTGCCAATTAAATGTGCCAATGTGCATGCCAATTAACTGTACCAAAGCGTGTAAATTTATTATGGTGAGTTTCTTTCTCCTTTTGAATTATGTTCTAACAATAAAATAATATGAAAACAATTATTATTATTTTGTTGGAATTCTATTTTTGTGGAATAGAGGAAGAGGAGAGCTAGGGAGAACTATTCTCCTAATGAAGAATGTGAAGAACACGAAAAACGTTGGCAACACTTCTTCATCGATCTTCTACCCAAGCCACTTTAAGACGTAGAGAAACTTTCCTCCTCATCATTGTCAATGAACCGACGCCTGATCTTGGATCGTGAGTGCGTGACGAAGGCGGCGATCGACGAACTTCATTTTCTTCTTTCTGCAACACCATCAATGAACGTTGATCGACGACCCGTGAATCAAAGGTAGGGGCTGTCTTCTTTTTAATGCCATGTTATTTCTTCCTTAATCAATGAATGTTGATGTTTACCTTTTTGTGGGTGAGGTTTTATGCTTTGTTCTTGAGAACATATTGCTACCACCCTAAACATGGAGGGTACGGTCCAAACCAACATGTCCCGACCCCTCCGTTATTCTTTTTGTGATGACTCCATGATGGCCTGGCAATGAAGTGACGACGAAGAAGACAGTGGCAAAGGCCGCCCTACCCACGACCTTCGTCAATCGTGCCACCCCTGGGGCGCACTGGTGCATCCGGATAAACACCGCCGGTGCCCAGCGATGTGCGCCAACACGTGCCTCGGCTGAACATATGGCATGCCCGGCCCTGCCGACAGCCTGCCTGTGTGCCCCAAGCGCTACCCGGCGGGCTTCCCGACGCCCCTGCGCCCTGCTGGCAGCCTGCCCAGTGCCCCCGCGCCCTATCGGTAGCCTTCCATGTGTACGGCCTGCCTCCCCGGCCCCTGTCACGGACTATCTAGTGCCCCCGCACCCTGCCCCACCCAGCATGGTGCCCCTACGACCTTCCCCGCATCCTGTTGTGCCATGCCCGGTGCACTTGCGGCCTGCCCGGTGTCAATTCGGCCTTCCTGCACCCCGCGCGACCTGCCTGCTGGCCTCTCGGCCACCGAAGTCCCCAGTTGTGCCCCTCAAGGCGGTGGCCTAACTGTCCCTGGCCTACGGGCCGAGCCTCTTGTGTGGCGGCCTCCGGGCTGAATGACCCTCACAGTCTGCTGTGTCGGGCCCTGCCGATCGGGCCTAACATAATGGGGTGACCCACCGAAAGTGTTGGGTGAGACCCAGCAGGTCTGTCCAGGATGACCCAGACCTGGTCCGGCCAGACCTGGTTGGGCCGAGTCAGTCCGACTGGGTTGGACCAGACCCAGACCCACTACCGACCCTTTTCTTACATTGACAATATCATTGGCACCAGAAGTCTGTTTGAAAAACTGCCAACGGTGCTGTAAATCTCGATGACAGACAGTCCCTCTGAGTATACCCCACTGGAGATCGAGGTATTTTTGAGATACAGTTAGGTTGATTCATACATGAATCCAATAGGGCCCCATAGACTATAAGGCTAATTAAAAACAGATCGAGTGTCTTAATTTTGTGTCGTCTATTGCGTTGTGACCCTTATGACGAGGCATATCATTGAAATACTTCTACGTGGTACTTCACGAAACATGGAATATAGACTTGTGACTCGTGGAGCAGACCCTCCCATTGACGAGATGGCATATTGCAGAGACCTAGTAGTTTGCTGATACTAGAAATCTGTTGGCCGAAAGAGTCAGTGTGATTTGGATGGCCCAGTGGGGAGTTCATGGTTGTAGCAGCAGACCCACGACGGAGGAGCGCTTTTTTGTAGTGGAAGACCCGTGGTACTTGACAGAAAAAGTCCCTATGTAGGCTATGACGGGGAGAGCTTGGTTGTAGTAGTAGAACCATGTTGGGAGCACCTCTGCGTGAGCGTGGTATACCCATAGTACTTGATAGGTGGAGTAGCTCATCAGTCCAAGGTTAGTGGGAAGCACATGGTTGTAGTGGAAGGCCCACTGTACTCGATAGAGGAGGAGTTCTCTAGCAGCCGTGGTTTCGACATCATGAATAAAAATCCTTGTTTGAGCTGATTCAATAACTTTTGTGTTTTCCTCATGATTGATATGGGTTACTAGATAACTTAGGTATTTATATGGGCATATACCTAAGTAATGGTTATCTTTTTATATTATACTTTGTGGTTTATCTATGTTGGATTTTGTGAGACCTTGAGTGTCTTAGGTTCCTTTCCGAGTATCGTTATACTCACCCCTGCATGGTCTATTCCCACACCTCATTGTGTTGGTTTCTGACGATGGAAAATGCTGACTCAGGTAGAAAATAGTAGTACTGGATGGTACCTGGAGGTGGATCACTTGGCGTGATGATACACAGAGCAGACAAGCGGATGTGGAGTGATGAGGATCCCATCTGTATCTACCCTTAAGGTAGTAAAACTAGTGTACAACCCAGTATCTGCTTTAAATTCATCAGTTTTAATTACATTTCAGTTGTACTTTCCTGTTGGGATTGTATTTCTAGCCCTTTTTACATTCCATCACTTCTTTTGTATACAGTTTTACTTTGTGTTTTACTTCCAGTTGTATAATCTGATGTATTTTTTTATAGTTATAAAGGTAATTCCTTCCTAGTTTTGAGATTTAAGCCTTTGCTGCTAGTCGCCAGCCCCTGGCCTATGGAAGGCGAGCATGGGGTAGTGGCGATATGGGCCCCGAGGGATGGGTCGTGACAAATTGGTATTAGAGGGGTCGGTTATACCGCATAACATTGGACTCTAATATTTCTTTTCCCTGAAGAAATAGTGTTACAGGTACTAAGTGTGGTTTTCAATTCAGGGAGTCCAATTTTGGTGCGGGCGACCGACATATCCATACACCGGGACCCTGACTTCTGATTCCTGACTCAGTGCATTAAAACACTGATTGCTTGTGTGTTTTCAAAAGTTTTTCTTTAAGTCATCTCAACCAAGTCAGCTCACAAGGTTTAATGTTTTGACCATGTCGCATATATTTCTTATAGGATGCCTCCCCACGGATGACCAGGGAGAGACCTAAGAGTAGTACACACTGACAGCCCGCCAAGATATAAGGCCTCAGTACAGGGCCCTCTTCAAGTTGAGGCAAAACCGGAAGCACCAGAGGTACCACTCTCCATTGGGCCACCAATGAAACCATCTCCAGTAGCAGACAATGAACGCCACTTGAGCATGTTGAATGAGTTCATGTTCCAGAGGCCATAGTGTTTCAAGGGATAGACAGACCCACAGGCGGTTGAGGATTGGTTGAAGGTTGGGGTGAGTGTCTTCAGGCTAGTAGGGACACTAGTATACTTCTTGGTGATCCTTGATGTCATCATCCTTCAGGAAGAAGCAGGAAGATGGTTGAGCCTAATGTTCTAGATGATGATGTGGTGAAATTACACTAGTCAATCTTCGAGAGCCTGTTTCGGGTGGAGTTTGTACCGGCCACCCTTTGTGCGATGTAGATACTACAACAACTGCATCTACCGTATGGTAGCATGAATGTGGTGTAGTACTCAGCAAGATTCACCGACCACTCATGTTACTCCACTAATATGGTACATGACCCATTATTTAGGTATCAGACCTTCGATTAGGGACCTAGGTGAGAGATCAGAGATCTGATAATCTCACTTAGGATCCTGACATATATGGGGGTGTTGGAGAGAGCCCTCATAGTGGATAGTTTCCTTGCTGAGCAATCTCCAGCGGCGAGACCCACCACTAGTCAACATGTAGTGGAGTCTTCTATAGAAGTCAGTAGACAGATGACATAGACGTCAAAGAGGACCCGACCTATTGTAGGTTGACTGCATGACTAAGGATTAATAGTGTGAGGCACCCAGGGTAGAGACAGACCTGCCAGTAGCGGGTAGTGTTACTCATGCGGTGGACATGTCACATTGCTCTTGATAGTCTGACCCGCTGCATGGATGATCAACATACAATTGAGGGACCTCCCAGGAAGAGGTAGGGGTTCGATCGAGGTAGTCCGTAGGGAGGTGGCGGACGTGGAAGAGGTGATAGATGTGTAGTTGGCAGTAGACGACGTTTTTTGAGGTGCTACCGCCACCACCACCAGGAGGTCCACCCCAACCGCAGGGAGTGGGTGGACCGGGGAGAGCACAACTTCAAGAAACTAAGGACTACGATCAATGATCTCTGGAGATGATTCAAGGTATGATCTATGTCCATTTCACCTAAGTTTCAATTCTTATTGACACAGGTTCCAGTCACTCTTTAATTTCCACTTCCCTCATTCGGAGATAGGAGATTCTGACGGAGCTGTTGGTTGGCTCCTTAAAGTTAAAGAATCCTATGGTATTAGATTTGATGATTAAAAACTATTGTCTATAGTGTGATATTAATCTACATGGAGAGAGCTTATGTTGGGATCTACTCATAGTGGCATCGAGGCCAGACGACGTCATCTTGGGTATGTACTGGTTATCTATAGTCCATGCTCAGATTGACTGTATTAGGCGAAAAGTGTAGAGTGTCTCCATGGATGGGACCAGTTTTACCTACACCAGTGAGAAGGGAACCTTTTCAGCACAGGAAAGACATACTCAGAAGAGGTTACAACAGATCACTCACCAGTTGTCTTGCCTTACTCACGAAGAAGTTGATGTGGCGAGTCTGACTTATCCTGTAGTGGTGGACTAGTACGGGGATATTTTCCATGACGATGTTCCTGGACTACCTCCTTGTAGAGAGGTGGACTTTTACACTGACATGTACCATAGGACGGAACCGATATCTACTCCATCATATCAGATAGATCCCACTGAGATTCGTGAGCTGTGGGTATAACTCATGGGATTGTAGGGGAATGGATTCATCTGGCCAAGTGTTTCTCCCTGAGAAGACCTGATTATGATCACCATGAAGGTGGTCTAGAGAATGAGACTTTTTGTCTATTACCATCGCCTGAACTTGGTGATAGTTAGGAACAAGTAAACACTCCCGAGTATTGGCAAACTCTTTGACCAACAGAAAGGATCACGGTGGTTCTTGAAGATAGACCTCAGATCAGGCTATCACCAGCTCAGAGTTTGAGACGAGGATGTCCAAAAGACGACATTAATGTGTCAGTACGGCCACTGCATGTTCTTGGTTATGCCCTTCGGTGTATCCAATGATCTATCAGTGTTCATGAGTCTTATTAATGAGATATTCTATCCTTACCTCAATCGCTTTGTCGTAGTCTTCATCGATGGAATTCTGATCTACTCGACTTCTGAGGAGGAGCATGCCTATACTATACGTGTCGTACTGGACACACTCTGGAAGAACCATATTTATGGAATGATCTCGATGTGCCATTTATGGATTTGAGAGGTTCACTCCTTGGGACACGTCATCTTAGAGGTTTGAGTTGCGGTGCACCAAGTGATGATCGAGGCGATACTTTCATGAGAGCCACCCAGGAGTGTGAAGGAAGTACGAAGTTTCATGGTTTTGGTTGGGTACTATCCGAGATTCGTTCTAGACTTTTCTAGAGTTAAAGCACCACTATCAGCCTTAAGGAAGAAGGGTAAACCCATCGTATGGTCGGAGAGATACCAACAGAGCTTTCAGGAGCTGAGGAATAAGCTGAATAGTGCCCCCATTTTAAGGATTACATAGGAATGTGTAGGGTATGTAGTTTACTAAGATGCATCAGAGACCAGGCATGGGTGTGTCCGGATGCAGTAGCGAGGGGTGATCACTTATGGTTCTCAGCATTTGAGACAACATGAGCAGAATAACTCCACCCATGACCTGGAGTTAGTAGAAGTGGTCTTTGCATTGATGATGTGGCAACACTATCTGATGGGAGAACGTTTTACCATGTACTTTGATCAGAAGAGTCTAAGAGATATCTTCTCTCAGAATAACCTGATCCTGAGATAGCGGTGGTGGCTTGAGTTCCTCCAGGACTATTACTTTGAGATAGTCTATACTCATGTGAAGGGGAACCTTGTTGAAGATTCTCTCAGCCCGAGATCTGATATACAACTGCTCCAGGGAGGCGACATAACAGCTAGCTGTCTTACAGATATCCTTTATAGGTAGGGATGGGTCAGCCTATCTACAGTCTCTTACAGTCACTCCCCCACTCCTTCAGCGAGACAGGAAGCACAACATGGGGACACTGGTAGTGAGACCTGACGTGCTCATATATCCACCAGGCTAGAACTTGATGGATTTTTTAAGGTGGGGAGCACTTCATCCTCTTCAAAGGACGCACCTTGGTACCAGTTGCACTTCAGGATGAGGTGTTGAGGGAGTTCCATACATTCCCTCTTGTGGTACATCCAGGAGTGGCAGTAATGTATCATCTCCTCCAACAACAGCACTGGCGGCCGGGTATGAAGAAGGCGGTAGAGGGGTTTGTCTCTCAGTGCCTCACTTGTCAGCAAGTGAAGGTGGAGCACCAGGTACTAGTAGGATTGGTGAAACCCTTAGAGGTCAAAGAGTGGAAATGGGATGGGATATACATGGATTTTGTGACAGGTATTCCACGTATATCGAGGAGTCCAGACTCGAGTTGGGTGATCGTCAATCGACTCACCATGTCAGCTGACTTCCTACCAATTAGAGAGAAGGGCTCAGTAGAGAGCTTAGGACACCTCTATGTGTAAGAGATTGGGTTTCTACATGTATTATCATCTTCAATTGTATCCGACCATGATGCCTGGTATACTTCCCAGGTATGGAAGGGATTGTCGGAGGCTTTCGGGATACAACTTCACTTGAGCACCGCCATCCATCCTCAGACAGAGGTTCAAACTGAGATAACCATCCGGACCCTCAAGGATAGGCTACGGGCATGTGACCTCGAATTGAGTCTCAGTTGGGAGGATCACATGCATTTGGTGAAGTTTTCTTACAACAACAGTTATCAATCCACCATCGGCATGGATCCTTTTGAGGCCTTGTATGATCGACCTTGTAGATCACCACTGTGCTGGACATACCCTAGGGAGTCAGTACTAGTGGGGCCAAAGATGGTATGGGCTACCACAGAGAAGGTGTAGATCATCTTGGAGTGGATGAAGACTGCATAGAGCAGACATAAGTCATATTATGATAGGAGGAGGAGACCTCTAGAGTTTGAGGATGGCAACCAAGTGTTTTTATGGGTGTCACCATGACGAGGCATTTGAAGATTCGGCCAAGGCAGTAAGTTATCTACAAAGTTCATCGACCATGAAGAGCTTGGCATCAGCGAAGGGAAGACTTTCACGGAGGTTCTAGTGGAGATTGATGATCAACTGGAGCGGGTACTATGTCGATGGTTGATACCTCTGGTGCACGTTTGTTGGCAATATGGGAACCTCTAGGAGATCACATGGGAGCAGGAGGGTAAGATGTGTTCTCAGAATCCCCATTTTTTTCCTTAGTGTTAGTTGTAGCTTACGGGGACGTAAATCCCTAAGGTGGGGACAGTGTAATGATCTAGAAATTCTGTGGAAATTTTTTTAATAAATTTATGGGGTACTTACGAGTCCATGAAAAATTACGGTGCCTAATTCCGATGCTCGGTGTGCCCGGGATAAATTTCTGATGTTTTTTTTCAGGTAAATTCAATAAAAGTACGAGCGGGATTTTATAACTTTTGAACTGGTGCTCTTAAGCGAACATCAAAGGAACCGTTGGACTAACAGTGCCTATATTTTCTTCATAAGAAATTCACATCGACAGTATTGACTCAGAGATAAATGTTAGTTTTTGACATTTTATAAAAAAATAATAAAATAAAGTACAACACATTATTTTATTTTTATGCTGCCTTGTGTTGAGTGATTCATTTGAAACCTCCCCTATGAAGTTGATGGTGGGACCGCGACAGCCTAACCTCCCAATAGTTGTTATGGTGGTGGGGCCCACCGGAGCATAACCTCTCTATTAATGATGGTGGTGGGGACCACGAGACCCCTATTGATGGTGGAGGATGAAACCTCTCCATTCCCCCCTCATCAATGAGGGAGGACCTCTTGACCAACACACGTGCCAATTAATTGTGCCAACACACGTGCTAATTAATTGTGCCAATGCACGTGCCAATTAATTGTGCCAACGTACCTGCCAATTACATATGCCAACTTGTGTAAATCTATTAAGGGGAGTTTCTTTCTCCATTTTAATTTAATTCCAAGAATAAAATAATAGGCAACCTATTATTTTTATTTTGTTGGAATTATATTTTGGTGGAACGGAGAAAGAGGAGAGCTATGGAGAACCATTCTCCCAACAAAGAACTCCAGGAATGCAAATAATTCTAGTAACACTTCTTCCTCGGTCTTCTATCCCGACCACTTTATGATGTAGAGAAACTTCCCTCCTTATCGTCTTCGATGAACCGATGCACGAGCTTGGATTGGGAGTGCGTGATTAACAAAATGATCGATGAACATCACCATATTCATTCCACAACACCGTCAACGTACATCGATCAACGATTGAAGAATCAAAGGTAGGGGTTGCCATCTTTTAAATGTCATGTTCTTTATTCCTTAATCAAAGAAATTTTATGTTTACCTTATTGCGGGTGTGGTTTCGTTCTTCATTATTGAGAACTTATTGCTACCACCCTAAACGTGGAGGGTGCGGGCCAAACCAACATGGCCCAACCCCTCTGTTGTTCATTTTGTGATGACACTATGATGTCATGGAAATGAATCGATGACAATGAAGATGGATGTGAAGGTCATGCTATCCGCAGCCTTTGTGAATCTCTCTGCCCCAGCAGTTCACTGGTGCTTCTGGCCGAACACCGCCGGCAACTTGCTCGGCACCCCCGTGCACGCCCCGGCTGAACCCGCATCCTTCCCGGCCCTGCCGGCGGCCCTCCTGTGCGCCCCATGTGCTACACGGTGCCCCGGTGCTCTGGATAGTGCCCCACTCACCCTACTGTTGGCATTCCTGGTGTGCGGCCTACCGGACCGACCCTTGCCACGGCCCACCTGGAACTCCCACGCCCTTCCATGCCTTGCCTGGCGCCCCTGAAGCCTGCCCCGCAGCCTCCTGCGCCCACCCGGTGCACCCGTGGCTTTCCCGGTGTCCAGTCAGCATGCCCGCACCTCGCGCAACATGCTCAATGGCCTCCCAGCCGCCGACCTCCTGAGCCATGCCCTTCGCAGCTTTGGACAAACTGGATCCGACCTATGGGCCGAGCCACCTGTGTGGCAGCTTCGAGCCGAACCGCCCTTGCAGTCCGCTGGGATTGGCCCAGCAGACCGTTCCTAACATAGCGGGCTGACCCGCCCAACGTGCTGGGTAAGACCCATCAGGTATGTCCTTGTTGACCCAGAGCGGGTCGGCCAAGACTAGGTTGGGCCGAGTAGGTACGACCGCGTCGGACTGGACATGGTCCCACTACCGACCCTTTGCATACATTGGCCATATCGTTGTCACCAAACATCCGTTTGATGAACCTTCAGCGGCACTAGTAATCTCCAAAAGATATGGTCACTTTGAGAATACCCCACCGGAGTTTGGGGTATAGTTGAGATACGGTCAGGTTGGTTCGGACACGAATCCAACCAGGCCCCCGAGACTAAATGGAAAATAACTAATAGTCTGGGCGTCTGAATGATGTGTCGTCTGTTTCGTCAAGACCTCTATGATGAGGCAGATCTTTGAGATACTTTTACATGGGACTTCACGAAACATGGAGTATTTAATTGTAGCTCGTGGAGAGAACCCTCCCGATGATGAGAGAGCATATTACAGAGACCAAGTAGATGGATAAGACATGACAACTAATGACCGATCGACTCAGGGATATTCAGATGACCCAGTGGGGAGCGCTTGGTTGTAGAAGCAGCCCCATGGAAGAGGAGCGATTGGCTGTAGCGGCAGACCCGTGATACTCGACAGAAGGAGTACCTCTGTAGGCTATGAGGGGGAGCACTTTGTTGTAGCTATAGACCCATGGTGGGGAGCGCCACTATGTGAGCATGACAGACCCACAATAATCGACAGGTGGAGTACCTCAACAGTCGAAGTTTAGTGGGAATCACTTGGTTGTAGTAGCATGCCCACTATACTCGACATGGGAGGAGTTCTCTAGTAGTCGTGGTTTCGACATCATGAATAAAAATATTTCTATGAGCTGAGTCAAATAATTTTGTGTTTTCCTCATGATTGAGATGAGTTAATAGATAACTTAGGTATATGTGTGGGCATATACCAAAGTAATGGTTATCCTTTGATATCATACTTTTTTGTTTATCCTTGTTGGATTTTGTGAGACCTTGATGGTCTCAGGGTCCCTACTGAGTATCGTTATACTAAACCCTTCACGGGCTATGCATGCACCTCATTGTGTTGGTTGCAGACGATGGACAACACTGACTGAGGAAGGTATTTTCCGGACTAGACTGTTCCCCGAGATGGATCTCATAACGTGACGATACATGGAGCAGACAGACGAGCATAGAGTGGTGAGGAGGCCATCTGTATATACCCTTCAGGTTGGAACCCCGAAAGAAGACCCAGTAGCTACTTTACTTTCTTAAATTTTACATAAATTTCTGTTTTACTTTCCCATTGGGCTTTTATTTCCTGCCCTTTTTAGTTTCTAGAACTTATATTGTATACAATTTTATTTAGTGTTTTGCTTTCAGTTTTGTACTCAGATGTGTTTGTTTACAGTTATAAAGGAAATGCCTTCTTAGTTTTGGGATTTACGCCTTTGCTGCTAGTCGCCATCCCCTGACCATTGAAAAGTGGGCTTGGGGTAGTCACGATACAAGGCCCGGGGGACTGGTCATGACAATTTGTATTATTTAATTATTACTTACTTAATATAAACCAAATAATTACAAATCAAATCAAACTCAAAAAACAATGCAGTTTTTACCCAAAATGATGAAAACAATGAATCATTACTAATGATCATTTTAAAATATGTTATAAAAAGATATTATATGATATAATATATATTAACAAGGTTATAGAATATTAAAACATCCTGATTAAAACATTCTAAATAATATTAACAACTATTTTATAAAAGGGTGAGAAGGTTAGTGATTTTGTCTCAATCTCATTTCATTGAAGAAATTTGTAATGTAAGAACCAGTTTTCATTTATATCATTTATATAACGACCATTTTAAATTTCATATCATGAATACATAAATATTCACGATATTCATTTTTTTTATTTTTTGTTATTTAATATAAGCGTATTTGAACATAATGTTACCAATCGGGTGGAGGATTAGCTTCGCTCGGGCTTCCCAGCCCAGGAATCCCTTCTCTCCATTACCTCTGCTCGGTCATCCCGGTCCAGGAATCCCATCACTCCAATAGCACTACTCATTCCTCCCAGAATTACCTCTGTTAGTTCCTCGCTCCAATCAGGATATCTATTCCGAGGTTAACCCCCTGTCCCCTGTGTTCTATCACATTCTTCTAATGTTGTGGGATATTCTTTCTTCGCTCTTATCTATTCTACTTATTTTGTAGGGATTCTTGTTTCTTCTTTTTATATATTTTTTGAGAAGATATATGGAGAATTAAATCCCTTTATCTTACAGAGAACAGAGATGACTTAGATAGAATAACCTTCTATCTTAAGGAGAATGTCTAGAACTTTTATCATAGCTCGTTCATCCCAGCCTGGGAATCCCATCCCTCTAGTAGCTCTACTCTATCTTTCCCTCTTGGAAACCATTGCTCCAATAGCTTCTTAGCTCTTATCATGCTTCTCGGATTGGGAATCCCTTCACTCCATTAGCTCTTCTCAGTCTTCCTGGCCCGGGAATACCATTTCTCAAATAGCTCTGCTCGTTCCTCGCTCCAATGGTCGGACTCCCCATATATTATAAGGGGCCACACCTTCAATCACATCTCGTACTGTCTCCATATCGCATAAACAATTATTATATAAGATCGCATATACAATTATTCAACGATCTATTATAGTATTTCCTTTTTTTTGGCTATGAGCTTACCAGCTGCTCGATGAGAGCAGTTGGGAAGCGATAAGCTGAGAACAGATTTAGGCTAGTCGGTTCAGGGGCTGTGATTTGGTAGGGAGGATGATTCAGTCTAGAAACCCAGGTAAAAGCATAGAGGGAGCACCTGCTCCTTCAAGGTTAAAACTCACCCTCCTGGCACGACTGGATCCTGCCCCTAAGTTCACTATGTCAAAGTTGTTCTCCTACTGAACGGACATCTGAAAGAGTCATAGGCATGTCATTGCGTTGAAGGTGGCTCTATACATTCTACCTAGTCTGGAACCCAAGTTCCATCCTAGAAGATAGTATTGAACCCAAAAAAACAAGTGGTGTATCAGAATCAGAATTCCACTCCTCCCATTGTTTCATTTATTTCAGTACTAGACTGGTGATGGACCAAATCAGAGCTTTGGCCCTGTATCGCACATGCGCATATTAAGTAAAACATGTACGCGCATTAATTATAACATTTATGCATATATAGAAGGTTTATGCCTATAAGTAGGACATATACGCGTATATAGAATGCGTACACGTATCATGTAGAATGTGTACGAGTATATAGAACACATACGAGTATCTAGAACACGTACGCTTCTATAGAACACATATGATTGTCCTGAATTTACATTCACCTGAAGGTGCAGTGTGTACATCCACATATTAGAACATGCACAGAGGCATGATTAAGTAGTGACAAACTGATGTTTTCAGATTCTAATGGGAAATCCATCGTATCATTAGTAAACTCAAAATTCTCTTGGCTAAAAAAATTCATAGAACATGCTTCACTCAATCAGACCCAGGGTCCTCCCTTGCTCATCTCATTGTATGCCCTGTCTATTGTCCAATTCTGGTACCTCGTTCCAATGCAGAGTGTGACTTTGTGATAGCATGTTCTAGATTATCTGCTCGGTTATACCTCACACCCTTAGCTAATTTTCTCTGCTCTATCCTAAAACGGACCTATCTCCAATAGCTCCTTAGCTCTTCCCGGTGGACCCTCGCTCCAACACAATATAGATAGGTACTCTGTACTTGGGTGTTCTGTATCCCCCTTGTGACCCCCTAGGGGTCTTCTCCCCTTAGCTCTACTTGGTGGTACCTCGCTCCAATAAGTTTTCTCATTAGCTCTGCTCGGTCTTCCCCCTCAGGAAGACTCTCTCTACATTCAACAAAATGTAATGTCGAACTCTTAGATCCGCTCAATATTCCCTGCTCGGTAAGGCACTCCCTCCATTATCATTAGTTGTTTTTAACAATATTAGCTCTGCTCATTACTCTCTCCAACCGAGTGGCATCTCACCTCTGCTCAGGCTTGCAGGCCCTGGAATCCCTTATCTCCATTAGCACTCCTCAGTCTTCCAAGCCTAGGAATCTAATCACTCCAATAGCTCCACTCATTCCTCACTCCCTTAGCTCAGCTTGTTCCTCACTCCAATCAAGATATCTATTCCTGGGGTAACCCCCCTAGCCCCCCCGGTGTTCTATCTCTTTCTCCTAGTGTGGTAGGGATATTATGTCTTCTCTCTTCTCTCTTATCCTTATTTGGTAGGGCTTTTTCATTTTTCTCTGTATATCATTGATGAGAAGATATAAAGAGAAGAAAATCCCTCTATCTTATCGAGAAGAGAGAAGATAAATACAGAATAGCCTTCTATCTAAAGAAGAAAGTCTAGAAAATTTACCTCCGCTCAGGCTTCCTGTCTAGGGAATCCCTTCGCTCCATTACCTCCGCTCAGGGTTACCCCAAGAACCCCTTCACTCCATTAGCTCCACTCTTTCCTCACTTCATTAGCTCCACTCAGTCTTCCCAGCTCAAGAATACCATCTCTCCAATAGCTCTGCTCATTTCTTCCACCATTAGCCCCGCTCAGTCTTCCCCCCAGGAATACCATTGCTCCAATAGCTTCTTAGCTCTACTCGGGCTTCCCATCCTGGGAATCCCATCACTCCATCAGCTCCGCTCGGTCGTCCCGGCCCTGGAATACCATTTCTTGAATGGCTCCGCTCATTCTTCACTCTATTATCTCTGCACGGTCTTCCCCCTTGGAATACAATCGATCCAATAGCTATATAGCTCTGTTTGTTCCTCCCAAACCCATCCCTCGCTACAACGATCAGACCCCCTACTAGGGGGTCCACTCCCTCAATCACATCCCAGACTTTCTCCTTACCTCTCAGGCTTTTATTTTATATGATTCAAGAAATATTTAGTAGTATTAATTTAAGGTTTTTCTTGCTTGGACATGAGCACTAGGCGATGGTAGGATATATAGTAGAAACCGAGGCTGCATTAAACTATTATAATTTCATGCTCGAATCTTGAGGGTACCAAAAACCCATGTTATCCATTAAATCCAAAGTACCTTGGCTCTATAGGGTACCCAGACAATTAAACCCAATATTGATTGGACTGAGTTTATGTCCCTGAGGTCTATATATTAATTTAGTTATTTTGGTAAATGTATCATCTTAGGATGTAGGGACGTCATTGCGAAGAAGGTGTCTCCATACGGTCTAGCTATTGTGGATAACAATATCCCAAGGGGATTTGAATTCCCCTCCCCATGTTTTTTTGGATTCCATACTAGAGCGGAGGAGAACCAAGAGAGAGCTTAGGCCCTGGGGGGGCTCTCACAGTCGTGTATTAAGTATAACACGTATGCACGTTAAGTAGAACGTGTACGCATATTAAGTATAATGTTTACACATATATAGAATGTGTATGTGTCTACATGAGAACATGTACGTGTATATAGAACACGTAGGAGTAATTAAAACACATACACGTCTATAGAACATATATGACTATCATGTGCGTGCACCTGAAGGATCAGTGTGCATGCCCTCAAATCAAAACATGCAATGAAACATGTTTAATTAGTGGTAAACTGATGTTTTCCTATGCTCCTGGGTAGTCCATTGTATCATGAGTATACTCATGATTCACTTAGATGAAACAAGTCATACAACTTTCATCACTTGATCAGACCATGCGACCTCCATCACTAATCTCTTTGTATGACTTTTCTATCTCCACTCGGTGGTACCTCACCCCATTGTAGAGCGTGACTCTGTGATAGCCAGTTCTAGAGTCTCCATTTTGTGGTACCTCAATCCCTTAGCTGCTTAGCTCTACTTGGTCGTAATCCATATATCGCTCCAATAGCTCCATAGCTCCGCTCGGTGGACCCTTTATCCAACACAATGAATATTGGAACACTATGCTTGTCTATTATGTATCCCCCATAATACTCTGATAGGGGTCTTCTCCCCATAGATTCGCTCGATGGTACCTCGCTCCAAAATGTTAGCTCATTAGCTCTGCTCAGTCTTCCCCCTGGGAAGACGCTCGCTCCATTCAATAAAATGAAATTACTATCCCTTTAGATCTGCTATATATTCCCATCTCAAGAAGAGGATCTCTCCATTATCATTAGCTCTTTTTGTCAACCTTAGCTCCAATCGTTCCTCCCTCCAATCGGGTGGCTGCTTAGCTTCGCTCGGGCTTCCCGACCCAGGAATCCCTTTGCTCCATTAGCTCCGCTCGGTCTTTCTGACCCTGGAATACCATCTCTCCAATATCTCCACTCATTCCTCTCTCCATTATCTCCGCTCGTTCCTCTCTTCAATTTGGACATCTATTACAGGGGGTAACACACCCTAGGCCCCCAGGGTTCTATCACTTTCTCCCAATGTGGTCAGTCTATTTTGTCTTCTCTATTCTCTCTTCTCCTTATTAGGTAGGGCTTGTTCTTTCTTCTCTGTATATCTTGTTTTAGATGATATATGAAGAATAAAATCCATCTATCTTACAGAGAAGAGAGAATATCGATACAAAATAGCCTTCTATCTTAAGGAGAAATTCTACAACTTTTAGCTCTGCTCGAGCTTCCCGTCACGGGAATCTCTTTTCTCTATTAGTTATACTCATTCCTCGCTCTATTTTCTCTGCTTGGTCTTCCCGTCCTTGGCATACCATCACTACAATATCTAGTTTCGTGCTTAATCTTGTTGGTTACTAAGGATTGGGGCATTTCCAGTTCATTAAATTCTTTAATGGTTTCCATTGATCTAATTGACCGTGGTTTGGATTAACTATGACAGCCCTAAGAGAAATATTGTGGAATTATTTTTTTATTAGGGAAAATGAGATCATATTGAATTTAATTAAAATAAATCTACACAATATTTTTTTAGGTAGGATCTTCAATTTTATTTTTCTTTTTTCATTCAGGTCATACATTTTCCAAAACGTCAAGTCCAAAACCATGTATGTGTGATCTTTAATAGTGAGGTTGTTCAAGGTCGGTGAATGGTTATGAATAATATATTACTATGTTTGATGAGTTTACTTGGTGTTATAAAATATTATAATATCATTTTCTAACCATTTTAACCCAAATTTATCCCCCTTCCATTTCATTATTTTTAGTGTATGATTGGAGCCGCTTTCTTCCTTCCATTTTTTGTCATTCCTTTTTTGGTGTTTTCTAAAGGATCCAATGTAATCTCTTTTGGTTTTAGTCATTTTCCTCCATACTCTCATATTCCTACCGTAGGATCACTATTTTATTCACTGGGATTTTCTTTAGGCTGAACCCAAGGGTAGATCATTAATGTGTGGGATGTATTTCAATAGATTTAGGGTGTTTCAATTGTTTCACAAGCCCTTTTCTCCCCTCCAATGGTGTTTCATTGAAAATGAACGTCATTGAGTTATTATTTTCAGTTATTTTATATTATGGATGATTCAATTGATTCTATATCATTTATAAAATGATTTTACAATGATATACTATTTCTTTTATAGTTTTAAAATGTGTTTTTATGGTACATTTATGTTGGTTTTTGTTGAAAAAGGGTTTTGATAGGTTCATATGTAACAATACTAATAATTACATGTATGTGAGGTGTTTGTTAAAATTTATATGTATATTATTATGTATAACTAGGTATTTCTAGTTAATTATTGTCCTTGGATGAGTTTTGATAAGTGGTGACATATTGGAATGATCATTGTGTGTGGGTTTTGGCATTGAATATGATATAGGGTATGTAAGTATGTTCGTCAACCTTGGTGTAATTCTCATTATTCATCATTAATTTAAACCATAAGAACAATATGTTTTTATATGTATATTCCATTGAAGTTTGTATCATCTACATGTTCATGTGGTGTACATATGGATGGGATTACAAATGATAATGGAATTTTTTTTGAAATTATAAAATTTATCAACATGGTCTTCAGAATACTTATCATATTTTCCATCTATTGTGTATTCAAAATCATATGTGTTTTCCAAAAGGATACTTCAAGCTAATTGAAATTAAATTCCATTCCTAAATGGGGTTTCTAGATAATTTATTTTCTGTAGCTTTTGAATGTGCTTTAGTAGATAAATGGTCTGAAGGTACATTTTGAACCAATTGATCATGTCGATTATAATCACTTTGGTTTAATAAATGGTTTTGTAAATGGGTTGGTTTTGGAGTGATTAAATCCAGGTTATTAATTTGTGATATTTCAAGAAATTGTTTTTGAAATGTTGTGACATATTGTCTTTTTTGGTACATGTTAATGGTTCGACCTATGATGCGATCTTCTATGGTATTCTCTCTATGGAGAGGTTGATCACATTGTTGGTTTTGTTGTTTGGGATAGGCATGCACAGTGGAATGTGGGTTGTTGGTTTATGAAATTCAGGAGAGAACCTCCTGATTTAACATTCACTATTATCATGGGATTTATAGGCTTCATCTATAGGGTTGAGTCACAATTTATTATCGAACCTGATTGGAATGGTTGTTACCACATCTATTTCCTGGGAGGCTAGATTAGATGAGCCATAAATGAGGTTTGTATAGAAAATCCAAATGGTAATTTACTTTGGTGTTCCCCTATACACTGGTTGGTGATTCCATTCTCAATATTTTTAAGGATATCATAAATAGATGATAATAAAATTTCTATTATTAATAGAAATGTGTTTTTTTATTCCATCTTACCTATTTAATTTCTATATTAGTTATTATTGCTTGTTTGATATCCTTTAATTTCAGGGTTTTTGATTATTATACCTTGAAACAATTATTATTTGGTATTTTGGTATTGTAGGATATATTTTGAAATATAAAATAATTTTATAAAATAAAGGTAGTGATTATTTATTTAAGAAGTGATATATAGTTTTATTTCATTATAGTTGTAAAACTATATTTTTTTAAATGTATCTGAAAATAACCTTTTTTACTATTCAATGAAATTAATTTAATGATTTCTATGGTGATTAACTACTAGGATTTATATTCTCATATGAAACTTGTACAACATGGCATCGGTAGACCAGATATATTTTTAAGGATTTATTTTTTGTTTTGTATTTCCAATAGAGGATGACGGTCTTTATGGACTGGGGTTACTAAGAGGTAACAAAATGATTTTTTTCTATTTAGTATTGTTTGAGTTATGTGTTTATTTATTTTTATTCTTAGTTGACACTATATATTATTGCAAATTACGTGGTTTTTAATTCTCATTTATTATTTATTTAGGATTTGTTCTCTGTCATGTATATTTTCTATTTTTTATTGGGATAAATCATTCCCACTATGATTTCATTAATGGACATCACTATTCACCAAAATGAGATTATTGAGAACACATCTCAATCCTTTTTGAAGGATGTGTTATATTTTAGTTCATATTGAAACCTTTCATGGATTATGATAAAAAATTATTAGAGAAGTAATTTTATATTTAGGGTGATAGATAGATTTTAGGTACAAACATTTGGCCTCTTGAAGTATGTATAGAAAGAGTTACACAAACACATTATCCTTCTAATCCCTGTGATTCTGCAATTCGATTCTGTTCTGAGCCTCTTGACTATGTGTTTGGGTGTACGGGTCGGGAGTGAAATTGGATGTGATCTAGTAATTTAAGGTGGGTTTATGTGGAGTAGTGAACCATGTCGAGCCTAAGATCAGGGTTAGGTCATCTTAGTGGCGGATTATTTCCTAGGTAATTGTCCACTAAAAATTTTGTTTGGGTGTTACAAGGAAACAAGATGCCAATTCCTATAAATTTTGTGTGAGTAGTATTTTGGTTTATCTTTAGTGAGTGTGAAAGTATTTTGAATTAAAGATATATTTTGTAAATTGGTATTATAAAGGAAAATATTTCTAGGTTTTGATATTATATTAAATTTCGTTAATGATGTTTGAAAACATTATTGGGAAGTTGTTTTCAAAATTTTAAATGTATTTCATAAAAGAATGGTTGTGGATTTTTGAATCAGAGTGGTTCTTTTAAATTATGTTTTTTTATTGTTTGGAATTTGATTTGATTTAAATAGTTTGGGTGATTGTATTTATTTCGTTCTTAGGATGTTGATTTTGGATTTAATTTACTATATCATATAGAGTATTTCAACCATATCATTAGTAATGGATTTTAGTGAGTCTATCCTAGTGGTTGGCTATGTCTAGACTCCTATTAGAGTGTTAGAGTTGAGTTATTCTCAGTAGATTATATTTTTTAAAAGTGAACATGGTCTTTTTTAGCATGTGTAGTGGCTTCATTGGTCTAATATGTCTTCAATTCATTTTTTACTTATGTGAAATTAATGGTTCATGTTGCTATGGATTTTTTAGGTCCAAAATTAGATTATTGGATGGTGGTCTTCATAACAACGTTGAAAAAATAGAATGTTTTTGGATGTTTTTATGTCGACATTAATCCAATAGTTTAGAGATATGGAGATAGAGGAAAAAATAATTGAGATCTATTTTTTTTGCAAGTTAAGTGGTTAGAGAAGACCATTATTTATCATTTTGAAGATGTGGACTCTTTTTCTCCACAGATCACCTTAGAGGGTCAATTGAAATCACAGATCTTTTTTTTGACTTCATCTAAAGATCAAGAGTGAACTTATCTCACCCAGTGATGTTATCCTTGAGAAGCTAAAGTATGTTCCAGTTATGACAGAGTTGGTTATGAGCCTATATTCAATTATGGATAATAAATAAGTATTTATTGTTGGGTGTATAGGTTCTCAACAGTTGAGAGCTATGTGAAATAGGAACATGTTTCTAGGAATTCACATTCATCTATTTTGGATCCCTTTTTTATTCTTGCATTCATTCATGTGCTTCCAGTGCATTCATGTTGGGAATTTCAATCCATCATTTCATAATTGATTATTAGCTTGCTGATGTCTAGGACTTTCAGGTCTCTTGGATAATTTCAACATAAGATATTTTTAGAATAAAATTTCTTGGTCAAAGGTAGTTAGTTCCTGGGTACAAGTTGAAATGCAATTCTAGTCATCAAAACTATAACCATCAGTCCTAGACTGATGTTTCTAAAGTATTTACATATCATGCAATATGGGGAAACATTTCCCATATTCTAGCATGAGTTCCAAATGGGTTGTGTTTCAGTTTTTAAATTGTTCTCTATAATTTATATATGTTTCCTTTTGTTAGAAAATTCTGGGTAGTCTTTTTTCATGTTGTAAAAAAAGTTATAAATTGTGAATTTTAATATTTATATTATTTTCAATGATATTTGATGTGAAAATGTGGTTTGATTTTCTTCTTATGTTATGATCACATGGGAGATGCAAGTTTCTTGTGGGAGTGTTGAATCATATGTTCTGGTTTTCAATTTTGATCATGATCATATCACAGGTTTCCACTAATGTTGGGGGATTTTGGATTTTGTGGATAGTTCCTAGTACCGATATTGATATCATTTCCCTGTCATGATTCAAAATGTTGGATCCTTGTTTTTATTGTGAATAACCACTCCCAACAATGATATATTGGATTCATTGAGCTAGATACCACCATGGGTGGATTGGGACGGCCTATCCGGCCTTGTCATGGGATGTGTCAGATGTCAGATCAGATGGTATCCCAGCTTTTTTGTGATATGAATTCATATAAGTAATCTAACATTATGTACATAAATATTTTTTCATACTTATTACCACCTCAACGTCATAATTCAATTGTAAACATTTACAACAAATACATTTTTTCAAATAAATAAATCATAATTAGTTAGAGTGATGAATCATATAATCATGAAAAATTATATAATTTATGTGTAAATTATGTAACTTTACACACAATATACAAAACAGTAGGATTAACCTAGTTTATACATGGTCATAAACCATTGAAATCCATCATAATGATTTATAATGAAAATGTGAATTATCCAATGTGATTCACCCAACAGTGTAAAACATGGTGCACAGTAAAGGAATAGACATGAAAAAATAGAATAGAAGATGATACATGAATATCTAACTCTATCCAGTGTTATTATACTAACATGCATATATTACAAAACCACACTTGAATTATCTAGATAAGGTAGTTTTTTTAGTGAAATCCAAAATCATATCATTTTCTAAAATTTATTTTTTCTACTATAGATAGTATTATCCTATGTGATCTTGGTAATCATTTCACACCCTAGTTTTAAAATAATTACTAATATTTTTTAATAAACTAGTAATAGACATGAAATGATTTTATCCATAGATATTAATAATTATATAAAAATAACCAATGATATAATTTCATCGGTTTAATCCCATTGGAGGATGGGATATATATAAAATTGTAGATAGGTCAACTATATCATCTACCACTATGTTCATGATAACAAGAATCATTTTTAGTATTATACAAAAATAGAAATGTTCTCTATATCATAGGGAAAAGAATTACATGAAATTGTAATAAATGATGCTTAATATGTTTAAAAAAGGTATATATAAATGTTTTCATTAATAATAAATAATAATACGTGTATGAGAACATGAGAATATATTTTACAATCATTACCAGGAATATAATAAATTAGAATAATTACTCATTTCATAAAATATGAAATTCCATAACAAATTCATCATAAATTAATCAAGGAACATGACAAATAAGATCATATATTTGATGGAATAATACATTCATAGATAAAAATGAAATCCATTTAGATTAATATTCAATACATAATAGTATTATCCATGATAGAAATTTAATTTTTAAAATCTTTGAAATCTACAATTAAAATCACCTGATATTATGAATGATCATCAACAACTCACATGAATATCAGCCCTCATATCACTCTACAATGTTATACCATAAAAAAATCATTATTTATAAATGGGGAATTGAATTAAAAGAAAAGGGGGAGTTTATATTCTATGTATGGGTAAACATGGATATATAAATCAATGATCATTTTAAATAACATGATGAGAATATGTGTATCAGATCATAGAGGTATCATACAATGTTTATAGAAATAATTTATATAATAATAAAAATGATATATTTTATAAAACAGTAGAATTTTAAAATACATGAATAATATTTTGGAGGACTCATAATAACTCATTCATAAACCATACGATCATGTCATAAATATTTTTTTGGTACCAAAATAATTATATAAATAATTTCCTATATAATAATTAATAAACAATACAAAATATTAGTCAGAAACACCCATTTATGCATTTAGATCAACAAGTAGACTAATTTTCCATAATATATCAATTACTTTAACCTTTTTTCCGTAAAGGATCATATAGATCGATATTATTCTGAAAAATAATTCATGAGATATAATAATTTAAAAAAATAATTTTATGGAGATATATGTACCACAAATAATACAATTAACAACATAAATATTTATTACACAAGTTGAAAAAACCATCCTTATATTAAATCCCATGAAAATAAATAGGGTTTATTAAAATTTCATCATAGCATAACCCATTGAAACAACATTCCTAGAATTTTTTCATCATTATAATAATTTATCCACAGAAAGAATAAAGATGATATCATTGGATTATAACCCATGAAAATAATAATTAATATCAAGGGCTTTTGTAGTTGATAACTAGGAAAACCAATAAAAAATCATTAATCATTCCTCATGAAAATAATTTTCAAATTTAATAACCACTTTTACTAATCTAAAAACTATTCATATAATAATAAAATGTCATGACCCGTCCTCGGGGCCCGTACCATGACTACCCCAAGCTCGCCTTCCATAGGATATGGGCTGGCGACTAGCACCAAAGGAATAAATCCCGATAACTGGAAAGGCATTGCCTTTATAAAAGTAAACAAAACACCACAAAGCACAAGCGGAAGAAAAACACTAAGTACAAAAGAATGTGCTGAAAAGTAAATGGGCCAGAATACAAACCCAAATGAAATTTCAACTACAACTGAACAAAGTACAAGAGAAAAAGACAACAGCTGGGAGAAATGAAGCAGCCCCTGGGTCGTCCTCGTCGGATCCTACCTAAAGGGTAGGTACAGATGGCGCAACTCTTGGTCGTCCACCACGGATCCTACCTGAAGGGTAGGTACAGATAGCCTCCTCAACGCTCTCGCCTGCCAACCTCCTCCGTGTGTCGCCTCGTCGTGAAGTCCACCTCTGGGTACTGCCTCGTCGTGTAGTCCACCTCCGGGTACCGTCCAGTCCTCGAACACTCGGCCTCCGTCAGCACTGCTCGTCGTCTGCAACCAACACAATGAGGTGCGGGCATAGCCCGTGCAGGGGTGAGTATAATGATACTCAGTAGGGACCCCGAGAGCCTCAAGGTCTCACTAAACCAACAAGGATAACCACAATTAAGATCTCAACAGATAACCTCTACTTATTTATATGCCCATACATATAACTAAGTTATCAAGTAACCCATCTCAATCCTGAGGAAACACAAGGATTTATAAAACTACAGATAACCACTACCCATGTATATGCCCATACATATACCTATGTTATCAAGGTCAAAAGTCTCAGATCAAACCAGGATTTACATTATCGAAACCGCAACTGCTGAAGAGCCCCATCTCTGGAGTGTAAAGTGGTCCTGTCACGACTCCGAGATACTGCTCACTAACCTAGGACTGCTGAGGTACTCCTCCCGTCGAGTACTGTGGGCCTACTGCTACAACCAAGCGCTTCCCTGTGCCGCTACATCCAAGTGCATCTCCGTCGTGGGTCTGCCGCTACAATCAAGCGCTCCCCTGTGCTGCTACAGCCTAGCGCACCTCCGTCGTGGGTCTGCCGCTACAACCAAGTGCTTCCCTGTGCCGCTACAACCAACCGCACCTCCGTCGTGGGTCTGCCGCTACAACCAAGTGCTCCCATGTGCCGCTACAACCAAGTGCACCTCTGTCGTGGGTCTGCCGCTACAACCAAGCGATCCCCTGTGCCGCTACAACCAAGAACACCTCCGTATTCCGCACGCTCGTCTCCGAGAGGGTCCGCTCCATGAGCTGCTGGTCGATACTACAAGTATCACAAGGTTCCACGAAGAGGTATCTCAAGGGACTGCCTCGTCACAGGGGTCTCAACACAACAGACGGCGCGTCAATCAGACGCCCGGTCTGCGAGTTACTAGCCTTTTCGTCCCAGGGGCCTGGTTGGTTTCATGTGAGAACCAACCCGACCGTATCTCAACTGTACCCCGAACTCCCATAGGGTATACACAAAGGGACCTTTTCTTAACGTGATCACCAATGCCGCTGATGGTTCGTCAAACGAACGTCCGGTCTGAAAGATATCAGCTTTTCTGTTCCAGGGGCCCGGTTGGATTTCAGGTACAATCCATCCCGGCCACTATCCAAAAGCAACCAAAACATGGGCGAAGTATGCCAAAAGTTCTGTCTCTTCAAGAGGAACTCAACGAGACAGTTGGCGCGTCAATCGGACGCCCGGTCTGTGAGTTATTGGCTTTTTTGTTCAAGGGGACCGGTTGGTTTTTAAGGTAAAACCAACCCGACCTTACTCCACCTGCGTCCAAACCTCGGGAAGAGTGAGCCAAAAGGTCCGTCTCACTTAGAGGAATTCAACAATGTCGACGGCACGTCAATCAGACTTCTGAAGCTCAAGACATGTGTGTTTCCGCTCCGAGGGCCCGGTTGGTTTCGTGTTCGAACCAACCTGGCTGAACTCAAAGTATCCCTAAACCTTAATTGTAATACACCGAAACGACCGTCTCGATCCATGAATCGCATCGCCGCTGACGGCGCGTCGTTCGGAGTCACGTAGCTCAAGATACGTGCAAAAGAGCGAAAACGGTCCGAAGACGGGGTGTCTGGGCCCGGGCCGACCCGGCTGGACCCGGTCCGGTCCGGCCAGGGCGCGGCGCGGCCTGGCTTGGCTCGGCCGAGAGGCCGAGCAACGCGGGGGGCACGCTGCCCTCGCGTGATAGCTCCGCGGCCCCCTCGGGGGGGGGGGGGGGGGCGCTGATCAACGGACGCGGCATCGCCGCGTCCTATGTGTGCTGGACCAGCGCGGCCGCGGGTCCGCTGGCGCTGGCGGCTGGAGGCGGCGATGCTCCTCTCGGGTCCCGTTCTTCACTGCGAAAACATCAAATCGCTCTTGCGGCACGTTTTGTCGTCTCCCATCAAATCCGCACAACAACGAAGAACTGCGGCGGGTTATCTGGCCGTGTTCTTTTCGCCTGCACCCTCCGCGTTAGACGGTATCAATCAGAAGGATAAATCAACACATGACAAACGTATCAAAACAATTTTAATAATTTAAAATTTCACTTGATCCAGGTTCTTGTTTTAAAATAAACAATCACGGGGATATAAAAGGGTATTTCCAAAATAAAATCCCTACCTCGTCAAGTCGTCGCACGAGCGTTCTTCGCGGAAATTGATCGTCGCGGAAGGAGGGGACCGTCGCATCGTCGCGGTATCTGGCGTTGCGTCGACGAACTCCGAGGACTAAGAAAAAAAAGATTTAATTATAAATTATTAAATCCGTGTTTTGTTAAAAACCACAAAGGAGATTTAAAAGAAACCTGAAATCTCTTACCTCCAGCAGTATGTTATCGGAGATCGGGGTGGGGAAGAAAGTCTCGGATAAAGCGTCGTCAATCTCCGATGGTGACGACATTCATCGCGTTCTTCATGTTTTCACGTTCTTCGCATTCTTCGTGTTCTTCGTGAAGGTGGGTGAAGGCAAAAAACTTGTCAAGACTTCTCAACGAGCATCTTTCAATATGTCATGTGTTGGTCTTATTTTATTATTACGCCAACGGATTTCAAACAGGTTAAGAAACGAATGAAAATAATTCATAGAATTTATTTCAACGAATAAACCGCCCATTTAATTAACGAAGAACACTTCCCAATTAATTGGTGCATTAAGAAATTATGAAAACGCGTCAGTTGACATTCCTAATGACGGGTTTTCGCGGGTGCGTTACTTAGCGGAAAAGAAACGGTGGGGCTCGTGTGGGTCCCACCTCACAAATATCCTACCAAGAGGGTATGATATTTTTGGATTGCACCCTATCCGCATCAACTCAGCTTAAGCCGCTTCAAGTGGCTTCGAGTGGCTTCCATGTTGATTATGTGAAATAAAATAAAGTTTGTCGTAAAATTATTTTATTTCATAACATTAAGCCTGAAAATTAAAAACCACACCCGAGCAAACGCAACTCCGGAAGAGGCGTTTCTAAGCAAGTACCGGCGCTGCGATTCCATCGGTGCCCTCAGAATTCGATTCCGAGCACTGGTTCAAAAGATAGAAAAACCTGCTCGTCCGTTCACTAAACGTACCCGAGCCAAACATCAAGAAATTATTCTGGGCACACCAGGCCTTGGGATCATGTACTGTAAGAAACTGCGCTCTTGTAAAATTCCAAAAAAAATTAAGATAAAAATTTCCTTGAAATTTACCGGTCATTACATCACTCCCACCTCAGGGATTTACGTCCTTGTAAAGCTTTAACACAAACTAGGGTTATAAAGCGGTACTGAGCACACATCTGAGCCTTCCGCTCCCATGTGCTAACCTGGAGGTTCCCGTGCTGCCAAAGAAAGTGCACAAGAGGAATCGACCGTCCTCCTAGGATCCGCTCCTATCGATCCTCGATCCCCATAGGAACCTCCGTAGAAGTCACCTTATCGCCATCGTCCAACTCCTCATTGTCAATGATATGCGAAGGGTCGAGCACGTATCTCCTCAGTTGAGATACGTGGATGTCGTCGTGCACCTGGTGCATCTGAGGTGGATGGGTCAGCGGTAAACCACCCCGCCTACCCAGCTGAGGATCTAGAAAAGGTTCGTTAAACCTCGGGGATAACTTTTCGCCTTGGCCACATCTCCGTAAACCTCGTCGAGGTGAGACCCGTATAAGAACGTGATCCTCATCCTCGAACTCCATAGGTTTCCCATTCCTGTTAGAACTGATACTCAAAACGACTGCTTCCACAAGGGTATGGTTGACCGACTAAAGAGTGATCGGTCAGACCCTCCTATGCAAGAGTTTATCATGTGCTTCTTGGGGTTTCCTTTTCGCCGACTAAGGAAAACTCATCCCGACGTTGTAGTTAAACCACAACCTTTTTTCCTAATACTGTCAATTTGTGTATGAACTGTGATTGCCCAGTCCATACACAAACCAACGTCGTAAGGCCTCGATGCTGCCACCAAGAGATTTCAACCGAAACTCTCGCCTCGATGGTCTGACCACACTGTCGGCGTAAGTGTGATTTTCGAGTCTCCTCCCAAGGTATCTCCAGACGTGAGGGTCAATTCCATGTCTTACTAAATACTCTAGGTCTGGGACAAGATTTGTGAAAGCGTGGAATGATTCATACAGACGTCTGTTACTACAGCAGCTAGTAGTGGACATAGACTGTCCCTTGAATCATTTTTTTAGAGCCATTGGGTAACACTCTTTGACCGCATGTAGCCGCGCTCTTACTCCAACCTCCAGCTCCCTGAGCCTGGAGGGGATAACTAAGGTGGGTGGTTGTAGCATGTTAAGATGTAAACCACCTCATGCTGCTCTCCAAGCTCTGCCTCTACGTCTGCCGCTTCGCAGACTCATCATTCCTTTAATCTTCCTCTTATGGAAACATTTAACTTGCCCGAGTCTCCAAGACTGGCGCCAGTTTCCTATTTCTTACTGCACTGTGCAGTCTACATTTGTTCCTGGATGATCTGCACCTTCATTGCCTGTGATCTGGAAGAGCTACTAAATTTTTTTCCTTTGCCGAAAATAGAAACTCGGTCTCATCCCCTGGATGAAACACGCCCATTGCCTAATACAGTCAATCCTGACATGAATGATGCATTAATTCCATGGATGACGTCGTAAGGCCTCGACGTAACTACTATGAGATTCAACTATCACTCTCGCCTCCAAGGGTCGAGTCACACTGTCAGCATCAGTGTGAGGTCACTGGGTCTCCTCTAGTAAAAATCTCGAAAGTGAGGGTCAGGTCAACAGTTTAACCGGGACCAATCAGTATCAACCCAACAAAAGTACAGGAAAGAAAACAAAGATAAGTGTATTTTTATTATTGCAGCTCATAGTACAAAGAAATGAATACAACAGCAAAATGGAACTTGAGTAAAATGGACGTATCCACTAGTTCCTCTCATGTCCACCTGCTCCCGGAGCTCTACTGCCTTGTCCACTGCTCGGATGTTGCTCAAGCACCCGCCGCTGCTTCTGCCTCGGTGGCTCCTCCAAATCCTGTGGATCAACTGCACGAGGAGTCGGACATTCACGTGCCAGGTGACCCTTTCCGCCGCATTCATAACACTTCCTACTCCTCGTACGGCTGGATCTGGCCCTCTTTAACCTCTTCATCATCTGTCTATTGCCCACAGATGACTCGACTACATATCGAAAAACACGCGGCAAAGGCAGAAGCTCCTGATCACGCTCGGGGTGTAGAGCCACTAGCACAAACTCCACCCTGAAAAAGGTCACGAAGTATTCCCATGTGAAGGCCATCCCATCGAAAAACTAGAACAAGTGGCTCGACCACCTTCCTGCTGCTTCCTGGAGAAGGCTAGCATCAAAGATCACCATGAGGTCTGTCGGTGTCCCCACTAGCCTGAAGACTCTCACCACAGCCTCCAGCCAATCCTCAGCCGCCTGTGGGTCCGTCTCTCCCCGGAACCTGGGTGGTCTCTGGCGCTGTAACTCGAGCAGCACGCTCAAGTGGCATGCATCGCCTACTGCTGGGGCTGGTGGCATCGGTGGCCCAATGTATGGTAGTACCGTTGGTGCCACAGCTGGTGCCTCAACTGCAAGAGGGCCCTGTACCGAAGGCAAGCTGTCAGTACGCACATCCCTCTGGGCTCTAGCTGGTCGTCCGTGAAAAGGCATCCTGAAAGAAACAACGTGACATGGTCAAACGATTATACCTGGTGAGCTGACCTGGTTTGAGCTGACATTTAAAAACTTCTGGAAACACACACGCAATCAGTGTTTTCGTGGACAGAGTCAGAAATCGGTTGTCAGGGTCCTGGTGTATGGATATGTCGGCCGCCCGCACCAACACTGGACTCCCTGAACTAAAAACCACACTCGGTACTCTTAACACTATTGCTTCACAGAAAGCGAACAATATCAGAGTCCCAAGTTCTGTGGTAGAACCGAACTCCTCGGATACCAATTTGTCACGACCCGTCCTCGGGAACCGTTCCGTGACTACCCCAAGCCCACCTTCCATAGGCCAAGGGCTGGTGACTAGAACCAAAGGCGTAAATCTCGATAACTTGGAAGGCATTGCCTTTATAAATGTAATAAAAAAACCACAGAGCACAAGCAGAAGCAAAACACTAAGTACAAAAGAAAGTGCTGAAAAGTAAATGGTCCAGAATACAAACCCAAATGAAAGTACAACTACAACTGAACAAAGTACAACAGAAAAAGACAACAGCAGGGAGAAAGGAAGCAGCTCCTGGGTCGTCCTCGTCGGATCCTACCTGAAGGGTAGGTACAGATAGCCTCCTCAACACTCTCGCCCGTCAACCTCCTACATGTGTCGCCTCGTCGTGTAGTCCACCTCTGGGTACTGACTCATCGTGTAGTCCACCTCCGGGTACTGACTCGTCGTGTAGTCCACCTCCAGGTACCGTCCAGTCCTCGAACACTCGGCCTCCGTCAGCACTGACCATCGTCTGCAACCAACACAACAAGGTGCGGGAATAGCCCGTGCAGGGGTGAGTATAATGATACTCATTATGGACCCCGAGACCCTCATGGTCTCACTAAAACCAACAAGGATAACCACAAAGAAGATCTCAACATATAACCTCTACTTAGGTATATGCCCATACATATACCTAAGTTATCAAGTAACCCATCTCAATCCTGAGGAAACACATGGATTTAGAAAACAACGGATAACCACTACCCAGGTATATTCCCATACATATACCTAAGTTATCAAGGTCAAAAGTCTCAGCTCAAACAAGGATTTTCATTATCGAAACTGCAACTACTGAAGAGCCCCGTCTCTGGAGTGTACAGTGGTCCTGTCATGACTTCGAGGTACTGCTCACTAACCTAAGACTGCTGAGGTACTCCTCCTGTCGAGTACTGTGGGCCTGCTGCTATAACCAAGCGCTTCCCCATGCCGCTACAACCAAGCGCTCCCCTGTGCCGCTACAACCAAGTGCACCTCTGTCGTGGATCTACCGCTACAACCAAGCACTCCCCTATGCCGCTACTACCAAGAGCACCTCCGTCGTTGGTCTCCCTCTACAACCATGCGCTCCCCTGTGTCGCTACAACCAAGAGCACCTCCGTCGTGGGTATGCCACTACAACCAAGCATTCCCCTGTGCCGCTACAACCAAGCGCACCTCCGTATTCCGCACGCTCGTCTCCGGGAGGGTCCGCTCCATGAGCTGCTGGTCGATACTACAAGTATCACAAGGTTCCACAAAGAAGTATCTCAAGGTACTTCCTCGTCACAGGGGTCTCAACAGAACCGACGGCGCATCAATCGGACGCCCGGTCTGTGAGTTACTAGCCTTTTCGTCCCACGGGCACGGTTGGTTTCATGTGCGAACCAACCCGGATGTATCTCAACTTTACCCCGAACTTTCATAGGGTATACTCAAAGGGACCGTTTCTCAACGTGATCACCAACTCCACTGACGGTTCGTCAAACGGACGTCCGGTCTGAAAAATATCAGCTTCTCTGTTCTAGGGGCCCGATTGGATTTCGGGTACAATCCAACCCGGCCACTATCCAATAGCAACCAAAACTCGGGCGATGTATGCCAAAAGTTCCGTCTTTTCAAGAGGAATTCAATGAGACAGTCGGCGCGTCAATCGGATGCCCGTTCTGTGAGTTATTGGCTTTTTCGTTCCAGGGGATCAGTTGGTTTTTAAGGCAAAACCAACCCGACCATACTCCACCTGCGTCGAAACCTCGGGCGGAGTGATCCAAAAGGTCTTTCTCACTTAGAGGAATTCAACAAAGTCGACGGAACGTCAATCGGACGTCCGAAACTCAAGATATGAGCGTTTCCGCTTCGAGGGCCCTTTTGGTTTCGTGTCCGAACCAACCCGGCCGAACCTAAAGTATTCCAAAACCTTGAGTGTTATATACCAAAACGACCGTCTCGATCCAAGGATCACATCTCCGCTGACGGCGTGTCGTTCGGAGGCCCATAGCTCACGATACATGCAAAAGACCGAAAACGGTCCGAAGACGGGGGGTCTGGGCCCGGGCCGACCCGGCCCGACCCCCCCTTGGTCGGTCGGACCCCGCTAAACCTGGTCTGGTCCGGCCAGGGCGCGGCCTGGCCCGGCTCAGCTCGGCCGAGCGGCCGAGCAACGCGGGGGGCACGCTGCCCCCGCGTGACAGCGCCGCGGGCCCCACGGGGGGCCGCCCTGATCAACGGACGCGGCTTCGCCGCGTCCTGTGTGCGCCAGACACGCGCGGCCGCGGGTCCGCGGGCACCGCTGCCGTTGCCGCGGCTTCAGCCGCGCCGGCGCCCCGCACCGCCGGTGGCTTCTGCGGGCCACCGGAGTCTCTCCAGTGGTCCGATTCTGTTCCCGTCTGCACCGCAGCTCCTCCCGGGTCTCGTTCTTCACTGCGGAAACATCAAATCGCTCTTGCGGCACATTTTGTCGTCGCCCATCAAGTCCGCACAACAACGAAGAACTGCGGCAGGTTATCGGGCCGTGTTCTTTTGGCCCGCACCCTTCGTGTTAGACGATATCAACCGGGAGGATAAATCAACACATGACAAACGTATCAAAACAATTTTAATAATTTAAAATTTCACTTGATCCAGGTTCTTGTTTTTAAAGAAACAATCACGGGGATATAAAAGGGTATTTCCAAAATAAAATCCCTACCTCATCATGTCGTCGCACGCGTGTTCTTCGCGAAAATTGATCGTCGCGGAAGGAGGGGACCATCATGTCGTCGCGGTATCCGGCGTTGCGTCGACGAACTCCGAGGACCAAGAAACAACAGATTTAATTATAAATAATTAAATCTGTGTTTTGTTAAAAACCACAAAGGATATTTAAAAGAAACCCGAAACATCTTACCTCCAGCAGTATGTGATCGGAGATCGGGTCGGGGAAGAACGTCTCAGATGAAGCGTCGTCAATCTCCGAGGGTGACGGCGTTCTTCGCGTTCTTCGTTTTCTTCACGTTCTTCATGTTTTTTACGTTCTTCGTGAAGGTGGGTGAAGGCACAAAACTTTTCAAAACATCTCAACAAGCATCTTTCCAGATGTCATGTGTTGGTATTATTTTATTATTACGCCAACGGATTTCAAACAGGTTAAGAAACGAATGAAATTAATTCATAGAATTAATTTCAACGAATAAACCGCCCATTTTATTCAACGAAGAATACCGCCCAATTAATTTGTGCGTTAAGAAATTAAGAAAATGCGTCAGTTGACTTTCATAATGACAGGTTTTCGTGGGTGCGTTATTTAGCAGAAAAGAAATGGCGGGGCTCGTACGGGTCCCACCTCACAAATATCCTACCAAGAGGGTAAGATATTTTTGGATAGCACCCTATCTGCATCAACTCATCTTAAGCCGCTTTAAGTGGCATCAAGTGGCTTCCAAGAGAATTAAGTGAAATAAAATAAAGTGTGTCGTACAATTATTGTATTTCTTAACTTTAAGCCCGAAAATTAAAAACCACACCCGAGAAAACGCAACTCCGAAAGAGGCGTTTCTAAGCAAGTACCGGCGCTGCGATTCCAGCGGTGACCTCAGAATTCGATTCCGAGCACCAGTTCAAAATTTAAAAAAACCCGCTCGTTCGTTCACTGAATGTACCTGAGCCAATCTTCATAAAATGATTCCGGGCACACCGGGCCTCGGAATCAGGTGCCGTCAGAAACTGCGCTCTTGTAAAATTCCAAAGAAAATTAAGAAAAAATTTCCTTGAAATTTATGGGTGTTTACATAAAACCAGTTGTCAAGGAAGAATTTAATCTTGAAATGTAGTATTCCACTCATTATGGTAAACTTATTTTTTAAAATTCATTACGTATAGTATAATTAAAAATAAATTTCATTCCTATTTGTTATTGAATTTTAAAAATTACCTCATTTAGAAACCAGGTGTAAGAAAGGATTTATAAAATAATTAAATAGTCATTATATAATTCTCGATATTATTTTTAATGTATGTAGATATGGAATTAAAAAAATTTATGAGAAGAGAGAACGAAATTAAATTTACCTTTAAAACTCCCTTTTTTAAATATGAAATTAAAAAAGTGTGAAAAATGATGGGACAATATATTATCAAAAAAAATTAAAATATTTTCTAAAATAATTATTTGGATAAATTATATTGGTTTCCTATAATTTCCCCACATGATATTCATGAATAAACATTATAGATTAAAATAGGACTGAATCATAAATATAGTACCTCATGTCTTACCTTTTCTTCTTCTCATTGAAAACTCATGTATAATAAATATTAATTTATTATTCGAATATTTTATATCCATATTCAAATTGATCATACAAGTTAAAATATATATATGACATAAAAAAATATTTCTAATTATATTTTTTTAAAGTAACATTTTTGGTTGATAACTTCTTCTTAATCCAAAAATGTTTTGTTTTAGTAGTATATGTCCTTATAAATTGATTATAGATCAATAATTATTAATCATTTAATCATGGTATAAAAATCATATATATTAATTATAATTATTTGTAATAATTAATATTATTTAGTTGTCAATAAATTAATTACACCATTCGTGGAGATGGTTACCATACATACATATGAATATTGATTCAATTGTACAAAAAATTGAATGAAAGAATTTTAAATAATAATTTAATATTCAAAAATAATTATCATATTTTATATACCATATATAATGATAAAAATCATCTTAATTACATTATAATTAAATTATTAATGAAAAAAAAATCACTTCACATCATGGATGTGGTATTTAACACGTACATATCAGTGACATTGTAGTTTTACAAAAGGATTGGATGATTAAAACGAAGAAAATATGATATTACTCTTAAATAAGTTTCATTAGTTTATTAATATCATTTAAAAAAATTATATCCATCATAATAATAATCCTATTTAGATGGTTGTTATAGATGAATATTATCAATTCATTGAAATGGTATGTCATACAAATGAATAAGTGATACTTGATGTTTATATTTAATGTGAATGAGATTTTATAGTTGTTATTTAAAAGTCATAGTAAAATATCAAAAAATTTATAATATATAAAATATTATTTTATTATAAATAACATATGTTTATATGTTGTAAAGAAGAGTATAAATGAAAGTTATCAGTCAATGAGATCACCTCTTCTTTGGAAAGACACCTTTTGATATCCCCTAATATGCTCTAGGGAATGTGTTTCAGGAATCAGAAAACATTTCAAATGTTTCTAGGTTCTAATAGAAGATAAATTTTTTGGGGATTATTAAATAATAAATATAAATGTGGTGTAAATATGTTGTGAAGGGGGTGTTCACTTTTATAATTGATGTGAGGGGAACATTTGGAATTTCTCAAAAGAATAAATTATTTTAAATTAATTCTCTATTAAAAATATTCTTATTGGAATATTATTCAATTATATGGTTGGATAGTGTTGTAATATCATCACCAAAATTAATTTAGAAATATTTTGGAATCATAATAGACCATATTATATTGGTTAAACCATACAAAATAAATATTAATTTTTAATGAAGTGGCAATATTTTCAATATAAATGGATTGTAGTTTTTACTCATAATGTGATAATTTTTCAACAAAGTTATAATTTATGAACATTATAACCATATAATAATCATTTTTCTTATTTCATTAATTTTTTGATTTTCAAATAACTTAATTAAATATTATTTTGATTAAATATCATTTTTGATTAGTTGACACAATTAATTTAATTAATATTTTAATTCATCCTGAAAAATGGGTAATTCAAATATTATGACTTAAAACTACCCAAATACGTAATATATATCTATAATATTCTTGTTACACTTTAACTATCTATAATATTTATAAATTTTTATTGAAATTTATATTATTTTTCTAATTAATTTCAAAAATACTACATAGGTGATTCACAAACATTGATGTTAATTTTATATTTTAAAAAAATTAATATAAATATATTTCATGAGATTATTTTTATTAATATCAAAATATAAATTAAAATTCATCAAAAAATTAATATTTCACTACATGAGGAGAACATATTTATTTAAAAAAATTTGTGAGTGTCATTCCATAACATTTTTGAATTTAAATCATATATAACACATTTATAGGGAAAATATCACATTAAACAAATAATCTATGAGCATATATTGTTATTTCTTGAATGAAATTAACCCAATATGAATTATGTTACATAATTATGGCCTTGTAACATAATTGTTATCCATATTAACCAAATATATCATTTACCAATGTTATAACTGTTTCCATAATTAATACTTATATTGACATAAAATAAAATCAGACTTTTTGAAATGCATAAATATTTTCATTATAAATATATAATATATTTATTAAAATTAAATACATACAAATGAGTGAATTTAATATTATTTTCTGTTTGAAAATGAGGTGAAAATGTATTTTTATAAATAAAATATTTTCAAACCTAAAACTGGATAATTACCTCCAAAACATAAAAAACAGAGTTTGGATTTTTAAAACAGATGATCAGAAACATAATATGATAAGTTTTCTTTCAAATAATTAACAAAATTATTTAATGAAATTTTTGATATAAAATACATTTCGTTCCTTATTTTTTTCAAAAAAAATTATAATTTTTTCTGAATAATAATAATTTTTTTATTATTATCATTTGATTAATAGTGACATCATTTTAAAATATTCAATACGAAATATGTTTTTATAATTTAATTTTTGAAATTTTTACTATTCAATCCAATAGTTTTGTGATAATTGAATCATAATATTTTAAAAATGTTATCTGGTTCATCTAAACTATCTAATGTGTTTAAATAAATCTATAGTTGAAATAAAAATATTTAAAATTAAACACTTAGTAAAAGTACATTGGTGGTACATTCAAATACCATTAATAATAATTTAACATTATTATTTCATCACTATAATACAATTATACATGGATGATTTTTGCTCAACAAGTACTCAGGTTCCCAAAAAGCATCATTATGATGGTGGTGTCTCTGTAAAAAATTGACCAGTTAGGTTCATTGAACATTCTATTTACAATCTAGAATACATAACTTTTGTACATCATGAAATTAATTATATTCATATGGTATGAATACTAAATTAAATACATGTGATGGATCTCGTATGTATGTTCTTAGGAGAAATACACACCACTTGTCAAGAACATGGGGGGTGTTTTGGTGGAACAAAAAATAGATAAGCTACCATTCCTACTTGAGAAGGAATCATAAAAGGTCTAATATATATATGTCTCAACATAACCTTCTTCGTGAATCAAAAAACATTATTATATAGAGAAATTATAATAAAAAACAGTTCTCACAACCCTTAAATTCAGAATCACATGAATTATTGTTAGTATAACTCTTCTATCAACTCTATGCAACCTTTATATGCTAATATATATATATATATATCATTAAATTCTATTCCATCTATGGTCTTACATCCCAGATGTTTTATTTATAAAAATGTATCCAAGAATAGTTGAATTATTTAATAATATTCATTAAGGGACTCATATGGATCTAGATGAATGAAATAGTGAAAGCAATTGTTGTACGTAAAATCATATAAAGGAGGGTGTTAATGATGAACTCATTTGAAACCCATAGATCAGTATGAAACAAAATATATTATATGGTTTTTATGGTTCTATAAAATTGACCATCTATATACGGATGAAACATAATACTGAAATTGAACCGTAAATCAATAGAAGAATGATTAATTTCCACAAACATCAAGGAAACCATCAGATCCGAATCAATTATGATGGGATGTGACATCCTTTGAAATATTTGAAAATCTTTAAAATATTTATTAGAATGTTGATCCAGATAGAATAATTATATGATAACAATGAATTTTGATTATTTTGGAATGTTATCAACCATAACCCATGAAGCATTATTGATAATAAATGTTTTGGTGAGTCTAATGACTGAATCTATTGAGATGTTTTAAAATATTTATTCAGGTATATTTAATTATTATAGAATACCCTTATAATTTTATCTCTTTTCCTTAACATTTTAATAAACCATGAACTGAGATACATATTTGCAAAATAGTTTTTCACTCATTCCCCCAAAAATTTCTATTTTCGGACTATATGCTTCATTGTACAAGTATGATGAATAGAGAAAAATGATCCATGTGGTTCATCCCACCACTCCATAATAAAATATCATATAATATGAAAAAACATCATGGTTATAATGACTTATTATTCCCTCCTAATCAAGGATGTACTAATCAAGATTAGTCACCTTCTGTTATAGAACAACATATTCATTTTTTTCCACTATAATCTTAAAATTAATAGATGTTGAAAAATAATTTGAAATGGACCATATTTTTTTCACTTACATTAGGATATTTTGATTAGTCAAAATCAAATCTTAAAATATTGACTCTATTTAAAACTTCATTATATATAATTTATCATGTACCATTTTAATCCCATCATTTTCTACCTTATTCAAAGTCCGAGGATAGTAATTTATTGATCAATCATAATATTTACTCAAGACAAATAATATTTTTGGTAATATATTAATTTCAATATGAATGAAAATTATAAGAACCAAGATCTTCTTTTTTGGTATTTCTTTCTTTTCTGGTAGTTTTTGAGACAAATACAAATTTTATGAAATTTTTGAACTACACGTCGTGTACTTTATGAGTACACGCTGTGTACATAGTTACCGCAGGTAGTTGTATGCTAGCCATGTAATGGCCACAAAAACAGTCATGTGGGGGTGAGATGGAGGTCACATAAAGTGAAATACCGAAATGGAATGTACACACTGTGTACTTATAAAAACACACTGTGTATTTTCTTTTTTTTCATTAAACAGACCAGGGTCCCGTCTAATTGGAAGAAAGCCCTTCTTCTCGACCTAGTTCGTCTGAGAGAATCTGAGTGGCCAAGATCCTTCTTTGATCCCCCGATCGATAATCCATTCTATAAATAAATCATCATCAATATTGTTCGTATCACCTCGATAATCTCTTCCTTCTTCTAGAGCTTCATTTCCTATTTATTCCCCTTTCTCAAGTTAACCTCTGTTGAACTTTTTAGCCAATTTTTTAGATCTATGATGTTCTTGTGCAATTCAAGGCTTCTGGTTCACATATAGGTATCTCCCAACACCGAGGTAGGTGGTTTTTCCTTTTTGATTAATTCATTTGAGTTATATATGCAAGATCTCCAATACCCAGGAACGAGGTATTACGTGTTTACTTTTATAGAAATTTTTTTTCTTAATATTCTTTTAGGCTTGAGTAGAGGCTAATTTAATGTGAAAAGGTATAATTCCTATCCTTTATTGGTTTTTTCCCATGCTTGATTTCTTTTTTGACTGTTTGGTCTTGTTTTAATGTTAGGCTATTTACTTTCCATGCCTACTATTGTAGGATGGGGTGAATGTATCCTTACATGATGTTATGATATTGACTATTAGCCAAGTAGTTCTTGAGGATTAATTCTGCTGATACTCTATGATGTTCTTTCTTGACTTACATAGGGTCATGAGAACCTATTGTAGTATACCATAGGGGGAATAGATGTAAGGTAATATACAAAGTTTCATTTCTACATAAGATGTGAGGTCGTGGGGGAATTGACAAATGTTATCCATTAGAGTGTTCGTAGTTCCTCGACATTGGCCACATGGGGAATGTGAGGTAAGTTCATACCCAGAGTGTCTTTAGTTCCCGATACGAGACTATAGGTGGAATAGATAGTGAGTGCTTTCTCAGAGAGTCTATGATTAAGCTGGACCTGATAGATTAGACTGAGTGTACCTCTCAGAGGGTATATTGGGTAGCTTGGTAGGACCAGAGGGGATAGTTTGTGAGTACATTTCATAGAGTTACCTGTTGTGTTAACTACTTTATTATGTTTGTAGGTAATACAAGGGGGGATAAACAGTGATTACATTCTAGAGGGTTACCTGTTGTGATTATCTACCTACTTTCTATGTGGTTATTGGAATGCTTGAAATTGTAGGAATTGTTTACCTTGAGTGCTTATTTGTTTATTGCATTTATTTTTTTATTTCCTGTAATATATTCACTTATGATTTTTCACAGATCCCGTGGTGGTTTCCTACTGAGATTTAGTCTCACAACATGTTTGGGCAATGATTTTGGGCTCAAACAGATTATATTTTTGCAGGTATAGATAAGGGAAAGTTCCCTTATACGTCAGGTACTTGACTGCTTTTGAGATGGATAGCATGGGACCACGCATAGGCTTGTGATGTTGTAGAGTTGTTTATTTCTTTATCATGTAAATTGGTTTAGTACTGTATTTCAACATTGTGATTTTTTGGCTATTTTCCTAGAAATATTCACCATGTATCATTTATATATATGTTATCTTGTCGTTATTACCCATAGTATTCCACTTTTTTACTTGTGTTGTGGTATTATTACTACTTCTGTTATAGTATAATTATTTCTCATCAATTATGTTACTCTTCCAATGAGGGAATAGATTCACCACTATCACATCCAAGTCTCTCACTGCTAGTCAGCAGCCTCTGGAATTTAGGGAGATGCACTTGAGGCCATGTGACAAACTACGTATAGGGCATCTCTGGGTGGCTTCCAGAATTGGGACGTTACAAAGAGGTATTAGAGAAATTCTAGTCTATTGTCTTACTATTTGGAGCCCTAGACAAATAAAGGATGGAATATTTACTTGATAATAAGATGTGATTGGGAGTAACTTACCTGGGTTCAAGGAAAATCCAATTAACCTTGTATATTGTAGTTCTTATATTTTTGAAAATTTAAAATTTATTTTATTTTCACCTTTGGTGACTCGCTTGTTTTGTGGTGCTATTTTTTATGTTATTAAGGTTCTATTTCTTTTTCATCCTGATGAGATGAGGTTACATGATCTCATGTGTCATATAGTCACATTCTATAAATCGCATGTCATGCATTCTTGTCATGCCAATTAGGGTGAAATAGTGATTTCATGTTTTTATGATCGGTGTTTTGGTAGATATGAATTCTGTTGGGATAGATGCCTTTATAAAATACATGTTGTTTGATAGGGTATTTTATTTTGTAAGGACTTTATTGAATGAATTCCAAACATTGGTACTTTGAGGTGTTATGGGCCCTCATGGACCGGAATTTGGTGGATCATTGCACTGTTATCCTTGTTTATAACATGTATAATATTCCAATCATTGATTCCTGAGGATTATGGGCCCTCAAATATTCTAATTTTTCCCTTTGATGTTTATTTCAGAGTTTTTATGGGCTCTGGAGTAGTTTTTGAGGCTTACTGTCTGGAAAAACCCAGAATAAATGCCCCTTTGTTTTGACTATATGACATGTGTTCTTCTATTCTGGAAGAAACTGCAATTTTCAAGTACACGTAGTGTACCAGATATAAATGGCATATAATGTCTTACCGTTTCACTAGTAGTGTGGAAAGAGACACAGGGTTGAGAAAAACATAGGAAAGCACGTTGTGTACTGGATGTACATGTCGCGTGTCTAGACCTTGTGTTCTCCCTTGTGACTAAGGACGCAGAGGGATAAAATCTCAGGTTATACACACCATGTAAGTTTTTAATATTCTATATAGTTTGATCCTTGGATCCATCTGTGTTACAATCTCCACAGGTCGATGAAATCTACCAAGTACATGACATGTCCATCTGGAACACGCCGTGTAGTGTGAGCTTTGTAACCACCCGAGTAAATAACAACACGGGTTGGTACAATTATTCTAGTACACACCATGTCTAACAGTAATATTCAGTGTAGTCTCATTTTAAATAGAACTGTGTGGTTTATCCATGTAAGATATCTTAGGTTGGAGAAGAGGATTCAAATACACGTCATGTAGTGGACATACACGTTGTGTATCTATGTTTTGTAAACCAAGGAGGATTTATTTCTCATGTTCCCTCTTTATGATATTTTTTAGTACATGATAATCTTGATCTAAGGTTTCTGCTTGACATTGCAGAGTCGTGCCACCGAGATGACCTCCGGTTGTATGCATGTTACCGAGAAACGATCAGACACCGGACATGGCTGATCAGGGACTTCTAGAAGATCCTCATGTTGTGCCATTATGGGCCCTAGCAATTATTCTAGAAATAGTTTCTGATGCACAGTTCCAAGAGGGATTTATGAGGTTCATACATACCTTTTTAGGTGTACCACATCCTGCCTCGACTATGGAAGAGTTGAGGTAGATTTTCCCACAGCAGCATCCTCCCACATTCTTATGGAATCTAGGACCTCAGGCTACAGATTCATGGTCAGAAGCCATGATTTCTACCATTGAGCATCTGAAGACTCTTCCAGAGGGGAGGGTCATTCTTGAAACATACATGCATCGGGATTCCTTAAAAATATGGTGAGATGTGATCTCACAGGTGGTACGCCAGCATGTCATGGCCTGAGATGAGTTATATTGTTCCTTCTATAACTACTTTTATCCAGATATCTTGGGGGATGATCGAGCCTGACAGTTTTTTAGTCTAGAGCATGGTACTCATTCTGGATTGGAGTATTCTTCACAATTCACAAAGATGGAGCACTTAACACCTATTCCTAGAGGTGATGAGTTATTTTTTCTAAAGATGTTTGAGGATGTCTAAGGAACGACATCAGATCTCCGGTGAACATCTTCAAGTTGACTTCCATCACATCTATAGTCTACTAGGCATTGATCACAGAGTGAAAACTAAAGGATTATAGATTTTTTAGCATGGGTAGTCTGACATTCTGAGCATTTTTACCTCATACTGACTGCAGTAAACGCCGTAGGGAGCCTTCGCATGGAGATCTAAGGAGACAAGACACTTTTTTTGGTAGCCAGGTGTTGTGATACTAGTTAAGAAAGAGCATGAATAAGAGACCACATATCCCGAGAGACCCCGTGGAGTGCTGATATTGTGGTAAGATGGGTCATCATTAGGGCTTATGTCTGATATTCTCACCAGTAGTAGGTGGCATGGGTTTTTCTATTAATCCTCATTCAGGAGTAGAACCATCAGTTTATTATCAGTCATAGAATTGGAGTTGTTACAGATGTTCAGGCTAAAGTGGAGTTCATGGTCTTGGTATCCAGTCGCTAGGAAATCAACGACATCATGGTGGATCAGCTCAGAGTGGTTAGGTAGGGTCACAGGGCCACGGTATAGGTCATACTTTTGGTGTGGAGCAGAACCAGCAAGAGTAGGATCCCAGACCCTCTATAGTTGGATGTACGATCTTAGTTGGCCCAGTATTAGTTTCTGCTCTTTTCGATACAGGGGTTTCCCATATCATTATATCTGTTACCGTTTTGGAGAGCCTTGGGCTCTGTATCTTTTCATCTTGCTAATATCTTGATGTTTGACACTTTGTTGGGGACTAGAACAGCTAGTCTGTGTCAGTGAAAGCAGTTCCCTCTAGAGGTTGGTGGGTGTCACTTCTTATGGATCCTTTATTTCTAAGAGATTACATGTTATGATGTCACTCTCAGAATGGATTGTTTAGTTCCCTTCCAGGCTATCATGGACTATTATCGCCATAGGGTGGGTTCCACTTCACTAGCGGTAGAATGTTTCTTCATAAAGCCAAATAGAATGTCCAAGTGAGTAGAGTGGGTCCTGAGCATCATTGGTTGGGGGGGAGTTACATCCTAGTTTTCTAGTCTATATCTGGGTGACTAGGGAACTTCATAGATGGAAATTTCCCAAGTGGTGAATTATTTCATGGATGCCTTTCTGGAGGAATTTTTAGGTTTTCCTCTAAGGCAAGAGGTAGACTTTTCTATCGAGCTCATTCCAAGAGTAGAACCAGTGTCCATTAATCTTTATATGATGGATAAACTAGAGTTACAGATTTTGAAGAAGCATTTAGAGGAGTTACATGGAATGGGTTTCATCCAACTGAGTACTTCTCCATGGGGTTCACCAGTCTTTTTTTGTGAAAAAGGCATACAGTAACCCTAGGATTTGAGTGGATTATCGGAAGCAGAACCAGTTGAAGGTCATGAACCTATATCCTTTTCCTAGGATTGATGATCTCTTTGATTATCTTTGAGAAGCCCAGGTGTTCTCAAATATTGTCATGAGGTTCAGTTACCATCAATTGTGCATTTGGCCATCTGATATACCTCTTACAGCTTTTCAGAGCAGGTACAGTCTGTACGAATTCATTGTTATGCTATTCGTTCTCAGAAATAGACCAGAAGATTTCATGGCACTGATGAACTGAGTCTTCCATCCCTACTTGGATTCCTTCATGGTAGTCTTCGTTGATGATATCTTAGTGTACACTCACACTCAACACGACCATGCTTCCCATCTTCAGATCATTTTGAGTACACTAAGAGAGAAGAAGATATATGATATGCTCTCAAAATGCCACTTTTGGATTGACAAGACTCACTTTTTGGTTCAGTTTATCTCAGAGACCAGATTATCAGTTGACCTAGAGAAGGTGAACACAATAGTTTCCTGGGAGCATCCGAAGAACATCTTCGAGGTATAATGTTTTCTAGGGTATTTTGGATACTCCAGACATTTCATACATGACTTTTAACTCCTAGAAGCACCACTTAAGGGTTTTACTACGAAGGGTGAAAAGTTCTTGTGGTCAGATTCATGTGAGTCAGCCTTTCAGGAGCTAAATGGGAGACTTACTTTAGCACTGATACTAGTATTGCTAGAGCCAGGAAAGAGCTATACTGTTTACAATGATGCATTAGGTATCAGGCTGGAGGATATTCTTATGCATTGAGAAGAGTAGTTCTGCATAGGTCTCGACAATTGAGGCAACGTGAGAGGAATTACACAACGCATGATCTCGAGTTGGTGGCAGTTTTTCATGCCTTGCGCTATTGGAGACAGTATCTGCTGGGAGAGCATTTTTTTGTTTTCACCATCCACAAAATTCTCACGTATATCTTCAATCATTATGACTTGAATTTGAGATAGAGAGGTTGGGTTGAGTACCTTCATTCCTTCCACATTAAGATTGCATATACACTAGAGAAAGGCAACGATGTGTCTAATGAGATGAGTAAGAGGAGTCATATATAAGCAGTTCTGGAATCCAGTAGTGACTGGTAGCTTATGGATCTGTTCTTTGTGATGCATCTGTAGGTTAATGACAGATATGGAAAAACATTTCATTCATCTGTAGATGTTACCTCTACTCTTCTTGATCGAGTACGAATGAGAAAACTATTATAGTTTGAAGGCCTAGTCCTATTTGAATGTGTTTCAGGAGAGGAACCTATTCCTGGAAGGACCATAGGGAATGATGTGATCTTTCATTTTCATGGGCGCATATGGGTGTCAGCAGACATATGCGAGGAGATTCTAGAAGACTTTTATTCATCATTTTTGGGTTGTTCATCCTGGTGTGACAATGATGTATCACAATCTAAACCACCAGTATTGGTGGGCAGGTTTGAAAAGAGATGTTGTCGATTTTGAGATGAGGTGATCTACCTGTCAGTAGGTGATGGTGGAACATTAGTGACCAGACGTTTTTTTTCAGTTGTAACCCATTCCAGAGTGGAAATGGAATGATGTCTCTGTGGATTTTGTGATAGGTCTGCCGAGGTCTCCTCGAGGAAATGATGTTGTTTGGGTCGTCATTGACAGACTGACAAAGGTTTCTCACTTATTGTTGATAAAGGAGACCTTCAATGTTGATGATTTGGGACGATTATACATCCAAGAGATGGTACTTCTACATGGGGATCCACAATCTATTGTTTCAGACTGGGATACACACTTTACATCTCAGTTCTGGAAGGATCTACATAAGGCTATGTGTACAAAAGTATTTTTCTGTACAACATACCATCCACAGACAGATGGCTAGTCTGAGCATACGATTGAGGTGCTTGAAGACATGCTCCGAGCATGCATCCTAGATTTCAGAGGTTTGTGGGAAATGTATATACCTCTTGTGGAGTTTTCCTACAATAATAGGTTTCAAGAAACTATATTGATGGCACCATATGAGGCTTTGTATGGTAGGCCATGCAGATCAAATTTTTTTTTAATGGAGGCAGGAAAGTAAGATATGCTAGGACCTCGTCTTGTTTAAGAAACCAGAGAATATATAGAGTTGATCTAGAAGATAATGGATAATATACAGTCTTGATAGAAGTCATATACTAATCAGCGGGGAGGACATCTAGTGTTCGAGGTCAGGGATCATGTTTTCTTACATGTCACAAAGAGGTTGGGACAGAGAAGGATTAAGAGACATGGTAATCTTTCACCGAGGTATGTCGGTATTTGAGTTCATTGAGAGAGTTGGACCAGTTACCCACTGGTTGTAGTTACCTCAGAGGTACCGGGATATGCACGATGTATTCAATGTTTCTCAGCTCCGATGTTACTTCTCTGACTCATCTCAAGTCTTCCAACCTGAGGAGGTTGAGTTGGAAGTGGATGCGTCATTCAAAGAGCATCCTATCCAGATTGTTGGTCTAAGTACGGAGGTTCTCCATGGCCGGTATGTTCCACTAGTACGAGTTCTATGGCAGCATGGGTGAGTACAGTAGGACACTTGGGAGAGGTAGGCTGATGTATGACCAAAATCACCGAAGATGTTCGGGGTGTCTTCTTCTATGATACTTTACTAGGGAATTTTGAGGGAAATTTTACTTTAAAGGTGGATGTTTGTAAGAACCCGAATCATCTTTTTCAGGTATGTGTTTGTTTCTGGTAATTTTTGAGAAAAATAACAACTTTTGAAATTTTTTTAAGCACACACCATTTACATTATCAGTACATTCCATGTACTCATTTACCGCGGGTAGACATGTGCAGGCCGCGTAACGGCCACACACACAGCCGTGTGGGGGTGACCTGGAGGCCGCCTAAAGTAGAGTATAGAAACTGAATGTACACTCCATGTAGTTCTAAAGTACTCGCCGTGTTTTTTATCATTAAACAGACCGGGGGCACCTATAATTGGCAGAAATACATTCTTCTTGACCTAGTTCATTTGAGAGCGCACGAGCAACCGTAATCCTTCTCTGAGCCCTTGATCGAGCATCCGTTCTCTGAATCGATCATCTTTGATTGCATTGGGATAGTATCAATAATATATTACTTCTTATATTGAATCTCTTCCAGATTCCTCCTCTTTCGCATGTTATCATTTATCGAGCGTCTTAGATGTTTTTATATCTACAATGTTCTTCGGCGATTCAAGGCTTGTGGTTCACATATAGCAATTTCCCAACTCCGAGGTAGGTGGTTTGTGACTTTCAGTTGAATTTATTTGAGTTATATGTGAAAAATATCCAATACCCATAAATGGGGTATTGCGTATTTACTGTTTTAGCTCTATTTTTTCCTGCAATACTTATATGCTTGAGTAGAGGTTAACTGAATTTGAATAAGGTTAATTTCTATGATTTGGATGTGTTTGTCCATGCATGATTGCTTGTTTTGACTGTTCGGCCTTGTTTGAATGTTAGGCTGTTTACATGCCATGCCAAGTATTATAGGATGGGGTGAATGTATCCTTACATGATGTTAGGATATAGACTACTATCAAAGTAGTTATTGAGGTTTATGTGGGCCGATATGCGCTATTATGCTTTCATGACTTACATAGGGCTGCGAGAACCTGGTGAAGTAGAACATGGGGAGAATGGACGTAAGGGATTCTCGAGAATGCTTTTTCGACTTAAGTTGGTAGACCATAGGGGGAATTAACATATGTGTATCCTTAGAGTGTCTGTAGTTCCTCAATGTGGGCTACATGGGGATCGTGATGTAAGTTATTCCCCAGAGAACCTTCAGTTACCGATATGAGACTATATGAGGAATGGATGGTGAGTGCTTCCACAGAGAGTCTATGCATAAGCTGAACCAGAAGGGTTAGACTAAGTGTACTTCCCATAGGGTTGCTTGTGTTTCTAGATAGGACTAGAGGAAATAGGCTTTGAGTAATTTCCAAACGGTTACCTGTTGTGTTATCTTCTTTCTTGTGTTGCTTGGTAGGTCCAGAGGGGATAGGCTTCGAGTACATCACAGAGGGTTGCCTATTGTGATTATCTTATTACTTTCTATTCGGTTATTGGAATGCTCGAAACTATATGAATTGTTTACCATGAGTACATCCTTGTTCACTTCACTTATTTGCTTATTACCTACCATATATTCGCTGACTTCTAGGCATAGATCTCATGGTGGTTGCCTACTATTATTTAGTCTCACACCCTTTTTGGTACATTATATTTGGCCTAAAAAAATTATATTGTTGTAGATATAGATAATGGAATTCTATTTTTTACATTAGGTACTTTACTGGTTTTGTGATGGAGAGTTTGGGACCAAACATAGGCTTGCGATGCTGTGGAGCAGTTTATTTATTTTCCATGTACATTGATTTAGTACTGTATTTCATCATTGCAACTTTTTTTGTCATTTTCCTAGACATATGTATCATGCATCATTTACATATTTTTGCTCTAGTTGTTATTACTCCTAGTCTTCCACTATTTAATATTGTTGTGGTCTTATAACTACTTCTTCTATTGTAGAATTGTTTCTCTTCCATTGTGTTACTCTGCCAATGTGGGCATAGTTTCCCCACTATCACACCCAAGTCCCTCACTTCTAGTCAACATCCTCTGGTGTTTAGGGAAATGAACATGAGGTCATTTGACCAATCTGATACGGGGAACCTCTGGGTAGCTTCCGAAAATGGGACATTATCAAAATAAACATTATAAATTTATGATATATATATATATATATTACACCTCTCTCAATAGAGATAATGCACCAATATATTTAATTAAATAATTATAGTATATAACTCCATGACATGGGGTGGGTAATATTTCTCTTATGACCCTTTAGTTTGTATGAAGAATAAGATATACCTAAACCATTTTTCATTATATCGCTTCCTTCTTTACTATATTATGAATAAATTTAAATTCAATACCGATATCCAGGACATGATAGTTGTAGAACATCATCAATAACCATCATTTTATGATCATTGAAAATATGATAATATTACTATATCCATATGGTCTAAACATAATTGATAGTGTATATGGTTTATGGATTATATTTTCATAAACAATATGACACAAAACATTGATAATAATTCTCCAGTCTAAAAAAACACAATGGACTATAGATACCATAGTGGCATAGGACATTTCTGAATAACAAATTTCTTTGAAAGATCTACTTATATACCTTCATTTTCATTTATATAACCCAATAATTAATCTATCCAAATTGAAAATTCACAATTGGTAAATTTTGGATAATTATATCAATAATGAGGATCATCAATAAGTAATCAATGATATAGTTATGATATTCCAATATATTTGAATATAAAATAATATCACCAATAAATACAATAGAAAAACTAATCAATGTAGATTTTTTCAGTACCAGGTTATTATATTTCACATTGTTCTAGTTCTTGTTCACTTTCCCCGCATGTCAGGTGTGACATGTATGAAATATTAAGGATGAATTTACACATTTACATGGCCTATTATGACAAACATATTATTATTTTTTACCCCATATAAGTTCCCCTTGGATTCCCCATCAGTTCCAGGAGGAATTTCGTGCAAAATGGTATGTTTTATGGGGGACGGAATAAGTAACACGGTTTGGCTTAAAATTTTACTAAACCATGATGTCAAACCATAAAGTGCGTCTAAATCATTAAAATTATATTTGGAAATATAATTTTCCCTTCTAAAATAAACTCTATTGGGCCCATTTCTTCTTTATTTCATGCCAGCCATCCATGGAAGGCTCAAAATCTCCCATGAGCTCCATAGGAACCCATTATTATGTGGTTTTGGGTGGGGAAACATCAATATCATTCATTTAAGTGATTATATCTTTTTTTACATCCATATAATTGGGTATTCATTCATCCTAATTTAAGTTCTAAAATTTCCAGTAGTTAGGGATCGTACATATGTTTTTATATTTGGATTTTTTGTGAATTCAGGTGGATGATTATTTGTATTCTTTCCTTTGTGGTGGGGTGGTGGTGCGGCTAAGTTATTTCATAAATATTTACAGTTTTGATGAAAAATATAGGTGAATAATTTTTTTTTAATTATTTTATTTGGTGATTTTTTATTTATGTTTTAAGAATCTTCCTCTCCATTTGTGTTCAGTGTGAGAACTATTTTCTTATTGCATTAATGACGTGGTTGATTTTAATATTGAACTTTTGTGAAAAAAGGAGGGTTTTTTATGTGTATCCCATTTTATATCAATAGGGTTTGTTTTATGGTTCATGAAATTATTTTTTAATGGTTTTTTGGGATTCCAAATCTGTTTCGATATGGTGTTGTTGGGTGATTTTCCATAACATGGTGTGTTTGAATTGGATTCATGTGAATTCATCATTACACTTATTAAAATTGGTTTATGAAGAGTCTAAATGATTTTTTGGGTTAAAAAGGGTGAAAACACATTAGTGAATTATTTGCAGGTTTATGTTCTAAAAATTGGATTTTTATTGGGAAATTGGTGATTTCAGATGACAAACGGTTAGGGAACATTTTATGTTTTGTGCAAATGATTTATTAAATGGAAATAATGGTGTTTAATAGGTTTGTGGGATATTTTTTTTGAATATGATGTTAAAATTGATTTGAATGTGAAAGGAGTATTATGTAACATTATTTTGGGATTTTTTGTAACTTTGTGATTTGCAAATGGAATCTTTTATTTGAAAATGTTACTTTTTAAAACATTCAACTTGTTTCTAATCAATAGGGATAACCCAAGTATCTTGGTGGGGTGACATGTACTAATATGCTAGTTATCAAGAGTGATTTTTTCCTTGCCTTAAATAAAATTTTTGATGGTGACAACAATAAATACAATATTATGATGATATTGAGGACCACAGATTATGGGTTTCTCCATAATAGTGGCTCATGCATGAAAACGGATATTTGTTATGGTTACTTTTCAATGAGATATTAGGTTATTTGGGCTCATAACTAGCTAGTTCATAGGGTTATTTCCCATGTCTTTTAATCATTGTATATTATTTACTTACCATCGGCATACAGTTTTTTTGGCTTTAAAATTAATCAGAAATTGAATTTTATTTAAATTTTTTCTTTCATTAATGTATTCCACTTATAAAGCATTTTAAAGTTTCATCACTTTTAAATTGTTTCTATAATTCATGTTTATAAAAACATGAAATATTTTCATCTTAAAATTTGTGTCACATTGAATCCATTTGGTTAGAATCGTACTATGATCAGGGTAAAACCATACATACAAAATTCGGTGTAAGTGGAGTTGGTAATGTTTATTGCTGGATTGGGTATCACTCTTATAACTGATTGTATGGGTTTCTAGTGGTACTTCATAGTGCAGTGTCGTGTCGATAGCTTGAGGGAATGGCCTTTTTCCATGAGGTTGTTATTGGGATGTTATTTTTTTAATTCATCCCTAGTAGTATCCATTGGTTATTGTTTAAACCTTTTAATTTCAATTATGATTTTAATAATTTTTTGTGTAAATTTTTAGACTCGGTTTATTGACACTTGTTTGTTGTTTAATGTTTATAAACTCAGTTAAGTAATTCCCAAAAACATGTTTATGATACCCAAAATTTTGTTTCAGCCCGTGGGGATTAGTAACTCCATTCGGGTCCTGCCACGTACTGCGTTGGGTGCCGATTTTGAAGATAACCATACCTAGTTCATTATCAAATGGTATTAGAGGAGGTTATCAATTTTTAGGTCTTGTCCATTTTGAAATGAATTTGGGTAGACCATGACTAGGATTTTCAAGACATGACATTATGATTATGAGTTCTATGAATGGTAAACACACCTCATTATGGGATTCAGGATTCCAGGGGGTTTTTGGTTTTATCTGAGTTTATTTTTTATCATAGTATATTAATGACAGGGGAAATGATGAGAGAGTTGGTTAAATGGATTAAAAGAGGATAAATTACTTAGAAAGACATGTGTATCTAAGGATATTATCATAGAACACACTATGTGATAGTTAAGTGATTGGTGTATGTCCTGAAATCATATGTCCTTTCCACCTTCTATCTCTAATTTCCTCGTTCATGTTGTTGTTTCATTGTGTTTTGAAAGCACAAAGTCTCTGTTTTAATGTATATATGTTTCTTGATTTTATGAAATGTGATCTTTTATTAAATAATATTCTAATAATATATAAATGGTTGGATTTATGGAAGGGTTGAAATGAGTTTTTAGAACAGTTTTGAAATGGTAAATGGTGTGATTACACATATTTTCAATGTATGAATTTGTTAAAGTGATTTTTGAAAAACTATTTCAAATTGAGTTTTATGAATTGTGGAAAATATTTCTGATTAGAATAATGTGTTTTTGAATTTTATATGGATTTGAATATGATATTATATTTTTTAAATAGTGTACTTTTGCGGTGATTCATGAATTTGGGAACATTCATTGAATGAGAATAAATTTGTATTTTTAAATAACGGGTGTTAATGAAATAATGTTTTTCATAAAACTAGAATTCTTTTGAAATGGAATGATTTGTTTTTATATTAATTTTTATGACTTGAATGTGAGTTTATATTTATATGGTTGGAGAATTTTTTTAAAAGGTTTAAAATATTTTATTTGGGTTTTGATTTAGTGGATAACAGTTTTTTGAAAAAGAAAGTATTGATTTCATGTATTGTTTTTTAAAAGTGGATGTAATTTTTTTGTATTTCCCCAGGGTATTTCTATGAGGGATCCCATGCATGGATTAACATGGGAAGATGGGTGGTCAATTTCGTGGTTGTAGGATCTCTATTATGGATATGAATAGGTGGCTCAATGTGCTAAGAAAACATTCATTTGTTAGGCCCATGGGGTATAATTGGTGGATGCGCTTACCACCAACCTATTAATTTACCTCAAAATGAATTCTTTTAATAAATGTTCTATATTATAAAATCATGTGTTTGGGTTAGGTGTTTTTTATTTTTGTATTTTTTTGGATATATTGAGATTGATAACCCAACATTATTTAATGTTGTTGTTGTGTTTTTGTTTCATTGGTACGTTGGGTTAAAGTGTTTCTTTGTGGCCTCTTTCGGGAAATATTCTGGGAAGCCCTTGTGGTTTTCCTCTCATGTGTTCAGTTATTGATTGTGGTATTTTTTGACTAGTGTAATAGCTTGGTTGGGACCATGGGGTTTCTTATTGGCAAGGGGGTGCCCCCCTAATGAGTTACAGCTTGGTTGAAGTGCGGCCACAGATCGTCTGCTATTGGTTGGTCCTCCAGTTGATCAACATAAGTAAATTCATCATGATTTTTATAGATTGAATCTATCATCCTCTTTTTTAGTTAAGTGTATCCTTTCTTAGCGATGAGTGTTTTTTGAAGGATAAAAAACACCTTCGTAACCTATGTTACCTGAGTTTCTAAAATTTTCGAAGGTGATGTTTGAAACAGTTGTGTCTATAAGTTTAATGTGTAAGTGTTGATGGTATACCCCAGTAATGTAGGTTGAAAGAATTTGGGGTTGTCGGTGAAAGATGATATCTAAGATGGACTATATGTCTTTCTTCATTCCATTCAATACTATTATGGTTTCTTGTGTTAGCCTCATGATACTTGGAACTCTGTTCAAAGATCCACTCATGTTACTATCTCTGTTGGTTGCAGGGGTTCTGTTCGGTGGTGCCTTGTTGTTTTTTTTTCTATTTAATTTGATGGATCATGTTGTATTTACTTGTGGAACTAGAAGAAGATGTTTCATTCTGGGGATTTAGTTCTCGACTATGAGGTAATAGATGCTTCGATCATGTTAGCTTTAGCCCAAGTTCCCAAAGTGATGCTGACTCGTAGTCATGAAAACCCCATGGATGTATGGGATCTTAGATTAATTTCTGTCTCTTGTGTTGGAGGTGGAGACATATTGTGGTTTTAATATGGTTGTTTTGTTTCATATGGACCCATGTGGTCAAAAGTGACATTATACCCTATACCTCATAGTTGTACTCTATTTCGGTAAAGAAGTCCTTCCTTGGTTTTAAGAAGGCATGGTGGTTTCTTTTTCTCAAACCTTGTGCTTGAACCCTTGTGGCTACAACTCTTAGTAGGGATTATAATGTATGAATTACCTTGTAGAATCTTGTTGATCTCGGTCATGTATTTGAAAATTTGAGGATGGTAATTCCCAAGGCAGTGGTGGACTACATAGTGTCTGTCCGGTTTTTATGTTTCATTGATCGACCACCCTTATGGTAGGGCATTTTTTGTTTCTGCCCATACTTGTTAGTTAAGATGGTTGTATATTATTTTGGTCTGTCCATTCAAGAATCCTTCTTTTACTGTCACAATTCTGTCTTTTTAAATTAAGTTGTCTCTTTTTGTGGGGAGTCTTTCCGAACCTCCGTGTGTTTGTGTTTTTATTTTCTCACATGCGTTAGTTATCATCAATGGTGGGTAGTCCATTTACGTTCCCACATATCAATATCTCAACATTTTAATTTGTGATGACATGGTGATAGGTGGTCTCATTTTGTGATATCTAACCACTAACATGATTCAAGGTTAATTGTTGGAATTTTATTTCAGTCAATAGTCTTGTTGATGTAAGGTTGTGGTAACTATGATCGAATTCTTTGTATGTTTCTGGTGATGTACGTGAGCATAATCTGGTTGTTTTTAATGTGTTTTTTGGGATTTAACTTTGTTATATTATACCATTTCAGTAATGTTGTGTTTAGTTTGGTTGGGGAGAGTATATTTTCCATTATTTGATAAACTAAAGATGTTTAAGCATTTTTGGGTGGGTGAACCTTACCTGAGAAGTCCGTCTTGGTCTCTCAAGATCGCTCCTAGACCTCTTACCTTCCTTGTGGAGTCCTTGTTGTCTTTTCATTTCATATTATTTGGGAATACCTTTGGTAGTTGACGTATTATTGAGATTTTTTTTCATATGACCTTATTGTGTTTTTCATAGGATGGAAATCATTGTGGTGAGATGAATTTGTACAGTCGTGTTATTAGTATTCACTTTTTTATGTTTCTTAGTTTTTTTCCTCGCATGTTGGTTGTGTCGTGATTGAAATCTTGGGGAATCATTTCCTAATATCCATGGCCTATTATTAAATCACTAGGCTCCCCTTGAACACCCATATGTTTCCCATGAATTCCCCCTTGGATCACCTATAAATCATGAGGAAAATGCCATGTTATTTGGTGGATAGAACAAGTCACACGGTTTGGTTGTATAGTTTACTAAACCATGTAACAATCCCTTTAGATTGTCCCGCACATAAAAATTCATTTTTTAATTCAAAATTTTCCCGTCTAGATTAAACCCTATTATTCCCATTTATTCCCCATTTAGTGCCTCACATAAGTGGAAGGCTCATAGACTCCCCCATGCTCCTTAGTAACCCTTTTCAACGGGGGGTTTTTGACGAGAAACATTAAAATCTTATATGTATGTGATTCTATCTTTATTTTCTTCAATCTCCTTGGGGCTTATTTCCACACTTATGAAAGTATAAATTTTCTAGAAGATATGTTTTATTCTGAGGGTTTGATTTTATGTCTTTTGTGTGAAATCATGTGTACTTGGGTTCTATTTCATTATCTTTTGGTGCGATTGTGGTGCGGTTGAGGTTTCACACAATGATTTTGGGGTTTTTAGGAAAACGGTAGGTGATTCCATGTTTAATCATTCATTAATGAGTATTCTTTTCATGGTTTATCTATTTATCATGTTCCTCTTCTATAGGGTTTTGTACGAAAATAATTTTTGGTTGCATTGATTCAGTGGTAGATATTAAAAATGAGTTTTTGTGTACAATTGAGTGTTTCTAATATGTCTCCCATGTTCTACCAACTTTAGTGATTTTATGGTTACTAATATTATTTTATTAAATGGTTTTAGGTATTCAATATCTGATTGGGTATTTTTTTTGTTTTTCTTTAATGGAGTGTTTTAATTGGATTTATGTGAATAGACTCATTACACTTCTTGAAATTGTTTTACGATGAGTCTAAATGCTATATTAAGTCAAAAAATGGGTAAAAACATTTTGGTGTGCGGTTTGGTGGGTGTATGATCAAAATTTGTATTTTTTAAAGGAAAAATAGAGATTTGTGATGTTAACCATTTTGATAAAAGTTAATGAATTGTTGAAACGACTTATTAAATTGTACGAGTGGTGCGAAATTTGTTTGTGGACTATTTACTATGAGTATGATGTTAAAATGATTTTTAATGTGATAGGAGTGTTATGTGACATGATTTTATGTATTTTGGGTAGTTTTTAATTTGTGAAATTGAAATTTTTATATGAAAATGATACATTATAATATCTTGAAATTGTATGAGAATAAGAGGGGTATCTCGGGTATCTAGGTGGGTCAATGTGTACTAGTGTGATAGTGATACAAAGTCAGTTCGTACAAGATTCGTGTTGAATGATTGATGATTCCTACATTAAATAAACCATAAGATGAAGTTGGGTATCACTAGGTTATGTATTTTTTCAGTCATAGTGTCTCGGGAAAGAGAATATATACTTTTTATTGTTACTTATCACCGAGATACGAGGTACCTTGGGCCCATAGCTAGCTAGTGCCTAGGGTTATTTCCCTTTATTAGTGATCATTGGATATTTTATAGTTACTATCATCATACACTGTTAATGTATTGAAAATTATGTTTCATGTGCATTTTATTTAATTTTTTTCATTAATGTATCACTGTTAAATATTATTTTTATTTTGATGTTTCATCATTTTGAAAATTTTACTAGTATTATTGTTTATAATAACCTGGACACTTTATCTCATAAAATTATTATCATATGGAATCCAATTTCGGTGTAATTTTATGGTGAGTAGTCTCACACCCTACATAAACCATTGTGTGTAAGTAGACTTTGTAATGTTTGTTGTAGTTTTGGAAAAATCTCTTGGAACTAGTGGTGCAGGTTTCTAGCAGTCTTCCTGACCATGTGTTCTGAATATTTCTTGAGGTAATTTCCTCTTTCCATGTAGTGATTATTAGGATATTCATTCATTCTTTCCCCTCTTTTATTAGACATTGGGCCTTGTATAAATCAATGTATTTCAAATGTGAATTTTATTACACTTGTTTGGTGTAAATTATTAGATTTGATTTAATCCACCTTATTTGTTGTTTTATGTTTCTAAACATGGATAAATTGTTCCAAAACACATTTTTATGATTTTCGAGAACTTGTACTAGCCCATGGGGGTTATTAAAATACTTCGGGTATTGCTACGAACCAGGTTGGGTGCCGGTTTTGAAGGTGACCTTATCTAGTTCATAACAGTTTTTAAAGATACTATTCATTAAATCCATAAATAGAATGGAAATTAGTATGACATAATTGGATAATAATAAATTCATCATTTGAAATAATATATATATATATTTATTGAGTATTTACAAATTCTTTATAATTAATGGAATTTATTAAGAATGATGATCTATAATTAAAATTTATTGTCCTCTATGTTGTTTATCAAATAAGTCCCCAATGTAGGGGAGGTGATGATTTTTCATTAATGTGATCTTATTATGCTAATGATAATCAATGAAAATATGTATATATATATATATCATTTTCATTAAAAATAAAAATGTATTATCCAATGTTAATTCATTAGGGTTAATGAATCCCTTAGTAATATTCTCCTATATATTCTTCTTTAGTTAATGTGATTGAATTAGGTTTATTATATACGAATTATTTTAAATAAAAATTTCACTGGGTATGAGTTATATTAAAAATTCAAATTCAGAATTTTGTGTAGGACTCATCTATTCATATGGAAATACAATAAAGAGATCTCGTACAATATATGTATCCATAATTTTCAGTTCCTCCCAAATAATACCAGATATATAACCTTCATGTATAAGAATTAAAACCAACATGATGGAATAAATTTCCATTGGAAATTCATATTCTTCATTGAATCGTTAAATAATAATATTTTCAATAGAAATATAAATTTTCCTTACCTTTATCATAAATTGATGTGGAATATATTTAAAAATTACAATCTATGAAAATAATGAAAGCTAATTAAACTATAGGGAGAATCAAAACATTTTCAAGAATCACATTCCCAAAAACATTATCTAACATGGAACTATAGAGTAACGATGTGGCCTTTATAAAATTATTAGTTTTTATAGATCATTCAATATCTAATATTTGTGGTGAAATGTTGATACCTTTAAAAAATTTATTTTCATTTAATGATTTGTTGGTTCCAAAAAAAGTATGTCATTTGATATTATAGAGGAGACACTAAGTGTACCTTTCACCATGTAATAATCATAACCCTATTTTATAAACATTATGTCAATATATATTTTTTGGTACGTAATATGTATTTCAAAATAACAATACAAAACCATCTTATTCCTTCATAGGATTAAAACATTTCCATTTTCCACTCATTTTAATCATTATACTGTGGCTAGTGCATTAGTAGGATTCATATTTTCCTACATTGAATAATTGGCCAATTCATCCACTTTTGATGTTCAGGGGTGTTAGGACCATACATTACATAATAAAATCACCATTGTGTTCTATTAAAAACACTTAATAAGATGTTTCATCACAAATTTATGGCATGTACATAGATGGTATTTTTTCCACCATGTGATTTATTCATGTATTCGTAAGAATCAATATTTCTTATCTTATCAAAGAAATTTTAATGGTTTAAATCTCTAATTACAATTTATACCATTATCGCACATCGAATTATTTTATCTTGTATAATATATTAACATATTTCTAATTCCATTTAGATAATTTATATTACACCACCAATAAATTGATAAATTTTACTTTCATGGATGATAATTAAACATAAAACACACCATACATGCCTTAAATAATATACCCAAATTATTCATCATCCTCTTTCTTCATCTTAGTAAATTTAATATATATATTTCTATATAGAATATAAGGAATGTAAATACAAAATAATATCCCTTAAAAATCATCAATTTCCATTTAAATTATTTATTTTTATTTCATCATATCCATGATGATATTCCACTATAGATGTGATTTTACAACAATATGATAAAGAGTTAGGGAAACTTATTCATTTCCTGGACAATGGAAAACATAAATATTTTCATCAATGGTGTTTAAAAATCTCTCAAACACTGTTGGATTATATAAACCACTATAATAAGATGGTCATTTTCTAAAGAAATATTAAATAAAATATTTTCACCTCCTTTGATCATTTATAAACCACTCATGATACATTTCCTTGAAAATGTATATTACCATAGAAAAAATATTCATTATTCTAACTCCAATAAAATTTGACTATTTATCTTGAATATCATGGAATTTTATCTCACATTTTTTTTAACACAATTACTTCAGGACCCATCAATTGATCTAAAAAAAATTTCATTGTTTTAGAAATAATATTCAAATTGGGAAACTACATGTTATTAAAAAACATTTATAGAATTCATAAATAGATAATATATATTATCTAAAATCATGGGTTTAACAAATTTTATTCATATTCATTACCAAAACATTTTAATTTTGTCTATTAAATAGTCATATCACTAGAGAGTCCATAAATTATCTCTAACCAAAATATCCATATATTGACTAAAATATTCAATGAAATCATCTATTATAGATAAATAATTTTATAAATAAATGTTAAATCAATTTAGATGGATATTCATTATATTAAAATATTATCTACAATAGAATGATAATTCTTTCAATTCTTTTGTATGTTAATATATGATCATATTATATATTGAATTATCATAAATATATACCATAAATATATTAAATAACATTTTATATCATTTTATGATTATGATAAAAATATTATTCATTTCATTGTGAAATTAAAGATATGAAAAGGAAGAGATCATATTCTTAGAATGTGTAAACATGGAGATATCATTCAATAATCATTTTAAGTCAGAAGATTACCATAAGAGTATGAGATAAAGACTATTAAGAACATCCATACAATACATGAAAAAGATCATAAATGTCAGTTATTTCATAAAACATCTTAAATTATAAATTAATCTATAATATTTATGATAATTCATTATAAAACAATCATGATCTATATAATCATATCAATTATATGTGGACAGAACCAACATAAATTTAGACCACAATTCATATACCAATAACAAATACTTTTTTTACATAAGTATATCACGATATATATTATATTATCAAATTCCATTGTGGTATATATCTATCCCAAAATATCACATAATGTAAACAATACAGTTTTTCTTAAGATCATAAAATAGTAATAATATAGAAACCAATGTAATGAAATTGTTTTCATAAACATTTCATTATAGCATAACCCAAGTTTTCAGTTTTAATAAACATTACTCATAATAATTTTAATTGATTCAGATAATGAATATCCATCATATCCTTGTATTATAAAACTAATGATTCATAGGTAGAGTCATGGGCTATTGTCCCTGATGAATAGAGGTAACATTAAAATATCAATAACATTTTTATAAGAAAAATACCCTGTGATATTTTAAACTAAATATTCAATATCTAAAAACGATGGGAATAATAAAGGAACCATTTTTAATATTAATCATGTAATCATGTAAATGAATAATCAATTCATTGAGGTTTATTAATGATAGTAAATTCTATTCATATTATTTGGGATAAAAAACATTCCACTTATTGATTTTGAAAAAATAAAAAAGTATCTCATTCTGAGAATGAAAGAAGATTCCATGTCCATTTTTTAAAAGTCAATAAATTTTAAAAAGTTATTCAAAAATAATTTTATATCAAAAAATATATATAGAAAACATTTATATAAAACATGGTAATGGATGAAAATGGATTTTATGTTGGAGAGAAAAATAATTTCAATTTATTATAGAAACCCTCATTTGACAATGTAAATATTTTTATTGATGAAAATTAATGTAAAATAATAAAATTTTATTTTTAAATACATGATAATAAATAAATTGGATTTATCATAAAAAAGTATAAAATTTCTCTATCTAAATTTCATTTGTATATAATCTTTATTAAAATAAATTTGAACGTAAATTAATTAACACAATTATCACCTTTCTATATTATAAATTTTTAGTTATTTTTAATAAATATGGATTTAGTATATAATTATTAAAAAAATATTTTCATATCTAGTATAAATATTATGATTTATTTATTACATCTAAAGATCCATTTATTAATATTTTTTTATTAAAATCAATATTCTGTGTGATAACTACTTCACCATCCATGAATGATTCCATTTGGTAATATTGGTCCTTATAAATTGATCATGGTTCCAACATTAATATAATTTTAATCATGGTTTGAATATGTTATATATTAATTATATTATTTTTTAAAATAATTATTAAAAAATTTACATATGAAAATGTATTACACCATTCATGGAAAAACATGTCATATATTCGCATGAATGTTATTTCCATTTTCTAATAATGGAATGAAATAAATGTAAACAATAGTTAATCATTATAAAATAAATTATTTACCATTTATTCATAATATATTTATAAAATAAATCCACTTTATCATAAAATTGAAATTTAAATGAAATCCCAATGACATCGCTTCATAGGGGTGGTAGTGCACATGTATGAATGGGTGATGTTATCCTTTACAAAAATATTGGTTGACAAGAATATAGAAATTTAATTTTAAATATGGTGTGTAATAATTTCTTATATATAATATATAAAAGATAATCCCTTCATAATACCAACCCATAAAATGATGAATACAAATTAATCATATCTCATTGTGGATATAATCAGTCGATAGTATACATGAGAAATAATTTAAAAAATATTTTGACATGAAATAATGTTTTTATTGTTTTTTAAATTATCATAATTATATTTTCTCATATTAGGGATAACAAAGATTTTTTTTCTTAAAAAAATAACACCGATTTATAGGGGTAAGGAGTAATATAGACTAAAGTGATCACATAATGTGATTGCCTCGTTCTAGAAATGACTTCATCAGATATCCTATAAAAGTACCATGTTTTATATTTTAATGGGAGGAAACAACAATAAGATTTTTTTAGGGATGTTTATAATATAAATAGAAATAAATTGATCAAACTAGAATGCTCAATCTGGTGTAAAAATATAGTGGATGAGGATTCCTTTTATAATTGAGGATGGTGGGATTTTTTTAATTTTCACATAATAGTAAATTATAATCAATTCAATCTCATGAAAGATACTACCAATGGACCTTGGATACAATGATAATGAATTGTATGGTTGTAATATGCCAAAAAATGTATCTTAAATATGTTTTGACCTCATTTTAAAACAATTAATTTTGTTTAAAATATAGTTAACAATTTTTATTTTTAAATTTGGTTACAAAAGTATAAATATTAAACGTTATATTTTTAATATATAACCTACATGTTATACTGTAAATATCCTAATAATTAGTTTTGAGACTATATATTATAGTTTTTTTACTTATTTAATAGTTTTCAATATTTTTAAATAATCAACTGAAATATTATTTTGAAAAAATATCATTATTATGAGTGTTGAAATGATTCATTTATGTTAACAATAAAGGCATAAAAAGGGAGAATTCAAATATTACACTTTCACGTGAACCTATATTAAATATATATATATAATTATTTGAAATTAATAAATAACTATTATAATTTTTTTCATAATATTTTTAATTTTTTTTATTATATCTTTTAATTGGATAAATACAAATTTTGTATTTTATAATAATTTAAGGTAATTATATATATATATATATTAAACATTAAAAATAAGATCATATGATCAAAATAATATTTATTGACTAAAAAAGAAAATAAAATATTAATTCATAAGATACATTTTTACCTATGGGGTAATATAGGAGTTATGAAAAATGGTGATATTGATATTTTATATCCCTCATTTGTTGGAGTAATATATAAGTCTTACATACGGGAGTGTGTCCATTAAACAACTAAATATAGATTAAACGATTCAGGGGTCAAATTATCATCTACATGTAATAACTATTATAAATAAATACGCACTTATCACTTATTCTAAATATATAATAAACTAATTTATCCTTTTCGATATTTATAATGTTTTCCAAGGTTACTATACATATTGAATAAAAATAATAGGGAGAAAATTAAAAAAATATACAAACTGGTTCTAAAAATATAAATTATTTAATCAAATCTAATAACTACAAATGGTATGAATTTATTTTAAATATATGTTCCCATAATTGGACCAAATCTATTGTTTATATAAATTGAAGTTATATGAATACAAGTAGCTTTATTTCTATCCAATCCATATAAAAATATTTTCATAATATTTAAAACATTTAATTATTTTATTAATATATAAATTTATTTAAAATAATTCACTATTAGTGATTAATTAACTTTATAATTATAAAATACAATGTATAAATAAAATCAATTTTTTGAAAAATATAATCCTCAATTTTAGATAATTTTATTTTTTCTATTATAAAAAATTGTTAACTAATTAATTTATTATATAAAATTTCAGATCATATATTTTTCATAAGATAAATATTATTAATCATACAATATAAGACAAAAACTAGCTTATAATAAACACATAATATTATAATAATGTATTGTGTTATTTTTAAACACACTACATCATGTAACACATGATGATTAATAAATAAAATTATTTAATTTTATATATATCATAAAATTCCAAATGTGTTACAATAAAGGTTTCATAAGAAATTTTTGGTGGAATACATATAATAATAGAATTAAATTTACTTTGTAGTCAATAATTAATTCATCGACCAATATAGTGGATGGATTTAAGTCCAAAACCCAACATTGTAGTCAAGTTTCTACCACAAGAATATTATAGTGGATAAATTCCCTTATAGAAAGGGGTCCACTGCCCACACAATATAAAAATATTTTAATATAAAACCCTTACCTCAGGTTTATATTACATCTAAAAATATATAACATTTATTGTAATAAATATAAATTTAAATTTCTTACATTAATTTTTCGAAAAAATAATTAAATTATCATATAAGATCCATTTTTATTATTTAAAAACACACATTTAATTATTAAATATTAATATCATCATTTAATTAACTTTATATTTTAATTATTTTTGGAAATTTACACTTACATTTTCCAGTATATTTACATTTATTTGCGATAAATAAACTACAAATTTGTTATAATGATATATAAATATATATATATATATATATATATAATATTCATGATAATATTTTTTAGACTCATCAATAATAGTTAGATATTGAAAATTTTATTATACTATTCTTAGAGGCGGTATGAAATATATCTCCATGATCATTGTTTTTATATTTTCAATAGATGGAATGAAATAAAGAAATGTAATAAATCACCATTCATGGAAAATTTTATATAAAATCTATTTTTTATATTAATTAAATCTATACTTCCTAAAATTTATGTAAAAAATAAATGAATTCTAAATCACATCACTTCTTCTATGTGGTTGTCTAGATGTATGATTGAGTGATGTTATCATTTTCAAATAGATTAGAAGGTAAGATGGTATATGTGATATTATAATTATATTAATAATATTATTTCATAATTTTTATTTGAAAATTATTGAAAATTTATTAATAGTCCACAAAACATCGGGATAGAAAAGTAATTCTATTTTTTTCAAGTTATACTTTTGTATATATATGAAAGCATTAATTTCACTCTCCATTTAATGGAAAATAGATTGTAAAAATGTTGTTAATAAATTAGATTAACATTTATTTATTTGGTATAAAAATTTAACTTTTTTTGAAAAAGAAATAAATTTAAATGAGGTAAATTTAAAAGTAAAAGGACGGTGATGAATTAATGTGATTATCATGTCATTGAATGAAAAAATTTAGATATCCACCCACATATTTTAGAATTTAAATATTGGTAAAACACACTCTTTTATATTATTTTAATGATATTACGATGAAAACATGTGATGGTTTGGTTAATATAAAAGGATCAAGGTGGTGTAATGATGATAATGAAGGGGGTTCCTATTATATGGGAGGTCAAGGGCTCAAATTTAATTTAATAAATAATAGAAATATTATAAAATCATTATAGAAATACATTTCCTTTTACACATATAAATTTATTATTTTCACAAATATATATTCAATAATTATATCTTAATGATCATGATTCATATATTTTTTCTAATACTAGGTCAATGGTACATGAAAATTCGTCAAAAACATGAAATAATTATTTTATTCACATATTTGGATCAAACATCCAGTTCGTATCATGAAAATTTAAATCATAATCAATTAAATATATAAAATAAAAGGGTGAGATAAATTCCTATAATTAAATGGACATGATAAGTGATCATAACAAGCGAGTAAGGTAAAATGTGATATCATAAAAAAAAAGGTCCATGAGTAATTAGATATGTGAATAATATTTTTAAAATTATATCATATTATTATGGAAAAATAGGAACCATGATAGAATCTTGAAATATTACATAAATTCATTGAAATATTCCAATCATGATATCCTTAATTGGTGGACAGACTCCCAAAATGGACGAGGATCACTCACAAACACCATACATGACATCTCATGAGACAAATAGATTAATCTATTCATTGTTTAAGTATATATATCATGGCCCAAAAAAAATTAATTTCATTTACATTATTATTTTTTCAACATAAATAAATAATTCATTCATCAAAAACATTATAAATACAGATTAAATGAACATGGGTTGCATAATATTTCATCATATAATAATGAAATGAGTTTAATTTAAGAATGAATTTGTGAAATGATAATATGATATATATTAATGCATAAAATTATGTGATAGATATCAAGTTATGCTTTATAAAAAAATATAAGAAAATTTTATTTTCATTATACAATATTAAATATCGAGATAAATAGTTGGATATAGAGATTGGTTATAACTCAAATAAAAGGGTTGTTCTGAGAGATACCTTAAACCAATCCTGATTCATCATTTTCATTTTATCACATTATGAATAATAAGAAATTAATAATTATATACATTCGAAAAAAAATTCTCAACATTATTATTTATTTTTATTTATTCATTATCATGTAATATTAATCTATGTAACATATTTTGTTTCAGTGGTACATTTTGATGATGTTCAGCTCATATTTCCAAAATATCCATTGAAAATTTAGTATAGTTAAAGAGATTAATATTTTTTCACCATATTTAGATGAATAATTAGTAAATAAATATAATTGTTTTACATAAATTATATTTTTTTACAATATTAATGTTTTATGATAATGAAAAAATTAATTATGTTATAATAATGGAGATGGTAGGGCGTACAAACACACGTGTTATAATATTATTTTTCACCCATCATAATGTAAATATATTAATTGTAACTTAATAATAAAATAATGATAATTAAATCATATATGTAGTATTATATCATAAAATAATCCCAAAAATACCACCTTGTAGATGACGAAAAAACCTATCAACATATAATCATGTGGTGGCATTCCACTATACACAACAATGTCACGTATGATTCTTTAATAGATGATAAATTATGATTTTATATAATATATTAATGTTTGATAATTACTAACATGTTATTAATATCATATATTAATACTAAATACATCATCATGAACAAACTTTGGGGGAAATGATTTAAATAATCCACATCAGTTCAGGACAAGGTAGTATGTCATAGGTATGTATATTTGTCTTGATTTTAATTTGTTTATGTGTTGATGAATTTAGCTACCACTATTGTAATTTTTTTAATATTAGTTTGTTACATTTTTCTATCAATTTATAACCATCACTTATAAAGGAAATGTCAAAAACTGAACATTGAATGTCGTTTTGTATATAACTATGTTTAAATATAAATTAAGAAGATAGTTATATCAATTTTTTACCATTGTTTTTCCTATACCTGACATCAAAACATGGACCCTGAGGGTTTATTCAATATTTTTTTCATATAAACCGACATTGAAGGTCATCCCTCGTCAGTCTTCGACAGAAGATTTTATTAAAAAAGACAATGAATGTTAGGTTCTTTTTCTCTATGGTCTTGGTTTTTATAATTTGATGTTCAAAAGTAAAATATTGACCTTTAATCATCAGTTTTTAGAATCCCGGTGTTTAAATTCTGATTATCCCAGGGATTTAATGTCATTTTTTGAAAAAAAATGGTTGTGAAATTTACTTTTAAAAGAAAAATTCAGGATTGTTTTTTCCAAAACTGACATTAAAACCATGAAACTCATAATTTATGGAATATAAGAGCTTTAGCAAGAATCTATTTGATTGGTCATGGATCTAATATGAACATATGGTTCAAATGATAGGGTCATTATTAGTAGTGCATATTTATGTTTCAATAAATAAAACTCAACTAAATGAAAACCTGAGAAACAAGAACCCCAAATTATTCCTAAAATGAGTAAAAATACAGATATATTAAAAAAAATTAATTCATATAATGTTTTCATTTTGATCGAGATATTATTTTCCGTTATTTTACTTCTCCTTAAGGGAGAACTCAAGAGGTAATGATGATGATGACTGATAATTAATTTCGCACCTATGCCTCTGAATCTCATGCGGATATTTTATCATTGTATCTATTTCTGTGTAATAATCCATCATAATAATAAAATTTATTGTGATTTTATAAGGACACGGCCTTAAACATTACTTAATCTTGAGTTATTTTAATAATAAACGTTGAGGATCTTATCAGGTTTAGAGTTTTGGAGAATTAGGTCATAAATCATGAAATACATTCCACATTTAAAAAAAGTGGTTACATAAAATATAGTATTCATTTTTTCCCATCAACGGAAACATATATAAAACAAAAAATGGATTCTTTCATGACTCTTCCTTGACACTATCATCACATCATGTACCATTCCCATGACTTGTGAAAAAAATTTCAAAAAACCTGGGATAAGCATAAAAATCTCAGTAAGGGAAATAAAAATACAGAACGGAAACATGAGTACATGTATACATAAGAATCAATGAAATCATACTTTACTCATAAAACATAAGAACACTAACATACCTCATGAAATCATATGATTTATGAATAACTCATACAAATCATAAGACATAAAGGTACCTTGAGCCATTCATAACATTATTACGTAGGGAGTAACCCTCATCATTACGTTTGGAATAACCATCACAGTATATTCCATAAATATCTTCGTAGAAACCTTAATATTTAACCACTTCGCGTTACCCAATGAATTAAAGAGTATATTGGGCTCACCCTCCCTTAGTTTATCATAGAACCACCCATCATTATAACAATTCCCATGAACCATAACACAATCGTATCACATAAAAAATGCATAAAGAAATCATAACATTTCCACATTTAAATCGCAAGATATCGATACAAAACATTGATTTAATAAAAACATTATGAAAACCATTTTCAATTCCAAAAGAAAAACATGGATTTATTTTTCATTTTAAAAAAATTTGGGCTGGTAGAGGAAGCTGAAACTCAACTAATGGTCACGACGGTGGAAAAGTTTTGTCGCCGCATACGTACAACAAAAAAACATTCCTTTTTTCCATTTTGTAAAACACTTCGTATAAAAAAATATTCCTTTTGAGTAAACATAAAATTCAAATGGTTTTATACACCGTATAAAATAAAGTTGTGTATAAATGAAAATATGCCTCAATAAAAGGAGATTAAGACGAAGTCCCATACCTCGGGTCCGACATGACATGATCGTTCTTTAACATCCTGAATAATAAACTTCAGTTAATTTATACTTTCATAAGAACCTTTTTCAATTTCATTATTCCTTTTATATCACTTATCACCATGTTATGAACACTCTGTAATTATTTAAGTTAATAATGGTTGTTTTGTCGATCATTGGTACTTGAGTCAAAAATAAAATCATTATAATTACAATTTGTTCATGTGGTAAAATATCTATTATATCCAGAATTATATTCATGATGTGGATATTATATATATCATATATACCCATAATATACATGAATTTATAATATTACATAACATTTAGAGGTAAGAAATGAAATGCACCGTTCATGGAGACGGTAATCCGTACGTACGCATGAACACTACATTCATTTTTATTTTGTATTTAATGGAATGAAATCATAATGATAATGAGTTATATTATAATTCCAGTATAATATCATATTTAATACCATTAAATCCATCCTTTACACATCCCACATATGGCATTAAAGAATCAAATCACTTTGAGGGGGTCGTAGTCTGCACTTCCTAAAGTGAAGATATCATGTTTACCCATAATGGAAACCATAATGTTATGACATAAATGAAATATAAAAGAGCTTAATTAAAACATAAAAATATTATATATCATATATTAATATAGTGACATCTTAATTTCCACCTTTGAAGGTGTTAAAAGAATATTTAACAATCTTAGTTTCGTGAGGCAGAAATTTGCCATCCACAGAAACAATATGTCCTTTAACCATTAGATGTAGGTGTGTGTAATTTTAGATAGAATACTTCTTATAAAAACATCCTAGTATATTTAATATACTTTTTTTGTTACAAAATAATGTAATAAAAAGAGTTTATGGGGTTGGAGAAGTAAAATAAAACAAAAGAACACAAGTGAAGACATTACCTTTAAATCGGGTAACTCTTTTTGGTTTGAACCAAAAGGGTATATTGAAGTGATTACTGCCTAAGGTAAGGATTATAGGATTAATATAGGGATGTGGAGTGATAAAATTAGAAGATCTTGGCCGAGCCAATGGCTTGAGAAGTGTGGGTAATGAGGTAGAGGTGGGGGCCTTTTTTAAGAGGAGAGGAGGGGTACTCTTGGAAAGTTATAAAATGTTACTTTATATTAAAATGAGTTTCGGATTTTAAAGGTCCCACATTGATATATTTATAGGATATGGTGATAAGAGTTCGAAATATACTCATCCAATAGGTCTTTGACAAGTTTATATCTTATATTTTACATTATCTTTTCATTTTATTTAAAGCGTTCATTAATGAGGTAATCGCTGCATTATCATGATGTCATAAATAATTTAATTTATTTAATGTATAAAAATTATAAAAAAATAATATGATGTAGGAAATATTTTTAGCTTTATAATGACTATTTATAGTCTAATATATCATTTATGTAGACAAAATTAAAAATGTTTTACTCGGGTGATACATTTTTTAGTGATATTCTCCTTTCTTTAAAAATAAAATGATAAAGTGTCACTTTCACCCAAATGTGATTCCATGGGGTCCCTGTGTTTGGAACAAGGCATCCCATGGTCGGGCATGACACAACCAGTAGAACTAGGACACATGTTGTGGTCATTTTTTATTATTATGATATTATTTTATTATCCTTAACTACACGATTACTAATTAATCAAGATAATTAAAGATAATTATCGTCGTAACTATTCATAATGTCCAAAAACAAAAGAGTCTTAATTACATAATTTGGACCTTATGATTCCAAATATGGAATCCATTTTACCAAATTCCAAACATAGGAATTTCAATAATGAATTTAAAAAATTAATTACCGTTGTCAAAACAAATAGCGGGTTTTTTTAAACAATATCTACGAAATGTTTGGCACTTGTTTATGACCAATTCAAAGTGAAATTAATTATAATTAACACCAATGGATTAAATGGTAAAAATAAGTTCTAAATAAACTTTAAAAATAATTAAAAAGATAATCTAAAAATATAATTAAATTAGATGAAAAATCAGTTTTGATGTAAAATGCATTATTTTTCACTATTCATTAAAAAAATGAACATTGTCAAAAAAATACCAAAAATTTATCCAAAGTAAATTTCAATGTCTCAATAATAATGAATAAGTTTATTTTTACAAATAGATCTTATAAAATTTTCAAAAGATAGATTTAATAATGGTTCTCCATCAAAAGGAATTAAAACAATCTTTTAAAAATATTAGAGAATTCTATGCATAAGATTGGATTTACTCTCTTTTTAAGCCTCTAAAACAATATCTAATTCATAAAAAGACATAGATAAGAATATCTATTATTCATTTCTTACATGAGATGTTAATTCCTTCCCCCCTTTAGAAAATTTTTTCCCCGCAATTTATTTACTTATCGATAAATTGGGGGTATTTTTCTCTCATTGCATTTTCAGATTCCCATGTTGCCTTTTCAGACATGTGTTTTTTCCAAAAAAACCTTTACATGATGAATCAACTTATTCAGCAACACTTTATCCCTGTGGTCAAGAATCTGGACCGGTTTTTCCTCATAACATATCTTCTCTTCTAGCTGAACTACCTCTGGACTCAAAACATGAGATGGATCTGGCATGTACTTCCTTAACATTGAAACATGAAAAACATTGTGTACCAGAGATAAACTAGGAGGTAAATCCACTCGGTATGAAATTGATCCAACTCTCTACAGAATTTCATATGGTCCAATGAACCTTGGACTCAACATTCCTTTCTTACCAAATCACATCACACTTTTCCATGGTGATACTTTGAGAAAAACATGATCACCTACCTCAAAAGAGAGATCCTGCCTGTTGTAGTATGCATAACTCTTCTTCCTACTCTAAGATGTTCTCTTGTGTCTCTTTATCATCTAAACATTTTCTGCCAACTCTTCTACAAATTTCGGTCCCATCAAATTCCTTTCACCCACTTCATCCCAGAAAGCTGGAGTTCGACACCGCTTCCAATATAATGCCTCAAATTGTGCCATCTGTATACTGGAATGAAAACTGTTAGTACAAGAAAACTCATCCAAAGAAATATATTGGTCCCAACTTCCCTGATTATCCATTGAACAAGCACTTAGCATATCCTCCAATGTATGAATCATTTATTCTCACATCCCATCTATTTGAGGATGAAAAGCTGTACTAAGATTTAATTCATTACCCAATGACTTCTGAAGGTCTTTCCAAAAGTTAGAAGTAATCCTGAGATCACGACAAGATATAATGGAGAGAGGAACTCCATGTAACCAGACTATCTCTTTAAGATACATATGAGAATGTTTTTCTAGGTAAAACGTATCTCGTATAGTAATGAAATGAGAATATTTAGTCAAGTGGTCAATAATAACCTAGATTGTATTATCACCTTGATGTGTCTTCGGTAATCCCACAACGAAGTCCATGGATATATTCTCCCATTTCCACTCTGGCACTAGTAAAGGATGAAGAATCCCTTTCAGTAACTTCTGCTTTGCTTTAACCTGTTGACAAGTCAAACACTTCACATTAAAATCAGAAATATCTCTTTTCATTCCGTCTCCCTAGTAATACTCCCAAAGATCAATATACTTCTTAGAACAGCCTGGATAAACTGAAAACGATGATCTATGTGCTTCACATAATAACTCCCTCTTCAACTGTGAATCACAAGGTATACACAATCTCTTCCCAAATCTCAAAACACAATCATTATCAATGTTGAATTCAGGAAACTTGCCTTTCTGAACCAGCTCTACCTTTTTCCGCAACTCACTGTCTTGCTTCTTTGCTTTCTTAATTCTGTCTAATAGAGAAGATTTCACTGATACCATCATCAAAATAGAAGGACATCCTACACCAACAACTTCTATGCCAATGTTCATCAAATCATTCACCAAAGGATCACATTCCAAATGCAACATTGTTAATGATGCATTACTTTTTCGACTTAAAGAATCAGCCACTTTATTTTCTTTTCCTGGATGGTAATGAATTGTACAATCATTATCCTTGATTAATTCTATCCATCTCGTCTGTATCATGTTAAATTATTTATTAGTGAATATATTATTTAAACTTTTGTGATCAGTATATATTTCACACTTTACACCATACAAATGATGCCTCTAAATTTTTGAAACAAAAAAAAAAGCTAATTTCAAATCATGTGTTGGTTATTTAACCTCATGAGTTTTCAACTGATGTGAAGAATAAGAAATTACCTGATCATTATACGTTAGGACGCAACAAAGTACTTTCAATGAAGCATCACTGTATATAACAAACTCTTCATTCCTGGATGGTAGGGCCAAAACTGGAGCATTCACAAATCTTCATTTCAGTTCCCAGAAACAATCATCACATTCGTTTGTCCAAATAAACTTAACTCCCTTCCGAGTTAGCTTAGTCATTAGATTAGATAACATGGAAATTATTTTAACTAGCCTTCGGTAACAGCATTCCAAAACAAGAAAACTACGAATTTCGGCTACAGTTGTGGGTCTTGGCCATTCTCCCCCAACATTTGTTTTTGCAGGATCAACAGTTATCCCATAATTAGAAACAATCTTACCATGGAAAGAAATTTGTTGCAACCCAAACCCACACTTGATAAATATCGCATAAAATTTATTTTCTTTTAAGGTTTTAAAAATTACCATTAAATGTATTCCATTCTCCTATTTACTTTTAGAAAATAGCAAAATATCATCAATGAAAACAACAAAAAACTTATCCAAGAACTCCAGGAAAATTCTATTCACATGGTCCATGAATACAACAGGTGCATTGGTTAGAAAAAAAAGGCATAACTACAAATAAATAATGGCCATATCTTGTAAGAAATGTGGTTTTCGGAATATCTACTTCCTTTACCTTCAGCGGATGGTACCCCGATCTCAGGTCAATCTTTGAAAAAAACTGAGCTCCCTGGAGCTGATCAAACAAATCATCGATATTAGGCAAAGGATATTTGTTCTTAATAGTGATGTTTTTCAAGGATGTATAATCAATGAAAAGTCTCATTAAAGAATATTTCTTTTTAACAAATAAAATAGGATCACCCCATGGTGATGTGCTAGGTCGAATGAAGCCTTTCTCTAATAAATCTTTCAATTTCTCCTTCAACTCTAACTGTTCAATTTGAGCCATTTGATAAGTGGGTTTTGAAATTGGATTAGCATCATGAACTAAGTCAACAGTAAATTCAAATTCCCGATCTGGTATTATTCCAGGCAACTCATCAGGAAAAACATCAAGATACTCATTTACCACTAGCACATTATTAATTTGAACAGTTCCTTTATTTTTAACAATATGTGCTAGGTAACATTCAATTCCATCTTTTACATGTTTCTCATCATCTTGATATGTTATTAACAGTATGGTTTCATTCTTTACACAAACTGAATGTATTTCTGAAAAGAAACTTCTTTAGGTATACAGTCAATCTTAGAATGGTAAATAGAGAGCCAGTCCATACCCAGGATAACATCAAACTCTTCTATAGGTAAAAAAATAAGGTTTTAAAGTAGGTTCTTTCCACGGATAAGGATAGGATGATTCTTATAAATTATTTTTTCCTCAACATTTCCCCCATGTGATTTTACCACAAGTTCAAGAGTCATTTCTTGAGATGGAATTCCCAACATACTAGAAAATTTTTTAGAGATGAAAGAATGTGTAGATCCTGAATGAAACAACACACTGGCATAATCTGAAAAAACAAACAAAGTTCTTGATACCACATCATTTGATGGACCAACATCTGCTAAATTAGTTTCTAATGATTTCACCACCCCTATCTGCTTTTAGTATAACTGCTTCCCATCACTCGAGCTCTTTGTCGGACACTCGTTTGCATAGTGACCCATCTCATTGCACTTAAAACATTTTACTAACTGTAAATCAAATTTGGTCTTACCATCACCCTGATTTTTTCAGGGAAATCAAGAGCATTATGTCCCATCTTACCACATCAGTAGAACTTTCTAGAATTCAGAATACATTCCCTAGCATGCCTTTTACAACAATTATCACAAACTGGAAACTTAATATTCTTACAATCAGACCTTTTTGAAGAATTCTTCCCCTTCTCCTGCCACCATAGTATCTTCTTCGGTTGGTTGTTATAGGAATCCTGATCATCGGAAATCTCCATTTCCACCTTCTCAGAACATTGAAAAAGCTTTTCATAACTCATGAACTCGGGAGCAGCAAAATATCGTCGATATTTTGGCTTTAATCATGAGTAAAAATGAATGATTTTACTATCAAGGTCTCGGATAAAATTTTGAGCATACATTTACAATCGAGTGAAACTCTCTTCATAAGCTGCAACCTAGTCGTCCACTTTCCACAATTCCAAGAATTGTTTTTCCATCCTATGTTGAACATCCTTAGGAAAATAATTCTCATGAAACAGACCTTTGAATTCATCCCAGTCGATAGCATCAATCTCATTAGCACCCCTGATATTTTTAACCATCGCCCACCACTGATCTGCTTCACCCTTCAAACGGTAAATTGAAAGACTAACGTTTTGATTGTCTGAACACCCCATGACATCAAAAATATTCTCCAGTGATTTAATCCACCCATGAGCTAGAACAGGTTCAGATGATCTTCTTAATGATGGGGGATGTTGCTTCATGAAATGTTCCACCACTGACATTATCCTCTACTGTGGATCTGGCTGATCTCATGCATGGATACCACCACCATTTATCGCTTGAGTCAATTGCGCCATTACTGCAACAAACTGTTCAGTTCCAATTCCGACCATCTCAAGATGATGATTTGGAAGGTCATTTCCTTTTGTATGCCTTCCTAGAAATGATTCCTTGTTTCCTCTATGGAAAACCATTCTAAACAAACATGTCTTAGATGAAGCAAAATGGTAATCGTAAAATGCTATATCATTATAAAAAAATATTTTTAGATAATCATTTAATAGAATTTTAACTCCTAAAGTTGTCAAAAATGACCTCTGATACCAACTATAAGTCCCCTGCCTTAATCATTACTTAATATTGAGTTATTTCATGAATACACATTGAGGATCTTTTCAGGTTTAGAGTTTTAGAGAATTAGATCATAAATCATGCATTACATTCCACATTTAATCAAAGTGGTTATATGAAAGATAATATTCATTTTCCCATCAACAGAAACATATTTAAAACAAAACATGGATTCTTTCAGGACACTTCTTTGACACTATCATCACATCATGTACCTTTCCCTTGACCTGTTAAAAACATTTCAAAAACTCAGGATGAGAATAAAAAGCTCAGTAAGGGATATAAAAATACAGAAAGGAAACATTAGTACATGTATACAAAAGAATCAATGAAATCATACTTCACTCATAAAACATAAGCACGTTAACATACCTCATGATATCATAAGATTTATGAATAACTCATAGAAATCTTACGACATAAAGGTAAGTTGAGGCATTCATAACATTCTTACGTAGGGAGTAAACATCATGGTTACGTTTGGAATACCCAACACAGTATATTACCTTAATCTATTCGGAGAAACCTTAACGTTTAACCCATTTGCATTGACTAATGCATTGGAGAGCTATATCAGGCTCACCCATCCTTAATTTATCACAGAACCACCCGTATTTATAACAATGCCCAAGAACCATAACATAATCGTATCACAAAAAACATGCATAAAAGAAACATAAAATTTTCACATTTCAATCACAAGATATCAATAAAACACATTGATATAATAAAAACATTATGAAAACCATTTTCAATACCAAAAGTAAAACATGATAATTATTTTTCATTTTTAAAAAAATATGGCATGCAGGGGAAGCTGGAACTCAAATAATGGTCACGGTGGTGGAGAAGACATTGTTGCCGCATACGTACGACAAAATAACATTACTTTTTTCGTTTAAAAAAACGATTCATATAAAAAGAATCCTCTTGAATTAACATAAAAGTAAATGGCGTTTATACACCGTATAAAAGAATGTTGTGTATAAATCAAAATATGCCTCAATGAAATGAGATTGAGACGAAGTCCCATACCTCGGGTCCGACTTGGCTTGATCGTTATTTAACCTGCTGAATAATAAACTTGAGTTAATTTCAACTTGCTTGAGAACATTTTTAAATTTCATTATTAATTTTATATCACTTATCACCATGTTATGAACAATATGTAATTATTTAAGTTAATAATGGTCGTTTTGTCGATCATTGGTACTTGAGTCAAAAATAAACTCTTTATAATTACAAGTTGTTCATGTGGTAAAATATACATTATATCCTGAATTATATTTATGATGTAGATATTATATATATCAAATATATCCAGTGTATACATGCATTTACAATATTAATAAACATTTAGAGGTAAGAAATGAAATGCACCATTCATGGAGACGGTAAGCCGTACGTACGCATGAACGCTACTTTATTTTATATTTCATATATAATGGAATGAAATCATAATGATATATAAGTATATTATAATTCCAGTATAATATCATATTTAATACCATTAACTCCATCCTTTATATGTCCCACATATTGCATTAACAAATCAAATCACTTTGAGGGGGCGGTAGTCCACACTTCCTAAAATGAAGATATCGCGTTTACCCATAATGGAAACTATAAAGGTATGCCATAAATGAAAAATACATAATCTTAAGTAAAATATAAACATATAATATATCATATATAAATATAGTGACATCTTAATGGCCACCTTTCAATGTGTTAATAGAATAATGAACAATCGTCGTTTCGTGATGTAAAAATTCGCCATCCACGGAAACAGTATGTTCTTTAACCATTAGATGTAGGTGTGTGTAAGTGTAGCTCGAATAATTTTTATAAAAACATACTAGTATATTTAAGATACTGTTTTTGTTATAAAATAAAGAAACAAAAAGATTTTATGGGGTTGGAGAAGCAAAATAAAACAAAAGAACACAAGTGAAGACATTACCTTTAAATCGGGTAACTCCATTTGGTTTGAACCAAAAGGGTTTCTTGAAGAGCTTCTTGCCTAAGGTAAGGCTTATATGATAAAGAAGGGGATGTGGAGAGATAAAATGAGAATATCATGGCTGAGCCAATGGCTTAAGAAGAGTGGGTAATGAGGAAGAGGTGGGGGCCTTTTATAAGTGGAGAGGAGGGGCACTCTTGGAATGTTATAAAATGTTACTTTATATTAAAATAAGTATCGGATTTTAAAGGTCCCACATTGATATATTTCTAGGATAAGGTGATAAGGCTTCGAAATATACTCATCCAATAGGTCATTGACATGTGTAAGACTTATATTTTACATCATCTTATCATTATATTTAAATCGTTCCTTAATGAGGTAATCGCTACATCATCATGATGTCATAAATAATTTAATTTATTTAATGTCTAAAAAATATAAAAAAATAATATGATTTAAGAAATCTTTTTAGAATTCCAATTAATATTTATAGTCCAAGATATCATTTATTTTGGCAATATAAAAAATGTTTTACTCGGGTGATACATTCTTTAGTGATATTCTCCTTTCTTTAAAAATAAAATGACAATGTGTCAGTTTCACCCAAAAGTGATTCCATGGGGTCCCTAAGTTTGGAACAACGCATCCCATGGTCGGCCATGACAGAAACAGTAGAATTAGGACACATGTTGGGGTCATTTTTTATTATTATTATTTTATTTTATTATACTTAACTACCCGATTACAACTTAATCAAGATAATTAAAGATAATTATCGTCATTACTATTCATAATGTCCAAAAACAAAAGAGTATTAATTAGATAATTTTGACCTTATGATTACAAATATGGAATCCATTTTACAATATTCTAGACATATAAATTTAAATAATGATTTTAAAAAAATAATTCCCTTTTTCAACACAAATAGCAGGTTTTTAAACAATATATATGAAAAGTTTGGCTCTTGTTTATGCCCAATTCCAAAGTGAAATTAATTGTAATGAACAACTTTGGATTAAATGGTAAAAATATATTCTAATTACACTTCAAAACCCATTAAAAATATAATTTAGAAATATAATTAAATTAGATGAAAAAGCAGTTTTTATGTAAAATGCAGTATTTTTCACTATTCATTAAAAAATGAACCTTGTCAGAAAAATACCAAATATTTATCCAAAGTAAATTTCAATGTCCCAATAATAAATAATACGTTTATTTTGACAAATATAGCTTATAATGTTTTCAAAAGATATATTTTAAAATGGTTCTCCATCAAAGGCGGTAAAACAATCTTTTAAAAATATTAGAGAATTCTATGCTTAAGATTGGATTTATTCTCTTTTTAAACAACTAAATGCTATCTAATTCATACATATACATAGATAAGAATATCTATTATTCATTACATACTTGGGATGTTACATATTTTAGGTGATATGGGGAAAATAATAATGAAATTAAATGATGAGAATACATATGAGGAACAAATCGTCGATTGAAGATTGTTTTAAATTTTGAATATATTTAATATGTCTAAAATGTTCATAAAAAGGTAAATTATGAAGTATATATTATAAAGGAAAAAATTTATGGTGGTGATAAATTAAATTTTTTAGATAATTTTGATAATTCAAACGCCCATTGGGAAACACTTGAAATATCGAACATGTATATTTGAAATTTACTTTTTTCATTTGGTAAATATATAAACGATGTTAAAAATATTATCATTATCGAGTTTTAAAATTTTTTATTGAAAAAATGTAACCAAAATGTGAAATTTATCTTCAGTTATTTTAAATACCATTATTAAATTTTATATCTTATATATTTTAAATTATGGCGTCTATAAATTTTGATCTGTAAGTCTATTCTAACTGCACTCCCAGTCAAACCAAAGCATTTTAACTGATTTTACTGCTTGGAGTTTTTTTTATCATCAGTAATTTGATAAACTGATTCCAAATGTTGACTTTTACATGGGTCACATAAAAACTGATTATAGGAAGAAATTCATATAATTTTCATCTTCTGACATCCATAAACATTGATTAGTTTGTCTCTTCTAGCTCCACGGCTAGTCAAATCGAAGCATGATAAAGTATTCAAAAAATTAATTTTACATTAAAATCATATATTTCATAAAATGGATTTAAAAATGACTTTTATCACCAGTTACAAAAAAAAATGATGTTAAAAATCAGGGCTTATAGTTTTTAACATCCGATGTCTAAATCATTTGATCTGTAGGTCCTTTTTATCTCCACCACTGGTGAAAATTATTCATGAGAAATAATTTAAATATTTTATTTTATTGTTCTCATTGGTTATTCAATAAACTAAGAACAAAAAGTTTCTTTTCATGTTAGTTACTGATAAAACTGATTTTCGAAAATTTTCTTATATTTTTAATCTTCTAACATCCATATTTTTTGATCCGTAATTCCTATTTAGATTTATGTCCTATCAAATATTGAGAAATTATATATAACATGGATTTTATTTTTAAAATCATGAAATTATATACAATATGAAATAATATAAAACATGGATTTGAAAAAATGATTCATAAACAGATATTTTTTTATCCAAATTATAGATCCACAAGGAATTATATGTTTATATAGTAGAGGATAAGCTCCCTTTTGGGTATAGGGAAAACATGAAATATTTTAAATTGAAATGTTATACCGAAATTTTAAATATTATATAAGGTTACAATATGGATTATTTTTAATATAATATGATATATTGTAAAAATATTTCCATAAAAATGGATTTATATTTGTTTCTAGGTCATTGTATACATTATAAATTTTTATATACAACATTTAAGCCTTTTAAACTCAACCATGATAACTAATTTTCATTCTTTTTACTATTCAAAATGGAAAAACAATTAATTGATCGTATTATTTGATTTTAAATATAATGATTCCAAATATGGAATCCATTTTTATGAATTCAATTCATATGAGTGGAAGAATTTAATTTAAAATATATCGCATAGATTTGAAGAAGAAATAGTTTTAAAAATTTAAATCATTTCATAACTATAAGATCTATATAAATAAAATTCTAATGAAATTGTATTCTAATTATCGAAATTAAAAAATTAATTTTATTATTGATATAATTTTACCTGTCAATATTATTAATCAAAAATATATTTATTAATGATAAAAATTAAAATAAATGTATCAATATTGAGAAGAATTTTACTATATTCATTAAAAAATTTAGCATTATAGAAGAATAACATAAAATAAATCTTATATAATTATGACTTTATAGTTTAATTAATGACGACTACTTTGTACAACAGTTTGTGCTAGTGTAGAAAAAAATTAATAGTGTTTTATTCATTAAAAACCAATTAAAATAATATATTGAACCTAATATTATTGATTACTAAAAATACATTTCCCTAAATAATGAATTATTTTATCCTTATATTTTATTTATCCAACATATATTATATTCAAATTGTTTTGTTTTTCAATTTATTACATATATATTTAAAAAAAAAATTATAATAGTATAGTTTATGTAATTATATTAACAGTATATTTATATGTTTTAAAAAGTGGTATTTCATGAAACATATTCTATCGAACATGGAAATATTTTAGAAAAATATATTAGGTGTTACGTTCTTCCCTCTATTAAGAATTTATCCCCTTATATTTTATATTATGTATCATGGTAAAATCTTATGAGGTTAATTTTTCTTCATTTCTAACTCAAGATCCAAGATTTATATTTTTATTTATGGATTATACATAAAATACTGACCAATATAATTTTCATGCTACATAAAACATTATATCTATGGTAGAAAATTATAACAAGCTTCTCCTTATAAAAGAGATCATTTCATGAAACACCAACGATGTATTCAAAAAATGTGATGGGTTTTCTTGGCAATTCCAAAAGAGCTATATATAGAATACTTCAAGAAGATTAGTAATATCTAGTCAGTGTAAAATTCAATAGTCCATAAATACAATGTGATCAAGAATAACATATGGGATGATGTAACCATGGATAATAATTATTTTAGTCAAAAAAATAAAATGAATCTATAAATTTGAAATATATAAGGAATCATATTACCCCCAGTATCTAAATCTAGGGGTTTCCATCAATTTTCATCATATTTATTCTTTTTATTATGAGTATCTGGATATCTTTAAGAATAATAATGAGATTTTATATTATTTCCTCAACTGGTCCAAAAGGATTGTTATCACCAACATCAACCCAACACAATGTTGATCTGTTTATCTACCCATTAATTGATTCATATGAACCCATTTTGATTCTTGAGTGTAAACTTTTTTTATATGTGAACTAAACTTAAGGAATATTGTGATCCCTTCCTCAGTAGATATTTTTAGATCATTCACACAACATTAATTTCAACATAAAAATATTGTTCTATGATATGCTATCAATTTGGGTATCAGTAGTCACAATGATGATCATCCTAGTATTTAATAAATGTTAGGGGGTCCTCCAGATCATGGTGGAAAATTTAGTATCTCAATTAGATAAAATTTATACTGGGGTTTGGGTAACCTCAATTCCTCACTGATATATATCCATGCATGTTGATCATGTGAGAATTATATTTTAATGTCAATGGGGTGAGAAGTCTCTATAATATCATCTACCAAAACCTCTATAGATTTATGTACATTTGTTTTATTTTAATGGCATGTGAAAAATTATAAGAGGATTTTTCCATTTACATAATGGTATGATTAATTTTTGCATCATTACATCATAATTCTACCTTTCTAAATTCACCATATGTGAAACCATACACATTTCAATATATTTCAGGATTCACATATTCATTTGTGCCACCAATGTTTACCTAATTGACCCCAATACTTCATAATTCTTCAAGGTGTACAGGAAATGTGGTTATATGTGCTCTATTCAGTGTCAAATTCTATATATCCAGATATTATGTCACCTTTAGCCGAGACCCAAATCAGATAACACCTTCTCAATCAATTTTTTTCTGGGAAAATACAATTATTTTATTTCTTCCAACAACTTCTGAATGTACACATAATCTATTTTATTATCCTTTTTGCGAATTTATATTTGATGTTTTATTAAAAAAAATTAAATAAATGATTATTTTTTCCCTACTCAATTCAAATTTCTATTCATTGAATGTATGAGAATATCATATTATTCTCAGTTAAAATCTTATATGGGTTAATTATGTCTAGTTTACAGAGAGAATATTCCAATTTTCTTGAATTACTAGGATGGTAAGGGATTGTGTTTTCATATATACACATAATCTACATAAATATTCACAATAATATGTGTTGATCTTACAATGTGAATTTATATATGAGTCATTTATTGACATTCTATATAAAATAATTCTCCACATAGTGATAATATCACCATATTTTCAAAGTAATGATCACAACGACCAATACCATATCATGTGATCAATATTTATCAAAATGAAAATTATACACACTTCTGTAATTGGATATTATATTATCATTATGAATCATTACAAGGAACATTCCATTTCTGGAAGCATTATTTCATGCCATAAATTGTTCCCCACTCGAGGGAAGTCTGAGAAATCTGTTAGTGACAAGCCTACATTGTAAATCCCTAAATATTTCTTAACATAAACCTGTAAATTATTAATTTACCAATTTCCATTTTATCATGGTTTTTGGGTTTGAAAACCATGGGGAGTCTCTAATATTTTTTATTATAGAAAAATAGTTAAAGGATATAATCGAGCTCAAATTTAGAAGATTGTTTATGACATTCCTCAATTATATTTTTCATAGAATAGTCTATAGATATCCATTTTCTGAAGTGTATATACCATAATAATGATTAATACAACATAATGTAATCACATTTACAATAATATTCTAGTGAAACCTCAATTCTAAAATATTTTAGGGTAGTTTCCATGTTTTTATCATGGTAAAATATTATTTTGGAGAACATAAATTTATTGTAAATAAATATTACCAATAAATTTTCATGGTATAATTTAAAAATATACATGTTATGTTCATAAATATTTATGGGGCATAATTTCATATTAAAGGTGTCACTATGACATCGTATTGTTCATAATGTTTTCCGATTGTAGTTTTGGGAATATATTTATTCATTAAGTTTCCTTGGTGATAACCTAAATAAAGGGCCTCTATAGAAAAAGAATTCGATAAACATAGTTAGTAAAACATGTAATCAATCCATGTAAGTGGATACATTCTATTTATTAGGATAATTTCTATCTCATGATAGATAATTCAAATATCCATTAAACCATCTTCTATTTTGAAAAACAGTACAGCTGGACTATACAGTGAAGCACTAGACCATATAAATTGTTTATCCACATTCATGAATTATATCTTCTTTACCTACATAGGATCAATTATGTTCATTCAATATGGTGTATTTTATATTGTAAAGGGTCCATGTATATGATATATTTAAAATTCAACCATTTGACATGACACAATTCTTTGAAATTCATCGGGGTAATACATCAATATAACCCCTCATAATTGGAATGTCATCGATTTTTTTTCATCTCAACAATTTGAGCAGTATACGATTTCCCAAAATAATGAAATATCTATACTATAGATGATGATACCAAAGAATAACAATCACCCCAATGAAAATTTATAAAATTTGATGGAGTTTCATTCTATGAAAGGTGATTTAATTCCCTGAGAATTGTTGTAGATCTATGTCACTAACAATATTGGAAACACTAGTACCATGATACCTATGTTGGAAATAACTTATAGGTATGATATTTATAGATCATGATGGGTCAGATATTAAAATACACAATTATGCAATATAAAAGTGGATTTTTTATCCACAAACATGTTGGAATATAAAGATATATATTAGTATGCTAAGAAACACAAAAGATAGATATTACTATATTTCCAATTGGTATATCAAAGACCCAAATAGATGATCATTAATGTATGATAAAACATATAGGATAACCCAATGATTCAAATGAAATTTCATTATAATCACATTTGGAATCATTGACATCCACCTACTCCCCAATGTAATTTCCCTTTACTCGGATTGGGCATAAGAAAATCCAGAAACACCCATAGGAAAAGGTTGGGTGTGAGATAAAATAAAAGTATGATCTCATCACGGGGTCCATAAAAGGATTCCATAATAATAATAAAACTAATTGTTTCAATTTTCATCAAATAAGAATGCTTTTATAATTTAATATTTAAGTCACAACATACATTCATTTCAATTTAATAGAAAAACAATTCAACATGGAATAAATAAAAAATTTATACCAAGTAGATTTTATTAATAATTAAGCACGAGTAAAAATGTTTTATTCAATGGAATATATATATATACAACAACATGAACCATGTTCCTTATCCCAATAGTATTATAGTGTGTAGTTATCAGATCCTCACACAACTCATAATAATAATCACAGCTAATATATGTACTCATGCCCCTCAGGCTCACGCTGAGTAAGAATCATAAAAACCCCAACATGGATATGATATATTGAAATAAGGGATTTAGAGTTTTCAATAATTATATATAACTTGTGATTTATAATTCTATCATTTATTCCCAAATATTCCACTAATTTCCAAGGCTTCTTTGTTCTTAATCATTCTACCAAAATTGGGAAATCATTTGAATTCAACTAAAAATTCAATTATCCCATTCTCCATTTCAATATTTCAATTTCTTTTGAAAATCTATAATATTGAGTCTTTATAATTTAATTCTATTAGAAACCAAATCTATTATAGGTTATCATCAATTCAATTTAGGAATTAAAGAAAACTCATTTCAAAAATAAATCAATTTCAAAATAAATCCCAATTTACAATTTCATTTTAAATAATTTATTCCCAAAATCCATACCAATTATTTATAAATTTTAATTAAAATTTAACAGAGTTTTACAATTCAATTGAATGTAATTTCAAATAATAATAAATTCAAGGAATAATCTAATTAAAATCATAAATTCCACCACCTACCATATTCGTGGAAGCACAACACCCTAAACATGAATTTAAAATGAAGAACACATTCATATAATATATAAAAACACCACTAGGAATCATGATTCAATAACACATATTTTACATCAATCAATAATAAGATGATCTATTATTTTAAAAGAAAGAAAGATATGGAAAATGAAGTTATAATAACACAACATACAAAGAGAGATGGACCAAAACAATCACAATGATCAATAATCGAACTAATGATTCATATGCATTGGAGATCTCAAAAATCCTCTCGGAGTAGCCTTTGGGATGAGATAAAGGAACCCTAGAGAATGGAAATACATATTTTAGATGAACCTATGGCTTAACTTTGTTAGGGATATTATATGGCATGTTACCTAATTAAACATAATATAGTTATTTAGTACCATATACACTAACAAATAATAACCTATTATTGAAACTAAAATTTCTAATATTTACACTGTGTATAAATTGTAAACTGTGTCTAACCCTTCTTTCTATGTACCAATGTCAGAAAATCTTATAGAAAATGATTACATTACATGTAACACCATCCTAAAATTATTAAATCACTAGAAGGATGAAAAAACACTATGTTCAATGTATGAAATTACACAAATTTATTATATTGAAAGAACACAGATCTTCTTTTTCTGGTATTTTATCTTCTTCTTGCAGTTTGTTGAGAAAAATGAAAACTTTTGGAAACTTTTGAAGTACACACCATGTGATTTATGAGTACACGACGTGTAATACTTTTCCATAGGAGGCCATGTGCTGGCGGTGTCATGGAAACACACCCAGCTCTATGGGGGTGACATGGAGGCTGCTTGAAGCAGAGTAAGGAAAAGTAGAGTACATGCCGTGTACTTAAAAAGTTCATGCAATGTTTTTTTTCATTAAATGGACTGGGGTCACGTCTAATAGCCAAAACACACTTCTTCTAGGTCCCGTTCTTCTGAGTGCTTCTGTACGGCCTCGATCCTTCTTTGATCCCCCAATCCTCTGTCCAATCTTCGAATCGAACACCATCAGTTGTGTTGGAATCACATCAATGAGTTCTCCTTAATGCTTGTGCCTCATTTCATGATTCATCTTCTTCCTCAAGTTATCATCCCTTGAAATTTTTAGACATTTTTTTAATATCTTTTGTGTTATAATGTGATCCATGCCTTGAAGTTCACTTATAGTTATCTCCTATGGTCGAGTTAGGTGGTTTGATCATTTCTATTGAATGTCATTGAGTTATATGTGCAAATATACCCAATATCCATGAACTGGGTATTTCTTTTTTACCGTTTTAGACCTATTGTATGCCTACATGCTTGATGTTTGAGTAGAGGTTATTGAATGTGAATAGGGTTAACTGATATGCTTTGGAATTGTTTTCCCTTGCATGTTTTCCTATTTTGACTATTATGTCTAGTATGCCTATAGGGAAACTGTTTACATTCCATCCCTAGTGTTGTAGGATGGGTGACTATTGTTATGACATATTGCTATGTTGTAGACTAATAACCAAGTAGCTCTTTAGGTTTACTTTGTCTAATGCACCCTACTTAATTTCATTACATACATAGGGAAGTGTGAAGCTGATGTATAGATTATATGGAGAATAGACATAAGGGCTTCTCCAGAGAGTCTTTTCATATTACGATGCGAGAACACATGGGGAATTAACATTGAGTACTTCTTGAGAGTGTTTTAAGTTCCTCGACGTGGGTCAAAGAGTGAATAGGGTGTAAGTGCTTCCCTATATCACCTTTAGTACCATTACGAGACTATATGGTGAATTGATGGTGAGTGAATACTTAGAGAGTCTATGCTATGCAGAACCAGAGGGGTTAGACTGAGTGTACTACCTAGAGGGTTTCTTGTAATTGTATGGTAATACCAGTGGGGATAGGCTATGAGCACATTCCAGAGGGTTACCTTGTGTTTAGCTACTTTCTTGTACTTATTAGGTTGGACCAGAGGAGTTAGGCCATGGGTACATCCCTAAGGTTTACCTGGTTATATTTATCTATTTTTATTAGTTGTTGTATGTTATCTGGTGATTCGAATGATTTGAAATTATGGATTGTTTTCTGTTGAGTACTTGCTTTTTTACCACCTTTCGTACATTACCTTTCATACATTCACTGACTGATTGTCACAGATCTCATGGAGGTTGCCTATTGGGATTTAGTCTCACACACTTTTTGGGCCATGATTTTGGTCCCAAATAGATTATATTGTTGCAGGTATATACAAGGGAAAGTTCCCTTCTACATCAGGTACTCGATTTATGAGGAGTTTGAGAGCATGGGACCAAGCTATGGCTTGCAATGTTGAGGAGTTGGTTACTTTCTTTTTTTCTACATTGGTTTTGTACTATTGTATTCCAGCATTGTGATTTGTTTGGCTATTTTCTTAGGCATATGTATCATGCATAATTCATATATATACATATATGTGTCTGTGTGTGTGTGTGTCTTTGTGCTCCAATTTATTATTACGTGTGTTCCACCGTTTACTTTTGTATGGTTTGTCTCTTTTTCTGCTACATCTACTATTTTCTTCCCCAGTGTTACTCTACCAATGAGGGCATAGTTTCACCGCTATCACACCCTAGGCCCTCATTGCTAGTCGCCATCCTATGGCATTCGGGGAAATGTGTTTGAGGCCATGTGACCAACCGGGTACGGGGCTCCTCTGGGAAGCTTCCGGAACCAGGACGTTACACCATCACTATTACTAGTATACAATGAATTTTTAATTTGAACTACCTATCCGGTTAACAAGGATACCAATTAGAATGACAAAGACATATATTAAAAAGGGTAATGGGGAATCACAATCCAACCACTGTAATACATTACACTCCCTAGAACTCCTATAAAGAATCTTCAATATCCAAATTGAGAGGCCATTATAATCTCATTAGTTCATCATACCATCACAACTCTTGAGAATTAAAAAACATTTTATCATTTAACATAAAATAAATCTATCATCCTTGCATAATATATAATGGTATTACAATACTCTATCCCAATAGGATTCTTAGCCATGGAAAAATTAGGATCATAATTAGGTCACTATAGCTTAAAACAAAATATGGTTTAGAACATTACGTTCATAACTAAGATACATGGGAAAAATTCTACATCGACATAAATTTTGGTGGAAGACCAAATTAGTAATCGACTTCCCCTAACTTCTCAACAAACTGAAAGGCTACTTCCTAATAAAGGGAATTCTTACATTTCCTCACATGCTGTCAATGGAACAAACTGGGTGAAATAGTCAAAAACACCTAATAATCAACAAAATTATACAATTTCATACTCATATAACAAAAATAATATTTATATTTGGTATTTAGCATCAACATTATCTAATGAATCAACATAATCTTTTATGTATTCTTCAGAATCATTCATGGTCTAACCAATGAAATTTCACTGATATCTATCCAACATAATAGATATTTTAATTATCTCCATTCAAGGCCGCATAATGGTCTATTTTGATGGGAAAAAGAAAACTATTGTTATATGAAATGTATCCTAATACCAAATTTTTATCCAAGGAACTACCAAAATCAAGGATCCATGAACACAGAATATCCGATAGATTATGTATGTAAAGACCCATAAAAATTCAAGGAAATTTTTTCTTAATTTTCATTTGGATTTTACAAGAATGCAGTTTCTGACGGTACATGATTCCGAGGCCCGGTGTGCCTGGAATCATTTTCCAAAGATTAGCTCGGGTAGGTTCAGTGAACGAACGAACGTGTTTTTCTAACTTTTTAACCGGGGCTTGGAATCGAATTCTAAGGGCACCGATGGAATCATAGCATCGGTAATTGCTTAGAAACACCTTTTCTGGAGTTGCATTTTCTCGGGTGTGGTTTTTAATTTTTGGGGTTAAGTTAAGCAATACAATAAAGTGGTGTGACAGTTTATTTTATTTTACTTAAAGGGGCTTAACCTAAGTTAAGAGGATAAGGTGAAACCAACAATATCCTACCAACATGGTAGGATATTTGTGAAGTGGGGCCCACACGAGCCCCACCCTTTCTTTCCTTCTATGTAATGAACCAACACCCCCCCTTTTAATGAAGTCAATTGTGTGTTTATTCTGCTTAAGAAACGCCTCATTAATTTGGGCAGTTTAATCGTTACAATTAATTCTTTGAATTAATTGTTCGTTTCGTTTCTTTTGAATTTCAAACGTTTGCATGTGCATTAATAAAATAAGATGACTCTTATTTTATTTTGATTTTGGTTTTCTGGTTGTGGGAGCCTTTTGGAGAAAAAGAGAATCCTTGAGAAACTTCTTCGTTCTTCAACGATGAATGCGAAGAACGCACCGCCGCCGACGAAGAACGTCGACCTCCGACAATGGACGACGGAGAGAGACTCCTTCCTCGGAGACCACCTAATGCCAAGGATGTTCCTTTCGTGACGCTTCTTCCGTAGTGATCCTCTTCTTCCACGTCGATCCTTTTCTTCCGCGACACACGCTCGTTCGATGACAACATTGAGGTAGGGGTTTGTTTGTTTAAATTTGTGAAATCTTCTGTCGTCTATCCCCGTTCTTTTGGACCACTTGATATCGTTTAAAGGTAGGGGGCTCGACTGCACAAACACGGCCGACCCTCCTCCCTTATTATTATTTGTTGTTGCGGTTCGAGGGAACGTAATGTGGTGCCGTTGCGCCGCGCCGGAAAGAAACCAAAGACACCGCGGCCGGAGCGGGGCCGCGGCGGAGGGGCGTGACGGGACGGAGCCACGCCGGATGCACCAAGGATGTGGCTTAAGTCGCAGCGGATCAGCAGAACCGGCGGCCGGAATCGGGCCGCCGGCGTCGGAGTAGGGGGACTGGCCTTGCCGGTTCCATGGCGGCAGAAGCCAGCCGGCCGGAGCGGGCCGGCCGGAGCGTGGAAGAACCGAGGGTTCGAAACCCCCGGCTGACCGGACGTGAGAGGCCCCATTAAGGGGTCATGGTTTCGTCATGTGGGGGCAGTGCCCTCCGCATCCAAACGGGTAGGCCGTTCGGCCGAGTCCCTGGCCAGTGCGCCTGCGCGCCGGGCCGGCTGCCCTGGCCGGTCCGCCGGACTGGGCCGCCAGGCCGGACCGCGCCCCACCGAGCTGGGCCGCGCCAAGGCCGGGTCGGGCTGCTCCCTAGAGGGCCTGACCCGGACCCTATTCGGGTCGACCCGGTTCGGGCCGACCCTTGGGGTATCGGGCCGGGTCGGACCGGGCCCGAACCCCTTAATACCGAACCTCTTTCAGTCTGTCGCCCATAACATGAGATGTGGACCTCCGATCGATGCACCGTCTATTGCGTAGAGATCCTTGGATTGAGACAGTTGTTTCGGTATACAACACCTAAGGTTTTATAGTACTTTGGGTTTGGCCGGGTTGGTTCGTACACGAAACCAACCGGGCCCTCGGAGCGGAAACGCTCATAACATGAGCTCCAAACATCCGATTGACGTGCTATCGACTTAGTTGAATTCCTCTTGATGAGACGGAACTTTTGGCATGCTTCACCTGAGTTTTGGATGCAGTTGGATAATGGATGGGTTGGATTGTACCCGAAATCCAACCAGGCCCCTAGAACGGAAAAGATGATAACTTTCAGACTGGACGTCCATTTTAAGAACTGTCAGCATCGTTGGTGACCACGTTGAGAAATAATCTCTATGAGAATACCCTATGAGAGTTTGGGGTTCAGTCGAGTTATGGCCGGGTTGGTTCGCACACGAAACCAACCGGGCCCCTTGGACCAAAAGGATAGTAACTCACAGACCGGGCGTCCGACTGACGCGATGTCTGTTGCATTGAGACCCCTATGACGAGGCTGTCCTTTGATATACATATTAGTGGAACCTTATGATACATGGTGTATCCACCATTAGCTCGTGGAGAGAACCCTCCCGGTGACGAGCTAACAGAGTGTAGAGACCTAGTAGCTGGATGAGACTTGACGACTGCTGATTCATCGACTCGGTGTGTTTCGGATAGCCCAGTGGGGAGTGCTTGGTTGTAGCAGCAGACCCACGGAGAAGGAGTGCTTGATAGTAGCGGCAGTCCCGCGGTACTCAACAAAAGTAGTACCTCTGGAGCCTATGAGGGGGAGCGCTTGGTTGTAGCGGCAGAACCACTGTGGAGGAGCGCTTGGTTGTACTGGCAGACCCGCGGTACTCAACAGAAGGAGTACCTATGGAACCTATGAGGAGGATTTCTTGGTTGTAGTGGCAGACCCATGGTGGGAAGGGCTTGGTTGTAGCAGCAGGCCCACACTACTCGACAGGTGGAGTACTACAGCAGTCCAAGGAGTTCGGCGCGCTTGGTTGTAGCGGCAGGCCCTCTGAACTCAATAGAGGAGGAGTTCGGCGCGCTATGTTGTAGTGGTAGGCCCTCTGAACTCGACATAGGAGGAGTTCGGTGTGCTTGTTTGTAGCGGCATTCCCTCTATACTGGACGGAGGAGGAGTTCTCCAGCAGCCATGGTTTCGACGTCATGAATAAAATCTTGGTTGAGCTGATTATGTAATCTTTGTGTTTCCTCATGATTGATATGGGTCACTTGATAACTTAGGTATATGTATGGGCATATACCTGGGTAGTGGTTATCCGTTGATTTTATAATCTTTGTGTTTCCTCAATATTGAGATGGGTTACTTGATAACTTAGGTATATGTATGGGCATATATCTAAGTAGAGGTTATCTGTTGAGATCTTCTTTGTGGTTATCCTTGTTGGATTTATTGAGACCTTGAAGGTCTCAGGGTCCATACTGAGTATCCTTACACTCACCACTATACGGGATATGCCCGCACCTCGTTGTGTTTGTTGCAGACGACAGTCAGTGCTGACGGAGGCCAAGTGTTCGAGGACTGGACAGTACCCGGAGGTGGACCATACGACGACTCAGTATCCATAGGTGGACTTCACGACGAGACGACACTCGGATGAGGTTGGCGGGAGAGAGAATTGTGGAGGCTATCTGTACCTAACCTTTAGGTAGGATCCGAGGAGGATGACCAAGGAGTTGCTTCCGTTCTTCCAACTGTTGTCTTTTCTGTTGTACTTTCTTTCAGTTGTTGCTGTACTTTCGATTGGGTTTGTATTCTGGCCCATTTACTTTTCAGCACTTCCTTTTTGTACTTAGTGTTTTACTTCCTCTTGTACTCTATGGTGTTTTGTTACTTTTATAAAGGAAATTTCTCTCTAGTTATCGGGATTTACCCCTTTGGTGCTAGTCGCCAGCCCCTGGCCTATGGAAGGCGGGCTTGGGGCTGTCAGAGAACGGGACCCAAGGACGGGTTCTGAAAATATTATATCAGAGGAGTTCGGTTCTATCACAGAACTCATGACTCTGATATTTTTCTATGTTAACCAATTGTGTTGAGATTATTGAGTGTGGTTATCAGTCCAGGGAGTCCGGTGTTGGTGCGGCGACAGACGTATCCGTACACCATGACCCTGACTTCTGATTTCTGACTTAATGCACGAAAACATAGATTGCATGTGTGTTTCAAGTTTTCTATATGATTATTTTGTGTCAGCTCACCAGGTATTCTGTTTAACAGTGGAGCACCTATTTTTTTCAGGATGGCCCCATGATGGCAGCCAGCTAGGGTTCCGAGTGTTGTGCAGGATGACAGCCCACTGAGCGACGAGGCCTCGTTACAGGGCCCTTTGACAACAGAGGCACCAGCAGTACCTCTACCCGCCGAGCCACCGATTCTACCAGCCCCAGCTGCTGACGGTGTATGTCGCTTCAGTCCACTGTACGAGTTTCAGCGTCAGCGACCGCTCAGGTTCCGTGGGGAGAGGGACCCTCAAGCAGCTGAGGATTGGCAGGAGGCAGTTGTACGAGTTTTTCGTTTGGTAGGGACACCAGCTGACCTTATGGTGGTCCTTGCAGCGAGCCTCCTGCATGCGGAAGCAGGTAGATGGTGAAGGTTGATGCTCCAGGTGCACGAAGAGGAATCTATCCTTTGGACAGACTTTGAGAGCCTTTCCCACTAAGAGTTCGTCCCAGCCACCCTCCGAGCGGTGCGCATCCAGGAGCTGCTACAACTGCGGAATGGCAGCATGACAGTAGCCAAGTACGCGGTGAGGTTTACCGATCTCTCACGCTATTCGACGGACATGGTACGAGACCCATTCTTCAGGGACCAAACCTTCGAGCAGGGGCTCAGGAGAGAGATAAGAGCTTCATTTGTTTCTCACAGCATTCCGACACAGACAGGGGTGATGGAGCGAGCCCTCCTGGGGGAGAGTTTCCTTGCTGAGCTGTCTCCAGCAGCAGGACCCACCACTAGCTGACATGCAGCAGAGTCTTTTGCAGAAGGAAGTAGACAGATGATGCAGAGCTTCAAGAGGACTAGACCTACAGGTGGTCAACCGCATGACACAGGGTCGTTTGCGCGAGGCACCCGGGGTGGAGAACGACTTACCATGCGCGGGCAGTGTTACTCATGCGGCGGGATTGGACACATGGCTCCTGACTATCCGACCCTCCATACAGATGCCATCATATGAACGAAGGAACTCCCTAGAAGAGGCAGATGTTCGATTGAGGCGGACCGCATTGAGTAGAAGACCGTGGTAGGGGAGCTGGCCCTGTAGCTGGAGGTCGAAGACTCTTCGAGGTGTTGCCACCACCCCCACCTTGATGTCCACCCCGACCGTAGGGAACAGGTGGATGTGGGAGAGCTCAGATGCAGGCAGTTGAGGCCTACGATCATGGAGCTCCGAGAACAGATGGACAGGAGCGCGACTAGCTCCAGACCTGGAGAATTTTGTTCATGTTTCTTCTAGCTCTGTTGATGTTTGATTGTTGATGCTTTGTGTCTTTGTACTTTGAGCTGCAGTAATAAAAAGACACTTTTCTTGTGGCGTTTACCTTCTTTTCCTCTCTTTTAGTTATTACTAAGAGGTTCCGGTTTAAAAACCATTGACTTGACCCTCACATTGAGATACCTACTAGAGGAGACCCAGTTACCACACACTAATGCTGACAGTGTGACTCAACCCTTTGAGGCGAGAGTAGTAGTTGGATCTCATTGTAGTAGCATCGAGGCCTTATGACGTCATCCTTGGTGTGGATTAGTATCTTCCATGTCAGGATTGACTGTATTAGCCGATGAACGTGGTTCATCCAGGGGATGAGACAGTATTTCTCTTATCAGCAAAGATGAAATTTCAGTAGCTCTTGTCGGACCAGAATGGTACAAGTCATCCAAGAGCGGATGAGGCCAGCTTAGAGCCAGCAAAAGTCTTGTGCTGAAGGGGGGAGGAGACCACTAGAGATCGAGGTTGGCAACCACGTTTCCCTATGAGTCTCACCTTGACGTGATTTACGGAGATGTGGCTGAGGCGATAACTTATCTCTGGGGTTCAACGGACCTTTCTAGGTCCTCAGCAGGGTAGGTGAGGTGGTTTACCACTTGAACCACCCACCTCAGTTTCACCAGGTGCACGTCGACTTCGTGGTATCATAATTGAGGAGATACAAGCTCAACCCTTCGATTTTCATCGAACATGATGAGCTGGACTTGGGTGATGGGGTGACCCTCATGGAGGTTCTAGTGGGGATTCAGGAATGACAGGAGCGGGTCCTACGAGGATGGGTCGATTCCTCTGGTGTGCTTTCACTGGCAGTACGGGAACCTCTAGGTGAGCACATGGGAGCGGAAGACTCAGATGCGTGCTCAGTACCGCTTTTTTTTCCCTAGTTTGTGTTATAGCTTTACGGGGACGTAAATCCCTGATGTGGCAGTAATCTAAAGACCCGTAAAAATTCAAGGGAAATTTTTTCTTAATTTTCTTTTGGATTTTACAAGAACGTAGTTTCTGACAGCACCTGATTCCGAGGCCCCGTGTGCCCGAAATCATTTTCTAAAGTTTAGCTCTGGTACGTTCAGTGAACGAACAAGCGGGTTTTTCTATATTTTGAATCGGTGCTCGGAATCGAATTCTGAGGGTACCAATGGAATCGCAGTGCCGTTAATTTCTTAGAAACACCTTTTTTGGGGTTGCGTTTGCTCGGGTGTGGTTTTTAATTTTGGAGGTTAAGTTAAGGAATAAAAAAAAGTGGTGTGAAAATTTATTTTATTTTACTTAAAGAGGCTTAATCTAAGTTAAGAGGATAAGGTGGAACCCACAATATCCTACCCACTTTGTAGGATATTTGTGAGGTGGGGCCCACACGAGCCCCACCGTTTCTTTCCTTCTATGTAACGCACCAACACCCCCCCCACTTTTAATGAAGTCAATCGTGCGTTTATTCTGCTTAAGAAACGCCTCATTAATTTGGGCGGTTTAATCGTTACAATTAATTCTTTGAATTAATTGTTCGTTTCGTTTCTTTTGAATTTCAAACGTTGGCATGTGCGTTAATAAAATATAACGACTCTTATTTTATTCTTTTGTTGGATTTCTGGTTGTGGGAACCTTTGGGATAAAAAGAGAAGCCTTGAGGAACTTCTTCGTTCTTCAACGATGAATGCGAAGAACGCACCACCGCCGACGAAGAACGCCGACCTCTGATAGCAGACGACGGCATGAGGCGCCTTCCTCGGATACCACCTAACGCCAACGACGTTCCTTCCGGGATGCTTCTTCTGCGGCGATCCTCTTCTTATGCGACGATCCTTTTCTTCCGTGACGGTGAATTCCACGAGGCACGCTCGTTCGACGACATCATTGAGGTAGGGGTTATGTGTTTTAATTTGTGAAATCTTCCGTCATCTAACCCCATTCTTTTGGACCACATGATATCGTTTAACGGGAGGGGGACGGACCGCACAAACACGGTCGACTGTCCTCCCTTATTATTATTTTTTGTTGCGGTTAGAGGGAAAGTAACGTGGTGTCGTCGCACAACATGGGAATGAGCGGCAAGTAATGCACGGCGCTGTTGCGCCCCGCATTTGAGAATTGAACCAAGCCGCGGTGTCGTCGCGCCGCGCCAGAAAGAAACCGAAGACACTGCGGACGGAGTGGGGCCACGGCGGAGGGGCGTGGCGCCATCGCGCTGCGCCTAACGGACCAAGGCCGCGGCTTAAGCCACGACATAGCAGCAGATCCGGAAGCCAGAATTGGGGCGCCGACGTCGGAGCAGGGGGACCGGCCTTGCCGGTCCCGTGGCGGCAGAAGCCGGCTGGCCGGAGCGGGCCGTCCGGACCTTGGAAGAACCGGGGGTTCAAAACCCCCGGCTTTCCAGACCTGAGTAGCCCCATTAAGGGGCCGCGGTTTCTTTACGCGGGGGCAGAGCCCCCCGCCTCCGAACGGCTCAGCCATTCGGCCAAGCCCATGGCCAGCGCGCCGCACGCCGGGCCGGCTCCCCTTGCCGGTCTGCCATACCGGGCCGCCAAGCTGGGCCGCGCCCAGGTCGGCCCAGGCCGGGTCGGGCCGTGCCCAAGCGGGCCTGACCCGTTCCTTGTTCAGGTCAACCCGGTTTGGGCCGACCCTGGGTGTATCGGGCCGGGTCGGACCGGGCCCGAACCCCTTAATATCGAACCTCTTTTGGTCTGTCACCCATAACTTTAGCTGCAGACCTTCGATCGACGCACCTTCAGTTGCGTAGCGATCTTTGGATCGAGACGGTCGTTTTGGTATACAACACCAAAGGTTTCAGAGTACTTTGGGTTCGGCCGGGTTGGTTTGTACACGAAACCAACACGGCCCTCGGAGCGGAAACGCTCATAACTTGAGCTCCGGATGTCCGATTGACGTGCCATCGACTTCGTTGAAGTTCTCTTGATGAGACGGAACGTTTGGCATGCTTCAGCTGAGTTTTGGATGCATTTGGATTATGGTCGGGTTGGATTGTACCCGAAATCCAACTGGGCCCATAGAACGGAAAAGTTGATAACTTTTAGACCGGACGTCCCTTTGACAAACTGTCAGTGGAGTTGGTGGTCACGTTGAGAAATAGTCTCTATGAGCATACCCAATGAGTGTTCGGGGTACAGTCAAGTTACGGCCGGGTTGGTTCGCACACGAAACCAACCGGGCCCCTAGGACGAAAAGACTTGTAAATCACAGACCGGGCGTCTGAATGACGCGCCGTCTGTTGCGTGGAGACCCCTATCACAAGGAGGTCCTTTGAGATACTTCTTCATGTAAATTTTTGATACTTAGAGTATCGACCCATAGCTCATGGAGCGAACCCTCCCGGTGACGAGCTAGCAGAGTGCAGAGACCTAGTAGTTGGCTAAGATTTGACGACTGCTGATTATCGACACGTTGTGTTTCAGATAGGCCAGTGGGGAGCGCTTGGTTGCAGCAGCAGACCCCTGGTGGAGGAGTTCATGGTAGTAGAGGCAGACCCGCGGTACTCAACAGAAGGAGTACCTCTGAAGGCTATGATGGGGAGCGCTTGGATGTAGCGACAGACCCACGGCGGAGGAGCGCTTGGTTGTTGCGACAGACTGGCGGTACTCAATAGAAGGAGTATCTCTGGAACCTATGAGGGAGAGCGCTTGGTTGTAGCGGCAGACCCATGGTGGGAAGCTCTTAGTTGTAGTAGCAGGCCCATAGTACTCGACAGGTGGAGTACTACCGCAGTCCAAGGAGTTCGGCACGCTTGGTTGCAGCGATAGACCCTCTGAACTCGACAGAGGAAGAGTTCAGTGCGCTTGGTTGTAGCGGAAGGCCCTCTGAACTCGACAGAGGAGGATTTAGGTGAGCTTGGTTATAGTGGTATGCCCTCTGAACTCGACAGAGGAGGAGTTCGGCGTGCTTGGTTGTAGCAGCAGGCCCTCTATACTCGACGGAGTAGGAGTTCTCCAACAGTCGCGGTTTCGACGTCATGAATAAAATCCTGGTTGATCTGAGTCTGTAATCATTGTGTTTCCTCATTATTGAGATGGGTCACTTGATAACTTATCTATATGTATGGGCATATACCCGGGTAGTGGTTATCCGTTGATTTCATAATCATTGTGTTTCCTCATGATTGAGATGGGTTACTTGATAACTTAGGTATATGTATGGGCATATATCTAAGTAGAGGTTATATGTTGAGGTCTTCTATGTGGTTATCCTTGATGGATTTTGTGATACCTTGAGGGTCTTGGGGTCCCTACTGAGTATCGTTATACTCACCCTTGCACGGGATATGCCCGCACGTCGTTGTGTTTGTTGCAGACGATGGTCAGTGATGACATAGGCCGAGTGTTCGAGTACTGGACAGTACCCGGAGCTGGACCATACGACGAGTCAGAATCCGGAGGTGGACTTCATGATGAGACGACACTCAGAGGAGGTTGGCAGGAGAGAGCGCCGTGGAGGATATCTGTACCTACCCTTCAGGTAGGATCCGAGGAGGATTGCCAAAGTGTTGCTTCCGTTCTTCTAGATTTTTTCTTTTCTGTTGTACTTTCTTTCAGTTGTAGCTCTACTTTCGATTGGGTTTTTATTTTGGCCCATTTACTTTTCAGCATATCCTTTTTGTACTTAGTGTTTTACTTATTCTTGTACTCTGTGGTGTTTTGTTACTTTTATAAAGGCAATGACTTCCCTATTATCGGGATTTATACCTATGGTGCTAGTCGCCAACCCCTGGCCTATGGAAGGCGGGCTTGGGGCAGTCACGTCATGGGCCCCGAGGATGGGTCGTGACAATGTATATCCCAATTTATGTGGACATCCATATATAGATGTTATGTCATACTCAAATGAAAAATATTGATGACTAAACTCTTTGAAAAAGAACCATATCTCTAACAAATTGATTTCCCAACACCTCAAGAGTAGTTTTATCCTGAATGGGTATAATGTTTGATAATTTGGAAAAAAAAATTTATCACAAGATATAACACATTATTCTTTATCCAGGACTAAGGAAACAAAACAACTACATATATATATATATATATATCTAATCTCATGTCCATGTCCACACTGGATGTGGCTAAATAGAACATAATGGTCATTGATGCCCTACCATGACCTTATAGAAGGAAGATAAATGAAGAAAATATCTATTATTGGCTCACCTCATACTCAACCAATGGAATCATCACAATATGTAAAATGAAATATTTTTGGTTCCTTATTTCACTACTCATTAAAAATTATCGTAATACACCATAACATAATCCTAATAATAAACCACACAATGCACCATTTCTAGAAACAAAAGGTTTCATATGTGGAGAACATCCACTCATTAATGGTCTCCCCACCATAGAGAGAGTTCCAGATGGTAAAAAAAATATTAAAAAGTTATTTTTCTAGACAAAACATATGAATTAGATCATAGATTAACAAAAAACAATGGATTCAACCCCATTTCCAATTTTCGGAACACTGATATGAAACTATGAAAAAATATCCATCATTTTCAACTATAAAAAAATTCCTTCATGGCATTAGTTAGAAGACTGTTTCTCAAAACATAGGTAGTGACATTACCATTCCCTGTGTTTAATTAATTATCAATTTCAACATATTTAACATTATCCCATCAATGCCTATGGTGGAGATTAAATTTTTTATAGAATATAAAAATCAATCTCCTATTGTAAGAATATGTGGAAATAATTTATCTAAAAAGTATATTTTTCCAAATAGTAGGTGAATACATCACAGTTGCATGTTAACTTTCATGGGTCATATAAGTAATATTCTGTAACCTATTTTGATGAGGCAAATTGGAAATTTTATGATTACCCTATATAATACCTCAACCCAAACCAAAACCTAATGCATCATAAAGACCACATGGCCATGTCGATCCTCTGGAAGAGTCATCCCTAGCACAAAACAAAATTTATTTTCCTCTAAACTAATGATATAAGAACTATATCATCTAATGAAAATTTTACCCCTTTGTTTGTTTAAATGGTCATTAAAGAATCTATCAGTAATAGATCCTCAACAAACCAATAATAATATCTTCTTACACCAAAGAATCTTTTAATATGAATAATATAGTTTCATCCTTCCCAATAATCATGATCCTTATTAGGATAAATATAAATATTAGTATCAAAGACCATATTTCTGAAGAAGATCACCTTTAGAAACCAAAAATCACATTTTGACATCATGGAATAATTTTGGTGAGTTCCCATCAATTCTATAACTACACTAAAATGATACACATGATGCTCTATAGACTTGGAGTAAATAAAAATTTCATCCAAAAAAAATTATGAATATATCAATAATCTCTTGTAAAAACATTTTTAACAAATCCAAAAACACTACAAGAGAATTGGTTAGGCATAATATCATGAAAATACACCCATAATGGACATTCCTACTCCATAAGGTGGTTTTTGAAACTCTAGATTGATTTATTTCAAATTCATGAATACCAAATAAAAGATATATATTCAAAAAAATACACCCATTTTAATTGGTAAAACATATCACAAATCCATGAAAATAGATACCTATTCTATATCATGACTACATAAATCATCAGGTAATCAATTCATAGGTGAATTTGTCCAATTTATTTATTAGCATAGAGAACATTCATAACCCAGGGTGATATAATTGGGTGTATAAATACATTCACTATTAGGTCATTCAACTAAGTCTTAAAATCATTCTTTTTATCTACTTCCATGTGCTAATAAGAAAAAAATACATGTTGGGTTTCAAGAACTATGTTAATTAAAAAATCTACCTTACTTATGTGTAGGAAAATTCATAAATTAAAAGGAAAAATAATTAGAAACACATTGGAAAAATGAAAGGTATCAATACCTAATGATTACATATCTAGAAAAAATAACAAAGACACAATCTTCCCCAGCTCTGGATAGGATGGTTTGAATCTACTCCATCTCCAGACTCACTCTCTATGAATTCAATGTCAAACCCCATTAGGTTTCATAAAGGGGACACATCAATGATGAAAAAAAATTTAGGATTTATTTTGAATAATCCAATGCATCAAAAAGATTAAATTAATTTGTTTCAAGTCATAAACCCAAAAAATTTAAGTAGTATTGATAACTGATTACTAGAAATAGCATGTTTGATAACATATACTCTTTTCTCTATTTTTTCTAAGTGGTGTATTAATATAAATAACAGAATATAAAACCATCGTAAGAAGACATAACACATTAATAACATGAGATGAATTTAAAGTTTGAGATGTACCATTTTTTAGATCATGCATCCCATAAAGAGGATTCTATAGTATTGTTAGCAATATAGTTGTTCGACCTTTATATTATTCATCAAGAGACTCTTCCCCTGAGTGAAGAATATTCACTCTATATGCCTATGTATATAACCCCTTTGATATTGATCAATATTATTTTAGTGTAGTACATTTTTTTTGTAACGCCCCGACCCCAGAATCTAGGAGTTGGTGCATTATTTTAATACATTGGAATGATTACAAGGAATCAATTCCCAAAGGACAGATAAGATTAGTATTTCTGGAAATAAGATACATAAACATGTTAAAAATTACAACTTGAAACGAAAATAAACACTAATTTATTCCATTATAAATATCCATGATTTCAAGATTATGCCTGAAAGTCACTCATAACTAACTTCTTCATATCCTGGGAAAATTAAATATAAGAATGGTTGGGCTCAAATGCTCGGTAAGAGTAAGAAATACATCAAAATATAACATAAAAATTAGGCATGGTGAATAATTGAAAACACATTCCTTTAAAATTAATAAACATGAAAACTTTATGGAATGAATATGAGATGAGTAAATAATGCAACAATAAAATATAGTCATGGGTATTCTACTAGTTGAATAACCACATGAAATATCAAAATCTAATCTCATAATGATTGAATGCATATTTACGGACCACATAATCATATATTCAAGGCCTTATGCCAAGACTACAAATAAGATTTGGTCAAGTCCATGTGCCAAGACACTAGTTTGTCTCATGAGACCTACTGATACATCGAGGAGCTATAGCAGGCTCCACCCATCACTTACAAAGTCGAATGAAATCCTCATATGAAATGGTGAAACATAATCTGAAAATTTGGATTAAAACTATCATACAAAATGTCAATAATTTATCCACAAACCATGAATGGCATAAAAATAGTACATCCACAATTAAACATAACTCATTCAATACAGTATGGATGACTTTATTTTGATAAATCAACACCAATCAATAATAAAATACACTGAAGGATATTTACATATATGAAAATTTGTATTAAAACTATTTGAGAGAAATATCCTCTTTTTCATGTAAACATTTCAAAGTCTCACTCTTTATCAAGATGATTTTTAAAATAGATTATTGAATCCAAGTGTCCCATTCCAATTTGAAACATTTAAAAGGAATTTTAATTTTAAAACATTAATGTATAAATAAATAAATCCTTTAAACCATTTTTAAAACATGGACATTAGTTAGAATGATTTAGAAGAATAAATCTTTAAAACATTTAAAATGATATTTTAGTAAGAGTTCATAACCAAATGAGAGACACATGAATACTAAAAATTGAGGTAATAAAAACATTATAATATCATGGGAATAAAGGGATTAATTATATATAATTTCAAATATAGTATATACTCCATATAAAAGTGAATTTGTGCTTAACAACAAAGAAGTCTCAATAGAATGTAAATTGAGATAAAATCCATTAGAAATATCATATCATTAGGTTAAGGATAAATAAAAGAAATAATTATGTTTGAATAATATAAATACACACAATATTATTGATTATTCAATGTAAATAAATCATTTTTCATTCTCACATATTCTTTCAACAACAATACCAATGACATTAATTCTTAACTCAATGAATAGAAATTGAGTTAAGATTACTCTTATCAAGTTCATATATATGACTTGAGAATTTATCAATTGAGTGATTATGTGTATAAAAATTATATCCACACAAAGGGGAGTGGAATTTTCTACATAAATAATAAATAGTTATTTCACAAATAGTCATGGAGAAAAATAATCAAATACGTATGTGTAAATCCCAATGAGTGGAAATTGAAATTTGAAATTCCCTCACTGATTTGTTAACATTCGAATCATACACCCCATGAAAAAGGGTCACAAAATGATGTTTTAAATAAAAATAAATGAAATTATATGACACCAATAATACAGTCATGGGTAGTACATACACCACACAAATAAAAATGGTGGCCAATATAGCATGAATCTCACAGGAATAAAAAGTGAGATGAAAACCTCTTAACTCATTGTAAGAAATTGATTCATATGACCAAAAGTAAATAAAGATAAAATGAATCACAAAATACCATTAATATAAAGAGAATCATGTTAATTTATATCAAATTGAAGTAAAAAATACACCTCATGAAATAAATAAGTGGAAAAAATGGAAATCTCATGGAATGAAAAGTGAGATAAGGAACTCCTTACCTCAAGTCCAACTTGCTTGAATGATCCTTGTTCATCTGGAATAATAAACATAAGTTTATTTATACTTGATTAAGAAAAAATTTCATGTTTATTATGCCTTTTATATAACTTATTACCTTGCTATAACAATTATATAATTATTTTTGTTCATATTGGATATTTTATCGATGTTCGGAACTGGAGTCATAAATCAACATGATAGAATTACAAATTATCCATGTTGTCAAATTTTCATTATCTCCAGAATGATATAATTATTTAGATAATATATATATATATATATATATATTATTTTTAGTATATATATGTTTTTAAAATAGTACATAACATTTGGAGATATGAAACGAAATGCACAATTCTTGGAGACTGTTAGTTGTATGTTTGCATGAATGCTACTTTCATATCTATTTTGTATTTTAATGGAATTATGAAATAATGATACATAAGTATATTATAATTCCAGTATAGTATCATATATAATATCATTAACTCTATCCTTTATAAGTACCACATAAGTCATTAACGAGTCACATCACTTTGAGGGGATCGTAGTTCGCACATCCTCAAATTAAATTATCATGTTTTAACCATAATAAAAACCCTAAAGAAATAATATAAACAAAAAATAAAGAAGCATTAGGAAAAAATAATCATAATATATATCATATAAAAATAAATTTCCATCTTAATGGCCACTGTGAGAGGCGGTAGAATATAATTGAACAATAATCATTTCGTGGGGTGTTAGTTTTCCATCAACAAAAATAGTATGTTCTTTACATATTTGATAGAGGTGTTTGTATGTGTAGTTCAAATAATTTTCATAAAAACATCCTAGTATATTGAGGATACTGGTGTTGTTAAAAAATAAAGGAATAAAAATAGTTTAAGGGTTTTTAGAAGTAAAAAAACAAAATCAAGTTAAGAGAAACCATTACCTTTAATTTGGGTATCTCCCTTTGGTATGAACCAAACGGGCTTCTTAAAGTGACTTCTGTCTATGGTAAGGATTCTAGGTGGAATTTATGGATCCTGAAAGCTTTTCTGGGCAAGGTTTGGACTATCCAAGTGCCTTGAGAGGTGTAAGGAATGGGTTAGAAGTGGTATCCTTTTTAAGGGGGAGGAGGGGCTCTTTTGGAATGTTTGAAAATGTTATTTTATTATAAACATATCTTCACTTTCAAAAGCTAAAGAACTCATTAAAGTTGAAGATAGGATAGATCATGTTTGAAATAAAATCATCCAATAATAATTGGATATTTTTTGGATATTTTTTTCATATAAATAATCTTATTTGTTTAAATCATTTATTAATGAGGTAAATAACACATCATTATTGAGTCATAAATAATATAAAATATTTGATGTCAAAAAATTATATAAAAATACCATAATGTAGTAAATATTTTTAGATTTCGTATGAATATTTATAGTCTAAAATATTAACTATATAAACTTATATAAAAATTTATATATATAAGATATTGGTTAATTTTATTTTTGTCTTTATGTTAATTAAAATAAAGTGTCATTTTCCTTATTTATTGGCTCCATAGGGTCCCAAAAACATCCCAAGGATGCCCAAGGTTGATAATGACTCATCCAATAAGGTTAGGACAAGTGTTAGGGTAATTTTTTATTATTATAATATTCTTTTTACCATGAGTTACCCTATTGACCTTTAACCATGGTAAATAAAAGTCAAAAGATACTATTTACCACACATTATTTCCATATTATTGAACAAAATTTTACTTTATAATAACAACCATGTTTGTCTGATTTTAAAAATTCAATTCAAAGAAGAGGAAAAATTTCATTTAAATGAAACAATCGGTTTTGTAACTACTACTCTGTGGTTTTACTATTCATCAAAAATTGATGTTTTTCATAAAAATAAAAAAAAATCAGCCTAAGCTATATTTGATATTATGATTTCAAAAATATTCCTATTTTAAAAAATTCAATACTTATAAGTTTCATAAATTGATTAAAAATTAATTCTCATTGTCAGAACATATAGGGTGTTTTTAGGAAATAATAACTATCAAAAGATTGACACTAATTTATGTATAATTTCAAAGTGAAATTAATTCCAATGACCAAAAATTGATTAAATGGTTAAAATATAATCTAATTATACTTCCAAACCATTTAAAAGTATAATTTACCACAATAAATTATATTGATTAAATTTTTGTTTTCAATTAAAATTTATTAATTTTCACTATTCACGCAAATATGAAAATTATCAAGAAAAACACCAATAATTTATCGAAACTAAATATTTTATTGAGATGATATCTGAGTATGATATACTCAACAATACCAACTGTATAATTGAAATCATATAGATAATTTATGGATTTTCTAATGATTCCTAAGATACAAGAAGGGGTGAATTGTAAACATAAAAATTCATATTTTGGAACTTTTAATGATAGTTAAGTTTAACCCGGATAAACAAGGTAATTCACAAAACCTATGTACTACACACATTATTAATTCTAGAAATAAGATTCCAAGAAAGTGATTCTGAAAAGATGGTCCTAGATAATTAAACATAATGAATGTTTACAACAACAACAAATTTTCTACCACAATGTGTATAGAATTTTACTAAATCAGAATATTAGTATAAGGAAGTATAAGATAGTTATACTTTACTCAACAATATAATTGTATCAGAAAACTGGTAACAAAATATGAAACAAGTATTAAATATTTTAACCCAAAGATAAGGGTATCCAACAAACATGGATAAAAGTCTTTTGATTTATACTTTTAAAAATGTTTCCCTTACCCACACCAGGGTAAGCCCTCAATATGAAGATCAAAGTCTGTCTTGTTATCCCTTCAAAACCTTAACATTTAGGTAGTCAGAACCTCTTCCTTCCTCAGCATGAAATCCATCAAATTCAAGGTAGTTAGCACCTCTGTCTTCTTATCCCCAGAAGCCCTTGATTGTACACAGTAGCAATTGGAGTCGCACAAAGAAAACATGAACAAGAAGTTCAGTGCTCACAAAGCAATAATGATTGTCTCTCTCTCTAGATATCACTTTCCACAGAATGTAATATCAAGATTGATAAACTTGTTATGAGCTCATTCAAATGAGCTCTTATTTATAGTTACATCTTTAACGGTCGGATACCTCCTCCAATGGTCATATTTTCCATTGGATTTCAGAGGGAACTATACACGAGTCACTCAAACAACGGTTAGTTAATAACAGAATGCATGAAATTGTTTTATAACAAAAACAAGTGTAAGAAAAAATATGGTTACATAACTAAAATCCAATATTATGAATTTAAGAAAATGAAATTTCAAAGACGTACAAAAAATGAATTCGTAGTCTATAATACAAGGATATTCAGATTTTGTTTTCTAAGGAATTGGAAACCTGAACTCTATAGAATTCCGGAGTCAAAATTTTAAGGAAATTCAGAATCTTGATTCACAAGAATTCAAAACATGTATTTAAAATGATCAGATTCAGAGTTCATGAGAATTCGGAGTCAAAACTCATAGAAATTCATAACCTGCATTCGTTGTCAGAACTCATAGGAATTCATAACAAGAATTGAGAGTCAGTATTCATTAGAGTTCGTACTCAGAATTCTTATTCAGAATTCTGAGTCAGAACTCGGAATATTTTGGAGTCTGAATTCAGAGAACTTGGAGTCATAACTCAGAAGGGTTCGAAGTCTGAATTCAGAGAACTCGGAGTCAGAACTCAGAGGAGTTTGGAGTCTGAATTCAGAGAACTTGGAGTCCGAACTCAGAGGACATCGTAACTAGAATTTTGAGAATTTGGATCCTAAAACAAAATGCTTCATATATAGGTATTTATCAGATTATGTGGTTTTGTTTACAAACCTAATTTTAAACATAGAAAAATTATTATATAAACAGTTAAAATGTTGTAAGGATTAATTTCATTGGGAATGGAAATTTTTCCTTATAGAAGAAAAACACTGGGAAAAGAGATATTCCCTGAGATAAGGTGTTTTTGATTTTCAAAACAAGAAGGAATGGTGAAGTCATAAAGAAACCTTAATGAATCAACAATCTCCATCATGTCTGAGGGATAGAAATTTCAAATGGAAAACCGTATTGACTCAACAATATCCCCTTTTTGGAAATAAAAAACATCATTACGAAAAAGAATATATGGACTTAGAAATATTTTTCTAGACTTTGAAATAAAATATATCTCCCTTTTCACATTATCAAAGTTGAATACAACTAACTCCCCCTTAAGATTTAGAACACTATTGAACGTATTCTAGATATCATAATGGGATTTTTCATTTACTTGAGTATGGAAATCTCTGTAATGAAAACTCCCACTTAGATAAACCCTCTCTTACATATGGATATTTATTCTTTTCTTATCAATGTTTTTCCTTTCTCCCCCATTTTTATTTTCAAATAATAATTTGACGGAATGGAAGGAAATCATAGTACCTGAAATATTAGTACAATGCATGAAAATAGAAACGAGCAACCAGAATTTCATTAAGATTGGATGATTTTGTACAATGAAATAAAATACAGAAAAAGATCATATTGGATCTATTTTCCTTTCATCTCCTTGGGTATAAATTTATTCACTACGGTTTTCAGCTTATTTTTTAACTTCTTAGAAATTTAAAGGGTTTTTTTATATAAATTCTTGGGAATTTTACAAGTCTGCAGTTTCTGACGGCGCCAGATTCTGAGGCCCGCTGTGCCCAGAATCAATTTCTGAGGTTTTGTTAAGATTAAATTTACACCCGTAAGAAGATTTCCTAAAAAAGTAGAATATCTCTTAAATGGTTACTCGGACCATGAATATGAGGGTATTGTTGCACTTAAGATTTTGGGTTTACCCTAGGCGCGACATATGTTTAGTCGGCATGGGACTCCTGTGAAAAATCCAAAAAATGGCATAACCATAAATACAATAATTAAATAAATTATTTTATTTTTCAAATGCTTATAACTCACAGATGGCACCTCAGATAAAAAATATGTGACCACCACCAAACTTGTGAGGGTATTCTTTGTTTAAGAAGATAGTAAATTTTGCCTTTGCAGGCCAGGAGAAAAAGATAGTTTTTGGATGAAAATAAAATAATTAAGTGAATAATATTTTATTTTAAAAATTCATAACATCTAAATTGTGAGTTGGATTAAATGTATGAGATTACTGTTGGGTTCATTATGGAATGTTTCACCTAAGCAGAGCCTAACCTCGATCGGCACGAGTCGAGGGTGACTGATAATAATATTTTGATCTTTTATTTGGGTATGTTCACTAAACATACGTTCGAGATTTTATATTATTTGAACCAGTGCTCGGAATTGATATCTGATGGCACTGTTCAACTCGCAGCGTCGGTAATTTCTTAGTGATACCATCACTGCAGTAGTGTTCTAACGAGTTTGAAAGTTAGTTTTTTTGGCATTTATTAAATAGAATAATAATATAATAATGTACAACACTTTATTTTATTTTTAAGCGGCAATGTGTTGTGTGTGTGGTTAGTTGGAACCTCCCTTTAGAAGATGGGGGTGGGACCGACGCACCCTTACATCTCGCGAGAGGTTACGACATGGGGACCACTCGAGCATAACCTCTAAATTAAATTATAGGGGCGGGGACCACCAGAACCCTATTTATGGTGGAGGATGAAACCTCTCCACCCTCCCTCATTAATTAGAGAAGACCTCATGACCTCTTCTGCGTAATTATTTGTCCCAACAGACGTGCCAATTAATTGTACCAACGCGCGTGACAATTAATTGTGCAAACCCGCGTGCCAATTAATTGTCCCAACGTGCGTGCCAATTAATTGTTCCCACGCTCGTACGAATTAATTTCTCCAACACATGTAAATTAATTATAGGTATCCTTTTAACATCCTCTAAATTAAGTGTGCCACCTCTTGTGCAACGTTTTACTGGATCCAATTAATTTTTTTTCTTTTTTTAAAAATTAAGTAACCACATCGCTATAAAATATGAAGGTTCCTAATAAATGAACCATCATAAATTCCACGATGGTTACTTACCTCTCCCACACTCTTATATAATGGAATCATGAGGAATGGTTTTGGGACGGATTTTAAAAGTGGTGAAACCCTGGCAAAGAGACACGACACCCAACCCTTGGAGAATTATTCCTCCAACAAATGATCGTCGCCCATGAAGAACGAAGAACGACGAACACTGTATTCATCATTCTTCAATCGGGGCAATGAAGGAAAGCAATGCTGCCCATGATGAATGACGACAACGTCATATCAACTCATCTTCTTCGAGTTCTACTTCCAATGACGTCAATTGAACGAAGTCCGTTTCCCGCAACTTCGTGAACAACGAACAACAAGTGTGGTAGTGGTTTTGTTCTAGCATAAAATATTATTCTTTTTCTCTTCATTTAGTTGAAACATATTTGATGCACGGTTTTAATAGAAATTGACAAAAATATCCTTCCTTCTTGTTGAGATAATTATAATCACTTTAAACGTGGAGGATGCATTCCAACCTAACACGGCCCGACATCCTCCGTCGATTTATTCTCTCTTGTGGTGTTCTACGACAAGGCATTGAGACGATGACGATGAAGGAGGAAACAACGACTATCGCGCTACCCGCGGCCTCTACGAATCGCGCTGCCCCTGCAGCGCAACGATTCTCCAGGTGAAACATCACCGTCCAGGCAGCATCCGACTCGCCTACCCGCAACGTCCCCGCCACGCTACCCGTGCCTCACTGGAGCGCTTCCCAGTGCCCCCGCGGCTCTCCGACGCACTACACTGTTCCTCGCCGATGAGCTTCTCGGATCCCCCATGCCACTCCGGTGCGCTTCCTGACACCCTCACGCCCCTGCCGGCGACCTGCCTAGTCCTACAGTGCGTTACCAGGCGCACCCGCGCACAGCCGACAGTATGTCCGGCCCCTGCCGGCGGCCTGCTCGGCACCCCAGTGGCCCCCGCGGCACCCCGGCGCCCTGCTGGCACTCCAGCGGCCCCCTTCCGTGGTCTGCGGGGCACCCTGTTGCACTACCCGCACCCTAGCGCACTGCCCCGGCGCACTGCTCGGCACCGCTACACCCTGCTCGGTGCCCCCGCGACCTTCCTGGAGTCCCACCGGCCTGCCCGCACCCAATGCGGCTTACCCCCTGGTGTCCCGGCCACTGACCTCTCGAGCCACACCCTTCGTGGCACTGGACGAACCGGCACCGACTTTCTGGCCGATGCTGCCTGTGTGGCGGCATCCGGATGAACTTCCCTCGCACCCTGCTATGACGGGCCAAGCGGACCATGTCGAAATGTAGCAGGCTGACCCCCCCAACGGGCTGAGTCTGACCCAGCAAGTCAGACCGGGTCGACCCATACTGGGTCGACCCAGACTAGGTTGGGCCGAGTCGATCCGACCAGGTCGGACTGGACCCAGGCCCACAAATGACCCACAACATACATTGGTCGTATCTTTGGCACCAGAATTCTATTTGACAAACCGTCAGCGAACCTAGTAAACTCATTGAGAAACGATCCCTTTAAAAATACCTCATGGGAGTTCAGGGAATAGTTGAGATATGATCAGGTTGGTTCATACATGAAACCAACCGGGCCCCCAGGCCTAAAAAGCTAATAACTCAAAGACCGGGCGTCTGATTGATGCACCGCCTATTGTGTGGAGAACCCTATGATGTGACAGTCCTTGTGATACTTCTACGTGAGTTTTTGTGACACTTGTAGTACCAGCTTGTGGAACATGGGGCGAACCCTCCTAGTGAAGAGAGAGAAGATTATAGAGACCTATTAGCTGGATGAGACTTGACGACTGATGATCGATCGACTCAGAGTGATTTAGATGGCCTAAAGGGGAGCGCTATTTTGTAGTAGTAGCCATGGTGGAGGAGCGCTTGGTTGTAGCGGCAGACACACAGTACTCGACAGAAGGAGTACCTCTATAGGATATAAGGGGGAGCACTTGGTTATAGCGGTAGAACCATGGTGGGAAGGGCTTGGTTGAAGAAGCAGTCCAACAGTACTCGACAGGCGGAGTACTTCAGCAGTCCAACGCTAGTGGGAAGCTCTTGGTGGTAGTGGTAGGCCCACTGTAATCGACATAGGAGGAGTTCTCCTACAGCCGTGGTTTCGACATCATGAATAAAAATCCTGGTTTGAGGAGAGTCAATGACATTTGTGTTTTCCCCATAATTGACATGGGTTACATGATAACATAGGTATATGTGTGATCATATAACTAAGTAATGGTTATCTGTTGAAATCATACATTGTGGTTATCCTTGTTGGATTTGTGAGACCTTGAGTGTCTCGCAGTCCCTACTAAGTATCGTTATACTCAACGATGCACGGGCGATGCCCTCTCTCATTGTGTTGGATGCAGACGAAGGACAGCGCTGACAGAGGCCAAGAGCGGTAGGACTGGACAGTACACGGAGGAGGACCTTATGACGTATCGGTGCACGGTGGAGTCTGATGGATGTGGCGTGCTGAGAAGGCCATCTGATCATAACCTTCATGTTGGAACGTCGTAGGATGATCCGAGAGCTGATTTCAACATTAATTTATTTTCCCTTTTTATTTCTACATGCTTTCAGTTGTACTTTTACTTTATAGTTGGTCTTGTATTCTGGCCCCCTTTACATTCAGTACAATTGTTATACAGTTTTTACTTAGTGTTTGATTCCGCTTGTACTCTGGTTGTGTGAGTTTACGGTTTATAAAGGCCATGCCTTCCTAGTTTTAGGGGATTACACCTTTGGTGATTGTCGCCAGCCCCTTGCCTATGGAAGGTAGGCTTGGGGTAGCCACGATGTGAGCCCTGGGGGAAAGGTGGTGACAAATTGGTATCAATGGAGGTCGGTTCTACCGCAAAACATAGGACACTGATATTTTCTTTTCTATGATGCAATAATGTTAGGGGTACTAAGTGTGGTTTTCAGTTCAAGGAGTCCAGTGTTGGTCCGGGAGGATGACGTATCCATACACCAAGACCCTGATATCTTATTTCCATCTAAGTGCAAAAAAACACTGATTGTGTGTGTGTTTTCAAAAGTATTCTATAAGTCAGCTCAAATCAGGCCACCTCACCTGGAAGTGTCTTTTGACCGTGTAACTTCTGTTTCCTTCAAGATGCCTCCCCGCATACGACCAGCTAGAGGCCCGAGAGCTGTACATAATGATAGCCTGCCAAGCGGCGAGGCCTCAGTATAAGGCCCTCTTCCAGTTGAGCCACCAGTGGAGGCACCTTCAGTACTACTTCCCGTTGGACCACTAAAGCAACCGGCCCCAACAGAAGACAATGCACGCCAGTTGAGCATGTTTCATGAGTTATAGTGCCAGAGGCCACCTAGGTTCTAGGGAGAGATGGACCCACATGTGGATGAGGATTGGTTGGAGGATGTGGTCAGAGTCTTCGGGCTAGTAGGGATGTCTGCAGACTTCATGGTGATCATTGTTTCCAGTCTCTTTCAGGAAGTAGTAGGAAGATGGTGGAGCCTAAGGCTCCAGATGCATGATGAGGTGACACTTCTGTGGGCAGACTTTGAGAGCCTGTTCCGGGAGGATTTTGTTCTAGCAACACTCTGAGCAGTGTAGATACAGGATCTAATGCATCTATAGTAGGGTAGCACATTGGTGGCGCCGTACTCAGTGAGGTTCACCGACCTGTCGCGCTACTCCACTGATATGGTGCAGGACCCATTTTTCAGGTCTCGTACCTTCAATCAGGGGATCATGTGAGAGATTAGAGCATCAGTTATCTCCCACAATATCCCGACGTAGACGGGAGTGTTGGAGGGAGCCCTCCTAGTGGAGAGTTTCCTTGATGAGCAGTCACCAGCAGTGAGACCCACTACTAATCGACATGCAACCGAGTCTTCTGCAGCTGGGAATAGATAGATGACAGAGTGGTCCAAGATGACCAGATCCATAGGCTGTTGACCGCATGAATTAGGATCGTGTGTGTGAGGCACACGGGGTGGAGACAGACCTACCAGGAGCGGGCAGTATTACTCATGCAGCAGACAGGGTCACATGGCACATGACTTTCCGACCCCCTGTACATACGATCAATAGTCTGTTGAGGGACCTCCAAGACAGAGTTATAGGTTCGTTCAAGGAAAACTGCAATGAGAAAATGACTGTGGGAGAGGATAAATCCATGCAACTGGTGGTGAATTACGCTTCGAGGTGTTGCCACCACCACCACCAGGAGGACCACCCCGACCACAGGGAATATGTGGACATGGGAGGGCACAACATCATGCAGATGAACCATATGACCATGGTTCTTTGGATGAAGGTGGACAAGATCAAGAATAATTCTAGAAATAGAGGCCTTTGTTCATGAGGCTTCTAGAATCTTTAATGTCATTGTTGTGGTTTCTTTGTGTCATTGTACATTGAGCTGTAGTAATAAAAGACACATGATCTTGGGACGTTTTCTTTCCTACCTTTTGTGTGGTTGATACTAAGAGGTTTCGGTTAAATCCATTGACATGACCCTAACTTAATAGATTCCTACTGGAGGAGACCCAGTGACCACACACTGATGCCGTAAATGTGACTCAACCCTTGTAGGTGAGAGTAACAGTTGGATCTCTTGGTAGTAGCGTCGAGGCCTTATGAAGTCGTCAAATGACATGAATTAGTACTGTTCCAATCAGGATTGACTATATTAGGCATAAGATGTGGTTCATCCAGGGTATAAATCCATATTTCTCTTTTCGATAAAGGAGAAATCTTAGTAGCTCTTGTAGAAAGTAGGAGAATAAGGGTGAAGTCGAGTTCTTACAATTGGCTAGTCTAACCCATAGTTTGTTGGAAGAATGTTTTACCATGTACTCTGATCACAAGAGTCTCAGAAATATCTTCTCTCTGATGGAACAGAACCTGAGACAGTGGTGATGGCTTGAGTTCCTCTAGGACAATGTCTTTGAGATAGTCTATACTCCTGGGAAGGGGAACGTAGTAGCAGATACACTCAGTGAATGATATAGCATTCAGCTGCTAGGTGAGGCGACAGAGTAACTGCCAGCGTTACAGGTATCCTTTGTGGATAGGGATGGAGTAGCCTATCTATAGTCTCTTACAATCACTCCCCCACTTCTTCAGCGAGTCTAGGAGGTGCAGCTTGGGGATGTTGACTGCGAGATGCGACGTGTTCAAATATCAACAAGATAGACACATGATTGATTTTTTGAAGGTGGGGACCATTTCATCCTCTTTAGAGGACGTACCACAATACCTTTTTCACTTCAGGATTCAGTGTTGAGGGATTTACACACATTACCTCAAGTGGTACATCCAGGAGTGGTGAAGATGTACTAGGACCATCGACGAAATAATTGGTGGCCAGGTAGGAAGAAGGCGACAAAAGAGTTTGTCTTATGGTGCCTCACTTGTCAGCAAGTTGAAGCAAAACACCATGTACCAACAGGCATGGTTCAACCCTTAGTGGTCCTAGAGTCGATGTGGGATGGGATATCCATGGACTTCATGACAGGTCTTCCACATATGTCATGGGGAGATGAATATTTTTGGGTGATCATCGACTGACTCACCAAGTTGTCCCACTTCCTACAGACCATAGATGATACGAGCTACCATGAAGAAGATGCAGATAATCTAGGAGTAGATAAAGACTGCACAGAGCAAACATAATTCATATGCTGTCAGGAGACAGAGACCACTGATGTTTTATGATGGAGACCACATCTTTCTATGGGTCTCACCTCAATGAGGCCTACGGAGATTAGGCCAAGGTGCTAAGCTATCTCCAAGATTCATCGACCTTTCCATGTCCTCTTGATAGTAGGCTAGGTGATTTACCGCTTAGAGGTTCCACCTCAGTGGCATTAGTTGCACGACGTCTTTCACGTATCTCAGCTGAGGAGATATGTACATGACCCATCCCACATCATCGACCACAGGGAGCTGGACATCAATCACAGGGTGACATTCACGGAGGTTCTAGTGGAGATTGAGGATCGACAGGAGTGGGACTTGCATGGACGTTCATTTCATCTGGTGCGCTTTCAATGGCAGCATAGGATCCTCCAGGAGAGCATGTGGGAGCAGGAGGCACATATGTTTGCTCAATACCCCCTTTTGTTCTTCTAGTGTGTGTTGTGGCTTACAGGGTTGAAAAGACCTGAGGTGGGGGTAATTTAAAGACCTGAAAATTTCAATGATTTTTTTATTAAATTATAGGGAATTTTACGAGTGTTCAGTTTCTGAATGCGCCTGATTCCGAGGCCCGGTGTGCCTGAAATAAATTTCTAAATTTTTTTATGCTTAAATTTACGCGCGGAAAGAATTTTCCTGAAAAAGTGAAATAAATCTTAAATGGTAACTCGGATCAGAAATATGTGGATACCATTGCGCTTAGGATGACGGGTTTACCCTAGGCGTGACTTAAGTTTATTCGACATGAGAATCCTGTGAAAAATCCCAAAAATTTCATAACCATAAATAAAATTATTAAATAAATTATTTTATTTTTCAAATGATTATAACTCGAAAATGGTAGCTTGGATTAAAAATCAGAGACAACCGCTGAACTTGTGAGGGCATGCTTTGTTTAAGTAGATACAAACATTGGTCGTCACAGGCCAGCATAAAAAGTTTTTTTTGTCTGCAAATAAAATAATTAATTGACAATTATTTTATTGTAAAAATTCACAACATCTAAACGGTGAGTCGGATTAAAAATACAAGAGTTTGATTGGGATATTTGGGGCGTGTTTCACCTAGTCAGAGCCTAACCTTGGACGGCGCGTGTCGAGGGTGACTGATAATAATTTTCCGAACTTTTTTATAAGGTACGTTCAGTAAACATACATTCAGGATTTTATTTATTTTCAACTGGTGCTCGGAATTAAAATATGAGGGCACCATTGAACTCGTAGTGTTGGTAATTTCTTAGTGAGACCTTCACCACATCAGTATTCTGACGAGTTTGGAAGTTAGTTTTTTTTATTTTTATTAAAAAAAATAATAAAATAATGTACAACACTTTATTTTATTTTTATGCTGCCATGTGTTGTGTGTGAGGTTAGTTGGAACCTCCATTTGGATGTTGGGGGTGGGACCACCACACCCTAACCTCCTGTGAGAGGTTATGTTGTGGGGACCGCCCGAGCATTACCTCTCAATTAAATGATATGGATGGGGACAACCCCACCCCTATTAATGGTGGAGGATTATACCTCTCCACTATCCCTCATTAATGAGGGAAGACCTCTTGGCCTCCTCTACGCAATTATTTGTGCTAATGCGTGGGCAAATTAATTGTGCCAACATACGTGCCAATTAATTATGCCAACGCGCGTGCCAATTAATTGTGCCCATGTGCGTCCCAATTAATTTCACCAATGTGCGTAAATTAATTATAGGGAGACTCTTAACATATTCCCAATTAAGTGCGCCCCCTATCGTGAAACTTTTTAGTGGAGCCAATTAATTTGGTCTCCCTTTTTTAAATTATGTAAATGTGTCTTTGGAAATTAGGAAGGTACCTAATAAATGAACCACCATAATTTATATGATGGTTACTTACCTATCTCCCTCTCCTATATAAAGGATGCTTGGGAAAAGGTATTCGGACGGCTTATTGAAGTAGCGAAACGATGCCAAAGAGACGCGACACCCAACCCTTGGAGAATTATTCCTCCAATGAATGATCGTCACCCACGAAGAATGAAGAATGACAAACACCATCTTCACCATCTTCAATTGGGGAAATGAAGGGAAGAAATGCCGCCCATGAAGAATGCCTACGACGTCATATCGACTCATCTTCTTCGAGCTCTTCTTCCTCCGATGTCAACAGAACGATGCCTACTTCCCACAACATCGTTAACGATAAACGAAAAGAGAGGTAGTGTTTTTGTTCTAGCATAATATCCTATTATTTTTATCTTCTTCGAATTGAAAAGGATTTGATGCACGGTTTTAAAAACAATTAAATAACATTTTCTTCCTTCTTGTTGAGATATTTGTTATCACTTTAAATGTGGAGAATGCGGGCCAACCTAACTCAGACCAACAACCTACATCTATTTCTACTCTCTTGTGGCATTATACGGCAAGGCGTTGAGGCGATGGAGAAGAAGGCAACAACGACGATGACCACGCTACCCGCGGCATCCGCGAATCATGCCGCCACCGCGGCGCACCGATGCTCTCGACCAAGCATTGCCGACCAAGTGGTGTCTGACCCGCCTACCTGAAGCATCCCCGGCGTGCTTCCTGCGCCCCGCAGGTCCACTTCTTGGTGCCCCCGCGCCTCACCAGCATGTTGCACCGCGCCCTCGAACCACTGCCGGTAGCCCCCCCGGACCCCAGGCGCGCTACCTGGCACACCTGCACCCAGCCGGTAGCATGCCCGACCCCTTCTTGTGGCCTTCCCAACAACCCGGAGCTGGGACAACGCCCCCACATCCCGCTGACGCGGTCTCCCCGGAGCTCCGGTGCGCTACCAATGCCCTAATGCGCTGCCCCGACGCACTGCCCGACACCCAGGTACCCTGCTCGGTGCACCCGCGGCCAGCCCGGAGTCCTTCCGGTATGCCCGCGCCCCACACAGCCAACCCGCTGGACTCCGGGCCACCTACCTATTGAGTCACGCCCTTTGCGGCATGGGCCGAACCGGCCCTGACATTTGAGTCGATGTCGCCTGCGTGGAAGCATCCGGTCGAACTGCCCTCGCAGCCTATTGTGTCCGACCCAGTGGACTGGGCCGAAACGTAGTGGGTAAACCCGCCCAATGGGATGAGTAAGACCTATCATGTCTGACCGGGTCGACCCAGACTGGGATAGGCTGAGTCGGTCCGACCTGGTCGGACCGGGCATGGGCCCACTAATGACTCATTGTTTAAATTGGCCATTTTTTAGGCACCGGATGTCCGTTTGACGAACGGTCAGCAGTGCTGGTAAACTCATTGAGAATTGGCCACTTTAAAAATACCCCATGGGAGTTCAGGGAATAGTTGAGATATGGTCGGGTTGGTTAGTACATGAAACAAACTGGGCCCCTAGAACTAAAAGGCTAATAACTCACAGACCATGCCTTCGATTGACACCTTGTCTATTGAGTTGAGACCACTATGCCTTGGTGGTATATGTGATACTTTTATGTGAGTTATTGTGAAACTTGGAGTACCGGCTTGTGGAACGTGGAGCAGACCCTCGCGGTGACGAGCGAGTAGATTGCAGAGACCTAGTAGATGGCTGAGACTTAACGACTGGTGATTGAACGAATCAGAGTAATTCGAATGGCTGAGTGGGGAGCTCTTGGTTGTAGGAGCAGGCCCACGGTGGAGTAGTTCTTGGTTTTAGAGGAAGACACACCGTACTCAATAGAAGAAGTACCTCTGTAGGCTATGAGGGGGAGCACTTGGTTGTAGCGGAAGACCCATGGTGGGAAGCGCCTTATTGTAGCAGCAGGCCAACAGTACTCACGAGGTGGAGTACTTCAGCAGTCCAATTTTTGTGGGAAGCGCTTGGTTGTAGCTGCAGGCCCACTATACTCGACAAAGGTGAAGTTATCCAGCAGTCGTGGTTTCAACATCATGATTAAAAATCCTAGTTTGAGCTGAGTCAATTACCATTGTGTTTTCCTTATGATTGAGATGGGTTACATGATAACATAAGTATATGTATTTCCATATACCTATGTAATGGTTATCCATTGAAATATTAATTTGTGGTTATCTGTCTTTGATTTGTGAGACATTGAGGGTCTCATGGTCCCTACTGAGTATTGTTATACTCACCCCTGCACGGGCTACGCCCACACCTCATTGTGATGGATGAAGATGACAGACAACGCTGAAGGAGGCCGAGAGAACCAGTACTGGACAGTACCCAGAGGAGGCCCATATGATGTATCGGTACACGGTGGAGTCTGACGGACGTGAAGTGCTGATGAGTCCATCTATACCTACCATTCAGGTAGGAACCCCAGAGGACGATCCAGGAGCTACTTTCACCTTTTAGCTGTTTTTCCCTTTTTAAATGTACTTTATTTTTGTTGTATTTATACTTTATAGTTGGGATTTTATTTTGGCCCCCATTATTTTTAGTACACTTGTAATACAGATTTTATTTTTTGTTTTCTTCCACTTGTACTCTGGTTGTGTGAGTATACGTTTTATAAAGGCAATGAAATCCTAGTTTTAGGAGATTAAGGCTTTTGTTCTAGTCTTCCGCCCCTGACCTATGGATGGTGGGTTTAAGATAGTCACGATGCGTGCCCTGGGGGAAGGTTCATGATATATTTAGCTCCATGTGGTTTTCCTCTACTTGTTTTTCTATGTTTTTGATCTTTTCTTCCTGAGCCTTCATATCCTTCACCTAAGCCTTCAATAAGTCATCTTGCTTCACTATATTCTCTTCAATCTCGATCTGGAGATCCCTTTCTCTCTTCCAGCATTGAGCAACAGAGTACAACTTCCCATTCAGAACATTGACCTCATGAATCCGAGTATTCTTCTCATGATTTAGATTTTCCTGAAATCTATTTTTGAGAACCATGAATTTACTATCTTATAGTATCAAAATATTGCTTAACATCATCTTGATACACATCATGATATATAAAATATTAAACTATATTCTTTTCCAGCTAACCATTTTCATACATGATCTTTTGTGGGATACATAGTTTACAAGGAAAGATTTGAAATCTGATTCCAACATGACACACTTGTCCATCACCATGGACACTGAATCCTATTTTTGGTTCAATGTATGTTGATGAATCTAGCATCTGGAATCAAGACTTGGAAAAATTGGAATAGTCCCAATGAACTTCTTCATGGATTGGTCTATGAAATCATGTCCTAGAGAAGATGATTCTGAATCCGATATATTACATGGTGAGGGATCTTTCTCTAGCTCAACAATCATTCTCATTGAAGATCTACCAACTTCCTTCTACTTTGAAAAAACATTCGTAGGTGTGACATGAACAACCACTTGTTTCCATTTGTTGGTTCTCGTAATGGCTTTATCATCTGGAGATTTATGTTTGCTGTTAGACAACTTTACAATCTTGTTTTCATCTACCTTCTCTTTCTCAGATCTTGCCTCAACATCTTCAGGATATATGAAATCGTGGTTTGAACATTCTTCCTCAAACAATTTATTATCTTCTTCTTCACCCTTTTCATATTCACCTTCCTCATCCTTCATATGAGTTTGGAGCTTTGATGACTCTGCTTCAGAAGTTTGGATTGATTGTTTCTCATATGGGGTTTCTTTTTCATGATAATCTTCAAATTTATTTATATGGTCTTCAGTGCAACAACTACATTCAACCACTTCTTATCCATTTTCCTCGACTATGTTTTATTCAACCATCTTTTCTTGGTCATTTTCCAGAGTGAAAAATTTCTACAAAGGAATCTCGGGTAAGGGTTCTACCATGAATTATTTTTGTACAGGAATATTCCCGGATTCCATGTCAGTATCCCTCAGAAGGGATTGCACAATTTCAGTCTCAAAAATATTCTTCTTTTGATTATTTTCCTTGGATTTCTTCTCAAGCTCCTCAACTGCCTTCTCTTTCAAAGCATTGGCCTCTGCATGATCCAAGACAAACTGTGGATCTCCTTCCTTCCAATTATTTTTGTCTTCCCTCCACTTTTCAACTATCTCATATGGATAGGCTTTCTACTTCTGGGCCTTTGGAGGTGTCGATTGAGTTTCTTACCTTCTAGGATTTTACCTTAATCTTCTACTTATTTCTATTTCCTCTTCTTTCAAGCCTTTTCGGATGAATCAGGAACTTATTGTTCCTTTGGAAAAGATTAAACCTCTTCCTCTGGTAAGTCATATAATTTTTCTATTTCCATATAAAAACCGGCATTCATCATTTTGAGAGTATCATCACTGATCAGTATGACTTTGCAGTTTCTTGTATTTGAACTGCAAGGAATCTTAATAGACTCAAGGCATTGATCAATGACCATGGAGAGGATGACTGGATACATGATTATCTGTTCTTTCAAGTTTCCATTCATAATATTCTCTATCTTAATGAGAATATGAATCATCATGTTTACCTTCCTCAGATTGACCAGAAAATGTGTGATGAACAAGTCACTCTTCTTCAAGGTGTCCTTATCACCATTTATCTGAATGATATAACCCTGATCCCACAATTTAAGGATCTGATTACATATAGTCAAATGAGAAATCATTTCAGTCTTGACATCTATATGTCCATGACACTCGATAACATTTACCTTGACAAAACTTCCTTGATCATTAGGCAACATATGATAACAAAATTCATCTTCCCCATCAAATGGAAGTCCAGCTAAGCTAGCTTCGTTAGCATCATATAAAGAATAGGGTTTTCCATATATTCTGAATGAAAACTTCTCTCTACCTTCTTCTTTAAAGAAACTAACTGACTCATAAAACTCATTAAGTAGATCCCGATACACCACATCGTGAGCTCCTGGCTTTGATATACATACAATTTTCTATCAATTAAGCTTGATATTCATGGAGATTATAGAATCATATTTATTGAAGAAATATGGATGAACTAATGTTTCTCTATATACTTGCCACCCTGAAATCTGCTTGACAGTAGACATATATTTTTGAGAGGATTCTTCTATAGACATTCAGACATGGGAAAACTCTGAGAAGTTCATAACAGGATTTTGTTTGAGGGGAAGAGCTTCGGCACACAATGGCTTGAAATAGATTGGGGAAAACCCTTCTGGGGTCCTTTATATAGGTTTTTGATGTGAGGGTTCAACTTCCTATCTCAATCCAATGGCTAGGAATTCTTCTGATCATTTCTGACAGTTGAAATGATAGCCTTAAGGAAAGTTTTGGGAGGATCTGATATTTTGATGTTTTTAATGGAAAACATTTGGATTTAAGGAAACTAGAATCCATGAAATTTTTAAAGAACAAAAATAAACAACATAAAAGTTAAAGGTGATTACAAAAACAAAAAAAAGAATCATACCTTTCAGATTTCTAGGATGATTATTCGTATTGAGGAAAATTCTTCTTGAGAAACTTTAGATTCCGAAAAAAAACATGTCAACAGAAAAAAATTGTATTACAGAAAAAAAAATTAACAACAAAAATTTTCATTACGAAAATATCAATTACGAAAATCATCATCACAAAAATCTTCATTACAAAAATATCATCTAGTAAAATATTTATTATGAAAAAAATTTGAAAACTTCATTACGAAAAACATGAAAAACATCAGTACGAAAAATATGAAAAACATCATTTCGAAAAACAAGAAAAACTTCATTATGAAAAATATGAAGAACATCATTACGAAAAACATGAAGAATTTCATTATGAAAAAAAATGAAAAACCTCATTATAAAAAATATAAAAACTTCACTATGAAAAAAAAGAAAAACTTCATTACAAAAAATATGAAAGACTTATTTACAAATGTACCCCCTATAAAAAGGAGTTTATTACTGTAAAGAGATTGATACAAATGGATGATAACAAGGAGGATTACCTTATGGTTATCATTCCTAATTTATATTTTATGTATTTAAATCTATAGGAGGGTAATGATTTTATGAAAATATCAGCATGTTGATCTTGCTTTCTGATAAATTGAAGAATGATATCCCCTTTTTGTGTGTGATCCCTATGAAAGTAATTCTTAATACCTATGTATTTGAACAAGAGTGATGTGCAGGTTTTTAACTAAGGGAAATAGATCTTGTATTATCACACAAAATTTGTGTTTCAGTAAAACTCATACCATAGTCTTTGAGGGTTTGTTGCATCCATAACAATTGAGCACAACAGCTTACAGTTGCTACATATTCTGCGTAGGTAGTGGAAAGTGCTACTAAGTGTTGCTTCATGCATGAACATGAAACTAATGAATCCCATAAAAAATGAAAAGATCTGAATGTACACATTCAATCCATTCTACATCCATCGAAGTCAGCATCTGAAAATATTTTTAAAACAAAATCATTTACAAAAGTATAGAAGAGTCCTAATTCCGTGTTTCCCTTTATGCAGTGAAATATTCTTATCACAACCATTAAATGATATTATTTATAATTGGATTGATATCTTTCACATAACCATACTATAAAAACTATGTCTAGACGACTAGCTGTCAAGTAATGTATACTTCCTATCATACCTCTAATAGTTGTTTGATCTACTGGTTTCCTTTCTTCATCAAGATCAAGTGTGTTTGAGGTAAAAATAGGAGTTCTTATACTCTATGTGTTGTCATATCCATACTCTTTAAGAAGATATTTAATATAATTATATTGGGATATATATATTCCTTTTGGTTTTTTAGAAATTTGAAATCCATGGAAAAATGTTATCTCACCCATCATACTCATTTAAACTCAAATTTCATTACATACGAAAAGGAATCAGTTAATGATTAAAGTGTTGAACCAAATATAATGTCATCAACATAAATTTTAACAATAAAAACATTTTTCTTATCATTCTTTAAAGAAAGGTTTGGATCTTCATTTCTCATAACATAATTATATTAAAGAAAAAAATCTTGTAAGTCTATCATACCAAGATCTAGGTGCTTTTTTAAGGCCATATAAATATTTGGTAAGTCTAAAAACATGATCATGATGTTTCTTATTTTCAATACCAGGAGCTTGTTAAAAAACATCCTCTTGAACTAAAACATTATGGAATTCACATTTCACATCCATTTGAAAATGTATGAAATTGAAGAATGGTATGAAGGAAAGTAGGATATGAATAGATTCATGTATAGCTACTGGAGCATAGGTTTCTTCATAGTGTATTCCCTCTTGTTAAATATATCCTTTAGAAATTAATCTAGATTTATTTCTTATAATGATTCCATTTTCATGAAACTTATTTTCGAAGACCAATTTTACTCCAATAACATATGTTTCCTTAGGTCTTTCAACCAAGGTCCAGACTTTATTCCTTTCGAATTTATTTAGTTCCTCTTGCATGGCTCTTATCCAATAATCATCGCCTAAAGCATCATCAGTGATTTTTTGTTCTAATTGGGAAAGGAATGATAGATGTAATTCATTTATTAAGGATCTTCTAGTCCTTACAGGTTGATTCACATCACCAATGATGATATCACTAGGATAAATCTTTAGAATCAAATGATTTGGGTTTTGTACAACTTGTTCATCAACATACGGTAGGAAATCTTCTGGGTTAAATGTTTCAGTAGCATCTTCTTGAACATTTTCCTTATCAGAATGATATTCATTCAAAGGATGATAATCAGTTTTTGAAAACACACCTGAAGATGTAGGTTGGGTTTTTTAAAAACAAAGGGATTAGTTTCATCAAATTTCACATGTACTGTTCCTTCAACAGTACAAGTGTTTTTATTGAAAACTCTATAAGCCATATAATTTTTCGAGTAGACTAATAAAATTGCTTCATCAGATTGTGGTGCAAATTTATGTAGATTATATATAGTATTTAAAATGAATACCATGCAACCAGAAACATTGAAGTAGGAATGTCTAGGTTTTCTACTCTTCCATAAATCATAAGGAGTTTTTTTAAGTAAAGGTCTAATTAACACCTCATTTATAGTATAACAAAGAGTACTTACAGCATCAGCCAAAAAATGTGTTGCGATAGAATACTCACTCAACATGGTTCTTGTTATCCCTTTAAGAATTTTATTTCTTCTTCCATCAAAAACATTTTGTTGAGGTGTTCTCAGTGATGAGAAGTTATGGGTAATTACTTTTCTACTAGAAAAAGTGTTAAAATAAGAATTTTGAAATTCTCTACCATGATCGCTATGAATAGTTTTCAATGGAATGTTTTTCTCATTTTTAACATTGGCTCTATAAAATTTGAAATAAGAATAAGTTTCATACTTCTTTGCTAGAATATGGACCCACATAAATCTAGTGTAATGAACAACTAACAGAAATAAATAATCCTTTCCTCCAATGCATCCAGTTTTTTAGGACAAAAAATATTCATATGCACTCACTGTAATGCATCAGTAGTTGATACTTGACAGACTGATTAAAAACGTCATTTATGTTTCTTTCCATAATGACTAGGGTCAAAAACTTATGAAGAATCGAATCTATTCTCTAGTAGACCCTTAACTAATATTTTCATAGAAATATTGCATAGGTTCTTAAGGTTACAATGTCCTAACCTTCTATTACACAACCAATTATGATATTCCATTGCACTGAGTAAAGGGAGATTTTTTATCCTAATGTCTTGTATGTTTAGTATGTAAACTATCTCTTCCATATGGATAGAATGAATAAACTCATCCTTGGAATTTTGTACTAATTACTTTTCATTCCTAAAATTCACATGGTAACCTAATCACATAAATGGTTTATTCTAATGAGATTATTCTTAATACCCTTTAAAAAAAAATTTAATTCAATTTTTTTCCAAGAAGAACGATGTTATATACACCAATAATTTCTCCCTGAGCATTATCTCCGAAAGTTACTTTCCCTCCATTCCTCTTGATAATATTTTCAAACTAGTTTTTGTGACCAGTCATATGCCATGAAAGTCCACCATCCATGTAAAATATATATCTATTGGTACCTTATCTATTTTCCTAAAAACAAAAAAGTTATACTATGAGAACACAAAACATTCTTGGCTCCGAAAATTTCAGAATTTTTTTTAGGCACCCACATTTTCTTAGAAAGTAGACTTTATGAAATCCTAAAGACTAAGTTTTGATTAGGGAACAATGTTTTTACCAACTCCCACCACACTGACACTTAGTTCAAAATGGAGCTATCACGACCCATCCTCGAGGACCATGCCGTGACTACCCCATGTCCACCTTCCATAGACCAAGGGATGGTGACAAGCACCCAAGGCGTAAATCCTTAAGCTGTGAAGGAATTTCCATTGTGAATGTAAACAAACACAACAGAGTACACAATATTAGTAAACCCTAAGTAAATATTGTATAAATAAGTATTTTATAAATGGAATGGGGGTGAAATACAAGCCCAACTGTAAGTATAGCACAACTGAATAACTAGTACAACTGTAGTAATGTAAAACAACAACCACCGAGTTGTCGTCCGGAAATCCCACCTGAAGGGTGGGTACAGATGGCCTCCATAGCATCTTAGGTCCGACCGTCCTCTTCGTGAACATCTCACCATGTGGTCCACCTCTGGGTAGCATCTAGCTCCACAATCATCCACCTCGATCAGTGTTGTCTGCCGTCTTCATCCAACACATTGTAGCACAGGCATAGCTCATGTAGGGGTAAGTATACAATACATAGTAGGGACCCCGAGACCCCCGAAGGCCTCTCAGAATCCATGAAATACAACCACTAATGAAGGATTCAATCATGGAGTACCAACTAACTCTACTTAGGTATATGACCATACATATAACAATGTTATCAATCACAGTTCGGCTCCAACTCTCGAGCCCAATCACAACCCAATCCACTAAGGAGTGAAGTCAATCACATCGATGTTAATCATTGAAAGTCATAATCACCTCACATAGGTATACATAGTTCGCATTGCGATAGAGATGATCATATGTTGTCACTGATTCATTTAAGCTGTCAGACCCATGTAGGATAATAGACCAGCAAAGCTATTAGACCCCCGTATGATACTAAACTAGCTACTCTATCAGACCAACTCAAGATAAGTACAGATGTCAGGCTCTCAGACCCACTTAGGATAGAAGTAATGTAGTCGTCATCGTCGAACCCACAAAGGATTCTAGTATGGTAGTCGTCTATTTCAAACCCACAGAGGATACCAGTATAGTAGTTGAAGTAGTCACAGCCAGCTCTAGAGTTCCCGCACACCGCACACTCGATTCCAGGAGGGTCCTCTTCTCGAGCAAAGGGTTCGATAAATAAACTATCACGATGTCTAGATATTTTTGTATCCAAATGTTCCATCTTTTCAAAATAAATCCAACGCGACAGACGACACATCAATCAGACGCCCGGTCGGAGAGTTATTGGCTTTTCCGTTCCAGGGGCTTGATTAGAAATATGCTCATTCGAACCCTAGCCATTTTACAATGGTGTAAAAAACTAAAATAGAGTATCAAAAAAGAAGCGCCCCATCGTAAGGGTCCCAATTCCTTAGTTGGGGCATCGATCAGATGCATAGTCGTGATTTTATTCGCATTTAACCAAAACTGGTCCGGCCCATCAAGCCTGGTGGGCTGGCGGGTCGGCCCATCATAGCTCGGAGGGTCTTACTCGGCTAAGAGGTCAGCCCGACTAGTTAATGTGCGGCCTGGCCCATCTGGGAACAGCTCAGCCTGTAGGCCGAGCGACGCGGAGCGTGGGGGGGGGGGGGGCGACTTCTCGAACTGGCGGTGTTGAGCGGCGCCACCCTCTTATCCGGAAAGTCGATGTTAGATGGCTTCTCCAGCATGAGTGGCCTGCTTGGGAGGGCCTATGTCCTACACATGGGGTGCCAGGAGGCGCTGCGACCTCCTCCAACCCTGCTGGATACCGAGCCAGCCGGTTCGCCCACTGAAGCGGCCCGTGAAGTGCGGTCCATGGTCCTCCATAGCGCGTTACTGTGGTTCCACCAGCCTGGCCAGCTACGGCTAGCCAGTTATTCTTCAGCCAAGTGACCTGCAGTTGCGGGCCATGGTTCTACCTCACCCGGCCGTTGCGAGGCCGCCACCTTCGCTAGTCACTGCCTCTTCCAACACGCCTCCAACGTGAAGAAAATCAAGAAATATTGGAGGGTCAACAGGCCTTGTTTGTTCATCTTTCAGCCTCCGCGTTAGGCGGTAGTAGTTGTCCAATTCCATTCAAAACAGATTCTACATGAACGATATAATGAATTCATGTTGAATTATTCAAAACCCCTACCTAGATTATGACGTTGAACATCGTCGAGCCGCAAAAAGAGGATTCAAAGATGACATCAGGGTGCGTCTAAGGAGGACATGTAGTCAACGTTCCTCGCAGGTGATGTCTTCTACATTGATTGGGAGGAAGAAGAAAGGATGAAGTTCTTCGTGGAGAGAATGTCATTCTTCGTGTTCTTCACATTCTTTGTTGAATGAACAAACCCCCTCCTTCCCTTAGTTCTCCCACAAATTTCCCCCACAAATATTCACCAAGCCAATATAATAATAAGGCCCTCCAATGATATAACATTTTCATGTACTTAAAGTTAATACAAAATGACAATTGAATTAATTAATTCATTGTTTTGGAAACATTAATTGGAGGGATATAGAGAGGCTCCACATTTAAGTGGATGTCCATAGATCAAAAGAGGATTTAAGGGAGTTAAAGAAGGAGTTGAAGGGTTAGGGGCTGGTGTGGGCCCCAACCATAGTAAAATCCTCCCAATGGATGTAATGTTGGGTGTGGGACCCACCTCTAACTTCTCTTTGGAGGAAATAACCACCACATAAAATAATATGTGTATCACAAAAAATTATTTTTATTATTAAGAAACCGCAAAATAAATCTTCTCATCCCGTCCAAATGCAACAGCAGTAAAGGTCCCCTTAGATGAGTACCGATGTTGTGAGTTAATTGGGGAACTCATATTTCAATTCTGAGAACTAGTTCAAAAGATAGAAAAACACACTCATACGATTACTGAACGTTCCCGAACAAAACTTCAGAAATTGGTTCCGGGCACACTGGGCCTCAGAATCAGGCACCGTCCGAAACTGCGTACTCATAAAATTTCATAGAATTAAGAAAAAAAATTTCCTTGAAATTAATAGATATTTACATTACCCCCACATTAGGTCTTTACATCCTTGTAAAACTAAAAAAATAGTAGGGAAAGATGTCATGCACTTGGTGCAAAAAAGGTGGAAGGCCCAGGCAGTAAGCCACCTCGCCTACTCTGTTGAGGACCTGGAAAGGTATGATGAAATGTGGAGACAACTTATCGCCCTAGACAAATCTTCGTAGACCTCATCGAGGTGAGACCCATAGGAAGACATGGTCTCCATCCTCAAACTCATGTGGTCTTCGTCTCCTATCAACATAGGACTTCTGTCTGCTATGTGCAGTCATCATCTTCTCCAGGATGATCTGCACCTTCTCCTTTTTTGCATGAACCATCTCTGTTTCTACAAGTGCTGACTCCCCTGGGTCGGTCCAGCATAGAGGTGATCTGCATGGTCGGTCGTACAGTGCCTCATATGGTGCCATCCCAATGGTGGAGTGGTAGCTGTTGTTGTATGAAAACTCAACCAAGGGTAAATGATCCTCCTAGTTGTGACCAATGTCGAGGTAACATGCACAGAGCATGTCCTCGAGTGTCTGAATGGTCCTCTTAGTCTGACTGTCCATCTGATGATGGAAGGTGGTGCTCAAACGAAGCTGCATCCCAAAAGCCTCCTGTAATCCCTTCCAAATCTGGGATGTGAAATGAGAATCTCGATTGGAGATAATAGTCGATGGCACACCATGAAGCTGTGCGATCTCCCAAATGTAGAGGCGTCCCTTTCTCTCTACTGTGCCCTGCTCTCCGATCTGTAGGAAGTGAGCCGACATGGTGAGTCGGTCGAAAATCACCCAGATAGAGTCATGCACTCTAGATGTACGTGAAATCCCCGTCACGAAATACATAGATATCCTGCCCCACTTCAACTCTGGGACATCTAATGGATGTACCAAACCAGCTGGTACATGGTGCTCTGCATTCACTTGCTGACAAGTGAGGCATCGCGAGACGAACTCTGCTGCTGCCTTCTTCGTACCCAGCCACCCGTGATTTTGCCTAAGGTCCTGATACATCATTTCTACTCCTGGATGTACCGCTATAGGGGAATTGTGAAAATACCTCAGCACATCCTCCTGTAGTGTGACTGGTACCATGGTATGTCCCTTGAAGTGGATGACGCACCCCCCTCCATAAAATCCATTAGGTGCCTACCCTGAGGATATCTGAGCATGTTGCATCTCACAGTCAACGTCCCCACACTGTGCCTCTCTGACTCACTGACGGAGTGTAGGAGTGACTGTGAGAGACTATAGAAAAGATAAACCATCTCTATCTACAAAGGATATTTGCAATGCATCCATCTGCTTTGTCTCCTCTCCTAGCAGTTGAATGCCTGATCTCCTGCTGAGAGAATCAGCTAAAACTTTCCCCTTCCTAGGTGTATAGACTATCTAAAAGTCATAATCCAGGAGTAAAATGAGCCATCACCGTTATCTTAGGTTTAGGTCCTTCTCTGAGAAGATATACCTGAGTCTCTGGTGGTCAGAGTAGACTGTAAAGCGCTCTCCCGTAAGATAGTTCTACCACATCTTCATGTCGAATACCACTGCTTCTAACTCCATGTCTTGGGTAGCGTAGTTCTTATCGTTCTGCCTCAAATATCATGAACCATAGGTGATCACTAATTGCTCCTACATCGAGACACACCCAAGTCTGATCCCTGATTCGTCGTAGTAATCTACGTACCCAACGCCCTCCTCCAGTAACATCAAGATGGGCACACTGGTCAACCTCTGTCTCAGCTCTTTAAAACACTGCTGACATCTATTTGACCACACGAAGGGATTACCCTTCTTCGTCAAGGTTGAAAGTAGTGTTGCAACGCTGGAGAAGTCTGTCACAAATATCTGATAGTACCCACAGCTAGGAAACTCCGCACCTCCGTCATGCTCTTGGGTGGCTCCCAAGAAAGTACATTTTCGAACTTGGCTAGATCCACTACAACTCCAGCCTCTGAGATGATGTGTCCCAAGAAGTGAAAGTATCGAATCCAAAACTGACACTTTGAGAGCTTACCATAAATCTGGTGCTCTCAGAGTGTATCCAGTACATCCCGCATTTGGTAGGTGTGCTACTCCTCAGGATTCGAGTAAATCAGTATTTCATTGATGAAAACTATAACAAATTGATCGAGGAAAGGCAGGAAGATCTAGTTCATGAGACTCATGAACACTACTGGTGTGATGGATAGGCTGAAGGTAATAACCAAGAAATTTTTGTGGCCATACCAACACATGAAGGTCGTTTTCTGCACATACTCGTCTCGAAATCTGAGCTGGTGATTACCTGACCTGAGGTCTATCTTCGAGAACCATCATTCCCCATTGAGCTGATCAAAGAGGTCATCAATCCTCAAGAGTGGGTACTTGTTCTCCACGGTCACCTGATTCAAGTGATGGTAGTCGAGACACAGTTGCAAGCTCCCATCCGCCTTCATGGTCAAGAAAATCAGAGATGCCCAGGGTGAAACACTAGGTCGGATAAATCCCTTCCCCTACAAGTCCTCCATCTATACCCGCATGTCATGATGCTCGATGGGAGCCATCCAATATGCCAGAGTGGATATCAGTGTCGTCCTGGGGTACATGTCAATATTGATTTCTACATCTCTGTGATGATGTAGTCCTGGAAAATCATCAGGAAAAACATCTGCATACCGATCCACCACAACAGGAAAACTCGGACTCCACACATCAACCGCTATGAGGATGAGACTAGCCAACTGATGTGTGGTCAGCTGCCCTCCCCTCCGTGTAAGTCCATCATGCACTGCAAAGGATCCCTTCTCTCCGGTGAAGGTGTACCTTCTCCCATCCATGCAGACACGCCACACATTGTTCCTAATACAATCGATATGAGCATGAAATGCAAATAACCAGTCCATACCCAAGACGACATCGTAAGGCCTCGATGCCACTATAAGTAGATCCCAGCTGAAGCTCTCGCCTCCTAGAGTAATCTCACACTGCTGGCACCAGTGCGTAATTTCAGAGTATTCTCCCCTAGGAGTCTCTAGCCGTAAGGATCAATCCAACAGCTCTGTTTGAATCTCAGAGCTCTGATCAAGGGCAATGACAAAAAAAGAACGACTCGCACCTGTGTCTATAAGTACTACAACAAGGGTGGAGTAGACACAGATAGTACCCCAAATCATCTTAGGTTTTCCGTGGTCGTAGGCCTCGACTTCCTGAAGCTGAGCCTACCCCGGTCTTCCAGCTCCATATGGTCGGGGTGGTCCTCCTAGTGGTGGTGGTGGTAGAGCCACGAAATGTCGTCGACCACCCGCTGCTCAGCCAGCTCCTCTTCCACGCCCACCTACTCCCTATGGACTACCACGGTCGATCCTCCGCTTCTTCCTGGGAGGTCCCTCCACTACTTGATACTCATTTTCATGGTGGGTCGGATAGTCTCGAGCCATGTGGCCATTCATGTCGCATGAATAGCACTGCCTGCTCCTCGTATAGGTGGCTCTGTTTCGTATGCCCGCACAACCGAACCTATATCCTAAGGTCTCCCACTTGATGGCCTGGTCTGCTTGGACCTTTGTGACATCTGTCTACTGACAGCTATAGAAGACTTCGCTATGTGTTTCCCTATGGTGGGTCTCACTACTGGAGACTGCTCAGCGAGGAATTTCTCCACTTGAAGGGCTCACTCCAGCACCCTCGCCTGCATCGGGATGCTAAGGGAAATCATCGAAGCCCTGATCTCATGCCTCCGTCCCTACTCGAAGGTTTGGGCCCTGATGAACGGATCTCGTACTATATATGTGGAGTTGCGTGAGAAGTCGGTGGACCTCACTGAGTATTGATCTACTGTCATACTACTCCGCTGCAGATGAAGTAACTGCGGAATCCGCACTGCATGAAGGGTGGCTAGAAAAAACTCCGAGCGGAAGAGACTCTCAAAGTCTGTCCAAGTAAATATTCCTCATCATGCACCTGGAGCATCAGGCTCCACCATCTTCTTATTGCTACCTGCAAGAGACTAGCAGCATGGATCACCATAAGATTAGATGGTGTCCCTACTAATATGAAAACTCTGACGCCAGCTTCTAGCCAATCCTCAGCTGATTGTGGGTCCATCTCTCTGCAGAACCTGGGCGGCCTCTGTTGCTGAAACTCGTGAAACACACTCAAGAGGCATGCACATTCTAATTATAGAGCTGGTGGCATCAGTGTATCATCCAATAGTGGTGTCGCAAGTGCCTTCGTTGTGATGGGGCCCTACACCGAGGCCTCATCGCTCGGTGGGCTACCAGATCATACGTAACTCAGAACCCTAACTGGATGCCTTCGTGGGGCCATCATAAAATGAAACAGGTGAACCACAGTCAAAAAAGTATTCCTAGTGATCTGAAACAATTTAATCACAAAGAAAACTTTTGAAACACACATTCAATCAATGTTCTCATGAAATGAGTCGGAAATCAGTGGTTAGAGACCTGGTGTATGGATACATCGGCCGACGCACCACCACTGGACTCCCTGGACTGAAAACCACACTCAATACTTTTAACATTATTGATTCAGTAAAACTAATTATCAGAGTCCTGAGTTCTGCGGTAGAACTGACTCCTCTAATACCAATTTATCATGACCCATCCTTGGGGCCCGTTCCGTGATTACCCCAAGCCCTCCTTCCTTAAGCTAGGGGCTGGCGACTAGCACCAAAGGCGTAAATCCCAAATCTGGGAAGGAATTTACTTTAGTAATGTGAACAAACACAAAAGATTACGCAATATTAGTAAGCACTACATTAATACTTCATACTAAAAGTAAGGGCTGAAAGGAAAGGGGCCGGAAAGACAATCCCAATAGTAAGTATAATACAACTGAAAAACTAGTATGACCGACGTAAAGTAAAACAACAACCACCGAGTCATCCTTTCAAAATCCCACATGAAGGGTGGGTATAGATGTCCTCCACAACACCTCAGGTCCAACCTTCTGCTCCGTGAATGTCTCGCCAAGTTTCCCACCTCCGAGTATCGTCTAGCTCTACAAGCCTTCACCTCGATCAGTGTTGTCTGTCATCTTCATCCAACACAACATAGTGCAGGCATACCTGTGCAGGGGTGAGTATACGATACCTAGTAGGGACCCCGAGACCCCCCGAAGGTCTCCCAGAATCCACGAAGGATAACCACTAAAGAAGGATACAATCACGATGTACCAACCAACTCTACATAGGTATATGCCCGTATATATACATAAGTTATCAATAACAGTTTGGATCTAACTCTCGAGTCCAAGCACAACCCAGTCCACATAGGAAAGAAGTCAATCACATTGATGATAATGATTGAAAGTCAAGACTCAGCTCACAATGGTATACATAATAATTATTGTGATAGATATGATCAGATGTAGTCACTGATTCATTTAAGTTGTCACTCCTATATGGGATTCTAGACCAACTATGATGTCGGACCCACATAGGATACTAGACAAGCTACTCTATCATACCTACTCAGGATACAAGTACAGAGGTCAAACTATCAGATAACATAGGATACAAGTACAGTTGTCTTCATTGTTGAACCCACAGAGGATTCCAGTATGGTAGTCATCACTATCGAACCCCTGAAGGATTCCAGTAGAATTAGTTGAAACAGTCGCATCCAGCTCTAGGGTTCCCGCACACAACATGCTCGATTCTGGAAGGGTCCACCCCTCAAGCAATAGGTTAGATACACCAACTATCAAGAAGTACAGATTTGATGTATAACGCAGTTCTGTCTCGTCAAAAGAAACACAACGTGACAGACGGCGCGTCAATCAAATTCTCGGTCTAAGAGTTATTGGCTTTTCCATTCCAGGCCCCCGGTTGGAAATACGCTCGTTCCAAACCCAAACATTTTCCAAAGTTGTCCAAAAATCACATAGATTATTGAAAAAAGACATCATCATCTTAAGGGTCCCAGTGCTGCAGATGGCGCGTCGATCAGATGCACAGTCGTGAAGTTATTCTTCTTTAAGAGAAACGGGCCAGGCCTATAAAGCCCGGTGGGATGGCAGGTCAGCCCATATTTACTCGGCTGGTAAGACCTAGATAATAAGTCGTCTTGGACCATTAATGCATGGCCCAGCCCGGTGGGGCATGGTCCGACCCGTGGCAGGCGACCCGGTCCGCGCATGGGCACGGCTCTGCCCGACCAGCTAGTCGGGCGACTCGGAGTGGGGGGGGGGGAGAGACTTCTAGAACCGGAGGCTCCAACCTCTTATCTGGCTGGCCAAATATGGATGGATTCTCCAGAGAGTGCCGCCCGCTTGGTCGGGCCGCTGTCCTCCGCACACAGCGTGAAGCATCGTCATAGACTCCTCCAACCCGACCGGCTAACGAGCCGGCCGGTTCACTCGCTGTAGTAGCCCACAGAGTGTGTGCCGTGGTCCTCCGTAGTGCCGCACAATGGGGTGCCTCGGTTCCACAAGCCCAATCGGCTACTTCCGGTTGGTTCTTATTCGGCTGAGTGGCCCGCGATTGTGGGCCTCGGTTCTTCTGCATGCGAGCGGTGCACGACTGCCGCCTTCGCTCGTCACCGCCTTTCCAACAATCCTCCATCACTAATAAAATCAGGAAACATTGGAGGGTCGTCGGGCCATGTTCGTTTCGCCCGCACCCTCCACGTTAGGCGGTGGCAGTTGTCCGAAGACATTCCAACTGATTCAACATGAATGAGATAACTAATTCATGTAGAATTATAAAAAACCCCTACCCTGATTATGACTTTTCACGTCGTCGAGCCACAGAAAGAGGATTCAAAGACGACGTCGAGGTGCATCCAAGGAAGAAGCATAGTCGATGTTCCTCGCGGGTGATGTATTCTCCCTTGACGCAGAGGAAGAATAAAGGATGATGTTATTCGCAGAGAGAACACCATTTTTCATGTTCTTCACGTTCCTCGCTAGATGAACATACCCCCTCCTCTCCTTAGTTCTCCCAAAAAAATATCCCACAAATATTCACCAAGCCAATATAATAATAACTCCCTCCCATAAGATAACATTGTCCTGTATTTACAATTATTTAAAAATGAAAAATTAATTAATTAAGTCATTGTGTTGGCAACATTAATGGGAGGGAGATGGAGAGGATCCACATTTAAGTGGAAGAAAATAGGTTAAAAGAGGATTTAAGGGAGTTAAAGAAAGAGTTGAATGGTTAAGGGATTGTGTGGGCCCCACCCTTAGTTAGATCCTCCCAAGGGAATTTATGTGGGGTGCGGTCCCCACCTCCAAATTCTCTTTGGAGGAAATAACCACCACATAAAATTACTTTATTTAACACAACATATTATATAAATAATTAAGAATCCCCAAAATAAAACTTCTCCTACCATCCAAACGCAACTACGGTAAAGGTCCCCTTAGAAAAATACTGACGCTGCGAGTTCATCGGTGTCCTTAGATTTAAATTCTGAGCCCCAGTTCAAAAGATAGAAAAACTCACTCTTACGTTTACTGAACGTACCTAAACAATGCTTCATAAATTGATTCTGGGCACACCGAGCCTCAGAATCAGGCGCCTTCAAGAAACTGCATACTCATAAAATTCCAAAGAATTCAGAATAAATTTCCCTTGAAATTTCTATGTCATTACAAGATCACTTTGAGGAACAAAATAATTATTATTAAAAACCAGTTTAGATTTATTATATCCAAAACCAGAACTATTCATTAGGGGTCGGATTTGAGAATACATTTTCTCAAATTTTTCCTTACCTATGGTAAAGTTTTACAAACACTTCTTCAATGAAAATATTTAGGATTTCGTATTGATAACCATGTTCTTGTCTTCTAAAACATTTTATTTTGAATGAGAGTTAGGATCGAAAACATTTTTCCTAGAAATTACGTATTCTAGATCCTTAGAAAGATTATTCTTCTCAGAATTTACTTCCTCATGATTTTTTTAAATATTTTCAAAATAAACATTTTTCTTATCAAGATCTCTAGAATGATTTGATAATTACTTAGTATGAATAGAATTCCTAGATTTTTCCATATCAAGATTTTTCATGAGTTTTTAATTCTTAATCTCATGATGTTTGGCAATCCTAGAAACATCTTCATAGGTAGGTAAAGTATTATCTTCATTAGAAGAAGATTATTCTTCTAAAGAGTTATAATATTTATTATTACTATAATTTTCATTTAATGAAACATTGTACATTGATTCAACATTGTATAACTTAGCCATTATTCTATATTTTTTAATAGGATGTATAGCTATTAGACCATGATTCTTCTGTCCAGAAAATTCGTAATCTGATGATTCATCTGATGAGTCACCACCACTAGCACTACAGGTGGCATTAACTTTCACAACATTCATAGTTGTAGACTTGTAATACTTATTTTTGTTTCTCTCAGAATTATTTTCCTTTCATTATTTTTTCATGAGCATAGGACAATCATGTCTTATATGTCATACTCTCTTACATTCATAACATGTAACTTCTGAATCATTTATATCTTTCCATTCTTTCTTCTTGTATCTGGATTGAATGTTCCTCTATCCAGCTATCATGTTCATCCTTAGTGAAAAATGGCTTACTCATTCTCTGAATATTCACTTCAACTATATTAGGATTGAATAACTATCTTCTTAGATTTAGATCTAGTAATTCTCTCAGGTTTTTTGGAATTCATATGATTTGAAGTTGTAGTAAAAGAAAAACTTCCATTCACATTATTATTAATAATTTTAGCATCATGTCTCTTCATTCTAGTCTCATGTTGAAGAAGGGTTCCAAACAGTTATCAAGAGAAATATGAGTAACCTTTCTGTTTCCATCAATATCAGTTCTCTTAGATTCACACTCATTAGGCATGATGTCTATGATCTTATCAATAAGAGGTTAATCATCTAATCATTTCCCACCCATGGATTTTAAACTATTCAATATATTCATGAATCTGTGTTGCACCTTACAGATGATTTATCCAGAAGGAAAGAAGAAAACATAATATTAATCTCTGAGAATGGATCTTCTAGTTTCAATTACTTTAGAAGGTCCAAAGTGAGTAACTTCGAGTTTCATCAAAATACAATTTGATGTTTACAAGATGACATTTGGCTATATATATTTCTAGTTGTGGAGAAAAGAAATGTATTGCGTACATTATAATTTAGTTTATAATCATTCTTTTCTTGATTGAGGAAGGTACTAACTTCCTTGTTAGGGATTTTATATCCTCTAGTAAGAATAATAAAATTATCAATACCATTATTGATAATGAATTGCTTAATGTGATCTCTTTTGTATTAATAATAATTTCCATTAAAAATAGGAGGTCTGGTGGGATTGGGATTTTCAATGGAACCATCATTGATTCATGCCATCTTAATGAAAATTTCTTTCCACAAAAACATGTTAGCAATAAAAGTTCTGTAAACAAGAAAAATATTCCAAATATAGAACATGAGTATCTCTATGAAAAATGGAATCCGAACTTTATGAGTCCAAAAAATTATGTCTGTAAAAGAATGAGATGAATTCTCTTCTGAATCTAATCATGAGATTAATTCAGATTGATCCAATGCTCTAATACCAATTGTTGAGTTGATATGTGAGTATGATATAGTCTATAATACCAAATGTAGGAGCGAAATAATATAGATAAAGTATGGAGTTTTTAATTATGCTCCAGATACAAGAGGGTGACATTTATACTTTAAAAATTGTTGTTTTGGAAATTTTTAATATTGTTATGTTTAAAAAGGTTAAACAAGGTAATTAAAAAACCTTTAGTTCTACACACTTGCTTGATTCCGGAAATATGATTCTGAGAATGTGATTATGAAAAGATGGTTCTGGAAAATGAAACTTAATGAAATTTTACAACAAAAATAATGATTCTACCTTAAAGCATATAGAATCTTACAAAATCAGAGGATAAGTATAAGGAAGTATATGATTTTTTATACTTTCCTCATCAATATAAATGTAGATGAGAACTTGTAACAAAAAAATTAACAAGTAGTAAATCTTTTAAAACAAATAGAAGGTTATCAAAAAACCTTGGATAAAGGTCCCTTGATTTATAATTTCTAGAAAGACTGTCTCTGCCACACTCAGGTAAGCCCTCTATACGAAGATCGAAGTCTGTATTTCTATCCCAGAAAGACCTCAACTTTTAGGAAGTCAGCACCTCTATCTTCCTCAGCAAGGAAGCCCTCAACGTCAAGGTATTCGGCACCTCTGTCTTCATATCCCCGGAAGCCCTCAATTATACACAGTATCAATCGTAGTCACAAAAATAAAACATGAAAAAGAAGTTCAGCATGCACAATGAAATAAATCCTCTCTCTCTAAAAATCACATCAGCAGCATGTAATCACTAGATTGATCAAATTTTTATGAGCTCTTTCAAATGTTCTCTTATTTATAGGCACAACTTCAACGGTCGCCTCACTCCACCAATGGCCATATTTTCCCTTGAATTTTGGAGAGACTTGTACATGTGTCACTCAAACAATAGGTTTTTAGTAACTAAATGCATGAAATTGTTTTATATCTTAAACAAGTGTAAGAAAATATATTACTACATAACTAAAATCCAATATTCGGAATGTAAGAAAATAAATGATTAGAGTCTCACAAAAAATGAATTCAGAGTCTATAATACAAGGATATTAAGATTCTTTTTTCTAAGGAATTCCGAACCAGAACTCTAAAGAATTACAGAGTCTAAATTTTAAGGAAATTCAGAATCTAGATTCACAAAAATTTGGAACATGAATTTACAATGTTTGGAGTCATAGTTCATGAGATTTCGGAGTCCGAACTCATAGAAATTCGTATCCAGAATTCGGTGTCAGAACTCAGAGGAATTCATAATATGAATTTAGAGTCAGTATTAATTAGAGTTTGTACTCAAAATTTATATTCCGAATTTGGAGTCAGAACACAAAAGAGTTCAGCGTCTGAATTCAGAGAATTCGGAGTCAGAACTCAGAAGTGTTCGGTGTCTGAATTCAGAGAACTCGGAGTCAGAACTTAGAGGAGTTTAGAGATTTAATTAAGAGAACTCTGAGTCAGAACTCATAGGAGTTCGTAACCAAAATTCTGTGAATTCGGATCCTAAAACATAATGCTTCATATCTAAGTAATTATAGGATTCCACGGTATTGGTTACAATACGAATCATACACATAGAAAAATTATGATATGAACAATAAAAATCTGGAAAGGATAAATTTTCTAGGTAATGGAAATTTTTCTTTATAGAAGAAAAAGACTGGGTAAAAAGAGATTTTCCTTGAGATAAGGTGTTTGTGATTTTCAAAACAAGAAGGAATTATGATGTCATAAAGAAACATTAATGACTCAACAATCTCCCCTAAGTATGGAGGAATGGAAGAGTCATAATGAAAACCTTATTGACCCAGCATTTTTATGCATTGATTCTAAATAGAATGTGTCTTCTTTCAAATTGAATATATACAAGTGTCAAATATTGGATTTAAAAAGGGTTCCCCATTAAAAGGCGATAAAATTTCATTTTTTTTAAATTATTCCTGTATCTGAAAAATGTATTTGTTCTTATATTATGTCTAAGAATCACATAATATGGTTGTTAAAATTATATGGAATATATAAAATAAAAAATTCAGTTAATACTACTCATAGCTGCTTTTGAACAGCTAGTTTGGTAAGTCATCGTGCACTCTAACTCGGTGTTGTGTGAGGTGAAAACAATTGAATTACACTAAAGAGATATCTTACTAAGATTCCTTGGTGAGATACATTGGTGCTGAAAATCCATTACCAATACATTGAGTATAATATAAATAAAATAATTTTTTTGAGTGTCCTTAGTTACCATTGTAAAAACATATCATGGGTTCCTTAGTGAATTCCCATTTCGATTGGGTAGGACCTCCACGTTGGTTGTAATTAAATTTACCACTAATATGAACTAAATTATGTCTTGGATAATCCTACTATAATGATAAACCATTAGAAAATTTTGATTCCTATTCCATTAATGGGAACTCATTGAAATTTTACTAGGTGATAAAGGAACCCTCGTTAAACCAGACATACCATCTAGAGAATGTTCGACTATAAATATCATACATAGCATGTACCGATAATAAGATTGTTTTAGTATCAAAACATAATAATGAATATCTTGTTTTAGTTCAATATGAAACAATAAATTCATCATTTAATCGTTCGATAAAATCTCTGGGGGAAACTGCACTACCATAATGAAATAGTTCTTATATTATTCACTGTCCATTTATCATTCTAACATTTGAAAAAATCTAAATCCCTAGATGTATCCAAAGGCTCTAAATAGAACTAATTAGTGAATAAATTATTAAATTAAACCCTCTCTAACCTCTCACACTTCGTAAACATAACCATTTATATCAACCATCTCCTTCATTATCCCTCTAGTTTAAGGGTTAGAAACCGTACATTAATATCATTTATAGTTTCAAAAAAGATAAATAGAAGTTATATCCTTCTCATATAACATGAAACATCATGTGGATCACTAGAGATATGGATGAATTTAGTTATTGATGAAATAAAAAATTTATTCTAGGATTCATCTTATTGAGGTTACACAAATGGAGCATGAGCAGGTACGGGTGTAGGTGCCTATCCTAGAGCGTGGAAAACACACACAACAACATCTAATAAATTCTGGTCCACTGGTGGATTCCATCATTATGGATCATTAGTACCTTCCCCCTGTATCATAATTACACATTTTATTATAGGTATGCTGAAACAAGACAGGGGAAAAGGCATTAAAGAAATCAAAAGACAAATTAGACCAATACTCAAACAAGGGAGACAAGGGAAGTCAATCACATCAGATAATAAAAATAGATTTGTATTTCAACCTATACAAATCTAAAAGAAGGAATCTAGGAAAAATAATCTTGGCGACACATTTTAAAACAATCCTTGGTGACTTATTATTCATTATGATGATTTTTGTCCAGGAACTCAGTCAAAACTACATTATATTACCTATTAATATTTCTAAACAACACACATAAATCTAAGGAAAAAACATAGTATACAAATTTGATACCACTTTTTCAAAAAACCATCTAAGAAAACCCAGTACCCTGATACCATATCCCATACAGGCATAGCCCAAATGGAATTCCTAGTTCCCATAGGATGGAGACTATCACCTAGTATCTTGAAATATGTAAGTAAGAGTGAAATTTTAACAAACAAAACATATGATAAAGATACATATCTGTATCATTAAAAACATTTAAGGATGATATTACTAGTAATCTAATAGAAATATAAAAAATTTAAATAGTACATCATCAATTCACTAGAAAAAAGAAATTATTACCCAGCGGTCCCATGGTAAGATCACTCCAATAAATAATGACTAAAGAACCTCCACCACTTTATAGAGGTTTTTTAATTATACATTGAATTTAAAATATAAATCTACAAATTACCAAAGGTAATGGTATTCTATGATCTAAAAATACCATTAGGTTCTTACCATGTTTCCGATAATAAAAATCAATAAGAATAAACCTAATCATGATTTTAATTTTTCTCTAACTAGGAAAAACATTACATTTTCATATTTTTTAAAAATTATTCTATCATTTATAAATGATGAAAATAAATTCAACAGGGATTAAATATAAATTTTATATAAAATATTTTGTATAAATCAACATACATGAGTAAAAATTTATATATCAATTATATATATATATCAATATAATCCAAAAAATTCAGGCTCATCATCCCACTTGTATGATTGTTTCTAGTTATGGGATCCACCCACATCTCATATAAATGACTAAGGCTAATAGGTTAACACACTACACAAAAGCACACATAAACAACTAGTCATCAAAATTCAATCAGGTTTATGTTCATCTGAAATAGATTTTTTAGAGTTTTAATATTCAATAAATTTATAAGTTATGGAAATCTATGGATGATTTTTACAAATAACCCAGTATCCACCAAGGCCTACATGTACAAAATAAGTCAATCAACAATGGTCAAATCATTTCAAATTAGTTTAATATAAAATTTCCCGATTTTCTATTTCAATATGCCAATATCAATTGAAAACTAAAACATAGCATTTGGATCATTTTTTAATTTTTTTAACCAAAACCAATCATAGGCTTTAAAAATATCAAAATTAGACGGTTTTCTCAATAATTGTTCTAAAATAGATCAATTTTAATATAGACCCAAATTTCTAATCCCATTGGAATTGGATATTTTTTCCTTAATCAAATATATATATATATATATTCCAATTAATATTTTCATCAAATTAGAATTGTATAATTAAATATAATGATATTTTAAAAAAATATTAAATAATATATTTAATATATTTACCAATCATAAAAGAAACAATTACCAATTTCATAATAACAAAACTCCCACAATAATAATATCAATGGACAACTCAACTGAAAAATATCTGGGAACTCAACATAGTGAAATATTAAAAAGCACATAGGGTAAATACATATATAAAAAAATAATCTATCAAAATCCAATGACAAAATATAGAGATAGGTAGAAGAGAAAAGAATAATTATTCCCATCATAGATAATCCACAAAAAATATGATTATTAAATTTGAAATGGATAATCCGTACAGATTGGATATCTTCAAAATATACCAGTAAGATCATCTTTTTTGAAATATAGAAATATTGTAAAAAATAAAAAATTATTTCCTTGAATCCCCTATTTATAAAAATATACTTAGTAATTTACATCATGTATAACCCAATTTCATGTCGCCTAATTGTAAAGTCACATATATGCAGAAAAACAAATCGTCTTTTATTAAAAAAAACAAAAAACAGAATATTTACACGGTTTATAAATAGTTAAATGAATGAAACTATTAAATATATATCTATTAATCAGTGATTCATTAATGAAATTAATATACATCTATTAACACAATTACATGATTTTTAAAACCCTAGAAGATGGAAAAACTATAGGTTTTATGCCAAAAATTACAAAGAATTCATGTCCACACAGTTATAGGTATACTCCAAATTTATTAATGGAATTTACAATTAAAAATTACTAGACACAAATTTAAAACATACATGACATAAATATAATAGGGTGACATATTGTATATATGAAAATCCATTCAATATCCATAACTTGAAAAAAAAATTGAATGATGCATCAAAATGTTTGATAGGATGTTAAAAACATTTGGACAAATTTTAATTTATGATGATATGATGTAATAATTGACCCATTCAATATATTCACTAATAAAATATCCACCATTTTATGAGGTGGTTCTCAAATAGTTCTACATGTCTTGTGTGATAAAAAATAATTCTTATAAAAAAAATAAAAAAGAATCACCTATATTCAATATAGAATAAAAAGAATAAATGCCACCACCTTATTGTTGGGATCCAACTCATCATAAGTGATATAAGATTATTATCTGTATACCCAAGACCTAGGATGTTATTTTGATTAATATTCAATGATAACTAATGGAATATTTCAATTGTTATTAAATTATCTTCATTCTTTATAGTTGATAAATTATATTATTTTATAATTATGATCTAAACTATTTATTTCTTCCATTAGATTTCTGATTCTCCTTCCATGAAATCACTTGTTATGTACCCTTCCTTAAATTAACTAAAACAAATTGTTATCCCCTTATGTTAATTTTGATAATGCTTCTAACAATAAATTTAATATGTGGGATATTGAACAATTAGGCCACAATTATATTTTTATATCATTCTTAATGAAATACAATCCACTTCTGAAATGTGTTATTCTTAATGACTCTAAAATAAACCTAAATCCATTTATAATTAAAATTAATATCTAAAAATTTTATTTTACCAATAAAAATTTCAAATTTTTAAATATTTTAAATGAATTTAAAAAATCCCCTCAATGATGAAACCTACATTACTTTCAGTCGGAGATTGGAATGAGGGATGTGTAATAATAAATTTTTTTGAAGCGTTATTCATATAATAAATTAATTAATCTTCTATTTTCTTGGTTCTATGGTAATCCCACTAAATATTAAATCATAGAAGATTAGGTAAATATTTATTAAAACCCATTTTATTTTATTTTTTTGACACCATCTCTTTGATATCTTTCTCTAGTTTTGTATTTTCAAACAATGTTTGATATTTGTCATATTATACCTATATATGATACAAATCCATCGCAATATTCTAAAAAATATATAATTTAGTGATAGTTGAGTTCTTATAAATGGATTTGATTAATATATCCAAATATTTATGATTGGAATAAAAATTAATAATGGATTTATAATTCTAATTAATGGACCCATTTACACCTTCCATTCCATTAAGTATCTATGAAATTCATCAATATTCATATTGTAAATATTTATGTGAAATATCTTAGATAATATTATTATTAATTTATATTATTCTAGACATATATTATTCTTTATTTTATTGGGGAAATCATCATAATATCTTTCAAATTGGTTATTCGACATGTTTCTATTATTTCACCTCGTTAAATAAAAATTGGAAATCAAGTTGAGAATAAATTATCTAAAAAACATAAAAAATGAAAACATAAAAAATGGGAGAAAAAATATTTTTGATCAATATATTAAATATTATGAGTATATAGGTTTGAATTTCATTTTTCCTACATAATTTACTCATTAGGTTTCTTAATAAAATAATTAGATAAAGTGATTCATATTGGTTTTTACATAAAATGTTAATTTTATAGAAATGTATCATATGAGTGTCAACCCAAAATAAAATCATGTCCCTTTGTCACTAACATCATGAGTATTTAGTTCATCACATTACATACATTACTAGGTTATTACTATAATGTACAGTTTTTCAATATCCACATCCAATTATAGTATCTTGATAGTGATGTATTGTTATAGACTCAAGTAATCTACAGTTAAAAAATACATAATGATGTTTTTAATTGTTTAGATTGATCCCTGATCTTTTGAATAGAGTGTTTTATTCCAAATCACCAAATATAGATATACCGTTATATGATACCAACTGTAGCAACTCTATTTCATTAAGAAAAGTTATTTCATTATTATACAAACTCTGAATATAAATTACATAGATCCTGACGAACATGAGTCCTAGGGACATTATATGACTACATTTATGATACATTCAAACAAAAAAACAAAACATGAAATTATTATATTAGTTTACATATTGACGACTAAATACATTTGGGAACATAAAAATAGATAGGGTAACATATGTAATTCAAAACATAATGCGTTAATAAATGATCCTATTAATGAAATAAACATGATAAGGGAACATAAAATGTGTGTAATATGGATAAAATGAAATAGAAAATAAGGCGCTTGAGTAAACCAAAGGGAGTATAATATTAATTACATAGCATCAAAAGATCATGAATAATTAGAAACGTGTAACACTCAACGATTTCATAGTATTTTAAATATTTAAAATAATTCAATAGATTATACTTCACACAACACTGACTTGGCGTGTGTTATAAAAATTATTGAGTCTCTATGAAGCAGTACATTATATTATAATTTCATAGGGGATATTTTTATTAATAAATTAAATATTATGATATTAATAGTAAAAAATATATTTTTATTATTTATAATTTTTAACAAAAATAAAAAATATTTATAAGGAAATGTATTTGTTTGTTAAAAATAGTTATATATTTTGGAAAACCATTTTCATAAAAGAACAAATTTTTATATCTTTTTGTGGAAAATAATTAAATAAATATAAGACACTCCGGAATATTTAATTTTGTAATATATTCATCATTTTTAATTCAAAAAATAAAAATTTTCTTAGGGTGAATTTTTTGTATTTTTATGAAAACATTCAATTTTTGATGAATAACGAAAATTATTGCATAGTAAATAAAAACCATATTTTTATTTGAATGATAATTATTTTATTTTAATTTTATATTAAAGAAAAATGATATATATAATACCTATATTGGATCAATTTAATCCATTGGAGTCATTTTATAATAATATTAGATATATATGTTTTTATTGAAATTTTTAATGACTTTTACCGACCTTCTATGCACATTTTAAAATTTACATAAAATGTAATTTTACCCGTTCTGTGAATTTAATTTTAATAATTTTATAGACACGATGGACATCAATATGTAAAATGGGGATCAATAAGATGAAAATAATTTTTGGTGAATAGAAACTATTGAATTCTTAACTACCAGAATTAAAAGTAAATAGAGAAAGATAATTGAAAAAATGATATTATAATTACCTAACACACGTAATAATTCTTTGTCATATGTTTATTTTGGCCAAAATCATCCTTATTAATAAAATAATATCCTTTTAGATCAACTTTTGTTAGATAAGAACATTTATCATTAATTTATTTAAAGAAGAGTTAAAAGTGCTAAATTAACATTTTAATAACTGAACAGTTTTTAATACAAGGTTTTTCATAGGATAAATTCGACTATAAATATTCATTAGAAAGATAAAAATATTTCATAAATCATGGTATTTTATTTCAATTTTTTATAAATTATATAATTAATAATATTTATGACACAATGATGATGGAATGATTAACTTAATAATGAACGATTTGAAAATTGATATTAAAAATATAAAAATAATTCTAAATAGAGAGGTTTATTGAATTAAACTAAAAATTATTGGATAATATGACATGTTAAGATTTTTTTTATTTTTCTTTGAAGTTATAGAGTTTTGTTAACATCCACAAAAACTAAATACTAAATATCATCAAAATTAACATTAACAAGTTTTAAAAACAAATACCATATTATTAAATGATATAATATTCCTAAAATTATATGGTTCTTCCATAGAACATATATAAAGATGAATATGTAATTAATTAACCACTTGGGGTTCTCATGGAAACTTTATATAATGTTTATTATCCTTGTAATATAAAAATACAATAAGACATTGTAAAAGTTAAACTATATAACAAAGAGTTAAATATAAAAGATAATGTTAATATAGTTAACTAAAATTGCCTAAAACTAATTTTTAGAGAGTATATAGACCTATAAATACCTTATCCTATAGATAAATTCTTCTTCAGACACTATAAACCGAAAATGATTTTATAATAAAATAACATTTCATGCATTCCCTAAAGTGATCGACACCTCTCTTATAAAAGGGTACACCCCCTTCATTCAAAATACCACATCCAAATCCATTTGTCTCATCCAGAACATGATCAAATATCCCCCCAAATAACCTCACATCAAACTAGAGTCCTTACATTTATCAGTAAACAATCATATTGATCCCTTTTGACAAAATCAAATGGAAACACCTGAATAATATATAATAATTTCACCACCCATTTCAAAGTTCTTTTTTGTTCCACATCTTATTTCTTGTTGTTTCCATACCAAAATTATTACTACAATACATTTTATATACTATTATTTTATTATAAATACTGTATAATACGATTCATTTTTTTATCCATCCTATGATCGACTTGTCCCCAAACGTGCATGCGTACGACTTACCGTCTCCACGTTGAGGTGTAGTTTGTTATTCAACTCTACGTTATTTGGATGGGTATAATAACGAGTACAATATATTTAAAAAATAAATATTACATGTTAATGATTCTGTATATATTATGTACCATTCAATTACATACTATTTCACCATCAATACAATGATATTTACAATCATGCTTATATATGAATTACCGTCTCCACGAACCCAACGAGATTCAATAACCATCGTAAAAATTCAAGAATAAATTTTATTTTTTTATTTAAAATAATTTTTTAGAACATAATATCATTCTGGATATGAATCAAATCCATCATATCCATAAAAAAAATGACTTACGTAATAAATCATATAAATGAAAACGAATCCGTTGACACACAAAACGATGATACTATTGAAATTTTATTAACAAAACAATATTAGAAGATCATATATGATATCATAATTATGTCTGTGGTTAAATATTAATTTAATAAAAATTATTAAACTATTATAAAAGAAGTTAACAAACCCTCGACTAATAAAATGTACAAGGTAAGGGGTAATTTTACCATATTTGAATAATCCGAGGATGTGTTTATTAAAGTATCTATTGGGACTACAGTATCATCCACCTCCATGTTTCTTAAAAATATATTTCAGAATATTTTTACTATTTCCTATAATATGGGTTAAATCCATTTATAACATTTTCAGAATATTTATAACTTGTTTTTAAAAGAATATTTCCATCATTTTCATAACAATGTAAATTATGTACTATTTGAAAAATTATGTAATGAATGTTTTTTACTTTTATGATGGGTGTGTCAATTTTTCACCATTATAACACCAGTGATGCTTCCCCTACATGTTTATTAGAATATTTTCAAAATAATTTTTTCATTTATAATTATGTGACTTTTAATGAATTTCAAAATAGAATTATATATTTCTCTCAAATTTTTTTTGATTCTATATATTTAAAAATTATTTTATGTAGTTTAGATATATAGAATTTTGATTTAATATGATACAATCATCCATATTTTATTGAGGGGTTTCTGATATGATTTACTGTAGATGTGTTATTTTTATAAAATTCATGTTTTATTCTTAAATTATTAACATTTCATATGCTTGTTTTAAAATGAATGTTTATGTTATGTTTCAACATTTTCATATGAGAAATTCATTGGACTTAGTATGTGATGGGTGGATCCCAATATAAAATCTCGATGCATCGGTAGGTTTATTGAGACAAAGTAGTGTTTTGGGATAAGTCTTGGACCAAACCCAGTTTGTAGTCTTTTCATGATGCCTTGACTATGGGGTTATGATGGCCAGAATTATTAATTCTATCATTTTTAATGTAGATATTAATATTACAAGAGATTATTCGACTAGTATAATATCCATGAGAATATTTAAATCAAATTATTTGATTTATCATTTCAATATTATGCTAAATTTTATGTTTAAAAGGAAGGTGTTTTAATCTTATACATTGCCCTAAATTTTTATTCTTGTTTACGATATTTTGTCTTATATTGTTATCCTTACAGAGAATCTGATCTCACCCCTTTTTTATGTTTTCTTTTATCCTGGAATGTGAAGAATTATATTTTGATTAAGCTGTAGGGATATGACAATGGATATTAATGTATTCAAAGTGGACCTAATTTTGTTTTATTCATGATGTAATGTATAACATTTTTTTCTATATAGTACTTTTATGGATGAAAAACTAATCGGTATTTCAAGATATGATCTCTTATGACCTTGACAATGTTATGTAATAATGCACTGACTTGGGGTAACTAGGGTCCGGGCGTTATAGTTTGTATCAGTGGAAGTTCAATTCAAACCTTGGAAAATATATTTATAAAATCTCTTATTAAATAATAATACATTAAGATAAACTTATAAAATTAGTATAGAATAACATCGAAAAAATTAGGTAATATAAATATTATGTGGGTTATCCCAGAAAATACATCCTTGTTTGGATACAAACAGGTAGAGGTGGCACTGGGATAGATGTACTGAGGAGTGAAAACTATGATAGAGAGTATCGACCTTAACCTAGGGTATCCTATTAAATGACCACGTGCCTCACAATACTCTTTGTACCGACACTCCTGGGGAAGATTGTTAGGATAATTTTCATTTTCTTTTCCATCCATTATGAATGATTTATGAGTATATACATCCCCAATGAAAACATTTTATTATGATTAATGATTATATGCATAAACTTCTAAATATACTTTAGGTATTATACCTCTTTGTAATTATGCATTGTGATTCAAAAAATAACCATGTTTATGCTATTTTGTAGGAATGGTGCCCAATAGAATGAATGAGAACTCTATAAATACACAATATCTAAAGGGTAAGAAGGATCATATCATTCATGGTGTTATGGAATCATTTAGAAAGGAAATATTATTCCACATATTCTCCTCATATGACAAAATAGTATGATGTGTATATATGATAGGTAAATAATACTCTGAGTCATATAGCTTTGAAGAGAAACTAGACAAGAAAATGTTGTAAGAGAGAAAGATGGATAATGGGGAAAAAGGAAAGGAGGATTTTTCCATATGTGATAAATGCAGAAAGAATCACCTTGGAAATTTATTGAAATATATTGGATTTTGTTATATGTGTGGAGAAAAAGAAAACCAAGTACGTGATTGCAAGGGTAATTAAATGGATTCAAGTGTATAATAATTCATCTGCAATGAGACGAGACACAATGCAAATCAATGTCTCAATCATCAGTGTATACATCAAATGGTTTTGTTGGATAAAACTCATGTTATTATACCACTATATATGAAGATGATTAATTAAAGTTATTATATGTTTAATAATGAATTATGTCTTTTGAGTGTTGTATCAACGATGTACTGGATATATTAATTATGGAAGTAAATAAGGACTATAATACTGTACTATTTCATTATTTATTTGATAATATATGTTGCTAATAAAAGTGACTCAAAAACTAGTTAAACTTTTTGTAAAATACATGGATTAAGGAAAGCTAATCTTTAATATGGTTCTGATACTGATGTAGTGATTTTGGAAGTAGATGTGTTTTATTTTGGATAAATTGTCTTGGATATTCTTGACTACCTTGGAACATATTAATTATTTTATTATTCCATCATTGTTGGAGTAATCAAAATTTTTCAATATAAAGAATATATATAGTAATCTATAAGAAATAAGTGATCATGAATGTAATCAATAAGGTTTCATCCTAATTCAGGATGATACCATGTTTTAAGAGAATACATGATAAAGGTTATCATAAAATTATTATGTGGGAAAATGATATCTTTATTATGTAATGTTGACCTTGATTATAATTTTTGGAGTATGTGTTTGGATACAATTATTTTGGAAAAGACTAAATATTTTAATATATTATCTTGGACATTGGATACTATAGTTTAAGATTAAATCATTTCTTATGAATTTTTATTTGGATTTTTTATAAAAAGTACAACCTGGAGGTTGGGTGAAAACTCATCATGTCCAGCATGGCGGTGGGAATTTAACACACAACTGAAGGGTGATAAGGATGCATCACCTACCATTGGCCTACGTGAAGTCGGAGATTTCATAATGTAGTATTTTTCAATGATCTTCTAAAATGAATTATAAATTCTATTTTATTCAAAAACCCTATACTATTAGGAAAAATTGAATATTTGTGAGTTCTATTATCTTTTTGAATGAAATATTAGTTTGTGGTAGACATTATTTAAAGGAATGAACTCTTCTTGTCATGATTTTTTTTCTTATTCTATAAATTGTTTTTTCTTAAACATAATGGGATTGTTATTAAATCCAAGAATATGGTATCCTAATACCTTATGTTTTGATGAACCAATTATATATTAAATAATCATAGATTTATAGCTTTAAGGCCACCAATTTTATATTTATTGTTCACTTGATTGTGATTAATGACCTCAATAACCCCCTATAAATATATACGTTTTCCCTCCAATTTTGTGTCCCAAATTTCAACCAATGTTATCATATTCAAAATAATAATTTAGTGGTGACTTCTAATTTCTCTTTCCCCTTATTAAAAATAAATTTTATTATCCATATTATGGTTTTTCCACAAAGGAATTTTCTATTTTTAACTTTTTATTTTTGATGAAAATTTTGAAATTGCAAAGATGAAATTTATTGAAGGAGGGGAGAATGTAACACACCAAAGATTAATAGTATGTTATATCTTTAAAATAATTCAATAGCTTATATTGCATACTTCGCAGACTTGGCTTGCGTTATATGTATGATTGAGTTTCTACCAAACAATACATTAGTGTTATAATTATTTAAACAATATATTTATTTAACAATTTAGTATTGTGATATGAATAGTAAAAAATAAATTTCTAATGTCGTATATAATTTTTTCACAAAAATGAAATATATTTATAAATAATTGTCTATGTTTTTTGAAAATCGTTATATATTTAGAAAAATTGATTTCTTAAAAGAACTAATATTTATATCCTTTTTTGAAAAATAATCAAATTAATATTAGACACTTATAAAAATTTTATTAGGTAAAAAAGACTTCATTTTTACATTCAAGAATATCAAAATTAGACAAGGGGTTTCTTTTGGTATTTTTTGAATACATTCAATTATTATGAATAGTAAAAATAAAACATAGTACATAAAACCCAATTTTTTACATTTTCTATTATATTCATATAAATTTATTTTATATAAATATAGAAACATAGTACCTATATTAGTCTAATTTAATTCATTGGATTCATTTTATAATAATATTAGATATATAAAATTTTCTTTAACTTTTTAACTTCTTTTAGCCACCTTCTAGGCACATTTTCAAATTTTTATAAAATGAAATTTTACCACTTCTATGAATTGTGTTTCAAAATTACAAGAGAAATGATGGAATCAGTAAGTAAAATTTGGTTCAATATGATGATAATAATTTTTGGGTGTATAGTATATTTTGAATTTTTTATTACAATAGTTAAAAATAAATAGTGCAATTAAAGAAAAAAATGATATTATAATTAACCTAACACATGTAACAATTCTATTTGATAAGTTTATATAGACCAAACCCAACCATAGGAATAATATATGATCGTTTTTATCAACTTATATTAGATAAATACATTTATTATTATTTTATTTAAAGAAGACTCTAAAGTGTTGAATTAAAATAATAATAACTAAATCATTTTTATTATTGGATTGTACATATGATAATTTAGACTATTAAAATTAATTATAATGATAAAAATTCATCCCATATTATCAAATTTTATTAATAATTTTTTGATTTTAAATAGTTTTATTTATTTCTAACACAACGATGATGCAGTAATTACCATATTATTGAAATATTAAAATAATTGATATTATAAATATCCAAATAAATGAAAATTGATACCTATGATGAATTCCAATTATTTTGTAGGTTAATATGAAATGTTATTATTGATTTAATGTATTTTTCCTTAAGTAAACATTTTTTTGACTTTCACAAAAACCAAATACAAATTAGTGTCAAAATTAACATAAATGAGTTTGTAAAACATATACTATATTATTAAATGATATAATAATAATTAAAATATAAGGTTAAGAAAAAGATCATATATAAGGATATATAATCCATTAATAAACCCCTTTAGGAAATATTGGTAATTTATTGTATGTTTATTAACCATGTCATATAAAAATTCATGAAGAATTTGTAAATGATAAACTATTTTACTAAGAGTTAAATAATAAGGATAAGGTTAATATGGAAACCTAACAGTGTCTAAAAACTATTTTCTGAGAATATTTCGACCAATACCCACCTTAGCCTCATAATAAATCTTTTTTTAGGCATTATAAGCATAATAATAGTTTATAATAAAATAATATTTCAAGATTTTCCTAAAGTGATCCTCACCTCATTTATAAAAGGGTACTCAACCTTCTCTCAAAATGACACCCCCACAGCCATTTGGCTTATCCAAAAAGAGACCACATATCCTCCCAACTACCCTCAATTAATCTTAGAATCCATACATTGATCATAAAATAAACATAAGGATCCATTTTGATCAAATCAAATGGTAGAAACCGAAGAAGAGGTAATAATTTCACCACCTCATTCCTAGTTCATTTCAGCTTCTACATCCACATTCATTTTGTAATTCATAGAAAAATAATAACTCCATTAAATTATACATACGGTGATTTTATTACAAATTTGGTACAATCATAGTCATTATTCAATTCATCCAATGAATTACAAGTCACTATACCTGAGTATATACGACTTGTCGTCTGCATGTCGTGGTATAGTTTATTAGTCAACACTTCATTATTTGGATGGTTATAATAATGAGTATTATTTATGTAAATTATAAATATAACATGTTAATGATTCACTATATATTATTTAACATAAAATTAAATACGATTTCACCATTAATAAAAATGATATTGTCGCTCGTGCATACGTACAGATTACCGTCTCCACGAACACGATGAGATTCATTCCCCATCGCAACCATTTAAGAATAATTTTCATTTTATGATTTAAAATATTGTTTAATAACCTTATATAATTCTGGATATGAATAAAATATAACCTATCTATAACAAACATGATTTACATGACAAATAATATAAAGGAAAATGAATCTGATAACACCCAAAACATTGAAAATACCGAAATATTATTAACAAAATGATATTAGAAGATCATATAATATATGATATTAATACATGTGGTTCTTATATAATTTAATATAAATTATTTAATATTATACATGAGGTTAACGTATAGCCGAATAATGTAATTTACAAGGAATGGGTTAATTTTATAATATCTTTATTATCCGAGGTTGTTTTTACAAATGTATATAATATGACTCTTTATCATCAACATCCGTTTTTCATAAAACTGTATTTCAAAATTGTTTACTATTTCCTATAATATGGGGTAATGTCAGTTATACCCTTGTCATAATTTTTATAAATGTTTTTGAAATGAATCATTTTGTTGTTTCCAAAACAAGGTACCTTATAACTATTTCACCAAATTATTGAAAGAATGTTTTTTGATTGTATTAGTTGTAAGTCTATTTTACACTATTATAACACCATTGAATCTTCCTTTACATTATTATAATAGTATTTTCAAAATAAAAAATTACATTTTTTATTACGTTACTATTAAATGTCTTCAAAATATAAAGAGATATTTATCTCAAATAGTTTTGATTCCATCTATGTCAACATCCTTTATTGGATTTTAAACTTGTAAAATGTAAATTCATTATGATAAAATCTTCTATATTTTATTGAAGGTTTTGGGATCTTATTAACTTTGGATGTGTTATTTTTATACCATTCGTGGTTTGTAGTAGATATATTAACATTTTGAATGCTAGTTTTAATATTATTGTCAATGTTATGTTTCATTATTTTCATAAGAGAATGCATTAGACATTGTAAGTGAGTGGTGGAGCCCACTATATCTCCTCAATGCATCGGTAGGTCTCATGATACAAACTAGTATCTTAGAATAAGGCCTTAAAAAAATATTATTTTTTGTCTTGGCATGAGGCCTTGACAATGAGGTTATGATGTTTGGAATTATGAATTATATCATTCTGAAGGCATCAATTAATATTACATGCGATTATTCGACTTGTATAATATCCATATGAATAATTAAATTCCATTATTTGATATATCATTTCCATAATAAGCATAATTTTATGTTTAATGTCTTTTTTGTAGTCTTATATAATGTATTAAATGTTAATGCTTCTTTATGGTAGTCTCCTCTATATCGTTATCCTTACTAAGCATCTGAGCTCACCCCTTTCTTATGTTTTAATTTTTACCAGGATGTGATGAAATATATTAGGATTAACCAACATCGATTGTCTAAAGTATATGAGTGTGTTCAAAGGGGATACAAAGGTGTTCTTTTTGTTTCATGGTGTAATGTAAAACTTATTTATGTATCTAGTACATCCAATGTTACTAAACTAATTTTTCTTTCAAGATTTCATCTCTTGTGATCATGCCAATGTTATGTAATAATGCACCAAATTTGGGTGAATCAGGTAAGGGCGTTAGAAAATGTGGATACATTATATAAAACAACCTAATCCTATGTTAAAGATGACGGTTGTGGGAATATCACATGACGACCAGAGTCCCGTAGTGGATTATGTTCACACCTTGGTCTAACACATGAAATCAATTGAGACTAAAACATTATCCAATATGTTAGAGAGACATATTATTATAAGGGTACCCATCATATTCATATAATGTTAAATAATATGATGGAAGCGTGATGAAATAAATCATAATAAAAATAAAAAATAATTTCCCTTGTAACTAAAATGTGTTTCATAATCCTTCATAATAAAATATGGAAAGTATATTACTTACAGAAAGAGTATGAGCCGTTATCACAATGTAAATATATAACTGTAAAAGGATGAGAGGTTGAACTATGAATAAATTTATATGAAATATTTACTAAAATAATAAGCTTCATTTAACATTTAATATCTATGTAATGTGATTAAGTGGGAGTGATTTAGAGTTTTATTACACGACGAAAAGATCGTTTTAAAGAGATCACATACGTTGGTCCAATTTCATCATGTTTATTAATTATATTTATGAGTAATAATTATATATTTATTATATAAATAAATAGGAACCGTTTTAGAGTTTAATACACATTATATTTTATTTATAACCATATTGTATTTAATTTTATAATCATTTAGGTTCATGTGTGATGGTTTTCATATATAATGAACATTTAACATGAATCTCTATCACAATTTGAGTAAGGTTAATGGGAATATTTTTTTTAACATATATACAATTATAATTATAAATAAATATCATTTTATTCATTAATTATTCTCTAAAAATATAGACAGTTGGTTATGATAAATTTATTATGTGACATTCTTCTAGAGGTTAGGTGGTACGTTTGAATACGTAACATTTCGATTATTAAAATATCATAATGGTAATATGTTATGAGTTATTATATCATTATTTAAAGATAATTTTATCAAAAAAAACATTACATTATCAACATTCACATTAGTATACACTATATTTGAGGGGTTAATGATACTAATTACATTGCTTTGTGAGGCGGCAGTATGTAGAAAACAAAACAAATGATTTCATTCTTTAGTGGATGGTAATATAAGAGGGTAAACAATATATTAATTGCACGAATGATTAACTTTTAATGAAAATAATATATAAACACAAAATCTATCCTCATAAATAACTATCAGAGTTGATTATTGAAATCGAATTAGATCATTATATGAGAATGTATATTATCTTACATATTAATTGTTTGTGGTTTTCTTTAATGGATGTTGATATGGAATTAATTAAAGACATTAAATTATAAAATCATAGAATATTGTATGTACCAACTTTATTTTATCATTAATTATCAATTAAGATTTAAAGGATGATGAAGAAGAAAAAAACTATCCTTTTAACTTATTACAATATATATACTTCAGATAACCTCTTTAGGATCAAAACAAATTCATAAATTGATTGGATTTAGGACATCACTATGAACTCTGGGAAATGGGTGTGGAATTTTTAATGGTTTTGATATGGTGTTTTCAAAACCAAATTAATTATAAATTTTTCTATAAGAGGATAGGGGTTTTCCCTTTTTGAAGTCGGGGAGAGGACACTCATGGAATTTTTGAAATTAAATTTCTATCCCTGTGATACAAATATAAAAAATACTTAAAACCATCACATTATAGAATATGAGATGATATAATTTATTAATATTTCATGAAAAAGATGTTTTAAATTCCATAGTTAATCTTATACATTTCCCTGATCTTTTCTCGACCTGTAACCACATGTTAACCTTAATAGTTGTAATTAATTATTACAATTTCTGTAATTCTTTATAAGAAAAAATTAATTTGACACAAATATATATTGTTAATTATTATTTTTTCTAATTTGGAATGAATTTTCCAATGTAATATACATATAAGTAGAAAATTTTATTTTAAAAGTAAACTCATAGATGAGACGAAAAAAATTTTCACAATGAACAAGTTTAAATTAGTATTAAAATAACTTATATAATAATTAAAAAATGAAATATATTAAACTGAACTATATTGGATTAATCATAATGGGATTAATTTAATTTTACATATAAACCATTTGCAAACAATATTCAATTTTTTAATATGCTTAATTGAAATGCAAGACTTCAATTAAAACAAGTATTTTTCACAATTCCTTACAATATGTATTTTTTAGAAAAATTAAAATAAATTATACTTGGATTATATGGAAATTCATATTATTAAAATTTTCTCATGTCATTATTTTTCATTTTAAATGAATAGGAAAATATTTTTTTTTTAAAAAAATTAAATAAAATATCTTTTCATGAGGAAAAAAATATTTTTGTATCCCTATAAATACATCCACAAAATATTATACTTATTTTTAAATATACTTTATTATGATCATAATTAATTTTTAAAACATTATTTTTCATACTTAATATTTAATAATCAGTGGATAGGTTATAACATTAATATAATAATAATATTATTAATATAATATTTATGTTTGTAAAAACTCATTATATCATGTAGAATGGGATGAAAACCAAGATTTTTGTAGACAAGAAATTGTGTCAGAGTCATAAAAAATAAAATTGTTTCCAAATTTCTATAAATTCATATAGAAATATTCAGAAATATAAATTAAAACATATAAGGAAATATAGATGAGATTTGTTTTCATTTTAAACTGTGTTTTTTTATTAACCCCTAATGTAATTATATCATTATAATAATGTGTCATTATTGTTACATATTTAGATATTATTATATTATTTATTTAATTGATTATTTATTTACATTATATATCATATTTACATTTTAAATTTAATTTTTTAATGGATAAAAATTGGAAAAATAAATTTTAATCTTATTTTGGTTATGTGATACAAAAAATGATTAATTTAGTGATTAATTATTTATAAATACATAATTATTTTTGAAACCATGGAGTAAAAATTTTAATATAAATAGGAAATAATTAATGAGAAAATTAAAATTTCACACAAGTCATGGAATGAAAGCATGAGTGTATTATATTATAATATATCGATTACAATGGTATACTAATTTTTTAAATGTATCAAGTATTTTTTTAATTTTAATATCATATATAAATAGAAAATATTATAGTGGCATTATATGTTATGAGACATTAAGATATACATTTATTCAAAAAATAACATGTTTCCTTGTTATTAAATATTAATGAATTTCTATGACTAATCAATAATTTATTTTATTACCAATTTTTGATAATTCCATTTTTTGAGAAAAACAGTTAATGAAATAATAATCTATTATGGAAGAATAATGTAACATAATGATGTAGTTGTTTAAAAATAACACTATTATTGATTTCTTCCACAAAATGAAATGTTGAAATTAAAACGAAATTGATATAAATTTAAAAATAGTTATTACAATATGATCATAATAAAATTCAACTTAATTTTAATGGATAAAAAACAATAAATTTCTTTTCATGTTTTAGTAAAAAAAAATATTTATTAAATATTTATAGATTAATTATTATGAAATAAGAAATAAATATTCATATTTAATGATATATTTTTACAACAACCTATTTCTTTAATAAATTAATTTTAACTAAAATTAATATACCCAATCCTTAAAGGTTATTTATTATAATTCATATATTATTTAGAAAATTAAATTATATTATTGGTTGTTAGAAATGAATGAATGTTAATCAAATAATATTAGACATAAATATTAATTTAATATAAATGGTGTTAATTATTTTTGAAAATATTCGGATTAATTTTATCCACTTTTCAAAATTTTATAGGATAAAATTGAAATATTGTATAAAAACAAATTGTTTTATTGAGATTAAATTACGGTTTTCTAGAATTTTATGATTAGATGGATATTTTGGTGAATAGTAAAAAAAAGTGTTTTTTGAAATAAAATTACTTTTCATGGAATTAAATAATGTTACATAAATGTCTCCTTCAATTGAAATATTTTTAATATAACCTAATATAAATGATTTAAAAATTTATCTACTAATTCTCATGTACATAAATTAATTATTATTTATGTATAAAATAATTTGTATTCTTTAAACATGTGTGTTTTAGAAAACTGAATTTTATTGTATTACAACCAATTATTTAAAAATAAATGTTAACAAAATATAAAATTAAGTAATGTAAAATGTATTTTATATTCTAATTCACCATATTAAAAAAACATTTTTTATTTGGTTTTATCTCTAATGAATTGTATCATGGTAAAATTTATCAAGGTATTAATGGGTAAAATTGCTGAACCAGGGTTTATATTCAGTGATAATAAATAATAATCAACCAAACACATTCCTTATTTTCATTTGAATATTAAATTTCTTCCATAATAATAATAATTTTCTAATCATGGAAATATGATTCAAAATTTAGGTGATTATAAAAATTTATATTATATTTTTTTAAAAGCTTAAAATAAATTTTACACTCTAACATATTGAGTATTCGTGATTTATATATATATCAAAGAAATAATATATAAAAATATATTTTTTATTATTGATAAATAATAAAAAATATATATTATTATAATTTTTTTTATAATTTTTAGTAATGATAAAATATCCTTGAAATTTATTTAACGTTGATGTAGCAATTTTGTATGGTGTAAAAAATAATATAAAGGATTTTAAAACATTGTAATGTAATACTTTTTTGAATAATTATAACATGTAAAAATCATTATGGATACATATTTTGGTTATGTATGGGTCAATGTGTTTAAAATATATATATATTTTTATCATGAATTATTTTATGTTAAATTTAGTAATTACTCTAAATAATACATTACATTTTACTTGATGCTTTAATATTCTTAATAATATAACTACCTATAATTTCAAATGAATATAATTATCTTTGATTTTTTAAACAATATGAAATTAAGATCATAAAAAATAATGTAACACCAAAAGACTTTACTATTAATATATTTTTAAATAAATTCATTTTTGTCAAAATATTAAATTATAGGATACCATATGATTGCCTTGCACTACAATTAACAATTAGTTTTGCATTTATTTAAAGAAACACCTCGATTAACCGAAATAGGAAATAATTTTAAAATATTATTATTTAATATAAAATTTATATCCTACCCATTAAATTTTGTGTGTATGAAAACTAATAAATATATTTTAAAATAAATTTTAATTAAATAAATTTTAATAAAATATGAAACTTTTATGAAGAAATGAATATGGTTTTAGAAAAACTATATGTATATTTTGTTTCTGAAAGACAAATTTTCCATGAATTTCGAACATAATTTAAAAATAATTTTTTTAGTTTGAAATATATATGAAAATATATAAAATTAATTTTATAAATTTTAATACTAGTACATTCATAGGGTGAATTTTGTATAATTTTCTAAAAATGTTCATTTTTATATATATAGTTAAAAAACGTAATTTTATATGAAACTACCATTTTTTAAAATAATTCATTTGGTTAAATTTTATATTTAGTTGGATTTTATGTAAAATTATATCTATTATATATAAATGAATCATATTTTAGATATTCTAATAAATTTCATTATGATTTGTGATATAAACATTGTAAACGTCTGATTATTTCCTCATTAAAAAGAAACATTGTCATCAACTTAATTGGATTATTTTTAAATTTATATTTTACAATTTTATGAATTGAATTTGGATAAATGGATTACATATTTGAAATTAAAATAATTTATAATATATATAATATTAATCATATTTGTTGACCAAAATAACTAGTGTGTGTAGATATAATTTATTAATATAGTTGAGGTAATTATTTGGTTTACTTTGGGTCATAATAAAATTAAATTGGTAATAATGACATATAAACATATATAAAAGCAATTGGATTGAATCTTTTTAACCATGATACCTATATGGTTCTTTAATGGTTCATCATGGAATTTATTTACATATGAAAAATGTTTTATCACCCACATATTTTCAAATAGACTAGTTGTTCCCTCTCAACCACTTATAAATGGCCACCCTCACGTCCTTTCTACACACCATCTAAACCCATTGGTTAATAAAATCATAGAATAAATAAAATTTTAAATTACCTATTTATAACTTATAATACTTATTTTGGTTAAAATATAACCTATGATGGCCTTTGGTGGAAACCAAAAAAGGACACCAGAAGAAGAGGAGATGTTCTTAAATGACCATCTATATTTTATTTCATAATATACAACTTAAAATTATTAATAAGATATAATGATATATTAAAATTAGTTTATTACATATACATAGATGTTATTATTGTAATTTAATAGCCAAAAAATCCCTCCTCCATCAAATTGGTATAAAAATCATTATTTGTTTGTACGGAGAACTACCTTCTCCTGAAGTGATGCAATTTATTTTCCACAATCAAGTTAATTGGATGTTAATAAGGGTAGATAAAGTGAAAATATATTATATACATTAAATAATTATTATATTAAAGGTATAATTATTACTATTTAAAAAATATATATTATTTTCATTTTTACCTTTTCAGTCACTAAATGTGATGATGTGGTTCATGTACGTGTGGAAATCCACCTTTAATATGTGATGTAACTCCCTTTTACTCACCACAACACACGGATGGTATATTTATGTATATAATATGTTATGTATGATATTGTTATAATTATGTAAAAAAATGAACTTTTTAACGTCATACCCAAATGATCATTGGAAAATTGAAATGTTACTCAAGAATACGTATGACCTATTGTCTACATGACAATAACATGGTAACTTTTTAACAACCATCCTTCACGTTCGTTTTTAAAATTACAATTTATGTTTAAACATGATAATCAATGATTAATTATTATTCTTATTATTTCTAAATTAGGGCCTCTTAGAAAATATTCAGTCTACAAAATTCAATTTTCACAAATATCCCAAATATTGCATAAACATTCGATATAACCATAATAGACTGGGTAATTGTATAAAACAATTTAATAAGCTAATTAATTTTAATAATTATCCATAAAAAAATTCAATAATGCTAATGATTAAAATTTGCTTATTATGCATGCACATAATGTAAGACATAATGAATTAGACTCAATTTATGCGACATCATTTCAATTTTAATTCGATGAGGCATATTTATATGTTTTGAGACATAATTAATTTTTAATGTTTATATACTACCACATTGACATTTTATACTATTAATTTTTTCTTTATAATTATATTTATAGTTTTTTAATGTTATTATATCTTGATTTCCAGGATTCAATTATTTTTATTGTGATAATGTACATTTCTATAAAAAATCCTCATTAATATTATCATTTCATATCTTTAATTTCTATGTATAGGTTTTTTAAAATGATATTATGAAATTTTTAATTTGAAAAAAAATATTTTATATAAAAAAATTTATCTCTGTTTTAATTTAACTGATTGTTTTTCAAAATGAATATTTTTATGTATTTTATAATGAACATTTTCCAAAATGAAAAAAGGAATATTAAATTACAAACATACAAAGAGACAATGAGTTTTATTTCATCATTTCCATTATTTTATTTATGGATTTAATTTCAATTTTTCTGTTTTTCCTCAATAAAACAACATATTTTTCTTTATTTCAGTATATTGGCAGTGAATATGGTTTTTTAAATGTAACTTATTATTCTCTAATGTATTTTTATATATCATAAAAATATTTTTATTTAATTATTTTAATGATTAATGTGTATTATTAATGATATACTACTTGAAATTTCTGGGAAATGACTGGGCTTGATACAACATAGACAATGGTTTGATCCCAATTATATCTCGTGGGAGAGCGTGAAATATCTTGTATGATTGGATGAAGACCATTGTAGCTCATAAAAACAAGAGTGATCCCCATATCAATTATACAATGGGTGAGCCCAATTATAGATCAACAAGGAATTGGGTAATGATTATATTGTAAGTTAGCCATATGGTTATCCAAATTAAAAGGGGTATAAACGTTTTTTGTGAATTTAAATATCTAATACACCATAAATGATTTATTAGTTTCTTGTTAATATGTTTAAATCCTTTTTGTGATGATTTTTGTTTATTTTTTATTTGAAATGGTTCTACACTAAATTCTCAAAGAATAATAAAGCTAAAGGTAAATGTTGTATGAGTTTTCATGTTTTTCCCTACACTAGTGGTTTTCAATTTTTTATCCCATATTAATATTTTTCTATGTATCCTACAATTTATAATGGTTTCCATATAGCATATAGTCGAGTAAGGGAAAGGAACAAGTCAATTTTAAATTCATAGTCATTTCCCATGGAATGAAATAATGTATTAAATTAAAATATTAATTTTTGGTAAATGGATACTAAAATGTTGTTTCTGCATTATCATTTATGGTGTTTTATAAAATTTTTATGTCCTAATTGTCTGAACATCTTAAAATTAAATGATCGACAAATGTAGGAGATATAATTTTGGACATAAAATTCAATGTTTTTTATTGTTTACAGAAATTTCCTTATATATGGTATGAAAGGATATTTTATAAAAAAATTTTGGCTATTAATAAGATAATACCATGCCTAATATGATTTTACTTTATGATTATGTTAATATGATATTGAATTTAATATTACAATACTTATCCTTATAAAATATGTCTGCACATAGTTTTATCATCCCAAGTAACTAATGAATAATATATATTTTTATCTTTGTCTATTAATGAATTAGATAGTGTTTTATAGGCTTAAGATGAAAATAAATCCAATCTTAAGCATGGAATACACTAATATTTATAAAAGATTGTTTTACATCCTTTTAATGGAAAAACATTTTTAAATATATATTTTGACAATTTTATAAGGTATTTTTGTCAAAATAAACTTATTCATTATGATTGTGACATAAAAATTTACTTTTTGTGAATTTTTGGTATTTTTCCGATAAAGTTCATTTTTAATGAATAGTGAAAAATGTTGTATTTTAATTCACAACCTCTTTTTAATCTAATTTATTTATATTATTAGATTATCTTTTGAATTGGTTTTAAATTGAAATTATAATATATTTTTACAATTTAATTCAATGGTGGTCATTGGAATCAATTTCACTTTGAAATTGGACATGAACTAGTGTCAATCTTTTGATACTTATTGTTTCATAAAAACACGCTATTTGTCATGACAGTGGGAATTAATTATTAAATTAATTAATGAAAAATATATGATTTGAATTTTTTAAAATAGACATAATTTTCGAATTCATAATATCAAATATAGCTCAGGATGATGTTTTGGTATTTTTCGGAAAAACTACAATTTTTGACGAATAGTGAAACCACAAAGTGGTAGTTAAAGAAACTAATTTTTCGTTTAAATGAAACATTGACACTTAAGTGATTTATTTTCAAAAATCCAACATACATGGTTTTCATTAAGAAGAAAAATGTTGTTCAATGAGATTAAAATAATTTTTTGGTGAATAGTAACTTATTATGTATTTAATCGCGATTAGAGGTAATTAGTGTAGTTTCACATAAAAATAATGCATTAATAATATGAGATGAGCTTGAAACATGTCCTACCCTTATTGGATGTGTTATAGACGACCAATACAATCCATGGGTCAACTTGTGGACCCCATGGTGGCACTTTGGAAGGAAAATGACATTAATATCTTTTAATTTAATGTTAAAGTAAAAATGTCACAAACATGAGTTATTTTACAGAAACAATTTTTACATGGGGTTATACAAGTCATATTTTTTACTATAAATATTCATTGTAAATATAAAAAGATTTCCTAAATCATAGTATTTTTTTTATAATATTTATACATTAAAAAAATTAAATTATTTATGACATCATGATGATTCATCGATTACCTCATTATTTAACGATTTAAATAAAATGAAAAGATAATGTAAAATCTAAGACCTCCACTTGTCAAAAACCTATTGGTTGGATATATTTTGACCCTTATCACCTTATCCTCGATGTATATGAATGTGGGACCTTTTAAATCCAAAACTCATTTTAAAATAAAGTAACATTTCTTTACTTTCCAAGAGTGCCCCTCCCCTCCTCTTATAAAAGGCCCCCACCTCTACCTCCTTACCCACACTTACAAAGTTTTTAGATCGCCCAAACCCTGCCCATTTTGTCTCTCCGCATCCCTATAAATCTCTTAGATGCCTCAATTTGGGTAGAAGTCTTCCTAAGGAAGCCTTTGAGCTCAAACCAAAGGGAGTTACCCGGTTTTAAGGTAATGTCTTCACTTGAGTCCTTTTGATTTATTTTGCTTCTCCAATCCCCTAAAATCATTTTATTCATTTATTTTTTAACAAATCCATTATCTTAAATATACTAGTATGTTTTTTAATAAGGATTCGACCTACATTTACAGACACCTACAACTAATGGTTAAAGAACATACTGTTTCCATGGATGACGAATTTATGCCTCACGAAACGATGATTGTTTAATATTTTTCTAACACATTAAAAGGTGGTCATTAAGATGTAACTATATTTATATATGATATATAATATGTCTATGTTTTCCTTAAAATTTTGTATTTTTCATTTATGGCATACCTTTATGGCTTCCATTATGGGTATACGCGATATCTTCATTTTATGAAGTGTGAACTACCGCCCTCTCAAAGTTATTTGATTCATTAGTACCATATGTGGTACGTGTAAAGGATATATTTAATGATATTATATATGATACCATAATGGAATTAAAATACTATTATTTATCATTATGTTTTAATTCCATTAAATATGAAATTGAAATGGAAGTAGCGTTCATGCGTACGTACAGCTTACCGTCTTCATGAACGGTGCATTTCATTTCTTACCTCAAAATGTTATGCAATATTATAAATGCATGCATGTACTAGATATATATAATATATATGATATCTACATCATGAATACAATTCTGGATATAATGGATATTTTACCACATCAAAAACTTGTAATTATAAAGAGTTTATTTTTTACTAAAGTACCAATGATCATTAAAACGACCGTTATTAACATAAATAATAACATAGTGTTCATGACATGGTAATAAGTGATATAAAAGGAATAATGAACTTGATAAAGGTTTTTAAGAATGTAGAAATTAACTCATGTTTATTATTCAGGAGATTAAAGAACGATCGAGTCAAGTCGGACCCGAGGTATGAGACTTCGTCTCAATCTCCTTTCATTGAGGAATATGTTGTTTTATACACAACTTTCTTTTATACGGTGTAAAAACACCTTTTAATTTTACATTTATCCAAAAGGAATCTTTTTTTATACGAAGTGTTTTACAAAACGTCAAAAGGGAATGTTTTTGTCGTACGTATGTGGTGACAACGACTTCTCCGCCACAGTAAACATTATTTGAGTTTCGGCTTCCTCTACAAGCCATACCTTCTTTTTAAAATAAAAATAAATACCATGTTCTACATTTATTTTATTTTGGTATTGAAAATGGTTTTCATAATGTTTTTATTATATCAATGTGTTTTATTGATATCTTGTGATTGAAATGTGTAATTGTTATGTTTTCTTTATGCATGTTTTAGGTGATACGATTATGTTATGGTTCTTGGGAATTTTTAAGAAGATGGGTGGTTCCGTGATAAATTAAGGGTGGGTGAGCCCGATATAGCTCTCCAATGCATTGGGTAACGCGAAGGAGTGAAACGATAAGGTTTCTCCGAAGAGATTTAGGTAATATAATGTGATGGGTATTCCAAACGTAACCAAGAGGGTTACTCCCTACGTAAGAATGTTATGAATGCCTCATGTTACCTTTATGTCTTATGATTTCTTTAATTTATACATGATTTTATGATGTATGTTAATGTGCTTATGTTTTATGGGTAAAGTATGATTACATTCTAATGTATATATAAACTCATGTTACCTTTCTATATTGTTAAAACCCATACTGAACTTTTTATGCTCATCCCATGAATTTTTGAAATTTTTTTCACAGGTCAAGGGAAAGGTACATTATATGATGATAGTGTCAAGGAAGTGTCAAGAAAGAATCCATGTTTTATTTTAAATATGTTTCTATTGATGGGAAAAATTAATACTATCTTTATGTAACCACATTGTTTAAATGTGCAATGTAATGCATGTTTTGTGATCTCATTCTCTAAAACTCTAAACCTGAAAATATCCTCAATGTGAATTATTCATTTAATACAATATAAAGTAAGATTTAAGGCCGGGGCCTTATAGTTGGTATCAGAGGTCGGTTTAGATAACATTAAGAGTTAGAATTTTATTAAATGATTATCCAAAAATATTTTTTATGGCCAAATTGAAATGATATAGCATTTAAAGATTACCACGTTGCTTCGCATAAGATATTTCTTTGTTAAGAATGGTTTTTCATAGAGGGAATAGAACATCTTTTATGGGAAGGAATACTGAGGGAAATTACCTCTCTAATCAGTGACCTGAGATGGTCAGAATCAGAACTAAATAGTTTGTTGCAGTGATGGCTCAGTTGACTTAGGTTACTACCAAAGGAGTTGAAAATAAGACTGGTGAATGCTCCAGTTTTGGCACTTCCTACCAGGAATGGTGAGTTTGTGATATACAGTGATGTTTTATTGAAAGGAATTGGTTATTTCCTTATGCAGAATGATCAGTTAATTGCATATGCTTCACGTCAGTTGAAAACTCATGAGGTAAATTACCCTACACATGACTTGGAATTAGCTGATGTTGTTTTTTCTCTAAAAATTTGGAAGCATCATTTGTATGGAGTAAAGTGTGAAATATATACTGATCAGAAAAGATTAAAGTATATATTCACTCAGAAATAATTGATCATGATACAGAGGAGATGGTTGGAATTAATAAAGGATTATTATTGTACAATTCATTACCATCTGGGAAACGTAAATAAAGTGGCTGATGATTTGAGTTGAAAAAGTAATGCTTCATTAACCATGCAACATTTGGAATGAGATCCTTCGGTTTTTTGATTTGATGAAATTTTTCATAGAATTTGTTGGTACAGGAAGTTATACTGTTTTGTTTCAGGTATCAGTGAGATCATCCCTATCAGACAAAATTAAGCAAGCACAGAGGGAATATATTGAGTTGCAGAAAAAGGTAGAGCAGGTTCAGAAGGGTAAGTTGCTGAATTAAACATTGATAATGATTGTGTTTTGAGGTTTGGTAAGAGATTATGTGTGCTTGGTGATTCACAATTGATGAATGATTTGTTATGTGAGGCTCATAGTTCCCTGTTTTCAGTTTATCCTGCCAGTACTAAGATGTATAGAGATCTGTGGGAGTATTACTGGTGGGATGGAATGAAAAGAGATATTGATGATTTTACTGTGAAGTGTTTGACATGTCAACAGGTTAAAGCAGAGTGGCAGTTACCAAAAGGGATGCTTCATCCTTTACCAGTGCCAGAGTAGAAATGGGAAAACATATCCATGGACTTTTTTGTGGGATTACCGAATACATCTCGAGGTAATAATGCGTTCTGGGTTATTGTTGATCGATTAACTAAATCTGCTCATTTTCTTTCCATATGAGATACTTTTTCCCTAGAAAAACTTTCCTGTTTGTATCTTAAAGAGATAGTCAGGTTACATGGAGTTCCTCTCTCCATTATGTCTGATCGTGATCCCAGGTTTACTTCTAACTTTCGGAAAGGCCTTCAGAAGTCGTTGGGTACTGGATTAAATTTTAGTAAAAATTTTCATTCGCAATCAGATGGGTAGTCAGAACGAAAAATTCAGACCTTGGAGGATATGCTATGATATTTTTCTATGGATTATCATGGAAGTTGGGACAAACATCATTCTTTGGTTGAGTTTTATTATAATAACAGTTTCCATTCCAGTATACAGATGGAACCATTTGAGGCATTATATGGGAAGTGGTGTCGAACTCTAACTTTTTGGGATGAAGTGGGTGAAAGGAAGCTGATGGGACTATAATTGGTAGAAGAGATGGCCAAAAAAGATTAGTTGATTCAGAAACATATTATAACAGCTCAGATCAGGTAGAGGAGTTATGCGGACAATAGTAGGAAGGATCTCTTTTTTGATGTAGGTGATCATGTTTTTCTCAAAGTCTCACCATGGAAAAGTGTGATGCGATTTGGTAAGAAAGGAAAAATGTGTCCAAGGTTCATTGGACCATATGAAATTCTGGAGAGAGTTGGATCACTTTCTTACCGAGTGGCTTTACCTCCGAGTTTATCTCAGGTACACAATGTTTTTAATGTTTTGATGTTGAGAAAGTATATGCTAGATCCATCTCATGTTTTGAGCCCATTGGTAGTTCATTTGGAAGAGAATCTCTCTTATGAAGAACAACCAGTCCAAATTCTTGACCAAAGAGAGAAAGTGTTGCGAAATAAGGTAATTCACAAGGTAAAGGTTTTGTGGAAAAACCATATGTTTGAAGAGGCTACATGGGAATATGAAAATGTAATGAGGGATAAATACCCCCACTGATTCGATAAATAAATAAATTGCGGGGACACAATTTTCTAAAGGAGGGATGGATGTGACATCCCAAGTAAGTAATGAATAATATATATTTTTATCTATGTCTAATAATGAATTAGATAATTTTTTAGAGGCTTAAAATGAAAATAAATCCAATCTTAAGCATGGAATACACTAGTATTTTTAAAAGATTGTTTTACTGTCTTTTAATGGAAAACCATTTTTAAATCTATATTTTAACAATTTTATATGCTATGTTTGACAAAATAAACTTATTCTTTATGATTGGGGCATCAAAATTTACTTTGTGTGAATTTTTGATATTTTTCTGATAAAGTTCATTTGTTAATGAATAGTGAAAAATGTTGTATTTTAACTCAAAACCACTTTTTAATCTAATTTATTTATATGATTAGATTATATTTTGAATTGGTTTTAAAGTTAAATTAGAATATATTTTTACCATTTAATCCAATGGTGGTCATTGTAATCAATCTCACTTTGAAATTGGACTTATACTAGTGTCAATCTTTTGATACTTATTATTTCATAAAAACACACTATTTGTCATGACAGTGGGAATTAATTATTAAATTAATTAATGTAACATATATGATTTAAATTTTGTAAAATGGACATCATTTTTTAATTTAGAATATCAAATATAGTTTAGGGTGATGTTTTGGTATTTTTCTGAAGAACTTCAATTTTTGAGGAATAGTGAAACCACAAAGTGGCAGTTAAAGAAATTGATTTTTGGTTTAAATAAAACATTGACACTTCTGTGATTTGATTTTCAAAAATATGACATACATGGTTTTCCTTAAGATGTAAAGTGTGGTTCAATGTGATTAAAATAATTTTTTGCTGAATAGTAAATTTTTATGTTTTTAATCGCGATTAGAGGTAGTTAGTGTAGTTTAGGATAAAAATAAGTGTTTAATAATATGAGATGATCTTGAAACATGTCCTACCCTTATTGGATGTGTCATAGCCGACGAAGACAATCCATGGGTCAACTTGGGGACCCCATAGAGCCACTTTGGAAGGAAAATTACATTAATATCTTTTAATTTAATGTTAAAGTAAAAATGTCACAAACATGAGTTATTTTACTAAAAAAAATTTACAGGGGATATACAAGTCAGATTTTTTACTATAAATAGTCATTGGAAAGTAAAAAATCTTTCCTACATCATACTTTTTTTATAATTTTTATACATTAAATAAATTACATTATTTATGACATCATGATGATTCATCGATTACTCATTATTTAAAGATTTAAATAAAATGAAAAGATAATGTAAAATCTAAGACCTCCACTTGTCAAAAACCTATTTGTTTGGTATATTTCGAACCCTTATCACCTTATCCTAATATTATATCAATGTGGTACATTTTAAATCCAAAACTCATTTTAAAATAAAGTAACATTTCTTTCCTTTCCAAGAGTGCCCCTCCTCTATTCTTATAAAAGGCCCCCACCTCTACCTCCTTACCCACACTTACAAAGCCTTTGGCTCGGACAACCACTGCCCATTTTGTCTCTCCACATCTCTCTATAACTCTTAGAAGCCTCACTTTTGGCAGAAGTCTTCCCAAGAAAGCCTTTGAGCTCAAACCAAAGGGAGTTACCCGGTTTTAAGGTAATGTCTTCACTTGAGCCCTTTGGTTTTATTTTGCTTCTCCAACCCCCTAAACTCTTTTTATTCATTTCTTTTGTAAAAAATCTAGTATCTTCCATATACTAGTATGTTTTTATAAGATTTATTAGAGCTACAATTACACACACCAACATATAATGGTTAAAGAACATACTATTTCCGTGGATGGGAAATTTCTGCCTCACGAAACGATGATTGTTCAATATTCTTATAACACCTTCAAAGGTGGACATTAAGATGTCACTATATTTATATATGATATATAGTATGATTATGTTTCCCTTAATATTCATTATTTTTCATTTATGGCATACCTTTATGGATTCCATTATGGTTATACGCGATATCTTCATTTTAGGAAGTGCGGACTACCGCCCCCTCAAAGTGATTTGATTCGTTAGTACCATATGTGGTACGTATAAAGGATATGTTTAATGATATTATATATGATACCATACTGGAATTAAAATAATATTATGTATCATTATGTTTTAATTCCATTAAATATGAAATAGAAATGGAAGTAGCGTTCATGCATACGTATGGCTTACCGTCTCCATGAACGGTGATTTTCATTTCATACCTATAAATGTTATGTAATATTATAAATGCATGAATGTACTGGATATATATGATATATATGATATCTACATCATGAATACAATTCTGGATATAATGGATATTTTACCACATGAACAAGTTTTAATTATAACGAGTTTATTTTTTACTCAAGTACCAATGATCGTTAAAACGACCGTTATTAACTAAAATAATAACATAGTGTTCATGACATGGTAATAAGTGATATAAAAGGAATAATGAACTTTAAAAAAGTTTTTAATCAAGTAGAAATTAACTCAAGTTTATTATTTAGGAAATTAAAAAACGATCGAGTCAAGTCGGACCCGATGTATGGGACTTCGTCTCAATCTTCTTTCATTGAGGCATATTTTTTGTATACACAACTTTTTTTATACGGTGTATAAACACCTTTGACTTTTAAGTTTATACAAAAGGAATCTTTTTTTATAAGAAGCGTTTTACAAAATGACAAAAGGGAATGTTTTTGTCGTACGTATGCGGCGACAATGACTTCTCCGACGTCGTGACCGTTATTTTAGTTTCGTCTTCCTCTACAAGCCATACATTGTTTTTAAAAGAAAAATAAATACCATGTTTGACTTTTCTTTTATTTTGGTATTGAAAATGGTTTTCATAATGTTTTTATTATATCAATGTGTTGTATTGATATCTTGTGATAGAAATGTGGAAATGTTATGTTTCCTTTATTCATGTTTTATGTGATACAGTTATGTTATGGTTATTGGGAATTGTTACGATGACAGGTGGTTCCGTGATAAAATAAGGGTGGGTGAGCCCGATATAGCTCTCCAATGCATTGGGTAACGTGAAGGAGTGAAACTTTATGGTTTCTCCGAAGATATTTAGGGAATATACTGTGATGGGTATTCCAAACGTAACCAAGAGGGTTAATCCCTATGTAATAATGTTATGAATGCCTCAAGTTACCTTTATGACTTATGATTTTTTGATTTATTCATGATTTTATTAGGTATGTTAAAGTTCTTATGTTTTATGGGTAAATTATGATTTCATTCTTATGTATATATGAACTCATGTTTCCTTTCAACATTTTTATAACCCATACTGAGATTTTTATGCTCATCCCAAGTTTTTTTGAAATGTTTTTCACAGGTCAAGGGAAATGTACATGATATGATGACAGTGTCATGGAAGGGTCAAGAAAGAATCCGTGTTTTATTTTAAATATGTTTCCATTTATGGTAAAATTGAATACTATCCTTATGTAACCACTTTGTTTAAATGTGGAATTTAATGCATGTTTTGTGATCTAATTCTCTAAAACTCTAAACCTGAAAAGATCCTCAATGTGAATTATTCATTAATTCACTATTAAGTAAGCTTTAAGGCCATGGCCTTATAATAGTGCTCCTCTAGATAAGAAACATGAAAGAAATTATTTTATGATATGGATATTAAAATATAATTACAAATCAGAATCCTTATATGGTTGTAATTGGAAATGAAATGATATATATATTTATTAGTCAGTGGATAGAATAAATAAATCGCGACATTATCCATTATTTAGAGGAACGCGGTCTACCATTAAAGAACATGATAATAGTGGCTCATTTCTTATGGAAACATTTCCTATCATTCAAAATATCATATGACCCTATGTTAGCTAATTGATGGATAAAATATTTGTAAAATATATTTTATGTAATGAACTGGAATTTCAATGTTTTTTTTAATTAAATGGGAATTTTACGAGTCCGCAAAAATTTACGGTGCATGATTCTGAGGCCCGGTGTGCCCGAAATCTATTTCTAAATTTTTGTTCAGGTACGTTCAGTAAACATATGAGCGGTTTTCTATAACTTTTTAACCAGTTCTCGGAATTGAAATCTTAGGGAACCTTTGAACTCACAGTGCTGATATTCGATTACGGAGACTTTCACCTCGACAGATGTTAGTCGAGAATAAAAGACAATTTTTGGGTTTTTTGTGGAAAATAATAAAATAAAATGAACTACACTTTATTTTATTTTTTAGCCACCATGTTGAAGTTGGAGGTGGGGTCCAACAAAACGAATCCTCCTTGTGGGAGTTGATGTTTGGGGACCACCCCACCATAACTTCCCATTAGAGGTTATGGTGATGGTGGCCACCCAACCCTAACCCCCCGTGAGAGGTTATGATGTGGTTACCACCTATGACTAAACCCACCTATTAATGGTGGGTGGGGTAAACCTATCAACTCCCTCATTAATGAGGTAGAGTCTCTCCACCCCCTCCTTTAATGGTGTCAACCATTCCTCCCTTTTAACTATTCAAAACTCGTGAATTAATTAAGTGAAAGCAACTTAATTAATTTATGCATTTTGAATTATTATGCCAACGACATAATAGATTTTATAATATATTATTCTTGGATACCTTTGGTTTTTTTTGGAAAGGAGGAAGGATATTTTGAGAGAAAATATCTTGACAATGAAGCACGAAGAACACATTTCCCCAACAAAGAACGCCGGAAAGGAGCATCTTCGACTTCTTCCTCAGAAGAACCTTGCAGAAGCAAACAGTGTGGGACATCTTCGACGACCGAACCACCCTCCTCATCATCGTAAACGAATCGACGTATGAGTTTAGGATTGGAAGTGGGCGGCAGACGTGATGAATGATGAAAACTCCTTTTTCTTACCCGCGACTCCGTCAATGCACAACGAACAAAAGTAGGGGTTTATTTTTATTTATGAATGATATTTTTACCTTGTTACATTTCATTCAAATAAAAGTGTGCGGACAAACTTATTATCAAGTTGATCCAAAGATGTTTTTCCTTATGAGTTGGAAATATTTTGTTGATGATGGATTATAGTAATTGCTGTTTTTATGATATATCACATCATCGTTATTTGCTTCATTCTTGTGAGCCAATTGCTATTACTCTAAATGCGGAATAGTGCGGTCCAAACCAACAAGATCTGACCCTTCCACTGATTTTTTTGTGATGTTCTTCGATATGGGGACAAGGCGGCAAAAGAAACCCACACTTCCCCCGCAGCGCTTCTGTGCCCCGGACCGAACTGCAACACACCCCGACCGAGCCGCTCTCTGTCTGCACCGTGCCCCGCCTCCTGGCCGTCGTGCCTCACACACCCCTCGCGCACCGACTACATGTACCGCTGCTGGCCTAACCTTCCCTCTAGCCACCATGTGCACAGCGCGCCCTGCGGCTCCGCAATATGCGCACCCCGCATGCCCCATGCCGCAGCAGGCCGAACCGGCACGCCGGCCTCCGCGCGCCCCGCACCGTCGCTAGCCGAACCGGCCGTTCGGCCTCCACGCATTCTGCGCATACAATGGCTACACCGTCTACACCCACCGCGGTTACCCAGTCGAGCCAACCTTATAGCCCTGGCAGCACAACCCTACCCCCCACCCGATCTGCCCCAGGCTGGCCCCTTGCAATGCCCTCTAAGACAAGTCACACCCTTGTGATGCCCTCCGAGCCGAACCGACCTCGCACCGACCCATGGCCGGTTCACGCCCTCATGACCGGTCCGCGTTCTGGTGGCCCACTGACACACATTAAGAACCTTACCAGTCAGGACAAACTCAACGGGACAGGCTGGGTCGACCCAAACCAGGTCAACCCAGACCGGGTCAGGCTGGGCCGAAACAAACCGGGTCGGGCCATACTGGGTCGGGCCGGATCGGTTAGACCGGGTCAGACCGGACCCTGGCCCACTACGATCCTTTACATTCTTTTGGCCATATCATTGCCACCGGGCATCCGTTTGAAGCACCATCAGTAAACCTGGTAATACTGGAGCATGACGGTCCCTTGGAGTGTACCCCACTAGAGTTTGGGGTATATTTTAGATACAATCAGGTTGGATTGTGCACAAATCCAACTGGGCTCCCGGGACTAAAAGGCTAAAAACACACATACCAGGAGACTGATTGACATGCCATCTATTTAATTGAGACCTCTATGATGTGGAAGACCTTTGAGATACTTCTATGTGGGACTTTTTGATAGTTGGAGTATCGAACGGTGGTTCGTGGAGCAGATCTTTCTAGAGATGAGCAGAACGAGTGCAGAGACCTAGTAGTTGTATGAGACTTGATGACTGCTGACCGGTTGACTCATAGTGACTCGACTATCCTAGTGGGGATTTCCTGGTTATGAAGGAATACTCGCAGTGGAGAAGTGCCTGGATATTGAGGTAGTTCCACGGTACTCGATAGGAGTAGTACCTCAGCATGCTATTAGGGGGAGCACCTGGTTGTGGCGGCTGACCCACGGTTGGGAGTATCGTGGTGATGTAGTTGACCCATGATACTCGACAGGAGGAGAACCTCAGTAGTCCATGGTTAGTCGGAAGTGCCATGGTGTCGTGGCAAGCCCAATGTACTCGATATTGGAGGAGTTCTCTAGCATATGTGGTTTTGATAATGTGATTAAAAATAGTAGTTGAGCTGAGTCAATACTTTAGTGTTTTTTTATCATGATTGAGATGGATCACATGATAACTTATGTATATATATGGGCATATACCTAAGTAAGTTTATCTGTTGATTTCATACTTTATGGTTTATTCTTTTAATATTTTTTGAGACCATGAGGTTCTTGGGGTCCCTAATGAGTATCGTTATACTCACTCATGCATGGTCTATGTCTGCATATCATTGTGTTGGATGCAGACAACGGACAACGTTGATCTAAGGAAAATAGTACCAAGAATAGATGATACATGGAGATGGACTATACGGCGAGTCGGTACCCAGAGGAGACTGGCAGTCGTGAAGTGATGAAATGGATATATGTACCTACCCATCTGGTAGAACCCTCGGAGGATGACCCAACAACTATATTTCCTCTCTTCAGTTGTAATTTCATTTTATTGTACTTATAGTTGGGCTTGTATTTCTGGACCCTTTTACTTTCAACACACTTTTGTTATACAGTTTTACATAGGGTTTTCTTTCCTTCTTGTGCTATGTTGTTTGTGTTTATAGGTTATAAAAGAAATGCCTTCCCTGTTATAGGGAATTAAGATTTTGGTGCTAGTCACCATCCCCTAGTCTATGGAAGGCCGACTTGTGGTAGTCACCACACTGGCCCTGGGATATGGGTCATGACAAATTTGTATCAGAGGAGTCGGTTCTACCACCAAAAATAGAACACTAATCATTCTTTTCTATGATGCAATAGTGTTAAGTGTTGTGAGTGTGGTTTTCAGTTCAGGCAGTCCAGAGTTAGTGCAGCGACTGACGTATTCATACACCAGGACCCTGACTTCTGATTTCTGACTCAGTGCATGAAAACACTGATTATGTGTGTGTTTTTAGAAGTTTGATTTAAGTCGGCTCAACCAAGTAAGCTCACCATGTATAATCATTTGACTGTGTCACATCTTTTTCATTTAGTATGGTTCCCCATGGACGAACATCTAGAGTCTTGAGGGTTGTACGCACTGATAGACCACTGATAGATGAGCCCTCAGTGTTGGGACCTTTTGTAGTGGAGGCACTAGCAGTACCATTATCCGTTGGGCCACTGATGCCACCAGACCCTAAAGTAGATGGTTCACACCACATGAGCATGTTTCATGCGTTCCAGTGCTAGAGGCCACATAGGTTCAGGGGAGATACGGACCTGCAGGCAGCTGAGGATTGGCGGGAGGCTGTGGTGAGAGTTTTCTGACTGGTAGGGACACCAGCTGACATCATGGTGATTCTTGTTTCCAGCCTTATATAGTAAGTAGTGCGATGATGGTGGAGCATGATGCTCCAAGTTCACGATGAGATGACGCTTCTCTGAGTAGACTTTGAGATCCAATTTGGGGCATAAATTGTTCTAGCGACTCTCCATACAGTTCGCATACATGAGCTACTGCATCACCAGTAGGGCAGCATTACTGTAGCTAAGTTCTCACTGAGGTTAACTGACCTCTCATACTACTCCCCTGATAAGGTACGAGTCCCAATCTTCAGGTCCTGGACCATCGAGCAAGGTCTCAAACCTGAGTTTAGAGATCTGATGATCTCCCTCAGTATCCCGACGCAGGCAGGGGTGCTAGAGAGTGCCCTCTTGGTGGAGAGTTTCATTGCTAAGCAGTCTCCTATAATGAGATCCACTACTAGTCGACACGTAGCAGAGTTTTCTGTCGGTGGAAGTAGACAGATGTTGTAGATGTCCATGAGGACCATCCCTAGGGGCGGACGACCACAAGACTCTTGATCGGTTGTGCGGGGCACCCGGAGCAGAGACATACATGCCAGGAGCGGGTAGTGTTTCACATGTGGTGGGCAGGGTCTCATGGCTCGGGACTATCTGACCTGCCATTCAGATGATCAGTAGATGGTCGATGGACTGCCCAAGAAGAGATAAATATTTTATCTTGGTGGTCTGCAGGGAGTAGGTGGACGCGACAGAGGAGCTGTCCCTGCAGTTGGTGGTGGACGACATTTTGAGGTGTTACCACCACCACCACCAATAGGTCCACCTCGACCGCAGGGAGCAGGTGGACATGGGATAGCTCAGATCCATGAATGTGAGGCCTATGATCACGATTCTACAGATATTATTCAAGGTACAATGTGTGTCTATTCCATCATAGATTCAATTCTTATAGACATCGGTGCCAGTCACACTTTCATTGCAACTACACTCATTCTGTAACGCCCCGACCCCAGTTACCTAGAGTCGGTGCATTACTTCGAAACATTGGCATGATCACAAAAGATCAAGTCTCGAAAGACCGATTAGTTTAGTATCCTTGGAAACACTAGATACATTCGTAAATGTTACATTACATCATAAAGTGAAAAAATACAATAACAAAGTCTCCATAGTCCACACTCATATCCTCTTCTTACTATCTCTGCAGGTCATTCATAAAATATTTCTTCACATCCTGGAAAATATTAAAACATTGAAAGGGGTGAGCTCAGATGCTCAGTAAGGATAACAATATTGCGGAAGCTTTCATAAATAAACATAAACATTTAAGGAAATGTATAACTAAGAAAAAGGCCTTTTAAACTTGAACATCAACATAATATGGAAAAAGTAAAATGAGATAATGCAATTTACTTCTTCACATGGATATTCTACTGGTCGAATAATCACATGCAATATCAATAACCACTTTCATAATGAGGGAATGCATAATTCCAGACATTCTGAAACATTTTGTCAAGGCCTCGGCCAAGACGTCTAAAATGATTAAGGCCTCGGCCAAAACCATAAATCAAATTGGGAAAGGGCCTCGGCCAATTCCACGTCTAGTTGACTCATGAGTCCTACCGATGCATCGAGGAGCTATAGCGGGCTCCACCCATCACTTATTAAGTCCAATACATTCCTCATATGAATAGATTTAAACATATCATAAACCATAACATAATCGTATCACATAAAACATGCATAAATGAAACATAAAATTTCCACATTTAAATCACAAGATATCAATACAACAAATTGATATAATAAAAACGCTTTCAAAACCATTTTCAATACCAAAATAAAATAATGTTAAAACTTTGTATTTATTTTTCATTAAAAAAATGATGGTTTGTAGAGGAAGCCGAAAATCAAATAATGGTCATGGCGGCGAAGAAGTCGTTGTCGTCGCATAAGTACGGAAAGAAAAATATTCCCTTTTGTCGTTTAGCAAAACGCTTCGTATAAAAAATATTTCTTTTGAATAAACGTAAAAGTCAAACTGGTTTATACACCGTATAAAAGAATGTTGTGTATAAAACCAAATATGCCTCAATGAAAGGGGATTGAGACGAAGTCCTTAAAAAGATCATTTTTTAAATAACTTACATCTATAATGTGTATTGACTATAAGTACACATAAATAATGTAAAAAGACAAGATAGGACATAATAATATCATGACATAATTTGAAAGTAGGAGATTAACCCAAATAATAGAAATTGGGTTAAGAAGTTCCCTTACCTTGTGTTCGACTTGATTCGACCATTCTTTAACCTCCTGAATAATAAAATAGAGTTAATATCTACCATTTTCAATTTCATTACCCTTTTTATATCACTTATTACAATGTTATGAACATTATGTAATTATTTAAGTTAATAACGGTCGTTTTGTCGATTTTTTGTACTTGAGTCAACAATAAACATCTAATAATTACAAGTTGTTTATGTGGTAGAATATCCATTATCTCCAGAATTATATTCATGATTTAGATGTCATATATATCATATATATCCAGTATATACATTGATTCATAATATTACGTAACATTTAGAGGTAAGAAATGAAATGCACGGTTCATGGAGACGGTAAGCCGTACGTACGCATGAATGCTACTTTCATTTCAATTTCATATTTAATGGAATGAAATCATAATTATATAAATGTATAATATAATTCCAGTATAATATAGTATATAATACCATTTATTCCATCCTTTATACATCCCACATATGGCATTAACGATTCAAATCACTTTGAGGGGGCGGTAGTCCGCACTTCCTAAAATGAAATTATCGCGTTTACCCATAATGGAAATCATAAAGTATGACATAAATGAGAAATACAGAAGAATAAGTAAAACAAAAACATATTATATATCATATATAAATATAGTGACATCTTAATGGCCACCTTTGAAGGTGTTATATGAGTGTTGAACAATCATCGTTTCGTGAGGCAGAAATTCGCCATCCACAGAAACCGTAAGTTCTTTAACAATTAGATGTATGTGTGTGTAAGTGTAGCTCTAATCCTTCTTATAACAACATCCTAGTATATTTATTATACTGGTGTTGTTACAAAATAAATGAATAAAAAGAGTTTATGGGGTTGGAGAAGTAAAATAAAACAAAACAACATTAGAGAAGACATTACCTTAAAATCGGGTAACTCTTTTTGATTTGAGCCAAAGGCTTACTTGGGAAGAGTTCATCCCAAATTGAGGATTCTAGGAGTAATAGGGGGAAGTTGGGAGGGTATTTGGGAAGAGTTTGGCTGAGCCAAATGGCTTGAAAGTGTGAATGAGGTGGTAGAGTTGGGGGCCTTTTATAAGAGGAGAGGAGGGGCACTCTTGGAAAGTAAGGAAATTTTCCATTATTATACAATTATTTTCGGATTCTAAAGGTCCCACAGTTATATAATTAGTGGATAAGGTGATAAGGGTTATGAAGCTACCCATCCAATAGTCTTTGGACAAGTGTAAGCCTTGTATTGTACATTATCTTTTCATTTTATTAAAATCGTGAAATAATGAGGTCATCGCTGCATCATAATGATGTCATAAATAATTTAATTTATTTAATGTCTAAAAATTATAAAAAAATACTATGATGTAGGAAATCTTTTTATCTTTCCAATGACTATTTACAGTTAAAAATATGACTTGTATAACCCCATGTAAAAATTGTTTTAGTAAAACATTTCATGTTTGTGTCATTTTTTACTTTAACATTAAATAAAAGGTATTTATGTCATTTTCCAACTAAAGTCGCTCCATGGGGTCCCCATGTTGACCCATGGATTCTATTGGTCTGCCATGGCACATCCAATGAGGGTAGTACATGTTTCAAGCACATCTAATATTATTAAAACATTATTTTTACCTTAAACTACACTAATTACCTCTAATCGCGATTAAGAACTGAAAAGTTACTATTCAAAAAATTATTTTAATATCATTGAACCACATTTTACTTCTTAATGACAACCATGTATGTCGAATTTTTGAAAATAAAACCACAGAAGTGGTAATATTTCATTTAAATGAAAAATCAGTTATTTAACTACCACTTAGTGGTTTTACTATTCATCAAAAATTGATGTTTTTCAGAACAATGCCAAAATTTTACCCTAAGCTATAATTGATATTCCGAATTCAAAAATGATGTCTATTTTAAAAAATTCCAAACATATAAGTTTCAATAATTAATTTTATTATTAATTCCCGTTGTCACAACAAATAGCATGTTTTTAAGAAACAATTTATATCAAAAGATTGGCAATTGTTTATGTCCATTTTCAATGTTAAATTAATTATAATGACCACCATTGGATAAAATGGTAAAAATATATTCTAATTATACTTTAAAACCACTAAATATTATAATTTATCACTACAAATTATTTTTATTAAAAAAGTTGTTTTCAAGTATTTTTCACTATTCATAAAAAATTAGAATTTCTCAGAAAAATACCAAAAATTCAACATAGGCTAATTTCAATATTCCAAATCCAAAAATGAAGTCGATTTTGAAATATAAAATTTCTATAATATTAAAAATTGGTTATTACTATTCAAAAGGGCTACTTTGATTAGTCGCTGTGTTTTAGAACTCGAAGTTGCGTACAATCCATGCCATTGCATTATTGAATGAGAAGCGTATTGTGGAAGCTCAGGGTGTTTCATTCTCCCCTCCTTCAATAAATTGCGTCCTCACAATTTGAAATTTTTTCTTTGAAAATAAAAGGTTGAAAATAGAAAATACCTTTGTGGAAAACCCACATCGGAAATAAGGATAATAAAAATATAACATTAAAAGAACGAAAGATAAGTACAAAGGTCACCCGAGATGGCCCATTCTAGGATTCTATGAAAATATGGATATGGAGGAGAAAAAAACCATCAAGGTCTGGTGGAGAGTTATAGAAAACAGGATTAGGAGAAAGTTTAACTATAATAAAATCAGAAACTTGTGATTGGTTAAACGATCATTGATTCCCCAGTAGGAAAAGTTATCCGACAACATTTTTGTTTTGAGTTACCTTTTATAAAGATTAGAAATTTATTTAGGTGATTTACTAAGAACGTAAGGGAATATATATACTTGTCATGTAGACTTTCATTCTTTAATAAATTTTTACCACAAACCCATCTTTCACTCTAAAATGTAATACAACTCAAAAATATTCTATTTATCCTAATTTTATAAGGTTCTAAATATTAACACATATCATTTAGATTAGTAAAACTATTTTGTAATAACCAGGGAATTCCTGTAGGCTAGTGGTAGGAAATAAAGGCATGTCGCACTATGGTTGTGGGTTCGATTCCTGCAGCATTGTCCGACGCGACGGGTTATGCCCCACCCTGCAGGTTGTCCTTTTCCTAAAACTATAGTATTATAATATTCCAAAAATAATCTTCAGAAATGTTTTTACCTTAAACAATAATATCCAAAGATCAACTTAATGCACTCCAACCTTTATAGTTATCCAAAGTACCTATGTCCATACTTTCTCTAAAAGGTCTCTTAATTCCAAAATCAATTTATCAGATTCCCCAAACAAAGTAAAGTTTCTCTTAATGTCACATACTAAAAATATGATTACCTTCATCATATTAAAACCTTACTGAAACAAAAAGTACTGCAGTACAATCCTTATATATATATCACATTATTCCAATAACCAGAATATAATCCATGAGTCCAAAAGCACCAATACATTAATTATTCTGCTTCAACTGTAGTAACAGCATAAGATTTTCCTTGAACCCTTGGCCTTTTCTGAGGTAAGTTTACCTGACGCTTAGGACATTCATTTGTATAATGCCCCATTTCCCTACAATTGTAGCATTCAACATTGATAGCCTCTTTCTTTCCCTTGCAATCACGCGCCTAGTGACCATTTTCCCCACATTTATAACAAACTCCCATTCCTTTTAGACAAGTACCAGGGTGATTCTTTCCACAATTATCACATAATGGAAAATCCTTCTTTCCCTTTTTCCCTTTTTCTGTCTCTTGTTCCACCATTCTCATCTTCTCCTGCTTTACTTTGTTGTCATAAGACTTAGAGATTTACTTTTCTGTCTTGATAGCACATGAGACAATATCTTCGTATGTTGAGAACGATTGTGATACTAAAGCTCGACGGAGAAATGGTTTTAACCCATCAAAGAAACGATCAATCTTACCTCTTGGGTTACATATATAATCTGCAGCATACCTCACTAACATTGTAAAGTTGGCCTCATACTTTGCGACATTCTCATCCTCCTTTTGTCTCAGACTCAAAAATTGCATTTCCATATCTGCTCTATGGTCATGAGGAAAGTATTTTTCTTAGAAAAGATCTTGAACTCCCTCCATTCCATATTCGATATGTCATCATCTTCCTTTGTGTTTTTAATCAATGAACACCATTGATCATCATCTCCAGTGAGGCGGTAAACTGCCATGATAACCTTCTCCCTTTCGCTACTCCCCAAGGCGTGGAATATTTTCTCTAAGGTGTTTATCCATTGCTCAGCTACTAATGGATTTTTACCCCCATTAAATGTAGGTGGTTGTTTCCTCATGAAGCGGTCTAACATTGATCCTCCACGTTGTGGATCAGGGTGATCCATACGAGTAAGGTTATTATTAATAACCTGAGTGAGTTGTACCAGTATGGTAATAAGTTGATCAGCACCAGTTGTATCTCCATATCCACAATAATTATCTTGAGTAGGAGGGAAATCCCTGCACGGAGTGCATGCATTGATACAGTTTCCATTCCTTCCACTAGGCTCCATTTCTAAACAATGGCATAAACTATATTAGTTTATGATTCAAAATACATAATTCCATACTTGTAAAATACTTAACATAAATTGAACTATTTATGGATATAATCCATAAAAATGTTTTCTTTGAGGAAGTATATACTCATAACCCTTCATAGTGGTTTATAAAGAAAATGAGAATTATCCAAAGCATATCCCCCGAGAGTGTCGTAACCAAGAGTACAGCAAGGCCCGTTGTCGTGCACCAGTTCTCGTTCGAGTCTAGCTCAAAGAGGTGTTTTCGGGTTTTACCCCTAGGTATATCTATGCCAGAGCCGCCTCTACCTGCTAGTATCCAGACATGGATGTATTTCTCAGAAAACCCACAACATCTCTACAATACCAAAATTCTAGGAAGTTCTTCTATACTAATCCTCAAAGTCTATCTTCAGGCTATGTGCTCTAATCAGAGTTTATCTAAATCTAGCTTCCAATGTTAGTACTAAAATGCCTCTGATACCAACTGTAATGCCTCAACCCCAGTTACCTAGAGTCTGTTCATTACTTCGTAACATTGGCATGATCACAAAAGATCATGTCTCGAAAGACCGATTAGTTTAGTAGGCTTGGAAACACTAGATACATTCGTAAACGTTACATTACATCATAAAGTGAAAAACTACAATAACAAAGTCTCCATAGTCCACACTCATATCCTCTTCTTACTATCCCTGTAAGTCATTCATAAAATACTTCTTCACATCCTAGAAAATATTAAAACATTGAATGGGGTGAGCTCATATGCTCAGTAAGGATAACAATATTGCAGAAGCTTTCATAAATAAACATAAACATTTAAGGCAATGTATAACTAACAAAAAAGCCTTTTAAACTTGAACATCAACATAATATGGAAAAAGTTAAATGAGATAATGCCATTTACTTCTTCACATGGATATTCTACTGGTTGAATAATCAAATGCAATATCAATAACCACTTTCATAATGAGGGAATGCATAATCCCAGACATTCTGAAACATTTTGTCAAGGCCTCGGCCAAGACGTCTAAAATGATTAAGGCCTTGGCCAAAACCATAAATCAAATTGGGAAAGGGCCTCGACCAATTCCACGTCTAGTTGTCTCATGAGACCTACCGATGCATCGAGGATCTATAGCGGGCTCCACCCGTCACTTATTAAGTCCAATACATTCCTCATATGAAAAGGTTTAAACATATCATAAATCATAACATAATCGTATCACATAAAACATGCATAAAGGAAACATAACATTTCCACATTTCAATCACAAGAAATCAATACAACACATTGATATAATAAAAACTCTTTCAAAACCATTTTCAATACCAAAATAAAAGAAAGTTAAAACATTGTATTTATTTTTCATTAAAAAAAATGATGGTTTATAGAGGAAGCCGAAACTCAAATAATGGTCACGGCGGCAGAGAATTCGTTGTCGCCGCATAAGTACGGAAAGAAAAACATTCCCTTTTGTCTTTTAGCAAAACGCTTTGTATAAAAAAGATTCCTTTTGAATAAACGTAAAAGTCAAAGGGGTTTATACACTGTATAAAAGAATGTTGTGTATAAAACCAAATATTCCTCAATGAAAGGGGATTGAGACGAAGTCCTAAAAATATCATTTTTTAAATAAAGTACATCTATAATGTGTATTCACTATAAGTACACATAAATAATGTAAAAAAAACAAGATAGGACATAATAATATCATGACATAATTTGAAAGTAGGAGATTAACCCAAAGAATAGAAATTGGGTTAAGAAGTTCACATACCTTGTGTCCGACTTGATTCGACCGTTGTTTAACCTCCTGAATAATAAACTAGAGTTAATATCTACCATTTTCAATTTCATTACCCTTTTTATATCACTTATCACAATGTTATGAACATTATGTAATTATTTAAGTTAATAACGGTCGTTTTGTCGATTTTTGGTACTTGAGTCAACAATAAATTTCTTATTATTACAAGTTGTTTATGTGGTAGAATATCCATTATCTACAGAATTATATTCATGATTTAGATGTAATATATATCATATATATCCAGTATATACATTCATTCATAATATTACGTAACATTTAGAGGTAAGAAATGAAATGCACGGTTCATGGAGACGGTAAGTCGTACGTACGCATGAACGCTACTTTCATTTCTATTTCATATTTAATGGAATGAAATCATAATGATATAAATGTATAATATAATTCCAGTATAATATAGTGTATAATACCATTTACTCTATCCTTTATACATCCCACATATGGCATTAACGATTCAAATCACTTTGAGTGGGCGGTAGTCCGCACTTTCAAAAATGAAATTATCACGTTTACCCATAATGGAAATCATAAAGTATGCAATAAATGAGAAATACAGAAGAATAAGTAAAACATAAACATATTATATATCATATATAAATATAGTGACATCTTAATGGCCACCTTTGAAGGTGTTATATGAGTGTTGAACAATCACTGTTTCGTGAGGCAGAAATTCGCCATCCACAGAAACCGTATGTTCTTTAACCATTAGATGTAGGTGTGTGTAATTGTAGCTCGAATCCTTCTTATAATAACATACTAGTATATTTAGGATACTGGTGTTGTTACAAAAGAAATTAATAAAAAGAGTTTATGGGGTTGGAGAAGAAAAATAAAACAAAACAGCATTAGAGAAGACATTACCTTAAAATCGGGTAACTCTTTTTGATTTGAGCCAAAGGCTTCCTTGGGAAGAGTTCTGCCCAAATTGAGGCTTCTAGGAGTAAGAGGGGAATGTTGGGAGGGTATTTGGGCAGAGGTTGGCCGAGCCAAATTACTTGAAAGTGTGAATTAGGTGGTAGAGGTGGGGGCCTTTTATAAGAGGAGAGGAGGGGCACTCTTGGAAAGTAAGGAAATTTTACATTATTATACAATGTTTTTCGGATTCTAAAGGTCCCAAACTTATATAATTAGTGGATAAGGTGATAAGGGTTCGAAATCTACCCATACAATAGTTGTTGGACAAGTGTAATCCTTGTATTTTAAATTATCATTTCATTTTATTAAAATCGTTAAATAATGAGGTCATCGCTGCATCATAATGATGTCATAAATAAATTAATTTATTTAAAGTTTAAAAATTATAAAAAAAATACTATGATGTAGGAAATATTTTTAGCTTTCCAATTACTATTTACAGTCAAAAATAAGACTTGTATAACCCCATGTAAAAATTGTTTTAGTAAAACATTTCATGTTTGTGTCATTTTTTACTATAACATTAAATAAAAGGTATTTATGTCATTTTCCAACTCATGTGGCTCCATGGGGTCCCCAAGTTGACCGATGGATTGTCTTGGTCGGCCATGGCACATCCAACGAGGGTAGGACATGTGTCAAGCTCATCTCATATTATTAAAACATTATTTTTACCTTAAACTACACTAATTACCTCTAATCGCGATTAAGAACTTAAAAGTTACTATTCACCAAAAATTATTTTAATCTTATTGAACCACATTTTACTTCATAATGACAACCATGTATGTCAAATTTTTGAAAATCAAACCACAGAAGTGGTAATATTTCATTTAAACGAAAAATCAGTTATTTAACTACCACTTAGTGGTTTCACTATTCATCAAAAATTGATGTTTTTCAGAACAATGCCAAAATTTCACCCTACGCAATAATTGATATTCCAAATTCGAAAATGATGTATATTTTACAAAATTCCAAACATATAAGTTGCATTAATTAATTTTATAATTAATTCCCGCTGTCACAACAAATAGCGTGTTTTTAAGAAACAATTTATATCAAAAGATTGGCAATTGTTTATGTCCAATTTCAATGTTAAATCAATTATAATGACCACCATTGGATAAAATGGTAAAAATATATTATAATTATACTATAAAACCACTAAATAGTATAATTTATCACTACAAATTATTTTGATTAAAAATGTTGTTTTTAAGTATTTTTCACTATTCATAAAAAATTAGAAGTTCTCAGAAAAATACAAAAAATTCAACATAGGCTAATTTCAATATTCCGAATCCAAAAATGAAGTCCATTTTGAAATATAAAATTTCTATAATTTTAAAAAGTGGTTATTACTATTCATAACGGCTACTTTGATTAGTCGCTGTGTTTTAGAACTCGAAGTTCCGTACAATGCAAGCCATTACATTATTGATTGAGAAGCGTATCGTGGAAGCTCGGGGTGTTACACGTTATGAGATCAGAGATACCGACAGAGCCATTGGCTCAATCCTTACATCTAGAGACTCAATTAGAGAAGATTTTATGATTACCCACTAGAGCCAGTAGTGTGAGCTTACTCTAGGAGGCAATATCTTCGGCTTGGATCTCCTAGTAGCGGCGTTGAGACATTACGATGTCATATAAGGAAGGGACTAGTTATCTACAGTCCATCCTTAGATATATTGTGTTAGGCGCAAAGTGTGGTGTGTCCAGATGGATGGGACTAGGATTACCTTCACCAGTGAGAAGGGAGTCATTGCTGTGCATGATGGACTTTCCTGAAGGAGAGTGTAGCCAATCACTCATCAGTTGGCTACCCTTACCCTCAGAGCAGTTGATGTGGAGAGTCCGAGCTATCCTACTGTGGTGGACCAGTACACGTGTGTTTTCCCTAATGATGTCCTAAGACTACCTCATTGCAGAGAGGTGGACTTTTACATTGACTTGAACCCCGATACGACACTGATATCTAAACCAGCGTATCAGACTTCTCCTGTGGAGATTCACAAGATGCAGGTACAACTATAGGACTTGCTGGGGAAGGGATTCATCTGGCCCAGTGTTTCTCCCTAGGCATCCCCGATTCTATTCACCAAGAAGGCAGATGGGAGCTTGAGGCATTGTTTTGACTATTGGAGCCTGAACCTGGTGAACGTGAAGAGCACGTACCCACACCAGAGGATTGATGACCTCTTTAATCAGCTGAAGGGAGCACAGTGGTTCTCGATGATATAATATAGATCAGGCTATCACCCTCTCAAATCATGAGATGAGGATTTGCAGATGACGGATTTTAGATGTCGGTACGGCCACTATGAGTTATTTCTTATGCCTTTCAGCATAACCAATGCTCCAGCAGTGATCATCGGACTCATGATCAGTGGTTTTATGTCGTACCATGATTGCATTGTAGTGGTCTTCATCGATGACATTTTGATCTACTCAACTACTGAGGAGGAGCATGCCTACCATTTGCGGGTAGTAATGGACACACTCTGAGAGCCCCAAAATTATGATAAGATTTCGATGTACTAGTTCTAGATCCGAGAGGTTTAAATTCTAGGACATGTGATCTCAGAGGCTAGAGTTACAGTAGATCCAGTGAAGATTGAGGTGGTACATGCTTGGGAGCCACCCAGGAGTGTGATAGAGGTACGTAGTTTACTGGGTTTGGCTAGATACTACCAGATATTTTTTCCAGATTTCAAAAGAGTTGCAGCACCACTATCAACATTGAAAATGAAGGGGCAACCCATTGTGTGGACGAAGAGATTCTAGCATATCTTTCAAGAGCTGAGGGAGAGGCTGACTAGGACCCCCCATCTTGATTCTTCCATAGGAAGGCATAGGGTACATAGTCTACTACGACACATCATGGACTAGACATGGAAGTGTCCTGATGTAGGAGTGAGTAGTGATCACTTATGGTTCTCTCCAGTTGAGACAACATGACCAGAACTATGCTACCCATGACCTGGATCTAGCTGGTTTTGCCCTTTGCCATGAAGATGTGGAGAAACTATATGACTGGATAGCATTTTACCATGTACTCTAATCACAAGAGTCTCAAGTATATCTTCTATCAGAAGGACCTGAACCTGAGATAGTGAAGTTGGATTGAATTACTCAAGGAATATGACTTAGAGATAGTCTATACTCCTGACATGGGGAACGTTTTTGTAGATGCACTCAATAGGAGGACCGGTATACATCTACTAGGCTAGGAAACAGATCAGATGGCTGCTTTACAGATATCCTTTGTCAATAGATATGGAGTATCCTTCCTTCAGTCTCTTGCAGTCACTCCCCCACTTCTTCAGCGAGTCATGGAGGTGCAACATGGGGACACTGACTACGAGATATGATGTACTCAGATATCCACAGGGCGGGAACTGGATGTATTTTATGAAGGTGGGGAGCATGTTATCCTCTTCAGAAGTTGTACTATGGTACCAGTGTCACTTCGGTAGGAAGTGATGAGGGTGTTCCATGCATCTCCTCTAGTGGTACATCTAGGAGTGGAAAAGATGTACCAGGATCTCTAATGACAAAACTAGTGGTCGGGAATGAAGAATGCAGTTGCAGAGTTTGTCTCTCAATGATCCACTTGTTAGAAAGTGAAGGCGAAGCATCACGTACCAGTAGCCTTGGTTCAGCCTTTAGAGGTACTAGAGTGGATGTGGAGTGGGATATCCATGTATTTTGTGACAGGACTTCCACATACGTCTAGTGGACATGACTTTATTTGGGTGTTCTTCGACCGACTCACCATGTCGGTAAACTTCCCACCTATCATAGAGCGTGGTTCAGTAGAGAGCTTGGGATGACTCGATGTGCAGAAGATTATGTGGCTACATAGAGTACCATCAAAGATTGGCTCTGATCTTCATGCATGTTTACTTCCCATATATGGAAGGGGTTGCCAGAAGCTTTCAGGACGTAGCTTCGTTATAGCACCTCCTTCCATCGTCAGACGGATGGTCTCTCTGAGTGGACCATTCAGACCCTTAAGGACATGCTATGTGCTTGTGTCCTGAACTTCGGTCCCACCTGGGAGGACCACTTACCTTTGGTGGAGATTTCATACAACAACAGATACCACTCCACCATAATGATGCCACCTTTTGAGGATTTGTAAGGGAGGCCATTCAAATCTCCTTCATGCTAGACTGACCCAGGGGAGTAAGCACTAGTGGGACCAGAGATGGTAAAGACTACCACAGAGAAGGTTCAGATCATCCAGGAGTGGATAAATACTGCACAAAATAGGCCGAAGTCATATACTGACAGGAGATAGAGACCTCTAGAGTTCGAGGAGGGTGACCACATCTTTCTATGGGTCTCACCCCGATGAGGTCTATGGAGATTTGGCCGAGTTAGAAAGTTATCTTGGAAATTCATCGGACCTTTTCAGGTCCTCAGTAGAGTTGGTGAGGTGGCATACTGCTTCGCTCTTCCACCTCAGTTGCACCGCGTGCATAATGTCTTCCATATATCCCAGGGGAGGGGATTCGTACATGACCCTTCTCACATCATCCACCATGATGAGATGGGAATCGATGATGGGGAGACTTTTTATGGAGGTTCCCCTTCAGATTGGGGATCGAAAGGAGAGGGTCATTCATGGACGGTCGATACCTGTAGTACGCATTCATTTGCAGCACGAGAACCTCTAGGAGATAACATGGGAGCGGAGGATTAGATGCGCACTCTGAACCCCCACTTGTTCCCTTAGTATGAGTTGAGGCTTATGTGGATGTAGAGCCCAGAGGTTGGGAGAATGTAAGGATCCAATAATTCCATGTAATTTGTTTTAATTTATTGGGAATTTTTCGAGTCCACAAAAATTTACGGCACATGATTCCGAGTCACGGTGTGACGGAATCAATTTCTGAATTTTTGTTCGGGTATGTTCAGTAAACGTACAAGAGGGTTTCTATATCTTTTAAACCTGTGCTCCGAATTGAAATCCTAGGGAAACGTTGAACTTGCAGTGTCGATATTCGCTCTAGGAGACTTTCATCTCGATGACAGTGGGTCGGGAAGAAAATATATTTTATGGGTTTTTCTTGGAAAATAATAAAATAAAATAAACTACACATTATATTATTTTTGAACCACCATGTGGATGTTGGACGTGGGGTCCACCAGAACTAAACCTCCTAGTGAGAGTTGAAATGTGGGGACCACCCGACCATAACCTCCCATGAGAGGTTGTGGTGGTGGGGCCCAACCAAACCTAAACTCCCACGAGAGGTTACGATATGAGGACCACCCAGTATTAAACCCCCCTAAAAAATGTGGGAGAGGAAAACCACTCAACTCCCTTCATTAATGAGGGAGAGTCTCCCTCCCCCTCCATTAATGGTGTCTACCCTTTATATCTTTTAATCATGACAACCTCATGAATAAATTAAGTAGAGCCAACTTAAATAATTCACCCATTTTGAATTCATATTACAATGACTTAATAGATTTTATAATCTATTATTTGTTGTCTACTTTTTCATTTGTTAGAAAAGGAGGTAGGAGCTTTTGAGAGAAACGATATTTCCCATGAAGAATGAACAACGAGTTCTTCCAACGAAGAACACCGACAATGAGCATTTCCGACCTCATCCTCGGAACCACCTTGTGGAAGCAACTAAATTGGGATGTCTTCGATGACCAACCCACCCTCTTAATCATTGTCAACAAACCAAATAATGAACTCACGATTGGAAGTGTGAGGCCGACGCGAGGAATGAAGACAACTCTTTATTCTTCCCTGCGAATCCATCAACGAACAATGACCAAATTTAGGGGTTTATTTCTATTTATGTATGATATTTTCCCCTTGTAAATTTTCTTCTATAACAATGAACGCGATCCAAAATATTATCAAGTTGATCTGACGATGTTTTTTCTTATGGGTTGGGAATATATTGTTAATGAGGGATTATGGAAATTGATGTTTTTAAGAAATCTTCCATGCTTGTTCTTTGCTTCATTATTGTGATCCATTTGTTATCACCCTAAACGCGGAAGGGTGCGGACCAAAAAAACATGGTCTAACCCATCTACTAATATTCTTTGTGATTTTTTTCGTCATGGTGACGAGGCGACGATGTTGATGAAGGAATCCTACACCGCCCCCGCGACGCTAGGGCACCCCAAGCCGTACCGCGCCGCACCTCGGCCTGTCTGCGCTCTGGCCACACCGGGATTCGGCCGTATCGTGATACGGGCGCACCATGACCCACCCTTCGGTCGAGCCATGCTCCGACCAAGATGCACCCCACAACTCAACTATCTATGCCCCCTGCACACCCTGCAAGCCCCACACCGCTGTTGGCCGAACCAGCCCTCCGACCTTCGCACACCCCACACCGCCGCTGGCTGAACTAGCCCACCGGCCTTCGCGCACCCTGCGGTGCCCCCATCGAGCCGGCCTCCTAGCCTTGGCCGCTCCACCCCGGCCCCAGGCCAAGCCACCCTAAGTCGGCCCCTCGCGGTGCCCTTTAGTCCGCGTCGCACACTCGCGGTGCACTACAGGCCAAACCACCCTCGCGTTGACCCGCAACCAATTCAAGCCCTCGTGACTAGTCTGCGATCACACGACCCTCCATGGCCCCTCGCGTCCTGGTGGGTTGGGCCTAGTCGGTCGGGCCAAACCTAAGGGGTGGGCCAGACCCAACGGGTCAAGCCAGGTTGACCCAGACTGGGTTGGCCCGACCTGGTTAGACCCGACCCATGCCCACTACAACCCTTTAATTTCTATTGCTCATATTATTGGCACCAGGCATTCGTTTGACGAACCGTCAGCATCCCTGGTAATGTTGTACTTTCAGTTTCTTGTACTTTACATTTGGGCATTTATTTTTGGAACCTTTTAATTTCAACACAGTTTTATATACAGTTTTACATAGTGTTTGGTTTCCATCTTGTGCCCTGTTGTGTGTGTTTACAGGTTATAAAGGCAATGCAATCGCAGTTTTATGGAATTACGCCTTTGGTGATAGTCTCCAGCCCCTGGAATATTGATTGCAGGCTTGGGGTAGTCATGGCACGAGCCCTGGGTGACAGGTCATGACATTTTATGTCATGGGATATCCAATACATAAAATGTAAAATATTTCCTAATTTCATTTCGATATTGAAGCTGATAAATAGTGTTATTTAGTTATGAATAATATGGTGTATTATTATTTGGATTCTATTTAATGATACATATTTATGAATGTTTTCCATGAGAATTATTTTAATGTTGTTAATTTTAGGATGGAGATACAATTCATCCAATACAGTAAAAATATTGAACATTATTTTTATGCATATGATGAAAGTTTTACATAATTCGCTAGTTTTATACCTGAATTATTTGTAAGCATTGATAGAAAAAATATTAATTTTTTTTTCTAGATTAAAACAAATAGTATAATAAGATTTGACGAAAATATAATTTAAAATGTATTGAAACGTTTTTGTGAAAATATTTTAGATATTTAATTTTCCGATAGTTATGTTCCTTGAGATGAAAAGTGTATGAAATAGTCAATGTGGTTCCCAAAGAAATTAATCTCACAGGGAATATCCAATAACATTCTACATGGGTTAATGTAAATTATGGTGAATGAATATCACTATCATAAAATGGTTACTTCTATAAAATGTTTGGTTATAATGTTCATGAATATACAGAAGAGACACCTGACAAATAAAAAAAAGATATAATAGATATCCAATTAATAGTGATATGTTTTGGCTACAAGTTGTTGGGACTCTATGATAATTTATGTTTATATATACTCACTTAGATTATAAATAATCATGATCAAAGTTAAAATGGGTCATAAAATAATTTTCTACATATACAGTTGTTGTTGCGACACTATTAAGGGGGTGATTGCACTATTGAGTTTTTTATATTTCAATGGTAAATCATAATATAAATTAAACAAGCCCACCAGTTTTTATGTTTTATGTAGTTGATGTACTTTTCTGAAACATTTTTTATATTTCCAAGAAATATTTAATATATGTTTTAATAGAGAATTTATTATATAAATAATTCTTCTAAATTTTATTGAAATAAATTTAGTTGAATTGATAACCGTTAGGGTTAATATCAAAATTATTTACATTATAAAATAGTATTTTAATATTATTAGACCATGAAAACAAATGGTTTTGTTTTACACTTTGTAAAATGGATTATTTAATGAATAATTTCATATTTATGTTGTCGAATTTTTTTGGATATTTTTTGGAATTTTTTATCATAGTTTAGAAAAAAAAAGAACAAACCACATGATCATGAAAACCCATCATATCTATAATAGTTATGGGTCTTGATTCCATGATTTATGTAAACTAAGGGTGAAATGCCTACTAGTAGCCATTGTAATGTCACACATAAAATGACATTTTTAATACATAATTGTTTTGAATCTATATATTAATAATGAACAAGTGGTGTTACATTTGAGTTTTATGTATTAATTTATTATATTTTATAAATTTGGATAAAAATATTTATTTTTGGAAAATTGATCGAGATATATGAAATTAATTTTCCCCATTTTATTGATTAAATAACTTGTTTGATGTGATTTTTTGTGCTTCAAGAAAAAAAATTAATTTGTGTAGTGGGTGAATTAGAAATTAATAGAAGACTATACCAATGATGAAATTTTTCTTATGAAATTGAATCTCATAATGTAAGAATGTTTCCTTATATTCTGATTGACTAAATTAATTCAACATATATAGGAAAAAGATATTAATGAAATTATATACTATTACATTCATATCTTATTAATCTCAATGTATTTTATATCATCAAAATTTTTTGGGGACCTTCAGTATCCATTAATCATTACTATTTCAGTGATAAATAACATCAATCAATTTTAATAATTGTTTATTTTTTTATATTATTTTTGAATAATCACATCCCACCTAGGTCATCGAAATTGGAAACCTTTCTATGTTTTATTCCATATGACATCTATAAATTCTTTTCCCTATTATGAATTTATTTTTTAACCTTAATTATGTTTATGGGTTTTAAGAATTGGTAATTGAAAATGTAAACCCCATGTCTACACATACAGAGTTCAAATATGTAATGTACATTTTTTATATGGAGGAGGATGTAACATCCTGACAATTTAATAAAATATTATTATATTTATTAGTGAAAATGACACCCAAAAATGTTCATCATTAAAAATGTAACACCAATAAACATTAAATATTTCCCTTTTTATATAAAATCAATAAAATCAATAGATTTCATTTAAATAAGTCAATATTTATCTTATGATACATGAAACACTTTGTTTGGAATTTATTGCACGCAACACCATGTTTAGACGATATGTAGAATATTTTGATATATTATTTTTTAATATTATAATTATAACCTAGACATAATATTTGAGGGTATGAATAGTACAAAATACATAATAAAAATATTTTTATCTTTTGATTAGTAATAAAATACACATATTTAATAAGATAAATAATGCTCTTCTAAAAAGATATATTGTTTTTAAAGGACATATTAGTCATGATTTGATCACATTATTTGAAACTGCATTTTATATTATTAATAAAATTTATATCTAAAAATAATCCGTATTTTTGAAATATGTTTAAAAAAGTTCATTTTGTTTAATGTTGAGATTTTTCAGAAAATGTTTCTTTATTTGAAAAATATTCAAAATCTGGAAATTTAATTGAAAATATGCATCTTGATTAAATAATTTATGATGATAAATTATGTAATAAATTAATCATAATTAATATTTAGTTAAATTATATATCAATATATTAATTTTTAGTCTTTTTAATATTTTTAATGTTGAATTTTTATATGATAACACTGTAACCTTTTTAACATTTTCACTTTAAAAACTCTCATTCACATCGCGTCTTGGAGATTAATTCTAAATTAAAATTTTCCAAATATATGAATTTATTTTCAAAAAATAGATTCATTATATTTTGGTAATAAAAATATTATAAAAAATTTAATTCTGATTTTATTTAGACCAAAATAATTAGTGAATTGAGTAAAAACTAATTCCCACAATTAATGATAAGATCTGTTAACTAGTGGAATATGTTAAAAATGTAATTATTAAAATGACTTATATACTTATCTAAAAACTATTTTGGGCCACATTTCTACCAACCCATCTATATGTTTCTTTAATGGTCCACTTTTTACTCATTTGGACATATTAAAAATGTATGATCACACAAGTAATTTATAAAATAGTAATTATTTCCTCTATCCAACTTATAAATTTCCACCCTCCCCTCCCATAATCACTCCATATTGCCAATATTAAAAGAAAAATACCATGTCTAATCAAATAAAATGTTTTATACTCTCATACAAGAAGTTTTATTTTGAGAATATATTATGCCTATAATGAGCTTTTGTAGAACCATATGAAGGATAACTAAAAAGATGTGACATTCTTCAACTATAATCATTATATTATTTCATTTACACCAATTTAAGAAAATATTAAGACATAATGACATAATAACCAAATTATGAGATATATAATAAAAATTTATTATATTAATGTTACAATAGAAATAATTTCCCTCATCTAGGAAATTTTTTATGAAACCATTATTCATGTGTATGTTAAACTACCACCTCACGAACAAATATCCTACATCATTCCATTACAAAATATTATTATTGTGAATAATTATGTATATAAATATATATATCATATTTATAAAATAGTTGTAATTTGAGTCATTATATCATATATTACCTTTTTCATTCCAATCTATAGTGGATATGATAACACTGATTGAGTGTACTATAGACTACCTCCAAGTGATGCAATGTGATTTAATTTTAAATAAATCATTATATGGAATGAAATAAATTAATAGGTAATGAATTTATGTTATACAAATAAAATAATAATTTTTTTAATTATTTATTTTTCAATATGTCAGTATAATATATCATTTTCTTTCTTTACCTTTTCCCTCACAAAAAAACTGATAACATTGTTTGTGTACATGTGGAATAATTTCATCACAAAGAGATGAGAATATATATTCAACACCCAAAAAATGGTTGATAAATACATTTATATATTAAAATATATATGATACATTGATCCTTATATAAATATAATATATTACATACCATAATTCCATAATAATTATTGGAATATAAAAATGTCACTCATATGTATGTATCACCTACCATCCTCATGATTGTAACATATTTGATTTTTTTATAACAATATTTAATGATTGGTTTTAAATTTAAAATATAATTTCACATATAATAATTATTTAATTCTATTTATTCATATTATTATTAAAAAATTACTACCCAGATCCTAGTAATCCTAGATAAGATGACTTCGATAAATTATCCAAAATTTCCAAAACACATGACATAAAATTAATTGGATATGTACCTGAATAAAACATTTTAATAAGTGAAGTAAATTTAATAAAAAATTTAAAAATATTTTCAAGAATTTAAATAATTAACATTAATTTATTAATAATTATGACATATATAGATTAGATTAATCATACATAAAGTAAGAGACATCGTTTCAATTTCCTTTTATTGATCCAAATTTTTATTTTATGAAACAAATTTATTTTATAATGTGTATATATATACCAATTGTCATATTATATAATTTATTTAATTATTCACATTGAATTTTTAAATTTTAATGTTAGTATTTAATGGCGATTATTATTAAAAAAACACAATGTGATATTGATATTTTATTTTAAGTACAACATAAATATTACTATTCCAAATCCATGTTTTCCATGTCAACATTTTTTAAATTTATTTTCTTAAATTTCTTATATGTGGAAAAAAATTTATAATGATACTTTTATTTTATATTTTAAATTATTTTAATGGTTATAAAATTCAATCATTATAAAAGTTTTATATGGTATGTTTAGACAAAAAAATGGAATGTTTTAATATTAACATACATGGTCATAGTGAATTTTATGTAATAGTTTTCTATATATTATTTATGACTTCCTTTTCAATTATTTTTCATTTATTAGTTGAAATACCTATTTCTATTTTTTTAGGTTTTTATTATTGAAAATTTGATTTTTAATTGAAATGTTTTTTTTTCTAAATGTGGTTTTCATATAATTCTATAAATGATTTCATTGGGATTTATGATGTATTTTCTATATCTCTGATATGGTATATGCAAATTATAGTAAATGGGTGATCGTGATACAAATTATCAGAGGATCTGGGAATCAGTTTATTGCATTGGTCAACATGATATTTTATATACAAATTGATGATGCCCACTATAGCCCATCAACAAATGTGTTAGCCTAATGTAGTTTATATGATCGGTGAATTATTTTATATCTCTCCAAATAATGAGTTTATGGTTAAATTGTAATTCAATCATATGGTTATTAAAATTGATATTTTAAAAGATTTTATAAATATTAATATATATGTCACTAAAGGGGATTCTAATTATTTTTAATGGGATCTGAAGGAATTAATCCAGAAACACATTTTCAAAATTTTCATGTGGAAATAATTCAATTCATATGTTCAATAAAAATTAATGATAAATGTAAAAAATATTTATCTTTTCATTTTTTTCATTGTAATAGTATATATATTTATTATTATATTAAATACATGTAATTTTATACTCATTACACATTTTATAAATTTAATCCCATGGTTTAAGGATGTTTAATAGAAAAGACGAATAAAACATAAAGTTCATGTATACTTTCCATTTAAATAAATGAGGCATTAAATCACATGTTTTTAATGGGGGAAATGGATAATTAACAATGGTGTCCACTATTTATTTTATATTTTTTTATTTATGATTTAAGAAATAAATTAAAAGTAATTTATACTTAAAATATCATCAAATGATGGATAATGAATTCTTTACTTAAAATGAAATATTATATAATGATTATGTTTGGGTTCTTATATGATAAATATTAGAAACATATTAACATCATTATATGATTTAATTGGAGATTTTCAATCATACATATATCAATTATAGAATTCCCATAATTACTTTCACGAAACATAGAGAGTAGATTTTTTTTCAACAACTATTTATAGAATAATAAATCATGTGGAAAAACCAAGAGTTAATGGTAAAAATTAAACACTAAAATGAGTAAATAATATTGGTTGAATTGAATTAGATACTGTCCAATAAATAATTAAGGATATTATTCTTTGGATCAATTTTACATGATCTAGAAACTTGTTATATATTAATATTTCACTTATTTAAAATATTCACACTAACATCACATATAAAATTGATTTTTATATCCTATCGTCCTCATATATGAATAGATACTGAGATGTTGAAATATATTCTCACATACAATAAATATAATCCCCTAAATTTTTAGTAGGTTCAGGAATCACTAAATTACATTAAAAAGGCTTCAAATGTATGCCATAATTGATTTTTGGTAAAATAGTTACAACCGTGGAAATAGCATTTTATGGTTTCATTTTTCTTATCAAACTAAAATGATTATATAAACCTAATTATATAATAAAATTATTATATATAATTTTCTAAAATTTTATATTTTTAAGTTAAAATCATTTTAATAACAACCATTGCATCCTATAATAATTGAAAATGTAAACAATAAGTAATTATTTGCAACCAATTCCAGAAATTTATGTTTTAAGTGATTCAATAAATAATAAAAATGAGGGATAATATGATTTATTTAATGAAATTATATTATATTAATTAGTAATTATTACATTTCAATGATAATATACAAGTATTATTTTTACCCATCTATCCATTGCAAACTGATAAACTCGTTTTTGAGTATACGTGACCTCCAAAATCCATGAATTGATGTGATTCATTATTCATGTATTTTTTTTATTAAAGTATAATGTTTATTGTTATATTTTTAAATATTATAAATATTTTAGATTTTCTATTTGTGGGAGTATAGAATATTAAAAACATTTTCCATGGCTAACCATTTGATGTTGTTTTTCAAAAATGAACAGAACAACCTCAAAACATCCCATGTAAACAAAAAATATTTACTACCTGTGTATGTTCCGGTTATAAATGAAATAATTAAAATATTATTAAATTGATAAATATTCATAATAAATTATGAATATTATACAATCATACTTTTCATGATTCACAGTACATACCAACGTATTCGAGACTCGAGGAAAGGGATTTCACCATCTCAATTCAGATTCATTGAAACGTGTATTTTATTATGAAGCTATTTTTGTTTATGGATTGAATATACTAATTCATGGTACATTATATAATTACTATTTTTATATTAATTGTACTTAATTTTACATTTTATGTTATCTATATCAATGGGTTTATGATTCAAATCTTACCAAAGTGGTATTACTTTATTTTAAAAAATCATTTCATTTTATATTTTTAATGATAAATAATAATTGTGTGATGTTATGTATTTCATATCATATAAACCCAATTTATATTAATTTACTACATTTATCCAAGGAAATATCATATATTATTACAATTTTATTATTTTTTACATCACTTTATTAGGAAAGAGGTTTCATTAAAATAACACATTATTTACTATTTCATAAATAAATATTTTCCCCCACATAAATTTTAATAAAAATTATTGTGTATGTTTTTTATAGATATGTTTTACATATAAGTTAATTATATTTGTAAATAAATAACTTACAAATTATTTTATTTTATATTTTCAATTGTTCTATTTAGGAAACTCATTTTGATTTTTATAAAAGTATGAAATTCAAGATCATTTTTATCTTATACATAATGATAGATATGTATCATAATGATAACAACTATTATATATTAATATTCATTTAATGTTTTCTAATTTTATTTTAAATTTACGTATGATATTTTATATTCAGGTTTTTTATTTAATAATAAGAAATTAAAAAAATATTTTCCGTGATTGAAATGAAATATAAAAATGTACTTTTATATGTATTTATCAACTATGTAAACCTATATTAATTTGTTTCATGGAAATCATTAGATAATTTAAAAATTTTATCTTCAAAATTATTAATTATGATGGATTACGAGCACGTTTTTTTATTTTATTAACATGAAGTATATTAATATTTCTTATATTAGTTTTTAAAACCAAAATGTAAATTTCAAATAAATTTCTATTAAATACTATATTATAAGTTTTAAATTTAAATAATTAATTTTAAATTTTTAAATAATGGATGTGGATCTGTTATGGACATCACCTATATGTATCGATTGGTCTCATGGTCCAAAAGATATTTGTTATTTCTTAATTATTTATAGTCTATATAACGACAATGTTGTCGAACTAGGGATCGATGCTATATAAAATCTCATGGAAAAAGGGCATGATGGTATATAATTTTTTAAAAAATATCCCTTAAGGGTTTTTGTTATTTTCTGTGTACTATGCCCTGATAAAATGCTTCATCATATCATCACATTTGGTCACATCTAAAATAATTGAATTCTGTTATTATTAATTCCATCATTGGTATCCATGTTATTATTTATATTCATATAATTTGAAATATTAAATGGTCAATTTGATGATGAGTTTTAGAGAAATAATTTTATTTCATTGTATATTAAAATGTGTTTATAATTTTAATAAAATTTTATATTCATTTAATGTTGATATGTTTGTTTTATGTGAAATCTTTATCATTTTTTGGATACAGATAATTATATAAATGTATTTCTATATAGATTTAGAAATATTTTTATCTAATCTATTGTTATAAAATTTTAGTCATTGTACATAATAATGATTCATATGTATGAGAATTTATATCATTCTAATATGGGGATCCATTGGAGAATAAAATTTTATGCTTCTAATGAAGTGGGATATTAAATTTATGAATAAACCTTTTTAAATAAAATTGACATTGAGATGATGTGTTCAAATTTTATAATAAGGGATTTGATACATAAGAGTATTCTCTAACTATTATAACTAAAATATTAATATCCTGAAAATTTATGAATGTATGGTTAATTTTATAAAACATTCAATTTTTTTTAAGTCATAAGGATCTGTTTTGCGGAACAAGTGAAATGTCATGGGAGTATAAAATAAAATGGTCAAATTATTTATTTACATTATAGTATTACAGTTATCATTAAAATTCAATTATAAATGATGATGGACAAAATAATTTTATGAACATGAAACATAAATTTTTCGCTATAAATTAATATAATAAATATAAAAAGGTTGTTGGGGAAAGATACAAAATCATAAAAGTAAATAAAGTGAAATAAACTTATTCCATTTTCTCTATATCATTAATGCCTCTCTCATTGGAAATAGATATTATTTTTTATATATAATGGCGAAATCAATAAATGGGGAGAAGTATTTAAATGGAAAAGGGTGACATTGAGTATTCTTGTAACTATTACACATAAAATCATTTAACATGATCTATATTCCAATATAATAAAAAAATACAATATAAAAATATATTTTAGAATATATATAGATTTAAAACAATATATATAAATAAACGGTACTAATTTCATTCATATATCATTTTTATCTATTGGTTATTTTGATTATTTGATGTTAATAAGTTAAATATTTCCAGGAATTTTTTCATATGTAGACATCGATAATATATCATTCATCATAAAAATATAATATAAAATTTTATAGATTTATTTAAATAAAAAATTTATAATGATTTTTAAATATTTATATTTTTATAAAAATTTTTGGTATGTTATTATTGTCAAAAATAATAATGTAATTTATTAAATATCAAGAAAAATTTATAGTGTATATTATAATATAAAGTTGAATTATTAATTTTCAATTAAGTAACCATAATAAATAACCAATCCTTGTTAAATTTCATATATAATTACTTGTTATGTTTTTTGATCATAATTATTATAGGTAGAAAATTACATATCATTGTTCGTATATGTCATTGAACTAACCCAAAAAAAATTTCACAATTTTATGATATGACAATGAAAACATTTTTAATTCATCATTATATATTTTTTGTATTTTTTATGTTCGTTAAATATTATTATAGATTATAATTACTTTAATGAGGATATATTGGAAGAAAATAAAATATATAAACTATGAAGTGGATAATAATTACATTTAAGAGCAGAATCAAAATGTAATGGCACTACATTAAATAATAGACATGAGAGACCATTATATAGCCATAAAAAAATAAAAAATATATAGATCATTATAAAATCAATTTTTGGGATATATTATATATTAAATGTATTAATAGGAGCGTGTTGTAATATGTATTGGATAATTCCTTTTATATATGTGTTTGAATAATATATTTAAAAATTGTCATCCCTTAATGATAATGAAATTAATCATTTAGATTTAATGTTGAAGATAATTGAAAAAACAAATGAATATTCACGATTACATAATTTATTTTCAAGTTTGACTATTTATTATAAGATTATTAACCATTTTAACCATATATATATTTGATCATTAACAATTTACCGACGTATTTGACTGTTCAACACAGTAAATAATTTTGATAAAAATAATTAAATTTAATATCCATAACAAATTTTGGAATTCAAAAATAAAATTTGAATAATACATTTTTAATGTATAGATACCCAAATTAAAAAAATAAAATATAGAAAAAATTAATTTTACTAATCAAATCATTAAACACCTAATTATTTCATATGTTATGAATCAATATATTATTATTTATTATAATTTAGTCAATATTAAATGAAATTTATTGATTCTAGTAATATAGTTTATATATATTGCGTTATGAAATTATTAAAATTATTATATTTAATTTATAATATAATTTAATATGATATTTGATAGTTGTAAACATGATGGATAAATAAGCAATACCAATAATCCTAATTTTAACATAATTTGAATTTTTCACATTTTGATACACATAAATTACCATATATAGATTATTAAATATAATTCATCTTACTCCCATTATTATTTCAAAAGGTTTTTTCAAAAAGATATTATTTGTTACACTCGATATATTTATACTTCATGGTTTTTTTCAAGGGAATCTACGAGGAGTAATATGTAACATACCCACCAGGGTGGCATATACTGGTGCCCCTAACTGGTTGGTTATGTATCCGTTGGTGCACCTCTCTATATTCCAGTGGGTTTTTACTAACAGTGAGGGCCTAATATAAAACATGGGGAGAATATACACTCTTTATCACATCATATGAACAATTGATATACATAAATAATAGAAAAATAAAAATAACTATCAATCATAATAATACAATAACCAAATTAGAGATGTATTACATCATAATCCAATACACCGAAATAATATCCCAAACCATCATGTAGATAAGACATTATCTATATGTTCTGGATGTCAAATTAAAATCAAAAATAGGGAGACCACGCAAACTCCCATGGGGTACCAACACCATTTTTATTTCCCTTATCCATGCTCCATCCCAAATCAGCCATACATCATAGTGCAATTTCTTTTATCCAGCCTAAAAACATGAATCTTAAATATTTATTGATCATGAATCATGTTTATGTTCTTAAAACATGTTAGTTGGAAACCACCAACTACATATCAAACAATATCTCGCCTATAATAGTTCATGTAATTTTATAAATCATAAATTACAACAGATAAGTAAACAAGTTTCAAAACTAAATTTATTCACAATTTTACAACCTAATTCTTCTAGATCACATAGACATTAGAACCAACAATACCAACATTGTCACATACCTTTGTCAAAACATAAATCGTGGTAATAAAAATCCATTCATTCAGGGAATTTATTTTACATTTAATTACAATTTCATTTCATGGACACTTGGAAAATCCTATCTAACAAATGTATAACAAAGAAAAAATTACAATGAATGAGACCTCAGGGGTTTCATGAAAATTAGTCCATGTCCTAACACACATAGGTTTTTCAATAATTAGTCTGTATCCCATTCAAAAATAATATAATGAATTCATCTAGTTATTAAAGAAATATTGTAATGGCCCATGGGTTTTTAGATAACCAACCCATAAAATACAAAATATTTTTCCATCATTCACATATATCATATTCATCTAGGTTAATAATAAATATCATTATTATCATTTATTCTTATTAAGTTTCACCATTTCAATTTATGAAATCAATATTGGTTCATCAAATTATTTACATAAAAAAATATGATCATTTCAATTTTAATCCATTTACCTAAATTTATTAATAAATATTTTAATGCATAATGGTTCAGCTAACCAATCCATTCATTCCCATTTTAAATAAAATAATTATCCCATTAATCTTCCAATTTCATTATCAAAACAGTTGCCATGATCCGAATAATGTGTAACATGAAATGATCAATTCAACTTAGGATTCTATTTCCCAACATTGAAATTGAAATTTATAAATTACATAAAGGAAATTAAAATCAACAATATGTTAATTAACATTTAGGACACATTCTTCAAGTTCATCGATGGACGTTCAAAAAACATATACCCCCCAAATTGAGGATGAAAATCCAATACAAACAATTTGTGTAATATATTATATATAATCCTATGAGATAAATTGTACATAATTAGATCCATGAAAACATAGATCTAAAGGATTTTCAAAGGATGAAATATAATTCCACATCTCCAAGAAGGAGAATTGGTAGAGAGAGAAATAAAATCATGGAATAAAACACATAATTAATTGGATATGATCCTTTGATTTGTATTGATTAATCATGCATGATGATCATGGATTTATGGAATCCAATTAAGTTCTTAAAAAACAATCAAAAAATTTATTGGCTCATGTGGTTATGAATTGTGGATAATAATGGGAGATATGGTATTTTTTTGAAAAAAAATAAATGATGTAATTACCATTGGGTCAATTTCCTAGGAAGGGGAACATGATTTCCCAAATCATAAACCATAATCATGCTCCTCACCTTAGGGGTTTCATGGATTCTCAAAAGTGGAATAGGTTTTGAAAAATCATTCACCAAATGTTAAAAGCCCCATGATTTTTTGTGAAAAATTTTGGGGAGGGTGGTTGCTCAGTTTTCCCATCAGTGTGACAATTGATTGCAACCTCTTGTCTTTCAAAATAGGTAATACATATTCTTGGTTAATGAAGCAAGATTTTCCCTAACGGTGCACATTCCATGAACAACCCCATGGGAATCCAAATATATAATAATTACCCGAAAAAACTACAAGACAAAACACCCACATGGTATAACCAAAAGAAGTGTAATGTGTTACTAAAAAGAGGATTAAACTTCTCATGAAATGTTTGGGACCCTGAAATCTCCCATTATTATAATATTTCTACCTCGAATAGTACATTTCAAATATTCTATAGTGAGAATATCACTTCACTGATCTCCCATATTGTCTTATCCAACCCATTATACGCCTTGAATACGTCCTTGTGGCTTAAATACTCAAACTATCTATTGAGTATTCCACCAAAAAAATAACTCATTATGATACATAATATGTATCAGATTCTATTTTAATAAAAGTTAATGAATAATATCAATTTCATCAACATAAATCACTTGAGAGGGGTTGGGTTGATACTAGTGAATATGTGAAAAATTAATAGAATCATGAATATAGAAAAACCTATAGGGAAGGGCCAACAATTATTCCATAAGTCTAATTTACTCACAATATCAAGGGTCTAAAATACATGGTGCCAAAATTCCCTAACATTGAATCCTACAGTGAACCAATATAGGGTACTCCTGAAGGAATACACTTTGATGTATTATAAACATAAGGGGTCATCAACATCAAACCGCAGATACATTTTTTTCTACTCTGAGTAATATTCATAAGTTTCTGAATTAGTTGAACTGTATCTAATATATCCTTCACAAGAATCTATCCAAATACACAAAACTCACATTCCTCCATCTCACAATGTAGTGATTTTCATAGACTAAAATAAAGTTCCACATATTCTTCCATCAAAATAGTATCCTAAAAAGGTTTAAATAGGTTAAATCAATGAGTGGAATGTTCATGTCTTATGAACCACCAAAGTCTAGGACCTACACCAATAAACAATTCTCAAAAATCATTCTAGAACACTCTAAATTCCCATCTTTGTGCTTATGGAACTCGATGAAATGAAATACCATCATACTATGTTCCTTCTGAAACCCTGAAGCACAATGTGGAATATGAATTAGGGTCTGAAATAATGTTCCACAAAACCCCATGGATATTGAGTATCTCAAAAATGTACACATCTCCCAATTGATCCATTGATAATGTCTCTTGGGTAGGCATGAAAATAACTACCTTCATCAATCAATGAACAATCACCCAAATAGTGTCATCATTACAAGCCATACTAATTATCCCCTCCCAATTAAATCCATGGAAACAACGTCCCAATACCATTCTAAAATCGTGAACTATTATTGTAAAATAGTTGTTCATTGATCCTTATCCTCCACCAATTTAACGGTGTTAAATCATGTCATGAACTAATTCATTTTCCTTTTTTACTCAGCCACAAATTATCTCTAAATATGGCTTTTTAAATTTTAGATGTTCCACGATGCACCACCCACATCATGGAATTAAATTACCACATCATATCCTCTTGCATACTCTTAGGAACAACCACATGATTCCAAAAAATATATGATCTCATCCGTAACTATGGTATAATATAATAATGACTTCAAAACACGATGAATATCAATATATTCTCAAAACATTGTATCGTCATATCTCTGTTACCTAATTTGGTTCAAAAGTGCTGATTTGAGAAATACTGATATATGTGTCATCATTATAGGGCCCCTATATTAACGTCCCAACCCTGGTAAATAGTAAACTAGTGTCTGGACCGGTCCCCACATACCCTCAAGTGCATCTTCCCATTCTCCAGAGGCTGTAGACTAGCATCAAGGATCTATAGATAGTCATTAGATGGACAATACTTTCATATCAGAGTGCAATAATAGATAATCACAATGAATAGAATAAGAAATATAATAAATGACATATCAATGGAATACATATTTCATATAATATATGAATCCATGACATGTTATTTTATATATATGAATGAAATAAACAATACATCATGCCTTACATTACAAAATTAAAATAAATAAACATTTATTCAATTCCCTGAGGGTGGTCTCCTCCAACATCCTGAGTATACACTTGCTCCTCTCATCATATCCAACAAGTATATTTATACAACACAATATTTCAACCATATATAATCTATTTGGTAACATCTATGCAATGACAGCCCAAGTAGGGTGTGAGATATAAATAATTGTAGGTCAGGACCACGAGCGCCTGAAAAAATACAAACAATCAATAAATAATTTAAACTATTTGAAAACATGCATAATTATTGTAAGTAATACAATGTCACTATATACCCAAATACATCATTCATCCCTCAGTAGGTTTCTGTTCCTTCATTATACATTTTTCATGAATACACAATTTTCATCACACACACTTTTTCATTTATCATTTATTCAAACCTCATTAAATTACAATATTATCAAGATCCATCCTATGCCCAGCATCCCCTGTACAATCACTCCTCATAGATGTCTCTATATGCCGTCTATGTAATCAAAGTAAATAACAAATCCATGATTGTGCTTTGGCTTGGGTAATTCATCATTAGAAATTCCATTAAATCATTCAAATAATATGTCTGAGAACATGAACTAAAAATAGCGAGTTTCTCTTGTGCCCATCCACTAAACTTGATTCAGCAAATTTATTTATAAATCAGAACACGTTCTTATATTCGACTCATAAATATTTATGTCACAATAGTTTTCATTAACCATTAATTTATTTCATGTACGACCAATTGTAACTACAGTCCATTGTCAATTAATGGGTTTAGAACATCATGTCTACCACCGTCGTGAGTATTTATAGCATTAGTCCATGTCTCACAACCCTTGGGTAATTGGAGAATCAGTCCCAATCCCATAAAAGAATAAATTCATGCATGCTGGGTGTAGAATTCCAAGTATAGCATGTAGGTAGTATTTGGTGCATTAGTCTTAGTCTCCCATCCTATTTATAAATCAAACATTTGTGTTTATTATTGGTGTAGAACACCATGTCTAGCAACCCAAAACCATCAATTAATTATTTCACTAATTATTATATCCAATATGATAATTAATTCAAAAACTAATTAAAACCATAATTATTCCATGAAATAATTCAATAATCAATTAATAATTCAACATCCAAATAGTTAATAAATAATTATCAATTAATTATTGTTATTTAATTATCCCAAATATTTAACAAGTCTAAAACTGTACACTAAAATAGGGTTTCATGTATGACTTTAACAATTTACAGGAACTTCATAAACATCTCATATCAAACAAAATAAACAAGTATAACATATTTATCACCAATCTCACATATCATATCATAATTTTAAACAACATCATCCTATAAAACATAAGGCATGAAAAATAAACATGCATCAAAATGTAATCTTGGTCGAAAGACTTAACAATCAATCAATTCAAAATCATAAATTAATTCATAAAAATTAATTAATTCAACAATTAACTAATTATATCATATTTATTTAACATGTTCATAAATTAATTAAACATTTATCATTTTTCATTTAATAATTAATACATCCATTAATTATTACTAATATACTTTTTATCTTATGAAAATATCAACATATTCAATATTCTCAATATTCATTAAATTCCATAATTTCCTAACACACATCTTGATAATTAATATGTAAATTCATTACCCTATTAAATATCATACTCCATTCAATAATTTAATTCACAAACTAATAAATAGTAATTTTCATAATTAACATTCCATGACATGAGTAAAAAATGCCCACCTAAGGGTTTCCCTGTTCAACGTCATTTAAGTATCATTTACAAGAAAGACCTATGTGTGCATCATGTCTAACTATTTGATATTTGGGGAATAAGCTCAATATATATTCAATTGAAATCAATAAATGTTTAACACCAACAAAAATTAATTTACTAATTTATCCCATGTGGAAAATAATAATAAAAAAATATTTCATCAAATTATCTTGTATCTACTTCTTCAAGGAAAAAAATCCCAAACAAAAGCATGCATGATATGACACTACGAACAACCAATAATTTATCATTAATCATCATTAAATGAAAATTTAGCAGTTCTATAATTATGGAATCTCATATTATTAACATATTTAGAGGAAAAAATAATTCATAAATAATGAGATAGAGATTTTGGGACCCTACCATGGGGTGGAACCAAAACCTGCTGCACATTATCACACATCAGCAAACAAATCCAGATCTAGTCCCTAATCGCATAAGCATACACCTTTGTATATATATTACACACACACACACACAGATATATATATATACATATATATATATATATATATATATTCATGTTGTTTGGACCAAGGGATTCAGGAAAAATCAATCCCATCCACCACACCCTTAGTGGAAGTTGCTGTAAGATAGACCAAAAAGTCCATAAACAACATTCTCATACACTAAAATTAGAATAATGAAAAACTGGATTAAACCAAACCATAAGGTTTCTACCAACACCAAAAAAAACAATTAAGTATCTTGATTCACAAAAGCGATGAGGAAGAACATGGCTATCAACCATACCTGAAGAATTCGAAAAACAATCTTGAAGAAACTATAATGAAAAAGGTGAGAAAGGAAAGGGGTCATGCCATGTATCTTGCATCCTCGGATTTCATCCTGTTAGTCATGCATAAGATGTGAAAAAAATTCCAGAGGAACATGCACCTAGTATTGGTTATGACAAAGTAGAGGTCGTGCTACAAGTAGATCTAGAGGAAGCCTATGAGGGATCATGCATTGAACCCCAAGGAGTTGGTGTGTACTGCTATCAAATACCGAGGGAGGGGGTTGTAGCTCTGATTATTTTCAGAGAGGTATTTTGAGGAAGGGCTCAAATTTTGCGGCAGATAGAATATCCCAAGGGTCATGCACAACCTTATATGAGAGGTAACCTGAGGCATGACGGCGCCGATGCGTCACAAAAGGATGAATGAAATAGGAGGGTGTCGCACCCCCCTTTTGCAAATCCTTACACTTTAAAAATGCTAATATATTAATTAAAAGAATAAAAATACACATAATAATAGTATTAATGATAACAGTCATAATAGTATTATTTTAATGTTCATTTATATAAGTAAAACAAAAACACCCCATTTAATAATAATAATACATTGAAAAACCGCGTAACTAAATTATACTATAAATCATTTTACTTCATTTAGTCCATCCTTCCCATTTATAACCACATTAAATATTTAATTCATCATAAAAAATCATTTATTTTAAACCATAACACCCAAATTATTGAAATATCATTAATATGATATTAATGAATAAAACTCCAACCCATAACCCATAAATGATAATAATAATTTTTATTCATTACCATTGAAACTCCTCAATTAATTAAACATTTCATGTGAACCCAGAAACTCTCATAAATATTACGAACCATCAATTAATTAATTCATTACAATTAATTTAATCCCAACACCACCAAAAAATTTATTCATTATTATTATTTTTAATTTTTATTTTAATTAATCTCAATTTCTAATATATTATTCCTTAAAGAAAATAAATAATTTATTAAGCACTATAAACGTCATGGGTCAGACTGCATCCATGTGCAGCCCATGATGATCTATTAAAGTGGAATTTTCAGATTTTGGTTCTCCCGAGACTCAACAGGACACTGGTGAAAATTATATGGTAATTAAACATGTCTAAAAATGACACATTTAGGTGTTCCAAATATTAGAATAAGTTTTTTGGATCTTTGTTTAGAAATCAACCCATCGATAAATGATTAAAATATTTCAAAACCATTTTAATTATAACCATGTTAAAAAAGAGGAGACTTTACAATATATCAACCGTATAAACATCTCACCCTAGAGAAGTACTCATAAACTATAACAAAAACATCTGACCTACAAAGATCTAAATGTTTTGTTTCAAAACCTCCTTATGTTTTCAAATACTAAACAAAATTTAATGAAAAACCCAAGTTCAACCATATAATTCTTCAAAATCCATTCCTATGCTAACCAAACATTGCTTAAATATGAGTCTATTAGAGGGATATAATTATGATGATGCTCAAAAATCAATCTAAAAATAAAAACTAGTTGCACATTATTTTCTATAATGACATTACAGTTCGAAAACCCACACTTGCCCTTAAACTAGTGATGTTACTTTAAATTTATTACATCACCAACTACAAGTAAATCAATGTCCATGCCCGACCTAGGGTTATATAACCATGTTAAGCCACCACATGGTATTTTAAAAACTACTATGCCCCAACATGAAAGAAGGCGTAGCCAAAAAAATACACACAACCCACTTACACCATAGATAACAACCACTCAACAAGTCCAATGACATTTAGAACATTAGTGCAGTGTAAGACTGACGCTATCATAGTGTCTCCATAAAGAGGTCAAGATAGGGGAAATGCTTTTCGTATTCATTAGAACACAATAAGTGAAAATCATGTTCACAAAAAATCATTTTAACTACTATCAGACGACTATATTCAAAAATTTTGACGTCATATGCCTACACATATACCAAAATCGATGCGACACTATCCACCTTAGGAATTTCCATGATGTTTGAATAAGATATACCTTCTTACTAGTAAACTATTTCAAAAACACCTTAAAAAAACATGTGACGTTCCTCGAACCATGATCACCACATCAAACATTATCGCATGAAATCCAAAAATTTAAACCATCCAGCAAGTAAAATTACCTTTATCCCTATTGATAGTCTCTTACAAAATGTGAACATTGAACCTCCCTATTGGTCATGAAATAATGATATCACTATTATAAAAGTACTCTTTTTTATCCATTTATGTAATTAATTTCCACCTTTATGCATTTAAATGAAATTTCAACCAACCCACAAGTAATTTTTCATAACAAGTCAGTTGGTTTTCAAAATAATGCCCTATAGAAAACAGTCATTCTATAAAAATCATCATCTTTAAGAATTTAATATTTTGTGTAATTTCATTTTTATCAGAAAATTTAGCATCTAAATTATTGTTACATAAAAGGCGGCATCCATGTCTCTCATATACTCAATCCATGTTCTTCAAAAAGCAACAACAAAACAGTTCCTTACAATTAGAACTCAGCAGTTTTACATTCAAAATATTTTTATAAAATTCTATGGTTATATGGTTTAATCATATGGATTTCCATATAACGAATGATACGGCACCCATAAACCTTATTGTTGGCATTTGTATCCAATTAAATATATTTGTTTTCATTTAAAATTTTAACTTTATCATCTATTTCTAATTTTTTTGAAAACATAGGGTACCCTATTTGTTATTATAAGGCGCCCATACACCATATGACTGAAAAATTGTTCAATTTTAATTACAACCAAATAAATTTATCCAAATAATCCCAATATTTATCAGCAAGCTAACATGTCACTACATGTATCTAACATAGATCAACATGATGAAATTAGTAAAACATGATACAACATAGAATCATGGACCATATGAATTTAAAATTATTACTCATGAATGTTAATTATATAACTTATTAAATATATTTAAAAAGGCAAGCTCAATATATGTAAGACATAAAATATATTCAAGGAACATAAACCATATTACCAGGCATCCTGCAAGTGCCACTAAATGACATGGAATATATGCATTGCATGTTAATCCCAATGTTCGAAATATGATGCATGTAATGTAAATTCCTTACCAAATCATGCCAAAGTAATTTTATTCAATATTTTAATAATTAATAACTAGTAGAAAATACACTAGTCACTCATGGTGAAATCATATCATCTATAACCTCAAATACTACAAACATCAATTCCCATCCCAAACCACTTGGTAATTTCTCATAAATGGGGTTATCATTTCCCAGCATAGCTATTATCCCAATTTCAGACACTTTGATAGTCTACTTTCTACAAACCGAAAACAAAAAGACAAGCAGAAAAGAACCCTCTAATACCAATTTATAAAGCATCAACTAGTCTCACCACTAAACGAGTTTCCAGACCAGTCGCCAAATGAAATAAATCTTGTCCCCCTATAAGACAAAGGCTTCTGACTATGAACAAGGGCCTATGGATAGTCATTAGAGAGACTATACCCTCATATTAGAGTTGAATAATAGATAATGACAATAAATAGAAGAATCGGTCTAATAAAAGTCCCAGTAGTGGAAGATAGATTTCCTATAACATATGAATGCATGATATGTAATTGATACTTATAGAATGAGATAAAAAATACATCATGACTAGCATTCCAAAACAGAAGTAAAAAAACAATGATTGAAATCCTTTATGGTTGTCTCCTCGAGCATCCTAAGGTTCCCCTTGGTACTATGCTTCTATCCCCCAAGTAAATTTAAAAATAACAATCAAGAAAACTAATAAAATATACTATGGTACTATAGTGAAATAGTGTCCCAAGTAGGGGGTGAGATATAAATTTTTGTAGGTCGGGACCATCGGTGCCAACCCCAAGTCCATAATTCAATAAATAATTTAATCTGTGTGAAAGCATTCATAATTATATTAAGCAGTACTATGTAACTATATACCCAAGTATTTTCGTCAGCCCTCAGCTGGTGTCTGAACATGAATTATATATTTGTCATGAATACAAAATAGTCATCACACATTCATTTTCATATATCATTTATTCAAAACACATTAAATTACATTATTCTCAAGATCCGGCCTAAGTCTGACGTCTCCTATATAAGTCACTCACCACTGATGTCACTAATGGTCATTTAAGTAATAAATGTATATACGGAATCCCTGAGTTTGAACACTTTCTCATATTCAATTCACAAATAATTATGTCAAAATCGTTTTCATTAAACATTAATTTATTTCTAGTATGAACAATTGGACCCACATTACAATGTCAATTAATGGTGGTAGAACATCATTTCTAGCACCGTCATGAGTATTTGGAGTATCAGTCCTTGTCTCAAAACCCATGGGTATTTAGAGAATTTGTCCATGTCCTATAAAACAATACATTCATTCAATCTAGGTGGTGAACACCTTCACTAGAACCCCGTGAATATATTGAGCATAATTTCATGCCTCAGAATCCGTTTATCAATCATACATATATATTTATCATTGGTGTAGAATTCCATGTCTAAAACACTAAACCATCCCTTAATTAATTTATAAATTAATTAATCAATTCATTTAATTAATTCAAACAACTAATTAACAATATAAATCTCCCATCAATCAATTCTACTACGAATTTACCATTCAACATACCAATAGATAATAATTAATTTTCAATTAGATATTCTTATTTAATTATCCAAAATATTTAACAGGTATGAACCCATCCAATGAAATAGTGTTTTGTGTTGGACATTAAAAATTATCATGAACTTCATAAACATCTCATGTCAAACAGGCTGAACTTGTCCCACATATTTAGAACCCATCTCAAAAATCATATTATAATATTAAACAAGTCCATCCTAAACAATAAATGGTATGGAGAATTAACAGGCATCAAATGGTATTCTTGGACGATCTTCATAAAAATCAATAAATTGAAATTCTTAAATTAATGCATGCAAATTAAATAATTGATAAATTAATTAATAAATCATATCTCTTTAACCAAATCATTTATTAATTAATAATTTACCACTTATCATGTAATAAATAATCCATCCATTATTTATTACTAGTTTATAATTTATATTTTGATCATGTCGAAGTATTAAATATTCTCAATATTCATTAAATGCCAAAATTTTCCAACTCACATCATGATTATTAATTCATCAATTAATTACTGTATTACCCATCCTACCCTATTCCATCATTTAATCCACCAACTGATAAGTCATTATTTTTGTAATTAATATTCTATGAAATGGGATAAATGATGGAACACCTAAGGGTGTCCAAGGAAAACACCATTTATGTCTCATTTACAAGGTAGACCCATCGGTGATTCATGTTTAACCAGTTAATATTTAGGACATAATCTCAATATATTTTAAATATCATGAAACACAAGATTAACAACAAGACATGGTCATTTCATTATTTATCATACATGGAAAACATAAATTAAAAACTATTGCATCAACATATCATTTATCAACATCATCATAGATACATTCTAAATCTAAACCATAAGAAAGCATGATATGAAACGACCACCAACCAACATTTTATCCTTAATAATTATTCAAATTAAATTTATTAGATCTATAATCATGGAATCTCATATTTTAAAATTATTAAAAGGATAAAATAATTATTAAATAGAGTGATATAGATTTCGGGACCCTACCTTGGGGTGGAACCAAAACATGTTTCACTTCATTAAATATTGGAAACCAATCCATAACTGGTCCGTAGTGGCACGCACACACAACATCATATATATATATAAACATTGTGTGGACCAACTAATTCAACGAAAATAAATCCCATCTACCTCACCCTTGTCCATAGATGCCGGAAAATGGACATATAGGTCCCTAAAAAACATTATCAAAACATAAAATTAGATGAATGCAACTACTAGATTAATATTAACCATATTGTTTCAGTCAAGAGGAGCTCATATCTGTTGTTGGTCTTGGAAAAGTGGAGGCCATACCAAGATGAGATATAGAGTATGTGGAGGAGGGATTGTGCATTTCACATCCATGAGCTGGTGCATACTGTTGTAAAACACAGAGGGAGGGGTTTTTGGCTACGTGGCATTGCAGGGAGGTCATCAAATGAAGGGCCCACGTTGTGCAGAATATTTTTGAACCCAAGGGTCATGCACTGCCTTGTGGGAGAGAGAATCTAGAGAACTTGAGTAATAGTGCATCACCTTAGGAATAATGAAACAAGAGGGGGGGGGGGGTTGCACCTCCCTTGTAAAGTACCTCCTTTGTTTAAAAAATATATAATATAATAATTTTAAAAAATAAAAATACACATAATAATAGTATTAGTGATAATAGAGACAGTATAATTACTGTCATTTCCATGTATATCCATTAAAACAACACAACCCATATAATAAAAATAGTACTTTAATAATCATTATAATTAAACTGTACTATAATACACTCCTTTTCATTAAGTCCAACCACCCCATTTAAAACCACATTAAATTCTCAATTGGTCACAATCATAAATTTATTTTAAACCATAATAATAAATTATCGAAAGATAATTAATATGATATTAATGATTTAAAATCCAACACATATCCTTTAATTGATAATAATAATTTTTCATCCTTATCATTGAAACTCTAATGTTGATTAAGCATTTATCGTGAACCCAAAAAGTGTCATTAATTTCCTTAACCCTCAATTAATTAATTCATTGACATTCATTAAATTAAAAAACCACAAAAAATAATAATAACTTAATTAATATTATTACTAAGATAATCTATAAATTAATCACAATCTAACATGTAAACATATTTAAATAAAATAAATTATATATTAAGAATGGAAAACTGCATGGGTCGGACCACAATAGTGAAATACCTGTGAAAATCTATTAATGTGTAATTTTTGAATTCTATGCTATGGAGATTCATCAGGACACTTGTAGTAATTATCATGTAATTATGAAAGTCTAATAAGGATGCCATTAGGTGTTAAAAACACATAAAAATGTTCTGGATCTCATTTTAAAAACAATCTATTTTATAAATGGAAAAAATGGAAATCCTTCACTATTTCAACCAGGTTAAAAAACATGGGAATTTACACCTCTCAAACCAGAACATGATTAATAGTTTTCAATGTCATAATTTTCCACCAATAACTGCTCTCATGACATTCCATAGTTTTTATTTTTCTAATACAAGAAGAACGAAATAAATTTACCTTAAAGGAAAAATATACTTTCAAAAAATCGATCAAATTATTATACTAAAACATTTTAAAATAAAATATATTTAAATATCATCATGGAAATATTCAATTTTACATTTTGTGGCCCTTATGCATAGATAACATTTAACATAACAGATAGTTTTTCCATGACATCACGGAATGATCCACTACCACGTACTCAAGGCCATGGGTTGGGGAGTTCCATTCAATTGTCCTTGACTCTAGTTATCCACATGTTACAAATAGATCTCCATGTAACAGATCATTTTTATGTATTATCCAAGACACGTCACAAAACACTGAATACTCCTCAAATGATTAAGGTATGATCAAAAAAATATGATAGTCATAAAATTATTCAGCTCCTAGAAAGCATTATAACTATATTAAGTCCATCGATACCTAATTCTCCTCTTGTTAAGACCCAAAAGCTATGTAGTGAAGTGGGAGAAATCTTTGATAAACCCATGATAGTCAACCGCAAACCCCATAATCAATATAAATCATTAAAATTATTATCCTATATCCATGAAACCATTATCTACCCCTTCCCTAAGTCTACTAAAACACCTTATTCAGGGATGTTGTTACAATAAAAATTTACAAAGCTGGTATGAATTTACAAAAACAAAGCTTTTTGTATAGCTATGTTTGTATCTCTGAGTTCTTGATTATTTGATGATGTTTCGAATGATCATCATGAGTATTTTAGTACATAATGGAGTCATACCCAAAAACAACCACAAATTAATCTAGGTATCGGTGATTTACTTAGTTCAAAATGGTCATAAACACTGTAGTAGCATTATTTATCCAAAACAATAGCATGAAAAGCTCCTATTGGGAATCCATATTTAGGAATGAAGATTTTGTTATATCAGAAGCTATTTCTATCGAATGATGATACTATTATCTCAAGTAAATCATGGAAAAAACACAATCTCCTATAAACGGGTAAAAGAGATCAAAATTATATAGATGTGGATATTATTTAGTCAATATAGTGAAGTTAAAAATATATTAATTAACACTTAAGTTCATAGTCTTATCAACCTTCTTTGAATACATGATAGTAGAACCTCATGGTCACATACTCGGATTGATAAATCTGTTGTCCATTAAATCTTCCAACTATGTATTAATTTCAATAAAAATTCTTGGTTGTATTAAATTAGGTAGGATAGAAACTGGTAGAACTAATTACATGAGATCAATTGTGAACTCATCATCTATCTCAGGTGGTACTACTGGGATGTCATTCCAAAAAAACATCATATAACTAGTCCACTAATTTGGGAAATATGTCATGTTTCACACCCGTATCAACCTGAAAAATAATAAATATTGGGCGGGGATGTCCACCAGTTACTGAAAAATTTTCCTTCAATGAAACGCCTTAATATCCCAAAATACATGAAAAAAATAACAGTTTCTCTCAACGTATAAAAATTTCATTGTACAGTGGTTAAATTTATTGTGGAATTCATATTCTAAAAACTACTCCACCAAAAAATACAGATCAAATCCTGAAATTTTATATATGAGAAGATCTCAAATAAAATGGTACCCCCAACCTTGTCATAAAACCATTTACACAAACATATGTCCTTCAAACGTAAATTTAATGGGGTTTCGATCATCATAACCCCACTAGAAAACTCAACCCCAAGACTCAAAATATTCAAAAGTTGTGTATAAATAAATGAACAAGAGTCTCAAGTATCAATTAAGGGACTACATAGCATAGAAACTATGAAAATAGTACATTTTGTTGTCTACGTTTCAGCCTCACTATCCAGAATTGTAGGTTGAACAACATGGAATTGTCCTACACCTTTCCCCTGTGATGCATTCTGAGTCCCGTGAGCATCACTATTCTACTAAAATGTGTTCTTTTTCCCTAACATACCATATCCACTACATCAACCACCATGCCCGTATGATCTCTAACATCTATATTGGATTGGTGTATATTACCTTGTTATAGTACACAAAATCTTCCTTGTTCCACCATCATTAAAAATAAATCATGGATTACTATCGAACCATTGTAGATGGCCAATCATGTCGCATGATTGATACTCTACCAATCATTGTGATATCATTGTAGAAAAATGTTCTAACCTACCTCACTAGTGACAGAGAAATCATGTAATTTTCTGAGTAACTATTCCTTCCCTATAATCAATCTTCATTCCACTAATTTGGTTAATATTATCGTAATGGTAGTTCCTAACTATGAATTTTGTACCTCATTGACATACATCAGAAACAAAATGCCATCGAATTCTTGAATCTCTATGTTCTACTCATATATTATATCTTGATATAGTAGTTCAGAAAAATTTATCAGCATAATGATACAAACATATGAATGAATGTCACATTTTAGTTCATCATAAAATCTCCCATCTATAGTATAATTATTCCATTCTTAATATAGATCATATCACTATAAATTGGTAATGTGAGAAGAATAATCAATAAAATACATAATAATCTATCTAAACCTCATTAAATCAACTATCCAATAATTATTGAGCAACATAAGGTAATATCTTCTCATGAACATGTCGAGAATATGCTTCCACTTAATATTGGATAGCTATCCATCTATATTGTGGATGTCCAAACATTGGTTCACATGACAATTTTTTATATTAGTATCCAATATGAATATATTTTTGCATGAGTCTATTAGTGGCCAAATATCTTATGGATTGTTTAAATCCATAACTCATGTATCTTAGGTCCAACATATCTAGTGAATTTCAAACTGTGGTGCATCTCAATCTCTGGTTTCTTAACAGATATTTTCCAGACAACACACCATAAGTCTCTTTCTATAAATTTCATAAATGGAGAAAAATTATCATCAAACTTCCCTCCCGATCCTTCCCTCAGATCTATTGGAGCCTCACCTTCAACTCCTGGAGAATGATTTCTATCCATGTCATCATACAATCTTATCAGGTCATATCTCTAAAAGTTAATACACACAAATAAGGACACATTATAGATCATTATCAAATTTATATAAGTAGTAATAAAATAAATCCTTAAAAAGTCATCCCCCAAACCCTGCCACCCGGTCAAAATTATGGTATTATCACTACCCACTACTATCCCTCAAATTTCTCAAGGGTAACATATGGTTAACACATTCATAACTATTTTTCCCATTATATTCACATTTAAGAAATTAGCGTACAATTTTTATAATAATTTACAATTATCAATTACGTTTTATGATCCTTTTCATTTAAATCACCCATGGAATGAAATGATTTTTCCATTTAAAATATCACTCAAAACCTATATTTTCATGAATTGGTAATATAATGTATGTCATAATTGACATTTATATCCTAGAATTATATTTTTATAAAAAAACCATGTTCCATACTAGGCCATAAAAAAGGTCCCTAAAAAATTAATACAATTACAAAACTATAGCATTACATGAGGTGAAGTAACATTCAACTATAACAACATTCATCAAGGACATCAATCCCTCCATGTTAAATGAGATTTTATCCCAATAAATTTGTTATGAATTCCAATGCAAGAGATTTTGACTAAGGATTTCCTCATGCTATACTCATATCTACCCTTCCAAAATAGTAATACCATGGAAAATAATATATCCCATTAACACAACTATTTAATTTCCTAAACCAGGTCCCACATACCAGTGCCACAACCTAGATGTTTACATGACCTATAACATTTCTAACTATATTACATAATCTATATACTATAAGTGAGGGTCTAATTTAAAATATTTGTAGATGATCCCTCTTTATACAAGTTTCACAACAACAAAAATATATAAACAATAACCAAAGGATAATAACCAACATCATGAAAAATAACATAAATAAAACAGATAATTATAACATGATAAACCAAAGTAGATAAAAAAATATTTAATTACATTTAGTAGATATTTCATGAAATATAATTCTCATGTATCAGATGAAAAAAAACAAAGACACCTTGAAATCTCCTAAGTGAGTCCGAACACCATGTCTAGTTCCCTCTGTCATTTTTTCAACTCTCTTATCTATCATAGGTATCTATCATTTGTTATATCCTTTAAGAATTTTTTAAATTTGCGTACTGACCAACGAGATTTATAATGGTGTTTTTACAACTCAGTAGGGAATAATGAATTAAATATAAAACAATAGAAAATATATAATATTTTATAAAGTAGTAAAAATAAAAAAATTAAAATATATGTAAAAAACTGTTCTCAGTTTAATTTTTTTTATCTTTAACAACATAAATCTAATCGGTCATGAAGTCACCTGAACCAAAAATATATTATTTACACTATGTTTCATTTTGGACCATATATTATGCAAATGAAAACCATTATTTTATTGATATTTTTATAAATTTAATAACAGTTTCATATTAGGATAACATGGAACCCCAATCCAATTCCAATTTTTGGGTACTAGAATATCTTGTCTAGAACGCCATTGGAATTTGTTCATCAGTCCCCATACCACAGATCAAAGTTATTATGATCATCATACCCTATCCCATATTATAATTATAACATGCATGAATCAGTTTCATAGAGCTTCAGTCCAACTCTACATGGGTATTTGGAGAAATATTACGTGACCCCACATCGTAGTTCAAACATTCACATATCTCATATTCAACCAGGTTAATCATCATTAACCGTCTTATCATTATTGATTTTTATGGTTCATCATTTCCAATTATCAATGAAATATTGGTTCATCACTATAATATCATTGAAGAAAATGATAATTCCCCACAAATTTATTTATCACAATTTATTCATAATCCATTAACCCTTCAATGTTATTATATTCAACCCTTTAATTCCGATTATCACACAATTTCATGTCCCATTAATAATTCAATATAATTATCTCAAAATTTTCCGATTTCATACTTATTTTTTAAATCAGTTGATCAATTCAATTTACGATGCAGTTTTTCAATGTGGGTATTTAATTTTCACGATTACATAGTGGAAAAAAATCAAGACTATTGGAAATGGTATTTTTACCACATATCTCATGTTCATTTAATATCCATTAAGAAATTAAATCCCACAAATTGATGTAAAACATTCATGATCACAACCACAAAAAAGATCATGGACCCATACCTAAGATCATGATAAAATTTATTAGTATACAAAGTTACATATATTTAATACATCAGCATTTAATGTAAAAAAATTACTTTTAATTGAGGAAGTGATATTGTATGTATTGAAATCCGATGGATTATGAAAATACATACCATAGAGGAAATGATACATTTATTGGGCCTAAATTCATAATGAATGTGACTTGAGGATCCTTTTTACACCCATGGAGCATAAAAATTCATACAAAAAGGTTTAGGGTCAATAGGGAAAAATTGTTTTTTGAACCCAATGGTTCGAATATATTAAATGTTTTAGGAATTAATTCCCACACAAAAGGTTTCCTGGGTAGGGGAATATGTGTTTCCAAATAGTGCACCATAAATGTGGACCACAGATAAGGGGTTTCACATTTTATCTTAACAATATCATAGTTTGGAAACTATTTTTCCAACTAAGATATCCATCTATTTTGTGGGTTTCATGGATTGTCATGGTTACTATACGATTTTACAAAAATGTGCCCCAACCTTGCACCATTTGTTATCTCTTCAAATAATACATAAACAGTTTCCTAAGGGAATCCAAAAAATATTCCCTAACTATGTCCCAACCATAAACATATCTATGGGATTCCAAAATTCTCTAAAGTCCCCCAAAACAACACCAAAACCTATGATACTAAAAAAATAACCAAAACAGTATAACAAGGTACCTAAAAATTGGCATGAAACATCACCAAAATGTTGTGATCTTATAATATAATTCATGTTCGTAGAATGTTTTATCCAATGAAAATATTAATAATAATTTTTCATATATATTCATTATGTAGGTCACATAATAGAGTAATATCAAATTTTCCCTATTTTGTAATATTATAAAATTATGAAATAAACAATTGTTCATTTTATAATTTTTTATCATTTGATCAATATTTATTAAATAAATAAACATTATTAGGATAATATTAAAAAACATGATTCTTAATATCCTTAAATGACCAAAACAAAAAAAAATGTTATGTAATGGTGTAGGGTATGGGTTCCAACTCATGGAAAATAGTAGGATCTTTTCATATTACATGAATGGATGATGCCTATCAATCCGAATTCGATGTCTCATCCAAATTCTAGGAAACATAACAAGAATCCATATAGAAGACAAATATAAATGAAATTATAGTATATATTTCTTATAATAAAACATATATATATATATATATTAAAATAAAAAATATTTATAATATGAAGAGATATATTTATTGAATTATAGATGTATAATGGTAGAAAAATAAAATTGAAACAATAATTAAAATTTCTAACACCATCTAAATAAAATACGAAAGAAGCTTTTATGACACCAAAAACTCGACACAGATTCCACCTCCTACTTCCACATTAATGAACTATTAAGACAAATCAACACCATATCCACCAAGGCCATTACCCTATTAGGGTTCATATTTACAAGTCATGGTACATGCATATAATGATTCTGATGCATTGGAGATTATATACCTGCCCAGTATGACTCCTGTTGAATTGTAAAATAATAATAAACAACTAGATATCCAAACAATAAATGATAAATAGAAATGATAAATAATTCTAAAATATATATTCTTAATGAGGTTAATTAACGATATTTGTAGATTTAACAATCTAAAAAACATTTATATATAAAAAATACACTTCACTACAAAAATATATTTCTTAAATAAAGTATCCCAAAAAACAAAAATGAATTTATGGTTGGAATATCAACACATTACTTGAAGACACACCATGTTAAGACCCCAAATCAAGTATCCTATATCAATTTCCTGGATTACTAAATTGAAAATAGGTACAATCGATAAATTACAATATAAATTATTAGTTGTGTGTTATTGAAGAAAGAGACAAATAATAATTCTCATATTACATTGCAAAAAAAAATTAAAAAAATTATTTTATAAATCCATCATTCATGAACACATATACTGATTCTTTCTGTATATCCACAGGATGTGAAATAATATAAGGGTTACCTCATATTATTAGTTATATTTACATATAATGGAATATATCCTATGAAAATACTGCATAATTAAAATGTAACGTTAAATAACTATAAGAGAGCCATATTTAATCAATAACGTGACCCGAAATTATAATTTGGTAGTAATTATTGAATATTAAATTACTCCATAGAAAAATTCACATAAGCCTGAAAATTATTCATAAATATAGTAACATTTAAAATAATGACATTGAAATTAGGAACTAATTTTTTAATGATATAATTCATTATAAGATACCTCTTAAACATATCATTGAGGATTAATCTCATGAAATATTTCATAAATTTTTCTGTCCATTGACCATATATCTATACTAGTTGACACATGAATCTTACTGATACATCTACATTATATTATTGGAACCACCAATAACATAATTAGTCATATTAATTCCTTATATATATATTTATCTTGTTAATTCATATATTGTATCCTTTATCAAAAAATATTAGTATTTGTAATGAATATGTAATATTAATATCCCCTCAACCAATCAAATAATATTTATTGTAAAAATATGAATAAATGATATATTATTTAATAAATATTTATATTCATGATTCATAAGATATGGATATTAATATAAATACTATTTCTACTGAAACATGATCACACAAAACATAAATTTTCAATATATTTATAATGGAAATAATAATTATTATCAGATTAAGTATGATTACCAATTCATCATATATAATGGTTATTATTAAAAAATTCATGTCATTTTGAGAATAGTTGAAATGATATGTGATAATTATGAAAAAAATTAAAAGTTTTTTATTTGAATGGATATTTATAACATGTATAAGATAAAAATAACATAAAATTGTTATGGAGGATAGTAAGTCCACAAACACTTAATACATTAAAAATAATATTTTTTTTGAAATTTTTAAATTTAAGGATTAATAGGATCCTTTTACAGAACATTATAAATAATCCAATTAACTCTAAAAAATTCATTGATAATGTAAAATATCCTCTATAAATTTTGTGTGAAATAAAATGACCTCTAATTATAAAAAATCATGAATCATATTGATAGAGAAGAAAAATAACACCAACATTATTGAAATCATTGTTTGTTTTCTGTAAAAACATTCCTTTTGTCTCATAAGAACATAGAAAAATATAATGAAAGAAAAACATATAATATCGTACAATAAAAATAGTATAATGAAATAGACCAGGTAAAATTTATAAATATCATACTAGTTCCATCAATTGAAATAATCATGATTATGGATGAAATAGTAAAATAATACCAAATATATATATTATAACATTGACGTCTGGATAAAAATGATGTTTTTACTTAGCAAAACCATAAATAGACATATAATTTTTTAATAACAAATAAAATAATCAGAGTTTACTATGTAATTAATATTTGTATGATATATTCAGGGAAGTGGTTGTTTGACCCGATGAATGAATATTGAGTTGTAAAACAACATACCGCATTTTAATAATCGATTGGAAATCTAATGGATGATGTAGCATGAGTATAGAGTCAATGTAAAGTTATTTAATGATAGTTTATCGTGTATAATAATATGTTGGTGCATACAAAACAAATGAAACAAATTATGTGAATAACATTAAAACATGTCTTAATGAAGTAAAATTGAAGTGAGATCACCTATCTAAAAAATTGAATGGATACAAAATAACTCTACCCTCCTATATAAAAAATTTAAATATTTTATACTACAATAAAAAAGGGATTGAAATGCATATAGTATCATATATGACCCACTTATAACATTTCAAGGAATATACATTAATAAATATACTAAAAAAATTTATATGTGCTAACAACTTCTGTTTCTAGGATTTTTATTGTTTTTATACATTTATTTTGATCATTGATTTACCAACTAAACTTTATAATTGTATGCTCCTCGTCACAATATAGTTGCTATTATGATGATAGAATGATAATGACCATCGAGCCCTTCATATAATATGTATTAGGATGGAGACTAGAACCTAGGGTATAAAAATTCACAATATGGGTTTACTTTCATTTATAAATTAATTTGGATCATGATATAGGATTAGATATCATCAAACAACTCTTGTAGAAAATATAATGGAAAATCCTAAATCATCTCAATGTGCATGTGTAGATAAGGTGTTGCATAAAAAAATATCAAACATAATTACCAAAAAAGATACGGTTACATAAGCGTCTCCATGAAAATTCCAACCCTAATAATAATGTTCAAATCAGTCACTAATGTCTTCCTAGATACTTAAAAACTATTTATAAATGTTGGGTGGTAAAAATAGGTATTCTCAGTTTAGAAATAACAATTTTATCATGTGGACATGTGATAATGGAATGTTACTATGTCGGTGAATGAAACGTTGATCTGTAAAGCCCCAACCCTATTTACCCATAGTCTGTGCATTATTACATAACATTGAAATTATCATAAAATATAATTTCTTGAGAGACCAATTAGTTTAGTATCCGTGGAAGTACTAGATACATTCATATGGTTTATATTTCATTATAAAATGGAAAACTACAACAGCATTGTTTCCATGGACAACACTAAGATCCCATATACTATCCCCGCAGGCCAGTCATAATATACTTCTTTTCATCTTGGGAAAAATAAAACATAGAAAGGGGTGAGATCAAATGCTCAGTTTGGATAACAATATAGCAGAAACTTTCATAAATAAGCATAAAAATTTAAGTCAATTGATTAAAATAAAACAAAATCCTTTTCAACATAAACATCCTCATAATATAGAAAATATTAATCAAAATAATGCCTTTTAAATACTCACATAGATATTATACTAGTTAAATAATCACATTAAATATCAATATCCAGTTTCATAATGATGGAATGCCTAATTCTATACTTTCATAACCTCATAGTCCAGGCCTTGTGCGAAAAATACAAATATGATTTTTTTCATGGCCTTCTTCCAAGACACTAGTTTGTCTCACGAGACCTTACGATGCATTGAGGAGCTATAGCGGGCTCTACCCATCACTTAATATGTCCAATTCATTACCCATATGAACAGATTTAAACATAACATAAACACTCATATTAAAACTAGCATACAAAATGTCAATACTTTATCCATAATCCATGAATGGTATAAAAATAACATATCCGCAGTCAATCATATCACAAAACCATCATTGAAATATGAAAGATTTTTATCATAATAATTCGACATCAAAAAGGTTTTAAAATCCATCAAAGGATGTTGAAATAATGAAAATGATTTTTAAAACTCATGGATATAAATATCCCTTTTTCATGAAAACATTAAAAATTCACATAATTTAGAAAGGAATAAATTTAATGACATTTTGAATCAAAGTATCCCATACTACTTTTAAACTTTTGAATGGAATTAACATTTTAAAAACATTCATGTACATATAGAAAAATTCTTAAAAAACATTTTAAAAACATGGACATTAATGATAATGAGTAAGACGAATAAATATTTAATACATTAAAAATGATATTTTAGTCTTTAAACTCCTGTGTAATGGAATTAAATTTAAAAAAAATTATTTATTACCACATTCATATTCATTACCTCATATATGATACTCTTAAATTATCTTATCACCTATTTAATAATATTATTTCATTATTAATCAAATTTTGAGTGTTAACTGCCTCATTTTCTTATTCATGTTTTTCCATGTAAGGCTTGTTTCATTTGAATTTGATATAGTTATGTATTCTAATGAATGATATTAAATTAATAGATTTCATATTTATTCAATATATATATTTTTATAATCATTATTGAATGCATAACATGGATAATTAATCACATCATGTCATAAAGACATTTGGTCGTAAAAACACTTGAGAAATGATATTGTTACTTAATGGTGATTGGGTAAGAAAGTGTGTGGAATATTAAATTTTAAAGAATAAATATCAAGCAATAATTATCATATATATCAATTATTTTTATCATTATTACCATCCATGTAATGTGGTGTACAGAACCATTTACACCACAACGTGGATAATGTAAGTCACATGTATGCAACTTGATGTTTTTATTTGTTATTAGATGTACAAAAGGAGAAAAATGATTATAATATAATCTTAAAAACATCATAGAATATGTATGATACAATATTTTTTAGTTTCTCAGGGATACTACATATAGAGAGGATGTGTAAGTTGAAACAAACTCATAGGATTTGAAAAAGTTGATTACATATTATTCGGATGACATCTTGTATTATATTATTATGTAATTCATGACATGATAATTTTAAGGACTAGTACAACTATAATATATATATTAATGATGAATGGTAAAATGTGTAATGAACTAGACCTGAACAACCACCCGAACACTACTAAACGGGTCGGGTTTCACTACCTTAATCCCACCTCCCCAAACACCAAAGGTTTCCGACTAGCAGCAAGGCTCGTTATAGGTATTGTGGGGAGGCTATACCAACTAGGAGGAAAATAATGGTACTGGTATGAGTATAATAATAAAGATCACGTGGAATAAATGACTCATTAGACTCAAACCAAACTCGCAAAACTGAAACTCATTCATTTCGATTAATAGTGGAAGAAATTAATATAAACAACAAAAGAGAAAATAAACACAACAACATGTTGATCACTTGTAGCTACTACTAAACAACAAAACATGCATCCAAGGTTGGTCAAACATATCTAATTATGAAGGACAAAAATGGATAACCCACTATAGCTACAAAACAAGATTTCTGATACATGAAACAATGTAAAACAAAATAATCTCCTACTATGGAAAACCTCATGGTTTATACTATCTCTAAATAACACTTAATTCATCCTAGCACCTCAAACTTTCCTCTTTCTTGCACATAAATCCATAAAATCTGCACCGGTCTCGAAGGACCTATGCATGGCATGAGATGAATCTTAGTTGGATACCACCCCATAGTGCATACCTAATATCATTGTTTAAACTTGCATTCATTTAGAATGGAAGCAGTAAATAGTATGATTCGAAAATATACACAAATTCCACTAGTGCTCTGTAGGCACAATGGTGTGTCACCTGCTTTGGTCAACAACAGAATCTCTATCATGAAACTCGGCACCTTGAGCCCCCTAACTCCACGTGTCTTATGTACTGATGTCCCAAAGGCATGCTTGATATATATTAACCTAGAGTAATAGTGATGGATGTCCCCAAATAAGTAACTAGAGGGACAATGATGTCTTCCCTCAAAATAAGTAACATGAGGGATATTTATGTCTTCCCTCAATATAAAGTAACCGGGGGTAGTTATGTCTTCCCTCAAATCAAGGCGAGCGTCTTCCCCCAACCTAATAGCCCCACTAATATCCTCTGAATTCTCATCACCTTCAACATGGCTTCACAAGGAAAACACCCCCAACCAATTGTACCTAAACCAAAACCATCAGGGGCCTCTACCCACACGAGTTTTCAAAACCAACTCATCATTGATTCTCTCTATGTGGAAACTACTCATTGTTCCTAACTTGACAGTCACACTGCCTCAAGACAATGTCCATGATGCCCAATATCATGGTAAAAAACACCCAAAGAAACCCGTGACAAGCCCAACCAAAGATCAGCCTCACTCAAGAATATCTGGGCCATGCTCAACACAACCAAAAGGTTCAAGAATATTCAATTCAATAATTACATTTTAAGAAACACATAAACAAGAAAAATAATCTAAACAGTTGTATGTGCTAACCGAGGGTTGTCCCATACCGGAACAGGGGACTTAAAGGTCTCAAATAATTAATATTAATGTTCAAAACACTAAACTCAACATTTTAGAAAAATAGAAAAAAATTTTAACCATTTTGGCATCTCCCAGCCAAAATGACCTGATGATAAATGACCCATCACCTATCATATCTCATCAAAAATTGTAAAATTGCGTACCCAAGGGCATACCAAAGGTCAATTTAACTATTTAATATGTTATAGCAAGTAAATTAGGGTCTCTCTCAAAATACCTGAAAATGTTCCATAGGACACGCCACCCAAAAAATCAATAAAAACAAAAAAAAGTTATGCACCTGCAACTTGAGACTCTTATACATTGTTACATCATATATTGAGATCCAATTTGAAGACAATCTTCTTAGATCATTATTTCCGTCAAATACCAGCAATTCCACTCGGAAGGAAACATCGACACATGAGGCGAAGAATCAAGAACAGAATAGGGGGTGTGGGAATAGTCTCACTATTACAATTCTGTATCCACCAACAGATTGAAGAACAGATGAAAAATGAATAATCTTTTCCTAGTTATGTTATTCGGGCTTTCAGAATAGAGAGGTCCTTATGTTGGGGAAGAAGAATACGTTTTAAGAAATAGGACATGACGATCTATCATTTAAGCAAATAAAAAATTACACGTCCTGTATTTAGGAACTAAATGTCATGTAGTGTAATTTTCCATACTCTTCCTTATGTGGAGATAGCCATATGGCTTGGACGTTCAACACAAGTTGACACACAACATGAACCCAATCGGTACAAAGAAAAATTAAACACAACATGTTGGGCATCACTACACACCATGTATTAGGAAATTTCTTCATGGTCATCACACAACATGTACTCGGTGAGAACACAACTGATACTCACATAACCCAGACATGGCATGTAATTTATGGTACATGATGTGTAGTCTAGAAATTTTTAGAGCATCCCCAATTTTCCCAGTTTTCTCAGGGTCAAGTAAAAATTTCAAACAATGTTGGGATTTTGACCCTTTCTAAAAACACAGGTTCTTACAACCTCCCACGCCTTAATATAGCTTCTCCTTGAGCTATCAAACGGAACCTGAAGATGGCACTTAACATACCTGTAACACCCCAGGTAAATAAAGAGTATGAAATTTTCACATTTATCCATATTTGTGAATAAAATATTAATATAACTTTAAATGGGACTCTATGCTCGATGGTGTACCCAACACGCAACAACGAGTTTCTTGGAAATCTTACGTTGCACTCTAATAATAAATAATATTATTTTAAAAGGTAGTTAACGCCTAGCTGTTGTGATGGTGGGAATGAATAGAACTAACTACAAAATGATTATATATGTTTTTCAAATACTTTTTACTTTTTAAAATAAATTTCAGAAGATTAAAAATGTGAATGAATCCAATTTTAAGCGTAAACATTCTAATATTCTTTAAAAGGTTGATTAACCACCTTTTGATGGCGAAACTATTATAAATCCACTTTTTGATAATTTTATGTGTTATATTTGAAAAAATAAAATTCTTATTTAGAATCAGTACATCAAAATTTACTTTGTGTAAATTTTTGGTATTTTTCCGATAAAGTACATTTTTTAATGAATAGTGAAAAAAGTTGTATTTTAATTCAAAACCTCTTTTTAATCTAATTTATTTATATGATTATATTATCTTATAAATTTGTTTTAAAGATAAATTATAATATATTTTTACAATTAAATCCAATGGTGGTCATTGGAATTAATTTCACTTTGAAATTGGACTTAAACTAGTGTCAATCTTTTAATAGATATTGTTTAATAAAAACACGCTATTTGTTTTGAAAGCGGGAATTAATTATTAAATTAATTAATGCAACTTATATGTTTTGAATTTTTTAAAATAGACATCATTTTTTAATTCGGAATATCAAATATAGCCTCGGGTGAATTTTTGGTAATATTCTGAAAAACTTCAATTTTTTATGAATAGTGAAACCACTAAGTGTTACTTATAAAAACTGATTTTCCGTTTAAATGAAATTTTTCCACCTTTGTGTTGTGAATTTAAAAAATCTGACATACATTGTTTTCCTTAAGAAGTAAAATTTGGTTCAATGGGATTAAAATAATTTTTTTCTGAATAGTAACTTATTAAGTTTTTAATCGTGATTAGAGGTAATTAGTGTAGTTTAAGGTAAAAATAATGTTTTAATAATATGAAATGACCTAGAAACATGTCCTACCCTCATTGGATGAGTCATTTCCGACCAATAAAATCCATGGGTCAACTTGGGGACCCACGGGAGCCACTTTGGTTGGAAAATGACATAAATACCTTTTTATTTAATGTTAAAATTAAAATGACACAAACATGAGATGTTTCACTAAAACAATTTTTAAATGGGGTTATACAATTCATATTTTTTACTATAAATATTCATTAGAAATATAAGATGATTTACTAAATCATGATATTTGTTTTATAATTTTTAGATTTTAATGAAATTAAATTATTTATGACATCATGATGATGCAGCGATTACATCATTATTTAACGATTTAAATAAAATGAAAAGATAATGTAAAAACTAAACCCTAAACTTTTCAAAAACCTATTATATGGGTATATATCGAACCTGTATCACCTTATCCATGAATTATATTAATTTGGGACATTTTAAATCCGAAATTCATTTTCAAATAAAGTAACATTTCTTTACTTTCCATGAGTGCCCCTCCTCTCCTCTTATAAAAGGCCCCCACCTCTACCTCCTTACCCACACTTCCAAAGACTTTGGCTCAAAAAAACCCTAAACATTTTTCCTCTCCACATCGCTATATTAATCATAGAATCCTCACCTTGGGAATAAGTATTCCCAAGGAAGCCTTTGAGCTCAAATCAAAAAGACTTACCCGATTTTAAGGTAATGTCTTCACTTGTGTTATTTTGTTTCATTTTGCTTCTCCAACCCCCTAAACTCTTTTTATTAATTTATTTTCTAACAAATAAAGTGTCTTAAATATACTAGGATGTTGTTATAATAATAATTAGAGCTAAAATTTCACACACCTACATCAAATGGTTAAAGAACATACTGTTTCTGTGGATGGAGAATTTCTGCCTCACGAAACGATGATTGTTCAAGACTCATATAACACCTTAAAAGGTGGCCATTAAGATGTCAATATATTCATATATGATATATAATATGTTTATGTTTTACATAAGTTTCTGTATTTTTCTTTTGTGGCATACCTTTATGGTTTCCATTGTGGGTAAACACGATAATTTCATTTTAGGAAGTGTGGACTACCGCCCCCTCAAAGTGATTTGACTCGTTAATTCCATATGTAAGATGTATAAAGGATGTATTTAAAGTTATTATATATGATTTATGATAAATATAAATGATTAATATAATTCTTTAATTAAAATATACATACCTCTCATTTAGTTTTAATTCCATTAATATGACATAGAAATGAAAGTAGCGTTCATGTGTACGTACGGCTTACCGTCTCCATGAACAGTGCATTTCATTTCTTACCTCTAAATGATTATGTAATATTATAAATAAATGTATATTATGGATATATATGATATATATGAAATCCAAATCATGAATATCATTCTGGATATAATGAACCTTTGACCACAGGAACAAAATGTAATTGTAAGAAGTCCACTTTCGACTTAAGAACCAAATTTCGACAAAACAAACATTATTAACTTAAATGATTACATAATGTTTATAACATTACAATAAGTGATATAAAAGTAATAATTAACTTGAAAAAGGTTCTTATGAAAGTAAAAATTAACTCATGTTTATTATTCAGGATTTTAAAGAATGATCGAGCCAAGTCGGACCCGAGGTTAGGGATCCTACTCCTCTCATTCTTTTTAAGTACACTCTTTTATGTCATTCCTTTTACGCTCATATTTCATATGATTGGGATGTTATTTTATATTAATCCTACTTTACTTTTTATATTCATATTATGAGAGACCCTATTTTTTATCATCAATCCATTTTGGATGTTTTGAGTGGCGCCGTTAGGCTGCCGAATTTTTGTAAGGGATCTTACCTCTCTCTTTCTTTTGAAGCACTCTCTTTTATGTCATTTCCTTTAAACTCATCTTTATTATGTTTGGGGATTTTATTTTATATTCCTATTAATGTAAATTTTATGTTCATATTATGAGAGACCCTTTTTGATCTCATCAAACCATTTTTGGATGTTTTAAGTGGCGCTGTTAGGCTGACGAGATTTGATATGGGATTGTTCATCTCACTTTTATTCCTGTGAGATTTATGATACATTTTCCACCATTTCCATTGATTACTGTATGTACTAACCATTATTATTATATTTGTTTAATATAATTTCATTTATGAGTATCTACATAAATTTTTTATAGTCCTTCTTTCATGGATTGTACATTTCGAAAGTAACCCATGTCGGGAAGGGAACCTTTCACCCTCCTCTTTTTAAAAGACTTCTTTTGTTATGTCTTTTAATTCACATAAAATTATGTTGGGATATGTTATTCTATATCCTTAGTGATTTAAATTTTATTTTCAAGTGATGAGATATGCTTTTTATCTCTCATCAACTCATTTTCTGAATTTTGTAGTGACACCGTTAGGCTGTCAAATTTTTGCAAGGGAACTTCTTAACCCAATTTTGATTCTTTGGGATAATCTTGTACTCCTTGAATATGTCGTTATATGAATATGTGTGAATAACCTATAATTGTTTTACACTTAATATTCACTTATATTTGGTGTATTATTTTGTCAAAAATAATTATGTAATTGATTTATCCTTAATCCAAGGATATCGTCTTTGTATGAGACTTCGTCTCAATCTCCTTTCATTGAGGCATATTTTGTTTTATACACAACCATATTTTATATGGTGTATAATCCCCTTTGAATTTTACGTTTTTCCGAAAGGAATATTTTTTATACAAAGCGTTTTACTAAACGACAAAAGGGAATGTTTTTGTCGTACGTATGCAGTGACAATGACGTCTCCACCGCCGTGACCATTATTTGAGTTTCGGCTACCTCTACAAGCCATACCTTTTTTTAAAAGAAAAATAAATACCATTTTTTACTTTTCTTTTATTTTGGTATTGAAAATGATTTTCATAATATATTGATATCAATGTGTTGTATTGATATCTTATGATTGAAAGGTGGAAATGTTATGTTTCATTTATGCATGTCTTATGTGATACAATTATGTTGAGGTTCTTGGGAATTATTATGAAGACGGGTGGTTCCCTGATAAACTAAGGGCGGATGAGCCCGATATAGCTCTCCAATGCATTGGGTAACACGAAGGGGTTAAACGTTAAGGTTTCTTCGAAGAGATTTAGGAAATATACTGTGATGGGTATTCTAAATGTAACCAAGAGGGTTACTCCCTACATATGAATGTTATGAATGCCTCAAGTTACCTTTATGTCTTATGATTTCTATTATTTATTCATGATTTTAAGAGGTATGTTAATGTACTTATGTTTTAAGGGTAATGTATGATTTCATTCTTATGTATACATGTACTCATGTTTCCATTCCTTATTTGTTTAACCCTTACTGAGCTTTTTATGCTCATCCCATGTTTTTTAAATGTTTTTCACAGGTCAAGGGAACGGTAAATGATGTGATGATAGTGTAAAGGAAGTTTCAAGAAAGAATCCATGTTTTATTTTAAATATGTTTCCGTTGATGGGAAAAATGAATATTATCTTTTATGTAACCACTTTGTTTAAATGTGGAATGTAATGAAAATTTTATAATCAAATTCTCCAAAACTCTAAACCTGAAAAGATTTTCAATGTGTAATCTTGTAATAACTCAATATTAAGTATGTTTTAAGGATGGGGCCTTATAGTTGGTATCAAAGGTCGGTATAGACAAATTTAGGGATTAGGAGTTTTTGTTAGACACATGATTAGTCCCTATATCTATTATTTCAGTTAAATACTTGTTTTATATCTTTTTTCAGGTCATGTAATGTCGGTTATGAATGGAAGGAGAAGGATATCAAACGACATTCCTATCTCTTCCTGACGACATGCTTGCAATAATTATTGCAATGTCATGTTCGGATGATTGTGTAACTTTTTCTAGCATACAAATCACTTGCAAGCAGTTGTTTGAGATATCAAACACCTCCACTATACCTCGTTATCATCGTGGATCATGGGTTGTTTTTAGACAAATACTATTTTCACAATATTATTATATTTTCAAGAAAGGTAAATATTATCAAGGTATTTTCAAATATTTTACCTAATCACAAGAATTTGAAGCAAATTATGATTTTAAAAATGGTGCTAAGGAAGGAGTCCCTTGCGCAACCTATTTGTGTTTGCTTTTAAAATATAGTGTCTCAACACATTCTTATGGTATTTTAAAAGGACCAATAATAGAATGATTCAACTGAAATTCTGTCCCAATATTTTATAGAAATCATGTCTTATCAGATGTTTTGGAATTATATGTCATACATGATTATTTTCCAAAACTGTTTTTCTGTGAACACCCATATGACCCATGTTGTACATGGTGTATTTGGATGGAGGAAGCAAATGATTTTGAAATATCTCTAAATCATTGTTGTAATGCATGGGACTTCTACCTATGTGAGCAAGATGATGATGAAACTGAGTGGACTCCATGATCAAGGTATGATGTTATTCATTTGGGGAATCGTTTTATTTATCTTTTGGTGGTGAAATAAGACTTCAAGAATTAAGATGTTGAGATCGTAACGAATTTGGATGAAAATGAGAGGTATAATGAAACTATTGAGGTTAAAACATGTTAGGCTTATTTTTGGAGTTTTGGAAATAGGATATCACGCAGACCATGTGACAACCCGTCGAATCGGAAAAAGCTCCGGGAATCGAACCTGCAACCAAAGTGTGACTGGTATTTATCGCCTACCACCGGACTACGTGAAGTCCCTAGTTAGTTTGAATAATTCTTTTTAGTTAGATGATTTTATGAATCAAGAGTAAATTTATTTTGGTTTATCTATGGAAATTATTAACCTATTATCGAGGATATTTGATTAGGTTAATTACATTTCAATATGATAATTTAAGAGCAACGAATGTTATTTGGAGATAAAAGTTAATTTGTACCTTGGAAGACTATGTGACTAAATCCTTCAAATATTTGGGTTTCAATTTTATTTTGGTTTACATTGAAGAATTTTATGGTCAATTTTCTTATCGAATGGTCCTCGTTGAACTCTGGGTTTTGTTGGGAAAATTTTGGAGATTAAGAATAGATTTTATTTTTATAAAGGGTTATCCTTTTCTAGATTATCTGATCTTGTACTAACCTTTTTGGTTTTGGATTTGGTTAAGGTCTAAATATATTGGAAGTATATAGTTATCTTTTGTGGATTAGGTGATTCTCTAGAAGTTGATTATAGTACTCTTAATGTGAACAAGTGTTCCTAAATACTCGTCTTTTGGGGAAAGTATGAGTCTGTGTAAGAAATCTAGTAAAATTTGATAGTCAACATGAAAATTAAGTATGTTTCCTTAAGATAAAAAATAAATTACTCAATGAAGAGTAACTTAAAACAAAAGTTTTGTCTGTTAACTTTTCCTACTGGGGAATCGAATACCGTTTAACCCATCACATGTTTGTGATTTTCTTATGGTTATATTTCTCCTAGACATGTTTACTATCACTCTCCATCATAACATGACCCTTTGTTTTTTCCTCCATGTCCATATTTTCATACTTTTAATCCTAGTATGGGTTAACTCGGGTGACCTTTGTACTTATCTTTCTTTATTTTAAATTGATTGGTTTACTGACTCTTGTTCCGATGTGGGATTTTCAATGAAGTTTCCATGCCCAATTTTAAAATTGTGAGGACGCAATTCCCAAAGGGGGGAAGGATGTAACACCCCAGGTAAATAAAGATATGATATTTTCATATTTATCCATATTTGTGAATAAAATATTAATATAACATTAATGGGGACTCTATGCTCGATGGCGTACCCAACACGCAACAACGAGTTTCTCGGGAATCTTTCGTTGCACTCTAATAATAAAATAATATTATTTTAAAAGGTAGTTAACGCCTAGCTATTGTGATGGAAGGAATGAATAGAACTAACTACAAAATTATTATATATGTTTTTCAAATATTTTTTTTAATTTTTACAATAAATGTTAGAGGATTAAAAATGTGAATGAATCCAATTTTAAGCGTAAACATTCTAATATTCTTTAAAAGGTCGATTAAACGCCTTTTGATGGAGAACCTCTTTTAAATCCACTTTTTGATAATTTTATGTGTTTTATTTCACAAAATAAAATTCTTCTTTAGAATCAAGACATCAAAATTTACTTTGTGTAAATGTTTGGTATTTTTCCGATAAAGTACATTTTTTAATGAATAGTGAAAAATGTTGTATTTTAATTCAAAACCTCTTAATAATCTAATTTATTTATATGATTATATTATCTTATAAATTGGTTATAAAGTTAAATTATAATTTATTTTTACCATTAAATCCAATGGTGGTCATTGGAATTAATTTCCCTTTGAAATTGGACTTAAACTAGTGTCAATCTTTTAATAGATATTGTTTCTTAAAAACAGGCTATTTCTTTTGACAACGGGAATTAATTATTAAATTAATTAATGCAACTTATATGTTTTTAATTTTTTAAAATAGACATCATTTTTGAATTCGGAATATCAAATATAGCCTAGGGTGAATTTTTGGTAATTTTCTGAAAAACATCAATTTTTGATGAATAGTGAAACCACTAACTGGTACTTATAAAAACTGATTTTCCATTTAAATGAAATTTTTCTACCTTTGTGTTGTGAATTTCAAAAATCCGACATACATGGTTTTCATTAATAATTAAAATGTGGTTTAATGGGATTAAAATAATTTTTTGGTGAATAGTAACTTATTACGTTTTTAATCGTGATTAGAGGTAATTAGTGTAGTTTAAGGTAAAAATAATGTTTTAATAATATGAAATGACCTAGAAACATGTCCGACCCTCATTGGATGAGTCATGAAAGACCAAGACAATCCATCGGTCATCTTGGGGACCGCATGGCGCCACATAGGTTGGAAAATGACATAAATACCTTTTTATTTAATGTTAAAATTAAAATGACACAAATATGAGATGTTTCACTAAATAAATTTTTAAATGGGATTATACAAGTCATATTTTTGACTATAAATATTAATTATAAATATAAAAAGACTTCATACATCATGATATTTTTTTTATAATTTTTAGACATTAAATAAATTAAATTATTTATGACATCATGATGATGCATCGATTTTCTCATAATTTAACGATTTAAATAAAATGAAAAGATAATGTAAAAACTAAAACCTACACTCATCAAAAACCTATTGTATGGGTATATTTCGAACACTTATCACCTTATCCTCGAATTATATCAATGTGGGACCTTTTAAATCCGATACTCATTTTCAAATAAAGTAACATTTCTTTACTTTCCAAGAGTACCCCTCCTCTACTCTTATAAAAGGCCCCCACCTCTACCTCCTTACACACACTTCCAAAGCCTTTGGCTCGCCCAACCCCTGGTCATTTTGCCTCTCCAAATCCATCTATTACTCCTAGAATCCCCACTTTGGGAAGAAGTAATCCCAAGGAATCCTTTGAGCTCAAATCAAAAAGAGTTACCCGATTTTAAGGTAATGTCTTCACTTGTGTTCTTTTGTTTCATTTTGCTTCTCCAACCCCCTAAACTATTTTAATTAATTTATTTTGTAACAACTCAAGTATCTTAAATATACTAGGGTGTTTTTATAATAATCATTAGAGCTACACTTACACACACCTACATCAAATGGTAAAAGAACATATTGTTTCTGTGGATGGCGAATTTCTGTCTCATGAAATGATGATTGTTCAACACTCATATAACACCTTAAAAGGTGGCCATTAAGATGTCACTATATTTATATATGATATATAATAGGTTTATGTTTTACATAAGCTTCTGTATTTTTCTTTTTTGGAATACCTTTATGGTTTCCATTGTCGGTAAAAACGATAATTTCATTTTAGGAAGTGCGGACTATCGCCCCCTCAAAGTGATTTGATTCATTAATGCCATATGTGGGTTGTATAAAGAATGTATTTAAAGATATTATGTGTGATTTATGTTACATATAAATGATGAATATGATTCTGGAATTAAAATATACATACCTCTAATTTAGTTTTAATTCCATTAATATGACATAGAAATGAAAGTAGCGTTCATGCGTACGTACGACTTACCGTCTCAATGAACGGTTCATTTCATTTCTTACCTCTAAATGATTATATAATATTATAAATACATGTATATTCTTGATATATATTATATATATGATATCCAAATAATTAATTTCATTCTGGATATAATGAACCTTTGACCACACAAACAACATGTAATTGTAAGAAGTCCACTTTCGACTTAAGAACTAAATATCGACAAAAAAACATTATTAACTTAAATTATTAAATAATGATTAAAACATGGAAATAAGTGATATAAAAGTAATAATGAACTTGAGAAAGGTTCTTAAGAATGTATAAATTAACTCATGTTTTTTATTCAGGATGTTAAAGAACGATCGAGTCAAGTCGGACCTGAGGTAAGGGATCCTACTCCTCTCATTCTTTTTAAGTACTCTCTTTTATGTCATTCCTTTTAATCTCATATTTCTTATGATTGTGATTTTATATTATATTAATCCTACTTTACTTTTTATATTCATATTATGAGAGACCATATTTTCTCTCATCAATCCATTTTGGAAGTTTTGAGTGGTGACGTTAGGCTGCCGAATTTTCGTAAGGGGTCCTACATCTCTCTTTTTTAAGCACTCTCTTTTATGTCATTTCCATTAATCTCATATTTATTATGTTTGGGGATTTTTTTTATTACACTTAATGTAAAATTTATGTTCATATGATGAGAGACCCTTTTTGATCTCATTAAACCATTTTTGGAAGTTTTAAGTGTCGCCGTTAGGCTGCCGAGTTTTCGTAAGGGATTGTTCATCTCGCTTTTATTCCTGTGATATTTATGCTACATTTGCCACCATTTCCATTGAGTGGTGTATTTATTACCCATTATTCTAATATTTGTGTAATATACTTTCGTTTATGAGTATTTACATCAATGTTTTAGATTCCTTTTTTCATGGGTTGTACGTTTCGAAAGTAACCCAAGTCGGTAAGGGAACCTTTCACCCTCCTCTTTTTAAAAGACTTATTCTATTACATCATTTAATTCACATAACATTATGTTTGGATATGTTCTTCTATATCCTTAGTGATTTAAATTTTATTTCCAAGTGATGAGATACCCTTTTTATCTCTCATCAACTCATTTTATGAATTTTGTAGTGACGCCGTTAGGCTGTCAAATTTTTGCAAGGGAACTTCTTAACCCAATTTTGATTCTTTGGGATAAGCTTGTACTCCTTGAATATGTCTTCTATGAATATGTGTGAATAACCTCTTATTGTTTTACACTTAATATCCACTTATATTTGGTGTATTAGTTTGTCACATGTAATTATGTAATTGATCTATCCTTAATCCATGTATATCGACTTTGTATGTGACTTCATCTCAATAACCTTTCATTGAGGCATATTTTGTTTTATAAACAACCTTCTTTTATATGGTGAATAAACCCCTTTAAATTTTACGTTAATCCGAAAGGAAACATTTTTATACAAAGCGTTTTACTAAACGAAAAAACAGAATGTTTTTGTCATACGTATGCTGCGACAACGACTTCTCCGCCGCCGTGACCATTATTTGAGTTTCGACTTCCTCTAAAATCCATACATTTTTTAAAAAAGAAAAATAAATACCATTTTTTACTTTTCTTTTATTTTGGTATTGAAAATGGTTTTCATAATGTTTTGATATCAATGTGTTGTATTGATATCTTGTGATTGAAAGTTGGAAATGTTATGTTTCCTTTATGCATGTTTTATGTGATACGATTATGTTGAGGTTCTTGGGAATTATTATGAAGACGGGTGGTTCCGTGATAAACTAAGGGCGGTTGAGCCCGATATAGCTCTCCAATGCATTGGGTAACGTGAAGGGGTTAAACGTTAAGGTTTCTCCGAAGAGATTTATGGAATATACTGTGATGGGTATTCCAAACGTAACCAAGAGGGTTACTCCCTAAGTAAGAATGTTATGAATGCCTCAAGTTACCTTTATGTCTTATGATTTCTATGATTTATTCATGATTTTATGAGGTATGTTAAAGTGATTATGATTTATGGGTAAAGTATGATTTAATTCTTATGTATACATGTACTCATGTTTCCTTTCCATATTTTTTTAACCCTTACTGAGCTTTTTATGCTCATCCCATGTTTTTTAAATGTTTTTCACAGGTCAAGGGAAAGGTACATGATGTGATGATAGTGTCAAGGAAGTGTCAAGAAAGAATCCATGTTTTATTTTAAATATTTTTTCATTGATGGGGAAAATGAATACTATCTTTTATGTAACCAATTTGTTTAAATGTGGAATGTAATGCAAGTTTTATGATCTAATTCTCTAAAACACTAAACATAAAAAGACCCTCAATGTGTAATATTGTAATAACTCAAGATTATGTAAGGTTTATGGCTGGGGCCTTATAATACCACCCTGATCAAAGTATACCAAACAACCCCGATCTCAATGGGTTAGGCTAAATTCATTAAGGGGCTCCCGACCATAAGAATTGCCTAGCTCGGTATCAAACCGAAAAAACACAAATCATGCAACGTTTCACTATCTAGTTTTTTGGACGCATGGTCCCCTCGTAACAAATCATCACCCCTACACCTCATTAATGCTCTCATGTAATTCCCAACACCTAACGTATCCCAAACTGCATCGGTGATCACCTCCACGAGGTCGTACAACCCATGGAAGCTCAAAATAAACTCTTATTCCATGCACCTCAAGTAGCCGACATCCTCGATGCCTCAATGCCCATGGATCCTCAATTAACCCTCATCCTTAATCCCCTGATGCCCACGACACCTCATTTAACCTACATCCTTGATTCCCCTAATGATTTGCAAGTCATATATATATATATATATATATATATAGATGACACACTCGATATAGTGCCAATCCCACTGACCATCATCTAGTCAGTTCACATAGATCATGTGCATCATGTGCTCTCAAAAAAGGCATGCCTCTATAGGTCATACCAAAAAGAAAACATAGAAATCCCGGCCACACCCATGATGTAACACTAGTTGTCATTGGCTCACTACCCTACTCAGCCTCTGGTAGCTCCATGGCATGCACCTAGCCTTAAATACAAATGCCTGATACCTGAACTCCCGGAGGTGCTGCCCCAGCCACCGACCACTGATCCCTCAGCTGGATCCTTCTGTCTCTATCATATCCATTTGGTTTCCCTCTACTATGAGTTCCTGATTCACTGGATCTAAAAATTAACCCATCCAGAAAATATTCCCATTGATCTGAATGGTGTGTCATAAGCCATCCTCGAAGCACCTCACCCTTTTCGTGTCATCACATACTATACCAGGTGCAAAGCGAGATAGCTCAGTGAATGTAGATGCATAGTCCATGAAGAACATGTCTCACTACGGAAGGATCAAGAACTCCCGATCTCTCTCTTCCCTCAGTGTATCTGGGAATATGTTCTCAAATACCATGTACTCAAAGTCCTTCTTTTCCAGTCCCTCATGCCTCTGAACCTGAACCTGCACATCCCACCAACGCATTTCCGGTCACTCCAGCTAGTACGTCACCAGCTTGGTCCTCCACCCTTGATGTGTCTCGGGCTACTCGAAGATCATCTGCATTATCTCTTTCCAGTATTCAGCCGCCGGAGGACCACCCTCACCCTGAAAATATAGCGGGTGAAAAATAGAACTCCCACATTAGATATGACATAGATGGATATGTACCCTGTGCACCTTTGTCGATCCCCTGCATGACACGTACTAGGATAGCTCAGAACTGCTCATCAATCGATGGTCTGAACGCTAAAAAACCTGGCTATTGTCATGCCTGCACTAGATCCTAAACTCGATCTTGTCCCTAAGCCTGTACCTGGGGCTCCTGCTCTGCCAGCACTCGATCTTGAACCTGATCCTGCACCTGTGACACTGTATCATCACCTGCCTAACGCTCAATCGAGATGAATAAATGGTATCCCCTAAATACCATAAATTTTCAAAAATCCCACATATATATATATAACAATATATAATCAACGCATATATGGAAGGAAATAAAATGGTGGCACATGACAACCACCCTTACTCTCCCCCACTACAACCATGCCACATGATATCTTGGCCTCATGGAATCTTTACTCACCGCCAACAGAGCCAAGTATCAAATGTATCTCAGGTCATGCCCATCCTGAAAACCAAAGTTTCCTAAAACCTTTGACCTGGTTACCCAATCCTAGTTAACTAAATCACCTCTACCATATTACATTCTGGTCACATATAATTCTACAATATTAAAAATCATGGCACAAAAAATTGCAACAAACATAAATTTTTGTTAGTAATTTCACCATTTAACATTTAAAATAATACAAATCATTGCAATTGATATCATTCACCTGGAATTAACACCTCACAATGCATACATGTAGTTATACAATAGAAATACCCTAAAAATGTGCCTATCAAATGCCAAGGATACATGCACTTCCATACCAAGCCATGGTACAATTCTACCATACCACACCCTATCAAGGTTTAAATATCACAATCATTAATATCACACACCAAATGAGCCATCGATGTGGAAATAATATAAACTATAATATGAGAAAAAAGAAAACAGCAATTCCAACCCATGAATACTTGGTTAATCCCTTGTAAATGGTGTTGTAGACCCCCAAATCCAAGGTAGAAATATAGTTCTACAAACAACCTATATCCACTATACAATATCCTTAATAGTAAAACCTGCGGAAATAAATGACAAGACTCAATATCATTAGTAGACAACAAAATAATACTACTAAATCACTCTCAAGAACTCCTCGGATACCACTTGTAACGACCCAGACCTGAACAACCACTAGAATAGTGCTAAACTGGTCGGGTGTAACTTCTTTAAGAGATCCTCCCCAAACATCAGTGGATGCCAACTAGCAGTGAGGGTCTTTATTGGGATATGGGGGAGGATATAAACTCTCAATGGATAATAATGTTTCTGGTATAAGTTTAATAATAATGATGTAGTGGAATAAACTACTCAGCAAACTCGATCCAGACCCGCAGAGTGGAAACACATTCAATATTGATAAACAACAAATGAAATTAATATAAAAAACAGTATCATAAATAAACCATAAAACATGTTGATCACTTGTAACTACTACAGAACAACAAAACATGCATCCAAAGTAGGTTATACATTTCTAAATATAATGTCGCCAATGGATAACCAATTGTAGCTATTAAACAAGAATGCTGAAACATGAAAGAAATCATAACAAAATAATCTTCAGGTAGGCAAGACATAATGTTATATACCATCTCCATGCAATAGCTAATGCATCCCAACTCTTGAAGATGGCATCTTACTTGCACATAAATCCTTAAAGTATACATGCATACCGAAGGGCCAGTACAGGGTGTGACAAGAATCTCAATAAGATACCACCTAGCGATGCGTACTTAATATATGTGTTTAAGGAGGAATGTATTTATAAGGAATGAAGTAAACAATACAATACACAAATAAACACAATCTCCATTGGTTCTCAGCAGCCACAATGGAGTGTCACCTTCTTCAACCAATAGTAGAATCTCTGTCTTGTAACCTGGCACCATGTTCCCCCTAACACCGCATGTATCAAGTACCGACATCCCTAAGGCATGCCCATTAAATAGTAATCTAGAGGAAATGTGATTCCCATCATCAAATAAGTAACTTGAGGGACAACAATTTCTACCCTCAAAATAATTTACCGTTGGGACAATGATGTCTGCCCTGAAAATAATGTTACTGGATGGATAGCGATGTCTTCCCTCAAATCACGATGGGCCTCTACCCCAGACCCAATAGCCTCCCTACTATCCCTTGAAGGATCCCCATCTTCTATGTGGCTTTCCTACAATAAGAACCCCATACCAATAGTTCCTAAAACGCAACTAATGGGGGGCTCTACCCACATGAGTGGTCAAAACCACCTCATCACAGAGTCTCTCTGCGTGCACAAATCTCATAGTTCCAGGTGAGCGGTAATAACCAAAATATTACACAACCCATAAAATATCTAACATCTAATGCCCCTGTGATCGTGTTGCTCATGTCTGATGACCCTGCCATCCATGTAACCAAGGTCTTGCCCAACATGACAGTCACACTTCCTCAAGCCAACGTCCATGACGCCCAATCCCATTATCAATACCACCCAAAGTATCTCGGGCTAAACCAAACTTGTGATTAGAATCACTCATTAATATTAAGGCCATTCCCAACACAACCCAAAGGTTCCAACATATGCAATTCAACAATTACATTTAATCAAAACACATAAACAGAAAAAACAATCTAAACAGTTATATGTGCTACCCATGTGCTATCTCATACCAGCACTGGGGTCTTAAAAGTCTCCAATAATTATTTTCATGGTTCAATAAACTAAAACAAACACTTAAAAAAATATAAAACAATTATAACCATTTTGTCATCCCTCGTCCAAAATACCCTGATGAGCAACGACCCATCGCCCAACCTCGCTAAAGAAAACCAGTAAAAGGGCATACCCAAGGAAATCCCAAAGGTGAATTAAACAATTTAACAGCTAGTAGTAGGTAAATTAGGGACTCCATAAAAATACATAAAAATGCTCTATTGGCCATGCCACCAAAAAAGACTACGGAAAAACAAAAGGAGGTATGCACCACCTACTTGAGACTCGAAGACGTAGGTACGTCTGATATCGAGATCCAATTCTAAGTCGATCTTCAATGATCTACATTTCCGTCAAATTATAGAAATTCCACTAGGATGGAAACTGTGATGCGTGACGAAAAGAATAAAGAACAGAAAAAGGTGTGTGAGTTTAGTCTCGATGTTGAGATCCCACAGCCACCGACAAATTGAAGAACAAATGATGGATGAAGAATCCAGGGATAGGTATGTTCTTCGTGCTTTCAGAATGGAGTGGTAATGAAGTTGGGGAAGAAGAAGATGTTTTACGAAATAAGACATGACACACTATCATTTAAGTGAATAAATAAAAGTACAGAACGTGTATTTAGGAACTACACATCTTGTAGTGGCCTTTTCTGTACTGTGACTTAAGTAGAGATAGCCACACAACATAGATGATCCACACAGGTTGACACACAACTTGAACTTTGCTGGTACACAGAAAAAGATAATAAGATGTGTCGAGCAGCACTACACGCCGTGTAGTAGGAAATTTCTACATGGTCATCACATGACATGTACCTAGAAAGCACATGGTAGGTACTTGCCTAACCCATACCCATCGTGTACTTTATGTTACAAGACGGTTAGTCTAGAAACTTCCAGAAAATCCCATATTTTTCTTTTATTTTCTCAAGGACAACTCAAAAATTCAAACAGGGTTTGGATTTTGACCCGTTCAAAAAACCCAAGCTCTTACAAAATGGTTATGGTTATTACATACTATATAGTTCAAAGTGGCTTGATGATGTGAGAGAAAAGGTTCCATTTAAAATTGAGGTGACATGTACTTTTCAGAACCCTAAAAATATTTAATTATATTATGGCTATTCTATATTGAAACATCCAAATGGACTACAAGTGAATAAGGGAATATATTTTAGACCATATCATTTCCACATGGTGGTTATTTATTATTTTCGGGATTTTCAAATAATTTAATAATGTATTGATTCAATAAAATATAATTATTGTAATCTTTGATACTTTTTGTTTAATTTACCTTCAAATAACTCCTGGAAAAGTGGAAAATCAAAAATGGAACTTTTAAAAATATATAGTACATCATATTGATATAGTATGATAATTAGACACTTTAATTCGATTCAAATATACCCAAATTAATTCCATTAAAATCTAAATTTTATTTTTGTATTCAATAAATATTTGAATAGCATAATAGAAAATTTTAGAATAATTATGCAACTAATTAATTTTAAATATAAATATCAATTATGAAAATAATTTCACAAATATCAATATAGATATTAATATCCATTGATATTTTGATTTTTTCAATTTTTGGTTTCATAAAAGAAATTATTTACCAAAAGTGCGACATTTTATAACCATCTTATATTAAAATAATATATGATTAATTTTAAGAGAAATTTTTCTAATAAAAAAATTTATATTCAGCTTATAAGGGACATATTCACATTATCCAATAATTATCGTACATGTTTAGGTAATCCTTATATGCTTATCTTTTGGTTTTAACCCTATTTAAATCCCATTAACACTTAGCATGACACCTTTACTTTTTCCCTTTTATGGTCTATATTGATATAATAAAATGACAAACGAACAATAAATTAATAGTGAATGATATTTTAAATGTTATCTAAATTAGATGTATAATTGTAATCTTTTAAAAAATTTATATAATTTTATAAAGTATTATTTATTTCAATATATTTTTAATATATTTTTTAATAGTATTCAATAATTTTAATTTTACAAAATATAATAAAATTTTATTCTAATAAATATTTTTTTTTAAATGTTTCTATAAAATTCATGGATGGAATTAATTTTCTCAATTATTAATTATTTTAATATTTTTATTATAATTTATTTTGAATATTTTATAACAAAACAATTACTATATCATCATTGTGTAACCCTATAAGATAATTATTTCTTCATTAATATTAAAAAACATACAATGAGTAATATAGTTATTTTATATATAAAAATAATATTTATGTATAATATATCCCATGGTAACCCAAGATTAGAATATTAAACTTATTAAAAAAATAGTCCATATTTGAATTTCAATTAAAATAAAATACCATAAATTGATTAAATTAAACCATGAGGCTCTAAGAGCTGCTATAATCAGATAAATTATGATTTGGGTAGACAATAACTCATACAAAAATTTGTGAAAAGTATTAGGATATTTTTTATCTATTTAAAACGTTATTTTTAGAGTTAATTAACTGATATACCCTTAATAAGAGTTATTAATATTATTATGTTTTCTATTCATAATATCAAAATATAGAAAATAACATATTCATTAAATATGAGTCATAAGATTCAAAATATAAAATCAATTTTTCAAGGTTCAATAGTGAATATGGATAACATTTTTTTATGCTAATCCTGTAGATGTGGTGTGAAATAGGGTTTTTATGTTAAAATGTGACAATGTATGAAATATTTTTATAGACACATAAAATAAAAAATTGAAATGGATAGTATTGAATTTATTGATGTATTATTTATCAAATTATTTATTCAAAAAAATTTCATATACTGTAACCTTTTATTTTAATTCAATGAAAATTTATTTTTCAATAAAACTGATCTATTTTTGTATAATTACTTAAAAAATAAATCAGATCAGAAAAATACGAAAACATCAACCAATGTAATTTTTTTATAAAAATTAAAAAATTATGTCTATTTTCTCAAATATAATTTAGAAGTGTCATATTTTAGTTCTAAATCATGAATATTATTATAACGTGAAAAAATACCTTTAGAGAAATATATCTATTAATGCATAAAAGTTGATTAATTATTAAATCATATATTGGGAATTAATTAGTGGAATATATAAACATATATCGTACATATAACATATAATATTCGTAATGGGTTGAGTACTTTTCATTCCATCATATTTAACTTCTAGGTTATAATAATATTCCATTATTTGTTTAAGCTAGGTGTGGCATGTAATGATGATTTCGAAAATATCAAAATTAAAAAGAGTCATACCATGAAATATTGTCATGTTACAGTAGATCCCTGCTTTTAAATGAATGTTATAGGATTAAAAAAACTCGGATATGATAGAATGTGATCTCGAACACCTTTATACAATTCCATTCTACAAATCTAAGATACTTCCTTCAAACATATACATCCTCTACTACTAAAAGGCATGAAAACCCCACATATATGCCTCACCCTTCTCTAATGGGTAAACATTTTGATTATCAACCAAATTACCCCCATAAACCTAAAATATAGATACTGATCAAAGATGATGAACAAGAACCTTTTATAAAAACTAGGAGAACATCCTCAACCCATTAGCATGGTATTTTCTAAAAAAAATTAATTTATTTGTTTTATATCCCAAAACAACCCATGAAAACATGAAAAAATCCCATTATGATGGATCCACAACTTCTAGGTATTTATCATATAAATAGGTCCACCTAACATATTTGTTCAATAATCTCAGTGTATATCCATTGGATCACAGGGGGCCATACAATTTGATGTGCTACTATATCCCCCTGGCCTATGTCGCACAACATGGTAAATGAGAACTACTACAGTACCAAACCATTCAACAGTCACTCTCCAACACTACAACCTACATCATTTCTTTATACCATAAACCACTGATACCACTTTGTAATTACCCCTACCAATAACGATGCCACAAGTAATGTAGTGAGATAATTTCCACATAATCCCACTTCCCATAGGAATAATGTTGGAGACCAGCATCGTGGGTGTAAATATATCCAAATATGTGATGAATTAACATATATAAGTAAATCATGATAGTGATATATGATAAATAATCACAAAAAAACTTCTCTATACATTATAAATGTAATCCAAAAAAGAATCCTATATTGAATTTCTAAAAAAATACATATAAATGTATCCAATAAAAATACCATAAATACAAGATTATGGTAAAACCTCAATAACAACTCCATTATAGCATGTATTTACATGATTGGACACAAAATACCATCTAAAATCATAAAATTATTATATATACAGTGGGTGGCAATTACAATTATAAATAATAGGGACATAACCAAGGCCTCAACTAAAAATGTGCAAAGATATTGCTAATTCCCCACTGAATAGAACATAGAACCAACAAGATCCTATGTAGGTCATATAACCAAACCCAACCTCACTATGTATTACACACCAAGTCACACATCCAATGTAATAACAAAACATCATGATCACAACTTATAAGGAACCCTTCAACAAATTCCCCACAATGTTTTATAATCCATGCCCCAATGACAGACATCATATGCCCTCATCCATTCCTCACACATCACATCACATCCACAAAATGAATATGTGGGAAAGAATTCGCATCACATTCCGCCTTCAATCACCTTGTCCACACAAAAAATCAAATAATATATCAACTAGAGGACACCTGGGAACACACATCAAAGCTGATCATGGAGACAGCTAGACGAAAGCATCATGTCTCATCAGGATGACACCTAGGTCCACCTGTCACATCTCACCCATTGAAACCTAGAGAAACACATTGTTTCTCTATCCAAGACACCTTGGCCACATATCAAACCATGCCTAAATTCACATGGTCCGACACATCACATATCTAGAGATAGATCATTGTCCACACATCACTTCTAAACGAATAGAATGAGATATGGGGTATCCTTCCATCCATATCACAACCATCATAGATGATATGGAAATCACCAAAAACACAGAACCTTTGTGAATTGTCAATGTAATCCAACACTAGTGTGGAGGATAAATAATATAATAATCATTCATGATATAGATATTAAACACAATACTCAACTAGTGGGTTATCATTAAGAATACTATCACACACCACAACACCACCACATGCCACACAAAACCATCACAACAACTTCCACGACTCTATACTACACCCCAAACTACCCCCACACAACATTTATAACTCTCAACTTTAAATTTTCACCACATTTATTCATCAAACCATTTTCTATAAATCATAATCTATCCCAATACAGTAAATTTCCAACCCATTAGTTTATTCATTTTATTTCAGTTTACTAAATTCATCACATATAAGATACCCACAGACCTATTTTTTTCTAGCCTATTTATTATCATCCTAGTTATTTCCATGTATAACTAGGATACTATTTCAGCCATGCAACACAATCACCCTTACAAACATACCTGCCATCACTGCAACGCACATTTTCCATTTTCATTACATCTCATCCTTGTCACAAGGTTTGGCAAGTCTTGACCTTCAGTGGACAGCTTTCACAGGATCGTCTCCTCTACCTGGTTGCTTCAAGAACAGGTGGTTGTAGGGATTTTAGACACGAGGCATTTCCAAATCCGTTTCTCCTGTGAAGATGACTTAATTTAGGCCTGGTCTTATGCATTGAGGGTTGTTAATGGTTCCAGATTCTCTCTTTTTCACTGGTCCTTTGATTTCCATCTCCACCGTGATCCTCCTACCACTGCGTTATGGGTCACGCTCCCCGGTCTTGCTTTAACATTTCAGAATCCTGTTATCCTTCGTGTCATTGGAAATCTGATCGAGTGTTTCCTGTGTATGGAAATGAGAACCCGTGTTTCTTGCCATCCTGTTGCTTCGTGCATCTGTGTCGAAGTGGATGTCTCGAAGGAACCAGTTGAATCGGTCTGCGTTGAAGTGGAGTGTGAGATCAGATGGCATCAGTCTGTCTTCTTTGAGTCATGGACTCCTTATTGTGCGAATTGTCTTCGCCTTGGACACTCGGACCTGCATTGTCTCCGTAATGCCTTCTATAGAAAGGATTCTGCTGTGATAATGGAGGAGGTTCCTTGTCGACGTATGCCACTGGAGATAGGTGGGTTAGCGGAGCTTGCTGTTACTACAACTGCGAAGGATGCAAGCACAGGGGCCCCGAGTGCCAATGCTACTTATTCTGTTTAGAAGGAGTAAACCAATGAGGGTGTCAATCCCTCGGTTGGGGATGTTTTTAAAAGGCTGAAACATGATCTCAATTATGGTGCTGGTGTTTATTCAGGAAGGACAAAGGGATGTTCAGATGCTGATTGTCAACTGGATGCTGGTTAAGGGAGGCTGTGAGAATCTTCTGAAGCAAGGCAGTGATGTACCCCTGGATAACAGATTTGAAGGCTTGACTGAGCTGGACTTCAATGACCAGGAAGCACCCTACCCACATCAGGATAGGGATACTCCTGGTGCTGTTATATCTGATAATATTGGGAATAGGGAAATAGGAGGGGCTGCTGGAGCTCCTGTCATCATGCTTCAGGTGGAACTGGATAAGGGATGTGGTGAGTCACAAGGGAGTGATTTGTTGAACATGGTGTAGGAAAGTCCTGAGGAGGATGCTGAAAAATTCTCATAGGGGGTGTTGAATGACAATAATAATTCAGAGAAGCAGAATGTCAGGGAGAGATCTTTGAACAGACAGGAATTTGTAGTGGCAAGCTGCAAAAATCAGAATAGCAAGGACCATTATCCGTGTCTGACACCTGTAGACGTTAACAAGCAAAATTCCATGTTTTCACCCTCCTTGGTGCATGTAGGCCCTCTAGGGATGGAGGAGGGGAAAGAAAATCAAGGAGGAAAATTAACGAGTTCTATGAAGGAAACATAAAGTGACATTCATAGGAAAGGGTAGAAGAGGGATGAGAGTATTGGGGCTTCCACTGCTCCACCAAAGAGGAAACCCAGGAAAGACTACTCCAACACACTAAGGACCATATCCACCAGATCATCTACCAAAAATAGAATGATGAAAGATTTGGATCAGAAGAAGGGACGACAGAACAAAGAGCCAATGTCCCCAGCAAAGTTACGTCTGCGGGAGCACTATATCCACATGTTAAATCAATACGCTCCACAATCTGAATGGGAGTCGGTAGATCCAGATGAGTTCTCAGAAGGTGGTGGTGATGATGTGTTTGATGCTTTCTAAGGTATGAGGCTGTGTGTTTTTGTGGTACGCTGTCTTTTTATTTTTTCTCTCCTCTACTCTTTGCACTTTATTTTTATTAATAAATTTCTACGGGACTGGGCATTCAGCCTAGTCCTGCACCATCCTTGCTAATTTTTATCAAAATATTGTTTCATTATCCTCTTTTTCTAGGGTGATTAAGAAAAAACATAGTTAGATCAGTCATAGCATAAAAACTATATCACATTAATGTATCCTAATAACCTCTATTTACTAACTTAGTAACAGGTATACATAATAAAAACAAAAAATATCACGAAGAAAATCATGTGATAATTCCACATACCTATAAATTTTAGTCATGAAAATTAATTATAGTATTACACCAACATTTAATACCAACTCATTCATAAGGAAAAAAAAAAATTTCCTACCCATATAATGTCCAAAAATGAGAAAAAGGCTCTCATACCTTAATTAATCATTCTTATCTCACTACTCACTATAAGGATAAGAAGGAACAACCTAAAACCGGAACTGCTTCATGAGAAACCACAGATCAAACTGCACCTCAACAAAATTATATCAAAACATAGGGCAATCACGTATTCTAAACAAAAAAACACAACCAAAATATAAATCCAATGAAAAAACATGGAAATGGATGTGAAGAAGAGGATTTAGCACCAAAAAACGATGATTGGGAGCCAAGGATCAATGAAGGGATGTCACTGATCAATACCCATTTAAGGACTCCAATGAGACCTCAAGGGTGAACAATGGACCTCATGGAACATGATAGGGAGAATATATTTTTTCACAAAAAACCAATTTCACACAACCTTATACTAATGTGTTGTAAAAGAGAATTACACTACATGTATTTTAGTTACATAAAATGTAAATGTAAATGTTATAGTTTTGTTTTTCAGTAAAATTTTATCACAATTTTATTATGTAACCCCTTAAAATTATCATCATTAGAAATAATTATCAATTTCTAGAAACCAACTTACATACCATGTAAAACATGAATTAAATTTATTTTTTAGGCTTCCATATTTTTGAAACCATACTCCTCTAGACTCGCTCTTGGCCACCCCCAAGCACCACTAAAACAAAAAAAAATTGAAATGAAATGGAACCTGATATTATAGAATAATACAAAAATAATGAACTAAATATCATATATATTCATTATAAAAATATTTATAATCATAAATTAATGGTAGAGATAATAAATTTAATTAAACTATTCATGGAGATGTTAGGTTCTATGTATGATTGAATGTTGTTTCAACATTTTGATGGATAGAATTAAATTTTCAAAAATAATAATTCCATATTTTTGGTTTTTAATAATATCATACATATTAAATATATATTTTAAAATATATACACTAGACAATATATGCAACATGAAAATGATGAATTAGTCACATTACTTTGGTGAAGTGGTAGTCCAAATTTATAGGTAGTGGTTGTTGTCAATTTCCAATTTATGGCGAGGTATGTTGGCAGGTGAAGTATTATAATTATCAAAAGATATTATTTCACAAGAAATATATATAATAATTTGATATGACATTATATACATCAATGTAAGACTATGTTGAATAAAAATTGAAATGTGTATGTGGAGACTATAAGATGTTCAGATTCATGATCTATGTTCTGACATTCAATATTATTGAAAAAGGGGGAAATGGTTTTATAATTTTAAAAATAATAAACCAGTATATTTATTGTGTTTGATTTATTATTTTTGATTGGGAACAATATAAAATCGAGTGTATATAAAAAAATAGACATGAAATATTTGGTATTGATGATGACCACTCTTTTTGCATAATTCAATTAGATTCATTCATACAGACCCCTTAATGGTCATATAAAAATAAAGTAACCTCAAATACATTAATATGGTAGTGGGAAAATTATTTAGGAGGATTTGGTTAAGTTATATGGATCATTGTTTGTGAATAAGAGAGGATGTGGGGTGGCCTTTTAGTAATGTGTATAGGGAAACTCCTGGAATCATAGAAAGTATTAAATTTTCATAAATTCATAATGTGTATTAATTATGTCCAAAATATTTTTACATAAAAGTTATTCTTATTAAGATATTAAATCCTCTCATCAAATAAATAATGTAGATGTTTTTGTTATTTCCTAAACACTATATGTTAGTTTTAACACATGTTAATAATTTTTTTCAAATACCACAATATCATTGTTTTATACTATTTATGTGTCTATACTGATACCATATAATGAAAAGTGAAACATTAATGTACAATGGAGAGTATTCACAGTCATATTTTATTCAAATCATTTGTGATTTTTTTCCAATTTTTAGTCATTTCAATAAAAAAATTGTTATAAAATATAAATAATATCATTTTTGGAATTATTGATTTACATTAATTAATTTTTGATAATAATATTTATGCAATTTAAATTAAAAATATTCAAACTTCTTTAATTTTAAAAAATTATCTAAAAATTTCATGGAACATAATGACTTAACAAAATTTTATTTTGTTAAATATATTTAAATTCATTAATTTTTTATTTTATAGAAAAAATATTCTGTCCACTTTATGTAAGAATGTAATATAAATATTAATTAAATAAAATTATTAATCAAAATGAAATGATTATAAAATTAAATTATATATCTAATTCTAATTTATAAATAAAATTGTCATCCTTTTATCATTTTGTAATTACTTCTAATATATTAATGTCAACATAGTGAAATTTTGAATTTTCATTACATAAATTAATATAAATGATATTTTTACTAGAAAATTGATCCATAATGTAATATATTATAATTTAGGTTGAATATTGCTAGATTTATAAAATATAATGAGTAATTGGAATGTTCATGGATGACTACAATACCATATCTAATATTATTAACCATGTTTTACACTTTTTCCCTTCTGGTGGGGAAAAATACTTACCAATGATAATATTCAGAAAGAAAAAAAGTAAATATACATAAATTTTGAGGAAATTAATTCAAAAAAATTTATCCACTTTTTCAAAATCAAATATTTGATTTAGTATAAATAAATTCAAATATAAATGCATAAAATTCAATAAAAAACAATTTTTTAAAAAAAATTATGAAATAAAATTAACATTAATAAAAATTATGAATAATATTTGATAATATAAGACTTATTATATCCAATAAATAATATGTAATTATAATAATAAATCATAATTAAAATTTAACTTTTGAATCAGTTTCTTGTATAAAACTAATTCATATTATATGAATAATCATTATTTTACATTATTATTAAAAAATCAATCATTTCATAAAAATCCCAAAATTGGATCCACTAAAAATTAGGTTATGATAATTTAAAAAATGGTGGTAAATTATACAATATTGTTTCTAAAAGTTGAATAAATTAATTAATATTTTCAGACACAAAAAACAACAAATAATATTTTAAGTAAATATATAATTTTAAGTATAAAATTACTTCACTAAATAATTGAGTTCTTATTAACCAATGATTATTTATTATGTTTTCATTTATTATAAAACTAATACATATATTTAGTAATATAGTATCAAAAATTCATACCTATATATTCAATATGTAGGAACCATGAAAATTAAAATATTTATTCACATATCTCAATACCCATAAGGCTTAGTGATCCATGTTATTTCTACAATGTAGATTTTATATCATTTAAACTAAAAAATTTTGGTGTTAAATTATGAAATTAATTGAATAAATTATTCACCCTAAATTTTATCTATTCCCTAACATGTATGATATTTAGAAAAAATTTTTGATGAAATTCTACATGATAGAGAGGGTTTATAAAACCTCCATTGAAAAATTGGTATGGGAAACAAAACAGTTTTCTAGAAATATCAAATATTTAGGTTAAAAAATAATCATGAATTTGATGATTATATAAAATTTATCCATAAAAGTAAAAATTAATTTTAATGGCATAACATTGAGTAATATAAAACATAGTATTAAGAATTAAAAAAAATCCATAATTCCATGAGGGGTTCAAGCACCATCAATTTTTTATAAATTATTATATTAAGATAAGTTTTTTATTTCAAGATCAATTTATTATAGTTGAATAGTTACTTAAAAATATAGAATTAAAACTTGCTGATTTATTCTTTTTTTTAAATATGGGTTTTTTGTTTTGTAAATATAAACAATAGAATAATCTTTACCAACAAACAATTATTAGTCAAGGAGATTTTTTTCTCCCATGATAAAATAAAATAAACTTCTAACATGTCACATAATCATCTAAAGGATAGAAATATATTCATTATAATTTTAATATATTCAAAATGGATAGAAAAAATTATGATAATACAAAAATTACTAATCCTTAATATGATTAAATAATACATTAATATCAAAATTGTTATTATAAAATTATAGATTTAACAAAGATCATTCTATAAATAAATAGAATAATATAAAAAAATACATCAATAACATTTAAATTGATTAATTAATTTACCTTATTTGTTGTCAAAATACAGTCATCTCATATATCCAAAAAACAATAACATTATTCAAAATCGATACTTTACATTGAATCAAGTTCATATATATATATAAACTAAATAAATCCTCTAAATAGTTATAATTAATCAACTCAAAATAAGAAAATATAAAAAATATTTAATTCTATATTTTGATTTAAATAATCATCATATTCAGTATCAACCAAATTGATTACATAAATAAATTCAATAAAAACATAGACATCTTTCAGTCTTGTGGATTGAATTTCGCCCGTTTCACTATTATGTTGAGGGTTCAATTCCTAGAGCTTTAACAAATTTTATGAGATATCAACCATCCTATTATGTTTTTATTTTTAAATCAGAAATAATATAAATTCAATACATTTGAAAAAAACATATTATGATGAACATCTTAACAAATAACATTATTCATCAAATCACTTTTTAAACTACACCTTTTTTAATACATCCTATTTTTTCCACAAAATCTAAATATCACAGTTGATTGTTATTAATATAAAATAAAGGATCATATCGACCATAATATTTATCAATAACATAATATTATGATAAAAAAATATAGATTATTTTTTTCTTATTTAAATTATAACTATAATATATTTTAAACCAATGAGTATTAATCCAATAATTACCTCCTAAAAATAGTCAATAATGTAAAATTCAATTTATGTAGAACCTATAAATTTTTATCTATACATATAATATTTTATAATACATCAAATTAACTATATAGGTCGCTTTTTGATTTTCCTAAGAATATATGTCACATATTAGGTTTCCCTTGGATCTGTCCTCTAATTCATTACAATGGTTCATAAAGCGGAATTGTGTTATACGAATAATATTATTTGTTCGTGTGAAACAATGAACATAGTAAAAATAAACCCATCATGAACCAAAACTTTGGATTATATGTAATTGATAAAAATTTCATGGTATTGTTAAACATAGAGTCATCTATTTATAAAATTCATCCACTCTTAGTATCCCAAAATGGATATTGTGATCAGAAAACAAGATAATATATAAATTACCAAAATAATTATGATATCATCATATAATTAGATATATCATTAATAACATTCATATTGTTATTTTTTAATATATATGTTTTAATAAATCATTGTCCACAGTTTATACTAAATATAGTTTTTATCAACACTATT